>CP129449.1:7800000-12600000 GCA_030445155.1 Quercus variabilis
AAAGAGAGTTCACATATCAACTTTGAATTATGAGAAAGTTGGTGTGGTTTCAAATTTTTGTCTTGTGATCTTGTCTTCTCAATGATTACATTGTCAATTCCTTTGATTTCTTAGACATCATCCTTTTAGACTTAAGTCTGACGTGCTTCTTTGTCCAAGTATATATATTTAGTCAGTGGCAGCTCTAGGAATTTTTCTCAGGGTATTCTTTAAGAAGCATAAATTACACAATCTAATGAAAAGAAAAATTCATATATTGACAACAACAATAATAAAAAAAAACATGAAAATACATAAAGTTTACAATTGCCTTCTATGAGTTTTCATATTTTGAAATTGTTGCATGATAGTCTCATTATCAATCCTACAAGCTACATCTCTTTCAATATACACAATCAAGCAATCATTCATTCACTAATCTCTCATTCGATTGCACAGTTCATTCTTTATATATTTCATTACTGAAAATTTTCTTTCTACTGTTGCAGTAGCAGCAGGAAATGTCAAAGCTAACTTCACAAGCAAATAGACTAATGGATAAGTCTTGTGCTTCTTTGTGTTCACTAACTTTTCAGCAAGTTCACTAACTCCTTGAAGCTCTAAAAACAAGTCATTGTTGTGCATATCAAAAATGTAATTCTGAAGTTGAAAGTCAAGTGCCAAGATATCTATTCCAAGAAAATTAGATAGATAGAACTTTGCTGAACGTATCAACTTTTCCTTATCAAAAACCATAAATGGATTACTTGGATTCAAGCAAGCCATACAAAGTAGCAAATCGGTATTCACCTCTTAAAAGTGGTTGTTTAGCTCTTGAAGTTGCATATCTATGATTGTGTAGAATAGCTTAACACGATAATGATGTAAATTTGTATTTTGTTGAGTGTTGCGTCACGGCCTCCCACTAACTACAAATATTTCATCCATGCTCAAGATAGGAATATCATGTGTGGTACAAAATGAAGACACTTCAGTCCATAAAGATATCCATTCATCATTTCTCATCACTTGCAATCGTTGCTTAGACACTTCATAAGAACCATAGCATTTACTATATTTTGATTTTTTTTTTTTGGCAATGCTATTGATAACTCAATTGTGATCCCTAAAATGTTTGTCATCAAGTGCAGAGCAAAGACAAATTCAAAAGATAGAATTGACCTGATAATAGATCGAGCTTCAACTTTTTGGTCTGAGATGCCATAGTCTTCAATAATCTCAAGTACATCAACAACAGCAGAGAACATCAAAATCAAGTTCAGAATGGTCCCATAATATGATCCCCAACGTGTTTCACCAGGACGTTTAAAATTTGTCTCTTGATTCAAACCTTACCCACTTCTATGTACACAATTCTCTAATTCATCTTTGCGTTGTCAAATTGTGCATCTCAAAGAGCATCTCGTCTCTTACAAGAGCCTCCAACAATAATTACTAAATTACTAACCACATAAAAAAATTCAGCAATGTTAATGTGATTTTTAGCAACGGCAACAAGTGTCAATTGAAGTTGATGAGCAAAATAATGGACATAAAATGTTGACTTATTCTCTTTCAAAATTAAAGTTTTGAGACCATTGATATCACTTTGCATATTACTAGCCTCGTCATAACCTTACCCACATAGTTTCGATAAACTCAAATTATGTTCACAAAGTAAACATTCAATAGTGTATTTAAGTGACAAAGCGGTGGTATTTGCTACATGTACAATACCAAGGAATCGCTCTATAATAATTCCTTTTTTGTTCACATAATGAAGAACGAGGGCTATTTGCTCTTTCATTGAGATATCACGTGACTCATCAACTAATATTGAAAAGAACCCATTGTCAAGATCCTTGATGATGGCTTTGGATGTTTCACGTGCAATTTCATTCACAATGTCTTTTTGAATTTCATGGTGGGTAAGCTTGCAAATTTTCGAAGATTTTTGCAACACTTCATTGATAGATTGATTGTGATCCCCCCAAAATTGTAGAAGCTCAAGGAAATTTTCTTTATCACTTGAACCTTGAGATTCATCGTGACCACGAAAAGCTAATCCCCGACATAAAAGGAATCTTATGTAATCAACTATTGCATTTAATTGAACCTGATATTCAATTTTATCTTCATTTGATTGCTTAAATAAAACACTTTGAATGTGTTGCTTTTCCTTCATTAGATCTTCATTCTTCTTGACAGCTTGGTTATGAACACTATTAACTCCTCCAACATGGGAATTTAACTTCTCTTTTTTATTCCAAAGTTTGAATCCTTTCGTTATAAAAGTCTCACCTCCTCCTTGCTTAGCAACATCTTGCCCAAATAGGTAGCAATATAAACCAAATACTACATCCTTGTCTATATTGTATTGCAACCACTTTCTATTTACATACCATTCGGATCTAAATTGACGGGGCTTTCCAAAAAATTAAGATAGAGGGTAATCATCATGATTTTGGAAAACAGGTTAACAAGGGTCTTTTTGTAAATGATATCTTCTTATTTCATCATGATTATTAGGATGATAAGATGATATCTTTTCTCGTAACCTAGGATCTGAAGGAAGATTTTCTAAGTTAAAGTCAACACGAATTCGCTTAGAAGATAAAGATGAATCTTGCACAGGAGATGAATCTTGGGTACGTGGTTTTTTTATTAAATATTTGTTTATAATTCTAGCAAAAGAATAAATAATAAACTATAACTTCATTTGAAATATTAATAAAATTATTAATTATTGTTTTTTAGTTGTTTCATTAATTTGTTTGTCTTTTATAAACTATAATTTATTATATTTTTGTTTCATTAATTATAAAATTATTAATTGTTGTTTAGCCTAACATAATTTAATTTGTTTGTCTTTTATAATGTATTGGTTAATTAAATGATTAATTATTATTTATTAGTTGCTTCATTATTTTTCTTTATTAACTATTAGCACACATCCCATAATTTAATTTGTCTTTTACTGGTTAGTTACTACCTCTGCTCTGGATGCCTTTACTTCCCTCAATTCTCAAATATCTCACCCGGCCCTATGCCCCCATCCACCCCCCACTCAACAGACAAGCCTCATGGCCTTAATCACAAGAGCCAATCAGATATTCACAAATCACAATACTAAAAGACAAACTCAGTAACTCACCAACACCAACACCAACGGATAAAGCCAAAACAGTAGGGACAAATATTAATAAGGTTATAAAGACTAAAGTAAAGCTAACCAATTACAGTTCAAACATCAAAGAGAAAGAGAGAGAATCATATAAAGAAAGAGATAGAGAGTCATTTCATTAATTCATTTTCATTTTTTAGTCTTTAGACTTCAGATAGAGAGAGAAAGAGACAGAGAGTCTTAGAGACTCCATAGTAAAAGGAATAAAGTCAAAAGTGAGTGAGCAAACCCCCAAACCAATTAACCTAATCGTGTAAGAGAGAAAAAGAGAGAGAAGTATAAAGAATAAAGATGAAATACCTTGAGGGAGTAGGGAGGCTTGAGGGGCAACACCGTTGGGGACTCGGGCAGCACGTCGAGTGGGGATCCAATCAAACCGATCTCCGATGCAGCGATGCCCGATGCGATGTGCTCTGGACTGGAGCATGAGTTGTGTTCTATTGGCTATTGTGTTGTAGCGACAGTGTTGCTCTGTTGACTGATGAGGTTTTTGTCTTTAGGTTAGGTTTCTGATTTAGTAATTTGAGATTTCAATTTTTGCTTTAGCTTTATCATTTGATGAATCGGCGGAAGCATGGCATATATTGGTTTTTTTTTTTTAGATTGGGTTTGCTTTACCATCTGTTATTTAGGATTGATGTTGGGTTTTTTGGTGGGCTTGCTCTGTTACAATTTTTTTTTTTTCCAGATTTTAGTTCAAAAAATTTTTTTGGGCTTTTTTTTTTGCTTGAAAGTAGAACAAATAAATTTTTTTTTTTAATTTTTTATTTGAGGGTGTTCCTAATTTTTTTTAAAGGGTAAACAAATAAAAAAAATTTAAATTATTATGTATAATTTTTTTTTCAGGTCAGGGTGTTCTTGGGAACATCCTAGGTTGAATGTGGCGCCGCCACTGTATTTAGTTCATATTTAGTTTACAGTCGATTCCAAACTTGAAAAAGAGTCAAGTTACAATAGGTTGACAGCGTAAAATTTAATCACACTAAAAAAAATTTATTATGAATAAATAAATAAATAAAACCTAAGATAAAGACAGACTTTTTCTTTGACATAGACTTGATAAAAATTAAAAAAAAGGAAGGGGGGGGGGGGGGGGAGGGGAAGGACACCAATAAAAACCATTTGACTTAGTGGTCATTTAAAGCAATTTATTTTTCAGGTTTTTTAAAAATAAAATCATTTTTATCCATCTTCATTGGCAATATGGAGAGAGGCGTTGATGTTATCTTCCCAACTCAAAAAGGAACAATATTTACTCTACAAAGTCCACATATGTCAGCAGTTCCAAGCCGGTTTGATGCACACCCTTACAATGTTGGCATGCTTGCAGGAGCCACAAATTCGGGCTAGGTTCATATGTGGACATTAGGCTAGGAACTTCAGTTTCTTTCAGCATTACAGTTTTCATATTTGATGTTAGTGTGTTGCCAGTTAGTGAAACATGATTGATGTTATCTTGAAGTTCATGCAATTTAATGTCTTGTAAACTGACGAGAAACTGTTTTTGTTAGGCAGAGTGACTAGAAATGTTGACTAGGATTCTTTTAGGATTCTTTCCTTAATTTTTGTTTTTTTGGGGAAGAATTGTTACGAGTTATGACTAATGATTCACTTTAGAACTATATTGTCCAATCTTAACTATTTTTACATTATTTTTTCGAATTAAGTCTGTGTTTGTTTTGGGTGTAAATGATTTCCAGAAAATATTCTACACCTAGCAGCATGTTTGGGTGCACATGTAAAATAAAGTTTTCCGGAAAATCTTAAACTTTGACTATAAAATAAGTGCTTTGACCCGGAAAATCATTTACGCTTCTCTTTTACCTTCAAATGATTTCCGGACTTAAGACACCCGAAGAGGGAGAGAGAGAAAGAGCAAGAATAGAGAGTACATAAAGTGATCTAGAAACATAAACAAGCACACTCCACCTGAAGCACATCCTCATCGGACTCACACCCAGAGAAAGAAGACCCATCCCTCAGCCAAGCAAGGAAAGGGTACTTCACTGACCCATCCCTCATCCTCACTGACCCATCCCTTGTCCTCGTCCTCTGCTGATCCATCCCTCGTTCTTAGGGTAGCCATCGGAAAATAGATCGGACCACTGTGAGTCCATGACCCAGTGAACAACCCACCCCTGAGCCGATTTGTCCACCGTGTGAGCAACCCACTTCGAGCTCTGCATGTATCCGATCCACCAAGGCAAAACTCTCCCTCACGCCGGCAAAGCCCATCTCACCTCCAACATCTCCGATCCATCACTCCCACGCCGCCGGCAAAACACTTCTCTCAAACCCACCCTCTACAATACCTGATCCACCCAAGACCGATCTTGTTGCCGCCGCTAAAGACTGATCTTGTTGCCGCCACTAAAGACCAATCTTGTTGACCCAATCTCCATCTCTTTCCTGATCTATCTCTCTTTCCCTCAGTCTCTCACTCTTTCTTCCTCCTCTCACCGATCTATCTTGTAAATGTTTTTATTTTGATTTTTAGTTTAAGCGTATATTTTGAAATTTTTTGTAATAAAATTTTTTTGGATGCTGAGAAAATGGTTGAGAAAATGTGTAAAATTTGTATGAAAATAGCATTTTTAGAATGTTACCAAACACTGAAAATCGATTTTCGAACTATTTTCCATTGTAGAACCAAACACCCGGATTTCATTTTCCTGAGGGAATTCACTTTCCCCTGCATTCATTTTGTACTCGGAATTCGATTTACATTGAACTAAACACAGCCTAAATTTTCATCAAGGATAACCTCACAAGACAGTTACTAAATACTAAATAGATTAGTTAGATGACAAGGAAAACCTGGAAAAAAATAAAAATAACGTCTAATTATGGAAGTAGAAAAGCTCTTGACATTTTCCAAATTTAAACTTAGAGAGAAGTTATGAAACCCCCTCTTACCCAAACCACCCCTGAACGGTTTTAGACCCCTTAAAACACAACCAGATTGGTTAGCCTAGATTAATTAGCCAAGTTGTTACTTAGTCAAATTATGCAATTCTAGGTTAAAGCAATCAAATAATCATATCAAAATAATAAAGCAGCGGAATAATAAAAGACACAATGATATGATCACCTAGGAAATCACACGGTAAAAACCTGGGGAGGATTTGACCTAGCTATCCTCAAGGTAAACCTGAATCCACTATGCGAAAGAATCGAAGTTCATACAAAAGGACTACAAGCTTCCCGCTTGACTTCCTAATGCTACCCACCAGTAAAACTTACTGACATGACCACGTGCAAGCTCCGAATCCACGGACTCCTTCTTTCTTGGACTCTTCAATCAAGTACAAGCACCCACGCTTGATATTCTTTAAACTTCAAAGGTAGCAACCAAGTTGATCATCAAGATGTTGATACTATCTCTAACTTGAAAACCCTAAGTTTATGTGAAGGAAAGATCCTCAAAGATCTTACAAGAGATTCACATAAACAGCAATATGAGCAACAAAACAACTGGAGCAACTCAAAAAACGTGGTTAGGGTTTTACCTTATATACCTAGGACAAAAACATAAAACCCTAAACGTTTAATGAGTTAGGGCTGAGTTGAAAATTCTACAAAAAACGCAATCTGGTCGACTTTCGATCGATCGAATCTATTCTTCGATCGATCGAGCCAGACCAAAATGCCCCAATGCATCTGCAGCCTTTCGATTCCAACTTTACAATAATTAAACAACTTTGAGCATAGTATAACAAGACTAAACATATTGTTTTGATCATGGTTTGCCAATATTACAAATTAGAGTTCTAAATACATAAATTCCTAAATCTTTAGAACCTAACAACCCCAACCACCACCACCACCACCACCACCACCCCCAAAAAAAATTTGTGGTTCAGAATTCGACCTGGGTATTACTCCATATACTAAACTTGCCAAGTGGGTAAAGTCGCACAGAATAGATTAAAGAGAAATTCATTCTGGTCGAATTTAACCACTTTCTAGTTGGTAGAGTTACATGCTCCCATGTACTAATCCAAGTCAAATGACCCAAAAAGGCTACACATACTGGCTCTCTCAGAACTTACCTCTAAAAATATATTTGACTTTTCTTCTTTAAAAATCAAGGGGAAACTCTACTCATAAAATTGACTATATATATATATATATTCTATTTTTGGTTGAGACATTTTTTTTGGTTTCCCACAATGTTTCTTCAAAATTTTCAATAAGAGACTAATCATTGTTCACGACGGATGGACCCATAGCAGGGTAAATCGCTGGTCCAGGGAGTTTTTTCAAAGTGCTGGTATTCAAACTTGAACTAGAGAGCTTCTAGTCAAACCTAAGACAGCCACTTTGAGACTAAGTACCCAACCACCTGGCCAACCCCACTGGGTTGGTTGAGACTTTATGTACGTTGATCCTTGGACCAATGAAACAATGCAAAATGGAATGCTTGCTTGCTAGCAATATGGCTGACCAACATTGTAATACACGAAGAATAAGTTTAATTGGATTATTAGATAATTAATTAAACGTGCTTTGGTTAATGTACTCTCTGAAGTTGAACAAATTGGATCTCATGTGAAGAGAAAAATTGCTTTTAATTTGCTACTTGCATTTTGTCGAAAGTCTTGTAACTCAATTAGCACCTTGTAGCTTTTCTAACAAAGATGTCAAAGGTTCAAATCTCTCTCCCCAACTATCGAATTACCCAAACAAAAAAACTTGCTACTTGCATTTTCGACATATTGCCTCTTAGCAATAGCATCTCTTTCAATTATTATATGTTTAACCAGCTACTATAGGGTATTACAAGTATTTGTTGTACTTTAGCAATGTGGGCTAAAACTAATAGAAGACACTATTTTATTCGGAAAATAGAAAAGAAACAGACAGTAACATAAATCTGGGGAATCGCAAGAGCTTGTGATAAAAATGGGAAATGTGTGATTTAAAAGACTTGCTTTCCACATGAAGTGGAGAATCAGACAGCCAGGAATGTAAAGATTGTTCCAACGCCAACATTTTTCTCCTATATTACTGGTTCCTTTCATATTGTTGATTATTAGGATTTAGGAGAGTAAAAAGAGTTTGTGTCAATGTGGGTGCCTCCGCCCAATTGGTCTCACGCTTTTGCCACATTGTTTGTTACAGTGTATATGACCAGGAATGGAATGCTAGAGATTAAGTCTTTTTTCCACCCTACTCTCCTTGTATAGAGTCTGGTTTTGCCATCTTGTTCTTCTTTTTCCCTTTCTCTTTTATTTAATCATTGTAATTTGGGCTTTTGATGTTTTGCCACTATAGTACATTTCTAACGTACTTAAGTTGGCTTTTTTTTTTTTTTCTTTTTCTTTTTTTTAAATAAAAGTTGTTATGTTGCTTAAAAAAAAACTATTGTTGAAACCTCCACACAAAATAGAAGAAGAAGAAAATCATACATTAATGTGATCCAATATACCTGTGAATTCTCCACACTACGTATGCCTTAATTGCATGAGAAAACATCTTGCAATAACATTTCTAAGATGTCATATGCCGCTAATAGAGAAATTAAAAGACGATTATGCATGACATATCAAAACAGGAGTGGAAAAAAGTTGATGTAGCCTACTAGATTATCTGTGTCGGGCTTTGGCAACTGCTTGAGATCAGAAATTTAGCACTAACACTTATGTTCTCTGAATCATTACTGGTTAATGGTTATGCAGTTCATGTGTAAAACAAACTCACTTGTAATGCCCTTTTCTCTTGCAAAACATTTCATGAGAACATCACCAACAACAAAGAAAAATAAATAAACATAAATGATTGGCACATTTTTTAGCATGGTTTGGGTGATATTATTGAAGCTGTTGTCCAGCTTTCTCCATCAATCTAGCCACACACTCTT
Organism: Quercus variabilis; assembly: GCA_030445155.1. Lineage (NCBI taxonomy): Eukaryota > Viridiplantae > Streptophyta > Magnoliopsida > Fagales > Fagaceae > Quercus > Quercus variabilis. The sequence goes on from CP129449.1 coordinate 7,809,027, forward strand.
GCTTAAAATTAAAATTATTATTTTTAAAATATTACACTACTCAAGGTAATTTCCTTACTTAAGAAACTACCTATACAAGTTCAGTTGTATTATTATTAATAAATTCAGCATAGACAACAGAATCACCCTCAAATTTCTCAATTATGTGAAAAAAGTCAGTCAACTCTTGAAAGTGATTTTGTAATCACAAGTGAAACAGCTGCATTTTGACATTTGTGCTCAATTGAATGATGATTAATAATTATCACCAAAACAATATTCATGTGAATATATGTGCTCATTTCTAGAAGATCATGCACCTGATTTACTTAATATAAAGTCATGCCAGATAATGATATCGGCTAAAGCTATATCCATTAGTGATACTAAAACAAATTGCTCACTCCTTGAATTTTGTCATCTGGCAGTTCTGCAGTAATGAAAAGGCCGATGAGATAGAAGCATTTTTTTGCCAGCCGTATGCATCCTTCTTTTACCATGAGTTTGAAGCAAAGTGCCAAGCAAATCCGACTCAAAGCGAGGTGGGTTGACAACGAAAGGCGAGAGCAATCTCTACACGACCTAGTCAAATAATTAGCTCTCAAGAAATGCTAGTCTTCACTTTGCTTCCAAAACTATATTGTGAATGTAATTATATCAAGAATAATAAACAACATACATTGCATGCTCAGCAACTTGTGTTATTTATGTAAGGAGTTACATATGAAGAAATCAAACCATGAACAGGTTGCAACCTAGCATCATTTCCTGAACTCAGTTATCAATTTAGTTGAGTCAGACCAATAGATCAACTAAATAAATATATTCTCAAGTTTATTCTTCTTAATATTCCTAGTATCCACTAGCACAGAACCACTCTATGTGCCATAACTAGTCTTAACTTAATTGATCAGACAGACAATAATGGTTTATTAGAAGCTTCATCAAAAGTGCATGGCCTATAATTGCAATGCGTCTAAAAGTATATTATAAGCTGCACACCCAATAATAGTTAAAATTAGCTATACAAAACTATCTTTGACAGTTATCTGATGCCGGGGACTGGGGTCTTCCCTGGCAGTTCGAATTCTCACCGAAGAGGTGAAAACGAAGAAACCCCTGCTGGTCTTCTTATCGGAAACGAAGGCTGGTATGAATAGGATTAAAGGAATCCAAAATAAATTGGAATACACTCAGGGTATCACAGTTCCTAGTGATGGCAGAAGTGGTGGTTTGGCATTGTTGTGGAGGGAGGGCACGGATGTGAGGTTTAAGAGTTGTTCCAACTCTCACATCGATGTCGAGATCCACGATCGCTCTTCTTTAACTCCTTGGAGGGCTACTGGTTTTTACGGGCAACCTGATGCAGCCAAGCGATATGTTTCCTGGCAATTGATGGAAGCTCTGAAAAATCAAAGTCAGTTGCCGTGGGTGGTGTTTGGGGATTTCAATGAAATTTCCCAGTCTGATGAAAAGCTCGGTGGACCGGATAGAGATGCAGGTCAGATGAAGGAGTTCAGGGAGTGCTTGAGCAGATGTGGGCTATTTGACTTGGGGTATGTGGGACAGAGTTTTACGTGGTGTAACGGAAGGGCCGGGGAGCAGAGAACAAAACTCAGGCTGGACAGAATGGTGGCAAGCGAGAGCTGGATCAAACTTTTTTCTGAGGCAAGTGTTCATCATTTTTCAATGTCCATTTCTGATCATTGCTTGTTAACTTTGTTTTTACATCGGAGACAACCTCATAAACCGGTTAGAAAGAGATTTTTCTTTGAGGCGATGTGGACTAGGGAACCTGGGTGTAGAGAGGTGATTGAGGAAGCTTGGGATCCTTTGAGAAGGGACCCGGAGTTTAAAATCTCGGACAGACTGAAAAGTTGCCAAGAGCATCTTCGAAATTGGAATTGGAGGGTCTTTGGGAATGTTAACAACACTTTGAAGATGAAAAGAAATCAGCTCCAACAACTTGAAGCCATCGATGGTACAGTAGACAAAACTGAGGATATTAAGTGTCTGAAAAGGGAAATTAATGAGGTCCTGATAAGAGAGGAAATTATGTGGAAGCAGAGGTCTAGGGCGCTGTGGCTGAAGTGGGGAGATCGAAACACAAAATTTTTCCACGCCACAGCTAGCCAACGGAGAAGGAAAAACCGAATTGAAGGTCTGCAAAATCAGTATGGGGAGTGGGTAGATGATCAAAAGGGTATTGAAACCATAATCCAAGACTATTTTGTAAATATCTACACCTCTGACTTATCCTCCAATTTTGCAGCAAGCTTGGATGCTTTGTCCCCAAAGGTCACCCCAGATATGAACAGAGAGCTATTAGCAGAGTTTAAGGCAGAGGAGGTTTGGAAAGCGCTGAAGCAGATGCACCCAACAAAGGCTCCTGGTCCAGACGGTATGTCTCCCTTATTCTTTCAACAGTATTGGAATGTCGTTGGTGCTGATGTTACCAGTTGTGTATTGGATGTCTTAAATTCTGGGGTATTGCCCTGTGAGCTTAATGAAACCTATATTTGTCTTATCCCGAAGGTTGCTTCCCCCCAAAAAATCACTGAGTTTAGGCCGATAAGTCTATGTAATGTGGTGTACAAGACTATCTCGAAAGTTCTGGCTAATAGGTTGAAAAGAATCCTAGGGGAGGTGATAGATGAATCCCAAAGTGCGTTCGTGCCTGGTAGATCAATAACAGATAATGTGTTGGCTGCATTCGAGACGATGCATTGCATTGATCAGAGAAGAAAAGGCAAGGAAGCGTTGATGGCGGTGAAGCTCGACATGAGTAAGGCCTATGATAGGGTCGAATGGGCGTATCTTGAAGCCATAATGAGGAGATTGGGTTTCCAGGAGAAATGGATTGAATTAATGATGATGTGTGTTAGCACGGTGTCGTATTCAGTCCTGGTTAATGGGGAGCCAAAAGGAAAAATTTTTCCATCAAGGGGATTGAGGCAAGGGGATCCTATTTCGCCGTATTTATTTTTACTGTGTGCTGAGGGGCTATCAGCAATGTTGAAAAAAGAGGTGGGAGATGGGAACATTAGAGGGGTGGCAGTGAGTAGAGGGGCACCGAGCATTTCACACTTGTTTTTCGCAGATGATAGTATAATCTTCTGTAGAGCCTCGGTGTTGGAGTGCGACAGGGTGCTTAAAGTGTTGGAGGACTATGAGTGTGGTTCGGGTCAGAAGATTAATAAGGACAAAACCTCATTATATTTCAGCAAGAACACGGGTTGGGCTGTTCAGGACCAGATTAAGCAAAAGTTCGGGGCTGAGATTGTTAGGCATCATGAAAAATATCTTGGGCTGCCACCACTAGTTGGAAGGGGGAAGAGGAAAGCTTTTAATCGGATTAAAGACCAAGTGGGAAGGAAGATCGCTGGCTGGAAAGGCAAGTTGTTATCCAATGCTGGCCGAGAAGTTCTTATCAAAGCCGTCGCACAAGCCACACCTACTTACACTATGAGTGTGTTTAAGCTGCCAGATTCATTGTGTAAGGAGTTGAACTCTTTGATGGGTAATTTCTGGTGGGGACAGAAGGAAAAGGAACGGAAAATGGCTTGGGTATCGTGGGAGAAATTATGTACACCAAAGTCCGAGGGAGGTATGGGGTTTAAGGATCTTAAGGCGTTCAACTTAGCTCTATTAGCTAAGCAAGGATGGAGAATCCTGAAAAATCCGAATTCTTTGGTGCATAGAATGTATAAGGCAAAATACTTTGCTAAGGTTTCTTTCCTGCATGCTCAGTTAGGCAGAAGACCCTCATATGCGTGGCGGAGCATAATGGCAGCAAAAGAGGTTATTGTGAAGGGCTCTCGGTGGAATATTGGCAATGGACAGAGGGTAAATATTTGGGATGATCAGTGGATCCCAAGACCTGAATCTTTCAAAATTTTCAGCCCAAGGCAGCCCCAAAATGATGCAGTAAGAGTCTCAGACCTGATTGATGTTGATAGAAGAAGCTGGGACACAACTAAGGTAAGAAGCACTTTTCTCCCTCATGATGCCGAGGCTGTTCTTGGAATCCCTGTTAGTTTCCGTTTGCCTGAAGATTCATTTATTTGGGCTTGGACCTCCCATGGAAAGTTTACAGTTAAGAGTGCATATGGGGTTGCGCAAAAATGGCTGAAAGAAAGGAAAGCTCATCTCGGAACAGGGGGCAGCTCAGATAGTTCAAACATGAAGTCCATCTGGAAGCTTGTTTGGCAAATGAATTGCCCAAATAAAATTAAACATTTCCTGTGGAGGGCTTGCAAGAACATCCTTCCTACCAAGAATAGGCTGTTGAATCGAGGCATAGGAAGTGAGGATTGCTGTGTTTTGTGTGGACAAAGTGAGACATTGGGTCATGTTTTGTGGGGATGCAAGTTTGCAATGGAGGTCTGGAGTGGAACTAAAATCAAGCTTCCCTGGCTGCATGATCCTCCAAACGAGTTCATTGACATAGTATGGGAGATATTGAGTTCACATCCGCAGGTTGATTGGATTTTGTTTGCTGTGACGGCATGGAGCTTATGGAGCAATAGAAACTCGGTAATTCACGAGGGGAAATGCAAAGATAAAGGGGTTTTGATACGGTTTGTGGCGGACTATGTTGGAGAAATCAAGCAGGAGAATCATTCACAACTGAGGCCCCCTCCGAAGTCCATACGCCCCTGGCTTCCTCCTAGGCAAGACTGGTACAAAATCAATACAGATGGTGCGGTTTTCAGGGAGTTTGGGTGCAGCGGAAGTGGGGTGGTCATTAGGAATGAAGAGGGATTAATTATGGGTGCAATGTGCAAAAGATGGGACCTACCACTGGAAGCACTAGAGATAGAAGCAAAGGCAGTGGAAGATGGGGTTCAGCTAGCGTGGGACCTTGGCCTTAAACGGATTACTATAGAAAGTGATTCTCAAATTGTGGTCAGTTCGCTTCGTGGTCAATACTTGGTACCGAGTAGTATTCAACAGGTAATTGAAGGTATAGGAATGGGCCTTCGATGTTTTGAAGAGTGGAATGTGTCTCACATTTGCAGAGAATCAAACTCAGCAGCTCATATTTTGGCAAGAAATGCCAAGTCTGTAAGAGATAGGGTCATTTGGGTGGAAGATATCCCACCTATAATTTCTGCACAAGTGCAGCATGATGTAAACTGTATGAAGTCCTTTTCAGTTCAATGAATTTATGTTGACAATAAAAAAAAAAAAAAAAAAAAGTTATCTGATGCCAACAAAGAGCCATTCCATAGCCTAATCTCTCTGCCTTTAGGCTCCGCTTAACGTATGTAATAAATCCTAGAAGCAACATTACTTCTCCATTGTGACATATCTCACATGCCAACTATGAGCAATTCCATTACTGCTTTCTCTATTATGCCTAACCTAACACACAAAAATACTGCTAAAGTCCAAGCAGAAATGCGTGTTCCTGTTCATTTTCTATAAATAAATAAAAATGCCAAAGGCCACAGCATGAGAGTAAACACAGTCTGACAGTATACATAGTATTTTTTGAACGCGTGTTAGAAAGTGTAGTGATATAAAGAAAAAATTGGATAAGAAAAATAAGACGAACGTGAGGAGAAATAGGGATAAATTTTAGAATTTCTCTTAGTTTTTTAATTTTTTAAATTGAGATGTTTTATTTTTATTCAAATGAAAAATGAATAAAAAAGGATAAATTTTAGAGATGAAAACAAATCATAAATTTTACGAGTTCTCCTTTTGAATCTAAAATGAAATTTGTTATTTGACATTTATAACTTTATTTCTAAGGGAAGTTACCCTTCATTAATGAGGGGAATTTTAAACCACATAAAAGTCTAATTTAAGGAGGAAAATCCTCTTATATATAGTATAGATATAAGAGGATTCTCATATTTCAACTAGAATTTTATGTGGTTCAAAAATAACCTTATTAATGAAGAGTAACTTCATTTAGAAATAGAATCATAAATGTCAAATAACAAATTTCATTTTGAATTCAAAAAGAGAATTTCTAAAATTTAGGATTTTTCTTTTCCTTCACTTTCAAAAAAGAAATTACAGTTACTGTTTATCTTTAAAGTTTATCCTTTTTATTTGTTTGAAGAATAAAAAAAAAAATTAAATTATAATAAGTGCAAATTATTAACCTTTACCAAAAAAGAAAAAAAAAAGAGCCTTTAAGCACGTGCGCAAGTACGTGCTTAGATTATATATATATATATATATATATATATATAATCAAAGATATATAAATTATTTTATCCAGTCATGGGTAATTATCTTTAAATTGTATTAATCACAATCAATTCCCTTCAAACAATTTTTTTTATAGATATATAGGATTTGAAATTTATAGTGATCACTCCATAATAAGTGCTTTTTGTTATTACTCCAAAATACATTTTGTGTGTGTAGATTAGATGTATCCAGACCTTTTATTCAATGATAAGAGACTCTATTCAAGCCTCTTATTTGATGAAAAAAAAAAAAAAAAAAAACTTGATCTATCAAGTTAACAAAAACCCACATTTTAAAACATTTTAAATCAATATTTTAATTTAAGAAATTAAATATTACCGATTAAAATATAATAGGAGTTTTAGAAAACATAAAAGAATACACATTAAAATCTTTTAGATAAATTAAATAATAATATGCCTTGACAGTTGACATATACAACGTATTAAATAATAATAATAATAATAATACCAGGTGAAAAAAGAATCTTCTCTTTTTTCAATAAATGGCAAAGTAGGTCAATTTCTTTATTATAAAGTTTCATTGTGGGACATATCTTAAATCATACTATTCAAAAGAGGTTGCATGGGATTCTCAAAAAAATAAAGAGGTTGCATGAAACATGCATATGCGCGTGATGGATAAATCTCTTTGCGGCTGTTGTTCCTTCCACACTACTGGCGGTTTCGGAATTTTTTCACGGTTTTTTTTAAAAAGCATAAATTATAAAATTTAATAAAAAAAGAAATTCATATATTGACAATAACAAAATAAAAAAAAAAAATACATAAATACATAAAATTTACAATTTTCTTTTACGAGTTTTTATATTTTGAAATCGTTGTATAATAGTCTCATCATCAATACTACAACTCACATCTCTTTCAATGTACATAATCAAGCAATGTTATAATTTTTTGGACTTGCTATGTTATAATTTTTTTTTTTTTTTTTTTTCAGATTTTAGTTCAAAATTTTTTTTTGGTCTTTTTCTTTTTACATGAAAACCCCAATATATTGTTAAGTATAATAAATTATAAAGCAAAGTTTAATTTTATTAGCATAAAAAAAACTGAGGGTGTTTTCAAATTCTTTTTGAAAAATAGACAAACATAAAATTTTAAATTATTATATATATATTTTTTTTTTCACGTTAGGGTGGACCTGTGACCACCATGGCCTTCAAGTGTTGCGGTCAATGTTCCACACTACACTGTTGCCTTCATTTCTCACCTGGTGTAGTAGTTTCTTTGTAGTTTGTATATAGTCATATACAACTACAACAACAACTCCACCATTTCTCTTTCATTACACGAAGTGCCAATAAGGGACTTAAACAGAATGCGAATGCTACCTTTTTTTTTACCTCTCTTTACGGCTGCAGCTGCCAGGAACTATATATTTTTCGGCTTGGAGGGTCTTCTACGTATCTAATGCTTTCTAGTCTTCTGACTCCTTAGTGATCATCTTAATTTAGACACTTACTGGGAAATTAAGAACAAAGAAAACCTGATCAGTGAAGACATTTTCAACCCCAAACTTTTATAAATGTGCATTTTATATGTGAGGCTGATTTTTGTTTGAAATTGTTTGGGTAGGTTTATGAAAATATAAAGCTTAAAGTCTCACATTTAAATAATGTGTTCGATCCAATGATAAAACTATGGGTGTTTTATATATATATATATATATATATAAGAATAGAGTTCACCTTTAGGCTAATCTACTTAAGATTCGTTTGGAAACAACTTATCTAACTTTTTTTTGAAATTTTTTTGCTAAAAGTGTGCTAAAGTATACTTGTATCTTGAAAATTTTTGAGAAAAATGAGAAAATGCAAGAAAAAGTGAGATTTTAAAATGTATACATAAAAGTTGAAAAAAGCAAAAAACTAAGTATGTGTTTGGATCTAGATAAAATACTTGAGTCTGGCGTTTTGTGTTTTTCTTCTTCTTCTTCTTTCTTTTTATCTTTATTTATTTATTTATTTTTTATATTTTTATGCACGTGTTTCACTATTTCAGGGGACAAAGTGCACTGTTCACGCACTATTCACGGGACCCACAACCACATTATAAAAAAAAATTAAAAATAAGTCTCACGGCATTATTCACACATTTAAAAATTATTTTGCTATAGTGTTTTCAGTTTTCAGTAAAATAAGTTGTATCCAAATGAACTCTAAAAGTTAAGCTTATAAGCTGATACCAAACAAACTATTATTATAATATTATTAATACTTAAGATAAAGAGACAACCAGACACTTCATATGTATATATAAGTGGTGAGGCTCCAATTTATTCCCAAGTTGCAAGTCCAATTCTTATGAGTAATTTATCCATTTAGCATTACAAGTACACCAAACCTTCATTCTCCTTCGCTTCATTTATCATTCCTAAAAGCCTTTATTTTTCCTACACTTTCTTCCATGCTTTCTTAAAGATTATCTAATTTATACTTCTATTACTTTCGATCCTCTTGTACTTTCCAAATTATGTCTACCATTATTAAAGAAAATATGGAGTGCAATAAGTCTTTATGTCATGTTCCCAACACCCCTAGTGCAGCTAACAAGAGATGGCGCTCAGCTTTTGTTTCCATCTATTGTTCTAGAGCCCTCCTATCATTTTTCAAAGATTCTCTACCCGATAGGAAAACAGCTAAGGTTTCACAAAATTCATCTTCCATCATTTTGGATATAAAACCAGCAGACAATAGGTTTAAAATTGATCAAACAAGTCTCACCAAGCTTGTGAAAGAGAAAAATGCTGACAAGCTCCAAAATATTGGAGGGGTGGATGGAGTAGCATCCACACTTGAAACCAATGTTGAATTTGGGATTCATGGCAATGTTGAAGACATTACTCGTCGACGTGAGTCTTTTGGCTCAAACACGTATAAAAGACCACAAAGAAAGAGCTTCTTTCACTTTGTAGTAAAAGAGTTCAAGGATCTTACCATTATCATCAGCTTACTTAGCGTTGTATCATGTCTTGCGTTTGACATGATGCACAATGAAACACTAGCAGGATGGTATGAAGATGAAAGCATACTTGCTGCTTTATTTCTTGTTGTTGTGATCTCTGCCATAAGTAACTTTTGGCAAAGCAAACAATTCCATAAGTTATCCGAACTCAGCAACAATATCCAAATTAAAGTTGTGAGAGCTAGGATGCATCAAAAGGTCTCAATCTTTGAACTCGTTGTTGGAGATGTCATTTTCTTAGAGATTGGAGATCAAGTTCCAGCAGATGGCCTATTCTTAGAAGGGCACTCTTTAAAAGTGGAGGAATCCAGTATCACACAAGACGATAGTGATCATGTAGAAGTAAATTGCGATCATCCATTTTTGTTTTCTGGTACTAAGGTGGTTGATGGCCATGCTCGAATGCTTGTCATTTCAGTTGGGAAGAACACAACATGGGGCGATATGATGAGCTCAATCAATCATGATTCCAATGAACAAACACCTTTACAAGTTCAGCTCAACAAACTAACTTCATCAATTCGTAAGGTTGGTTTGGCAATTGCTTTCCTAGCTCTTGTAGTCTTGTTGGTTCGATACTTCACGGGGAATACAGAAGATGAATGTGTAATTGAAGAGTTTCATGGCAACAAGAAAAAGTTTTGTGTCATGGTGAGAGCTATGCAAATTTTAGCTACTGCAACTACTATAGTTGAACTTGTGATTCCCAAAGGGTTTTCTTTGGCTGTGAAGCGTACACACGTTTATTCCATGAAAAAAATGATGGTTGATCAGGCAATGGTGCGAAAGCTTTCAGCTTTTGAGACGATGGGCTTTGCCACCACCATTTGTACTGACATAGCAGGCAGTCTCACCTTGAATCAAATGAAGGTGACAAAGTTTTGGCTAGGGAAAGAATCTTTTGATGCAGCTACTTATTCATCAATTGCTCCGTATTTTCTTGAATTAGTCCTGGAAGGAGTTGCTATGAATGCAACTAGTACTGCTTACAAGCCTACTTCAAGATTTGAAATTGACTTCTTAAGCAATCCAACAGAAAAAGCCATTCTTTCATGGGCTATTCTAGAGTTAAACATGGAAATGGAGCAATTGATGCACAATTGTACACTTCTTTCTGTTGAAGCATTCAATTCACACATGAAACGAAGTGGGGTTCTACTAAGGAGAATGGTAGATAGCACAATCCATGTACATTGGAAAGGAGCTACAGAAATAATACTAAAAATGTGTTCGAGCTACTATGATGCTTCTGGAATTGTGAAAGAGCTAGATGATCATGAAATGATGAAATTTGAGCGAATTATTCAGGGTATGGAAGCGAGTAGCCTCCAGTGTGTTGCTTTTGCACATAAGAAGCTTTCAGAAGAAGATCAAGAATATGATACAAAAGATAAAAATATAGAAGAAGGTTTGACACTATTAGGGTTGGTGGGACTTAAGGACCCATGTTGTCCAGAGGTGAGGAAAGCCGTGGAAGATTGCCAATATGCAGGTGTAAATATCAAAATGATCACTAGAGACAATGTTTTCACAGCAAGAGCTATTGCCACTGAATGTGGGATACTTAGGGTAGGTCAGGATATGGTCAATGGAGTAGTGATTGATGGCATGGAATTCAGAAACTACACACCAGAGGAGAGAATGGAGAAAGTTGATAAAATTTGTGTTATGGCTAAAGCATCCCCCGAGGACAAAAGTCTAATGGTAGAATGCTTGAAACAAAAAGGTCATATAGTTGCAGTCACAGGAGGTGGCATAAATGATGCACCAGCATTGAAAGAAGCTGATATAGGACTTTCTATAGGAATTCATGGCACGGAGGTGGCAAGGTTGAGCTCAGATATCGTCATTTTGGAAAACGGCTTTGCTTCTGTGGTCAAAGTTTTAAGGTGGGGAAGATGCGTCCACAAAAACATCCAAAATTTCATTCAGTTTCAACTCATTGTGAATGTTGTTGCTGTTATTGTTAACTTTGTGGCTATCATTTTCGTTAACAAAGGACCATTAACAGGGGTCCAGTTATTATGGGTGAACCTAATTACGCATAACTTGGGAGCTTTAGCTCTTGCAACTGAGCAACCTAAAAAGGCATTGATGGAAAAGCCACTAATGGGTTGGACTAAGCCACTTATTACGAACAATATGTGGAGAAACCTCTTAGCCCAAGTTTTGTATCAGATTGTGGTCATCCTGACCTTAGAATTCAAAGGGCAATTAATATTTGATGTGTGTGAGAAGGTGAGGGATACCTTGACCTTCAATACTTTCGTCCTTTGCCAAGTCTTCAATCAACTCAATGCAAGAAAGCTCACTGAGGAGAACATCTTCAAAGGAATCCATAGCAACAAGTTGTTTTTGAGTATCGTTGCCATAACCATAGTCCTTCAGGTGGTCATGGTAGAATATTTGAAGTGGATTGAATATACAGAAAGTTTGAATTGGTGGCAATGGGCTACATGCATTGGAATGGCAATGGTATCTTGGCTAGTTGGTTGGATTGTCAAGAGGGTACCTATTCCGCAAAAGCCATTTCTTAGCTACCTAAAAAATTAAAGAGATATAAGGACTTCCCCTAACATAGTTCATTTGGATTGAAGAAAAGTCTATGGTTGAACTCACTTTTACTATTACAACATCAAGCTCAAGCCCATTGTTGTGCTCATTGTACTTTACATTGCACTATTGTTCTACATTAATTGGTTATCATGTTGTTTATTTAATAATGTAACATATCCTTAGATTTAACGTAGTATTAGAGCTAGGTTTTTATCTAGTTCTTAAAAGATTGCTAACTTGTTCATGCACCTCACCACAACACTATCTTATGTGATGTATTCCAACCACTATGATCCTTTCTTTTGCCGATGTTTTTCAGCTAAATGTGTCATTCTCCTATGGTCTTTGTTATTGCCATCCTTAGGTCACACCAATCACCACTATCGGTAGTAACTTTTTCACATATGCCATCCTCTAGATACCAATCTTCTATTGACGTCTCGAATGACATTGCGTGTGGGCGTGTAGCCATCCTCTAGTCATAATACACATCATCAAGTCATTGACATACTTAATAGTAATTTGATGTGTGTAAATAATTAATAAATCATGTGATTTAATACACGTGGATAGTTTTACTAATTACCATGTAATGGGTTGAAAGAGTTCCTTCAAATTGTAAGTGATAGAAAAAAAGTAGTACGTAAACAATCACATTTGATCATATCATAGTTTTAGAAAAAATGAGGACGTAAAATAATTGGTCTCCAAAGTAGGGGTCCTTACAAAGTTCCATTATGGGAGGAAGCACCTAATCTAATAAGGTTGTATTTGTAAATGGCAATTTGACACCTCATGCTCAATGTCATAAGTACATGTGAAATAACACTGTTATGTAACAATCGTACAAATGAAATTTCAACACATCACCCTTGACCTTTTTTTTTAATCTTATCCACCATCTTGTGAAAAAAAAAATTAATTTTTTAATGGTTTAATCCAAATAAGCGTGAGAGTTAATTTAGGTTCATGAGAAACTCGGATAAGTCAATAAGTTTAAAAACATAACAAATTTAACAATTGCTAGATAAATAAATTATTAAAATCCTATGTCTCTATTCTAACTTTCCAACTATTAATTTATTATAAAAGAAATAAACAAAAATAAATAGAAGAACTAGAAAAATGAGTACCATTTTGGAACATGAGAATGAGACAAAAGAACCAGAGGGCTCTCTCTCTCACTCTCTGTGAGTGAGTGTTTGGCTTTGAGCTCTCCCATGGTGTCGTCTCAGAAACTCACAGACTGCGAGCAGAAGTGCCTCGACAACATTCGCCGCAACCAAGAAATTGTGGCTGCCCTTAAAATCCACTCCAAAGCCACTGAGCTCTCCTCCGCCGCCTCTTCAAAGCGCCAAAGGTCTCTCTCTCTCTCCATCAAAATAAACCTATCTTTGTAATTGAATCATCAAAAAACCGAAAACCCCTCATTATTTTCACTTCAATTTCAAAACCCATTTCTCAAATTTCCTTTTTTCTTTTTTAATGGTAGAGTTGTAACCAAATCGTTCAAAGCGAGTTCAGAGGAGAAGAGACCCAAAACACAAACCCCAATTCAAATCCGAAGGTCTTTTCGAAAACTTCTAACGAAAAGGATGAATTTGGTGGCGGGAATTCGATAAAGGGTGAGTGTTTGGGATTGGAATTGGGGTCTATGAGTCTGAATCCGAAGAATATTGCACGAGTTGTGCCTGGGAGGATAATGGATTTGAGGTTTTTGCCTTGTAGCAATGCCACAATGATTGTGGTTGGGAACAATTTTGGGAATGTTGGCTTTCGGGATGTTGATTCTGAAGATGATGATAGGCTTTATTTGTATCACCCACGTGCCGGTACCATTTCAGGAATTTCAATTCATCAACATTACTTTGAAAAGGTAATTAATATGGTTTCAAAGATTGGTTGTATTGTGCTTACATGCTTTGCTATTGTTGGCATGTCAAATAGTTCTAAAAATTATGAACCACATTTACATTTGTTTGCCTTTGAAACTTCAATGTGTGTTTTAAGTATGAAGTCACTAAGATACTCCCAAGATGTGGTGGGTTGAAATTGTATCATCTTGTTACTACTTTGACATTCAACAATCATACTGTTCTGTCACATGGTATCCTGAGGAAGATGCTGAATTTTTTACTAGTAACGTAAGAATTTCTGTAACGGTACTGATTGATTCGACGTCAGCGATTTCCACTATTCATTTACATATGCAGTACAATGGATTGATTAAAAGTGAATTGGAGCAGTAGAACCATTTCCTCATAAGATATGTACACAAATAGGCAATAGTTGAATTATAAGGCAATAATGCTTTTATCCTTTGAGCACTGTTTATTATACACATGTATGTGTAAAATGAAGGTTCCCACGTTATACACGTTTGTAATAAGTTTTAGACTTATCTTTTTAATGTGAACTTAATTTTGTATTGAAGTTGTTGCTTGTACTTGCAATGTGTTTTTTTGGTCATATACCGGAGCACATTGATTTGAGCTGTAGACTAATGTTAGAATAAATATATGTATGTAAGTTAGTGACCAGTATTTATTGAAGCTGATATATGCTGCCCCCAACCACCCTCCTGAAATTTTCATGCATTCTCACTTCATTCTTCTTTATTCCTTCATTGAATATGGATAACATTTCAGTTGAAAATTCTGCATGTTTGAGAAGACTTATTGAGTTTTTACATGTTCTAGGATAATTTGGTTCCTTTGCATTGGAATAATGAATGCACATGACTTTGGTTTTTGTCTATACAACCGTATCTTCATGTTAAGTCATCTACTTTGGACAGTACAATATTATTTGCTCGGGCTGGCTCTTGTAAAATGTCATTTAAATCTAGCCGTGTCTTTCCAGTTACAAGCTTGTACACTAGAAATATTGGGCACTTGTTGAGTTTCATAAATTCAAATTATGTTAGCTGATTCATAATTGTTGAATTTAAGTGCAGATTTTTACCAGTTGTGATTTGGGATCTATCCAATTGATGGATGTTGAGAAGGAGATCTTTGACCTGGTGTATTCAAGTGAAGATCCTATATGTTCTCTATCTCAATGATCAGATGATGTCAAGTGCTTATATTTTAGCGAGGGCTGTGGATGTTTGAATATCTGGGATGAGAGGGTTAGGAAATGCTCAACCCAATCAAAATTGCATGCACATAGGATTAACTCCATTGATTTTAACTCACAAAACTATAGCATCATGGCTACCAATTCCTCAGATGGAACTGTCACCATATGGGATTTGAGAAGTATTAAAGTAGATCAACCCAGACCTCTAGAGGAAGTTGGCCACGATAAGGCTGTGCAGTCTGCCTATTTCTCACCGTCTGGAAGCTCCCTTGTAACCACAAGGTATTTAATTTGATTTTCAAATTAAATATCTTATGACCTGTTAGAAATATATGTGGTAGTTTGCTTCATACTATTTGATAACAATTTAGAGAATATAATCTATGCTTGTTTATATGATTAGTTCAAAATTTTTACAAATAAAGTTGGCTCTTTTTCACTGTGTATGCTATTTTCCAATACTAGTTAAATGCTGATTGAGTGCATTACCTCATAAACTACTTGCTGAAAAAACTAGATTCAAGTTGATCCCTTTATTTTATAGTTGTTGTGCGATTTTAGGGATTTCTAGCTACTAAAATTCTTGTTTTTGTTTTTTTGCCTAATTTTCATATATTGATTATATTAGTTATCTTGTTATGAGTCAAAGTATATAATCTAACATGGGTATTTTGAATAAACTGTATATGATCTTAATTCCAGGAATTAATTTTCAATTGTCTTCATGTAGCATGGACGACACAGTTGGTATAGTGACTGGTGTTAAGTTTGAGCACACCTCAATGATTAATCATAATAATCAGACACGCAATTGGACTTCTTCTTTCAGGTTAGAAATTTTTCCAGATCATCAAATGCTGATGTGTCTTTCTTTTGTTGAACCATCTGCTTGATGTTCTATGGCAAATATGACAATTCTGTGTTAAACTTTGTTAATGTTCCTTAACAGCAACCACTTGTCAAAAAAAAAATTGTTCCTTAATAGCAACCTTTTGCCGGTCTCTAAATTTTTCTTGAACACATGATTATTGAAGAAACTGCTGTGTTGTTGTTTTCAAAATAATGGTGCTTAATTTTTTTTTAAATGATTTGATGCCAAGGAATGGATTCAATTGAATGACATGGACCTTTGATATTAATTTTGCATTTCATTTATTTTATTTTATTTTTAATTTTTATTATAAGAACTAGCAAACTGTATTTAGCACAACAGTCTGCACCTAAATCTGCAAAAAATCAAACCAAACCATCAGCTAAGACTACAAACAACTTATACAACAAACAAAACTAACCAAGAACCCAGACTCCTGAACAATTATCTCTTCTTTCCACCAGTTAACACTGAACAAGAGATACCCCTGAGATTGCAGAGGTTTCTGTTTTCCGGAATCTTTAAACCTTTGCAGCAACCAACACTAGATTTCACGTCCCAGTTGATTGCTTGAATTATGTTCTCCTGAGACTTGATGAGACCATTAAACACACTGGCATTTCTTTGCAGTCATTGTGATATACAACAGATGCCAAGCAACCTTGCAAATCACAGATTTGAGACCCTTCCCTTCAAAGCCTTGACGCCCCATTATAGGATTTTAAAGCAGCACTACCTCCTTAACATCTGAATTTGATGCCACTCTAATAGGAAAAGAGCACTCAAAATTCAATCGATCTCTCTACACCCTATAAAAAAATACATGCAAGATGTCACCTTGATATAAAAAATTTAAGTCTATCATGGGTAGTCAATCAATTTCAAAGAGCCAAGCCAACCAACAAGTAATGCATACCTTAGGATAGTAGATGAATGGGAGACCATCCTTCACCAATCAACAGTGGCTGCCTTGATCTGATAGCTTCCCAGGTTTCTGTACAATTGAATTTACCAGATTTAGCAACAATCCAGTCCATATTAAAGGATCCCTCTCTTTCCAGTTTACCTGTAGCACTTTAACTTGAATAAGCACCAATGGTCATTAGAGATAATACTAGAATTTCTAGCATTGAAACATTACTCTTCCACACCCAACTCTATGCATTTGCTATTTATATGCAACTACCGCAAAAGCAAATGCCAACTTTTAATCAAGTATGGTTGACTCATTGCGTTAACCAGTGTTTTGGACGGGAGGGATGATATCAATCATAGATATACTGTAGTCACCCAATCCCCCCAATTGAAAAACCACTCTTTCAGAAACACAGAAAAAGGTAAAATTTGGTTTGGATAAGTTGTTTTACTGTGGTCTGATGGCATTATAGGTATGGCCAATTACTGAGTGCAAATAAACAAAATATGTTGCAATCAAGAAAATAAGATTGACATTAACCATCTCTTTTTTGTGGAAGTAGAGCAATATGGGGTTGGGATGATTCATACATCTTCATTGGCAATATGGAGAGAGGAGTTGATGTTATCTCGCCAACTCAGAAAGGAACAATATTCACGCTACAAAGTCCACATATGTCAGCAGTTCCAAGCCGGTTTGATGCACACCCTTACAATGTTGGCATGCTTGCAGGAGCCACAAATTTGGGCCAGGTTTATATGTGGACATTAGGCTAGGAACTTCAGTTTCTTTCAGCACAACAGTTTTCATATTTGATGTTAGTGTGTTGCCAGTTAGCGAAACATGACTGATGTTGTTTCTTGAAGTTTATGCAGTTTAATGTCTTGCAAACTGACAAGAAATTGTTTTTGTTGGGCAGAGTGACTAGAAATGTTG
This sequence comes from Quercus variabilis, assembly GCA_030445155.1. NCBI lineage: Eukaryota > Viridiplantae > Streptophyta > Magnoliopsida > Fagales > Fagaceae > Quercus > Quercus variabilis. Next base: position 7,826,563 of record CP129449.1, read on the forward strand.
ACTAGGATTCTTTCCTTAATTTTTGTTTTTCTGGGGAAGAATTGTTACAAGTTATGACTAATGATTCACTTTAGAACTGTATTGTCCAATCTTAACTATCTTTACATTATTTTTTCGAATTAAAGAGTTACTAAATACTAAATAGATTAGTTAGATGGCTGACCAACATTGTAATACAGCAAGAAAAAGTTTAATTGGAATATTAGATAATTAATTGAATGTGCTTTGGTTAATGAACTCTCTGAAGTTGAACAAATTAGATCTCATATGAAGAGAAAAATTGCTTTTAATTTGCTACTTGCATTTTGTTGTAAGGCTTGTAAGTTGTAACTCAATTGGCACCTTGAAGCGTTTCTAACAAAGATGTCAAATGTTCAAATCTCTCTCCCCAACTATCAAATTACCCAAACAAAAAAATTGCTAGTTGCATTTTCGACAGATGGCCTCTTAGCAATGGCATCTCTTTCAATTATTTATGTTTAACCATCTACTATAGTGTATTACAAGTATTTGTTGTACCTTAACAATGTGGGACAAAACTAATAAAGAAGACACTATTTTATTTGGAAAAGAAAAAAGAAAAAGACAGTAACATGAATCTAGGGAATCGCACTACCTTATGATAAAAATGGGAAAGGTATGATTTAAAAGACTTCCTTTCCACATGAAGTCGAGAATCAGACAGCTAGGAATGTAAAGACCAACAATATTTTTCCTATATTACTGTTTCCTTTCATATTGTTGATTATTAGGATTTAGGAGAGTAAAAAGAGTTTGTGTCAATGTGGCCTCCACCCAATTGGTCTCACGCTAATGCCACATTGTTTTTTATGGTGTATATGACGGGAATGGGATGCTGGATGCTTTGAGAACTGTGAGCAGTTTATTCTCGAGATTAAGTTTTTTTTTCCTCCCTACTCTCCTTGTATAGAGTCTAGTTTTGCCATCTTGTTCTTCTTTTTCCCTTCCTCTTTTATTTGATCATTGTAATTTGGGCTTTTGATATTTTGCCACTACAGTACATTTTCAATGTACTTAATTTGGCTTTTCAAAAAAAGAAAAAGAAAAAAGTTGTTACGTTGCTTTAAAAAAACTACTGTTGAAATCTCCACACAAAATAGAAGAAGAAGAAAATCATACATTACTGTGATCCAGTACACCTTCTGTGAATTCTCCACACTACATATGCCTTAATTGCATGAGAAAACATCTTGCAATAACATTTCTAAGATGTCATATGCCACTAATAGAGATATTAAAAGACGATTATGCATGACATATCAAAACAGGAGTGGAAAAAAGTTGATGTAGCCTACTAGATTATCTGTGTCGGGCTTTGGCAACTGCTTGAGATCAGAAATTTAGCACTAACACTTATGTTCTCTGAATCATTACTGGTTAATGGTTATGCAGTTCATCTGTAAAACAAACTCACTTGTAATGCCCTTTTCTCTTGCAAAACATTTCACGAGAACATCACCAACAACAAAGAAAAACAAATAAACATAAATGATTGGCACATTTTTTAGCATGGTTTGGGTGTTATTATTGAAGCTGTTGTCCAGCTTTCTCCATCAATCTTGCCATACAGTCTTGCCAATCTGAAATCTTCTCATCTCCATTGACGACCTATTCACAAAAGGCAGAGAACATATGATGACCCAGTTTTCAAGAAAATGAAGAAGAAAATAACATGGTTCAAATAAATCAATAAGGGGTTGTTTATCATAGACAAGAAAATCATTTCACTGCTCTAGTATTGTCTTTGAAATGGATCGACTACGTTTTCTCAAACTATTTTGTAGTTTACAACTTGTTTTAGTATACCAATTTGTTGATTTCTTCTCATAGCCATGACTTCATCTTTGTTGTTTTAGTGTACCTTCAAAGAAGTGCATATGACCAGATGTTAGACATGAACCTAGAACTAGACAGTCCAATGAATGAAACATGCCTGGCCGGATTGAAACATCTGGTTCAACATGATAATAAAAGTGACCATTAAGCAGTTGCCTATAGCTGATGCATTAAAGGAGTTTCATCTGTCACATTTATACAACAAAGGCCAATCAAATCAGTTTCATTCAATAAATTTGATTTAGTATATGTTTACCAACCTCAAATATAAATCCTCTTTGTGGGGCTGCATCGAGTGCTTGCACACAAATAAAGGCAGCATCCTCCTTGCTAAGATTTCCTCTTGCAGCACTACCCTGTTATGAAGAACATTAAATGAAGTTTGATACTCAGCAACAGCAATAGAACAGACCTCATTATTGTTATCTTGTAAGGTAATTTTGTTAATATCCACCAGATGCTAGCCAGTTCCCAAAAATTTTCAGTTAGAATCAAAATTTCAAGGGCCCATGAGATCAGATTGAACAAATAAGTTTGATAGAACGATCATCTTCAAAGAAACAAGATTTTTTTTCCTTTTTTCTGTGCATCAAAAGGGGGTCTATGTTCTGGCTAGAAAATGAAGAGAAGGGTCTATAATTGATTGTCTTTAGTCTAACATTAAAATGTTTTGCCTAAATGCTTATTGACAATAACTAAAGCACTTTTGTTTAGTGAAACTAAATAACTTCAATGTCTACAATCAGTTTTTGTGATGACCATATTTGGCTATTTGCTCTAGAAAGACTCCTTGGAAACAGTAAGTTCTGGCATCCTAAAGCTATAGAGAACAAAATGGGACAATTCACTACCCTGAAATTTCCTGATGACCAATGAAAAAGGTCTCCTACAGCAATCACGTCACTGCTAAAAGCCTAAAACACATTGCAATGACCAACACATAAAGCTGTCTCATAAGTAAATTCTTTTTTAATAGTGGGTAGAATTTGCTCCATTATTTGATGACTTATGAGCAAACAGCCTTAAGAATCTTTTACATAGAAAATCGTAGTTGCTCTTATGCTTCTCAATAATCATCTGTTAGAAAGAAAGGAAGTAAATATAATGCAGTCCAAAAAACTAGAAACAGCACGGTGAATAACGTTGGGTATGTAAGGAGACTGCATAAAACACAGCAATGCCTGTTGACAATTATGCAAAATTTCCTCATGAATCTGACATATTATTTCTTTTCCAAACAATTGATTCGAGTAACTGAAAACCAAGCACCATAGATTCAATTTTATCCTATTCATGGTAAAAGGAGAAGAATAATACCTCCTCAAAGCAAAAACCTTGTTGTCCACCTGGAGTGCTTTGTAACAATCCAGCCCTGATGATAGTGTAAGGGATTCCTGAGGCCATCAGCAACGATTCATCTTGCTCAGCCAATTTTCTTGCATTGCTTTTCATGAGAGCTTGAATGCCACCAGAACCTCTATAAGCAGACAACTGCAACCTTATCAAACCACAATAACAAACAAGAATTTACTTAAATTGATGATGTTTCATGTTTAGACAAGCACACCGAAGAAGAAGACTGATACCTGAGATAAGAGAACTACATGTTGCACCCCTTTCAAGCCCTCAACATTGGATAAGAAACCTTCCTGACAAAACATTATAAAGAATACTTAAGTAGACAGGCAAGATGACCTTAAATAATAGGAATGCCCTGAAGTGGTAGAGAAGCAATTAATCTACGAATAAATAATTTTACATAATTAAGCTGTTGCAAATATAACCAATATATATATATATGTATATGTATATGACTTTTACATGGACAGCTAAAGCTTGTATGGTTTGAGTTTCACCAAAAACACTGAAACAAGGAGACTAATTTCTGTTATGGAAATGCCAATATCTAAATGCCAGTTTATTGTAAATGTTTTAGTGACAAACTCTTCTGGCACATTGGATGCTCTTTTGTGGCCATGGCAGTGTGGCAACATATCTCATATCCATTTCAAACATTGACACTTCTGCCATTTTAGTGTTAGTGTATGCCAGCTTCATAAAGATTTTGGTTTCGGCAGATTCATTACCTAAAGGATTTTTTTTTTTAAGTCAGCTTTTAGCTTTCCAATATGAAAGCTTACTTAAGCTATTAAAATGAGAAGACCAGGGGCACTAGGACAACATGGATCACAAAGATAATAAGGATGGAAGAGTACGCATTTGAATCTCCCATTTCCCTTTCCTTGAAGCCAAAACTTATTTATCAAAAAGAAGAAGGGGGGTGGGGTGGAGGATTCAAATCTAAGCATTAAAAGGGTCAGAAAGAGTACACATTTGGCAAACTACACAACCTCATAAAGTCAAAAGTATACAACTTTGTATGGTAATTATAGCCTATCCAATGAAATAGAATTCATAAATCAATAAGAAAGATTCAGATATGCATACATTTGGGCATATTATTGTGCGAACCCCTCTTAGCGCTTTCTTTAAGAATTTTTTGTCACTTGCATCTCCAACCATTGACTGCATACAACACCACAACCCGTAATCTATCTTTCTCAAATGAAAAGAAAGATTAGGGAAAGCGACTGCCAAGATAAACATGACCTTCTAGAAGTAATTTTACCAAAAGTAGAAATCCACCCACCTCAACATAAGTTCCAAAGGCTTCAAGTGCAGTCTGCTTGTCCTTTACCAGTGCTTTAACTCGAGTTCTTTTGACAATCAAGGACAATATTACCATCTACATAAGCTAGATACACCAAGGCTCAGAATTCATACATTGTAAGCCAATCTAAACGCCTACACACTACACAGAAAGTTATACTCATCACAGACTATGTTTCTTTGATAAGTAATGAAAATTTTATTAAGAAACGAAAAACAGCCAACCCGAGTACATTGGGAATGTACTATGGGGGCATAAATCAATAACCAAGATTACAATGATCAAGTAAAACAGGAAGGGAAGAACAAGAAAAATGACAAAAGACAGCACTCCAATCAAGTAGAGTGTGTAAAAAGAAAGACTTAATCTCTAACATAGAGCGTTCACATCCCTCAAAACTTCTAGCATTCCTTTCGCGCCAAATACACCATAACAAGCAATGAGGCACCATTCTCCACAACTCTATATTTCTATGTTGTCCAAACTTACCTTGCCAAGACTCAAACAACTCAATAACCCAATGAATTCCAAACAAACAAAACACCAACGACCACAACTCACTAGCAATGGGGCAATGAAGAAGAAGATGATCCACTGATTCCCCCACAACTCTTACACATATAGCACCAATCAAGAACTAGCACACGTCGTTTGCGAAGGTTATCTGTTGTTAAAATCTTACCTAAAGAAGCAGACCAAGAAAAGAAAGCTACCCTTGGAGGAACCTTCGATTTCCAAATCATCTTCCAAGGGAAGGATAAGATGGCAGGAGGGTAGAAAGAAATATAGAAGCCTCTAACCTCAAAACCTCTACTCCTTGCTGGCTTCCAACACACCCGATCTGGACCCAATCCCCATACCGTCGAAGAGTAGACCATATCCATAAACAGATCAAAGGATTCTTGTTCCCAATCTTGAGGAGGATGATGAAATTTAGCATCCCAATGAATCCTCCCACCCAACCAACACATAACCTCCGCTACTGAAGAGTCCTTTGTTCTACTAATACAATACAGTTCCAAAAAAGCCTCTTAGAGAGTATAATCTCCACACCACACTTGCTTCCAAAACTTCACTCTAGTACCATCCACCACATCATATAGAAGTAGTTTAGAAAAACTCATCCAACCACTCCTAATATGTCTCCACAAAGTAACACCATAAGCACTAGTCACCTTTTTCGTGCACCAACCACCCCAATCATTCCCATATTTCACCTCAATAACCCTCCTCCATAAAGCATTGGTCTCCATGCCATACCTCCATAACCATTTTCCTAACAAGGCAAAATTAAAACTCCTCAATCGTCTAATACCCAAACCTCCAACCTGCAGCGGCTTACAAACCTGAGCCCAACTGACTAAGTGTAATTTAGAGTCACCATTAATACCGCTCCACAAAAAATCTCGTTGTAACTTCTCCATACAATTTGCCACCTTCCTAGGTAAAGGCAAAAGGGAAAGGAAGTATGTAGGTAAGGAGGAAAGAGTATTTTTAATAAGAGTTACCTTACCTCCCTTAGATAGATACAACCTCTTCCACCCTGCTAATCTCCTTTCCATCTTCTCCAAAATAGGATTCCAAATGGACAACTCCCTAAATTTAGCTCCTAACGGTAACCCCAAATATCTCAATGGAAGAGAGGATTGCCTACAACCCAACATCCCCACTAGATCATCCATATTGTGCACCACCCCTATAGGAACCAACTTCGATTTCCCCAAGTTTATCCTTAAACCTGAGACCTACTCAAATCTAGCTAGAATAGCTCTCAAACAAGCTAATTGCGTCGGATCAGCATCACAAAAAATAAGAGTGTCATCAGCAAATAAAAGATGAGACACCATCACTAAGTTACCAGCCGTATTACCTACAAAGAAGCTTGAGAACTGACTAGTAGTAGCAGCTAGATCCAACATACGACTCAAACCCTCCATAACAATATCAAATAGCAACGGAGACAAGGGGTCCCCTTATCGAATCCCCCTAGAACTATCAAAAAAATTAGAAGGACTACCATTGATCAGAATGGAGAATTTCACAGTGGAGATGCAATACATTATTCATTTTCGCCATTTCTTTGAAAATCCACAGCACTGAAGCATATACATTAAAAAACCCCAACTCACATGGTCATAAGCCTTCTCCACATCCAATTTACACAACACTCCTGGAACACCTGACTTCAATCTACTATCAATACATTCTGAAGCAATTAAAAAAGAGTTCAAAATCTGTCCACCTTTCACAAATGCATTTTGAGAATATGAAATAAGCTCATGAGCCACCCTTCTAAGACAATTGGCCAACACCTTAGAGATAATCTTATAAATCCCACCAACTAAGCTGATAGGCCGAAAATCCTTGATCTCCACAACATCCACCTTTTTGGGAATAAGAACTAGGAAAGAAGCATTAAGACTCTTCTCAAACACAACCTGAGCATGAAAATTTTGAAATACTGCCATACTTTCAGCCTTCAAAATACACTAGCAAAACTGAAAGAACGTCATAGAAAAGCCATCCGGGCCAGGAGCCATATCACCCTTAAAATCACTAATCACCCCAAACACCTCTTTCTCATCAAATGGCCTATCTAGCCAAAGTGCATCTTCCTCCGATATACAAGAGAACTCCACATCATCTAATAAAGGTATATGAGCCACAGTTTCAGCATATAGCTGCCTATAAAAATGAGAAATACAACTTGCTATAGCCTCTGGATCTAAAGACAATTCTCCATCCACCATAAGCCTATCAATGGAATTAAATCTTCTGTGAGAGTTAGTTATACGATGAAAAAATCTAGTTATCCTGTCCTCTTCTCTAATACAAAGTACTCTAGACTTTTGCCTGCAACAGATTTCCTCCATCAATGTAACTTTTTCTAATTCACCTCGAACTCTCTCCAACTCCAGCCTTTCCTCCTCCAATAAAGCTCGACTATCCACAATCATCTCCAAATCACTAAGCTTTTGCCACAATTTTCTCACTCAATCTTCAACATTTTCAAAAACCTCCACATTCCATTGCTTCAAATCATTTTTCAAGAGCTTCAATTTATTGGCCAAAACAAAACTCGGAGCTCCTAACACATTATAAGATTCCTACCAAGTTCGCACCCTCTCCACAAAACCCTTATCTTTAAGCCACATATTCTCAAACCTAAATGGCCTCCTACCTCTTTGAAAGAAACCACCCTCAAGAAGAATCAAGAAGTGATCAGATAACAGCCTAGCCAAACATTGTTGAGAGACAGATGGAAACTTATCCTCCCAATCGGTAGAAAACAAAAATCTGTCTAGCTTAGCCTTCAAAACAACTTCATGAGTATTAGACCAAGTGAAAGCTCCTCCTTGGAGCAGAATATCAATGAGTTCTTGCTCAGAAATAAAATTGGAAAAATCCCGCATAGCAGCATTAAAAGAGGTAGAACTAGAGCGCTCGTAAGGAAACCTTACCACATTAAAATCACCACCCATACACCACAGAACATTCCACCAACTGTTCAAACCAAATAATTCCTCCCATAAAAACCTTCTGTCTCTCACAGAATTAGGACCATAAACTCCAATAAACGCCCAGACAAACTGATCTGACACACTTTTAAATCTACAAGAAATTGAAAATCGCCCCACAGCTTCCTCCACTTTATTGACAACCCATGTATCCCACATCATTAGCACCCCTCCAAAAGCTCCACAAGAGCCTAGATAAGACCAATCAACATGTTGACCCCTTCACAAACTATGAATCACAGCTCTAGTTATTAACTCCATTTTAGTTTCTTGAAGACAAATAACATCTGGCCCCCATCTCCTAACCATATTATGAACCTGAAGCCTTTTATCCCTATCATTCAGCCTTTTAACATTCCAAGAAATAATCTTCAAATTCATTGATGAACCACCACAGCCCGCTCCTTACATTCCTTGATTTCATTGAACCAACCTCAACATTCATAGAGGTCAATAAATTTTTCAACTCCTGCTGACCTTTTTGCCCCGACTTGCCGTGCTTCATATGATCATCTACTGACTTAAGCTTTTTATTCTTTTTCCCGGCTTCTATAGCTATCAGCAGTCTTGTAATCTGCTCCTCAAAACCTTCCAAAGAAGTGCCCACTGATTTTCTAAAAGCCTTAATCCGATTTGTTACCCATTGTGATAAATTGTTACCATCAACCTACTCTGTACACCAAACCCCCAGTTTAGAACTACACTCTAACTCCAAAGGAACTTCTGTGGCCAAAGGTACCACAACTAAAGGCTTGCCACTAGACTCCCAAGTCATTGACCTCTCATCAAAATCCCACATCTCCTCCTCTGCCTCATTAACAATAGACAAAGAATCAACTAACCCAACACAGTCCTCTTCCCAGCTAACCATCTGACCGTCATTGATAAAAGAATCATTACCATTCTCTACATCAGTGACTGAGCAATCCGAAACACTCTCTGGAGATCGATATAGAGATAGCCGAATCACAATTTGTCGACCCTCCCGCAATTGTAACGTCCACTCTTTGGAATTACCCCATGATTTGTCCAAGTCAATGACCAATTTCCTAATAGTGGAAGAAGAATTAACTACCACTTCATAATCAGACACCTCATGCACCATCTCCCTTACCTCCAGACCCAATAATTTATCATCCTCATCCTTCGTCGCCGCCGGAGATGATGACTTCTCCACTAGTTTTACTACCGGGTCCTTTGAAGACAACACCGTCAACTCCGCCGACTCCAATGAAGGACAAATTGGAGCTAAGTTTGGTGAACCCAGCTCGCATGCAGCTTAGGTCACTTCCGATGTCACCATCGGCAAGGTAGGGGACTGGGTAGCCCAGCTCGGGACCTAGACGCTAGACTCACTCTTGCCAGGAATTTTCGGTGCCGATAATGAAGAATTTGACCCCAATGTGACCATCAAAGCCATTGCCGGCCTCCTTGGTGGTAGAGAAAGAAGCATTGAGCTCACAGGGACCACCGTCGCACTCTCACCATTCGAGACTAAGCTTAGGCCTGAGGTGCTTGACTCTAACACACCATCCTCAATAGATAGACACGTAATACTTGGGCTGGGCTTATTTTGGGTCTGCTTAGAGCAAGCCCCTGCCTCAAAGATAAAAGGCCTATTCAACAGTGGGCCTGAGCCACTCTTAACACTTCCCAACCCAGGTGCATCGGCTTCAGAAAGCCAGTGTCCATTCCCTTAAAAACATCCTGGGCAGAATTGACCTTACGTGCCACCCACTTCACAGTTTGCTTATCACCCCTATAATGTTGCCAAAACACCCGCCTCTTTCCAAATTCATTTACTTCCACAATCAAACCTTTCCCTAACTAGCTAGACCTCCTAATTTGACGCTCCCTACCAGAACCAACATCATTCAAATTCAAATTATGCAATTTGAATTTATTTTGTTCTGGGATTTTCTCCTTAGACTTAGCAACTCCATTAGTATCACGGTGACTCCCCTCCACACCACCCATGGCAATCGGTATTGCAGTATTTGCCGGAACTTCAAGAGCCACCACTTGATTCCCAGCTTTGTCTCTCGGAGGCGGCGTTGTGTTCTCCACTACTTGAATCTCCTCTGTCTCTCTAATGGAAGGCTGATGCAACTGCTTCCTTACTTGTAGAGGTGCTTTTACCGTATCAACAAAGGACCGAGAAGGGTGAATCACTGAACCCAACTTAGCCTTGTACGGTAAAGCTTTTGGACCACCCATTGCATAATGAGAAGGTTCCAACATTCTCCTTAATTCAATTCCAAAGACCTTCCAACCTTGTTATGCCTTGCCTGCAGGAATAATGATCGATCTTCTCATCCCGCCAACTTTTAATTCTGTTACTAACAAATATCGGCCAAACGAGTTAGAACCCCGTTGCATTGTGTATGCGGTGTCTCCTTCCCTGAGCGTAAAAAAGTGTTTGGGGTTAACCCCAATCACCATATGTTCCAAGCTTTGCATTAACCAACGTGCTGCATTCCTACCCATAAAAACTGATTGCATGAAATACTTCCCCCGTTCAAAAATCTTAAGGGAGAAAAAGTTCCCCCCTTCCTCAACCACCAATTGAAACAACTTCAATTCAATAAAAAAACTACGAAATCCGCCCATATCAATCCAAAACAGAAAGTAAAAATTAACCGGGAACAATATTTCTGACTAATTTGAGGTAGCCGAGCCTCTCTAATAAATATATTCATAACGTTAGAGTTAGGTAGGTGTCGTTGAAAGATTGAAGGTAAATGATATCATTTTTAGTCTGTATGTATTTGATATATCATCACAGACTATGTGAGGTATATCAGTCTAAAAATATGACTAGGCCTCCAATTGCCTAGATATGGGTGCAAGTTACAGTAATAAGCATTTAGAAGTATAAAAATAGCAGTTATCAAGTGGCATTTTGAAACTCATAAAGTAATCAAAATACCATGTTTTCAAGCAATAAAATATTGCTCAAGTTGATTTACTTGTCAACAGAAAGAAAAGGTTCATTATGCCATTCATATGTTAGCAAAAAGAAGATGGGTTCAAATTAAGGCAAAACACACCTGGCCTATCTCACTATCTCCATCACTTACTAAAACTGCGTCCCTGACTTCTTCTACTTCTGTGTTTCAAATGGATAATTCATGAATAAGCAATCTTTCAAAATTTAAAAGCAATATAGAGATAAACACCCATGAATTGCTATTTATAGAACTACCTGATTGATCATCATCTTCAACAGTGGATTCATCTTTAGAGAAGGGATCAGGCGCCCCGTACCATTTCCTTAACTTGGGACCTCCTATACAAACACGTACGTACGTAGACAATTTAAAGTTGAGAATTTAAGCAAAATTTTCACCACATACAAACATGCAGGCAGACAAGAAAATGTTGAGAATGTAACCTCAATTTTATATCCTAATTATAAGCCTCATTTATTTTTTTTTGGGGGAGAACAGAAATGATTAGGAAGACCAGTTGGTGGAATAGCCTATCTAGGTGCGACCATAGTGTTGGAAAAAAAAAATTGATAGTGCAAAAATTATTGTTACTACAATGCAATCGTAATCTTTACAAAATAATCTAGTAAGATAAGAGAAAGGGGAAAGAAAGATCTCAGAATATTATAGAATCACGTCCAAAATAAGTCCACAAAGAAAGATGAAGGCAAAAAGGAACTCATTCCTAACCAAAGCAGCACTCAAGGAAAATGACAAGTAACACACCAACATATTGCTAGAATGGAAAATTTTTCACAACTTGTTAAAAGTGGAAAGTTGTGGTTAGAGTAATATCATTTTAACACAGTCTGCTACTCATGAAGCATTGACACCATTTTAATATACACACAAACCAAAATTATTTTCCTAATCTCCAAATTATGCCCATCAAAAGTTAGTCCATAAAGATAGGTAAAGGCATAAATAAACTCATTCATAATCAACAACATACCAACATATATATCATATTGTTCAACAATACCATATTATCAACCAAATGGGGTTACTTGGATACATGCTTAAAAGATTAGTTGGGTCATTGGGTGTTTAGTACTTAAGAAAAAAAAAAAAAGAACACAACACAATACTAAGACCATGGTGCATGATCCAGAGTACATAATACCTTCTATATAGTCAAGAATTTGGTCAGTAAAACTGAGCTTCTTCTTGGCAGAGCAGAGAATGAGAGCACGCTTTTCGATGTTCGATTTGAAACAAGGGTGCTGCGGTGTTTTGCATTGCGTTTGAGAATGGGGAAATAGAGAGAGAAAGAGAGTTGAAGGAGGAGTAGTACCCGCCATTGATAGAACCTTTACGTTTCTCTCATCCAACCGTTTTTCATTCCCTCCCGCTAAAACAAAAGATAACATAAATAAAGATAAGACTTGCGTCAATTCCATTTTTGGCACTGCCACCACAACTTTTTTACTTATTTATCATACCATTTTTTTAATGTGTATGAGAGAGAGAGAGAGATTATGTAATTTTTTTATTTAAAAAAAAAAAAAAAGACAGTAAACCTTCATTCTTAAAAAAGTAAAAATAAATAAAAGAGGGCATTATATCATTTATATATATATATATATATATATAATTTTTTAAAAAATATTATCAAGAGATTTATATTTCAACTAATATCTATTGATATTTTTAATGGAAGTATTTATGGTTTAAAATTTTCATCTTTGTTTTATCTATCAAATTATCAAATAAGAAAAAAGAAATTTTTTTTTTCGGTAAAAGAAAAAACCACAATCCCTAGTCTCTAACGAGCTAAGTGTACGGTCTGCAGGAGGATATAAGGAGTGTAAAATGGTACCAGTGGAAGAACTAAAACCCATGCCCGAGGCATGTTGCCTACCCTACATAATGATAATAAAAATAAAAATGTAGAGTTATAATAAAAAGAAGCATTTCACATCAAAAATAAGAAAAAGAAAAAGAAAAAAAAGAAGCATTATAAGTGTGTTTGGATTGAGCTTATTGTTGCTGAAACTGAAAACTGAAAATACTGTAGCAAAATAATTTTTAAATGTGTGAATTGTACCGTGAGACCCATTTTTTAATATTTTTTAGTGCGTGAACAGTGCCAAACAGTGCATGAACAGTATTTTTTGTCTGTAAACAGTAAAATCATGTGATTTTACTGTTCACTTTCCGGAAAAAAAAAAAAAAGAAAAAGAAAAAGAAAAGGAGGAAAACGCAGCCTCCCCAGATGCAGACGTTGAGGCCAAACGTTGCCTATGTCTATGCTATTTTCATTACAAATTATATATGGTAAGTTGTTATTAGTTCTAATTTAGATTAGACTTTTTTGTAGTTTTTCTTTGATTATATAATGTATTATAAATTCAGTTTAAAATACTATTATTATTTTCGTATATGTTCTAATAAGTATTACTTTTAACTCAAAAAAAATTATCATTAAAATTATATTTTTATCTGTCAATATTCAATAACAATCATTAATAACTTCTATTTAAATTTTGTTGTGAAAATATTATAGGCATACTATTTTTTTATAGTAAAATATTAATGATTTTACATTAAGCTTAAAAAAAATTTTGTTTTCCATTTCACAATTTCAAGAGCATAATTCAATATTTTTTTAATGGGGATTTCAAACTATGTTGCCTGCTCTTTAAAGAAAATAGCAAAATAAAAGACTTCTAATCGCAACCGTTAAAAGAGTCAACACTCAGCCACTGACCGTCCGATAATGATTCCTTAGCACTACTAATACAACACAAAACCACACAACCCTCTCACTTTCTATCTTGTTCTTTTTAGGGTTTCTCTGGAGAAAAAAAAAAAAAAAAAACCAAAACGGCAAAACCCACAAAACACAAAGAACCGTTTTTTCGATCCATTTTCTCTCAACAACAACAACAACAACAACAACAAAAATGGCGACTCAAATGAGCAAAAAACGAAAGGTACGAAAAAATTTTCTATCTTTTTTTTTTTTTTTTTTCCGTGTTTTCTTGGCTTCCAAACAGACTGTTATTTTGTTATTAATTGGTTTTTGATTGAATTGATATGATAGTTTGTGGCTGATGGAGTGTTCTACGCGGAGCTGAATGAGGTGTTGACGAGAGAGCTGGCGGAGGATGGCTACTCCGGCGTCGAAGTTAGGGTTACGCCCATGCGGACCGAGATTATTATCAGAGCCACTCGTACTCAGAACGTTCTCGGTAAATTTCTGTTCCTGTTTGTTTCCCGAGAAAGTGTGGGAAAGTACAAGTATTTAAATTTTTTAGTTGAGGTTAAATTGTCATAGCTTATAGATCTGTTTGGTTGCTTAGAATCTCAAAGCTGATTTTGTTTGTTCTGTTCTGTTTTGTTTCACTAGTTTGTGTTTGGTTCCCGAGAAAGTGTGGGAAAGTATTAGAAAATTTGTTTTTTTTGAACATTTCTTGGGAACTTGAGGTTAAATTGTCATAGATCTGTTTGGTGGGTTGGTTAGGAAACATTTGAAAAGATTTACGGGTTTCAAAGATGTAATTTTTAGTCTCTTTTTTAAGCTGAAATTTTTTTAACATTTTTAGCTATTGAGGAGTGAGCACTGAGAATATTAAAAGAATTAGAAAAAAAGTGGGAATCAATGAGCTTAATGCAGGAAACGGTGGTGAATGAGGAGTCTGGTGTAATGTAATTGTTCAGCTTGGATGGGTGACTATACAAATTTAAGAAATGGAAGAATAATGAAAATGGTCTAGCCTGGTTCAGCAGTTTTTTTGATGGGAAAATGTGTAGAAAGCAAAATAATCAACTTTTTGTGTGGTAATGAGAGTTATTTGGTCGATGTAACTAATACTATGTTTTACTCAATTAGGTGAACTATGAAATTTCGGCTCATTGACTTGTGTTCTTTGTTTCCAAGAAACATGACAATTCTGTGTGCTCATAAGCTGCATCTGTTTGTGAAGAAATTTGAAGGGAAAGATTGTACCTGGTGTAGCTTTAGACATGGGGTTGATTTCTATCTGGGTAGAAGTTTGGAAGTTAGGTTTTCTGATTATGCTTCTAATTGATGGGCTTAGGTGAGAAGGGAAGAAGAATTAGGGAACTCACGTCTGTTGTTCAGAAGCGTTTCAAGTTTCCCGAGAACAGTGTTGAGCTTTATGCTGAGAAAGTGAACAACAGAGGGCTTTGTGCAATTGCTCAGGCAGAGTCTCTGCGTTACAAGCTTCTAGGAGGGCTTGCTGTCCGGAGGTATATCTTCTACTTAGTGAAATTGCATTAGCATGTTCATTGAGTTGTCATATTGGTTCTTCTTTGTTTTTGAGATTTTATAGAATATTTGTAATACAAGAATCATGATTTGACAAACTATCTATAGGAATGTCTGCCTTGTGGTTAGCATTGATTACACTGATATACTTCTCCCTTTCCCAAAAATAATGGGTTTAGAGGATCCTTCAACAATGCTTACATTTAATATTGGGAGTTTTGTTAGTCTCTTTGAACTGTTCTTTAGTTCTTGGAGTTCGGGAACTCCTAAATTTTAAAGTCTCTGAACTTGAGGGTATCTATTGACTCTTGAGTCAGTGTAACTCTCTCTCTCCCCATCTCTCTCCCCCTCTCTCTTTGTGGCACACATAGGAAAACTTGCATCTGCCCTGCCTATTATATGTATATGAAGTTTTGAATAAAGTCAGAGCGGGTCAGAAGTATTTAATCCTGAACTTATAGTGGGAACTTGCTGGGAAGTCTTCTTTACAGCTACTTATCAAAAAAGAGTTCTTTTACAGCTGTCACTAGGATAAATTGGGATTGGCCAAAAAAAAAAAAGGATTGGGTTATGATGGTTTAGGCTTGCATGTACTGCTTTGCAAAATACACAAAAACATATTGTTGCATTATTGACAATGCACAAACATACATATGTCAGTATATTTATTGTCTTCTCTATTTTTATCCTTGTCTAAATCTTAAAAATGTCTTGGGACCAAATCTATGTTGAAGTTTCTAATCATGTTTGTTCTTGTAGATCTATACAATATCCATTGTTTAGCTATTTTGACCTACTAGTGTCGTTTTAATTTTGCTTTATGGCTGTGGTCATGACATACTTATTGGGATTGAAATGGTTTTGTAAGAACCTTCCTGTGAGAAACCATGGTTTGTCCAACATTATTTTGCAATGTGTCTCATGTAGTAAGCATTGACCATACTTTTCCCTTCTCCGATGGTTATGGGTTTAGAGGACCATCAACAATGCTTACATTGAATTTTGGAGTTTGTAAGATCCTTGAACTGTTACTTAGTGCTTGGAGTTTGCGAGCTCCAATATTTCATTTCTACTCCAGTCATTATCTGTGGAACCTTGTGCCTCAATTACTTCATGAACCAATATGAATCTCTCTCGCTCTCTCTCTTCTCTCTCTCTCTCACACACACACACACACACACACACTCTTACACCTTCATGCTCTCATGTTTTAGGTGCAAAATTTGCAAAATAGAAGTATTGAGAAAGGTCAAGACTTGCAGAAGTAATTTTAACCTTTGAATGGCAATTTAGCATGTTTATTGAGTTGCCATTTTGCTTTGTTTCTGAGATTTTATAGAATGCTTGTAATAGAATTATGATCTGCTGAGCAATGCTTCACAGAATGTCTGCCTTGTGGTTAGCATTGATTACACTGATATACTTCTCCCTTTCCCAAAAATAATGGGTTTAGAGGATCCTTCAACAATGCTTACATTTAATATTAGGAGTTTTGTTAGTCTCTTTGAACTGTTCTTTAGTTCTTGGAGTTCGGGAACTCCTAAATTGTATTCTCTGAACTTCAGGGTATCTATTGCCTCATGAAATAGTGTGATTCTCTCTCTCTCTCTCTCTCTCTCTCTCGTGTGTGCAGGCACACACTGACATGTACACCTGCATTCTCTTATGGTTTGGGTGAAACTTGTCAAAAAATAAAATAGGGAGGTATTGAGAAAGCTCAAGACTGCTCAGCTGTATCTAAACCACTGAATATCAATTTAGCATGTTCATTGAGTTGCCATTTTGCTTCTTTGTTTCTGAGATTTTATAGAATATTTCTTATAGAATAATCATGATTTGCCAAAAAGGCTTCCCCTAATGCCCCCCTTGCGGTTAGCATTGATTATACTTTTATACCCTCTTTCCCAAAAATAATTGGTTAGGAGGATCCCTCAATAATGCTTACATTTAAAATTTGGAGTTTTGTTAGTCTCTTTGACTGTTCATTAGTTCTTGGAGTTCGGGAACTCCTAAATTGTATTGTCTCTGAACTCCAGGGTATGTATTGCCTCGTGAATTAGTGACTCTCTCTCTCTCTCTCTCTTGCGCGCGCGCGCGCACACACTGACATGTACACCTGCATTCTCTCATTCCTGTAATAGGGTTGCCTCTGGTAGAGTTATTGCGCAGAAGTGCTAGTGTAGGACAATCCACCCTGACTCATTTTTATAGTTTACACACTTTTGTATTACCTCTACTTACTACCGTATTTATGTTAATGAACTTCCCAATGATATGTAAGCAAGGCATATCTGGTCCTTTATAGAGAAGAAATAGTATTTTAGATCATAGATATTTGTGATCATATCAACGTCCATGAATGATAAATCATAGATCAAATCTTGCGGAGGAGCCCTTGGGTTTTTGGGGCATTGGGTTCTCACCAATGTTTAGGTGAAAGTTGTAAAAAAAAAAATACAATAAAAGAGGTATTTAAAACTTTGAATATCAATTTACTATGTTCATTGAGTTGCCATTTTGCTTCTTTATTTCCAAGATTTTATAGAATATTTCTTATAGAATACTATGATTTGCCAAACAAGGCTTCACCTAATGTCTCCCTTGTGGTTAGCATTGATTATACTGATATACTCCCTTTCCCAAAATTAATTGGTTAAGAGGATCCCTCAACAATGCTTACATTTAAAATTTGGAGTTTTGTTAGTCTTTCTGAACTGTTCTTTAGTTCTTGGAGTTCGGGAACTCCTAAATTTTAGTGAATCTGAATTCAAACTGATAAAAAAAAAAAAAAAATGTCTGTCTGAATTTGAAGCCATCTATTTCTTCATGAATCAGTGTGACTCTCTCTCTCTCTCTCTCTCTGTGTGTGGCAGTTACACAGACATGCATGTGTCCTATTATATGTATAGAATTCATAATGAAGTGTTGGAAAAGGTGAAAACAGCTCAGAAGTATTAAACCATAAACTTATAGTGAGAAAACCAGCTGGGAAGTCTTCTATACAGCTATCACTGGGACAAATCAGGATTGGCGAAAAAAATAATCTGCTTATGATGGTTTCTGCATTCATGTTTGGCAAAATGCATGCCCACATTATTGATCCATCCACACATGCACAAGTATATATAATCATCCAATCAGTTTGTTATCATCTTTATTTTTATTCATGTCCAGTGATAATTTTTAAAGATGTCTTAGGGCTAATATTTGTTGTAGATTTATGCTGTATTTTTTTCTTTCGGTTTTTATACTTCTATTGAATCAGCTTCAACCTCCTTGTTTTTAGGGCTTGCTATGGTGTTCTTAGATTTGTTATGGAGAGTGGAGCAAAAGGATGCGAGGTATGTAAAAAGGAAGCTTTTGGCCTCCATTGACTGTGATAAATGAGCATTTTTTTTTGGTTCTGTTTTCTCTTTAAATAAGAGTCTCCTTTTTGTCACTATATCCAGGTTATAGTTAGTGGTAAGCTCAGGGCTCAGCGTGCCAAGGCTATGAAGTTCAAGGATGGTTACATGATATCCTCTGGCCAGCCTGTCAATGAATATATCGACTCAGCTGTGAGGCATGTGCTTCTTAGACAGGTTAGCTTAGTCACTCTTTGAAACTCATTTCAGAATTGGATAAATACAATTAGCATATTGACAACCTGCTTTGGTATGAAAAATTATCTTTTAATTAATGTTTGTGTTTAAAATTTGTTGCAGGGTGTTCTTGGTATCAAGGTGAAGATAATGCTCGATTGGGATCCTAAGGGCAAGGTAGGCCCCATAACACCCTTGCCTGATCTGGTTACCATACACTCACCCAAGGAGGAAGAGGAATACAACTTCACGCCTGCATTGGCAGCTAGTAACATAGAGATTGCAGCAGTTTAAACTAGGTCCACTCTTGTCCAGTTTGCTTTCACTTTGTAGTGTCTAGGACAACAGAAACTTAAAGATGCCTGTTGTTAAATTTTTCGCTAGGAATAGGATTTGAGTTATGGTTCCATCTAGTTCTTCTATTTTGAGTTGGTGACTTGTGAAGGATTGTTTTTGTAGGCCGTGTTTGCCTTTGTTTAACGTATCTTAGTTGCTTTTTGTTGTGCTGATGCATATGCATGAGTCCTATCATGTAGTATCCTTGAAAAGTTTCCTTTCTTTAATAAATCCCATTATAGACAGAAGCCATCATTTGAATTCCCAGTGTAGCTTGCTATTCTAGGGTCATGGATGGCCCGATCCAGAGTTCATTGTGTTGTTATGAAAGTAGGAAGAAGAAAAGGCTTTTAATTTTCACTTTGAGCTATTTGGTCAAGCTCCAAGGAGTGTAAGCTACTAAGCTGAGTCCCGTGCAATGCATGAAGAGTGGACATTCATGAAGTGCTAACATGGTTTTCTGTACTGTGCTTAACATTCGAAATAAACACGCCAGCAAAAATTCATTGGTGAATAATAAAAATGGTTTTAGTTATAGTCAGATATATGAGAATTTAAACTAAGAAAATTATTTTTTATTAAAAAAGGAAGGGATAAGAAAGATTTACCGTCCGGTAGAATCTAACCAATCGTTTGGGGGACAAAGGGCAAAGGTATACCCAATAGGACGTAGTAGTAGCCTAGTAGAGTAGGACCTATGATGCTAGTCATTTGATTGCTGAGGCCTTATTGTTGTCGTGCAATGGATGCAGGACGTATTGGTGACAATCCACCAATTTGGCTCGTAGAAACTTTTTCTTCTTGGGTCATACTTGTGATTTGTGAAACGATCGAACGACCTAGTCAAATTTAAGGGAATTAGCATTTTCTGGGTTGTCAAACAAAGGCACAGAAAATTGGAGTTCATTGTTTTGGACCAGTTTTTTGGAACTGGAATGACGTATTTGGTTCAGGTGTATAGCGAGGGGATGAAATAGGAATAGGAAACTATAATTTTCTATAATTTATTAGGGGAGAAAATGGAGAGAATAAAATAGGGTTTCCACCCAGCCTGTCCTTTTTGTTCCTTCCAAATTGGGGGAGAAAATGACTTGAGCAATGAAATTAAAAAAATTCTTGTCATTACTCCCATTGTTTCAAACTACAATAAGTGCAGGGATTAAAAAAAATAATAAAATGTTGGGAAACTATGATTTTCCTATCATTTATTAGGGCAGAAAAGGGATGAAAAAAGAATAAAAAGGGTAGGAAACTATGATTTTCTATCATTTATTAGGGGGAGAAAATGGAGAGAAGAAAATAGGGTGGGTGGATAAAAAGGATAGGAAACTATGATTTTCTATCATTTATTAGGGAAGAAAATGGGGAGAAGAAAATAGGGTGAGTGGAATTTTCAACCTAGTCTATCATTTTTATTCCTTTCAAATTCGGGAGAAAATGACTTGAGCAACGGAATTAAAAAATTCTTCTCATTACCCCATTGTTTCAAACTATAATAACTTCATAATAATCACATAAAAAAAAAAAAAACCTTCATAATAATAATAATAATATAATTTCTATCTAATTTTTCCATCATTTACCAAATATTTGTGGTGAAAAATTAAAGGATAAATACTATTTTGGTCTTTAAATTTTAGTAAAAGTTTGTTTTTCATTCCTAAACTTATTTATTTATTTTTTCCATTTCTAAACTTTATAAAGAATTTTTTGAATAGTATAGAGACAAAAATAAGGATGAAAAAAAGAACTTTTTCAATAGTTTAGGGATTAAAAAAAAAAAAAAAACTTTTAGTAAAATTTAAGGACATAAATAAAACAATTTCAATAGTTTAAGGACGAAATATGAACTTTTTAATAATTTATGAATGAAAAATGAACTTAAAGTTTAAGGATAAAAAACAACTTTCTGGTAAAGTTTAGGAACTAAAATAGTATTTTACTTAAAATTAAATTTTTTTTTTTTTTATCATTTTATCATCCCAAACAAATAGAGCCGAAGTAATGTTAATTGAGAGGTAACATTCTTTTATTTTATTTTATTTATTTATTTATTTATTTATAGTTAATATGATTTTATGCTACTCTCTTTATGATGCCATATTCATATTGAAGAAAACTTTGTGGTTGAACACGTGGATTTGTGAGTTGATTTTGAAAACTCTGACTATTTATGTCAAAGTTGGCGTCTATCCAAGACTTTTCAACGTCTTGAGTTGACGTCTATCCAAGAAAACTTCGAATCAAAATCATAACTTGTAATAGATGAACATGGCTACATGTTCTGCATTCTCACACACAAGCAACTCAGAACAAGTAATGGGACTTCTTAGCAAGACAAACTTCTTGTCTGTCCTTTGTTGCTTCTGTTTAAACTTAACCGTTGCCATAGACACCATTAGATCTTCTCAATCCATCAACGACACTGAATACATAATATCCAATGGGAGTGCTTTCAGACTAGGATTCTTCAGCCCTGCAAATTCTACCAATCGCTACCTCGGAATCTGGTATAATAATATTTCTGTATTCACTGTCATATGGGTAGCCAATAGACAGAAACCACTCAAAGATTCTTCTGGGATTCTTACTATATCCGAGGAAGGAAATCTTGTGGTACGAAATGGACAGGCAGAGATTTTTTGGTCATCGAATGTTTCAAATTCTGTAACCAATTCTAGTGCCACTCTTGGGGATTTCGGAAACCTTGTGTTGCAAGTTGATACTACAGGAGTGGTACTGTGGGAAAGTTTTCAACATCCTTCTGATTCCTTTTTGCCAAAGATGAAACTTAGTACTAATTTAAGGACAGATCAGAGAGTACAGCTGACATCATGGAAAAGCCCTTCTGATCCATCTATTGGAAGCTTCTCTTTAGGCATTGATGTACTGAACATTCCTGAAGTTTTTGTTTGGAAAGAGGGTCACCCATATTGGCGTTCTGGTCCATGGAATGGTCAGGCCTTTCTTGGAATACCAAACTTTAATCCTGTATATCGTACTAGATTTACTGTGGTTGATGACAAACAAGGGGCGGTTTTTGATACTTATACTGATACGGATGTCTTACATTTGCCAAGAGTTGTTTTGGGTTCGCAAGGAGATGTAGTGCAGACATATTGGGATGATGGGAAAAAGGATTGGGAGCTTGGGCAGTTAATTCCAGAAGATGAGTGTGATGTTTATGGCACATGTAATGCATTTGGAAGCTGTGATTTGCTGAGTTCACCAATCTGCAGTTGTTTGAGAGGGTTTGAGCCGAAGATTATTAAGGAATGGAATAGAGGAAATTGGACTAGTGGATGTGTCAGGAGGACACCATTGCAGTGTGAAAGAATGAACAATAGTATTGAAGAAGGAAAAGCAGATGGGTTTTTGAAACTGGAGATGATCAAAGTGCCAGACTATGCAGAGTTGACACTAGATGTGAATGTAGAAGATTGTCAAAAGCAGTGTTTGGAGAATTGTTCTTGTGTAGCTTATGGATATTATACTGGCATTGGTTGTTTGTCATGGAGTGGAAACCTAATTGACCTACGACATTTCTCTGTTGGAGGATCAGATATATATATTCGTTTGGCCAATTTAGAATTCGGTAAGTTGATCTGTTTTAACTTTTAAGTCACAGTTTTGTATAATCTTATGCTTCTGATCATCCAGCAGTTGGACCACTTGTTTGGTTAACTGGTTACTTACAACAAATGCAATAGGATTTCAATATTTTTATGTTAAATTTCTTTACTCAATTTTGACTGAATTAGTTTAAAACTTTTCTTATACACAGAAGAGGAGAGAAATTTGAGAGTAATCATCGCAATTACAGTGACTATTGGAGTGATTGCTATAGCCAGCACTGCTTTCTTCTTCTGGAGGTGGATGGCTAAGGAAAAGAGAGGTAATGTGCCCAATTGTCCATTAATTTGCTGCAGAGACTAGGCACTGCAAGATGGATTACTAAATAATATAATTTGCAACAGCAATGAAAAGTAAAAGCAATGAGAGTTTACTGTTTGACTACCTAAATGATGTGAAACTCCAAGATCTACCAATCTTTAATTTGGAAGAATTGGCAACAGCAACAAACAACTTTGATATGGCTAATAAGCTTGGACAAGGTGGCTTCGGTCCAGTCTATAGGGTAACGGTTTCTTATGTAGAGTTCATTTTTCCCTCTCAAAAATATATGTGCTGATATTCTTTACTTTTTTATAGGGTAAATTGCATAATGGACAAGAAATAGCAGTGAAGAGATTGTGTAGAGCCTCTGGACAAGGACTTGAAGAATTCATGAATGAGGTGGTGTTGATTACTAAACTCCAACATCGGAATCTTGTTAGACTTCTCGGTTGCTGCATTGAGGGAGAAGAGAAGATGTTAATCTATGAATACATGCCAAACAAAAGTTTGGATGCAATTCTTTTTGGTTAGTTCATACACTTATTTTTCTTGAATATCAAGTAAGTCAGTAAATAAAACAAAACAAAACGAATTTTAATAATAATTTTCACTGTGTTAATTTAGTCACTTGAATTATACTGTTGTGCTAACTCTACCCCCAAATTGTTTTCTCAATTGTATATTTTTTTATCTATACAAATTTATACTCATACATTATTTATTTGACTTAACTATTGATTAGATCCAGTCCACCAAAAACTCTTTAATTGGAGAAAACGTTTCAACATTATTGAAGGAATTTGTCGAGGGTTGCTCTACCTTCATAGGGACTCTAGACTAAAGATTATTCATAGAGATCTAAAGGCATCTAACATTTTGTTAGATCAAGAGCTTAATCCAAAAATATCGGATTTTGGTATGGCTAGAATATTTGGAGGCAATGAAGATCAAGTAAAAACTAAAAGGGTCGTTGGGACATAGTAAGAGCTTTGTTGAAATTAAATTTAGGTTATGGCACCACTTATACTCAAATAATATGGATGTGTTTCAATGTTTGTATGCAGTGGTTATATGTCTCCTGAATATGCAATGCGAGGGCTGTTTTCAGAGAAATCAGATGTCTTTAGTGTTGGTGTGTTATTACTAGAGATTGTTAGTGGGAGAAGAAACACTAGCATTTGCGATGAGGAGCAATATTCGGGCCTCACTGGATTGGTAAATCTAACTAATAACATTCACAATATCAGAAAATTTAGTCAAACTCTAATCAAAAGCTACTTTATCTATTTAATTTATTTATTCTTTTTTGACATGGTTTACTTTCAAAAAGTTTGAACAATTTCAATTTTTGTCTTTTACGCTTGTTATTTTTCAGGCATGGAAATTGTGGAATGATGACAACATTATGACTTTGGTAGACCCAGCAATATGGGATCCATGCTTTCAAATTGAAATTTCGAAATGTATACATGTCGGACTGCTGTGCGTGCAAGAATTGGCAAGAGATAGGCCCAATGTGTCTACTGTTATTTCAATGCTTAAGAGTGAGATTTTGGATCTGCCTACTCCAAAGCAACCTGCCTTCATGGAAAGGCAGATTGCTTCAAATATAGAGCTTACTCAACAGGGTCAAATAAGATTCTCCATTTGTAATGCCACTATTTCAATAGTTAGTGGTCGATGAATAGAATTTTTTTGAGATAAATTCCTCTTAATTTGATTAATATTTTCTTCTGGAAGTAAGAGTAAGTAATCTCAAATTTATTTATATAATATTTTTTTATTTATTGTGCATGTCTCTTTAATAAAAAAAGAAAAGAAAAGAAAAGAAAGAAACAATGCTAAGTTGGCTTGAATTAGGACATTGATTCTAGCACACTCCTTAGTTTTTACATCGTTCTTACATAACACTTATTTTAAATTTTAAATTTGGACATCAAGCATGAAACCATAGATATTGTGTGTAGAAAGTGCACATCATTGAGTGTATGAGAACATTTTCACTATAAGCAAACCAAGTTTGATTATTAGTTTATACATTTTGTAAAACCTTAAAAACGTTATGTTGTCATATACAAGGAATTAACCGACAACCCCCGATTTTAAAAAATAATGAAAAATGAAAAAGAAAATACTTTATGTTTTAATGCTAGAGGGACTTTAAAGAACAAAATATGTACCTATCATGGATTTTAGTGCTAACTAGTTGTAAACCTCGTGCATTGCGTGTGATAATATTCTTAAGTGGTCTTATTAAATGTATTTTTTATAGTTTGGACTAATTTAATAAATAATAATGTATTTCATAATCATATTTTTAGTTATTATAAAGACAAGCTCAAATGTAATATATATAATTTTTGTCATACCAAAATGAAAACAATACATTTTTTCTCTGGAATTAAAAAGGTGGAAAAAAAAAATACTATTTTTTAATAGTTTTGGGCTATAAACTAGAAGGGGATATTCTAATAGTTTTGGGAAATTGCAAAACTTAAGTATAATACTTTAAGTGTAGTACATTGGGCTTCCCAATTAAATTCAAACACTATTTTTTCATGACCAATAAAATACGAACAACATTATCATTTTTAAGGGAAATTAAATTAAATTCAATAAAGCTTTTTCTAAAGAAAAAGTTAGAAATTTTTTTGAGTAGCTAGAAACAGAGGAATTACTTATGTCCATCTAATATTATCCTCATTGCCTACCTAGCATAAGAAGCTTATAGCTTGGCTACCTTATTAACAAACTTAACAAGGGACTATACTAAAACTCCAAGACCTGCACAATGTGGACTCTCTTTTTTTTTTTTTTTTTTTTTTTTTTTTTTTTTTTTTGAGGAGGAGAGTGTGGACTTCATCAACAAAATGCCCACTAGCTCAAAAATTATCTTGAATTTGTTGCGTAGCACTAGTTCCTACTAATAGTCTAATATTGTCAATAAAAAAAAAAAAACAAAGTCTAATATTGTACCCTCACAGGATCTCTCTAATCTCTAATTATAATTCCCACACCAGTACAACATGGGTCCTTGAATAGCTATGGGATATGGTCTCACTGAAGAAAAAAAGTGTGGGATATGGCTGTCATGTTTTTAGAAGAGGAAAGGAAAAGTCAAAAGATGAAAAGTTTGGATTTGGGGTGGGGAATTTTTAGGGCTGAGGTACTTGGAGGAGGGACCTTGTTGTGGCTCTCTCTCTCTCTCTCTCTCTCTCTCTCTCTCTCTCTCTCTCTCTCTCTTATCTTGCACTATCTCTCTATGACGCCATGTAGTCTTTTTTTACCTTGATATTCTTGAACATGTCATTTAGAATCAATCTGTGTAATATATATACACCAAGTTTTATACTTGTTTGATTAATATTGGTTGACGATGTGGATCGGATGAATTGCTAGACATGGTAATTATTGTATTAATACGTGTGATACATATATATGTGATTGGTCAGATAACTAATTGATTGTGAATTCATGAATATTCACCTAATCATATGTGGTGAGTGAATCCGAGATTTATTATTGAGTATGTTCTAGTAATTGGTGACATTTATGTCTGGCATACATGCGAATTGTGAAACCTATTTAACTATTGTCTCGAAGATATCAGATCATGACTATAGATTTTTTTTTTTTTTTTAGAAACAAACACACACACAAGGGAGAGGGAAAGAAATTCTAATATAAAGGCACACCACAACTCTACTCAAAAGTCATGGTATGACTATAGATATTAATCGGGGCATGATGTTGCTTAAGGAAAGTTTTATTTTATTTTATTTTATTTTTTAAATTTTAACAACTTTAGGAAAGGTACCTATATAAACATTGAAGGAAATTTCTTTATCGGCATTAATGAAGATTATTGATAATTAATTTGATATAGATGTTGTCATGTTATTTTAGTTCAATATTGAGCATGCTGATTAACTTTACAGCTATATATAACATCAGTAAAAACCAAATTCATATTTAGTTTTTCAATTTATATTGTTTCCATTAATTAGTATTCATATTTAGTTTTTCAATTTATATTGTTTCCATTAACTAGTTTACACAATATATATGTTATACATGCTTTGAACTACGTTCCGTTTGCTTCGATGAAAAACATTATGTAAAGATAGTTTTCTGTGTTTTCCAATGTTTGGTAGTACTAGTCGCTAACCCGTGCGATGCACGGGATTGTTTTAGAGAAAATTATATATATTTACTTTCTTAAATTAATAATCACTTGGAAAGAATAAGATTTCATCTTCTACATACTATGGCTCAAAGCGTACTATGAAAGTATTATTATATTTGAAATGAAACTTAACAATTATATATTAATTATCACAAAAAATTAGATTAATTGAATGATATATATATATATATATATATATATGAATGCTTACTTTATGATAGAACACAAACCTTGATAGGCAAATATATCATTTAACTATTTTTTTTATTCATTATTTTACTAATTAAAAAATATATATTCATTTTCCTCTATAATCTAGAACGTAGATGATACTCATAATTTACATGAGCACAAAAAGTTAAAATATAAGAGCTTAAGGGAAAAAAAAAGTATTAAGAGAATACATTGTCTCAAAAATATAAAGGAAGAAACTCATAATAAACCCTAGGGATAATAATTTAATGATTTAACTACTGTTGAGGGTCATTTTTTTTGAAATAGGCAGAAGGCAGCCCAACCCAGAAATACGGGCAGCAGAGAAGCGGTGGACTAAGTAAAACCAATAGGCCCAAACGGTAGGAATAATGGATCACAAGCCCTTAATATAAACGAATGAGTCTTGAGGAAGTAAGTGGGCCTAAAAGGCTTGGAAAGAGAGAAAACAGCATCCATGGGCAGTATGTGGTATGGAAAAGTGAGAATGAGCCGTGGCAGGCCCGAAGCAATGTAAACAAAGAAAGTAGGGGATAATGGCAAGCCCATGAACCCCAAGGATGAGAATGAGGAAATTGGGCCAGAGAAGCCCAATTAAGTTAGTAAAAGCCCATAGGATGCGGAGCTAGTAAATGGACCAAGGAAGTCTGAAGGAAATAAATGGGTTGGAAAGGCCCAAGTGAAAAGAAAGGAACACTGGAGCCCATAAGTGAGAACACCAGTGGCCATATTAAGCCACTGGGGGAAAGAAAGGAACGACAGGCCTGAAAAGAGGCCTAGCAGGAACAAATCGCCACGGCAGGAAAGGCCAAGTAACGCGGTAGGAAGCCAAGGCAATTAAAAAATTAGGTTGAAGAGAACGCAAAGCCTAGTACTCGGTAAAGCCCAGACCTTATGGGAGCGGGAAATCAGAGTAACAACTCGTGAAAAGCCAGAAACGAATGACAGGCAATACAGGCAAAGTCTCCCGTCCACGACAGATGCATGAACGGCAGGCAAATTTCAGACATATGCATGCGCAAGGCCCAGGCACCACCAGCCTATACCCAGCCAATACGGGACATGGTGAGGTCGTGGATCAGAGGTAAGAGGGCATAGCTTGAAGGTGGGGATTTCAAAGATGTAATTTTTAGTCTCTTTTTAAGCTGAAATTTTTTAAATTTTAGCTATTGAGGAGTGAGCACTGAGAATATTAAAAGAATTAGAAAAAAAAAAGAGTGGGAACCAATGAGCTTAATACAGGAAACGGTGGTGAATGAGGAGTCTGGTGTAATGTAATTGTTCAGCTTCGATGGGTGACTATACAATTTTAAGAAATGGAAGAATAATGAAAATGGTCTAGCCTGGTTCAGTGGTTTGTTTGATGAGAAAATGTGAAGAAAGCAAAATAATCAACTTTTTGTGTGGTAATGAGAGTTATTTGGTCGATGTAACTAATACTATGTTTTACTCAATTAGGTGAACTATGAAATTTCGGCTGATTGACTTGTGTTCTTTGTTTCCAAGAAACATGACAATTCTGTGTGCTCATAAGCTGCATTTGTTTGTGAAGAAATTTGAAGGGAAAGATTGTACCTGGTGTAGCTTTAGACATGGGATTGATTTCTATCTGGGTAGAAGTTTGGAAGTTAGGTTTTCTGATTATGCTTCTAATTGATGGGCTTAGGTGAGAAGGGAAGAAGAATTAGGGAACTCACATCTGTTGTTCAGAAGTGTTTCAAGTTTCCCGAGAACAGTGTTGAGCTTTATGCTAAGAAAGTGAACAACAGAGGGCTTTGTGCCATTGCTCAGGCAGAGTCTCTGCGTTACAAGCTTCTAGGAGGGCTTGCTGTCCGGAGGTATATCTTCTACTTAGTGAAATTGCATTAGCATGTTCATTGAGTTGTCATATTGGTTCTTCTTTGTTTTTGAGATTTTATAGAATATTTGTAATACAAGAATCATGATTTAAAATTTAGGAGTTCCCGAACTCCAAGAACTAAAGAACAGTTCAAAGAGACTAACAAAACTCCAAAAATTAAATGTAAGCATTGTTCAGGGACCCTCTTAACCCATTATTTTTGGGAAATGAAGTAGTATATCAGTATAATCTGTTAGTGTATAGATTAGGCTATATTAGCCTATTGGGCTTAAGCCCAGTATATTACTTGTACAACATTTATATTACTTGTACTGCACACATACCTAGCCTATATAAGGCTCTCTTTTGTACATTTTTTCACACACAATATTATACTGACTATTCAGTCATTCTCTCTCTCTTTGTATTGTTAACATGGTATCAGAGCCTTTCCTTTGATTTTTTGGTTCCTGTGGATATCTTCGGCGTTCTTCCACTGCCCTCGCCTTCATCCGGTAGTCACTGTCAGAAGCGAGTCACCGCCGTCACGCCCACAACCCTAGAACACTCGGATTTCGTCAGTTTGTTGATCAAACCGCCAAAGTAAAGGCATACATTGACAGATCTGACAGTCCCAAGCAAAACCCAACAAAAATCTGCCAGAAACAGCCTTCCACGCGCCCCCACGCACCGCCAGAAGTTTCTGCCTCACGAGCACGAGCCGCCACGCGCCTCCACGCGCCGTCCATGCGCCTCACGCGCCCTGCTCTGTTTCAAGGACTGCCACGTCAGCCCTAGGGTGACGTCACTCAGCCACGTCATCATCCCACGTTAGCATCTCGCGTCAGCATCCCACGTTAGCATTCCACGTCAGCGTCAGCCGTTGACCGTTGACCGTTGACCGTTGATTTTGACCAAGGTCAAAATTTTTCAACAAGACCTGTCTTGCTCATTTTTTTGCGTAGATTCCAATTTTGGGCTCCGTTTCTGCATTTGAGGTCTCTAAATCTCATTTTTTGGTCATTTTCTTCATTATGGCTCAACAAAATGAACGCGACATCATACGTCCTATCACCATTATGTTGGATGGTCCTACTAGCTATCATGCATGGTCTCAGAATATGACTGTTTTTCTCAAGGGTCGTAAACTGTGGAGATATGTGACTGGTTCAATTCCTAAGCCAGTACCAAACCCTAAGTCCAAAGTCATAACTGTTGAAGAGTCTTCCACGACTACTGTTACAACAGATGATTATGAAAATCGCCTAAAGGAATGGGAGAGTATTCAGAATAAGATCTTGTCTTGGTTTATTAGTACCTCTATTCCCTCCATTCATAATCTTCTTCCTTGTCTTGAGACTGCTGAGGCTGCTTGGAAGTTTTTGGCTGATCGCTATAATTGTACTAATGATTCAAGCTTAGAGTTCCACATTGAATCAAAAATTTATCAAATGCGACAAGAGACAGGTCAGTCCATTTCTGATTTTTATTCTCAGACTTCTACTATGTGGGAACAACTCTTTGCTGCAGATCCTCCACTAGTGTGTTCTAAGGACATTGAGCTCTTTGCCAAATATCGGGATCGCCGTAAATTTATGCACTTCATGATGGGTTTGCGTGAGGATTTTGAGCCTACTAGGGCTTCTCTGCTTAGCCGGTTTCCTACTCCTTCTCTTGATGCTGCAGTGAAGGAGCTCATCTCTGAGGAAAATCGTCAGCCTGCTTATCACATGTCATCATTTGATCATGCATTGGCTACACCATCTCCACAGCCTCCCATTGCTGCATTCACTGCTCCTCCACGGATAAACTCTGAGCGTTCCACCTCTCAGTCTTCCAAAGGTATTCGCTGCGAGTTTTGCCGTACTAAAGGCCATGACATCTCAGTTTGTCGCAAACTGCAGAAATTTATGCAAGAGCAGAATAAAGCTTCTCTTCCTCGGGCAGCTGCTGTATGTCCTTCCGATCCATCGGTTCCTACAGGTCCATCTTTGGCTTCCTCACTTACTACGGCTGATATTGAGGTAGTTGTTCAACAGGTTTTATCCCGTACTTCCACTGCCCTTTCTGTCACCTCAGGTAAACAACCTTGGTTTTTTGATACTGCATGTTATAACCATATGACTCCTGATGAATCCCAATTTTCTAATAAGACACCTTTAGAACATCCAGTCACCATTTACACTGCTGATGGAACTCCTATGCCTGTTAGTCATAAAGGAACAATCTCTTCTCCTTGTTTATCCCTTAGTGACACTTTTCATATTCCAAAGTTATCCCTTAATTTGCTTTTTGTTGGTCAACTTTGTGAATTAGGCGTTGATCTTCTATTTACTAATCATGGTGTGGATGTGCAGGATCCCCGGACAAGTCAAGTGCTTGGGACAGGCCGTAAAGTTAGTCGCATGTTTGAGGTTCATGACTTGAAGATTCCTTCACAAGTTGTTTCTGCAGCTACTACCACTGCCACCTCCTCACTTGATTTATGGCATGCTCGTCTTGGTCATCCATCCTTATCTCGTCTTCAGTTGTTAGCTTCTCAAGGTCATTTAGGTTCAGTTCAGTTTCAAAAATTTGATTGTACTTCCTGTCATTTTGGCAAACAAACAAAATTGCCCTTTAATAATAGTGACTCATTTTCTTCTGCACCTTTTGATCTTATACATTCTGATATTTGGGGTCCTGCACCTGTTCCTACTGAGGGGGGATCTAGATATTTTGTCATATTTGTGGATGATTTTTCTCGTTATACTTGGATTTATCTGCTTCACCATAGGTCTAAACTTGTGTCTATTTACCAAACATTTCATAAAATGATTGAAATACAGTTCAGTCGCACCGTCAAAGTTTTTCGATCAGATAATGCTCAAGAATATAATGATAAATCTTTCCTATCCTTTTTAGACAATCATGGTACACTTACTCAGCAGTCTTGTCCTTATACCTCTCAACAAAATGGTCATGCAGAACGAAAACATCGTCACATTCTTGATGTTGTCCACACCCTTCTCATTTATGTCTCTCTTCTTGAGCGCTTCTGGGGTGAGGCTGCACTCACTGCTATATACACCATTAATCGTATCCCTTCACCAACTACACACAATAAATCACCATTTGAGCTTCTCTATGGTCAAGCCCCCGACTACTCTTCTCTTCGGGTTTTTGGTTGTACTTGCTTTGTCTCTCTTCCTCCTCATGAACGAACAAAGCTCCAACCTCGTGCTTGTCTCTGTTGTTTCCTTGGTTATGGTGTATCTTAAAAGGGGTTTCGCTGCTATGATCCCATTTCTCACCGTCTTCGGGTCTCCCGTCATGTTGAGTTTTGGGAACATCGTCCTTTCACGAGTCTTCAGCAGTTTTCTACATCCTCTTCCTCTGAGCCTTCTATTTTTACTGATCTTTTTCTCCCTCTCTATCCTGAACTTGTGGAGAATTCTTCAACATCAGCTGCCTCTCCAGATGACTCATCTCCGGTTCTGTCCCCGGCATATGACCCGCCTGTCTTGGATCCTGTGGCACCACCCTCTCCTGAGTCTCCTGATGGTCCTGAACTTTGTCGTTCCACTCGGGTAAGCATTCCTCCCCCTTATCGCTCTGATACCATGTTAACAATATAAAGAGAGAGAGAATGACTGAATAGTCAGTATAATATTGTGTGTGAAACAATGTACAAAAGAAAGCCTTATATAGGCTAGGTATGTGTGCAGTACAAGTAATATAAGTGCTGTACAAGTAATATACTGGGCTTAAGCCCAATGGGCTAATATAGCCTAATCTATACACTAACAGATTATATTGATATACTACTTCATTTCCCAAAAATAATGGGTTAAGAGGGTCCCTGAACAATGCTTACATTTAATTTTTGGAGTTTTGTTAGTCTCTTTGAACTGTTCTTTAGTTCTTGGAGTTCGGGAACTCCTAACTTTTAAATTCTCTGAACTTGAGGGTATCTACTGACTCTTGAGTCAGTGTAACTCTCTCTCTCTCTCCCTCTCTCTTTGTGGCACACATATGCAAACTTGCATCTGCCCTGCCTATTATATGTATATAAAGTTTTGAAAAAAGTCAGAGCAGATACTTGCATCTGCCCTGACTATTATTTGTATATGAAGTTTTGAAAAAATTCAGAGCGGCTCAGAAGTATTTAATCCTGAACTTATAGTGAGAACTTGCTGGGAAGTCTTCTTTACAGCTACTTATCAAAAAAGAGTTCTTTTACAGCTGTCACTAGCATAAATTGGGATTGGCCAAAAAAAGGATTGGGTTATGATGGTTTATGCATTCATGTACTGCTTCGCAAAATACACAAAAACATATTGTTGCATTATTGACAATGCACAAACATACATATGTCAGTATATTTGTTGTCTTCTCTATTTTTATCCATGTCTAAATCTTAAAAATGTCTTGGGACCAAATCTATGTTGACGATTCTAATCATGTTTGTTCTTGTAGATCTATACAATATCCATTCTTTAGCTATTTTGACCTACTAGTGTCGATTTAATTTTGCGTTATGGCTGTGGTCATGACATACTTATTGGGATTGAAATGGATTTGTAATAACCTTCCTGTGGGGAACCATGGTTTGTCCAACATTATTTTGCAATGTGTCTCATGTAGTAAGCATTGACCATACTTCTCCCTTCTCCGATAGTTATGGGTTTAGAGGACCATCAACAATGCTTACATTGAATTTTGGAGTTTGTAAGATCCTTGAACTGTTAGTTAGTGCTTGGAGTTCGCAAGCTCCAATGTTTCATTTCTACTCCAGTCATTATCTGTGGAACCTTGTGCCTCAATTACTTCAAGAACCAATATGAATCTGTCTCGCTCTCTCTCTCTCTCTCTCTCACACACACACACACACACACCCACACACTCTTTCGCCTTCATGCTCTCATGTTTTAGGCGCAAAACTTGTAAAATAGAAGTATTGAGAAAGGTCAAGACTTGCAGAAGTAATTTTAACCTTTGAATGGCAATTTAACATGTTTATTGAGTTGCCATTTTGCTTTGTTTCTGAGATTTTTTAGAATGTTTGTAACAGAATTATGATTTGCTAAGCAATGCTTCACAGAATGTCTGCCTTGTGGTTAGCATTGATTACACTGATATACTTCTCCCTTTCCCAAAAACAATGGGTTTAGTGGATCCTTCAACAATGCCTACATTTAATATTGGGAGTTTTGTTAGTCTCTTTGAACTGTTCTTTAGTTCTTGGAGTTCGGGAACTCCTAAATTGTATTCTCTGAACTTCAGGGTATCTATTGCCTCATGAACTAGTGTGATTCTCTCTCTCTCTCTCTTGTGTGCACGCACACACTGACATGTGCACCTACATTCTCTTATGGTTTAGGTGAAACTTGTCAAAAAATAAAATAGAGAGGTATTGAGAAAGCTCAAGACTGCTCAGCTGTATCTAAACCACTGAATATCAATTTAGCATGTTCATTGAGTTGCCATTTTGCTTCTTTTTTTCTGAGATTTTGTAGAATATTTCTTATAGAATAATCATGATTTGCCAAAAAGGCTTCCCCTAATGCCCCCCTTGCGGTTGGCATTGATTATACTTTTATACCCGCTTTCCCAAAAATAATTGGTTAAGAGGATCCCTCAACAATGCTTACATTTAAAATTTGGAGTTTTGTTAGTCTCTTTGAACTGTTCATTAGTTCTTGGAGTTTGGGAACTCCTAAATTGCATTGTCTCTGAACTCCAGGGTATGTATTGCCTCATGAATTAGTGTGACTCTCTCTCTCTCTCTCTCTCTCTCTCTCTCTCGCATGCACACACTGACATGTACACCTGCATTCTCTCATTCTTGTAATAGGATCGCCTTTGGTAGAGTTATTGCGCAGAAGTGCTAGTGTAGGACAACCCACCTTGACTCGTTTTTATAGTTTACACACTTTTGTATTACCTCTACTTACTGCTGTATTTATGTTAATGCACTTCCCAATCATACGTAAGCAAGGCATCTCTGGTCCTTTATACAAGGCATCTCTGGTCCTTTAAAGAGAAGAAATAGTATTATAGATCATAGATATTTGTAATCATATCAATGTCCATGAATGATAAAACATAGATCGAATCTTGCGGAGGAGCCCTTGGGATTTCAGGGCATTGGATTCTCATGAAAGTTTAGGTGAAAGTTGTAAAAAAATAAAATAAAAGAGGTATTTAAAACTTTGAATATCAATTTGGCATGTTCATTGAGTTGCCATTTTGCTTCTTTATTTCCAAGATTTTATAGAATATTTCTTGTAGAAGACTATGATTTGAAACAAGGCTTCACCTAATGTCTCCCTTGTGGTTAGCATTGATTATACTGATATACTTCCTTTCCCAAAAATAATTGGTTAAGAGGATCCCTCAACAATGCTTACATTTAAAATTTGGAGTTTTGTTAGTCTTTCTGAACTGTTCTTTAGATCTTGGAGTTCGGGAACTCCTAAATTTTAGTGAATCCGAATTCAAACTGATAAAAAAAAAATTGTCTGTCTGAATTTGAAGCCATCTATTTCTTCATGAATCAGCATGACTCTCTCTCCCCCTCTCTCTCTCTCTCTCTCTCTGTGGCAGTTACACAGACATGCATGTGTCCTATTATATGTATAGAATTTGTAATGAAGTGTTGGAAAAGGCAAAAACAGCTCAGAAGTATTAAAACCATGAACTTGTAGTGAGAAAACCAGCTGGGAAGTCCTCTATACAGCTGTCACTGGGACAAATCAGGATTGGCAAAAAAAATAATCTGCTTATGCTGGTTTCTGCATTCATGTTTGGCAAAATGCATGCACACATTATTGATCTATCCACACATGCACAAGTATATATAATCATTCAATCAGTTTGTTATCATCTTTATTTTTATTCATGTCCAGTGATAATTTTTAAAGATGTCTTAGGACTAATATTTGTTGTAGATTTATGCTGTATTGTTTTCCTTTCGGTTTTTATACTTCTATTGAATCGGCTTCAACCTCCTTGTTTTTAGGGCTTGCTATGGTGTTCTTAGATTTGTTATGGAGAGTGGAGCAAAAGGATGCGAGGTATGTAAAAAGGAAGCTTTTGGCCTCCGTTGACTGTGATAAATGAGCATTTTTTTTGGTTCTGTTTTCTCTTTAAATAAGAGTGTCCTTTTTGTCACTATATCCAGGTTATAGTTAGTGGTAAGCTCAGGGCTCAGCGTGCCAAGGCTATGAAGTTCAAGGATGGTTACATGATATCCTCCGGCCAGCCTGTCAATGAATATATTGACTCTGCTGTGAGGCATGTGCTTCTTAGACAGGTTAGCTTAGCAGTGGCGACGCCACATTCAGGTCAGGGTGTTCCTGACCTGAAATTTTTTTTTTTTTTTTTTTTATATATAATAATTAAAAAAAAAATTGTTTACCCTTATAAAAAAAAATTAGGAACACCCTCAACCAAAAACGGATTCCGAGCCAAAACAAAAACTCTTGATTTCCCATACAAAATAATGAAAATATAAACCTATAATCTAAACAAAGCAGATATAGATCAGTAATGGAGGTGAGGACATGTTGTGCCGGGTAGAGGCGGCTTGAGAGAGGAGCATGGAGGTGCTATTAGGGATGAACGATGCTTGTTGAAAGAAGTAAGGTGGCGGTGTAAGGACTAAGAAATATAAGGACGAAGAAAGAAAAGAAGAAAGAAAAGAGGAAAGTAGATCTGCAGAAAAATCTAGAAGAGATAGGATACGTGTAAACTGTGAAGGAAGGTTAAAGTAAAAATGACACATAAGTTAAAATAAGAAAAAAACAAAAGAGCCTTACAGGTTTCTGGAGCTATAGGTTCATTGTTTTCTCTGGGCCATCCTGTGCTTGTAAACCTCTTGAGTCCTGAGCTGGGTTTCTTTTTGTTTTTTCTTTTGTTTCTTTTTTTTTTCTTCTCCTAATTAATATATTTCTACTATTTCACCCCCCCCCCCCCAAAAAAAAAAAAAAAAGACCTGACGGAGAAAACAAAGGAAAAGGGAAAAAAATTTATTAAAAATTAAATTAAAGGGTGGGCCTTGGTTTGTGGTTTGGTTTTGACATGAGTATAATTTAAGGTTTGAGTTTATCATTTGATTGGCACACTCAACTTTTAATTACATTATACATATTAATTATACACATAACAAATTATAGAAGACAATTAATAAACAAATTAAACAACTAAATTATGTTAGGCTAAACAATAATAAAACAATACATTATAAAAGACAAATAAATTAAATTATGTTAGGCTAAACAATAATTAATAATTTTATAATTAATAAAATAACAATATAACAAATTATAGTTTATAAAAGACAAACAGATTAATAAAACAACTAAATAACAATAATCAATAATTTTATTAATATTTCAAATGAACTTATAGTTTATTATTTATTCTTTTGTTAAAATTATGGACAAATATTTGATAAGAAAATTACGTAAAAGGCAATTGTAAACTTTATGTATTTGCGTGTTTTTTTATTGTTGTTGTTGTCAATATACAATTTTTTTATTAGATTGTGTAATTTATACTTATTGAGGAATAACCTGAAAAAAATTCCTGGAGTCACCACTGGAAAAGCATATGGGTTTTTGAAACTGGAGAAGATCAAAGTGCCAGACTTTGCAGAGTTGGCACTAGATGTGAATATAGAAGATTGTCGAAAGCAGTGTTTGGAGAATTGTTCTTGTGTAGCTTATGGATATTATACTGGCATTGGTTGTTTGTCATGGAGTGGAAACCTAATTGACCTACGACATTTCTCTGTTGGAGGATCAGATATATATATTCGTTTGGCCAATTTAGAATTCGGTAAGTTGATTTGCTTTAACCTTTAAGTCACAGTTTTGTATAATCTTATGCTTCTGATCATCCAGCAGTTGGACCACTTGTTTGGTTAACTGGCTACTTACGACAAATGCAATAGGATTTCAATATTTTTATGTTAAATTTCTTTACTCAATTTTGACTGAATTAGTTTAAAACTTTTCTTATACACAGAAGAGGAGAGAAATTTGAGAGTAATCATCACAATTACAGTGACTATTGGAGCGATTACTATAGCCAGCACTGCTTTCTTCTTCTGGAGGTGGATGGCTAAGAAAAAGAGAGGTAATATGCCCAATTGTCCATTAATTTGCTACGGAGACTAGGCACTGCAAGATGGATTACTAATAATATAATTTGCAACAGAAATGAAAAGTATAAGCAATGAGAGTTTACTGTTTGACTACCTAAACGTTGTGAAACTCCAAGATCTACCAATCTTTAATTTGGAAGAATTGGCAACAGCAACAAACAACTTTGATATGGCTAATAAGCTTGGACGAGGTGGCTTCGGTCCAGTCTATAGGGTAATGGTTTCTTATGTAGAGTTCATTTTTCCCTCTCAAAAATATATGTGCTGATATTCTTTACTTTCTTATAGGGTAAATTGCATAATGGACAAGAAATAGCAGTGAAGAGATTGTCTAAAGCCTCTAGACAAGGGCTTGAAGAACTTATGAATGAGGTGACGTTGATTTCTAAACTCCAACATTGGAATCTTGTTAGACTTCTTGGCTGCTGCATTGAGGGAGAAGAGAAGATGTTAATCTACGAATACATGTCAAACAAAAGTTTGGATGCAATTCTTTTTGGTTAGTTCATACACTTATTTATCTTGAATATCAAGTAAGTGAGTACGTATATCAAAACAAAACAAATTTTAATAATAAGTTTCATTGTACCAATTTAGTCCCTTGAAGCATACTTATGTGCTAACTTTGCCCCAAATTGTTTTCTCAACAGTATATATTTTTTTTCTCCATACAAACTTATACTCAAACATTATTTATTTGGCTTGCTATTGATTAGATCCAGTCCACCAAAAACTCCTTAATTGGAGAAAACGTTTCAACATTATTGAAGGAATTTGTCGAGGGCTACTCTACCTTCATAGGGATTCTAGACTAAAGATTATTCATAGAGATCTAAAGGCATCTAACATTTTGTTAGATCAAGAGCTTAATCCAAAAATATCGGATTTTGGTATTGCTAGAATATTTGGAGGCAATGAATATCAAGTAAAAACTAAAAGGGTCGTCGGGACATAGTAAGAGCTTTGCTGAAAATAAATTTAGGTAATGGCACCACTTATACACAAATAATATGGATGTGTTTCAATGTTTTATGCAATGGTTATATGTCTCCTAAATATGCAATGCGATGGATTTTTTCAGAAAAATTAGATGTCTTTAGTTTTGACGTGTTATTACTAGAGATTGTTAGTGGGAGAAGAAACACTAGCATTTGCGATGAGGAGCAATATTTGGGACTCATTGGATTGGTAAATCTAACTAATAACATTCACAATATCAGAAAATTTAGTCAAACCCTAATCAAAAAGCTACTTTATCTATTTAATTTATTTATTCATTTTTGACATTGTCTACTTTCAAAAAGATTGAACTTTCCCACTTGTTATTTTTTAGGCATGGAAATTGTGAAACGATGGCAACATTATGGCTTTGGTATACCCAACAATATGGGATCCATGCTTTCAAATGGATATTTTGAAATGTATACTTGTCGGACTGCTGTGTGTGCAAGAATTGGCAAGAGATAGACCAAATGTGTCTACTGTTATTTCAATGCTTAAGAGTGAGATTTTGGATCTGCCTACTCCAAGGCAACTTGCCTTCATGGAAAGGCAGATTGCTTCAAATATAGAGCTTGCTCATCAGGGTCAAATAAGATTCTCCATTTGTAATGTCACTATTTCAACAGTTAGTGGTCGATAAAAAGAATTTTTTTTAGATAAATTCCTCTTAATTTGATTAATATTTTCTTCAAGAAGTAAGAGTAAGTAGTCTCAAATTTATTTATATCATATTTTTTATTATGCATGTTTCTTCTTTTTTTAAAAGAAACCATGCTAAGTTGGATTGAATTAGGGCGTTGATTCTAGCACACTCCCTGGTTTACATCTTCCCTACATACCACTTATTTTAAATTTTAAATTTGGACATCAATAAAAAATGGGGACATCAAGTATGATACTATGGATATTGTGTGTATAAAGTGTACATTAAAGAGTGTGTGAGAACATTTTAGCTATAAGCAAGACAAGTTTGATTATTAGTTAAAATATTCTGTACAACCTTAAAAACATTATATTGTCATATAAAAGGACTTAACCAACAACCCCCAATTTATTTATTTATTTAAAAAGAAAGATGAACAAGAAAATACTTTATGTTTTGTTGCTAGTGGGACTTTAAAAAACCAAATATGTACCTATCATGGATTTTAGTGCTAATGTTTGTCAAATACAATTTATATAATGTAAAAATATTTAAACTTTGCAAATCTTTAGTTAGGCTTTTTTAAC
The DNA here is from genome assembly GCA_030445155.1 of Quercus variabilis. NCBI lineage: Eukaryota > Viridiplantae > Streptophyta > Magnoliopsida > Fagales > Fagaceae > Quercus > Quercus variabilis. Next base: position 7,867,269 of record CP129449.1, read on the forward strand.
GTTGTCTACTCATATTTGAAAAATGTCACTTAACCCACTTGAAGTTGGCTCAATAATGGAGTGATTTTCTCCTTATTTCTTTCATCAGTAAAAACTGAAAACTAAAAATAAAAATAAAGCAAACAAGATCTAAAAGGGTATTTATAAAAAAAATTGAAGAAATTGCTTATGAATTGGGCCAGGAACACTCAAAGATAACCCAACCAGTGCAAGTCCCATTTGGATTTCTTCTTTTAGAGACAAACATTTTTGGTTTGTAACATAGAGATCGCACTTTTCTAATTACGGAAGAGCCACTTACCTAGTGATAAGTCTTAGGACCGTGTTGATCTTCCCTCAAACTTTGATGAGAAAATAGCTTGAACAACCTTTTATTAAATAATAAGTCTAGAGACTTATTCAAAAAAAAAAAAAAAAAAAAAGAGTCTAAAGACACAAAAATTTTCACAGTTTTTTCATAATTTTTGAGGTGATATGTTGTGATTGATTCTGATGAAAGTGTTCACTAATGGACCTATGTGAAAATGATGTTGCTTTATTCACAACTTGACACATCAACAATAAAAATAATACCACTCCAATTTTTCTCTATATGTATTTCATATATATATATATATATATATATATTTAAATACCAAGAAAGAAAAGTTCATGAATAGATTGCATTATCCTACAAAATTTGGTATACGTTTCCTTGCCATATAGGCTAACTTCCTACTATCAGCTAGAACAACATGAGGAATTGATAAAATTACAACTCTAAGGTTGTTGTGTTGTACATTGTAATGAATATCCTCTAAAATGTTCCCCATCTACCATTGCCACTGTTCTTTGTTTTGCCAATGCTTGGAGCATGGTGGTTAATAATTCCCAAGACCAAGCACCACTCAATTCCATAGGGATCCCGTTGGGAGTGAGATTGCCACCCTCATCCCTTTTCTTATATCCATCTTTATGGTCAAAGGTGCGAACTATACATTTAGTCATAATAGAATGTGATAGGCCAAAAATGGATTGACCCCTATGGCAAATTAATTAATTAATTACCCAAGTTAATTAATTAAGTCAATTTAACATGCAATAGCGCGGTCGCATAAACAAATCACCAACTAAGATAAATGTAAAAAATAAGTTTGACACAGGTGATTTGTTTATGAATAGGGAAAATCACTGAGGCAAAATCTCATTGGATGCATTTAAGGTCACCACTCTCGAGAATCCATTATTATTAATAACAAGCAGTTACAAATAAAAGGAATCCCAATTCCTAATACTAACCTACAGTTGAACCCTTACTTCAATACCCAATTAGACTTGTATTGTAGCGACAATCTCCCCGTTCAATGCACGAATCCAAATACGTGACTAACTAATGATGCACGGATTCCAATACATAACTAACACACCAACTTGAGAAAGATTGTTAGCTGCAATGTTTTTTAGTTCATCAACAATGAAGATCAGGAAGCTCCTTGGTCACAAAACCCTTCGCATAAAGACACTATAGCTTCTACAGAGAATATGATAAATTAGGGCAATTTCTATCTCCAGTCACACAATGCATGTAACAACAATTACAACCACCTTGTGACAGCCCTTAAAATAATCCTTATATATGTCTAGGGTTGTGAGAAAAGAAACACTATACAAATACACAAGGATATGCGTGTAATTAGATCTGGAATTTCTGATTTCATAATTCTCGATAGATATAGCTTGTGTTGAGCTTGTGTCAAGCTTCAATAGTAATTCTCAATAGAAAGGATTCTATCAAGACTTTTGTCGAGCTTTAATAAGAAGCACATTCTTCACTTCTTTCTTAATCAAATTTTGTAGGGCTTCAATACTAAACATGAACACTTGTTTTATGAACACTTGTTTCTTGAAGTACTAAACACATCCTAGATCAACCAAATTACAAGTAAAGTGCGTTTTGTCAAAAAATTAGCCAATTACAACACATATGTCCCTAACAGAATGCACTAAACAGAGATCTATAGATCAATTTGTAGAAAGGTAGGCTACCACACTCTGATGATCTTATGCAAGACCATTGACCCACAGGATTCCTAGATGATCTAATCTTCAATGTAGTTATAAACCTATTCAATTTAACTCTAGGGAGGGATGAAAGGACTACACACCATACTTAGCTAGGTAAACGTAGAAATCATGGAATTCAAGGCTAATAATGGCCCATAAGAATGATACCATTGTATCACTGGACAATTGAAAGCCCAAATTTACTACTTATTATTTATTTATTTTGGCCAAGTGTAGATAAAAAGTCATACCTAGTGCATAAGACTCCCTCGTTTTTGTAGGGTCTACAATAGGTGGTCAATAAACAACCTTACTCTTAATTGGTGGAGGAAGTATACCTTGTTTCGGGTGTATACTTCCTCCCACTCACAACTGAGTGGGTCCCACAGCCAGGACCCACCTAGCTGTAAGTGGGAGGAAACATACACCCGAACATGGTGTAATTTCTCTAATTGGAGAGTCGAATTTTGGAACTTAAACTCATGACACATCATTTGGGCAGAAGCACTTGTCATTGCACTTAGGTCCAACCTCTTATCCACTATACCAAATGTCTATTAAAATGTTTACAACACCAAGTTATCTTCAAAACTTAATAGCATAAGAATAATGAGTAAATTATGGGGAATATTTGTTAAGAATAATGATTGTAACTATGTGAAGGCATCATTAGATCTTGATTTTTATAAATTAATTGAATTAATTACATCGATAAACTAATTACATGTTTGAGAATTAAGCAGTGCTGCCACAACCATATGGGAATGAAGCTTCATAACAAGGTTTAGCCAAAGTAAAAGTGCTCCATCAAGAATGTAGATATGGTACTTCTCCCAGAACAGTGTTAGTTTACAGGGCTTGGTCAACCCTTGGTTGTAGTTGGTCATCTAATTTTTGATATCTTTCCTACTCTTGTTTAACTTATTTCATCTGTGGTTCCTACATGTCCGTTTGGAAACAACTTATCAAGGGGCATAGCCAAAAATATTTGGTTGGGGGGCTAAGGTAACACTATCATATTGACATATATACATACATACATACATGTCTTCCTAGATAAGTTTTAGAAAAAAAAAATTAAACCTAACAAAAACTAGAATACATTTACAAGGAATAATATTCATAGAAATTAAATATAACAAAGTCACTACAAGCAACCATAAAATAAATAGCAATTAAACTCAACCAAATTAGATTACTATGGTCAACAATATATTCAAAATTAATTTCATACCTCTCAACTAAATAGAAATTGAACTATAGAAGAAGATCATAAATCATAAGATAAATAAATAGGAACCAAACTAAAAGATCAATAAGAAAGAAGAAGAATTTTGTACCTCTCAATATTTTCTTAGCTTTAAATAATAATTAAAAAAAAAAAAAAAAACTCTTTCTTAAGGAGGGGAGAGAAACTAATTAAAATGTGGTTACGTGAGAGCATCGTAAGGAAGAATTAATGAAGAGAAATGGAAGAGAGAGCAACGAGTGATGAGGAGAGTATTTTGGGTGGCTATAAACTAGAAAGGATATTGTAATAGTTTTGGAAAAGTGCAAAACTTAAGTATAATACGTTGGATTTCCCAATTAAATTCAAAAACTATTTTTCCATGACCAATAAAATGTAAACAATATTATAATTTTTAAGGGAAATTAAATTCAAGTCAATGAGGTTTTTTTTTTAAAAGAAAAAGTTTAGAAATTTTTTTTGAGGCGAAGTAACAAGTATATCAACATCTAAAGTAGCTGAAACATAGGAATTACTTCTATCCATCTAATATTATCCTCATTGCCTACCTAGCATAAGAAGCTAATAGCTTGGCTACCCTAACAAACTTAACAAGGGACTATACTAAAACTCCAAGACCTGCACATGGATAGGAGAGTGAGGACTTCATCAACAAATGCCCATTGGCTCAAGTATCCATTATCCGATACCAATACCAAACTAAAACTAAAATTTGATTTTCTATAATTTGGTTGGAGCGTAAAGGAAGAGGAACAAAAATAGGATGGGTGGAGATTTTCCATTGGACCTATCGTTTTTGTTACTTCCAAATTGGGAAGCAAATGACTTGTAGAATGAAAGTAAAAAATTTTCTCATTACCCCCATTGTTTCAAACTACAATAAGTGCATAGTAAAAATAATTTAATTTCTATCATTATGCTTTTCCATCAGTACTCTTACCAAATACTTATGGTAGAAAATTAAAATATTTTATATTCTTTTATCATTTTCTTTATTCTCCAACTTTTCCATAATCCCAACCAAATAGAGCTGAAGTGATGTTAATTGAGAGGTAACATTATTATTTTTACTTTTTGTAAATATGATTTTAGTGTACTCATTTTACAATGCCATATTCATATTCAATAAAAATTGGTGGTTGAAGTTGAAGTTGAAGTTTGAACACGAGGATATATGAGTTAAATTTAAATTTTTTGATGATTTATGTTAATTTTAATTTGAATTGCAATTTTTTTTTAAAAAAATAATGTAATAGTTACAATAATGAGAAGGGAGGATTATTTGAATCTTGAATTTTTTGTTAGAAATATCAAAAGGAGCCAGTTGAGCTGTGGTGGCTCCATGATTTTTTTCTAGGGGGGGTCAATTAATAGTGGTGGAGCTAGGAATTTGTCACGGGAGCGATTGAAAAATAAAATGATATATATATATATATATATATATATTTTGTATATATAACTTCCATATTATATGCAATAATCTAAAATAAATACAATTTAGTACACAATACAACTATATCATGTAATAGTCTAAAAACTTTATTAATAGATTATTATATTTAATACAACCATTGAATGCATAATAAATTATTGTATTTATATGTAATATTAATTAAATAAAAATATATGATAAAAAAGAATAATAACAAACATAGGAGTGGGACTAGGAGTAAATGTGACCTAAGAAAAAAAAAATAAACTGATATAAATTTTTTCTTTTGAAGTGTATTGTTTTTTTAACCATACACACGGTCACTCTCTTAGAATTGGAGCAAATAGAGATAAAAGCTAAGAAAAGTATCAAACAAAGATAAAAGCTAAGAAAACATAGATTGGAGAAAGAGAGAATGAAGAAAGAAATCACAGATATAAATATAAATCAATTGGTTGGAACCATAGTGTAATTTTTTGCTAATAAAGAAGAAAAGTGCAAGGAATAACAACTTTATTTTGTTGTCAACGGAAAAGTAAGCTAGAGTTCCAGATAGAAGGTTTATTTATTTATTTATTTTTAACGAACGAGCAAAAATTTGAAATATTTTTTCTTTATTATAAAATTAAATATTTTAAGAGTAGTGCTCTTAACACAACACTTGCACAAAAATTTCACAACAAAATATAGGTGGCAAGTTGTTAAAGGTAGGTAAAAAAAAGTGATATATAAGAAAAGAAAAAAGGGTAAAAAAGTGATTTCAATTGTAAGTCAAAATAAAAACTAGTTACAACTTGTCACTTACCCTTTATTGTGAAATTATTGTGAAAAAACCATTAAAATGATCATATTCAAGTTTATTTTAGCTAAATTTAAAAAAAAAAAAAATTATAGTTAGAATGTTCAAATATTTATTTTAGGGGAGTCAAAATAATTTTTGTAAAAGAATTTATATATATATATATATATATATATATAATAATAATAAAAAGTTAAAAAAATTCCAGTTCAGGGGGTTAATTTGAACCCCCTGGCCAGTACATAACACTGCCCTGGCAGTTGAGGTAAAAAAGTCTCGACATAAAAACTATTATTTCATAATACAATCGAATAAGTCACTATTTTTTTTCTCCACCATTATAATAAGTTATCAAATGCATTTGTTGCATGCAGTAGGTGCCTCACGACTGGGTTCCTTGGTTTGTGGATTCCTATTTGCTATGAGATTCCGTTGCGTATATAAAATATTGGATTAAAGAAAAAATAAAATAAAATAACCTCCAAACGTGAGAAAGAATGATAATTAGGAGAAACTACGCTTTTCTTTTCTTTTTTCCACACGTTATATGTGACAGGTTCGATTTTTTCAAAGATACATTTTTACCCACATGAGACCTGCTTGTGGATGTTCATCAAACACCTAATTTTGTTATCAAAATATACACTTAAGTCATCACGTGCTTGAGAAAAGTATAACATTCTACACTTGACATTTTACCAACTTCACCTGTGGTTGGTTTAGAAATTTAGCATTCTGCCCACAAAATGGTTGAGAAAAAAATAATGTCTCTATCCATATAGTGGTGTCAATATTTATTGATTGCATAATAATTAATGACAAAATATAATGGACGTGAGTTATGGATTGCGTAATAACTTCACACTTATTGATTGCATAATAATTAATGACAAAATATTAGTAACATTGTAGTCGTCAAGTTCTGTTTTAGCAGGATTACTCTTCGTCAACCTAACATGGTGTCTGTGTGGTGTGTTGGTGATTTATTGATTATCCATGATTATTACTCAAATTGTATTTTGACTAAATCATCATCCAGTCTTAAGTCTAGATTGGACCTAAACGTGTTTTTCCAAAATTTTCTCATTTCTCTCTTTCTCTCTCTGATGTAACCAATCCAATCTGTATTCAGTTTCAACCTGTCTTTTCTGTCGAAGGAAGAAACTTGAAGGCTGGGGTATAAGCACATTTTGATAATTTGATTTTAATGACATGAACAAATTTGTTGGATGTAAGACTTTTGAACATCTTGAGTTGACGTCTATCCTAGAAAACTAAAAGCTAAAATCATAAATGGTTAGACTTAGAAGAATATAGCTACATGTTCTGAGATGTACATTTTGAGTCTTTTGGGTAACCCAAAACTCTGTAGCCCCACTTTGAAGCCCTTGCATCCATGTTCGAAACCCAAACAACCTTTGTCCCATGTTGTTTTAGTTATGCTAGTTGTCTAGGTTGTAATCCTACTCGTGTCTCTTGTGTTATGGTTTTACAAAACCAAATTTCTAGCGTTTGGTACCAAATCCAAAAAGAAATGGAAGGTAAACGCATTCCATTGAATGGGATTCAATGAGGAAGACATTTTTGCATTTCAAAGAAAAGAAAATTTGATTGGATGGTTGGGTATATAAGATGAAACTCAGATGAGTCAAATATTAGCAATTGTAACATAGAAGGCTTTGGGAAAAGAGAGAAATGCTGCCCCTGGGTTGGGTTTCTCATACGGTGGAAATAAATTTAACATCGTTGTTTAGTATTTCTATTCAAGTAGTCATGTGTCTATATTTTAAGAGGAAAACCTAAGTTACAATACATAAAGTACTGTATTTAAGTTTTGGCCTTTTTTTTTTTTTTTTTTTTTGCCTTTAAAAAATTCTAAAATGTTAGGTATGCTAAAAGACATGAAGAATAGAGAAAAGTGTGGTGTAAACTTAGGCAATTAATAAGATATTAATGGGAGACCAATAAAATAAGTTAATATGAACTTTTGGGTAATAGTAAAAAAAAACTTAATGAAATAAGTAAAAAAATGCTAAATACAAAACTAGAGCCTCACTTAGCAAAATCTCATGCACTCTCGCATGAGGTCTCTACTTTTATATATTCTAGTATTTAACCTGCGCAATGCGCATGATCATTTTACGTATTAATGATCTTTGCATCCAACATAAACTTAGTTCTCATATTTCTACTACATACATTCAAACCTAAATAATTTAGTATATTTAAGCATACAGTATCCAATATCCCCTAAAAATTTTAAACATTACTCTCTTCAAATCCCATCAAGTACGTACATGCATTCTCCAATAGACCACTTGAAGGAACATATGAAATGAGCAACCACCACTTTTATTACTTTCATTGCATTCAAATTAGTTTGAATGAAGGGAATTCTCTAGAATGGTTCTCTATTTTGCATGCAAAAATGCAATATCTTCAAAACCATCCAATATCTTCAAAGCAATTAACACTTGACTTACTTTGAGCAAGAAGATTGACATAAAAAATCTGAACTTGGTATACTTGTCATAAACTTGGTGTACTTGTCATCAACTAATAGACATCATAACTTACTTAGAAATAAGGGGAAACAAATAATAATTTATTACAGTGAGAATCATTTAGAAAATAATGCAAATATATTCAAATGAATTGGTATAACATCATTGTCTAAACATTTGGGACTAATTTTCAAAGTCAAGTTAGTACATTATAGGTCTGTAATTTAGATAATATATAGACCATCAAGAAAACATATTAAAAGGCAACCCTTATAAAGAATAGTCTCTTTGGACTCATCTCTATTCAATATTAATAGTATCATTACAAACTCATATAATGTGTTCTCTCTTATAATTCCAATTCACATGAAAATTGCTCTAGGTATTATAAGTTCTATTGCAATTTTATTACAAACCGATTTGGAAGCTGAATTATGATTAGTATAGATTGTTTTTTATTATTTTTTGGAGGTAATGTTAGTTAGAGATATATGTGCTAACTATTGTTTGTTGGTACAGGTAATGGGTTTCTTGTTTAGCCAAAAAAAAAAGGGTTATGGGTTTCTTGAATGGTATTTTTTTTGCAGCTTATGAGTCTTTGGAAAACCATAATAAACACCAACACATTGGAATCTCTTGGGAAATTAATTTCCGTCACAGCCTACAAAGTAATTAATTTTGTACAGAGAACATTATACTTTAAGATTTCACAATTCAAAACGCAAAATCTAAGAAATATTGACTAAAATCTATGAAATAATAAACTTTGTATAAAGAACATTACATTTTCTTTCAAAGTTACTCTAAATTTAGTTAAATACAATCTCAGTTACCTTGTCTTAACAAATAAAGTTTGCCTAACACAACAATGTCTTAACTCCAACTACTTAAGTTCAGTGCTAAACCACATGAAAGGCACACCCCCCCCCCCCCCCCCAAAAAAAAAAAAAAAACATTGAAGTATAAGGATCAAATATACAAAGTTTCTGCATAATGAGCTTAAGGCCAAAGAATGAGTAATCAACATTCTTATCCCAATTTTAAGAATTACCATCAGAAGAATACAGTGTAGAATCAAATTATTTCTGATCCCTAGAGCAGATATTACTTTTCTTTGTCAATGGATACCTTATCAGATTTAGGCCATGATGCTAAATGAGAAGAAACATACTGCAGAATCTCAAAACTCACAGCCTTTTGCCAATACAAAATTGCAATATCCCCAGCCTTAACTCTCAATTCCAATAAGGTGTGATCAATTTCCCTTTCATGTTTAGCCACATAAGGCCGGAAGAAAGAATTATAAACATATGATGTTCCCTGGAAACTATTAAAAATTATTATGTCAAAGAAACTGTTAGGAATGCATAAGTTAATTAAACAAAATAGTTTTGCAAGTTCAAGATGTCAAATACGTGCCTTTGTTTTAGGATGCCAAAGATATATAAAGATTGGCAACTTTGCTTCACTATACGGTGGTAGCCTTGTCCAAAAAAAAAAAAAAAAGATGTCAAGAATCCAAAAACAAATGCAAAAGAGAACAGGACTACATGAAAAATCAACTTATTTGCATTGTGTTCAAAAATTGCATACCATGAAATGAAAGTATCCCCAATTCTCTCAAAGATTATAAGCATAGCAACTATAATCCTACAAAATTCAACTATAATCCTACAAAATTAGAAGATGACACATTTTAGCACTAAAATAAGTTGTACCCTAAGATAATTAGATAAAGGAAACTACATGTTACATACCTATTTCTACACCCCCTGTTCTGCAGAATGCCAGAATAGCCGTTAGGATTGCAAATTGTTCACTTTGAAATGGCTGGCTTTGCAAAGTAACCCACAACTCAACCAACATAGTCTAGAACCTAAGCATGCTTTTATGTAATTGGGAGTCCTAGGCATGTTTCTATTCACAAAAACCTAATAATGTTACCAAGCAATGAACAAACAAGCAGAGCATTCAAGTTTGGTAAGTAACTTACATATAATTTTTAGGAGAAGAATAAAAAAAGTAACTTATAATGTGGCATGAAATAATAGTTATTATGCTAAGAACCTTGTAACTCAACTAGCATCTCCAGATGCTTTTAGCAAAGATATTTACATTTCAAATCTTCCACCTTCATTGTCGTTATTATCTCATTACTAGTCGCTAACCCGTGCAATGCACATGATTATTTAAAAAGAAAAAAAAATAGTATTTCAATTATCATTTGCTGCACTAAATCAGAATGTCTCAAGACTCACTAATCAAATAATACAACTAAATGGATAAGACCCAAGCATAACATAAAATCTTAACTCATTCAAATATTAAACATTGTCAAACCTAGTACACAATGTGCTTATGCCCAATAAAAAATTATAAAGACAAATAAGGGATAAAGAAATCCTGTATATCAACTCCATAAAAATACATACATGCCGAAAAGATTAATACCACTACCATAGGTCCATTGGCAATGAAGTTATTTTCATAGTTACATATATACTATGACTAACCAAATAAACAAATTGCAATAATGATCACAATCTTATTTTCATAATAAATAAATAGAATATAGTTACCAATGTCAAATTCTTTTGATATGACTCAAAAAGAGTAGAGAAAGAACATAATACAACAAATTTCCATTATATAGAAGAGTACATCATATATCTATTCAACACAAAACATTAAGTTCTATAAATCTTCTTTGCTTGCTCACATTCCCAACCACATCTCTTGTGCTAAGATACCATAGATATTGCTTTTTCAAAATCACGAACATACTTTGCTAATAAAGCCTTCTCCACGTCAAACCCTTTTGCTTTGCCTTGAAATAGTTCCTAGAAGTTAAGTAGACATTAAACATAAGTTATTCCCAATTAAAAAATTAGCATAAGTTATTATACTTAAATGGCGGCCAACACAATTCAAAGCATACCACATCAATGATTATGTTTGTTCAACATTAAAACAATGCTAGAATGGAGGGGCATAAAGCATTTGAACCAAAAAAGACGGAAGATTGAAAGCAATCACCAACCTTATTAGATCTTAGAATATCTATCAGTCCACTAGTGAGCTTCTGATCAATGGCCATGTGATAAGGAGAGGACCTTGTAGTCTCCTCTAAGTCAAATGGATTGTCTATGCACATGGCAGCAGCTTTAAGTGGTGTATTCTCTCCAGCTTCTGCCAAGTACTTCGTCAACATGTTTGCACCATATTCCTAGCCAACGGCCATCAATGTAATCCATGGCCTTGCCTTATTGATGAACTGTATAGCTGTGGAGATATCATTGCTGTCAGCAGCTATAAATGAACTACAGAAAATAGAATAGTAAAGAAGCTCCTACTATCAACACATTCAAAAGAAATCTATATTAGACGAAGCACTTCTAGGGTGTAGAATGGGAGGCAAAAAGCGATAAGGTATTGAAATGGTTGAAGAAGTAAATAGGCTTGTGGCTAAGAACAATAAGATCTATATCAGGAGCTGAAGCAAATCGAGAAGGTCTTCTATAGAAGGATGTACCTAATCACTTTGTAGTATTGTTATTTATTTATTTCTTATGTTGTTATCATCATCGTAAAAAATATGAAATGTGAAAGTTCGAATAGCATTGAAAACACTATGAACGTTTTGACCCCCAATTACAAATTACCAATTCAAGCTTATTATCAAACAATAAATGTGCGGAACATGAACATAAGCTAATGACAGAATTAATAACCAAGCTAAACCAAATAAAATCACATCCACAGCAGAAATTAAATGGCAAAGATTAAGCGAAGAGAGATACAAACACAAGAACAACAAGCGATGTATTATCGAAGAGGAAACTGAAGCCCTCGGCGTAAAACCTCTCCGCCACCCTCCAAGCGATAAATAATCCAGTAAAAAATGTAGTTGGGATACATGAACAGCAATAGACCCTCCAAGCCTAATCTATCTAGGTACCTGAGCCCTCCAAGTTTCTTGCTTCAATGAGGTTGTGCCGAACCTTTTTCTTCTCTAGCTTACCGGATTCCGCTATAGCCCATAGCATCAACCAATAACTATTGGTCCCTTTCCAACTGCTTCCCTTAGCACCAAAAGACCTTCTCACGGACGTGGGTATAGTGAGAAAAGGATTTGGTCAAGAACCTCTTAAGGATGTATCAATGGAGAGGAAGAGAGTAGAGGAATTTGAAGAGTCTCTTAGATGAAGATTGTAAATGAATCAATCTTGTTTTTCTCTAGGGTTTCTCACTCAAAATTCTCTCTAGAAGCTCTCTACATTTCGTGGGTATAAGGGTCTATATATAGTGGTGTGTGTTTGGAACATGAAAAGACAGTTTTTCCTAAACAGGGCAAGTTGGCGGCTTGGCCTTGTGACTTGACTAAGTCGCAAGTTCAAACCGCAAGTTAACTACATTACCAGTCTGGATATTTTGTCCTGTAGTGCACCAGCTGGCATAACGTTTCAGCTTCCTGCATACTTGACACGTGACCCTCTTCTAGCAGCTTGCCACCCGCGAGATCCAGTCGCGAGTCCCTGCTTCTTTGCACAATGAGGAACATTTCTTCACACTCTCTCACACACTACCCTTACATAAATCCCACCGAAATACAAGGTTTCTAAGTGCTGAAATACAAGTAAATTAGCACGGAATAAAGCCAACAAGATGGTTGATAAAATTCAACCTTATAATCTCCCCCTTTGGCTATTTCGTGACAAAACCCTAGAACAAACTCTAAACTTAACGCATGAGTTGGGAACAGTTGGAAAACTCACTCACACCTAACTCTAGAATCTGTGAAGCTCTTGACCCATAAGAACAAGTATCTCCTGAAACACAACAACACAGTCTCCATGTCAATGAAAGTTTTCTCCTTGAGCTCCATGAGGAAGATAGCTCTGGCATTAGTTAGTGCAGTCAGCTTCCTAATTGGATACAAGTTGAACATCATGATGGTGGTTAGACACCTCAAGTTAGTAGGAAAGTCAGTACTGTTAAGACATCTCTTTTCTTTAACACCACCAATCCGAGCCTAGACAATGTCTAAAGATAGCATCATGTCTTTGTAGTTGGTGAACTCATGATCCTCTAGTCCCTCAAGCCCCAAAACATCATCAATATCATGAGCATCTATGGTGAACTCATGTCCTCTAATCCAGCAGTTCAGCTCATCCTCCCTTATGCTCATATTTGCATAAAATTCCCTTATTAAAGGTTCACACACAAGAGGTAGGTCACCTAGTAACTTCTCCCATCCTCTGCCTTCAAAGCATTCTGGAATGAAGGTATCTTTCAAGTCATTTAGATCCACAAACCTCTCTTGGATAATTGTTTCCTTTATGAAAGAATCTCTATATCTCTCAAAGTGCTGAGCAGACCTAAACAGGTTGTGGTCCATTTTCAGCCTTTTGTCAGCCTTCTTAGCAGGAGTCTTCTTCTTTGAAGGTGTGGGAGGCATTTGTAAGCAAGCAAAAGAGGCCACAAGAACAAAGCACAATAGATAGATACTCAACATATTAGAATCGAATTTAGAAACACAATGAGGAACAGAGATAAATAAAACATGCTATCGTATAGAGAATTTAACACAAATGACCCAAAACTCAATGTGACATTGTGCACAAATACAACAAGATCACCAAAGGACTTAAAATTTAACATAAGAGAAGATGTGCACCAAGCAATCTGTTGACCAAATTCATCAAGAAACCAGCTCTAACAATTTCTGAACACTTAAGCATATGTCAACAAGACATTACAAAAATGGGTATGATATGAATACTGAGTCCAGAAACAACAAAGGAACACAATACATAATAGAAAAAAAATACCAAACATCAGATTGATAAATGCAACAAAACCCATTCAAACAAACCCAACAAAATATTCTCAACCTATATTTGAAACCCCTCAAGTATCAAAACAACAACACAACTCACAGATTCAAGAAAAAAAAAAAGTTCAAATCATGAAGAATGAAGTGAAAAAGAGAAAATCTGTACCTTTTTCTTGAAGATTGGAGTAGAAATGATGCAAAAATGGATGCTTTTTGAAGAGAGACTCGGAGTGTTTGAGAGAGAGAAATGGGGAAGACAATGAATAGTCACAAAAATTCGAGGGAAAAACTGAAAAAAAAAAATAATTTAAAAACTGACTTTAAAATGCAAAACACGCGTTTTTCATGACTGAGTCAAGTCGCCAGTCAGTTGCCAAGGTAAGCCGCAAAACATTTTGAAACTAAGATTCGTGAAAAATTTTCTAAGTGTTTTTTGCGACTGGAAGGTTTACTCGCAATAGAGTCGCGAGGTGAGCCGCTAAAATCTCTGTGTAACTCTCGCGACTGAACTTTCCACCTGCGAATAAGTCGTCACACTGAGTCGTGAGAAACATAAAAAATTTAGATTTTGAAAAAATTTTCTAAGTATTTTTTGTGACTGAGACCTTGACTCACCAGTGAGCTGCGAAAAATCTCAAAGTGAGCTCGTGACTGGGGCATGTGACTAGGACAACCCGCGACTGAGTCGCCAAAATAAGACAACATTGTTTTTGAAATTTTTGACATTTTTGTAAAAAAATAATACTTTCCAAAAACAACTAAAACACTCAAAAATCTTTTTGTGTTTGATCAACAAAGATTGAGCATGTGAAAGCACATTTAAACAAGTACAATCACACAAATGAATATGGCATTCATTGAACATAGACTTGTGTGTTATGTGTGAATATCAAGGATGAGATAGTCATTAGTCTAATGTGAATCTTCAATGATTAATTCAATCAAGGCATACACAACTAGTACTAGATAATGTGATCCATCTCAATTATAGAAGTATGCATATATGACCTCTCACATAAACTTGAGATGTTTCATGCATTATTTCATGCATTGTTGGGTAAATTTCAAACCTAAGGGAATTTGGGAATTTTGTAGATTTAAGCCATTTCTTTGGATATTGATCAATGGGTTTTTGTTATGGGATGTTATTAAACTATTCCTTGGTGATTAATTTGATCATTTTGTTGATTTGAGAAAATTTGAAATTTCTAAGGCTTGAAACTACCTAAATTGGGGATTTTGTTCAATTGAGCTTAATTTGATGAACTAAAATAGTATTTTACTTAAAATTAAAAAAAAAAAAAAAAAATTTATCATTTTATCATCCCAAACAAATAGAGCCGAAGTAATGTTAATTGAGAGGTAACATTCTTTTATTTTATTTATTTATTTATTTATAGTTAATATGATTTTATGCTACTCTCTTTATGATGCCATATTCATATTGAAGAAAACTTTGTGGTTGAACACGTGGATTTGTGAGTTGATTTTGAAAACTCTGACTATTTATGTCAAAGTTGGCGTCTATCCAAGACTTTTGAACGTCTTGAGTTGACGTCTATCCAAGAAAACTTCGAATCAAAATCATAACTTGTAATAGATTAACATGGCTACATGTTCTGCATTCTCACACACAAGCAACTCAGAACAAGTAATGGGACTTCTTAGCAAGACAAACTTGTTGTTTGTCCTTTGTTGCTTCTGTTTAAACTTAACCGTTGCCATAGACACCATTAGATCTTCTCAATCCATCAACGACACTGAATACATAATATCCAATGGGAGTGCTTTCAGACTAGGATTCTTCAGCCCTGCAAATTCTACCAATCGCTACCTCGGAATCTGGTATAATAATATTTCTGTATTCACTGTCATATGGGTAGCCAATAGACAGAAACCACTCAAAGATTCTTCTGGGATTCTTACTATATCCAAGGAAGGAAATCTTGTGGTACTAAATGGACAGGCAGAGATTTTTTGGTCATCGAATGTTTCAAATTCTGTAACCAATTCTAGTGCCACTCTTGGGGATTTCGGAAACCTTGTGTTGCAAGTTGATACTACAGGACTGGTACTGTGGGAAAGTTTTCAACATCCTTCTGATTCCCTCTTGCCAAAGATGAAACTTAGTACTAATTTAAGGACAGATCAGAGAGTACAGCTGACATCATGGAAAAGCCCTTCTGATCCATCTATTGGAAGCTTCTCTCTAGGCTTTGATGCACTGAACATTCCTGAAGTTTTTGTTTGGAAAGAGGGTCACCCATATTGGCGGTCTGGTCTATGGAATGGTCAGGTCTTTCTTGGAATGCCAAATGTGAATCCTGTATATCGTTCTACATTTACTGTGCTTGATGACAAACAAGGGGCAGTTTTTGGAACTTTTACTGATTCGGATGTCTTACATTTGTCAAGACTTGTTTTGGGTTCGCAAGGAAATGTAGTGCTGACAAATTGGGATGATGGGAAAAAGGATTGGGAGGTTGTGCAGTCAATTTCAGTAGATGAGTGTCATGTTTATGGCACATGTAATGCATTTGGAAGCTGTGATTCGCTGAGTTCACCAATCTGCAGTTGTTTGAGAGGGTTTGAGCCGAAGATTATTAAGGAATGGAATAGAGGAAATTGGACTAGTGGATGTGTCAGGAGGACACCATTGCAGTGTGAAAAAATGAACAATAGTATTGAAAAAGGAAAAGCAGATGGGTTTTTGAAACTGGAGATGATTAAATTGCCAGACTTTGCAGAGTTGACACTAGATGTGAATGTAGAAGATTGTCGAAAGCAGTGTTTGGAGAACTGTTCTTGTGTAGCTTATGGATATTATACTGGCATTGGTTGTTTGTCATGGAGTGGAAACCTAATTGACCTACAACAATTCTCCGTTGGTGGATCAGATATATATATTCGTCTGGCCAATTTGGAATTCGGTAAGATCATTTGTTTTAACTTTCAAGTCACAGTTTTGTATAATCTTATGCTCCTGATCATCCAGCAGTTGGACCACTTGTTTGGTTAACTGGTTACTTTGCAACAAATGCAAATAGATTTCAATATTTTTATATTAAATTTCTTTACTCAAATTTGACTGAATTAGTTTAAAACTTTCTTATACACAGAAAAGGAGAGAAATTTGAAAGTAATCATCACAATTACAGAGACTATTGGAGTGATTGCTATAGCCAGCACTGCATTCTTCTTCTGGAGGTGGATGGCTAAGAAAAAGAGAGGTAATATGCCCAATTGTACATTAATTTGCTACAGAGACTAGGCATTGCAAGATGGATTACTAAATAATATAATTTGCAACAGTAATGAAAAGTAAAAGCAATGAGAGTTTACTGTTTGACTACCTAAACGATGTGAAACTCCAAGAGCTACCAATCTTTAATTTGGAAGAATTGGCAACAGCAACAAACAACTTTGATCTGGCTAATAAGCTTGGACAAGGTGGCTATGGTCCAGTCTATAAGGTAATGGTTTCTCATGTAGAGTTCACTTTTTCCTCTAAAATATCTCTGTGCTAATATTCTTTACTTTTCTTATAGGGTAAATTGCAGAATAGACAGGAAATAGCAGTGAAGAGATTGTCTAGAGCCTCTGGACAAGGGCTTGAAGAATTTATGAATGAGGTGGCATTGATTTCAAAACTCCAACATCGGAATCTTGTTAGACTTCTTGGCTGCTGCATTGAGGAAGAAGAGAAGATATTGATCTATGAATACATGCCAAACAAAAGTTTGGATGCAATTGTTTTTGGTTGGTTCATACACTTGTTTATCTAGCATATCATGTTAGTCAGTGCATAAATCAAAACAAAACAAATTTTAATAGTAAGTTCCATTGTGCCAATTTAGTCATGTGAAGCATACTTTTGTGCTAACTTTGCCCCATTTTTTTTTTTTTTTTTTTGAGAGAGTTTCAACTTATGACGTTTGTTCTTAATAATAGCTCTATCATTAGACTAAGATACCAACAAGTTTTTGGTGTAAGTGGAGATTGCCCCATCTTGTTTTCTCAAAAGTATATATTTTTCTCCATATAAATTTATACTCATACAATATTTATTTGGCTTACTATTGATTAGATCCAGTCCACCAAAAACTCCTTAATTGGAGAAAACGTTTCAACATTATTGAAGGAATTTGTCGAGGGCTGCTCTACCTTCATAGGGATTCTAGACTAAAGATTATTCATAGAGATTTAAAGGCATCGAACATTTTGTTAGATCAAGAGCTTAAACCAAAAATATCGGACTTTGGTATGGCTAGAATATTTGGTGGCAATGAAGATCAAGTAAAAACTAAAAGGATCGTCGGGACATAGTAAGAGCTTTGTTGAAATTAAATTTAGGTTATGGCACCACTTATACTCAAATAATATGGATGTGTTTCAATGTTTGTATGCAGTGGTTATATGTCTCCTGAATATGCAATGCGATGGCTGTTTTCAGAGAAATCAGATGTCTTTAGCGTTGGTGTGTTATTACTAGAGATTGTTAGTGGGAGAAGAAACACTAGCATTTGCGATGAGGAGCAATATTCGGGCCTCACTGGATTGGTAAATCTAACTAATAACATTCACAATATCAGAAAATTTAGTCAAACTCTAATCAAAAGCTACTTTATCTATTTGATTTATTTATTCATTTTTGACCTGGCTTACTTTCAAAAAGATTGAACAATTTCAATTTCTGTCTTTCACACTTGTTATTTTTCAGGCATGGAAATTGTGGAACGATGACAACATTATGGCTTTGGTAGACCCAGCAATATGGGATCCATGCTTTCAAATGGAAATTTCGAAATGTATACATGTCGGACTGCTGTGCGTGCAAGAATTGGCAAGAGATAGGCCCAATGTGTCTACTGTTATTTCAATGCTTAAGAGTGAGATTTTGGATCTGCCTACTCCAAAGCAGCCTGCCTTCATGGAAAGGCAAATTGCTTCAAATATAGAGCTTGTTCAACAGGGTCAAATAAGATTCTCCATTTGTGATGTCACTATTTCAACAGTTAGTGGTCGATAAAAAAAAAAAATTTAAGATAAATTCCTCTTAATTTGATTAATATTCTCTTCTGGAAGTAAGAGTAAGTAATCTCAAATTTTGTTATATTATATTTTTTTATTATGCATGTTTCTTATTATTATTATTATTATTATTATTATTTTTTAAAGAAACTATGCTAAGTTGGCTTGAATTAGGACATTGATTCTAGCACACTCCTTAGTTTACATCGTCCCAACATACCACTTATTTTAAATTTTAAATTTGGACATCAATAAAAAATGTGGACATCAAGTGTGAAGCTATGATATTGTGCATATAAAGTGTATATCATCGAGTGCATGAGAACATTTTAACTATAAGCAAACCAAGTTTGATTATTAGTTTATATATTCTGTACAACCTTAAAAACATTACATTGTCATATACAAGGACTTAACAAACAGCCCCCAATTTTTTTATTATTTTTTTTAAAAAAGAAAGACGAAAAAGAAAATACTCTATGTTTTAATGCTTGTGGGACTTTAAAGAACCAAATATGTACCTATCATGGATTTTAGTGCCAATGTTTGCCAAATACAATTTATATAATGTAAAAATAATTAAACTTTGTAAATCTTTAGTTAGGCTTTTTTAATGTTGCTTACTCATGTTTGAAAAACTAAAAGCTAAAAATAAAAATAAAGCAAACAAGATCTAAAAGGGTATTTATAAAAAAAAAAATTGAAGAAACTGCTTATGAATTGGGCCAGGAACACTTAAAGATAACCCAACCAGTGCAAGCCTGATTTGGATTTCTTCTTTTAGAGACAAAATTTTTGGTTTGTAACATAGAGACCGCACTTTACTAATAAGAGCCACTTACCTGGTGATAAGTCTTAGGACTGTGTTGATCTTCCCTCAAACTTTGATGAGAAAATAGCTTGAATAACCTTTTATTAAATAATAAATCTAGAGACTTACTATTTAATAAAAGGTTATAAATAACAAGTCTAGAGACTTATTCTCAAAAAACAAGTCTAAAGACACAAAATTTTTGGATTGAGCAATGGACCTGACCCACCTGAAAACCCGACTGACCCGACCCGACCCGATAGGTTTTAGGCGGGTCTGAGAATATTCGGGTAGGGTTTCGGGTCTTATTTTTGGATTAATTTTAGGTTGGTATCGGGTCGGCGTCGGGTCATATATATTCTAGTCTAAACCGGATTCTTTTTTTTTTTTTTTTTGAAAAAAACCCTACTCAAACAAAGGTCTCTCTCTGCCTCCCTCAACTACCTTCAAGTCTCAATCTCACAGAACATCACAGCCTACCATTAGTGTCGACCTCAGACAACTCACTATAGCCATCATCCACATACCATAGAGACAACTTTACAAAGACGAAACGGAACTGCGATCTACCATCAACGTCGACCCACTCTTCATTTCAAACAAACCAAAACCCACGAAATAAAACCCATTCAAATCTCCACCGAAGCACCTTCCTTTGATTGCCGCTATCTAGATCATGCCGGAAAGCTTCCTTGACCACCGCCGGCATCATAGCTCCCAACCAAGAAGCCGTCCTCCTTACTTTCTTTTTCTGTGCAAGATGGGTTAGAAAGAAGGGAGAGAGGGCCGACAAACCTTAGAGGATGAATGGCTCGGTGGGCTCAATGGGTTTGGTTTGTAGAAATAGTGGGCTTAGTGGGTTTGGTTTATAGGTTTGTAGAAATTGGGAAGTGAGGAATTTTTAATGAGTTGGAACTTGGAAGTGGGGGTGTGGTTTGTGAGGGTGCGCTCAGCAAGACCAAAAGTAAAAGAGAGTCCAACCCGAGACCCAGAAAACCGATCCAATTGCAGACTCGTTTTTTCGGGTCAGGTCAGGTTTCAGGCAGTTGAACCCAATTTCTATCGGGTTGGGTTTCAAGTCATAGTAAACCCGACCCGACCCGACCCAATATCAGTCCTACAAAATTTTTCACAATTGTTTCATAATTGTCGAGGTGGTATGTTGTGATTAATGCTAATGAAAGTGTTCACTAATGGACCTATGTGAAAATGATGTTGCTTTATTCACAACTTGACACATCAACAATAAAAATAATAATACTCCAATTTTTCTCTATATGTGTGTGTATATATATATATATTTAAATACTTGGCAAGAAAAGTTCATGGATAAAATGCATTATCTTACAAACTTTGGTATCTTGTTTCCCTGCCATATAGGCTAACTTCCTACTATTAGCTGGATTCCAGCTGCTAGAACAACATAAGGAACTGATAAAATTACAACCCTAAGGTTGTTGTGTTGGTCATTGTAATGAATATCCTCCAAAATGTTCCCCATCTACCGTGGCCAGTGTTCTTTGTTTTGCCAATGCTTGGAGCATGGTGGTTAATAATTCCCTAGACCAAGCACCACTTAATTCCATAGGGATCCCTTTGGTCAAAGGTGAGAACTATACATTTAGTCATAATAGAATGCACCAAACAAAGACCTATAGATCAATTTGTAGAATGGCAGGCTTCCACACTCTGATGATCTTATGCAAGACCATTGACCCACAGGATTCCTAGATGATCTAATCTTCAATGTAGTTATAAACCTATTCAATTGAACTCCAGGGAGGGATGAAGGGACCACGCACCATACTTAGGTAGGTAAACATAGAAATCATGGAGTTTAGGGCGAACAATTGCCCGCAAGAATGATACCATTGTATCACTAGACAATTGAAATCCCAAATTTGCTACTTATTTATTTTGGCCAAGTGTAGATAAAAAGTGGGAGGAGAGGTGGTCTGTAAACAACCTTACTCTTAATTGGAGGAGGTAGTATACCCTGTTTTGGGTATATGCTTCCTCCCACTCACAGCTGAGTGGGTCCCACAAATGGGACCCATTTAGGTGTAAGTGGGAGGAGATATATGCCCGAACATGGTGTATTTTCTTCAATTGGAGAGTTCAATTTTGGAACTTAAACTCATGACACATTACTTGGGCAAAAGCTGTGGGACTCACTCAGCTGTGAGTAGGAGGAAGCATACACTTGAAACTGGGTGTATTTTCTCCAATTGGAGAGTCCAATTTTGGAACTTAAACTCATGACACATCACTTGGGCAGAAGCGCTTGTCATTGCACTTAGGTCCAACCTCTTATCCACTATACCAAATATCTATTAAAATGTTAACAACTCCAAGTTATCTACAAAATTTAATAGCATAAAATAATGAGTAAATTATGGGGAATATTTGTTGATGAATAATGATTGTAACTATGTGAAGGCATCATTAGATCTTACTTGATTTTTATAAATTAACTGAATTAATTATATCAAGAAACTAATTACTCGTTTGAGAATTAAGCAGTGCGGCCACAACCATATGGAAACGAAGCTTCATAACAAGGTTCAGCCAGAGTAAGAGTGCTCCATCAAGAATGTAGATATGGTACTTCTCCCGAAACTGTGTTAGTTTTAAGAGCTGGGTCAACCCTTGATTGTAGTCAATCATCTAATTTTCGATATCTTTCCTACTCTTGTTTAACTTATTTCATCCATGGTTCATACGTGTCCATTTGGGAACAATTTATCCAGGGGCGTAACCAGAAATATTTGTTTGGCTGAGGTAACACTATCATATTTATTTGCAATTCAATAAAAATACAAAGTATGACATATATACATACATACATGTCTTCCTAGATTAGTTTTAGAAAAAAAAAACATTAAATCTAACAAAAACTAGAATACATTTACAAGAAATAATATTCATAGAAATTAACTATAACAAAGTCACTATAAGTAACCATAAAATAAATAGCAATTAAATTCAACCAAATTAGAGTGCTATGGTCAACAATGAATTCAAAATCAATGTCATACCTCTTAACAATATAGAAATTGAACTAGAGAAGAAGATCATAAATCATAAGATATATAATTAGGAATCAAACAAAAAGATCAATAAGAAAGAAGAAGAATTTTGTACCTCTCAATATTTTCTAAGCTTTAAACAAGAAAACTCTTTCTTAAGGAAGGGAGAGAAGCTAATTAGAATGTGATTAAGTGAGAGCATCAAAAGGAAGAATTAATGAAGGGAAATTGAAGAGAGAGCCACGAGTGATGAGGAGAGTTTTTTGGGTGGCTATAAACTGGAAGGAGATATTGTAATAGTTTTGGGAAAGTGTAAAACTTAAGTATAATGCTTTAAGTATAGTACATTGGGTTCCCCCATTAAATTCAAACATTATTTTTCCATGACCAATAAAATGCAAACAATATTATCCTTTTTAGGGAAATTCAATTCAATTCAATGAGGTTTTTTTAAAAGAAAAATTATAAAAAAAATTTTGAGGCAAAGTAACAAGTACATCAACATCTAGAGTAGCTGAAAACAGAGGAATTACTTTTATCCATCTAATATTATCCTCGTTGCAGCTTGGCTACCCTATTAACAAACTTAACAAGGGACTATACTAAAACCAAGACTTGCACAATGATAGGAGAGTGTGGACTTCATCAACAAGATGCCCATTAGCTCAAAAATTATCTCGAATTTTCTGCCTAGTACTAGTTCCTACTAATAGTCTAATACTGTACCCTCACAATCTCTCTAATCTCTAATGATAATTCCCACACCAATACAACATAGGTCCTTGAATAGCTACGGAATATGGTCTCACTCAAGAAAAAAAGTGTGGGACATGGCTGACTTGTTTTAGAGGAGGAAAGGAAAAGTCAAAAGATGAAAAGTAGGGATTTGGGGTGGGGAATTTCTAGGGCTGACGTATTGGAGGAGGGGCCTTGTTTGTGGCTCACTGGCTCTCTCTCTCTCTCTCTCTCTCTCTCTCTCTCTCTCGCATTAACTCTCCATAACGCCATGTAGTTTTTTTTTTTTTTTTTTTTACTTTGATATTCTTGAATGTGTCATTTAGAATCAATCTGTGTAATATATGTTAGGTTTGGTGCCCTTAAATCCCAATGTATGATGTTATGTATGATATTATGTATGACATTATATATGACATGATGTATGACTTAATATTATAATTAATAAAACTGTTTTATTATTATCTGAAATAATGTTAACATGAATATTTGGACATTATCATATAGTACATGAGATGCATAGTATGTGATTTATGTGATTTATGTGATTTAATCACAGAAGATATAAGTCACAAGTTATTTGTAAACTCAAAATTTTAGTTCGTAATTGGTGATGAAATTGGGCTCATTTGCCAAGACTATAATATATTAACTAAAATGATTTGTCTTGATCATGGAAGTAGTGACTTCTAGTTGATATGTTTTAAGAGTTAAAACATATTGACTAGGACCGCTGTGAGATTTATTATTCTCCTAACGACTGTCATATGAATAGTAAATTTCATGAATTATATTTACATGAACTCTTAATTATGAGAGAATAATGGACCTGATCATAAAGTGTAGGCTGGTTTGATATATCAGGAGTGAGATCTAAAGTATTGGTCAAAACCTCAGTATGTTGGGTAGCCACATTTAGTGTTGATGAAACATATATTCTCAAGATGAAATTCATAGTCTCTTAACGGAGATATAAAATATTCTCTTGAGATAAGTTTAATGAATTTAGTTATTCAAAGAGTTAGACTTAACCACTTTAGTAAGAAATTACTAAAGTATATATTTATGAAATTGGATTTCATAATTATATAATGAATAACTTAAAAGGATTAAACCGGGTACTCAAGGATTAAAATGTAGTAATTCACAAAGTGGCAGTCTTCATTTGTGACTTTGTGTTACTACGAATATTTTATGAAGGAGTTGCATGTACAATAAAGTCTTAAGATATAATTTATTAATAAGGTTTAGAGTGCAATTATATTTATATAGTGGTATTAAATATAATTAATAGTAATTTTGGACTTGTCAAGAGTTGACAGAAAAGCCCAAGGCCCATTGGAGCTAGTGTCTTATTTGTTCCCTTTTGGTCTCACTTCAAGCTACATAGTAAAGCCCAATTGGGAAGACTCAAAAGGTTAGCCCAATTAGATAATTAGTTATATGGAGAGAAAAATACAGAATTTATATATATATATATATATGAATTGGTATGTATAAGGATAGAGGACATTCTTGAATTCTCTCTAGAACATACACATATAACTGATTGAGAGACCACACATCTTGAGTGTTAGTGGAATTGGAGTGAAGATTGAAAGTGTTTCCGAGAACTTCTGATCTTCGGTTTTGAATTTCACCACTTCAAGGTACACTCTCTTGTTCTCTAATTCTGAAATTTACATAGCACATGTTAACAATTGTGAATAAATTAGATTCGTTATTTTTTCCGCTGCGTACACTCATATTTCCATCAATATATACACCAATTTTTATACTTGTTTGATTAATGTTGGTTGATGATGTGGATCAGATGAATTGCTAGACATAGTAATTGTTATATTAATACATGTGATACATTTTTACGTGATTAGTCAGATAACTATTTGATTGTGAATTCATGAATATTCACCTAATCATATGTGGTGAGTGAATCCAAGATTTATTATTGAGAATGTACTAGTAATTGGTGACATTTCTGTCTGGCATACATGCGAATTGTGAAACCTATTTAACTATTGTCTCGAAGATATCAAATCATGACTATTGATATTAATCGGGGCATGATGTTGCTTTAGGAAAGTTTTTTTATTTTTATTTTTATTTTAACAACTTTAGGAAAGGTAACTATATAAACATTGAAGGAAATTTCTTTATCGGCATTAATGAAGATTATTGATAATTAATTTGATATAGATGTTGTCATGTTATTTTAGTTCAATATTGAGCATGCTGATTAACTTTACAGCTATATATAACATCGGTAAAAACCAAATTCATACTTAGTTTTCAATTTATATTGTTTCCATTAATTAGTATTCATATTTAGTTTTTTAATTTATGTTGTTTCCATTAATTAGTTTACACAATATATATGTTATACATGCTTAATTTGAACTATGTTCCTTTTGCTTTGATGGAAAACATTGTGTAAAGATAGTTTTCCTTGTCTTTTAGTGTTTGATAGTATTAGAAAAAATGAGTCAAAAGAAAATTATTTTTTGGTTAGCATAGAAAGTATGACTTATTTTTAGAGATTGTTTTCTACAATTTTTTAATTTAATTTAATTTGGAAAACAACTCTATCTCACGTTAAGCTAAATAAGGGAAGTTAGGAGATTATTTTTCAACTTATATGAGGTTACTACCAAACATAGAAAAATGAGATAGTTTTATAGAAAACACTTTTTGAAAAATAACTCATTTTTTTAGAAATCATTATTGCTGAAACAAAGTGCATACCAAACACCAAAAAATGTTTTCATGTTCATTTTAAAGGTCACTACCAACCAGATACTTGTAAATAAGATAGTTTTCCTAAAAATGTTTTTTTAGAGAATGTTATAATTGCTGAATAATAAAAAGGTGAAAACATTATTTTGGTCCCAATATTTTGGGGTCATGGTTAATTTGGATTCTACATTTTGGTAGCAATTAATTTGGTCCATATTATTTTCCACTTGCAAGTGGTGTGCACAGTTGGCATACATGTGGCTAAAAAAAAATCCACATTAGACAAATAAAATAAAAATTTTGAAAGGATGAATTTAAAAAAAATTCCTAACTTTTCTTGCAGTTTTTTATGGCTTGTTTGGAAGTTTAGAGAGGGAGGAGAGTAGAGGGGAGTAGAGGGAAGGGGAGTAGTGGGGAGGAGAGTAGAGGAGAATGATTCACCTCCACCTTATTTGGATGTTTTTAAAATTAGTAAGGAGGAAGGGAGTAATTAGTCCTTCCCCTTGTGTAATTTTATTAATATAATAAGGATAAATTAGGTAATTTACTTGATCAATAGTTTATGTACTTTACTCCCTCTCTAAATCTCTCCAATTTGGGAGAATTAAAATTGGGGGGCTAGAGAGAGTCCAAACCCCTCCAAACTCCTCCAAACCCCTCCCCCTCATTCTTTAAAAAACTTCCAAACAAGGTAATTGCATTACTCTCCCTTCCTCTACTCTACTCCCCCTCATTATTTAAACATCCAAACATGCTATTAGTGACCAAACACAACTTAAAACACAAAAATAAAACTAAACAATCACCCATCACAAACTAAAAGATCCTACAATAGCTCCAAATCAAAATTAGCTCTACTATGGACCCAACCATCGTAATACAACCATAAAAAATTAACCTAAAATAAGATCATACTAGATCAGATTAGTGAACTTGGCATCGCAATTGAATTGGCGACATGTGAGGTGGAGATCTTTTGGTGGACTTGTGATGGCGCAGGTGTAGGCTAGATTTTTATCGAAGGGCCATGGTAAACAGGTTGCAACCTGCACACTCAGGACAACTATCATCAAATACTAAGCACTCAAACCTTCCACGATCCCACAACACAACCACATCAATTTTCATTTGCATGTAGCTTCCTCTTGTCCAGGTCATAGATTGAGTTTTTGCTTGAAATCAAGTTTATCACCTTGGTTGAAACAGGTTTCTAGCGTGTGACTTCCGATGGGCTCCTATGAGTTTGGTATGAAATGTGTTATGGGTTATTGATTTGGTGAATGACGTAGTGGGTCAAAATTGACTTGTTCTTCTCCCGTTATTTTTTGAGGTTTGATTTATGTGTTTGGTTGCCAAGAAAGTCCAAGAACAACTAGGATATTTTTTATTTATTTTTAAATTCAACCTTTTTTTTATGTGATTTTAAAAAACAAAAATTTATGACATGGCATTTTTAATAGAAATGAAGTATTTTTTTATTATTTTATCCACCACATGTGTGCCAACCGTGCACACCATTTGCCACATAAGCATTTTACGTTAGTAGTTAACGGTAGGGACTAAATTAGTTGCAAGTTGAAAATAATGGAGACCAAATTGATTGTCCCAAAAATGTAGGGACCAAAATAGTGTTTTTGCTTAGTAAAAATGGTATTATTTACAGATATATGTGAATTTAAACTTAGAAATACAATTTTTTTAAAAGAATAAAAAATAAAAGGGTTGAAGATTCACTGTCCAGATGAATCTAGCCAATTGTTTGGACGACAGAAGGCAAAAGGGAAAGACACAAAGGGACGTATGAGTGGCCGAGTAGAATAGGCCTATGAATATTACAATCACAACTTTTTCTAGTTTTTTCTTTTTCGGTCATACTTGTGATTTGTGAAAGGAGTAAACGCCCCAATCAAATTTATGGGTTGTCAAACAAAGGTAGAGAGAATTGGAATTCATTGTTGTAGACCAGTTTTAAGTTCCACAATCTTGAATGCTGTGTTTGGATAAGATGAAAAGGGGATGAAAAAGGATTAAAAGGGGAGAGGAGATGATTTTCTACAATTAGGTTGGGGTGAAAAGGGAGAGAAAAGAAAATAGGATAGGTGAAGATTTTGACCCGAAAAAATCATTTTTGTTCCTTCCAAATTGAGGAGAAAATGACTTGAGCAACAAAATTAAAAAAAAAAAAAAATTATTCTCATTATCCCATTATTTCAATCTACAATAAGTGCATAATAATAATAAAATTTTTATCTTTCTGATTTTCCATCACGTTTAAATCTTACAAAACACCTACGATGGAAAACATAAATCTATTCCATCATTTTTAATTCTCTAACAATAGCTTTTCTATCAACTCAACCAAATTGAGCAAAATGACGATGATTGATAGGTTACATATTATTTTCACTTTTAGTTAATATGATTTTAGTATGCTGTACCATTCCTATTTCTCTCTTCATTGAACGTTAAAAATGGAGGGTCTGATCAAAGGCTTGATCGACGTGGCACTCGGCCACCACAACAACAACAACAACAACGACAATAACGACGAACAACCCGGCCCACAGGACCGGGACGAGCAGACCAGATCCACTTGGGCGCAAGTTAGCAACAATAAAACCCCCCATCTATTTTCTTTTTTAATTACTCTACTGCCACTGACTGTTGCTAAAATGCGCAGGTGGTGACTAGGGAGCAAGATAACGGCGAGGAAGACGACGATAGGCGTAGCGGTCATCGCACTCATGCTTCTTCGAATCAGAACCGTTGGAATAGACACTGGTTTTTGGGATTTGAATTTCAGTGGATATGAAATGAAATGAAATATGATTTTGCAGGAAAACGCTGAATTGGGGAATGAGGAGTGGAGGGTCTCCGTTCAAGACCTTCCAGATCGCCTTCCTTCGTTTTTCAAATTTGATTGTTACTAGGATCAATTTTTGTTTCATAGCTGATTTATTGCCTTTTGTTTTCTATAAGTTTCAACTTTAATTCCGCTTTTAATTTTGTGATCAGATTGATGGTTTCAATTTTGGGTTCTTGTATAAATATGTTTGTATATGTACGTATTACGTGTATCAGAGTATGTGCCTGTATAGCTCGTTGCGCTTAGGGGTTAGCTTTTGGATATGCATAATTTGGGAATATTTAGAAGGGTTAATTAAGCATCTTAAGTCTATGATATTTATTGAAGTGGGTTTCTTAATTATTGCTCAATTCATGGTATGTTTTACTTATAGATAAAAAACTTGTTAAAAATAAGGCCTTGCAAGTACTTAATTTTAATTTTTTCTGTGGCAGTCAACTTTAGGTCGCCATGATGGAAAGGCCCAATAGAAAATGCATCCGGGGCATAAGCTTTTTCATTTAACCTGCGAAGTATGATGGGGGTTTTGAAGATGCAACATTTGGGCGACATTGACACATCTTTTATCGAAGATACCAATCCTTCAATATCAATTGCAACATTATCTCCACTGTTCACAGCCATGTTTTGATTCTGTTTCACTTTCCTTTATGCCTCTTTAAAATTGCTGCTTCTAGAATGAACCCAAAAAAAAAAAAAAAAAAAAGAAAAAGAAAAAGGAAAGGAATAACAAACCAAAACAGATTTTATTTTGAGGCACAATTCTCTTCAAACAGAAAAGGGAAAAAAAAGAGTTAAGATAAAAATATGAGTAGAACACTTATGATCTGTGCAAGAATTTTTGACACCCTTATCAAGGTCCATGTTGTAGGTGTTGCTAAGCCTATAGAAGGTTACCAAGTTGGCTTTTTAAAGGGAGAAAATATGCGCTAGGATGCCTATTGTGATTGTACGGGCTGACTATAGTCCGCGAACATGAGAATAGACAAGCCCGTTATTTACACGAGGCTTTAAGTGGACGGACCTGATACGGACGGAATGAAGAAAGATGGGCTGGTCGGCCATAGGCCTGTTGGACCCCTTAGTGTAAATACTTTGGCCCATTCTCGTAAGGCCCTAAACAGAGTCCTTGCGCTACTTGGATTCTAGAAATCTCATGTATTTGGTAAAGATCTTC
Source organism: Quercus variabilis (assembly GCA_030445155.1). NCBI lineage: Eukaryota > Viridiplantae > Streptophyta > Magnoliopsida > Fagales > Fagaceae > Quercus > Quercus variabilis. The sequence continues at coordinate 7,897,514 of CP129449.1, forward strand.
CCTATAAGGAGAGGATCTGTCCACCACGTTTCGGACTCTAAAAAAGAGGATTTCTACAAGGAAAAGACTTGGATGCCAAGTCTAAGAGGAAAAACTTTCGACTACTATAAAAACCCCAATACTCTCACCAATAAAGGTACGCATTATTTACCCTCTCTAGCACTCTAGAGTTGTGAGAATACTTTCTGACTTAACCTTCGGAAGGTATTTGGCCGGTACCACACCGATGCCCTTTAATAGGTTTTCTTCTTTGTATTGTGTAGGTTTACGGTCGAGCGCGAAGACACCGTGTGACTCATTGGTGAATTTGTTAGCTTCATCAGTTGGCGTCGTCTGTGGGAAATCGAGAAGAAAATAGTCAGACGTTGCTTCATCCCTGAGACAGAAGGATTGCATGGTGCTCACTCGCTCGATGGAAACAACCAACGACATCCAAGGAGAGGAACTACCCACGACCACACTCGAAAGACAAGTTCGGACTCTCACTGCGGCCATGGAGTGCCTTACCAAACAAAATCATGACCTAGAAGAACAGTTGCGCCAAAGAAACACAGCACCTAATAACCGGTGGGAGGATCAGGAAGGCACCAGCGCCATGCAAAGAGACTGAGAAAGGCTTAAAGGGAGCAACGCCCCAAGCAGGCCAGAACGACAGAACACGAGCCTTTCATCCCTCATGGATGCGACCCCTCTGCCCATGTTCACGGAGATGCAGGTGATGAAAGAGCAGATAGAGGTCATGATGAAACGCCCTAAAGGGACAAGTGTCCAGCGACCTGGACGACCTAGTGAACCAGATTGACTCTCCATTCACTGGCCTCGTCAATTCCTTTCCCCTACCACACAAGTTCTAGATGCCACAGATAGAAAGTTATGATGAGGTCAAGGATCCCCTAGACCACCTGGAGACATTCAAGACCTTGATGCATCTACAAGGGGTACCGGACGAAATCATGTGTAGGGCCTTCCCAACCACACTGAAGGGTCCCGCAAGAATTTGGTTTAGTCGGCTGACGCCGAACTCCATCAGCACTTTCAAAGAATTAAGCGCTCAGTTCACCTTGCACTTTATAGGGGAACACAGGTACAAGAAATCCACAGCATGCTTAATGAGCATTAGGCAGAGAGAGGACGAGACACTAAGATCCTACATAACCCGCTTCAATAAGGAAATGCTCTCGATCGATGAAGCCGACGACAAAATACTAGTGGCGGCTTTCACGAATGGGTTGCGGAAGGGCAAGTTTTTGTTTTCCCTATACAAAAACGACCCCAAAACCATGTCAGAGGTACTCTACAGGGCCATCAAGTACATGAACGCGGAAGACGCGTTACTAGCACGGGAGGAAAAGCCCAGGAAGAGGGAATGCTAGGCAGACGTGTGTCAGGATCAAGGGCAGAAAAGACCAAGGATAGGAGACAGAAGGGACGAAAGGCGCCCTAAGCCCTCGGGCGGAAGGTTCATAAGTTTCACCCCTCTGAACGCCCGATTGACCAAGTTTTGATGCAAATCAAAGACGAGGAAATGCTGACATTCCCGGGAAAACTAAAGAGCGACCCAAGCAAACGGCCGCGAGACAAATATTGTTGTTTCCATCGAGATCACGGTCACGACACAGCCGATTGCTACGACCTGAAGTAGCAGATTGAAGCCCTCATTAGACAAAGGAAGTTGCAGAAGTTCGTCAACAAAGAGAGAGCAGATCACAATCGCCAAGAGCCGGCCCCCCGACGGGATAACGAGCGTCCTAGACCCCCCATCGGAGACATAAGGATGATAGTAGGAGGGACCGCGGCTACTGGTTCTTCCAAAAAAACTCAAAAAACGTACATCAGATCGGTCCTGAACGTCCACCTAACAGGCTCTACGCCTAATACCGCACGGGTGGAGAGCCCTATCATTGGATTCACTGAAGAAGACACAAGGAGACTCCATCATCCACATGACGACGCGCTGGTTGTCAACATACGTGTGGGGGACTACAATGTCCACTGAGTATTAATCGACAACGACAGCTCAGCAGACATTCTATACTATCCAACATTCCAGCAAATAGGGATAGACAGAGCACGATTGATACCGACAAGTGCTCCAATAGTTGGTTTTGGAGGGACAAGGGTATTCCCAATAGGCTCCATCACACTCCCGGTAACAGTAGGCGATTACCCGCAAGAACTCACTAGGAATGTAATGTTCCTCGTGGTGGACTGCTCCTCCGCTTACAATGGTATTCTCGGATGGCCCATGCTTAACTCATGGAAAGCACCAACATCAACATGCCACCTGATGATCAAGTTCCCAACGAACTATAGGATTGGGGAATTACGAGGGAATCAGGCAACCCCCCGAGAATGCTACATTGCCATGCTAGAAATGGAAGGCCATCATCAGACAATGTGTGTAGAAGAGCAATGGACGGTCGCAGAACCGGTTGAAGAGCTGGAGGAAATAACGCTCGACGAATCAAAACCAAAGCGGAAGACTAGAGTAGGAACATTGGCCTGCCAGTCGGTGCGCCAGGCCCTCACAACATTCCTCAGGAGGAACCAAGATGTTTTTGCATGGAACCACAAGGACATGCTTGGGATCGATCCCTCTGTCATAGTGCACAAGCTGAACGTGAACCCCTCAACCCTACCCGTCCGGCAGAAAAAACGAGTGTTTGCTCATGAACAGGACAAAGCAATAGCGCAAGATGTTAGAAAACTACTTGAGGTGGGTTTCATTAGGGAAGTATATTACCCGAAGTGGCTGGCGAACGTGGTCATGGTCAAGAAAGCTAGCGGGAAGTGGCGAATGTGTGTCGACTTCATAGACCTTAACAAAGCGTGCCTAAAGGACAACTACCCCCTCCCGCGGATAGATGCGCTGGTCGACTCCACGGCTAGACACCAGCTCCTAAGCTTTATGGATGCCTTCTCAGGCTATAATCAGATCAAGATGGAGGAATCTAATCAGGAGAAAACGTCCTTCATCACCAGCCAAGGACTCTTTTGCTATAAGGTGATGCCATTCGGACTCAAGAACGTTGGGGCAACGTACCAAAGGTTAATGGACAAAATGTTCGTGCACCAGATAGAGAAGAACGTACAGGTCTACGTTGACAACATGCTGGTCAAAAGCCAACACGAAAAAGATCACCTGAGCGACCTCCAAGAGACATTCGATACCCTACGATCATACAACATGAAATTGAATCCAGGCAAGTGCGTATTCGGAGTAACAGCGGGAAAATTCTTGGGTTTTATGGTGTCCCAAAGAGGAATAGAGGTCAACCCAGAGAAGATACGGGCCATCATGAAGCTGGAACTGCCAAGGACAGTGAAGGACGTGCAGAGCTTGAACGGTAAAATTGCTACTTTGAACAAGTTCGTCTCAAAAGCAATGGACAAGTGTCTACCATTCTTCCGTGTCCTAAGGAAATCATTTGAGTGGACGGATGAGTGCCAGAAGGCATTTGAAGATCTAAAGAAATACCTCGCCTCGCCACCCTTGCTCAGCCCGTCCAAGCTAGGAGAAGACCTCTACTTATACCTAGCAGCTTCGCAGGTGGCAGTAAGTGCGGCCTTAGTAAGAGAAAAGGAAGAAACTTAGCGACCCATCTATTTCATAAGCAAGGGGTTCCGAGGGGCTGAAGAGAGGTAACTCCCACATGAAAAAGCTCGCCTTCGCACTGGTAACCACAGCCCGAAAACTCAAACCGTACTTTCAAGCCCACAGCATCATCGTCCTGACAAATCAACCCCTAAAAAGAGTAATGAGCAGCCTTGAAGCAGCCAGACGAATGGCCCTGTGGGCGATAGAGCTGAGCGAATTTGACATACATTACCGACTGCGAACCGCAATAAAGGGCCAAGCAGTGACGAACTTCATCGCCGAATACACGCAAACAGAGTAGAAGGAGCCGCAAGCCCTCAGACAATGGAACATCCACACGGATGGATCATCAAACAAGCAAGCTGGAGGTGCCAGGGTAATAATTCAAACCCCTGACGGAGAGAAAATCAAGTGTATGATTCGGCTGGACTTCCCAACAACCAATAATAAGGCCGAGTATAAGGCATTGGTGGCAGGATTAGACCTGGCGAAAGCAGCAGGCGCTGAGGCCATGGTTGTACATTACGATTCGCAGGTAATAGTCAGTCAGATTAGCAGCGCCTATGAGTGTAGGGGGGAAAAGATGAAGAAATACTTGGAAAAGGTCAAGAGACGGATCGACACCCTCCAAGTCACATTCGTCCAAATCCCAAAAGAGGAGAACGAATGTGCTGACCGCAAAAGCCGCCTCCGCAGAGGTCATGATGGCCCCCGATCAGGTATTGTCGTTTATCCAGAATTTCTCAATCATTAACAGTAGGGCAGAAGTGCAGGAAGTAAATCCTGAATACAATTGGACTACGCCGCTAACAGCATACCTAAAGGAAGGCACGCTCCCAGACGACAAAGACGCAGCAAGAAAACTGAAAGTCTGAGCTTCGCAATTCATCATAATCAATGAAATCTTATACAAGAGGGGATTCTCACGACCATACCTAAGGTGTTTGGGCCACGACGAAGCAGACTACATAATGAGAGAGGTCTATGAGGGTATCTGCGGAAACCATTCTTGAGCGCGGTCTTTAGTACACAAACTGATCTGGGCAGGATACTATTGGCCTACAATGCAGAAGGACGCACAAGCCTACATCAAGACTTGCGACAAATGTTAAAGGTTCGGTAACCTAATTAGGCAACCAACCGAAGAACTGACACCCATGACGGCCCCTTGGCCGTTCGCCCAATGGGGGCTAGACATCATGGGCCCTCTCCCGATAACTGCACGACAGCTGAAATTTTTGGTGGTAGGGATCGACTATTTCACTAAGTGGGTGGAGGCGGAAGCTCTGGCAACTATCACGGAGAGAAACATCAGGAGTTTTGTATGGAGAAATATCGTGTGCAGATTCGGGATACCAAGGGTACTCATCTCCGATAACGGAAAACAGTTTGACAACAAGGCATTCCAAGATTTCTGCTTGGAATTAAGCATTAGAAATCACTACTCATCACCCACACATCCGCAGGCCAATGGGCAAGTTGAAGTCACAAACCGGTCCCTGCTCAAAATCATCAAGACTCGGCTCGAGGGGGCAAAAGGCATCTGGCCTGATGAGTTACCAAGTATCTTGTGGGCATATCATACAATGGCAAGAACACCCACGGGAGAAACACCGTTCAAGCTAACATACGGGAGTGAGGCTGTCATTCCAGCAGAGATAGGGCTTACAAGTTATAGAGTGGAGAGCTACAATGACTACAAGAACGAAGGGGCTTTGTGGCTACAACTAGACCTAGTCGACGAAGTCTGGGCTACAGCAGAACAAAGGTTGGCCCGATACCAAAACCTCATGGCAAAATACTACAACTCCAAAGTCAGACACAAAGACTTTCAAATCGGGGACCTTGTGCTACGGAAGGTAATGGGAGCAGTTAAAGATCCTTCACAAGGAAAACTTGGCCCCAACTGGGAAGGACCTTACAAGATCTCGTCTTGGCAGAGGAAGGAGACCTACCACCTCGAAACCATGGACGGACGGAAATTGCAACACCCGTGGAACATAGAGCACCTACGGAGATACTACCAATAGAGAGGACATAAAGGGCATCAACCCTCCCCCCCCTAACTTTCTAGTTTATTTCTAAAGTTTTCAGTAGTTTTACTTCGAACAGCTATTTCCATTATTTTTCTTTACTTTGAACAAATCTCTCTACTAGTGCTTTTTTAAGCCCAAGGGGGCAATAAATATTTCTTTCAGACTTTACGGAATTTCTCCTGCTTTAGTTAATTCAATAATCGGACGGATAGAAATATTGTCCATATGATGGACGGGTCATCCCAAGAGGATGAAAATCTTATGTCCTATGACGGACTGTTAAAAATATTGTCCACATGATGGACGTATCATCCCAAGAGGATGAAAACCTTAAGTCCAAATAATGAACGGACCAGTAATAACATCCACAAGCTGGACGGATCATCCTAAAAGGATGGTAACTACTAAGTCCAGATAATGGACGGACCAGTAATAACGTCCACAAGCTGGACAGATCATCCTATGAGGATGGTAAGAACTAAGTCCAGATAATGGACGAACCCAAAATAACGTCCGCAAGCTGGACAAATCATCCTAAAAAGATGGTAACTACTAAGTCCACATAATGGACGGGCCTAAAATAACGTTCACATACTGGACGGACCATCCTAAAAAAGATTGTAACTCTTTTAAGACCTATGTAATGGACGGGCCAAAAATAAAGACCACAAGAGGGACGGATCATCCCCAAAGGGTGATAGCATTTAGAATCTGGACTAAGCCCACGTGTTAAACGGACCATTCTAAAACAAATGGTCCCACGAACGGACAGATCATCTTAAGGGATGATGACCCCTGGCTAAACGGTTAATGAACGGAGGAATCGTATAAGCAGAACGGAGTTCATTTTAACATGAAATATACTTTAAAATAAAACACGTGCATTTCACGAAGATAAAACAAAGGTCAACGAACCTTGCAGAATATAAACATACTGAACGGTCAATGTTCATATAAACCCCATAAACATGACGGGTATTAAAAATTATTCTACACTTGATACCAAAAAAAAAAAAAAAAAAAGGATTAATTAGTAAAACTAAGTTATTACAAATCTGCTATCTCTCTCTCTTCAGCTGGACAGTCCCCAATGTCCTTAGCCTGGCTGTCTGCAATGATTTAATCTACAGGAGCTTCGCAGATAGGGACGTTCTCGTCGAAAAGGACATCAGTATCTTCAGACTGAACGGGTTAGACGGTTGAAGGGTCGGGGGCAGTGATGGTGACGGTGGATAAGTCTATATCCGGGTTTAACGCCTTCACCTGACGGAGGGCATCGTCAAACCCGTCGTTATAAACAAGACTCAGTTCCAAAATGAGGGCGTCGGAGTCGCGGTACTCGCGTATCGCATCCTCCTTAGCCTGACGGACCTCATCGTCTTTTTCCACCAGACCTTTCTTCAGACAGTCCATCCGTTGGATACATTTGTCCCGGGCCGTCTCAGCCATCTTCAGCTTCTTCTCTTGGACGACCTTCCAGGCCTTGAGATAAGCAGCTCCTCCTCCATCATCTTGGCTTTCTCACGAATCCGGCCAATGGTCGTCTCATGATTGAGACACCGTCCCATCATGCCTTTCATCATGATCATAGCCTAAGGAACAACAAAAATGCATAAGTAAAATATTTAAAGGCAGCAAGTGATGAAGGGGTGGACCAAAAGACGATGGAGTAATTACCTGAGCAATGTTGAAGAGGCCCGTCTCCCCCATTGCCTCCGTTGAGTGATTCTCTAAATCCTCGTAGTCGTCAATAGTAATAATTAACGACAACCTCTCGAGGGCATACTTGGAGTCCTTATGGAGCAAGACGGGTGGCTTCTTCTGGCTGCCAGAGGGACCCGTCATCAGACCTTTGCACGCACCATGTTTAACTGGGGTGACCGACTTATTCCCCCCAGCCATTAAGCCGACGACCGGCTCCAAGGGGATCTTGGGCTGTTTTGGTGGACGATCACCCTTCACGGGCAGTTTCTTCTTCAAACTTTGCTTGCTGGAGCCCGTCCCCATGGGGTCCATTCCAGCTTCTTTGTTCTTTGCAACCTGAAGTCTTATAGCTACTCGCCTCTTCGCATCCTCCATCTCTAAAAAAGGTAGACAGATTAAGAAATAATAATAATAATAATGGTAAAAACAAGTAATAAGGGTCGACGGACTCACGTAGACAGGTCTGCTTCTCGTACTTTAGTGCCGCCGGGGTTGGTTCGGGCCTGTCACAATATCAATGAATGGTGTTGAGGTTGACGAGCTTGGCCCAAGTCCACTCCTCGGGCTTTGTCTTTGAAATTTTTTTTTTCAAGGAAACTAAATTCCTCAAGTGTAATCTAGGGACGCCATCGAACTGCATCAAAGAGGACGGACGTTAAAAACATTATAAAAATTAGTAAACTGCACAAAGTCATTTACGACGGGCCATACCGGATGGGTTTAAAATGCCCCAAACTGTGTCGATGGGCATGAAGTCCGTCTCCCCTGGATGACACATCCAATTATCTCCTTTGATGAAAAAGTAGAGGCTCTTCCAGTCTCTATTTGAGTTTGGGGTATCAAAAATAACTTTCAGGACAGGGCTCCTCGGGACAAAGCTATACATGCCTCTTGACTTGTCTATCTCATCCGGATGGTAGCAGTGGAGGAACTCTTTTATCGTAAGCCTTCTCCCACCGTCCGACATGGCTCCGTACAGAACCTCCATTGCGATGAAAACCCTCTAGGCATTAGGAGACACCTGGCTGACGGATATACCTAGGTATTTCAAGAGTTCGCAGTGTAACGAATTTAACGGAAATCTCAGACCAGCCTTAAGCACTTGTTCATACACACCTACTCCGTCAACTCCTTCGTAATAACATTTTTCTGACATGTAGGGTAGATGGAGTGGGATGTGGTCTGGGATTTGGTAATGGGCCCTAAGGGTATTAAAATGGGCTTCCTTGATAATGGACGTGAAGGCGTGTACCTTCCACTCTGGAAGCATGATGAACTCCCTAAGTCCATCAGCTCCCACGACGGATCTAACTATTGGCTCTTCGTCGTCAGCTGAACCCTCTTGTATTTTAATCATCTCCAGGCCCTCATTTGTTGAGGACGAGGAGGATGGTGATGGACTACTCTCTTCGCTTGGGGCGTTGTGGTCTTTGGGACCTGACGGGTATACCTCTTCGTAGTCCGCCCCGTCACGGACGACCGACTGATTACTCGACGCACTAGACATGGCCTATAGGTAATGACAAAACCTAAGACTCTAACGGGTTTGGAAAGAATGATGGGCACATAAAGTCTAAAAAAGAGATAAAGAAGAGCTAAAATTAAAAGAGGACGGATAGGAAACTACTTACCAGAAGTTCAGAGTAAGCAAGATGTTGCAGGCGATGGGTATGGGAGTGAACGGACTATTCTCTGACAAATGTGACGGACTCACTCTGACAATTTTTTCCAGCAACAAGTGGAAAAATGAGGGGCGGAGGGGTCGATATTTATAAAGGATGTGCACGGAAGACGAAGTGACACCTCGTTCCAAAACAATGACCATTGACAGGATGACACTTGGCACGACTCATTAATGTGTTAACTTCTGATCTAACAATGTACGGAGGTAAGTTCACGGATCTAGGTGTCATGAAAACATGATCGAGATTTTAAAACCGTCACCCCATGGGTCCGTTCTCTTATCCATGACGGACCCATTAGGTGAGGGGGCAACTGAAAGGGAGAAAATACGCACTAGGATGCCTATTGTGATTGTACGAGCTGACTATAGTCCATGAACATGAGAACAGACGAGCTCGTTATTTACACGAGGCCTTAAGTGGACGGACCTTAGGTGGACAGACCTGATACGGGCGGAACGAAGAAAGATGGGCTGGTCGGCCATGGGCCTGTTGTACCCCTTAGTGGAAATACTTTGGCCTATTCTCGTAAAGCCCTAAACAGAGTCCTTGCGCTACTTGGATTCTAGAAATCTCATGTATTTGGTAAAGATCTTCCCTATAAGGAGAAGATCTGTCCACCACGTTTCGGACTCTAAAAAAGAGTATTTCTACAAGGAAAAGACTTGGATGCCAAGTCTAAGAGGAAAAACTTTCGACTACTATAAAAGCCCCAATACTCTCACCAATAAAGGTACACATTATTTACCCTCTCTAGCACTCTAGAGTTGTGAGAATACTTTCTGACTTAACCTTTGGAGGGTATTTAGCCGGTACCACACCGATGCCCTTTGATAGGTTTTCTTCTTTGTATTGTGTAGGTTTACGGTCGAGCGCAAAAATACCATGTGACTCATTAGTGAATTTCTCAGCTTCATCAGCTTTCATATTATTTGTAAAATTTCAATAAAAAACACTAGCGTTATATCTCAAAAGATCACAATTGAGATTCATTGTAGTTGTTTATAAAACCCAATGAATTGAACGTAGTATATGCGTTATAAGAGACTCAACACACAACATACACTCAACTAATTTAATATCAATGTGGGACATCATAAGAGGTTTGGTGACAAAAATCTTAGATTAGGGTTCAAATTTCCCCTTCTTCACTTGTTGTAATAATTGCATTACCAAGATACTTAAAAGCTTAAAAACACTAGAAACCTAAAATAATTAGTTGGCTTCTCCCATGTTAATATGCTTCCACTTGCCTTCAAGTTTTCCAACATTATTGTCTCTTTTGGAAATGTTAGGATGTTATAATAGTTGCATACCATATATCAACTTGGAAAAAGTTATCGGATTTGTTAGGTTCTAAGTACTTAGGAACTAATGTATTAAAACTCTAATTTGTATTGTTGGCAAACCATAATCAAAACAGGGTTTTAGTCTTGTTTTAGACTTGCTCAAAGTATGTGTTTTATGTAAAGTTGGAATTGAACTGTTGTAGAATTCATTGTGCAATTCAGTATGGCTCAATTGATCGAGAATTAGACTCAACCGATCGAAAGTCAGGCAGAATGTTTTTTCTGCAGAATTTCAACTCAGCCCTAAGCCCATATGACGTGCAGGGTTTTATGTTTTGCCCTAAGTATAAAAGGGAAACCCTAGCCATGTTTTTAGAGGTTGCTTTTTTGCTCTATGTGTGAATCTCTTGTGAGAACTGAGAGGTACGTACCTTCACACATGCTTAGGATTATCAAGAAGGAGATTTCATTGAGAGCTTGATGATCATTCAGTTGTTGCACTAAAGAGCTTAAAGATACACAAACGGGAGTGCTTGTACTTGCTGGAGAATCCAAGAAAGGAGTTCGTGGTCTCGGAGCTTGCATATGGTCGTGTCAGTAAGTTTTCTACATGAGGTAGCAATAGGATGTTAGTGGTCTAAGTCGCTATTGTAAAACTTCAATTCTTTCATAGTGAATTCAGTTTTACCTTGAGGATAGTTAAGTTAAATCCTCCTCAGATTTTTTACCAGTTTGGTTTTACTAGGTGATCATATCTTTATGTTCTTTATATTCTGCACTTTACATTGATATAATTATATGATTGTGTTAACCTAGACCTAGAATTTGGACTAAGAAATAACTTGGCTTGTTAACTAGGTTAATCTAATTATGTTTTAAGGGGTCTAAAAACAAACAAGATTTAGGAAATGTTTTTAGAAAATTTTTATACAAAAGAAAAAATTGATTTTTGGGGAAAGTTAATGTATGTCCTAAAGGCGTTGGTTTATGACATATTTTAAAAAAAAATTAATGGAAAAAGAAAAAAAAACAGTTAATTTTTTTGATGATCTTTTATATTTCTCATAAAAATAATGTCAAATTTTTTCTAAAATTTTTTATTATTAATTTTCCTAAGAGCCTTCGTTAATTGGACCCTATCAACTTATACCCTAACTAAAAAAAACAACAACAACCTACCCATTTGATTTAGTCATCTATTCTCAAATATTTAGGGTATTATTTGCTAACTTGAATGTTATACATTTTGGTGTGGAATTATTTAGATTAAACCATATGTTGGTTTGAAATAATTGAAGTGATTGATTTAAAAAACTTTCATATGAGCTTAATAACGAAAAAAGAAAAGAAAAGAAAGGTGATTGGAAGATTAGAGGTAACTATAAATAAAGCTGTATGATGTAAAAGTGTATTATAACTTAGTAATATTATTTAATTCTCTTTGTAGGGAGAATCTACATTCCTTTCATCCTATCCTCATTTGCAAGCCAAAAAAAAAAAAAAAGTTTATTTTTTTATTTTTTTATTTTTTTTATATATACAATGTTCCCGTTTGTATTGAATTTTTATAAACCCTTAAATATGGTTTTTTTTTTTTATATATAATATTTTTTTTAATACAAGATAGAAATTTTATTATAGCTTAATTTAAGTGTATATATATGTGAAGCTCCCTCCTGGAGACTTGAACTTAGACCCTTGCCCTCTACACCTCACAATCACTTATATTTGTGGAGTAACCATCACCCGAAGGATACGTGGTGGTTTATTTTTTCAAGCCCCTCACATTTGTGCGCGTAATTAATTTGATTGAATATAAAATATTAATTGGACTAAAACTTGTTAAAAATAAATTTTAAATTTTTTCAACATTTTATTTTTTCTCAATACCCCCATTGTTTCAAACTATAATAAGTGCATAGTAAAAATAATTTAATTTCTATCATTTTGCTTTTCCATTAGTACTCTTACCAAATACTTATGGTAGAATATTAAAATATTGAAACTATAAGTTCATTGCATATTATTTATTAATACGATGAAGATACTAATTATTGTTGCTAAGATTTAATTTTGGAAATCATTTATTGTTTTTAAAAACAATAAACATATGAATTATTGTTGTTAAGTGAACTCCAAGTGAGATCTAAATACAATAAACTTTTATGTATTAGTTTATTTCAAATTTGTTAAGATCTATATAAATGATTTTTTTTTTTTTTTTTTAGATTTAAGATGAACAAATTTATGCTTTTGTTGTTAGGCTTACTATTCCCCCCCCCCCCCCCCCTCCCCCAATATTTTAGATCAAATTGGTTTGTTATTGGTTTTTTTTTTTTTTTTTTTTTTTTAAGACCAAGATATTGTTAAGATGACCATATTCAAATTCATTTAAGTTGGACTTAAAAAAATTTTAGGTCTAGGGGGTTCAAAATTTATTTTAGGAGAATCAAATAAAAAAATTATATATAATTTTTTTTTTTTTTTTTTGTTTGGAGCTTGGCTCAGGGTGTTCATTTGAACCCCTTGAACTGTACCTAGAACCGCCCATGTGCAGGTTGAAGCTTTGGCAGCAAAAAGGGCGGTGGAGTTTGCTTTAGAGGTGAGCATCAGTCAAGCAATGTTCAAGGGTGATTCGGAGATTGTCTTTAAAGACCTCATTAACCATGATCTATCTTTAGCTTTGCATGGTCACATTATTCAGGATGTGAGACTTATATAGCTTCTCATTTTTCTTGTATTAATTTCTCTAACATTTGCTGTCAAAGGAACGTAGTAGTTCACTCTCTTGCTAGAAAGGCAATTACTTTGCTTAATTTAACTGTCTAGATGGAAGATGTTGTAGGAAAAACATAGTTTGTATCGCATTTATACGCAGTGAAAAATTAACGGATCTTCTTCATCGCAATTAATAACATGTACTATATAAATTTCAAAATTTAAGAACAAGAGAGTGTACTTTGGTGCAATGAAATTTAAAACCAAAAATTAAAAATACTTGGGAATACTTTTAATCTTTGCTCCAATTCCACTTCTACATAAGAAGTGTGGTCTCTCAATAAGTTTATATGTATGCGTTCAAGGGAGAATAAGAGAGTGGCTTACAATCACATACACACCATTTTCATACATTATAAAATTTGTATGTTTCTCTCCTTATATATAACTAATTATCTAATTAGACTAGCATTTTAGGTAATTCCAATTAAGTTTTAGTATGTGGTTTAGAGTGGGACTAAAAAGGACAAATAAAACACTAGTTTCATTGGATTTTTATCCTTTCGATTTTCCATTATGTTTAAGTCTTACAAAATACCTATGATGGAAAACATAAATCTTTTCTATCATTCCATCATTTCTATCATAAATCTAAGTAGCTTTTCTATCATCTCAACCAAATTGAGCGAAATGATGTTGATTGATAGGTGACATATTATTTTCACTTTTAGTTAATATGATTTTAGTGTGCTCTCTTTATGATGCAATATTCATATTCAAGAAAATTTTGTGGTCGTTGAACACAGGGATATATGAGTTAATTTTGAAAACTTTTACCATTTATATTAATTCAATTTGAACCATAAGACTTTTTATTTTTCCCATGTGTTAGGTGCACGGCACTAATTAAATCCAGCCCACAATCTTATAATAGCCCATATAATGAGCTTGTTGGACACTAATAGAATACTATTTCTATGAGAAGTTTTTTATATAAGTTGATTTAGGAATCCATATGTTCCTGGAGTGTGAGGCGGCAGAATTTTATATAAATAAGGTTCATTAGGTTTTGTGTGCTATATAAGAAAAAGAAACAAGGTGCCACGTATTGAAAAATAGAGAAAAAGGATTGCCACCTTTGAGAAAGATAATTTGTGTGTGTGAGAGCAAAGAAAAATAATAAAGATTTTTTTTTCTTTAGTCGTGAGGCATATACAAGAATTATTGTAATTGATTTAATAATAATGAAATTATTTATTGTAATTGATTTAATAATAATGAAATTATTTTAAGTTTGTCCCGTGATTTTTCCCTTCAAAGAGAGAGGGTTTTCTATGTAAATTTTATGTTCTTGTGTGTAGTTATTTTGAATTGCTAAATTTTATGTTAATTCAATTTGAAACATAAGACTTTTTATTTTTCCAATGCAGTAGTTACAACAATAGGGAAGAATAATTTGTATCTTTGACTTTAGGATGTATTAGTTAAGTTACAAAGTTCTTGGTCTAAAAACTTTGTATTTGCATGTCGGTGACTTACTTGCTTTATTGATTATACGTGATTATTACTGTAATGGAATCATGACTATCCGGTTTAAGCCTAGATTGGGTCTAAACGTTTTTTCCAAAATTTTGTTTCTCTTGCTCTCTTGTTTTAACTTTCACGTTCTCAGCACCTCTCCCTGTCTCTGTCTCTTGCTCTCTTTTTTTTTTTCCTGATGCAACATCATCTTCTTGACTCTTTAAAGAAGTGAATATGCAAGTGCATTTTCTTTTCTCTCTTCTATCAATCATTATTGTTATTTTGCCATTAGTATTATTTTTTGTTTCTTTCTTCTTCCACTATGTGTGTGTTGATATGCATAAGGGTATTTAAGATTTTTTTGTTCACATTTTTGTATTGCTATCTTTATTCCATTAAAGATTGTTGGGCATAATTTTGATGTGAACTGTTCTTTTATAGGGTTTTTTTTTTTTTTTTTTTTGTATTTGTCTATAATAAACTATATAATTTTTGTATGTTCATTAATATTTAAGAATATAACAATATATCAAAGTTAATAATTTTGTATTCAATATGAACCATGGTTGATGTATCAATACAACAATTTGGCCTCCCAAGTAAAATTTTCTAGCTACGCCCTTGTATTTTTCTTTTTCAAGAAGAATCTTGAATACGTGGGAATGAACCCATTTTGATAATTTGATTTAAATGACTTAAACGCATTTTTTAGAACGTAAGACTTTCGAACATCTTGAGTTGACGTACATCATAGAAAACTATGAATTAAAATTGTAACATGCTAGATGAACGTGGCAACCTGTTCTACATTCTCACACACAAGCAGGCCAGAAAAAGTTATGGGTCTTCTTAGCAAGACAAACTTGTTGTCTGCCCTTTGTTGCTTCTGTTTAAACTTTGCCGCCGCCATAGACACCATTAGATCTTCTCAACCCATCAACAACACTGAATGCATAATTTCCAATGGGAATGTTTTCAAACTAGGATTCTTCAGCCCTGAAAATTCTACCAATCGCTACCTCGGAATCTGGTATAATAACAATTCTGTATTCACTATCATCCGGGTAGCTAATAGAGAGAAACCTCTCAAGGATTCTTCTGGGGTTCTTACTATATCTGAGGATGGCAATCTTGTGGTACTAAATGGACAGGCAGAGATTCTTTGGTCATCGAATGTTTCAAATTCTGTAAACAATTCTAGTGCCGCACTTGGGGATTCCGGAAACCTTGTTTTGCGAGTTGATGCTACAGGACTGGTACTATGGGAAAGTTTTCAACATCCTTCTGATACCATCTTGTCAAGGATGAAACTTAGTACTAATTTAATGAAAGATCAGAGAGTACAGTTGACATCATGGAAAGGCCCTTCTGATCCATCCATCGGTAACTTCTCTGCAGGCATTGGTCCACCAAACATTCCTGAAGCTGTTGTTCGGAAAGAGGTCGCCCATATTGGCGGTCTGGTCCATGGAATGGTCAGATATTTTTTGGAGTGCCAAACTGGAATCCAGGATATCCTACTATATATACAATGATTGATGACACAAACGGGACTGTTTTTGAAACTTTTACTGGTTTGGACGTGTTACATTTGTCAAAAATTGTTTTGGATTGGCAAGGAAATGTAGTGCATACATATTGGGATGATGGGAAAGAGGATTGGGAGGTTGTGCGTAAAAATCCAGAAGATGAGTGCGATGTTTATGGCACATGTGGTGCATTTGGAAGCTGTGATTTACTGAGTTCACCAATGTGCAGTTGTTTGAGAGGGTTTGAGCCGAAGATTATTAAGGAATGGAATAGAGGAAATTGGACTAGTGGATGTGTCAGGAGGACTCCATTGCAGTGTGAAACAATGAACAATAGTATTGAAGGAAAGGCAGATGGGTTTTTGAAACTGGAGAAGATCAAAGTGCAAGACTTTGCAGAGTTGGCACTAGATGTGAATATAGAAGATTGTCGAAAGCGGTGTTTGGAGAACTGTTCTTGTGTAGCTTATGGATATTATACTGGCATTGGTTGTTTGTCATGGAGTGGAAACCTAATTGACCTACGACATTTCTCTGTTGGAGGATCAGATATATATATTCGTTTGGCCAATTTAGAATTCGGTAAGTTGATTTGTTTTAACCTTTAAGTCACAGTTTTGTATAATCTTATGCTTCTGATCATCCAGCAGTTGGACCACTTGTTTGGTTAACTGGCTACTTACGACAAATGCAATAGGATTTCAATATTTTTATGTTAAATTTCTTTACTCAATTTTGACTGAATTAGTTTAAAACTTTTCTTATACACAGAAGAGGAGAGAAATTTGAGAGTAATCATCACAATTACAGTGACTATTGGAGCGATTACTATAGCCAGCACTGCTTTCTTCTTCTGGAGGTGGATGGCTAAGAAAAAGAGAGGTAATATGCCCAATTGTCCATTAATTTGCTACGGAGACTAGGCACTGCAAGATGGATTACTAATAATATAATTTTCAACAGAAATGAAAAGTATAAGCAATGAGAGTTTACTGTTTGACTACCTGAACGTTGTGAAACTCCAAGATCTACCAATCTTTAATTTGGAAGAATTGGCAACAGCAACAAACAACTTTGATATGGCTAATAAGCTTGGACGAGGTGGCTTTGGTCCAGTCTATAGGGTAATGGTTTCTTATGTAGAGTTCATTTTTCCCTCTCAAAAATATATGTGCTGATATTCTTTACTTTCTTATAGGGTAAATTGCATAATGGACAAGAAATAGCAGTGAAGAGATTGTCTAAAGCCTCTAGACAAGGGCTTGAAGAACTTATGAATGAGGTGACGTTGATTTCTAAACTCCAACATCGGAATCTTATTAGACTTCTTGGCTGCTGCATTGAGGGAGAAGAGAAGATGTTAATCTACGAATACATGTCAAACAAAAGTTTGGATGCAATTCTTTTTGGTTAGTTCATACACTTATTTATCTTGAATATCAAGCAAGTGAGTACGTATATCAAAACAAAACAAATTTTAATAATAAGTTTCATTGTACCAATTTAGTCCCTTGAAGCATACTTATGTGCTAACTTTGCCCCAAATTGTTTTCTCAACAGTATATTTTTTTTTTCTCCATACAAACTTATACTCAAACATTATTTATTTGGCTTGCTATTGATTAGATCCAGTCCACCAAAAACTCCTTAATTGGAGAAAACGTTTCAACATTATTGAAGGAATTTGTCGAGGGCTACTCTACCTTCATAGGGATTCTAGACTAAAGATTATTCATAGAGATCTAAAGGCATCTAACATTTTGTTAGATCAAGAGCTTAATCCAAAAATATCGGATTTTGGTATTGCTAGAATATTTGGAGGCAATGAAGATCAAGTAAAAACTAAAAGGGTCGTCGGGACATAGTAAGAGCTTTGCTGAAAATAAATTTAGGTAATGGCACCACTTATACTCAAATAATATGGATGTGTTTCAATGTTTTATGCAATGGCTATATGTCTCTTGAATATGCAATGCGATGGATTTTTTCAGAGAAATCAGATGTCTTTAGTTTTGACGTGTTATTACTAGAAATTGTTAGTGGGAGAAGAAACACTAGCATTTGCGATGAGGAGCAATATTTGGGACTCGTTGGATTGGTAAATCTAACTAATAACATTCACAATATCAGAAAATTTAGTCAAACCCTAATCAAAAGCTACTTTATCTATTTAATTTATTTATTCATTTTTGACATTGTCTACTTTCAAAAAGATTGAACTTTCCCACTTGTTATTTTTTAGGCATGGAAATTGTGGAACGATGGCAACATTATGGCTTTGGTATACCCAACAATATGGGATCCATGCTTTCAAATGGATATTTTGAAATGTATACGTGTCGGACTGCTGTGCGTGCAAGAATTGGCAAGAGATAGACCAAATGTGTCTACTGTTATTTCAATGCTTAAGGGTGAGATTTTGGATCTGCCTACTCCAAGGCAACTTGCCTTCATGGAAAGGCAAATTGCTTCAAATATAGAGCTTGCTCATCAGGGTCAAATAAGATTCTCCATTTGTAATGTCACTATTTCAATAGTTAGTGGTCGATAAAAAGAATTTTTTTTAGATAAATTCCTCTTAATTTGATTAATATTTTCTTCAAGAAGTAAGAGTAAGTAGTCTCAAATTTATTTATATCATATTTTTTATTATGCATGTTTCTTCTTTTTTTAAAAGAAACCATGCTAAGTTGGATTGAATTAGGGCATTGATTCTAGCACACTCCCTAGTTTACATCTTCCCTACATACCACTTATTTTAAATTTTAAATTTGGACATCAATAAAAAAATGGGGACATCAAGCATGATACTATGGATATTGTGTGTATAAAGTGTACATTAACGAGTGTGTGAGAACATTTTAGCTATAAGCAAAACGAGTTTGATTATTAGTTAAAATATTTTGTACAACCTTAAAAACATTACATTGTCATATAAAAGGACTTAACCAACAACCCCCAATTTATTTATTTATTTAAAAAGAAAGATGAACAAGAAAATACTTTATGTTTTGTTGCTAGTGGGACTTTAAAGAACCAAATATGTACCTATCATGGATTTTAGTGCTAATGTTTGTCAAATACAATTTATATAATGTAAAAATATTTAAACTTTGCAAATCTTTAGTTAGGCTTTTTTAACGTTGTCTACTCATATTTGAAAAATGTCACTTAACCCACTTGAAGTTGGCTCAATAATGGAGTGATTTTCTCCTTATTTCTTTCATCTGTAAAAACTGAAAACTAAAAATAAAAATAAAGCAAACAAGATCTAAAAGGGTATTTATAAAAAAAAAATTGAAGAAATTGCTTATGAATTTGGCTAGGAACACTCAAAGATAACCCAACCAGTGCAAGCCCCATTTGGATTTCTTCTTTTAGAGACAAACATTTTTGGTTTGTAACATAGAGATCGCACTTTTCTAATTACGGAAGAGCCACTTACCTAGTGATAAGTCTTAGGACCGTGTTGATCTTCCCTCAAACTTTGATGAGAAAATAGCTTGAACAACCTTTTATTAAATAATAAGTCTAGAGACTTATTCTCAAAAAAAAAAAAAAAAAAGTCTAAAGACACAAAAATTTTCACAGTTGTTTCATAATTGTTGAGGTGATATGTTGTGATTGATTCTGATGAAAGTGTTCACTAATGGACCTATGTGAAAATGATGTTGCTTTATTCATAACTTGACACATCAACAATAAAAATAATACTACTCCAATTTTTCTCTATATGTATTTCATATATATATATATATATATTTAAATACCAAGAAAGAAAAGTTCATGAATAGATTTCATTATCCTACAAAATTTGGTATACGTTTCCTTGCCATATAGGCTAACTTCCTACTATCAGCTAGAACAACATGAGGAATTGATAAAATTGCAACTCTAAGGTTGTTGTGTTGTACATTGTAATGAATATCTTCTAAAATGTTCCCCATCTACCATTGCCACTGTTCTTTGTTTTGCCAATGCTTGGAGCATGGTGGTTAATAATTCCCAAGACCAAGCACCACTCGATTCCATAGGGATCCCGTTGGGAGTGAGATTGCCACCCTCATCCCTTTTCTTATATCCATCTTTATGGTCAAAGGTGCGAACTATACATTTAGTCATAATAGAATGTGATAGGCCAAAAGTGGATTGACCCCTATGGCAAATTAATTAATTAATTACCCAAGTTAATTAATTAAGTCAATTTAACATGCAATAGCGCGGTCGCATAAACAAATCACCAACTAAGATAAATGCAGTAAAAAATAAGTTTGACACAAGTGATTTGTTTATGAATAGGGAAAATCATTGAGGCAAAATCTCACTGGATGCATTTAAGGTCACCACTCCCGAGAATTCACTATTATTAATAACAAGCGATTACAAATAAAAGGAATCCCAATTCCTAATACTAACCTACAGTTGAACCCTTACTTCAATACCCAATTAGACTTGTATTGTAGCGACAATCTCCCCGTTCAAGGCACGAATCCCAATACGTGACTAACTAATGATGCACGGATTCCAGTACATAACTAACACACCAACTTAAGAAAGATTGTTAGCTACAATGTTTTTTAGTTCATCAACAATGAAGATTAGGAAGCTCCTTGGTCACAAAACCCTTCGCATAAAGACACTATAGCTTCTACAGAGAATATGATAAATTATGGCAATTTCTGTCTCAAGTCACACAATGCATGTAACAACAATTGCAACCACCTTGTGACGGCCCTTAAAATAATCCTTATATATGTCTAGGGTTGTGAGAAAAGAAACACTATACAAATACACAAAGATATGCGTGTAATCAGATCTGGAATTTTTGATTTCGTAATTCTCAATAGATATAGCTTGTGTCGAGCTTGTGTCGAGCTTCAATAGTAATTCTCAATAGAAAGGATTCTATCAAGACTTTTGTCGAGCTTTAATAAGAAGCACATTCTTCACTTCTTTCTTAATCAAATTTTGTAGGGCTTCAATACTAAACATGAACACTTGTTTCATGAACACTTGTTTCTTGAAGTACTATACACATCCTAGATCTACCAAATTACAAGTAAAGTGCGTTTTGTCAAAAAATTAGCCAATTACAACACATATGTCCCTAACAGAATGCACTAAACAGAGATCTATAGATCAATTTGTAGAAAGGTAGGCTACCACACTCTGATGATCTTATGCAAGACCATTGACCCACAGGATTCCTAGATGATCTAATCTTCAATGTAGTTATAAACCTATTCAATTTAACTCTAGGGAGGGATGAAAGGACTACACACCATACTTAGCTAGGTAAACGTAGAAATCATGGAATTCAAGGCTAATAATGGCCCACAAGAATGATACCATTGTATCACTGGACAATTGAAAGCCCAAATTTACAACTTACTATTTATTTATTTTGGCCAAGTGTAGATAAAAAGTCATACCTAGTGCATAAGACTCCCTCGTTTTTGTAGGGTCTACAATAGGTGGTCAATAAACAACCTTACTCTCAATTGGTGGAGGAAGTATACCTTGTTTCGAGTGTATACTTCCTCCCACTCACAACTGAGTGGGTCCCACAGCTAGGACCCACCTAGCTGTAAGTGGGAGGAAACATACACCCGAACATAGTGTAATTTCTCTAATTGGAGAGTCGAATTTTGGAACTTAAACTCATGACACATCATTTGGGCAGAAGCACTTGTCATTGCACTTAGGTCCAACCTCTTATCCACTATACCAAATGTCTATTAAAATGTTTACAACACCAAGTTATCTTCAAAACTTAATAGCATAAGAATAATGAGTAAATTATGGGGAATATTTGTTAAGAATAAGGATTGTAACTATGTGAAGGCATCATTAGATCTTGATTTTTATAAATTAATTGAATTAATTACATCGATAAACTAATTACATGTTTGAGAATTAAGCAGTGCTGCCACAACCATATGGGAATGAAGCTTCATAACAAGGTTTAGCCAGAGTAAAAGTGCTCCATCAAGAATGTAGATATGGTACTTCTCCCAGAACAGTGTTAGTTTACAGAGCTTGGTCAACCCTTGGTTGTAGTTAGTCATCTAACTTTTGATATCTTTCCTACTCTTGTTTAACTTATTTCATCTGTGGTTCCTACATGTCCGTTTGGAAACAACTTATCAAGAGGCATAGCCAAAAATATTTGGTTGGGGGGCTAAGGTAACACTGTCATATTGACATATATACATACATACATACATACATATCTTCCTAGATAAGTTTTAGAAAAAAAAAAAATTAAACCTAACAAAAACTAGAATACATTTACAAGGAATAATATTCATAGAAATTAAATATAACAAAGTCACTACAAGCAACCATAAAATAAATAGCAATTAAACTCAACCAAATTAGATTACTATGGTCAACAATATATTCAGAATTAATTTCATACCTCTCAACTAAATAGAAATTGAACTACAGAAGAAGATCATAAATCATAAGATAAATAAATAGGAATCAAACTAAAAGATCAATAAGAAAGAAGAAGAATTTTGTACCTCTCAATATTTTCTTAGCTTTAAATAATAATTTAAAAAAAAAAAAAAAAAAAAAAAAAACTCTTTCTTAAGGAGGGGAAAGAAACTAATTAAAATGTGGTTACGTGAGAGCATCGTAAGGAAGAATTAATGAAGAGAAATTGAAGAGAGAGCAACGAGTGATGAGGAGAGTATTTTGGGTGGCTATAAACTAGAAAGGATATTGTAATAGTTTTGGAAAAGTGCAAAACTTAAGTATAATACGTTGGATTTCCCAATTAAATTCAAAAACTATTTTTCCATGACCAATAAAATGTAAACAATATTATCATTTTTAAGGGAAATTAAATTCAAGTCAATGAGGTTTTTTATTTAAAGAAAAATTTTAGAAATTTTTTTTGAGGCGAAGTAACAAGTATATCAACATCTAAAGTAGCTGAAACAGAGGAATTACTTCTATCCATCTAATATTATCCTCATTGCCTACTTAGCATAAGAAGCTAATAGCTTGGCTACCCTAACAAACTTAACAAGGGACTATACTAAAACTCCAAGACCTGCACATGGATAGGAGAGTGAGGACTTCATCAACAAATGCCCATTGGCTCAAGTATCCATTATCCGATACCAATACCAAACTAAAACTAAAATTTGACTTTCTATAATTTGGTTGGAGCGTAAAGGAAGAGGAACAAAAATAGGATGGGTGGAGATTTTCCATTGGACCTATCGTTTTTGTTACTTCCAAATTGGGAAGCAAATGACTTGTAGAATGAAATTAAAAATTTTTCTCATTACCCCCATTGTTTCAAACTACAATAAGTGCATAGTAAAAATAATTTAATTTCTATCATTATGCTTTTCCATCAGTACTCTTACCAAATACTTATGGTAGAAAATCAAAATATTTTATATTTTTTTATCATTTTCTTTATTCTCCAACTTTTCCATAATCCCAACCAAATAGAGCTGAAGTGATGTTAATTGAGAGGTAACATTATTATTTTTACTTTTTGTAAATATGATTTTAGTGTACTCATTTTACAATGCCATATTCATATTCAATAAAAATTGGTGGTTGAAGTTGAAGTTTGAACACAAGGATATATGAGTTAAATTTAAATTTTTTGATGATTTATGTTAATTTTAATTTGAATTGCAATTTTTTTTTTTTTTAAAAATAATGTAATAGTTACAATAATGAGAAGGGAGGATTATTTGAATCTTGAATTTTTTGTTAGAAATATCAAAAGGAGCCAGTTGAGCCGTGGTGGCTCCATGATTTTTTTCTAGGGGGGGTCAATAGTGGTGGAGCTAGGAATTTGTCACGGGAGCGATTGAAAAATAAAATGATATATATATATATATATATATATTTTTTGTATATATAACTTCCATATTATATGCAATAATCTAAAATAAATACAATTTAGTACACAATACAACTATATCATGTAATAGTCTAAAAACTTTATTAATAGATTATTATATTTAATACAACCATTGAATGCATAATAAATTATTGTATTTATATGTAATATTAATTAAATAAAAATATATGATAAAAAAGAACAATAACAAACATAGGAGTGGGACTAGGAGTAAATGTGACCTAAGAAAAAAAAAATAAACTGATATAAATTTTTTCTTTTGAAGTGTATTGTTTTTTTAACCATACACATGGTCACTCTCTTAGAATTGGAGCAAATAGAGATAAAAGCTAAGAAAAGTATTAAACAAAGATAAAAGCTAAGAAAACATAGATTGGAGAAAGAGAGAATGAAGAAAGAAATCACAGATATAAATATAAATCAATTGGTTGGAACCATAGTGTAATTTTTTGCTAATAAAGAAGAAAAGTGCAAGGAATAACAACTTTATTTTGTTGTCAACGGAAAAGTAAGCTAGAGTTCTAGATAGAAGGTTTATTTATTTATTTATTTTTAACGAATGAGCAAAAATTTGAAATATTTTTTCTTTATTATAAAATTAAATATTTTAAGAGTAGTGCCCTTAACACAACACTTGCACAAAAATTTCACAACAAAATATAGGTGGCAAGTTGTTAAAGGTAGGTAAAAAAAAGTGATATATAAGCAAAAAAAAAAAAAAGGGTAAAAAAGTGATTTCAATTGTAAGTCAAAATAAAAACTAGTTACAACTTGTCACTTATTCTTTATTGTGAAATTATTGTGAAAAAAACATTAAAATGATCATATTCAAGTTTATTTTAGCTAAATTTTAAAAAAAAAATTATAGTTAGAATGTTCAAATATTTATTTTAGGGGAGTCAAAATAATTTTTGTAAAAGAATTTATATATATATATATATATAATAAAAAGTTAAAAAAATTCCAGTTCAGGGGGTTAATTTGAACCCCCTGGCCAGTACATAACGCTGCCCCGGCAGTTGAGGTAAAAAAGTCTCGACATAAAAACTATTATTTCATAATACAATCGAATAAGTCACTATTTTTTTTCTCCACCATTATAATAAGTTATCAAATGCATTTGTTGCATGCAATAGGTGCCTCACAACTGGGTTCCTTGGTTTGTGGATTCCTATTTGCTATGAGATTCCGTTGCGTATATAAAATATTGGATTAAAGAAAAAATAAAATAAAATAACCTCCAAACGTGAGAAAGAATGATAATTAGGAGAAACTACGCTTTTCTTTTCTTTTTTCCACACGTTATATGTGACAGGTTCGATTTTTTCAAAGATACATTTTTACCCACATGAGACCTGCTTGTGGATGTTCATCAAACACCTAATTTTGTTGTCAAAATATACACTTAAGTCATCACGTGCTTGAGAAAAGTATGACATTCTACACTTGACATTTTACCAACTTCACTTGTGGTTGGTTTAGAAATTTAGCATTCTGCCCACAAAATGGTTGAGAAAAAAATAATGTCTCTATGCATATGCATATAGTAGTGTCAATATTTATTGATTGCATAATAATTAATGAAAAAATATAATGGACGTGAGTTATGGATTGCGTAATAACTTCACACTTATTGATTGCATAATAATTAATGACAAAATATTAGTAACATTGTAGTCGTCAAGTTCTGTTTTAGCAGGATTACTCTTCGTCAACCTAACATGGTGTCTGTGTGGTGTGTTGGTGATTTATTGATTATCCATGATTATTACTCAAATTGTATTTTGACTAAATCACCATCCAGTCTTAAGTCTAGATTGGACCTAAACGCGTTTTTCCAAAATTTTCTCATTTCTCTCCTTCTCTCTCTGATGTAATCAATCCAATCTGTATTCAGTTTCAACCTGTCTTTTCTGTCGAAGGAAGAAACTTGAAGGCTGGGGTATAAGCACATTTTGATAATTTGATTTTAATGACATGAACAAATTTGTTGGATGTAAGACTTTTGAACATCTTGAGTTGACGTCTATCCTAGAAAACTAAAAGCTAAAATCATAAATGGTTAGAAGAATATAGCTGCATGTTCTGAGATGTACATTTTGAGTCTTTTGGGTAACCCAAAACTCTGTAGCCCCACTTTGAAGCCCTTGCATCCATGTTCGAAACCCAAACAACCTTTGTCCCATGTTGTTTTAGTTATGCTAGTTGTCTAGGTTGTAATCCTACTCGTGTCTCTTGTGTTATGGTTTTATAAAACCAAATTTCTAGCGTTTGGTACCAAATCCAAAAAGAAATGGAAGGTAAACGCATTCCATTGAATGGGATTCAATGAGGAAGACATTTTTGCATTTCAAAGAAAAGAAAATTTGATTGGATGGTTGGGTATATAAGATGAAACTCAGATGAGTCAAATATTAGCAATTGTAACATAGAAGGCTTTGGGAAAAGAGAGAGATGCTGCCCCTGGGTTGGGTTTCTCATACGGTGGAAATAAATTTAACATCGTTGTTTAGTATTTCTATTCAAGTAGTCATGTGTCTATATTTTAAGAGGAAAATCTAAGTTGCAATATATAAACTGTATTTAAGTTTTGGCCTTATTTTTTTGCCTTTAAAAAAAATCTGAAATGCTAAGTATGCAAAAAGACATGAAGAATAGAGAAAAGTGTAGTGTAAACTTAGACAATTAATAAGATATTAATGGGAGACCAATAAAATAAGTTAATATGAACTTTTGGGTAATAGTAAAAAAAAACTTAATGAAATAAGTAAAAAAATGCTAAATACAAAACTAGAGCCCCACTTAGCAAAATCTCATGCACTCTCGCATGAGGTCTCTACTTTTATATATACTAGTATTTAACCTGCGCAATGCGCATGATCATTTTACGTATTAATAATCTTTGCATCCAACATAAACTTAGTTCTCATATTTCTACTACATACATTCAAACCTAAATAATTTAGTATATTTAAGCATATAGTATCCAATATCTCCTAAAAATTTTAAACATTACTCGCTTCAAATCCCATCAAGTACGTACTTCCATTCTCCAATAGACCACTTGGAGGAACATATGAAATGAGCAACCACCACTTTTACTACTTTCATTGCATTCAAATTAGTTTGAATGAAGGGAATTCTCTAGAATGGTTCTCTATTTTGCATGCAAAAATGCAATATCTTCAAAACCATCCAATATCTCATTATAGACAGAAGCCATCATTTGAATTCCCAGTGTAGCTTGCTATTCTAGGGTCATGGATGGCCCGATCCAGAGTTCATTGTGTTATTATGAAAGTAGAAAAGGCTTTTAATTTTCACTTTGAGCTATTTGGTCAAGCTCCAAGGATGTGTAAGCTACTAAGCTGAGTCCCGTGCTAACATGAAGTGCTAACATGGTTTTCTGTACTGTACTTAACATTCGAAATAAACACGCCAGCAAAAATTCATTGGTGAATAATAAAAATGGTTTTAGTTATAGTCAGATATATGAGAATTTAAACTAAGAAAATTATTTTTTATTAAAAAAGAAAGGGATAAGAAAGATTTACCGTCCGGTAGAATCTAACCAATCGTTTGGGGGACAAAGGGCAAAGGTATACCCAATAGGACGTAGTAGTAGCCTAGTAGAGTAGGACCTATGATGCTAGTCATTTGATTGCTGAGGCCTTATTATTGTCGTGCAATGGCTGCAGGACGTATTGGTGACAATCCACCAATTTGGCTCGTAGAAACTTTTTCTTCTTGGGTCATACTTGTGATTTGTGAAACGATCGAACGACCTAGTCAAATTTAAGGGAATTAGCATTTTCTGGGTTGTCAAACAAAGGCACAGAAAATTGGAGTCCATTGTTTTAGACCAGTTTTTTGGAACTGGAATGGCGTATTTGGTTCAGGGTGTATAGGGAGGGGATGAAATAGGAATAGGAAACTATGATTTTCTATAATTTATTAGGGGAGAAAATGGAGAAAATAAAATAGGGTTTCCACCCAGCCTGTCCTTTTTGTTCCTTCCAAATTGGGGGAGAAAATGACTTGAGCAATGAAATTAAAAAAATTCTTGTCATTACCCCCCTTGTTTCAAACTACAATAAGTGCAGGGATTAAAAGAATAATAAAAATGTTAACTATGATTTTCCTATCATTTATTAGGGCAGAAAAGGGATAAAAAAAGAATAAAGAGGGAAGGAAACTATGATTTTCTATCATTTATTAGGGGGAGAAAATGGATAGAAGAAAATAGGGTGGGTGGATAAAAAGGATAGGAAACTATGATTTTCTATCATTTATTAGGGGAGAAAATGGGGAGAAGAAAATAGGGTGGGTGGAATTTTCAACCTAGTCTATCATTTTTATTCCTTTCAAATTCGGGAGAAATGACTTGAGCAACGGAATTAAAAAATTCTTCTCATTACCCTATTGTTTCAAACTATAATAACTTCATAATAATCACATCAAAAAAAATAAAAAAATAAAATAAAAAAACCTTCATAATAATAATAATATAATTTCCATCTAATTTTTCCATCATTTACCAAATATTTATGGTGAAAAATTAAAGGATAAATACTATTTTGGTCTCTAAATTTTAGAAAAAGTTTTTTTTTTTCATTCCTAAACTTATTTATTTATTTTTTTTTCATTTCTAAACTTTATAAAGAATTTTTTGAATAGTATAGAGACAAAAATAAGGATGAAAAAAAGAACTTTTTCAATAGTTTAGGGATAAAAAAACAAACTTTTAGTAAAATTTAAGGATATAAATAAAACAATTTCAATAGTTTAAGGATGAAATATGAACTTTTTAATAATTTATGAACGAAAAATGAACTTCTTAAAGTTTAGGCATGAAAAACAACTTTCTGGTAAAGTTTAGGAACTAAAATAATATTTTACTTAAATTTGTTTTTTTTTTTATTTTTTTTATCATTTTATCATCCCAAACAAATAGAGCCGAAGTAATGTTAATTGAGAGGTAACATTCTTTTATTTTATTTTTTTATTTTTTTATAGTTAATATGATTTTATGCTACTCTCTTTATGATGCCTTATTCATATTGAAGAAAACTTTGTGGTTGAACACGTGGATTTGTGAGTTGATTTTGAAAACTTTGATTGAAAACTTTGACTATTTGTGTGAAAGTTGGCGTCTATCCAAGACTTTTGAACGTCTTGAGTTGACGTCTATCCAAGAAAACTTCGAATCAAAATCATAACTTGTAATAGATGAACATGGCTACATGTTCTGCATTCTCACACACAAGCAACTCAGAACAAGTAATGGGACTTCTTAGCAAGACAAACTTGTTGTCTGTCCTTTGTTGCTTCTGTTTAAACTTAACCGTTGCCATAGACACCATTAGATCTTCTCAATCCATCAACGACACTGAATACATAATATCCAATGGGAGTGCTTTCAGACTAGGATTCTTCAGCCCTGCAAATTCTACCAATCGCTACCTCGGAATCTGGTATAATAATATTTCTGTATTCACTGTCATATGGGTAGCCAATAGACAGAAACCACTCAAAGATTCTTCTGGGATTCTTACTATATCCAAGGAAGGAAATCTTGTGGTACTAAATGGACAGGCAGAGATTTTTTGGTCATCGAATGTTTCAAATTCTGTAACCAATTCTAGTGCCACTCTTGGGGATTTCGGAAACCTTGTGTTGCAAGTTGATACTACAGGACTGGTACTGTGGGAAAGTTTTCAACATCCTTCTGATTCCCTCTTGCCAAAGATGAAACTTAGTACTAATTTAAGGACAGATCAGAGAGTACAGCTGACATCATGGAAAAGCCCTTCTGATCCATCTATTGGAAGCTTCTCTTCAGGCATTGATGCACTGAACATTCCCGAAGTTTTTGTTTGGATAGAGGGTCACCCATATTGGCGGTCTGGTCTATGGAATGGTCAGGTCTTTCTTGGAATACCAAATGTGAATCCTGTATATCGTTCTACATTTACTGTGATTGATGACAAACATGGGGCAGTTTTTGGAACTTTTACTGATTCGGATGTCTTACATTTGTCAAGACTTGTTTTGGGTTCGCAAGGAAATGTAGTGCTGACAAATTGGGATGATGGGAAAAAGGATTGGGAGGTTGTGCAGTTAATTTCAGTAGACGAGTGTCATGTTTATGGCACATGTAATGCATTTGGAAGCTGTGATTCGCTGAGTTCACCAATCTGCAATTGTTTGAGGGGGTTTGAGCCGAAGATTATTAAGGAATGGAATAGAGGAAATTGGACTAGTGGATGTGTCAGGAGGACACCATTGCAGTGTGAAAAAATGAACAATAGCATTGAAGAAGGAAAAGCAGATGGGTTTTTGAAACTGGAGATGATTAAATTGCCAGACTTTGCAGAGTTGACACTAGATGTGAATGTAGAAGATTGTCGAAAGCAGTGTTTGGAGAACTGTTCTTGTGTAGCTTATGGATATTATACTGGCATTGGTTGTTTGTCATGGAGTGGAAACCTAATTGACCTACAACAATTCTCCGTTGGTGGATCAGATATATATATTCGTCTGGCCAATTTGGAATTCGGTAAGATCATTTGTTTTAACTTTCAAGTCACAGTTTTGTATAATCTTATGCTCCTGATCATCCAGCAGTTGGACCACTTGTTTGGTTAACTGGTTACTTTGCAACAAATGCAAATAGATTTCAATATTTTTATATTAAATTTCTTTACTCAAATTTGACTGAATTAGTTTAAAACTTTCTTATACACAGAAAAGGAGAGAAATTTGAAAGTAATCATCACAATTACAGAGACTATTGGAGTGATTGCTATAGCCAGCACTGCATTCTTCTTCTGGAGGTGGATGGCTAAGAAAAAGAGAGGTAATATGCCCAATTGTACATTAATTTGCTACAGAGACTAGGCATTGCAAGATGGATTACTAAATAATATAATTTGCAACAGTAATGAAAAGTAAAAGCAATGAGAGTTTACTGTTTGACTACCCAAACGATGTGAAACTCCAAGAGCTACCAATCTTTAATTTGGAAGAATTGGCAACAGCAACAAACAACTTTGATATGGCTAATAAGCTTGGACAAGGTGGCTATGGTCCAGTCTATAAGGTAATGGTTTCTCATGTAGAGTTCACTTTTTCCTCTAAAATATCTCTGTGCGAATATTCTTTACTTTTCTTATAGGGTAAATTGCAGAATAGACAGGAAATAGCAGTGAAGAGATTGTCTAGAGCCTCTGGACAAGGGCTTGAAGAATTTATGAATGAGGTGGCATTGATTTCAAAACTCCAACATCGGAATCTTGTTAGACTTCTTGGCTGCTGCATTGAGGAAGAAGAGAAGATATTGATCTATGAATACATGCCAAACAAAAGTTTGGATGCAATTGTTTTTGGTTGGTTCATACACTTGTTTATCTAGCATATCATGTTAGTCAGTGCATAAATCAAAACAAAACAAATTTTAATAGTAAGTTCCATTGTGCCAATTTAGTCATGTGAAGCATACTTTTGTGCTAACTTTGCCCCATCTTTTTTTTTTTTTTTTTTTTTTTGAGAGAGAGTTTCAACTTATGACATTTGTTCTTAATAATAGCTCTATCATTAGACTAAGATACCAATAAGTTTTTGGTGTAAGCGGATATTGCCCCATCTTGTTTTCTCAAAAGTATATCTTTTTCTCCATATAAATTTATACTCATACAATATTTATTTGGCTTACTATTGATTAGATCCAGTCCACCAAAAACTCCTTAATTGGAGAAAACGTTTCAACATTATTGAAGGAATTTGTCGAGGGCTGCTCTACCTTCATAGGGATTCTAGACTAAAGATTATTCATAGAGATTTAAAGGCATCGAACATTTTGTTAGATCAAGAGCTTAATCCAAAAATATCGGACTTTGGTATGGCTAGAATATTTGGTGGCAATGAAGATCAAGTAAAAACTAAAAGGGTCGTCGGGACATAGTAAGAGCTTTGTTGAAATTAAATTTAGGTTATGGCACCACTTATACTCAAATAATATGGATGTGTTTCAATGTTTGTATGCAGTGGTTATATGTCTCCTGAATATGCAATGCGAGGGCTATTTTCAAAGAAATCAGATGTCTTTAGCGTTGGTGTGTTATTACTAGAGATTGTTAGTGGGAGAAGAAACACTAGCATTTGCGATGAGGAGCAATATTCGGGCCTCACTGGATTGGTAAATCTAACTAATAACATTCACAATATCAAAAAATTTAGTCAAACTCTAATCAAAAGCTACTTTATCTATTTGATTTATTTATTCATTTTTGACCTGGCTTACTTTCAAAAAGATTGAACAATTTCAATTTCTGTCTTTCACACTTGTTATTTTTCAGGCATGGAAATTGTGGAACGATGACAACATTATGGCTTTGGTAGACCCAACAATATGGGATCCATGCTTTCAAATGGAAATTTCGAAATGTATACATGTCGGACTGCAATGCGTGCAAGAATTGGCAAGAGATAGGCCCAATGTGTCTACTGTTATTTCAATGCTTAAGAGTGAGATTTTGGATCTGCCTACTCCAAAGCAACCTGCCTTCATGGAAAGGCAAATTGCTTCAAATATAGAGCTTGATCAACAGGGTCAAATAAGATTCTCCATTTGTGATGTCACTATTTCAACAGTTAGTGGTCGATAAAAAAAAAATTTAAGATAAATTCCTCTTAATTTGATTAATATTCTCTTCTGGAAGTAAGAGTAAGTAATCTCAAATTTTGTTATATTATATTTTTTTATTATGTATGTTTCTTATTATTATTATTATTATTATTTTTTAAAGAAACTATGCTAAGTTGGCTTGAATTAGGAC
The DNA here is from genome assembly GCA_030445155.1 of Quercus variabilis. Lineage (NCBI taxonomy): Eukaryota > Viridiplantae > Streptophyta > Magnoliopsida > Fagales > Fagaceae > Quercus > Quercus variabilis. Next base: position 7,930,325 of record CP129449.1, read on the forward strand.
ATTGATTCTAGCACACTCCTTAGTTTACATCGTCCCAACATACCACTTATTTTAAATTTTAAATTTGGACATCAATAAAAAATGTGGACATCAAGCATGAAGCTATGGATATTGTGCGTATAAAGCGTACATCATCGAGTGCATGAGAACATTTTAACTATAAGCAAACCAAGTTTGATTATTAGTTTATATATTCTGTACAACCTTAAAAACATTACATTGTCATATACAAGGACTTAACAAACAGCCCCCAATTTTTTTACTATTTTTTTTTAAAAAGAAAGACGAAAAAGAAAATACTCTATGTTTTAATGCTTGTGGGACTTTAAAGAACCAAATATGTACCTATCATGGATTTTAGTGCCAATGTTTGCCAAATACAATTTATATAATGTAAAAATAATTAAACTTTGTAAATCTTTAGTTAGGCTTTTTTAATGTTGCTTACTCATGTTTGAAAAACTAAAAGCTAAAAATAAAAATAAAGCAAACAAGATCTAAAAGGGTATTTATAAAAAAAAAAATTAAAGAAACTGCTTATGAATTGGGCCAGGAACACTTAAAGATAACCCAACCAGTGCAAGCCTGATTTGGATTTCTTCTTTTAGAGACAAACTTTTTGGTTTGTAACATAGAGACCGCACTTTACTAATAAGAGCCACTTACCTGGTGATAAGTCTTAGGACTGTGTTGATCTTCCCTCAAACTTTGATGAGAAAATAGCTTGAATAACCTTTTATTAAATAATAAATCTAGAGACTTATTATTTAATAAAAGGTTATAAATAACAAGTCTAGAGACTTATTCTCAAAAAACAAGTCTAAAGACACAAAATTTTTGGATTGAGCAATGGACCGACCCACCTGAAAACCCGACTGACCCGACCCGACCTGATAGGTTTTAGGCGGGTTTGAGAATATTCGGGTAGGGTTTCGGGTCTTATTTTCGGATTAATTTTAGGTTGGTATTGGGTCGGCGTCGGGTCATATATATTCTAGTCTAAACCGGATTCTTTTTTTTTTTTTTTTTTTTTTGAAAAAAACCCTACTCAAACAAAGGTCTCTCTCTGCCTCCCTCAACTACCTCCAAGTCTCAATCTCACAGAACATCACAGCCCACCATCAGTGTCGACCTCAAACAACTCACTATAGCCATCATCCACGTACCGTAGAGACAACTTTACAAAGACGAAACGGAACTGCGATCTACCATCAACGTCGACCCACTCTTCATTTCAAACAAACCAAAACCCACGAAATAAAACCCATTCAAATCTCCACCGAAGCACCTTCCTTTGATTGCTGCTATCTAGATCATGCCGGAAAGCTTCCTTGACCACCGCCGGCATCATAGCTCCCAACCAAGAAGCCGTCCTCCTTACTTTCTTTTTCTGTGCAAGATGGGTTAGAAAGAAGGGAGAGAGGGCCGACAAACCTTAGAGGATGAATGGCTCGGTGGGCTCAGTGGGTTTGGTTTGTAGAAATAGTGGGCTCAGTGGGTTTGGTTTATAGGTTTGTAGAAACTGGGAAGTGAGGAATTTTTAATGAGTTGGAACTTGGAAGTGGGGGTGTGGTTTGTGAGGGTGCGCTCAGCAAGACCAAAAGTAAAAGAGAGTCCAACCCGAGACCCAGAAAACCGATCCAATTGCAGACTCGTTTTTTCGGGTCAGGTCAGGTTTCAGGCAGTTGAACCCAATTTCTATCGGGTTGGGTTTCAGGTCATAGTAAACCCGACCCGACCCGACCCAATATCAGTCCTACAAAATTTTTCACAATTGTTTCATAATTGTTGAGGTGGTATGTTGTGATTAATGCTAATGAAAGTGTTCACTAATGGACCTATGTGAAAATGATGTTGCTTTATTCACAACTTGACACATCAACAATAAAAATAATAATACTCCAATTTTTCTCTATATGTGTGTGTGTGTATATATATATTTAAATACTTGGCAAGAAAAGTTCATGGATAAAATGCATTATCTTACAAACTTTGGTATCTTGTTTCACTGCCATATAGGCTAACTTCCTACTATTAGCTGGATTCCAGCTACTGGAACAACATGAGGAACTGATAAGATTACAACTCTAAGGTTGTTGTGTTGGTCATTGTAATGAATATCCTCCAAAATGTTCCCCATCTACCGAGGCTAGTGTTCTTTGTTTTGCCAATGCTTGGAGCATGGTGGTTAATAATTCCCTAGACCAAGCACCACTCAATTCCATAGGGATCCCTTTGGTCAAAGGTGAGAACTATACATTTAGTCATAATAGAATGCACCAAACAAAGACCTATAGATCAATTTGTAGAATAGCAGGCTTCCACACTCTGATGATCTTATGCAAGACCATTGACCCACAGGATTCCTAGATGATCTAATCTTCAATGTAGTTATAAACCTATTCAATTGAACTCCAGGGAGGGATAAAGGGACCACGCACCATACTTAGGTAGGTAAACATAGAAATCATGGAGTTTTGGGTGAACAATTGCCCGCAAGAATGATACCATTGTATCACTGGACAATTAAAATCCCAAATTTGCTACTTATTTATTTATTTATTTTGGCCAAGTGTAGATAAAAAGTGGGAGGAGAGGTGGTCAGTAAACAACCTTACTCTTAATTGGAGGAGGTAGTATACCCTGTTTTGGGTATATGCTTCCTCCCACTCACAGCTGAGTGGGTCCCACAAATGGGACCCATTTAGTTGTAAGTGGGAGGAGATATATGCCCGAACATGGTGTATTTTCTTCAATTGGAGAGTTCAATTTTGGAACTTAAACTCATGACACATTACTTGGGCAAAAGCTGTGGGACTCACTCAGCTGTGAGTAGGAGGAAGCATACACTTGAAACTGGGTGTATTTTCTCCAATTGGAGAGTCCAATTTTGGAACTTAAACTCATGACACATCACTTGGGCAGAAGTGCTTGTCATTGCACTTAGGTCCAACCTCTTATCCACTATACCAAATATCTATTAAAATGTTAACAACTCCAAGTTATCTACAAAATTTAATAGCATAAGAATAATGAGTAAATTATGGGGAATATTTGTTGATGAATAATGATTGTAACTATGTGAAGGCATCATTAGATCTTACTTGATTTTTATAAATTAACTAAATTAATTATATCGAGAAACTAATTACTCGTTTGAGAATTAAGCAGTGCTGCCACAACCATATGGAAACAAAGCTTCATAACAAGGTTCAGCTAGAGTAAGAGTGCTCCATCAAGAATGTAGATATGGTACTTCTCCCAGAATTGTGTTAGTTTTAAGAGCTGGGTCAACCCTTGATTGTAGTCAATCATCTAATTTTCAATATCTTTCCTACTCTTGTTTAACTTATTTCGTCCATGGTTCATACGTGTCCATTTGGGAACAATTTATCCAGGGGCGTAACCAGAAATATTTGTTTGGCTGAGGTAACACTATCATATTTATTTGCAATTCAAGAAAAATGCAAAGTATGACATATATACATACATACATGTCTTCCTAGATTAGTTTTAGAAAAAAAAAAAACATTAAATCTAACAAAAACTAGAATACATTTACAAGAAATAATATTCATAGAAATTAACTATAACAAAGTCACTATAAGTAACCATAAAATAAATAGCAATTAAATTCAACCAAATTAGACTGCTATGGTCAACAATGAATTCAAAATCAATGTCATACCTCTTAACAATATAGAAATTGAACTAGAGAAGAAGATCATAAATCATGAGATATATAATTAGGAATCAAACAAAAAGATCAATAAGAAAGAAGAAGAATTTTGTACCTCTCAATATTTTCTAAGCTTTAAACAAGAAAACTCTTTCTTAAGGAAGGGAGAGAAGCTAATTAGAATGTGATTAAGTGAGAGCATCAAAAGGAAGAATTAATGAAGGGAAATTGAAGAGAGAGCCACGAGTGATGAGGAGAGTTTTTTGGGTGGCTATAAACTGGAAGGAGATACTATAATAGTTTTGGGAAAGTGTAAAACTTAAGTATAATGCTTTAAGTATAGTACATTGGGTTCCCCCATTAAATTCAAACATTATTTTTCCATGACCAATAAAATGCAAACAATATTATCCTTTTTAGGGAAATTCAATTCAATTCAATGAGGTTTTTTTAAAAGAAAAATTAGAAAAAAAATTTTGAGGCAAAGTAACAAGTACATCAACATCTAGAGTAGCTGAAAACAGAGGAATTACTTTTATCCATCTAATATTATCCTCATTGCAGCTTGGCTACCCTATTAACAAACTTAACAAGGGACTATACTAAAACTCCAAGACTTGCACAATGATAGGAGAGTGTGGACTTCATCAACAAGATGCCCATTAGCTCAAAAATTATCTCGAATTTTCTGCCTAGTACTAGTTCCTACTAATAGTCTAATAATGTACCCTCACAATCTCTCTAATCTCTAATGATAATTCCCACACCAATACAACATAGGTCCTTGAATAGCTATGGAATATGGTCTCACTCAAGAAAAAAAGTGTGGGACATGGCTGACTTGTTTTAGAGGAGGAAAGGAAAAGTCAAAAGATGAAAAGTAGGGATTTGGGGTGGGGAATTTTTAGGGCTGACGTATTGGAGGAGGGGCCTTGTTTGTGGCTCACTGGCTCTCTCTCTCTCTCTCTCTCTCTCTCTCTCTCTCTCTCTCTCTCTCTCTCTCTCTCTCTCTCTCCATGACGCCATGTAGTTTTTTCTTTTTTTACTTTGATATTCTTGAATGTGTCATTTAGAATCAATCTGTGTAATATATGTTAGGATTGGTGCCCTTAAATCCTAATGTATGATGTTATGTATGATATTATGTATGACATTATATATGACATGATGTATGACTTAATATTATAATTAATAAAATTGTTTTATTATTATCTGAAATAATGGTAACATGAATATTTGGACATTATCATATAGTCCATGAGATGCATAGTATGTGATTTAATCACAGAAGATATAAGTCACAAGTTCTTTGTAAACTCAGAATTTTAGTTCGTAATTGGTGATGAAATTGGGCTCATTTGCGAAGACTATAACATATTAACTAAGATGATTTGTCTTGATCATGGAAGTGGTGACTTCTAGTTGATATGTTGATATGTTTTAAGAGTTAAAACATATTGATTAGAACCGCTGTGAGATTTATTATTCTCCTAACGACTGTCATATGAATAGTAAATTTCACGAATTATATTTACATGAACTCTTAATTCTGAGAGAATAATGGATATGATCATGAAGTATAGGCTGCTTTGATATATCAGGAGTGAGATCTAAAGTATCGGTCAAAACCTCAGTATGTTGGGTAGCCACATTTAGTGTTGATGAAACATATATTCTCAAGATGAAATTCATAGTCTCTTAACAGAGATATAAAATATTCTCTTGAGATAAGTTTAATGAATTTAGTTATTCAGAGAGTTAAGCTTAACCACTTTAGTAAGAAATTACTAAAGTATATATTTATGAAATTGGATTTCATAATTATATAATGAATAACTTAAAAAGATTAAACCGGGTACTCAAGGATTAAAATGTAGTAATTCACAAAGTGGCAATCTTCATTTATGACTTTGTGTTACTACAAATATTTTATTAAGGAGTTGCATGTACAATAAAGTCTTGAGATATAATCTTTCTCAAAAAAAAAAAAAAAAGTCTTGAGATATAATTTATTTAGAAGGTCTAGAGTGCAATTATATTTATATAGTAGTATTAAATATAATTAATGGTAATTTTGGACTTGTCAAGAGTTGACAGAAAAGCCCAAGGCCTATTGGAGCTAGTGTCTTATTTGTTCTCTTTTGGTCCCACTTCAAGCTACATAGTAAAGCCCAATTAGGAAGACCCAAAATGTTAGCCCAATTAGATAATTAGTTATATGGAGAGAAAAATACAGAATATATATATATATATATATATGAATTGGTATGTATGAGGATAGAGGACATTCTTGAATTCTCTCTAGAACATACACATATAACTAATTGAGAGACCACACATCTTGAGTGTTAGTGGAATTGGAGTGAAGATTGAAAGTGTTTCCGAGAACTTCTGATCTTCGGTTTTGAATTTCACCACTTCAAGGTACACTCTCTTGTTCTCTAATTCTGAAATTTACATAGCACATGTTAACAATTGTGAATAAATTAGATTGTTATTTTTTCCACTGCGTACACTCATATTTCCATCAAAATATACACCAATTTTTATACTTGTTTGATTAATATTGGTTGACGATGTGGATCGGATGAATTGCTAGACATAGTAATTGTTATATTAATACATGTGATACATTTTTACGTGATTAGTCAGATAACTATTTGATTGTGAATTCATGAATATTCACCTAATCGTATGTGATGAGTGAATCCAAGATTTATTATTGAGAATGTACTAGTAATTGGTGACATTTCTGTCTGGCATACATGCGAATTGTGAAACCTATTTAACTATTGTCTCGAAGATATCAGATCATGACTATTGATATTAATCGGGGCATGATGTTGCTTTAGGAAAGTTTTTTTTTTTTTTTTATTTTTTTTTTTTATTTTAACAACTTTAGGAAAGGTAACTATATAAACATTGAAGGAAATTTCTTTATCGGCATTAATGAAGATTATTGATAATTAATTTGATATAGATGTTGTCATGTTATTTTAGTTCAATATTGAGCATGCTGATTAACTTTACAGCTATATATAACATTGGTAAAAACCAAATTCATATTTAGTTTTCAATTTATATTGTTTCCATTAATTAGTATTCATATTTAGTTTTTTAATTTATGTTGTTTCCATTAATTAGTTTACACAATATATATGTTATACATGCTTAATTTGAACTATGTTCCTTTTGCTTTGATGGAAAACATTGTGTAAAGATAGTTTTCCTTGTCTTTTAGTGTTTGATAGTATTAGAAAAAATGAGTCAAAAGAAAATTATTTTTTGGTTAGCATAGAAAGTATGACTTATTTTTAGAGATTGTTTTCTACAATTTTTTTTTTTTAATTTAATTTGGAAAACAACTCTGTCTGACGTTAAGCTAAATAAGGGAAGTTAGGAGATTATTTTTCAACTTATATGAGGTTACTACCAAACATAGAAAAATGAGATAGTTTTATAGAAAACACTTTTTGAAAAATAACTCATTTTTTTAGAAATCATTATTGCTGAAACAAAGTGCATACCAAACACCAGAAAATGTTTTCATGTTCATTTTAAAGGTCACTACCAACCAGATACTTGTAAATAAGATAGTTTTCCTAAAAATGTTTTTTTAGAGAATGTTATAATTGCTGAATAATAAAAAGGTGAAAACATTATTTTGGTCCCAATATTTTGGGGTCATGGTTAATTTGGATTCTACATTTTGGTAGCAATTAATTTGGTCCATATTATTTTCCACTTGCAAGTGGTGTGCACAGTTGGCATACATGTGGCTAAAAAAAAAATCCACATTAGACAAATAAAATAAAAATTTTGAAAGGATAAATTTTAAAAAAATTCCTAACTTTTCTTGCAGTTTTTTAGTGACCAAACACAACTTAAAACACAAAAATAAAACTAAACAATCACCCATCACAAACTAAAAGATCCTACAATAGCTCCAAATCAAAATTAGCTCTACTATGGACCCAACCATCGTAATACAACCATAAAAAATTAACCTAAAGTAAGATCGTACTAGATCAGATTAGTGAACTTGGCATCGCAATTGAATTGGCGACATGTGAGGTGGAGATCTTCTGGTGGACTTGTGATGATGCAGGTGTAGGCTAGATTTTTATCGAAGGGCCATGGTAAACAGGTTGCAACCTGCACACTCAGGACAACTATCATCAAATACTAAGCACTCAAACCTTCCACGATCCCACAACACAACCACATCAATTTTCATTTGCATGTAGCTTCCTCTTGTCCAGGTCATAGATTGAGTTTTTGCTTGAAATCAAGTTTATCACCTTGGTTGAAACAGGTTTCTAGCGTGTGACTTCCGATGGGCTCCTGTGAGTTTGGTATGAAATGTGTTATGGGTTATTGATTTGGTGAATGATGTAGTGGGTCAAAATTGACTTGTTCTTCTCCCGTTATTTTTTGAGGTTTGATTTATGTGTTTGGTTGCCAAGAAAGTCCAAGAACAACTAGGATATTTTTTATTTATTTTTAAATTCAACCTTTTTTTTATGTGATTTAAAAAAAAAAATTATGACATGGCATTTTTAATAGAAATTAAGTATTTTTTTTATTATTTTATCCGCCACATGTGTGCCAACCGTGCACACCATTTGCCACATAAGCATTTTACGTTAGTAGTTAACGGTAGGGACTAAATTAGTTGCAAGTTGAAAATAACGGAGACCAAATTGATTGTCCCAAAAATGTAGGGACCAAAATAGTGTTTTTGCTTAGTAAAAATTGTATTATTTACAGATATATGTGAATTTAAACTTAGAAATACAATTTTTTTAAAAGAATAAAAAATAAAAGGGTTAAAGATTCACTGTCCAGATGAATCTAGCCAATTGTTTGGACGACAGAAGGCAAAAGGGAAAGACACAAAGGGAGGTACGAGTAGCCGAGTAGAATAGGACCTATGAATATTACAATCACAACTTTTTCTAGTTTTTTCTTTTTCGGTCATACTTGTGATTTGTGAAAGGAGTAAACGCCCCAATCAAATTTATGGGTTGTCAAACGAAGGTAGAGAGAATTGAATTCATTGTTGTAGACCAGTTTTAAGTTCCACAATCTTGAATGCTGTGTTTGGATAAGATGAAAAGGGGATGAAAAAGGATTAAAAGGGGAGAGGAGATGATTTTCTACAATTAGGTTGGGGTGAAAAGGGAGAGAAAAGAAAATAGGATAGGTGAAGATTTTGACCCGAAAAAATCATTTTTATTCCTTCCAAATTGAGGAGAAAATGACTTGAGCAACAAAATTAAAAAAAAAAAAAAAAAAAAAAATTATTCTCATTATCCCATTATTTCAATCTTCAATAAGTGCATAATAATAATAAAATTTTTATCTTTCTGATTTTCCATCACGTTTAAATCTTACAAAACACCTACGATAGAAAACATAAATCTATTCCATCATTTTTAATTCTCTAACAATAGCTTTTCTATCAACTCACCAAATTGAGCAAAATGACGTTGATTGATAGGTTACATATTATTTTCACTTTTAGTTAATATGATTTTAGTATGCTGTACCATTCCTATTTCTCTCTTCATTGAACGTTAAAAATGGAGGGTCTGATCGAAGGCTTGATCGACGTGGCACTCGGCCACCACAACAACAACAACAACAACCAAATTGTTTTCTCAACAGTATATTTTTTTTCTCCATACAAACTTATACTCAAACATTATTTATTTGGCTTGCTATTGATTAGATCCAATCCACCAAAAACTCCTTAATTGGAGAAAACGTTTCAACATTATTGAAGGAATTTGTTGAGGGCTACTCTGCCTTCATAGGGATTCTAGACTAAAGATTATTCATAGAGATCTAAAGGCATCTAACATTTTGTTAGATCAAGAGCTTAATCCAAAAATATCGGATTTTGGTATTGCTAGAATATTTGGAGGCAATGAAAATCAAGTAAAAACTAAAAGGGTCGTCGGGACATAGTAAGAGCTTTGCTGAAAATAAATTTAGGTAATGGCACCACTTATACTCAAATAATATGGATGTGTTTCAATGTTTTATGCAGTGGTTATATGTCTCCTGAATATGCAATGCAAGGGCTTTTTTCAGAGAAATCAGACGTTTTTAGTTTTGACGTGTTATTACTAGAGATTGTTAATAGGAGAAGAAACACTAGCATTTGCGATGAGGAGCAATATTTGGGACTCGTTGGATTGGTAAATCTAACTAATAACATTCACAATATCAGAAAATTTAGTCAAACCCTAATCAAAAGCTACTTTATCTATTTAATTTATTTATTCATTTTTGACATTGTCTACTTTCAAAAAAGATTGAACTTTCCCACTTGTTATTTTTTAGGCATGGAAATTGTGGAACGATGACAACATTATGGCTTTGGTATACCCAACAATATGGGATCTGTGTGCACCCGAAACTGAAACCCGCTGAGCTGGGCCTCACTTGGACTCACAACTTACTTGTATTGTGGGTTTGGATTTCCTACACTAGGTCGTTCTTAACGCTAAGACTTAATGTGATCGCTTTTCTCTCCTCGGGGGTCCAGGCCACCTTTTTACTCTACTTTCTCTCTGTTTACACTCTTCTTCCAGCCAATTTTCCAACCCTTGTCTTCTCAAAACTCCTTGTATTTATAGTCCATAGTTTAGTGGAGAGGTCATAATTACTTGCCAGTGAGTGCAACCGGCGGTCCAGTATTATCGACCATAAGTGGGTGATTAGGTGGGAGTGGGAAGCGGTGAGGGTGGCGTTGGAACTTGGTTCCCACCTCTACGATAGTTCTCGGCAGCGGTGCCTCTCCAAGGCACAGCCGGGTAGGTACAGGGCGGGGCGTCCCGAGAGTCGAATATTTATCGCTGCTCGGGAAGGTGTTGCCGAGAAACGATGAAGAGGCAAGGCTTGGGCCTACAGCACGCGTGGCCCAGGGGTGGGCCACCAGGTAGAAGGAGATTGGCCTTCTGGGCCATATACCCAGGCCAGGGTCCAAAGCCCAATATACGACTCGATGCGGGGGCCGTACAATAGCCCCCCCTTGATTCGCTCCCCATTCCCGGGGGTGAATCAAGGATCACAGGGGGTAGACACCCATCCGGGAAGTCGAAGGGTCAGTGCCCGGCCGTTGATGGGCGCATTAATGCGTGTCTCAAAAGACGCGTTTGGAGTTGACCAACGGCCTATCCATCATTATTGTCTGACGGTTCGTGAACCAAGGCGTTACGCGTGTGGCAGTTGAAGCGACAGTCCACGTGTTTTCCTGCCAGTGGATTATTTAATGCTTCTCATTTTACTCCCCACGCTTATAAATAGTCCCTCTAGTCACTGACTCTCACTTTTGCATTCCTCATTTTACAATATCTTACTCTGCCGAGCATTCCTCCTTCGTGGTTCACCCTCTGGCCCAGAACACACTTCCTCCTTAGAGCCCACAGTAAGTTCCTTTCCCTCTTCTTACTTTTTCTATTTAGCCAGTTCAGTCTATTCTTTGATAATCATAGCATTTCTTTTCTTGATTTTCTTTAAAAAACACTCGCTTTGAAAAATGAGTTACTCTCACCTCCTTTCTTCCGAACATGCTTTGGCTAGATTTAGGGAAGCATATAATGTCCCTAGTGACGTAGACATTGCCTACTGCAATATGGGCGATATCGACATCCAGAGGCGCCGTGGTGAAAACACGGTGTTCTTTCCCTTGATGGCCATTCTAGAGGGTGGGCTTAGGTTCCCGGTTGACCCTCTAATTCTTAGTACGTTTAGATTTTATGGCCTTTGTCCCGACCAACTCCCTCCCAACTTTTACCGGGTAGTGAGTTACGTGAGTAGGCTGAACCAGTTGTACGGGTTGCAACTAAATCACTATGACATTAATCAGATGTATAGTTTGTGCAGCAATATCGAGTCTGACTATAATATAAAGACTAGGGATGTGAGGGTACGGCTTATTTCATGCCTACCAGATTTAAATCGTAACTCGGCAAAAGATTTTGTTCAGGTGAGCGGCAATTGGTTTACCGAGGAGGTCCCCTGTGCATTTTCGCCGCGCGACGTTGGTCGGTGACTAGCCTTTATTTACTTTGGTCTCTCTTGATTTTGGTCCAGTTATGTAATTGTTAACCCTTATTTCCTTTGTGCAGAGAGCAAAAGATTCAAGCTGGACATCAGAGTGGTACATGTTCGGGACCTGAACTTCGTGCTCAGGTCGGAAATCTTCATACACATGGACGGACAACTCCGAGCGTCCCACCTCATCCTCGGTGTCAATCCCGTCTACTCAACTTGGCAGGCGTTCAGCCAAGCTTTGCTAGTTGACAGCCCTCTCCTCTCATATATCGACGTCCGGCACGTTAACTTCTTCCCCCCAAGGCTAACTGTAGGCGAGGCACGTGACCTCGGCCCCTGGTTCATTTGTTCAGACAAGCGACAACCCATCCGTGACGAATCTGCCGAGCGCGTATCTGCCGAGCGTAAGAGACGCGCCCACAAGCAAATCCAACAAGAAGCTCCTGCTCAGCCCGAGAGAACCGTAGAGCCCGAGGCTTCTGTTCAGGAAGGGGAGGGTGCAACCGCAGAACCAACTAACTCTTCTGAAACAAGACCCGATCAAGAAAACGCCATGGTGGCTAGGAGGAAGATGACGATCGACCGCTTTGTCCCGAGTGCCCGACCTGCCGTGCAGCGACAACAAACCTCCGGCCAAGATGCTTCGCCTCCCGCTGTCCCATCAACCCGAGTTCGAAAAAGGCCACGCACAATCGATCAGACTCAAACGGGCTCGGGCAACGTGCCCCCCCGACCCTCGGCCGGAATTGTCATCCAGGAACCGGTAGCGCAAACCGGGATAGACCTGGCGTCTACTTCCCGGGCTCCGGCAGCATGGCGACCCTCCTTCCAACTTGGCGGCGAGCCTCTTCCATCGACGACCAGTGCCCGAGTATGGGACAAAGGTTATGGTGGCCGTGTGGCGCAGAGTCTGGCTCGCGGCATCCTCTTGCCCGAGGACTCGAACGCTCTTACGGAATCGACGGACGAGTCTTTGGGGAGGCGTTTACAGTGGCACACCATAGCGGTAACTGTTTCACTTTTCTTTACGATTCTCGGTTTCCTATTTGCTTATGTACGTTTACTTTCCATTTTACCTTACAAAGTGAATATTGTGTGGTCAGGCTGCGCAAATGTCGTACGTTGTGGACGGGAGGATGAAGGAGCTGGCCGAGGATGTTGAGCGGGAGAAGGCTCTGAAGGATGTTGCCGAGGCCACAGCGAAGGAGAAGTCGAAAATTGCCAATGAGGCAGAGAATAAAATTGCTACAGCCGTAAAGGCCCAGGCTCTTACCGAAACGAAGTCTGAGGAGCTGGAATTGCAACTGGGCGGCACCGAGCTTAAATTGGCGGAGGCTCAGAGCTTGAATACCATGCTGGAAGGACAATTGGCCAATTCGAAGGTGGCGCTGGAGGCTTGTGAAAACAAGTGGTATAACGAGGGGTTCGCGGATGCCGAGAATTCGGCGGAACTGGTAATTCGCCAGGCCAACATCCTTGGATATGAGGAGGGTTGGTTCGCCACTCTTCAAGCCTTGGGGATTCCCGAGGATTCTCCGTTGAGGGATCGCAGCAAGATCCCTTTCCCGAGCATCCCCCAAACCGAGAATCCCGTGCCCCTTGTTATTGACGAAGAAGAGACCTCCAGCATGAGGGAACTGGTGAACGCCATTAACTCTCATGCAGTACCGATCGACCTAGAAGGGACCAGCCAACCCTATGTTGGGGACCGAACCGGGGAGGACATCCAGCCGCCAACTCCTCACGCCGACCAACGCTCTCAAGAGGACGCATCCTCTACTCATGCGGCGGATATCTAAAGTTGAAAGCCAGCCCTTCTTTATTTTTCCTTCTTTTGAGAATTTCAATGAGCGGAATTGCCTATGTCACCGGGTTGTGGTGACGAGATAATTTGTTTATGTTGTCTTTTCTTTATTTCGAGTTGCCGGGTTTTGGCAACAAAACGTTAATTTAAGTTTTATGCTTTAATATGAATGCTTTATCGTGTTGCTTTTTCGTATTGACCGAGTAATGAACTCTTGTTGGTTGCGTCTTTATTGTGATGTGTCCGACCATGGTAAGGTTTCCACCTGCTCGGTGATAGGATCGAACCGAGGGTCAGGCTTTTGTCCTCGAACCCTTAAGGTTTCCACCTGCTCGGTGATAGGGATCGAACCGAGGGTCAGGCTTCTGTCCTTAGAACCCTTAAGGTTTCCACCTGCTCGGTGATAGGGATCAAACCGAGGGTCAGGCTTCTATCCTTAGAACCCTTAAGGTTTCCACCTGCTCGGTGATAGGGATCGAACCGAGGGTCAGGCTTCTGTCCTTAGAGTGGATCGTCTGGGTTTCCACCTGCTCAGTGATAGGATCGAACCGAGGGCCAGGCTTCTGTCCTCGAACCCTTAAGGTTTCCACCTGCTCGGTGATAGGGATCGAACCGAGGGTCAGGCTTCTGTCCTTAGAACCCTTAAGGTTTCCACCTGCTCGGTGATAGGGATCGAACCGAGGGTCAGGCTTCTGTCCTTAGAGTGGATCGTCCGGGTTTCCACCTACTCGGTGATAGGGATCGAACCGAGGGTCAGGCTTCTGTCCTTAGAACTCTTAAGGTTTCCACCTGCTCGGTGATAGGGATCGAACCGAGGGTCAGGCTTCTGTCCTTAGAACCCTTAAGGTTTCCACCTGCTTAGTGATAGGGATCGAACCGAGGGTCAGGCTTCTGTCCTTAGAGTGGATCGTTCAGGTTTCCACCTGCTCGTTAATAGGATCGAACCGAGGGTCAGGCTTCTGTCCTCGAACCCTTAAAGTTTCCACCTGCTCGGTGATAGGGATCGAACCGGGGGTCAGGTTTCTGTCTTTAGGACAAAAAAGGCTAAGGTTTCCACCTGCTCGGTGATAGGGATCGAACCGAGGGTCAGGCTTCTGTCCTTAAAGTGATCGTCCGGGTTTCCACCTGCTCGGTGATAGGATCGAACCGAGGGCCAGGCTTCTGTCCTCGAACCCTTAAGGTTTCCATCTGCTCGGTGATAGGGATCGAACCGAGGATTAGGGTCAGAAAGATGCGGATCTGCTTGAAAAACATCATTAGTATATCTACAAAACATATACAATAGGTTGCGGTTAACTTTATGCCCGGCATATCACCCATCAATGATAGTACTTCTTGAGATTATGGACGTTCCACGATCGGGGCAGCTGTCTCTCGTCTAGGTCTTCCAAGAAGTAAGCCCCGGTGCCGGCCACGGCTGTGACCCTGTAGGGTCCCTCCCATGTCTGCGCCAATTTCTCGGCACTAGTGTCCCGCATGTTGCCTACGGCTCTTTTGAGAACCAAGTCCCCGGCGACAAACTCCCTCGTTCTTACACCTCGGTTGTATCTCTAGGCGAGCTTCTGCTGATATTCCACAAGCCGTATTGTCACCATTTCGTGGTACTCTTCCACCTTATCCAAATATCCTACCATCATTTCGTCATTTTGGGCGTGATCGAAGCCCGCTACTCGCGCACTGCATAGATTCACCTCGGTAGGGATCACGACTTCCACTCTGTACGTGAGAGAGAAAGGGGTCTCCCCGGTGGATCGTCTAGGAGTGGTGCGGTATGCCCACAAGACTTTTGGAAGTTCCTCAGCCTAGTTTCCCTTCGCGCCCTCCAGCCTTTTCTTCAGCCCACTCACAATCACCTTATTCACGGCCTCAGCCTGACCGTTGCCCTGTGGATAAGCAGGAGTTGAGTACTTGTTTTTGATACCGAGACCACCGCAAAAGTCTCGGAACGCCCGGCTGTCAAACTGTAGTCCGTTGTCCGATACGATAGTGTTCGACACCCCGAACCTGGTGATGATATTTTTCCATATGAATTTCTTTACTTCCACATCTCGTATGTTGGCCAAAGCTTCCGCCTCCACCCACTTGGTAAAATAGTCGACGGCCACCAAAATGAAATTTCGGCCGGCCGTCACCCGAGGGAACGGGTCGATGATGTCCAGCCCCCATTGTGCAAAAGGCTAAGGACTGCTAATCGGGTTCAGGTGGCCCGCGGGCTGATGGATCAGAGGGGCGTGCTTTTGACACTGCTCACACTTAAGCACATACTCAGCGGCGTCTTTCTGTATCTGAGGCCACCAAAACCCCTGAGTCATCGCTCGGTGCACCAATGAACGTCCCCCGACATGGCCGTCGCACACCCCAGAGTGGAGCTCCGCCAAAAGCTCGCCCACCTTCTCCGGGCGTAAGCACAAAAGGTACGGCCCTCCGAAGGACCTTCGATACAAAGTCTGGTCTTCTGCCAACCAATACCGAGGAGCCATCCTACGGATCCTGATGCCCTCCTTTTCGTCACTCGGCAGTCGGTCGTCGGCTAGAAAGTCGATTATGGGGTTGATCCAGCACGGGGCAGTGGCTGCGACTGCCGTGGCATTGATCCCACTTATTGATTGATTGCATAATAATTAATGACAAAATATAATGGACGTAAGTTATGGATTGCGTAATAACTTCACACTTATTGATTGCATAATAATTAATGACAAAATATTAGTAACATTGTAGTCGTCAAGTTCTGTTTTAGCAGGATTACTCTTCGTCAACCTAACATGGTGTCTGTGTTGCGTGTTGGTGATTTATTGATTATCCATGCTTATTACTCAAATTGTATTTTGACTAAATCATCATCCAGTCTTAAGTCTAGATTGGACCTAAACGCGTTTTTCCAAAATTTTCTCATTTCTCTCTTTCTCTCTCTGATGTAACCAATCCAATCTGTATTCAGTTTCAACCTGTCTTTTCTGTCGAAGGAAGAAACTTGAAGGCTGGGGTATAAACACATTTTGATAATTTGATTTTAATGACATGAACAAATTTGTTGGATGTAAGACTTTTGAACATCTTGAGTTGACGATCGCGTCTATCCTAGAAAACTAAAAGCTAAAATCATAAATGGTTAGAAGAATATACCTGTATGTTCTGAGATGTACATTTTGAGTCTTTTGGGTAACCCAAAACTCTGTAGCCCCACTTTGAAGCCCTTGCATCCATGTTCGAAACCCAAACAACCTTTGTCCCATGTTGTTTTAGTTATGCTAGTTGTCTAGGTTGTAATCCTACTCGTGTCTCTTGTGTTATGGTTTTACAAAACCAAATTTCTAGCGTTTGGTACCAAATCCAAAAAGAAATGGAAGGTAATCGCATTCCATTGAATGGGATTCAATGAGGAAGACATTTTTTCATTTCAAAGAAAAGAAAATTTGATTGGATGGTTGGGTATATAAGATGAAACTCAGATGAGTCAAATATTAGCAATTAGAACATAGAAGGCTTCGGGAAAAGAGAGAGCTGCTGCCCCTGGGTTGGGTTTCTCATACTATGAGAAATAAATTTAACGTAGTTGTTTAGTATTTCTATTCAAGTAGTCATGTGTCTATATTTTAAGAGGAAAATCTAAGTTGCAATATATAAACTGTATTTAAGTTTTGGCCTTATTTTTTTGCCTTTAAAAAAATTCTAAAATGCTAAGTATGCAAAAAGACATGAAGAATAGAGAAAAGTGTGGTGTAAACTTAGGCAATTAATAAGATATTAATGGGAGACCAATAAAATAAGTTAATATGAACTTTTGGGTAATAGTAAAAAAAAAAACTTAATGAAATAAGTAAAAAAATGCTAAATTCAAAACTAGAGCCCCACTTAGCAAAATCTCATGCGCTCTCGCATGAGGTCTCTACTTTTATATATACTAGTATTTAATCTGCGCAATGCGCATAATTATTTTACGTATTAATGATCTTTGCATCCAACATAAACTTAGTTCTCATATTTCTACTACATACATTCAAACCTAAATAATTTAGTATATTTAAGTATATAATATCCAATATCGCCTAAAAATTTTAAACATTACTCTCTTCAAATCCCATCAAGTACGTACTTCCATTCTCCAATAGACCACTTGGAGCAACATATGAAATGAGCAACCACCACTTTTACTACTTTCATTGCATTCAAATTAGTTTGAATGAAGGGAATTCTCTAGAATGGTTCTCTATTTTGCATGCAAAAATGCAATATCTTCAAAACCATCCAATATCTTCAAAGCAATTAAAACTTGACTTACTTTGAGCAAGAAGATTGACATAAAAATCTGAACTTGGTATACTTGTCATAAACTTGGTGTACTTGTCATCAACTAATAGACACCATAACTTACTTAGAAATAAGGGGAAACAAATAATAATTTATTACAGTGGGAATCATTTAGAAAATAATGCAAATATATTCAAATGAATTGGTATAACATCATTGTCTAAACATTTGGGACTAATTTTCAAAGTCGAGTTAGTACATAATAGGTTTGTGATTTAGATAATATATAGACCATCAAGAAAACATATTAAAAGGCAACCTTTATAAAGAATAGTCTCTTTGGACTCATCTCTATTCAATATTAATACTATCATTACAAACTCATATAATGTGTTCTCTCCTATAATTCCAATTCACATGAAAATTGCTCTAGGTATTATAAGTTCTATTGCAATTTTATTACAAACCAATTTGGAAGCTGAATTATGATTAGTATAGATTGTTTTTTATTATTTTTTGGAGGTAATGTTAGTTAGAGATATATGTGCTAACTATTGTTTGTTGGTACAGGTTATGGGTCGTTTCTTGTTTAGCCAAAAAAAAAAAGGGTTATGGGTTTCTTGAATGGTATTTTTTTTTTGCAGCTTATGAGTCTTTGGAATACCATAATAAACACCAACACATTGGAATCTCTTAGGAAATTAATTTCCGTCACAGCCTACAAAGTAATTAATTTTGTACAGAGAACGTTATACTTTAAGATTTCACAATTCAAAACGCAAAATCTAAGAAATATTGACTAAAATCTATGAAATAATAAACTTTGTATAAAGAACATTACATTTTCTTTCAAAGTTACTCTAAATTTAGTTAAATACAATCTCAGTTACCTTGTCTTAACAAATAAAGTTTGCCTAACACAACAATGTCTTAACTCCAACTACTTAAGTTCAGTGCTAAACCACATGAAAGGCCCCCCCCCCCCCCCCCCCCCAAAAAAAAAAAAAATAAAAAACATTGAAATATAAGGATCAAATATACAAAGTTTCTGCATAATGAGCTTAAGGCCAAAGAATGAGTAATCAACATTCTTATCCCAATTTTAACAATTAACATCAGAAGAATACAGTGTAGAATGCACTAAACAAATTATTTCTGATCCCTAGAGCAGATATTACTTTTCTTTGTCAATGGATACCTTATCAGATTTAGGCCATGATGCTAAATGAGAAGAAACATACTGCAGAATCTCAAAAAACCATGTTTGGCCAAAACTCACAGCCTTTTGCCAATACAAAATTGCAATATCCCCAGCCTTAACTCTCAATTCCAATAAGGTGTGATCAATTTCCCTTTCATGTTTAGCCACATAAGGCCGGAAGAAAGAATTATAAACATATGATGTTCCCTGGAAACTATTATAAATTATTATGTCAAAGAAACTGTTAGGAATGCATAAGTTAATTAAACAAAATAGTTTTGCAAGTTCAAGATGTCAAATACGTGCCTTTGTTTTAGGATGCCAAAGATATATAAAGATTGCCAACTTTGCTTCACTATACGGTGGTAGCCTTGTCCAAAAAAAAAAAGAGAAGTCAAGAATCCAAAAACAAATGCAAAAGAGAACAGGACTACATGAAAAATCAACTTATTTGCATTGTGTTACCATGAAATGAAAGTATCCCCAATTCTCTCAAAGATTATAAGCATAGCAACTATAATCCTACAAAATTAGAAGATGACACATTTTAGCACTAAAATAAGTTGTACCCTAAGATAATTAGATAAAGGAAACTACATGTTACATACCTATTTCTACACCCCCTGTTCTGCAGAATGCCAAAATAGCCGTTAGGATTGCAAATTGTTCACTTTGAAATGGCTGGCTTTGCAAAGTAACCCACAACTCAACCAACATAGTCTAGAACCTAAGCACGCTTTTATGTAATTGGGAGTCCTAGGCATGTTTCTATTCACAAAAACCTAATAATGTTACCAAGCAATGGACAAACAAGCAGAGCATTCAAGTTTGGTAAGTAACTTACATATAATTTTTAGGAGAAGAATAAAAAAAGTAACTTATAATGTGGTATGAAATAATAGTTATTATGCTAAGAACCTTGTAACTCAACTAGCATCTCCTGATGCTTTTAGCAAAGATATTTACATTTCAAATCTTCCACCTTCATTGTCGTTATTATCTCATTACTAGTCGCTAACCCGTGCAATGCACGGGATTATTTAAAAAGAAAAAAATAGTATTTCAATTATCATTTGCTGCACCAAATCAGAATGTCTCAAGACTCACTAATCAAATAATACAACTAAATGGATAAGACCCAAGCATAACATAAAATCTTAACTCATTCAAATATTAAACATTGTCAAACCTAGTACACAATGTGCTTATGCCCAATAAAAAATTATAAAGACAAATACGGGATAGAGAAATCCTGTATATCAGCTCCATAAAAATACATACATGCCGAAAAGATTGATACCACTACCATAGGTCCATTGGCAATGAAGTTATTTTCATAGTTACATATATACTATGACTAAACAAATAAACAAATTGCAATAATGATCACAATCTTATTTTCATAATAAATAAATAGAATATAGTTACCAATGTCAAATTCTTTTGATATGACTCAAAAAGAGTAGAGAAAGAACATAATACAACAAATTTCCATTATATAGAAGAGTACATCATATATCTATTCAACACAAAACATTAAGTTCTATAAATCTTCTTTGCTTGCTCACATTCCCAACCACATCTTTTGTGCTAAGATACCATAGATATTGCTTTTTCAAAATCACGAACATACTTTGCTAATAAAGCCTTCTCCATGTCAAACCCTTTTGCTTTGTCTTGAAATAGTTCCTAGAAGTTAAGTAGACATTAAACATAAGTTATTCCCAATTAAAAAAATTAGCATAAGTTATTATACTTAAATGGCGGCCAACACAATTCAAAGCATACCACATCAATGATTATGTTTGTTCAACATTAAAACAATGCTAGAATGGAGGGGCATAAAGCATTTGAACCAAAAAAGACGGAAGATTGAAAGCAATCACCAACCTTATTAGATATTAGAATATCTATCAGTCCACCAGTGAGCTTCTGATCAATGGCCATGTGATAAGGAGAGGACCTTGTAGTCTCCTCTAAGTCAAATGGATTGTCTATGCACATGGCAGCAGCTTTAAGTGGTGTATTCTCTCCAGCTTCTGCCAAGTACTTCGTCAACATGTTTGCACCATATTCCTAGCCAACGGCCATCAATGTAATCCATGGCCTTGCCTTATTGATGAACTGTATAGCTGTGGAGATATCATCGCTGTCAGCAGCTGTAAATGAACTACAGAAAATAGAATAGTAAAAAGGCTCCTACTATCAGCACATTCAAAAGAAACCTATATTAGATGAAGCACTTCTAGGGTGTAGAATGGGAGGCAAAAAGCGATAAGGTATTGAAATGGTTGAAGAAGTAAATAGGCTTGTGGCTAAGAACAATAAGATCTATATCAGGAGCTAAAGCAAATCGAGAAGATCTTCTACATAAGGATGTACCTAATCACTTCGTAGTATTGTTATTTATTTATTTCTTATGTTGTTATCATCATCATAAAAAATATGAAATGTGAAAGTTCGAATAGCGTTGAAAACAATATGAACGTTTTGACCCCCAATTACAAATTACCAATTCAAGCTTATTATCAAACAATAAATGTGCAGAACATGAACATAAGCTAATGACATAATTGATAACCAAGCTAAACCAAATAAAATCATGGCAAAGATTAAGGGAAGAAAGATGCAAACACAAGGACAACACGTGTTGTATTATCGAAGAGGAAACCAAAGCCCTCGGCGTAAAACTTCTCCGCCACCCTCCAAGTGGTAAATAATCCACTAGAAAATGTAGTTGGGATACATGAACAGCAATAGACCCTCCAAGCCTAATCTACCCAGGTACCTAAGCCCTCCAAGCTTCTTGTTCCAACGAGGTTGCGCCGAACCTTTTTCTTCTCTAGCTTACCGGATTCCACTATAACCCATAGCATCAACCAATAACTATTGGTCCCTTCCAAACTACTTCCCTTAGCACCAAAAGACCTTCTCACAGACGTGGGTGTGGTAAGAAAAGGATTTGGTCAAGAACCTCTCAAGGATGTATCAATAGAGAGGAAGAGAGTAGAGGAATTTGAAGAGTCTCTTAGATGAAGATTGTAAATTAATCAATCTTGTTTTTCTCTAGGTTTTCTCTCTCAAAATTCTCTCTAGAAGCTCTCTACATTTCGTGGGTATAAGGGTTTATATATAGTGGTGTGTGTTTGGAATATGAAAAGACAGTTTTTCCCAAACAGGGCAAGTTGGCGGCTTAGCCTCGCGACTTGACTAAGTCGCGAGTTCAAACCGCGAGTTAACTACATTACCAGTCTGGATATTTTGTCCTGTAGTGCACCAGCTGGCATAACGCTTTAGCTTCCCGCATGCTTGACACGTGACCCTCTTCTGGCAGCTTGCCACCCGCGAGATCCAGTCGCGAGTCCCTGCTTCTTTGCACAATGAGGAACATTTCTTCACACTCTCTCACACACTACCCTTACATGAATCCCACTGAAATACAGGGTTTCTAAGTGCTGAAATACAAGTAAATTGGCACGGAATAAAGCCAACAAGATGATTGATAAAATTCAACCTTACAATCTCCCCCTTTGGTTATTTCTTGACAAAACCCTAGAACAAACTCTAAACTTAACGCGTGAGTTGAGAATAGTTGGAAAACTCACTCACACCTAACTCTAGAATCTGTGAAGCTCTTGAATCATAAGAACAAATATCTCCTGAAACACAACAACACAGTCTTATCATTGTATGCAGAAAGCTTGTAATGCAAATGGAGCAAGCATAATGCAATCAAGCGAAATGGAATAAAGCAATAGACCATAGCTTGACCAAACATCCAATCACTATACAATAGTGATCACAATGCTCATTCTCTCAAGGAATGAACATCCGGACATGCAAGCAAATAAACTCAATTGTAGAGTATCATTTGCATGTCCAACACTCAACCAATGCATAGAATATATATGCATTTAGGAATAAGATCCTACAAGGGCACAAGAGTGATGTACTTAAAAGAAAAAGCATGGCATTTTAACATCAAGTACTAGCTACAAATCATGAGTACATTAACCTTAAAAGCTTACAAAAGCAACAGGTACAAACATAAACTAAGAACCTTGAAAACCTACAAAGGTAACATGTGCAAATACGTAAAACCTACTGAAAAAAACATCATAATTAAATATATACCAGAGTTTTAAACCATAAAAAAAAAAAAAAAAAAAAAAAAAAAAAAAAAAAAACATATTAACCATAGTGTAACAAAAAGCATTAAACATAAAGTAAAACACTGTTTGTAACATGCTCTTCCTCAAAATGGCACTCGCCCTCAAGAGTTGCCCCCTCAAGAATTCTCCCCCTTTTTGACCAGAATGGCCAGAGGGTCACTGTTGGGAGTTAATGTTGTGAAATTTTAAAATACTCGCAAGTGTACGAACCGTACCGAAGTATAGTTTGACAAGAACGAGGTCGAACCCACAGGGACTTGAATGAACGTAGGAAAATTAATTAAACCTTAACCAAATTAATCCTAATCTAGTTTAATAAAAATTGGTTGTTTTGAAATTAAATAAACTAAGCAAATAATAAAATTAAGCAAATAGTTAAACTAAGCAAAAGATATAAAGCAATAAAAAGATGTAAACAATCAAGGGAAAGGAATTAAGGTTTTGGAATCCGCCTTGTAAGTCATACTATCATATATTTATGATCATTAATTTTTCCCAACTCACTACATGATAATCTAGAAATCAATCTTGCTATCATGGAAAATATTCTCGTTAAAATCCTTATTTTAAAAATCAAAGGTATGTTCTTCTTCGCTTCTTAAGTATAAAACCAAATCATCAATTGTATCCATAGCCAAACAAATCACAAGATATATCCAATTCTAAAAATCAAATCATAACTTGTATCCATTGACAAACAAATCACAAACGATATCCAATTTTATAATCAAGAATTAATAAACCAAGCATTCAATTAATTAAGACAAATCCTAAATCATGAGAAAAACATGATTGAACTCATATCTAGAATCTCATCTTAGTCAATTGATATGAAGCAAGAACAATTTAATTCATTAAAGAACAACTATTGTGGGAAAAATTAAATCACATAAATATTACTAGTAATCCTTAACAAGGTTTCATCCTCAACCCTAATTATAAATTTAGCTACTCATGGTAATTGAAATAAAACAAAAGAATAAAATACTAGACATTAAACTAGACAAATAAAATAGAGAAAGAAATAGTCACAATACTATCATGGAGAAAAGCTACAGACAAGCCACATGCGGCACTGTCTCTTGCTCCAATTTTCTGTTTTGCATCTCAGCCCTAGCACTAGCCTCCCTCCCTGAATTTTGCCCTAAAAAGCCTTTAAATAGGTCAAGGAATCCTATTACAAGTTGAATTCCCGTTTGGAGAAAATCCCAGAATTTTAGGCTTCACTTAACCGACTATTTAGGCCCACTTAACGTCAGAATTAGGGCTCCTGGTAAACTACAAAGTTGTAGCCCTTTAAGTTAACTTTCCATCCCAACTTGAATCATCTTGATTGGACATCTGAGCCGAAAGTTATGCCAAAAATACTAACTGATGTGCAGGCTGGAATCCTAATCCGAATTGGACTTGGATTTGGTGCAAATTTCCTTTGATTCCTTACTCCAATTGGACTTAAATTTAATATTCATGCCTGGCTGGATGTAATTTGGCTTGATTCAATTGGCCTAGCCCCACTTTGCATGTAAAACCCTTGTTATCTACAACACAAAGATATTATATAATCAGTCACAAAATAACATAGAAGTAAGGCTAAATATGTAGATATGTGAGTACTTTATTGTATATATTTCATGCACATCAGTTAAGACTATCAAACTTGGTGGAAAGAACGTTGAGCTGATCTTGAATTGCTGTCATCCTTTCAGTATGCTCATTCTGAACTTCTTTAAGTCCATCAATCCTCTCCAGGATGATCTGAAGTGCATCTGGAGGTGCAGCTGATGAGGTTGAGGCTCTGCTCCTCTTGCTTCTGCTTCTAGGTGTGACTGATTGTCCTGCAATTTCTGCTTCAGTTTCCATAGGATCCCCTTCTCCTTGGTCACCCTCCTTATCATCACCTAGAAGATGGACTTGTATCCTTGTGAGGGTTAGCTTGTTTATGGCTGATAAGGGAGCCATGGGACTGATATCTTGAGGGATTGTAACACCTTTTGCTCTAAACAATCTCATAAGAAGACTAGGAAAGATCAGCTTGGGCCTGGAGGTGGTTCTTGTCTCTTCCACAATTGTGTCAAATATGTGGGAGCTGATGTTAATGAAAGTTTTCTCCTTGAGCTCCATGAAGAAGATAGCTCTGGCATTAGTCAATGCAGTCAGCTTCCTTATTGGATACAAGTTAAACATCATGATGGTGGTCAGACACCTCAAGTCAGCAGGAAAGTCAGTACTGTTGAGACATCTCTTTTCTTTAACACCACCAATCCGAGCCTAGACAGTGTCTAAAGATAGCATCCTGTCTTTGTAGTTGGTGAACTCATGATCCTCTAGTCCCTCAAGCCCCAAAACATCATCAATATCATGAGCATCTATGGTGAACTCATGTCCTCTAATCCAGCAGTTCAGCTCATCCTCCCTTATGCTCATATTTGCATAAAATTCCCTTATTAAAGGTTCACACACAAGAGGTAGGTCACCTAGTAACTTCTCCCATCCTCTGCCTTCAAAGCATTCTGGAATAAAGGTATCTTTCAAGTCATTTAGATCCACAAACCTCTCTTGGATAATTGTTCCCTTTATGAAAGAATCTATGTATCTCTCAAAGTGCTGAACAGACCTAAACAGGTTGTGGTCCATTTTCAGCCTTTTGTCAGCCTTCTTAGCAGGAGTCTTCTTCTTTAAAGGTGTGGGAGGCATTTGTATGCAAGCAAAAGAGGCCACAAGAACAAAGCACAATAGATAGATACTTAACATATTAGAACCAAATTTAGAAACACAATGAGGAATAGAGATAAATAAAACATGCTATAGTATAGAGAATTTAACACAAATGACCCAAAACTCAATGTGACATTGTGCACAAACACAACAAGATCACCAAAGGACTTAAAATTTAACATTAGAGAAGATGTGCACCAAGCAATCTGTTAACCAAATTCATCAAGAAACCAACTCTAACAATTTCTGAACACTTAAGCATATGTCAACAAGACATTACAAAAATGGGTATGATATGAATACTGAGTCCAAAAACAACAAAGGAACACAATACATAATAGAAAAAAAAAATACCAAACATCAGATTGATAAATGCAACAAAACCCATTCAAACAAACCCAACAAAATATTCCCAACCTATATCCGAAACCCCTCAAGTATCAAAACAACAACACAACTCACAGATTCAAGAAAAAAATGTTCAAATCATGAAGAATGAAGTGAAAAAGAGAAAACCTGTACCTTTTTCTTGAAGATTGGAGTAGAAATGATGCAAAAATGGATGCTTTTCGAAGAGAGACTCGGAGTGTTTGAGAGAGAGAAATGGGGAAGACAATGAATAGTCACAAAAATTCGAGGGAAAAACTGAAAAAAAAAAATTTAAAAACTGACTTTAAAATGCAAAACACGCGTTTTTCATGACTGAGTCAAGTCGCCAGTCAGTTGCCAGGGTAAGCCGCGAAACATTTTGAAACTAAGATTCGTGAAAAATTTTCTAAGTGTTTTTTACGACTAGAAGGTCTACTTGCAATAGAGTCGCGAGGTGAGCCGCTAAAATCTCTGTGTACCTCTCGCGACTGGACCTTCCACCCGCGAATAAGTCGCCACACTGAGTCGTGAGACCTTGACTCACCAGTGAGCCGCGAAAAATCTCAAAATGAGCTCGTGACTGGGGCATGCGACTAGGACATCCCGCAACTGAGTCACCAAAACAAGACAACACTGTTTTTGAAATTTTTGACATTTTTGTAAAAACAAAATACTTTCCAAAAACAACTAAAACACTCAAAAATCTTTTTGTGTTTGATCAACAAAGATTGAGCATGTGAAAGCACATTTAAACAAGTACAATCACACAAATGAATATGGCATTTATTGAACATAGACTTGTGTGTTATGTGTGAATATCAAGGATGAGATAATCATTAGTCTAATGTGAAACTTCAATAATCAATTCAATCAAGGCATACACAACTAGTACTAGATAATGTGATCCATCTCAATTATAGATGTATGCATATATGACCTCCCACATAAACTTGAGATGTTTCATGCATTATTTCATGCATTGTTGGGTAAATTTCAAACCTAAGGGAATTTGGGAATTTTGTTGATTTAAGCCATTTCTTTGGAAATTGATCAATGGGTTTTTGTTATGGGATATTATTAAACTATTCCTTGGTGATTAATTTGATCATTTTGTTGATTTGAGAAAATTTGAAATTTCTAAGGCTTGAAACTGCCTGAATTGGGGATTTTGTTCAATTGAGCTTAATTTGATGAAATTGGCTTGTTAGATTGATTCAATTGATCATTATAATGTGTTATCTCTCTTGTGTAATGGTCATTTGATCAATTTGTTGGCGTTTGTGAAAATGGTTTTTTCAAAATTTGGGGTTTTTGGTATAAACTCTATGCTCAAGCCAATTTTGTGTTTTTAAAGTAAAATTGAACTTATTCTCACTGCATTAGATCTTGCATCATGTGTTGATATTGTTCATGCATCACATAGAATTGTTATTTCTATATTTTTTTGTGCTAACTTGCAGTCTACCCTTGGTTTTTATATTTTTAATTCTCTTCTGTGTCTGTCCTTCTGCTTTTTAGCATCATGTTTAGGAAGACTAGAGCTAATAGGAAATCCTCTTCTTCTTCTTCTTCTTCTACCCCATCCTTCGATAGTGAGAGATTCCTAACTGAGAAAAACCAAGTAGCGTATGAGAAGCTTAACCTTCGTAGGAATATTTGGGCTGAGTGTAAGGTTTTGTTAGACGAGCTAGATGGTGAGATTAAGAGGAACTTTGATCGTAAGGGTTGGCTTCCTTTGTTGGATGTTGATTATCCTCCTCCGACTACCTTGATCAGAGAGTTCTACTTGAACCTCTCTGTCCACATCTATGATTCTAACACTCTTATGAGGAGTTGGAAATGGGGTGAAGAGTACACCATTACTCCTTTAGTAATGGCTGATGCTCTTGAAGTGCCACTAGTCCAGCATCCGGTTTATCTGTACGATGAGTCTCCACCCCTTGATGACATTATGTATTTCATTACTGGTACTATTATCCAGTGGGGTTCTAATCCTCAGATCACCTCTCACGAGTTGACCAAGACTCATTATCTTTTTTTTTTTTCGGATTTCTTGTCATTCTATCTGGCCCATCTCTCATTTGCATACCATTCTTATAAAGAGATGTGCATTTTTGTATGCTCTTGTTACTAATGCTCCTATGAGCTTTCCTCATCTTTTCATTCATTCTTTGATTAAGGTTCAAAGAAGTAGTTCTACTGCTCATGCTCTTTTCTTTCCAGTTTTCATTCATTGGATTCCTTTGCATTTAGGGTTAGAGGACTTTCCCACGTTTAAGCCTACTCATATTATAGCTCCCATAGGTGTCACCTTTCTTAGGTAGAGGGTTACTCAGATGAGGGCAAGCTCTAAACGTCCTAGGGTTGAGCCTTCCAGTGTCGCACCTCCTCCTCCCTCTTCCATAGATGACACTTCTACTAAGGCATATGTCGATCTTGCTACTGCTGCTGCTGCTGTTCCCCCACCTTTTACTTCGGATGATTTAGACATTCATCGTACGTTGGAGATTGTTATGACCATTTAGGCGGCTCATGGTTAGATTTTGGTGGACATGCTTGATAAGCTTCGTGCTTTGTGAGCGGATTTGGAGTATTTTAGATGGTCGCCTCCGCCTTCTTTTGATGATGAGTTTTGATTGTCCTTTGGCAATTCGTCACAAAAGGGGGAGTACATTTGTAGAGGATTTTTGTTGTTAGGGGGAGACTTTTGTATTTTGAAGCTGTAGCGCTATAGATTGTATCTAGGTGCTTCACTTTGTATTTATCATTTTTGGCTCATGATGTATTTTGTTTGGGTTGTCCATGATAGGGGGAGATACATTGGTTGTATATGTTTCTTGTTTCACATTGCTTATTGATTTATATTTATGAGGTTATTCATGATATATTGTCTTTATTTTGTGTTATGTGAAATCAAGAAGTTATTTTTGTTTTACTTGTATTTTCCATATATGCGTTTATGCGTTTGTTGAGTGTTTGAGGAATAAACAGGTTGATTTAGTCGTGCTATTGTCTACACTTGCAACTGATAGATAGTAGTTAGGTTGAATATGTTATGTTGGGCTATGTTTTTGTAATGGGCTGTTTTTATGTAAACTTTGAGCATTTAGTTAAGTTTGTGTTTTGTCACGGATTGCCAAAGGGGGAGTTTGTTAGATTCTAAGGAATTATGAACTAATGTATTAGAACTTTAATTTGTAATGTTGGCAAACCATGATCAAAACGTTTTAGTCTTATTTAGACTTGCTCAAAGTATATGTTTCTATGTAAAGTTGGGATCGAGTTACTGCAAAATTTACTGTGTAGATCTGTCTAGCTCGATTGATCAAAAATTAGACTCGATTGATCGAAAGTTGTGTAGATTGTTTTTCTGTAGAATTTTCCAACTCAGCCAAAGCCCGTTTGATGTGTAGGGTTTTATGTATTGCCCTAAGTATAAAAGGGTAAACCCTAGCCACGTTTTGAGATTGCTCTTTATACTGTGTGTGTGAATCTTTTGTGAGATCTAGAGGTATTTACCTTCATACATACTTAGGGTTATCAAGAATCAAGACTATGTCAAGAACTTGGTGATCAATTCAGTTGTAGATTTAAGAGCTTAAAAATACACAAGCAAGAGTACATGTACCTGCTAGGAATCCAAGAGAGAAATAGTTCGTGGACTTAGAGTTGTCACGTGGTCATGGTAGTAAGTTTCATATTCGAAGTAGCAATAGGATGTTAGTGGTCTAAGTCGCTATTGTGTAAATTTCAATTCTTTCATAGTGGATTCAGTTTATCTTGAGGATAGCTAAGTTAAATCATCTGTAGGTTTTTTACCCGTTTGGTTTTCCTGAGTCATCATATCTTTGTGTTCTTTATTTTATGCACTTTACATTGATATGATATATTTGTGTTAACCTAAATCTGATAATTTGACGAAGTAATCACTTGACTAATTAAAGGTTAATATGATTGTGTTTTAAGGGGTCTAAAAAACGTACAAGTTATATTTGAAAACTTTCACAATTTATGTTAATTTAATTTGAACCTCAATTTATTTATTTTTTATTTTTCATAATGCGATAGTTATAACTTACAACAATGGGCAGAGAATATTTGAATCTTGAATATTTCTGTTAAAAACATCAAGAAGTGCTAATTGAATTACAAGACTTTTGGCATAAAAGCTATTATTTCATACAATCAATAAGTTACTATTCTTTTTTTTTTCTCGTACAAAAAGTATGTAAGTTACTTATCAAAACCCTATCATTATAATAAGGTATCTAATGCATTTGTTGCATGCAATAGGTGCCTCACAAGTCACAAGTGTTCCTTGGTTTGTGGATTCCTATTTGCTGTGAGACTTCATTGGGTATATCAAGATTGGATTAAAGAAAATATAAAATAAAATAACTAAACGTGACTTATAGAAAGAATGAAAAATTAGAAGAAACTACAC
Source organism: Quercus variabilis (assembly GCA_030445155.1). NCBI lineage: Eukaryota > Viridiplantae > Streptophyta > Magnoliopsida > Fagales > Fagaceae > Quercus > Quercus variabilis. The sequence continues at coordinate 7,961,027 of CP129449.1, forward strand.
TTTTCTTTTTTCCAATATGTGGTTTTGACAAAAATACATTTTTCCCACATGAGACCTGCCACTAATGTGGATGTTCATCAAACTTGGTTGTCAAAATATAGACGTTCACGTGCTTGAGAAAAATATGACACTATTACACTTTGGCATTTTACCAACTTGTCACTTAACTTGTGGTTTAGAAATTTAGCATTCTGCCCACGATATGGTTTAGAAAAAATCATGTGCTTATTCATATGGTAGTGTCAATATTTATTGATTACATAATAATTAATGGCAAAATAAAACCAATGTGAGTAAACCTTTACTTTCAAAAAAAAAAAAATACTATGATCATAAGTAGAGTTATTATTTTATTTTATTTTATGTCTTAATGACGTTTGCTCTTAATGGTTATTCTTTATTATCCAACCAAAATACCAATTGGTTTTTAGTGAAAGTGGGGATATAACCCCAGACCTCTTATTCGACAATAAGAGTCTTTACTAGTTGAGTTACTTGGAACCCACAAATAAAGTTATTGTTTGGTACATTATTGGGTACACATAGAGCATGATGACGTGATGTTCCATCTTCACACATATATTCTAATAATTTTCCACACAACTGAAACTCATTCTCATAACATAGGTGAGTTCTCCTAATTCTCAAATATTGAATTGCCATTTTACTCTCATTTATTAGTGTTTTTATTATTTATTTTACCTTATTTATGTTTTAAACAACATAGCATTTATATTTTTCAAAGTAAAGGGTATAAGGAGATGACACCTTAGGATTAAACCACAAATTTCGTCGTCGTCCTGATTGGCACCTATACCCATTCCCCAGTCTTTGTATTGCAATTTCAACCAGCCTCTCTTCCCATAAAAAAATTGAAACCCCCCTCCCCCAAATTTTATCAAATCACAACTAGAGACTTCCATAATGGATGGAACACAAGCACAAGGGGTGTTCACCAAACCACATAAACCGCACAAAGTGCAAAAACCACACCAAAACTGCCTGCAAAATGACATAACCATACTGCACCGCAAGTAATAGTGCACCGCACCACACTGCACCATATGGTGCAGTGCGGGTTGTGGTTTTATAATAAGAAAACCGCACCGCACCACACCCTCTCTATATATTAGCATATTTATTTATTTTTAATATTAAATATATTATTAATAGTTTAATAACCCTAGTTTTCAAAAAAAAAAAGTTTAATTTCTTATTATAAAACCGCAAATTGCACCGCACCCTCTTTATATATTAACATATTTATTTATTTTTAATATTAAATATACTATTAATAGTTTAATAACCCTAGTTTTCAAAAAAAAAAATGTTTAATAACCATAATAAGCGTTGACTAGAAAAGTCAACCCAAAATAAAAAATAAATAAATAAATAAAAATAAAAATAAAAACTAACTCAATAATTTAAAACTTGGCCCAAAAAAATGGAAAAATTAGTTTTGGGCTGAATAGGAAAAGCCCAAAATTTGAAAAATATACCGACTTCAAACCGCATCTTATACATAGTATCGCGCATATGACCACAAAAATGAGGTACGATGCAGTTATGGTTTTGGCTAAATTCTAAACTGCACCATATCGCACCGCATTGCACATGTAACTGCAAAAATAAGGTGTGGTGCAGTTATGATTTTAGCTAAACTGCATCACAAAATACAGTGCTAAAAATGGCCCAAAACTGCATTGTAAACACCCCTACACAACAATTGACCTTTTTTTTTTTTTTGCATTGACACGTGTCATGTCCTTATCCTTAAATACTGCATTGGTTTACGGGTATAGATACAAACCAAGTCAAAATTTGACATTATTCATATTTAAAAAGCTAGGGAAAATTATCCAATAAAACAATTGTACACAATTACCTTCTCCTTTTCATTAAAAAAAAAAAAAGTCGTTTATCCAATATTCCTGTACGCTGAATTTGGAACTCGATTAATACATGACCATTTTACAATTTTTTAATTTATAAGTTTATAATACACACACTAGCCCCATAGGCCCACACCCACACACACGGTCAGAGCACAGGCTCAACAACAAAAAAACAAAAACACACACACACACGGGTCAAATACTCAAAACTCAAAAAAAAAAAAAAAAAAAAAATCAAAAGACTATAACCCCACATACACACAGTGAATTAGTGAAAGAGTATATCAAAACACAATAAACAATGAAAGAAAGAGAGAGAGATAAAAAAAATAGATCAAGCGGCAACAGATGAAGCAGCAGTGGTGGTAGATCAAGGACAATCCAGGCTATAGAGCGGCAGATTTTTTTGTGTGTGAAGCAATCTTTTTCCTTTGGGTTTGGATAGTGAAGACATGGGCGACGCTACATTGTAGTCAAGGAGTTCAAATGAACCCCCTAACCTAGAGTTTATATATATATATATATATATATATATATATATATATGTATAATATTAAAAAAAAAAAAAAAAAAAAAGAGGTGGTTTGAACCCTTGCAATACAAATTTGCACACCCTCACTTGAACCTGGCCCTTTTTTTTTTTTTTTTAAGCTCAGCTTAAACTTCAAGAGAAAAAAAAATAGCATATTTATTTATTTTTAACATTAAATATATTATTAATAGTTTAATAACCCTAGTTTTAAAAAAAAAAAGTTTAATTTCTTATTATAAAACCGCAAACCGCACCGCACCCTCTTTATATATTAACATATTTATTTATTTTTAATATTAAATATACTATTAATAGTTTAATAACCCTAGTTTTCAAAAAAAAAAAGTTTAATAACCATAATAAGCGTGGACTAGAAAAGTCAACCCAAAATTTAAAAAAAAAAAAAAAAAAAAAAAAAAAAAAAAAAAAACTCAATAATTTAAAACTTGGCCCAAAAAAATGGAAAAATTAGTTTTGGGCTGAATAGGAAAAGCCCAAAATTTGAAAAATATACCGACTTCAAACCGCATCTTATACATAGTATCGCGCATATGATCACAAAAATGAGATGCGATGCAATTATGGTTTTGGCTAAACTCTAAACCGCACCATATCGCACCGCACTGCACATGTAACCGCAAAAATAAGGTGTGGTGCAGTTATAATTTTAGCTAAATTGCATCATAAAATACGGTGCTAAAAATGGCCCAAAACCGTATTGTAAACACCCCTACACAACAATGGACCTTTTTTTTTTTTTTCATTGACACGTGTCATGTCCATATCCTTAAATACTGCATTGGTTTACGGTTATAGATACAAACCAAGTCAAATTTGACATTATTCATATTTAAAAAGCTAGGGAAAATTATCCAATAAAACAATTGTACACAATTACCTTCTCCTTTTCATTAAAAAAAAAAAAAAAGTTGTTTATCCAATATTCCTGTACGCTGAATTTGGAACTCGATTAATACATGACCATTTTACAATTTTTTAATTTATAAGTTTATAATACAAACACTAGCCCCATAGGCCCACACCCACACACACGGTCAGAGCACAGGCTCAACAACAAAAAAACAAAAACACACACACACACGGGTCAAATACTCAAAACTCAAAAAAAAAAAAAAAAAAAAAAAAAAAAAAAATCAAAAGACTATAACCCCACATACACACAGTGAATTAGTGAAAGAGTATATCAAAACACAATAAACAATGAAAGAAAGAGAGAGAGATAAAAAAAAAAAAAATAGATCAAGCAGCAACAGATGAAGCAGCGGTGGTGGTAGATCAAGGACAATCCAGGCAGCAGCACCGCTGTAGAATCTTGGGGCTATAGAGCGGCAGATTTTTTTGTGTGTGAAGCAATCTTTTTCCTTTGGGTTTGGATAGTGAAGACATGGGCGACGCTACATTGTAGTCAAGGAGTTCAAATGAACCCCCTAACCTAGAGTTTATATATATATGTGTGTGTAATATTAAAAAAAAAAAAAAAAAAAAAAAAAAAAGGTGGTTTGAAGTTTGAACCCTTGCAATACAAATTTGCACACCCTCACTTGAACCTGGCCCTTTTTTTTTTTTTTAAGCTCAGCTTAAACTTCAAGAGAAAGAAAAAAAAATCCAACAACAAATTTTTGGTCTTTAATCTTAAAAATAAAAATCCCATAAATCAAAATTTGAAAAATCATAAATAAAAAAAGGGTCAAATAAAACTTAAGATCTACTGCTGCATAGACGCTGCCCCCAAAATCTTCCACGATTCTTCTTCACAGTGGCGGTTCTAGGATATATTTCTAGGGGGTCAATAAGAAAATGCATTTTGAGTATAAAAATAAATAAATAAATATAAATGTAAATAAAAAGAAGAAGAAGAAGAAGAAGGTGAATCTTGTGGCCTACGTGATTTCTTTATTACAAAATTTTTCATAGTACGTACTAGCAAGAGAATACAAGATGAGAAGTGCTACATTTACAACATTTTCACAATACCTTTTCAATAAATTTTGGGTTATAGGTTGTTATTAGTTCTAATTTAAACTCACTACTTAAATTTTTTTTTTCCTTATCAATAACAACTAATAACAATCTACCACTTAGGCTTTATTATGACTCGTATTATGAACATAGCATTTTTCATATAAGATAAACTATAAGTTCATTGCATATTGCTTATTAATACAATGAAGATACTAATTATTGTTGCTAAGATTAAATCTTGGAAACCATCTATTGTTTTTAAATACAATCAACATATGAATTATTATTATTAAGTGAACTCCAAGTGAGATCTAAATACAATAAAATTTTATGTATGAGTTTATTTCATATTTGTTAGGATCTATATAAATGATTTTTTTTTTTTAAGAATTAAGATGAACAAATTTATACTTTTGTTGTTAGGCTTACTATTTTTTCCCCCATATTTTAGATCAAATTGGTTTGTTATTGGGTTTGTGTGTGTGTGTGTGTGTGTTTAAAAAGACCAAGATATTGTCAAGATGATCATATTCAAATTCATTTCAGTTGGTCTTAAAAAAAAAAAATTAGGTCTAGGGGGTTCAAAATTTATTTTAGGAGGGTCAAATAAAAAAATAAAAAAATTATATATAATATATTTTTTTGGCCCGACTCAATGGGTTCAAATGAACCGCCTGAACTGTACCTAGAGCCGCCCATGTGCAAGTTGAAGCTTTGGCATTAAGAAGGGCAGTGGAGTTTGCTTTAGAGGTGGGCATCAATCAAGCAATGTTCAAGGGTGATTTGGAGATTGTTTTTAAAGACCTCATTAACCATGATATATCTTTAGCTTTGCATGGTCACATTATTCAGGATGTGAGATTTATATAGATTCTCATTTTTCTTGTATCAATTTCTCTAAAATTTGCCGTCAAAGGAACGTAGTAGTTCACTCTCTTGCTAGAAAGGCAATTACTTTGCCTAATTTAACTGTTTAGATGGAAGATGTACCACAAGACATTCTTCATGTTGTTCAGGCAAATTTGGTCTCTATTTTAATGCAATTAATGTCTGTTTTCTATAAATAAATAAAAAATAATCCAAACCCAAAACAAAATCCAAGTATCCATTATCCGATACCAATACCAAACTAAAACTAAAATTTGATTTTCTATAATTTGGTTGGAGCATAAAGGAAGAGGAACAAAAATAGGATGGGAGGAGATTTTCCATTGGGCCTATCGTTTTTGTTACTTCCAAATTGGGAAGTAAATGACTTGAAGAATGAAGTTAAAAAATTATTCTCATTACCCCTATTGTTTCAAACTACAATAAGTGCATGGTAAAAATAATTTAATTTCTATCATTCTGCTTTTTCATTAGTACTCTTACCAAACACTTATGGTAGAAAATTAACATATTTTATATTCTTTTATCATTTTTTTTATTCTCCAACTTTTCCATAATCCCAACAAAATAGAGTTGAAGTGATGTTAATTGAGAGGTAACATTATTATTTTTATTTTTAGTAAATACGATTTTAGTGTACTCTTTTTACGATGCCATATTCATATTCAATAAAAATTGGTGGTTGAAGTAGAAGTTTGAACACAAGGATTTATGAGTTAAATTTAAAAACTTTGATGATTTATGTTAATTTTAATTTGAATTGCAAAACTTTTTTTAAAAAAAGAATGTGATAGTTACAATAATGAGAAGGGAGGATTATTTGAATCTTGAATGTTTTTGTTAGAAATATAAAAAGGAGCCAGTTGAGTAGTGGCAGCTCCAGGATTTTTTTCGAGGGGGGTCAGTAGTGGTGGAGCTAGGAATTTGTCACAGGAGCGATTGAAAAATAAAATGATTAATTTTTTTTTTTTGGTATATACAACTTTCATATTATATACAATAATCTAAAATAAATACAATTTAGTACACAATACAACTATATCATGTAATAGTCTAAAAAATTTATAAATAGTTTAAAGCTCAATAAGAAAATAAAAATATGATATAGAAGAATAATAACAAACCTAGGAGTGGGACTAGGAGTAAATGTGAACTAAAAAAAAAATAAACTGATATAAATTTTTTCTTTTGAAGTGTACGGTTTTTTAACCATACATGGTCATTCTCTTAGAATTGGAGCAAATAGAGATAAAAGCTAAGAAAACTACTTGATCAAACAAAGATAAAAGCTAAGAAAACATAGATTGGAGAAGGAGAGATAGAGAGAATGAAGAAAGAAATCATAGATATAAATATAGATCAATTGGTTGGAACAATAGTGTAACTTTTTGTTGTTAAAGAAGAAAAGTGCAAGGAAAAACAACTTTATTTTGTTGTCAGTGGAAAAGTAAGCTAGAGTTCTAGATAGAAGGCTTATTTATTTATTTATTTATTTTTAACGAACGAGCAAAAATTTGAAACATCTTTTTTCTTTATTATAAAATTAAATATTTTAAGAGTAGTGCTATTGATACAACACTTGCACAAAAATTTCACAATAAAATATAGGTGGCAAGTTGTTAAAGGTAGGTAAAAAAAAAAAAAAAAAGTGATAGATTAGCACCAAAAAAAAAGTAAAAAAAAATGATGTCAATTGTAGGTCAAAATAAAAACTAGTTACAACTTGTCAGTTACTTTTTATTGTGAAATTATTGTAAAAATAACATAAAACTATTATTTCATAATACAATCGAATAACTCACTATTTTTTTTCGCCAACAAATAGTATGTAAGTTACCTATCAATCCCTCCATGATTATAATAAGGTATCTAATGCATTTGTTGCATGCAATAGGTGCCTCACAACTGGGTTCCTTGGTTTGTGGATTCCTATTTGCTATGAGACTCCATTGCGTATATAAAAGATTGGATTAAAGAAAAAATAAAATAAAATAACCTCCAAATGCGAGAAAGAATGAAAAATTAGGTGAAACTACGCTTTTCTTTTCTTTGTTTTTTTTCCACATGTTACATGTGACAGGTTCGATTTTGTTAAAGATACATTTTTACCCACGTGAGACCTACTTGGGGATGTTCATCAAAAACTTTGTTGTCAAAATATACACGTTAGGTCATCACGTGCTTGAGATAAGTATGACACTGAATCAAAAAAAAAAAAAAGATAAGTATGACACTTTACACTTGACATTTTACCAACTTCCCACTTGTGGTTGGTTTAGAAAAAAATAATGTCTCTATCCATATGGTAGTGTCAATATTTATTGATTGCATAATAATTATTCAAAAAAATATTAATAGCATTTTAGTCGTCAATTCATGTTTTCACCAAAAAAAAAAAAAAAAAAAAAAAGTTCTGTTTTAAATTACTTATCATGCAATGACAAAGTCAGGATTTTGTGTGTGGAAGAGCTAACTAGAAAATGAAATGATTTTTTTGTTCACAATGTAATTATAGAGTGAGGATATTGGAGTGTTGAATGTATTTTTGTTGAGTTTAATTACTTTATAAGTTTATATAAATCAATAATATTTAAATTTTTCATAAATCTAGATTTTTAAATTAAATTATATATTATTAAGTATAATATAAAATTTAAATATCTAAAAATAAATTAAATATTTAATCAAATAATATATTTTATATTTATATGATGAGCAATACTACAAACACAATAACTTTTCATAACTTTTCTCATAATAGTTGAGTCAATAAATTTTTATTGATTTTTATTTAGACTAATTACTGATACTATTTTATTACCAACCATTAATAGCTTGTCACTTAAAAAGATGTCAAATTTTTTTGTGAAATTATTTGTTTACATAGAGTTAAGGTTATATATTTATATGATATACTAGGCAATTTATATGTTATATATTATATATATAATACGCACAATTAAATATTAAAAAAAATCTTATAAAAAAGGATTTTCTCAGAAAAAAAATTATAAAAAATTAAGGAGGAATTGAAGAGGAGTCACATCACTCATGGGGAGTAAATAAAATAGATTAAACGGTGTTTAGCTTTTGAAGTGTCTAATCTTTTAACCACACATTGGTCTGTGGAGGTTATAATTGGAAGGCACTTGAGCTTAGCAATCTGAGGAACTCTAGAATAAAACAACTATGCAGGAAAGAAGAAAAAGCTAATCAGACACAGAGATGAATGAGAAAAACTGAGAAAATGATGGAAGAGAGAGTGAGAGAGGAAGGAGAAAAACTGAAAAGAGTAAAAGAAGAAGACTCACTTATGGGTGTTGAATAGGTTGCGAATCAGCCCAAATGCAAATCATCTGGTATTGTTTATTGAAGACAAAGGAGACAAGTGCCCAGAACACAGCCTCCTTCCATCGTTAATTCCAAAGTAAGCATGGTATCTGTGTGGTTTGTTGGTGATTTATTGATTATCCATGATTATTACTCAAATTGTATCTTGACTAAATGACCATCCGTTCTTAAGTCTAGATTGGATCTAAACGCGTTTTTCCAAAATTTTCTCATTTCTCTCTCTGATGTAACCAATCCCATCTGTATTCAGTTTCAACCTGTCTTTTCTGTCGAAGGAAGAAACTTGAAGCCTGTTGGGGTATAAGCACATTTTGATAATTTTATTTTAACGACATGAACAAATTTGTGGGATGTAAGAGTGTAAGACCTTTGAACATCTTGAGTAGACGTCTATCCTAGAAAACTAAAAGCTAAAATCATAAATGGTTAGAAGAATATGACAGCATGTTCTGAATTAATTCTCACACACAAGCAGCTCAGAACAAGTTATGGCCTTATGGGACTTCTTAGCAAGACAAACCTGTTGCTGTTGCCTGTCCTTTGCTGCTTCTGTTTAAACTTAACTGTCGCCATTGACACCATTAGATCATCTCAATCCATCAACGACTCTGAATACATAATTTCCAAAGGGAGTGTTTTCAAACTAGGATTCTTCAGCCCCGAAAATTCTACCAATCGCTACCTCGGAATCTGGTATAATAACATTTCTGTATTCACTGTCATCTGGGTAGCTAATAGAGAGAAACCTCTCAAGGATTCATCTGGGGTTCTTACTATATCTGAGGATGGAAATCTTGTGGTACTGAATGGACAGGCAGAGATTCTTTGGTCATCGAATGTTTCAAATTCTGTAACCAATTCTAGTGCCACTCTTGGGGATTTCGGAAACCTTGTTTTGCGAGTTGATACTACAGGACGGGTACTATGGGAAAGTTTTCAACATCCTTCTGATACCATCTTGTCAAGGATGAAACTTAGTACTAGTTCAAAGAAAGATCAGAGACTACAGTTGACATCATGGAAAAGCCCTTCTGATCCATCCATTGGTAGCTTCTCCTCAGGCATTGATCCACCAAAAATTCCTGAAGCTTTTGTTTGGAAAGAGGGTCGCCCATATTGGCGGTCTGGTCCATGGAATGGTCAGGTCTTTATTGGAATGCCAAACTGGAATCCAGGATATTATACTGGATTTACATTCATTGATGACACAAACGGGACTGTTTTTGAAACTTTTACTGGTTTGGACATGTTACATTTGTCAAAAATTGTTTTGGATTGGCAAGGAAATGTAGTGCATACATGTTGGGATGATGAGAAAGAGGATTGGGAGGTTGTGCATAAAAATCCAGAAGATGAGTGCGATGTTTATGGCACATGTGGTGCATTTGGAAGCTGTGATTTACTGAGTTCACCAATCTGCAGTTGTTTGAGAGGGTTTGAGCCGAAGATTATTAAGGAATGGAATAGAGGAAATTGGACTAATGGATGTGTAAGGAGGACACCACTGCAGTGTGAGAGAATGAACAATAGTATTGAAGAAGGAAAAGCAGATGGGTTTTTGAAACTGGAGATGATCAAAGTGCCAGACTTTGCAGAGTTGGCGCTAGATGTGAATGTAGAAGATTGTCGAAAGCAGTGTTTGGAGAATTGTTCTTGTGTAGCTTATGGATATTATACTGGCATTGGTTGTTTGTCATGGAGTGGAAACCTAATTGACCTACGACATTTCTCTGTTGGAGGATCAGATATATATATTCGTTTGGCCAATTTAGAATTCGGTAAGTTGATCTGTTTTAACTTTTAAGTCACAGTTTTGTATAATCTTATGCTTCTGATCATCCAGCAGTTGGACCACTTGTTTGGTTAACTGGTTACTTACAACAAATGCAATAGGATTTCAATATTTTTATGTTAAATTTCTTTACTCAATTTTGACTGAATTAGTTTAAAACTTTTCTTATACACAGAAGAGGAGAGAAATTTGAGAGTAATCATCGCAATTACAGTGACTATTGGAGTGATTGCTATAGTCAGCACTGCTTTCTTCTTCTGGAGGTGGATGGCTAAGGAAAAGAGAGGTAATGTGCCCAATTGTCCATTAATTTGCTGCAGAGACTAGGCACTGCAAGATGGATTACTAAATAATATAATTTGCAACAGCAATGAAAAGTAAAAGCAATGAGAGTTTACTGTTTGACTACCTAAATGATGTGAAACTCCAAGATCTACCAATCTTTAATTTGGAAGAATTGGCAACAGCAACAAACAACTTTGATATGGCTAATAAGCTTGGACAAGGTGGCTTCGGTCCAGTCTATAGGGTAACGGTTTCTTATGTAGAGTTCATTTTTCCCTCTCAAAAATATATGTGCTGATATTCTTTACTTTCTTATAGGGTAAATTGCATAATGGACAAGAAATAGCAGTGAAGAGATTGTGTAGAGCCTCTGGACAAGGACTTGAAGAATTCATGAATGAGGTGGCATTGATTACTAAACTACAACATCGAAATCTTGTTAGACTTCTCGGTTGCTGCATTGAGGGAGAAGAGAAGATGTTAATCTATGAATACATGCCAAACAAAAGTTTGGATGCAATTGTTTTTGGTTAGTTCATACACTTATTTTTCTTGAATATCAAGTAAGTCAGTAAATAAAACAAAACAAAACGAATTTTAATAATAATTTTCACTGTGCTAATTTAGTCACTTGAAGCATACTGTTGTGCTAACTCTACCCCCAAATTGTTTTCTCAATCGTATATTTTTTTATCTATACAAATTTATACTCATACATTATTTATTTGACTTACTATTGATTAGATCCAGTCCACCAAAAACTCCTTAATTGGAGAAAACGTTTCAACATTATTGAAGGAATTTGTCGAGGGTTGCTCTACCTTCATAGGGACTCTAGACTAAAGATTATTCATAGAGATCTAAAGGCATCTAACATTTTGTTAGATCAAGAGCTTAATCCAAAAATATCGGATTTTGGTATGGCTAGAATATTTGGAGGCAATGAAGATCAAGTAAAAACTAAAAGAGTCGTCGGGACATAGTAAGAGCTTTGTTGAAATTAAATTTAGGTTATGGCACCACTTATACTCAAATAATATGGATGTGTTTCAATGTTTATATGCAGTGGTTATATGTCTCCTGAATATGCAATTCGAGGGCTGTTTTCAGAGAAATCAGATGTCTTTAGTGTTGGTGTGTTATTACTAGAGATTGTTAGTGGGAGAAGAAACACTAGCATTTGCGATGACGAGCAATATTCGGGCCTCCCTGGATTGGTAAATCTAACTAATAACATTCAAAATATCAGAAAATTTAGTCAAACTCTAATCAAAAGCTACTTTATCTATTTAATTTATTTATTCATTTTTGACATGGTTTACTTTCAAAAAGTTTGAACAATTTCAATTTTTGTCTTTTACGCTTGTTATTTTTCAGGCATGGAAATTGTGGAACGATGACAACATTATGGCTTTGGTAGACCCAGCAATATGGGATCCATGCTTTCAAATGGAAATTTCGAAATGTATACATGTCGGACTGCTGTGCGTGCAAGAATTGGCAAGAGATAGGCCCAATGTGTCTACTGTTATTTCAATGCTTAAGAGTGAGATTTTGGATCTGCCTACTCCAAAGCAACCTGCCTTCATGGAAAGGCAGATTGCTTCAAATATAGAGCTTACTCAACATGGTCAAATAAGATTCTCCATTTGTAATGCCACTATTTCAATAGTTAGTGGTCGATGAACAGAATTTTTTTGAGATAAATTCCTCTTAGTTTGATTAATATTTTCTTCTGGAAGTAAGAGTAAGTATATATATTACACAAATTGATTCTAAATGACATGTTCAAGATTTTTTTTTTTTTTTTTTTTTTTTTTTTTTTTTTTTTTTTTTTTTTTTTTATGAGGAGGAGAGTGTGGACTTCATCAACAAGATGCCCACTAGCTCAAAAATTATCTCGAATTTGCTGCGTAGCACTAGTTCCTACTAATAGTCTAATATTGTCAATCAAAAAAACAAACAAAGTCTAATATTGTACCCTCAGAGGATCTCTCTAATCTCTAATTATAATTCTCACACCGGTACAGCATGAGTCTTTGAATAGCTATGGGATATGGTCTCACTCAAGAAAAAAAGTGTGGGATATAGCTGTCATGTTTTTAGAAGAGGAAAGGAAAAGTCAAAAGATGAAAAGTTGGGATTTAGGGTGGGGAATTTTTAGGGCTGAGGTACTTGGAGAAGGGACCTTGTTTGTGGCTCACTGGCTTTCTCTCTCTCTCTCTCTCTCTCTCTCTCTTTTATCTTGCACTATCTCTCTATGACGCCATGTAGTCTTTTTTCACCTTGATATTCTTGAACATGTCATTTAGAATCAATCTGTGTAATATATATACACCAATTTTTATACTTGTTTGATTAATATTGGTTGACGATGTGGATCGGATGAATTGCTAGACATGGTAATTATTGTATTAATACGTGTGATACATATATATGTGATTGGTCAGATAACTAATAGATTGTGAATTCATGAATATTCACCTAATCATATGTGGTGAGTGAATCCAAGATTTATTATTGAGTATGTACTAGTAATTGGTGACATTTCTGTCTGGCATACATGCGAATTGTGAAACCTATTTAACTATTGTCTCGAAGATATCAGATCATGACTATAGATTTTTTTTTTTAGAAACAAACACACACACACAAAGGAGAGGGAAAGAAATTCTAACATAAAGGCACACCACAACTCTACTCAAAAGTCATGGTATGACTATAGATATTAATCGGGGCATGATGTTGCTTAAGGAAAGTTTTATTTTATTTTATTTTATTTTTTTTAAATTTTAACAACTTTAGGAAAGATACCTATATAAACCTTGAAGGAAATTTCTTTATCGGCATTAATGAAGATTATTGATAATTAATTTGATATAGATGTTGTCATGTTATTTTAGTTCAATATTGAGCATGCTGATTAACTTTACAGCTATATATAACATCAGTAAAAACCAAATTCATATTTAGTTTTTCAATTTATATTGTTTCCATTAGTTAGTATTCATATTTAGTTTTTCAATTTATATTGTTTCCATTAACTAGTTTACACAATATATATGTTATACATGCTTTGAACTACGTTCCGTTTGTTTCGATGAAAAACATTGTGTAAAGATAGTTTTTCATGTTTTCCAATGTTTGGTAATACTAGTCGTTAACCCGCGCAATGCACGGGGTTGTTTTAGAGAAAATTATATATATTTACTTTCTTAAATTAATAATCACTTGGAAAGAATAAGATTTCATCTTCTACATACTATGGCTCAAAGCGTACTATGAAAGTATTATTATATTTGAAATGAAACTTAACAATTATATTTCAATTATCACAAAAAATTAGATTAATTGAATGATATATATATATATATATATATATATGAATGCTTACTTTATGATAGAGCACAAACCTTGATAGGCAAATATATCATTTAACTATTTTTTTTATTCATTATTTTACTAATTAAAAAATATATATTCATTTTCCTCTATAATCTAGAACGTAGATGATACTCATAATTTACATGAGCACAAAAAGTTAAAATATAAGAGCTTAAGGGAAAAAAAGTATTAAGAGAATACAAATTGTCTCAAAAATATAAAGGGAAAAACTCATAATAAACCCTAGGGATAATAATTTAATGATTTAACTACTGTTGAGGGTCATTTTTTTTGAAATAGGCAGAAGGCAGCCCAACCCAGAAATACGGGCAGCAGAGAAGCAGCGGACTAAGTAAAACCATTAGGCCCAGGTGGCAGGAATAATGGATCACAGGCCCTTAATATAAACGAATGAGTCTTGAGGAAGTAAGTGGGCCTAAAAGGCCCAGAAAGAGAGAAAACAACACCCATGGGCAGTATGTGGTATGGAAAAGTGAGAATGAGCCGCGGCAGGCCCGAAGCAATGTAAACAAAGAAAGTAGGAGATAATGGCAAGCTCATGAACCCCAAGGATGAGAATGAGGAAATTGGGTCATGGAAGCCCAATTAAGTTAGTAAAAGCCCATGGGATGCGGAGCTAGTAAATGGACCAAGGAAGTCTAAAGGAAGTAAATGGGTTGGAAAGGCCCAAGTGAAAAGAAAGGGACACTGGAGCCCATAAGTGAGAACACCAGTGGCCATATTAAGCCACTGGTGGAAAGAAAGGAACAGCAGGCTTGAAAAGAGGCCCAGCAGGAACAAATCGCCGCGACAGGAAAGGTTGAGTAACGTGGTAGGAAGCCAAGGCACTTAAAGAATTAGGTTGAAGAGAATGCAAAGCCCAATACTCGGTAAAGCCCAAACCCTATGGGAGCGGGAAATCAGAGTAGCAGCTCATGAAAAGCCAGAAACAGATGGCAGGCAATACAGGCAAAGTCTCCCGTCCACGACAGATGCATGAACGGCAGGCAAATTTTAGACATATGCACGCGCAAGGCCCAAGCACCACCAGCCTATACCCAGCTAATACAGGACATGGTGAGGTCGTGGGTCAGAGGTAAGAGGGCATAGTTTGGAGGTGGGGAGAGGGGAAGACCTATTTTGAGGTTCCTACTCAAGCTCTTTTGGGGAATACGTCCTGCTGGGATGACATACCACCCAAAAAAGGCAAGGCTGAGTTGAAACCAATAGGTGCATGCCATAAGGGATAGAGAGAGAGAAACATCATTGCGGCAGAAAGAGGTGCCACAGCAGACTAACAGACAAAATAATTGTCTCTGTCTGTAACAGGGGAACTCACAGATGGAACAGTGATGGTCGGTAAGTACGCCCAGACCAAACAAAGGCGGTTAAGGGGTAGAATAGTAAAATTCGGTCATGGTAAGCACTATAAGAAGGAAGCCTCTACCGTGTATAGGAACAACAAGGAGGAGAACAACACAACACAACGTAAAGAAAAAGACTCGGAAACATACTTAGAAAAACAGGGGAGCACAATATTAAAAACTACAACTGTGGAAATCACTAAGGAAAGACTAGAAAGGAGAGAAAGACAGAGAGAAAAGAGCAAGTGTTAGTGGCATGCATCAATAGGTCCCTTCCCTTCTCTCCCTCTCAAATCCCTGCTCTCTTATATAATCGTCCTGGGCATTGTCCATTCAGGTCCGCCTCCCTCAAACCCATTAATTTCCATGGTAGGAATTCTTTTCCTCGGAGGTTAATCGTGTTGAGAAAATGCGTTCTTCCTCCCTGACCTCGCTCCTGTGGACCGAACTGGGCTTATTTCCTTTATTTGTTGATTAATCTTTATTACCATTTGTCCTTACTACTTTATTTGTCAAAATTGTTCATGTTATTGTGATTATGGATCATTTGGTCATTCACTATTACAAGAATTATCTGGTCATTCCAGAATACATTGTTCTGTTTTTTATCAATTATGTTTGTCTGCCACAAGCCTCTCTGAAACAGCTCTGACTGCCACAAGCACTCTCCTAGCAGACGAGGCCTAGTTTGTGCACAACTCGGCCAAGTTGAGTTCTAGTTGGACCGGTCTTGACTCCCGCAACCCAGAACACTTGGGCCTATAACCACAAAGGGGCAACCCAGCCCAACACGGTAAAAAAGGCCCCTACAACTACTTTTAGAGACAATTTTATTGCTAAATTCATCCAAATAAGTTATAAACACCCCACTTTCGCAAACTAAAGAAACTGTTATTCAAGTAATTGGTAGTAAATAGAGATACAACAGCTACCAAAATGGCTTTTACTACAATATTTGAAAATTCTCAAGGACATAAAGGCATGGGCTGCACCATTGCTTTCTTTGTTGGCCCCTTTGAAAGATATTATGCTATTTTCTCTTACTATTGCAATAAACAATGGAATGGTTTGTTTTTATACATGATGGCAAAACATAATTCTTAATGTACAACTCCTAATCTACACTTGAAAATATGTCTTTATACATTTTCTTTATACATATCTTATTTGTTCTTGATATGACATGTTTTACTTCATAAATTATAGGCCTGGAATAGGTTTAGATATTCTAACTCAAGCTTAAATACTACTGAAGATTTACTCTAGCATAGTTATACGAACACAAATTTTATGGTCACATGACATAATGATTTTGACTTGAGGCTAAGGAATTTCACTCTTCAAGTCTTTGTTTAATAATTACATAAATAATTGGAAAAGAAACATTGACTAAGTGCCCGTTTGGATTGGGCTGAATAGCTAAAACGCATGTTTGCGCTTTAGCCTTTTTTTTTTCACGCGTTTGAGTCAATTTTTTTTTTACTGTTCATTCACTGTTGCGGCTACTATTCATGAACAATAGCCGTAATATTTGACTTTTTCCACAAATTTTACTGTTCTTGGACCTACAAATTTCACTGTTCAACAACTTTTTCATTAAAAATGGGTCCCACAGTACTATTTACCCATTTAAAAATTATTTGCTACAGTGTTTTTCAATTTTCAGTTTTCAGTTTTTAGCTGTATCCAAACGGACCCTAAATTTTAGGAAAAACTTATTAAATAAAAAAATTATAATATTTTTATGGGATTGAACTGAATAAGATCCTTTATAGATCAAATTGACAAAAGTAATTTCTGAGGCCAACCCCAAGTAATATGCTGAGTTTAATACATGATGATGATTCCTATTTTCATCTTAAACCCGGGGTTGAATGAATAAGAGATGAGCTTATGAAAGGTTGTTTAGTCTTGGAGTTCACAAAAATCTTGGTTAAGAATTGACCCTCTGTTTTCTTAATTCATTCACAAAAATTCTAACATGCCAAAAAGAATGCTCAATGTTTCAAGTTGGTATTAATTTTTGTGGCAAGGCTGCTACAGATAGGATAGGAAAACAACTCAATAATGGAAATCAAGGTAAAATCCAAAGAAAATATATACATGATCCTATTTAATGGATATGGGATATGCTTTGTTGCAAAATAATATTATGAGTTTTGAGTTTGATGGTGGAGAGTATAACTCAAACATTTCATCAAACACTTTGGGGATGATTGAGTTCTATGAACCAAACCTTTACCCTTCACAACAAACCAATGCACCGAAAACATCCTTTGACTGGCAATACTGTCAATATGTGCCAATTCACACTAGAACCCAACGCTTCCTTCATAAAGTAGTAGATAACTTAAGTGAATGAATTTATTCATGATAACAAAAAACCACCATCAATTAAAGACACTACTGATGTTTTGTTCACTACCCTAGAAACATAAATTAGAAAATTTTCCTCAATTCAAAGTCTTTAATGACCTTAACTCATGAAATTTCTAGAATTTTTGCTTGGGATTTGGATGAGAAGTGGTGAGAGAGATGATGGCTTTAGGATGCTTTTGAAACTTCACAGATGGTGAGAGTTGGGGATTTGGAGGTTAGGTTTACAATGAAACCACGGATTGCAAATGGATTTGTACTCATGGATCTGTGTTTGGGTATAGGTCTATAGCCATGAGGTCTGTATTTAGGTTTGCCATGGGAGAGAGACAAACTCAACACAAAGAGAGACATGTTGTGCATGAGGGAGAGAGAGGTTCGAGGTGAAGGTTGTGATATTGGAGAACTATCGGGTTCTAGAGGCTAATATTACAAAATTGTTTAGCTGAAATTTTTGGGTTCAAAATAGCTTTTTTATTTTTTATTTTTAATAATGCTAACGTGGGAAATTGTGGGAGTTTTAGAGAATGTTAGTTCAATATTCTACCCCATTGAAGCGCCGCCTTGCCTTGCCTTGCCATGCAACAAATTGTGAGCTTGAAGGAGGAGATTGTTACTAGGTTAGTTCAAATTATAGTATTTAAGGGGGTTTACTCTTACTGGGTTAGTTCAATATTCTGAGCTTGAAGGAGGAGATTCTATAATTTGAGGGAGGGCCCAATGAAGAAAACTTTCTTTAATTTCTAAGTTTACAAATGGGTGGTATGAGGAAGGAGCTCAACCTTTGTTTTGAGGAAGAAGATGTCTATTGGTTTGTGGGTATGGTGGGTTTTGATTGAGGAATCTGTGGCCATGGGCTAGATGAGACCCACGGCAAATGGGTTGTCGTTTCTGGGTTGTAGAGGTTGGATGTGGGTGGTTTGTGTCAAATCGGTGGTCTGAGGAAGGAGATCGATTCCGAGGAAGAAAATGTCTGTTGCTTTATGGGTATGGTGGGTCTTTAGATGCAATGCGATGCTTTGCTGTTGGTTTGCCGTGGCTCTGATCAAGGAGGAGCTAGTAGAGGAAGGTAGGGAAGAGATGGCAGACCATCGTGAAAGGGAAAGGCAAAGCATCGGGAGGCAGAGCCTCATGAAAGGGAAAGCCTCTGAGTATCGGGTTTATTGCCTTTTTTTGTTGGTTTTATTTTTTTGTTTTTGTTTTATTTATTTTTTTTAATATTGTGCTGATGTGGAAAATTGTGGGAGTTTCAAAGGCTTCGGTTATATATATATATATATATTAGAAAAAATAAGTTAAAAAAAAAATTTATCTTTGGTTAACATAAAAAGTATGATTTATTTTTAGAAATTGTTTTCCTCATTTTTTTTTTTTTTGGAAAACAACTCTATCTCATATCAAGCTAAATAAAGAAAGTTATGAGATTATTTTTCAACTCATTTAAGGTTGCTACTAAACATAGAAAAATGAGATAGTTTTATAGAAAATACTTTTTAAAAAATGCCTCATTTTTTAGAAATCATTATTGCCGAAACAAAGTGCATACCAAACATGGGAAAATGTTTTCATGGTCATTTTAAAGGTCACTACAAACCAGATATTTGTAAATAAGATAGTTTTCCTGAAAATGTTTTTTTTTTTAGAGAATGTTGTAATTGTTGAATAATAAAAAGATGAAAATACTATATTGATCCCTACATTTTGGGGTTACAGTCAATTTGGTTCCTACATTTTTGTAGCAATTAATTTGGTCCCTATTATTTTCCATTTGCAACCAATTTAGTCCCTACTGTTAACTACTAACGAAAAATACTTATGAGGCAAATGGTGTGCACAGTTGGCATACATGTGGCTAAAAAAAAATCCACATTAGACAAATAAAATAAAAAATTTGAAAGGATGAATTAAAAAAAATTCCCAGAAAATTTTCTTGCAATTTCTTAGTGACTAAACACAACTTAAAACACAAAAATCAAACTAAACAATCACCCATCACAAACTAAAAGATCCAACAATAGCTCCAAATTAAAATCAACTCCACTATGAACCCAACCACCATAATACAACCATCAAAAATCAACCTAAAATAAGATCTAACTAGATTAGATTAGTGAGCTTGGCATCGCAGTTGGATCGACGATGTGTGAGGTGGAGATCTTCTAGTGGACTTGTGATGGCGCAGGTGTAGGCTAGGTTTTTATTGAAGTGCCATGGTAAACAAGTTACAACTTGCACTCAGGACAACTATCATCAAATACTAAGCACTCAAACCTTCCACAATCTCACAACATGTTGGAGCATTTTAATATTAAATAATTAAAATGAATAAATGTTATAATATAAATGTAAAGATATGAAAGTGAATATGGAAGATGAGGAGTTAGTGAAAATGTTTAATCTCACATTGAAAATGACAGAGACTATTTTATTCTTTTTAATTGTGGTGATTAATGGGCTAACATGAATTGTCTCAGATTTTGGGCTAGATACGTGTGCAAGGGGGAGGTGAAGGGTGGAGGTATCAAAAATGGAAATGAATCAGCCTTTTGAATCCCCCTACTTGATAGCTCATTTAGAGTAATTATCATATCCGTTGGTGAGTAAATGGCCCAAATTAATACTTCATTTTTATTATGGAAAATGAAGAGCCATTAACCCACTTAATGGACTATCCGTTTGGGCTTTTTATTCTTCAGAAACTCCTTATCTCTCCATTAATTATGTAACTCCAGCCCATTAGATTAATATCCAGCGATTAATCTTGTAACACCTACTACATCAGAATAATGGACCTAATTAATCAGATTAATTTGGGTAGTAATTTCATGAGGCCCATTGAGCCTATAAATAGACTCATTCAGACCCAATCCAAGTTACTGCAATATACACACACACAAAAAAAAAAAAAAAAAATAGAGAGGTTCTTGGCAAGGAACGGTGTTCTTTCTGGTAGAGTTTTGGGTTTGAACACTTTGTGTAGAGGTTGTTCTAGCCATACGACACTTGTTGGGTTGTTGTATCTTGGGAGAGACAAGTTAGAGAAGGTTTGCACCGGTTACAAAGTTTAGCCAACCAAGGGCTTGAATCTTCTTAAAGAAAGCGAGTGCCGTGCCTTAGTCCAAATATTGTTGTATAATTTCTCTTTTTAAATTAATAAAATTAAAAAATATTATTCAGTTTCTCTTTGTGTTATTTCCATTATCATTATGTTTGTACAAACACAACACAACCACATCAATTTTCATTTGCATGTAGCTTCCTCTTGTCCAGGTCATAGATTGAGTTTTTGCTTGAAATCAAGTTTATCACCTTGGTTGAAACAGGTTTCTAGCGTGTGACTTCCGATGGGCTCTTGTGAGTTTGGTATGAACTGTGTTATGGGTTATTGATTTGGTGAACAATGTTGTGGGTCAAAATTGACTTGTTCTTCTCCGGTTATTTTTTGAGGTTTGATTTATGTGTTTGGTTGCCAAGAAAGTCCAAGAACAACAGGGATTTTTTTTTTTTAATTCAACCTTTTTTTTTATGAGTTTTTTTTTTTTTAAATTATGACATGGCATTTTTAATAGCAATTAAATATTTTATTATTATTTTATTTGCCACATGTGTGCCAACCGTGCATACCATTTGTCATATAAGCATTTTCCGTTAGTAGTTAATGGTAGAGACTAAATTGGTTGTAAGTTGAAAATAATGGGGACCAAATTGACTGCCCCAAAAATATAGGGACCAAAATAGTGTTTTCACCTAATAATAATGGTATTATTTATAGATATATGTGAATTTAAACTTAGAAATACAATTTTTTAAAAAAAGAATAAAAAATAAAAGGGTTAAAGATTCACCGTCCAGATGAATCTAGCCAATCGTTTGGAGGACAGAAGGCAAAAGGGAAAGACACAAAGGGACGTATGAGTAGCCGAGTAGAATAGGACCTATGAGTATTACAATCGCAACTTTTTCTTGTTTTTTTCTTTTTGGGTCATACTTGTGATTTGTGAAAGGAGTAAACGACCCAATCAAATTTATGGGTTGCCAAACGAAGGCGGAGAGAATTGGAATTCACTGTTGTAGACTAGTTTTAAGTTCCACAATCTTGAATGTTGTATTTGGATAAGGTGAAAAGGGGATGAAAAAGGATTAAAAGGGGAGAGGAGATGATTTTCTACAATTAGGTTGGGGTGAAAAGGGAGAGGAAAGAAAATAGGATAAGTGAAGATTTTGACCCAGAAAAATCATTTTTGTTCCCCCCAAATTGAGGAGAAAATGACTTGAGCAACAAAATTAAAAAAAAAAAAAAAAAAATATTCCCATTATCCCATTATTTCAATCTACAATAAGTGCATAATAATAATTTAATTTTTATCCTTTCAATTTTCCATCACGTATAAGTCTTACAAAACACCTACGATAGAAAATATAAATTTTTTCTATCATTGCATCATTTTTAATTCTCTAACAGTAGCTGTGGGGCCCGAGGGCCTAGAACCCCCGGCCCACCTTTAAGCTGGCTCAGGGCCCAAGCCGAGGAGGGCGATCTCCCCAGATGGTCGGCTTAAAGGTTTCAGTCCTTCCAAGGCCCAAGTCAAGGACACACCCCTCCTCGGCACACCTAGTCTAATCTAGGTAGGGGGCAGACCCAGTATAGGAGGTCACGTCCACGCTTAACGATTCTGCCTGGCCCTCCAGGTTCCATTAATGATGACAAGACCCTTCACTGAAAGACCTTGGAGGCAGCAACCCCCAGTATGGGAAATGACCTGTCTGATGGGACAAGTCCTGAACCATTAGCCCGGATGGCCAACAGCTGTAAGGCCAGGATCGAGCTAAAGAGGGTATATAAGGCAAAGAACCCCCCTGGTGAAGGGGGGCCTCCTCGGGCGCCAGCCGAGGAGCAACCCCAGGCGCAGAGCAAATAAACGAGAAGTCCAAAGAAGACCGGCGAGGGGCCGGCCGGAGCCAAACCCTTTGCCCCACTCTCTACAAATTCATTGTCGGGGGCCCACCTCCGAAAAAGGAGCCCTTACAATTGGCGCCGTCTGTGGGAAGGGTTAGTGCGCCGGCCGATGCGACCGGCGATCGTTCTGAAGCAGTTATTACTCAGAAGTTGGCGGCGCAAAAAAAAAAAAAAAAAAAAAAAAAAAAAAAAAAGGAAAAGAAGAAGAGAAGGGTTGCGGTGCGAAAAGGAAACTCAACAACAAGTAAAAGAAAAGTTCTTTATTATTTCAGAAAAGATTACAAAAGATTACAAGTACAACAATCTTCATTATTTTCATAAAAGAAAAGTTACAAATACAATCAGAGGCTCAGACAGGCATGTTTTACAAAAATTCCTACCAACTAATCCTACAATCAGAGGCCCAGGCGGACCGACGTTGGAACTGGCTGGGCAAGAGGCTCGCAAAGAATTAATATCGGGAATGAGGGAAGTGTCAACCCGTGCTTTTATTGGCGTCAAGAGAATGGGAGAACTTGACAGTAAAAGCACGGGAAGGGGGGCTAGGGGCTGGCTCACCTTCAAACCAAAGCTTGAACAAAGTGAGGAGCCCCTAGACCCCGGAACACCCTCCCTCATGATGCTTCCTCGACCCCCTCCGAACTGCACGAGCATTGACCGTCAGAGATGGCAATACTCGGGCACCAGCCATGACGAGAGTTCGCGTGCCCCCTTCGTCGGAGGTGCGCTCTGGGGAAAGACGTTAGGTACTTCAACGACGTCCCCCCTGGCCACCATGCGAGACTCGGCCAGTGTTACGCCTAAACTCTACCACGCCGGTAGCCCAGTGGGGGCTGCGGCCATGGCGGCACTTAACTCCAGGTCTCCCAACTGCGGTCACAATCCTGGTGGCGGTATCAAAGGGGCTCAGGAAGGCGAAAGTGTATGTGTCTGTTCGTGGGTAAGAATTCATGGAATGAGGAGAAACACTCCCCCCAGAACGCCTTTTATGGAGGGTGAAAACTAGCGGGAGTTGAACCGCGCAGAATTCGAAGGGGGAATTGTCAAAAGGAATTAATTCCCACCCAATTCCAAGAGGATTGCCAGCTGCCTAATTCGTGTTAATTCACGAGGGCATTAATGGAGGCGCGTTACGGGCACCGAAGCGTCAAACAGGGAGCGCGGAAGGCAAAGCGACGCCTCGTAAATCAGAAAGATGAGGAACACGAACCAGAAGTGGGATCAGCCCCACGTGTGAAGTCACAATCCGACCTGAGGAAAAACAGCTCACAGAAAAAGACCCATGGACGTCCCCACACCAAAAAACAAAGTCCTCGGATCCGAGGACAAACTCCTATTGGAGGCAACTGTGCAGTAGTGGTACAATGACTCTTGCTCCAGCATCCTGCAAGGGGTTAGGGGGATGGACTTCTACCCGACGTGAGACTGAGTTGCCTAAAGAGGTGAACACTGTGTCCTCATGCTCGGGGCCCACTTGGAAACGATGGCAGCAATTGTACCTAGGTCTTGCATGGTCCTCGGACTCAAGCCTACGGGGAGCTGGCCACTCATACTTAAGGCATCAACTGTACCTAGGTCTTGCATGGTCTACGGACTCAAGCCTATGGGGAGCTAGCCACTTGGAAACGATGGCAGCAATTGTACCTAGGTCTTGCATGGTCCTCGGACTCAAGCCTACGGGGAGCTGGCCACTCGTACTTAAGGCAGCAACTGTACCTAGGTCTTGCATGGTCTACGGACTCAAGCCTATGGGGAGCTAGCCACTTGGAAACGATGGCAGCAATTGTACCTAGGTCTTGCATGGTCCTCGGACTCAAGCCTACGGGGAGCTGGCCACTCGTACTTAAGGCAGCAACTGTACCTAGGTCTTGCATGGTCTATGGACTCAAGCCTATGGGGAGCTAGCCACTTGGAAACGATGGCAGCAATTGTACCTAGGTCTTGCATGGTCCTCGGACTCAAGCCTACGGGGAGCTGGCCACTCGTACTTAAGGCAGCAACTGTACCTAGGTCTTGCATGGTCTACGGACTCAAGCCTATGGGGAGCTAGCCACTTGGAAACGATGGCAGCAATTATACCTAGGTCTTGCATGGTCCTCGGACTCAAGCCTACGGGGAGCTGGCCACTCGTACTTAAGGCAGCAACTGTACTTAGGTCTTGCATGGTCCTCGGACTCAAGCCTACGGGGAGCTGGCCACTCGTACTTAAGGCAGCAATTGCACCTAGGACTTGCATGGTCTACGGACTCAAGCCTACGGGGAGCTATCTATTTACGACGGAGCCAAGGTACTGCTCGGTCTGAAGACCTATTCCCGTGAAGAAACTAACTACCTAAAGAAGAGCCTAAGGGTCGATCCGACCACTCAAGGAAGAACCAGCCAACCGACGGCCTTCCGGACCATAGGGGCCGAAGTTTGCAAAACCCTCCTCCCCGTCCGAGGATACGTGCAGCAGGGTTTTGAGGGACTATTGTGGGGCCCGAGGGCCCAGAACCCCCGGCCCACCTTTAGGCTGGCCCAGGGCTCAAGCCGAGGAGGGCGATCTCCCCAGATGGTTGGCTTAAAGGTTTCAGTCCTTCCAAGGCCCAAGCCGAGGACACACCCCTCCTCGGCACACCTAGTCTAATCTAGGTAGGGGGCAGACCCAGTATAGGAGGTCATGTCCACGCTTAACGATTCTGCCTGGCCCTCCAGGTTCCATTAATGATGACAAGACCCTTCACTGAAAGACCTTGGAGGCAGCAACCCCCAGTATGGGAAAGGACCTGTCTGATGGGACAAGTCCTGAACCATTAGTCCGGATGGCCAACAGCTGTAAGGCCAGGATCGAGCTAAAGAGGGTATATAAGGCAAAGAAGCCCCCCTGGTGAAGGGGGGCCTCCTCGGGTGCCAGCCGAGGAGCAACCCCAGGCGCAGAGCAAATAAACGAGAAGTCCAAAGAAGACCGGCGAGGGGCCGGCCGGAGCCAAACCCTTTGCCCCACTCTCTACAAATTCATTGTCGGGGGCCCTCCTCCGAAAAAGGAGCCCTTACAGTAGCTTTTCCATCATCTCAACCAAATAAAGTGAAATGATGTTGATTGATAGGTGACATATTATTTTCATTTTTAGTTAATATGATTTTACTATGCTCTCTTTATGATGGAATATTCATATTCAAGAAAATTTTCTGGTCGTTGAACACATAGATATATGAGTTAATTTTGAAATCTTTGACCATTTATGTTAATTCAATTTGAACCATAAGACTTTTTATTTTTCCAATGCAGTAGTTACAACAATAGGGAAGAAAATTTTGAATCTTTGATATTAGGATGTATCAATTAAGTTACAAGGTTCTTGGCCTAAAAACTTTGTATTTGCATGTCGGTGAGTTACTTGCTTTATTGATTATACATGATTATTACTGTAATGGAATCATGACTAAAAGTGCTTTTCCAAAATTTTGTTTCTCTTGCTCTCTTGTTTCAACTTTCAATTCTCAGCACCTCTCCTGACTCTGTCTCTAGATTCAACCAATTTTTTGTATTCAATTTCAACCTGTCTTGTTTTACACATTCATTCTGTTGGATTGTGGCCAAATAGCCCACAATATGGATGTTGAACTGTGTGGTTAAATAACTTACAATGTGTATGTGTATAATTCTCAAAAGAAATTACCTTACACAATATTGTATATGAGATGTGTAAGGGCTCCTTTTTCGGAGGTGGGCCCCCAACAATGAATTTGTAGAGAGTGGGCTCAAGATCTAGGCCCTAGTGAAGGACACAACGGCCATGCATGGTTGTTCGTGGGTTGTGGTAGTCCTAATACGGGCTGAGGAGACACAACAGGGCTTCTCGGACGTGTTAGAAATGTAGCAGTAGTTCCTATCTTATTCAAATGAGCTTCACAGTCTACCAAAGGAAATGCACTGTTACAGTATGTATCTCTCTCTGGTTCTCCCCTCCCGTCCCCCTCTTAGTGGGGACTTCCTACATTATATATCCCTTTCTCAGATGATCTTAGCCCTACATTTGTCGATCAATCCGGTTTCCACTTGAGTGCCTGTCCTATCAGCCGCATTCCCATTTCTCTGCGGGTTGTGACGCCCAAGGTGGCGCTGTTCAGAGGTCCTATCCTCATTAATGCGGCCAGGACATTAGTTGAGGGCATTTAATGTGGAGGTGACAGTTCGTCTGGGACTTGCGCCTCCACCATGCTTCCACGCCCGGTGCTCGGCACCTGCCATGCCCTCCTTGGATTCCCTGGGAGGTTCCCCTTGACGGACTGCAGCTTGCGTATTTCCTCACTTCGGGTTTCCGAGGATGCATCCATCCTCGGCGTGTCTTTTTAGACTGCAAGACCTTCGCACCTTGTCCTCGGACCTAAGGCATGTCCTCGGACTCCAGGCGATCCTCGGCATGGGCCTTTGGGCTTGATCGAAAGTGGGCCGGTGATGCCAACTCTTCGTGGCCCCACAATAGCCCCTCAAAATCTCGCTGTCTGCATCCTCGGGCGGAGAGGAGGATTTTGACACCCTCGGATCTACCCCACGTCCCATCGAGTCCTGCCCTTTGTCAGCGTTGATGACTTTTCGCCTGATCAAGGCGCGTTACTGGCGCTTCGACGTGGGTGTCGTGCCTTGCATTAAATTCGGGCGGCTTTATGCTCCCCACGTTCAACGGGCTGATGGCGATCTAACGGTAGGGATGGATCTGGCATTTATGGGCGGGAAAACTCGCGCGGCTCTTCCGCCTAGGGTATAAATACCCATTTGAACTGCTTTTTTCCCTTCTTATTCGCAATCACGAGCTCTTGCGCCTTCTATCAGAGTCCAGCCAAATCTTCTCCTATACTTCCAGCATAAAAAGTCAATCCGAGGAGTTCTTCCTCATTCCTGTAAGTCGCTCTATCCCTCTCTGAGCTTTTTCTTTTCCTTTCTTCCCTCTTTGATTCGCTTTCCCCTTTTAGTCCCTTAAGGCGTTGTTTGGGATGGGTAGACTTAAGAAATACGTTTTTACTGAGGAGGCGATGGAGGAATTCGTCGCCAGATGCAAGATACCGGCCAACGTGGGCTTGAGGTATTGTGAGTATGGGGAGTGGTTGCTCCGGAGGCGGACGGGCGAGGTGGCGATTCCCATTATCGCCTTCCTTGAAGGGGGGCTAAGGATCCCCATGGGGCCTGTGATGAGGAATTACCTTATATACTTCCGGTTAACCCCCATCCAATGTGCCTCCAACATGTTCAAAATTCTGGGCTGTGTGGACGCCCTAAACGAGGAGATGGGTCTGAGGCTGACCCATCACGACGTAAATTATTGCTACAATCTTCAACATCTGAAGGGCAAGTCCTACTATATGAGGACGAGGGACGACAGAGTCCGGCTCATCCAGTGTCTCCCCGAGTCCAACAAGGGGATGAACGAAGACTTCCTCATTGTGTCTAGAGAGTGGCACGATGGCCTTCACTGTCCGACGACAGAGGGGACACCAGGTGGGGCAGTGGGAATAGGAGGGGATTCGAAGGTTCCACCTTGTTTATCGTATCATTCCCCTTTGTTCTGCTTGGTAACTAACGTGGATGTGTTTTCTTTTGCAGATCCGCACACCCTCGAGCCCAACTTCAACCTGGTTAATAAGGAAGATCTACAGACGGTGCTCAGGTCGGCGGATTTTGAAAACGAGGCGGACCACCAGGTCAAGGCGGCTCACAAGATTTTGAAGTACACCCCACTCCAAAAGTCGTTTGCGGCCCCCAAGTACGTGATCAGGGCAAACGATCCTCGGCTGTCAAAGATAGAAGTGACCGAGGACGGATTTAAGTTTCCCGAGGATCCCTCCACTTCCGAAGGTGTCACCGTAGCGATCCCCCCCCCTTCCCATACATTCTTAGAGGCCGTGGGAGAGGATAGAGAGAGAGGGGGGGAAACAGCAGACCCTGGTTTTGCCGAGGAGGACTTCAGTGTTTTCGAGCAACTCAACGAGTCCGAGGACCCCTCCGGAGACTTGGGCGATCCTCGCTTGTCCGAAACAGAGCTACAGGAATCTGGGCCATCTACTCGGTCCAAGATGGGTTACAAAAAGAAGCCCCGACCCAGTTTGTCTGAGTTACTCGAGGGACAGCCAGGGAAGTCTAAGCCGAAGCTGCCTCCTCCTTCCCCCAAGACCCGCACTGCCCATACCAGGTCGAGCTCATCCCAGTCTCGGCTACCCCCTTCTCCGCCTCAGACGACTTCTCCGTCAAGGCGCGAACTTGCCGACCTTAAGCAGAAGAAGGATAAGGGCAAGAGGGTCATGGAGGAGAAGTCTGGGCCCACGCGGGAGGGCGACGATGCTCGGCGGCCATCAAAGCAGCTGAAGATCGGCCACAAGGACCAGGAGAAGCAGGTCGAGGTCTAGCCTCAGGCTGAGGCATGGCTCCCCGCCCCAAAGCTCCATGGGAGTCCTTTAAGGGACGACGCCTCCCTCAGGGACTTCAAAGAGGGCGAGGGCACGTATGTGGCCGACGCGGTGGAGAGGTGCCTACTGCTTCCTGCGGACATGGCGCAGCTTGGAGCCATGAGGAGTAGGGAGGTCTTCCTCTGCCTCAAGCGGTACTTGGGGATGGTAAGATTTCGGACGCTTGTGCTTTATCTGTTTTTAGTTTTGCCTTTCTTTCTCTGTGAGCTAACTTTGCTTCGTACCTGTTTTGTTTGGCAGGCTGTCCAGGCAACTTTCAGGTTGGAGGAGGCGGCCAACGACCATGGGAAGGCCATGGACGCCGAGCGTGAGAGGCGCTTGCAGGCCACCAAGGTCCTCAAGGTCTCCGAGGAAGACCTTGCCAAGGCTAGGGAGCAGCTAAAGGAGATGGCCAAGGAAAGGGACAACGCGATATCCGACCTTGAGGGCGCCCAGAGGCAGGCCGTGGAGCAGACGAGGCGCCTGGGTGAGGTCGACGAGCAGCTCAGGATCGCCCGAGAGCTGATAGACGACCTCCAGAAGGAGAAGGCTGCTGCCGAGGAGGCCAGGCTTGAAGCGGAGAGGGGAAGGGAGCAGGCCTTGGCAAGTAAGGAGGCTGCTGAGGAGGCTGCCTTTGAGGCAGGGACAGCTGAGACAGCAGCTGAATATAAATCCCAAGTCCCCGGGTTATGTCGGCGCTACTGCTCAGAAACTTGGCACGAGGCCCTGAGGCAAGCCGGGGTGGAGGCTACTTCTGTTCTGTGGAGGGAGGAGGGTGTATACTATCCCCCCGCCATCCGCGAGGCTGCCGCAGGTGGCTCAGAGGTTGAGGAGGCCACCGTGGAAACTCCTGCAACTCCAGGGGAGGGGGCCCTGGATGCTGGGGCCACTGGCGAGCCAGTTCAAGGGAGTGATCCCTCCCCGGTAATTGAGTTGGGCGGCGGCTCCGATGAGGACAATCCCCAGCAGGTCGTGGAGTCCGCCCCTAACACCCAGGCCCCACCTGTTGAGGGGGTGGCCGTTCCTGCCGTGCCTCCCAGCGAAGCGGGCGACTAGACTGAGGCGTCCCTTCTTCTTTTCTTCTTTCTTTTTTTTTTTTTCTTTTTTTTTTTTTTTTTTAGGGAACTCCTTTTGTGTAATCTTTTGAACTTAATGAAATGAAAGCTTTGTTTCTTTTTCTGCGTCGTGGTTGTTTCCTTGCTTGTATATTATTCATTTTTGCTTGCCAATCGTGGTTCGTAACTTAAAATTTTGGACCAGGAAAAGTTTTTATTGGTGAAATGGTTTACAACGTACATTATATCCCTGCCAATCATGGGTTGTATCAGTTCTATAGTGCGTCCTAAGGAACAGGCAGATTTTACGAAGTAGACACTAAGGTTCTTTTGAAGTAGAAAGCTTCCCCACAGGACTGAGTCTGAGGACCACACAGTTCTTTGGTTCTGTCTAACACTTAAGCTTTCTGAAGCGACTAGTTTCCCCATAGGACTGAGTCCGTGGACCATGCAGTTCCTTGGTTCTGTCTAGCGCTTAGCGTCCTTAAGTGGCTAGTTTCCCCATAAGACTGAGTCCGAGGACCATGCAGTCCCTTGGTTCCATCTAACACTTGGTTTTCTTTTTAAATTGGTTAGTTTCCCCATAGGACTGAGTCCGAGGACCATGCAGTTCCTTAGTTCTGTCTAACACTTAGTTTTCTTTTTAAATTGGTTAGTTTCCCCATAGGACTGAGTCCGAGGACCATGCAGTTCCTTGGTTCTGTCTAACACTTAGTTTTCTTTTAAATTGGTTAGGAGATGAAGAACGTAAGCAAAAGAAGCCAACAACATTAATTGAAATAGTTCCTTTATTAATAGTAGTACCTTTTCAGGTTATTTACATTCCATGGGCGAGGTACAGGCTTGTCATCTAGGTCCTCCAAGTAGTATGCCCCTATCCCGGCTATTGAGGTAATCCGGTAGGGCCCTTCCCAGTTGGGTCCCAGCTTTCCCCAAGAAGGATTCTTGGCCGCCCCAACAACTTTCCTTAGCACCAGGTCTCCCGGCGCTAGCGGTCTGAGCTTAACGTTAGCGTCGTACCCTTGTTTGAGCTTCTGCTGGTAGTGGGCCAATTGTATCATTGCTCGCTCCCTTCGCTCGTCCACCAGGTCCAGGCTCCGCTCCAGCAGTCCGTCATTGCTGGCTGGAGTGAAGGAGCTCGTCCTTAGTGTCGGGAGATTTGTCTCCAAGGGGATCACTGCTTCGGCGCCATAAGTCATGGCGAAAGGCGTTTCCCCCGTTAATCGTCGAGGCGTGGTTCGGTACGTCCATAGCACATGGGGTAATTCTTCTACCCATCTCCCCTTGGCGTCGTCCAGTCTTTTCTTAAGCCCATTCACGATGACCTTATTGACGGCCTCGGCCTGTCCGTTCCCCTGGGGGTAAGCCGGCGTCGAGTATCTGTTTATGATTCCAAGTTCGCTACAGTACTCCCTGAAGGCTTTGCTGTCAAATTGGAGCCCGTTGTCCGAGATGAGGGTGTGAGGGGCCCCGAATCGCGTAACAATGTTCCTCCAAAGGAATTTCTTGACGTCTACGTCCCTAATATTGGCCAGCGGCTCTGCCTCGACCCACTTGGTGAAGTAGTCCGTGGCCACCAACAGATATTTCTTATTCCCTGGCGCCTTGGGGAAAGGCCCCACGATGTCCAAGCCCCACTGGGCGAATGGCCATGGGCTGGACAAGGGATTTAGGACCCCTCCTGGCTGATGGATACTCGGGGCGAATCTCTGGCACTGGTCGCACTTCTTGACATATTCCTGGGCCTCCTGTTGCATCCCCGGCCACCAGTAGCCTTGCGTGATGGCTCGGTGGGACAAGGACCTCCCCCCTGTGTGGCTTCCACATATTCCCTCATGCAGCTCTTCGAGTAGCGATTCCGCCGCTTCAGGGTGAACGCATAGCAGGTATGGCCCGGAGTAGGAGCGTTTATACAGTTTGTGGTCCTCGGACAACCAGAACCGAGTAGCTTTCCTCCTAATTTTTTCAGCTTCTGACTTGTCCTCAGGCAGGATGTCATCCTTGAGAAATCCCACTATGGGGTCCATCCAGCTGGAACCCACCTCGATCTGATGGATGGGGATTCCTCCCCTTGGCGCTCCACTTGCCCTTCCCAAGTGCTCCACGAGTATTGTCTGAGGTAGAGACCCTGCCGAGGAGGTTGCAAGCGTGGCCAATGAGTCGGCGTGGCTGTTACCGCTTCTGGGGATGTGAGACAAGCTGTAAGGGCCAAACCCCACCTGCAAGCGCTTAACTTGGCTCAGGTACTCTTGCATTCGTGGATCCCTGGCCTCCATCTCCCCATTCACCTGTCCGACCACTAACCCGGAATCCGAGAACACCTCTATTGACTTTCCTCCCATCTTTTGCACCATGGTCATTCCTTGTATTAATGCCTCGTATTCGGCCTCGTTGTTTGTGGCTGCAAATCCGAGTCTCAGGGACTTCTCCATGACGTGACCTTCAGGGGACACCAGGACTAGTCCCATTCCTGAACCTCGCTGGTTAGCCGCGCCATCGACATATACCTTCCAGCATGGTGCCTCAGAGGTGGAGACTGCCCCAACTAGCTTCTCACCATGATTTCCCTCCTCGGCTGTAACCTCCACAGCCGGTTCGGCGAACTCCGCTGTCAAATTTGCCAGAACTTGGCCTTTTATGGAGGTCCGAGGCATGTACCTGATGTCGAAAGCCCCTAGAATCGTATTCCATTTCGCGATTCTTCCCGTGTAGTCGGCGGTTCGCAGCACAGATTTTAAAGGCAATCGGGTTAGGACGACCACGGTGTGAGCTTGAAAATAATGGAGGAGCTTCCTTGTGGCGTGGACCACAGCCAGGATAGCCTTCTCCAGGGGCAGGTATCTCACCTTCGCTTCGTGCAGCGACTTACTGACGTAGTAAACTGGCCTTTGAACGCCGCCGTCTTCTCGTATCAATACTAGGCTTACCGCATGGGGTGCCACAGCAAGGTATGCATATAGGACCTCATCGGCCTCTGGATGGGACATGATAGGCGGACGAGATAGATAGTCCTTGAGTTGCTGGAAAGCCTCGGCACATTCCTCGGACCATTCAAATCCTTTCCATTTGTTGATCAGGCGGTAGAAGGGCCTGCACCTGTCAGCTGACCTGGAAATGAACCGGTTCAGCGCTGCAATCATCCCGGCAAGCTTTTGGATCTCTTTGGGATTCCGGGGAGGCTTCAAATTGTGGATGGCCTTGATCTGGTCGGGGTCAACTTCGATCCCACGGTGGGTGATCATGTACCCCAAGAATTTGCCAGAGCTGACGCCAAAAGAGCATTTTAAGGCGTTAAGGCGCAGCTTGTGCTTCCTCAGGACGTCGAACGTGAAGCCGAGGTCCTCTAAGTGCTTGGACTCCTGCTTGCTCTTTACCACCATATCGTCGACGTAGACCTCGATGCTTTTGCCCAACATTGGCTCGAACATTCTTGTCATCATCCTTTGGTAGGTGGATCCTGCGTTTTTCAGGCCAAACGGCATGACCTTGTAGTGGTAGTTCCCGATGGGTGTGACGAAGGTTGTCTTCTCTTGGTCTTCCAGAGCCAGCGGTATCTGATGATAGCCTTGAAAGGCGTCAAGGAAGCTCATCCGAGGATGGCCTGCCGTGGCGTCTACCAGCTAGTCTATCCGTGGCATTGGGAAGGGGTCCTTCGGACACGCTTTGTTCAGGTCGGTGAAGTCCACACAGACTCTCCACTTTTCGGTCTTCTTCCTGACCACCACTGTGTTGGCCAACCATTTAGGGTAAAAGACTTCTTTGATGGCTCCTGCACGCTTAAGCTTATTGACCTCTTCCTTGATCGCGTCAGCGTGTTCTTTCGACGGGCGCCGAGGCGGCTGCTGCCTCGGAATTACGGATGGGTTGACATTGAGGTGATGGCAGATGAAAGAGGGATCAATCCCAGGAGCATCGCAGGGGTCCCATGCGAACACATCAAGGTTCCTTTTGAGGAACTCAAGCAATTCCTCCTTTTCTTGCGGAGGCAGTTGGGCTCCGACCTGGAAGACCCTTTCCGGGCTATCGCCGATCAACACCTTTTCCAGGTTCTCGCACATGGCACCCTCGGCAGGTGCATTAGGAGGCGCCGCCGGGGCCTTTGACTGCTATAAAATCTCCTCGGCATGAGCTGAGGGCTGTGCATCAAGCCGGTAGGATATGGCGGCGACCATGCACTGCCTAGCCGTGGGCTGGCAACCTCGGATCTTCAGGACCTGATCCCCGGACGGGAATTTCACCTTTTGATGCAAGGTGGAGGCAACTCCCCCCAGGGTGTGGAGCCAGGGCCTCCCCACGATGGCTGTGTAGGGAGAGTACGTGTCCACCACCACGAAGTTCGCCTCCACCACTTCTGGGCCCGTCTGTATGGGTAACCTTATCATGCCCTTTGGGGTGACGAGCTTCCTGTCGAAAGTCATTAGGGGGGAGCTATAGGGCGTCAAATCCTCTGGTTTTAGCCTCAGCCCCTTGTAGAGGTCTGGGTACATGACCTCGGCCGCACTGCCCCCATCCACCATCACTCTTCTCACGTCGTATCCTCCAATTCTGAGGGTAATGACTAGAGCGTCATCGTGGGGCTGGGCGGTCCCCGTCTTGTCTTCCTTCGAGAAACTCAAGACTGGTGGACAATTCCTCCTGGCCCTCTTCGGCCCTGTCCAGGAATCCTCGGCTGGCTGTCGGACTATAGACAGCACCCTCGTGGGTTGCGTGCCTGTCCTTCCTGGTGCCGCCAGGATGACATTGATCGTTCCTGTGGGTCGCCCCATGACGAGGTCCCTCCGGGGCTCTTGAAAGTTCTGGTTTTGTTGGCCGCTGGAATGGTGGAGGAGGTGCTTCAACTTTCCCTCCCGGACTAACTGGTCCAGGTGGTTCCAGAGGTTCCTGCAGTCCTCCGTATTATGCCCGTAGTCCTGGTGGTACTGGCAGTAGCGGCTCTGATTGCGCTTGTCAGGCTCCCCAGCCATCTTGGCTGGCCATCTGAAGTACGGTTCGTTCTTTATCTGCTCCAGCACCCTGTGTACGGGTTCTCGGAACACAGCGCCGACCGTTTGAGTGGTAGTTGTTCCGGATTGCCCACCGAAATCCCTCCTCGGACGGGCGTTATCGTAACGGTCCGACCTGAAATCCCTTCTTTCCTGAGGGATAACCTTCTCCTTGCCCTTGCCCTGTAGTAGGTCCTCTTCTACCCGCTTGTACTTGTCGATCCGATCCATCAGTTGCCGCACGCTGGTGGCGGGCTTACCAGTTAAGGACTTCCTCAGGCCATGCCCCATTGGTAGTCCGTTCTGGAATGTATTGATTGCGACAGCATCGTATTTGCCGTCCAGGTCATTGTAAATCTCCCAGTACTTGTCCGAATAGGCTTTGAGGGTCTCCCCTTCGCGCATGGACAGGGATAGCAACGCGCTCATGGGCCGAGGAGGCCTGCTATTTGTGACAAAGCGGGAACCGAAAGCCTGGGTCAGCTACCTATACGAGTCTATGGAGCCCGACCTTAGACCGTTGAACCACCTCATTGCCACAGGTCTCAGGCTGGATGGGAAGACTTTGCACATCAGCGCTTCATTCTTGGAGTGGACAGCCATTCTTTGGTTGAATTGGCTCACATGCTCCACGGGGTCCGTCTTGCCGTTATAGGCGATGAAGGTTGGCTGCTGGAACCGTCGAGGAAGTTCCGCCTCCTCTATGCGACGCGTGAAGGGCGACCTGGAGAGCTGGTCCAGCGCCCTGCTTATGGCGTCGCCTCTTAAGCCCCTGGGGGTTGGGTTGGTACGCCCACGCCTCTGGTAGCGCTCCTCCTCGTGGGAGAAAGTCTCGCTGGGGGGCGTCCTTGACCTTTGCCTGTATTCATCGTCACTTTCGTCTTCGGAGAATGGATTAGGGCTGGGCTCGAACCGTCTTCGCTGCACACGGCGTAGCTTCCTCTTGAGATCATCTATCTCACGCTGCATGGCCACCTTGTCATCCCTTCTTTGGGAGGCGTGGCTGTGGGCCTCTTGTGATCGCGCGGCCTGGCCATCGCCGCGTTCCTGGGGAACGTGCCCCTCCCGGCGGGTTTGGCTTCCGCCCGTCGTTGAAGTATGCATGCTTCCTTCCCGAAATCGCCCATTGTCGTTCTGACCGCCCCCCGGGTCGCCATAGTTGCCCTGATGCCGCGACTTCGCCAATTCGGGTCGATTGGGAGTACTTTGGTGAGGGCCTGATCCTACCATGCTTGACTGTCGTTCCTGCTAGCGCACAAGTTCTTCCCACAGACGGCACCAATTGTAAGGGCTCCTTTTTCGGAGGTGGGCCCCCGACAATAAATTTGTAGAGAGTGGGCTCAAGATCTAGGCCCTAGTGAAGGACACAATGGCCATGCATGGTTGTTCGTGGGTTGTGGTAGTCCTAATACGGGCTGAGGAGACACAACAGGGCTTCTCGAACGTGTTAGAAATGTAGCAGTAGTTCCTATCTTATTCAAATGAGCTTCACAGTCTACCAAAGGAAATGCACTGTTACAGTATGTATCTCTCTCTGGTTCTCCCCTCTCGTCCCCCTCTTAGTGGGGACTTCCTACATTATATATCCCTTTCTCAGATGATCTTAGCCCTACATTTGTCGATCAATCCGGTTTCCACTTGAGTGCCTGTCCTATCAGCCGCATTCCCATCTCTCTGCGGGTTGTGGCGCCCAAGGTGGCGCTGTTCAGAGGTCCTATCCTCATTAATGCGGCCAGGACATTAGTTGAGGGCATTTAATGTGGAGGTGACAGTTCGTTTGGGACTTGCGCCTCCACCATGCTTCCACGCCCGGTGCTCGGCACCTGCCATGCCCTCCTTGGATTCCCTAGGAGGTTCCCCTTGACGGACTGCAGCTTGCGTATTTCCTCACTTCGGGTTTCCGAGGATGCATCCATCCTCGGCGTGTCTTTTTAGACTGCAAGACCTTCGCGCCTTGTCCTCGGACCTAAGGCTTGTCCTCGGACTCCAGGCGATCCTCGGCATGGGCCTTTGGGCTTGATCGAAAGTGGGCCGGTGATGCCAACTCTTCGTGGCCCCACAAGATGATTATTATTAATAAAATTGTTTGAATAATGGAATTGCATGTTTTGGCCACGATTGGCTGTGTGGGGTTTGACATAGTCAAATATGTGGTTGAGATTTCTCGCAGATAATGGGTTGTGAGTGGGGGCAGTGAGGTAGATAAGAGATCTGATTTTAAAGTTTAAATAAACATTAGAGACTTTAATGTTCATGTCCTAATTTGTAGAAACAGAAATAAACATTGGCAATTTTTGTGGGTTTTTAAATATCCCACTTGAGATCTCTAGATAAGATAATCATACAAAAAAATTCTGCAAAGTGAAAAATCCACTGCAACCCAAACACAATTTCACTCTTATCTCTCCATTTAAATACACATTTTAGATATTTATTGTTTTAGTGTTTTACTTGAATAAGAATTCTATTTCAATTTTGTTTCACATTCAACCTGCCTTTTTTTTTTTCAAGAAGAATTTTTGACTACTAGGGAAGGAACCCATTTTGATAATTTGATTTAAATGACTTAAACGCATTTTTTGGATTGTAAGACTTTTGAACATCTTGAGTTGACGTACATCATAGAAAACTATGGATTAAAATTGTAACATGCTGGATGAACATGGCTATCTGTTCTACATTCTCACACACAAGCAGGTCAGAAAAAGTTATGGGACTTCTTAGCAAGACAAACTTGTTGTCTGTCCTTTGTTGCTTCTGTTTAAACTTTACAGCTGCCATAGACACCATTAGATCTTCTCAATCCATCAACGACACTGAATACATAATTTCCAATGGGAATGTTTTCAAACTAGGATTCTTCAGCCCTGAAAATTCTACCAATCGCTACCTCGGAATCTGGTATAATAACATTTCTGTATTCACTGTCATCTGGGTAGCTAATAGAGAGAAACCTCTCAAGGATTCTTCTGGGGTTCTTACTATATCTGAGGATGGCAATCTTGTGGTACTAAATGGACAGGCAAAGATTCTTTGGTCATCGAATGTTTCAAATTCTGTAACCAATTCTAGTGCCACTCTTGGGGATTCCGGAAACCTTGTTTTGCGAGTTGATGCTACAGGACTGGTACTATGGGAAAGTTTTCAACATCCTTCTGATACCATCGTGTCAAGGATGAAACTTAGTACT
Source organism: Quercus variabilis (assembly GCA_030445155.1). Classification (NCBI taxonomy): domain Eukaryota; kingdom Viridiplantae; phylum Streptophyta; class Magnoliopsida; order Fagales; family Fagaceae; genus Quercus; species Quercus variabilis. The sequence goes on from CP129449.1 coordinate 7,999,481, forward strand.
AATTTAATGAAAGATCAAAGAGTACAGTTGACATCATGGAAAAGCCCTTCTGATCCATCCATCGGTAGCTTCTCTGCAGGCATTGATCCACCAAACATTCCTGAAGCTTTTGCTTGGAAAGACGGTAGCCCATATTGGCGGTCTGGTCCATGGAATGGTCAGATCTTTATTGGAATGCCAAAATGGAATCCAGGATATCATACTGGATATACAATGATTGATGACACAAACGGGACTGTTTTTGAAACTTTTACTGGTTTGGACGTGTTGCATTTGTCAAAAATTGTTTTGGATTGGCAAGGAAATGGAGTGCTTACATATTGGGATGATGGGAAAGAGGATTGGGAGGTTGTGCATAAAAATCCAGAAGATGAGTGCGATGTTTATGGCACATGTGGTGCATTTGGAAGCTGTGATTTACTGAGTTCACCAATGTGCAGTTGTTTGAGAGGGTTTGAGCCGAAGATTATTAAGGAATGGAATAGAGGAAATTGGACTAGTGGATGTGTCAGGAGGACACCATTGCAGTGTGAAAGAATGAACAATAGTATTGAAGAAGGAAAAGCAGATGGGTTTTTGAAACTGGAGATGATCAAAGTGCCAGACTTTGCAGAGTTGACACTAGATGTGAATGTAGAAGATTGTCGAAAGCAGTGTTTGGAGAATTGTTCTTGTGTAGCTTATGGATATTATACTGGCATTGGTTGTTTGTCATGGAGTGGAAACCTAATTGACCTACGACATTTCTCTGTTGGAGGATCAGATATATATATTCGTTTGGCCAATTTAGAATTCGGTAAGTTGATCTGTTTTAGCTTTTAAGTCACAGTTTTGTATAATCTTATGCTTCTGATCATCCAGCAGTTGGATCACTTGTTTGGTTAACTGGTTACTTACAACAAATGCAATAGGATTTCAATATTTTTCTGTTAAATTTCTTTACTCAATTTTGACTGAATTAGTTTAAAACTTTTCTCATACACAGAAGAGGAGAGAAATTTGAGAGTAATCATCGCAATTACAGTGACTATTGGAGTGATTGCTATAGCCAGCACTGTTTTCTTCTTCTGGAGGTGGATGGCTAAGAAAAAGAGAGGTAATGTGCCCAATTGTCCATTAATTTGCTGCAGAGAGTAGGGACTGCAAGATAGATTACTAAATAATATAATTTGCAACAGCAATGAAAAGTAAAAGCAATGAGAGTTTACTGTTTGACTACCTAAACGATGTGAAACTCCAAGATCTACCAATCTTTAATTTGGAAGAATTGGCAACAGCAACAAACAACTTTGATATGGCTAATAAGCTTGGACAAGGTGGTAATGGTTTCTTATGTAGAGTTCATTTTTCCCTCTCAAAAATTTACGTGCTGATATTCTCTACTTTCTAATAGGGTAAATTGCATAATGGACAAGAAATAGCCGTGAAGAGATTGTGTAGAGCTTCTAGACAAGGACTTGAAGAATTTATGAATGAGGTGGCGTTGATTACTAAACTCCAACATCGGAATCTTGTTAGACTTCTTGGTTGCTGCATTGAGGGAGAAGAGAAGATGTTAATCTATGAATACATGCCAAACAAAAGTTTGGATGCAATTGTTTTTGGTTAGTTTATACACTTATTTATCTTGAATATCAAGTAAGTCAATACATAAAACAAAACAAAACGAATTTTAATAATAAGTTTCATTGTGCTAATTTAGTCACTTGAAGCATACTTTTTTTCTAACTCTACCCCAAATTGTTTTCTCCATCGTATGTTTTTTTCTCTATACAAATTTTTACTCATACATTATTTATTTGGCTTACTATTGATTAGATCCAGTCCACCAAAAACTCCTTAATTGGAGAAAACGTTTCAACATTATTGAAGGAATTTGTCGAGGGTTGCTCTACCTTCATAGGGACTCTAGACTAAAGATTATACATAGAGATCTAAAGGCATCTAACATTTTGTTAGACCAAGAGCTTAATCCAAAAATATCGGATTTTGGTAGAATATTTGGAGGCAATGAAGATCAAGTAAAAACTAAAAGGGTCGTCGGGACATAGTAAGAGCTTTGTTGTAATTAAATTTAGGTAATGGCATCACTTATACTCAAATAATATGGATGTGTTTCAATGTTTGTATGCAGTGGTTATATGTCTCCTGAATATGCAATGCGAGGGCCGTTTTCAGACAAATCAGATATTTTTAGCTTTGGCGTGTTATTACTAGAGATTGTTAGTGGGAGAAGAAACACTAGGATTTGCGATGAGGAGCAATATTTGGGCCTCACTGGATTGGTAAATCTAACTAATAACATTCACAATATTAGAAAATTTAGTCAAACTCTAATCAAAAGCTACTTTATCTATTTAATTTATTTATTCATTTTTGACATGGTTTACTTTCAAAAAGATTGAACAATTTCAATTTTTGTCTTTCACACTTGTTATTTTTCAGGCATGGAAATTGTGGAACGATGACAACATTATGGCTTTGGTAGACCCAGCAATATGGGATCCGTGCTTTCAAATGGAAATTTCGAAATGTATACATGTCGGATTGCTGTGTGTGCAAGAATTGGCAAGAGATAGGCCGAATGTGTCTACTGTTATTTCAATGCTTAAGAGTGAGATTTTGGATTTGCGTACTCCAAAGCAACCTGCCTTCATGGAAAGGCAGATTGCTTCAAATATAGAGCTTGGTCAAATAAGATTTTCCATTTGTAATGTCACTTCTTCAATAGTTAGTGGTCGATAAAAATACGTTTTTTGAGATAAATTCCTCTTAATTTGATTAATATTTTCTTCAGGAAGTAAGAGTATTTAATCTCAAATTCATTTATATCATATTTTTTATCATGCATGTTTCTTATTTTTTTAAAAGAAACCATGCTAAGTTGGCTTGAATTAGGGCATTGATTCTAGCACACTCCTTACTTTATATCATCCCTACATCCCACTTATTTAAAATTTTAAATTTGGACATCATTAAAAAATGTGGACATCAAGCGTGCAACTATGGATGTTGTGCGTATAAAGTGTACATCATCTTTTTTTTTTTTTTTTTTTTTTTGAGAAACCAGACCCAAAGTATGGGCTGGGCTTTATTGAAACAAAATTAACCATCAAGAGACATCACCCAAAACTAGAGGTGCAATGTCTTCAAGACAATCCTCTAACCAAACCAGTAAATCAGGCCCTACTTTAGCACGTTTAGCTAATGCATCAGCTACTGAATTACAAGAACGAGGAACGGAATAGAATTCAAAGAAATGTAAAAGAGAAGCTTGGCCGAGAATATCACCAACTATGTGGCCATACAAAGATTGATTGGCCGGTCCTTTTGAAATGGCGTTGATAACTACTGCTGCATCGCCTTCAAAGATCACTTCATGTAGCCCAATCTCAACAGCAAATTGTACAGCTCGCCTACAAACTAAAGCTTCAACCATTGCCACGGACTGAGGTAGTGGTACTCGAGCGGACAGTGCACCTATGACAGCGCCATTGGTGTCTCTAATGATCACGCCCAAACCAGTTGAGTGCGTGCGTGCTTTTGAACGAGACAGTGCTCCATCGAAGTTGGCTTTGTATCGAGACAGTGCTGGGGCAGCCCATTTAGGCTGGACTGGATTCCGGACTATGACTGGTACATCATCGTGAGCCTCAAGGAAGTCTCGCAGTAGTCTAGCAGCTTCGAAAAAGATCTGGTTCAATGGACGAGCTGGGTGCTGAAAATGAATTGCATTTCGCCGATTCCAAAGCAACCAAGCTGAGATAGCGAAGATCTCCACCCTATAATCATCCCGGACTTGCAAAAAACTTAAGAAAATGTTAGAGAAATCCCCCAATGAGTGAGGGATTGTGTGTTGCATCTAGCTGATCGTGCTCCACAGTTTGTCCACCTCTGGGCAGCCCCACACAACATGTAGAATGTCCTCAGTTTGGGTCTGGCACGTACTACAACAGGCAGGGGGGGTTATGTGCCGACGAAACAAATTGTCCATAGTTGGAAGTGAGTTGTTACATGCTCGCCAAGTGAAGTGCTTCACCTTATTTGGGGTTCATAGCATCCAAACACCTCTCCAAAGATGCCTCTGGGGGTGTGGATTTAAGCTACTTGGGCTGTTGGTTGAGGCTTCATTAACCAACAGCTTGTAAGTGCTTCGAGTTGAGAAAATTCCCGAAGGTGTTTTTGACCATATGGGGCTATCTTGAGGTAGTCTGGTGCTAAGAGGGATGCTCATGATTGTCTTCGCTTCATGAGGCAGAAAATTTTGCCTAATTTCAGTCTCCTTCCAAGTTCCATTCTCCTCATCAATCAAAAAACTAACCTTTGCATCAGGAGGAATAGAGGGGAGGGGGGAACTAACCGGACGATACACTTGATCTGGGAGCCACTTGTCCTCCTTTAAACTCACTGTTTTACCATCACCTATCCGCCAAACCATGCCTTTCCGCACCACATCCCTTGCACTTAAAATACTCTTCCATGCATACGACCCATAAACTAAGGAATTAGCATCAAGAATGGAACAATCCGGGAAAAACTGGGCTTTAAAAACTCTATGGCAAAGTGATTCCAGATTTTTCAACATACACCAAACTTGCTTGGCCAGCAAAGCATCATTGAACTTCTCAATCTCCTTAAACCCCATGCCTCCACAATCATCGAGTGTGTGAGAACATTTTAACTATAAGCAAACCAAGTTTGATTATTAGTTTATATATTCTGTAGAACCTGAAAAACATTAAGTTGTCATATACAAGGACTTAACCAACAACCCCCAATTTTTTTATTATTTTTTTTTTCTAAAAAGAATGACAAAAAAGAAAATACTTTATGTTTTAATGCTAGTGGGACTTTAAAGAACCAAATATATACCTATCATGGATTTTAGTGCTAATGTTTGATAAATACAATTTATATAATGCAAAAATAATTAAACTTCGTAAATCTTTAGTTAGGCTTTTTTAACGTTGCTTACTCATGTTTGAAAAATGTCACTTAACCCACTCGAAGTTAGCTCAGTTATGTAGCTGTTTTCACCTCATTTCTTTCATCGGTAAAAACTAAAAACTAAAATAAAAATAAAGCAAACAAGATCTAAAAGGGTATTTATAAAAATAAAAAATAAAAAAAAATTGAAAAAACTGCTTATGAATTGGGTCAGGAACACTCAAAGATAACCCAACCAATGCAAGCCTCATTTGGATTTCTTCTTTTAGAGACAAACTTTTTTGGTTTGTAACATAGAGACCGCACTTTACTAATAAGATCCACTTACCTGGTGATAAGTCTTAGGAACGTGTTGATCTTCCCTCAAACTTTGATGAGAAAATAGTTTGAATAACCTTTTATTAAATTAGAAATCTAGAGACTTATTATTTAATAAAAGGTCATTAAATAACAAGTCTAGAGACTTATTCTCAAAAAACAAGTCTAAGGACAAAAACTTTCACAGTTGTTTCATAACTGTTGAGGTGGTATGTTGTAATCAATGTTAATGAAAGTGTTCACTAATGGACCTAGCTTTATTCACAACTTGACACATCAACAATAAAAATAATACTACTCCAATTTTTCTCTATATGTAGACTTTTTTTTTGAAATACCAAGCAAGAAAAGTTCATGGATAGATTGCATTATCTTACAAACTTTGGTATATGTTTCCCTACCATATAGGCTAACTTCTTATAGTCAACTAGAACAACATGAGGAAATGATAAAACTACAACTCTAAGGTTGTTGTATTGTACGTTGTAATGAATATCCTCCAAAATGTTCCCCATCTACCATAGCTAGTGTTCTTTGTTTTGCCAATGCTTGGAGCATGGTGGCTAATAATTCCCTAGACCAAGCACCACTCAATTCTATAGGGATCCCTTTGGTCAAAGGTGAGAACTATACATTTAGTCATAATAGAATGCACCAAACAGATACCTATAGATCAATTTGTAGAAAGGCAGGCTTCCACACTTTGATGATCTTATGCAAGACCGTTGACCCACAGGATTCCTAGATGATCTAATCTTCAATATAGTTATAAACCTATTCAATTTAACTCCAAGGAGGGATGAAGGGACCATGCATCATACTTAGGTAGGTAAACACAGAAATCTTGGAATTCAGGGCTAACAATTTCCCACAAGAATGATACCATTGAATCACTGGAAAATTAAAATCCTAAATTTACTACTTATTTATTTATTTATTTTAGCCAAGTGTAGATAAAAAGTCATATCTAGTGCATAAGACTCTCCCGTTTTTGCAAGGTCTACGAGAGGTTATTAGTAAACAGCCTTACTCTCAATTGGAGGAGGAAGTATACCCTGTTTCAGGTGTATGCTTCCTCCCACTCACAACTGAGTGGGTCCCACAACTGGGACCCACTTAGTTGTAAGTGGGAGGAAACATACACCTGAATAGGGTGTATTTTCTCCAATTTTGGAACTTAAACTCATGACACATCATTTTGGGAGAATCATTTGTCATTGCACTTATGTATAACCTCTTATCCACTATACCAAATGTTAATTAAAATGTTAACAACACTAAGTTATCTGCAAAACTTAATAGCATAAGAATAATGAGTAAATTATGGGGAATATTTGTTGATGAATAATGATTGTAACTATGTGAAGGCATCATTAGACCGTGCTTGATTTTTATAAATTAATTGAATTAATTACATCAAGAAACTAATTACACATTTTAGAATTAAGCAGTGCTGCCACAACCATATGGAAATGAAGCTTCATAACAAGATTCAGCTAGAGTAAGAGTGCTCCCTCAAGAATGTAGATATGGTACTTCTCCCGGAACTGTGTTAGTTTACAGAGCTTGGTCAACCCTTGATTGTAGTCAATCATCTAACTTTCAATATCTTTCCAACTCTTTTTTAACTTATTTCAATCGTGGTTCCTATGTATTTGTTTGGAAACAACTAATCCAGGGGCGTAATTAGAAATATTTGTCTAGGGAGTCGAGGCAACACTATCATATTTATTTGCAATTCAAGAAAAATACAAAGTATGATATATATACATACATACATGTCTTCCTAGATTAGTTTTGGAAAGAAAGAAAAAAAAAACATTAAATCTAACAAAAACTAGAATACATTTACAAGAAATAATATTCATAGAAATTAAATATAACAAAGTCACTATAATCAACCATAAAATAAATAGCAATTAAATTCAACCAAATTAGGCTACTATGGTCAACAATAATTTAAAATCAATGTCATACCTCTCAACTAAATAGAAATTGAACTAGAGAAGAAGATCATAAATCATAAGATATATAATTAGGAATCAAACTAAAAGATCAATAAGAAAGAAGAAGAATTTTGTACCTCTCAATATTTTCTAAGCTTTAAATAAGAAAACTCTTTCTTAAGTAAGGGAGAGAAGCTAATTAAAATGTGATTAAAGTGAGAGCATCTTAAGGAAGAATTATTGAAGAGAGAGCAATGAGTGATGAGGAGAGTTTTTTGGGTGGCTATAAACTGGAAGGGGATATTGTAATAGTTTTGTAAAACTGTAAAACTTAAGTATAATGCTTTAAGTGTAGTATATTGGGTTCCCCAATTAAATTCAAACATTATTTTTAGATGACCAATAAAATGCAAACTATATTATCATTTTTAAGGGAAATTAAATTCAATTCAATGAAGTTTTTTTAAAAGAAAAATTAGAAATTTTTTTGAGGCAAAGTAACAAGTACATCAACATCTAGAGTAGCTGAAAACAGAGGAATTACTTCTATCCATCTAATATTATCCTCTTGGCCTACCTAGCATAAGAAGCTAATAGCTTGGCAACCCTATTAACAAACTTAACAAGGGACTATACTAAAACTCCAAGACCTGCACATGGATAGGAGAGTGTGGACTTCATCAACAAGATGCCTATTAGCTCAAAAATTATCTCGAATTAGCTGCCTTGCACTAGTTCCTACTAATAGTCTAATACTGTATCCTCATAGTCTCTCTAATCTCTAATTATAATTCCCACACCAGTACAACATAGGTCCTTGAATAGCTATGGGATAGGGTCTCACTCAAGAAGAAAAAAGTGTGAGATATGGCTGACATGTTTTAGAGGAGGAAAAGGAAAAGTCAAAAGATGAAAGTAGGGATTTGGGGTGAAGAATTTTTATGGCTGACGTATTGGAGAAGGGCCAAGCTTTTCTCATAGGGCCAGCTCTTAAATGAGGTGTAAGACCTATTTCTTCCTACTATTATAGAGGTTTTAAAAAATTTTGGCAACGTGCCTCCGCCCTTATCTAGGTGTGTCTAGGACTAGCAAATAGTTGAAAAAATGAACAAAAAAATAAATAAAATAAGTAATTTAAGTGAGACTTGCAAATAATAAGAAAAATAAACAATAAAATGACTTACAATCTAATCCCAAATAGGTGGTACTAATCTACTTTTCAAGTTTGACTGCCTAATTTTCAGTTGTCAGGGTACTAATATATGCGCCCACAACTCCTTGGTTTATGCTGTGGTGTTGAAGATTTGGAGTTGGTGTTTACAATGCAACCAGCCAACCACAGATTGCAAATCGGTTTGTGCAAAATTGAAAGATTAAAACACCCAGTTAGTAATTAGATTACCTATTCAAACAAGGCCATCAAAATTATTTTTCCTTATTCTTTCTAATCAGTCATCACATCCCACAATGGCTATTCTTATCACCCATCATAATTTTTTTTTTTGAAATGGAAAATGAGATATAAAATATGTTGGTTAGGATGTCAGCATTAGCAAGCTCCAATTGTGGATTTTAAGAGGAAAGCCGCCAAGGAGAGAGACAGAGTATGTGTTGGTGTGCACCATAAGATAAGGCTCCTGCTGCTTCTTTTACACTAAGAAGTAGTAGAAAACAAATTGGTGTAATTATTATTTTTAATAATATATGTGATTTGAATAATTTGATTATCCAATTAATTGGTGACAATTTTGTGGTTACACAATATGAATCCAAAAAAAGGTGCCAGTTTACACATGATTGTCATACTATTATAGTAGTAGTTCTCAGCCTACAGTTGCTTTGATGACTTACAACTCATTTGGAAGCAGAGAAAATAATGAAATGGAAATGAATAAAAATAATAATTTTATATTTTTTTTTCTTCCCTTATTTGAGAGTTTTAATTGATGAAATTCATTTGCTTGTTTAGGAGTTTAAGTCCATTTCATTCCTTTATGATCAATCCATTATGAACTCACAAACGAAGACATAGAAATAAGTTTTTTTTTTTTTTTTTTTTTTTTTTTTTTTTTTTTTTTTTGTTGGGGGGTGTGGGGGGCGCTTAGAAATAAGGCTAGAATCTATTACAATAAGGTGACAAATTACACCTTAAAATCTCAATAATTGGTTTTTTTTTTTTTTTTGAATCCTCAAATGCTCTACAATGATGTAAAATTGGAAAATAAATTTTTGAATCAAATCTTTTATTAATATGTAGTACTTGTTTTCTAGTTTTCAAACTAAAATAAGTGCATAATTATAATAATAATAATTTATTAATGTTTATCTTTTTGCTTTTCCATCACTATTACCAAACACAAATGGTGGAAAAATAAAAAAACAAAAATCTATCATTTTTTATCTTTCAACTTTTCCATCATCTCAATCAATAAAGTAGAATTGATGTCAATTGACATGTGACATTATTTTTTTTTTTAATTTTTTGTTAATATAATTTTAGTGTACTCTCTTTATGATGTCATATTCATATTCCAGAAAATTTTGTGGTTGAACAAATGGATATATGAGTTAAATTTAAAAACTTTGACGATTTATATTAATTTAATTTGAACCACAATTTATTTATTTTTTATTTTTCATAATATGATAGTTACAATAATGGGAAGAGATGATTTGAATCTTGAATATTTCTGTTAGAAACGTCAAGAAATGTTAATTGAACTATAAGACTCTTGCTATAAAAACTATTATTTCATACAATCATATAAGTTACTATTATTATTTTTTTTCTCCTACAAAAAGTACGTAAGTTACTTATCCATGCCCCATCATTATAATAAGGAATCTAATGCATTTGTTGAATGCAATAGGTGCCTCACAACTGTGTTCCTTGGTTTGTGGATTCCTATTTGCTGTGAGACTTCATTGGGTACATCATGATTGGATTAAAGAAAATATAAAATAAAATAACCCATCAAAAAAATAAAATAAAATAAAATAATTAAACGTGACTTATAGAAAGAATGAAAAATTAGGAGAAACTACAATTTTCTTTATTTAATTGTGATTTTGACAAAAATACATTTTACCCACGTGAGACCTCGTAATGTGGATGTTCATCAAACTTTGTTGTCAAAATGTAGACTTCGACACTATTACACTTGACACTTAGCGTGCATTTGGATAAGAATGAAAAATTAAAATTATTTCATTATTTAGTTTATTTTTGTTACCATTAATGAGTCTCACTGCACTTTCTGGGACTATTTATGGGCCCCACTCTACTGTTTCAATTAACTTTTACATTTATTTATAATACTTTCACTAATAGTTTTTCAGTTTCAGTAAAATAAGCGGTATCCAAACACATCCTTAACTTGTCAAAATGTGGACATTCATCACGTGCTTGAGAAAAATATGACACTATTACTATTCAACATTTTACCAACTTGACACTTAACTTGTAGTTTAGAAATTAGCATTCTGCCCACAAAATGGTTTAGAAAAAATCATGTGCTTACCCATATAGTAGTGTCAATATTTATTGTTTCCACAATAATTAATGGCAAAATAAAACCAATGTGAGTGAACCTTTAGTTTCAAAACTATGATCATAAATAGAGTTATTATTTTATTTTATGTTTCAATAATATCTGTTTTTAATAATTGCTTTTTTATCATTTGATCAAGACATCAATTGATTTTTGGTGTAAGTGGGAATATAATATAACCTCAAATCTCTTATTCGATAATATGAGTTTTTTTTTCTTCTTCTTTTTGATGGGGAGTCTTTACTAGTTAAGCCAATTAAAACTCACAAATAAAGTAATTGTTGGTTACACTTAGAGCATGATGACGTGATGTTCAATCTTCACACGTATATTCTAATAATTTCCCTCACAAATAAAACTCATTCTCATAACATAGGCAAGTTCGCCTAATTTTTAAATATCCAATTGCCATTTTACTCTCATTTACTAGTGTTTTTATTATTTATTTAACCTTATTTATGTTTTAAACAACATAGCATTTATATTTTTCAAAGTAAAGGGTATAAAGAGATGACATCTTAAGATTAAGCCACAAATTTCTTCGGCTTCCTGATTGGCACGTATGTCCATTCCCTAGTCTTTGTTTGCAATTTCAACCAGCCTCTCTTCCCAGTTCCCATAAAATATTAAGGGGTAGCAGTGTTTAAATATTATTGTTTAATTTTCAGTGTTGTGGAAATATATGTTTGAATGTTATAGAAATACGTATTAGAAATGTTATTATTGTGTAAATACTGAAAACTGTTATTTAAAAATAGGTACCAAACAGCACCTAAAACCCCTCACCCCCAAATTTCATCAAATCACAACTAAAGACTTAAAAGTTTCCACAAAAACTTCCATAATGAATGGAACACATGCACAAATAGTTCTTAGGTACTTTTAAAGTACGGAGAATGATACTATACCCTTTTTTATTTATGGTGGGATCCACTCATTAAATTAATGATGAAGTCCACCATAAATATGAGAAGAAAAATCACCATTTTTTTATATTCCGAAAGTATTTAAAAATTTTTCTAAAGACAGACCCTTTTTGCATTGACATGTGTCATGTCTATATTCTTATCTAGTGCATTGGTTTCCGGTAAGAGATACAAACCAAGTCAAATTTGACATTATTCATATTTAAAAAGCTAGGGAAAATAATCTAATAAAACAATTGTACACAATTACGGATTACCTTCTCTTTATAATATCTGACCCAAGTTTTTTTTTTTTGGAGAAAGAAAAAAAAATTGTAAGTTGTTTGTCAAACATTCCTGTACGCTGGATATATGGAAGTCGATCAACACATTACCATTTTAAAACATGTCATACACTTTTTTTTTTTTTGGATAAACACATTACCAAAAATCTCGTAAGGCCCACCGCCCACATTAAATAGAGATTTATTATTATTATTATTATTATTATTATTTAATAATAATATTAAATCTCATAAGGCCCAGCGACCACACATAGGTCCAATAATTACTTTTAATCCCTATATTTTTTCTTGAAGAAGTGCTACATTAATGATATTTTACAAAATTTTTCACAACAAATTAGAGGTAAAGAGTTTTTATTGGTTCTAATTTGAATTCACAACTTAAATTATTTTTTTGTTCACCTATGATAATCAATAACAACCTACCACATGGAATTTTTTGTGAAAATATTACTGACATAACATTTCTCTTTGCCTTAATATGATTAGACTTTTTTTTAGAAACAATACAATTAAACTAATACTTGTTAAGGTCACAATTTCAGTTATAATAAATTTATACACAGTGTATAAACACTACTCATATGTAGGTTTTGGTTAATTCAACTGAAAAAAAAATATATATATATATATATATATATATATTTGAGATTCAATTTTTGCCTACACAAAAAATTAATTAGTGTTTTGATTAGATGATAAAAAATACAATCATCGAAGCGAATGTCATACGTTAAAACTCTATAAAATAAAATTAAAAAAACTACCCCTATAATTAACCTTAATTTTTTTTTTAACAAGAAATATATATGGACTATGGTCCCTTTATCAGATACATGCAAAACTAGAAACCTAAGCAAACCCAAATATGCATTATCCCAAAACCAAAACCACCCGGACTCCACTCCTATCTCTCAAATCCAGCTCATACTACATTTGGATTCCGAACCATATGATAATAGTAATAGTAAACACAGCGTACTGCAAAAGCAACTAAAGCCAAAGCCCAGAAACAAAACACAGCACACAAAAAACACAAACACAAACACACTCTCACTCTCTCTCTCTAAAAAGCAAAAATACTTTTATTTATATTTATATTTTTATTCCCACAATTCTATTACTTCGACCATAAGTTTCTTTCTCTCTCTGTATTTGCCAACTCGGTTTCACAACTCCGTCTCAGACCCTTTTGCCAACTCATTTGGAATCGGTGGGTTTCACACTCCCTAGTTGCAAGGACTGAGTCAACTCGGTCACCAAAGTCACCTGGGTCATCTAATCCTATGGTGAGGGCCTCCATAAATTGAAATACCCATTAAATTTTTCTTTGTTTTAGTCTCATTTCTTATTCAATTAAGCTTCAAATTGCAATCTTTTAATAGTAAATTTTGGTCTTTTGTACTATTGCATTGAAATTTGTGGTGTTTGAAGCATGCTTATGTTTGTTTTAGTTGTTAATTTTGGGAAATTTTGAGTTTTTGCAATGTGGGTATGAGTTTTTGAGTGTGTAACTTTTAAAAAATTGGGAATTGTTAATGTATTTTTTGGTACTGTGGATTGATAATTAGTGGTATATAAAGCAAACAAATTTGGTTTTAGTGTGAATTATAGTTATTAGAATCATGGGGTTTGTTTTTGGTATGAATATGCAATTGAGATACTATTTTTGTTTTGTTTGTTACTGTTATTTGTATTTATGCTTGAGTTGCATGTGGTGGATGGAGTTTTAATTTTGAAAAGAAAATAAAAAAGTTCATTTTGAATTATTTATTTATTTTTGTTTGTTTTATCTGTTTTGGGTGTTCAGTTTGTGTATTTGAGTTGCATGTGGTGGATTTTCCATGGAAACAGTGGTTGGAGTTGAGGGAAATGATGAAGGGAAGGTTGAGGAAACTGGGGTTGAGAAGAGTAGCTCTGCCCTTTCTTCACCAAAGCAGATTGCCGACCCAGTTGTCTACAAACTTGTCCGGGTATACTTCTTTTATATATATACACACACACACACGCACACTTGTGTGTGTCTTGTTGCTGTTATTATTTCTATTTATGGATAAATTGAGAGGGGGTTTTTCTCGTTGGGGGATGAAAAACGTTGAATTGGGGTTTCTTGAGATGTAAATGCAAAAGAACACCTTTTTGTTTATTAGTTTATATGAGAAATTAATGTTGAATGTTAAAGGATTCTTCTTATGTGATATCCTGCTAAATGCATATAGAAGCAGCTTATTAGGCAAACAATGTTATGCCTTTCAGCTCGTAGCAAAGTCTTTAATGTTATTGGTGTGAAGAAGAAATTATCATAAAATCCAAAGTAGATAATCAGTGAAGGAAGGTGAGATAGATAACCAATGTACTTGGTTGGCTGCAGTTCCTCAAGAGCACTGTCATTCCATTCAGTCTAAACACTTGGGAGTTGATTTCCAAGCTAGTGGGCCTTTTCCATCTTCGACACCTACCCGTCCAGAAAGGCACCTTTTTGAACACTGTACTAGGCATTACCTGAGAGAACCCAATAAGGACAAAACTAAAGATCAGAGCTCTTTAAATGCAGTTGTTCCCTGCATGTTATCCTAAGCACAGTTTTTTCCATTTCTTTTGCTTTGACCACGAATGTGTTGCATTGAAGTGAAAGTTTTGATATGTGCATCTGCTTGTCACAAAAATTTGGGTTTCTCCGCATGTTTCGGAATTTCTCTGTTCAAACTTAAAAACATAAAAGTTCTGGCACTGGTCCCCATTACTTGTAGAGAGATTTAGCCATGCCACTATACACTTCCATCTCAAAATGGAATCGACTGAAGGATGCTACTTGTATTTTTCTCTCTGTTCCTGTCAGTTTGAGGATAAAGAGATGAATCATGAGAGAGAGAGAGAGAGAGAGAGAGATATACCATTTTGCTTTCTCTTCTCTCGTCCTTGTACAGAGCCAACACACATCACATCCAAAGAAAGTTAGGCTCAAATCTCTGCACTCCTTATCCTTTTCTTCACTCTCTATAGCCTTAAAGTAAATGTGGATGAATTATATTGAACGCATTATTTGTTTGTCTTTGTAATTAGTGGTGAAGCAATTTAAGTCATAATGATTTTGCTTTCATAAAGGACCTATCAAAGACAGAAAATGAGAGTTTTGATAAGTAATAAAATTCATTGATACAAAGAAACATAAAAGGTGTGCAACCTTACTACACAAGTAGTATGTTACAAAATAGGATATCCAACTTCCAATTTTGGGCTGGTAGCACATTTAAAAAGAAAAATTATTATATGTTAATCTCATTTATGTGGAGTATTTTTTCATCTAATTTTGCATTTAAATATGTTCTTGTGTCTTATCTGATATTCAGGTTGAGGGAGATGGGAGATTAGTGCCTGCCACAGATGATGAATTAATGGAGGTTGAGGATTTTCTTGAAGATGACAAGACTGAAATGCATGATGTTGCTGACAGTGGGCAGACTGTAGGGCACATATCTGACGAAGGGGCATCCTCTGAGAAGACTCAATTAGAGAGCACAGAAGGTTAGCTTGTGTTACCATTACTACTACTTCTTCTTCCTCTGTTTTATTATTACCTCTCTGAACAACAATTTAAAGCAGATGGATACAAATTGTGTACTTTGCATACTGGTGGGATAGGGAACTCTGTATCTTAATGACTAGGCTGGAACATTCTGGATTTTATATTTCTGAAATTGGTTTTCTTTTATGAAATTAAATATTTTGTACAGATGGATTATATTTTGATTACTATTGATCATGAGGTTGGATTCCATTTTGGTAGCTAGGGGAACTAGGTTTTGGGTACACCTCATCCATATATATATATATATATATATTTTAAACTGTAATTTAGATGTTGTGTAAATATATATATCTGCTGGGTTGTTTTCCAAACTTACTGGCAGTCCAGTACCACTAAAGGTCTTTCCTTTTCAGCAACTTAGGACCACTAATTCATGTGGAAACTTATGCTTTTCATCTTAGTTTCTGGTTCCATCTGGATTTTAGTATCTGAATGAGCAATATGTGCCAGGTTTGTTAAAGTTGGAGAACTCAGAAGCTGATGCTGGTAAATTAAATGCACGGCCTGAGGTATTGGTTTGCCTTTTTTAATATTTTGCTCTTTTGGTATGTAGATTCCTTCTATGTTTCAGGACTGAATGGATACTTGAATATATATAATACTTGTGTGACTGTTTCCATAACCAGTTGTTATGAATGTTATAGCATTAATGTTGCTACACCATTACATGCCTTTTTTTATTTTTTGATTTGTAATTTTGATACTGGTAAAATAGCAATGGTTGAAGTAACTTTATTCTCAACTTTTTGTTAAATTACTAGTGTATGGGATAGCTCATTGGCTTCTTTGGCTTAAATATAAGCTGTATAAAAGTACGGATATGCGTAGAAAAAAGTAAGGCTTTAAGAAGCTGTACATAAGCTGGCTTAAAAGAAAAAGGCAGCTTATAAGCTTAATCAAAACTCTGTTACTTTATATTGCAGTGCACACTTTTTACCTGCATTTGTTGCAACTTTATCATTTTAATTAGAGCCAATTTTATTTTCTAGATTGCATTGTTTGAAAGCTTATGTCTGTTTCTGAATATTTAATATTATAAATTTATTGTTGAGAAGTTTTGTGGAAACTATGTAGGCTGTTATGAAGATTTCCTTTATTAGCCAACTTAGAGAGTTGTCAAATGTAATGGGTCTTAGTGATGGTAGTACTCTTATAGAGTTTAGGGGTTCCCTTTCATTTTTT
Organism: Quercus variabilis; assembly: GCA_030445155.1. Taxonomy (NCBI): domain Eukaryota; kingdom Viridiplantae; phylum Streptophyta; class Magnoliopsida; order Fagales; family Fagaceae; genus Quercus; species Quercus variabilis. Next base: position 8,016,224 of record CP129449.1, read on the forward strand.
TTTTTCTTTTGATAAATGATTCCCTTTCTTTGCTTGTAATACTTGATTTTTTTTTTCCAGCTTCCTTAGGTGCTCTCACACATGAGGTAGCTTTTCTGCAATAAATTACGTTACTTATAAAGTAAAATAAAAATGTTTGTGTTATATAACTGAAAAGATCAGTTTCTAATTAACCCTCCACAAATCTAGGGAGGCTATGCATTTTTATTTTGGTGAAAAACAATGCCTTTCTTTTCGTAAAAAACTTATTTTACGTATTTATAAAATAAAAGCTCTAGCGCAGACTTTATCCTTCATGCTTAACATGTAAAAGACTGAAGTTCTGTTCCATAAGTTGATGTAGAAATGGGCAATTAAAATTGTCCAACTCTTTGCTAGTATAACACATAATACTTGAGTTTATGTGATGTTATTTTGTTTAGTTGGATCAACATATAACTTCAACCTGTAGTTAAATGTGGTTACATTAATAATGATGGAAATAATTAAACTTGGATGTTGGACTTGTGGATATATCTAGATTCTTTCTAAGTACTGCACCAACAGATAGACAAAGGCCAATGAGCTCTAGCTCAAACACCACCTCTTCCTACCATAAGATAAGGTGGACTGTGGAGTGTATGGCAGTGGAAAATTTATAATTTTTTAGAGCTTAGTAGATAGGCATACTTGGATTAGCAAAGATATGGTGCAGTTTGTGCATGATTTTAGCACCAAAAGTGGGGGCAGAAAGGGTAACTGGATTAAATTACAGTACCCTTTACAATTTATATCTATTTTGCGAGCTATGGACTTTTTTTTTCGTTATTCTCTATCAGATTCCTACTCTTAGTGGTTTATTTGTTTATCCATACGTATATGCTTCCATGTGTTGAATTATGTGTTTCTATGTGTGCAAATGTGTGATTTTGGGATGTGTGGTAATTAATTTCTTTGGATCCTTCTTGGCCATAAATATATCTTGTAATTCATTGACGTGGTGTTGCTGAAGGTCAAATGCGAAGGAAGGCTCTGTTTAGGATCTCATGAACATTCTTCTGCTTGTAAATTGCAATTGTACACTGCTAACGTTCTGATTAGCATGATAAATTATTTTTGCATTGATGAGATGCTTCAATGTGAAATTCCCTTGCAGGAAATCATTCCCTCATCAGCGCCAATTTTGAATGACAATGATATCAATCAATCTGGAACCACCGTGGAGTGCCCTAAGCCTCTAGAGAAAACGATAGAAAATGTATCATCAACTTCTGCTATCCCTACTAGTTCTAGCTCAAAGCCTGATTTTTCCAAGCTAAATGGTGAAATTTGCTTGGATAAACTATCAATTAGAGAGCTCCATGAAGTATTTAAGGCAACATTTGGGCGAGAGACTACTGTCAAAGACAAGCAGTGGCTTAAAAGGAGGATTGCCATGGGATTGACTAATTCTTGTGATGTATCAACCACAACTTTTACGATTAAAGATAATAAGCTAGTGACGAAAGGTGAAGAAGAATGCAATAAGAATGTGGATGGTTCCTTCACCCAGGATCCAGAAGTTGGAACAACAGATGTTAACAGCAAAGGTTCACCAGCTAGTCATGGTAGCCAAATGGAAGATCATCAAATTGCTTCAGGCAAAAAATTGAGAAGCCATAGTTTAGAACTTGATAGTGGAAGTGAGCATCTTCACATAGAACAGGGAGCTGCCAAAAGAATTCGGAAGCCCACCCGGCGATATATTGAAGAACTATCCGAAGTAGAATCCAAAGATTATAGCCAAAGGTTGATTACTTCACCTAAGAATGCTGTACCTGGACAGACGTCTCCAAAATCTTCTGTCAGGCCTGTTAGAAATGTACCTTCAGAAGGGAGAATTGTTGTAACCAGGTTGGACTCTCTTGGAGGATCTGGTGTTCAGGTTCCTTATGTTTCTCGGGTCCGAAGAAGCCGGCCAAGGAAAAATGTCATGGCTCTTATGGTATGTGACACCTTTTATACCTGAGCAATATGAATGGGGCTTGGTAATCTGATTTTTTTTAGTTTTGGATTTCTGTTTCCTAAGCAAATGATATATTTCTAATTTCTTTCATACCCCAGTGGCTGCCAGGCATTGGTTTGCTATGTGTACATATTCCACATGCACATTTTTATGATTGTTTTGGATAATATTTTGGGGGTTGCGGGGGAATAAGAGCAGGTTGGCATTCTAGAATATTTGTATTATCCTTTGTATTTTTTGTGGTTATCGTTGCTGTCATCATCATTTCCCAACAAGCTTGATCTCAATCACACTTTCTTCCTTGAGATTGCAACGTGGAGGGTGAGATCGTGGGTTTAAGACCACTGGGTTTGTGTGTAACTTATCATCATTGATGTCAAATACATGCTTGCAATATATTCTCATCTCCCCTCTCTCTATCTGCCTCTCTCCCAAATCTTCTTTCACTTTTTGTCATTTGTTTTCTTTTTCTTTCTTTCTTTATTCTTCTTCTTTTCAATATTGGTTCTCATGATCTATACCTTTGAAAGTGCCATTTTTCTTTGGTTTGTTGTACTGTCTGATCTACAATTTATTCAACTTTTTTTTTTTTTTTTTTTTTGATAAGTAATTTGTCCCACTTAAATATTTAGGGGATTTGAACTTTCTGCATGTTCAGTAGGCTAGCGGTTTTCAAGAATTGTTGTTCAAGATGACGTGGAAACTGTGTTTTTAAAAGTTTTGTTAAAATACGTGTTTATAGTACTCATAATGCCAAAAATGTGTTTGATACAATGTTCCAAACAACATGTTTCAATGTGTGAAAAAACCTAGTTGTGTCTTTGGTATGTGTGTGTTTTAATTAACAAAAAGCTGCCAACCCAGTTAACATTATTACTTTTTAATTGGAGGAGAGAGAGTCCAGATATTACCATTGCCAACTTCTCCCCTTTCATTCACTTTACCAAATTGTTCTCTGCAGCTCCAAAATTCTCCTCATAATTTCATCCACCCCAAACCCTCACAACTCATTCTCATCGCCGGCAACCCAGTTGAAGGATGCCGTTGTGCAAGAGGGACAGCAGCAGAGGCTAGGGTTTGCAGAATTTACTTGGCGTGAAGGATGGAGACAGTAGAGAGAGTAAAGAGGGCTCAGAGAGTAGGGCTGACATGGCGTGGGAGAGAGAGTTAATAGAGGTGTAGTCTAATCAAAGTGGGACCCATGCATTTCTAATTATTACAAAAATGACACTGAACAACAGTTTTTGCATCTTGAAAACTGGAATGAGGAGCTTTCTAAAATCAGTGTTTAAACACTATATTTTGAGTAACATAACTCAAACACTCTTAAAAAAACTTGTCTACCAAACATGTTTTTTTGGGAACAACAGTTTTCAGTGTTTAAACTCTGAAAAATGTTGTTAAAAATCTAATACCAAATGGCTTGATTCATGAATTAAAATCTATGTATTCTGACTCTTGCATGTGTTGACTTCAGTGTCTTCTCTTTGAAGCAGCTCGTCCTATATCTTGTTTAAGGAGAATTGTTCTTTAATAAATGCTTTCCAATTGCAAGCATCCTCTCATGCATTCAATTCACCTGGAGGATGATATATATATATATATTTCTATGATGAATATTTCTGTCCATATTGCAGCTAAGTTAAAAAAAGAAAATTCTTCATCTTTTTAAAAAAAAAAAAAAAAAAATCCTTTAGGTTCTGTAATGACACTGTACCACTTTATGCATGATGCTGTTAATGTGAAAAAACAAAAATGGGGAAGCTTTTGTTCAAGAAATGGGAGTAAAAGAATAGTGGGACTGATTCATTTTGCATATCGGGAAAGTGAAAATCTTAATACACAATAGAAGCCAACACGAGTTAGAATGAGAAACTAGCTTGGATGCTAACCATAGCTGAGGTATCCACATGGGAGACTTCAAGATGGGGAACTCACGAATTCCATCTAAATATGCTTAAGACATAATTTAGGAGAACTGTGTCAGTATCAGTAATCATACAAGTGCATAGTCGTACTAAGAATAATGTTGAATAAGTTCATTGGTTATTGGAAGCCAAAGAGACAAGGATATGGCTTCAGTTTCATGGCCAGTGCATTAGCAGGCTTAATATAACATTTTGCTACCATGATCCCTGCTGATGGAAGAACACTGGTCTGCCATTTCCTGATTGATTATTCACCAGAATTCTGTTTTAGGAAACCTAATGAGAAACTCTCTAATAGGTTTGCTGGATGCAACTGTAGGATACATTTTTCACTAGTATGCACAGTTGTATTTAAAGTATATATCATTAGTGGATGAAACTGTAGTTGAAAGTGTCATGAAAGAACGTGGCAAACATTTTGAAGCATTTGTTTTAAGGAAAATATCTGGGATATATTTTGTTGTATGAACTGGTGGAATGTGCTCAAGATTTTCCTTGTATACCTTCCTTGTAAGGTATTATCTGTTTATTTGCATTTTATATGCCAGATATCTTGCTTTTGCTTATGTGTTTTTTTTCTTTTTTTTTGATAAGTCTTTTGCTTATGTGTTTTGAACTAATTGTATGAACATATTTGAATTCTGTGATTATTCAACCATGAGCTGTTGGAGGAATTCAGCAGTAAGTAAAGATTTTGACTTATCTTATCACCAAAAAAAAAAAAAAGAAAAGGAAAAAGAAAAAAAGAAATCAGTGCAGAAAGATTTTGGGTTCTGTTTAGTAAGAAGCTATACCTCTGCCTTGATTAACAAACAAGCCATGATTAAATAACACTTGGCTTTGTTTAATAAGTCTTGTAAATAATTTGTAATTGAAACATAATTGATTAAGAAACTTACCGAAATCAATGATTGGTATTTCCTTGTGTGGATAAACAACACTTACCAATAACAAACAACTACTTTATGAAACTCATGGACTATGAAAAAGAATTGGACAAGCTCCAGGGTTGTGTGTATTGTAGTTGGTTACTTGCCTTAGGAAATTCAAATGTGTAGGATTTTGATAGTCATGCTAAAATTAAAGACGGATTAGATTTTGCAATAAGTTGGATAGAAAATTAATGGTATGCAATTATAATTAACCCAATATGGTTTTTCTAAGTTTGATTTTATTTTGTTTTACTGAAATTGTTATACTACACAAGAACTGATGTGGTTCAATTGTCAACTGGTAGAAATTCAATCCAAGTAGCATGGGCATGGCAGCTAAACTAGTAAAGAAGGCCCTTGGTGTACATAATTCTCAAACAGATGATAATAAGAGGGACAAAGTTTTGAAAAAGAGATCTTCTGCAGAACAGATTCAGCAGCCGGTAAGACCAAATTTGGGTGCATCACTTGACAATTTGTATTAGTTATTGGCATTTTGTCTGGCCGAAAAACTGTTGTATAATATTTTAGCAGCAAATCTTTTGGTTTGTAGTTTCTTTTCCATGTCCCCTCTCTAAATACTTTCCTTTAAAAATTTTTGGGTGTAGTATTCCTTTTTGTCAAGGGCTAAAACTCCTAAAATTTAAGAAACTCTGATGGCCATAATATTTTCTTATTTGGAGTTTGTAAATATGCTGGCTAGTCTATGTTCTTCTGCCTCTCATGTTGAGGCCAAAGTACAGCACGCATATTTTGATTGACTGTGATCCTTGCACCTGGATTGTATTACAGTCCTATTCCATGATGCTTGTTTTTGGGCAAGTTAAAACTTAAAACGCCGTCTGTAGTTATGGCATTAGTCCCCATGGATAACAAGATAAAGAATCTGACATGGTTTGTTTTAGTTTCTTTGTAGACTATCAACTGCTGCATTAAGAGAGAGAAAAAGGGGGGGGGGGGGGGGGGTGGGGGGGGGGGGGGGGGGGGAGAGGAGGGGCTATACCTAGTGTTTGTTAAAGGATTTCATAGGTGCAGGAGACGAAAAGAGATGGTTACAATTATATCATTTAAGCTGTGTGCATTCTTTTAAAATGGTTACTTTTCTGGATCTGATATGCTGTTTCTCTTGAGCAGTGGAGTGGAGTGCTGTATAATCTCTTGTATTTAAAATTTAATTGCTTTTTAATTTTATAGGTAACTATTAAGTTCTTTTTCCTACGTAGTTTTTTTCTGAAGTAGAGAAAGATAGGCAGCGGTCAGTAATGGGCAGATTTGAACGGGGAGAAAATTTGGGGCTGACACAGGCAGATTCGTCTGGGGATAATTCAGATGACAATGTGGTAACTGTTCCCACAGCAAAAGGTGGAATGAGAAGGAAACATCATCGAGCTTGGACTCTTGTTGAGGTTATGAAATTGGTTGAGGGTGTATCCAAGTGTGGAGCTGGGAGGTGGTCTGAGATCAAACGACTGGCTTTTTCATCCTATTCATATCGCACATCTGTTGATCTTAAGGTACAAAATCTCTCTTAATCTTTTTTTCCTAAATTTACAGTTAACTCATTTGAAATTGTTATCTTGATGTGAAAGGCAAGTTTTTGGATGATAGTCTTTCCAAATACCCTTTAGGTTGACAAAAGAATTAATTGTGTAGGACAAGTGGAGGAACCTACTAAAAGCTAGCTTTGCACAGACTCCTCCAGATGATGGGGTAAGCTTTCACACTTCTAAGTTTCAACATTCTTTAATTTGGGTAGCTTGTGGAGGAGGGTGGCAGTTCAACCTGATGCCCTCTTCCAATGCATTCAAGTTTTGAACTCTTAAGGTTAGCTTTTATGTAAACTTGGTGTAATGCCATCGTCACATTCTCTTAATTTCAAATTAATGCTTTTTACCAAGGAAGAAAACCCAAGATTTTAATGGGTTCCACAATCACTATATATTGGTTTTACTCACTCAGTCTTGTATTACAGTATGTGCTTGAATGAGCATTGGCACTGCAATTACTGACATTTTCTCACAACTTACTTTATTGAAAGGGAAAAAAAAAAAAAGAAAGCATACCACCATTGTTTAAAACGTAATCAGGATGTCTCAGTTGAAGTTCTGGAGGCATTTCAACTTTTCAAAAAAGGAAAAGTTATGGAGCCATTAGGGTTCATTTTTAAATTTTTGTGGCTAGCTTTTAGCTTATGTTGTTTCTCTTTCTGTGATCAATGATAGTTGAACTCCCGGAAGCCTACTTCAATGCCCATCCCTGAATCAATTCTGCTACAAGTAAGAGAGCTTGCTGAGATGAATGCACAGGTTCCTACAAGTATTAGCTCAACCAAACCGATAATGGGTAGTAGAAATTTGCACGAAACAAGATCTGGGTACTTGTAACATTGTAAATAATACCATTTGAGCTGTCTAAAATGAAAATAAAGTTACTAATCTGTATGCATAAAGCGCCTCCTTGATATCCAGTTTTATGATGCTTTTGTATGGATGTTGGTGATAGGCATAAAGGAAGTTTATGAAAGATTTACTCTTGCCATGAAAGCATTCTTATTTCTGTTTTTGAACCATAATGAGTGGATTGATTGATGAAGGTAGGACCTGTTATTGCATATAATGGTCACATCATTGAGGTAAGCTTGTTTGAAATTTTGCTTGAACTAGGGAAGTAATATTATCTAAGATGATATTTATATCTGTAAGATAAATAGTATTCATTTGCTAAAAATGCAATCTTCATTTAAAAAAAAAAAATTGAAGATATAATTCATAATTTTCAAGATATTATATAATAGGATTTTTAATTTGTTAAATGACTTGAATTTTAACAAATATTCACCTTTCTATGGGAAAATGGGTGAGATTTTATCTACTTGATATGTTTGTTATCATACGCTTTTCTTTATTGTGAAAATAGAGAAAATTGATATTTTCAATAATAAGTAGCTTATTATTGTGCAATTTGTTTAGTTTTGAAATTTATGTTTTGCAATTTGTATAGTTTTAAAAATAGAGAAATTCATATTTTTTTTAGGCTCCGCTTGGGAGGAGGGAAGGGAATGGAATGGAAAGAAATAAAAAGAATAATTTTAAAATGTTCTTCCCTTCTCTTGTTTGGGAGTTTTAATGGAGGGAATAGAAAGTTCATTCCCTTGTTTGGGAGTTTAAGAGGGAGGGAATAGAATGGGTAGGAGGGAATACTCATTTCTTTCTATTCCCTTAAAATCTCAAATTTTCATTCTCCCCGAAATTGGGAGAAATGGGAGGGAATGGAATTAGATTTAATGATTTTTTTACTAAAACTCTTAAAATACCCCTATATATTCAACCCTTTATTTTAAAACAGAGATTTAATAGTAATATTGTCATAAAATGATTCCATTCCATTCCCTTAATATTGCTTCCAAACAGGATTACTTATATTCCATTCATTTTCATTCTTTTATTTTAAAACATCTAAATAAGGTTACTTAATTCCATTCCATTCTATTCTTTTCCATTCATTTTCCTTACTTAAATACATTCCATTCCTTTCCTTTCCTTTATGATCATCTCATTTCATTTCATTCCATTCTCTTATGAACTCCCAAGCAGAGCCTTAGGGAATAATGCAAAAGCACTCCTCGAACTTTGGGTTAAAATGAAATTGATCCTCTTTATTTTTAATTTGAAATTAAAACTCTATGAGGTTTAGGAAATGACCAAATTGGTCATTTTGTTGCATTTGTGTTAGTTGGGTTGAATAAAAAGAAAAATAGTAATAAATTTTTAAATAAAATAAGTCATTTTAAAAATTCAAATGGTCTCCCTCCCCCTCCTTGAACAGAAGAAGAACTGAAGCACTAGGATAGATAAGTTCAATCAAACTAGTATATCTCTTTTTTTAAAGGAAATTTTTAAATTTTTCGCTGAAATTGGATTGAATCATGTGTGCGCTACTTCCATTTTTTATTGGTTAAGTTTTGGTTTAAGCTTGGGCCACCATTGAATTAGTCAGGAATTTGACATGTTTATAGAGGTTTTGAGTCGTAAGGTACCTTCTTCTAAGCGGAGGCTTGTATAACATTTGTGTTGTAAATTGTGTTACGAAGGAAGGTGGTGGATTTTGTGTTTCAAGGCTCGTCCCATGTTGAAAGTTTACAAAACCTTTGTGGGTTTATAAAGTAATACAAACACAAACAAATGAAGTAATTGAGAGAACTTTTGTGGGTTTATAAAGTAACACAAGCACAAACAAATGAAGTAAATTGAGAGAACTTATGGACATGAAACTCCAGAACAGATGTGCATTACTCCAATGTGGAGCTTTAGAGGGTCTGAATCAAAGTTAAATACACAATTTTTAATAAACTTCTCCTAATGTTTTGTATCTAGGAGGTGAATTTTTCTTAACAGCTTTTGCAGGTAGGGATAATTATTACCTTAAAAAAAGTGTTTCAACGTGCTTCAAAATTGTATTATTTTCTAATCATTCTTAATTTCATTATCACCTTAATGAAGTGTTTCAAAGTTGTATTATTTTCTAATCATTCTTAATTTCATTATCACCTTAAATGAAGTGTTTCAACATGTTTCAAAGTTGCATTATTTTCTAATCATTCTCAATTTGAATTTCTACATTATATAATAGTCTTTTAACTTACAAATGATTTAGATTGTGCTTACTGCTTACTATTTACCACTATATGTGAAAATGAGTGAGATATTATCAACTTGACAATGATCTACCTGATAAGAGACTATAATATGATTTGCCTTCTAGAGATTTTAGTTAAGGGATAACTTAATGGGAATTATCAACAATTTCCATAGAGCATTTAAACTTTTTTTGATTTCAGGGTGTAATCTGAGATTCTGAATTCCCACAAGGTAAAATCTCGTTTAGTTAAATGGCAAGTTCCTAGTAAATGGTGAGTCAAGTTGAATACAGATGAGTCTCACTAGGTAATGACCTAGGACAGTAGGTAGAGGTGGGATTTTTAGAGACAAAGATGGATGTTAGATCTATGGTTTCTAATGCCTTAGAGGAATATCTACAAGTGTCGTAGCAAAGCTTTAGGCTGGGATTGTTTATCCCTTATTATCTCCATGATCTTTTGAGTAGTTGTGGAATTGGATTCTTTATTGCTGGTTTATTTTCTTGACTGTTCTATTAAGGTTTACACTGGGTTGGTTTCACTAGTGGATGATAAAATACATGTGTCTCATGTGGAGGATACCTCAGAAGGAACTCAAGGGTGTCTACAAGGAGGCGAACTTGTGTGTCGATGCCTTGGCAACAATAGGGAGAGATCAAGCTCAAGATCTTACTTTGTTTTCTTCTCCCTCTTATACTATCTTTTGTTGTATTAATTTTCAGTGTAAGTGAGAATTGAACCCTAAATTTTTTATTTGACGATAAAAGACTTTGCTAATTGAGCTAATTGAAATCCACATATTTTAATGCTTTTGATTTGCCATGTATGTAAAAGATAGTTCTTTTTTATTATATCAAAGTACTAGTTCTTCCTTACTCTTGTCTTCTTTAATTATTCTTAGATTAATAATTGCCAATAAATTTGTATCACCTTAGGTAAACAAACTCAAAATAGGTCATGTAGCTTGAAAACAAATTCTTTAATTATTCTTAGATAAAAGATTGTCAAGAAATTTTTGTTGCTTCAGGTAAACAAACTCAAATTAGGTCATGTAGCTTAAAAACAAATTCAATCACAGACAAAATGACAAAAAAAATTATTGAAAAAAAAGGCGCACAAAATCATGACATCAAAACACCTAGGTGAAGTTAAATTGTTTAGAGCGAGTCTCTCACACATAAAAATGTTAGGTGAGGTCATTGAGTTATAGACTTATAGTCAAGTTTTTTTTTTTTTTTGGCTAAAGACTTATAGTCAAGTTTTGGGCATTGAAATCTCCAACTATGATATTTGATTTTGGGTATTATTTATATTAGTATGTAACCTATGCTTATGCATGAAAATGATGAATTATAGTGATGCTATTGATGTTAACTTGAGTTATAAAACATATAGGATATTAATTTGATCAAGACATTTAGAGGTACTAAAATAGTTTTTTCTTACAATTTTCATGATATTGGTTTTGCCAAGTTTCTCATTGCATTGTTATTACGTATGTAATTTTGAAAATCGTGATTGGATACTACATATACAATATTAATTCACAATCATTGTCTGTAAAATTCTACTAAATACAACACAAAATAAAAAAATAAATTGATCCAATAATATCTTCAAAATTAAATGAGGATAAGTATATGAGATTGTTTAGCTCAATTACAATTTATTATGTTCAAGATTTTGGTATACAAAATATCTAAATAGAAACAGTATAAAAAAAATGTTTATTAGTTAAAAAAAAAATACAAAAATCTAAACAATTTAATTTGTATGGAAAGCTAACAAAATTAAAATTTAATTTTGAATCTAATTAAATTTTCTCTAAGCATTGATTATATATATATATATATATATATATAACCCAAATCAAATCAAGAGTTAAATATACAAAAAAGTTGACAACATTGGAAGAGTGACCCGGCTCCTTTTAAGTGCCTTGCAATTAAGGAGACTGAAATCTTATAATATTTTGTTTTTGCTTAACATTGTATCTGCACACTTTTTCCATTTCAAGTTCACAAAAGGAGTATAAACATAATTTTCTATCTAAGAAGCCAAGGTTGCTGCTTGGTTCGATACAATTTGAGGCGTAAGACAATAATTTTAGTGCGACCTTTTATATTTAAATATGATTTATTTAGTTTTCTGCATTATATAATACCTAAATTCATTCTTCTTACTAATTAATATGCAAAATTACTAATTATATTTTTATATTTAGGTTTTGTTAATGTCTATTTTCGAAAATTGATAATACAAATGCTTTACTTAATCTTCTTGTGACATTATCAATTTTAATTGAAACTAGCCGCGAACCCACGCGTTGCGCGTGATAATTATCTTTATGGTGGTTTTATTAAAAAAAATTTACAATTTAAACTAATCTAATAATGAGTAATGTATTTCGTAATTATATTTTTATTTATTATAGAAACAATCATAAATGTAATATAGGAACAATCGAAAACACCAAAAAAACGTAAACTAAAAAAAATTAATAAAACTTAATAATGATTAATTGAACCAATATTAGAATAAAATTTTGTTTTTGATAATCTATTAAGGTTATTTTCTTTGTAGAAATTATAATTTCGGCCACCTAAAACATATTATCAAATAAACAATTATTAGCAAAATCTAATAATTAAATTTCTATACATGCATTGTTATAAAATAATAATAATTAAAATAAAATTGCAAAAGTTAAAATTTGTCACCTATCCAATTATTTTCGTTTGGCTAACATTTGCTTTTCTTTAAATAAATGGCATTATAGAGTACTTCTAATACAACTATTAAGAGTACTTTGTCTACCACAAAGGATTAGAAAATAAACAAAAATTAGTAAAGTCTCATAGTTTAACATCTAAATTGAGGACTATAAAAAATCATGCTATGTAACTGAATAAATACCAAATTATCCAAATTGTGCTATGTAATAGAATAATATTATATTTTTATATGCTATATTTAATTCTTTAGAACGCAATAGGATAACATTTAACAATCAAAGAAAATAAAAAATAAAAAGAACAACAACAATTTAAAAAACAAAACTAAATCGCATTAACTCAAAATAGAGTTTTAAATAATATAAAAAATTATCAACCTAAAGTAGAGATGCAAGAAAAATAAAAAAAATCCACCAAAAAATTTAGAGAGAGAGGGAACCTTTTTTTTTTTTTTTTTTTTGGTGACAGAAAACTATGCATAGAATAGAAGAGATAGTGACAAATTTATAGTAAAAGTGTGTGAATAAGAAGAAATAAAAATAAAGGAAGATGAAGGGAAAGTGGAAGAATGATATTAATGTATAGGGTAGTGGGGAGATGAAAAGGTGAGGAAGGGAGAAAGATTGAAGAAGTAGTAGGGAGATGAAATGGTAAGAGAGAGAGAAAGGTTGGAGAAGTGTAAATATTAAAAAAATAAATGTTAAAAAAAATCACAGGAAAATTGAAAAAAAAAAAAAAAAAAACTAAAGCTTAAAAGGCTTTTACATTGTTGTTGTTGTTGTTGTTGTTTTTTTTTTTTTTTTTTTTTTTTTTTTAATTTTTTTAATTTTTTTTTTTATTTTTATTTATAAGCTGAAAAGACTCATACAAAACCCTAAAGTTGAACTGAAAAGGTTTTGGGTTGGGTTTGATAGTGGAACTAAATAAATAAGAGGTGGAGTAGATTAATTATACAGATTTATTATAGGGTGATAGTGGAAGTAAATAAATAAGTAGTGGATTGGATTTATTATAGGATGATAGTGGAAGTAAATAAATAAGTAGTGGACTGAATTTATTATAGGGTGGTAGTGGAAGTAAATAAATAATTAGTGAGCTACATTTATAGGGCTGAAAATTGTAAAAACCATTTTAAAATTGTAGGACAAATTATTATTATTTTTTAAAAGAAAAAAAGAATGACGTGACAGCTGATGTAACGCAACGTGAGAGCAGCAGTATTAAATGCTACGCTTCAGCTTTTAGTAACATATAGAATATAGAATATAGATATAGATTCTATTGATTTTAGTTTTGAAAAATTTTATTGCAAAAACAATAATAACAAGTATTGTTAATAATAATTTGTAATACATGCATTTGAAAGAGAATTTTTTCCTTTTATATAATTATCTAGCAATCTTAACTTGCTGAATTAAAGATGAATTCAATACATAACTTGATGAATTAAATTGTAAATAAATCAAGATAGATTTTATGCAGAGAATCAAAGATCATGGTCTACAATTTTATATATAAAACTTAACATGATTGTGTGTGTATAATGGTAAAATACAATTAACACCTATGAGGTTTGGACAATCAGTCAAATTCAAGACTTTTCAAAACTAACTAACTTGAACCCTATACCATTACCTTTTTTTTTTTTTTTTTGGTAAAAACACTATTTTGGTCCTTACATTTTGGGGTTACAGTCAATTTGATTTCTACATTTTGATAGTAGTCAATTTGATTCCTGTTATTTTTAACTTACAATTAATTTGGTTCCTACCATTAACGGAAAATGCCTACGTGGCTAATGGTGTTCATTGTTGACATGCTTCCTGTTAATGTGGCAACTTAAATAGCAATAAAAAAATGTTAATTAATATTAACTCATACCATGTCAATATTTTAATTAAAAAAATAAATAAACAAAATTAAAAAAAAAAAAAAAAATTCCTTGTATGGAATTGCTAAAACCGTAGCCACTCATTACTAAAGGAATATCATCAGACATTCATATTCAAGAAAAAAAAAAAAAAAAAAAAAAAAAAATCAAGTGTCTACACACATTCAAACTCTCACACCACAGATTCAAATCAATGCATTTTCTTTTGTCTTCCATCACAATAGTAAATGCTCACACCGTCGTCGTCAATAAAGCCCAAGCAAAGAAGGTCCAAATCGGTGAAAATATTTGGCAACCAAAAAAAATTGCAAGAAAGTAAAAAACAAAACTGAAAAAAGATGTGAAAATCTGTTTGGTCACCAAGAAATGTTAAGAAAATTAAAAGAAAATAATAAAATTGGTATATATATTAAAAAAAAAACTATTTTTGAAATTGATGCGGTTGTTTTTTGCTATGTAAGTGCTGACGTGGTATTAAAATTTTGACACATCTGCATTAGATATGCTATCACAACACACAGCTATATAAGTATTTTTTGTTAATGAGTTAACGGTAAGGATTAAATTGATTATAAGTTAAAAATAAAAAGGACCAAATTAATTGTAACATATGAGGACCAAAATGGTGTTTTCGCTTTCTTCTTCTTCTTCTTCTTCTTTTTTTTTTTTTTTTTTTTGGGATTAGGGACCAAATTGGTCTGTTTTAAACAGTTTTGACCTGATATTAGTTCAAATATAAGAATAAGGAAGTTAACTCTCTCTCTCTCTCTCTCTCTCTCTCTCTCTCTATATATATATATATAGTCATTGGGCTGGACCGTTCACATAAAAATGGGCCTCCATATTAATTAGTCCACACAACTATTTTTACATTCTCAATTCTGATAATCCAAAAAAGACCTACACTGTCACTTCTCTCTCTCTCTCTCTCTCTCTCTCTCATATCAGCTTCTGAGATCGCCTGGTACTGAGTCACGGTGAGTCACCCATTAAGCAAGTTAACTCGTTCACTTGTCTCTCTCTCTCTCTGTCTCTAGAAATTGTTTTTGTTCCAGTTGGTGCAATTAGCATAAGTTACTTCAAATAAATTATGTAAAAAAAAAAAAAAAAACTCATTGTAATAAGAAAAATATAAAAACTTTTTTGTTTTGTTCTTTTTTGATTTACTGTTCGTTTGGTTGCTGAGAAATCGATGTAAAATAAAAATCAATAAGAGAATCCAATGGAATTGGTTACTTTCCCACGAATTCTCAGCATTTTTGGTTATCTAAATTGCTATAATTTTTGTGAAAAAAAAAATGAAAAAGAATTGTAATTTCTTTTTTTGGTTGTTGTTTCTTATATTTTGATACTTGTGGTTGCAGTTCAAGTCATAAGGAAAAATGGGTATCATAGAAAAGATCAAAGAAATTGAGGCCGAGATGGCTCGGACTCAAAAGAACAAAGCCACAGGTACTGCTAAATCCAATGCACTATAGCTTGTTGATCAGAAATTTCATCTGGGTATGCTTTGTTTTGTCTTGCCTTGTGTTTTTGAGCCTCAATTTTAATAGTTACTGTCAAATTTTCAGTCTTTGATGTAATGTTTAAATATCACAGGATCAATTTTTAACTGCTATTGTCAAAGTTTCAGTATTTGATGTGATGTTTTAATTTCCCATTATCGAATTTTCGAAGCTTTGCCAAATTTTCAGTTTTAATGTAATGTTCAAGTATCCCACTTTAAATTTTAATACATGCACCCGACCCTAACTAGTATTTTATGGATCTATAGCTGACCCCAAAATTTTGGGACCAAGGCGGCTGTTGTTGTACTTAAAATTTTAGTTGTTGATATAAGGTTCCATTTAAATATATGTATACTCTTGTTGAGATTCTTAGTTAAATATTTGTGCTTGGTGGGTAAATATATTTTGTTTGATGGAATATGCAGAGTATCATCTTGGTCAGCTCAAGGCGAAGATAGCTAAGCTAAGGACGCAATTGTTGGAGCCTCCAAAAGTATGCTAGGACCTGTTGGGTTCCTGTTTTTTGAGAACATTTTTCTGTTTTTAAATTTACATAAATAGAGCAAAAATGCTACCAAAGTCGCGAAAGATGTTTTCTGAAACTGTTTTTTGGTTTCCATTTAGGAAGGACTAAATACTTAAAACATCTTGCATGTAAGTTTTGTTTTTGTCATCTAAAAACAGTTTTAAACATTTTTTTTGTTTTTTCCCCCCTGAAAGGCTGAAAGTACAACCAAAGCCCCTAGTTTCTTGTGTTTTGCTTCCTCAATGGCTAACTTCAGATGAATTATCACTTATTTTTATTTTTGTGTGGTTGAGGAAGTGATGCTAGCCTGTATTGTGTCTGGTAATTTAAAGACTTACTTATTTAGTGTTTTTTCTTTAGATGTATTTTGTTTCTTTTGTATGTTTTAATTTCGTGTTATTTTTTCCATGGCCCATTGGTGTAGTCTGTTTTGTGAATATGTTCAAGTTGTGGTTTTTTATTGTTTGAACTATGAAACAGGGTTCTAGTGGAGGTGGAGAGGGCTTTGAAGTTACCAAGTTTGGCCATGGACGTGTTGCGCTAATAGGATTTCCAAGGTTTGCCATCTGTATGACTTGAACATGCATGCAATCTTCTTATAACACTCAACTCTGCAGTAGTAATAACAGGCCCGCTTTTTGCTTCATGATTTCTTTCAAAACCTAAGCTTAGTGGCCTCTCTCTCTCTCTCTCTCTCTCTCTCTCTCTCCTGTAACACACATACACATTCCCAGGAGCATTTTCTATTCTCCATATGTTTTGGTTGATTTAACAGTATGTATGTCTGAAGACGTCAATTCTATTACTAATATGCTTGCAGTGTGGGGAAGTCAACACTTTTAACAATGTTGACGGGCACACATTCAGAGGCTGCTTCTTATGAGTTTACAACACTTACCTGTATTCCTGGAATTATACACTACAATGATACTAAAATTCAACTGCTCGATCTCCCTGGAATTATTGAAGGTGCTTCTGAAGGAAAGGGACGTGGGAGGCAGGTAAAATAACCCTAAGTTTTTCTTATGTTGTGATGATTGTGCATCTTACTTATTAAAAAAAAAAAAAGATTATTTTTTGTGCATCATTTGTGTGTATATATATGTATATATAAATTAATCTCACGAGGTAGTTAAGAAAAGGATTATTTTTTATGATTATTGCGTCTTAAATTGAATGTAAAAAACCTTTTGAGTTGGCACCTGATTCTTTTATAAATATTTTTCTACTCAATATGGCATGGTATCTTGGAGATTAGAAGAATTTAACAAGACTATTTTCTCTTAGGTTATTGCTGTTGCCAAGTCTTCAGACATTGTATTGATGGTTCTTGATGCCTCAAAGGTATGTATCTTTATAGCTATAGTTTTGTTGCTAATATAACAAGTTGATGAGTCAAGTTTGTGATTATTGTAGTGAGTTCTTGACTCGTTCAACTGGGGGACTTACATGCATTACTCATGAAAATTTCCCCCAAGTTGGAAAATTAATAACCAGAAGAAATTATCTTTGGTTTTACTGCAAGAAATTGGGGGCTGACTGGTTACCCATGGGAATTGCAAGAGTTTACTAAATTATTTAGTGAGATGCAAAATACCTTTTTCAGCTTACAAGATTTGGCTGCACTTCTTGTTACCTGTTCCTAGAATGTCACACTTTGCCAAGCTGTTAATATAACTGTGTAAATCAAGCTTTTTCCTCTTTACATTTCTTTTTTTAAACCCATCTCTTTGCTCTACCTTGTGAGCTGTTAGTAGCTTGGTTATTTTCCCTTTTCTGAATATAAAATCTTTTATATTTTTATTAGGTGTTCTTGTTATGACGTTAATTGTTTTTAAAATGCTTCAGAGTGAGGGTCATCGTCAAATACTGACAAAGGAATTGGAAGCTGTGGGCTTGCGTCTAAACAAGAGACCACCTCAAGTATGTTGTTTTCAAGGATGTGTTTTTAGTATTAACATTTTCAAGAGTTTTCTTTTATAGGACTCAGCCTGCCTTGAATTCTCTAGTCATTGGTTTCTTTGATTATTTTTCACAATTTATTTGTTGATCTAGTGGGACCTTAGTTGACCTTTTTGGTTTGCTTTTTTGCAGATATACTTCAAAAGGAAAAAAACTGGAGGCATTTCGTTCAACAGTACTTCTCCTTTAACTCATGTGGATGAGAAGCTGTGTTATCAAATTTTGCATGAATACAAAATCCACAATGCAGAGGTACTTGGTTTAAAATTTACCTCAATTATTCATGGTTGTGAGTTTGCACCTTTAATACTGATAAATGGAAAAAATTGAATTGGAATTTAACTGCTTAATCAGGCAACTGCTATAGAGTGAAAAAAATCTTTACTAGCAGCTTAAAGTCTTTAGAAAAATGTTGTTGTTGATGGTTAATTGCTGATTATACGTACTTAATGTACTCTGTTCAGGTCAACTGCAAATTCTTTATTTCCCATCATATGAAAAATTTGTTGTCTGTTGCATTTCTTGGGAAAAAGGGAAAACAATATCCCTTTCTATGTGCAATAAATGAATCAGAATGAAGCTGTTTTGATCTTTGCACATATGTTTTCTTAGAATGGCTTGTGTTCTTTGTTTACATTATTAAATGAAAATTACTGCAATACTAGAAAGTAGCAAATGAAATTTTGAGTAGAATTTCCTATACTGTTTTTTCTGCTTGCATCTTTTGAATTTTGTCTCTCTATTTTCAATTTAGAATTGTCAGGAGAAAGTTTTCCATGCTCAGATCCCACATAGCTCTTTTGTATATACACATATATGTAACTATAAGTAAATGTAGGAAGGAGGAAATTTGAGTAAAAGTAGCAGTTGAGGTTCCAATATATGGAGAAGTTCTTTCACCTGTGCAGCATGGTTGATGCTTCAAAGTGTTTCAGTACTTTAAACTATGTTGTTCTAATGGTAGATAATTATTTAGAGGAAGATTGCAAGAGAATATCATTGTGAACAAGTGCCTGTTTGTAGAGGTGTTTGAGTATTGTTGTTCAAAATAATGTGAAAACTATGGTTTAAAAAAAGTTGTGAAAACACATATTTAAAGTACTCATGATGCAAAAAATGTGTTTAGTACTATATTTCTAATAACGTCTTTTCAAAAGTGAATTAACATAATTGTGTGACTGGGGTATATGTTTTTTTTTTTTTTTAAGTGATTACATGTAGTCTAATTAGTGGGACCTACAGATTTTTTACTTATTTACAAAAGTGTCATTGAGTAACGTTATTTGAAAACTGAAAACTGGTAAGATGAGTTTTTTAAATTCAATGTTTAAACACCCTAAAATGAAATGTAACTCAAACACTCTTAAAAAAATTCTCTTACCTTTGTGTTGTTTTTTTTTTGGGGTCCACAGTTTTCAATGTTTAAACATTGAAAACTGTTGTTTGAGTGTTTCAGGCATAGTAATGGTTCAGTTCCATCTTGATGAGTTGTATTTACACTCTCTGCACTATGTGCAATATTTTAGTGTGGTTGATAGTTTCTCTTCTGGCCAGCCCCAAAAAATTGGGACTAAGGCTTATTTGTTGGGTTGTTGTGTATAGTTTCTCTTCTATATTACTTTCTCTCTACTACCTACTAGCGACCCCATAAAATGTATACTTAGTTGTTGGTGATTTTGTTGCAGTTGCTGTTTCGTGAGGATGCTACAGTTGATGATCTTATAGATGTTATTGAGGGAAATCGGAAATACATGAAGTGTATATATGTTTACAACAAGATAGACGTTATTGGTATCGATGATGTTGACAACTTAGCTCGGCAACCTAATTCAGTTGTCATTAGTTGCAATCTGAAGGTAGATTTTACATTTCTAATCTTTACCAACTTTGATTGTGGAATTTAATATTTGGAGCTTGGAGTAACCTGTCTCAGTTCCAATGCGTTTTGAAGCAAACAGAGATCGTTCTGTGGTTTAATGCAGTTTCTTCTTGTAAAATGTACTTTCTCATTGTGCATTTATGTAAAACATATGTTACCACTCATCTAATTATGCATCCAAACATATGATATAACTTCTTGTTGAAGCATTATATTTTGTACAGATTTTCATTCAATGTGAATGGCTTTGTAACTTATATGGCTCATGTTGCTTAAACAGCTGAACTTCGACAGACTACTGGCAAAAATGTGGGAAGAGATGGGGCTTGTAAGAGTTTATACAAAGCCACAGGGCCAGCAACCTGATTTCTCAGATCCTGTAGTTCTTTCTGCTGTATGTTGCATACCTTTTTGTCTGTCCAGCTATCTTTAAATAGGCAGCTTTATTTATGCGTGGAAGTTTCTAGTTTTCTTCCCTTTTCTTATTTCAGTACTCTGGGTATTTGATTTCAGGATAGAGGTGGCTGCACCGTTGAAGATTTCTGTAATCACATACATAGAAGTTTGGTGAAGGAGGTGAAATATGTGCTAGTATGGGGTATAAGTGCCAGGCACTACCCGCAGCATTGTGGCCTTAGTCATTTACTTCAAGATGAAGATGTGGTTCAGATTGTTAAGAAAAAGGTGCAGACAATTATTTCCTTGTTTAATAGTCTGATTGAAAGTGTATTTACTTGACAACTATACATGGCTGCTTTGTCGTTATACTTGAACAGGAAACTTCTTTGATAGAAACTCCTTGCATCCCACCACCCCCCCTCTCAAAAAAAAAAAAAAACCTAAAATTAAACATTGCTATTTTCATTCTCCAGGATAGGGAAGGGGAAGGAAGAGGTCGGTTCAAGTCACATTCGACAGCGCCTGCTCGAATATCTGATAGGGAGAAAAAGGCTCCATTGAAGACATAATTCCATTGACAGTTGCTACAATGCAGACCTGTGGTTTTTGAATGAAGTGGCATGGAAGATATACTTTAAGATAGATAGATCTATTGGCTCGCGTTGTAATTTGAGTTGTTCTTCAAAAAGCTGTCCTTTAGAATATACTGGTTGATTGTAATGCCAAACTTATTCTAGCAGATTTTGTATTCCTTTTAGAGTTTCTTACGGCAATGAGAATCCTACGTTGCATTTAAAAAAAAAAAAAATTAAACTCCTTTTAGAAATTTTAAGTTTGCCTTGTGGTTTTCAGATCCTATGGGAAGACACTAGCAGCTTGCATTCTAGGCATGAAAACATGTTATCTGTAAGTTTGTGCAGAGGCTAATAAGCTGTACCTGAAGCTGTTTCCTATAATGAAATTATTATGGATTGAAAGTGAGCCATACAAACATCATCATATTCTAGATTCTCTTTTCCACAATTGTTATCTATGCGCCATAAGCCTCTTAGATTCTACCCGATTGAAAGTGAGCAATAC
Organism: Quercus variabilis; assembly: GCA_030445155.1. Classification (NCBI taxonomy): domain Eukaryota; kingdom Viridiplantae; phylum Streptophyta; class Magnoliopsida; order Fagales; family Fagaceae; genus Quercus; species Quercus variabilis. Next base: position 8,037,684 of record CP129449.1, read on the forward strand.
AAGCATCATCAGTTGTGTTAGCTGGCACTTTTTTTTGTTATGCTGCATTGATTTTTCCAGAAGACCTTATATTACCTGCTGTTAGCAAGGCCACTTTGTGCATCAAACAGAAACACATTTTCAGGAGTATGACTATACAACTAACGATGAATAAGTGTTCATGCAGCACATGATATTTAATAATTCATTGCTCAAAATTGAGATTGTGATTTGTGGGTTCATTGAAACAAAAAAGCTGTGTCACATTATGACACAATGGGTGGGTTGAATTTGCTGGGGCCATTGTCAAGAGCTAAATTATTTGACAGTTATAATCTATTTTGAACTGTTCTAACTCCTTGTATAAAATATTAGTTTACAGTTACAGTAAATTGCCCCTTCCTCAGCTATTGGGGAAAAGAAACACAACAGATATTCATCAAAATGTTTTAAATCCAGCTCCATCCATGATATTTTCCCATTCTTTTTTCACTCATTACCTGTCTCAATCTCTCTGCATCATCCCATTTATTCGTTGTATTTGCCAAAAGCACATAATTTCCTGTACAACTATTTTAGTAATGCCTCTGCAACTATGGCGTTACTAAATCTATGTATTACAACAAGAGTTTCTGTTTCAAGGCCAAAATAATTGTCTTCAATCTAAAACTTGGAGTTGAGCTTACTATCAATTGCTTTTGGTAGAAGACACTTACCAATCTTCTAAAGATTAATTATTCGTAACTACAAATGTAATGGAGAGGGAGTTGCTTACTAGCAAATAGCAACTATGATTATCACACAAAGAAGACTTCTTTAAAAAAAATAAAAAAATAAAAAAGGTCTTTTAACAAATGTACGAGCATCTTCAGAGAGCAAATTCCCATAATTATCATGAGTATTACATCCAATCCAAGACAAATTTAGAGACACTAAATGGAGAGTTTTGGAAATGAATGCTGAATGTTGTCATAAGGTTCACCCTTTCAAGGCTTTTGTCCTTCATGTTCATCTAGACAGGTAAATATCTGCTCTCTTTTGCTTGTCAAGTGGAAGGCCTTTCCTGCATATTTCCTAAACTTTATGAGAAAAGTTGGACATAATATAACATAAATCAACTTTTAAGTTTCAGACTAGAACACTACCTTTGGAGTTCAATTTTGGAATAATCAATCTCAGCAACCACCAGAGTCTCTTCATGCCCTGAGGTTGCAATTATCTCACCAGACTGCTTATTAATTACCATTAAAAAAAGATCTAAATTTTAAAACTTTTATCTAGGAAGAAATTGAAATGATTAAATCCAAAATTTAATAACCCAGCAAAAAAAAAAAAAAAAAATCCTAACTTTGATACCGGTCCAACAAGGGTAGAGTGGCCCCATATTGCATAGCTACCACTAGAATCTCGAGAGGGTGAGCAAGTAGCTACAAACAACTGCCACCATATCAAAAAAAAGCTCATAGCAAAATTGCATTAAGCCTATAACAGAAAATTTTGAGGTGCTACAGATTTTTCAGTACCTGGTTATCTGCTGCTCTGAAAGTTTAGAAATAATGTGTTAGTGAGATAAGTATTGTTGCGATGATTGGTTTTTATAAATACTCAATTCAGGGGGAAAAATGTTTGAGCAGAAGAAGCCTATAGGTTCTTAGTTCTTACCAAGTAATGTTAGAAGCAAAAACATTTTTGCAAGTTTTTTTCACAATTGCTGATGTACCAAGATATGATCGGAACAACATCAGCCACATTTAATATACCAATCAAACCATGCCACATTGCCACTTTGACAATTGTGAAAAAAGAATTGGCCAATAGATTTATTGATTCTTACCTTGCTCTCTGCATCACTTCCCATAACAGTTCACCAGTACTAATGTTAAAGGCCCCAGGATAGCATATTATATGAGCACCTGCAGGTATTTACACTCAATAAATTTGTCATACATATCATATGCATAGTGAACTAAAGACCACTATTATTTCAAAAAAATGGAGAACCTTTTCCTCTATATAATGCAGCAAGCTCAGGGAAGCGGATATCGTGACAAATTCCTATTCCAATACGGCCAACATCTGCATTGAACAATTGCTTATCAGTGGCCAAGTTTTTTTGAAAAATTGCTCACAGAAGGTACATATTCTAAAATATAGTCTGATCACAAAAAATGCTAGTGATATTTTAGGTTTGAGTCTAGATCATATATACCTGTGTCCACAATGGTTGGTTTATCTCCTGCAGCAAAGAAGTCTGATTCCTTGAATGTAATATCTCCTGGAATTTCAATATCAAACAAATGAACCTGCAAAGAACACAATTGAATTTGAAACAAATTCTAAATGTGATAGTACGATTCAAATTTTCCAATGCATGTTAAATATGCCCCTAAAATCTTAAGCAAAATAGGTATGAATCTGTGCTTACTTTTCTATGCTTTGCTTTGAGCTTTCCATCAGGTCCAAATACACAGCTAGTATTATACAACTGGGCATCACTGGATTCAGGCACAGATCCACCAACAATTGTGATTCCATGAGAACAAGCAGCTTCAGATAGCATGGAAAACGTTGGTGAGGCATCTTCATTCTCAAAATCCTCAGCGAATTTTGCAAAGTAATCATTTGAATAAGGACAGTTCCACATTTCCTTCATTGAAAATAAGCAAATAAACAAGAATCATGTTAATTTACAATGACTTCTAACAAACTATTATTTCAAACCACATTGCTATTACCTATTGCAACTATCACATTGGTAGCTAGGCAACTTACAGGTAAAACAACAAGCCTTGCGCCGCACTTTACAGCAGCTTTGATCGAATTACGAGCACAAGCCAGATTATGATTCTTCTCTGATGTAACAGATAGCTGACAAAGGCCAATCTTAAACTGTACACAATATATAGCAACTATAATTACTTGAGTCAATGACTAAAAATGGAAAAAAGAAAAAGCGACCCTAAATTCTTGAACATATATTAGATTCTTCACTTCCTACTTTACAACAACAGGACCGCAATCTCAAAATTAAAGGTTAACTATAGATTCTCAACAGACTAGTCTTGATAGTTATGTATATTCCATTCTGCATCCTACTCTACTATTTATGAGGAAATGACTAGAACCAAAAAAGTGATTGATGCATTCATTTGTTTTCTTGATAATTAAACACATATACCAACTATATTAGTATGTACTACATGCAATAATTTATAGGACCTGTTCATAGATAGACTAGCATATGAACTATTAAAATCATTTTTTAAAAATCCAGAGTGTTTGTGGGATATATAAAGTAACAAATTAAAAGGGTGCTAACTAAAGGACCAGAAGAACAAAATATAGGATAAGATTTGAAGTAGAAAATATATATATATATATACCAAACCTTTGTAATATTACTGGGTACTTGTAGTTGTTCTGAGGCAGCAAGCATGGTGTGCTCTATGGAGCTTGATGTAGAAGATGCCATCATTGCATTCACACACCAAGACTGAGCTGATGCTATTTAGGCAAAAGAAAGTTCAAGTACCAATAATTCTCAAAGTTTGTGTTTTTGTTTTTCCCTAGAGTCAACGGGCCTATCTATTCTGCGCATGCAGAGTTGCCTCATAAGGTCGTAATTCGTCGCCACTCCCTAGCTCAGTTATTCGCAGTGCTCTAGAATTTGCTATAGTGACTTGGTACTTTTTTTTTTTTTTCCTCTCTTAAATAAATGATTAATTTTGTTATGAATTTAATTAGTAAATGGAACTTATTATATGTAGAAAGAGGGAGTATCACATCGCTGTCCCCCTAGTCCTAGAGCACTGCGAATAACTGGTTTAACCACTGTAAAAACGTTTGGTCCTGAATAATATATGATATATAATAGATTAATAGGGCAAGTCGGAAATTTTTTATTCAGAAGATTAACATGGGCTGGTATATGGTTGTGACGAGTGATCACACCATAAGATGATATACTTTCATATATTTTATTATACCTACTTGGTAGATAATGTTACTTCAATCAAATATGACTGAATTAATTAATATATATATATATATATATTTTTTTTTTTTTTTCAGAAAACTTTTTTGTTTTTTTGGTTGAGAAAACTTATTTTTATTAGTTCGGTTTTATTAAACAATCATATCTTTTAAATGAGTTCAAATCTTTTATCTTATTTTTTCTGCTCTACTTTACACTCTATAAATAAAATTTTGCCACTTGTCCATTTTTTTGAGTTAATATTAATTTTCTGCCTTCCCTTATTAAAATTTTCTAAAATAAATAAATAAGCGTACACATTCCCACTGGCCAGCACCAAATTGCCGACATAATCAATGGCCAAACACCACTACCAAATTCACCCAGTCCAATTTGTGGTAAATCGAAGAAAAAAAAAAAAAAAAAGATTACATGAAGATCTCCAAATAGCCAAAGCCATATCAGTATATCACACATATTTAATGGTTACTAAACAACACCGAAGCTAGAGATTTTCAATTTAGCCCATCTTAATTCAAATAACTTCTCATAACTTTTGAGCATAAATTAAACCCAATTATCTTATTCTCACCTCTATATTTATCAAAATCCCCAATAACAAAACAATTTCAAGCAATCGGACTATAGTTTCTAACCAAAATGGGTCTTTGTAAGTCAAGTACAAGAATTAAGTCACGGCATCTAAATTTTCTCAATGCAATAATGTGCCTCTCAACGGTAATCTGAAATAGCACTTTCACTTTGTTTCCTCTCCTCAGTTTTCACTAGAACTAAACACGTAAACTAATACCCACTTATGGATCTGAAGACAAGTTGGCATGGTGTGTATTTGGTGGCGGTGTGTGGCTGTGACTTGTGTGGAGTGGTTGTGACTGGCGCTATTAATGACTATAGAGATCTTTTGCAAGTGTCATCAGCGAAGGTTGAAGGTGGTGGACCGGTATTGGTGGATGGTAGGGATGTGTTGTGTTTTCTCTTTTAATTTTTTTTATTTAATTTAGGAAACTTGAATAAGAAAAAGCAAAAAATTAGTATTTAATTAAATTGATAGACATATGACAAGTTTTTATTCGTAGAATATAAAGTAGAACAGAAAGAATAAGTTAAAAAATTTGGACTCACTTCACAAACCCAATGCACCATTGTTTTCCAAACTCAAAGGCAACGTTCATTATATGAAAAAACTAGAAGTTTCCAACAAAAAACATGCTAGGTTGCTAACTCTTCACCCAGGAAATAAATAGAGAGAGAGTGATACAAAAGTAACAAAACTTTTGACTCAAAAAAAAATTCCTATAAAAAGGAAAAAAAAAGTTTTTTTTTTTTCCTTTTATTCAAGGTTAGAAATTGACGCACCAAGACAACAATTAAGCAAAACCCAACAAGAAAAAGAAAGCGAAACCAAATACGCAGAAGAATTCGAAAAGAAATTTTCTCAAAAATATTTTTTATGAATATATTCTATAGAGCATTTAAAAAATTATACTTTTTTTTTTTTAATAATACACCATAATTCTCCTAATAAATTGGAATAATAAATACTAGCCTCTAAGCACGCGCTCATGCACGTGCTTAGAGGTTTTTTCTATTTGTTTAGTAAGGGTTAATTTAGAACATTTATTATACTTTGAAATTACTACATTTTCCAATCACAAAAAAAAATATAGGGGTGTGATGAGTATTATACCTTGGACCAGATTTTTTTTTTTTTTTTTTGTTCCAAAATACCCCTACAGCCTAATACTCATCACACCCCTAAGTTTTTTTTGGGAATGAAAAATGTAGTAATCCCAAAGTATAATAAATGTTCTAAATTAATTCTTACTAAAAAAAAATAGAAAAGCCTAGCTACAAAAAATCAACACCAAAATTGCATTGAAAATTTGAAATCATATGTTTGTGTGTGAATGTGTTCATTTTTTGTGGCTAGCCTCATGACATTTTTTATTGTATCAGTCATTCACAAATGTGTAATATTAATGGACAAACATGTAAACTTCAACTGGGGATAAATAGAAAATTATAACATTAAATCCAAAAAATAAAAAAGAGCCTCATCACACATGCTTCTATTCTACAAATATCATCCAAATTTTGTGTTGCTTCTAATGTGAATGTTAATAGATAAATTTTGGAAACCTTAATATAATTAGAATTCGAAAGTGTAGAAGATTGTTCAAACTGGGTTTGTGATTGAAAAATATAAAGCAACAGTTCAATATTGTCATCTACTTCATTTTTAGATCTCTCTGTTAATGTGGCCCAACTTCCTAACAAAAATTACCCTATAACATATGGAGAATCCTGAAGAATGAGGCGTTTTAGTTAACTTGTTAGAGAACATCAGTAGCATAAAATCTTGTTTTTTTATTAAAAAAAAAAAATCACCCACCATACATATGCAAAAGTCAAAATTCCCAAAATAAACATGCAAAGGTAAACAGAAGCATAGATATAAGATTAGGAATTGACAAATAAATAATTTCCCTCTTCATTTGAAAAATAAAATAAAATAAAAATGATAAAGAAGGGAACACCATAGGTACATTGTAATTACACATTCAAAAAATAATTTAATTGTTTAATTGTTGCTTGCCATGATTCAAATGTAATTACACATTCAAAATTAAGTGGCTGAAATGTGAAACATGAGTAAGAAAAGGAAATGCAAAAGTTTGGTAACTTCTTCATAAAATCTTGGGGTTCATGCAATCTTAACACTTTCGCTTGGCTAAAATCCTAGATTGGCATCAGTCATCGATCTATCAAGGTCGCTTTAGAGTGCTTTCAGACTTCAGTTGAAACACATATCTACAAACCACAATGTGAATGGAATAAGGATGTTACTATCTTTCTCAAGAGTTTTTGGTCCAAACAAAGTAAAAGTAAATTTTTGACAGAAAATTTGAATAGATTGAACAGTGCAAACATACCTTTTAGTACATGTGTTCCCAATAGTGATAATGCCCGTTCATCCTCATCCACCAATTTGAAACTAAAATCCTTTCATTCAAAATGGCATGCAAAACGTATTAGATCAAATTAGACTCCATAAAATTATTTCATAAAAGTAGAAGGAACAAAAGCAAATATCATAGGAAATAGGAATGAGATCAAACTTGCCAGCACTCTTGAAAGTATAAGAGATTTTGCAAATTGGCAGAGGAAATGATGATCGTAAGGGTTACAAAATCACAGCTCAGACACTTGAAATCAACGTCATTAACAATTAAACAATGCAATTAGAATGGAGATGGTAATGAAAGTTAAAAAAAAAAAAAAAAAAATTTAAAAAACGTGAAAACGTGAAACATGGGAAATAGAGGAAGTTTGAATAAATAGACTCTCTTTTTTTTAATAAAGGTAATTGATTTTTTTTTTTTTTTATCAATTATCATGGCAGATATATTCACAAAACGTGTGTTTGTTTGTTTTTTTTTTTGTTTAAATGAATAAATCAATTTGAAAGCCATAAGAAGAGTAGTCCTATTTTGTAGGCAATATTTTAGTGCAAGTTAGACATGTATTTTTACTTGACTATCCTTTACTTTTGTCTTTATTTAAACATAAGTTGTAAGGGTATTTTAGAAAAAAAAAAAAAAAATCTGGTCCAAACAAGTGCATCCCCTTAAATAGTAGTATAAATATAACCACTCTAAAGAATTAAATCCGATAGTACATAGAAACAAAGTAACAAACAAGGCCGCTTGATAATAAAACCCTAGAAGCACAAAAAAAAACTAAAAGCCGTCCTTGTCCTCCATGGATGCCTTGGAGTTGGGTAGCCAGATAATTCAAGAAGGCCATGATGGCACTAGGCTTGGCGAGGTTTGTCACACTGACAACCTCATAGAAGAAGTGTTGGTTGAAATACTCTGTAGGCTTTCTTTGAAGCGTGTTCATCAATGCAAGTGTGTGTCCAAGCATTGGCAATCTTTGATTTCCAGTCCTGACTTCATCAACTGGTACGTAAACTATAAACCACACAACTCGCTCTCACACTTCTCTCTGATTTCACAAAGCAAACGGCCCAAGAAAGATGGTTGGCTTCGTCATATTAAATATTACAAAGAACATCGTCGTGACATTCTTGTTATTTCTGTGGAAAAAGTATTCAAATCCAGAGGTTTCTCTTTCAAGTTCCTTCCTGTACAACCTGTTTGTTTATTGGGGTTTTGTAATGGGTTAGTTTTATGCTCAAATGGTGATAAGAACATGTTCTTCGTATGTAATCCTCAAACAATGCAATGGGTTCAACTTCCTCGTCTTTGCCCTTGGTATAAGGCTGAGAGTGATGAAACCCTTGTAGGGTTTATGTCTGATTATTACTATGACAGAGAGGGAGCCCAATTCGGAAGTAATACTTGGTGCAAGATTGTGTTTATTAACAAACATGAATTGGATTATAGTAATCTAATAAATGTTAATATATTTTCATCAGAGACAGGGCAATGGTTTAAGAAAGTCGTGTCGTGCCAACGTTTTTTTACTTTTGATTTTAACCGTTGTTCTTCTTCTTCCACAATATGCAATGGAATTCAGCATTGGTTAGACCCTAGGTATGGCTTTATTTCATATGATCTGTGCAATAATGCTGATTGCTTTGGTTTCATTCATCTGCCTAATGAAAAGCACTTTGACATGGAATGTGATCCTAGCTTTGGAGTGTGTCAAGGGTGTCTAATGGTATCTGTGTATGAGGAAGTTGATATTTTGAGGGTTTGGACACTTCGGGATTATTACGAAGGTGAATGGCAATTGGAGCACAGGATTGATAATCTTAGTGATCTTGTTGATCTGCCAGCACAAGTGTTCGAACATGGATTTGAATTTGAAGTAACTTTCAGTCCAGTTGATGATAATGAATGGTATTTATCGATTTTCAACACCAAATACAAGACAGACTCGGCCATATCCTCTTACGAAATCAAGAATGAGAACTTTGAACTGTTTTCGCGGTCACGTTGGGGGTCAGGCAATCAATTGGATAGGGTGTTCCCATTCGTGCTGCCATGCTGGCCAACACCAATTCCTAAATTCAAGCCATACCAAAACCTCCTACTAGATGAATTGCATGATCTTGGAGAAATTATACAGTCCTCTAGTGGACCACATCACTTGTTCACTATTCCACTAAAAAAATCTCACTTGTTTAAAATTGTTAAGTCAGTAATAAATTTTTGTTTAAAAAAAAAAAATTAAGTCAGTAATTTTAAACTTGTGAGAATCTTTAAGTAGAATAGTAGATTACATCACTTATCCAATTAGGACCTCATAATTTCTCGTAATCTTGGTCTATAATCTATTGAGACTATTGGCAATGATGATACAATTAGTTATTTCAAGTGCCATAATTTGTTTAGCTATCTTGCTCCATCGTGTGTACTTAATTTTCTAAATTTATTCATTATATATATATATATATATAACTACTTGGGCAGTACAAACTGAATTTATGTATTGCTGCCTTTATCCATGTTCATTGCTTTCTTTTCATCGTGCCCCATAACAGTTACATCACATGTATTTCTTTCGCACTGTTGAGAAAAGAGATGAATGAACTCTAAGCTTTTGTGCTTTAGCCAAAAATTTTAAATTAATTTGCAGAAAATTATTTTTTGAGAAAGAATATGTAGAAAATTCAATAGCCAATTTTATGCTTGCAAACCTTTTAGTAGCTACTAGCTATTGCATATGGGTAATATCCAACCTGTAGTTACTTATCAAAAATATCCCGCCTGTTATTATTGTAACTGGGTGGGTCATACTTTGTGCACCATTACATGTTCTCCATGGTTAGCCACTTGGAATCAGTTATCAAAATTTTCTACCAGCAACAAAAGCCTCGCTAACCCAAAATATCAAAAATGGAGTAAGACAAAATAATAGTAAATATATAACTTCAGTAAAAGTAGTAAAAATTATTGGACCTTATATTTGTAACCTGTCTTGACTAGTTTGTTAAGGATTCATAGCCGGCCCCAAAACTATTGAACTAAAGTTTATTTGTTGTTGTTGCAAAAGCTTCTTATCCCAATACATCAGCCAATAGTGAATGCATTTGCAGGGTTGTGAAGATAATTAGTAGTTAGTGGATATGTGACCAAAGGAGCATATCTAATGATATAATAATGTTTTCTTTTGATAATATAATTCAGCAAACTAAACTATTTCTATGTTTTGTTGTATTCTAAGGGTGATAGCAGGATAAGGTGAAGACTTACGCCTGCGCAGAGGACTTTTTGCTGTAGGTAAAATAACTAGTTGTTTGACATATGTGAGATTATTTGTTGGTTTAGCCAGTGGTAACTATTTTAGGTTTGTTGCAATCAAACTTAATGTTAGGTGGTGTGAAATTTTTCATTACATTTGATGAAATGTATTACTATATATCTTCCCCTTACATAAAAGTGTGGTTTCTACTAACTCGTAAATCTGTATATGAATTCCACTTTTATGAGAGGGAAACATAGCACACTAGGTGTATACATAGTTATTTCTCCATCACTAATAAGGGGGGGGGGGGGGGGGCTGTGGATGGGGGGTTCAATTTTAAAGTTTCATGCATGCTAAATAATCTAAGCAATAGGCACCACAAGGAGAAACAAGCATTCCATTTAGTACGATAATTTCCATGACTAAAAAGAGAAAATTATAACTGCTTCGGAAATATACTCATTTCCCACCAATTTGGTGAGAGCTTGCTCGGGGGATAAACATTCCATCAGAGACAATGTGACAGAAAATCATGTACTTTGAGACAAACACAACAAAAGACAACTAAATATCCAGAGAAAATTCAGAACCCCTAAACAAAATAAAAACCATTCCATCAGCATGCATTCAGTGACATGAAGTTGCTAAAAATTTCTTTGTCCCGGAAATAAGCTTAAATTTTTCTTTAGCTTCAACCTGCTGGTGAATGTCAGTTTTTGATGCTTGGTCTAGATGAAATTTTAACATGGCTTGTTTGTTAACGAGCAATGTTGGAAACTTTAAGTCATGTCTTGCTAAAGTTTGAGAAGGAAATATATAAACAGCAGGCAAATACAGCACAAAGACACAAAATTGGATTTAAGAGCTAAACCAAAGATGACTATGGGAAAGTAGCCTTGCAAAATGAAGATACAACTATTAAAATATATTATCACTATCTTCATGTCTTGCATGTCTAGATTCAATATTCTGATTTTTTTTTTTTTTTTGGGGGAATCATTCAATATTCTAATACGACTGTGTTAGCATGTGTACTACACCTTGAATTACACCTATACTTTGTATTGTATTTCCATACCATTAGACCTAGGTTTTTAAGATTATATAAAGTCCCCTATCTACAATTTAGATGTGTTAATATTTAATCTGAACCTTCTTTTGGGTCTTTCTCACTTACTTCACCCGTTGCTTTTGCCTCCTCTGCACGTCCACCAAATGCCTTCAATCTCTTTTTCTCCTACGTAGCCTCTTTGCCTCTTCTGCCTGTAAAAGAAAAAACTTTTTCAGTCCCAGACAAAGGAAATTAATTATTAAGAGCATTTAATGAAATCCATTCATATCAACATTTAGTCTATTAATTAACGTATTTCCAATGCAGAGAGAAAAGGGGGAAGAACACTTTTGAAAGTGTAAGGTTTAAGTTGGAATCACACTATATATATGTAGAGTTTAAAATGTAATATGACACAATTTTGTATCTTTAGCAAGGCCGGCGCAATGAATTTGGGGGCCTTAGGCAAAAGCTTTAAACGGTGCCTTTTATTATATCTAATTATAAATTCATATATTTTTTTCAATTAAAATTTGTTTTTCTTGCTTTTTGAGAGGCAAAGTTACTAATTAAATTTTTGCATTCAAGTTCCCCTAACATTTTATTTTCAATTGATAATATTGCTAATCTACTTAATTTTTCTTGTGACATAGTTGATCTTAAATGGGATTTTATTCATTTTAATTTTGAAAAACTTCTTTCTGCAAAAGCAACTATAATAGGTATAGTTAGTAATATTTTGAAAGCAATACATGCCTTTGGAAAAGATTCTAACCTCTTTATATAATTTAGTACATTAATTGGAGAGTTTTCATTTATTTGCAAAACTTCTTTTAAAATTTTTAGTTTTGAAAATAAATCTAAGCCATCAATATCGGAATAAGTTTCATGTGTGAGAAAACATTCAAACTATCCTCATCTAGTGATTTTAGTTTTTCAAAGTTAAATAAAAAACCAAAAATATTTTCATATATTTGAAATTGTTCAAACCTACTTTCAATTGAAGAAACAACTTGATTAACTATATATAAAAAATAATTAATTCTAAAATATTATTCAACATATTGTGTTGTCTCTTAATTTTTTATCAATAGTTTTCCATTGACTTGGATCAAAAATATATGTAGGAATATAATTAGGTTGATCATTAATATTTTCACTCTCCTCTAGATTATTTTGAGATTCATTATCAAGAATGGTGACATTACATGTTTGAACATTATCATGACCACCTTCGTTATTATCATTTTGTTGTATATTTTCATTATCTTCTAACTCTTTTTGATGAATTTCTTGTTCATTTATGAAACTTTCACTCAAATTTTCTAAAAGATTTTGTTTTTTTTTACTAGTAATAAATTTGTCCATAGCTCCTTTTTGAGATTCAATTAGTTCTTCTCTTTGTCTTTTTTTTTTTTTTTTTAGTTTTTCATATTTAGATAGATATTTTCTAGTAGACATTTGTAATTAAAAAATATTTATGAATAAATGAAACACAATCTATAATAAAAAAGAAATTACAATTTAATTAGAATAATATATGTGGGGGTTAGTGCCCAAATTTATATATTGGGCCTTAAACCTTATTCGAAGATGTAGATAAGTCCGACGAGGAATAAATAATTAGGAAAGGCCCTAAAACTGAAAATCACGTAAGTAAAGAAGGGAGGAGTATGGTCCGAGGAGCATCTCCTTCTTGGATATGATGAACATCAGTCAAGCATGCATTTGGATAATTTAGGTGACTTTCTAGGGAGTTCCAACCATCAAGATGAATCATAAGCAAGTACAAAGGTGATAAGAACATAGAAATATCTAAAAAAAAAGCTACTACCACAGTATTAAATGCACTGCAGCAACTTTTCTAGTCGTATTTATCTGGAGAAAACCGCTGAACAGTGCAGTCTCAACTACCACCACTCATAGAGAATCAAAAAAGATGTTTGATGAGACATATACTCAAGTGAAGGCTTAAATGGTTAACAAGTGTACGGTCAAAAGGGCCTGAAAGGAACTATATAATATAAAAGACTTCCCATAAGGGGAGGATCAAAAAACAGAGGGAAAAAGGAGAGAAAAAGAATTACTATAGCACTAAGAACTGTGTTAATTTCTAGAAATAATAGTTCAATTCATAAGTGATCTCTTCGGACATTCATATCATCGAGTTTTAAGTGTTTTTTCGTGCTTGTTTATCTTTTAGATCCTTACTAGCTATTGTCTCGTTCGCAAAAAGCCTAGTTCTTACACCCGTTCTCTGCAAATTATTGTATTAGGCTTACATCCCAACTCTTTTGGGCTTGGGTCACAAATCGTGACCCTACAATATAAATTTAATATGTAAAATAATAGAATCTGCAAAGCATAGTGCTCAACCAACCTATAAAAATAACTACCATACAAAAATTTAAAATGCAAATCCAATAATAAGTAATATTCAATCAAGAAATCAAACTTTTTTCAAAAACTCAGATTTAATTCACAAGAACTACAATAGAAGTTTCAATTTTTAGGGACCTTGAGATGTGCTTTATTGGCTACGAAATCATAGTAAGGAATTACATTAAAAAATTAATGAGTAAACGAATTAACAAACCCAGTCAATTTAAAAACTTCTTTGGTTTATAATAGACTCTTAAAATCCAAATTTGCTTTTGAAACCAACAATACTCAAACTAAAAGCAATTCACACATTCACGAATTAGTAAAACTAAATAAAAGTTAAAACGGTTCATAGACATTTGATGCCATTCGTACTAAAATGGATTTAGTCGGAGAGAGAGAAAGAGAGTGACCATCTTGAAGGAGTTGGTGTTTTGAGCAATATCGTTGTCGAGGAAGAGAGTAGAGTGGAAATTAAGGACTTCAAAGTTCAGAAAGAACAAAAACTTCGACTTTGACTCTTTGATTTCCTCGTCAACCACTTACTCTCCCATATCCTTCACATGCATGTAAGATGAATTAGAAAAATCTGTTGCGTCATTCAAACAATTAGAAGGGTAAGAAGGCTAAAAGCAGTTCTATCCATTCATTGTATCTATTGGTTTGGGTTTAAGATAGGTAAAATTAGATTACTAAATTATAGAATGAGAGAAGGGATTTGACCTTTGCTTTTTGGGCTTGCTTTGACAATTTGCTTGATTCTGAGGATTTTTGCAAAATGAGCAAAACTTTTATGAAGTTTGTTAAGTTTTTAGACCCTTTAAAACACAACAATTGGATTAATCTAGTTTATTAGCCAAGTAATTAACTTAATCAAATTATGCAAATCTAGGTTAACACAATCAAATAGTCATATCAAGATATAAAACAACGGAAATATAAAGAACACAAAGATATGATCACCCAGGAAAACTAAATCGGTAAAAAACCTGGGGGAGATTTAACTTAGCTATCCTCAAGGTAAACTTGAATCCACTATATGAAAGAATCGAAGTTCATACAAAATGACTTACAAGCCCCCACGCTCGACTTCCTAATGCTACCCACCAGTAGAACTTACTAACACGACCACGTGCAAACTCCAAATCCACGGACTCCTTTCTTGGATTCTCCACAAGATACAAGCACTCCTGCTTGTGTTTCTTTAAACTCCAATGACAGCAACTAAGTTGATCATCAAGATGTTGAAGTAATCTCTACCTTGAAAATCCTAAGTTTATGTGAAGGAAAGCTCCTCAAGGATCTCACAAGAGATTCACACAATCTGCAAATATAAGCAGCAAGAGCATCCAGAACTCCTCTAAAAACGTGGCTAGGGTTTCCTTTATATAGTGCGAGAAGTAGCTCTGAAACCCTAATCCTTAATGGGCTTGGGTTGAGTTGAAAAATTCTGCAGAAAAACGTTTTGCACAAGATTCGATCGATTAAGTCTAATTTTCGATCGATCGAGTCAGGCCGAAAGTCACTAATACTTCTACAGCTACTCAATTCCAACTTTACATAAAACGCCCACACTTTGAGCAAGTCTAAACAAGACTAACAACCTGTTTTGATCATGGTTTGCCAATAATACACATTAGAGTTCTAAATACATAAAATCTTAAGTCTTTAGAACCTAACAAAGTTAAAGTCTCAAAATTATTATTGTAGGAAATAAAGTACAGGGGAGGCAAACAAAAGGAGAAGTACGTACAAAGATAGGGAGGAAAGAAGTGTTTGTGGTTTTTTTTTTTTTGGAAAGAAGAACTACTATGAAACCTGTAAAATTAAAACTGTTTAGAGCCAAGCAAAATGTTGCATTAGTTTGTGTTTTTTTTTTTTTTTTTTTAGTCGTGTGATATTATTTGTAGAATTTAGAAATCAAAATGTTTCACATCAACAACCAAACGAAAAGGCACTTGTTTATAGTTAATTCTTTAAAGATGTATTTAAAAAGTATTGAATTAAACGGTTAGTTAAAAACTTAAAATCCTGAAAGGTCACAATGTTTGGTGTTTTTAAATGTTAATGTGGCTGAAATTTATGTAGCCACTTGGCTGAAATTTGTGTACATGTGTGTATATATATATATATATATATAGAATTGTCATATCATACCCAATAAATGGAAGAAGTTACAACAAATAAAGGATATGAGAAGGTTGTAACCTATTGGTGACTGTCAAAATTCCATATAATAGCGGCATTTGAAGAGTCTTGGTTAGTGGAAGGATACATGATAAAGTTGAAGATAAAAGTAACATCCAAATTTAAGGAGATGCTCAATAAATGACAACCGGTAAATTTAAAAAAATAAATAAATAAGAAAATAAATAATGACATGGCGCTGATGTGGCTTAATTGTAGTGTAACAATAATAAATGTTACGCTTTAACTTTTAGTAATATATGGATATGGATATGAATGACATTAAACTCAACCAAATTAGAAGGAGTTGTCGCCAATCTCTTGGGATTCTAAAACACTTCTACCATAAATTTACCTAAAGATGAATCTAACATGATTTACTAATTAACAACAATTTAGGGACAACAACAACTCATCTTACAATATTCTCAAATTAATCTACTACCCATCACATGGGCAAATGAAAAAATATATATTAAATGTCGAACCTGCTTAGCACAAATAAATTCTTCAAGCTCAGGCAGCAAAGAACTAGAGGCTTCAACGAGATAGAAACATTACCAAATAAAAAACAATATAAATATGTTCTTTAATTTATCATATAAATCTATTAATTGTGAAAATAATTAAGATGGGGGAGAAGCGTCTCCTGAAGAATCATTACAGGTATATATAGACATCACCAGTAGGATCTACATCCTTCATTGCAGCATCTGCACTCTGTTGTAGTTCAAGTGCATGTTCAAGGATTAACTCCACTTCACCCATGGTGGGACGAGCCTCTCCCTTATTTTGCACACAAGAAATGGCAATGTCGACGTAAATCTTGAAACACTCTGGAGCTATCTTCCCCATCAGATACGGATCAATTATTTCATTGATGGTCCCTTCTCGCTTGCATTTTTGGGCCCACTTAACCAGACCTTGCCATTTTTCCATCAATTTGAAGTCCATTACTTCTCTCCCACAGAGTACTTCCAACAGTACCACACCAAAAGAGTAGACGTCGGTTTTATCGGTTAGCCTATTGGTAATGAAACATTCGGGATCCAGGTATCCCAGAGTAGTTTCCGAATCCCGTTTGATTTCCACGAATTTGAAACCCGGGGGAAGCATGTTGGACATCCTGAAATCTGACAACTTGGCCTCCCAATTCTTGTCCAACAGAATGTTGGTTGGCTTCACGTCACCGTGGATAATAGTTTGCTTGAGCCCAGAGTGAAGGTAGTGCAGTGCACGCGCCACTCCAACACAAATCTTTAGTCTTTGTTTCCACGAGAGGCGATCGTCGGGTTTCCTGAAGAGTTCTCCATTGACCACGAACTCGTAGACTCGGATATTCACGCCTTCATCAATACAATATCCGATGAGAGAGATGAGGTTAGGGTGGTGTAGCTGGCCAACGAACACCACCTTGTTCCTTGAGTCCTTGAGTTTCAAGCGCTTTATTGCAACGATTCTGGTACCGTTACAGTCGTTAAAAAATCCCTTGTATGTCGTGCCCCAATCCCCCTCACCAATTACTAAATTAGCATCGAAGTTATTGGTAGCAATCTTCATCTCAGCCAGTGAAAATTGACGGCATAATCCCTCAGGAAGAGGTGAAGATGGTGATGGTTTTGGTCCCTTCTTGGAAGTTCTGAATAACTTTGAAACACCTTTCATTGACGCTTCACTCAATCATAAAGAAAAGAAAAGATTAAGGGTAAAATAAAGGATAAAGAAAATGTTTCCTTTGAATAGGTTTGAAAGTAAGTAGGAAAAAAAAAACAAAACAAAAACAAAAACAAAGAAGAAAATGCGGCTGCTCTCCCCATTCCACTTTTCTCTCCATTTCTGCTCAATTTAGCGAATTGGAAAAGTTGGGCCCGGATGGATCTCACATTCTTTGTTTTCTTTCTCTCCAGCCAACTAAACAGCATATAATCACCCAAGTACAATTACTTCCCTCCATTTCTGAGCCATCAGCCACTTCCCTTCATTTCTGACCCATCAGTCAAAATTGAGTATGACTGCTGAACCATCAGTCAAAAATGATACTCATGCAATGCAACGATTGCAATCATTTAATATAAAAAAAATAAAATAAAAGACGTTTTAAAGAAAGATATAGCAATATATAAAAGATTCAGAGGCGGATCAAACCAATCAGATAAATTCTCAAATTGTTGGGTTTGAATTTTCACAAAATATTTATGAGAACGTATGGTGTGTAATAGGAGACGTATAATATAAGAAATAAAATAAAAGACATTTTAAAGAAAGATATAGCAATATATAAAAGATTCAGAGACGGATCAAACCAATCAGATAAATTCTCAAATTGTTGGGTTTGAATTTTCACAAAATATTTATGAGAATGTATGGTGTGTAATAGGAGACGTATGGTATGGGGCGTATTGACTCCTATTTTTTTCAACCGTCAAGGAGGACTTGAGTAGTTAATTTTTTATTTTAGCAGGTGACAAAAAAGGACAATTGGACCATCTTATTCAAGGGATCAGGAAATATTATTATTTACACAAGAGGATTGTTGATGTGATCTTCTTAATCAATGAGAAGATACTATTTATGTAAACTAGCCGCGAATTCACGCGTTGTGTGTAATAACTATTTTTATTATGGTTTTATTATTTTTCTTTTTTTTACAATTTAAACTAATCTAATAATGAGTAATGTTTTTCGTAATTATATTTTTTATTTATTATAGGAACAATTATAAATGCAATATAGCAACAATCCAAAACACCAAAAAAATGTAAACTAAAAAAAATTAATAAAACTTAACAATGATTAATTGAACCAATTTTAAGAAAAAAATGTAAACTAAAAAAAATTAATAAAACTTAACAATGATTAATTGAACCAATTTTAAGATAAAATTTTGTTTTTGATAATCTATTAAGGTTATTTTCCTTGTAGAAATTATAATTTTAGCCACCCAAAACATATTATCAAATAAAAAATTATTACCAAAATCTAAGAATTAAACTTCTATACATGCATTGTTATAAAATAATAATAATTAAAATAAAATTGCAAAAGTTAAAATTTGTCACCTATCCAATTATTTTCGTTTGACTAACCTTTGTTTTTCTTTAAATGAATGGCATTATAGAGTACTTCTAATACAGTTATTAAGAGTACTTTGTCCACCACAAAGGATTAGAAAATAAACAAAAATTAGTAAAGTCTCATAGTTTAACATCTAAATTGAGCATTACAAAAAATCATGCATATAACAAAATAAATACCAAATTATCAAAATTATGTTATGTAATAAAATAATATTATATTTTTATATGCTATATTTAATTCTTTAGAACGCAATAAGATAACATTTAACAATCAAAGAAAAAAATAAAAAATAAAACAACAACAATTTAAAAAATAAAACTAAATCGCATTAACCCAAAATAGAGTTTTAAATAATATAAAAATTATCAACCTAAAGTAGAGATACAAGAAAAAAAAAATCCACCAAAAAATTTAGAGAGAGAGAGAGAGAGAACCTTTTTTTTTTTTTTTTTTTGTGAGGGAAAAATATGCATAGAATAGAAGAGATAGTGACAAATTTATAATAAGAGTGTGTGAATAAGAAGAGACAAAAGTAAAGGAGGATGAAGGGAAAGAGGAAGAATGGTATTAATATAGAGGGTAGTGGGGAAATGAAAAGGTAAGGAAGTGAAAAAGATTGAAATAGTGGAGAGATGAAATGGTAAGGGAGAGAGAAAGGTTGGAGAAGTGTAAATATTAAAAAAAATAAATGTTAAAAACAATTATAGGAAAATTGGAAAGAAATAAAAAAATAAAAAAATAAAAATTTAAAAAAAATAAAACCGTAAAGCTTGAAAGGCTTCAACTTTTTCCCCCTTCCTTTAAGTTGAAAAGGCTTACACAAAACCCTAAAACTGAACTGAAAAGGCTTTGGGTTGGGCTTGATAGTTGAACTAAATAAATAAGAGGTAGGCTGAATTAATTATACAGATTTATTATAGGGTGATAGTGAAAGTAAATAAATAAGCAGTGGGCTAAATTTATTATAGGGTGATAGTGGAAGTAAATAAATAAATTGTGGGCTGCATTTATAGGGCTGAAAATTGTATAAACCATTTTAAAATTGTAGGAAAAATTATATTTATATAAAAAAAAAAAAAAAAAAAAAGACGTGGCAGCTAATGTGGCGCAACATGAAAGCAGCAACATTAAACATTACGCTTCAGCTTTTAGTAATATATAGATTTAGGTTTTGTAGATTAAATTTGAAGAAGTGTTTCTTTTGTTTAGGGAGCTTTTTTGTTTACATTTTTTTTATGCCATAGAGCCTGCAAATTTACATTTGGTTCACCCCTAGAGAAAAGAAACAAACAAAATTTGTAAAACAATACACTGTTGTAAGTTAATTCATAGTTACATATACACCACAATCCAAACAATTTTCTATCTTGGTGTTTTCAACAGGAATTACAATATATATATATATATATATATATATATGTATGTATATTTATAAATATATATATATATATAAATATTTGAATATATTTATAAAAAAATATATATATATATATATATACACATGTATATGTATATATTTATAAATATATATATGTATATATTTATAAATATATGTATAAATACACACACACACACACACACACACACACACATATATATATATATATATATAAAGTGGTTAATACAAACAAATATTTTATCAGGAAATGTCATGACAAATTCAATGCAAGCAACACTTTCTAAAGCAATTATATATACTAAACAGCCAACTAGAGAGTGAGGAGACCCTTACTTGACATGAGGATGTGCAAATGTACTGCTGGGATTATATGAGAGTGAGAGGGGGAGTGAGAGAGGGAGACTATAATGAATGTTGGGCTTCTGTGAGAGTTAAGAGAGAAGCAATGTTCTACTACTAAATGTGTATGAGAGTTGAGAGAGGAGTTCTACTACTAAATGTGTATGAGAGTTGAGAGAGGAGCAATGTGTGTATGAGTAAGAGAGGATGTGTTTTAGTTCTGAGAGAGGATGTGTTGAGAGAACTTTTCATTTTCACCATCTGACCAGATATGACCAAACACTAGACAGATAGGACCATACAGTGGACCAGTGGACCAAAGCAGATAGATGGGACCAGACATGACCAGCCCATTTGGCTGACCACATCTAAAAATCGAGTTTCTGAGACTCGGTTTCGCTTTTAGTAAACCGAGTCTCTAAGGCTCGAGATCCACGTGGCGTCTACATGGAATATTTAGAGATCGAAATCGAGCTTTTGAGGCTCGATATGGAAACCAAGTCTATAAGACTCGATTTCCACGTGGAAAAGGTTCCACGTAAGTGTGCCTCAAAACATGAAAACCGAGCCTCTAAGGCTCGGTTTATTAACCCAAAATCGAGTCTTTTAGGCTCGAGATGCTACTAAGTTATATAGTTTAAAAAGGTAGCCTACTAACTAGATAGTTGGGAAAATGAAATTAGTTACCCGGATTCCCCCTCTCTCTCACATTGCGTCTGACTATATTTCTTCTCCCTTCTCTCTTCTCCATCAATCTCAAAATATTTCTTCTCATAGTACGAATCTCTCTTCTCTCTTCTCCCTTAGTGCCTCTCTGAATCTCTCTTCTTTCTATACTTTGTGGTTGTGATTGTCATTTGGGTCAGGCCGATGGTGTTTAGATCAGTCGTTTGGGTCGGATCATAGGCATCTTTGGAGATTGGTGAAGCAGCAACAACTATAGTGACAATAAGGTGTTTAGTGGTGTTTTTATTAGGATCCGATGCTATGGCGACGATGGGTCAGGCGTTGCTCTTCGGACCCGTGCTTTGGAAGTGTTTCTCTTAGCAGCTACAGCATCGATGATCGAAGTTTAAGGTCTGAGGGTGGTGTTCTTCAAATTTTCAGTGGTGGTGGCTGGTTGGTTGGTTGGTTCGGTGGTATGGGTGTATTTGTTCCTTCCAGTTTAGGTATGGGTATGTGATTATGATTTGTTCCAATTTGGGTATCGATTTGTATTTGTTCTGATTTGGGTGTGATAATGTGGTTGTTCTGATTTTTTTCCAGTTTTGGGTTTGTGGTTAATGGTGTTTTTAGATTGTGGCGTGGGGGTGGTGTTATTGGTCTGTTTGGTGGTGGGTCTGTTTGGTTAATCGGGGTGTTTGGGTTTTGGGGTGGCAGTGGGTGGCTTTTATTTGAGTATTGGGTCTGTATTGGTGGTTGGTGGTGCATTGGGTTATTCTATGGTGGCTGAGAGAGATAGGAAGAGAGACTGATTTGAGAGAAAAGAGAGTCAGTTTTTATATTATATTATTTTATTATTATTTTATTATGTAGTTTATATTATTTTAATGAGTAGTATATAAAAATAAAAACTGAGATGTTGAGAGAGTTGTAAAATAAGATAGTAAAATAGATAAAATAAGTTTTGAAAGTGTAAAATAGAACTTTTATTGCGACCCAGCTGCTAGTGCTCTTAGAGCAATTACATTAGCTTGTGCATAAGATTCCGTCTATTTTACACTTAAAACCTACTTTTTCTATTTTACACCATCAATTTTACAAAACATTCACATCAGTTTATCTATTTTACAAAATATTTCAATAAAATATTCGTTCTTCTCAATTTTTTTATTATTTCTCTCAACTACCCTTTACATACATACGTGCTCTCTCTCTTTCTCTACCCATTTTTTCTGATTTGTTGCTCTCTCTCTATACCCATCTCTCTACCCCTCTCTATACCCATTTATGAATAGATCACCTCTCTCTCTCTCTTTTCTACCTTCTCTCATTCTTTCTCAAAAACTACCAACCCACCTCTATACCCAGACTTCTTCACCAGCCAATCCACGAACCAAGCTCCACAACCCTCTTACCAATCCAACCTCCCGGGTCTTTTTCTCGACCCATCGACCCAGATCACTTCTTCACCGGCCGATCCATGAACCAAGCTCCACAACCCTCTTACCGATCCAACCTCTTAAGTCTTTTTATCGACCCATTGACCCAAATCGCTCGCCATCAACAACAACTACAACAGCAACCACAACAACCACATACAATAATCGGAAAAAGAACTGTGTGGGTTTTTCTGTGTAGGTTTGTTTGTGTGTAGGTGTGTTTCTGTGTTGATTTGTCTGTGTGGATGTGTCTGTGTGCGGGTGTGTTTGTGTTTGTGTGTATCTGAGGGAAAAGAAGATGAGGAGACTGAGTTCACTGTGCACGTAGAAGAGAGAGAAAAAAAGGTGCAATCGTGAAATTAATAAAATAATAAATACATATGCTACAGCAACCGTGCATATATGCACGGTTACTATAGCAATTGTGTATTTATACACAAGTTTACACCCACTGATGTGGGTGATTTTTTGCTCAAATTGTGTAAAAGTAGTTACTTTTCATTTTGCACATTTATGCACAAGTTGATGTAATTGCTTTTACCATCTCATTTTACCATTCACCCAAGTTTCTATTTTTAAATATAATCTATTAAAATAATGTAAACTGCAACATTAAATAATATTAACAAGGGGAAATTACAATTCACTCACTTGTGGTTTGACCGAAATTTAACTTACCTACTTGTGGTTTCATTTTTGACACTTTACCTACATGTGGTTCTTTCCTTCAATGCTTCGTAACCCACCTCCCTACAAGCCATTAGTCTAACACATTTCATCCCAAAATCAGAAAACAAAATGGATCAAACACTCCTCTCCCCAAAACACTCTCACGCTTGCTCACCCACTTAAAACCAAGGATGCTACCCATTACCCACCTGAGATCTTAGACCGAGGATCATCTAGGTAATTTTGTTCAAGGAAACCAATAGTTTCTTTACAAGGATATTATTCTGTTTGGTTAAGGAAATCTTCTAGCATGAATGAGGCCAAAAAAGAGATTGTAGTTTCAAGTTCACTATGTCAAATAAGTTAATTGGTCATCAATGACCTTACCACTGTCACACAAAAAATTAAAACACATTCACATGGTGAGTATTCAAACATTTTGTGACAACACCAAATTCCAGCCATAGGCCTTTAAATTGGAAATAAAGCTCCCTGACATCTAACTATCATTCGAAAGATCCTAATACCAAGATCTTCAAGTTAATTTCCTAATACCAAGATCTTCAATTTAATTTAGATGTTGATCAATTACAAATCTAATACATTGCAATCATACATCTCACTCCTGGTCTTTTTATTTCTATGGTATATACTATATCAAGATCATATATGATACGGGCTAATTGAACCCATTCTTCTATCAAGTTCAAGTTTATAGACAAAACCAAAAATTCCAAGAATTGAAAAAAAGAAAAACCCAGAAATTCAAATGCCCAAAACATAAATCTAAGAAAGTCAGGAACTCACCCTAGAGAAAGAAACCCAAACAGATCAAGACCCAAAATGTTAACAAAAAATCGCTACTGGGTAATGATCAAAATTCATAATCAAGAGGATCCCACATTACCCATCTCACCAAGAAAGAAAAACCAAACACGCAAGACATTAATCGAAAAAGAAAAAGCATATTCATTGAGTGAAGAATCAATCAAATCAAACTCCACACAACATTTTCACTCAACACAAAACCCACTTTGATTATGCCAATATATATATATATATATATATATATTATCAAAGAAAAGTACAACAATTAAACAAAACCCAGATGAGAAAATTAAATAAAGTACATATATTCAAAAACCCTAGATGAGAATTCACCTTATCTGATTATATTCTTCTCTCTCACAGAGCCAAACCCCAGCAAGGAGAGAGAGAGAGTTTTGTGAAACAGAGAGAGCAGTGAGAAAATGATCTCTTCTTGGAATAATTGATCTGTTTGATTTTAAGCTCGTAACAAGCTTAAAATGCTGAAAATTTGTATGCGTGAATGGGAGTGTGTTTTGGGAGAAAGAGAAGTGTTTGATCTGTTTTGGGTTTTGATTTTATAAAAGATTTGTTAGAGTAACGTCCGAAACAAAGGTGAGTTACAGAGCAGTAACAGAGGGAAGCATAGGCATATAAAGTGTCAAAAATGAAACATAGGTGGGTAAGTTAAATTTGGATGGCTAAGTTAAATTTGGGCTAAACTAAATGTGGGTAATCTGCAATTCTCCCTATTAACAAACTACTTTCTCTCTCCTCTCCCATCTCTCTTTTTCTTCTCTTCCTCTATCTCTATCTCTATCTCTCCAGCAACCACCACATATGAGCTTAGCCACGTAGCAGCAACCCAGCACCGAAGCTTAGCCACACCACCACCACCCAATTATCGAAATTTTATCCAACCCACCACCCCCACCCAAATCACAAACCCACTGCCCCAAATCACAAACCCACGCCCTAAATCACAAACTCACGGTTGATCCGTGACTGCCCCCAATTCACAACCACAAACCCACTGGAATCTGCCACAAAACCATCAACTACCCACCACAAATCCAAAACAATAAACCTATCCACTACCCACACAAACCATCGGTGCAAACCACCCCCACCCAAATCAGATTAAAAAAACAAAACCCAGCCAGCCACATTTCCTCTTAAATCTCAGCCACTGTTGTCCATGAAAGGAAGATTGTGAACGAAACCCACCACCAAACTCCAATCTTTGCCATCAAAACCCACCGCCAAACTTCAAACCAATAACCGTCCATCATCGATCCAGCCACAGAATGACTGAGCAACCCATCACTGATCCACCCGGGTTAAGGGAGAGGTGTAGAGAGTTGAGAGAGGAGAGTTTTGGAGATTGAGAGCTCTGGGGAGAAGCGTAGAGAGTAAGAGAAAAAGCGAGTGAGAGAGAGAAAAAGGAGAAGAAAATATTATTATTTGTGTTTAGAAACCCATAGAATAACCTACTGTTCATGGGTTCTAAAATTAAGTTTTACATACCGGGTTGGAGCACTATTTTTGGTTTTTAGTTGTTAAAATAGCAATTGGGGTGTTTACACTCTCTAAGAGCATCTTGAGCAAATTCATCAAATTTTTGTACTATTTGGAGAATAAACAGTGACTTTTACCTTTATCTATCCATTTTTTCAAATACACTTTTCAACAAATTCTCTATCTCATTTAAATATTATTTCTTCATTCATTATTTATTCTTTTTTTAACAACTACACATCTTCCAACATTTTTTTATTCAACACCTAATTATTATAATAGAAAAAAAGCATTTGAAGAATGAACAGTAGCCCATTAGACTTGATGAGCTACTGTTCATGAGCCAAAAAAAATTTTGGGTATAGAGAATCCATTGGAGTGGCCTTTTTTTGTCTCATTCTCTATTATAGAGAATATTTTACCTTTACTTAGACCATTGGAGATGCTCTAATACTAATGCGCCGTTGGTGTTTTTTTTTTTTTTTTTTTTTTTTTTTTTTGTGGTGAGTGGAGTCTTATCTAATAAGACTTATGCGGCCTTTGGTGGAGTTGTAATTTTGTTTTGGTTGGGCATGGATTTTTTTATTTATTTTTTATCTTGTTTATATATATACTGTAGGAAGATTTCCCGTACAAGTTGTTTGTCCACTTTGGGGAGCCAATAGTAGTGGTACATTCATGCTTGTGCCAAACACTTATAAAGCATGAGTGGGGCGCATTTCTTGCCGATGTGGGACTAAGTCCAAGTGCAATGCTTGCTTGCTCACGTCGCTTGAAAACAAAACCGTGCGGGATTGGCTCCCCAAAGCGGACAAACAGCTTGTACGAGAAATCTCCTTACAAAAAGGCGCTTTTTGAGGGCAGTGCCCATCTCCAGTATTGTCCACTTTGGGGCAAGGATGGGATTGGCTTGGCCATGTCCGACATTGCATGATACCCGCAAGGTTTTGTTGCCAACACTGAAGTGCAAGGCACACCTCTACTACTACTACACATGTGTAGTAGTGGTACACTCATGCTTGTACCAAGCACTTATAAAGCATGAGTGGGGCGCATTTCTTGCCGATGTGGGACTAAGTCCAAATGCAATGCTTGCTTGCCCACGTTGCTTGAAAACAAAACCGTGCGGACTTGGCTCCCCAAAGCGAACAAACAGCTTGAACGAGAAATCTCCCTACATATATATATATATATATATTTTGTTATAGGTAATATAATAAATAAGTCTTTATTTTATGCAGATTGAGATTGCTAAATACTTGTTATTGTTCGGTAAAACTACAATAATATTTTTTATATATATCAGGTTCTATTACTTTACACTTAAAAGTTATTTTTTGTTCCAGTCTTTATAAATATATTGTTTGATTATAAATATCTACTAAAAAATATGAATCTGGATATGAAAACTTAAAAGAAGGAAAATTAATTGAGTCTCAAAAAGGATCAATGGATAAATTTGTTATTAGTAATACACAAAATTTAGAAGAAAATGTCACAAATTAAAATTAAAATTATAATTATAATTATAATCATATATAAGATCGACAATGTCCTAAGAAAGATTGACTGAATTAGCTATATTATCAATTGAAAATGAGATTTTAGAAGAACTTGAATACAAAAATTTAATTAATCAAATTTTCATCTCAAAAGGCAAGAAAAATAGATTTTAAATGAAATATATTATAATATAAAAATATTAAATAAATATTAATTTAATTAATACATAAATATAAAAAAATGTCCCATTTTAGTTCTCGCCTTAGATCCTAAAATGTCTAGGGCCAGCCTTGCCAGTGATGAACTATTTTAAATTTGTTGCAATCAAACCTAATGTTACAAGGCAATTACAAGTGAGGAATATTGTAAATTTAGGATGTGTAAAATTATTCAATACATTCGATGAAATATATTATATATCTTCCTCTCGTATAAGAGTGTGGTTTCTATGTACTTGTAAGTCTGTATATGAATTCCACTTTTATATGAGAGGGAAACATAGCACACTAGGTGTACATATTTATTTCTCCATCACTAAAGGGGGAGGGGGTTCAATTTTGAAGTTTCATGCATGCTAAATAATGTAAGCAAATAGGCACCACAGGAGAAACAAACATTCCATATAGTAAGATAATTTCCTTGACGAAGAAGATTACAACTGCCTCAGAAATATACTTATTTGCCACCAATTGGTGCGAGCTTGCTCAGGGGGAAAAACAATCCATCAAATACAATGTGACAGGAAATCATAAACTTTGAGATAGAAACACGAAAAAAAGACAATATATCCAGAGAAAATTCAGAATTCCTAAACAAAATAAAAACCATTCCATTGGCATGCATTTAGTGACTTGAAGTTGCTAAAAATTTCTATTCATAAGAGAAATAAGCTTCAATTTTTCTTCAGCTTCAACCTGTTGGCGAATGTTAGTTTTTGATGCACGGTCTGGATGAAATTTTAACATGACTTGTTTGTAAGCTGTTTGCACCTGAAATCAAGAAATGATTAATAAGGTGTAGCTATGGCATATTCACCTTCACACAATTCAAGCATGCAACAACTTTTAAATCAGGTTAAAGATAGTTTTGCAGCACCAAATAGCTTTTTACCTCTGCAAATGCCCAGTCATAAGATCCTTTTAAAACTCAATAAGTAATCTAGTATGTGAGAAGCAACGTGGGAAGATCGAGCTCTTATACAACAATAATTTTTAGATTAAACCCTTGAGGACAAGTCATTGTGCTAATTGGATTGGTCATTGAACTAGTAACTTTTTTGTAAACATCTACCACTTTCAAGCCTGCAGTGCAGCCTACGTGTTTAAAGTCTTCCAAGTCCTTTCAGCCCTTCCAATTTGATGTAAACAACAAATCATGCACTCAAATCTACTATGGGATTGTGGTCATTGTATCAATGATCGTTGCATTCATATTTTACTACATTGCTATATTTGGATTGTGTGCTTACAAACATTTATTACATCCACCTACAACAGGCGAGCCAGTTAAGGAGAAGACCTTTGATTCTTTGAGAATGAATCCCTTTTTGGTTTCCACATTCATGTATAAGAAAGGGACTGAAAACATAGAAGCAGCTTCTGAAACTGAATGTGTGGTGTGCTTGACTAGGTTTGAAGATGATGAGCATGCGAGTCAACTTCCACAATGCAAGCAATCTTTCCATGCACCTTGCATTGACATGTGGCTCTATTCTCATTCCGACTGCCCGCTCTGCCGCACTCCCATTGACAGACTGAGTACTCAAAATGGGGCAATGAAATTAAAACAGAACTTCCCGGATGTCATGTTACCATTACCATCTAAACCTCATTTTTCTCCTCGTTTCTTTTCTATTGTTTACTTCCAATTTTTTTCTCATGTCTATTACTCCATAACATAAAAACCTACTTTTTTCTATTTTACACCACCACTTTTAAAAAATATCCACACTAGATTATCTATTCTACATTCTACTTTATTTAAATAATCATTTTTTATACTTTTTTTTTTCTGTTACTTTCCTTTGTTTTCTAAGCAAACAAACAACTCAACACAAAATCACAATCAAACCAAACCCACAAATCAACCCCCAAATACAACTATCTCCTCTTTCCTCTCGACATCAATATCAACTCTTTACCCAGTATCCAACCCACCCACCAAAACCACTCACGACAAACCAAACAACACCAACCACAGCAAGATGAGATCTGCATCAGCATTACAACGACAAAATTGAAGTCTTAAAAAGCCTTAATTGATCAAAACCATCTCCTCTTCCTTTCACCTAAATTTCAACCAAATACAACCTCTACCTATCAAATTAACCAAAACCCATTACCACATTTGAACTATACCCTAAATATCAAACACCAATAAAAAAATCAAATAAGATCAAATTTTGAATCATACCCATTTCTCTACAACCCCTTGGGATCCCACCTAAGCCACCACAACATCCTCACATCTCTCCAACTTCTTCTTCTTCTTCTTTCAATTTGCGCCTTTGCACTTGACAAGGATGTCAATGACAACAAACTCCATGTTGGGAGAGGAAGGGGGGTGAGCCACAGAGCTTTTGAGGACTAAACCACTAAGTTGGAACTTGGATTTGGATGGGTTTGAGGTGTATTTTTTGATAGCATCAGTTGTGATAACATAGAAGACTGATGAGAGCATGAGAGGTGAGAGAAAGAATGTATAAAAAATTAAAATGCACATCTACAGCACCCATGCATATTCCTGTAGTTACTGTAGCAACGTATGCTTTTTACACAATTTTGCATAAGCTAATGTAGGTGGATTTTGGGAGTTGATTGGGCAAAATTTTGCCCTTAAGCTATTTTAGCTTGACTAATGTGAGTGCTCTAATGTAATATTCCTATACCAGAGATGTAAAGCATTAAATGGAAATTTCATCATAAGCAAAATAGATATTTAATTAAGAGGGGAAAAGCCCAGAAAACACCATGATGTGATATGTACTTCAAACATTGATTCAATGTTACAAAGCTGATTATTAACATCTTTCCTAA
Source organism: Quercus variabilis (assembly GCA_030445155.1). Taxonomy (NCBI): domain Eukaryota; kingdom Viridiplantae; phylum Streptophyta; class Magnoliopsida; order Fagales; family Fagaceae; genus Quercus; species Quercus variabilis. The sequence continues at coordinate 8,067,943 of CP129449.1, forward strand.
GTGAAGCTTCTTCTTACCTACCCCAGATTTACATTTTTCTTAAATTATCCAACCTCGCCTGTAAATCATTATCAATCCCAGTGTCTTCATTTCCCAATGATTCAGCTTGGGCAACCCTGTTCTTTGCAGCTGGTGCAGCGACAGAAGATGAGGGTGCATTCATAAGCTGCATATTAAACAAACATAGTTATTAGTATTATTGTTCTCAATCTAGATTTCCCCAGGCTGACAATCTAATTAAACCAAGGAAATTTTTGTCTCATTTTGGATAAGCTAAATATTGTTTCACATGAAAGAGACACTAAGCAATGGACATACCTCTGAATTGACATCAATTCCAATCTCGTCAAGCACCTGATTCACGAGCTCTTCTGTTTCTTCCTCTTCTTCATCCCCTTCCAAAGCATCATCAATGGCATCTCCCATCACCTCAGTCGTCAGTTCCATCTTTTCATTCTGCCTCTCAAACTCTAGCATTATCTTCTGCAGTGAGGGCAGGTTCATCTGCCTATTCATCTGACCCATTGCCTTGGTTACACCTTTCATGGCCTCTCCCATCGATTGAGTTGATTTAAGAGTCTGCAATCAATCTTTTAACAATATAATAGCTTCAAAATCTCTATAATACAGAATAGCTTAGTATGTGATAGGGATGTCAATGAGGGGTAGGATCAGATTATGGGTACCCTGCCCCCTCTTCAGGGCACAGAAAACTCACGCAGGGCTTGTCGGAGGTAGGGTAGGTTGGAGGTATTTTGTCATACCAATGAGATGGCTTCGTCATTGATGAGATAGAGATAAAAGAGGAACGGTAGGGGTGGCCGCAAGAGAGAGAGAGAGAGAGAGAGAGAGAAACAAGCGTTTTGGGGCATGGTAATAAAATATGAATAAAAAGAGTATATGCCAGAATCCATGAAACAGATCAAAGACACCTGAAAAAACCTCCATCCCCCCAAATATTTTTTGGTTCCCCAATCAACTAGAAGCAAACTAAAATCTAAATGTTCCTCAAATCACCCAAAAAATGTCTCGAAAAATGTTAAAGCCTTCTGTAGATGCAATGTAATATAACCCTAAGTCTCTGAGATACTATCATCTGTAGTTCTCTAACAAAACAAGATCTGAACGAAGTTCTCCAACCAAAATGCTGATTTTTCTTCATATCATGAAATTATTCAACCACACAGTTAATGCAATTACAAAGTAAGTTCTTTGCAGGGAAGATGCTGTAAAATTTTGGTATCTAGGCTAAATGTGCACACCGATTCAACCCAAATTATGCAAATGCATCAATGATAAAGCACATAAAGCTTTACAAAAAAAATGATATATTACTGATCCAAGAATGAGTGATGCACTCCATTTCCAAAACATTTATAATATGAGGGATGGAGCAAAAATATATGTGATTTACATAGACATGAATTGCATACACATTAAATTTTATATATATATATATATATATATATATTTATTTTAAAAACACCCTATCACAGTACGCTTTACTTCCCATCTGAAATGCAAACGTGTAAGGATGTAGGTAACAACTTCTCAGTTATAAAAAAGATGCACAAAGAAGAGGGTAAAGATTCAAATTGTACCTGAATTCTCAATGACACGCCCTGGAGTTGTGATTTAAGCTTATAAAACTTTTCCACCTGATGCCGTGTTCTAATAAGGTCTTTAGCCATTACTTTCACAGCCCCCTGAAATAAAGATAATCCAATCTTAGGATGCGTTTTGGTCATATAAGTACAATTTTCATCCCATTACTGCAACTTTAATTAGAAAATAAAGCTTGCAAAACACTGAACCCTGTAGCACCAACATGTAAATACATCTTCATATATCTGTGGATTCATTAATAGAACCTAACAGCAGAAATAACAGATCAAACAAAACTGCCTCAGCTCACTTAAATAAATAAAAAATGTAGTAGTAACATCACCACTCTTTACACATAATGATTGGCCTGGACAAAAACCAAAACTTTAATTCACATCGCATCACATGCACAAGAGTTCCATGACAAATAGCAGAAATGGGCACTGAAAATCCTTGATGTGTATCAATACTATGGCCACAGTTTGTGTTCTGCTTGACCTTTCATCAATTTTGAGAGATTTTTTTGTTTTCATAGGTAATTTTGAGAGAGTTTTAATCAACCCACAGACAAAAATCAACACAATAACAAACGAATTGCCAAAACAATTAGGCTTACCATCTGTCCTTGTTTAGCATTTTTCTTTATCTCTACAATCAGCTTTTTCTCTTGTGTCTGTAATCCTTGCCTTTCCCTTTCTATTTCTCGAATAGATTTGTCTATCATCCTCTTATTTTCCCGCAGAAGCTCTGCACACAAGTTCAAACATTTTTCACTTCACAACAAGCCCAAGATTTTCCTCAAAGCCCAAGACGGTTAACTATTACATCAACGACTACACAAATGCCCAAAATTTCCAAGGCATTATCTCACATAATAGAAATTATGTATCTCATGCCCCCTCTCATATATGCAGTAGACCCACATTCATGAACCCCACATGTACATGAGAGGACTGTTTCATACACCCTGTCATATATACACATGAAAAGATACCTCTTCATGTAAATAGGTGTGTGCAACATTCTTTCACATACACATGAGATTTATAGGTGCAGGTCCCAAACATATGTAAGACAGTTGAAAGACACCTGCTACATTAGATAATTTCCAAAAACATGACCAAAAACACAAAATAAGGCCTCCACACAAGTTTTATTTTATTTCCTTAACAAATTAGCCACTTCAAACAATGTGACAGTTGTAAAACTCTCTCTCTCTCTCTCTCTCTCTCTCTCTCACTTACACACACAACAGCAAAGCCTTCATCCCAGATATATTCTTTTCTGTCATTCCATCCTATTCAAAATCATTCTCTATGTCATGTCCTTAAGCGACAAAGTTTTTTTTTTTTTTTTCACTACTTCAATTAATGTTATTATATGTTTTCCTGCAATTTTTTTTCCTAGACTTGAATCAACTCACTCTTCCTCCTCGGTACATTAATCGCTCTCCAAATTTCCTCATTCTGAACCTTAACTTTCCTTATATCACCAAAAGCACGCAATGAGGTGAAAATTCCCTTAATATTCATCATGGGTCCACTTTCTAACATTTTGAGACAAATGGGTCTAATTTCAAACATGTCCACAACAATCACCCAAAAAAAAAAAAAAAAGACCCAATTGATCAACCATATATAAAAATTCATAATCTAACAGAAACAGCCATTAAAATTGTATATTCAAATCAAATTGCTTGAATTTACTAATTCAATTGCATGGTACTGAAACTAAATTGGAAACAACTAAAACCCTAGCTATTTGTTTCCTGAGTGAGAATTTAAAGATTTATTTTTATCTCATTTGGCTCAAAAAAAAAGTGAAAACTCATTGAAAGAAAAACGAAAGAGAGAAATTAAGAGTAAGAGGATTTATATATATATATATATATATACCAGCTGGGGTTTTTCGGTTGCCAAAGAGGAAGCTCATGTTTCCCGGTTGATGCTAAAAAGCGCCGAAAGTGGACGATACTCTCCCTCTCTCTCTTTCTTGCTTTCTTTCCTCGCTCTGATTTATGTCGGTTGTTTTAAGAAGTTAGTAGTTACTTGGCCTGATAAGCAAACATATCTTTTATTATTATTATTATTATTATTATTATTGTAATTATTAATATCAACAAAGTTTAGTTATAAGCTTACTCAATATTATTTTATTGAAGGTAAATTTTGACAAATTTACTATTAGATTACATATTCTTCTCCTCTCAAAAAATAAGATTACAAATTTTTTTTTTATTCTTCATGCTTGCAAAATTTCTAAAAAATGAAATATCAATAACTATGTCATAAATGAATTGTTTAAATTGAAAGTTTTTACAGTTTAAAATTATGCTTCAAATATAATCTTATAGATTATATAATAAATAATATCTGATCGTCACAAAATTTGATATACTCTATATGTATTAAAAGGGTAAAGAACTTGTAATCTAATAGTTAAATTTTTAAAATATGTAGTAATGTTAATGATATTTAATAAAATTGTTGCTACTACTACTAGGAAATATAAACAACCGTCAGAATAATTATTTTCTTTTTTCATTAAAAATTTCTAAAATTATCTCCTACACCAATGCCCCTAAGACATCATTAACATTTCCCTTATAATTTTTCAAACTCTGTTTCGAATTAAGATCATCTAGAATGCTATAGTAGCCCCATTATAGAGTTCTTAAAATTATATTTATCAAATTTGAAATTAGTGGGTTGGATTTTATTATATCATCAACAATTTAAACAATACAGTCTCGCATTCAATAATAAGTAGAGGAAAAGTTTATAAGAACAATTAAGTTGTTGTTTCTATTAAAAAAAAATTGCGATTTAGTGAACCTAGGGTTGAACACAATTCAATGCAGCATGTGTTTGAAGAGGTTTTTGAGCCACTCCAACATTGTTAAAATCCTAAAAATGCAAACATCAGTGGTGGTTTTCACTGATATAATGGTTGGTTGCTCCAAATCCGATCACTAACAACAACAACAACAACAACAACAACAACAACAACAACAAAATTCACACAACTCAACCATAGAAAGATAGAAAATAGATCTGAGATCTCAAAAGAGAGAGAAAGTAGATAAATATGGGAATCTCCAATCTCATATTGAACAAAAATTATTGAATACTCCAAGAGTACCATAAATGTGTATTTTCCCCTCTTACATGAATTGTGAGTCTCACCATAAATTTAATTAGTAGGACCCACAGTTATATAAGAGAGTACTCTGAAAGTACCCAACAATCACTCTTGAGATCTCAAATCAACAAGATCTAATGATTTGACCTTGCCGATTTAAGTGAGAGCTTGAGGATGTCTATATCCTATTTATCTTATTTATTACTTGTTTTTTATATAGATAATTTATCTTGTCTATTACTATTAAAATGATGATAGAGAAAGCTGTTTATCAATTTAGTTAATTGACTAAAACACCCCTATTCTATTATTATCATTATTCCTTAAAAATAATAAATGGGGTATATAAGTAAAACTTTAAATTAAATTCATTAGAAATAGATAAAAATCCAAAACAATAAAATTCAAATTCCATGTATAATTATAAATCTACTAGTCCACTACCAAGCCTTCCAACCGCCATTCAAATGCATTCAAATCAGTTTTCTAATAAAAAATTACCACAATTATCCCCATAAAGTAGAAAAGTTTTTTTTTTTTTTTTAATCAAATGATAATACATCATTCTTATTAAAATCTAATAAACAAAAGATATATGTATAAACATATCATTTCCTTATTAAATTTTAATACCAAATACCTTCTTCACAAAGTAACAACCTACTCCACGCAAATAAGTTAAACTATGCCAATTTAAAAATCCCTTTTAAGTCTTTAACCCCTATCTAATACATTTAAGACTCCCCTTTAAATTTTTTTTTTTTTTTTAATTCCTTCTTCTTGTTCATTCCTCTCCCCCTTTATGTCATCCTTAGAGCATTCTTATCAAAGGTGCATTTAGCATTTTTAGCACCTCAAATGAGAAAAACACACTTACATCAGACATGTTAAATCTTAAAAAATTTACATTTCTCACCAACTCTCACTCCTCTCTTCTCTCTTCTCTTTCCTCTCTCACTTCTCTCTTCTTTGGTATTTCTTCTCTCTCCTGATGGTTGTGGTCCAACGATGGTTGTGGTCCAGCAATGGTCGGGGTCATGGGTCGTGGTCTGATGGTCCAATAGTTGTGGTCCGACAAGGTGATTTGATTTTGTGGGTCTAGGTTTGTGGGGCTGGGTTCATAGGTCTGGGTTCGTGGATCATCGACTTGACCAGCATGGTCATCAACTTGATCAGCGTGGGTCTCTAATCATTGTAGTGGTTGTTGGAATTGTGGTGGCTGGTGGCCAGCAGTGGGTAGGATTGCTGGGTTGAGAAAGAGAGAGCGACAGAGAAGGAGAGAGAGATAGTGAGATCGAGAGACTGAGAGGGAGAGAAGATGAAAAAAAATAAAAACAAAAAAGGAATAAAAAATAATAAAGAAATAATATTTAAATGAAATTGTAAAAAAAAAAAAAAAAAGTTTTGATGTTAAGTGTATTATAAAGCGAAATATTAAATGTTATAAAGTGACTTTTTGAGATGTTAAATGCTAAAATTTTTAAAATTCTTGATGTGAATTCTCTTCCTTCCTCTTTCGCTTGATTAAGTGGCCACTACAACAGTGGTGGGTCTTATTTTGTGTCAAATATTAATTTTAAAGTTTAATGCATGGGTTTCTTTTTCTTTTTCTTTTTTTGGTTCTTTTTTCTACTTTTGTTATTTTGAGTGTTTGGGCTAATGGGTATGCTATTGTTTTACGACACTGTTCATGGCTTCCTTAATGGAATCCGAAAGGTTAAAAAAATTTAAAAAAAAAAAATTGAATAAACCCATTCAGTCTCTGCTGCTTTAATTTTAGATTCACTTTGTTTTATAAAATAATAATCTTAAAAGAGTCTTATTTGAAGGCCAAAAACAAAAACAATTATACGAATGAGATGTTTTCTATTTTGTTTTGTAGATTTTTCTTTGTAGTCAAATATTAAGTTGTTGTGGTTAAATGATGCAGTATCACTGTTGTTTTGTGTTTTTTGTTGATGGATCTACTCAGATTACTTACCCAAAAGATATTAATTTGTATTGCTTCTTTTCCTTTATTTTTTTTTAATAAATCATTAATCTTTCTATTTTAAAAACGCTAGACCAAAACACCAGGTTTCTAGGATAATTATCTGTTTCATTTTCAAACATTGCAACATGTAAGACGCATTCCACATGAGACTCAACAATGTCAACGATAGCAAAAAGTCAGGACACTATATGTGGTATTGGAATTTGGAAAATATGCTGTGGTATTATTTGCTAACATGGAGAGAAGTATTGTGGTGGAGGAGAATCATTGTAAGGGCAATGCTAATACTGTCTTCAAGTCTGATGGGCCGTTTTGTTTATTCAAATTAATCGGTTTTGGAATTGAATCACACTTCTCTTATTTAATCATCAAATACTTTACTAGTTCAGCTAACTGAAACTCCAAAATTATAAGATATATATATATATATATATATATATATATGTATGTATGTATGTATGTATGTATATTTTAAAGAATTTCAGCCTATAGCATCCGCTTGATGATTGTGCTCTTTATCACCAAACTAAGACACCAATCAGTTCTTGACACTTACACTTTATACATAGATTTCAAAGTTTTTTTTTTTTTTTTTTTTAAATGTGTATAAGTTTGTTATGATTTCATTGTAAAGATGACGTTACATTTTATTATTTTTCTAATTTATTATTTAATTGAATAAGCACTTGGTGATTTAATCATTTATTTATATAAGTTTCTGAAAATAGGTAAGAAATTAATTTTAAAGTAGGATTTTTGTGCAGTTTAGGTTATCTTAGGTTTCCACTAGGTCAAGAATGAAATTTTATATTTTATTTCACTAGAAAATTGGTCATCTTATTTACTTCTATTTTATTTCATGCCTAGGAAGTTAGCAATTATTTCTTGACAATACCAATTGATTGGCCTAGGCTAAAAAGGCATATTAGACACAAAATTCTTATATTTATTGATTATTAGACAAGAAATATGGGGTGGACATAGACAGGGGCGGTGTTAAACACAGCCCAGGGGTTCAAATGAACCCCTTGACCTGCCCCCAACAAAAGCAATTTTATATAAAAAATTTTATTTTATTTTTTTTGTTTTTACCCTTCTAAAATAAAATTTTAAATACCCTGACCCTCATTTTTTTTTTCTTAAAATCCAACTGAAATTAACTTAAATATGATCATCTTAGTACTATTTTCTCAATACTTTCATAATAATTTCACAATGAAAATTAAGTAGTAAGTTGTAGTTGGCTTTTATCTAGACCTGTAACTAACATAACTTTTTTTACCTACCATCTAGATTTTGTTGTAAAATTTTTGTGAAAGTGTTGTATCAATAGCAACACTCTTAAAATATTTAATTTTATAAGAAATAAAAGAAAATTCAAAATTTAGCTTATTCATTAAAAAAAAAAAAAAAAAAAAAAACTTTCCCTCTCAGACTTTGGCTTACTTTGGCATTTACAACAGAATGAAATTATTTTTTCCTGCACTTTTCTTCTACATTTGTATTTTATTAAATGTATATTAGTTGTTTTAAAAGAATGTATGATTAGTTATTTAATTCTATTTGTTTATGTATTCAATAGTTGTTGTCTTACTAATCTTTAAATTATTAATAATTTTTTAGACTATTGTAAAATATAGTTATATTGTATGCTAAACTATATGGACGTGGTATGTAAAGAAAAAAAAATTAGTTATTTTATTTTTTACTTCCTTACCCACGATAAATTCCTAGCTCCGCTAATACTGACCCCCCAAGAAAAAAAACCCTAAAGTCGCCACTGGACATAGAGGGTTGGTTTCAAGAACATATTACTAGATTCAGAAATTATCTAAAATGAAACTAATTTAAATTTGCTAAAAATTTCGAATTTACTCAAGTTATTGATTAGATACCTAAAACGATCTTAGTAACAATATTCTAAGAGAAATACTTTTGTATTGTTACTACATGGATACTTCAATCTATTTGTATTATTAATACTAGCCTAATCACACCCGCTATATATGCATGTGTTCAGAATTTTTTTTTTTTTTTTTTTTTGTCAGTTTAATGTCAAAATTTGTTATTCATCCCAATTGGAAGTTTGGTTGATTGCCCAATATTATGATATTATGCATTTGTAAACTATTGATATTGTCAATAAAATGATGAGGCTAACCCTGAAAAATAAACACCAAAACTACTATTTTGTGTGTGTGGATGTGTTCATATTTTGGTACTAGCCTTTTTAAAATTCCAAAAAAAAAAAAAAAAAAAAACCCAAAGTTACTTTTCAGCCACATAACTATATTTTATTTTTTTAATAATTCACACACAAAAGTATTGTTGCACGTTGCATGCACACATACATTTGTTATGAATTCTATCATTCATAAGAAAACAACCTACTTTGGATATCCCTTTCATGTGATCAAAGCATATTTTTCAAAAAAAAAAAAAATCTTCTTGTAGCTTAACCAGCACCATCTAGGATTTAAATCCCTCAAACCTTAACTGTTGAATTATAAAATAAATAAGTACTACTTTCATTTGCATAAATTTTCATGTAAAATATTGGAGGAAATCAAAAATATACAAATATTTTATTGGCTTATTGAGCCCTAATTCAGCCCACATTATGTCTACCAAATAATATTTGAGGTGAGAGAAGGTAATTTATATTGCATTGTAATGCAATCAGTAACTCCAAGATAGAAATACGTGTTATTGCCAAGCAAATACCTACATGCATAAATTGTATTACTTACCAAAAAAATTTTGATCCCGAATCATGGACAATTTTCTTGTATATTCTTTTATGTTGTTTCATATTTGGTATACTGAATTATATCATATTCGGTATACCGAAAATCCATCAAGGAGTCAAAAAAAAAAAAAAAAAAAATTTAACAATCCAAGTTAAACACATAATTTTTTTTTTTTTTTTTTTACAACTCATAATGAGGAGCTTATGATAAGAAAGTTATATTAATGCATTTCTTTATGTGTGACAAATTATATATTTAAAGAACTCAAACCTAGAGAAGATAAAGTCTATAAACGTCCAGAGAAATTAAGGATGATTAGTTTAGACTACAATTTCGGTGCATATTTGGTGATTACAGGATATGAAATTATTTTTTTTTTAAATGTTGAGATTGAATAACTTATATTCAAAAACATTGAATATGAAAAAAAAAAAAAAAAAAAAAAAAAAAGAAACCTTAATTTATTACTTACTGTAATAGAATGTGGGAAGTTTTTTAATTTTTGTTAATTTTTTTTAGTATTGTCTCATAAACTTATAAAAGCCCAAAATCATGACTCTCATTACTTTGAATAATAATAATAATAATAATAGAAAAACAATGTACCTCTAGTTGTGGTCAAGGACTCAAGAGGGTTGTTCATTGTTTGACAAATATGAAATATTTCTACCAAAAAAAGACAAATATGAAATACCTACAAATACCCATGCGTAAATTTTATTGCTTACCACATGAATGTTGAACTTGAACCAATAAAGAAATTATTTATTACTAAATAAACGTTTATCTCCAGCCTGGAAAGTTCATAACTTTAACTTGGGCAATCACTTTTTTTCTTTTTCTTAGACTGAGAGTGTGTTCGGCATGAGTTTATAAGCTCAACTTTTAACTTCTAACTTTTTTAATTTTTATGTACAACTTTTTAAATTTTCACTTTTTTCCATATTTTTTCACATTTTCAATTTTTTTTCTCAAGGTACAAGTATACTTTAGCACATTTTCTGTACAATGTTTTCAATTTCAATTAAATAAACTATTCCCAATCAGACCCTTCATGTAAATTTTTTAGAAATACCTTAATGGAAACAGAAAATAGTTACCTATAAAGAATTAAGATGTAAAAAAGAATTTTCTCTAAAAAAAAAAAAAAAAAAGATGTAAAAAAGAAAAAAGGTAAAGTTTGGTGGCAATTTAAAGTTTTAAACAAAAAGTCATCTAATTAAAATTACACATAAACAGTTTCAACCAAACCAAGCCCAACTTGGGCCTAGGCCTAATCCAAGTAGCAAGTGTAACGATTGGGTTTGGGCCAATTACTCGTAATTCCATTTGCAAATGCTTATCTTTTTCACTTAATCTTTTTTTTTTTTTTTTAGAAACATTTATTTTAAAATCTTTTATTTTGAGAACTAAAATCTTTTCTACTTAATCTTAGATCATCATAAAGTAAGAAAGAAAATAAGTAATATATTGATTAAGTAGCAGAGGGTCTTGGAAGTAATAGACATCGAAGGACATACGTCATATATTATTCCAAGGGCGGCTATACAGCCAGCCCAGGGGGTTCAAATGAACCCCCTGGTTTGGCCCCAAAAAAAAAAATATATATATATATATATATATATTTTGACCTTAAAATATAATTTTGAACACCTTGAATCTAAATTTTGTTTAAACCCAATTGATATAAACTTGAAATATGATCATATTAGTGCTATTTTCACAATATTTTTACAATAAAGGTTAAGTGATAATTTGTAATTTACTTTTTATCTAAACCCATAACTGACATTATTTTTTTTACATACCTTTAACAACTTGTCATCTAGATTTTATTGGATAAATGTTTTTCAGTAGCACTACTCTTAAAATTGCTCCTTTGTTAAAAAATAATAAACATTCTCTCTGAACTCTGGCTTACTTTACTGTTGATGGTAGAATGAAATTGTTTTTTCCTGCACTTTACTTCTTCATCAACAAAAAATTACACCACTTGTACAACTAACTAATTTGTATTTACATCTATGATTCTTTTTTCATTCTCTCTTTCTCCCTTCTATATTTTCTTTCTACCTAATCAAGTAGTTTGATAAGTGTTCTATAGTTTTTCGAGTCCAATAAGTTTTTTAATGCTTGCTCCAATTCCAAGAGAATGACCACATGTGTGGTTAAAAATCCATACACTTCAAAAGCAAAATCTTATATAAGTTACTATTTATTTCTCTTAGTTTAATGTTTACTCTCAGACCTACTCTTAAGTGCATTACTATTCTTTTTTATCATATATTTTTATTTAATTGATATTACATATGATTATAATAAATTATTATTAATTTGACAAATATTATGATTAGTTATTTATTTATATGCATTCTATTATTGTTTTCTTACCGATCTTTAAACTATTAATAATTTTTTTAGACTATTTTACAATATAGTTGTATCGTATACTATTTAGAATACTGTGTTAGATTATTGTACGTAATATGACAATTGTATATACAAAATACAAATAAATAAATAAATAAATAAATAATCATTTTATTTTTTACTCCCCACAACAAAATCCTAGCTCAAAACACTATTGACCCCCCTAAAAGCAAATCCTGGAGCCGCCATTGTATTATTCCATATTCTAAATTACAAACTTTGAAAAATAATATTCCACTATCACATAATATTAACCAAATAAACAATGGGTTGGGCCAGGCTAGGTTAGATAAAAGTTTCTCTGGGCTTGAAATTTTATTCCTGCCTTGCTTTATGGGCCTTTTCTTATGACCCAATTCCAGTCTCATGGGCAAACCCTGCTTAAAAGGGTTACTGAGATTGAAATTCACTTCATTATAGAGAAACCAAAAACAAAAAAAAAAAGTCTGACCCACCTCTTTTGGTTTAAAAATTAAATTTCAATGGTTAATAATATTCATAATGAATAGTGAAGAATATATTACAATGAACACTAGGAAAATCAAGAAATGCATGTGTTCTAGTTTGGCGCATATGCAATTTGCCAACTACAGTTTTTTGGGGCTAACTACAGTTCACCAATAAGAGTAGACTCTTCATATTAAAATAAAGAAAAATACATTCTTCTTTTTTTCCTTCGATTATGTGAAGGGGATTAGATTGCTCTAAAGGTTTAAGAATAACTTCATCCTAAAGTTTCTAAAATCTTATCCATTCATGTTGAAATCCGAAAGTTTCTAAAATCTTATCCATTCATGTTGAAATGAGACCATTAAATTATTTTATAGTGATATGTTGTTTATAGATGGAATTTCAAATGCCTTTGTGACTAAGTTAGATCTACCAGTGTCATTCTCAAGAGACCATATAAAGGTTGGTTGATTGGGAATTAAAAGCAATTCATTGTAGAGGTAGGCAGGTTGTTGTTTAGAGGAAGACTTGGGTACAGTGTATTTAACATCTCATATGTACCAACAAATTGAGACTAAAAAAACGTGTCATATATAAGATTTTTTATATTAATGCATCAAGCCTCTTTCAACATCATGTGGATTCAGCAAATCCATTTAGGTTTGGGCTGATGTACAAGTACAAGGAATTATGAATATTCTTATTTCAATTATGTTCATTAAAATTTACATGATAGTCAAACATCGACCAGTAATCTATAAACTTTAAATTTAAAGAAAGGTGATGTTAATAAATGCCTTAAAAGCATTTGTTTATGGACTATTTTAGAAAAGTTTTATACTAATTCCATGAAGGAAAAAAAAAATGTCAAAATAGTCAGTTGATTTTTTTTTTTTTTTCATAAAAAATTTCTAAAAATATTTTCTAAACTAATATTCTAAAGACATCCATCAAATTATTCATCAAAAAAAATTCCATAAAAAAAATTTATAAAAAACCCACATGCACAAATTCAAATTTTCAAACTTTCCTAACAATTCCTTTTGTTAAAAATACTTCCCCCACCCCCCACCCCCAAATATTTTTTTTTGAAAAAGGTCTTATCTAAAAATCCTACTCAGTGTCTTAAGAGATTTGGAGTTCAATCCTCACCTATACAAAAAACTTATTGGTATTTTAATCTGATGATAAAAAGATATCATTAAGAGCAAAGGTCATAAGCTAAAACTCTCTCAGCTACATAAATTTTCTAATAAAAAATTAATACAATTATCCCCCACAAAGTAACAATCCACCCAATGCAAATTAGTTAAACTATACTAGTTTCAAAATCCCTCTAACCCCAATCTAATACATTTAAAATTCCCTTTAATTTTATTTATTTTTTAGTTCCTTCTTCTTGTTCATTCCTCTCCTCCTTTGTGTCATCCTTGGGTCTTATTTTTGTTTCAAATATTAATTTTATATTTTATACATGGTTTTTTTTTCCTACTTTTGTTCTTTTGAGTGTTTCGGCGAATAGGTATGCCATTGTTTTACAACACCGTTCAATCGTTCATGGCTTCCTTAATGGAATCCGAAAGGTTGTTTTTTTTTTTTTTTTTTAAGTGAATAAATCCATTTTATTCTTTGGAGCTTTAATTTTAGATTCACCTTTTCTAATGATCTTAAGAAAGTCTTTTTTGAAGTCAAAAAAAAAAAAAAAAAAATACAAAAACAATTATATGAATGAGTTGTTTTCTATTTTGTTTTGTAGATTTTTCTTTGTAATCTCTAAGCAATTGGAATATTAACTTGTTGTGTTTAAATGATGCAGTATCGATCACTGTTGGTTTTGTGCATTTTATAGACAGATCTACTCGGATTACTTACCCAAAAGATATTAATTTGTACCGCTTCTTCTCCTTTCTAATAAATCATTAATCTTTGTATTTTAAAAATGCAATACCACAACACCAGTCACCAGGTATCTAGGATAATGATTTGTTTCATTTAAACATTGCAATGTGTAAGATGTTTTGCACATGGGACTCAACATTAATGTCAATGATACCAAACGATTGGGACACTATATGGGGAGTCGGAATTTGGAGATTGAAAACTCACATACTTTTGTACGTAAATTATTATGTATGCGGAGATATTCTTAACACCTACACTTTATGCATGAATTTCATAGAATTTTTTTTTGTTAAAGATACTTATAAGTTTGTAATGGTTTTTTTTTTTTTTTTTGGGGATACCAGTAAAGGAAGAAATACAAACAGTTAAGTAACAAAAGGAGTCATTTGAGGCCAATGACAATGAGTTGGCACATTAGTAGCCTGAGTAGCCAAGTGGTATACATTTTCAAGTACAACCTTAGGAACAAAAATCAACTTAAACACTATACCAGCTTGTTGTATGTAGCTAAGATATGCCATCATAGTTTTTTCCCTCCAATCAGGCTTAGCAAACCCATTAAAGAGAAGGACTAACTTTCTGCAGTTGCTGAGTACCAAAACTTGCTGAAAACCAAGGGTCCTTGCCTAGATAGAGGCTTCCACCAGAGCTTCATGCAATGCCCCAGCAGTAGAGCTTGCTACACAGATTCTGACCCCCCAAAACACCACTTCACCTTGTCTATTCTTAGCCTCATAAGCAAAAGCACTTCTGAAATGACCCCTCCTTCTTACTCCTTCTAGTTTAAGAACAAGTTGCCACTGACCCCCAGCAAGATTGGGATCACTTAAGCGTTTGTACTCCTTAAATCGTTGAGACTCTTCCTTGCTAAAAGCTTCCTAGTACCTGCAAGACAAAGTTTG
Source organism: Quercus variabilis (assembly GCA_030445155.1). Classification (NCBI taxonomy): domain Eukaryota; kingdom Viridiplantae; phylum Streptophyta; class Magnoliopsida; order Fagales; family Fagaceae; genus Quercus; species Quercus variabilis. Next base: position 8,083,116 of record CP129449.1, read on the forward strand.
AGCCAGTAACAACACACCAAGAGGGTCTAGTTGAATATTGTCATGGACAACCACATTCCTATGGTTCCAAATTGACCACAGAATTGTAAACAGGTTCTACAAAAAAAGTCATATCCTCTGGATTCAACTTCTTATGTCTGATTAGCAAGGAACAAATCCAACTTTAGACCGAGATGTTAGACAAAGAAGAGGTATGGAAACACAAAGTGGAGCCATGCCAGATGGCTTTTGCAAACTGACAAGAGAGAAACAGATACGTGGAACTTTCAAACTCAACATTACAAAAAGGGCAATCTCTATTGACATTAGTCCCTCTACTGTTCAAATTCAAAAAAGTAGAGACACAGTCATGCAAAGGCTTCCAAACAAAAGTCCCAGTTCTCCAAATCAATCTCCAAACAACCTGAGGAATTGAGACACTAGGCCTAGAGTTAGAACAGGAGGCTTGAAAGTCTTCCAAAAGTAAGGAATATGCCTTATGAATTTGGAAGTCACCAGAAGATGAATGATTCCAAGCAGTTTATCATTGAAGCATCCTGTTTTGGAAATAGGCATACTGAAAATCTCTTTGCAGACCTGGTGAGAATATAAACTCCTGATCAAGTCAAGTTTCCAAGCACCTGTGGATTGATTAATAAGATCAGCTACAGTCCTAGGATCAGCTTAAGAACAACTAGAAACTCCAAGGTTGTTTGATGAGGAAAACCAATCTTTGTGAGCTAGGGGAATATCAAAACCCCTCCCTATCCACCATTTATCTTCCTTAAGTTTAATATTTTCTGATTTAATGATGTTCCTCCCAATCCATGAATTATAGGGTTTGGGAGAACAATCATGAATAGAGCTTATAGGATAATATTTACCCTTTAAAGTCCTGGCCAAGAGTGATTGAGGGTTGTGGGCAATCCTCCAAAATTGCTTAGCTAGCATGGCCTGGTTCATGAACTTACACTTTTTCAAACCTAGTCCTCCTTCTCTCCTAGGCTTGTAAACCTCATTCCAATAGATAAGATGCAATTTACGAGTTCCTGGATCATGACCCTACCAAAAGGCTCTAGTAGTAGCATCTAGTTTATCACAGACTATGTCAGGTACCTTAAAACAAGAGAAGGTGTACAAAGGCATGGATAACAATATAGAGGAGATTAAGGTAGTTTTGCTAGCTTGAGAGAGCAACTTAGCCTTCCACCCTTGAAGTTTTGACTGAAGCTTCTCCACCAAATAATGGAAATCAGCAACCCCTCCTCCCTTAAGCTTAAAGTTGACTCCTAAGTACTTACTAGGATTAACCACAAGGTTGACCTAGAGTTGTAAAGCTAAACATTCCTGGTCCTCCCTAGACATGTTTAGTGAACAGAACAAGTCAGACTTATCCAAGTTAATTTTCTATCCTAAAAGGGTACCATACCACTCCAGAGTTGTTCTTAATGTGGTAAGAGACTTAGCTGCATTTCTAAAAAATAAAAGGGAGTCATTAGCAAAAAATAAATGGGTAAAGGATAGCCCATTCCTTCCCAACTTCACACCCATAATATCATGGTTATGTTTAGCTTTAAGCAAAGCAAATGACAAAATGTTGGCACACATAAGAAAAAGGTAGGGAGACAAAGGGTCTCCCTGCCTCAGTCCTCTTGAGGGCTTAAAACTCTATGAGATACTCTCATTAATAAATAAAGTGTAATTAACAAATGAAACACACTCCATGATCCACTTAACCCAACTTAAGCTAAAATTCATAGACATAAGCACAGCTTTAAGAAAGGACCAGTCCACTCTATCATAAGCCTTACTCATTTCTATTTTCAAAGCAGCAAAGCTAGTCTTCCTACCCCATTTTTTTCTTAGAAACTCAAAAACTTCATGAGCAATGATGATATTACCTGTAATGCTTCTCCCACTAATGAATGCATTTTGAAAGGGAGTGATAAGGGTGTCCATGAAAGGTTTAAGCCTATTAACTATTAGTTTGGAAAAAATTTTGTAAATCACATTGCAAAGGCTAATAGGCTAAATTGAGACACAAATTCAGGAAAAATAACTTTAGGAATGAGAGTAAGGTAAGTTTGATTGAGAGATTTGAGCAAGGAACCTGAATGGAAGAAAGCCTGCACAGTGTTACAAATATCGTGTTTCACAGTTTGCCAAAATCCTTGGAAGAAGAAAGTTGGAATGCCATCAGGCCCTGGGGCTTTAAATGGCCCTAATTGGAAGACAATGTTCTCAATCTCCTTGATTGTGATTGGTTTGTTCAGTATGCAGCATTATTGAGCAAACAATTGAGGAATGGCCAGATTGTGTAATTGATCCATGATGTTCTCTACACTATAAGTGTTGGCAGACTCATAAGTAGATTTAAAATGATCCACAAAAATTCTTTCAATGCCCTCAGGATCCCCTATAAGAACCACCTTAGCATTCTTAATGCAATGGATTATACTTTTGGCCCTCCTTTGTTTAACCATAACTTGAAAATACCTTGAATTTCTGTCTCCTTTCAAAATCCATTCACTTCTGGCCTTCTGAACACACATAAGTTCTTCTCTCTTCAATAAGCACTCCAGTTCTTCTCTAAGCTCTTTCCCTCTTTTCCCACATCCTCCATAGATATCACATTGTTCTAGAGATCCTACGACAGCCTCTTTTTCTAATTAAGCTCTTGTTCTATTCTGCCAAAAACGTTCCTATTCCATTGAACAAACTCCTTTTTAACATTGTAGACTTTATGCATTAATTGGTGAGTTCTTGAACCATATGTACTAGTACCCCAAGCTCTTTGCACCACTTCCTTACATGATGGATGAGTTAACCACATACGTTTAAACATGAAGGGTCCTCTTTGAAAGGGAAGCTTGAGATCAAATCTGTATTGCCTCTATTGTCCAACAAATCTATATGCACCAAATGTTTGGACTCATACACAATATAAAGCTTCTATCTATCCATCCAAGCTAATAGAAGACGACCACTCATCCCCTCCCTTGGTAATTCCCAACCAACCTCAAAACCACATCTATCACATATCTGTTTTCCTCTATCTTTAGGTAAACGAGTCTCCATTAGAAACATTAAATCTAGTTTTGACTCATGGGCATTTTTTTCACATTGAAGAACTGTAGAAGATTTGCCCAAACCTCTGCAGTTCTAGCTTAGTATCCTCATGGCAACTAGGGAAGCTTTTGAGGGCCAGCTTCCCTTTACCCATTTAGATTATATGGGGTAGAAGGACTACCCCTCTGAAATGCTCCTTGATTCTCTCTCTATACCTCCCTATTGTTCTCCTCACCATGATCCTCCCTACCTCCTTCTCTTTGGAAGAATTCACAAAATATCATTTGCCTGATATTTCTACCTAACCTGCCAAATTCCCTTCTAATTCTTTTCTTGGAAGTACTCCCTTGGACCATTGACCCTAATGAAGCATTCCACACTACATCTTTCTGATTGGAATTAAGAGGAAAATGATTAGAGTGTGATTTAGAGTGAGTTGGAGACACTGATTTCGGACTAACTACACTCCTAGTACTATAAGGGTTCATACCAGCCCATTGATTTGTAAAGAAAGTGGGTACCTGGGCTACAGAGACTTCACCTTCAGACTGGGCCCAAAGGCCCAATTGTGAATTATCCTTTGTTCTGTTTACTTCATAACATTGGGCTTGATCTCTAGATAAATGAAGGCCATCACTTGCAGCCCCCCCCCCCCCCCAATTCAAAATTAAAACGGTCTCTGTTACATTTTATTATTGTTCTCATTTCTTATTAAATTGAATAAGAACTTCACGATTTAAATAACCTTTTTATTTAAGATTTTGAAAATAGGTAAGCACTTAATTTTAAAGTATAACTTTTGTGGAGTTGAGGTTATATTTAGTTTCCACTTGGACATGAATGCACTTATTTACTTCTATTTTATTTCATGTGCAGGAAGTTAGCAATTATTTCTTCTCAATCCCTTTTTTTTAAGAAACAAACACACACATGGGAGAGGGAAAATGATTCTAACACAAATGCACACCACAACTCCACTCAAAAGTCATGATAACTTTTAAGGGATGGTGAGGCATGTTATACTACACACAACACACTCTCTTAAGCAATATGAGACAATTACCCTTTTTTTTTTTATAAACAAACACGCACACAAGAGAGAAGGAAAGGAGTTCTAACACAAAGACTAAGAAGGTCTATCAAACACAAAATTCTTATATTTATAAATTTTTAGACAAGAAATATGGGGTGGGCATAGAGCATCGGTCTAAAAAACATTTTACTAAATTAATAAATTATCTAATCTAAGCCTAATTGAAATTGACTCAAAACAAATTTGAATTTATTCCAATTAATTATTGATTAAGAAATCTCCATGTATTGTTACTACAAAGTTACTCCAATCTATTTGAATTATTAGTACTAGCCTAATCGCAAGCCCTATGCATGTGCTCAAAGACTTTTTGATTTTTTTTTTTTTTTTTTTGGGGTTTTAATATCAAGTTTTATCATTCATTCAAATTTGAAGTTTATGCATTAGTCCAATAATGTTATGCATTTGCGAAATACTGATATAGTTAGGAGAATGATCAGCCTAGCACAAAAAATAAAAACTTAAAACTTTTTTTTTTTTTTTTGGTGCTAGCCTCATCACTCTCTCTGTCTATACATTTTACCACTATTTTCTTAAAAAAAAAAAAAAAAAAAAAAAAAAAAAAAAGAAAAAAAAAGAAGAAGAAGAAGAAGAAGAGTTCCTTTTCACACATAAGGTTTTTTTTTTTTTTTTTTAAATAACTCACACAAAAGTCTAGTTGCATGTTGCATGCCTGCATACATTTGTTATGATCCATCACTGTATAAAAAAACAACTTACTTTGACACCATTTCATGTGATTAAAGCATATAAAATACTGTCTTATAGTTCAATTGACACCATTTATGGTTCAAATCCCTTCATCCTCAACTACTAAATTATTAATAAAAAAAAATAAAGATCTATTTTCTATATCAATTTTCATATGAAGAATTGGAGGAAATTAAAATTATACAAATTTATTAGGCCCTAGTTCTGCCTACATTGTGTAAAAAAATTAATTCTTGTTGTGAAAACTTTTGTGATGAAAAAATGTAATATATATTTCTTTGTAATGCAATCAATGTGTCTTGGGTACCAATAAATTCCATTGCCCAGCAAACACCTATGCAAATTTTATTACTTTCTATGAATGAGCCTTGATCTCAAATTATGAACATAATGTGGGCATAACCTCCTATTCACAAATCGTTTCATTTCATATTTGGTATATTAAAAATCCATCAAATTCACTTGAAAGATCAAGAAAAGTTTTTAGGATGCTGAGTTATATATATATATATATGTGTGTGTGTGTGTGTGTGTGTGTGTGTGTGTTTGTATATATTCTCATAACAATTTATGATGAAGATATTATCTAAAGATATTTGTTTATGCACAACAATTCACTTGTTTATGTTTAAAGAAAAGTAAAATGCAAAGTAAATCTCCGAAATTTGGGATCATTAGATTTTACGCCCTGAAATTTTAGAATTTGAATTTTACACCCTAAAGTTATATATTGTTCAAATTGTTAACCCCTTCGTCAGTTGTTTCTTAAAGTGGGCGCACCACATCATACTATTACATTTGACAGCTGGACAATAAAATGGTGCAAATTGGAGAGCCCACCTCGATTTTGAATGTTATTCCCAACAATAAATTCAATCGAATTCAATTCGTGAGAGAAAGAGAAATAGAGTTATAAATCCAATCGAGTTCAATTCGTGAGAGAAAGAGAAATAGAGTTTTTTAGATGTATTTTGAAGTTTTGTGGATATGTATTGTTTAAATTTATAACAGGATTTTTGTGTGTGTTTAGCTCTAGACACTTGCTTTAATTCTTTTCTTTTTTTTTTTCTTTTTTTTTTTGTTTATATATTTTTTAAAGTTTAAATATTATCTTATTTTGTAGCCTCTCTAGCCGTGGAAAAAAAAAAAAAATTGGCACCTTTTCTCTCTCACGGTAAGTTATCTCACTTTTTCTCTCTACCCTTAACTTTTTCTCTCCTCATATTCTCACTGTCACTACATCTGGTCTCTCCTCTTCCCACAGGTCTCTCTATCTATCTCTCTTCTCACTTTTCTCCATGTTTCTCTTCCCATGATGAAGAATACCTGAATTGATTGTTGATGAAAAAATTGATAAAGGAATAAATCAAAAGGAAAGTGTAGACGAAAAATAAACATAACAACGATTTGGAAGCTCCACTGTTTTGAAACTTTAACAAAATGGTTATATGAGAAATGGTACAAAACTTTAGCGTAAGGTCTCTACAGGACTATCAAACAAACACGAAACTATATAAAAGATTTTGAAGGTTAAATTCCACTCAAAATCAACTATAGCACTAAACAATCAATAGATCAGCGAATAACTCAAAACACAAATGGAAGTAAGAACAAACAGCTTGAAACTCATACCTACAGCTAGATATGTAATCCAAAAAACAAATATAAACAAATAAGCCCAAGGTGATCAAGTAATTAATCGGTTCCAAAAACCCAAAAATTGATAGAATATGGTCATAAACCATAAAGTGAAGCTAAGGGTCTGCTTAGTTAGACATTTTGGAAACCCAAAAAAGCATTTTTAAATCTCAAAACTTTGTTTCATAACGAAAACTCCTCATTGTTTTTTTTTTTTTTTTTTTTTTTTTTTTACAAACGCTCATTTAAAATTCCAAATGTTCATATGAGAAGTATGGATATTTTGAATTATGAGCTTATGGAGCTTATATGTATGAGAACTATTTAGTTCACACACACACACACACACACACACATATATATATATATATTTAATGTTAATTATCCATATCTATTGTGAAAATTTTAGTTTGAAAACCAAATTTATACTTTTTGTTTTTTTGGTTGATTAGGTGGGATTACATAAATTTCATATTATACATGTTTTAAATTGTACAAGAAATGTTACAAAAAGTTGTACACAAGAAACACTAGAAAACAATCTCAAGCCCATTTTCAAGGTTGTTACTATACATCAAAAAATGAGATAGTTTTCCAAAAAATGTTATCTGAAAAATGACCAATTTTCCAAAAAAAAAAAACGTTAATGCTAAAACAAACAGATTAGAGAGTTTAGTTTTATTTTGGGAAACTTGCAAATTACATACAAAAGTTTGGGAGTGTTTAGATTTTACATATTGAAATTCTAAAATTTGGATTTTACCCCCTAAAGTTTTAGAGTATTTAGATTATACACCCTAATGTTTCAGAATTTGGATTTTAACCCCTAAATTTTAGGGATATTTGGATTTTGCTCCCTAATATTTAAGGTGTTTAAATTTTACACTCTAAAATTTCAAAATATGGAGTGTAAAACCCAAATACGTCAAATTTTAAAGGGTAAAATCTAAATTTTGAAATTTTAAAGTGTAAAATCTAAACACTCTAAAACTTTAAGAGTGTAAATTGCAATTTACCCTTTTATTTTCCTTAAACTTTTAAATCTATTTAATTTATATGAAATGATGAGATTGATGTGGCATTTTTTCATTGGCTACTGAAACATACAGGACAAGCTAATGTGGCAATTAACAGCCACATCAACAAACAACTAATGGAAGGGCTAATGATCCAAGCGATGTGCAACTTTATGGTATAATCTAAATTCTGAAATTTCAAAATATAAAACCATCAAACTTTAAGTTGTACTTTCAATTTACTCTCAAAAAGAAATCTAACCTGTGGAAGAAAAAGACTAAAAGATATGATTTCAAATTACTATTTCGGTGCCTATACGGTGCAGCAAGTTTTGAAAACATAAAACAAAAATAAGATAGCCAAACAGGCCAGCATCATGAAGTGACATTCTAGTCTGACTTTAACACGGCTGGTTATCGCATGTGTAAGTGCTTTCCCTTTTTAGTTAATCTTTCTTAAAAAATAAATAAATAAATAATCGTTTTTTCTAATTGAACTTAGACTACCCTAAAAAAAAGAACGTAAATAATTAAATAATTTAAAATAAGAAAGTAAATAAGTAAAATTTTTAAGTAGCAGAACTAGCAGAAGTGGCCATTGGTCTTGGAAGTAATAGCTTACTCCTTAAAATTATCTCCGAATAAAAACATTATTTCTTAATGATTGATTCATTGAAGGACATATATTAATACCCCAAACTCCATAATTTGCATAGTTATACTATTTTGAGATATCAATTGATTTTTTTGGTAAAAGTGGAAATGAAAAAAAAAAATATTATTAATTAAATGAATAATGGATTGGGCTAAGCCAGATCAGACATAAGTTTCATTGGGCTTGAGATTTTAGCCCTGCCTTGCTTTATAGGGCCTCTTCCCATGACCCAATTCCAGTCTCGCCAGAAAATCCTACTTGAATGGTTTGCTGAAATCCGCCATCAATAATTTCACTTCATTCGCTGGAGAACCCAGAAAAAAAAAAAAAAAAAAAATTGAAGAAGGAGTAGACCAAACTCTTTTGGTTTAAAGATTAAATTTCCTTTGTCAATAATATTCATAAAAGAATAGTGAAGAATACAATATCATGAACACTAGGAGAATCAAGAATTGTTGAAAAAACAGCATGTATTCTAGTGGGCACATATGCCAATTGCAAGCTACAGTTCTTTTTTTTTTTTTTAATAGAATTGCCTACTACAGTTATTTTCCGATAAGAGTGGACCCTTCATATTACAATAAAGAAAAATACCTTCTTTTTTCCTTTTTCTTTTTTTCTTTTTCCTTCTATTATGTGAAGGGGATTAAATTGCTCTAAAGTTTTAAGGATAACTTCATCCGAGAGTTTTTAAAATCTGATCTGTCCATTTTGAAATGCGAACATTAAATTATTTTGTAGTTATATATAGTTTGTAGTTGGAATTTCAAAAGCCTTTGTGACTAAGTTTAGATCTACCAGTGTCATTCTCAATAGACCATATATTTAAGGTTGGTTGGTTGTGAATTAAAAGCAATTCATTGTTGAGGTGGGCAGGTTGTTGTTTAGAGGAAGACTTGGTTACAGTGTATTTAACATCTGATATGTACCAACAATTTGAGGACTAAAAAAACATGTCATAGATAAGATTTTTTATATTAATGCATCAAGCCTCTTTCAACATCTTGTGGACTCAGCAAATCCATTTAGGTGTGGGCTGAAGTACAAGGAATTATGAATATTCTTATTTCAATTATGTTCATTTCACATGGTAGTCAAACATCGACCAGTAGTCTACAAGCAACAAATTTAAAAAGGGTCCTGTTAATGGATGCCCCTAGCTAGAACATTTGTTTATAAACTATTTTAGAAAAGTTACGAGAAATTTAAAAAAAAAAAAAAAAAAACTGTAAAAAAATGTTAGTTAATTTTTTCTTTCTCCATAAAAAATTTCTAAAATTATTTTCTAAATCAATACTTTTAAGGCATCTATTAACTTTTGCCTTAAAAGAGTACTAAAAAATCATGCAATGTACACGCAACAAAGACTCCTTGCCTAAGTCCTTTCATCATAAATTGGAACCCCAATGCAAGTTACAGGGCCTTGATAGAGAAATTAAACCACTAAGTAATGGTCGGAAATTGAGCATGAAGTTTTTCCATGCAAATTTTGCATCATCTCAATTTTGTCGGCTTCGATCGAATTTTGTCAAAGAATTCAGGTAGTGGCTATCTACGTTCAATCAATCAAGATATATGCTCTCAATCAAAGTCATGAAAAGACAAATTAAGCATGGAATTTGAATAATAATTTTCAAAGTAAATCAATTGCTTTTGGTCTGCAAAGATTACAATCTATCATTCTATTTCAAATTTTTGTGTGATCAGCTCCCTATCTTACTAATGGATGTATTTTCAATCACTTCAAGATCACCCACAATTTGGACAGTAATTTCTTATCAATTACGGAACTGAATACACAAAAGTGTTAAATGTTTCTTGATATAGGAATAGCTAGAGTTAGACTAAAAGACAGAACTTTTAATCAAACACAAAGTTTGCAAGGTCATGGTGTTAGGAAGAGCAAATAATGGCAGTGAGCACATCGAAAAATAGATGAAAAATAGGGAGAATTTAAATCATGAATGTCTCATTAATTTAGAAATACCAAAAAATACAAGTTAAATTATAAGACTTTTATAACAAACTAATTTCTAATGTAATGTAACTTAATCAACTATTACAAAATAAAAGCCTTATTTATCCAATACTAATAAAATTAAGGCACAACTACACAATTACAACAGTTTATATGTTTGAAGGTCATAGCACTCATTTTAAAGTTGGCTTAGGATTAACACCTATGATCCTTATCTACCTATCTTTTTTACTCACTTACCTAGCAAAAGAAAGAAAAAGAAAAAGAAAAGAAAAGTTATGAACAGAAAATGACATTGTGTAAGTGTGAAAATTCAAGTCAGACCAGTAACATCAATGGTGCCTAGCCTAAAAGATAGCAATTTTTTTCCCATATTAGGCACAAGGCGTCTGAAGACATAAAATAGTGGGGCACAATCATAATTTGATATATTTCACATTTGAAGCAAAATATGTATATCTCTTTTCCCACTAGGGCTTCTCTCACGTCAACATTAATGCAACAAACGATTCAAAAGAGAGGCTCGAAATGACACATCCACAAATGAAATTTGTGGTGGTGGGAATATTGGTAGGCGAGCTATATATATAGTAACATATATGGTAGCCATTGGTGGCTTTTTCTCTAATACTATAGGTACCCAACTACTAAGCCAGTCATAATCATCATAAGTGCATAATTGGTGCCACGATTCAAGATTTTCACCAAGCTTCTCTTCACTGAAAGCTAGGTCATAATAAGTCTTAACCCCATATATGAGTCCAAATTTGCAATCGCTTTCTCTGTATATAAATTTGGCAGTCAGTGGTTAACATAATAGCATGCATGCTTTGCTACCTCCATGAAAGCTACTGTTGTTTCATTGATTGAACTTGTTTAAAAGGAGTTTCAAAAACTTAAAAGAAGAAAGAGAGAGAAAAAAATGGCATATTTTTCATAATGTTAGAATTGTTGCTGGAAAGTTGAGATGACATATAGAGAAAAGATGAAAGATGAAGTAAGAATATTTATGGGATTATCTAAATCCACTCTGAAAAGTTTTTGATTACTGCATCTTTACTATATAAATTATTTCGTGTTATATATGTATAGTTGCTAACCCCTACATTTGTAATGGTACGTTACAAGTAGGACTAGAATTACTTTACTTACTCTACAAATATGAGGGTAAATGATACTCTACCATGACTTCGGGCTTTTGGGTCATACTATCTTCAACACCTAAGATTTGGCTAGATGAAGACAATGATATTTGTGTCTACTTAATCAAAGGAGATCTAAAACCTCAATTAAGTTCTTGGAGTGCCAGCCTTATTTTTCTGGCCTGGACTAGTTCATGATGCTTTGGTCCTGGCCACTAATACCTCTTTCTTTTCTTGCTAGCTAGTTAGGCTACTCATAGCATGTGAAATGTTAACAAAACTTACCTATAAAATGTGACTCTTTTCTTATATATTCTTTAAAGCATGGGTCTTCTCTTTTTCTATTTTAAAGATAAAGTGAGTGTACGAACTTGAAAACTTGAAAGGGCAATTTGATGAGATGCATATCTAGAATGAGTATGAAATGTCATGATATCCCTAGTGGAAAGGCATGCAGAGAGATTCATTATATTAACCTTAGCAATCATTATCCTTATATGGGCGGTTATGCTACTACTAGATCGTCTCCTACTACACCAATTACAATATTTGTGTCATATATGCAAAAGGTGATTAAAAATGAAAGTAGGTACAGCTAGTTTAACCAGCTAGTAACTTAAGATTAAGGGGTTAACTTTCACTTATTTAAAGATTGATGATAATTCAATAGTTACGAGGAGTGAGAAAGAGGACAATTCAAATCATAATTTTCTTCGTAAAAGAGATCAAAAAATTACCACTAGATTGTCTCATACTACGCCAATTACAATATTTGTGTCATATATATATATGCAAAAGGTGATCAAAAATTAAAGTAGGTACAGCTAGTTTAACCAGTTAATAACTTAGGATTAAGGGATTAACTTTTACTTATTCAAAAATGATAATTCAATTGTTACGAGCAAGAAAGAGGAGAATTCAAATCATAATTTTCTTTGTAAAAGAGATTAAACAATGTCATTGTCTAAAGTATAAGGTCTCGATTTCAAAGACAGTTAAAAAGATTAAATATTAAAAGAATCAAGTAGCAATTTTTTCAAAGTACACCTTTTTAAAATTTCATTCTTCTTAAATACAATTTAAAAAAAGTTGAAAGATAAAAATTAGAAGAAAAAAAAAACCACTGACGGATATATCCATTGAACCTTCAATGTGTAAGTCCTCCAGCTTGGTATCACAAACTGATGTGCTTAAGGAATTTGTGAAGCTAATCAGAGGATTGGTTATTTCTTTCATTTGTGGATCCTTGTTTCTGGCGGCAGTACTAAAATCAAGCTTCCAAAATCAATCATATTCAAAGGTCATGCTTAGTTGTGTCTACACTTGCACAATAGGTTTCAAAGAATCTTTAATGCTTATTTATATGTTCACATGACTTGAAAGGATCTTAAACTAAACCAACCCAAAGCTAAAAGTACAATGTTAAAGGCAACATGATAAGAGGAAGATCAATTTAAAAATAAAAAGGGCTTTTCTTGCAAACCCTGTCCATATATAACCCATTCCCTTTCTTAAATTAATTAGTATACACATAATCAATTAGAGATGATGTAATCAAAACCCATTTTAAGAATTAAAAATACTAAGCAATTCTAGCTAAGCTCAGCTTCATATTACATTACCCTCCTAGTCAAATTCTTTGTCTTCCTCAACCTTAATCATTTGATGTCTAACTCAATTCACCTAACGTCAACATCTCAAACAACTGTCATACTGGGGATCATTTTATTATCATTCAAAATCTTTGGATATAATTAATGTCAGGTTACAACCCTACTCATATAAGTGAGTGTCTGCGGTTACTTTTATAATCTAGGTCCATTACGCGTAACTCTTTAATAAATAAAGAATTATTATGATCATACATAAGAAGGGTTAATTTCACTATTGATTCTCCCCCCTCCTCTTTTGTTATTTTTTTTCTTAAAAAAATAGATCTACAATCAACCAAAAGGAAGCTCCTTAATTCTTGTTTGAATTAAAACACTAAGAAATTCATAGAGGATCAAATGTCACCATCTCATTATATACTTGTTTCCCCTCTTTCTTTCTTTTCTTTTTCTTTTTTTTTTTCTTTTTTTAAGAGGAAAAAAAAGCTGCTGTTACACTAAACAGTTAACACAATGAGCAATCTTCTTGGGATCACCAAAATTCTCATCACTTTTTTTTTTCCTCTCTTAATCCCACACATACGCACACACACACAATCACACAACCTTCTTTTCTTTTACTAAAGCTGCCTTGTCTCCTTCTTTCTCGTCCCCCTATTTTTTTTCTTCCTTCTCTTTCCCAACAATACCCATCACAAAAGAGAACCCCTCCATGACAATTACATGGGCTTTATGGTAAAGTTGGAGCAACATGCTTGACCACCCACACGTGGCTAGGTGGTACAGGTGTCAGAGCATGAGTGGTTGTGATTTTTTATGCTAGGCAGTAAGGAAGCAAAGTCGATCAAATAAGAGAAACTTAGGACCCCCACAGAGTCACTCACAGAGTCTCTCACACACTGACACTACCGTCTGTCACACAAAACCCACAATTGGTGATAGAGTGACAGCGGATCTCACGGGGATCTGTGAGGAGAAGGAGCACACGTGTGCATGCGCGACAGGTATGGGACATGATGGGCCCAGCCCATCACGTGCGTGTGAAAAAGTCGATACTGTGTGGGCTGGCTTCCAAATCTTATTAGAACTTGTGTGAGTGAGTGAGTGAGTAAGTGTTTATAAGTTTGTGTGAACCAGTTAAGTTGTTATGGCACGCTTGTGTATCAATTGCATGAGTGGTCCATTCCATATTTTTATCATCTTAGACTCTTAGAGAACCTAGACCTCCACTTCATTGATACCTTCCTTTCTTCTTTACACAAAGGGACAATTCTTTTTCATGTTAGCAGAGAGAGAGAGGAATCTAAGTTCTTTTTCCTTTCCATGAAAATGAAGGGTATTCAAGTTTTGAAGTTTTGGGTAATCACATGTATGTCTCTCTCTAGACTAGAAGTCAAGAGTCAAGCACCACAAAGAGTATCAAGTGGAGATTTAGAAATGATTGGGGAGAGAACATTTTGTTAATATAACTTATAGGAACAATGCTTAACCCAAGAGCTTAATCTAAAGGGTACGAGTCCAATTATGTCATATTAACAATTCATTGTTCTTATGAGTATTCAATGTGGAATTTCAATACTTGATTGACCACGCCACTCATGCGTGAATATCACAATATAAATAATTATAAAGGTAATTAGCAATTACAGTGTATTGTGGGACAACTTGTATTATATATATATAAAAAAAAAAAAAAAGTTTTGAAGTCTTGAATTAGAAGGGAGCTTAAGGAAATGAAAAAAAGAACAAGGTTGAAGTGTCTATTAAGGCCCCTTTGTTTTAGTTTAAATGTTTCACTGCTTAATCAACCATGCTACTCACAAGTAAATATCAAAACATAAATAATTATAAAGGTAATTAGCAATTAGAGTGTATTGCGGGACAACTTGTATTATACAAGAAAAAGAGAAGCTTTGAAGCCTTGAATGAGAAGGAAGCTTAAGAAAAGAAAAAAGAACAAGGTTGAAGTGTCCATTAAGGCCCCTTTGTTTTAGTTTAAAAGTTTAATTTATTGTTCCCGCCAGCTTATATATAATTTTGTAGAGCTTCATCATTTTTAAGGTACAATTATACATATTAAATTGAATATATACATCTAAACAAAGCTTAATCAAATTAAAGAAACTTTTTTCAGGCCATAGTCCTCCATCGAGACAAGGAATTATAAATCCAGGTAGATTGTCATCTGGTAGTTCATAAAAAGTACTTGCTATTCAAGTTAGAGAAACATTTGCTTTGGGAGTTTAAATTTTGGGTTTAAATGGGGATCTAAATTGATAGTATTAATTTAGAAGTTTAGGGTTTGATTTGAAACTAGTAGAATTTTAAGGTTTAATCTCTAATGGTTTTAAATTTCAGGGCTGGGTTTAATTTGAGATATCTTTAAAGAATAAGGTTTAAAATATACTATTCCCTAAATTCATTAAGCCCATTTTGTGTATCTTATCTTGCCAACTTCAAGATATCAAAATTAAGTTTATCATTATTGTTATGTCTTCAAAAGTTAGCATTCATCAGCAGAAACTGACACCCCCTATTGTCTTGCAAATGGTTACATAATATACACATCGACAAATTGAAAGAAATGTGTAGAAAATCTTGCAGGAAAGAACAAATTTGACAGCCAAGAGATCAAGTCCACAAATTTTCTTTGCTTTTCTTTCCTCCTATATAATTGTAGGCAAAATAATTGAGAAGTACAATAGAAGATTATAAACAAGGACATATAGATAGACATGATAAATTTGAGGCTCTAGGCTGACAATCTTTTGTGACAAAAGGACTCTGAAACACATAGACTGTGGCAACGTACATGACCCATCATGCACCCTCGTACACTGACAGTGCTGAGCCACACTGAACTCTGATCAAACAATTTGCAGCATAGACTCGGTCCCTAGCAAACTGTAAATGGTCCTACGATATGTATTAGCCACATGAACTTGGTTACAATGTTGCTAATTTGGAACCTTATCATTAGTGATTTATCATTTATGCATGGTAGTTAAGTGACATGCACATGCACCCCCACTAATACGTATTATAGGGGATGGTAACAACTCGTTTTTGATAGAGATAGCACCCTCTAATGTAGGTAACCAAATCAATTATTTTCAGCAATATGACAGTCTTTGCTTACCAAATTTGATGCTACATGGATTTGTAGTTCGTACAAAATTGTTGGATAAAAGGGAAAAAAATTAAAGGATAACAAAGAAAAGGCTATGATTAAGGGGAAGATTATAGTTATGATTAGGGAAATGTCTAAGCATTAGAATAGTCAACGCTTAATGGGTTGTTGGTCTCACCTCCCACTACCTATCACTTTAGCCTCATCATTGTTGTCAACTAATCTATATATATATATGGTTTATCAAAGCAAAATTTAAACTTGGTTGCTTGTAAATTTTGCTTGCATAAAAACTTTCATGAAAAGTAAAGTATTCAAGAAGCTAACTATTTTCTAGTTGCATGGTAAATTGCATTAGCTTAAACACTCCTCCATGTTTTGCAGAGGCAAAAAAAAAATCATAGTTATTAAAGTAATAAGTTGTAATTGATATAACATATTGGTACCAGTACTTTTATTCTAAATCGATCATAATATATCATTCTGTACAAATAAAGAGTTATGAAAAAATGGAAAACTTTTTATATCACTAAATTTTTTGAGATCATGAAGGCATCACCAATCCCCAACTCCCCCATAAACAAGCATTTTCGAATCTATAGCCATTTCAAGCCTATAACACTTTTGACCATAGAATAGCCTTTTCTTTTTCCCACAGTCCAAGTTAACTTCATAGTTTTGGCTTAAAAAATATGTTAGTTAAGAATATGTTATGATAACTTAATTAGAATATCAAACTGTTAAGATTTAGTGGTCCTCTCACGTCCTAGAAAACTTCTTAGAATACTTTTTGGGAGGAGGGAAAATTTTAATAATACAACTTGTCATTAACAATGAGAGTCCTAGTTGAGATCATTTTTTAGGACCTATAAACTGATTTGATTGAGAACATTATACAATTATAATAAGAAGATATTTGCAACTGATATGCATGAGGTTAATTAAAAATGCTGTTTCGATAAATTATGAGCCTAGCTATAGCTAGATGCTATTATGTGACAACAAGAAATTACATTAACTAAGTTAATTAAAACCCATACAAAAAGTGATGTTTATACAGGGATTAGTTGCCTAAAAACAAAGAGAAAAAATTAGATGAAAAACAAAACAAAATATGAGTTTTAACCATTTCCAGAAATCTTAGTTCTAGCGTAAAAAAAAAAAAAAAGTACTTTTTCCATATATTATAGAGAAGTTGTATAAGTAGTGTATGCTACTTTTTTGATTCAAACAAAGTTAAGGCTCCTCAAAAAGTTGGTGTGTTTCTCTGACACTTATTTTTGAAATGTAAGTCCATGTGAGCCTTGCAGAAATTTTGATCTAGATTGGTTTGAAAACGCATCTTTGAAAGTACTCTCTTTTGACATTTCACAATTTGCTCCACTATGCACCACCTGATCTGAGCCAAGTCCTTTTACTTTTCAAATGGGTTGGGATTGAAAGACTCAATTCCTTATAGTACGTACATGCAAGTTGCAATCAAAGGACAATGTTGTTATTTATATGAACAGCTCTATTATGCAGGCCAGTGCCCCGAGACAAATTGGAGAGGAAAAACTTAAAAGGTAAATTTCCTAAAAGGTTTGACATAATTAATGTTACATTCATCAAAGCTTTCATAATTTTATTAAAATAGTGATGTCGTGATTGAAGCAAAATCACTTTTACATGAATTCACTATGCCACTTTTATTATATATCAACGAATCACTTGAAAAACTATAAAAATTGTTGAGGAAAATTTGTGCTGTGAAGAGAATAGGAAAATAACTACGAATCTTTACGAGATTTTCCCCTCTAAAGGATTAAGGGTATTTATGTAGAGCAGTTCATTACCAATAGGAGAAGATTGTGGTCGAGTTTTGTGGTTCAGTGGTACAATCCATCCAATCTCCCTTTTATTGAGTAATCTACTCAATTTTGTCCCCAAAAAAAAATAAAAAAAGTAATCTACTCAATCAAAGAAAAAAGGAGAGGTTAATTTGTCACTAATCCTATCTATTCGCTTAATCAAAGCGTGTTAATCGTTTATCTAATTGTTCTAATCTCTCTATCTCCAAAGTGGAAGAGGAAAAACTTTCATTTTCTAGACTAATACCCTTTTATGTCCCCTTGTTCATTCATATGCATATGAGACAAGAAATGGAAAAACTTTAAAAGTGCCTATGGGTTTGAAAAAATAAGGTTTGTGAGCAGTATTCACAGCAAAATTTGAAGAAATCTTCCAAACACCTTTAAGGGTATTGCTCTTTAGCTTACAAACCAACCAAGTTTTTTAGCAATATTTTTCTTTTATCAAGAAGCCAACCAACTTTGACATCAAGGCCTTAAGAGAATCAAAGATAGATCCTTTTGTCCACAGCTTTTGAGACCATGCATCTATCTACTTCCTTTATTTCCATAAACCCCATCAAGTTCACCTCCTTTTACTGCCTGTAAAACACCACCGGAAAAATCATTCTCCGGCCAGTAACTTTAATCACACTCCAATTTAATAAAGAAAGTTTTTGCCTTAAAAAATAAAAATTAAAGCCTTCAATGGTTAACAGAGACACTTTTTTGACTAATAGTCCCTCATACACCATGAAGATAGTGTCATTCTCAAGCAAAGAATAGGCCCCACTATCTTACATGGTTGGAAGAGTAGAAAATCTGCCTTTGCTTTTAACCTCAACTTCATCTTCTTCACCCTCTTTACCTTTTTCCATTTTCGTGTGTGAACACACTCTCCTAATCTTCAATCACTTCTATCTTACACCTTTTTTTTTTTTAACATTTACACAACCATTTATGTTCACCATCTCCCACTTCCTTGCTTATGTCAGTATCTAATACTCACTATTAAATTTTATGATGTGTTTCAATATATCACAATTCTCAATTTTCCGAATTTGAAATTGACTTTAAACAAAATATGACACTAAGCATATACATATGGTGGAGTTATTAACTCTTTACCTGAAAATTAAATTAAAAAATAAAAATAAAGGAAAGAGAGTAAAGAATATTTCATAATACAAGAAGATAAATATTATTATCTCAAGTAAACCCCCAAACCATTGATATTAAAAAGACTAAAAAAAAAAAGAAAAAAAAAAGTTCCAAATTCTTTGGAAATTACAGAATTAAGCCATTAGCAATGGCTCTATTAGTATTGAAATGTGTTGTCTCATACACAGGCAATTCTTCACGATACCTCTCAATCCCAATGGCAGAAAGATTATCCAATTCAAACAGATCAGAACTTGAATAACTTGCTGCATCATCATCATCTTCTTCTTCATCATCAAAATCTCCAATATTAGCATCTTGAATAACACAATCTCTCATTTCCTTCTCTTTCTGATAATTCTTGATCAAATCCTTTGCAACCTCCTCAACCCTATAATTCCCACCCATTACATAACACTTAATCTCAGCATCTCTTATGGTTGACACAGCCATTAGCCCTGCTGGTTCATCTTTAAGCAAACTTTTATGCCCACAAGGCCTACAATCCTCATCCACAATCACACTCACTGGACAAAACCTCACAGACCTTTTCACATTACCAACACCACCACCAACACTACCATTATTGTTACTGAACTTCCCTCTAGTAGAAGATGGTGTTTTGCTTAAACAGGACCTTGAAAACGAAGACGCAGAAGAACATGTAGAAGTAGTTGTAGACTTCGATTTTGATCTCTCATATTTATCAAACCCTCCAACTGTTTTGGCTTTCTTTGAAGCATTAGTGAAAAGAGAGTTGAGAAAAGTTGCGAGCTTTCCACCTGGTGATATTGGCTGCTTCACTTTCTTCAAATCTCCGTAGATTTTCATGGCTTTGGACTTGGTCTTGACGAAACCATTCTCATGCTTTGGCTTACTATTCTGAGTTGAACATGAATTGTAATTAGATGAGACAAAACTTTCACCAAATTGACGAGGCTTTTCAGAGAGACTGGTACGAATAGGCTTTATTGTTGCTGGCCTTTGTTGCATGGTGTTGTAACATGAAGAAGAAGAAGACCTTGATTTATTAGAGACATACATAGAATCAGACTCAGACGAAGAAAACCCACCTCCACTACTCGAATCCGAAGAGCTTGAGCTAGAATTTTGCAACATAAAAGCACGGTTTTCGTTTTGTGAAAGTAGTACCTTTTCCTTCTCGTTCACTTTGTTCTTCTTGTTCTTCTTCTCCATCCACTTCTCTATCATGCATGTCTTTCGAAAGCTAGCCATTTCTTCATCTTGGTCTTCTTGTTGTTGGGCTTTTCTGAGGTTGGTATTGGGCAGGGAAGTGTGCTTCTTTGATCTCATGGTTGTTTCTTTGTAGAAAATGAGTTGATCTTCTTTGGCTTTGTTGTGGGATTGATCGTCTATGGAGTTGTAAATAGCGTCAAGAAGAGTGGAAGAGAAAGATGGGTTTTCTCTACGGTGTCGGTTGTGATGATCTTCTCGTAGAGATTTATTATAATCCCACCTATCCATTATATTTGGTGCTTGTTGCCCTTTTTATAGAGCAAACAAAGTAATACCAATACTACAAAGGAGAGGAAACAAGAGTGGGAAATAGTGTTTTGTGAATGATTTCAATGATTTCCTTCTCTTTGTTGTTGTTCACTTCAAAGAGTGAGAGAGAGAAAAGAGAGAGGGGTTAATGGAGGCAAGCATGATTGTAAGTGAAAGAACTAAAAGACATTAATTTTACAAGACAAAGAGTGTTTGTGTTATGTTTGGTAGCTCTTTCACTTTGTTTGTGTGTGTGTAAGAGAGAGAGAGAGAGAGAGAGAAGGCAAATAAGAAGGAAAGAAAGCAAGCAAACAAGCATGGGCATTGATGAGTGCTTGATAGCTTTGTGTTTTTATGTGAGAGAGAGATGGAGAGAAAGAGTAATGAAAGCCAAAAGCCACGCCTTCAGAGAAAGAGAGAGAGAGATTGTGTGTGGCTTTCACACGCTCTCATAAGAGAGAGATTTAGAGAGAGCTAGCGCGTGAAAATAATGTAAGTCCAAGTTGGAACTAGTGCCAGCTTGGCAATGATGACGTGGCATAGAAATTATTAAAATTAATTTTGTGTTTAATTTTTTTTTGGGGTTAAGTCCTTTATGATTTTAATTGAATTTGCCTTGTTCTCTATTCTACACACTATGGCTCCTCCACATGAAGTGACATTAGATCCTTACTTTTCTTCCAAAAAGAAAAGGAAAGAAAGTTATTAATTTGTGGGATCATATGTACAGAACATGGTGATCCTACAAACATCACAACCAAATTTTTTCACTTGGGTCCACATAGGTTTTTTATTTCCTTTTTTCTTTTTGAATTTCTTGTGACTAATTTATTTATGGTTAATTATATTGTCGATTGACATGCCTATGTTAACATATAACTATTAAAGTGATACATTGTAACCAAGAGCCTTATTCCTACTGTCGCCTATGTTGGACGAGTTGGTACTTCCCAAACCCTGAGTAGTTAAGGGGACCCAAGTTCAAGTGGTTATGGTTTCTAACATATATATATATATATATATATGATCTCATTAGCAATATTTAATCGCTCTTTTTAAATTAAAATAAAATAAAATAAAGAATCAAGTTTCAAATTATCTTGCCCCACTTTTTATAACTATTGAATATTAAAAATTAAATAAATAAAGGAAATATATTATTGTCATTGGTATAATAAAAATGAATTTTGTTAAAAGAAGTAATGTTCCACCAACCACAATTTTTTTTTTTTTTTTTGGTTAGAAACCAGCCACAATTTATAACTTTAAAAGGTTGAAAAACTTTCCATATCTCTAGGCTACTCTTACACGTAGAAAATCTTGAAATATATAGTTGTGTTGATTTTTAGTTAGAAATTTGCCCAATTATATGTTGATCCGGGTACCTATTATTTATTCAATTATTCATTTTCAGCCTAGTAATTTCTAGATTTTGCTTGATATGTCTATAATAATGTAAGGAGTTTAATATAAAGTAAAAGAAGATAGCAAATGCGATGTCGGTCCAATGGTTTTCTTACTTTTATTTTTATAATTTGAAAGTTATGTTCTTCAATTCTGGTCTTCTCTATTAAAGATACCAAAAAGTGCCAAATTAAGTTAGAAAACTCTTGGGGTCTAGTGGTTTCCCTTTTTTTTTGGGTAACCCGGAGATTTATTCAACGTCCAATGGTTTCTTTGACGTCTTAAAATAACAGATTTTGATATAAGCTTCGCATACTATATAGTATAATACTATAATATGACCAACTTATATCCCTGTAGTTAATATAAAAGGATAGATTTTGATTTTTTTTTCTTTAATTAAGTTTTGTTTCAACAAAGAAGTGGGAACTGAGAAATATGAAGATGTGGAGCACCTCTACATAGCATGTTATCAATTGTATTATGAATCATTATTATTTTCTAGGCCAACCTGTATGATAGGTGTACAGTCAACTAATGCGGCGTTAATTATAAATTTTGCCCTATATATAAGACTTTTCTCTTCTTCTTCTTTCTTTTTTTTTTCTTTTTTTTTTTTTTTGGGGGTGGGGGGGGGGGGTGGTTGTTTAACTTCTGTGACACTTAAGCAAGTAAAAGGTTATGAACTTCGCCCATGTTAATTTTTAAGTCTACTCAATTAATGCATGAAGGTTTGTGTAATAGGAATTGTAGGGTTAGGATTTGTGACCCAAGTGCAGAACAATGAATTTGTAGAGAATAGGTGAAAGAGCTAGGTTGATTATGAAATCGACAACAATTAATCACAACCCTCAAGCATAAACCAACATGAAGTTACTCATAAAAAATGGAATGACTTTGTTCCTGACGAGACATATCATTGATCATATAGCGGTTACAATTCTTAAAACTACAGTAAGGTTTTCTTTTATCCTCCCTTCTCCTCATCTCCATCTTCCACTTGTACCTCATCCATGTGCCTAATTGAGTATATGTCATGTCAAGCATCTCCTTTAGCTCTGTGTGAGTGGCGGTAGGTGAGGTTACACTATTCAGGGGTCTTTTCCACATAAATGCGGTCAGAAAAGTTGCTGCAGAGCATTAAATACGGTGATAACAGCTTTCTCTTTAGATATTTTTTCATCTTTATCATCTCCAAGTATACTCAGAGCTTATCTTGATCAGGAGGAGTCCTCGGAAGATCATTTTGACATTTTAAAAGCTACCATAACTTTTGAGTGTAGTTGTAGTGTGCATTTGTGTTAGAACTCATTTCACTCTTCCTTATGTGTGTGCTTCTTAAAAAAAAAGTAAAATGAATCTCTTATTATTAAATAAGAAACATGAATTTGAATCACATTAACACAAAATATATCAAAGAAAAAAAAAAAATCCGTCTTTTGGTTTAATGATAATGAACCATCATTATAAAAATAATATAAACTTACTAGTATGATATGAATGAAATACAATATGAGAATGGATATGAATTAATATATGATAACGTTGTTCTAGTAACGTTGTTTATTTTTTTTTTTTTTGAAAATATGTATGGGTGAAAAACTATGTGGAAATACGTGTAATATTGTTTAAAAACTAAAAAGTGTTGCTTAAACTACCATACCAAACGGCCCCTTAGAGCATCTCCAATGGTGTATGTAAAGACAAAATATTCTCTATTATAGAGAATGAGACCAAAAAAAGCCACTTCAATGGATTCTCTAAACTCTAAATTTGTTTTGGCTCATGAACAGTAGCTCATCAAATCTGATGGGCTACTGTTCATTCTTCAAATATTTTTTTCTATTATAATAATCAGGTTTTGAATAAAAAAATGTTGGAAGATGTGTAGTTGTTAAAAAAATAAATAAATAATGAATGAAAAAATAATATTTAAATAAGATAGAAAATAGGATAGAGAATTGGAAAGTGTATTTGAAAAAGTTGATAGATAAAAGGTAAAAGTCACTATTCATTCTCCAAACAGTACAAAAATTTAATGAATTTGCTGGAAATGCTCTTAATTAATGTAACGCCAAGAACTTTGTAATTCAATTGACATTTTCTTGCATTTCTAATGAAAAAAATTCAGGATTTAAATCTTCTTTTCTTTTGTTGTAATTACCGAATTTTTAACAAATAATAATAATAATTATTATTATTATTATTATGCAACTTACTACTTTTTCTTTGTTTAATTTCTAATACTACTATGGTCGGCAAATCCTTTGAATTACCAGCCAATTTTCAACGGTAAATAAGGAATATAATGATGCAGTTGATTTGGCAAACATTGGATTATTTTACTATTGTATAGAACAGTCCACTACAACAACATATTAAGGACACAATAATGTGGATATCTGTAAAACATTGGCTCTCCAATTTTTATAATCTGTTTACCTTTACATTATTACCGTCATAGTCTTACCCTTTAATGCTAGGCACTAGTTTCATCACAATTTGACTATCATTGAGTTCCATTTTAAATCCTCGACAAGGTAATTATGTGGCTGCTGTGTACTAATCATAATCTTTAGATTTTTCCAAATTAACTTTAAATGTCATTTTCAAACTTATCATTACTGTTCCTAGAAGCTTAGCATTTTATCATTAACATTTTAGAGTTTTGACGCATTTTGTTGATATAAGAACATAAAATTGTCATTAAAAAGCTGTCAGTTTGAGATTTAATCACATTCTTAAGTTGTAGAAAAGTTATAGTCTCAATATATATATATATATATATTTGTTTATTTTAAGTTGAGATAATATGGGAAGCAATACTCAATTTTTTTTTTTTCTTGAATAAAATTTAAATATAGTTTCTTAGATCGTAATTCTCTAATTAAATTCAATCTTTCACCTTGAAAACTATATACAAGGAACTATATTGAGCAAGAAGCCAAAAAGTTATATCATTATGTTGCATTGATCAATAATTCTTGTGGTTAAACTTAATTAATTGGAGAATCTAATGTGCAATACTTTAAACAACTATAATTAAGTATTATCTTTATTTCTTAATTATGAGTTACGAATGAGCCTTCATTTATCTTTAAATTGGTATGATATTTTAGAGACATATGTTAAAGGTGTTACAAAATTTTATCACATCATTTTTATAAACTAGTGTAGTAATGAATATGATTGTTTGATGTAAACAACATAATAAATGAATGTCAAACATTTTTTTTTTTAATGTTTGACGACATTTTAATTTATAAATATTACATAATAAAATTTGTAATATTCTTAGCATTATTCATTTTTAAATTGTTCGCTTTAGAAGAGTGTTCAAGATAATGATCAATGAACAGCTTCTTAAGTACACTTGGACTAAAGTTAATGACAAATGTCAAGCTAATCTAAACGTGCCCTCACTTCCTTCAGTTGGTAAATCTTCTACATGTTTTACAAGTGTAGTGGAGAGAGAAAGTGAGAGAGTTGGTGGTGCTTATTTGCACAATGATTGCACTCGTGGCTCCTAAACTTTTTTAGAGAGAGAGAGAGAGAGAGATAGAGAGAGATCTTAGAAACTAAATACAAAGAACAAAGCACAAGTGATTTATTTAACATAAAGTCACAAAGGATTAGGACAAGAGAATGTGTGTAGGAATAGATAAAGTGAGATCAATTGATCTAATAAACTAAGAAAAAGGCTCCAAAAGCAATGTGCGTGTGCATCGCTCCTCTAATTCTCTACCCTTTTCCTCACATGTACTCCTCTCTCTCTCTCTCTCTCTCTCTCCCTCCGTCTTCCCTTCAAACTCAAGAAAATCTTCCATTATTATATTCCCTACAACTGTGATATCATACTAACCTGTAAACCTTTTCATACTAAGCAATTAACGTATGAGCTATATATGTAACAACCATACAAAGCCAGGACATGTACACGTGTCTCATTTTATTCCAATTTATAACTCATTACATTAAATAAATAAATACATCCATAGAATAATGTTGATGATTGTAGGAACCGCATGCATCAGCTTCTCTCTTGAAAAATTTAGCACTATTTCATGGAAGCTAATGCATGCGCTGATACACTAGACAAAAAAGCCGTCAATATTCTTCAACAGGACTTTTGTATTATGGACTTTCTATCTGTGTAAATATCTCATCTTTTGCTTCATAACCTTATTAGCCTATTTTGTAACAAACTTTATATTGCTTTAGTCCCTGCAGCTATTGTTTAGCTTTCATTAATATATATCCCTATTAAAGAAAAGAAAAAACCAAATTTATATTAGACTTAAAGAGTACCATTATCATCATGCGACATGTAACACATGACCTACAATGTGATTATCTTGTCTAAAAACATAAAAAGAGAAATAATTAGCCTATTAAAGCATTGTTATCTAGAAAAGGAGAGAAACAAGCTAAATTTGAGTGAAATTGTGGAGTTAATCACTATTTATTTCCTAGTTAATTATAAGACTTCTTACTATTGATCAAATTTTTAAGGGAGTGTCACAATTGCTCTCTCTCTCTCTCTCTCTCTCTCTCTCTCCACCCACTTCATCTTGCTCGAGCATCATACTTGTAATTCCATTGGTAGGGTGCCCTACAAACATGGTATAGAGTAGGAGTATGAAAAGATTGAGAGATTCCTTTCAGGTCATGGGGTTAATGAGAGAAGGACGAAACAAAGAAGATTCCATTCAGATCATGGAATGACCAATTTGGGGACCCAAATTCCAACTAAATGTAAGATTGACATGCTCTAACCATGAAAAAGTTCTAGACCCCATATTTCGACTACAATCATCCCACCTAAGAACGTATCTTAAAAATATTCTTTGTGATAAAGGCTCTACTATAGTCTCCACCACCACCCCATTAGATTAGACATATCAAAGACGTGATTTAATATTGTGGTAGAAAAAAATTGAGAGAGCAACTAGCAGTCATTTCATAGAGAAATTGTTTTCATATGCATACATACCTTTTGTTTGGTAGCACATAGTAAACTTGTCCTGTAATGCATTAATATAATGCTTATTACAATTTGACATTCTTTCAATCAAATTTTGTTCAAAAATCTTAAAAGTCTAATACCCTTTTTTAACTTAATCCATTTTTTCACTTTTTTTTTTTTTTTTTTTTTTTTGTATGGTAGCGCACAAGTTAATTTGTCCCCTATGCATATGCAAGAGACAATCAAGATATGAAATCTAATCATTAAGAAGATAGGGCATTTGGCATGGAAGCATATTGTTGTCCACTGTAAAAGTGTCTGCATGACCTCCATATAATTCAATTAGACTATGATAATTTCCTTATTTGATCATCTAATTGTTGGGGTGTGACACTAACTAGTCCATTGCAAAATGGACTTTTAGTGGCTTCCACACTGGATGAGAATTGATCATCCATTTTGTTTTTTCCTTTAATGTCTTTTGAGGGGCCATTATTCATCATCAATTTTAAGTCTTAAAAGATGCTTGCTTCCACTTCATGTCACACTTCCATGCTGTATACTTGGAAATGATGGTCACACAGGACCATGCTTCCATCATTCTATTCAATCTTCGTTTAGTTGCAATTGAGACCTAGGTAGCTTTGGCCCATCTGAATTTGTGATTATAAAGCCAAAAACTAAAAAAGAGTTGTGAGTCCAACTTATACAACTAATTATATATAAATCTTTGCAATCAATGGCCATGATGAAGTTTCTTAGCTAGCTTTTCTCCCTTGAAAATCTAAGGGGTTGTGGTGTTGAGAGTTGAGACCTTTCATCAAAATTATTTAGTTACTTTCTTCTTTCTAGTTGGATCTACTTCATCTAGTGGATTTGATCATTCATGCTTATACACAACTTTTGCATCACTTGAACTAATAAGTTGGAGCATGTTGGTTGTTTCCAAACTTCACCAGAACTTGCACTCTAATATGATTCTTGTCAAAGTAAAATAAAATTAATAAATTAATTTCCACGTGTTACATGAATATCAAATTTCCACCAAGACCTATGTATTTGGACTGCAGTATAAAGTGATAATCGGTATCGGCCTACCACCACCAAGGGTGAGTAATCCAATGTCAAAGGCTTAATTCTTACCATGTGATTTGATTGGGGTTTATATCTTACCATACCCTTTTTTTTTTCTAATAATTAAAAAGGAAAAATGATATCGATCAGAAAAAGTTTAGGGACAAGACTTTTATATCACAACTTTTATCACAACTTAATGTGATCAATTATTAATATATGGTAGAAATTAAGTAATTGGTCCCTGTAAAAATGATAGTTCACCAATTTCAGTTGACATCTTCAACAAATTGTGGAAAAAGTTATAACAAAGCATGTGGTCATAAAAAAAATGTATCCATTAGGGATGGCCAAATGTCCTTATGACAACCCTCACCCAACTTGACCAATCCTA
This sequence comes from Quercus variabilis, assembly GCA_030445155.1. Classification (NCBI taxonomy): domain Eukaryota; kingdom Viridiplantae; phylum Streptophyta; class Magnoliopsida; order Fagales; family Fagaceae; genus Quercus; species Quercus variabilis. The sequence continues at coordinate 8,111,471 of CP129449.1, forward strand.
TCATGCTTTGCGCGGGTTTTCCAACCCCAACAAAGGGACGGAACAGGGACGAATTTTGCCTACCCAATCTTGTCTTGCTTCATGTGTGTATTATAAAATTCAAATTACTTTTATATATAATTAAAACTTTTATTTTTAATACATATCATAATACCATCCCAAAAAACTCATCTCCCTCCTTCAATATTCTAATCACCACCATCATTTCCCATTCTTTCTCATCTCTCTTACTTTGATAAGTGCCAACACCATCTCATCAAGGATTGCAAAATAACTCTACCCCATTTCGCTTTGTTGCAATCTCTATTATCGATATACCCTCTTACTCTCTAAAATAACTATATTTTTTTCTCTATGGTAGTTAAAGAAAAGCATAATAATAACTACCAATTATCGAACATAAACATTCATGATTTAAATCCTCCCTCTTCCATCATAACTACCGATTATCGAAAGAAAAAAATACTCTAAAATGCAGGAAAGCGGCATGACAATCTAGACATTGGAGGATGATGAGTGTTTTGTGTTCTGTAATTGTCTTGCTAATGTTCGAGTGCAAAAACTTTATGTTGAATTGGATGTGATTTTTTTTTTTTCTTTCCATCATGGAATACAACAAAGAAGGTGCAATTAATGTTCAATTCTATCCCTGTCGGCATTGGTTTAATGCGAATCCAACACTTAATAAAGCATTGGCATCCTAGATTTTCCTTATTACAACCCAACGGCACAACCAAAAAAATTGTGTACGAAACTGTATGCCATTTCCAATAAACGGCCACATTGTAAGGATCGTACGGACTTCTTTAAAGTGGGCCAAAGTCCAAAACCCTTATTTAAGCACGCTACTTTATCCCATACCTACCTACTCTTTATTATTATTATTTTTAAAAAAAATGCTTTGTAAAATTAAAACAAAATAAAATTCATTTTTAATATAGTAAAAATTAGGATATTACACCCTTGCATCATGCCATTCAATGTAACCAATAATAACTTGCACAACATACTCATTTTAAAATTACTAGTAAAATATTTTGGCTTATGTAAAACTTTATCATCAAAATTTTAAAATTTTTAAAATACTAATTTAATTAATACTCTATTTTAAGAAATTTAAAGAAAATTATTACTTAAAATTTTAAATTATTCAATCATTTTTTACAATTTTATTTTATTTCATTCAAAAGTCATGTTTATGTTTATATAGGGTTGTTCAAAAGCATTAAGCCAACGACCATGCCAACTACGATCGGACTAGACCATGCCGACTATAATCGGACTAGACCGATCATTTATGACGGCCTCCAGTATACATAAGAACTTTTGAATAAAAATTGATGAACATTCATAATCTTTACGTCATGCCCAAGGAAACTAAAGGTAATTTTTTTTTTTTACTATATATTTTATTTAAATCCAAATCATGTTAAAAATTAAAATGCCACTTAGATCCCCACATGTGGACTTGTGCTTGCGGCTTTCTTAAGCAAAGGCAGTAGAATTCTGCCCAAAAAGAAAATTTTAAAAAATAATAATAACGAAAAAAAAAAAAAAAAAAAGTGAAAAAGGTAGAAGAATTGATGTAAAAATTCTTTGCCCTTTGGAAATATTCATTTTAACCCAAGATCACAAATTTTCATGAAAAGCATTATATTCTGATGAAGAACAGATCAACAAAGTGACCAAAATCTTTCAATCTTGCTACTGCCCATCTAGCATTCTTTTGTGTTTTTGAGATTAGAGGTTTTGCTTTTTAGAACTTACTTTTCTGCTTGTTTGATTGTGATTTGTTTAACTACTTAGGCCACCATTACCTCCAACATTTCCAAACCTGTATCTGCTTTGACTACTTTAAGTCTTTAACCTCATGCTCTGTGCCTGTTTATGAATTGATTTGCTTCCTTCCAAAATTTCATTTTTAAGACTTTACACTGTCTTTACTTCTTTAATCATCCCCCAAGTACATGTTCTTTCACCCCCAAATAGTTTTCCTTGAAAACTCATTCATGCTTAGGTCCAAAATTCCAACAATTATCACATTGCTTCACACTTGGCATGCATATTGTGCTAACTTCAGAACACATCAACAAAAAATTTTACTGAATCAAAGAAATCAATCATTACATTTGTGCTGAATTTCAGTGCAAGATCTTATCTCTCTATTTGTTCAATAACATTCACTTTCATGATGACATTGGAAAAGTGCCCAAAATGCCTATAAACCCACGTAGTTCAATGTCTTAAATGATCTGGAAAGTATATAGCCACCTATGGTCTTTAAATTGGAAGAGAATGTTTTATAGGCTTTGAATGCAAAAGCCAAAGAAAGAGAGATTCAATTCAATACCCAAGTTGAAGTGGCTTGTGCTTGTAGCAGAGGTGGGACTTCAGGCTTTTGTGGGGTATTGCATGTGTGAAGGGGCGTGAAGTCACAAAAAGGAAAAGTGTTTGTTGGTGATCCCGAGAGAACAAAGTGAGCAATGACACAGAACAAAGCCTCTCTTCCTCTAAAGAGAACAAAGACGGGGAATAAATAAAGCCCTCACTTCCTCTTCTTTCTTTTCTTCTGACAAAAAGGAAGGTTGCGAGCTCAGCCTTCGACTCTATGTGTGAATACAGACATAGAAAGCGTGGTCATGTAGACAAATTTTATGAAACTTTAACTGGTCAAAAAATAAAATGAACCCAATTTTTCATTTCTGGTAAGATCCTCACAAAGTTATCGATCAAAGATGATCAAAGGGCAATGCATCAAATAAACATCAAAGTGTGTTACCACGTCTTTCAATGAAATTTGGACTGAACTTGTGTGTGTGTTTCCATAAGAAAAGGCATTTATCAATTTTTTGAGACATGAAAACATACAAGTACTCTTGAATAAAAATTGAAAAGAGATGTATAACTAGAGTTCCTAAAAAAATGATAGGATATTTGGCACCAGAAGAAAGGTTATTTGTATCATTTTGATTTGGTTCTAATTTCTCTATTTTTCCCAACAATTTCTTTGTTAACTGAAACTAGTAAGTTGCTTCTGCAATGTACGAATATTGTAATATTTTATGTTAGATAATTTAGGAGAATTTTGTACAAATATTATAGTATAATTGTTACAGAATTTTGTTAGTAATGAGTCATTATTTGAAGAAACAATTATAAATTGCACACATATATCTATTATAGTTATTCAGTTCAAGTAAAAAAAAAAATTAAAAAAAAAACTTTGAAGGAATATTGTAAAATAAAAGTTAATATAAAATGTATCTTTCTTTTTCTCTTTCTCTTTAATTCTAAAACAAAATACACATTCTAAACACATACAAACAATCACAACATTTACAAAACTCATAGATCTACAACATTTGACCTTAACATCAAAATCGTAATTATTATTGTCACTCAATATAAAATACATGCCACCCTTCTTTAGTTGTAGCCAACTCATACGAGTTAAGATTAGATGAGACAAAAGAATGAAAGAGCTAGGTAGGTATCATTGAAAGATTGAAGGTAAATGAAATCATTTTTGGTTTGTTGTGACATGAGATAGCATGAAAGATTATAGGCAAATATATATAAAAGAGTAAAAGTGCAAGAGGTGAAAATAGTGAATTGAAATGCAAAGAATTTTTTGTATATATGTGAGGGAGAAATAGTCTTGAAACATTGAACCAAATGAAACAAAAAGTCAATATTTAAATTGTTCTTATATCTGGTGACACTTGAGAATATTTCAATTCTTTTTGCATAAAATGCGTCACTTGACAGAATCTCATGCTTTCCCACATGAGATCTCTGCTTTATATATATATATATATATATTGATGATTGGTAGAGCTCAATTTCGGAAATGATTAAATGAGGAAAAGTATCTTGTACACTGAATTTCTCCCAAATCAAATGAGGAAAAGTAATGCTTAGGCCATGATTTTCTCCCAAATCACACAAGCTCAATAGAGTATCTTGTACGCTGAATTTCTCCCAAATCAAATGAGGAAAAGTAATAAAAGCTCAGCACGAGTAAAACGAAATAATAAACTTAGGCCATGATTGTCTCCTTTGTATTGTTAGTATGCTTAGCTATCATCTTGGACTACTTTGGGTTCTCTTCAATCACATAAAGGACTCAGTAAAAGAGTATAATCCAACTAACAGAATATTTAGGTTAATATACTCTCTCCTCATTTAGTTCAAAATTTTAGTCGTGCATTTCCTTCCTTTCTGAGATACAACTGGAGTGTTTAGTTACCAATATATGTTAGCGTGCAAAACAAGGCACTAAGACACCTTTTGCTAGTAATTAAGTGTGCGCTTGGATTGTACGTTTTGCGTTTGCGTTTTAAATAAAGACAATCACACAGTTAGTATTATAGACAGAATATTCAATAGTATTAATTAATATTATATTATTATATATCCACAACACAAATATACTAAACACTAACTAGGGGTGTGCAGAAAACCCATCGACCCGCCTAACCCGACCCATCAAATTGGATTGGTTTTTAAGACTTGGTGGGTTGAGTTGGGTTACAAAAAAAAAAAATTATAGCAGGTCGAGTTAGATTTGGGTCATAAAATTACAAACCCATCAAACCCAACCCGGCCCGACCCATCCATATTTAAAATATATTATATATTTAATAATTTTTTTTAAAAAGTCAGCTATGGAGCAACACTTCCTCAGTTCCTCCTACTAATACCAATTTAATATATATATATATATATATATTATAATTAATAAATGTTTTAAAATAACTAGCTTTTCTTATCCTATATAAAAACCAATTAGTTTACACAAACTCTAGTAAATTACTATTGTTGTTTAGTCATTAGTGTTGTTTGCTTTTAAGGAGTTACATTGATACTAATTTTTTAGTTTTTTAATATATTAATATTTATATAATTTTTTTTTTCCATTCAATTTAATAATAATAATTTTTCAAAGCCGGGGGTTCAACCCGACCCATGTAAGTTGAGTTAGATTGGGTTGAATTTTTTTTGACCCACCATGATGAGTTAAGTCAAAAAATCCTCTCAACCCGACCCATGCACACCTCTAACACTAACCATTCTTCAAATATAATTTTTTAATCAAAGTAAATTTCCACCGTTCATTCTAGTAACCTTTTGGCTCAACACCCAACCATTCACCATCAATGATAGCTCAATGTCATGAAGTAATACTTCAAAATTATTTTCGATGCAATTTGTCTGGTCATGTCATGTCCGTACTGGAACTCACGTTTTAAAATTATTTTACTACAATGTTTTCAATTTTCAGTTTTCAGCAAAATAAACGGTATCCATATAGACTCTAAATGTTGTGCCTTGTCAACCAAGTACTTGGGTGCGTGTAAGCCACATCATGAAATTGTTACACAAATAAGCAAATATGAAACTATCAAAGGTGAAACTTATTTGATGGAGACCATACTTGTGATGGGTTAACTCAAGTTTTTTGTGATTGAACTAGATGCCAAAACTTAATGCAAAGAAAGCAAATTGAAAGCCGAACACCACCCGATGCATTTGATAAAAAAGAAATTGGTTATTCATTTCACAAAGAAAATCGAAAATTTTCTATAGCTACTTCAATCGCTTACATGCGAAGGGGTTAAATTCACATTTTCTTTCAGAAGTTTGTTGTCCAATTGAGATGACCCAGTTGGGGCTGCTGATAAGCACCAACCTGCGCCCCCGGAGCAGCTGCAGCCACACCAACACCAACATTACCACCCATAGGAGGGCCCAAGTGGTGTGGATTACCAAGTGTACCAGGCTGTGGAGGAGGATGGTACATACCCGGAAATTGCATATGAGAAGATTGTGCAGCAGCTGCATTAAAGGAAGCATGACCCGTGTGGGATGGCATATAAGCACCATGAGGCGATTGCCCCGGCATGTTGTAGTATGGAGTGGATTGCATGCCTGGAAGCTCTCTAGGGTTCTGAATCCAAATTTCAGATGGCTCGGCCTGCAGTTTCAAATATTCAAATTACCGGCTTAGTTCTAATCCTCACAAAAATGAAATTCCCAAAAAAAATGCATTCTAGTTGCTCCCGAACTTAAGAAAACTAAAATTTTTTTGACTAAAAACATCAAAGGTTAAGAGAGAAGAAACCCAAGCACAAGCAAGGTACAATCAAAGTAGACATGTCTCTAATGCAAACTTATGCATGCATTGCAGAGCTTAACCAAATTCAAATGCATAGATTACCATCCAGTGAAAGTTTTTTACAGAGGTTCACATCCAAATGGCAGGCACTAACTACATTATACACAACACAACAAAATGCTAAAAGAAGAGGTAATAGGGACTGAACACCATCACCAACTTGTTTCCTTTATGAACTAAGGTATTGGACAACAATGCTAGAAATAGGATTGCTAAGATATAACAGGACATGCAAGATTATAACTAGGGCCTCCATACAAAACTTATTTGAAGTAAGCCCCTAAATGCAATTGTTTAATGCATCAAATAAAAAAAATAAGATATGTATTTTTACCTGTGGATTTGGCACATAAAGATTTCCATCTTTGTATTTGATTCGAGATGAATCATCAAGCCCAGTTGCACCACCAACTACACCAGGAGCATTGATAGCATATCCCGTTGGATTAGTAAAATTTCCAAACCCTGTGGGACTGCCAGCAGGAACAGGCTTAAACTGTTGAATTCCGTACTTCAGGCTGTTTGCATTTAAATGGGAACTACCTCCAGGCATCAGCAAGTAACTGCTACCATTTGATGGGTGAGGATAGGCTGGGTTACTAGAGTAGCCAGGCATGGCCATTGGCGAAACATAGACTGGAGGAGGAAACTGACGATGGTATGGCATAAGATTCGCAAAATGGGAAACATGAAATTGTGGGTACATCTGTGCTACAGGTGGCTGTTGCTGCTGTTGTACCATAGCAATTGTTGATGCAGGGATGCTGTTTGCAGTATGTGAGCTTAATGCCTGAAGTTGTAAGAGAAAAAATAAACAATTAAACGGGTAGCATCAAAATATTAAGAGATGTACCAAGTCAAAACAAATCGGTTTTGCATAGCACATTGCAGAATTATAGCTGAAGGGAAAAGCCCTTTACATTTTTTTTTTAAACAAAAGACCAAACTTTCAAAAAATAATCCAGATTTGAGTAACTTAGAAAGTTGTTTATTGATCACTACTAAAGATCAGTTGGCAAACAATTATAATGTTCTGAAAAATATCTTTCTTTGTATATCAACACACTCCCTACAAAATGAGACATACCTAAGCTGCTGTAGTGCATCCATAAAAATAAATATTAAATCAAAACAGGTTTTGTTCATACAAGTGTGTAGCAATATGAGAAGCAAAATATTTTCCATCAAACAATGATAAGCATTCAAATTTACCTCCTGAGGAGATGGAAGACCCTGACCCCGTACAGTTTCATCCATTGTGGAGGGTCTAAAATAGGGGGTCAAATCATAACCAGTTTGAGGATCATATGCCTGCATGAAAACCAACACGTCATATTGGATCATAGTAAAAAGTGAAATAACATGCACGCAATAAAATCAATAATTTTTGTATACACATTGATATAGCAAGTAAAATTTACATGAGGTGGAAATCAGAAAAATGAACTCACCGAAAAACCTGGTAGTTCAGGAGGATCTTGATGCTGCTGTGATTCTGAAGGGGCATAGGATGGACTGTTCTCTCGAACCAAACCAATATCTGCATAATTCTCCAAATTCTGAGGGCTTGTGGATTCTTTTTTATCAGACAATTGATGCTCAACCGCCACACCAGATGCTGGAGAATCAGATCCAGAATTTCTAACTTGGTCATCAAGTAACTCTGCCGTCTTGCCACCGGAAACATCCTCACCGGAAGACTCTGGAGCTGACACCAATAAACTGCCATCACAAATTAACATATTAATACTTGCCCAAGTTATATATTATATTTAAGGAAATCACTGAATATCCAAATTGCTCAGATAAATTTCAAAAAGAAAAAAAAAAAGGTATTTATAGAAATGATCATTTCAGATGTCCAATTTTTTTTAATAAGTAAAAACATTATTGAAAAAGAAAATAAACTTTATATACACAGGATGTATATACAAAGCTATCCTCAAGAATAGATTTCCGAAGTATTACACTAGCTCATAGGTAAATAATTTACAGTATTTAGAAAATAATACCAACCTTGCAGCAGCTTCACCGTTTAATTCTTCTGTAGTTCCCACTGCTTGTAGGCCAGAAGCAAGATTCACTGAAGAATCAAACTCTGTCCCAATGCTGCCAAAGGTCAGCTGACATCTATCAGTTTCAGGGACTCGAATATGCTGTGCTATGATCACATTCTGATTTTCATAGATGTTTACTCGTGAAAGCTTATCTTGCAGCTTAGCTGCTTCAGATTCCAAATCCTTGGATTTCTCAGCAGGAGGTGAAACAGATTTTGTAGGTGTTCCAATCACTCCAGGGTTGCTAACAGCTGACTTTTGGCTTGATTTAGGTTTCCACTTATGCTGAGAGACTGCATTAAAATTCATGATCATTTCACGAATCAAAGGATCTACTGATGAAAATAGATCAACCTTCACAAATAAGAAACAATTGCACAATCTTTAATGGTTGACATCATTCCTTTCCAAGTAAAATGGCAACTATTACCAACAAAGTAAAAGTAATTTCTCCAATTACTTTTGAGCAAATTGGAGCAATAAAGGTATGCATAACTAAGAGAAGATAAGCGGCTACTTTAATGCATCAAAACATTTGATGAAAACGTAAAATCAACTAATCGGGGTAGACCACAATAATCTGTGTTTGCCTTTCTAACTTATCTGAAATCATAATCTCTGTAACCTTCCTCGTTGGCATATGCTTCTTCATTGCTTTTTTTATATATATAATCAAATTTTATTGAAAAAACAAGACAACCTCATGTACAGTGTACACCAAAGGTTTTTTTTTTTTTTTTTTTTGTAGGTCAAAAAAAAAAAAAAAAAAACACCTTTGATATACCAAAGGTAGCCTAGAGAATTCCTTCTTCGTTACTTTTAACTATATTGTTTTAAGCCTTCCACTCTCTTTTCACTCAGTCAACTTGAATTAAATCAAGCTTTTCAAAAAAAATTGGGATAAATACACAAGTGCATCTATTCACATGTTAATGCTATCTTGCCAAAAGTGGATATATTCAACCATGACCAGAAAGAAATTAGAACTTTAGCATGGCATCAAAAACTCATAATTCCTATGCCTGAAACTTAGACTAATACAGGATTACATAAGTTTATTCCTGAACTTGCACTAACAAATTTCAAGCAATCAAAATCTAGTGAGGGTAGACAACTTCATTTTGAAGAAATATTTCTTCTTTTTTTTTTTTTTTAAATAGCAAGTTATGCATACACCTAGTAGGTCTAGAACCCTTAACTACTGTCAACCCTATTCTTATAGATGGAGGCCATTTGAGCTAGAGCTCAATGATCACTTTCAAGGGACATTCAATTAACAATATAGCTCATGTTTGACAAATGTACCTTTTTGATGACCCACAAGTTGATGTGGCCTGCTACTATACTGATTATTTAATAATGGGCGGTTGACTGGCATGCTGGGCATAACAGAATCAGTTGTAGTAGCTTGACTGAGTTGGTCAGTTCTGGAAATGGCATTGAGAGGTCGGAATGATTCAGCAGAGGAACCATCCTTTCCCAAAATTGAATTTGAGAAAGAACTACTTGGTACAGATGACTGTTTGACAGAGTTTTCAGAAGACTGTCGACGAACTCCGACAACACCAACTTCACGTTTAATAGCTCCAACAGGGCCTGATGATCTGGAATCTGGAGATGGCACGTGAACCGGGTCTGTGGAAGAGGAATACACCCCAACAGCAGAAATGCTTGATGCTAGAGTTGCAGGACTTGGTTGGGAGTTGTTTGGCTTCACTGCATGCAGCCGTGAACTTGCATTTGGAGTTGAAGCCCTTGCATTTGGAGTTGAAGCCCTAGCATTTGGAGTTGAAGCCCTTGCATTTGGAGTTGAAGCCCGCTTTTCACCTAATACTCCTTTCCCATAAGTGTCACTTGAATTGGCATCTTGAGCATGTCTAGGGTATGACTCAGTTGGTCCATTCAAAGTCCGAGATGAACTCCGTCCACCAGAAGACTTCTGGCTGCTTGAGGTTCCTGATGAACTGCAGAGAGTACAAGAGAGATGCATGAATGACATGATTATGCAGTACAGAATAAATGCTTAGTCAGGAAAAAATCTCACTCATTCACAGAATTAGTTGAATTCATTGTTCTCAAAATCTATTTATTCCACAGAGGACCTATCATCAATAGGAATCAGTTTCATATTGGTCCCAGTTTTGTCTGAGTTATCAATGAGCATATACTACTATCAGGAAAAACAAAAATGCAAAAACACCAACTAAGTCCCTTGATTTTGTCTACTCTATTCTTCTCGATTAAAAAATTTGTATCCTAGCTTTTTCAGGCACTAACATGTTTTCCAGGTGATGTCTTTCAGAGGGTACATCACTTAAAACTCTGTTAATCCTAAGATTCATTCATTGTACTTACTTCATTTCATTGTATCTCATTTCTTATTTCTGCCATCTGAGAGTACATTTGGAAGAGCTTATTTTCATTGTAAAAGTACAGTTATACCTAGAAAAAGTGAAGCTTTAAAAGTTGTCCAAAAACTGATGATGAAAATAAGCTCACATTTTAAGTTAAACAGACTCTATACTTCACAAATTACCAATCATACAGCAGACATAATATGCTGGACTGGAGAAATAGAGCATACTGCATGGACTAGAAAAAAATTCAAAATTCATTGTCCATCATTCTTCTCAGGCTTCTATTCTTCATCTAAAAGCTTAAAACCCATGAACTACTTTTGCTATTCTATTAATTTTTATTAAATATAACATTTTTAAAGAAGGCCACCACAAAAAGTTCTATGTTTTCTTTATATTCAAAATTAAGGAATATATATTGGTAAACTATTTTTACAGATGCTAGAGATGTGACAATAGATTCATTGGTCACAATAATATTACGATCACATTGAGGCACAGATAAAGAAATAAGACTATATACAGCTAATATACAAACAATATAGAATCATACCCCTTTTCAGAAACATTTGAGATCACTTGCTCATTAGTGGACGTAGTACATTGCGGCAAAGCGGGCTTCACTTCTCTATCCACATTTCGATTAACTCTGTTGTCTCTCACAACACGGAACTTAATGCCTGAAAACAGTATGAAACTAATATTAATCAGTCTATAGCACAACAAAGATAAAGCCTACCATCTACTTGTATAAATAATTTATGGGCAAATGTGAATTTCTCATGTACATATGTGAATTTGAAGAAAAAATAAAGCTTCATGGATTGCATAAAAGAACACTGCCCGGAAAAGTTTAAATACGTCCAGTAATGCCAGAATTATAGCAGGAATCAGTGTAACGATGAAAGAACAGGACTCAGTTCAAAGGAATTCATTAAAGCTCGCTGTACAACTAATTGATACTTACCACTTTGATCCTTAGGACTTCAATCATGATGTGCTGTAAAGCATTTATACCATAAACCTTTTGTTTGTTAACTATTATACAGTTCAATATAAATCAATCTTACAGTCATTAAATATTTGAGTATATGTACTTTGGATAGGAAAAACACAAAATGTAAGATCAGAAACTTGGCCAGGCAATGTATTTTACAAATTGCCCGACTAAAAACAAATGCTCCGATTTAGATTTTAAAAGTAAGAGTTAGACAGACGGAGTTTATTGCCATCTATTAAACATTCATATTCCTGAGTAATTTTTAAGCCTTAAAAAGAAAAATAAAAAGAAGGGATAAGAAGCATATTCAGAAAACACTAAAATTGAAAATCACAGTACCTTGTCTAAAGGATTAATAATCAAGTTATTTACCAAGACAAAACAAAAGTACACACAATATATTAATAAATAACTATTGACACTAAAATTACCAGGTACAGATTTCCGTGTATAGCCTCCTCTCCGGACATTACGATCAGAAGATGTATGAAATTTCATTGCTTGACCATTCATCCCTTCATCAACACTCTCAGAATGTCTTCGTGGATCCACAGGAGCCTTGTACCCCATATTCTAAGCATAAGCACATATCATTGTTGACAGGATGTTACTTAGCACAAGATTCCTCTTAAACAATTAACATTTTTAACTAAGAAGGAAGTACATTTAATATAAAAGAAAAACTAAAGTGTAGACTCTAGAAACAGAACAAATAGATATCTTAAGCCTCTAGACAAAGCTGATTACAAATAAGTATCTTAAAAGCTGTTACCCCTACCAAAGTTTTTCATTTCAGGGGAAGACAGAACATAAGGGGGGCAAATTTTCAGAGGTTAAACAATTCTTTACTGGCCAAATGTTCAAAGAGATCTAGAATTTAGTTGCACATTGCATTCATAAATCAAATAACCACTTTCATAAGTACAAGCACCAAGAAAGTGCCTCAAGGATAACCTATGCGCAGTCTTATTATGTTCACATATATCAACATAAGCTATAGATAAAGTGCACGTGCTTTCTGCCTCTTTTTAGACACAAACATCACTTTCCGTTAACTTGATACCCAAAAATAAAAAAAATAAATTCAGAACAAGTCATGGATGGGTAATATAAGATGAAAATAAAGTTAAATTAATTTAAAATATTTAACTAGAGAATCACTTTTCCAAGCTCGTGAAAATTACAAGCATAAATATATTTTCATCATTTGTGTGGTGTTGTCATTAAACTCCATCATGGAATACAAAAGATATGGAACTGATAACAACAGATAATTTATGGGTTATTCTGGCTCTAAACCCAACAAATAGGTGCAAGTACGGTTAAAATTCAAAGGGCAACAATAAGTAGATAGCTCAACATCTTTCAAAAGATTAAAGGTGCAATAATATGTCATTGCTTAGGGTAACTGACAGTGCATTGCACAGAAGGCCACATTATTAGCAGCACAACCAACCATAAATTGTTTCCCTAAGAACTATGCTCCTCTGTTCAAAGACCTAAGAAATTGCATAAAACTCAATACATTCCTACTTCCCACAAGCAAATATTAAATTCATCCATAAATGATGTTTTAATAAACCTCCATGTCAAAGAACATATAGAGAATGACTTACCCAAAAAAAGAAAATATAGAGAATGATTCAAGAAACAATGACTGAATTAAGAATAGTTCATTAAAAAACAAAGAACACACAAGGTCATACCTCCTTTCTCTTGTCTCTTTTTCTCTTCACCTCATGAAATGGATCTGAGTAAAAACAAGTAACAATACAAGAAAAATTCATTAAATTACAATTAGAAGTGCAAATCATAACAAATGAAAATTCATAAAAATAAAAAAAAATTTAAAAAAAATGGTAATTCAGGAAGTATTCTATAACTTTTGTTCCAAACATTTGTTTTTTAGGCAAAAAGATTGTCCAAACAAGTATTCTATATAACATGTAGATTAGCTTAACCCCCATTATGCCACGTTCCCAAGCAGGGCATACCACATGACATAGGATCAGGCTAGGTACAGTTAAGGTTTCTGTTGCTTGGTTATCAAATAACAGAAAACATGTCCAAAGTATTATTGATCCCATTCTACAAGTTTTAAGCAACCAAAATGAGCAATCATTTACGGAATTGTGCACGAATTAAAGTACTTGTGTCAAGCTTTTAGTTTTAAAATAACTCAATTATTGTGTTGTATTTAATTCCAAAATCTAATAACGAATCCCCTAAGTCAGTATGAGTGCATAACTAATAATGCCCATTGGTCAGACACAATGCAGGCTCACATGCCTAAAGTGGCAGCTAAGTTCTACAAGACACACAATCTTTAGCAAAAATTTATTCCTGGACCTCAAATTTTCATCAGTCATTAACAATGATATCACATTATCTCAACAAAATGAGAAGTTAAGCTAGAAGCTGAGTGCACAAAAGAGTGCTTCCCGACAAACTCTGAATTGTGTTGTGTGTAAGGCAAAGCTGAGTGTACAAAATGCAACTGATAAAAACCAATGTCAGCACATAACATCAAGCACACAACAAAGAACACTAAGCCAAAGAAAACAAACACAATAGTCTACAGACAAGTTAAAAACATAGCAAATTGACCTTAGTTTAGTAGTTCCCATGAACAAAACCTCAGCAAAAACAACAAAAAATACAAACTAAAAACCTAACATAGATGAGACCCAAAATCTAACACAAGTAAACCCTAAACAACCCCCTCCCCCCTCCCCCCAAAACACACAACATTAACCAACTCCCAAGCCCAAAACTAAGAAACAACAAAATCCCAATACCCAAATTGCACAAGAAACACAACCAAAAAAACCAAAAGAGACACAGTCAAAACCTAGAAAGCACAGACACGAACATGCCGTACGGGTATGGACACATGCAGTGACAATAGTAATTTCTGAAAAAGTATAACATGAAACAGCCAGTATGACACAATTATTACACGGGCACAACATGACTAGGACACAAATACAACAGGGGGTACGGCACCCTAAATGAAGTGTCCATGCTTCCTACGTCAAAACCAATGTGAACCAAGAAAAACCCTTTTAACCAAAGCAAACCCAAAAATCAAATCAAGACCTTGTCTTTACCTGGACCCAATGAAAAAATTGGAAAACAGATAAAAACAGAGCAATGTGAACCATAATTAACACATAATAATTAAACCACAACTTTCAATCCTAGAATAAGTAAAACAACAAAAACCCATTAACCAAAGCAAACCCAGAGACCTAAGAAGCAAATAAAAACAAAGCAATGTGAACCATAATTAACGCATACTAATTAAACCACAACTTTCAATCCTAGAATAAGTAAAACAACAAAAACCCATTAACCAAAGCAAACCCAGAAACCTAAGAAGCAAATAAAAACAAAGCAATGTGAACCATAATTAATATATAATAATTAGACCACAACTTTCAATCCTAGAATAAGTAAAACAACAAAAACCCATTAACCAAAACAAACCCAGAAACCTAAAAACCAACTAAAAACAGAGCAATGTGAACAAAAATTAACACATAAAAACCAAAACCCTCCAAGCCCAGAATCAGTAAAACAAACAAAAACCCACTAACCAAAACAAACCCAAAACCCCAAAAAAAAAAAAAATTGAAAAAGAAAGCAAACCTTGGATGAGCAATTTCTGGGTGGTTTCATTAGGATCCATGTTGGCTTCTTTCAAAGCCGCATAGATATCCAATTCAGAGTGATTACCCACGATTTCTTTGATGGATTGGATCGTCTTCCTCACCCCTGCTGACAGTTTCTGAGTCCCACCGCCTCCCTCGATCACTCGTGACCCACCTCCACCAATACCAGTGACCATTTCAAAAACCCCCACAAAAAAAATTAAAATAAACAACAAAATATTCGAAAATTTATTATTGTTTGCTTTATATAATTATATATGTATATATATGTACTAATATATGCGTGTGTATGGGGTGGAGAATCAAAAACCCTAATGATGTGTGGCTTTGCAGTGAGAGAGAGAGAAACTAGGGTTAGGGTTTTGGTGATTTTTGAAATAGTAGAAGTAAGCTGAGAGAGAGAGAGAGAATGGAGAGTCTTTTTTGTTCAGTGGTGTTTCCGTGTGTATTTGGGGTTTTGAAAACAATTTTTTTTCTCTTTTTTCTTTTTTGAGTTTTGGGGGAATATGAAATTCTTTGGAGGGATAATTTGGGTGTTTTCGGGGGATTTTTTTTTTTTTTTTTTTTTTTTTGTGATTGCTTTGAGGGGGGAGTGGTGCGAGTGGGGTTGTTATGGTGATTAGGAATAGGAAAGGCAGTTGGGGATTGAGATTTGTCCCTAATTTTTCTACCTTTTCTCCTAGCTGTATAGGCTTCCTATCAAAAATATATGCAAAAGTTTTTCAATATACGGCTATAATTCACCACTTAAATTATTTTTTTATAAAAAATATATTAAAAGTTTTTCAATACACAACTGTAACTTGTCACTTAAATTACTTTTTTGTTTATTAGTATCAATCAATAAGCACCTATCATTTGGGATTTGCAGGGCCACTCAAGGCATTATGGGGCCTATGATAACTAAGCATATTCTTATATTTTTAATTTTAATAATAAAATTATTATATATTTAATAGCTGTAAATAAAATTTGAATATAAATTTATTTACTAGTATGAGATTATTTAGTTCTTTCGACATTTGGGTATAAAAGATTAATGAGTTCTATACTCTAAAACTGAGAAAAACGAACCGTCATTATTATATCCAATGAAAATATTTTTCTTTTTCTAGTTTTTCTTTGAAAAAAAATTATTTTTTATTTATTGGTGAATATTTGGAACTTAATTAATACTATCATTGGTACAAAGATGTCTATATTCATAAAAATTTAAAGGCCTTAGGCAGTTGCCTAGTTACTTCATTCATTGAGCCAATACTTCGGATATATTATGAAAATATTGTGAACATAACAGTTTTCTTAGTACAAAGCTATCATCCCCATCCAAGTACATTGTGGTTGAAAAGACTGTGTAACTTTAGTCATATCACTATTTTTATATGAATAATATACATCCACATACTATTTTACAATATTTTTACAAATTATTGCTATGGTCAA
Source organism: Quercus variabilis (assembly GCA_030445155.1). Taxonomy (NCBI): domain Eukaryota; kingdom Viridiplantae; phylum Streptophyta; class Magnoliopsida; order Fagales; family Fagaceae; genus Quercus; species Quercus variabilis. The sequence continues at coordinate 8,128,180 of CP129449.1, forward strand.
CTCTTACTAGTTCACATTTAGGTCCACAACTAACATTACTTTTTATTTACCAATAATCATTTATCATATTAGTAGTTTGTAAAAAGAATTGCAAAATAATTTATAGATTTAGCATTTTTTTTAATAGATAGTCGCGTCATTTTTCAAATGAGTTATGTAACTTGATTAAATGAATGCTACACATTCATAATTTTATAAATCATCACATAATGGATTGGATGAAACACCTTTGTAATAATTTGGAGCAAAACTTTATCCTATATATTTTTTTTAATGTTTAACCTACTACCATCAATTGTATTATAAATATTTATTATGTGACAATAAATAAAATAAATAGAAAACAATGAAATAAACATATATATATATATACACACACACACTATCTTGTTATTTTAACACAAGTAGCATCTTCTTCTTTTTTCCTTCAAGAAAAAGGGCTTTTGTTTAACCCAAAAAAAAAGTAGGAGTAAGAAGTTGCTACTAAGAAATGATTGGTTGTTGATTGGATTCTCCAACCCCGTCCTCGTGTAAGATTAATTAATTATCAGATTATTATAGAAGATTAAGATTCTATTGGCATCGTCTCTAAAAATTTTATTTTACTATACGCATTTACGCAAAAGCATTAAACTTACATACACACATAATAATAATAATAATAATAATAATAATAATAATACACATGTGATGTGAACATACAGAATCCAATTAGAATTTCAACAGTCAACACTCCAAGTTAATAGCAAACTTAACATTAGGATGCAAAGTGTCATTTTTTTTTTTTTGGAGAAACGATACAAAGTTTAATTTGAGATATAATTTAGGATGATAGAATATAATTTTCCCAAAATTTATCTTAAACAATTATAATGAGTTATATAAGACTTTAAAAAAAAATTAATGATCTATAAGAATGTGTGTGTTTTTTTTTTTTTTTTTTTTTTTTTTTTTTTTTCAGAAAGGCCAGTTTAGTATATGTGTTTGAAAACTGAAAATTGTTATTTAAAAATATTTGTGAAAATACGTGTAGGTAAAAAAATGTATTAAAATGCGTGAAATGCTGTTTAAAAATAGTTGTTTGAAAACATAAATCAAACGGGCCCTAAAGAGTGTTGATTTAAATGTAGTACTTATTATTAATACTACACTAAAACAGTGTTTTTTTTTTTATTTAATTCAATGGTTACAAGAGATAAATAAGATTTAAATTGTATATGTCTTTGTCAAAAATATCAAGATGTATTAGTTCAACTTCATGCACTAGACCCAAAAAAAAAAGTTTTTTTTTTCTTTTTTAAATTTGAGTACATGAAGATTAATAAAATTTACAGGTCCTAAATTAAGGGACATCATTTTTTCATATCACAAAGTTTAGAAGAATTATAAGAACATTATTAGTTTTTCTTTTTTCTTTTTTAATAATACCAAATTTCATTAGCTAATAAGAGCAACATCTACCTTTAATTGCTTAGCGCCTGTTTGACACTTGTGTTTATAAAATAGTTTTTAATTTTTTTGAAAATACGTGTAAATAGAAAAATATATGAAAATATATATAATATTATTTAAAAACTGAAAATATGTATTTAAATTTGCGTACCAAATGAGGCCTTAGAAACTAGCAAAGGAAGAGAGTGCTTACCAAGCACTCTTGTGCATATTAATAAATTTAAAAAAAAAAATTTGACTTGAAAGATGGATAGAACTTTATTGGTTGACTATGAATATTTGCGGTTATATAGTACCCTCCCTGATCTCTCAAGACTCACGTCATTGAGGGAGGTCTACGGTGAAATCTCATGGAAGCAGAGGGGAATTTAAGATCGTAGAGTCCAATTTTTCATGAATTTTACGCGTGGTTGATGGCCATCCAGAATTTCGATGAATCATGTCAAGCATGTCCTACCATTATTATAGTATAATGTTCTTCTTAGAATATTTCACTGTCACTCTGAATAACTAAATCCCTATATGGTAAATTCCAGTTAACTTAACTGATAAAATCTCTAATGGTTGTATAAGAGATCTGGAGTTCAATTTCCGCCTACACCAAAAACTGATTGGTGTCTTAGTTTGATAATAAAGAGTTATCATCAAGAACGAATGTCATAAATTGAAACTCTCTCAAAAAAATAAAAACAAAAAGACAAGAAAAAAAAAAAAAAACTATATATGTGTGTGTATGTGTGTGAGAGAGAAAATTGGATTCAAGTTACACATAATATAACTTTAAGTAATTTTACACCACTTAATAACTTGTTATAGAATTCATATTTTGAAAATCTCATCGTTGAATTACATGTTTTATATGTTTTAAACATTCTTGTCAATTGAATGTTATTTGCTATTTGATCCATAAACTCATCTTTTATGTATTATTTTAAACTATGGAAATTTGAATTTAAACAATTGATTGATGAAATGACTATTAATTTTTTATCACCGTGGACATTTGCAAGCATGAAGAATATACGAAAATAATATAATCTAATGGTAAATTTGTCAAAATTCGCATCCAATAAACAAATATTAAGTGATGTAATATTGTTTAGATTTACACCAGATATAATTTAAACCTAATCCTCTCTCTTTATATATATATAATTATTTATTTATATTTGTTTGACAAATCATTTATGAATATTGAATTGCTCTTCTTTCTTTTCTTTTCTTTTCTTTTTTTTTTTGGGGTAAAATTCTATTTAGTCCATTAACTTTTATTATAAAATGTCAAATTAGTCCCCAGAGTTACTTTGTAAAAATAGTCAACCTTTTTTTTTTTTGATAGTCAACCTCTTCTTGTTATGCCACTATGTTAGTAAACGACAACATTTAAACTTTCCTTTAAAAAAAAAACATTCATGAGATACACCCTCTTTTCTAATATTGTTGTTTAATGAGTACCATTATTTATATTAAAAAAATGAAATATTTGGCCAGTTTTGTGTCATACTAGGTTGATATTTGCTTCCTATCATGTCTTCATTGAGATTGGAGACTAAGGGGATAAAAAATGGAGTGTCTTAGAGATTGTGGGGCCTAAAAACTTAGCGACCTCGGCCCACTTTATATCCAGCCCAAGGCCCATGCCGAGAAGGAAGGAACGTCCGAGGATGAAGTGTGAAAGTCTGAGTTGCTAGGAACACTACCGAGGATGACCCTTCCCTCGACCAACCGAGACCAACACTAAGCGGAGGAGTAAGTCCAGGATAAGCTGTCACCTCCATACTAAATGCGCTCACCTAACCCCTTGGCCGCACTAATGGAGATGTGACATCTGGACAGGGCAGTCTTGGTTGCTGCAACTCACATAAGCGCTGGTAAAGCAGCTGATGGGATGGGCGGTTAGAAGAGAGGGGCATGGATGATCAACAAATGGAAGAAAGAGGTTGTGAAAAAAATGCTATAAAAGGGGAAGAAACAGATTAGCGAGGGGGGCTTTTGGCCCTGGATGATCCCCCGGGAGAGAGGGAGACCACTGTCAGGCTCCTCGGACCGATTCCAATGGCACACCTCGGAAGGTAATCTTGGTCTGCTAGCCTTCAATGGAGGTGAATGCCACTTTGGGCGTTGTTTGCTTGCTATGGTCTAATTCTTGAACCTGCTCTCTACAAATTCATTGTGAAAAAAGGTCCCTACAATTGGTGCTATTTATGGGAAGAACTAGTGCGTTAGCAAGCGCAACGGTCAATGATTCCCCCGTTAGGGGCTTGCGCGAGGTTAAGTAGTTTTTCGTCACCACCGGCGACACCGATCCCGAATCCCATAAAAAAAAAAAAGGGATAGAAGGAACAACAAACAATGACGCGTTTGCATAAGAAATAATCATTGCAGAAAAGTAGAAGATTTAGAGAAAAAGAAAAGAGAATAAACATTGCAGCATTTTATTAAATAGAAAATAAATACATGATACAAACAGAGGCTCAGACAGGTTTGTTTTAAAGCTAATTCTACAAACGGAGACCTAGACGAGCCTATTCTAAAGCTAACCCTAGAAGGGAGGGCTGAGGCAAACTTGTTTCAAGGCTACCAACAAGCCCCAGGCCGGTGCGGATGGTGCCGGCGCGAAGAGAGAAGCAGATGTAAGAGCGCCTGATGGCCCCTCCCCATGATGTTCCCTTGATGCTCTCCTAGCCCTATGGTGATTAACCATTGGAGGCGGTAACACTCGGGTACCGGACCTGACATAGTCTTACGAGCCTCCACCGGTGGGTAGGCCAGGCGTGAGTCATGCCTGCTTGAAGGGTAGGCATGGACGCATACTAGAGAAAGGCGTTATGTACTTTATGGACCTCCCTCCTGACTGCCATACACGACACCATCAGGATGACGCCTAAACCTTGCTGCGCTGGAAGTCTGACGCAATCTACAACCGTAATGGCTCTCAATCGAAGGAGGAGGACCTTTGGCATGCGAGCCCTCACCCTCATCCAAAGCCATCCTATTCCTACAAACTCTGATCACAATCCTAGCAAAGTTATTGAAGGGCTCAGAGGGCTGAAGGGCCATGTTTCCTGTTTAACTGGAGGGTTCGTGGAGTGTGGAAGGACGATTCCCCCAGAAAACTTTATAAAGGTTGGTAGGAATTGGTCCACACGGAATTCGAAAGAAGAATTATTAGCAACATTAATCCTGACCGAATTCCAAAAAATCCATCAACTGCTGGATCTACATTGATCCACGAGGATGTTAATGAGAGCACGCCTCGCACATTGAAGCATCAAGTGCATAACGCGAACAGTCATGAGATGCCTCGTGATTGAGGAAGGTAGAAACTTGGAGCGAAGGAGAGGCTACTGTTACATGTGAGGATAGAAATTCGAGCCACCCCTGTCCAGGGCAGCGTGGGGTCAAAGGCTCGGTCAGAAGATCACCTGGGTACTAGGCTAAACCAAGGTCTTCCACGGTCCTCGGACCCAAACCTTCAATGAAACTAGTTACTTACAGAAAAACACCTGGGTACTAGGCTGAACCAAGGTCTTCCACGATCCTCAGACCCAAACCTTCAATGAAACTAGTTGCTTACAGAAAAACACCTAGGTACTAGACTGAACCAAGGTTTTCCATGGTACTCGGACCCAAACTTTCAGTGAAACTAGTTACTTACAGAAGAACACCTGGGTATTAGGCTGAACCAAGGTCTTCCACAGTTCTCAGACCTAAACTTTCAGTGAAACTAGTTACTTACTGAAGAACACCTGGGTACTAGACTGAACCAAGATCTTGCATGGTCCAAGGACTCAAGCCTATGGGGAAACTAGTTACTTACAGAAAAACATAAGCGTTAGACAAATCCAAGGCCTTGCATGGTCCTCGGACTCAAGCCTATGAGAAAACTAACCACCCAAATGTACCTAGGTACTAGATTGAACCAAGATCTTGCATGGTTCAAGGATTCAAGCCTATGGGAAAATTAGTTACTTACAGAAGAACATAAGTGTTAGACAGAACCAAGGCCTTGCATGATCTTCGAACTTAAGCCTATAGGAAAACTAACTACCCAAATATACATGGGTACTAGATTGAACCAAGGTCTTGTATGGTCCAAGGACTCAAGCTTATAGGGAAACTAGTTACTTACAAAAGAATATAAGCGTTAGACAGAACCAAGGCCTTGCATGGTCCTCGGACTCAAGCCTATGGAAAAACTAACCACCCAAATATTCCTGGGTACTAGATTGAACCAAGGTCTTGCATGGTCCAAGGACTCAAGCCTATGGGGAAACTAGTTACTTACAGAAGAACATAAGTGTTAGACAGAACTAAGGCCTTGCATGGTCTTCGGACTCAAGTCTATAGGAAAACTAACCACCCAAATATACCTAGGTACTAGATTGAACCAAGGTCTTGTATGGTCCAAGAACTCAAGCCTATGTGGAAACTAGTTACTTACAGAAGAACACTTGGGTACTAAACTGAACCAAGGTCTTGCATGGTCTAAAGACTCAAGCCTATGGGGAAACTAGTTACTTACAGAAGAACATAAGTGTTAGGCAGAACCAAGGTCTTGCATGGTCCTCGGATTCAAGCCTATGGGGAAACTAACCACTACAAGGGAAACCTAGGGGCTAGGCCGAATCAAGGTATTGCATAGTCTTCAGACTCAAACCTAAGGGAAAACTAGCTACTTACAGAAGAACATAAGCATTAGGCAGAACCATGGTCTTGCATGGTCCTCAGACTCAAGCCTATGGGGAAACTAACCACTGCAAGGGAAACCTAGAGGCTAAGCCAAATCAAGGTATTGTGTGGTCCTTGGACTCAAACCTAAGAGAAAACTAGCTACTTACAGGAGAACAAAAGTGTTGGATAGAACCAAGATATTAAGCAAAGCATTAAGATACGACAAGTGAAAGAAAGCATCATTCAAAGGACTAAAAACAAATGATTGGACATATTACACAAAAAAATAGTTTCGTTACAATGTCACCACGACAAAAAGCAAAAATGAAAAGAAAGCGGGATCAGGATGGCCCTAGCCGTCAACACAGGATAGCCCGATGAAAGGGCCTAATTCCCCAACTCGGTAAACAGCTTGTCCTGAGGAGTCTTCCGAAGGGCTTCGACTGGTGCCTTAGGACCCTGGCTCGGAGGGGCTACTTCGGAGGACCCTTCCCTAGCAAGAGGGATCTGAGGGACAACAAGTGTAGCTTGGGAGTTAGCAAAAGGCTTCATCGCATTTTGGGGCGCTTCTTGGCTATTAGTCCCTGCCCTTTCCAATGTTTCGTGGCGCTTGGTCTCCTCAATAGGCTTATCAGCTAAAGTTGAGTCCTCGACAGCACTGGCCCGGCCTTCATCTGTCACTTGCAAGGCAGAGCCCACCTTAGGAGAGACAAGGATAAGCTCGCAAATTGTGTGGGGGGGGGGGGGTAATACACCCTGTCGGCCCTCTTGAGCTTGGACAAGGCCTCGACCCCCACTTGGTTGAGAGCCTCACTCCAGGTCTGGGAGTAATAGCGCCTGCATACTTCAAGCACTTGAGCCTTAAAGGCAACCTCAGTCTTAGCCACCCCCTCAGCAAAGGCATCTTCCTTCATTTGTTCTAAAGAGCGCTCAGCATCTATTCTCGCAAACACGACCTCTTCTTTAGCCCTTACGGCCTCGTCCCTCGCATACTCGGCAGCACCTCTCGCCTCTATTGCCTCGGCCAACTCCTGCTTTAGGTCGGCAATACGCTCTTTGGCAACCTGCAGCTAACCCTCAACATCCCGCAAGCACCCTGTCTGGTCCTCGACTTGTTTTATAGCACCGGCTAGGTCAGATGTCGCTCTATCTCGGGCCCTTGTCATCTCTTCCAAATCCTCCATTGCCTTCTTGAGATCGGCCTTAGATCTCTTAAGGGTGTTCACGGTATCCAAGTACTTGTCACACTCCTAGCCTAGAGCTTTACCCTGGCTGTCGACCTCCTCGTTTAGCCTAAAAGTGGCCTAGATAGCCTACCAGCCAAAGTAAGTACACCGTAAGTTGGAGACTAAGCAGTAAAATTCAAACAAGGGAACAGGTCTCAGAAATCTTACCATGCCCAAGTACCTCTTAAGGTTACGGGCAACTTCTTGCCTCTTCATGCCCCACAGCTCGGCCATGTCGACGGGGAGAAGGAGGGACCTCTCTAGGGTATCGACTACGCGAGCCCATTTGCCCCCTCAGAAGTCCCTGAGAGTGGCATCATCCATCAAAGGCTTCCTGTGAAGCATAGCAGCAGGCAGCCAGGCCTAGGGCTCGGACCGTTAACAACCTCTTTCCCCTTACTCTGACCACCAATCCTCAGTTGCTTAGAAGGTCGATAGACTTCATCTTCCTCTTAAGAGGAGCGAGATCTTCCCCCGTCTACAGGGTCTTTACCCTTGGAAGGCCTTTTCCTCTTCGGGTCGGTGGACTCGAGCCAAAGGTCCGAGATTGTCGGAGTGGAGGACGACTTGGCTTGCGCAGGCAAAGGCTTAAGTAGGGGAAGAGGAAGCTTGGGTGTGGGTGGAGGAGGCTTGGGCTATGACTCCCTCAGTGTGTCCTTCCCTAGCTTGCCCTCAAGCAAGTCAAATAGACTGGTTCGGGGTTGCCTCTTGGAACTCATCTCGGCTCGAATGCTAGCCTTTGGAGGTAAGAGATCAGCTTCAGGCAAATGGGGATCCCTCAAGTCACCAGAAGGATCCTCGGGCAGATAAGCTTGGCCGAATGCACCAAATTCATCCTCGGACGAACTCAGATCAATTACTTCTCCCTCATTTTCTAAACTCTCTCCCTCAACCTCTGTAGCTTGATAGGACGAGGAAGAACCTGCCAACGGGATGCCCTCTAGAATGGAAGATCCTTCAAAAAATGAGAACCCGTGCTCTACTACAGTGATTTGTCGATGTCGAGGATCACGAGCCCTGATCACGTACTTGAGGGTCGGAACGACTTTTAGGTCGGATCGTACCCAAGGATCTTGTGAGCAGCCCTAACTTAATTGTCATCATCGTTCACGAAAATCTCCGCCCTAAGAACAGCTTCCAAATCTGCCTTGTTGACCAAGTTAAAATGATGTTCGAAGGCGTGCAGATCTGCAGAAAGAAAAACAAGCTCCTATCACCAACCGAACAAAATGGACTTAAAAAAATGGAGGGGCTAGTCCCTCCCTTACTCCGAGTATCCTACCTGGCTCTCCTTTTACCGTCGGGCAGTGGAGACCATCATGCCATTCCCCTAACACAATGAGAAAATCCTGATTTAACCCCTTACTAGACTCAGGGAGGCACTGGATAAGCCGAACCTTATCGTTCCTCGTCTTCATGTAGTACAACTTGCCCGTCAGGAGCTGGAGGTTATAGCACTAGTTCACATCATAGTGGGTTAACCTCAACCCCATCTTCTCATACAGGGCGTCTACGCACCTCAATACCCTAAGCACATTAACAGCACACTAGGTGGGAGCTAACCGAAAATGCCTGAGGTAACTGCTCATCACCAGGCCCATAGGGATTCTCATACCCCTCTAAGAAGGCGATTATGGGAATCACAACCTCGCCCTCTTCCCTCATAATATACCAGTCCCCTTCCTCGTAATACCTCAGGCCCACGTTACTGGGTATCCTATAATCGGTGATAAATTTCTCCATCGCCTCTTTAGACTCAACTAATTTCTTAAATCTACCCATCCCTAGCAACGACTAAAAGACTCGAGAAAGCACGAAGGAAGGAAATGAGTTAGGGAAGAAGTTTGAGCTAGAGAGAATAAGACTTATAGAAATGAGGAAAAACTTCTCGGACAGGCCTTTTATGTTGGAAAGGGACGCTGATTGGGTTGAAGGTTCAACTGAATTCAGAGTATGTGCGCCAGAGTTCTTGAGTGCAAAAATGAGGAGGCAAAGCGGTTCAAACAAGTATTTATATTCTTAATTAAAGGTAACCGGGCGGAGTTTCTTGCCCATAAAGGCAGGAAATCCCCACCGACTGATTACCATCACACCGTTGGACGTGGGGAGCATGAAGCCGCTAGAATTTAATGTGGGTGCGCATCGTATATCGAGGCGGTAGAAACGTGCATTGGACAGGCGAAAAGACTCCAATGCTGACGTAGGTTGAGGCTGGGCGAGTCATGACGAAGGCCCGAGGATATCAAAACCCTCTTCCCCGCTCGAGGATACGGGCAGCAGGATTTTGAGGGGCTATTGTGGGGCCTGAGAACTTGGTGACCTTGGCCCACTTTATATCCGGCCTAAGGCCTATGCCGAGGAGGAAGGAACGTTCGAGGATGAAGTGTGAAAGTCTGAGTTGCTAGGAACACTGCCAAGGATGATCTTGCCTTCAGCCAATTGAGACCAACACTAAACGGAGGAGTAAGTCCAAGATAAGCTGTCACCTCCACACTAAATGCGCTCACCTAACCCCCTGACTGCACTAATGGAGATGTGACCTCTAGACAGGGCAGCCTTGATTGCTGCAACTCACATAAGCATTGGTAAAGCGGCTGATGGGACGGGTGGTTAGAAGAGAGAGGCTGGGATGATCAATAAGTGGAAGAGAGAGGTTGTGAAAAAAGGGCTATAAAAAGGGAAGAAACAGATCAGCTAGGGGGGCTTTTGGCCCTGGACAATCCCGAGAGAGAGAGGGAGACCATTGTCAGGCTCTTCAAACCGGTTCTGAGGGCACACCTCAGAGGGTAATCTTGGTCTGCCAGCTTTCGATGGAGGTGAATGCCACATTGGGCGTTGTCCACTTGCTAAGGTCTAGTTCTTGAACCTGCTTTCTACAAATTCATTGTACTGGGTTAACCGGGCTTGAGTCCACTCTCTCAACAGTAGAAGTGCTCAACCCGGTCCCTACAGAGATAATAGGACAAAGTTTAAAATAAAATTAGTTGTAACTTAAAACTATAACTTTACTTAATATCTTTTTATTAGAAGTGAATTTTGAGAATTCTACCATTAGATTATATCTTCTTCTCATATCCTCCATGTTTGCAATATTTCTAGAAAATTAAAGATCAATAGTTGTGCCATCAATAAATTGTTTAAATTGCTAGTTTTTGTAATTTAAAATTATGTATAAAATATAAGCTTATAGATCATATAATATATAATATCTGATTGACATAATAGAAGGATTTTGGGGTTCAAAATGTCCCAAAAACCATGAGCAAAATGTGTTTGGATGCTAAAGTTTGGCTATCAAAATTAAAATTTAGCTGTTATAATTTTGAATACTCAGCATGTCAAAGCCAAAGTGTCCTTTATGATGTTACTAGAGTTAAGGACTTAAGTATTGCTTGGTATAAAATAGGGTGTTTGGGCATAGTATTTGTTAAATTGAATTTTTCCTAAGAATAGACAAGGTTTTTTTTTTTTTTTTTTTTTTTTTTCCTCAAATCTATTGCCTTTATAAGGAAAGGTAAGATATTTGAGTAATCTTTCTATTTCTTAAATACCAAGGTATGTCATATATTGGCATATGTCAATTTCATGCGATCACATGTTCGTATTTATTCTAATTTTATCTAATGTTATCCATACTCTTGAGTTTCTGTTTGACACCTAGCAGCATATGCCAATTCCAAATGGCATATCCACTTTGGAAGTAAACCTAAGGTGCTATTTTAATTATTGGCTAAAGTACAAATTACACTCCTAAAGTTTAGGGTATTTAGATTTGAAGTTTTAGAATTTAAATTTTATTACTTAAAGTTATATTTTGTTTGCATTAATAGCCCTTTCATCCATATTTGTCTTTAAGTGCCGCATAAACTTGTGACATGTATTTAGTTTGTCTAATTAAATAATGTCACAGCATTTTTGTTTTAATTATTTAAAGATTTTTTTAGGCTAAATTGAAAAGGTCTTAATTGTTTGATTATGTATGGAATCTTTCTAAAATGGTGATAATTGGACCAAAATAACTAGGTCACATGTTTGAAATTGAACTCAAAAGTTTCTTGATTGACACTCACACGCTTGATTAATGTTTACATGTTTGCTTGCCTTAATGTTTGGATGATTTAGGAGGTGTTTGGATTTTGTGTTTTCCATCACTCATCACTCATTATTCATCACTCTAAACTCGTCACTCATTACTCATCACTCAAAATTGGTAGATCCCACACATTCTATGTTGTATATATAGGTATATAAAAGGATAGGTTGTAATAATGATAGTTGAGTTTGGAGTCATAAAGTGAAAATTCAAGTTCTAGAATTTTCTAAGGGTATGTTTGGTACATTATAATGATTATTACATGGGAATAGGAATAAGTATTATAAGGAATATATTAAGTTGAAATGTAATAAGTATTACTATTCATTAGTTTGGTGACCATTTCGGAATAGAATTCTGAATATGCATCCACAATTTAGTAGAGTATAAAAAGAATGTATAATTAAATCATTTTTAAGTTAAATTTTCTAAAATACACTTATTTTATGGTGTTCAAAATAGAGCTAATAATTAACAATAAAGAAAATTTATTTTCTTTCCTTTTGAAGATGTGGCAACTAATGGCTTTTTAGGAAAAAAAATTTTAAAAGTTATTATATAAGGTGAAAGAATAGATATTCAGTATTTTTAATAAGGAATAGTTATTCCTCATTTTGAGGAATAACTATTCATAAGGAATAACTATATACTGTAATAAAAATATAACCAAACAATTGAATAGTTATACCTAGGAATATCTATTACATTATAGTGTCTATTACAGTCTACCAAACGTACCATAAGTGAAAATTTAAAATCTGAATTTTTTGGAATTTTCTAAAATTTTTTGGTGATTATTGAGAAAGATTGAAGAGGTTTCAAACTTTGTTAACCACCTTATGAAAAAGTAACTAACTCTCCACACGTGTCTTTTCATGAAACATTAAGAGGTTTCAATCTTTGTTAACCGTTTTATGAAAAAATAACTAACTCTCCATATGTGCCTTTTCATGAATAGAGGCTTACGTTCACTTAAAAAATAACTAACTCTCTATATGTGTCTTTTCATGAAACATAATCTTATGGGTATAAATAGAGGCTTATGTTCTCTTGAAAAACTAATTTCATAAAAATCAAAAATTGGAGAGAAACACAAGAAATCCTGTGGTCATTCTCCAGAATTGTTATCTGTAGAACCTAACATCTTGGTTGTATCTTGGAGACAAATTTGCGATAACCCTTTAGCAAAAAAGGTGTGGGGGGCAAATATTATTTAAGAAAAACGATATAGTGTCTCCAAATTATCTTTTTTTTTTTTTTTTTTGTCTTTTCTGTTAATCTTGTTCTTCCATTATTACTTTGTGTAATATCTCCAATAATCTTAGACAATACTTGACTACAAGACAAGGAGTAAATGATAGTACAACTTTGAAGATGTTGAACCATGGTTTGGTGAAATTGGATCGCTTTGATGGAACCAATTTTACATAGTAGAAAGAACAATTGGTTTGGATTTGAAGAGTTCTTCAAATGATGAATCGGTCATAAAAAAGATTCAATGGAATAAGGCTTAAAGAAACAAGTTTATTTGTTGGCAAGACAAAGTGATGATTCTTTCACATTGTGAATGCATTAAAAGCCATGTTCATAGTTTGAACATTGAAGTAAAGTTTCTGCATATCTATGTTCTTATCGTGGTCTATGATGTGGATATGTTTAGAGATTCACAGCATTAGTTTTAAATTTTTAAATGAAACTGGAATATCGGTTAAGCATGAGCATTTTGTTTTGCACTGCTTGGATATAGTTTGCAATTGAATTTTATTCAATAACTATTTCTGATGCCATTAACGTATATGAGTATATGAGTATATGTATATCTATCATGGTGTGATGAATTCTTTTTTGTATGAATATCGTGGGACACATGTGGCATATTAAACTTGCCATTAATATGCTTTCTATGTTATTAGTGTTTGAATCCATATGCTATGTTTTATATATGAGATATATATATATATATATACACATATATATGTTGGATTCAGTTTTTCGAAGTGGACCATAGTATTTCATATGTGTTAAGAAATGAGAATGTGACCAAATGGTTATCATTTTAAACTGTGGGGGAGTTTAAATTTTTATAAATGATAGACCAAAGAGGACTAATTAGTCAAAAATTTACATAAAGTGTATATGCAGGCTTTGAGTAAATGTGAGAGTATGTAGTTTATTAGACTTAATGTATAATATAAGAGTGAAATCAAAGGATATTGCATTTATTAAGTTTAAATTCAAAAATGATTTCAAGAATACAACGATACCTACTTAAACACGAGTAAATGACTCCAATCTTAAATATCATATTAGTGATATTAAAGATTTAAATGTGTTTCACCAAGTGAACAAAGGTGGAGTCAAAGTTTGAGAAATAAAAGGATTTTAATCCAAATTTTTATTTCATGTGATGCTCTTGTTTACCTTGTCAAAGGTAATAAAAGTGTAGTCCTTATTAAATACTCATGGTATTTTTTGAGGGAAGTAATCGTAAAGTTTGAGAAAGCTATGTGTTTCTAAAAAGATGTAGCTTTCTATTGTAAAAGCTATTAATAATGAGATAGACTTAATATTATTTAATAATAATTGGGTCATAATGGATCTACCTCTAGTTTTAAAACCAATTAGTTGTGAGTGGGTATTAGAATAAGCTATAAAATCTTTTAGGGGAAGGTTAATGGTAAAAAGTTTGAAACAAAGGAAAAAGATAGAATTTTGATTTCTACACACTAGTAACTATTTGTGTTATTAGTTTGATATCTTTAAAACCATTCATATAATTTTAAGGAAATTCACTATATTCTATTATTACATTTTGATAAATGTAATTATAGCGTGTGTATATATGTGAATTTTGGAATGGTTGAGAACCCAAATTGTGAGATTTAGAAACTCAAATTGTAGAATTATGATATCCAAGAAGTGTGGGGGTATAACCCTTAAACAAGTCATGGACTCATAAGAATGCTAATGTGTATCAAAGATGTGCTTGTTAAAGATATTGAAAATTAACATTGAGGGATGTTAAATTCATTGTGATTAAATTCTGCCATTTATTGTACATGTCTTAAGTTTAAACAAGCATAGATTGTGATCCTATTTAGAAGTACCTCTTTGTGAAATAAAGAGAGTACAAGTGAGTTTATTAATTGAACATTCAATGATCAATAATAAAATATTGGATTGTGTCTCCACATATAATTTGAGTATGCATCATATAGATGTGAATTGACTTTCTTAAAAGTGATCTTGGTAAGGAAGTTTACTTGAAAGACTTGTGAGTTTGTACTTTCCTAATCAACTAAATGAATTTTTTTTTTTTGTAATGAATGAAAATCAAGTAATGAAATATAGTGGAGATGTGCACTATATTAATCTCATTTTGAGATTTATGTTATCTCATTTTGTTGAGATTTGAGTAATTTCATTGCGTTGAGAATTTGCTTCTTAGATTCTAATATCTTTAAAGAAGTAAAGATACTTTGATTCCAATATTAAATAAAGAGATTACTGAAAGGACAAATGCATAACTCGAGTTTGTTAGTGTATTAAGTACATATTGTGTATTATGTATAGAACTAAACTAGATATTAACTTCATAGTATGTAGACTTTCAAAGTTTCTAAAACTTGAGGTTCATCACTAGAAAGTACTTAATTGTGATGAATATCTATAATATAGAATATTCAAGTTTAATTCTATTATTGATGTGAGTGATAATATCTATGTCTAGTTAGATAATTACTATATGTGGGGGTGCTATGTGTAAGCATTAAAGAAATAAGGAGTATTTCTTACTCTACTATAGAATTAAATTGAGGATTGGTTACAATAGTAACGAATAAGGAAACCAATTGGCTAAGATTTTGATAAAGTGTCGTGGCTACGACTATAGTAAGCCATTCCTTGTACTATAATTGTAAAACTACAATACATATGGTATACACGAGTTTTATACAATGTGAACTTAAACTTAAAGTCTAAAACAAGAATACGTAAGGCAAGTCAAATGTGGTTAGACTAGTCCATTGCCTACGTAATTCTATATATAAAATAGGTCCTTTACTGAAGTGTGTCTTGAAACTTGGTAAGGATAACATCCATTGGAATGAGACTAAAACCTTTCTTTTAAGAGAATCACCAATAGTGGGAACCCAATTTCGAATTGATTTAATTTAAAGAGGTTTAAAGGGTAACAACAAGCTATTGATATATGATTAGTAAGAGCACTAAATTTGTATCTCATTCAGGATGGATTAGTGCAGATTGTTACGATGAAATTGAGGATGAGTTTTAAACTTCTAATGAAGTTTATAAATCATAAATGTCTGTGTAACAGGGACAGAAGAAGAAACTTCACCTTTGTGAACATAGGAGTGGTGTCGCTTCTAGCAAGAGTAAAAGAGTTTTCTCTTGTACATGTTCACTAAACCGGGTAGAGCACAAGGCCATAATAGTGCTAACAACTTGGATTTCTAAATGTGTTGTGGATGTTCTTATGTGTGTGTTGTTTCCGATTTCAACACATAAGAGTTTTGGTTTAAGCACCAAGCTACCATTAACTCTGTTGATTTTTTGAGTAATTATACTAAAGGGAGGTTTAAGTTGAAAGACACATTCCATTATGCATAATAGGTTATTAATTAAGTGAGACATATATTATTGCAACCTAGTGGGAGATTGTTGTATATTTAGGTATATACAAGGATAGGTTATAATAATGATAGTTAAGTTTAGAGAATATGGTTTCATAAAGTGAAAATTCAAGTTCTGGAATTTTCTAAGTGAAAATTTGAAATATGAATTTTCTGAAATTTTCTAGAATTTTCTGGAATTTTCTAGTGACTATTGAGAAAGATTGAAGAGGTTTCAATCTTTGTTAACCGATTTATGAAAAAGTAACTAACTCTCCACATGTGCCTTTTCATGAAACATAACGAGGTTTCAATATTTGTTAACCGTTTTATGAAAAAATAACTAACTCTCTATACGTGCCTTTTCATGAATAGAGGCTTATGCTCACTTAAAAAATAACTAACTCTCCATATGTGCATTTTCATGAAACATAACCTTATGGGTATAAATAGAGGCTTATGTTTTCTTGAAAAACTAACTTCACAAAAATCAAAAGTTGGAGAGAAACACAAGAAATACAAGAAATCATGTGGTCGTTTTCCAAAATTGCTATCTGTAGAACTCAACATCTTGGTTGTATCTTGGAGACAAATTTGCGATAACCCTTTAGCAACAAAAGTGTGGGGGCAAATATTGTCTAAGGAAAACGATATAGTATCTCTAAGTTATCTATTTTTTTTTTTGTCTTTTCTGTTAATCTTGTTCTTTTATTATTACTTTTTGTAATATCCCCAGCATGTTACGCTTGTTTGGATGAGTTTTCATTTTTCTGTTTTCATCACCCTAAACTCACTAAATTGAGTTATGAGTTAGTGAAAATGAAAAAAAAAAAAATGGTGTTTTTGAGTTATGACAATCGAGTTATGATGACATTTTTGTAATTTCACTCAATTAATGGGCCCCACGTTTTGTGTGCTGTCAAATCCATGCCCACTTGACTTCCCAGCTTTCTCCTCTCTTATCATACTAGACTTCTTCTTCTTTCTTTGTTCTTTGATTTTCTGTGCTCTTCATCATCACCTTGTTGTCTTCTTCTTCTTTTTTTTTTTTTTTTCATTGGGTTTCTGGGCTTGGGGTTTTTTTTTTCTTCTTCTTCTTTCTTTCTTTCTTCACTTTTCACGATCTTTTCTCTTCTCTTTTTCCCTCTTTTAGTTCTTTCTAAGCTTTATAGTATAATTTGTTGTGGTGTTGAAGGTGTTGGTGGTGTGAATGGCCGGATTTGCTATGGTGGATTGGTTTGATGTTTTGTGATTTGCACGGTGATGGATTTTTTTAGTTGGGTGCTGGGTTTGATGTTCTGTTTCCATTGCACCAAGTCAGTCCATGGGTCCCACAAAAAGTTGAGATTTTTGAGTTTTTAGAATGAAAACTCAACTGAGTTTAAGGGCCAAACAGAGTTGGATATAAGTTGGGGATTTTCAAGTGATAAAAAATGATTTATAGGGTGATGAGTTTTGAGTGATGATTTTTTGGTGATGAGTGATGAGATATCAATCACTCACCATCCAAACATGGCCTTACTTTTCTTATTGCTTTATAGCTTTTATTGCATGATATCATTTCATAGTTAGTTCTTTTACACTGCGTTTGGTTGGGGTGATTTTAGGGGGGATGGAAAACATTGGGAAGAAAATTGGGTGGAAAACTAAGTTTTCCTCCGTTTGGGAATGGGAAGAAAATAAGAAGAGTGGAAAACACGGGAGAAAATTCTTCTCCCGGCCCCACAAATTTTTTCCTCCCAAATCGGGAGGAAAATCAACGGGAGAAAACTGTCTCAATGTTATTTTACCATAATGCCCTCCCAACGTCTCCAACAACCAGCGCGGCAACAACCCAGCGCAGCAACCACCAAACCCAGCACCAAACCCAGTCACCAAACCCAGCACCACCACCAAACACCGCAACCAAGCACAAAATTGATAGAGCTCTCAATCAAAATACAAACTCAAATCACAATTTTAAAACTAATAAAATTAGAACAAAAAAAAAAAGAAGAAAAAAAAAGAAGCAGACCCATCTCAACCACGGTGGAAGGAGGACATGCATTGGTGCTTCTTGAATGCTCTGGAGTAGACGTAGTGCTAGAGAAGAAAAGAAAAAAGAAAAGTGAAAATGGAAGATAGAGCTCAGACGAAGAGCTAGAGAAGAAAAAGAGAAGAAAAGAGAAAAAGGAAAGTGAAGACAAGAGGATGGAGAGCTCAGACGTGCTACAGATAAAAAGGGAAAAAAAAAAAGAAATGTGGAGATAGAGATAAGGGAAAGGTGTGGAGGAGAAAAAAAGAAGAAATAAAAAAAGAAAAGAAAAGTGTGGATGAAAAAAAAAAAAGGAGGGGGGAGTTAGGTGGGAAATAATAGAAAAGGAAGAGGAATATTGTTTTAATAAAAAAAATGTTAATAATTGATAAATTGATGTAAGTATTTTGTAAAAATAATAGTATAAAATAAAAAAAGTAAGTTTTTTGTGTAAAATAGATAGAATTTGTAGATAGATTAATGCAGTTGCTCTTATCACTTTTGTCTTTTTTCATCTTACCTTCACAGCACACCAACGTGTTCTCTTCTTTTTTTTATTATTATTATTATTTTTTTTTTCAACATGGCCTGATCAAGTTGTAAATTATTGTAATTTTTACATTATAATAATAAAAATAATAACATAAATTTATATATATAATGTGGTAAATTTTATATTATTTTATAAGTACAAATATCTCTATTTCTTACTTATTATATAATAAGGGTATAATAGTCAATTTATATAAATTACATTTTTCATCTTTCCTTTTTTCTATCCAACCAAATAAAAGAATTTTCCACCCTCCCACTTTTCCACCCCTCCAACCAAACACACAAGAAGGAAAACTAAATATTTTCCATCCTTCCAATTTTCCATCCTTCTACAATTTTCCATCCTCTCATTTTTCCACTCCTCCAACCAAACGGACCCTTAGAGTTTAGGGTTTTAAATGTGTGAGTTGTGGGACTTATATAGTAGGGATAACTTGATGCAATTCACCCATTTTCACTCACAAATTTTTTTACATTTTTAACTTTTTAACTTTCCTTTAATATATTTTATTTAATGGTTGAGATTAAAAGTTATTTTTTTAATTTTTATTTTAATCTCAACTATTGATTATTATTGCATTAGATCTCAATCCTACATAGTAGAATACATTTAAGTATAACTTAGTAATAAAGTGGCCTAACACATTCCAATAACATGTTACATACCACAACTTTAGGCTTTTGTGTATGAGGTTCAATGTTGGTTCTTAAACCTACAACCAGGTGAAGACTTGTTGAGCTAGTGGCAAACTCCTGGGCTCATGTGTAGGATGAGTTCGTGTCGGATTACACGATCCCATTTAGAGTGGTCTTTGAACTTGGAGAACTAATGGAACCAATGGGGGGCCTAAGCCAAAGCACTTATAGGGACCATTTTGAAAAATGGGAAAAGGTTGATGACCAAAGTGATAATCAAACCTTATGATGCTAATAATGTAACAAATCAAATTAATCAATTTTAATAAAAATTAATCATATTTTCATAGATAGTTCCATATACAATTTCAAAAATAATAAAAATTCATTATCAATAATGACCATAATTATTTTTATCTCTTTTTAAACCCATAATTATCCAAAAAAAATATATATATATAGAAGAGAAAAAAAATTCATACGTTGCTAAACTTTTATTATACATTATAAATGATATTAATGAAGGTAATAAAAATATGTAGAAAACCAAATCATTCAACTAAATTTTGGGAGTTCGTTGGAGTTAGTACATCGATTTCCATCACCAAATAAAGCTGTACCTTTTTCTCCAAAGCTAAATAAAAATAATGCTGTACCTATATCCTCTGATTCCACAACCAAATACAGGAAGGCAAAGTGTTAAAATATCTATGTAAAACGTTTGGCGAAAGAAAAAGAAAGTGGGACTGAAAATTCGGGTTAAAATTATTAGATTTGGACTCGTTGACCAGGGGGATGATGGACTTGGGCTGGAATTACTGGGCTTCGGCTAGGTTTTAGCAATGGTATTGGATTTTTTGAGCCCTGTAGTAATTGGGCAATGGGGCTTGGGCAACGGGTCCAATGGGGCGAGTCTTGACTTGAGTGGGTCAATTGGGTTAAGATGGTGGGCTTGAACCCAGGTTGGGCTTTGGATTTAAATGTCCTGGGCTAAATTTGACTGGGCTTTTTTTGGCTAGATTAAGATGCTGGACTTTGTGATTGGCATGGACTTTGGGTGTTTAGTTTGGTTTTGAGGAAAGTCCTGTGAATGTGTATAGCCTACATTGCTATAATTTATTTTTTGGGAGAATAAACGGCAGATACAGTGCTATAAAAATTGATATTGTATCTTTGTGGTGATGCCTTGTTCCCCCTTGATGTGGTAGTGAGTTGTGTGGAGCTAGGTGGGAATATGGGTGTACAAGGTTTTTTTTTTTGGCTAAACATATGGGTGTACAAGGTTAGATTGAATTCAGTCAAAAAAAGAAAGAGGTTAGATCGAATAATTAGTGTATTAAGTATAATTAATATCTTCAAAACTAAAGTATTAGTAATACAAATTTATGGAATGCTGATTTTCTACTAGAGGAGAGTAGCTAAAAGTCCTAGTAGTTCAATTGGTTGGCAATGCCTAGTTTACTATTGTTTGTTATTTTCTATTTACTCCTAATAGATAGTTAGATAAATGTACAACATGGTATATTGATTCAAAAAGAAAAAATAGAAGAGGAAACATAAGTATGATATATATTTAGAAAGAAAGAAAAAAAGATAAGTAGCCTCTAAATAAATAAATATATATATATATATATATATATAACAATAGCCTCTAAGTACACGCGTTGCATGTACTTAGAGACTCTTTTATTTTCTTTGGGTAAAAGTTAATAATTTGCATTTATTATAATTTGGAAATATATATATTTTTATTTTTCAAATAAATAAAAATGATAAACTTTAGAGATGAGCAGTAATTATAATTTCTTTTTTGAATGTGTGTTTAAAAGTGATGTAGTGATATAGAGAAAAGTTTGGGTAGGAAAAATAAGATGAACATAAGGAAAAAGAAAGCTAAATTTTAGGAGTTCTCTTAATTTTTAATTTTTAAATTGGGGTTGTTTTACTTTTATTCATATAAAAAAGGGATTAGAAAAGGCTAAATTTTAGGGAATAAAAAGATGAACCTAAAGGGAAAAAAATCCTAAATTTTAGAAGTTCTCCTTTTGAATTCAAAATGAAATTTGTTATTTAACATTTATAATCTTATTTCTAAGAGAAGTTACCATCCTTAAATGAGGGTATTTTTGAATCACAAAAAAATCTAGTTCAAAGAGAGGAATCCTCTTATATATAGTGTAGACTAGCCTTTAAGCAAGCACGTTGCACGTGCTCAGAGGTTCTTTAATTTTTTTTTTTTTGGTAAAAATTAATAATTTGCATCTATTAAAAATTTGCATCTATTTTTATTTTTCAAACAAATAAAAGGATAAACTTTAGAGATAAGCAGTAACTATCATTTCTTTTTTGAACGTGTGTTTGAAAGTTGTGTAGTGATAAGGGTCATCAATGGGCCGGGTCGGGTCAGCCCGGCCCATTTTTACTTGGCCCATGAGCACAATGGGTTAAGCATAATAAGCTATTAACTAGTTAATGGGCTGGGTCGGGTTGGGCTGAAAGAGAAAACCCCAGCTCATGACCCTGCTCATGGGCAATGCCCATTTTGTCTTTAGCAAGTTGCGCTACCGGGTTGGACCCAATGGGCTATCAATGGGCTTGTGTTAGCATATTATTTTATTATTTTTATAAGGAAATAATCAATTTTTTATAAAGGAATAATCAATCTATTTTTACAAAGGAAAGAATCAAAGAATTTAATACTTAATTACAAATTTGTTTTTACAATCAAATCTATATAAATTTTTGTTTTGTTGACGGAAACCAATTTATTTATTTTTATTAAGGCTTTAAATAGTTTTTTATTTTTATCTTTAATAAAAAAAAATGTCAAATGGTTAATTCAAATTTGCTAGGCTACTAAATATATATATATATATATATATATATTTAGTAAATTAAGTTTAGCATAATTACTTTAAGTATCTTAGTGGTTGGGAAAGTTCTCTTAAGAAATTCCTCTATAATATCTCAAAATCAATCTTTCATACACCTCCTATATATTTTCATTATGAATTATGAGTTATTGGACTGGGCAACAGGTTAGGCTAATTGGCTGGGTTACTGGGCTAGCCCACCAGGTACCCATGGGCATAAAAACTAGCCCACGGCCTTACCCATTAGGCTAGTAGGCTACCCATGGGCCTCAATAACAACGGGTCAGGCTGCCTATTAACCTGGTGGGCTATTGGGTTTCTGGGTCGAGCTGTGGGCCATGGGCTATTTGATGACCCTTATGTAGTGATATAGAGAAAAATTTGGGTAGCAAAAAAAGATGAATGTGAGGGGAAAGAAGGCTAAATTTTAGGAATTATTTTTATTTTTAAATTGGGGGTGTTTTATTTTTATTTGAATGAAAAAAGAATAAAAAGGCTAAATTTTAGGAAATAAAAAGATGAATGTGAAGGAAAAAAAAACCTAAATTTTATGAGTTCTCTTTTTGAATTCAAAATGAAATTTGTTATTTGACATTTATGACCTCATGTCTAAGAGAAGTTACCCTTCATTAATGAAGGTATTTTTGAATAACAAAAAATCTAGTTCAAAGAGAGGAATTCTCTTATAGATAGTACCTAGCCTCTAAGCACGCGCATTGCACGTGCTCAGAGACACTTTTATTTTTTTGGGTTAAAAATTAGTAATTTACATCTATTCTTCAGGGATAAGTAGTAATTGTAATTCAGTTTTTGAACGTGTGTTTGAAAGTAGTGTAGTGATATAGAGAAAAGTTTAGATGAATGTGAGGGGAAAGTAGACTAAATTTTAGGAATTCTTTTTTTTTTTTTAATTATTTAAAATTGGGGTTGTTTTATTTTTATTCGAATGAAAAAAGAATAAAAATGGCTAAATTTTAGGAAATAAAAAGATGAACATGAAGGAAAAAAAAAATTAGGAGTTCTCTTTTTGAATTCAAAATGAAATAAGTTATTTGACATTTATGATCTTATTTTTAAGAGAAGTCATCATTCATTAATGAGGATATTTTTGAACTTCAAAAAAATCTAGTTCAAAGAGGGGAATCCTCTTATAGATAGTACTAGCCTTTTAGCACACGCGTTAATAAATGTCAATAATTTGCATCTATTATAATTTAGAAATATTTTTTTTTCCAAACAAATAAAAAGGATAAATTTTAGAGATAAGCAGTAACTATAATTTCTTGCACTTCTATTTTTTAGTTAAAAATTAATAATTTGCATCTATTATAATTTAGAAATATATATATTTTTCAAACAAATAAAAATGATAAACTTTAGAGATTAGCCATAACTATAATTTCCTTTTTGAATGTGAAGGGAAAAAAATCCTAAATCTTAGGAATTTTCCTTTTGAATTTAAAATGAAATTTGTTATTTGATATTTATGACCCTATTTCTAAATGAAGTTACCCTTCATTAATGGAGGTATTTTTGATTTACATAAAAGTTCAGTTGAAAGAAGGGAATCAACTTATATATACTATAGATGTATAGATAGATAGATAAAAGAGATAAGTATAATATATTATTTAAAAAAATAATCAAACAAACAAATAGATATAAACGAGGGACTCACTGCAAATTTTTTTTTTTTTGGGATAAAAAATTAATAAACTCATGCCACTTTTGGTCTTTATTAACAATTGAAATTCACCACTGTACACCTTTGGTGCGGTGGTCACTTCATAAGTATAAGTACTTGTGGGGTGTAGGGACAAGGGTCGGGGTTTAAGTCTCCAGAAGAAAGCTTCACACACTATTAAAGTTATATTTTATATGCAATTTGCTAATCCTTTGTCAAAACGTATTTTACTTGTAAATTAGGTAGATTTAAATTGGGTTTGATATACATCAAATGGTTGTATTAAAGACATAAAAATTGATCCAATAAATAAGTGAAGAAAACCCGTTTTTATTGAAACTTAACAGATGACATCTATCGAGATTTATTGGGCAAGCTCGACACCAACTTGATCTATCGAGCTTTATGAATTTAGAAATTCTAGATTTGAATTTGGGCCATGCTGATATATTTGTTTATGATTTCTTCTCTCATAACCCTAGACATGTATAAGCCTTATTTTAAAAGCCGTCACACACGAAAATAGAGACTGAGAGCTTGATTTTCTTTGTGAGAAGTTATTGCATTTGTACGCCATAGAGTTTTGTAACTAAGTGTTTCATGTTCTTCATTGTTGATGAAGTGAAGAACTTTGCAGCCAACAACAACCATTCAAGTTGCTGGAGTTAGTCACGTACTAGGATTCATGTGAAGAGATAGATACAAATTGGAGAATTATGTATTGAGAGAAAGAAGGCTACTACAAGATCAAGTCCAATTAGGTATTGAAGTAAAGGTTCAACTGTAGGTTGGTTTTCGGGATAGGCTAGGGTAGTGGTAAAATTCCTTATACTTGTAATTGCTTGATTGTTGATTAGTGGATTCTTAGAAGTGGTGACCTTAAAATCAACTAGTGGGGGTTTTTGCCTTGTGAAAGGTTTTCCCCATTTGTCAAATCATCGTTCCAATTTAATTTCCACTACATTTAGTTTAATTGGTGATTTGTTGGTGCCTCCATGATTTGCACACAATTTAACTTAATTAATCAACTTGGGTAATTGAATTAATTAATTAGGGTTGAGCTATTTTAACCCAACACACACATATACACTTATATTAAGTTTGGGTAGAATTTCTATCTTGTATATAAAAAAAAAAAAAATTGAAATTCAATTTTCTAATACCATGAAAATTTTAAATTCAAATCAAACTCATCTTTCTCATTCTCATTGTACTATAACTCAAAGTAGCTTACCCATTTTTAGCCTTAAAATAACTAGTAAACACTCAAACACACTTAGGGAATAAATCTCTATTGCCTACTTATCCCTCCACAAATTGGGACTCTTACATAGTTCAAATTTTGAGGTTTTGCTATATACTCAAATTTCAAATTGTAAATAATAAGAAGAATAGATAAAGAAGTATACAACTTTCCATGTATGTTATTAAAACAGTCAAATAAATTCTAGCCTCATCATACGTGCTTTGTGCGTGCAATGAGGCCTTTTTTTTTTTTTTTTTTTTTTTTTTTTTTTTTTTTTTTGGGGTCTAGTGTATGTGAGATTAGGAATTAAGGAAACAAAAAATTAAATAAAAGAAACCGGTGAGTCTTGATAAAAAAAAAAAAACAATTAGAACGTGGTCTTGAGGGAAATATCGAAGTGGATTGAGAAGTTTTTCTTTTTAATTTTAATTTTTTGGATAAGTTTATTTTCAAGACATGGATTAGTAGGAGAATATTCTATTTTGTAGGCATTTTACGTGGAGTTGAAGATATATTTTTACTAGGTTGTCCTCCAGTTTTGTCTCTATTAAACTTAGGGTTTAGGGGTAATTTTGAACCACATAAAAGTCCAGTCCAAAGAGCAAAATCCCGATATAGATAGTATTGATGAAAATTTTAAAGCTAAACCTTACTTCAAAAAATTGTACAAGTTAATGTAGTAATGCATATGATTGATGGGTTTTAATAACATAATAAATGAATGTCTAAAGTGTTTGTTTGTTTGTTTGTTTTTTTGGTTGATAGCTACATTAGTTTAAAGTTTCTACAGTAAAATTTATAGTATCCATAGCATTACTCAAATAAGTAAGTGTACCTAAATTTGTCCAATAATATTATTCAATTAAGAATTAAGAATTAGAAAAGACTACACTTGAAGTTGAGCCCCAAAACGCATTGAGCCACTCTGCAAAACAAGAGACACGAGTGGAACATGAATACATGATCCTCTCCAATAACATTATTCAATTAATAATTAAGAATTAGAAAATACTACACTTGAGTTGCACCCCAAAATCCATTGAGCCGCTTTGCAAACAAGAGTCTCGGGGGGAACATGAATACATGATCCTCTCTAATTTAAGTCCTTCCTATTTCATAGTTTACTTTTTGATCTAATAGTGCAAGGATTGTCGTAACATTTAAAATTTAATTAAACTGTTAGATTTGTAAAATATACGCTAATTATGAAATAGATGACAGAGGCCTGATTTGAAACATTTTCTGTGGAGAATAGCATGGGACAAACTACCAACCCAGTAATGTATTAAACAGGAAGATGTCTCTAAAGGATGTATATTGTCTTCCATAAGCAACCGTACTAGAACACCGAAGCATATATGTTTCGTGTGGCCTATTTATGCAATACCATGGTCCATTGCAACACAATGTAAGAATGATCAATTAATTCCTTGTCCATAATCTTGCTAGTTAGGCATTTTCCTACTTGGGCCAATTCCCATCGTCTCTCTTCTTATCTGGGTTTTTGGCCCAATAGAATAGAGATGGTCCAATTACACTTTACCACTCTAAACTATATCTTAAATTACACTTTGTACCAAAAACTTTTTGAATGAATGTTTTGCACTCTAAATTATGACTCTTGTTACACTTTGCACTTTGACATTAAGTTTGCCATTAATTTGGATGGAAATATAAAATTTAGGGTGCAAAGTGTAATTAAGAGTATAGTTTAGGGTGGTAAAGTGTTTTTTTTTTTTTTTTTGTTTTTTTTTTTTTTTTTTGTTTTTAATGGATTGAGAAGATGGACAATTGGGTCATTTCACATGATAGTATATTTTTCTATCCAAGTTAATGGTAAATTTAACGTCGGGGTGCAAAGTATAACAATTGTCATAGTTTGGGGTGCAAAATATGCATTCGAAAAATTTAAGATGGAAAGTGTAATTTAGGGTATAGTTTAGGGTGATAAAGTGTAATTCTCCCATTAAATTATTCGACAACAAGAAGTTTAAGTTTTATTATTATTATGGAACAACAAGTATTAAACTAATGTATTATTATGATTATCTCTCTATAATGAAAATTATTGAATACTCTAAGAGTACCATAAATGTGTATTTCCCTCCACTCACATGAATTGTGTTTTTTATCATGAATTTAATTAGTGAAACTCACTATTATGTGAGAAGAGAAAATATGCATTTATAATAGTCCGTGAGTATTTTATAGTTACTCCTCATTAAGAGTTGACACCATTAAAGATTGTGTTAACCTTAAGATGGAAAGTCAGTAAAGTTATTCATATTATGCCCATTGTGACGAGCCTTTCTTGGTTTTGGCCATAAGTAAAATTCTCTATAAAAGGCATAAGGCTCACTATAGTTTTAATCAAACATATATTATAAATAAGGGAAAGTTATATGTTGGAGGTAAGTTTCTTGTAACTTTTTTTTTTTTTTTAGAAAAAGGTAAGATCATATAATAGAGAAAATTAAGAAACATCGTTTTGGAGTACACACTCCAAATCAGTGGGTCTACCCAAACATTAAACTCTGCAGATGAAACTGCTCTTCTGGCGAGGGCGTGAGCTAACTGATTCCCTCCTCGGTGCACATGGATAAACTTGCAAGCTTGAAACTGACTGGCCTGACAACGCGACTCCTCAATGACATTCCCATACAAGGTATTGCAACAAACCGGAGAATTCAACGCCGAAACCACCCGCAGACAATCACCTTCCACTAACACCTTAGAAAGACACAACTCTTGCACAAAAAGAACAGCCCTACGCACTGCCATGGCTTCAGCCATCTCCACTGACAGAGGAAGAGGGATCCGTTGTGATAACACAGCAATTATCGCACCAACCGAATCCCGTACTGCCACTCCAATACCTGCACATCCCAGATTCTCAAATAGAGCAGCATCGAAATTCGCCTTGTAAAAACCATCTGGAGGTCGAGGCCAGCGCACAGGAGCAGCAGCACCACGCGTTACAGCTTCAGACTTTCCTACTTCAAAAAATTCACGTACTAGGCCAATTGCTCTCTCTCCAACTTCATTCAGCGGCCAAGCAGGTTGATTTTCTCTCAACCTATTTCGCCTCTGCCATAAACACCAGGAAATTGTTGAAAATAGAGCCATCTGAAACTCTGAAGCGCTGCACATAACCTCCTTTAACAGCTCGATAAAGCTCCTGTATTGTTTTCTGTAGAACTTGGAAAAATAAAAATTAGACTTCCATACTGCCTGAGCATGATCACATAACCACAAACAATGGATTAATGACTCGATGGCTCATCACACATTGAACATGAAGCTTCAACTGGGACATGTCGGTGTCGGAGATTCACTTTTGTAGGAAGAGAATCACGCGCAGCTCGCCAAATAAAATGACGGACTTTATTTGATCTCTTGATCTTCCAAATCCCCTTCCAAACCTTGCTCTACCCTTCCAAAGAAGAAGTACCCGGACTTTATCTTCTTGCATTTGTCTCCAACATTCGGTAGGCGCTCCGCACACTATAATCCCCAGTAGGAGTTAAGGGCCAAATCAACAAATCCTCAACCCACCCTTCACTCATCGGGATCCTCTTTATCAACTCAGCCTCCCATGGCAAAAAAGCCCCATCCACTAAACCCAGATCCCAAACTCTTCTACCAGCCATGAACAAGTCTTTCACATAGAGAATATCAGTATTTGTTCGTGGAGAAATCACCCTACTGCTTGACAAGTCCGGCAACCAATTATGCTACCAAATTCTGATAGATTCCCCATCTCCCACTCTCCAAACAGCCCCTTTTGTGATGACATCCCTTGCATGTAAAATACTCCTCCAAGCAAAAGAACATCATGGATAAACCGAAGCTTCCAATATGCTACCATTAGGGAAATATTTCGCACTAAAGACCTTATAAAGTAAAGAGTCTTTATGATGTAATAAGCGCCATACTTGTTTTGCAAGAAGAGCATTATTAAAATTTTGAATGTCCCTAAAACCCATGCCTCCCACTGACTTAGACGAACAAAGAGTACTCCACTTAACCCAATAAATCTTTTTTGATTCCCCTTGGCCCCACCAAAACTTTCGGATCATTGCTTCATTATCTTTACATAAACCCACCGGCAACTTAAACACACTCATCAAATAGGTAGGTATAGATTGTACCACTGCTTTTATCATAACTTCCTTTCCCGCCTGCGACAAGAGCTTCTGTTTCCATCCTTGCATTTTTGCTCAAATCCGTTCTTTAATATGAGTAAAGCATGCTTTTTTCTCTTTACCAACAAAAGAAGGCAGCCCCAAGTACTTCTTAAAATGCTGAATAGCAGGAACACGCAGAGACAGCTTTATCTCCTCCATGGTTTGGGCATCCGTATTCTTGCTAAAAAATAGAGTAATTTTGTTCCTATTAATCATTTGTCCTGAAGCTTCTTCATAAAAACCCAATAATTCTTGGATCTTTTCACACTCTAATAATGAAGCTTTGCAAAACAAAAGACAATCATCTGCAAAGAAAAGATCGGTAAGTTTTGGGCCAGTCCTACAAATAGAGAAACCATGAATTTCCCCTTTCAATGCTACTTCTTTCAGTATTGCATTTAAGTCTTCAGCACAGAAAAGAAATAAATAAGGCGAAAGGGGATCCCCTTGTCTTAAACCCCTTGAAGGCCTAAACAAACCCTTCGGCTCACCATTGACCAAAATAGAGTAAGATACAGTTGTAATACACTCCATTAACAAAGCCACCCAATCTTCCTGAAAACCCAATTTGAGAAGAATTTGTTCGAGAAAAGACTACTCCACCTTATCATAAGCTTTAATTATATCCAGCTTAAGAGCCATGTAGCCTTGCTTTCCTGTACAATTATTCTTCATATGGTGCAAAGATTCAAAAGCAATCAAAATATTATTTGTGATTAGCCTATTAGCAATGAAGGCACTCTGAGTTTCAGATACAATAGAATCCAGCAATGGTTTGAGGCGATTAGCAATAACCTTACTAACAATCTTATATATCATATTACAAAGGCTAATAGGCCTAAAATCAGACACCCTCTCAGGATTTTGGACTTTTGGAATAAGAGTAATAAAAGTATGCTTAATAGATTTCAGGATGGATCTAGAATTTAAGCATGATAGAACAGCTTGAGAGATATCCATACATACATCAGTCCAATAAGTCTGGTAAAATAAGGGAGGCATCCCATCTGGTCCCGCGGCCTTTAAAGGAGCCATATCCTTCTACTTCCTCTACTGTAAAGGACCTTGCCAAGGCATTCCTCATGTCTTCAGTCACCACTGGTTGAACCCCTTCAAAGATCCGTTCTAGATTATGTGGATTGGAAGAAGTAAACAAATTGGCATAGAACTCTATTAACATACCCGAAACTACCTCCTCATTTTCCTGCCAAGTACCATTCTCATCCCGCAACCCTTATAAAGTTCTTTCGTTTACATTGAGTAGACACACCATGAAAAAATTTAGTGTTTTGATCCCCACTTTGTAACCATTGAACTCGAGACCTTTGTTGCCACATTTTTTCCTCTTGCTCACATAAAACATTCAGCTCCCTTTTCAATTGGTTCACCAGCTCCACATCACTTGTTTGGACAGAATCTTCCTCTGCCTTCCACAAACGCTCCTTTAGTTTTTTAATTTTCTTCAACACATTGCCAAAATGATCACGATTCCATGCAGTTAACATCTTTTTACAAGTTTTCAATCTTTTCGTTACCACATGCATGGGAGTACCATTTTGGTTGACCGCCCAAGCTCTTGAGATAATACCATTGCACTCCGGATTTGTTAACCACATAGCCTCAAAACAAAAAGGCTTCCGTCTCCACCTTTGATGTTCACCATTCGGATTTAAAGATAACAGAATCGGGCGATGGTCTGAAGTGAAACAATGCAAGTGTCGAACCCTCCTTGTAGGAAAGTTAGCAAGCCATTCAAAATTCGCTATCCCTCGATCCAACCTTTCCCAAATCAATTCACCTCTCCTACGTCCATGCCAAGTAAAATCCGGACCTGTATAGCCAAGTCTACAAACCCACAATAATAAAAAACATCCCTAAATGCCTGCATGAGATTGTGAGCTCGTGGTGCACCCCCTTTCTTGTCTTCCACTTGTAATAACTCATTAAAATCCCCGAAACAACACCACGATAGTTTTGGTTTCGACCCCAACATGCGCAACATATTCCATCCTTCATTGCGAATACTTGTTTCCGGTTCACCATAAAACCCAGTTAATCTCCAAGCATCATCCGTACCCCCACTGATAATAGCATCTATATGATAGGTAGAAAAACTATCTACCCACACCTTACTACTATTTTTCCACATCAATGCCAAACCACCCCCCCCCCCCCTATCTTCACTAGTAACAGTAAACAAACCGTTAAAATTCAACTTGTTTTTAATACGCTCCATCTTCTCCTTAGTGGACCAAGTTTTTGACAAAAACACGATCGTGGGATCTTTTGCTTGGACAATTTCCCCAAGCTCATCAACTGCACGGTGGTTCCCAAGCCCCCGGCAGTTCCAAGCTAACAGATTCATTGCTGTCGGCGGGGTTGGGACCCAGCCTCCACCGTTAAATCTTCAAGACTCGCTCCTCTTTGCTTTTTGTTACAAACTGCCTCCTCCCCATCCCCTTCAAAATCTCCAAAAGATCTTTTTAACAATACTACTTTGCTGCCTTCCTTGGGACTACACGAAGTGAGCTCACCCTTGCCTCTAGTTTGGTTTCGAATGGTAGAACGGGTATATCTAGTCTTAGGCTTACCTTTCCCAGCTTTTGGCAGTCCTTGCTGCCCTTCTAATGTTTCTTTCATAGACTTAATTTCATTAACCCGTGATGGGTGCCAGCTCACATGAGATTGGCCACTTGCATCTAGTTCCTTCAACCCACCTATGTTGGAATCAAAACGTGCTAATTCCCTGTCAATTTCTAGCAATTGGGCATTTAAATCTGGCCTTAAAGTCTCACTTTCCCTTGGGATATCAGCCACGATATGGCCAGCATCTAGTACTGAAACATGGCTTAGTGGGTTGTCACAATTATCCTCCACACCTTTCTCACTTGGACTTCCCCTTAAAGTAGTTTCCTCGGCCTCAACATTACCCCGCTGCATTTCCTGTCTACCCAAATTCTGACCTTCAGTACCATGGGGGAGAACCATAACTTCATGGCTGCCCATGTTTCCATTTCCCACAACGTCATTGTCCTGCATACAGTCCTCTGTTTCATTGTCATCCTCCTCAAAACCTGCCACCTTAACCACCGATTTCCTAGCCAGGTTTGGTGTCATAGCCCTCATCCAAGATCCGAACTGTTTATCATCTTCCTTCAGTGCATGCTTGCCTCTTAACCAGATAGGACATTCCCTGTCCATGTGCGTAAGCTTACTACACCAATGACATATATTGGGCAATCGTTCATATTTGAAACTCACCCAACTGTCTTATCCAGTCCTCAATGCTAGCTTTCTCCCTCAGCACAATGGTTTTGTGATATCCATTCCAACCCTTACACGGACAAAGTTGCTGCCTTCATACACCTCATTCTCCGGATTATTCTCAAACACCTTACCTACCTCAGAAACAATGCTCTTTGCAGTGCTAGAAGGTATCACTATAGGTAAATTGTGCAATTGAACCCACATACTAGTAGTTTCAAATTGAAGTTTACTTAAATCAGTGAGTTTCTCGACCCTTTTTAATGCTACAAGATGTTTGTCAAAGGACCATGGTTCCCCTTTCATGATCTGCTCAACGTCCCCTTCATCCCGAAAAATAAATAGCACCCTGTGTTCTCCCATGTCCCTTACCTCAAAGCCCCTTCTAGTTCTCCAAATCCCCTTCAGAGTCTTCGCAATTGCCTCCATGCTCAAAACCCGACCTGTGTAGAACCTGGCCACCAAGAAAAACTCACGCTCACCAACACCGTCCTCCACAACAAAGTGCCTTCCTTCTGATTCGGACAAAGAAAACTTCTCCCACAGGCCCGATAGGGACTCCATCCCTCTTCTTGACTTCGAACAAAGCCTTGTGTAGTATCCTGATTGCCTCACTCGCAAGGAGCAGGCACGTTTTTCTCCTCAGGCTAGGGTTGCTAGAGTTGCCGCCCTAGGTCAGAGAAACTAGTAACTCCACCAAATTTTACTTATTTTCCATTATGAGATTTTACTTTTCGGTGTAATTCTCAATTATCCAAATTTATACGTAGGGATTTTCAAGAAACAAATAGAACAAATAAATTCAATTTTTTTCCTTTCTTTTTGTTCATTTTCTGTCTTCATCTATGGTTATATTTATAATGTACCAATAATTTTATCTTGGTGCAGGTTTTGTGTTATTAGATCATACAGATGGCATCAATTCGACTTTCTTCCTTGTCTCTTTTCTTGATCATTCTTACCTTTGCAACATGCAAATATCCATTGCGAGTTAATGGTGATCCATCAGATATTGTGTGCCAAAAAACACCGAAAGAGTTTCAACAGTATTGCTACAAGTGCTTCTTCAACTATCCTGGAAGTAAGTATGCAGATTTACAAACACAAGTAAACGTGCATTAATCAATTGTGCACTTACTGAAGCTAAAAGAGTGCAAGAAATACGTTACAATTTTTGTGATCTTCACAAAAACGATACGGTTACAGTACCATGTGTAGGATGTAATGGATTTTACGGGGTTATAATACATAATTTAGTAAGTGCACTTCAAGACATGGATAAAAAGATTATTCAAGGAATCTGAGACTAAGGTGACCGATGCCATAAAGAATCACCAAAATTGCATTAGCTTGTTAAATTTGTCGAAGTATCCTATCCCATATACTCTTGAAGGTGCTTTAGACACATTTCGAGGTTTCGCTGAAGTTGCTGCTAGTGTTGTTACTCAACTGATCCTTTAGTTTTTATGCTTTTGCCATTTTCATTTCTATGAATAAAAGGAACAATAGTGAAGTAATGCAGATTGGCTTGATGTTGGTAGTCTTAACAATTTATTCTCTGTCAAGGCTCAAGTCCAATCTTATTCGGTGTGCAATCTTACTCGGCATGCAAGGAAAATAGGATTGGGATTGATTCTTGGGTAGAATATTTTGCTTGCGCGCTAAGTAGAATTGGACTTTGGGTCTTGACTATTGGATTTTTGACATTCTCTACCTTTGAACAAATCACAAGATTTTTTTTAACGTTATTATCTAATTTATCTCATATGAAATTTTTTGTCTATGGCGATAAAATGAGATAGAAAATCCTTCTAACTTCCAGGAATTGTGTGTTCAAATCTTTTAAATCTTCTCATGGTTTACGCTCATATTTTCAGGTTGAGAATAATAAGGAACTCTTTCATATTGTTGGGTCATTTAAATTACTTTTGTATTTTATTTTTGCTTTGTGAATTACTTTTGTATTTTAAAACTAAGAAGTTTAGGAGCCTTTAATGTATATACAATATACTAACCATGCAATCTATCATGCTCCCTCTTGCCCTTGAGCCAGCAGATTAGGCCTAAGTCCATATTGATGAATCACATCAACTTTGTATTGAACTAGAATTTAACAATTTTTTCCAGACCTGTGACTTTGTCTCCTGTTGGGTGTCTTAATTTGTTTCAATGTACTTCTCTTCTATTCCATCACGTTTGTTTGTCTTAGGAAATTCAACCAAATATATATATATATATATATACACTACAACAAAAGTGAGTTATGGTGATGAAACCACATTGGTCACCTAAACCCCATCATACAATGTCCTGATGACGAAAATTTTTTCGTCATCAATTAAAAAATGATAGGTGATGAAATTTTTTCGTCACCAATAAAAAATGATAGGTGACAAATTTTTCGTCACCTATTATTTTTCTCACTAAACCTTATTTTTAGTGACGAAATAAATTTGTCACCAATGAAATAAAGCTGAGACCTCATGTGAAAGGCATGAGATTCTAGTACAATTTATGACAATTTTTTTTCATCTAGACTTCCACCTCATCAAAATATAGTATTTATGTCAAAATATTAATTAATGGCATATGCATTTATTTTAATGTATTAATTATTTTTAAAGAATTTTTTATTAATTATCTATAGTTTGTGCATTAATTGCTTCTTCTACCTCATCAAAATTTATTATATATGTCAAAGATTCATTAAAAGAAATTTTATATCCACATCACAATATTTTCACAATAAATCATAAGTAATAGGTTGTTACAAGTTGTTATTGGGGGACAAAAAAGTAATTTCAATAATAGATTTAAATTTGAACCAATAACAGTTTACCACCTATAATTTGTTGTGAAATGGTGGTGAACAAGTTGTAGCCTTAGCACATCTCATTAATTAATGGTAGATGCATTTATTTTAATGTATTAATAAGGTTTAAATATACTCTCTCTCTCTCTCTCTCTCTCTCTCTCTATATATATATATATGTATATATAGGACAAAACTTAGGTACAGTACTTTAAGTGCTGTTTCTTAGGTTCTCCTTTTAAGATTTTGCCATGTGGCTACTTAATTAAAAAAATACACTTTCATCACATCTTAACAAAATTTGAATTTATATCAAATCATATAGTTCATCTATATATATTAATAGCCAAAGTTAAGAGAAAATCTAATTAGATTTTAAATTGGAATTTAATTAGAGTCTAATTTTGCGCCGTGTGTCTCATCTAATCAAAATTTTAAAATTTTTATCCCAAGTGAGTTAATTTAGTGTAAAAATTAAATTTCAATTTGAGTTTAATTTTGAGCCACATGTCCCATACTCCTATCTAATATTAATTTTTGAAATTTCTATGCCAACTGAGTTAATTTAGTGTAAAAAACAAGGAGTCCAATATAAATAAACCTAGTTAATATATATATATATATATATATTATTAGTTTTTCATACCAATTAAATTGTTTAGATTATTGTTGATATTTTTTTTTTTGTGAACTAATCAGTATATTTTTTTTATACTATTTCTATTTATATATTTTATATATGAAGATATTCAATGTAATAAACTGTAATTGACTTAAACGATTTCAAGCATGTATCCCTATTCAATTTAGGAAATACTATTGAGCCAATTTATTCTTTTATTTTGTGTTTTATTTAGTAGAATTTCACATACAGTGATACTAAATTGATATTGTTAGGTTCTAAGTAATTAGGAATTAATGTATTAGAATTCTAATTTGTATTATTGGCAAACCATGATC
Organism: Quercus variabilis; assembly: GCA_030445155.1. Taxonomy (NCBI): domain Eukaryota; kingdom Viridiplantae; phylum Streptophyta; class Magnoliopsida; order Fagales; family Fagaceae; genus Quercus; species Quercus variabilis. The sequence continues at coordinate 8,164,487 of CP129449.1, forward strand.
AAAATAGATGTTAGTCTTGTTTTTACTTGCTCAAAGTATAGGTCTTTTATGTAAAGTTGGAATTGAGCTGTTGCAGAACTTATTGTGCAATTCGATCTGGCTCGATCGATTGAAAATTAGACTTGATCGATTGAAAGTCGGCTAGATTGTTTTTTCTACAGAATTTCCAACTCAGCCCTAAGCCCATATGACGTGTAGGGTTTTATGTTTTGCCTTAGGTATAAAAGGCAAACCCTAGCCACGTTTTAGAGGTTAATCTATTTGCTGTGTGTGTGAATCTCTTGTGAGATCTGAGAGGTGGTTGCCTTTACACATGCTTAGGATTATTAAGAATGAGATTTCTTTGATAGCTTGATGATTATTCAGTTGCTGCACTAAAGAGTTTAAAGATACACAAGCATGTGTGCTTGTACTTGCTGTAGAATCCAAGAAAGAAGGAGTTCGTGGTCTCGGAGTTTGCACGTGGTCGTGTCAGTAAGTTTTTTACTAATGGGTAGCAATAGGATGTTAGTGGTCTAAGTCACTATTGTAAAATTTCGATTCTTTCATAGTGGATTTAGGTTTACCTTGAAGATAGTTAGGTTAAATCCTTCATAGGTTTTTTACTGGTTTGGTTTTCCTGAGTCATCATATCTTTGTGTTCTTTATATTTCGTACTTTACATTGATATGATTATATGATTGTGTTAACCTAGATCTGAAATTTGGACTAAGTAATAATTTGGCTTGTTAACTAGGTTAATTCGATTGTGTTTTAAGGGGTCTAAAAACAAATAAGTGGTGTTAGAGCAGGTAGCTTTCTATTTGTAGATCTTTTGATCTCTGAGCTGATCCTTGATCCCTGTTGTCATGGAACACAGATACTCTCTAGTTATTCCTTCTCACTTTGATGGGAATAATTATACTTATTAGAAAGTAAGGATGAAAGCATTCCTGAAATCAATTGATGAGAGAGTCTGGAACTCTGTTGAGTACGGATGGGAGAAGCCCACTACTCTTGTGAGTGAGTGGCAAACTTCTCAAAAAGAAGCAGTTGCGTTCAATAGCAAAGTTATGAATGCTATCTTTAAGGTTGTTTCTATGGAGGAATTTAAGAGAATCTTTAATATTGAGGTTGCTCACATTGCTTGGAATATCCTCCAAACTGTGCATGAAGGCACAAAGACTGTCAAAATTAATAAGTTGCAGCAATTTACATCTAGATTTGAGAGCATTAGGATGTTTGATGATGAATCATTTGATGAATTTTATGCTAAACTTAATGACATTGTTAATTCTGCATACAACTTGGGTGAAATCCATGATCAACTTAAAAGTGTTAGGAAAATTCTTAGATCTCTAACTGAAGATTTTAGACCCACAGTGACTGCCATCACTGAGAGCAAAGATGTGGACTGCATCCCTGTTGATGAATTTGTAGGATCTCTTCAGTCCTAGAAGTTGGACCTACCCAAAACTAGCAAATCCAAATCAATGGCTCTTAAGTCAGTTGATGATGTTGAGGTTAGTGGATTTGATGATGAGCTATCTGCTACAAAGATTACTTACCTTGCCAAAAACTTTAGGAATTTCCTTAGAAATAGCAACAGAAAGGCAAGAGGTAAGAACACTGTTGAACCTAGAAATTTTAGGAAGAATGATCCCACTAAGGTTAGCAACACTGAGAAACCTAGAGAAAAATTAGGTCAATCTTCTAATAATTCTATGAGTCTTTAATGTTTTGGATGTCAAGGGTATGGTCACATGAAATTTGAATGTCTTACATACTTGAGATCTAAGGGCAAGGCTATGGCTGTAACCTTTAGTGATAATGAAGTTTTAGATGATGAGTCTGGTTTTGACGAGGATGAAAACTTTATTACTTTCACTACTACTGCTGTAATCAATAAAAGCATGTCTGTTGAAGAGAACCCTTCTGATGGGGAACTCTCTGAGGATGTAGATCTTCAAGAAGTCTACAATAAACTTTGCAAAGTTGCTGCAAAAGATGCTATGAATGTTGAACCTGGCTTGAAGAAAATTGCATCTCTTGAACTTGATAAGAAAAATTTGCTTGTGAAACCCTTTGATGCTAATGAACTTTTGAACAATGTAAAAACTGAAAATATGCTTTTGCTTGATAAAGTTAAAAATTTGGAACTTGAACTATCTGTTGCTAAAGAACAATCTAGTAAGTTTGCAAGTTCCAAACTTAATCACATCCTAAGTGTTCAAAAGTCTCCCTCTGACAAAACTGGCTTAGGTTTTGTAGAAAGCATCTTTGTGTCTACATGCCATTTCACAAACTTTGTTCATTCTTCTTCCTCTGAATCCTCTGTGAGCGAGGTTGTGAGTTAGTTTGTTAAACCTATAGAGGTCACACATCCTAGGAAGATTAGGGTTGAACTGAAAGAGTCTAAACCTAAGGAGTTTACCCTTTCTAAGGACAAGGTGCATGGTAAGCCTGTTTAGGTTTGTCATTTTTGTGAAAAGTCTAGGCACATTCGTCTAAACTGTTTCAAGTTATAAGCTGCTAAGCATGCAAATACGCCAAAAGTGCCTGTACCTCAAGTATAAGATCCTATGGTACATATTGGTGAATTGGTAAAGGCTTTTTTGGTGAATTGGTAAAGGTTCTCAACCTTTATTCCAATCCTAGAGTTGGAAATCACTTTAATGTGAATAAGAACTCTAATGCTCGTGGTGCATCTAAAAATTTTTAGGTGTAAAAGGCTCGATCTAATTGAGTCTTTCTGATATGGTATTTGTGCTTCATTGCTCTACTCTTTGTTACCATTGTTCTTAAGTTTTTTATTTTTCTTTTTGTTGCTAGTACTTGCATTGTATAACATTCATACATTTCATTTTAGGATTGTTTTTGTTTATTCTTTTTAAATAAAAAAAAAAGTAGAAAAAGGGAAGTAAAATGTGTTTTGTATTTATTTTCTTGGTTTGAAAACAAGGTTGGTTAATTTATTTTCACATAACATGTCTTTGTACCATGTTTAGCTTGGATGAGCTTATTTATTGCACTTTACTAGTAGAAGCTTTGTAGTGCATGTTGTGTGGGAAAGATGTTTATGGTTTTTTATCACTTTGTCTTGATCTTGAAGTCACATGTTTATGGCTGTTAGACTTGAACCTTTTGAGAAAGACATAAATAACCATCTCATCACTGTTCACTAGCCAATCATGAACATCTTAGTGCATATCGTAAGATTTTGTACTTGCGAAAGTATAGTACATGCATAAAAAGAACATAAAGTGTAGCATCGGTTTAAATGCTTAAAATTAGTGTGTACATTATTGGACTTAAAGCTAAATCAAATAACTAAAAGTGGTGTGTACATTATCCCGGATTTTTTAATAAGTTTCTGCTCAATTAAAATTGGTGTGTACAATATGAGGCAAATCAAGAAACTTATATGATTGCAAGCTTATGATCTAAAGATGTGGAAGTTATATGATGTAACTCTTTAGGTGATAGTCTCTTTCAAATTCTATGTGATGAATTTTATAGATTTTGTGTTTGATTTCTATTCACATATCACCTCACATGTATCTCAAGTTTTTGCTAGTTGCATACACTACACAAGTTACTTTTTGCTAAACTTTGTACATGTTATTGTGTGTGTTTTTGGTTTGACCAACCAAATTTGAAAATTCCTTGAGTTTTTATGCAAAACATATTTGATGCTTGAGAATTTAAGAGAATGGATTGAAAATCTTAATTTTGGGAAAGTTGGGTTTAAAACTTGTATTTTTTTTTAAAGACATTTCATCTCATACTTATGCATTTTATTTTTAAAAAATTCAATGCTTTGAGGAGTTTTTGCATAAAAATCCTTTGTTTTTCAAAAATTTATTTTTATTACAATTTCAATCGATCGAACCTATTTTTTGATCAATTGAAATTGCGATTAAAAGTTTTGGTCAGCCGCTGTCTATTTCGATCGATCGAACCTAAATTTCGATCAATCAAAAATCATATTGAGAGTTTTTTAAAAGACTGTTTTTGACGTGTTCAAACCATTTTTTCAAAAAGTTTTCAAATCTCTCTCTCTCTCTCTCTCTCTCTCTCTCTCCATACGACTCAGTCAAGGCTCCAATCCCCTTTTTTGTCGTTTTCTATCATTCTTTTTGTAAGGTTTCTCTCTCCAAAAGCAGGTAAGACACTTATACCCTTCCTTTTGAGTTTATTTTCAAGTTTCATGCATTTTAATTGGGAGATTTCGAACCTATGCATATTTGGGGTTTTTGTTGTTTCAAGCCAAATTTGTTGAAATTGATCAATGGGTTTTGTTGGGGGATACTATAAACATTATCTATAAGGTTTAATTTGATCAATTTGTTGAATTGTGAGAAATTGAATTTTCTAGGGCTTGAATGTATCCGAATTGAGGATTTTATTCAAACTGAGTTTAATTGATGAAATTAGCTTGTTAGATTGATTAATTTGATTATAATAACTGTTTTCTAGCTTGTGTGTTGATAAATTGGTCAATATGGTACAAATTGAACAAGCGGTTTTTCAAAATTTTGGGGTTTTTGTTCTAAACTCTATGCTCAAGCCAATTTTGTTATTTTAAACTCAAATTGAACTTGTTATCACTGCATTAGAGCATGCATCATGACATTTATCTTTTCATGCATCATATAGATTATTATTTCTATATTTGTTTTTGTGCTAACTTGCCGTCTATCCTTGGTTTTTCTCTTTGTTCTTTTTGGCTTTGTCCTTATGTCTTGTCCTTAGCCTAGCACCATGCCTAGGAAGACTAGAGCCCATAGGTCTGCCCCCTTACCTTCTCCTCATACGTTTGATCGTGAGAAGTTTTTGAGTGAGAAAAATAAAGAGATTTTTGAGTTACTGAATGTTAAGAGAAAGATTTGGTCTGAGCGGAAAGTTTTGTTAGATGAGCTTGATCCGGCCATTAAGGCTAACTTTGAGCGTAGGGGTTGGCTACCTTTGATGGATATTGGTCCTCCACCACCAGCTACCTTGATTAGAGAGTTCTACTTGAACATCTCTATCCGCGTCTATTATTCCAACACTTTAGTAAAGAGTTGGATACGAGTTGTAGAGTTTACCATTACTCCTAGAGTAGTGGCTGATGCTCTTGGGGTATTGTTGGTCCAACACCTTGTCTATCCCTATGATAAGTCCCCTCCCTTGGATGACATCATGTCTTACATCATTGGATCTTCTATCCAGTGGGGTTTTGATCCTCAAATCACGACTGCTGAGCTTACTGAGTTACACTATCTTTTCTTTAGGATAGCGTGTCATTCTTTGTGGCCTATCACTCATCTGCACACCATTCCTTTGGAGCGATGTGCATTTTTGTTCGCTTTTGTTACGTATGCTCCCATTAGTTTTCCTCATCTATTTCTTCGTTCTTTGAAAGGAGTTCTGCTACCGCTCATGCTCTTTTTCATCTTGTTTTCATTCATAGGATTTTGTTGTATCTTGGTCTTGATGACTTTCCCGCTTCTGAGCCTATACACATAGTTGCTCCCATAGGTGCCTCATTTCTTAGGCAGAGGGCTGCTTATATGAGAGAGAGATCTAAATTCCCTCGTGTTGAGCCTTCTGGTACCACAACCCCTCCTTCTTTTACAAGTACTACTACTGGTGAGATGTCTGTTGATCGTGTTGTTGCTGCTGCTCCACCATCTACTTCGGATGACTTTGACATTCGTCGTATGTTGGAGACTGTCATGACCGTTTAAGCGGCTCATAGGCAGATTTTGGTGGACATGCTTGATGAGTTTCGTGCTTTGCGAGCAGATTTGGCGCATCTTTGACATTCGTCTTCGCCACCTTCTTTTGATGATGGCCTCTGATTACCCTTTGGCATTCCATCACAAAAAGGGGGAGTTGTTTTGAATACTTGTAGAGGATTTTTGTGGTTAGGGGGAGATTTTTGTTAGTTGGAGCTTGTGGAGTTATTTAGATTGTATCTAGGTGCTTCACTGTGTATGTATCATTTTTGGCTCTTGATATATTGTTTTTGGGCTGTTCATGATAGGGGGAGATACATTGTTATATATGTTTCTTGTTTCACTGCTCATAGATTTATATTTATGAGTTTTTCATGATATATGTCTTTGTTTTGTGTTTTGTGAAGTCAAGGATTTAATTTTGTTTTAGTTGTATTTTTCACACATGCGTTTATGCATTTGTTGAGTATTTCAAGAAATACAGGTTGATTCAGTCGTGTTGCTATTTATACTTGTAATTGATGGATAGTAGTTAGGTTGGATTATTTTGTATTGGGCATTATTTCGTAAAGGGCTTTTCCTTGTAACATTGAGTATTGTGTTTGTGTTTTGTCATGGATTGCCAAATGGGGAGTTTGTTAAGTTCTAAGTAATTAGAAATTAATGTATTAGAACTCTAATTTGTATTGTTGGCAAATCATGATCAAATAGATGTTAGTCTAGTTTTTATTTGCTCAAAGTATAGGTCTTTTATGTAAAGTTGGAATCGAGCTGTTGCAGAATTCATTGTGCAATTCGGTTTGACTTGATCGATCGAAAATTAGACTCGATCGATCAAAAGTCAGCCAGATTGTCTTTTCTGCAGAATTTCCAACTCAGCCCTAAGCCCATATGACATGTAGGGTTTTATGTTTTGCCCTAGGTATAAAAGGCAAACCCTAGCCACATTTTAGAGATTACTCTATTTGCTGTGTGTGTGAATCTCTTGTGATATCTGAGAGGTGGTTGCCTTTACACATGCTTAGGATGATCAAGAATGAGATTTCTTTGATAGCTTGATGATCATTCAGTTACTGCACTAAAGAGTTTAAAGATACACAAGCAGGTGTGCTTGTACTTGTTGGAGAATCCAAGAAAGAAGGAGTCTATGGTCTCAAAGCTTGCATGTGGTCGTGTCAGTAAGTTTTCTACTGGTGGGTAGCAATAGGATGTTAGTGGTCTAAGTCGCTATTGTAAAACTTCAATTCTTTCATAGTGGATTCAGGTTTACCTTGAGAATAGCTAGGTTAAATCCTCCACAGGTTTTTTATCAGTTTAGTTTTCCTGGGTCATCATATCTTTGTGTTTTTTATATTCCGCACTTTACATTGATATGATTATATGATTGTGTTAACCTAGATCTGAAATTTGGATTAAGTAATAACTTGGCTTGTTAACAAGGTTAATCTGGTTGTGTTTTAAGGAGTCTAAAAACAAATAGATATCGTATATGTAGTGTCTAATAGTGATTTTAAAAATTATATACATAACAGTAGTGTAATGAGAAATTTGGCTTAACCAATATCATTAAAATTGGAAGGGAAAATCATTTTAGCATATTCAAATGTCCTGGTCGAACTAATGTCCTATGTATTTAGTAGAATTTCGCGGATAGTGATAGTGAATTGATATTGTATATATAGTGACCAATAGTGATTTTAAAAATTATATGCTTAATAGCAGTGTAATGAGAAATTTGGCGTAACCAATATCATTAAAATTGCAAGGAAAAATTATTTTAGTATCTTCAAGTGTCCTGGTTGAACTAATGTCCTATATATTTAATAATCTAAACTAACATCAATAGCACAACTATAATTCATCATTCCTGTATGTAAGCACGAGTTACATACTGGTTGAATTAATTAATAGAGTAAATTAATATGTTAATTATCTATAGTTGTGCATTAATTACTTATTTGAAATGAATTTAATGATTATTGTTACTACCTCCATCCCATTTTGTTTGTCCTTTATTTATTTTGGAACGTCCCAAAATATTGTCTTGTTTCTAAAAATAAAAGTCATTAATTTACTAATGTTCCTATTATACCTCTATTTTATTAATAATTCAATTTTTTGATAAATTTATTTAGGGTAGTTTTGGAAACTTATACAATTTTAAAAGGTAGACAAGATAATAAATAATGTTCCCTTAAAAAGTTTGACTTTTCAAACAAGATAAACAAAGTGGGACTGAGAGAGTATAATTTTCATATAAGATACTATTTTTATTTGGAATAATAATAATAATAATAATAATAATAATAATAATAATTGACATAAAAATATGATTTTTTTTTCTCATGTTTAGTTATTTTGACAACAATTCTAGCAAAAATCATAAAAATAAAGTTAGAAAATGTTAGGACCACAATCTATTCCGAACCCAGTTAACTATGAGTGATGGAAAAAAATTAGTAAGTCCATGTGAAAATTATAGAATGTCAGCCACTTAGGATAGTTGTGAAAATGAGTATAGAATTGGTTGTGGTCTTAGAATAAGTCATAAAGTTATTCATATCTTGTCCATTATGACTGGTAAAGATCGGGTCTATTGCTCTGCTTTTGTACATTGGAGTACTGGATAGAAGCCAAGTCCTTAGTATGACAAACATTTGGAAACTTTCTTTATAAAGAGTGTAAGACTCACTTCAAATTTAACCAACCATATATAAATAGCTTGTTTGGAGGTAAATTCCTTGTTATTTGACTTCACCAAACTTTACTTATTTCCTCAACTAGATATTTATTTTTGGTGTAATTATCAACTCCCTACCTTTATATATTGGTATTTTTAAGAAAAAGAAAAAAGTCAAGTCAAGTTTATTTTTCTTTCTTTTAGTTCATCATCTTCTTCTTCATGTAAGGTTATTTTACATTTGGTGCAAGTTATGTGTTATTAGATCATATTCATAGCATCAATTCCAAGACTTTCTTCCTTGTTTCTGTTCTTGATCATTCTTAGCTTTATAACAAACAAATATCCATTGCCAGTTTGTTAGGACATATGTGAATTATGTTAGGAATATATGCCATTATAGAATTGACTAACCTTTTAACAAAACACATTTTACTTGTAATTGGGTAGATTAGGATGTGTTTAATACTTAAAAAAAAAAGTTTCAAGTTCAAGTGTTAAAGGCATGCAAGTTTGTCTAAGAATCAAGGGAAGAAGTGCTGGATTTTAAATCTCGATAGCTAGCTTGACAACTAGTATCTATTGAGGTTTACAAGGCTATTCAAGCCTGATGCTCGATAGTTGCTTGATAGATAAGGTATCTATCAAGGTTTATGAAAATTAGTTTTTTAGATCTGATTTCACTCCAATCCGTGAATAGATGATTAGGCTTTCTTTTCTCACAACTCTAAACATATATAAGGATTGTTTTAAGGGCCGTCACAACTGATGCAACTCAATGCAAAAGTTTTTCACAAGCATATTGTGAACTGGAGACATATGCCCTACTTCATCTTTTTATTCAAGAAGTTGCTGTGTTTGTACATCGTAGAGTTTTTTTTAACCAAGAAGTTTCATGACCATTATTATGTTGATGAACTAAAGAATTTTGCAGCCAACATCTTTCTTAAGTTGGTGAGAAAGTCGCGTATTGGGATCTGTGCATTGAATTGGTTAGTTACGTACTGGGAGCTGTGCATTGAAAAGGAGAGATTGTCATTATAGAACAAGTCCAACTGAGTATTGGGGCAATGATTCAACTGTAGGTTGGTATAAGATATTGAGATTTATTTACTTATAACTGCTTGTTGTGATAATAGTGAATTCTTAGGAGTGGTAACCTTAAAATCACCCGGTGGGGTTTTTGCTGTATTGATTTTCCCCATCTGTAAATAAATTACCGTGTCAATTTATTTTCCACTGCATTTTAACTTAGTTGGTGATTTGTTTACGCTACCACGCTTATTGTATGCTAATTGAATTAATTAATTAACTTGGCTAATTAATTGGTTAATTTATTACAAGGGGTCAATACATTCTTAGCCTATCACAGTTAATAGTATCAAATATATGGTGTGTGCCAAAGAGTTTCTGTAGTATGTATTGCTAGTACGTGTGCTTCTTTGACCATCTTGGAAGTAAGTTTGCCGATTTAAATGCATAAGCAAGCACATTAATCAATTGTTCACTTGTTGAAACTGTAAGAGTGCAAGAACTACGTTACAACTTCTGTGCACTTCATAAAAATGATTAGGTTGCACTTCATCTATGTTGTAATAGATGTTACAAGATTGTAATAAACGATTTTTCAAGTGCACTTCAAGACATGGACAAAAAAAATTCAAAGAAGCCGAGAATAATGTGTTCGATGCCATAACAAATCACAAACATTGCATTGAATTGTTAAATTTGTTGAAGTACCCGATCCTATATACGCTTGGAGGTGCTTTAGAGGTTTTGCTGAAGTTGCTGATAGTGTTCTTACTCAACTTATCCATTAGTTTGTATGAATTTTCCACTTTCAGTTCTATGAACAAAAGGAACAATAGTGAAGTATGCAAATTGGTGTGATGTTAGTAGTCTTTACAATTTTATTCACTGTCAGAGATATCAAGCCCAATAATCAAGGTTCAAGTTAAATCTTACTAGGTACGCAAAGCAAAATAGCTAGGATTGAGATTGTGCCTTTAGTAGAATATTTTGTTAGCACACCAAGTAGAATTAGACATGGGTGTTGACTACGGTATATGCAATCCACTAACCATGCAATCTATCACACTCCCTCTTGCCCTAGAGCCAATCGATTTGGCTAAGTTGGGTTTATTTGCGAGCCTTGCTATGCCAACAAGAGACTATCAAAAAATATTTATGAGCCAATAGAATTCGATTCTTTACTATGAACAAGAGTTGGATTTAAGATTATAAATCCCTAGATCAAGCTTAAATAGCCATAGCCTCGAAATATATTTTCTAGAGAGAGGGAATTAGAAATTTTACAATAATAAATTAAAAAAGAAATAGTGATTAGGTTAAATATAACTTAACATATCTAAGTCCGTTCAGATGAATTACATCAACTTTGTCTTGAACTTAACAGTTTGTTCATCAAGACATGTAACTTTGTATCCCAGTGGGTGTGTTAATTTGTTTCTATGTACTTCTCTTATGTTCCATCGTGTTTGTTTGTCTCATAAAATTCAACTTAAAAAAACATATCATTCAATATATTGTCTTTGAAAAAAAACATTACATCATTTCAAAATTTTTTTTTTAATTTTTTTTTTAAGTTTAAAACTCAAATAAAAGAAATAAAAAGAGAGTATTGACTTTTCAAATAAACTAAAAATATCAAGAGAGTTATGAAAAGAGTCTGAATTTGATATGGACTTGGAGTAAAAACCTAGTTTTACATCTTTCAATCTCAACGTGCCACATCAACTTTTCACAAACTAAGGTGTAGAACTTGCCACGCACAATAGTGCTCATCTGCCCTCTCTTATTAAATACTTCGTGGGAAACCCATCCATTAAAGCAGATTTGTTGCACCAACCCATCTCCTTCTTCTTCCACCACCTCCCTTTCCACACTGATGGTGTCACTAGTGTCCCTAAACACATTGATGCATTAAAATAGCATGCTTCAGCCTCTTCTTTTTTAGCATTATAGTCAAGGATGAAGGAGATTTTCTCTATGAGATTATTATTTGATGATTTGGTTTTGCTTTATGATATTCTAGAGCTAAAACATTGAAAAGTTTGAGGGTTTATTCGATTTTTTATTTTTCTCAATAGCTTCTCCACTAAAAGAAGCCATTCATGGCAAGATTCTTTGATAAAAATTAAAACTACATAGATATAATTATATAAACACATAAAACTTGCAATTGTGGGATTTTATGGAGTTCGTAATCATAGAAGGTTTGGAAGTGAGAACTAGTGAGAGAAGAAGAAAGTTAGATAAAGGGAAGGAGGAGAGTGTGTGAGCAACTACCAATGACAGCGGCAGCTACTGTAAAGGGCAAAGTTTGAGAAGATCGGCTGGGCCAATATGAGAGAGGGAGGGAGAGAGGCAGAGATAGAGACAAAGACGTAAAACATATCATTTTAGGTATTCATGGGTATTAGTTGTGTGCGGTACTCCCTATTCGTTAATTTGTAGGATACTTGTAAAATGTTGATTTGGCATGCTATGATTGGATGATATAAAACAATGGTTTTACACTAGATCCTTATTGTAATTGAATTCTTATGAAATTGTGTGAATAAGTAGAGACTTCATGTGAGGAGCATAAGATCACTATGAACATTTTGACCCCCAATTACAAAATTAGCAATTCAAGCTTAATGTGAAATAATATATGTGCAGAAAATGAATATAATCTAATAACAGAATTGATAAATGGCAAAGATTAAGAGAAGAGAGATGCAAACACAAGGACAATAATCCACTGCCTTCCAAGCGGTCAATAATTCACTAAAAAAATGTAGTTGAGATACATGAACAGCAATAGACCCTCCAAGCCTAATCTACCCAGTATACCTAAGCCCTCCAAACTTCTTGCTCCAACGAGGTTATGCTGAACTTTTGTCTTTTCTAGTTTACCAGATTTTGCTATAGCCCATAGTATCAATTAATAACCATTGGTCCCTTTCTAACTGTTTCTCAAAGCACCAAAAAGCCTTCTCACAAATGTGGATAAGATGAGAAAATGATTTGGGCAATGAACCTCTCAAGGATGTAACAATAAAGAGGGTGAGAGTAGAAGAATTTGAAGAGTCTCTATATAAAGATTGTAGATGAGTCAATCTTGTTTTTCTTTAGGGTTTCTCTCTCAAAATTCTCTCTGGAAGCTTTCTACATTTCGTGGGTATAAGGGGTATTTATATTAGGGTGAGAAAGGAATGTGAAGAGTTAGTTTTTCCAAAATAGAGCTGGCTGGTGACTTGGCCTCACGACTTGACTGAGTCGCGAGTTAACTGAATGGCTAGTCTGGACTTTTTGTCTTGTAGTGCTACAGCTGGCATGATGGTTCAGCTTCTCTGCATGCTTCGCTTGTATGCATCATCTGGCGGCTTGCTAGTCGCGAGCCACCCGCGAGATTCAGTCGCGAGTTCCTGCTTCACTGCATAGTCTTGAGCATTTCTTCACACTCTTTCACACACTACCTGTACATGATTTCCACCTAAATACAGGGTTTCTAAGTACTGAATTACAAGCAAAGTTGACACAAAATAAAGCCAACAAGATGGTTGATTAAATTCAACCTTACAATGTAGAATATAGATTATCGAGAAAAAAAGGGGTTCTTACAAGTTTTGTTGAGAGTCTTGAGACACTTTTTGAAGCCAATTTAATTAAATAACTCAATTGCGTTTTCTAAAGTCTTCAATCAAAGGGACAATAAACAAGTAAATTTTTTATGTAGATCTTTGGAGAGGGTTAATCACAGAAATTGCATCCAAGAGGGGGTAATTGCCTCCCTGGTCGCACCAAGAAATATCACTATATATATGCGGCCTTATGTTAACCCATGATTTATTGAATCGCCTAAACTTAAGCATAAAAATAAAAATAAAAAGAAAGATTAATTTGCAAAGCAACCAAAACTAAGTTTTGTGTCAAACAAAAGCTATTAGCCATTTGATATAAAAACTTATTTTATATTTACAATTTTAGTTACAAAAATTTGAAATTTAAATATTTGATCAATGTCATAATTATCGATCTCAGACTATCTTGAAACTTTGCAAGCATGTTGGGTATAAGAAGATAGTCTAATCAAACAATGGATTTGTCAAAATTCACATCCAATAAAAAAAAAATTGTTTAGTGTAATACAACTTAGAGTTACATTTAGTGTAACTTGAACTGAGCCCATATTTTTCACTTAAATGGTGTTTTCAATGTTATGCGTTGCACACCATTCCATACTTTTCAACGAAATGGAGTTTTGACAAATTAACCATTGAATTGCACTTTTTCTTCATAATTATTTCATCATAATTTTTTTTTAAATTTTAATCTTCTCAAACTTTAAATTATACTTAAAATATGAGTTTGTGAATCAAATGGTAAATAACATTGATTCACATGAAATTTAGTGCGCATATATATATATATATATATATATATTGTTGGGTTAAGATACCTTGACCTCGGTTAATTAATTCAATTACCCAAAATAATTAATTAGGTTCAATTGCATACAAATTATGAAGGCACCAACAAATCACCAAAAATAATAAATGCAGTGGAAAATAAATTAGACACAGTAATTTGTTGACAAATGGGAAAAATCTCATAAGACAAAATTCACACTAGGTGATTTTAAGGTCACCACTCCCAAGAATCTACTAATTAACAATCAAGTGGTTACAAGTATAAGAAATCTTTCCAACTATCATGGCTTATCTCGAAATACCAAACTATAGTTGAACCTTTGCTCCAATACCTAATTGGAATTGATCTTGTAGTAGCATTCTTTCCTTTGATGTACAAACCTCCAATTTGTGACTAACCCTTTACACGGATCCCAGTATGTGACTAATTCTTTTGTACAAATCCTAGCACGTGACTAACTCTTCAACAACCCTTTGATTGTTGTAGTTGTTTGCAATAGTTTCACATAGAAACACCAATAAGATCTTTAATGTTGGTGTTTGAGAATTTGTTTGGTTATAGAACCCAAATGTGTATAAGAAATGCAGCAAGAGCTGTTTTTTTTTTTTTTTTTTTTTTTTTTATTTTTTATTTTTATAGGAGGAGGCTAGGGTTTCAAAAAGAAAACTTTATGAAGCTTTCTAGGGTTGGGGTTTTCTTTCTCCACCTCCATATTTAAATAGGAGCTTAATGGGCCTTGTAAATAGACTCTCCTATTCCAATTAGGTTTACACAAATCTTGGGTTTTCCCAATCCTATACGGATTATACAAACCCATAAAACAAATAGTCATTAGGAATCAAAATGTTGCAGGTTATATTAGACATCCCGTAAGCTCAATAGATCGAGAGGTATTGAGACAAGTATCAAGCTTTAATAAATCTTGATAGATTGACAGGTATCGAGGAGGTTTTGGGACCTGTAAATTCAGCTTTTTTTGAGCAGTTCTTGAGTAATCTTTATGTTTTCAATGAAACCACTTGTAATGATCATCTTGAACCTACTTGAATTTACTCAAATACAAGTAAAGTGCATTTTATCATAAGATATGTCAATTACATAAAAATATGAACCTAACAAATACATACATACATACATATATATATATATATATATATATATATATATATATTGTTTTCAAGCTGTTATAAAGACATTAGGTATGCCATAAAAACATCAATTTATGCCACGAAGACATCAATTTTCCACAAAGACGGGGTGACGAGATACCAAGAAATATATATATATATATATATATATATATATATATATATATAAATTGTTTTCAAGCTGCCATAAAGATATTACGTATGCCACAAAGACATCAATTCTGCCATAAAGGCATCAATTTATGCCACGAAGACATCAGATTATGCCACAAAGAGATCAAACTGCCACAAAGACTGGGTGTCAAGATACTAATGTCACAAAGACTGCGACATTTGGCTAGGGTAATCACACCTTTCATGGCACAAGGGTAAAAATAACATAAAACTCACAGTTAAATGAAATTGGAACTCATAGTTCGTTTCCAGGTAGTTTCATGAAACCTTTTAATATCCAAGCATTTTGCAAAGTTCTCAAAATTTCAAAATCATTTCTTGTCAATAATATTTTCTGTAAGTTTTCCGAATATCACGAATCAAGATAAAACATCTTTAGAATTTGCAAATAATGCAATAAATCCATAAAATCTAGAAATCAAAGATGTTTGTCATTTCCTTGCCAATAATCATGCATTTCCCCATATGCAATGACAAGTCATGCTTCATGAATTTTCCACTTATAATTAATTAATTAATAATAGTACATGTAGTACGTTTTAGGAAAACCATGAATAATGTTGCAAAATGGGTTTAACAATAAAAAACTTGAGTGCAATAATGATTCTTTTAAAAAAATTCCATTAAGAAGCTATTGACCTCGGAAGGCCAACCAATTTTACCTCAACCGGGCATTACATAATCAACCAATCCAGTCACCAGGTCAATCACTAAGAGTATCGAAACCTAGAAACACAATAATCAAACCTATCAATGATGAGGCCTATCACAAAGTACCACTACACTTATCTCCATAATTTGAAGTGATCCCCTAAAATCAAACCAGAGGCCCTAAAGCCTAGCTTGCCCATCCTAGGACATCCAAACAAGCATACAAGAACTCATAGTGCCATAACACAAACTAAAGCATTTTAATTCTCTATTGCAAGCAAAAGTGCATATGTAAGCATAACATAAAACACATCACTTTAAAATAGAGGTAGCATATCTTATGAGTTTCTCTTTTGGGTACTAAATGATTAAACCAAACCATAATTAAAATCAACTTAAGTAAAACACATGAAATATCAAGCCAATCCATTCAACACAGGTTTGAAGTAAATTCCACAAAACCTCAATGTTTTTGTTGTACTTTCAGATTCATTATATAGTTGGCCAGCCATTTTGTAAAATTGGTTTGATCAATGAAATGTAATCTAATTAATTCAAAAATTTAAGGGAATGTACCCCTACATGTATACAAGGTACCAAAGAAAATTCAGCCCAAAATGATTTTTCTATAATTTATTAAAAATCACGTATTACAATTGACTCAAATCTATCCCTAACAACTATAGAATCCAAAGGAAAATTAGTACTATATTTAATACCAGCCCAAATACTTTGAAAGGTTGAAACTTGACTTAAATTAAAAACCACATGTCAAAGCATATTAATAAAAAGAAATGAAACCCATATTCTCATATAAACAATTACCACAATCCCAAATCAAGAAACCAAAACTCATAACTCATAGAGATAATTCATCAAACACTTGGTAGGAAAAAGCCATGTGCTCACACACTTGCACAAATTTATAGTTAACACTACACTCATACCTACATATGCCAAATTCATTCAAAATACAAGAAAACCCTCATTAAAAAATTAACCTCAGTCTCTCATATCAAAGAAAACCCAAATGATTTCTCAAGAAACACATCTCATATGGTTGCCAAACAATACATTAATTTCACCTTATTGAATTAAAAACCTCCAATCAAGTCTTAAATGTCCCAGCAAACTACATAAAATAACCCCCAAAAACAAACCCAGAACATCAAAGAACAATCCTAACCAGCCAGGACAAAAACCCAGATATTAAAAGGTGGGTCAAGGAGACTTTACTTTAGATTCATGTTGGGAGAAGTCACAAACCATGGAGAATAGTTTGGTGGCAAAAATCTAGTGGAAGCTAACTGAGAGACCAAGAGGGAGGACAAATTCGGGAGAGAGAGAGATGGAGGAATGTCCAAGTGTTTGTGTTTGAGTGTGAAAGGAAAAGAGGCAGCCCTTAACTAGCCGGTCAAGAGGGTGAGATATTTACAAAAATTTGTAGTTGGGAGATATGGGGCAGGTGGGGGTCATACATGTGGGTCTTCAAAAATCTATAACCTTTTTTATATTTTATATTTTATATTTATTTATTTTTTTCGGTGTGTAAAGGTTGGGATGTTACAGGTAAGTTCCTTGTTACTTTGACTCACCAAACTTTGCTTATCTTCCAACATTTATAGGTAGTTATTTGTAAGAAAAAGAAAAAAGTAAAAACTCAAGTTTATTTTCTTCATTTTTGTTCATCTTCTTCCTCTTCATGTAAAGGTTATTTTGCCTTGCCCTGGTGCAGGTTTTTTGTTTTTTGTTCTTAGATCATATTCATGGCATCAAATATTACAAGACTTCCATTGTGTCTTTTCTTGATCATCCTTACTTTTGCAATTGCAAACAAATATCCATTGCGAGTCAATGGCGCTGCAAATAATAGCGTGTGCGATTCAACACCAAAAAAGCAGCTTTGCAACTTTTGCTTGACCAGCGGCAACCCTCATTTTGTTGGAGATTTAACAACACAAGCATTGAAGCTAGTCAATTGCTCATTAAGACAAGCTGTAAGAGCGGATGAACTAATCTTCAACCTCTGTAGTCTTTTTCCAAAGAATGCAGAACTTCAATTTGCTTGTGTTGGCTGTCGTGGTTGCTTGGATGCTATAACGAACACTTTAAGCTCTGCAGTTCGGAACGTGAAAGCTAAATTATTTAGTGATGCCAGGGAAGATGTGAACACTACCATATTCTATGAAAAAAAATGCATTTTATTGATGAAATCTTCGCGTAGCTCGATCCCATATACTATTCTCCAAGCTTTAATCTATTATATAGGTTATGCTATGGATGCTAATGCTGCTATCAGGCTGCTCTATGAATAAATTATGTATGATTTTTCCATTTTCAGTTCTATGAATAAAAGGAACAATTAAGTTATGCAAATTGGCTTGCTGTTGGTAGTCTTTGCAATTTTTCCGTGCCTATATGTATATTTTCTTAGAAGAATTATTCAATATTAGGAAGAAATGCTCTCTCTTATCTCATGAATAGGAAGTTCTACTATAAATTTAATTGATAAGACTTGTTACTATTTGAGTGGAAGGTAGTGGCAGCTCCAAAGATTTTTTTTAGGGGGTCATTAAAAAACTTAAATTTAATAAATTTTAATAAAAAGAGAACTTGAATATATCAAGTTACCGAAAAAAGAACACGGAAATATAAGAAGTTTTATAATTTTTTTTTACAAATTTATTTTTATTATTTTGAAATCATTATATGATAGTTCATTATTAGTTGATATTATCTATTGTCAATATGGCACTACTGATTAAGTGACACAATTTTATATTGTTAATGTAACACTCCAACATAATTGCATAATTAAATTACGGGTTTATATATATTTAGTATTATCTTAATTACTCTAAGTGTATAAAGTTTTCTTATTGTGATATTATAAAACATCTATGCTCTTTTAATATTATGGGAAGAAGTTTATAAAAGTAAGGGCTTATATATAAAGTTAT
This sequence comes from Quercus variabilis, assembly GCA_030445155.1. Classification (NCBI taxonomy): domain Eukaryota; kingdom Viridiplantae; phylum Streptophyta; class Magnoliopsida; order Fagales; family Fagaceae; genus Quercus; species Quercus variabilis. The sequence continues at coordinate 8,183,241 of CP129449.1, forward strand.
ATTATTTTTTGGACCTTTTTAGAAATATAAGCTTATAAGGGGATGAAAAGTATAAATGCAAAAAGTTGAAAAAGTGGGGTATGATCTTTTCTTTCCCTGGCATTACACGTGCCCCCACCCCAAAGTCAATTCCCTTATCTTTTCTTTTGTTTTACTAGAAGCTTCTTGCTTCATCTCTGTAAGGTTGAATTTAATCAACCATTGTGTTGGCTTTATTCCGTGTCAAATTTGCTTGTAATTTAGTAATTAGTAACTCTATATTTAGGTGAGAATCATGTAAGGGTAGTAAGGGAGAGAGTGTGAAGAAATGCTCAAGATTGTGCAAGGATATAGAGACTCGCGGCTGGGACTCATAGGTGACTTGTGACTGGCAAGTTGCCAACTGCAGCACACGAGTGAAACGTGTTGAGAAGATGAACAGTCACGTCAGCTGAAGCATTACAGGACAAAAAGTCCAGCTTGGCCATCCTGTTATCTTGCGGCTTGAACTCGTGACTCAGTCAAGTCGCGAGGCCAAGCCGCCAGCCAACCATGTTTTGAAAAGCCCAATGGTTATGAATATCGTTTCGGTGCCTGTTTTGGTTTGTCTATTGGAATGGAATATTTCGATACCGGCCTATGGCGTATCGTTTTAGACCGTTTTGGAATCACCACTTTAAATACACACACACACACACACACACACACACACACACATGTATAATTAATTAAAAAAAATGTTATTACTCATTGTTATTCTTAAGCCAAATTTTATAAATGTAATATCATCATTTATTGAATGTAATATAGTGTTTTAAAATAAATACTACTGTAATAATAAAGTGATTAAATTGATTATTTTAAATTTTAAATTTAAGTATTTTTGTAATAAACAAACATAGCTATTTATAATAAAGGAACTTTCTAGAAAGCCCCCTTTTCACCTTTTCACCTAACCCCACTCCAGTTTAGAGACCCAGACTAGAAGTTTAAGAGCAGGACTGAAGAAGAAGGTTTCAAATGCAGCTAAAATTTGAGCTTCCTCTACAACTGCTCTAAATTTCTGTTCATTTTTTTTTTTTCAAATCATTTGGTAGCTTTGTAGCATATATGATTTGAACTTCTTCAGGTGATCAGTGCTAGGTGGAAATATGTTGTGCTCATGGGTTTGTTAGTTTGAGTTTTTTTTTTTTTTTTTTTTTTTTTTTTTTGGGCTAAAAACTACTATCGGCCGAAATTTACATTTCGGCTGAAATTGACCGGAATGGCCGGAATGACCCGAAACTAGTTGGAATTGGACCCGAGGTGGAATGGGTGGTATTACCAATCTGGATTGCTTCACAGTACGAAATATTCCGGCCGGAACGAAATGGATTTAATAACAATGGAAAAGCCTGACTCTTCGCATTTCACTCTTACCCCAGTATAAATACCCCTTATACCCACGAAATGTAGAGAGCTTTCAGAGAGAATTTTGAGAGAGAAACCCTAGAAAAAAACAAGATTGAGTCATCCATAATCTTTACATAGAGACACTTCAAATTCTTCTACTCTTATCTTCTCCATTGTTACATCTTTGAGAGGTTTTTACCCAAATAATTTTCTCACCATACCCACATTTGTAAGAAGGCTATTTGGTGTTTTGGAAAGCAGTTAAGAAGGGACCAATGGTTATTGATTGATGCTATGGGCTATAACGGAATTTGGTAAGCTAAAGAAGACAAAAGTTCGGTATAACCTTGTTGGAGCAAGAAGCTTGGAGGGCTTAGGTACATTGGGTAGATTAGGCTTGGAGGGTCTTCTGCTGTTCATGTATCCCAACTTCATTCTTTAGTGGATTATTAATCGCTTTGAGGGCGGTGGAGAGGTTTTATAACAATGGATTTAATAACAATGGAAAAGCCTGACTCTTCGCATTCCACTGTTACCCCAGTATAAATGCCCCTTATACCCACGAAATGTAGAGAGCTTTCAGAGAGAATTTTGAGAGAGAAACCCTAGAGAAAAACAAGATTGATTCATCCATAATCTTTACATAGAGACACTTCAAATTCTTCTACTCTCATCCTCTCCATTGTTACATCTTTGAGAGGTTTTTACCCAAATAATTTTCTCACCATACCCACATTTGTAAGAAGGCTATTTGGTGTTTTGGGAAGCAGTTAAGAAGGGACCAATGGTTATTGATTGATGCTATGGGCAATAACGGAATTTGGTAAGCTAAAGAAGACAAAAGTTCGGTATAACCTTGTTGGAGCAAGAAGCTTGGAGGGCTTAGGTACATTGGGTAGATTAGGCTTGGAGGGTCTTCTGCTGTTCATGTATCCCAACTTCATTCTTTAGTGGATTATTAACCGCTTTGAGGGCGGTGGAGAGGTTTTATGTCGAGGGTTTCGGTTTCCTGTTTGATAACACATTGTTATGTTGTCCTTGTGTTTGCATCTCTTTTCTCTTAATTTTTACCATTTAATTTTTGCTGTAGATGTGATTTTATTTGGTTTAGATTGTTTTTCAATTCTGGTATAAGCTTATAATCATTTTCTGCACATACATTGTTTGATATTAAACTTGAACTGGTAATTTGTAAATTGGGGGTCTAAACGTTCATAGTGGTTTATATACTATTTGAACATTCAATCTCTTTTGCTCTTTCTTTTCTTTTTCCTTTGCTCTTACACGGTTGCACCTCTCTCTCACTATCTCACCGAAAATGATAGACATCTCTCTCTAAAGAAGAAACTGAAAGAGTAACACTAAAGTTTTAGCTTCAAAGTTTGTGAGTAAGTAATTAAAACTTCATCTGATTTTGTGTATTTTGATAGCGTAATTGTTTTGTTTATTTTTACTTCTTTATTCTCTAATCTGATTTTAGAAGTTGAACTTGTGATTCTGTTTTAGTAATTTGAAAGTTCGATGATATTGTAGTCTATTAGATGCTTATTAAGGTATTTTGATATGTACAGTATAGGTATAAAAATACCCAAATGAAATGAAGGCATATTGCTATTAGTTGATGATTTTGTAAGAACATGTGTTGAAACTGTCACTGTGACAAATTTGGGGTTTAAAACAAGAAAAATTTTGATTAAATCATTTTCTATAAATTAGGATGCTAGGAGTAGTTTTTATGAATCTTAAGACACATATGGTTGTTATGGAAGTAATCTCACAGCATTTGGATTAATATAAAAATAAAGGTTTAATTTTTAAGTTGCAAGAAATTCTGTCAGGACAGATTTGAGCATGCTTCCTTGTACGATTTTTAATAAATCATGGTTTTATGATTTGGCTATGAACTTTTTATGGTATATACGATACATCCAGAGGAGTAGCCATGTAAAATTACATGACATTTGGATGTGTATGGATGGCCCATTAGTATTTTACAAATGGGGCATTTGCTGCTGAGATGAGCAGTAAACAATGTATAATACACCTGACTTTGTGGATGTAATTTTGAAGTTAGAGTGAATGTTTTGAGCTATAATTTAATGTGCTTATCTTTTGGCATGTCTAGATCATATATGAATTTTTATGCCTTGGTTTCTCTATGTTTTTGTATGTAAATTGTTTGATGAATGTATCTTGTTTTTGGGGGGAACTTTATGTGATGGGAATTACGATTTTCTTGAGTTTGTGAGTTAGGTTGTGATTGAGGTATAAGTTTATATACGTAGGAAGAGTTTGTCAATAATACATTTTGATCTTTCATTTAGGTGATGAGGAGAACATGGACACTTAAGCTCCTTTTGTACAAATCTCTCATGTCTTCTGTTTTCAGGTAAGAGATTTGTGACATGTGCGTTTGATAAGTATAAAAATTTTCACAAATATATTATTTAAAAACGAAGTGGATATGCTACTGTTATGAAACATTTATGTAAAAGCAAAGTTATCAGAAAAATATAGTTTTCAGTTATTCCATTGTTATGATCTGAACTCAGCTAGTAGGGGTTATAGTACTAGTATTTTCATGAAGATTCTGATTGGCCCTTAAAAATGGGACTAGCTTTGCTATACCCGCCCTTGTTGGTAATGGCCAACTTGTGGAGGATGCCAACCTACCTCCATGGTTGAAGATATGTATTATGATATGATCCCAGGTTTACCTAGCATTGTGGGGAATGTTGGATGCCTAGCACATTGTGTTGGAAGCCTCCCAAAGTTGTGACAAACTTAAAATTGGATTAACTAATATGTATCATAAATGAGTTATTAAGCTATTTGGAAATTATAAGAAAAGTATGATGATAAGAAGGTATGTTGAATGTGTTATAAATTTGATGAGAAGTTTACGATAAAGTATTTTATGGTCTATTTAAAGATAAGATTACTAAATTATGTTTAAGTTCCTTATTATGTCCTTTTAATTATATGAAAGGAAAATAAAATATTTTTATCTGGAAGTTCATAAGTTATTTTAAGAATAATGTGAATAGTATGAAGCTATTTGATCAAAATTGGCATATCCATAAAATATTTGATTTACATGCATTTTTATTAAAGGCTCATGGAGCTCAAAACCTTACTAGGTTTCGCAGCTCACCCTATTATATTTCAGTGCATAAGTTCTTCTTGGAAGCAGCGAGACTATTAGAGGTGGCAAGGATTCTGTGATTCTCGTTTGTTTGAATGTATAGTTTTTTGTTGTATAGTAGTTAGCTCTTTTGTTGTATAGGAGGAATCAAGATGTACTTGATCCTTGAGCTCAAATATAATTCAGAATCTTAGTTTGTTTTGAACCCCAGTTGTATGTCTTTGGGGTTAGGTTTGTAATAAGAGTTTTGCTAAACGTTTAGCTATGTAATATTTACATGAATACTTGACATTTTCAGCCAAGTGGTAATCTGGCAAAGTTCAAATGAATGAAGTTTCAAGGTTTTCATCATTTTTGTATATTGTGGTTTTTATGTAAGAAAATAAGCAGGAATTCAAGAAACAAATTCTTGATAAGTACCTTCAGATTAGGTTGGTTTATGTTAGTATTGATGTAAACTTGATATTAATATGTCGGTCATGCTCTAAATTCTGAAGTACAAGTTTGGGTTGTGACAGTTAAGTTTGTATAATATTTTTACTTTTATGAGTTGTCATTATTTTTTATAAAAATATTTTAAACTAAGTGAGAAAATAAGATTTTCTTCTTGTTAATTATTAGCTCTATTTTGAACACCCTAAAATAAGTGTATTTTAGGAAATTTGATTTAAAAATGATTTAATTACACATTCTTTTTATACTCTACTAAATTGTGGATGCATATTCAGGATTCTATTCTTAAATGGTCACCAAACTAATGAATAATAATATTTATTACATTCCAACTTAATGTATTACTTGTAATACATATTCCTATTACCATGTAATAATCACTACAGTGTACCAAACGTGCCCTAAGTGTTTTACTTAACTAATCACATACTTGAACAATTGCTAACTTTACTATTTTTTTTCTTGAATCACTAGCATAAATAACATACTAAGTATCTAATTGTTGTTTGGTTTTAGGCTATACTGATTTGTGATCATGGTGTACAAAATTTTAGTAAGTGTCTGTTAAAATATTTTTAAGGGTAAAATAAATTTAATTGGCCAAGAATGTATTGACTTATTGTGATAAATTAACCAACTAATTAGCCAAGTGAATTAATTAAGTTAATTAACATGCAATACGTGTAGTAGTACAAACAAATCACCAACTAAGTTAATATGCAACGGAAAATAAAGTTGACATGATAATTTGTTTATGAATGGGGAAAACCTCTAAGGCAAAAACCTTACTGAGTGATTTTAAGGTCACCACTCCCGAGAATCTACTATTATCACAACAAGCGGTTACAAGTAAAGCAATCAAGTACCTTATACTAACCTACATTTGAACCCTTACCTTAATACCTAATTGGACTTGTTCTGTAGTGACAATCTCTCATTTTCAATGCACGGCTAGCTCCCAGTACGTGACTAACCAATCGATGCACGGATCCAAGTATGTGACTAACCACCAACTTGAAAAGGATGTTGGCTACAAAATTCTTCAGTTTCTTCAGTTCATCAACAAGATGAAAATCACGAAACTCCTTGGTTACAAAACCCTATGGCGTACAAATGCAGCAGCTTCTTGAAGAGAAAGATGAACTAGGGAAAATTGTCTCCGGTTACAATATGCTTGTGAAAAACTTTTGCATGAAGCGATACTCACTTGCATAAGCTTTGACGGCCCTTAAAATAATCCTTATATATGTTTAAGGTTGTGAGAAAAGAAAGCCTAAACAAATATACATGGATTGGAGTGAAATCATAACTGAAAATTTGATTTTCGTAAATCTCGATAAATAGGTTATCTATTGAGCAACTGTCGAGCATAAGGCAAAAGCTGCCTTTTAAACTTTGATAGATTTATCTGTCGAGCTTTAAAATTCAGCACTTCTTCACTTGATTCTTAGACAGACTTGCATGGCTTTAACACTTGGACTTGAAACCTTATTTCTTGAATAATTAAACACATCCTAGATCTACCCAATTACAAGTAAAGTGCATTTTGTCAAAGGATTAGCCAATTCTATATTGACATATGTTCCTAATATGATTCACATATGTCCTAACAAAACTAGTAAAAATATTATATATATATATATATATACACACATATACACACACATACTTTTTTTTTTTTAAAGTCAGGGAGTTCAAACCCCCTAAACAACAAATGCCCCTGCCCCTAAATAGAAGGAACATTACTCCTCGAGTACGGAAAAATTATGCTTCCTCTCCTTGGTGTGACTATGACAACTATATATATTGAGAAGCTAACAACTATATTTAAGTAACTGAGAGAGAGAGAGAGAGAGAGAGAGAGAGAGAGAGAGAGAGAGAGAGAGAGAGAGAGAGAGAGAGAGAGAGAGAGAGAGAGAGAGAGAGAGAGATTTGCATTTAGTGTTGTATATGTAATAAGTCAAATACAGTAATCTTAAAACAACTGAAACACAACACAACATATATGGTGACCATGGGGGTGTTTGGTTTGCCGTGATGTGTCTTTAACGTGATATACATTAGAATGATGTGACATTAAGATTTTTGGTTTATTTTATTTTTCTAACATGATCATAATTTAAAATTACAAAATATATCACATCACCTTAATCTCATCACCTTCTTAAACAATGTAATGCTGTATTCTTGTATTGAGATTACATTAATGTCAAATTACAATAACGTAATATTATAGTGTAATGTAACATCACGACGAACCAAACGTCAAACTATTTTAGCACACATAAATTATCAATATAAAACCATACCAATCCATATCATATACTATATAATAAAAGTTAGCTTAGAAGCCGTGGCTACGCCAAGTGGCTTTACTAAATTGCAAGAATTGTTTTAGATTAAAAAAAAGATACAATTTTTGTTCTTATCTTCTTCTCCTATAATTTTTAAGTTAATAGAAATCTTAATTTAATTACAATTCAAATTCGTCATCTAAACATTTTACTATTAATTTATTTGATACTATTAATTTTTACTTAAATATATAAATACATAGTCATAAGAAAAAAAAAAAAAAACAGCAACGTTATTTGTTCATACTTCATACCGATTAACCAAACTTTTTTTTTTTTGGATTAAAAAAACTGTAAATAACGTAATACTCCTAAGGATTTGAGTTTAAAGTAAACACCTTCTCCTTAAAATTATATATATAATGAAGGAGTATACATATATACTTATAAGTATTAAGTATATGACATTTTTGTTATTCCACTTTTTTATGAGATAGCAACAAACACATTGATTTAATTAAAAATATTAATTTCAATAGGATTTAAATTCTATATCAAATGGCTCTACCTCTATATATAAACTTACTCTAATATGTGAATGCTTAAATCCCATGACAATTCATGTATGCATTCTTTCTTCATTATTATTTTTTCATTTTATTTAAGCTATTTTTCTTTAACTTCAAAAAGAATTAATGAAAACTTCTCACACAAGTACTTAAATTCATGAATTCTACATTAGAAATTGTTAGATAGATTAACCCAATTCATAATATTAAACTTTTGTACTCATTTGTTATCTTCATGAATTCTACATTAGAATTGATAGATAGATTATCCCAATTCATAATATTAAACTTTTGTACTTATTTGTTATCTTCTACAATAATTGGTCCAAGTTTTCGTTACATACTCACACTAACTCACGCTTTCATCTCTTAAAGTGATAGAGGAAACAAATAGGTATAATCTTTGTTCTTTTTCTACATTTATATCTTAATTTATGATTTTTGTTAGTTTCTTAATTTGAAATTATGAATAAGTTTGATTATATTCTTAATATTAAATTTAATTATTGTTTATAGGTTTTTAGTTGTGTTATATTCTTCTAAAAAAATAAAATAAAATAAAAGAGTTGATACCAATTTGGCAACAAAGCTAAATAGATAAGCCTAAGAAATGTTTACTAATAATAGTTTTATGACTTTATCGCTAACTTTTTATTAATGTGATTTTAAGAAAAAAAAATGAATGGATAGTTAATTTATTAACGTGATTTAAACTCCACTAATCTTTTTTTTTTTTTTTTTTTTTAAGGAAATGGTGTTAAAAAAAAAAAAAAATCAAAGTGATTTGATATTTATTAACTGCTATGCATGTGCTAACTTCTAACTACCTAAAGCAACATTTGAAATAGCAATCCATATGAAATACCATTTGTGGGGCCCAAGGGCCCAGAATCCCCGGCCCACCTTTGGGTGGGCCCAGGGCCCGAGCCGAGGATACACCTATCCTCGGCGAACCTAGCCTAAACTGGTTAGGGGACAGGCTTACTGCATGGAGTCACATCCACACTCAACCACCCTGCCAGGCCCTCCAAGTCCCATCAACGCTGACAAGACCCTTCACTAAAAAGCCTTGGGGGAAGCAACCCAAGGCATGGGAGAGAACCTGCCTGATGGGACAAGTCCTGAGCCACTAGCCCGGATGGCCAACAGCTGTAAGGCCAGGATTGAGCCAGAGGGAGTATAAAAGTTAAAGGACCTCCCTAGTGCAGGGGGCCTCCTCGGACCCCAGCCGAGGAGCAACCCCAGGCGGAGAGCAAATAAACTAGAAGTTTAAAGAAGACCGAAAAATGGCCGGCCGGAGCCAAACCCTTTTGGCCCATACTCTACAAATTCATTGTCGGGGGCCCACCTCCGAAAAAGGAGCCCCTACAATTGGCGCCGTCTGTGGGAAGGGTTAGAGTGCCGGCTGGCGCAACCGGCGATCGTTCTAAAGCAATTATCGCTCAGAAATTGACGATGCAAAAAAAAAGAGAGAAAGCAAAGGAAAAGAGGAAGAGAAGAAGGGCAGTGCGAAAAGAAAACTCAACAACAAGTAAAAGAAAGGTCTTTTATTAATTCAGAAGAAATTACAAGAGACTACAATTACAACTCTCATTATTTCATAAAAAAAAAAGAAAAAAAATTAATTACAAATACAATCAGAGGCTCAGACAGACGTGTTTTACAAGAACTCCTACCAGCTGATCCTACAATCGGAGGCTCAGGCGGACCGGTCTCGGGACTGACTGGGCAAGAGACTCGCAAAGAATTGCCGTCAGGAATGAGGGAAGTGTCAAGCCGTGCTCTTATTGGCGTTAAGAGAATGGGAGAGCTTGACAGGAAGAGCACGGGCCGGGGGGCTAGGGGCTGGCTCACCTTCAAACCAAAACTTCAACAAAGTGAGGAGCCCCCAGACCCCGGGACACCCTCCCTCGTGATGCTTCCTCGACCCCCTCCGAACTACACGAGCATTGACCGTCGGAGACGGCAATACTCGGGCGCCGGCCATGACGGGAGTTCGCGTGCTCCCTCCGTCGGAGGTGCACTCTGGGGGAGGACGTTAGGTATTTCAGTGACGTCCCCCCTAGCCACCATGAGAGACTCAGCCAGTGTTACGCCTGAGCTCTGCCGTGCCGGCAGCCCAGTGGGGACTGCGGCCACGGCGGCACTTGGCTCCAGGTCTCCTAACTGCGGTCACGACCATGGTGGCGGTATCAAAGGGGCTCAGAAGGATGTAAGAGTGTGTGTCTGTTTGTGGAGGAGAGTTCATTGAATGAGGAGAAACGCTCCCCCCAGAACGCCTTTCATGGGGGGGGGGAGGGGGGGGTTGAAAACCAACGGGGGCTGAACCGCGCGGAATTCGAAGGGGAATCGTCAAGGGGAATTAATTCCCACCCAGTTCCAAGGGGATTGCCAGCCGCCCGCAGCGTGTCGATTCACGAGGGCATTAATGGAGGCGCGTTACGGACACCGAAGCGTCAAACAGGAAGTGCGGAAGGCCAGGCGACGCCTCGTAAACCAGGAAAATGGGAAGCACGGACCAGAGGTAGGACTAGCCCCACGTGCGAAGTCACGAGCCGACCTGAGGAAAGAAAGTTCACGGAAAATACCCGAGGATAACCCCCGCCAAAAATGAAGTCCTCGGATCCGAGGACAAAATCCTATTGGAGGCAACGGTGCAATCGTGGTACAATAGCTCTTGCTCCCGCACCCTGCAAGGGGCTAGGGGGATGGACCCCTACCCGACGTGGGACTGAGTTGCCCAGAGAGGTGAACACTGTGTCCTCACGCTCGGGAGCCACATGGAAACGATGGCAGCAACTGTACCTAGGCCTTGCATGGTCCTCGGACTCAAGCCTGCGGGGAGCTGACCACTCGTACTTAAAGGGCAGCAACCGTACCTAGGTCTTGCATGGTCTACGGACTCAAGCCTAAGGGGAGCTAGCCACATGGAAACGATGGCAGCAATTGTACCTAGGTCTTGCATGGTCCTCGGACTCAAGCCTACGGGGAGCTGACCACTCGTACTTAAAGGGCAGCAACCGTACCTAGGTCTTGCATGGTCTACGGACTCAAGCCTAAGGGGAGCTAGCCACAGGGAAACGATGGCAGCAATTGTACCTAGGCCTTGCATGGTCCTCGGACTCAAGCCTACGGGGAGCTGACCACTCGTACTTAAAAGGCAGCAACTGTACCTAGGCCTTGCATGGTCCTCGGACTCAAGCCTACGGGGAGCTGACCACTCGTACTTAAAGGGCAGCAACCGTACCTAGGTCTTGCATGGTCTACGGACTCAAGCCTAAGGGGAGCTAGCCACATGGAAACGATGGCAGCAATTGTACCTAGGTCTTGCATGGTCCTCGGACTCAAGCCTACGGGGAGCTGACCACTCGTACTTAAAGGGCAGCAACCGTACCTAGGTCTTGCATGGTCTACGGACTCAAGCCTAAGGGGAGCTAGCCACAGGGAAACGATGGCAGCAATTGTACCTAGGCCTTGCATGGTCCTCGGACTCAAGCCTACGGGGAGCTGACCACTCGTACTTAAAAGGCAGCAACTGTACCTAGGTCTTGCATGGTCTACGGACTCAAGCCTAAGGGGAGCTAGCCACATGGAAACGATGGCAGCAACTGTACCTAGGTCTTGCATGGTCCTCGGACTCAAGCCTACGGGGAGCTGACCACTCGTACTTAAAAGGCAGCAACTGTACCTAGGTCTTGCATGGTCTACGGACTCAAGCCTACGGGGGCCGACCACCCGTAACTAGAAGGCAACGACTGCACACGGGTAGCTACCTACTTTACGACAGGGTCAAAGTACTGCTTGGTCCGAGAATCCGTCCCCGTGAAGAAATTAACTACCTAATGAAGGGCCTAACGGTCGATCCGACCACTCAAGAAGGGACCAGCTGAACTGACGGCCTTCCGGACCATAGGGGCCGAGGTTGGCAAAACCCTCCTCCCCGTCCGAGGGTACGTGCAGCGGGGTTTTTGAGGGGCTATTGTGGGGCCCAAGGGCCCAGAATCCCCGGCCCACCTTTGGGTGGGCCCAGGGCCCGAGCCGAGGATACACCTATCCTCGGCGAACTTAGCCTAAACTGGTTAGGGGACAGGCTTACTGCATGGAGTCACATCCACACTCAACCACCCTGCCAGGCCCTCCAAGTCCCATCAACGCTGACAAGACCCTTCACTAAAAAGCCTTGAGGGAAGCAACCCAAGGCATGGGAGAGAACCTGCCTGATGGGACAAGTCCTGAGCCACTAGCCCGGATGGCCAACAGCTGTAAGGCCAGGATTGAGCCAGAGGGAGTATAAAAGTTAAAGGACCTCCCTAGTGCAGGGGGCCTCCTCGGACCCCAGCCGAGGAGCAACCCCAGGCGGAGAGCAAATAAACAAGAAGTTTAAAGAAGACCGGAAAATGGCCGGCCGGAGCCAAACCCTTTTGGCCCACACTCTACAAATTCATTGTCGGGGGCCCACCTCCGAAAAAGGAGCCCCTACACCATTTATCCGTATGAAACAAAGGGATTATAATAAGAACTAGCTAGATAGGGATAAGATGACACCACCACCACCATTGACCTACATGCAAGTATTTTTTTTGCACTTTACATGCACTTAATTTGTCTTTCACATAATATGTAAAGTTAGTTTGGTTTGGTTGTGTATATTATAGTTGTTTGCCACATATATTTTTTGGATTAAATAGTTGAACAGTGTTGAGATAAAAAGACTTGCAAAATTAAAAAGAAGATTGATTACAAATGAACAATGATTTCTCTATTAGGAGTGCTATTACTTAGAGTTATAAACAATTTCATGGTATAGTTAGAACTAGAAAGACAGATCTATATTGTTTGAAGTTGAAAGTAAGTTCATAAATATATGTTTTTAAATTGGTTATATTTATTTATATAATATTATAATTATTTAATCATTCTTTATTTATTCAAAAACATTAGTTATATTTTTATTTTTAGATTAATATATGTTTATTGAGTTGATGTTACACAAACTTATGTCTTTATTGGGGCATTTTGATTAAAAAATATACACACATGTAGCATGATTTTTACTTTCAATTATGAAAGCTTGGATTTGTGCTAAAACACAAGAGCATGCTCAAACCTTCAATTAAAAATTATGGCTAGATAGCTTTTACTATAACTTATACTAAATGCGGAATAAGAGTAAATAAGCACAAAGAACCATTAACACTACTCTAAGCCATATTCATCCATTATCAATAGTAAAATGAAAGCTTAAAGAGTAGAGAAGAGAGATATAAACACAAGATAACTCCGAGATGTGTTATTGAAGAGGAAACCGAAGAACTCGATGAAAAACCTCTCTGCGACTCTCTAAGTCGAAATTGATCCACTAGAGAATAAAGTTGGAGTACACGAATAACAAAAGACCCTCAAAGCCTAGTCTACCACACGTACTTGAGCCGTCCAAGCTCCTGCTACCAATTGACTTCTCAGAGCCTTGTATTCTCTAACTTTCTAGATCCCGCAATTCAGCTCGATTGCATCTGTTAATAAATGGCTTCTTTCAATACTTCCTAGTAGCACCAAATCTCACTTTACAGTCAAAATAAGTGTGGTAAGTGTTTAGGCTAGCAACCTCTCAAAGATATAGAGATGGAGAGGTAGGAGTTGAAGAAAACCACAAAGAAATGTGTAGATGATTGTGTGTATAACAATCTCTAACTCTCAAGTGTATTTTCTAGGGTTTTCTCTCTGAAAAGAACTCTTTATAGTGTGAGTTTGGATTGCGCTCAATGTTGCGGCCTGTTTTCTCCTTTGCGTTTTCCTTTTTTTTTTTTTTTTGGGCCTGATTTTGCTGACTTTGTGGGACAAAAAATACTGTTCATGACAGTGTGCGCACTGTTCATGCAATATTTAATATTAAAAGTGGGTCCCACGGTACTATTCACACATTTAAAAATTATTTTGCTACAGTGTTTTCAGCAACATTCAGTTTTTAGCAACTTTCAGCAACAATAAGTTGTATCCCAACGGACCCATAATTTGTGGGTAATAAGGATATATATATATATATATATATATATATATATATATATATATAGTGTGAGTAAAAACTTGGTAAAGCAAAACACAATTTTTTGCCAAACAAAGAGTTTCGCGAGTCCTTTGCAGGTTGGCCTTACCCGTGAGACAGTCGCGAAAAATCTAGTCCGGCACAACTTTTCATCTTCTAGTCATGTGCTCTACACGTTGCTTTTTTTGCGAATTGCTTCTCACAAGACAGTTGCGAGCTAGTTGTAAAATCCACTTGTTCAACTTTTGAAGCTTGATTTTTCACCGATCTATCACACTCATCCCTTACAATTAATCTCACATACATATAGGGAAAATGATTGAAGAAATTATAATCAAATTTAGCAGGGAATTAAAGCTAACACAATATAGTTGGAAATCACAACTTTACAAATTATAAAATAATAAATCATTTAGCTATTATTATTTTAACAAAAATTATTTGTTTTATGGGTTTACACTTAACTTTGTTTCAATTGTTTTATGGATTCAGATTTTTTTCATTCATTTATACACACACATATGTAGCATGATTTTTACTTTCAATTATATAATAATAATTATTCATTTAGCTATTACTTTTTTAACAAAATTATTGTTTTATGAGTTTATACCTAAAACCATGCAACGCACATGGGTCTTAAACTAGTTATTAGATAAAATCATAATATATGGTATTTAAGATATTCCTAAAGTATTATAACACACCTCACGGGATGCCTTCTACTTTTTTTTTTTAATATTTTTTATTTTATAACAAGATGCCTTCTACTTAAAAGCTGTCATTGGACAGCCTCGGTTATAAATAATATCGAATCATCTATCACTTTGCCAACCTCGGATTGGGTCTATTTAAAAAAAAAAAAAAGGATATTATTTATTTATTTATTTTATAAATATTAAGCTATCTAAAATTCTTGAAATACTTGAATAGGGTATCTGTTCCCATTTGTTTGAACAACCAATGCCAATTATGAAGTTAGCTCAATTGGCACATCTTTTAAGATGTAGATGAGTAGATCTTTTTGCTCTTAATTTTTGTATTATTCAAAATAAATTATACACACACATATATATATATATATATATATATGTATGTATTCCTTGTTTGGGAAATACTTACTATTTAGAAATTTAAATTCTTTGTAAGTTAATAAACATTGTTGGTTCTTAATCTATTCTATCTAATTGTATATTGTATTTTAAAAGCATTTTGATTCTACATGATGCTAATTAAAGAATTTTGACATCTTCATAATTAAGAACACAAAATAGTTTAGGTAAATTGATCACTCAAGAAAAACAGTTTAGAGTTTAGTATTTTATATTTATAGATACTAGTTGCTAACCTTCATTTGCATTAATATGATAAGACATATGCAATGCACTATAGTTAAATAACACTTCTCCATTATCCAAAAGATTAGAAATTCAAAAAACTTAATCCATTTATAAAAATTGATAGAATGGACCGAATTGGACTGATGTGGACTGAATAGACCGAATATGGATCACATGAACCGAAGTAGACCAAATGGGCTGAAAGGATCAAACCAGACCAAATGGACCGATGTGGATTGAATGGATCAAAGATGGACTAAATGGACCGAAGTAGATTGAAATGGACTGAAGTACACTGACATGGTCCGATGTGGATTGAATGGACCATCACCATAGTTTCACAATAATTTCCTTTTTGTATAATTTCAAAATGAATGGTGGCACTGCTAAGGCATGAACCATCACCTTGCATAGCCCAAAATCTGGTGCCAAGAAGAAGAAGAACCACTAAATATATCTTCAACTTCATCATCATTATCATTTCACTTCGATATAACCATTTGAAATCTCTCTCTAACTCCCTCTCAATACTTCCTCAATTCAAGTGCATCTCAAAGCACTTGTTTCCTCTAAGTTCTTATCGATCTTCTGTTAGCTATTTCTCACGCGTTACCAAAATCTCTCATAGGTAGCCATTTTGACACAGTGTAATCATGTAGGAACTTGTAAGTGTTGTATATATGACTAAACTCTAAAAACACCTTGAACCCACAAGGTAGAGAACTGGAATTTTTTTGATAATTGGCTTCTAATTTTTGTTTTACAACTTAAATAGCCAATATAATTAGTTGCACCCAAAAAACTTAATGCCTAAAAAAATATTTTTGAAGATATTCTTTTTAATATCCTGTCATAAAATTAAAGGACCTAATTAGAAAATTAAAATCTTATTCTAGAAATGTTCAATAATTACAAAAATGAAACAAAAGTCTTCCAATGACGTGTGTAACAACTTAATAACCTACCGTTGAAGTACTCTACTATGGCTATAAAATGAGATCTGAAATCGTTCTAACTTCCAAGAACTGTGAGTTAAAAATCCTGTAGATCTTCTCTTGTTTTACTCTCATATTTTCATGTTGAGAATAACTAAGGAGCTATTGCATATTGTTGGATCATTTAAATTACTTCTGTATTTTAAAAAAAGAAGTTTAGGAGCCTTTAATATATATGCAATCCACCACCCAAGCAATCTATCACTCTCCCTCTTGCTCCTGAACCGCTGAACCAATAGATTTGGCTAAAGCTGGGTTTATTTGCGAGCCTTACTATTCCATCAGTCAATACCCAGTTGGGGGAGCTCCACCTTGGTCCAAGCAAGCGTTCTTGATGAAGTTGATCCAAATCTTGAACTTTACCAAGACAAAACCTTAAGCTCTAATACCAATTGTTGTGCAAATAACACCCCTTAATCCAAAATAATAGCAAAGACAAAAATAAATAAGCGCACACATAGAAAATACAAAGAATTTATGTAATTTAATAAATTGTCTACCTCCCAACAAATTGCACGCACATAAGGCAAGAATTTTCTCTGTTAAGACTGCCTATCTGGTGGCCATCTGACTAGTGGCGACTCCATGAATTTTTCCCAGAGTGTTCCTTAATGAAGCATAATTTTTCCTAGTAGCGGTTTCGGGAATTTTTCCTAAATGTATTGTTGTTTAGTTGTTTCATTAATTTGTTTGTTTTTTATATAATTTTTCCCAGTAGCGGTTCCAGGAATTTTTTCTAAATGTATTGTTGTTTAGTTGTTTCATTAATTTGTTTGTCTATTATAAACTATAATTTGTTATATTATTGTTTCATTAATTATAAAATTATTAATTTTTTTTATAGCAAAATTATTAATTGTTGTTTAGCCTAACATAATTTAATTTGTTTGTCTAATATAATGTATTGGTTAATTAAATTATCAATTATTGTTTATTGGTTGCTTTCCCCAATTAATTATTGGTTAATTAATATTCCAAACAAACAAAATTAATTAGTTCAACTAATTACTATGGTTGTTTGATACTTGGAATATCACACTATTACTTAACCCCCCAAAAAAAAAAGTCAATAAATTGTAGAGCACAAAAATATATAGGCACAATAGCTTAAGTCCAAGTCTAAAAAAGAGTGATTTATTACATATTTTATGATTATTAGTTGAATTAATCAACTAACACATAGCACATAGCCATATTTATTAATTATTAATTGCACACTTGCACAAAGACTATCACGCAGCACATTTGCACTACCCTGGCCCCATGCCCCATCCACCCCCTAATTCAACAGACAAGCTCCAATGCCCTATGGCCCAAATCACAAGACTAGAGCCAATTAGATAAAACTAATTTATTGTATCTCACCAAAAGACACCAACACCAATACTAAAAGACAATTAATAATCTCACCAACACTTTACACCAACACCAACACCAACACCAACACCAACACCAGATAAAGCCAAAAGCAGGGTACATATTAATAAATAAAGCCAAAAAGGGGGTAAATATTAATAAAGAGAGACTAAGATGAAGAGAGAGAAAGATTGAGAGATTGAGATGAAGAGAGAGAGACTGAGATAAAGAGAGAGAGAGAGAGTGAGAGACTGAGATGAAGAGAGAGAGAGACGACAAAGATGAAATACCTTGGTCTTTGTGGTTGAGGGAGCAGGGAGACCTGAGGTTAAGGGGTGGCGCCATTGGGACTTAGGCAGCACATTGAGGGGAGGAAGACCGATTCGATGTATTCTAGTGATCTCCTTCTCCAATCCGGCAATCCATTGGGTTTGGTGTTCTGGAGCTTAGTATATTGGGTTTATGGGTTAGGTTTTTTTCTTTAGACTTTAGGTTAGGTTTCTTTCTTTCTTTCAAGCATTGTCCGTTGGTTTTTGAGAATTTGATTTCAGTATATTGGGTTTTGGTTTGTTCAGTTTTTTTTTTTTTTTTTTTTTTTTTTTTGGAGAATTCGTGGGTTTGCTACTATAATCTGTTGGGTTTGCTAAGCTTTACCTTAGTTTGTTTTCTTTTTTCTTTTTTTCTTTTTTTTTTCTTTAGATTGGGTTTGCTTTATTGATTGATGTTGGGCTTTTTTTCCTAGTGGGCTTGCTCTGTTACATTTTTTTTTTAAAAAGATTTTAGTTCATTTTTTCTTTTTTTGGTTTTTTGCTTGAAAGTAGAATAAATAAATTTTATTTATTTATTTGAGAGTGTTCCTAATTTTGATTAAGAGTATTCCTAATTTTTTTTAAAGGGTAAACAAATAAAAAAAAATTTAATTATTATATATAATTTTTTTTTTCTTCAGTTCAGGGTGTTCCTGAACACCCTAAAATCAATGTGCCGTCGCCACTGCATCCGACAAAAGCAGCAGCCAAGTGGGGAGCATTCTTTGGCAAGGGTGCATGGATAGAAATATGTGGCAGAAACTATATATGGGCGCTCAATGTCCCTCCCAAGATTCGGACTTTCGCTTGGTGAGCATGTTCGAATATTCTACCCACCAGGGACAACCCTCCAGCGTAAGAAAGTGAGGATTGAAGAAAGGTGTGAACTCTGTGACCACTTCTCTGAAACAGCTAGCCACATACTGTGGGAATGCCCTTTCGCTAGCCGTCAGCTTTAGTTTTTGATTCACATTTTTGTTTTTCCTATACTGGGCTATCTTTTTAGCTGTTTTTTCTTGGTCTGTTTTAGTTTATATTCGTCTGTGCAGCGGGTTTGCCAGACCACTCTGTATGCAACTTTCTTTTTTCTTTAATATAAGTTCTATCCTTTATCTCAAAAAAAGAAAAAAAAAAAAGAAAAAAAAGAAAAAAAAGAAAAAAAAAAAAACAACAACAACAACAACGAAGAGAGATAAAATCTACTATAATTAGTAATTACAACGTTAAACCTCTCTTACAATTGCATTCCATTTCCTACTGATGACATACATCAACTTTCTATTGAAACTTAGTAATTTTGTTCAAAGACATGTGACTTTGTCTCTTAGCGGGTGTGTTAATTACTTTGGTTTTATGTACTACTGTTCCATCACATGCTTCAAGATCATTCCTATATTGTTTAGCAAAAAAGATCATTCCTATATTTTAAATACGTTGGTAAGAACTTTTTTGATACATTTTAGAATATAGGTAGGGTGGCACGTGAAAGGCATGTACTACCTCTTGAGTTAGAAAATTAAAATAAAATTTTTATTTGAAAAAATATGAAACTACATACATAATACAAAGCTGATCTTATTTATATAACAATTTTAATTGCTAATCACATACAAAGTTATGGTAGCTATTTAATTAACATATGAGTATCTATTTTATTATAATAGTTTCTTAGTACTTATTTGCTAAAGACTATCCACTCACTAAAACTTTTAAGAATGGTAATAAATATTATCATTTTCCAACAATAAGTAACTGAGTTTTGCTAAGATATTGTCACAATATTTAAATTTTTGTAATTAATGATGTCATATGTTATAATTGAAGTTTTTCATCAAATACCTTCAACCATACACAATGAAAAAATTTTCATTCTTACTTTCTTGTTTATCATTCTACATGAGTCTAGGTGTAATATTTAGCTTACTTAGTTTCTAATGAACACCCATTTTAGGCAAGAAAAAAAAAAAAAAAAAAGATAACAAAATGCGTGTGTCATCGAATTTCCCATTAGATAAATTATAAATTTCAAATATTTAAACCTAGAAAATTAATATTTTTTAGGTAATAAATAAAACACCTTATACTACCATTAGATCATTACTACCATCTAAAACTCAAAATATGTGAAGAAAATTTTTGGAATGTTAAAATTTAGTGAGAGTATTTTAGACATTACATAATGTAATATTTTAAGAATCATAAGTTTTCATTAGGGTTTAACCAAGAGAATAACAATATAACATATTTGCTTTTTTCCAAAATATTAAGGGGAAAATTGCTTGATTTTAAAGTTTAAGAAAGAATTGTGAACTACCCCAAACATAAAGGATGAAAAATATTTTTATCCTAAGTTTTTCTTATTATTATTATTATTATTATTATTATTTTGTGCATGTGTGTAAAACTATGTATTTTTACTTAAAATGGTGTGTAAAGATAAAAATACAATAAAAAATACAAAAAGTCAACCCAAGAAAACTATATGTAAAATAGTGAATTTTGGCTTAACAAAGTTGACTAAATTTAAAAAAAAAAAAATTCTAGAAACACAACACAATGGGACAACATTTTAGTAATACCTTTATAATTTTGTTATATTTTATTTTGACTCATAAAAAATTGACACTTTAGTAGTTGTGAAAATATTATGACAACAACAAAGTGTCTTAATATTTTCACAAGAGATATACTATGTCCACAATATTTTCACAACAAATTATAAAGTAGTAGGTTGTTACAAGTTGTTATTGGTAGACAAAAAAGTAATTTCATTGGTAAGCTTAAATTAGAACCAATAACAATTTACCACCTATGATTTGTTATGAAAATGTTGTGGATGTCGAATTTCTTTTTTCACAATACTTTTATTTTTAGTCTTGGTTGGTTCCAGTATGATATATTATTTTATTTTATTTTAGGCTATAAAAAATTAACACCTCAACAATTGTGAAACTTTTATGACAATTTATTGTGATAATATTTTATTCTTTTAGGGAAACAACTCATATGCAGATAAAAAAAATAAAAAGTATGTTCAATAAAAAATATTTCCCAAAAAAAAAAAAAGAAAAAAAAGAAAAAGAAAAAGAGAGAGCCTGAAACAGTTTGGCTTGAATAAACAAAAACTAGTGTAGCTTTGCCCATTGACGCTTTTTATGTATAGATAAAGACAATTTTGAAATAAAGATCAATGGTCAAGGACTAAACATGCAATTTGACATTTTTTTTTTGGCTTAAGACAAATCAACTACTAAAATTAAGTGTGTATTTATACTCAAAGAGCATCTCTAATTTAATTTAATCTTAATTTTATTTTTTTTAGTTTATTTTTCTTAGTTGACCTCTCTTATTAAGTGTTTGGATATTTCTTAAGATATATATATATATATATATATATATATATATTATATATAAAATTGAAAACTTTTAAATTTTGGTTGAGCTCAAAATATTTTATTTTGAGTGCTCACACTTTTATATGTTAATATTCTAATATATATTGCTTAATTGAATTTAAATTATATATTATATTTAAACTCTAAATTAAAATTTTGCCATGTCATCTTTCATTTAAAAATGATTGAATAGATAGTTTCATGTACAAATTCAAGAAAAATTTGTTGTTTAAATTTAAATTTTAAATAGGCATAGAACTCGATATTGCAATAGCGTCAAGTTCCAAAACAAGGGTATTTTGCTACATATTTTAGAAGGAGGCGATTTGGTTACATAGTTCGAAATTAAGGCTAAAAAACCATTTTCTCTTAAATTCAAACATAATAATTTTTTATATTTTTTTTATGATGTGGAATCTCACCAAGGTGGGGCCTTTTGGGGTTTAGACCCCACCTCTAGGGAGAAAATCTTGGATACATGATCCTAGCTACTATTAGAAGCATAATAAATATAGGATAAGGTTTCTCTCCAAAATAGTTTGGAAGGAAACTCTTCAAACTCTTTCTATATCTTTTTATTGGATGTGATATTCAAAAATTTAACCGTTAAATTGCATGTTTTTTATATTCTTAACATATGTAAAATTTCGTTTAAATTGAATGTTATTTACAATTTGATCATTAAACTTATTTCTTATGTATAATTTTAATTTTAGACCAAAAAAAATTGAAATTTAAATATTTAATGGATGACATAGCTATTGATCTTTGATCTTCTTGAAATTTTAATTTGCAAACATGGAGGTTATAATAAGGACATTTAATTTAAATATTATATTTTCAAAATTCACATTCAATAAAAAGATAAATGAGGAGTTTGAAGGGTGTTTGCAAAGATTTTCATTTCAAGTGGTACAATTTTTGTTCAAAAATTGCAAATTCATAAGTTCTATATAATCTCGTATGTCTGATGGTCGTACGAAATTTCTAGAAATTTTGATGCAAAAGAAACTTGTAATCTCATACATCTTATATACAACTCTCGTACATCTGAGATTCTTTGGACTTTGATTTTTTATTTGATTATCATTGTTTCTAATTTTCTATCACTCTACCTCTACTAAAGAGGAATTAACACTTTTTCATATAAAAAATTGGGATTAAACATTACTTTTCCACTATCAAAGTGGAATCAAACTTGTATTACAACATATATATATATATATATATATATACAAAAGATATAATTTCTACTCTAACATAATCTAAGTGTATATGTGTGTGAAGCTCTTTCTTTTGGAAAATTTGAACTCCGGCACTTGCCCCCACACCTTACAAGCGTTTATACTTGTGGAGTGACCACCGCACCAAGGATACACGGTGGTGTATTACAACATATTTGAATATACAAGAAAGCTTTTATATAAATAATTACTATAATTATATAGTTAATATTTCCGTGTAAAAAAACAATGGTAATAAATATCTATTAATTTTTTTTTGATAAGTTAATAAATAGTTAAATACCCATTAATAATTACTATAATTATATATTTAATAACTCCATTTAAAAACATAATCATGATAGGTACCGATTAATAACTACTATAATTATCAAAATTTCTTTTATTAATATACTCCAAACACAATCAAAATAAATTTCTATCATAGACTAACATAATTATTAATTAAATTTCATTTTTATATACAAAGTAAAAGAGAGTGAAAATAGTTTTTTTAGATAATATAATATTTTATTGAATTGGTTACATTCCCTTACTACTAATTAGTTGTTAATCTCAAAAATTGAAGAAAGTCAATAAAAAGTCCATATCAGATCCATTATATCTCTGTGTTTTTCAGTTTTTACCATAGGGTGATATCTCTATAAAAAAGGCCTAAAACTTGCCACATATTTAGTCCACCAAAAGTAGAAGTTTGTCCAAACCAAAGGTTAGCTCTCCTCATTAGGGTTTCTATTCTCCTTAGCTTTTTGGGTAAATTGCATATTGTTCCTTAAACTTTAATATGTGTTTAAAGATTATTCTTATACTTTAATATTTGGTGTTTAAAAATTTTTCACTAAGAAATGACGGTAAGAACTTTTTTTTTGATACATTTTAAAATATAAAAGAAGATTTTGAAATAAAGATAAAAGGTTGAGGACTAAACATTATGTTTTAGGACAAATCTAATACTAACATTAGGTGTATGTATTTATTCTGAAAAAGAAACACACGTAAGAGCATGTTTAGCTAAATATCCACTTAATTTAAATTTTTTGAAGTTCATCTTTCTCTATTAGTACAAGTTTATTTGATTGTCAAATGAGCAGGTTTTTTTGTAACTACATAGATGTCGTTACATTCAAAACATTTTTTTCTCTTCCTGGTAGGAGTCTCTCCCTCTCGTTTTCAAAACGAGCCTATCTCCTTTAGGTTGTCCTAAGGTTTTGAGTTTTATTTCTTTTCCTTTTCTCTCCCTCTCTCATCCTCTTTTATAGTATCCTGGTGTATCTTGGTGCATCATGGCTAAGAGTGTCTCTGAAATTTTAGATAAGCTAAAACTCACGTCCGAGGAGGAGGAAGTCATTGAGATTGCAGATGAAAGGAGGGTCAGTGAGATTGAAAGTTGTGTGCTTAGTTTGCTAGGCAAGTTCTTAATTTGTAAATCGTATAATAAGAGAGCTGCTTTAAGTACTTTAAGGAGGGTTTAGGATTGGATTCTGAGTTACAGATTGTGGAAGTGGGTGCAAATCTGTTTCAGTTCAAGTTTAGGACTGAATTTTAGATGGCTTGGATCCTTAAAGTTGGACCTTGGTCTTTTGATAATCAAATGTTGTTACTTAAGAGATGGCAACATGGGATGTCTGCAACAAATGTTGTTCTTGATCGTGTTTCGATGTGGGTGCAAATTTAGGGAGCACCATTTGACATGGTTTCTCCACAAATAGCTACAGATATTGGGGGTCGGATTGGCACGGTGGAGGAAGTGGAAAAACGGAGGTCTAATTACTCACTAAGCCTGTTCATGTGATTGAGAGTTTCCATCTCTGTTTCTAAGCCATTAAGAAGGGGTTGTTTCGTCTTTGACTCCAACGGTAACCATACATGGATAAACTTTAAGTATGAGAGACTTGCAATGTTCTGCTACTTTTGTGGATTTGTTGGGCACGATTTGAAGCACTGTGCGGGTTCTTTGTTGCAGAAAAGAATGGTGCAACAATGGATTTCCAATACGGGGACTAGCTAAAGGCAATGGGTGGATGGTAGAAAACATCAAGGGCTGAGGGAGAGCCGATGATGGACTCCCAAAACAGGCGGATGCAAAGGGAAGAGGGTGGTTCCAGCGAGGTGGCTACGCAGAACAAAGTGGAGCAGGTGGGACAAGCAAGCTGGCTGCGCAGTGCAACTTTGGATTTCGTGTCATAAGCCCTACTATTCCGGAGATTATCCCAAGAGAAGATACAATGTTTAGGGATAAGGAAAGTGATCAGAGAGTTAGTCATGGGACGTGGACTGAGGCAGATTTTGAGAAGGTTTTGGAGGTGATTGATGCAACAATTAAGGGGGAAGGAGTTATTATCCCTGACACAAGTAAGACGAAAATTCAGGAAGCTCTCTGTGGGAAGGGACTAATAGATGTGGCTGTGCAGGAAGTGGGGGTTACTCTTAATTTAAATTTAGTGCTTTCCACACAAGATACAAGGACCGGGCTTGATGTGGGCTCGCCTAAGTTGGGCCTCACACTTAGGGGTAGTCTAACTGATGCCAGTAAACAAAAAAGGCCCAATAGAATTTCAGGCAAAGGAAATAAGGGTGTTAAGTTAACAACTAAAACTCCTAGCGTGGGGAAGGATAGTGGTCCATGCAAGGGCAAGCTTAAACAGGGTACCTGGAAAAGAAAGGATGGGAGACCCGAAGAGGAGACTTTGAGCTAATGCATGGACATTGATATTGGGCAGAAATGCAAAATCAGTTTTGAGAGTCCTGATGGTATTGAATCAGGTCGATAATGATGTAAGACTATTGACATGCTTGAACTTATTTCAACGACGAAGGTTGCTAGGTAGCCTCGTTGAGCACAATGAGTATTATAAGTTGGAATTGCCAAGGGCTTGGGAACCTCCGGATAGTTCGTGCCTTGGAAACGGTGGTGAATAAGGAAGAGCCCGACATAGTTTTCCTAATGGAGACTAAGGTTGATAAAAAGGAGTGGATTGATAAAGTTAAAGAGAGATGTAAATTAAAACATGGAGTGTTCGTTCCGAGCAATGGTAATAGTGGTGGTCTTGCATTATTTTGGAAAGATGGGGTGACTATTGATGTGTAATCTTTTGTGTATGACCATATTGATGCGTGGATTGATGGTGGTTTGGGTATTGGTTAGTGGCACTTTACGGGGTTTTATGGCAGCCCAAAAATGGATAGGAGATCGGAGTCTTGGGCTAAATTGAAGTTTTTGAAGAACTCCTCTTCTCTCCCTTGGTTGGTGATTGGGGATTTCAACGAAATCATTGGGTTATTAGAAAAGGAAGGGGGTTGTTTAAGGCCAAAAAGACAAATGGAGCTGTTTTTGGAGGTGATTAATTTTTGTGCTCTTAGAGATTTGGGGTTTGTGGGGCCTAAATTTTCTTGGTTATATCAACAAAGAGATGGTTTTCAGATTAGAGAGCGATTGGCTAGAGCCTTAGGGAGTTTGGATTATATGAATCTTTTCCGAAGGGCAATGCTATATCATCTATCCTCCTCGGTTTCTGACCATTTCCCTTTATCCCTACACTTAAAAAATCAGCCTTGTAAGAGAAGTAAAAGAAGGTTGTTTTGATTTGAATCCATGTGGCTCAAAGTTGCTCGGTGTGAGGAGGTTGTAAAGGAGGCTTGGGAGGAAAGGGAATTGTTGGGTCTGGATGGGGCTATATTGACTTGCTTGGATAGATGCAAAGCTGAATTATTGAGATGGAAAAATGAGGAGTTCAATAATGTGGGGGCTAAGGTGGCTGACCTATAAGCTAAGTTGGATTTTTTGGAGAATCAACCTATGTCCCCTAACCAAATTCATGACTTGAGAAAAACGAGGATTGAACTTAACTATTGGTTGGATAGGGAGGATGAGATGTGGAGGCAAAGGGCTAGAAAAAATTGGTTTCAAGGGTGATAGGAACAAGAAGTTTTTTCATGCAAAAGCTTTGGATCATCAAAGCAAGAACCATATTGATGATATTTTTTATGGGAATGGGGTGTGGCACGAGGAAGAGTCCGAGATAGCTAGAATTTTTATGGAGCACTACACGAATCTTTTTTCTTCCTCTTACCCTGCGAACTTTAAGGAGATTCTCCACATTGTTAGGCTGAAAGAATTAGGGGAGATGAATGATGTTTTGGCTCGTGTGTTTCATGAGGGTGAGGTCTGTCAAGCTCTAAGCAAATGTATCCCCTAAAGGCACTGGGCCCGGATGGTATGCCGCCTTTATTCTATTAGCATTTTTGGAGCACATGCGAACGTGTGGTGTGCAAAACAGTCTTGGACTTCTTGAACCATGGTATCTCTCCCCCTAACTTTAATCAAACTTATATTGTGCTTGTTCCTAAAGTTAAAGAGCCAAAACATGTGACTGATTTTAGACCTATTAGTTTATGCAATGTAATCTACAAGGTTGCCTCGAAGGCTATAGCTAATAGATTTAAAAAAATTTTGCCTTCTATTATTAGTGGTTCTCAAAGTGCTTTTGTGCATAGTAGACTTATTACTGATAACGTGTTGGTAGCTTTTGAAACTATGCATCATATTATCAAAAAGAAGGGGGGGGGGGAAGGTGGGGGAAATGGCTTTAAAACTTAATATGAGTAAGGCATACGATAGGGTAAAGTGGGTTTGGTTGGAAAAAATTATGGAGAAGCTTAGTTTTGCTGAAAGGTGGAGAGGTCTAGTTATGAAATATGTTACCTTGGTAAACTATGCAATTAAGGTTAATGGGTGCCCCGTGGGAAGCATTAACCCCTCTAGGGGTATTTGCCAGGGGGACCCCTTATCACCTTATTTATTTCTCCTATGTGTAGAAGGTTTATCACCTCTTATTAAGGCTTTTGCGGCTAACAATGGTTTGAAAGGGATTTCTGTGTGCAGAGGGGGTCCCAAACTATCCTATCCTTTTTTTTTTTTTTTTTTTTTTTTTTTTTTTTTTTCCAGATGATAGCCTTATATTTTGTAGAGCTTCATTGGAGGATTGTGATGAGCTTCAAAGGGTGTTGGGAGTCTATGAGAGAGCCTCAGGTCAGCAACTAAACCAAGCAAAAACTTCTTTCTTCTTTAGCAAAAACACTCCAAGGGAAATCCAAGGTGACATCCAAAGATTGTTTAGTGCCCAGGTCATAAAACAACACGAGAAGTATCTTGGCTTACCTTCACTTGTGGGGAAAAATAAGCGGAATACTTTTAATGACATCAATGAGAAGCTTGGTAAAAAACTGGCAGGATGGAAGGAGAAGCTGTTATCTAAAGCAGGTAAAGAAATCATCATCAAAGCTGTGGCTTTGGCAATACCAACATACACTATGGGGTGCTTCAAAATCCCGAATTCACTATGCGATGATTTAACGAGCATGATTAGGAATTTTTGGTGGGACCAAAAATCCGTGGAGAAGAAAATTCCTTTAGTGTCGTGGGAAAAGATGTGTGAACCCAAAGCTAGTGGTGGGTTGGGTTTCAAGAATTTAAAGTGCTTTAACTTGGCTCTACTTGCCAAGCAAGGTTGGAGACTGCAATTAGCCTATGACTCCTTGGCTTTCTGGGTTTTGAAAGCCAAATGTTTTCCTAGATGTAACTTTATCCAGGCTTTTCTAGGAAAATATCTATCTTATACTTGAAGAAGCATCATGGCAATGCAAGATCTGGTGAAAAAATGAAATATGTGGAGAGTGGGTAATGGAAGGGATGTGAAGGTTTAGGGTGACAAGTGGCTGCCTGGTTCCTCCTCCCATGGGGTAATTTCTCCGCGGCTGTTTTTGCATAAGGATACTCGGGTGGGTGAGTTGATAGATACTAAAGTCATGTGTTGGAAATCTTTAGTAGTGGACTCTATTTTTCTGCCACATGAGGCTAAAGCAGTCAAAAGTATCCTTTTGAGTGTCCGCGCCCTTCCAGATAAATTGGTGTGGGTTGAAACAGCTAATGGTAAATTCTTTGTCAAAAGTGCTTATCACTTGGTTGTGAGGATTTCTTCCTCGGGTACTAGAGGGAGTGTGTCAGATTGTAGCCTGTTGAGAAGATTTTGAAAAAGTCTTTGGAGCCTATACCCCATAAGGTTAAACATTTTGCTTGGAGAGCATGTAGGGAAGTGTTACCCACAAAAGTAAACCTTAAGAGAAGGAAGGTATTGGTAGATGATTCATGTGATTGGTGTAAGGTGTTGCCCGAAACTGCTTGTCACACTTTGTTCGAAAGCTCAAGAGGTGTGGGAGTGTTCTAAATTGGCCATAAGCTTAGTTAGAAGAGATATATCTTTTATGGATATTTTGTGGCAGTTGTTGTTGTGCAAAAAGGTGGCTGTGGACTGTGTGTCTCGTCTGGTTATGATTGCTTGGAAGGTTTGGCATGGACGAAATGATTGGCACCGACGAAATGATTGGCACCTCAATGGAGTGCTGTGTTTTGGTAAGCAGTTGGTGTTTGAGGCAATGCAGTACTGGGTTGTGTTCCATGCAGCAAATTAGGGTGAGGTGCACTCCAGTTCTGCTGTCTAGCCAAGATATTGGTTTCCTCCTCCTCCGGGACTGTACAAAGTGAATGTTGATGTAGCAACATTCAAGGATTTAGGCTTAACGAGGATTGGGGTTGTAATTCGGGACAGCTTGGGGTCTGTTGTAGCGGCTTTGTGCAGAAAACTAGAGGCCCCTCTCGGTCCTCTTGTGGCTGAATCAAATGCTTTTGAGGCGGGAATTTTGTTTGCCCTGGGCCGTGGCTGTTCTGTAGTGGTGTTGGAGGGTGATTCACAGGTTATGGTAAACACTCTGTCGGGCTTTTCTCCCTCTCCCTCTACTGTGGATTTTGTTATTCAGGGCATCTAGGAGCTTTGTAGGGGGTTTAATCAATTTTAGTTCTCCCATATAAAGAGGCAAGGGAATATGCTGGCCCAGTTGGTAGCAAAAAATGCTTATAGCATTGTTAATGACAATGTATGGATTGAAGAGGATCCTTGCTTTGCTAAGCAAGCCTTTATCCATGATGTAAAATTTATATTTTCTTGGTAATGAATTGTTTATGCATTCCCTATCAAAAAACAAAAAAAAAAAAAAAAACAAAAAAAAAAAAAAACAAAAAACAAAAAAACAAAACAAAACAAAACAAAACCAAAAACATAGATGTCGTTGTTTCAAAGAATTTCAATGTTGATTTCCTTTATCATTTTTGCTTTAGCAACAAAGCAGAACCTGGTTAATGGGATTACAAATTCCAGTCACACTGATGGAATTTCAAATAATAGTTACACTAACATATGTAATAAGACCCCACAACCTAGCGATTGCAACACATGTTTTTTCTATAATCCTGGAAGTGGTAGAGGAGATGCAAGGGAATTGGCAAAAATAATGATCGATATCTGTGTTACAAATCAAGCTTGGCCCTTGTTACAAATGTTTGACAAATTAAAAGCTACAGACTCAAATCAGAGTGTTAGAGCAATATATGGATTTTGTAGCAGTAAGTACCTAGTGTTAATTAAGAGTATGTCAATTGCGTCTCTTGACTTGTCACAAAAAAAGGAGCAAGAGGCTAGATATTTTATGAAAACAGCCTTATCGCTTCACTTTGAGTGTTATGACCAGTAAAAGAATCTGCCATTACCAGGTGATATGGGGACTTCTTTAAGGAACTTATGGGCCTATGCTGTAGATACCGAAAGTATTATTGATGAAATTCCTAAGTAGTTTAAATGTGTGCTTTTCCTTTTATGATGAGTAGATTAAAGGAAACAACGTTAAAGTGATGTAAAATCGGTCATTTTGGCCATCTATCTTATCATATCAATAAAAGAAGTGTTCACAGAAGATAGTCCAATTGATTTAATGTTGTATTTATCTTTATCTTTGATATAAGTTCCATAATGGAATGTAAAGTTATAATCTAATTTTCAATCATATATTTGGTGTTGAGACTTAAGAGAGAGAAAGAGATTGTTTGATGTGTAAGATACTAAGATGTGGGAGATTAGACGACTAATGTTGATAATATATCATGTAGATACCAAAAGTATTATAGATCAAATTTCTAAGTAGTTTTAATGTATGCTTTTCCTTTTATGAGATTCTATGAGTGAAGGAAGCAATGTTAAAGGGATGTAAAATTGGTCGTTTTGTCCATCTATCTTATCATATCAATTAAAGTAGTGTTCTACAGAAGATGGTCCGATCCAATTGATACAAAATTGTATACATATTTATTTTTGGATATGATTAACCCCAAAAAAAAAAAATCTTTGGATATAATTCAATCCATAGTAGAATGTAAAGTTGTAATCTAATTTCAATTTTATATTTGTGTTAAAACTTAAGAGAGAGAAAGAGATTGTTTGATGTGTGGTTATGTGAGAGATTATGTGGCTAATATTGACAATATATCACATAAGATATTGGTTTACAAAAATTAAGGTTTCAAATTGTTAGAGAAAGTTAATCATCATTGATAATCTAATACATTTTCAAAATTTTTTCCCATACAGTCTAGGGTGTCAATTTGGTTAGATTTCAATTGGTCTAGTATTTTAGAGGCCTTATCGAAGATTTGAAAAGAAAAATGCTAAATCAATATAATTTTTATTACAAAATGTCTACAAAATGATGCAGTAATGAATGTAATTTGAAAAATTCAACAATCTAACTAGTATGTTTAAATCACTTTTTTTGTGATTAATCATTAATACCCTATCAATTTGTAAAATTTATGTAGTAAACTTTGTAATATTTCTAACATTACTCCTGAGAAAAGTATAATACAACTTTAAAAAAAAATTATTATCATAAAATGTTGGGTCTTTTATAATGGGGATAGAGCCTTTTTAACAAACAGGGTGGGACTTTTTATAGTGAGGGGCTTAGGCCTAGGCATTGGGCCAACCTTGATAGCAATTCTGCTCTATAAAATTATATTTTATTTCCCTTTAACATTAACATTGATTATTTTAAGAGTAATGCTATACTCATAAACTTTTTTATAATATTTTTACAAACCTTTTTGGTAGCAAATTCTTATTGATTCGCATATGGGCACACTACTCACATTATTTTTTTACTTACTAGTAACTACTTATTACATAAGTAATTTATAAAAAACTTGTAGTTCTAGCATTTTCCTCATTTTAGTGACCATAAAAAAATTTATAGATCTAATATTTAAAACAAAATATACAAGTCCAAAAAAAAAAAAAAAAAAAAAAAAAGCTCAACAACAAAAATTTCCAGTAAAACTAAAAACAAAATTAAGCTCAATTAACTAATTTTATCTAAAATAAATAACCTCGCCCTTCAAAAAATTCTAAACAAAAATAATTTTGGTCTTACCTACAAAAGTATACTTTTGCAGTGATTTTAACCTCTAATTCTGCTACATAGTAGAATTAGAGGTTAAAATCACTGCACATAGCCAACAATAAAACCACCTCTCCTAACTCAAAGTTCTGGCTCCGTCCCTGCTTGATGACCTTTTTATTGGAGATTGGAAATTATAAATTTTACAGTCATGAATTTAAAAAGAATAGTGAACAAGTTATAATTTTTTTATTTTATTTTATAATTGATTCAACATATCAAAAAGCAGCGTATTGATGAAGTACATCAACCTAAAATTGAACTTAGTAATTTGATCAAAAGATGTGAAATACATCAACTTAGTGAACACAGAATTTTCATTGTAAACACTAGGGACAAATTACAGTGCTTCTTATGTTGAAAGGTTATTCATTATATATGTTCAGTGCCTCCCTTTTCAGTTTAAAGTTTTTCGAACAAGTCCTAAAGGGCATTGCAACTAGTCTTAACACAAGCACTACCCCATCTCCTATACGACCTCTTGAGACCAAATCTAGACTCCTAGTTTTGAAGAGCTTGACATACTAACCATTTCGGAAAACTCATGATGCAGATTAGAAAATTCAAACTTATTAGGTGTTTATGTAAAGTATATATCCATAAAATTCCAATAAGGGTTCAAGTCTTCAACATATCTCCGAAAAATCTTAACTGAGTTGGTACAAAGTTTGTGAAGATAACTGAGTTTGGGTAATATGTAATAACACAAATTCAAATTCTCTATTCAAGGTAAATCAAACTTAGGTTTTGAAATTACACAAACGTAAAGAAATCTATAATAAAACTCTAATCACAACCAAATTACAAGACTTGAAGCATTTAATATGGAATGAAAACCAGGAAGAAACTTGAAAGGGTCTCAAATTTTACAAGGTTTGTGGATTTGGGAAAGTATTCTCTCTCTCTCTCTCTCTCACATTTTGAATGAGTATTTTTCATCCCTAAATTTTAAAGAAGTGCATTATTGGTAATGAAAGTATAAGACTTTGATGATTCTAAAAAAATGAGCACAAGAGTTTGACCAGCTCTCTAATATTACCCTACTATAAAGTCTGAACTCTTTATTGACCTTCTTTTGCTTTTTTGTTTTATTATAATTGATAGTTGGAGTTGGAGAGATTTAAACCTTGGACATTTTCATAAAAAACACTAGAATGTGTCAATTGAGCTACAAGCCTACACAGATTTTGTGCTCATAATTCTTTCTCTATATAACATGGTTTCAATTATTTATTTTATTATTATTTTACCTTGCATATTTAGTTCTTGAACTTTAACATGTGTTTCAAGGTCATTCTTATATATACTCTCATTATAGAATATAAAAAAGATTTTGAAAGAAAGATCAAAGGTTTGAACTACATATACAATTTAATGTTTTTTTTTTTTAAGGAGAAATCAACTAAATTAAAGAATTTTGAATTTCATTACATGAGCTTTGGGGTGATCACAATTTTACATGCTATAATATATATGATAAAGTTTAGCTACAAAATTTGTTGTAACCTAAGGTTACAACTTTACTTAATAAAATAAAAATTACTGCATATTTTGAAAATCTAACCATTGAATTGCATGTTCTTTATGCTCTTAATATACATGTCAAATTTTGTGTTAATCAGATATTAAATTTTGTGTCAATCAGATATTATTTACTACATGATCTATAAACTTATATTTTATATATAATTTTAAATTACAAAAACTGGCAATTTAAACAATTTATTGATGACATTGCTAGTGATATTTAATTTTCCAGAAATTTTGCAAATATGGAGGATATAAAAAGAAAATGTAATCCAACGGTGGATTTGTCAAAATTCACCTCCAATAAAAAGATATTAAGTAAGGTTATAACCTTAAACTACAAACAATTTTGTAGTTAAACTTTATACATATATATATATATATATATATAATTGAATTTTAATTATATTCTATATTGAAACCTTCAATAAAATCTTGCTAGTCATCCTTCATATTGAAACACAATCTAATAAATATATGTTAATATTACCATAATTGTATATGTAAGGACCCATTTCGATCCGAAGCCAAGTATAGTTTAGACAATGGCCCAATGAGTTCAAAACAATGAATTTGTTAGAGAGTGGCCTATTACTGAATGTTCAATGAGTTAGGATGTTGATCACAATAGGCTTGTTAATATTAGTGTAGGGTCAGGTTTGGCGGCCCAAGCCCAAGGAGGGATGGATTTGGAGCCCACTGAACCCAAAACAATGAATTTTGTAGAGTGTGGGTGAAAGAGCAAGGCGAACAGCAAAAATAACAGTATGCAACAGCCACACAAGTGAAAGAATTCTAATTAATAACTGCTCGGATGGGTATAAGAACAACGTCCGAAGAGGTGACTTCCCTTGGAGGGTTACAATTCTTGCTGCTACAGTAAGTAATACACTTTTTTCTCTGTGAACTCTCCCCCCCTTCCATCAGGGGATTTTCCCACTTATATAGTACTTCCTCACTCTATCTTGATCGTCCACTTGTTCATCACCCAGACATCCACTCGAGTGCTTGTCCCATCAAGGGTGTTCCCCAGACTTATGTAAGTGGCGATAGCAGGTTGATACTGTTCAGGGGTCTCTTCCACATTAATGCGGCCAGGGAGGTAGGTGTGGTGTAATTAATGCGGTGGTTGAGGTCTGTCTTTTAGATGCTTCTCTGATCCAGTTATGTTCCCCCGCGTCCGAGGCCCATTCTGTCACTACACCTGCCGAGAGAATCGCTCGGGCTGCAAAAGGTTGAACGTCAGATCCGAGGGTATTGGACTCCTCGGATCGTCGAACCCATCCTCGGATCGTGGACACCCTTCACCAGATGTTATCCGAGCCTTTAACCAGGCTTTTTCAGCTCTTCGGGAAACGGTGGGCCGTAGGTAGGGCCTTGGGCCCAATGCCTTTGGCTGGGTTTTCTCCCCTCATAATAGCCCCTCAAAATTGTATTTTTTTTTCTCATATCCGAAGGGAAAAAATATGATTTTGACCTGCCACGGAACAAGAAGCTTGGGTGCATGCCAATTCGAGCTGGCACGTGTGTGGGGGCCTTGGGATAGATGCTTCATTAATGCCATTGCGGTTTCCACACTCCCAAGCCGCAGCATTAATTGCACCAGGTGGCGCCCTGTCTTTCGTATCCAACGGTGAGCGATTGATCAGACGGTGGTGGTCTTTTTTTCAGAATTTGGGCGGGAATGCCCTGACCTTTCGCTTGACCCGGTATAAAGCCTCAGAGGAAGTTATTTCCTCCCCACTTTTGCAAATCTTCAGACGCTCCAGCAAGAACAGACGCACTGCCCCGCACAAATCCTTCAGTCACTGCTTTCAAGCTTCCCCAGAATCATCACGAACCTTCCTACGAGTCTGAAACCCTTCCAGAGATTTGTTCCCGGTGAGTCATCGCACAACTCCTTTAATTCTCTCTTCGGCCCATCGTCTCTTTTAAGCACTATGGGAAAGCTTGAGTACATGGTGGACAGCCCTGAACGACTTGAGGAGTTTAGGGCCACATATCGCATACCCCCTAACGTGGGTGTGAAATATTGCCCCCCAGAAAAGATACTA
Source organism: Quercus variabilis (assembly GCA_030445155.1). Taxonomy (NCBI): domain Eukaryota; kingdom Viridiplantae; phylum Streptophyta; class Magnoliopsida; order Fagales; family Fagaceae; genus Quercus; species Quercus variabilis. The sequence goes on from CP129449.1 coordinate 8,218,674, forward strand.
ACAGAACGCAAAACGGGGGAGGTGGTGATCCCCCTCATCGCCTTCAAAGAAGGAGGAATGACAATCCCCATGGGTCCCATCACCACTAACTACCTCCGGAACCACAGGCTTACTCCCTGGCAGTGCGCGCCCAACATGTTTAGGATCCTAGGAGCGATTGAGGACCTTGAGCGCCATCTGGGGTTGGGCCTCACCTGGCTAGACGTAGTACATATGTACGAATGCCACAGCCAGCAAGACGCCGGGTACTACTTAAAATCCCGGTCGGATGTTGTCAGGCTCATCTCCTGTCTTCCCAAGTCCAACAAAGGGATGAAGGACGACTACGTGATCATTTCGGGCGCCTGGCATGACGGCAATGGTTGCCCGACCAGGCTTGGGGAGCCAGGTGGGACGTTAGATCTAGGCTCACTAACTGTAGGCTTACGGACCTTGTTTTTTGACGTTTTTTCTTCTCTTTTTTTTTTACTTCTCTGTTTTTGAGATTGACCCCTTTTTTGTACTGCCATGCAACAGATAGAAGACACGTTTCTCCTCGGCTTAGCCTAACGAACGTCGCCGCCCTCAACTTCCTTTTGAGGTCAGAGATCTTCGTGAGCGAGGACGGGCAACTGCGGTCTGCTCCCCTCATCCTCGGATACACAGCGAAGCCGAAGAGTATCCAACCGGCCGGCAACGCGATCGTACAGGGAGATCATCGCCTAGCAAGAATTGACGTTGGTCGGACGAACTTCTTGGCGCCATACGATCTTGAACCTGTTCCCCACCCAAATCCTCGGAACGTGCCTCCCATTGTTCAACCCCTCCAGCAAGTTCTCCCCGGACAAGAGGTTGAAGGTGAGGGGGTCGGCTCTTCAACTTCCTCACTAGAAGAGCAGATAGACGGCTTTCGGTTCGAGGGGGACGCTTCAGGAGTTCACCAGGTGGTAGAGGTCTCCGACGCCGAGGAAGAAACCTACGACCGGCCAGGCGCCCGCCTTAACCTGCTAGCCACTCATTTAGAGGACTCTTCGGACGAAGACGATATGGATTTGAGGCTTCTGATGAAGGGCAGAGGCCAAAAGCCAGATCCGAAAGGTGCTGGGACCTCCACAGCAGTGGTGACACTTCCTCCTGCGCCTCCTGCACCTACCCAAGTCCCTGACCCGAGTTTGAAGGGGATGCCAAATCTTCAGAGAAAGAGGCCCCACAATGAGGTTGGGGGGAAACAGGTGCCACCGGCCAAGGGGGGCAAGCAGCAAAAGGTAATAAAGGACAGCAGGACGCACAGGGCCTCCTCTCTTGAAAGCCGAGAGGAGCCCACGGGAGCAGACGTGCGCCGAGGAGGGGGACCGCGAATCTGGTCTCCGAGACTGGAGCTGGATGGCGCTCCAATCTTGTGGGATACCTCCCTCAGGAATTACGATGGAGGGAGGGCAGGCTACGTCGCCGAGGCCCTGCAGCAGCCGCTCCTCCTCCCACATGATATGACCTCCTTCGGGCGCTTCTCCCAAAAGGAGCTGTTCATGTCCCTTAAAAGGGATTTGGCCCTGGTAAGTGTACCCTCCCTAAGTATAGGTTTTACATTCAATTGGCTTTATTCCTTAGCTTGATGCTGGAAATGTTGTTATGCAGCTTACCCAGCAGGTTTACGTGGCCGAGGGAATGAACGAGGACTCATGGCTTAAAGCTCGGGCGGCATCCCAATCCCAGCTTGAGGTGGAGGCCTCTCTTGGTCAACTGAAGGAGGAGCATGCTCGGACATCCGAGGAACTAAAATTGGCGCTCACCGAAAATCGAAGCCTCGAGGCCAGGCTTAAAAATGCTGAAAAGCAGGCCGAGGAACAGCGTGGCCAATTACGCATGTCCGAGATCAACCTGGAAACCGAGAGGGAGCTGGTGAAGGGTCTGCGAGCTGAATTGCAGAAGGCCAAGGCGACTGCCCAGGTGTTTGAGCAAAATGCCAGGCTGGCTAAGGAGGCAGTTGAGGCCGAAAGGAAAGCGGCGTACCAGATGGGGGTAGAGACGACTACATCCCAGCTTGTGGAGCAGTTCGCCTCGGTCAGCCGAGACTACTGCCTCGTAAGTTGGGGTAAAGCCTTGGATGCCGCTGGAGTTTCGGCCGATTCGGAGCTGAGGCTGCCTGGGAGCGTGTATTATCATCCTGAGATCCGAGAACTCCCAGAAACAGATCTCCCTGCCACTCAGACTCCAGAGACCCTCTAGGAACAGCCGGACGACAAGGGCAAACCAGCTGAGCCGGCCAATGGTTCGGGCAAAGAGAAAGTTCCTGCTGAAGCCAAGGACCAAGCCTCCGAAGCATCTGAACGGACAGGTCACGTTGCTGACCCTGGGCCTCCTCCAGCGAAAGAGTAGATACATAGGGCTTTCATTTTGCACTTGTAATTTTTGTTCTTTGCTTAAAGAATTGTAACTTTCCCTTTTTTTTTTGTTTTGTTGACTCTATATATAGACCTTCTTTCTTTAATGGAATAGTTCCCCATTTGCCTTCGATGTTTTTGATACATGTTTCATTACTTATTATTGCCACACACATAACTACACGTTGCAATCATGACATAAAAATGCAAGTACCTTGGCCGATACGTCATATTGGTGATGTGAGTAATCGGAATTAACATTGAAAAGGATAGGCCAGATAAGAGATGTTGATGAGTAATGGTTGGAATGAATGCTTATGCGAGTCTCGCGTCCCTTTCCAGATTAAACATAGGTTATTGTCCCTCGGTTTCGAATTGAACATAACTGAGGAAGACTAATGGAGTGTTAACTAACCCAAATCATCTGGTCCGAGGACTACAGGCATGATTCGGATTTAAGTTTAAACACTGATGGAGTGTTAACTAACCCAAATCATCTGGTCCGAGGACTACAGGCATGATTCGGATTTAAGTTTAAACACTGATGGAGTGTTAACTAACCCAAATCATCTGGTCCGAGGACTACAGGCATGATTCGGATTTAAGTTTAAACACTGATGGAGTGTTAACTAACCCAAATCATCTGGTCCGAGGACTACAAGCATGATTCGGATTTAAGTTTAAACACTGAGTTGACACACAGTGGACATGCTGGCTGACGAAAAAGGCTTGATTAATAAAAGTACTTCTTCAAGTTGTTTACATTCCACGGACGTGGTATTACATGACCGTCAAGGTCTTCCAAAAAATATGCTCCGATGCCTGCTCCAGAGGTGATGCGGTATGGTCCCTCCCAATTAGGTCCCAATTTTCCCCAAGCTGGGTTTTTCGCCGTGCCCACAACTTTCCTCAGCACCAGATCACCGGGTTCTAGAGGTCTTGCCTTTACGTTAGCATCATAACCTTGCCTGAGTTTTTGTTGATAGTGTGCCAGCCGAACCATTGCATTCTCCCTCTTTTCCTCAATCAAGTCTAAACTCTTCTGCAATTTTTCATCGTTGTCGGTTGGATTGAATGTGCCTGTTTTTATCGTTGGGAAACCGGTTTCCAGAGGGATGACAGCTTCGGCCCCATAGGTCATTGAAAAGGGGGTTTCCCCGGTAGACCGACGAGGCGTAGTCCTGTAAGTCCAGAGTACGTGCGGCAGCTCGTCTACCCATCTACCCTTCGCATCATCTAACCTCTTCTTTAAGCCATTCAGTATGACTTTGTTGACGGCTTCCGCTTGTCCATTGCCCTGGGGATAGGCAGGAGTGGAGTATCTGTTCGTAATTCCCAACTCGCTGCAGTAGTTCCTGAATGCCCTGCTATCAAACTGCAAGCCATTGTCCGAGATGAGAGTGTGAGGAACTCCAAACCGAGTGACAATGTTCTTCCACACGAACTTTTGCACATCAACGTCTCTGATATTGGCTAGCGGTTCGGCTTCGACCCACTTGGTAAAATAGTCTGTTCCGACCAGGATGTATTTCTTGTTTCCTGCAGCTTTGGGGAAAGGTCCCACAATATCCAAGCCCCATTGGGCCAAGGGCCATGGGCTAGATAGCGGATTAAGATTTCCTCCCGGTTGGTGAATGTTCGGAGCAAAGCGTTGACACTGATCACACTTTTTGACGTATTCATGCGCCTCCTTTTGCATGTTAGGCCACCAGTAGCCTTGGGTGAGAGCTCGGTGAGCCAAGGACCTACCTCCAGTGTGGCTCCCACAGATTCCCTCGTGCAGCTCCTCCAGCAGTATTTCAGTCGCTTCGGGGTGTACACACAGCAAATATGGTCCCGAATAGGAGCGTTTGTACAGTTTCCGGTCCTCGGATAGCCAGAACTTTGCCGCTTTCCTCCGAACTTTATCGGCTTCATCCTTCCCTTCAGGCAAGACATCTTCTTTGAGGAATTTGATTAAGGGATCCATCCAGCAAGGCCCTGCCCTGACCTGGTGAACCTGGACTGCCTCTGGTCTTGTTTCTGTAGGCCTGAGCAAGTCCTCGACGAGGATGATCCTCGGCAGGTCCTGCACCGAAGAGGTGGCAAGCGTGGTTAAAGAGTCAGCGTGTGAGTTGCCACTTCGGGGGATATACAGCAATTTGAAAAAGTCGAACTCTGATTGGAGGTGTTTAACACGGCTCAAGTACCCCTGCATTCTCTCGTCCTTTGCCTCAAACTCGCCTTGTACTTGGCCTACTACCAATCTCGAGTCCGAGAACAACTCCACAGACTTCCCACCCATTCTTCGGACCATAGTCATTCCCATCAACAGAGCCTCATATTCCGCCTCATTATTCGTTGCTGAGAAGTCCAGCCTTAACGATTTCTCGATAATGATTTTCTCAGGGGATATCAGTACTAACCCAACTCCGGAACCTCTCTGATTTGCCGCGCCATCGACGTACACTTCCCAATGGGGGGGATTCTGTTGGGAGATCATGCCAACTGATTTTTCATCCATGCCTGACGGGGGTTCTATTTCTTCTGCTTGGGGTTCCGTGAACTCAGCCACCAGATCAGCAAGAACCTGTCCCTTAACCGAAGTGCGGGGCATATACCTTATATCAAAAGCCCCTAAGATTGTACCCCACTTAGCAATCCGACCAGTATAATCGGCGCTTCGGAGCACCGCTTTGAGTGGTAGCTGTGTTAGAACGATGACCGTGTGGGCTTGGAAGTAGTGAGGTAGCTTCCGCGTGCCAAGCACCACTGCAAGGATAGCTTTCTCTAGAGGCAAGTAACGGACCTCGGCCTCGTGCAGCGACTTGCTTAAGTAATAAACAGGCCTCTGCACTCCAGAGTCCGATCGTATTAGCACTAGGCTCACTGCATAGGGGGCTACAGCGATGTAGGCGAACAGCACCTCGTCGGGCTCGGGGCTGGACATGATGGGTGGCCGGGCCAGATAATCCTTGAGTTGCTGGAATGCTAGAGCACACTCCTCAGTCCACTCGAATCCCTTCCATTTGTTGAGTAGAGAGAAGAAAGGACGGCATCTGTCTGCCGACCTGGAGATGAACCGATTGAGGGCCGCGGTCATTCCGGTCAGTTTCTAGACCTCCTTGGGATTCCGAGGAGCACGTAGGTCATTAATGGCCTTTATCTGGTCGGGGTTGACTTCAATTCCCCTGTGGGTGACCATGTATCCTAAAAACTTGCCGGATCCTACACCAAACGAGCACTTAGAAGCATTTAAACGTAGCTTGTGCCTTCGTAAGGTCTCGAAAGTAATTTCAAGGTCTCTTATGTGCTCAGCTATGACCTTGCTCTTCACCACCATGTCGTCTATATAAACCTCGATATTTTTGCCCAGCCATGGCTCGAACATCCTGGTCATCATCCTCTGGTAGGTAGCTCCCGCGTTCTTCAAGCCGAACGGCATCACTTTATAGTGGTAGTTGCCAATAGGGGTGACAAAAGCAGTTTTCTTCTGGTCTTCCATCGCTAACGGTATCTGGTGGTAGCCTTGGAAGGCGTCCAGGAAGCTCATCCAAGGGTGGCCGACAGTGGCATCCACCAACTGGTCTATTTTCGGCATAGGGAACGGATCTTTGGGGGGCATGCCCTATTCAAATCCGTGAAATCTACGCACACTCGCCACTTCCCACTCTTCTTCTTCACCACCACGGTGTTTGCGAGCCACTCGGGGTAAAAAACTTCTTTGATAGCCCCAGCTTGTTTGAGTTTCGCTACCTCATCTCTCATTGCCTCGGCATGTTCCTTGGATGGGCGCCGAATAGGCTGTTTCTTGGGGGTGATTAGGGGGTTCACCTTCAGGTGATGGCATATAAACTCCGGGTCAACCCCGGGGGCTTCGTACGCACTCCAGGCAAATACATCGAGATTTTTCTTGAGGAACCCTATCAACTCCTCCTTCTCTTGAAGAGGCAGCTGAGATCCGACTTGGAAGAACCTGTCAGGATCGTCTCCAATGACCACTCTGGTTAGCTCCTCACACCGAGTGTCTTCATCTGGCACTCCAGAGGGAACTCCTCGGGACTGTGATTGCTATAAATTCCCCCCCGTCACGTCCAAGGACTCGGCCGGGGCCTTATGCTGGATGGCAGCCACCATGCACCGTCGGGCGACGGACTGGTCCCCTCGGATCTCATGTATCTGCCCTTCCGACGGATATTTGATCTTCTGGTGCAAAGTCGAAGGAACGGCTCCAAGCGCATGAATCCAGGGTCTGCCCACGAGTGCCGTGTAGGGCGAATATGCGTCCACAACTATAAAGTCCAGTTCCACCACCTCGGAGCCAGACTGCACCGGTAAGCGTATCCGGCCTTTTGGGATGACCGGGCGTCCTTCAAAGCTCAAGAGGGGAGAATCATACGGCGTTAGGTCTTGGGGCTTCAGGCCCAGCCCCTTGTAGAGGTCCGGGTACATTATCTCCACAGCACTGCCCTGATCCACCATCACCCTTTTCACATCGTACCCCCCTATCCTGAGGGTGATGACTAGTGCGTCATCATGGGGTTGGATGGTGCCGATCTTGTCTTCATCTGAGAATCCCATGATAAAGGGGGCAACCGACTCAGCTCTCTTCGGTTCTCGGCATGGCCCCCCAGTTGATGGTCGGCCTACCGACATGACTTTCAATGGCCAGGACCCCGTTCTCCCCGGCGCGGCGAGGACGACGTTTATGGTGCCTAGCGGTGGCTTTGAGGGATCAACTCCGTGCGTCCTTGAACCCGCCTGCCCGTGGCCGCTGGAGGGATGCAAGAGGTGTTTCAGTTTACCGTCGCGAACCAGCTGGTCCAAGTGATCCCACAGGCTCCTGCAATCTTCCGTGGTGTGCCCATGGTCTTGATGGTACTGGCAGTATAGATTGTGGTTGCGTCTCTCTGGGTTTCCTACCATCTTGTTCGGCCACCTGAAGAACGACTCATTCTTGATCTTTTCCAGGACTTGATGCACTGGCTCTTTGAACACGGTATTAACCGCTTGAGGATTCGTCGATCCTGATTGCCTGGCAAAGTCTCTCCTGGGTTTGCTGTAATTATAACGGTCGGACCGCGATTCCCTCCTATCCTGAGAGACAATCTTGTCCTTTCCCTTGCCCTGCTGCCGATCTTCTTCAACCCTCTTGTACTTCTCTATGCGGTCCATTAGCTGTCGTACGTTCGTGACCGGCTTGCCAGATAGAGATGCCCTCAAACCATGGTCGGCAGGGAGGCCTAGCTTGAACGTGCTGAGGGCCATTGCATCATTGTTGCCTTCCACCTCGTTGAACATCTCCCAGTATCTGTCTGAGTATGCCTTCAATGACTCAGACTCCTGCATAGACAGTGACAACAACGAAGAAAAAGGCCTGGCCACCCTCCGGCACGTGACGAAACGGGAGCCGAATGCTTGAGTAAGCTCCTTGAAGGAGTTGATGGAGCCTGCCTTCAGACCATCAAACCACCTCATGGCGACAGGTCCCAGACTGGAGGGGAAGACCTTGCACATAAGAGCCTCGTCTCTGGAGTAGACAGCCATCCTCTGGTTAAATTGACTCACATGCTCTACGGGGTCAGTTTTACCGTTGTAGATGGTGAAAGTGGGCTGGTTAAAACGCCGAGGAAGTCTAGCCCCATCAATCCTGCGGGTGAAGGGTGATTTAGAAATCTGGTTCAGAGCCCTATTCATGGCATCGTTCTCCATGTCTCCACGTGATGGACTCCTACGTTGTTGCTTACGATGAGACTCCTCCTCATAAGTGTAGGACTCACTGACTGGTGTCCTGGACTTGTGTTGATAAGAGACATCCTGTTCGTCATCAAGATCATCCTTAGAGTACGAGGAGGCCCGTTTCCTCTTCGCGTAGCGTAACTCCCTCTTTAGTTTTTCCACCTCCAACTGCAGATCACGGTTCTCCTTTGCATGGGCCATGTGGCTTCCGCCCTGTGATTGGCTCTGGCTAAGACGCACAGTGTGCACGCTGCCCTCGCGGTTTTGTCTCCTCTCCAAGTTGACGAAATGGTCCACGTGCTGGGATGCTCTGGATTCTGCCTGTTGTTCGCCTAGTCCTGCCATTGTCGACTGTTGTTTTCACTCCTGCACGTGCTCTTCCCACAGACGGCGCCAATTGTAGGGTCAGGTTTGGCGGCCCAAGCCCAAGGAGGGATGGATTTGGAGCCCACTGAACCCAAAACAATGAATTTTGTAGAGTGTGGGTGAAAGAGCAAGGCGAACAGCAAAAATAACAGTATGCAACAGCCACACAAGTGAAGGAATTCTAATTAATAACTGCTCGGATGGGTATAAGAACAACGTCCGAAGAGGTGACTTCCCTTGGAGGGTTACAATTCTTGCTGCTACAGTAAGTAATACACTTTTTTCTCTGTGAACTCTCCCCCCCTTCCATCAGGGGATTTTCCCACTTATATAGTACTTCCTCACTCTATCTTGATCGTCCACTTGTTCATCACCCAGACATCCACTCGAGTGCTTGTCCCATCAAGGGTGTTCCCCAGACTTATGTAAGTGGCGATAGCAGGTTGATACTGTTCAGGGGTCTCTTCCACATTAATGCGGCCAGGGAGGTAGGTGTGGTGTAATTAATGCGGTGGTTGAGGTCTGTCTTTTAGATGCTTCTCTGATCCAGTTATGTTCCCCCGCGTCCGAGGCCCATTCTGTCACTACACCTGCCGAGAGAATCGCTCGGGCTGCAAAAGGTTGAACGTCAGATCCGAGGGTATTGGACTCCTCGGATCGTCGAACCCATCCTCGGATCGTGGACACCCTTCACCAGATGTTATCCGAGCCTTTAACCAGGCTTTTTCAGCTCTTCGGGAAACGGTGGGCCGTAGGTAGGGCCTTGGGCCCAATGCCTTTGGCTGGGTTTTCTCCCCTCACAATTAGGATGAGAAAAACAAATAGTTTGAAAAAGAAAATTGCTCCTCGGTCAGTCCGAGGAAGGTATGTTCTTATATATTTCTCTCAGACTTATACAAATATTCAAGTTCTTGGTTACACAGGAGTTTTCTCTCTGGTTTTTCTGATGATCCCCTTTGTAAGGGAGTTCTTCCCTTTTATATTCCCTTCCCCTCTTTCATCTCAGCCCTCCACGTGTAGATCAGATTGCTAATCTCCTTGATACTTGTCCCATCAACATAGTTGCCTGTTGCCCAGTACTTGATGGGTGATCAGACTTTAGGCCTCCACTTTGTTGGCTAAGGAGGGATCGCTCCTCGGATAATGTTACTTGTTCATCATGACTTGATATCTTCCTTGGCCCAATAATCTATTTGCCTTCACTAGTACTTATCTGTTTTCAGGCTATTTGACATCCTCGGGTGCAGCCCACTGCCTAATATCCTCATCTGGCCCTTCATCCCTACAGTATATTTTATACTTTCATATAAAAATATAGTTGTAATTAATACCTATCCATATATTTTTGTATAAGTTAATAAATACACATTAATAATTACTATAATTATAAATTTAATAATTCCATATAAAAACATAATCATAATAAATACTTATTAATAATTACCATAATTATCATATTTCATATTTAATATACAAACAATAAAAATAAATGTTGATTAACTGAACTATAATAATTATCAACTGTGATATTTATATACAAATTAAAATAAAAGGAAATCATTTTTTTTAGATAAAATAATATATATTGAACTGGTTGCCAATTAGTTTGTAATATCAATATTTTTCTGTTTCTACCACAGCGTGATATCTCTATAAATTAAAAAGCCTACAAACTCGCCACATGTGTAGTCAACCAAAAATTGAATTTTGTTCAAACCAAAGGTTAGCTCTACTCATAAGGGTTTAATTAGGTGTATGAATTTAACTATTTATACTCAAATAAACACACGTAAGAGCGTGTTTAATTAAATATCCTCTTATTTATTTATTTATTTTTAAGTTCATCTTTCTCTATTAATAAAAGTTTATTTTATTTTTCTTTGTGCAGGTTTTTTGTAACTACATATATATGTCGTCGTTTCAAAGAATTTCAATGTTGATTTCCTTTGGCATTTTTGCTTTAGCAACAAAGCAGAACCTGGTTCATGGAATTATAAATAATAGTTAATAATAGTTACATTGACATATGTAATATTACATATGTCAATGTAACTATTATTTGTAATTACGAAGAGGCTAAAGGTGATGTGAAAACAACCTTAGTGTTTCACTTACAGTGTTTTATCCAGTTAAAGAATCTGAAGTTACCTGGTGATCTTGGAGCTTATTTAAGGAACTTTACTGCCTATGCCCTAGATACTGAAAGTATTATCGATCAAATTCCTATATAGTTTAATTGTGTGATTTTCATTTTATCAGATTATTATATGAGTAAAGAAAGCAATGTTAAAGGGATGTAAAATCGGTCATTTTGGCCACCTATCTTATCAATAAAAGTATTGTTCTATAGAAGATAGCCCAACTGATTCAAAGTTGTATTTATCTTTATCTTGCATATAAGTCCATCCATATAGTTAAATGTAAATTTGTAATCTAGTTTTCAATTTTATATTAGGTGTTAAGAGATAGAAAGGGATTGTTTAGTGTGTAGCTATGTGAGAGATTAGGTGGCTAATTTAAGTTGCATATTCAGTCCTTGAAGTTTAACACATATTTTAAGATCATTCTTATATATACTTTAAAATTTCTTGCTTTAGTAATGAGTGTAATAATTTTGACATCTTCATAATTAAGAAGAATTGAATCACAAAAATAATTTGGGTAAATTGATCATTGAAATAAAAAGTTGAGAGTTTAGTATTTCATATTTATAGATACTAGTTGCTAACCAGTGCGATATGTAGAAATTTTGCATTAATATGATAGTACATATGCACTATAATTAAATAACATTTCTCCACTATTCAAAGATTATGAATCCAAAAACATTAATCCATTTATAAATGACACCCAATTTGCTAGATCAAATTCAAAGCAGACTGAAATGGATTGATGGACCAATGTGGACTGAATGGACCAAAGATGGACTGTCTAGTTCAAAATAGACCAAAATAGACCGAAATGGATTGAATTAGACCAATGTGGATTGCATTGACCAAAATGAACTAATACAGATTAATGGCCAAAAAGGACCAAGTGAACTGAAATGGATCGAAACGGACCAAATAAACTAAAATGGACCATCACCTTAGTTTGAAAATAATTTCCTTTTTGCATAGTTTCAAAATGAATGGTGGCACTTCTAAGGCATGAGCCATCACCATGCATAGCCCAAAATCTAGTGACAAGAAGAAGAAGAACCAAAAAATGTATCTTCAACTTCATCATCATCATCTTTCCCTTTCATATAACCATTTGAAATCTCTCCTTTTTTTGTTGTTGAAATCTTTCTCTAACTCTCTTTCAATATGTTGCTCAATTTAAGTGCATCTCAAAGAACTCATTTTCTCTAATTTCTTATCGATCTTATGTTAGCTATTTCTCATTTTGTTACCAAAATCTCACATAGGTTGTCATTTTGACACAATGTAATCATGTAGGAACTCGGAAGCATGGTTTTGAAATCCAGAATTGAAAACCGGTCATCATTATGGTGCTTTAAACACAAAAAATTGAAAATTTTATTTTTGCTGTGAACCTCTTGAATAGCGGTCAAACCACATGGTTTTTTGAACCGGCGTGGGTTTGTTGGTTTCTTCCCCAGATTATTTCTTAGTGAAGAGTAGCTTCAGGTTGGCCGAACCTATTGAAGAAAGAGTGAGAGCGAGTGAAGGATGAAGCTGTGAAAGAGAGACAACATTCAGATTTGTTATAATTTGCTTGAGAACTGGGGAAGACCGAAGATGAGAGGCTGAGAAGTAGGGAGAGAAATAGATGAAATTTCAAATATGAGAGGTAGGTAGGTCATAGGTGTTGGAAAAAAAAGTGAAAGTGTAGAAGTTATCAGATTGCTTGGGAAATGTGATTGGGGGAATGACTTGGCTTTTTTATTATTATCTAAAATTATTTTTGAACTTAAAAAGTTAAAATGCCAAGCCCAAAACTTGGCTCGAGTGACATGCTTAGTGAGATCTTAAGGCTTCATTTGGTAACGGTGTTTAAATAATGAAAATTGCTGTTTAAATATTATAATACGTTTTTTCACACATTTTTTCACTCACATATATTTATACAAAATTTAAACAACGTTACTGGAAATCTTTTACCAAAAGGGTCTTAAATCTCATGAGTTGACAATTTTTTTTTTCTCAAACAAAATAGACATTTTTTATATAATATTAATATCTTACTTAGTTGAAATTATTATATAAAAAAGTAAATAAGACATGCCTATCAAGTATTTAATGTTCATACTATTTTGTATTTCTCATTATAATTTATTCTTGAATGGTCAATTATAATTGTAATGTACTGTTTTATGCTTTATTATTATTATTATTTATTTAAAAGTTGTGATAATGTATTTGAATATTATTTAATTTTTCCATTTTTTTTAAATCAAGATTGCTCTTTTTTTTTTTTTTTTTTTTTTTTTAATTTCTATTATTTTTATTTTTATTTTATTATTAAATGATTTATGACATCATTATGGCTTGACTTCGGTTGAACTTTGGTGTGACCTTAAAAATCTTGAACGTCTTTCTTTCCCAATTCTATGAACGGTTCAAGTTTCAAAACCATGCTAGGAAGTATAAGACTAAACTCTAATAACAAATTGAATCCACAAGATAGAGAACTGACATTTTATTGATATATAATTGGCTTCTAATTTTTTTTCTACAACTTAAATAGCCAATTTAGTGGCTCCCAGAAAGCTCAATGTTTTAAAAAACATTTCTAAAGATATCCTAATTAATATCCTATAAGATTAAAGAACTCAATTTTTATTAGAATGAATTTAGAGCACCAAATTAGAAAATTAGAATCTTATTCTAGAAATTCAAATAATTACAAATATTAAATAAAAGTCTTCCAATGACACCTGTAACAACCTACATCATGTTCACCGTCGAAGTACTCTACAATGGCTATAAAGTGAGATCTAAAATCCTTCTAACTTCCAAGAACTGTGTGTTCAAATCTTGTAGATCTTCTCATGTTTTACTCTCATATTTTCATGTTGAGAATAAATAACGAGATATTTCATAATGTTGGGTCATTTAAATTACATATGCATTTTAAAAAGTAAGAAGTTTAGGAGGCTTTAATGTATATGCAGTTCGCTACCCAAGCAATCACCCTCCTCTTGCCCCTGAACAGCTAAACCAAGAGATTTGGCTAAGCTGGGTTTATTTGGGAGCCTTACCTTTCTCATAAGATTATAATGGGTGTCTTATCAAAAAAAAAAAAAAAAAGATTATAATGGGTGGGTTCAGTTAACTTAATTAGTAAGTTGATCTCTAATAGTTGAATAAGAGATCTGAGATTCAATTTTCACTTACACCAAAAACTGACTAATATTTTGGTTTGACGATAAAAAAAACTATCATTAAGAGTGGATGTCATAGGTTGAAACTTTCTATAAAAAAAGAGAGACTATAATGGTGTACAACTTAAATGAGAATGAGGATGAGGATGTCAAACTGTTTATATTTGAATGGAATTATTCAATTCTTGCCACGGAAAGGATTTAGGTAATTTGAATCTTCGCAGCCCACTTCTTGTCAATTAAAAAAAAAATAATAATAAGAGTGATGAAAATTTTAGGCAATTTTTAACAATATCTACCTTGACTCAAATTCTAGCGATCAATATCCAATTGCGGGAACTCCACCTTGGTCCAAGCAAGCGTCCCGTGAAGAAGTTGATCCAAATCTTGAACCTCACTAAGATGAAACCTTGAGCTCTAACTCTAATACTAAATGTTGTACAAATAGCACCCAAGAAAATTTTTCCATAAATATTGTTGAGGGACCACAATTTGACTCCCTTTAACCACTCTAAAAACAGACTCATGTGATGTGATGTTGAAAGCAATAAAAGATTTAAGCGTGTCTTTCTCATCACCAATTGGTTTTGAAGTGAAATGACATAGCTCATGGTCCGACAAATATATATATATATATATATATATAGATAGGTTCAAGTTACACCTGTTGTAACTTTAACAGAGTTACACCTTTTATGGACTATTGATTATTATTAGATCTAAAGGTCAAAAAACACATAGTAATGTCATTATTACTCTCTAGAAATTAGTGATTTAGGCATTAACTCATGTTATTAAAGGAAAAAAAAAAAAAAAAAAAAAACCCACAGCATTGTGAAGCAATCTAAACAAGAAGTCTCCCTTCCTTTCAGTGTTTTTGTCATACTGATTTTTCTTTTTAGGGGCCAGATATAACTTTGACATCAGAATTAAAGATGAATATAGGGGGCAAGATAAATAACCAGAAGTATTCACTCATTTCATAACTCAATTCTCCTGAAACAGTATCCCTTGGTATCAAAATGTGGCTTCATAGGCCGATTGGAACTTCAGCCTTCAATCTCAAATTATGGGTACAACCTCAAGCTTGAAAACTTCCCATGAGGATCAAAAACATATGAATCATTTTAAAATTCTGCTATAGTCTCCTAGTGGACTAAAATTCTATTAGAGAACGATTGTTATTTTGTTTATTAAAACAAAATAAAGATAGCTTGTATTAACAATTTAATCTTGAGCATTTTATGAATGGTGAAGGCTTGAAAGTATAGTGAAAAAAGAAATATGGAGGAAGAAGATGATGATATGGAAGAAAAAAAAAAAAAGAGTTAATACAGTGGTTTTTTTTTTTTTTTTAATAATAAGAGTTAATGCCTAAATTACTAATTTCTAGAGAGTAATAATGACATTATTATGAGTATTTTCTAACTCTTAGATCTAATAGTAATCAATGGTCCATAAAAGATGTAACTCTTGTGAAGTTACACCAGGTGTAATTTGAACTCATCTCATCAATAATTACCATAATTGTATATTTAATACTTTCATATGATTAGTCTAAAAAATAAATACTTCCATATAAAAATACAATCATAATAAATATATATAAGTATTTTTGATAAGTTAATAAATAGTTAAATACCTATTAATAATTACGATAATTATATATTTAATAATTCCATTTAAAAACATAATCATAATAAAGACTTTTTTTTTTTTTTTTGACTGAATCATTATAATACCTATTAATTACTATAGGGTGATATCTCTATAAAAGGGCCTACAACTTGCAACATATTTAGTCAACCAAAAGTTGAAGTTGGTCCAAACCAAAGGTAAGCTCTCATCGGAAGGTTTTCAATTTTTTCTCATCTTTTTAGTTAAATTGCATATTTAGTCCTTAAACTTTAATATGTTATTCTTATACTTTAAAAATTTTCACTTACAAGACATTAAGAACTTGTTTTTGATTCATTTTAAAATATAAAGAAGATTTTGAAATAAAGATACAAGGTTGATGAGGACTACACAATACATAAGAGCATGTTTAGTTAAATATCCTCTTAATTTTTTTTTAAGTTCATCTTTCTCTATTAATACAAGTTTATTTGATTTTCCTATGTGCAGGTTTTTTGTAATTACTATATATATGTCGTTGTTTCAAAGAATTTCAGTGTTGATTTCCTTTGTCATTTTTGCTTTAGCAACAAAGCAGAATCTGGTTAATGGAATTACAAATAATAGTTACACTGACATATGTAATAAGACTCCACTACCTAGGGATTGCAACTTGTGTTTTCTCTCAAGTCCTGGAAGTGGTACAGCAGATGTAAGGGCATTGGCAAAAATAATGATCGATGTCTGTGCTACAAATCAAGCTTGGCCCTTGTTACAAATGTTTGATAACTTAAATGCTACAGACCCAATTCCGAGTTCGAGAGCAATATCTGCATACTGTAGCAGTAAGTACCTTGATATAACTAAGAGTTTATCAACTGCGTCAATAGACTTGGTACTGAAAAAGGACCAAGAGGCTAGAAGTTCTATGCAAACAGCCATATCGCTTCACTATCGGTGTTTTGACCTGTTAAAGAATAGAACATTACCAGGTGATATGGGGACTTATTTAAGGAACTTTGGGGTCTATGCTGTCGATACCAAAAGTATTATCGATCAAATTCCTAAATAATTTAAAAGTGTGCTTTTACTTTTATGAGATTATATGAGTAAAGGAAGCAATGTTAATGCAATGTAAAATCAGTCATTTTGGTTATCGATCTTATCATATCAATAAAAGTAGTGTTCTACAAAAGATAATCCAATCGACTCAAAGTCGTATTTATATATATATATATATATATATCTTGAATATAAGTTGATCCATAGTAGAATGTGAAGTTGTAATCTAATTTTCAATTTTATATTTTGTGTTAAAGACTTGAGGGAGAGAAAGAGATTTTCTGATGTATGGTTATGTGGAAGATTTAAGTGGCTAATGTTGAAAATATATCTTATAAGATATTGGTTTATAAAAATTAAAGTCTCAAACTGTTAAGAGGAAATTATTCATCAATGATCTAACACATTTTCATCATTTTTTTTCATACATTCTAGGGTTTCAATTGGTCTAGTACTTTAGAAGCCTTATTGAAGATTTGAAAAGAAAAATGCTAAATCACTATAATTTTTATTACAAAATGATGTAGTAATAAATGTAAATGGAAAAAAAAAAAAATCAACAATCTAATTAATATGTTTAAATAATTTTTTGTGATTAATCAATGACACATCAATTTATAAACTTTATGTCCTCAAAAAAAAAAAAAAATTATAAACTTTATATAGTAAAATGTGTAATATCTCTAACATCATTTTTTTTTTTTTGAGTTTGAATTTGAATTTGGTAAGAACAAAATGTAAAACTCATATATTACACCATCTAATAAGAGATTGTCACATCAACATTTTACTTAAAATTCAATACCTCCTACCACACCTAATAACATCTCAATAAACTCTCAATTTGGTTGGATTTATATATGAGTGTTAGAATTGAGTAGGTGTGGTTGTACTTATTCTTAAATATATGATAAGATGATGTACATGTTGAGATTGGAGGAGTAAAATATAGGTTTTAGACCACATCTTTATAAAATTTAATCTTTTTTTAATAGATTTTTTTTTTTTTTTTTTTTTGAGAAACAAGCATACACACACACAAGGGAGAGGGAAATGGGTTCTAACATCACTCTTGAGAATAGTAATACACAATGTTTTAACAAATTAATATCATAACATATTGGATCTTTTATAATGGGCGATGGAGTCCGGAAATTATAAATTTTACAGTCATAAATTTAAAAAGAATAGTGAACAAGTTATTAATTCTTTTTAAAGTAGCATTTTGATGAAATATAAATAGTGAACAGGAAATTATAAATAACTTGTTCACTATTATAAATAGAATTAATAAATGAATTTATTAATAACTTCTTCATTATTATAAATAACTTGTTCACTATTTACAGTCATGAATTTAAAAAGAATAGTGAAGAAGTTATTAATTCTTAAGAAGTTTGACTCAACATATCAAAGTAGCGTTTTGGTGAAATACATCAACCTAAAAATTGACCTAGTAATTTTTAGTAGAATGTGAAGTTGTAATCTAATTTTCTATCTTGAATATAAGTCAATCCATAGTAGCGTTTTGATGGCCTAATTGGCCTAATGGAAGGGCCGGCCCTGCTCTTTATTGTAATTCTGCTGGTAGTACCTTCTGCTGGTAGTACCTTTGAGACATGTGGTATTCTTTCATGCTCTTTAGAAGTGTAGATGCAGACGATGACAAGGGACAAGCTAGGAGAATACTCGAGTTCTGTGCTTCGTGTCAAGCTAAAAATTTGAATCGAACACTTAAGGTCTTAAGTAATAATGATCCAAATGAGAGTGCTAGAGCATCATATTGAAATTGTGCTAATAAGTGCCATGATATTCTATATCAAAACTTAGCACCAGCATATTTAGACTTGTGATTGGGCAGATTCGGAGACGCTAAAAGTGAGGCCAAAATGGCAAAATATCCTTTTTTTCACAAACTTTTCTAGCAACATACCTCACGTCTGAAATTATTTACGGATATGCCTTTGTTTTGAAACTCGATTTTCTAAAAATCGAGTTTCAAATGTAAACCTCGATTTTTGGACAATCAAGTTATAGCAAAAAGAAACTTAAAAAAAAAAAAAAAAAATTGGAACTCAAGTTCCATTCAAAGAACTCAAGTTCCATTTTGCTGGAAAGTTTGTGAGAAATGGGTAAAACCCCATTTTGGCCCTAAAAGTGAATTGCAAACAGCCTTGTTGATTCACAGTCAGTGTCTTAACCTATTGAAGAATATGAAATACCCAGCTATTCTTGGGATTTATTCAAAGCAATATCAAGCAAATTCCTAAAAGGTTAAATTGAGTATTTTTCCAGTTAAGAGTTTATCATTTATATGAATAAAGGAAGCAATGTTAAACGGTGTTAGCTTTTAGATCCTGAATAAACAATTGTTTAACTAGTTTTAAGGACAAGTTATTAATTAGGTCAATTATTTAAGCCTTAGGTTAAACATATATCAAACATATCATGCAACGGAAAACTAAATAATATAAGATATGATGATCTAGGAAAACCAATGAAACAATCCATTTTCCAAGGAAAAAATACCTAAGGAGAACTATCCCAACAAGAACAATCCATTATATCAAATAGAAGTAAACTTAACCATAATTATCAAACTTAGCTCTAAAACCCTTAGACTTCTTTGATGTTGAATTGCTCTAACATGAACCTTCAGTTCATGCTTTAGATCTGTAGTATAGACCTCCAATCTACGACTCCAAGACCACCTTTGAAGGTTTAAATCCAACACCTTTGAAGACTGGTATGCAACAACTTCAAATCTACCGGATCTAATAATATGTAGATTGATTTTCGGTGGAGACTTTGAAAAGAGAAGACACAAAACCTTTCAAATCTCAAAAGAGAAGTTCCAAATTCTTTTTAAAATGTGCCTTAAGGTTTTCTTTATATACTTAGTGAAATAGATTTGAAACCCAAATCATATAATGGATCAATGGGCTGTTGGGTCTTAATTTAAATTCTATAGAAACACAATTTGATCAATCGAACTATCTTTTCAATCAATCGAGCCTGTCATATTTGTAATTTCTGAACCTGCAGCTTCCTTGTTCTTGTATTCTAACTTGCAACACCTTGAGTATTGTCTAATCATACCTATAGACTTAGTAATCTATATCTAGACAAGTTTGTAATCACGGTTTGCCAATTATTTTAAACTTTTAGAACCTAATAAATGGGATGTAAAAGGGTTAGGAATAATTTTCTTGTACACTTGTTGCTTATGAGTCTAACTTATGGCTAAGCACTCCGGGTTGGTTTGATTAGAATTTCATTGTAAACTAATCAACACTTGCGACAAATTACAATGCTTCTTATGTTGAAAGCTTCATATTATATATATATATATATATATATATATATATATTTATTCAGTGCCTCCCTTTTAATTTAAAGTTTTACGAATAAGCTCTAAAGGGCACTACTTCTAGCCTTAACACAAGCAATTCAGAAAACTCAAACTTATTAGGTGTTTATGGGCAAAAATCGAGTTATAGCCAAATCAAACTTTAAATATATATATATATATATATTGTGGAACTTGTTGACACCCCATTTTGCAATCCTTATTTAACCCCACATGGAGGGTAAAAGGGTAATCTCGCATTGGAAATATGCATCTTGATTCTGGTTACTAGATCCTTAGTCTTATTTCACCAAAATGATCTTAATGTTGTAACAATCAAATCGACTAGTCATAAGTCCTAATCGGACCATCAAATTGAAAGTTATCATCAAATCAAGTTTCATGGCCGAGATGTACTATCACAAATTGAGTCCGACTATATGTGATTATGAACAATTGATTCCAGTTGGTTATAATTATAATCAATTTGAGATTAATGATGTGTCATAATTTGATTGGTTAGGACTACATTTTATGGTAAGGTTGCACACACCTAATTAATTAGATAGTTAAATATTAATTATTCAATGAGTAATTTGTGCAATTATCTTTTAATTAGGGTAAATTTGGAACTAATAAAGTTTGAAATGGGAGTGACTGGAGCATATTAATGTTAACTGGGAGCTAATTTGGGACTTATTAATGTTAATTGTGCTGAAATTATTTTCTAACAAATGACCTCTGCTCACTATTTCGTTGATATCTCTCAAAATATTTTGAATCTATGAATGAGGTTAATTTTCCCAGAAACTAGACATCCAGGCTTTAATTTGAGCACAAGAACGAGACAATTCCTGTCACGCTCCGCCCCCATGTGCACGATATTGTCATCTTTGGGTGGCTCGAAGGCTCTCTTAGTCCTTCAAGGTTTTGTTCTTCCCACGTGACACCAAGCCATGTGGAAAAAGGCCTTGTACACATCAAGGGAGGGCACCCCTTATGAACCAGGCTTTGGACTCTCAAGTGTGGCCAAAAGTCCCACATCGCTTAAGTGAGTGTCTAGAGCCTGGTTCATAAAGGGTGCCCTCCCTTGATATGTATGAGGCCTTTTCCCACAAGGCTTGGTGTCACGTGGGAAGAAC
Organism: Quercus variabilis; assembly: GCA_030445155.1. Classification (NCBI taxonomy): domain Eukaryota; kingdom Viridiplantae; phylum Streptophyta; class Magnoliopsida; order Fagales; family Fagaceae; genus Quercus; species Quercus variabilis. Next base: position 8,239,617 of record CP129449.1, read on the forward strand.
AAAACCTTGAGGGACTAAAAGAACCTTCAAGTTGCCCAAAGAGGACAATATCGTGCACATGGGGGCAGGGTGTGACAGATGGTATCAAAGCCGAAGACGGTTCTCCTCTGAGGGTACGGGTGAGGTGTGAGGCCAAAAGTCCCATATCACTTAAGTGAGCATCCAGAGCCTGGTTCATAAGGGGTGCCCTTCCTTGATGTGTAAGAGGCTTTTTCCCACGAGGCTTGGTGTCATGTGGGAAGAACAAAACCTTGAGTGACTAAGAGAGCCTTTAGGCCACCCAAAAAGGGACAATATCATGCACATGGGGGCAGGGCGTGACAATTCCGATTAGAATTGAGTAAGATATGATTGTTTGAAGTTGACTTTATAGACTGTTACAGTAGTTACAAGAAAACCAAATTTTGCTTGCCGTTCACTTTTACCAATCTCTACATTTAATGCATCAGATTTCTCCAAAGGCTAAAATATGGTCTAAGTTCATGATTCTTTGTCAACCCTCATTAAATGACTTTCCATTTATATTTTCTCCACCACTAGTATATAAACCTCCATTCTCCTCTATTCCAAGACACAGAAACCCCTGTCTCTTCTCCTCTCTTGAGTTCAAGTGAAATAGAGTAGCGTTGTCATATCTTGGTCTTCTTGAGACTCAAGGTATTGAGCGAGACACACTCTCCCTCTCCTAGCTCTTCTTTTCCTCCACCCTTAGGTCCTCCACCAAGAGTCTCCTTATTTACCGTATGGATTTTGCGTGAAGGTATAATCCCTTTCCCTAACTTGTTTTTTATGTTGCCATGATGAGAATTTAAGATTAAAGTATGATAGTAATTATTTAAATTCTCTTGAATATGTTTGAATGTTCTTAAATATTCTTATTTGTTCTTCACATGTTCTTGGTTATTCAACATATGTTCATGCATAAAACTAGCTTTGATATTAAGTCCACATTGAAAATATGGAAAAGATGTTTGTTTCATAATTCTTTCAAATCTTTGAATCTAGGATATCACCATCCACACAAATTCACTAAAATTTATTTTTCAATCAAAATGCAATACTTAATAAATTGAATTAGGGTTTATCACATGCACACACATTAAATTCAACATGCAAATTGATTGATAACATATTGGATGATGTGATATAAATGTTGGTTAACATAGTCTAGAAGGCCAATTTCATTGGGCAAGGTGGATGCCTAATACCTTCCCATCTTGTAACATAGTCTCCGAGCTTTGATCAAGAGTTAGTAGATCGAATACATATCCATGTAATTTTTAATTTTTAGATTGTAATTAGGAAACAAAGTCATGTACTTTATCTTAGATTGTATCTAGGACCAAAGTCATATAATTTCCTATGATCAATGTAAATTCAATTTCAAATTAATAAAATGAGGAATTTTCTAATTTTGGTTTGCTTATTTTTTTAATAATTAAATAAGTGACGATTCCATTGTAAAACCCTTAATCTAAAAGGGAAAGTATAATCAATCAAACCTCCATTTTGAGAGGCAATAACATGACTCTGCCCATTTACATAGATTTGGCCCAACAATCTAAAAAAGGGGGTCGAGGGTGCAGTCTCTCACAAAACTTGAGTTCCATTTGAAAATTTTCAAGGAACTTGAGTACCATGAACTTGATTTCTACACTGAAACTCCATTTTCTTAAAATCGAGTTTCAAAATAGGGACATATCTCTATATAGTTTTATAAATGGGGCATTTTGTTGGAATATTTGAACGAAAGGGGTATATCCCCATTTTGATCCGATGTTTATGTAAAGTATATACCCATAAAATTCCAATAAGGGTTTAAGTCTTCAAGATATCTCCTCAAAATCTTAAGTTAGGAAATATAATCTAAAAAGTCCACAGGTAATAACACAAATCCAAATTATCAATTCAAGGTAAAATCAAACATGGGTTTTGAATTTACACAAACGTGAAGTAATCTATAGTGAAACTCAAATCAGAAGCAAATAATTACAAGACTTGAAATAATTAATATGGAAAGCAAATGAGAAAGAAACTTAAAAGGGTCTCAAATTTTATAGGGTTCGTGGGTTTGGGAAAGCTCTCTCTCTCTCTCTCTCTCTCTCAGGCGTGCATGTGTGGAAAACTATAAAGGTCTTTCGGGTTTTAGTTTGAATTGGGGTATAGAAATGGGTTCAGGTCTAAGAATGCGTAAATATTTAATAAATAAATAAAAAAAAAAAGATGTCATATCATGAATAAAAATGTTACATCATTGCCCTATAAAGACATACGCAAGAAAAATATAGAACTGAAATTTTGAATGAGTATATTTTGTCTCTAAAATTTTAGAAATGCGCACTACTATTCACAAAAGTATAAGACTTTGACAATTCGAACAAATAAGTATAAGACTATACATAACCTCTCCAATTTACCCTTACTATGAACTCTGTTAGGTTAATATTTAGTCTTAAATGTTTAGGTTCTAAATATATTGTACGTTGGCAAACCAAGAAAAAAAAAAAACTAGTCTAATATAAGATCTTAGTGTCTTTGAAGAGTTTTAGACACTATTCAAGTTGATACAAGTCAAGATTCAAGAATGTATAAGCTACAAAAAAAAAAAAAGAATTTAGAAATTGAAGAGCTCAACCGATCAAGAGAGACCTTCCACCGATCGAACTACAATTTGCAGAATTTTAAAGAAGACCCAATAGCTCGCAAAACGTTTAGGGTTTGAGTCCAACACTGCTAGGTATAAAAGCAAAACCCTAATTCACGTTTTGGAAGTCTTATGAGTTACTCCTGTAAGATCTGTGAGGTTCTGTAACTTTCTAACTCAACAAGCACCTACTGGAGATCAAATCCATATTGCTAGTTTCAGTTGAGTAAAGTTGCTACATCAAATCAACCATAGTTAATGATCTAAATTTTTGAGTGGAGTTCTCAAAGTCACAAATAGGATTGTTTGTGTTTAACAGATTCATAATAGAAGAGTCCATAGATTTAGATAAGCTGCATGTGCTCACATGAGTAAGTACTACATAAGATAGTAGTAGATTTAGGGTTAAGTCTATTGTAAGAACTACTATTCTATTAGTGAATTATTGTCTTATGGATTGTTTAGGCTAAATCCTCCTTAAGTTTTTTACCTTGAAATAAGTTGTTTCATTGGTTTTCCTAGGTCATCACATCCTGTGTCATTTAATTTTCGCTGTGTTAATTGCATGTGATGTATGTTTAACCTAGACTTGCATAATTAAGCTAAGTCACAACTTGGATAATTTATTCAGTTAAACAATCTATGTTTTAACAGGGGTCTAAACTTTAACAAACTCTTTATTGACCTTCTTTAGCTTTCTTTGTCTATTATTATTTATTTTATTACAATTGATAATCGGAGTTGGTAGGATTTGAACCTTGGACATCTTCATCAAAACACAAGAAGATATCAGTTAAGCTACAATGATTTCAGATTCGTAATTGCTTCTCTACATAACAGGGTTTTAATTTTTTATTTTATTTTACTTTTTGGTTAAGTTTCATATTCAGTCCTTGGAACTTTCAAATGTCTTTTAAAATCATTCTTATATATACTTTAAAACTTTTCACTTTAGTAATGAGGGTAAGAATCATGATACATTATAGAATATAAATAAAATTTTGAAAGAAAGATCAATGGATAGAAGAACTACACAAAATTAAAGAATTTTGAATTTTATCACATAAGCTTTAGGGGTACTCACAATTTACATGTTAATATTCTAATTTTTTTTTTTTATATATATTAAATTTGGATTTTACACCTTGAAGTTTGGGTTGTTTGAATTTTACACCCTAACGTTTCAGAACTTGAATTTTACCCTCTAAAGTTAGGGTTGTTTGACTTTTACACCCCCAAATTTTGAAACTTTAAGATTTAAAAGCCAAACATCACCAAACTTCAAGGGATAAAATCCAAATTCTAAAATTTTAGGGTGTAAAATCCAATCACTCCCAAACTTTAGGGGAGTAATTTGCAATTTACCCTAATTTGATTTACAAACCCAATCTAATAAATATGAGATGGGTTCAAGTTACACCTGGTGTAATTTCAAAAGAGTTACACCTATTTTAAACTATTGATTTCTCACATATCTAACAGTAGAAAAAAGGCTAGTATTTATTGCATTCCAACTCATCTCATCTAATTAATACTAACATTTTTTTCTCTCTCTTATTTATTACATTTATAAGTATCTTAACATTTAGGGAGATAAAAAAGTATTATTACATTTATAAGCATCTTAACCTTTAGGGAACTAAAAAGGAATTGCAAAATCACCGATAACTACAAACCTGGATTACATCTAAAACTAAAGAAATGATGAAACAGGAAATTGTGAAGCTATGTAGGTTTAGCTAAGTGTATCAGGTAGGGAGAGAAAACAAAGATGACGACTTTTCAAAATGAACTTTGCTAGAGCCTCTGGAAATGGATTTTTATTGGGTACCAAAGAATTCCTTTTTTAGTTTATGTCTGACCTAAACAAACCTTGTTTGATTTTTCTCCTACAAAATAAAACCATCTTTTTTCTAAAATCTAAATCAATCCCAATATTTTTTACTTGAAAGTTTTCCCCAACTTATTATGGGCCAAGGCAACTTGAGCATGGTCTTCCTAGCCACCCTTGGGCAAGGCAGCAGTGACTTGGCTTGCTTTTTCCTTTCCCATGCTGTTTGTTTATTAAATATTTAGGCCATGGGCATGTAGTCAATGAGGTAGTCGCAAATATTGGCTCTCGATTTCACTGAAATTGCTGAGTATCATTGAAAATGTTCTTGTGATGGACATTGATAAATTCTTGCATTTGGGTTTGAGAGTTAACTGAGAGATAATTTTTCTTTAATGGTACAAACGAGAGAGATAGAGATGGAGAAGTTAGCTGACTTTTACTTTATTATAAGATGCTTAAAAATGGTTTATTTAATAAAAAAGAGAGAGACACAAAGGCCAGTATTAATTAGATGAGATGAGTTGAAAAGCAATAAATACTAGCCTTTTTTCTACCATTAGATAGGTAAGAAATCAATGGTTTAAAATAGGTGTAACTTGAACCCATCTCAATAAATATATATCAATTATTATCATAATTTTTTATTTACTACCTTCATATAAAAAGACAGTCTTCATAAACACCTATTCTTTTTTTTTTTTTTTGATAAGTTAATAATACCCATTAATAATTACAATTATAAATTTCATAATTCTATATAAAAACATAATTATAATAGATACTTATTAATAATTACCATAATCATATTTAATATACAAACACAATAAAAATAAATTTCTATTAAGAACTATAATAATTATCAACTTTGATATTTATATACAAATTAAAAGAGAATGAAATCAGTTTTTTTTTTTTAAGATAAAATAATATTTATTAAACTGGTTGCTAACTAATTGTTAATCTTAATAATTGAAGAAAGTCTATAAAAAGTCCATATCAAGTCCATAATGTCTATGTGTTTTTCAGTTTTTACCATAGGGTTTTTTTTTAATTTATTTTTTTAAATTTGAGGAAAACTTTTTACCATTGGGTGATAGCTCTATAAAAGGCCTGCAAAGTACAAACTCACCACATATGTAGTCAACCAAAAATTGAAGTTTGTCGAAACCGAAGGTTTAGCTCTCCTCGTAAGGATTTCAATCTTTTATTTTTCTTTTTTGTTAATTTGTATATTTGGTTCTTAAACTTTAATATATGTTTCAAGATTATTCTTATACTTTGAAAATTTTCACTTGGTAATGACGGTAAGAAAGGTTTTTTTGATACATTTTAAAATATAAAGAAGATTTTGAAATAAAGATAAAAGATTGAGATTAAACATTATGTTTTATGAAAAATCTAGTACTGACATTATAAAAGATTGAGATTAACCAGGCGTATGTGTTTATACTCAAAGAAACACACGGAAGAGCATGTTTAATTAAATATCCTCTTAATTTTAATTTTTTTTAAAGTTCATCTTTTTCTATTAATACAAGTTTATTTTATTTTTCTTTGTGTAGGTTTATTGTATCTACGTATATGGCTTTGTTCCAAACAATTTCAATGTTGATTTCCTTTATCATTATTGCTTTAGCAACAAAGCAGAACCTGGTTCATGGAATTCCAAAAAATAGTTACAGTGACATATGTAATAAGACCCCACAACCTAACGATTGCAACAAATGTTTTTTCTTTAATGCTGGAAGTGCTACTGCAGATGTAATGGGACTTGCAAAGATAATGATCGATGCCTGTGCTTCAACACAAGCTCAAAACTTGAAACAAATGTTTGACAACTTAAATGCTACAGACCCAAATCAGAGTGCTAGAGCAACATATGGATATTGTGCTAGTATGTACCAGGATATACATCAAAAGTTAGCCAATGCGTCTTCGGACTTGGGATCGAAAAATTACCAAGAGGCTAGAAGTGATGTGCAAGCAGCCTTAGTGTTTCACTTTCAGTGTTTTAAGCTGTTAAAGAATATGACATACCCAGATGATCTTGGGACTTATTTAAGGAACTTTTGGGCTTGTGCTTTAGATTCCCAAATTATTATCGATCAAATTCATAAATAGTTAAATTGTGTGGTTTTCCTTCTATGAGATTATATATGAATAAAGGAAGCAATGTTAAAGGGGTGTAAAATCTGTCATTTTGGCCATCTATCTTATTAATAAAAGTTTTGTTCTATAGAACATAGTCCAATTGATACGGAGTTGGATTTGTCTTTATCTTGGATACAAGTTCATCCATAGTTAAATATAAAGTTCATAATTTAATTTTCAATTTTAGGTGACTAATATTGACAATATACTATCACGTAAGATTGGTTTACAAAAGTTAAAGTCTAGAACTGTTAGGGGAAATGAATCATCATTGATAATTTAACACATTTTCAGCATTTTTTTTTTCATGCATTCTATGGTTTCAATTGGTCTAGTACTTAAGAGGCTTTATTAAAGATTTGAAAAGAAAAATGCTAAATCATGATTTAGCAATAATGAAAAGATAGACCAATTGAAAAATTATGTATAATGAAAATGCTAAACAACTAAGTGTAACTATAGCATTTTCCATCAATAAAATACTAGGATGAAATACAAAGGTGCTAAAGTGGGAAGACACGACAAATGCAATAATCAAACATATTAATAAATTATATAGTGTTATGAAACAAGCCAATACAAACAGAAACACCGGAAACCCTGAGACTTCAGCTGGTCCACTACAACAAGGTCATCTGAACTAAAAATTAAAAGATTATCTCCATTGGAAAACAATGTTACATCATCCCAACCCAATTCTAAACAAAGATATGAGTCTTCGGACTAAACACAGCATCAGATTGGTGCTAATCTTACCCAACATCTTGTTTTTAAAAACAAACCAACCACAAACGCCAGCTACTAGCAAGCTTTTAAGCAGAAGTCATGAATGATGTAATGTGGTACACTCTAGTTAGAACAGATTACTCTGTATAGGTTAGGATAGAGTTGCAGCTACTTCCTTTGAACATCATCCAAAACTTGACATCCTTTCTCATCTCTTCACTTTGATTTCCTCTATTTTGACCTCTCCATGAATTCTTGAGTTTCTCTGAGACCATATGTGAATCATGTCATAGACAGTAGCACAATTCTTGAGTTTCTCTGAGACCATATGTGAATCATGTCATAGACAGTAGCACACCAAGCCACTCTGCATAAGAAACTCCTGATGCTCTTTCCTTTGATACTCTGCATAAAACCTTAAACAAACACAAGCTGGTTTAACAACACATCTTTTCACATGCTTCATAGCCATGGTTGAAGCATTCAGAAAAAAAGTTGTCAAGAAATATGGTGCAGTAATATTTTCATCAGCTAACCATCCACACATTCTCAAAAATCAGCTACGTTTACATTGGGAAGATACACATCCAAAAGATAGCCAAACTGATTGAAATGCAACTGCACATTATCAACAGTAGCTTCAATTGGAATACATCCTTTAAAAAGAGCCTCTTTGCCCACTTAGCAGCTGAACTTGCCAAAGGCTTAACAGCACAATCATCAGCAGAAGTAGAAACAACCAGCACTTCTGCACAATCATCAGCAAGTCCTCTTTACATCCAGAAGAAAATAGTCAATTCACAGGCATCTGACCAGTTCCATGAACATGATCTGCAGGAGAGGCAGAGTCAACAGCAATATGCACACCCCACGCCCCCAAAATAAAAATAAAAATAGAAAGAATTGATAGCTTGAGAGCCAATATATTAGTATAACATTGTATATATTTTATAATGTACAAGGACATCCACAATGACTGTAAGCAGAACTATTTGATGTCCTATAAAATGAAGAACCAAACCAAAAATTAAGGAATAATAAGGGGTCATTTAAATCTTGAGGATATATTTTCCAGTGCAGGTTGAGATGCAGAGAACAGCATAAATCATGCACATGAGATTTATCAACAAAATTCCAAAATAGGACATCGTCCCATAAAAATGTCTGTGAACACTAGCGCTAGCCCAATATCGCACAGATCATATACACAAGCAGTATGCTTCTCTCATTTGTTACTTCCTACGACCACTTAAAATGATGTTAAGTGCTGGCAATCACATATTCTAATTTAAATTTCTTTTCTGTCAAATTAGAAACAACAATGGTCTCGAACATCTTAAGCAGTCTATTACGATGTTTATCCAAAAGAATAAAAAATATATACATTTTGGCAATGTTAATCTATCAATTATTGAAGTGTGAATACCCATTTTGTGGTAACATTTCCAGTGTTTATAAAATTCTTGAACTTCACATCTTCAATAATCAAATTGTTGGGCTATGTGGAGCCTGTTTTGTGTTCGATCCAATTTGCGATCCAACCTGAATTGGAAGAATTACAGTTTTAAATGGGATTTTTTTTGGTGAGGCTTAGTTCATGGAGCATAGGACTGGGCTAGCAAGAGCATTTTTGGCTTGTTTTGGACCCATTGTTTGGGTATATATTTTTGCTTCAGAATTAGGGGGGGTGCCTGCATCATTGTACTGTAGCCACCTTTGTATTTTTCTCCTTGACATGGTGAAAATTGCAGCAACTTCATGGATGTAAGCATATTGCCAAACCACCTAAATCTTTGAGTGTGAGGTTTTTGTTTTTGTTTTTGTTTTGTTTTGTTTTTTTTTTTTTTTTTTTTTTTTTTTTTTTTTTTTTTCAGTTTTGCATTTCATAGATTATGGGAATTAGGTTAAATTCTCAACACAACATTCACATCCTACCAATAATTTATTGGTAGAGTAGATATCATGTAGGAAAGTATTCAACTAACAGATCAAGCAGGAAAGTATTCAACTATGGAAATTTTGATTTAAATGAAAATTAAGAAAGATTTTTTTTTTTTTTTTTTTTAAATGAGGCAGAGCTAATATGAGTGAAAGGTATCCATGGAAAAGTCATTACTCACCAAATCACAAAGAGAATAAGAAATAAATGAGACAGAAGGAAGAGCACAGCAATACTAAAGGCAACTGTGCAAGTAGTGGAGAGGTTATCCTAAAACTTATATTCCCATATCTTTAAGAATGGCATTAGTGGGTTGTCTTAGTCTCTCAAGGTGAAATTCCTCATTAGAGCTTCTTGTGCACTGGGTCATGCCTCATAAATCAAAATTATAGTTTTGCATTTTTCTTTTGCTATTATCAATCATCAATTGACGAATGAGACCCCAATTAATAAATAAAGAGGCCACACAATCCTTTATTGCTTGCTAAAACACTACATATCACCTTGCTGTTAAAAGAGTAAGCCCAAACTTCTGCACTTTCAAGGTTGGTTAATTTCTAGGAATTGAATCCTTGGTTCTAGTAATTGATGATTTTGTATTTTCTGGTAGTCTAGCACTATTTTGATTTCATTTATATATTTCAAGGGGTCATGAGTTCATAGTATAATCAAGGTTCTATTGATAAAGTGTCAAACTACCCTCCAAGGTGAACTTGAAGCACATAGATTCAGAAAGCCCCTTTTAAAAATCTAGAATCACAATTTAAAATTGCATACATAAGCACTAAAACACAATGAACCTACCGCCTTCTCACGGCCTACACACCTACAACCTTAGCCAAGCCAGAGAACACATCACTTCATTATTGTGCAATGTACCATTCATGTAAACTACAAATATTATCTCAAACTTAAATACAAGCCAAAATGGAACGTCAAATTACAAAACCAAATGATAGATAGTAGCTCACCTGCTAAACCAGAGCTACTGTAGGGGCGAGGATGACACATATGCATATGCTCTTTTGGGGCTTCCTTATCAAGTGACCCAGCTCGTGTATAAGCTGCACAACAATGTGGTCGTCCTCAAATAAACAATAACATTCTCCTCCAAAGCTTACTGGCATAGGTCCAACTGGTACCTTCAGGAAACATATATACAAAACAACATAACTCACAATTAGCTCTTATTTTCATGGGAAAAAAAATGCATTTTATTTGAAGGAAAGAAATTACCAGCAAAGCCAAACACAACTGGCTTGCTTGAGCTGTGCTTATGTGTTTTGAAAAGTTTCTATGAAAATTATAGGATAAAGAAAAAAATATATATATGTTCTCAATGGAAACCAAAAAATTAAGAACTCAAAAAATAAGTCTGAAACCACTATTTCAACCTATACAATTCAAAAGATTTTTACCATTTCGACATTAATTTACCTCAAGTTTCCTTGTAGCCAAACAGAAATAGCACTAAACCCCATGCTACTGGTGGTAGTACGATCGTCTCTGCCATCAAATTGTTTAAATGAAAATAATAAAATAAAATAATGATCCTAAAGTTACCTTTGATTCCTCTTTCTCACACTTAGAGAGTTACCTTTGTCCTTTATATGCGTAAATTCCCAATCCAATTTTCAATTAGATTCGGGTGTTCTATCAGGGCTTCCCTTAGTTTTAGAATCTTCCTCTAAATCGTCTAAATCATTATCCTCATTTCGAGTGAACGTGAAACGAAACCCAACCTTAGGTTGCTCGACATCTTCAATGCCTTGCTCAAATCATGATGTTTAGAACTTCACATGCAAGAGAGAGAGAGCTTAATTCATTCTTAATCAATTTGTCGCAATACTGAAGATGTAGATTCGGGTGAAAATCATGCTCTAGTCTTAATGATAATGTTTCTAGTGAGGTACACCCTTTTGCATTGATAAACCTAATATTTAATGGAAGTTTGGGAAACATTCGAAGTTGAGTGCAACCAGCCAAAAAAAAAGGCTTCCCAAATTAGATAGTAGAATGATACTTTAAGGAAGGCAAACAAAATTATTTCCCCTTAGGTTTAAACTTTTTAAAGATGACAAGCACCCAAGAGCATTAGGAATTGTCTGAAGATTGCAATAGCTAAGATCCAGATTGGTTAAAGAACATAAGCCTTGTAACAAGCCCATGAGATCTGGACTATTCCTTGGCTGCATTAAAGGAAAACTAAGAAGCATATTAGATGATAGCCCCACACAATCACAGAGAGATAGCACCCTCAGAATTTTTGAGTGAACAACAGATGAAGGTAACCTTGTTATAGCAGTTCCACTCACGTCTAGGTTCCACATACCTTTGATATTCCCCAAATTCTCCGGTAGTTCATTAAGTTTTGAACAACCGGATAAAATGAGAACCTTCAAAGATATTAAACAACAATAGGCATCCAAAAGACTATAAAGATTTTTACAATTGCTTAGATTCAATACAATAAGGCCAGTTAAATACTCCACAGAGAATGGTAGTTCATTTAGTTGACAAACATGACATATTTCGTACAATTTTTGGAAACTTCTTCAGTCTCAAACAACCACCAAGATTGAAAATTTCAAGTGCTTCCAAGCTGACCTTGTGAGGAAGTTTTTCAAGACATTTGCAACCATTCAAATCCAATCGAATTAGCTGTTTGAGATCTCCAAGAGATGAGTGAATCTTATATAGTCTTGTACAACGTCGAAGAATCAATTGCTTAAGCTTTGGGGCTCCACTAAGATCCGGGATCTCAAACAAGTTTTGAGAGCCACTTAGGTCAATGAGTTTTAACTCATCTAAATTCTGCTATAAACCAATAAATAATTAGATAAAGATAGGGCTTAATGAAAAGGAATAAAATGCACATTTGCATGACTAAAATCTTACCATATTTCCTTTCCATAGTTGTTTGATCCCACTACAATGCATTCTCAACTCAACAAGTTTGCTTGGTTGGAAATTGGTTGGTATGCATTTTAAATGATATCCATGCCATTCAAGAACACGCAATTCATTAGATAGATAACTGAGGCCTTGTGGAAGTTGCACCGCACCTCTAAGAATGTCTTCTGGAAGTTGCATAGTACCATTTATGAAGTTTTGTAGAAGTCCCTTATTACCAATTTTAAGAAATCTCAAAAACTTCATCTTTGAGAAAGCTTTAGCACTCAATTGTTCCTTTTTTTGAATAGGTATGTTTAGCATTATGCCTTCAACTGCCTCTGTTCCCTAATAACCAAAAACAATGAAATTAGAATAATTAGTAAAATCTTAAAAATTTTAATAATAATATATGTACTTATTTAAATTCAAGTTTATTATTAGTCAGCTTACAGTATTATTCTTTAATACATGAATGACATTCTCATAAATCCACAACCTACTACGTCCACCAGGCTCTTTAGGAGATTCACAACAAATGATTTCTTGACCCATATCTTGTAGCAAATCATGTATCCACAAAGTTCTTGTGTTAATAATGGTTATGAGAGATTTGTCCACAAGAATACCAATATTGTAGTCTAGATAATAGCCAAAACTTTTCAATATATCTCTTATGCTATCTTTGTTCTCTCTTTTGAAAAAAGATGCAATATCTAAAAACAATCCTTTCTGTGAATTTGTTAGCTCGTCAAAACTTGTTTGAAGTATATCCAAAATGTTTCTATTAGGTTCTTCTTTTAGTTTATCTACGGCACTTTTCCATTCATTTGTTCTTTTAGCAAACAATGAAGAACCTAAAACTTTAAGAGCTAAAGGAAGGCCTTTAGTATAATTCACAAATTCCTTAGACAAATTCACATAATTTTCTTCAGGATAAGGTTTATGAAAAGCTCCCCAACTAAAAAGTTGCAAAGCATCATCATTACTCAACCCCTTAACTGTATATATATCATTCACACCACATCTTACCAATAAATGGCTATCTCTGCTTGTTACAATGATTCTACTTCTTGGACCAAACCAATCATGCTTTCTTGCTAATGCTCCAAATTGTTCTTCTTTATCCACATCATCAAGATCAATAAAAACCTTTTTATTACATAGTGTATTCCTTATATTATTAATTCCTTCACAAACGTTCCATATATTTATTTCACTTTTAATGAAGATCTTAGAAAGAAGTTGTTTCTGTAAAGAAACTAGACCTTGATTTTTAGTTCCTTCTCTAACATTAGCAATAAAGCTATTAGCTTCCAAGTTATCAAAAATTCTTTTATAAATTTCCTGTGCAAGAGTTGTTTTGACTATTCCACCCATCCCGCATATCCCAACAAAGCAAACACCACCCAACCCTCTACCTAAGTATGAATCCAACATTTCCTCCACACAGGAGTTTATTCCAACAAGTTCCTCAGAAACACTTGAGAATTTACTATACAACTCACTAAAAATCCGTCCAATGATTTGTTGGATAACTATTGATTCATGCCTACCAAAAAAATAAAAATAAATAAAAATAAATAAAGAAGAAGAAGAAGAAAGCAAAACAATAATTTTGATGAGGCAGAGCTAGCGACATGTAGAGACAAAACATTCAACATAAGCATAGTTTTAGCTTCGATCAGCCACATTGAGAGTGCCTAATTATATTTAGTCCTCTATTGTACATTTCTAGGATTGCTATTTTGATGCGCCATTTTTTTTTTCAAAAATAAAAAATAAACAATTGAAGTATTAACTATATAATTCTACTTTTCGCTAACCACTTGCTTTGGAAATTTTTACATGCTATCAAGACAATTTTGCAGGAAACACAAACTATAAATTAGAGGTAGGAATTCGAATAAAAAACTACAGGGAGGCCAGTAGTTTATAAAAAAGCAAAGCTAAGGACTCCGTGAGTCACTAGTAGAATGAGGATTACCAAGTTTGTTCCTTTTTGCTCATATTGGGTAATATAGGGTCTACCATTCCAAACTATGCAAAGGTTCATCCTAAGTCCAATTTGAGATTATAATTCCCAAAGTTTACAACGGACAAAGAAATTCATTGCTAGATGTATTATAGGGCAATTTTAGAGCTCTTAGGGGACAAATTTGTTATAAGGCCCAAGTCAGTGTAATTATGTACTTGCATGACAGGAATCTAGTCCTACTAGGATTATAATAGAGTTAGACTAAATTTTTGTATAAAAACTTTAGTACTCTCTCATCATGTGGCCATGTAAAAAAAAAAAAAAAAAAAAAAAAGAGTAAGTAATGATAAAAAAATTCAGGGAAAAAAAGGTTGACCATAAATAACATTATTCCAAAGAATTTCTTACTTATTCTTTAAATCCCATCCAGCAAGATTCGCAACCTTTATCAAAGCAGCTTTCCACGTTTGTACAATTTGTATACTATCTTCGAAACTGTCTTCATGTTTAGAGAAGGCTTCTGCAAAATTCCCCCTATGATTCCTCACATCACTAGGATCCACATAGTGAAAAATAGGTAGAACTATCATCCCCATCTTTCTATGCACTCAACGATCTTTGTTAGTTCAATCAAGCACCACCTTGAAGAAGCGTAGTCTCTTGATAGAATAACAAAGCAAATCTTAATTCTTCTATTGCTTTCAAGAGCTCTAGGGCAATTAGTGTTCCTTGCTTAAGTTTTTCATCGTCCCTAAAAGTTGATATTCCTTTTTGTATCAAACCAACATATAGATGGTTTGTAAATTTTTTGCAGGTGTTCTCGCCTCTAAAACTGAGAAAAACATTATATTTCCATCCCTTGGAAGAAGAAGAAGAAGAAGCAACTAATGGAATTAAAGCCATAAAGAAAATGGATGAGATTAAATAGTGAGGTTAGAGGTTTAGGAAATTGCTAGTGTGACTGAAAAAACTCAAAAAACCAACTCTATTAATGCATATGAAAGGAATATACTTTTTTCCTTTTCACAAAGAGGTAGACCACAGCCTCGTATGGTAAATTGGTAATGGAAGGATGCGTGCTGAGAAGATGGGTCAAGTCAACAAGAGTTATGCTATTGCTACAACTTATGCCATAATTCGACCACGTGGTGAGTTGTGAATGATATAAGGGTGATGGTGATTCCATGTTGGGACACCCCTCCACTAGGGGTGTCCACGGGTCAAGTCCGGGTCAGGTTTTTGCCCAACCCGCGACCGACCTGATGACATTGGGTTTTTGACAAGAAGACCCGCCGCCGACAGCAAAAACCCATTGGTCAAGTTGGATCGGACACAGTTGGTCGGTGGTCGGGTCGGTCTAAGCTGAAAATATGATGCCAAAGGTTCAAATTGGTGGCAACTACATGTTTTTTTTAGCAGGATCTTCATCGGATTTGAGCAAAACCACTCAATTTGAGCAAAATAACACCATATCTTTGCTGGATTTGAGGAAAACCCACCAAATCTTAGCCAAAAATTGCCAGATTTTCGTTGGATTTGAGAAAAACTCACCAAATCTATGCCATATTTGAGCAAAACGCAGTAAATCGTAGCTGGATATGACCGAAAATGAGGAGATCTTAGCGAAAATCAGTATGTTTTCCCTAGATTGGAGGTGGATCTGGCCTTTAGCCGGTTGGATCGGGTGGCTCGGTTTTTGGAGAAGGAGATCCACCATTTGACTTATCGGCATCGATTTTGAAACTCTAAGACCCGCAGCCGACCACCTTTCTCCTCGGGTCAGACGGTTTCGGTTCAGGTAGCTCCGGATAGGACGAGTTTAGCGAGTCACGGGTGGGTGTGGACAGCCCTAACCTCCACTACTCACAACTCACCATGTGAGCGAATTATGGCACAAATTGTACAAGAAATTGTGACACCAGCATAACTCAATCAACAATTCATTTTCTATGACCCATCAAATTTATTTTCTATTAGAGTCAGTGGCAATCAAATTGGCATAGTCGCATGTTCTTGAGTCTTAAGTCATCACACTCTCCAATATATCTTTGAGCAATAATGTCGCCTTCTAAAATGTGTTTTTAGCTATTTTTTATTTATCGGTAGCACCGGCTGTTTTAAAAAAAAAAAATCCCCTGTTCAATGTTTTAATACTGTTGAGATTTTTGTATGTTTCTACTTTTTACAGTAATATCTAAAATGATATTAAGCAACCTTTATGTCTTGAAGTTATTTTTTTTATCCAATAATACTAGTTAATAACAACTTGTCACTAAATATTTATTATAAAAATACACAGAGATAGTTTTTTTTTTCCTTCCTCCACTTTGTTACTATAAAGTTGTGATTTACAACTATGTTTTTGTTAGCTTTAATTCCGTGTCAAATTTGATTGTATTTTTGTTCAATCACTTCTCTATATATTTGTGAGATTTAATGTAAGGATTGAGTGTGAGAGTGTGATGAAGAATTGTGAAGATAATAAAGTTTGCGACGGGCTCGCGAGTAGATAACTCACGAAAGGCCACGTGAGAAGCACATGCTAAAATCAGCATGTCTAGATAATCTATAAATTTTGTGCGAGTGTCCTCACCTCTAAAACTGAGAAAAACATTGTAATTCCATCCCTTGGAAGAAGAAGAAGAAGAATAAGAAGATGATGCTGATGATGATGCAGCAGCTGATGGAATTGAAGCCATAAAGAAAATGGATGAGCTTAATTAAACAGTGAGGTCAAAGGTTTAGGAAATTGCGTGTGACTGAAAAACTCAAAATACCGACTTTATTAATGCATATTAAAGGAATATACTTTTTCCTTTTCATTGAGAGGTAGGCCCCAGCCCCGTATGTAAGCATGCTTGCTGAGAAGATGGCTAAGTCAACAATTCATTTTCTATGACCCATCAAATTCATTTTCTATTGGAGTCGGTGGCGATCAAACTGGCATGTTCTTGAGTCTTGAGTCATCACTCGCTCCAATACATCTTTCGGCGATAATGTCACCTTCTAAAATGTGTTTTTAGCTATTTTTTATTTATCTGTAGCACCGATTGTTAAAAAAAAAAACGTTCGATGTTCTAACTCTGCCCATATTTTTGTATGTTTCTACTTTTTACACCGTTATCTAAAATAATGTTAACCAACTCTCGGCAACGAATCTATATATATATATATATATATATATTTATATAAAAGTTGAAATGTAGTATTTATTGTTGTTAGTCACATTAGTGCCATATCATCATTTTTTTTTTTGTTTTATTGATTGCCATCTTTTGAGTCTCTTTTTAAATTTAGGTGTTACTATATCTCCATATCTATCGTGTGTCTCTCCATTAACCCAAACTTTTGAGATATCGCTATTATATAGAATTCTTATAGTGACTGATACTTTATCTTCAAATTTATTGTGTGTCTCTCCTAACCCAAATTCTTGAGATACCGCTATTATATAGAATTCTTATAGGCACCGATAGATTGCAACCTCCTCACCTCTTTTTTTTTTTTTTTTCAATAAATTTTCAATTGTTCTCTGTTTACAAATTGATTGGTATGACCTTCAATGCGATAGTTTCTTGAGTGTTTTTTCTGTTCTTTTGGTCATGGGTATAAACTGAAAATGAATTCTGCTATTTGTATTATTCTTATTATTTATTTATTTATTTATTCCCATCTCATTATTAGGGGGAAAAAAATGTAGTTCAATTTTGAGATTTCATTATGAACGAGATTGAGTTTTTATGGTCTTAAAACTATTAAAATATTTTTTATTTTTTATTTTTATAAAATTTATTTAAGTTGGGCATTTGATCATGTTTGTTATAATTTTTTTAATGGTTACCCTTCTCTAGACTGTAGGAATGTTACTCTCAATATGTTTGCTACAATGTATGATAATTAACTTCAACGTGATGTTTTTATTTTGGTCTTTGTTTTATAGTTAGAGTGTTATTCATTTTCATCAAAGAGAAATTGCTATTGTTCTCTTTTTTCCGCCATCTTATATGCTGAACTAAACTTCATTTTTATCTCTGTTTCATTTGTCAATTCTTCAACAGATGTCAATAATCAAGACTTGCAATCACTGAGGCTTTTTGATCTATTGAAGGTCATACTAATCAATTGGTAAACATTTTTTTCTTAGAACATTTTGAAGGAAAGAGGAATAAATTTGTTGCTTTTCTTGGGTGGTGCTTGATAATTTGCTTTTTATGGTTCAATACACATTAGCTATATTAGATTTTCATTTCCTTATAATAATAATAATTTGTTGTTTATTTTTTAATTTGACTATTTGGTGTCCTAGAAATTGTGGGAAAATGGAAAAGAAAAGAGAGTAGAGTTTGAAACTTTTTTTTTTTTTTTGGTATCGAACTTGGGATGTAACAGTTTAAATATTTTTATCTTAATCTTTTAAAGGAAAATCTAATTTTTCAAAGTAATCAACTTAAGTAGTTTGCTGTGTTGTGGCTAGAATTTTTGTGTTTGGGACCTTAGTTGGCATGTTTGGTTGACGAATAACTTTGGGGATTATTTAGCTATGAGAATTTTCTTGGTATTTTATGAGTGAGGAAATTCAAAGAATTGAGTTATTTTTAAATTCCATTAGTACCTAGCTTTATGCTAACTGTTGTGTGGATAGAAAAATTAATTGGTTCTTGATTTTTGAAAACCTATCTATAATATTGTGTACATGAACAATAATTGAGTTTTTAGTTTTAGATTTGTAATTATGCTATTTTTTCAATAACTTGATTTTCTTTTTAAAATTTTCTCTTCTTGAATATCTAGAATACCATGTACATGTGTTTTAGACAAATCTTAACAGTACTAGTTCTTTTGGATTTTACTATTTCTTTCCTTATTAAACATAATATGATATAGCGGATGTATTCCAATGAAGGTAGAACCAATTACTATTTTTGGGGCATAGCAACTAATACAATCTGATAACTTCCTATAGCCATTTGAAATTCATAACCTTGAATGTTAATAGACATCTTCTCCGAGGAAAGAACAATTGGCCGAGTTAGCAAGTTTGCCACCAACTTTGACCATGTTATGGCAATACAAGTGACTCACTTACTTACAATTCGTATGCACTCTATTTTTATTTTCTGTGGGAATTCAAAACAATGACAATTGAGTGATTTATATATGAACACATTGATAAATGTCTGTAGTGGACATGGGTGGAATCAATGGCACATTACTATTTGACAATTTGGTCTTTGATGGAAATTGATATAATTGAATGTCTATTAAATTTGATCATTTTGCTGAAGCAAGGTTTGTTTAGTATGTATTTTATTTATTTACCTTATTGTAAATAAGTTTTTGTATGTGATGATTCTAACCTATAAAACTTCACTTTACGTGTTTTTTTTTTTTTTTTTTTTTTGTGGTCTTATTCTTTTTTGTTGGCAACTAACTAGACATCACTTTTAGGAATTAATGATTTAGCAACTGGTATGAAGGTTCCACCTCAAAATTTAGAAGAATTAAAATATGATACAATCTCATCATTGGAAGAAAAATAGAAATCTAATGTTGTGTTGGCATGTCTTGCTATTATTAGGTTACAAATATCATATCTAAAAAATAATAATAATAATATAATGATATATTTGTAGAGATAGAGAGTTGGAAAATAATTTTAGAAATAGTTCAATTTTTTAGGAGAAAATTGTCTTCAATAAATTTTAAAGAATAAATTATGAATTGCATCATATTACAAAATATATATCCCCACGCATCGCGTGGGTTTGTGACTAGTAATAATAATAATAATAATAATAATGTTAACCAACCTTTAATATCTTCAACAAATTTAGACATGGCAAAACGGGCGAGTCGGGTGGGGTTCGGGTCGGGTCAATCGGGTTACGGGTCAAATGGGTCACGAGTCAAAACAGGTCATTTTAAGCGGGTCAAAATCGGGTTCGGGTCAATCGGGTTGCGGGTCGGGTCGGGTCGGGTTGACCCGTATTTTTCACATGAATTTTTTTTATTTTTATATAGAAAACAACATGTATCTGTCATTTGAAAAGCTATGCAACAAATTACTTAATGTAAAATGCATTATTTTGAATTCACCACATATATCAAGAATGAACTCAATTAAACTTATTAATACTTATTCAACAATTTTAAAATTATACAAATCCTAACATTACAATCTAAAACAAAATAACACAAAGGTAAGTAAAACAAATACACAAATTTTATTTCTATACAATATCAACATTCCAAATATAAAACAAAATTACAAATGACTTATTGGATAACTCATTTGATAAAGAATAAAAATATATAAGAAATTTACAATCTTGAAATTTAATTTTATAATCTATTATCCGTTGTGGTTGACACTCTATTTCAATTTGAGATATACTTTAAAATTTGATTGCTTACTTATTTATACATGGTCTCTTTTATGAATATCATATTATTGTTAAGCAACACACACTCTAAGAAATATCATAATTTATTTTGAAAAGCCGTTTATTTTGTACATAAATTATTAAAAAATAGGTCTAAGTATTCATAATTTATGCTAATTTGATACTTTAGCTTCACTATTTTCACACTTGTGAATATTTCTTACATGTCTACAATCTTAAATCTATATTTTTAACTCTACTGTAACCAGATTATCTTGGCATGTACTTTACTATTTGATATCTAAAAATATTTACTCATTACAGAATGTTCAACTATTAATCTTTCAATTAATTTGCATATAGTTATGTAAATGTATCAATTGTTTCCTTAAAGTTCACAATAAACAATTAAACCAATATTGTCTTAATTTTACTATTTTTTTACCAAAAAAAAAAAAAAAAGAAAGTTTTAAAAAAATGGTTCGGGCTCGGGTCTGGTCGCGGGTCCGGTCGGGTTGACCCGCAAAAAACATGGGTCGGGTCACGGGTCAACCCGTTTTTGCTTCGGGTAAAAAAAAAAAAAATCGGGTTCGGGTCGGGTCAAAAAATTCTGACCCGTTTTGCCATATCTATCAACAATATTATTTTTTTACTAATATTATTTTAATCTGTAGCAGTAGCACCGATTGTTTAACAACTTCATTTTGATTTTCAATGCCTCCAATGGTACTTTCCATTTATGAACACTTGTGGTACCGTACGTCTCCCAACAATGAATAACTTTTGCTACCAATTGATATGCCTTTGGTTTTACTTTAATTGTTACTGGCTTTCAATACAAAAGATCCTTCATTATTATCCTTTTTATACCAATCATTTTGATCAGTAAAGCATTTGAACACATACCTCTCTCATCAAGTTCAACAGCATTTGTACACATACCTTATTCAATTGCTTTGATTCATACATTGAGCTTAAAAATGTAAGAAGCACTAAAGACGTGTCTCCAAATAAGGGAAGAAAGTCTCAACCAAAAAATGAATGTTTTCCAATGTACAATGAATTGAAATATCAATAATTGTTTACAAGTAGTATATTGTTTCACAAAAAATAACACCCAATAAATCAATCATTACATTTTCCTATTTTTTCAACAATATTAAAAAACAAAAGTAAACTGGCCCATCACTATCCTTAATGTATTTTATATCCAATTATGATCATCCCTAAAGAATGCCAAATATTTCTTGGCCAGCCATCTTGAAGAAATCAAACTATTCTAATGATCCTTTAGTGTCTCCTTGAAGACTACATGTGATGCAAATTTGAGTCCATGTGTTAGCCACACATTCTTAATGCCATTGTGTTGGTTTGTTGCATATTCTTATTGATGCCAACACAGTTGTTGAACCAATCCAACTGATCTTGACTGCAACTCACTTGACAAGTCCTTTGCAAACTTCAGGCACCTAATACAGGAATCTGAGGCTTTGGCAAGGCAGCTCAACAAGACAATATTCTGTGTTTCAAAGGACTACAACAAAGCTACAAGAGAACTAGCTAAAGATGTAACAATATCAAAGATAGTAGGAGACAAGATAGAGAATAACTACTGCTCACTTTTGGTGTGGTGGTCACTCTACAAGTATAAGTACTTGTGGGATGTGGGAGGCAAGGGCCGGGGTGTAAGTCTCTAGGAGGGAGTTTCATATACATGTACATTTAAATTAGGCTAGAATAGAAGTTCTATCTTGTAAAAAAATAAAAATAAATAAATAAATAAAAAAGAAAAGAAAGATAGAGAATATCCCACCTTGTATCACCTAATATATAGTCATGAATGTACGAACATTTTCACAATTTTAATACCATTCTACCATTTGAAAGAAAAGATGGACTGGGCTGTTTAAATCATGAAAGAATGCATGAAAAATGAAACTACAGGTACATTAAAAACAACAAATTTCTTTTGAAGGGATGGGATACATTTGCATTTGAGATCATACTATTCATAATACATCACCCATTATATTGCAAATCCCCACTTTTATCATTCAACTCCCATAGAGCAAATGTGGTGGCATCAATTGGCCATATCTCTTTCAAAGATTTCATCAAATAACTGTATGACACATTTAAAAGCAATGAATTTTTGCATACATGCTCACTAGAGCACTGGCCACAACAATGAGATAAATTGCAAACCCATGACATTCCAACAGAGACTCGCACATGGAGCATTTGAAAAACATAGCAGAAAAAAGAAAACCAGCAGCAAGACAATGGTAGTAACAACGGTGGCTTTAACTGCTCCGCAGGACCATAGGGCGCTATAGTGACATAAAGGGTGAGACCAAGATAGGGATGTGACGGTAGTTTTGGTCTGATCATCTCACTCACTCCCTCTCCCTCAACTGAGCCAAAGTTTTCTAAGTTTCTCAACCAGTTCAGCCTTTGTATCTAGTATTTTTTTAAAAATTCACATGAGATACCATGTGAGCTTTCTGTTAGAACATTCACATCCAAGAATGCTATCCCATCCTATTTTACCATCTCAAAAAACTACTTTATCAATTATACCATACTATTTTATAATACACACAACATTCCAACTTTTATTTTCCTATTCAACTTATTAAAATAATATATACTACCTAATAAAATAATATAATCTAATCTCTCTTACTTCATTCTCCACCAACAATCTGTTTATCTTTTCCTCACTATCTCCCTTTCAACCACTATCACCACCACCTCTGGCACAAGAAACCCACCACTACCAGTGCTAAAAAAACCCATCACCACCACCTTTGCCACAAGAAACCCACAAAAACACAAAAAATCAAATAATCCACCAACACCACAGCAACACAAAAAAACATCCATGGCAACACAAATAATCCACCACCACAGAAACAAAACAACACAAAAAATCAATCAAAAATCCACCACCAACATAGCAACAACACCAAAAAAAAAAAAAAAAAAAAAAAAAAAAAATCACCACGGTAACAATATACCCACAACCACCATGGACAGGAACCCACAAAAAATTAAAGAAAAATTCACATCAAAACCCACAAAAAAATCAAACCCAAAACCCACCCAAAATTCACACACCACCGTGAGGCACACGACGCCAGTCTCACCAAGCCACACACCACACCACGCCCATGCCGATCTCCACGCCGTGCCCATGTCGACTTCCAACCCAGCTTTGGTGGCATGCTTAAAAGAAGAAGACAGAGATGTGAGAGAGGGAGTGAGGATAAAGAAGAAGAAGAAAAAAAAAAGGATTACTAAGTGTACGTCTATCTCCATGCCGACCTCCAACCCAGCTCCGATGGCGTGCTTGTATTGTAAAAATTTTTAGAATTTTACAAGTTTAGCAGGCCCACTATAGAGGATTATTTAGGCTTGATGCTAAATATTGCTAATATATAGCATTTACAATCTTGGATGTGAATGCTCTTAGTGTTTTAACTGAGACCAATGGAAGTATTGATTTGGCAGCTATTTGAAGTTTAAGAAGTAAATTGGCTTAAATGAAACTTCAGGAGGAGTGTATAGGCATTTTTCTCAAAATAGAGTATAAAATGTAAGATGTTTTGTTAAAGTAGTAATATAAAAGAGCAAGACTTAGGTAAATTATTTAGATGTTGTTCTTTAGGTTTCATTTTTAAGATTTTGCCATGTGAGTTTTTTTCATGGAAAAGAAGTGTATTTTTTTAGTTAAGTAACCACACAGTAGAATCTTAAGAGAGGAACCTAAAAAATAGTACCTAAGGTACTGTACCTAACTTTTGTCCAATATAAAATAAGGTCTAGTTAACGGATGTGCTTATATAAGGCATTCATTAATCATCCATTATAGAAAACTTTTTATAAAAAATTGAAAATTTTGTAGAAAGAAAAATTAGTTACTCTTTCATTTTCTAATAAAAAAGTTTCCTAGAACGATTTATTATGAATGCCCTAAATGTATCTGCTAGTAAAATCCTATAAAATAAAGGGTAAGGGTTAGTTCGTACGCTAGAGCCAATCAAAATCAAACACATGCCTATATTTTGTCAAATGGAGAGCTAACCAATGTTCTAAAATAGCTAGGATGTGGATGTTTTTTTTCTTTTTCTTTTTTACTTTGAGTTGTACTATGCTCACAATAGTTTTACAACACGTTACAAGAAATTTTATGTGATAAGTTATTGGTTTTAATTTAAATCTACCACTGAAATGATTTTTTTACCCAATAATAACTGTTAATAACAACTTTTCACTTAATATTTATTGTAAAAATACAGAAGTAAACTTTTTTTCCTTCCCCCACTTTGTTACATTTCTGACAGTGGCAAACAAGTCTTTTGCTTCTTTATTTTATTTTTTATTTTATGTTTTTTATTACTTTGGACTTTCAAACCAAAATTTTGCTGCTTTTTCCCGTGGGCTCCATGTGTGCAGACCGCTCATGCGTACAAAAATAACTGGAAGCTATCCAATAGTGAAAAAGGCAAATTCCTGGAAGAGGAGAGCCACCTGTATTCGGAATCTAGCAGTAATTGCACACACTCACTTTGAATTGTGCAAAAAATAAATGTTGAATTTATATACAGACATATATAGTTAACCACTAAAACATGTAAAATTCAGTATATAATTGAATGCATTTTTGGATTTATTTGAGTGAATTACTTGTGAAAGTTGGTCCCTTTATCTCATTGTCCTGTTATTTTAGGATGGTATAAAATAAAAAGAATAGGGTAAAATATACTAACATATTCTAAGGTTTGAGCTAATGTCATGCAAGTCTTTTCAAAATTAACCAAGTTGGTCATATGCAAAATTTGGTCCCTTTACAACGTTGTAGTCATCACTATTTTTTTTTTTTATTATTCTCCCTTTCTATTTCTTCTCTCTCGACCCTCCTTAATTGACTCTATCTTAAACATCTTTTCTAAAAATTCAGTAGGTGAGACCACAACCACCAAGATTGTTAGGAATCTCATATTCAATGTAATATCCTAATATCATAATAATTTCTATAGTTCCATCAATCACTTCTAGTTAGTTAGTTAGTTAGTTCAAATTGGGATGAGTTAATTAGGATTTGAGCACATGTAGATCATTTAATACATGACTTAATTCTTAAAGCACATGTTTAATTAACTAGCCAATTATCTTATAGATCATGTGGGCCAATTAGATTAAAGCTAATCTCCTATAAATGCATAATTGTTATTCAACATTAGATATTGAAGAATAAACCAATTACTTAGTGCATCCCTCTCTCTCTCTTAATATCATTCTTTCCCTTACAATTTTCATCCATCTCCTTTAGAAATCACTAGTTTCCTAACAACAATTGGCAGTGAATCTTAGGGTCTGGTGTTTTTTGTTTTCATTTTCAGTTTTCAATGAGACCCACCACAAAAAAACTTATTTAGTCTAAAAACTTATACTCAGTTTTCATTTTCAATATCCTATAAGTTGGATTTAAATACAAAAAGTAAAAACACCTTTTTAGTGTTTTTATTTTCATAGAAAACGAATACAGTGGCAATTTTGTAAATATTGTGAAAACGCAAAGGACCCTACTTGATTTATGTGAGTGTGTGTAAATGAAAAAAGTAACTTAAAAAAATAAATAAATAATAAAGAACAATACCAAACCGTGTATGATGAATTTTATACCTAAATTATGTATGTAAAATAACTTATCAAACAACCTAAATGTAAAAATGGGTCCTTTTTTCTATATTCAGTTTTAGAATTTGAATACAAAAAAAAAAAAAAAAAAAAAAAAAAAAAAAAAAGAGAAAATGAAAAGTGAATACCCACTTTTTAAAACCAAACAGGGCCTTGGTTTCTCCACAATTGTATTTAAGGTTTGGCTTGGGATATTTGTTGAGTTTGATTTGGAATTTCTCTATGGGTTAGTTTTTTTTTTTTTAATTGATGGCGGTGGTTTTCTATGTGTGGGTCTTGTTGATGATGGGTTTGGGTTTGAGAAGAGGTGGGTCTTGTTGTAATTTTTAGTGTTTTTGGGATGTGGGTTTATGAACCTTGAGTATAGTTGTTTGGGTGCAATGTACTTGTTTGTTGGTATGAATTCAAACCCGATCTCACAATTGCTTGGATACTTCTTTGATTTGGGTAGTGCTCTTTAGAGGACAATGACACTGATCTTGTGGTAAAGCCACCTCATGGTGTCAATGATGACAAAATCGGTTTCAAAGGTAGTGGAGTGTGGGTTTGGAGGTTTAGAGGCTAGATTTGGCTTGGTTTAGCTTAGCAGTGGGATTTGAGATTGGTTTGATTTGGGTAACTGTAAGTGTGGGTTTGCAGTGGTACTTAGGGTTCAAATTTATGGTTTTGGTTTGTGGTGGTGGGCTTTGTAACTATGGTGGTGAGGAAGTGGTTGTGGTTTCAATGAGTGGATCTATGATTTTGGTTTGTGGTTTCAATTGAACACCAGCAACAAGAATTATTTCTAATTAACTCAAGAGCTTCTCACAATATATCAGCATAGTGGAAGTGAAGACAATTAGGCTAAACTTCATGCGTCTACAAAGTTTCTAAAAATATTTCTAAAACTAATGCTATTAGGGCATCAGTTAACTTTCCCTCTATAAAATTAAAAAGGTTGACTTTTGGTTTCCCTCATAATATTTTTATACTTAAGATTTTGAGTCAGCAAAATTTTACATGTAAATATTCTAACATTTTTAATTAAATTTAAATTATATTCTATATTTGAATTCTCAATTAAAATCTTGCTTAATTGTCTTTTCTTTAAATGGTAGAGTAAATGGTTTTATATACAAACATAGATTTGGCTTACTTCCAGTACTTTTTTAACTAGACATATCATTTTGTTTTAAATATACAATCGAAGTAGTAATGGGTTTTAATCTTCACATTTTATTTAGTTAATGGGTGATGTGGCAGTCTCTCATTAAAACAAAAGAAGTTTCTTTTTTAAAAAGTACTGGAGGTAAATCAAACCCTACAAACATAATTGTAAAAAATATCTATCAATAAATACCATAATTATATATTTAATAATTCTATTTAAAAATACAATCATAATAAATGCCTACTGATTTTTTTGATAAGTTAATAAATATCTATAAAAAAAAAAAAAAAAAGATTAAGATCCTCTAGATTTTTTAGGGTATTTTACCAAATAGATTTTCTCAAATCTTAACAATTCTTTAATGATTTAATGATTTAGATTTTGCCGTGTCAATATTCCTCTAACAATAATCTTAATTGTTTTGTTTGCAACATTATTTTATAGCAAAACTACACTATTGGTCCCTTAAGTTTACCCTATATACACAATTAGTCCCTTAAGTTTGAAGCGAGTACAATTAGTCCCTCAAGTTTTAAAATTGAGTTGTACTAGTCCTTTTACTAACTGCCGTTAGTGGTGTTACTTGTGTGACTAACGGAGCAATGACTTGGCATTTTTTTAATGATGTGGCAAATTTTTAAGTAAAAAATTAATTAAATGAATTTACACATTAAAAAAAAAATTGACCCATTCTAATTCAAGTCTTAATCCTAACCCGATACCAAATTAGAACTCATTTACAATCTGATTCACAAACCCGAGAGAGAGAGAGAGAGAGAGAGAGAGAGAGAGAGAGAGAGAGAGAGAGAGAGAGAGAGAGAGAGAGAGATTGAGCAGTTCCAAGCCAGCCATTATCTTTCAAAGCAAAGCTCGATATCGATCATGGAGGAGATGAAAAAGAGCAAGATGAGGACGACTACAATATTTGCAACAACCAAACGATACAATTGTATTCGGTGGCCGGAGATAGAGGAGTTTATGTTGTGGCGGGGTGGTTGGATCTCACTTCAACTTTCGGCAAAGTTGCGAAGCAGAAAATCATGCCTTAGCAACAACAAAAACCTCTAGTCAAGAAGAGTCGACGTGGACCAAGCTCTTAAAGCTCACAGTATCAAGGCATTACGTTTTATAGAAGAACTAGTCGATTTTGTAATTTTGTTACTTTTAAACTCTGATTATCAATAATTTCATTACGAATATTTTACAGTTATGGTGGTTATTTTTTTCTCTGATTGAATTTTGAGGCAATGATTTTTTTTTTTTTTAGGGATTAAGGAAAGCAAGTGTATTTGGATAAGGATTATTAATTTTTATTGTTTTGGATTTTTGATTAATTTGAGAGTTGGAATAGGATAGTTTGGGTGTTTTTGGTTTTTGTAGGAGGATTTGATGCTGCTTATGCTGCTGATAGGTACATAAAAATTAATTGTTTTGGATTATTCAGATTGCAATGGTTGTAGTTTTTACTTATTTGGATAAAATGAACTTGTGGGAACATTATGGCAATTCAGGTTTTTTCAATCAGGGTGTATGATTGAGTTGCGATCAAGTTTTGAGGAATGGACGCTGATATAATTTTCAATATTAGTGACTAATGATGCCGAAAATCATCAGTAAGTCGCACAATTTTCATGTGCTCGAGACAACACCTGCGAAACAAAAACAAAGAAGAACTTGTAGAAAGTACTGGTGTGGTACCAGCCAAATACCCTTTGAATATCAAATTAGAGAAATTTCACAACTTTAGAGTGCCACAGCTCTGGAAATTATGTGTACCTTGGTTTGTGAGGGTTTTGGGATTTTTAAAGTAGTGTAGAGTTGACGTTTGTTTCTTGGTGGAGAGGGTCTTTCCTTGTTGGGAAGTTCCTTGTGGGGAAGATCCTTGTTAATGCATGTATTTTGCGGGATCCTTTCCTTATAAGGACTCTCTTGATTAAGGTTAATCATGAGACGAAAGATATTTCCTTATGTACGTATTCGTGGAGCCCAAGCAAAAAATCATAATGGAGCCGTCAAGAGCCCCCTTTACTCCCATTAGCTTCTTGCTGTCAGTCCCTCATCATGTCAAGCAATCTAGTCGTCCAACAGAAAGTCATCGACTTGAGGGCAGAGTCGTCATCTATAGTAAAGCTAAAGGGTTCTTTGAGTCCGACAGTTTTATCTGATATGGACAAGGACTAATACCTTTCCTAGAATTATCCTTATCAGCTGCCCCCTACTCCATGGTCCCGTCAGCTATAGCTAACAAGCCATGGAGTTTGATTTATAGCCCCTTTTTTTCTTTTTCTTTTTCTTTTTCTTTTTTTTTTTTTTGAGGAAAAAAGGGAGTATTTATTGATGATTACTTGAGCAACCAATATTAAATGCCAAAACACATGGCATGAGCTGGTTGGCCTCGTTTCTGAACAAGGGCGTCGCTTTGTCTCTCATGCACTCTTCTTCCTATATATATCTCACCTCCTACCTCATTTCTCATTTTTCATAATTACTGATCTTTAGAGAGAGAGCTCGTCACTTTAAGAACTTTGCTTCCGTCATCTTGTTGACCTCATTGCCTTTGTTGTCGTCCTTTTGTTGAGGCTATCACTTCTCAAGGAACCGTCTACCAACTTCGTAAGTCACCTTCTCTTTTATTTCATTCTATCTTTTACTTTTCATTTTACTAGTTGATCGCTAACTCTTTTAGAGAGGCCATCAACTTAGGTTCTTAGAATACCTCCATCACTTGTAGGTGAATAGATGTCTAGAGAAGTGATGAGTGAGCAGTCGTTAGTCCATGAGGGAGTGGGCTACGATGAAGTCTTCCAGTTAGGTCATAAGCCCAAGGAGGGCCTTTCCTGGTCGTCAAAGAGGGAAATGTCACCCCATTCTCTTGACGAGGAAGTGGAAAGTTGTGATGGAGAGAAAGGTGAGGAAGAAGAGGTAGATGAGGGTGAGGACGAAGGTGATGAGGGAGGAGAGGAAGGAGAGGATGACAGGGACAAGGGTGAAGTTGATGGGAGAACCCCCAAAGGAGGAAGTCCAGGACGCCCTGGGGATGGGCATACCCGTCCATTTATTCTTCCCAAAATGTGGACCGTCAATGACTTTAAGCCAACGATGACGGCCAACATCTTTAAGAAAAAACAACCCAATAGATGGTAAAGCAAACCTAATCTAAAGGAAAAAAAACAACCTAATAGATGGTAAACAGGTAAAGCAAACCCGATTCTTAGAAAAAACTAATAATAATAATTAAAAAAAAAAAAAAAAAAAAAAAAACAAAAAAACCTAAACCCAATATACGCTACAACAGTCAACTAAATCAAAACCAAAACCAAAACCCACGGATTCTCAAATCACTAAATTAGAAACCTAAACTAAAGATAAAAACCTCATCAGTCAACAGAGCTTTAGTCTAAAGCATTGGAGATCGCATCTAGTCAACGAATCGGAGCATCAGAGATTGTATCAGCCAACACAACTCCAGTCCAAAGCACATCACATCGAGCATTGCTGCATTGGAGATTGGTTCAATCTATCGGTCACGCTCGTAGTGGCACCGCCCGACTCACCCTTCAAACCTCCCTACTCCTTCAAGGTATTTCATCTTTTCACTTAACTTCTCTCTCGTTTTCTCTCTTACACTTAGACTCTCTATCTCAGTCTCTCTCTCTTTATCTGAAGAATGAAAGTGAAATGAAAATATGAAATGAGACTCTCTCTCTCTCTCTCTCTCTCTCTCTCTCTCTCTCTCTCTCTCTCTCTCTCTCTCTCTCTCTCTCTCTCTCTCTCTCTTTAGGACTTTAGTTGATTCTCTTTGAATGTGATTGGCTGATTGCTTTATTTGGTGTTGGTGTTGGTGAGATAGAACTAATTGTCTTTTAGTGTATTGTGACTGTGAATTTATCTAATTAGCTCTTGTGATTAGGGGTCATAGGGCTTGTCTGTTGAGTGGGAGGTGGATAGGGGCATGAGGCTAGGGTGGGATATTTGAATTGGAGAAAGTAAATGCACATAGGGTGTGTAATAGTGCAACTAATAAACAATAATTTAATTAACCAATAATTAATTGGGAGAAGCAACTAATAAATAATAATTAATAATTTAATTAACTAATATATTACAAAAGACAAACAAATTAAATTATGTTAGGCTAAACAAAAATTAATAATTTTTATAATTAATGAAACAACAATATAACAAATTATAGTTTATAAAAGACAAACAAATTAATGAAACAACTAAACAACAATAATTAATAATTTTATTAATATTTCAAATGAACTTATAGTTTATTTGCGTGTTTTTTTTTTTTTTTTTTATTGTTGTTGTTGTCAATATATGATTTTCTCTTTTTATTAAATTGTGTAATTTATGCTTCTTAAGGAACGCCCTAAGAAAAATTCCTAGAGCCAAGCATGGCAGACTGACCATTCTTCCCTTCTTTTCATAATCAAGCATTGGTATTATTTCCTTTTTCTTTATTATCATCTTATTTGTGTTGCATTTTATATTGCCGCATTACCTCTTCCTTTGCTAAAATCATGATTTGATATTTTTCGTTTTCTGGCTGACAGTAAGCATATTCCTCTTATTATTGTTATATTACACTTGCCTGCCATAATTTTATTGTAACAGTTTCATCTGCCATGGGCATATGACCAAAGTTTTAGCAAAGGGGATTTAGTTTGTGCACAAGTTGGTTTGGGGTGTGTTGCAGTCAAGTTGGTCCTAACTCTCCTACCCAGAACCATTGGGCCATAGTGTGGTAGGAGGCAGCCCAACCTACAGTTGTAAAAAAGGCCTACCACACAGAGTTAGGAAAAAATTCTTGAAAATATAATTTGAATTTAGGTAACAACTCAAATCCAAATTATCAATTCAAGGTAAAATCAAACAAGAGTTTTGAATTTAGGGTATGGCTTCTGTCTAGTGTCCTATGACACTAGACTTGCTGTGATTATGACACATGTCCATTTTCAAACACGTGTCATGATTGCTATGGGTCCAGTGCACTGGAGGCACTGGACAGAAGTCACGCCCTTGAATTTACGCAAATGTGAGGTAATCTATAGTGAAACTCAAATCATAATGAAATAATTACAAGACTTGAAGTAATTGATATGGAAAGCAAGTGAGAAAGAAACTTAAAAGAGTCTCAAATTTTATAGGGTTTGTGGATTTAAGTAATCTATAGTGAAATTCAAATCATAACCAAATAATTACAAGACTTGAAGTAATTGATATGGAAAGCAAATGAGAAAGAAACTTAAAAGAGTCTCAAATTTTATAGGGTTTGTAGATTTAAGTAATCTATAGTGAAACTCAAATCATAACCAAATAATTACAAGACTTGAAGTAATTGATATGGAAAGCAAATGAGAAAGAAACTTAAAAGAGTCTCAAATTTTATAGGGTTTGTGGATTTGGGAAGGTATGGAAAGCAAGTGAAACTCTCTCTCTCTCTCTCTCTCTCTCTCTCTCTCTCTCTCTCTCTCTCTCTCTCTCTCTCTCTCTCTCTCTCTCTCTCTCTCTCTCTCTCTCTCTCTCTGTGGTTTCAGCTTGAATTAGGGTATAGAAACGAGTTCAGGTATAAGATTGCATGTGTGTAAATATTTAATAGAAAAAATAAGATGTCATATTGTTACTAAAAATGTTACATCATTGCTCTGTAAAGACATACACAAGAAAAAAATAGAGCTGAGATTTTAAATAAGTATTTTTTTTGTCGCTAAAATTATAAAAATGAGCACTAATATTCACAAAAGTATAAGACTTTGACCATTTGAACAAATAAGTATAAGACTACACATGACCTCTCTAATTTACCCTTACTATGAACTTTGTAAGGTTCTAAATATATTGTATTTTGCCAAACCGAGAACAAAAACTAGTCCAATATAAGATCTTAGGGTATGTTTGGTAATTGTTTTTTCCTATTTTTTTCCCCCCCAAAAACAATTTTCTATTTTTGAGACTAAAAAACTTGTTTGGCAACCCAAAATAAATAGAAAACAAAAACTGTTCTCAAAACTCAATTTGCGAAGGAAATTGAAAACATGCAAAATGCTATTTTTAGTTTCTAATTTTCAAAATTCAATGAAAAAACATAGTTAATTTAATAAATCTATCTCATTTAATAATTTAGCATTAAAGTTCAAATCCTAGTAAAAACATATTTTAGTATTTTTTATTTTTTTTTCAAAAACTATCTTTTTAATTTCAACTAACCAAACATGTTTTTGACTTCAAAAATACAAGAAAATTGTTTTTTTTCTTTATATTCCCAAAAACAAGTTTTTGAAAATAGAAAACAAAAACTGTTACCAAACATAACCTTAGTGTCTCTGAAGAGTTTTAGACATTGCTTAAGTTGATACAAGTCAAGATTCAAGAATGTACAAGTTGCAATAAAAGGAATTTAGAAACTGAAGAGCTCAACCGATCAAGAGAGACCTTTGACTGATCAAAGTATGATTTGCAAAATTTTAAAGAAAGCCCAATAGCCCGCAAAATGTTTAGGGTTTGGGTCTAACACTGCTAGGTATAAAAGAAAAACCCCAATACATGTTTTTAAAGTCTTGTGAGTTACTCATGTGAGATCTGTGAGGTTCTATAACCTTCTAACTCAACAAGCACCTACTAGAGATCAAATCCATATTGTTAGTTCCGATGGAGTAAAGTTGTTGCATCAAATCAACCACAGTTAATGGTCTAAATCTTTGAGTGGAGTTTTCAAAGTCACAAACAAGAGTGTTTGTGTTCAACAAATTCATAATAGATTGGTTTGGGAATTCAGAGGTGTGTGTGGTCACTTGAGTAAGTACTACATGAGATAATAGTAGATTTAGAGTTAAGTCAATCGTAAAAACTTTCATTCTATTAGTGAATTATTTCCTAGGTCATCACATCCAGTGTCATTTAATTTCTGTTGTTTTGATTGCATGTGATGTATGTTTAACCTAGATTTGCATAATTAACCTAAGTCACAACTTGGATAATTTATTGGGTTAAACAATCTATGTTTTAACAGGGGCCTAAACTTTAACAAACTCTTTATGGACCTTCTTTAGCTTTCTTTGTTTATTATTATTTATTTTATTATAATTGATAGTCAGAGTTAGTAGGATTTGAACCTTGGACATCTTCTGTTAGGTTCTAAAAGTTTAGAACAATTGGAAAACTATGAGCACAAACTTGTCTAGATATAGATTCCTAGATCTATAGGTTTGATTAGACAATGCTCAAAGTATTACAAGTTAGAACACAAGAACATACAAGCTACAGAAAGAAGAATTCAAATTCTATGAAACCTGACCGATCGAAAATTAGATCTAACAGATCGAAAATCATAGAAAATCAAATTCTATAAAATTTTAATTAAGCCCAACAACCCATTGGCCCATTAAGTGATTAAGGTTTCAAATCCAATTCTCCTATTATATAAATGAAACCCTAAGCTACATTTTGGAGTGACTTTGGAGGTGCTCTTGTGAGATCTAAAAGGTATTGTGCTTTCCACTTTCAAAGTAACTATCGAAAATCATTCTCATACCATTAGAATTGATAGATCTGAAGTTGCTGCAACAAGATCAACAACTACTAATGAGATCTCAAAGGAGTTTGTGGATTAGGAGCTTGTACGTGGTCATATCAGTAAGTTACTACATGAGGTAGCAATAAACTTCAGGTTAAATTTAATTGTAAAAATTTCAATTCTCTTATAGTGGATTTGCTTTACCTTGAGGATAGTTAGGTCAAATTCTCCCTAGGTTTTTAACTTGAATCAATTTGTTTCATTGGTTTTCTTAAGTCATCATATTATGGTGTTATTTATTTTTTCGCATTTGTGCATGATATAATATATGCTTGCTAAACCTAGATCTAAATAATAAACCTAATAATCAACTTGGTTAATTAATTAGGTTAAACAAACAAACATCTTCGTCAAAAAACAAGAAGATATCAGTTGAGCTACAATGTTTTCAAACTCGTAATTCCTTCTCTATATAGCAGGGTTTCAATTTTTATTTTTTTTTCTACTTTTTAGTCAAGTTGCATATGTGGTCCTTGAAATTTCACATGTTTTTAAGATCATTCTTATATATATTTTAGAACTTTTCACTTTAGTAATAAGGGTAAGAATCTTTTTTGATACATTATGGATTATAAATACAATTTTGAAAGAAAAATCAATGGATAGAAGAACTACATAAAATTAAAGATTTATTAAATTTTGTCACATAAGCTTTGGGAGTGCTCACAATTATACATGTTAATATTCTTTTTAATTTTTTTTTTAATTATATTCCATATTGAAACCATTAATTATAATCTTTTTACTCATTTTTCATTTCAATGAAAGAATAGATAGTTTAACATACAAACCCAATCTAATAAATATATAATTCAGTCTTCATAAATACCTATTCCTTTTCTTTTTCTTTTTCTTTTTTATATAAGTTAACAATACCCATTAATAACTATTGTAATTATAAATTTAATTCATAATTGTATATTTAATACTTTCATATAAAAATACAGTCTTCATAAATACCTAGTCTTTTTTTTTTTATAAGTTAATAATACCCATTAATATTTACAATTATAAATTTAATAATTCTATATAAAAACATAATCATAATAGATACTTATTAATAATTACCATAATCATATTTCATATACAAAAATAATAAAAATGAATGTTGATTAAGAACTATAATAATTATCAACTTAAATATTTATATACAAATTAAAAGCGAGTGGAATCAGTTTTTTTTAGATAAAATAATATTTATTGAACTAGTTGCCAACTAATTGTTAATCTCAGTAATTTAAGAAAGTCTATAAAAAGTCCATACAAATTCATAATATCTGTGTTTTTCAGGTTTTGCCATCGGTTATTTATTTATTTATTTTTTTTTTTTTTTTTTGAGGAAAAGTTTTTACCATAGGTTGATAGCTCTATAAAAGGCCTACAAACGCACCACATATATAGTCAACCAAATATTGAAGTTTGTCGAAACCAAAGGTTTAGCTCTCCTCATAAGGGCTTCAATCTTTTATTGTTCTTTTTGGTTAATTTGTATATTTGGTTCATAAACTTTAATATATGTTTCAAGATTATTCTTATACTTTGAAAATTTTCACTTGGTAATGACGGTAAGAAATGTTTTTTGATACATTTTAAAATATAAAGAAGATTTTGAAATAAAGATAAAAGATTGAGATTAAACATTATGTTTTAGGAAAAATCTAATACAAACATTAGGTGTATGTGTTTATACTCGAAGAAACACACGGAAGAGCATGTGTAATTAAATATCCTCTTGATTTTAATTTTTTAAGTTCATCTTTTTCTATTAATACAAGTTTATTTTATTTTTCTTTGTGCAGGTTTTTTGTAACTACATATATGTCGTTGTTCCAAACGATTTCAATGTTGATTTCCTTTATCATTATTGCTTTAGCAACAAAGCAGAACCTGGTTAATCGAATTTCAAAAAATAGTTACAGTGACATATGTTATAAGATCCCACAACCTAACGATTGCAACAAATGTTTTTTTCGTTAATCCTGGAAGTGCTACTGCAGATGTAATGGGACTCGCAAAGATAATGATCGATGCCTGTGCTTCAACACAAGCTCAAAACTTGAAACAAATGTTTGACAACTTAAATGCTACAGACCCAAATCAGAGTGCTAGAGCAACATATGGATATTGTGCTAGTATGTACCAAGATATACATCAAAAGTTAGCCAATGCGTCTTCGGACTTGGGATCAAAAAATTACCAAGAGGCAAGAAGTGATGTGCAAGCAGCCTTAGTGTTTCACTTTCAGTGTTTTAAGCTGTTAAAGAATACGACATACCCAGACGATCTTGGGATTTATTTAAGGAACTTTTGGGCGACATACCCAGACGATCTTGGGACTTATTTAAGGAACTTTTGGGCCTATGCTTTAGATTCCCAAAGTATTATCGATCAAATTTTTAAATAGTTAAATTGTGTGGTTTTCCTTCTATGAGATTATATATGAGTAAAAGAAGCAATGTTAAAGGGGGTGTAAAATCGGTAGTTTTGGCCATCTATCTTATCAATAAAAGTTTTGTTTTGTAGAAGATAGTGCAATTGATCCAAAGTTGTATTTATTTTTGTCCTCTCTAATTTTGCCTTACTATGAACTCTTTATTGATCTTCTTCTTCTTCTTCTTCTTCTTCTTCTTCATTTTTTTTTTTTTTAATTACAATTGATAGTTGGAGTTGGGAGGATTTGAATCTTAGACATCTTCGTCAAAACACTTCAACGTGTTAGGTGAGTTATAAACAAATAATTCCTTCTCTATATAACAAGGTTTCTATTTTTTTATTTTTACTTTTTGGTTAAAATGCATATTTGGTCCTTGAACTATAACATGTGTTTCAAGATCATTCTTATGTACTTTAAAATGTTTCACTTTGGTAACAACGGTAAGAACCTTTTTTTGACACATTTTAGAATATAAAAATGACTTTGAAAGAAAGATAAAAGGTTAAGAACTCCGTATGCAATTTAATGTTTTCTTAGGACAAATCAACTAAATTTAAAAAGTTTGAATTTTGTCACATAAACTTTGGAGTGCTCACAATTTTACAAGTTAATATTCTAATATAATTTTAAATTGAATTTTTAACTATATTTTATATTGAAACCCTTAATTAAATCTGGCTATGCATCTTTCATTTAAATGAAAGAAAAAATAATTTCATATACAAACACAATCTAATAAAGATATATCAGTTATCACCATAATTGTATATTTAATACTTTCATATAAAAAACAATCATAATAAATACTTATTAATTTTTTGATAAGTTAATATACCCATTAATAATTACCATAATTACAAATTTAATAATTCCATATAGAATTATAATCATAATAGATACCTATTAATAACTACCATAATTGTCAAATTTCATATTTGATATTCCATATGAGTAATGCTAGAGATACAAACTTTTTTACAAAAAAATTTAAAAACTGTTGATATAGTGAGTGGTTATTAGTAAATAAAAATCTTATACTAACTGATGGGCTTAGATGAAAACCAATAATAAGTTAGCTATATTAATATTTTGTAAAAATATTATAAAATAGTTTGTTACTGTAATATTACTCATTTCATATATAGGCACAATAAATGTAAGTATCAATTGAGAACTATAATAATTATCAACTTTGAAATTTATATATATATATATATATATATATTTTTTTTTTTTTTTGAGAATGAAAATCAATTTTTAGATAAAATAATATTTATTGAACTGGAATTGCTAACTAGTTGTTATTCTCAATAACTGAAGAAAGTCTATAAAGGGTCCATATCATATACATATGACTGTGTTTTTCAAGTTTTACTGAGAATAAGGTAAAATCTTATAAAAAGGCTTGATTCTCAACAAACAAACAAAAAAAATCTCTATAAAAAGGCTTAACTCACCACATGTTTAGTCAACCATAAGAAATGGGGGAATGTACGTTACAGAATAATCATGGGTAAGAAGAGCATTTGGTTAGTTAGACAACGCGTGAAACTATAAAAGAAACTAGGCATCTCGAGTTTTAGAAAATCGAGATCCATATACATAAATCTTGAGTTTTAGAAACTCGAGTTCCATGCAAAAAGATTTTAGTTTTATCAACCCTATAGTGGCATTTTTAAGTCTTATAGTGACATTTTAAAACCCTATAGTGGCGTTTTCCTGCAAAATTTTTTATAAGTGTGCAATACCAGGTTCAGTGAGCCCTATAGTAGCATTTTTATGCCCTATACTGACGTTTTAAAGCCCTATAGTGGCGTTTTTCTGGTAATTTTTTTTATAACTCCATTTTTAAGCCCTATAGCGGCGTTTTCGGAACTCGAGTTTTTAAAACTCGATTTTCACTTGGATTTTTTTTACAAATCAAGCCTCAAAAACTTGATTTTTATCTTGGAACTCGAATTTTAGACACTCGAGATGCTAGTTTTCAAAATTCTTTTGCAACGTGACAACTAACTAAATTTTTTAATATTTATTGTTATTTAGAAAAAAAAATTCCATAAGGAATTAAAGTTTGTCCAAATCAAAAGTTAGCTCTATCCATAAAGATTTTAATTTCTTTCCTTTTTAATTATATATTGCATATTCTTCTCTTCTCAAAAAAGAAAAAAAAAAGTTAAATTAAATATTTTAGAACCCATTTTTCTTTCCCTTGTGTGTGTTTATTTCTCCCAAAAAAAAAAATTACGTATTTGGTCCTTCAATTTTAACATGTGTTTCAAGATTATTCTTTTACTGTAAAATGTTTCACTTTTGGATTCATTTTAAAGCATAAAAGAATTTCCTCAAGAAAAAAACATAAAAGAAGATTTCGAAATAATGATAAAAGGTAAAGGACTAAACAAACATACAACTTCAAAGTTTTTAGGGAAAATCAACAATTAACATTAGGTGTATGTATTTATTCTCAAAGAAACGCATGGTAAGAGAATGTTTAATTTAATTTAATCTTAATTTTATTTTTCTAAGATCATCTTTCTCAATTGATACAAGTTTATTTTATTTTCTTTTGTTGTGCTGGATTTGTAACTACATCATAAAATATGGCATTGTTTCAAAGAATTTCAATGTTGCTTTCCATTTACATTTTTGCTTTAGCAACAAGGCAGAACATATATAGTTAATGGAATTACAAAAGACAGTTTCAGTAATGTATGTGGTAGGAGTGCAGTGCCTTTCTATTGCAATTTTTCCGGTAGGAATATTCTACAGCCTCTTGACACTTTGGGTTATGGTAGTTCCTTCATGATGTCTAGAAATATAGATGCAAATGATATTGGACAAGCTGGGAGATTAATGTAGTGCTATGCTGCATGTCAAGCCAGTGCTTTGACTCATATTTTTGAAATCTCAAGTGCTTCAGACCCAAATGAGAATGCCAGAGAAGCATATGGATATTGTGCTAGTAAGTACCATTACATTCTATATCAAAAGTTAGGACAGGCCTATGTACATTTTCGATTGCAAAGATACGGATGCTAAACTTGATTTGCAAACAGCCTTATATTTTCACAAATAGTGTCTTATAGAATTGAAGTCAAAGAATGTAAATTACTTGCTCATAGTTAAGTTTGATTTATTCATTTTTTGAGACCTATGTTGAACATGCTGAAAGTATTATCGATCAACCTCCTAAATATTTGAATTGAATAGGGATGTAAAATCGGTCATTTTGGCCAATAATATATCTTCTCAGTGAAAGTAGTTTTCTATAGAAGATAGTCAAATTGATTCAGAGTTGTATTTATCTATGTTATTAGAAAGGATTTTTGTTTTTTATAATATGATCACTCAATTTTCAACCCATGTTATCTTTATTTTGTTTTATTTATATATAGGTAATAAAGTAATGATAAAGTATCTTTCTCCAAAAAAAAAAAAAACTAATAATAAAGTATTATCACCTCATGACTTTAATTAGTTGGAAGCTTAATTCTCTCTCCTCCAATATCTACCTAAATAGGGTCATTCTACCGTACCCCCCCCCCCCCCCCCCCAAAAAAAAGGGGGGTATGGTACCCACCTATATCTAAGCCGTTAATTTATTGTAGTTTTGATCTTGTCCGTTGATATAATTTTAAGGGTTTTTGGTTACTGGTTAAACAGGTTTTACTATATAAACAAAAAATTAAAACATCCATAACGCTTCAGCCCTTTCTCCTATTTCACGTTTGCTTATCTGCCTGTCTACTTCGTTTGTTCGTTGTTCTGTTTGCCTCTCTAAACAAAATCCTCAAATTAGATAGTTGATACCACAAAACCCTCAGAGCCCGGCGCACCCACAACCTCAAATCGGAGGCTTCTTCTCATCCAATCCACTCGTCGGCATTGCTTTCTAGCTTATTCTCTTCCAATCCATATTCACATCAACGGAGCACTCATCTCCAACCCAACTCAGCGGCGCTTCATCTCTTCCCGGATGACTCGGCGGCGCTTCTTCTCTTCCATTCTAAATCGGCAGCGCCACCCACAATCTTCAGGTTCTCTCTTTACATATGATTAATGCTGATATGGGTTTATATTATTTCTCTAAACTTTGTGGGCTTATGATATTATTTTTTTGTTTTTGAGTTTCGATTCTTATTTACTTGACAAATTGATCTTTACACCGAAGGACTTGACAGTCCACCATTGATTGCCTGGATCCCTACTGCCATGTGAAATGAAATTGTAATAAGGTTGCCGATGCTTTGGCAAAGAAATCTCGAGTTAGGCTAGAATTAGAACGTTAGGTTTAGGTTGAAGACTTACCTAGGGACATTATCCCCCTTGCTCTGTTTGATTAGTTTTCTTATGTTTTAATAAAAGCATCGGTTTGTATCATAGACTGGTTTCTCAAAAAAAAAAAAAAAAAAAAAAAAAAACTTTACACTTTTGAGTTTGGGATGTGAGACGTGGAACCCTTATCCATAAGTTGGGATAAGATTAGATTTGGTTGGGAGTGTGGGGAGGACATGATACTATGAACCTACGGACTTAGGAGATTTTTTTTTTTCAACCACCTTGGCAGTAAGAACACCAATTTTAGTGTTGGTTTCCAATTTTAGAGTTGGTTTCTCTAAAATTTAAAATTTGAAAGAAGCCTGGTGAGTTTGCTCAGAGATTCAGGAGCAGATATTTTATCTGGATGATGTTCACCATAAATTGAAGTTGTAATAAAAACAGCCTTCCTAATTAGATCATCTCCTGTATCAAAATTGTGTCCCTCTTTTAGCATTAGTTTCAACAACAGATGCTGCACAAATAGTTTCAGGTTCAGCCCAGTGATTACTTTCAAATTAGGATTAGCTAACTATTTTTATTTTTTCTATTTTAGTCCAGTTGCTGTGAAAAATCAGGTTACATTATTTCTCATTAAGAGTTTATTCTAGCTTTGGTTTTTCCTAGGTGAGGTGAGGTACTCTGAATCAAGATGATACTGAATAAACGACTAACCATCATGATTGGCTCTATCCCCCTTTTTGAATTAAAAATCCAACTACCCGCAGCACTTGCTTAATCAAAAAATTACATCACATCATCTTCAATCTGGAGCAAAACTTGAAGGTTTAATAAATTGCATGATTCATCTTAGCGACATATATTATTATTTGGCTGTGTAATGGCATCTCTTTGCACTTCATCCTAGTTCTACCCCACAGGTTCTTTATATAGAACATCTTTAACGAATGTGTAAATTTTAGAATTGAAAGTTCAATATGGGTATGAAACACCCTTAAACGTTTAGACCCCTAGATACAAAAATACCAATTCAAGCTTACTATCAAACAATTAAAGTGCGGAACATGATAACAAGCTTGTAATGGAATTGATGGAACAATCTATGCTAAATATAAACACATCCACAACAGTAAATATAAGGCAAAGATAAAGGAAAGAGAGATGCAAACACACGGACAACACACGATGTGTTATCGAAGAGGAAACCGAAGTCCTCGGTGTAAAACCTCTCCGCTGCCCTCCAAGCGGTGATAAAATCCACTAAAGAATATAGTTGGGATACATAAATAGCAGAAGACCCTCCAAGCCTAATCTACCCAAGTACCTAAGCCCTCCAAGCTTCTTGCTCGAACGAGGTTGCGCTGAACCTATTTCTTCTTTAACTTCCCGAATTCCACTACTTGACCATAGCATCAACCAATGTATATTAGTTTCTTTCCAAACTGCTTCCCAAAGCACCAAATGGACCTTCTCACAGACGTGGGTGTGGTGAGATAAAGGTTTGGTAAATGACCTCTCAAGGGTATGATAATGGAGAGGAAGAGAGTAGAGGAATTTGTAGAGTCTCTTTAGATGAAGATTGGGGATGAATCAATCTTGTATTTCTCTAGGGTTTTCTCTCACAAAATTCTCTCTGGAAGCTCTCTCAATATGATAGGTATAAGAGTGTATATATAGTAGGGTGAGAAGGGAATGCAAAACGTCAGTTTTTGCCAAACAGGGCAAGCTGGCGACTTGAACTCGCGGCTTGGCCAAGTCACGAAATCAAGTCGCAACGTAACGGCCTGGCCAGATTAGAACTTTTGTCCTTTAGCGTGACAGCTGGTGCGACCCTTCAGCTTCCTAGTGTGCCTCTCACGTGCCTGAATTTCGTGGCTTGCCAGTCGCGAGCCACCCGCAAGTCATAGTCACAAGACTCTGTTTTTCTTGCACACTCTTGAGCTTTTCTTCACATCTTCTCACACAGTACCCTTACAATTTTCCCACCTAAATACAGGGTTGCTAAGTGCTAAATTACAAGCAAATTAGCCACGGAATAAAGCCAATTAAATGGTTGATAAAATTCAACCTTACAAGAATTATTGACTTTTTCCTCTCATGCTTGTCTTATGCACTTAGTACTTACAATTCAATTAAAATGCTAAGGTTTTAGGTGTGACAAACCAAATCAAAACACATCTCTCTCTCTCATGTTCATGGGATGTGCTTAGTGCACACATTTCATATTCCATAATGCTAAAGTAAAAAAAAAAAAAAAAAAAAAAGTGAACTGGTTATAGTTTCTCTCCCTTCTTGACTTTATGAATAAAAATCCAGGTAATGCAAGCATGATGGCTTTGTAGTTTGTACATCTTTCGTTATAGAAAGAGAGTTCATTTCTTTGAGGCTAAGAAAACAAACACTTTTGCTGTATATTAGCAGAAAAGAAAAAACCAATGAAACAAAATGAGTTGGTATTGATACAGTAAAAATTAGAAAGGCAATAATCTACGC
This sequence comes from Quercus variabilis, assembly GCA_030445155.1. Taxonomy (NCBI): domain Eukaryota; kingdom Viridiplantae; phylum Streptophyta; class Magnoliopsida; order Fagales; family Fagaceae; genus Quercus; species Quercus variabilis. Next base: position 8,283,801 of record CP129449.1, read on the forward strand.
ATGTAAGACCATCCAAAGCCTAGAAGTCAGAAATTGCGATTCACACATTTTTTTTTTTAATACCTTAGTTGGTTCATTACTTCATTTTGCTTCCAAGTTTCAACTAGATTCTTTGATGTTTATGGTTTACCTTTAATGATGTCTATGTGGTTTTGGTTCACCTAAATGACTCAAAGAAGAAAAGAATGGAAAGGTGCATATTTTGTGGATCATGTAGGTTCATCCCTTGATAAACAAGATTGGAAACCAGCATTTATTGAATCACATGTATCACCATACCTACTATAGATTATCTAGTTCAGTTTGTCATTGCAGAATGTTTCAATATAAAACTATGATCTATGAATGACATGGTTGGACATATCCGATCTAACTTATATATGAAAATATACTCAATAAGTGGCGTTCAAAACATAATGCTTGACCAAATTTTAGAAAAATTTCCATCCCAAATCCAAACTTATCCAAATCTGCCCATTTATGTTGTTATCCTGAGAGAATTAGGAGCCTTTAGTTTAACTATTTTTTTTTAACTAGTTTTAAAATTGTTGCAAACTCATTGTTTGATCTTGGCATCAATTAGATCTTAAAATTTCAACGGCACCAATTTCATCTTATAGTTTTAAAATTGTGCAATCTAGATTCTTGGTGAAGTAATGCTACAAACATAATACCCTGTCTTATTTATGCTAGTTGCACTAGGACAAATACCCTGTCTTACAGTGCTTAAAATTTGTTATGTAAATCAGAGATATACACAAGCTTGTTTTGTTCTCATACTATATTGAACGACATAGTAGGGTAACAGCATCAGAAATTGAATTATGACTGTCCAATACGAGGACATTCCCTAACTTCTCTGTATCGAAGCATAAGTTCATCCTCTTTAGGGCCAAAAAAGGGTGCAATCTTTGCATGAAATCTTTTTTTTTTTTTTCTTTTCCATTTTTATGCTTGAATCTGTGTTTGCTGCAAGCATCTTTTTTCCTTTGTTTTTCTTTGACTTTTGGCAAAGCGTGGAAGGAGGTAGTAGAACAATCATAAAATGCCAGAATTAGATTCTTGGATCTCTCACCAATTTTTCTACATGTACGGCTTCAAATTTTGAATTATAAAGTGTGTTGACAATATGTTGGACATATAGGGAGGTCACATTTAACATAGAGGACATCTATAAAAAAATAAATAAATAAATAAATAAAATCTTTAGATCATTCACTTCTAATATTCTGACTGAAGCTCTCTTTGAAGTGTCTGCACAAAGAGAGATTTCTTGTGGGATTTAAATGAGTTTCCTTTAATAAAATGTGCCAATAATTGAAACATATTGTGAAAATATTGAGAGTGTCTTGGACAATGTGTGCTAAAATTTTGAAATTGCGGTTATGCAACATCAGCTGTAGTCTAGAGGATGGCATCATGTGTCAAGTACTATCAGATGAAATGATATTCATTGAATATTTCAGCAGGATTTAATCACTTCTTTCATACCTTTTTGGGATTTTGGGAAAGCTTGACATTTTTCGATCTACCTAGAAGGTATATGTAGATTACAGACTCAAGAAATCTGGCGACTAACTATGAGAAGATAATCCTAAAATATTCACCAAGTTTTCTTACCTGATCATATATTTCAAGTAAGAACTATGTTGCAAACCCACTGTTTGATCTTGGCATCAATTAAATCTTAAAATTTCAACGGCACCAATTTCATCTTATAGTTTTAAAATTGTGCAATCTAGATTCTCGGTGAAGTACGTAATGCTACAAACATAATATTTGTAACAATAAATTTTAGAAATATTAAGTTGTCAAGTTATTAGTGATTTTCATTTGGGCTCACCACTACCACCATTTCATTGTTTACCATTTATAATTTATCATCTTGATGGTTGTGAAAATTTTTGTGAAAAAACTAGTGACTTTAGACTTATTGTTTTTAGGTGCCTATTAACTAACAGGGTTTTAAATTGAATTTTTTAAAAGTAATTTTTTGTATATAAACTGAACTATTTTTTTTTTAGATGTAGTTTTATTTATTTATTTATTTATTTACCTGATTTTCAAAAGGCTGACATTAATTTTACCAAGTGGGAACTAATAATCAATTAAAACTTAAAAGCAATTGAAGCTCACCTGAGTTACTCTTAAGATCCTTTTTTCCCCCTTCATGTGGATCCTAGTTATTTTAAGGCAATTTTGGTACCAAAATACCACTTGCCATTCATAAAGAATTATTTTAAAGTCTAGGTAGGTCTTAATTACAACAAATATAAAATTTTATTGAATATAGAGCCATGAAAGGTTTAACTTGTACCAAGTAGAAACTAAAAGTTGGATATCTATATAATTGTAACTTTACAGTTAAATTTAAAACTAAAATTAAATATATGATCTCCTTGCTCTACCTTTTGTTTTTCTTGAGGTAGCTCTTTGATTATAACTTGCTAATTGTATAGTCACCCTATTTCCAACCTTAGACACCACAATAAACCCACAACTGTGATTTAGTTGCAAATATTGCATAAGAACAATTAGAGAGCACATAAGGTTACCAAAATACCCCCGAAACCTAAAAAATGACCAAAATAACCCAAAAGCCTAAAAAATAACCAAAATACCCCGAAACCTAAAAAAAGACCAAAATACTCCCAAAATCTAAAAAATGACCAAAATAACCCTAAAACCTAAAAATGACCAAAATAACCTAGAAACCTAAAAATAACCAAAATAACCCCGAAACTTAAAAATGACCAAAATCACACTAAAGTCTAAAAATTGACAAAAATAATCCCGAAACCTAAAAATGACCAAAATACCCCCTAAACCTAAAAAGTGACCAACATACCCCTGAAACCTAAAAATGACCAAAATACCCTCAAACCTCTAAAGTGATGAAAACACCCCTAAACCTTTGAAATGACCCAAATAAACCCAAAACCTCTAAAATGGCAACAAACAACATGAAACCTCTAAAATTACCAAAAATACCCTAAAACCTCTAAAACGACCAAAATACCTCTAAACCTATAAAACGACAAAAATACCCCTAAAAATATCTAAAATGACCAACATACAACTAATCCCGAAAGATGAACAAAATACACCTAAAGCCTCTAAAATTACCAAAATAGGAGTTTGGGGTATCTTAGTCATTTTTTAATTTTAGGGGGTATTTTGGTCATTTTTTATGTTTAGGGAGTATTTTGGTAATTTTTTAGTTTTGCAGGGGATTTTGGTAATTTTTTAGGTTTAGGGTGTATTTTTATCGACTTACAAGTTTAAGGGGCTTTTTTTTCATTTTATAGGTTTCGAGGTATTTTGGTCATTTTTTAAGTTTTGAGAATATTTTGGTCATTTTAATGTTTAGGGGTTATTTTGGTTGTATTTAGGTTTCAGGGGTATTTTGGTCATTTTTAGGTTTCTGGGTGTATTTCAGTTAATTTTTAGGTTTTGAAGGTATATCGATCATTTTTTAGGTTTAGGGGGTATTTTGGTCATTTTTATGTTTAAGGGCTATTTTGGTCATTTTTAGGCTTCGTGGTTATTCTGGCAATTTTTAAGATTTCGAGAGTATTTTGATCATTTTTATTTTTCAAGGTTATTTTAGTAATTTTTTAGATTTCAGAGGTATTTTAGTAATTTTTCAGGTTTTGGAGGTATTTTGGACATTTTTTGGGGTTTAAGGGGTATTTTGGTCATTTTTAGATCTCGGGGGGTATTTTGGTCTTTTTTTGGGTTTTAGCGGTATTTTGGTCTTTTTATTGTGTTTTGGAGGTATTTTGGTCATTTTTAGGTTTCAAGAGTATTTTGGTCATTTTTTGGGTTCCAAGGGTATTTTGGTCATTTCGTAGGTTTCAAAATTATTTTGGTAATTTATAGATTTTAAGGGTATTTTGGTTTTTTTTTTTTTTTTTTTTTTTTTTTTTTTTTTTTTTGTTTCAGGGGTATTTTGGTCATTTTTTACATTTCAGGGGTATTTTGATCATTTTTAGATTTCGAGGGTATTTTGGTCATTTTTTTGGGCTTTGGGGGAATTTTGGTCATATTTTGGATTTGAGGGGTATTTTGGTCATTTTTAGGTTTTAGGGGTATTTTGCTCATTTTTAGGTTTCAAGAGTATTTTACTCATTTTCTAGGGTTTAGGGGTATTTTGGTCATTTTTTAGGTTTTGGGGATATTTTGGTCATTTTGTAGGTTTCGAGATTATTTTGGTAATTTTTAGGTTTCAGGGAGTATTTTGGTCATATTTTGGGTTTTGGGGATATTTTGGTGATTTGTGGGTTTCAAGGGTATTTTGGTCATTTATTTGGGTTTTGGGGGTATTTTGGTCATTTTATAGGATTCGTGGTTATTTTAGTAATTTTGAGGTTTTTAGGTATTTTGGTCATTTTTGAAGATTTTAGAGTACTTTGGTCATTTACACTTAAAAGACATTTTGGTAATTTTGATAATTGCGTAATTGGTTGGGTTAGGGTATAATAATTGGGTTGAGTTGAGTTTGGGTTAAAAGCAATTAGTTAAATGGGTTTTAATAGATAAATGAGTTTTATATACTTAACTTAATTATGTCCACCCTAAACTCACCCATTTGACACTCCTAACTGCACAATATGAGGATGGAACCGTCAAGTATGAGAAAAAAAATAAGGGAACCACCTAAAGTAACAAAAGAACTATCATATGTGATATTAAAACCGCACAATGTGAGAATGGAACCGTCAAGTGTGAGAAAAATGTAAGGGAATCACTCAATGTGACAGAAGAACTGTCATATGTATTGTTGGAATCGCACAATGTGAAGATGGAACCGTCAAATGTGAGGAAAAAAAAGTAAAGGAATCACCAAATGTGAGAAAATAACTGTCACATGTGATATTGAAACTGCACAATGTGCAGATAGAACCGTCAAATGTAAGAAAAAAGTAAGGAATCTGTCAAATGTAAGAAAAGAATTGTCACATGTGATGTTGAAACTACACAATTTAAGAATGGAACCGTCAAGTGTGAGAAAAAAAGTAAGATAACCACCCAATGTGAGAAAAGAACTGTCATATGTGATGTTGGAACCGCACAATATAAGGATGGAACCGTCAGATGTGAGAAAAACAAGTAAGAGAACCACCAAATGTAAGAAAATAATTGTCACATGTGATGTTGGAATTGCACAATGTGATGATGGAACCGCCAAGTGTGAGAAAAAAGTTAGGGAACCACCCAACGTGATAAAAGAACTGTCATATGTGATATTGGAACTACACAATGTGAGAATAGAACTGTCAAGTGTGAGAACAAGGTAAGGGAACCACCCAATGTGACAAAAGAATTGTCATATGTAATGTTAAAACCACACAATGTGAGGATGGAACTGTCAAATATGAGAAAAAAAGTAAGGGAACCACCAAATGTGAGAAGAATTATCACATGTGATATTGGAACTGCATAATGTGAGGATGAAACCGTCAAATGTGAGAAAAAAATTGTCACATGTGATGTTTGAATTACACAATGTGAGGATAGAACCGTCAAATATGAGAAAAAAAGTAAAAGAACCACCAAATGTGAGAAAATAATTGTCACATGTGATGTTGGAACTGCATAATGTGAGGATGGAACCGTCAAGTGTGAGAAAAAAGTAAGGGAACACCCAATGTGATAAAAGAACTGTCATATATGATGTTGAAACTGCACAATGTGATAATGGAACTCTCAAGTGTAAGAAAAAGGTAAGGGAACCACCCAATGTGACAAAAGAACTGTCATATGTGATGTTGGGACCACATAATGTGAGGATGAAACTGTCAAATGTGAGAAGAAAAAGTAAGGAAACCACCAAATGTGAGAAAAGAACTGTTACATTTGATATTGGAATTGCATAATGTGAGGATGAAACTATTAAATGTGAGAAAAAAAAGTAAGAGATCCATCAAATGTGAGAAAAGAACTGTCACACGTGATGTTGGAACTCCACAATATGAGGATGGAACCATTAAGTGTGAGAAAAAAAAGTAAGAGAACCATCCAATGTGAGAAAAGAACTGTCATATATGATGTTGGAACCGCACAATGTGAGGATGGACCGTCAAATGTGAGAAAAAAAGTAAAAGAACCATCAAATGTGAGAAAAGAACTGTCACATATAATATTGGAACTGCACAATGTGAGAATGAAACCGTCAAATGTGAGAAAAAAAGTAAAGGAACCACCAAATGTGAGAAGAGAACTGTTACATGTGATATTGAAACTGCACAATGTAAGAATAGAACCGTCAAATGTGAGAAAAAAGTAACCTGGTGTAGCAAGTTACCTACTAGTGGGTACCGTACCCCCCCCCCCCCTTTTTTTAGGGGTACCGTAGAATTACTCAAATATAAAATATAAAAAACTTTAGTTGGAAGCTTAATTCTCTCTCCTCCAATATATACCTATATATAAAATATAAAAAATAAATAAATAAACAAGCATCAACATTTCCTTATGAAGAGTGCAAAACATAGCACATGATAGAGAAGAAATGGATTCTTTCCAACAAGACATAAATCGTATCGTGAATTGCTTTTTAATTTTTTATGAATTCTCTCTCATTTATTTTCCTCCATTAAACAAGTGAGAGTAAGATCATATAGTGTCACTAAACCACAAGACTTTTGGCCTCTCTTATTAAGTCTTAGGGAAAAATTAACAGATGTCTTAATAGGTTTAGAAACTTTTTAGAAGAAAAGAAAGAGAGTAACTTTTTTTCTTTTTTTAAAAGTATTTATATTTCTCTTAAAAGTGGTATCAAATTTTACATATAGGTCTCCCATAATTCCTTCTCTATATATGGTTTTTTTTTTTCTTTTTAATTAAATTTTATATTTTTTCCTTAAATTTTAACATGTGTTTTAAAATCGTTCTTATATTTTAAAATGTTACTTTAACCCCTATACTTTCAAACTTATTATAAAAAATCATTATCATTATCTAATGAACGGAAAATGTTGATGTAGCAAGTAAAATTCATGCCACATCGTAGGTTCTATGACATCAAAGTGACCTTGGTTCCATGAATTTCACTTGTTAGTTCTGTATTTTTCACCCCCTAAATGATATTAAGGAACTTCTTGACGCATATTTAAAATCTAAAGACAATTTTGAAATATTGGTCAAAGATTGAGGACTAAATATGCAATTTAACCTTTGTACTACTAACATGTCAAAGAAACCAATCTAAAAAAACACATGTTTAGTTTTATTTAATCTGAATTTTAATTATATTAGTTCATCTTTCTCCATTGATACAATTTTATTTTTATTTTCCTTTGTGCAGTCATTTGTATCCACATCATATATGAATTTCGGTGCTAGTTTCCTTCATCATTTTTGCGTTAGCAACAAAGCAAATCATAGTTAATGGAGTTACAAATGACAATTCACTGATATATGTGGTAAAACCATAGTGCCTTTATATTAGATATTACTCAAAAAAAAAAAAAAAAAAAAGATATTACTCAAGTGATGTGTTTCATGTCATACTAAAACTTTGAATCGAACGCTTGAAGTCTTAACTCTTAAGTACTAATGACCAAATGAAAGTGCTAGAGAAACATATTGTGCTAAAAGTTATACAATTATACTCATTTTGTCCCAAATTTTTGATTGCCTATTCCATTTTGGAATATTTCAAACGTAATCTTTTTTGAAAAATCAATAAAAAAAATTTCTATCTTACCCATAACTTCATTTAAAAAGTCAATACCACTTACCACATTAATTCCTAGGAGTCAAAAGTTTAAATTAATGCGGCGTAGTTTTGAAATATTCCAAAATCTAATCTTTTTTTTTTTTTTTTTTGAATCATTAAATAAAATTTCTTTTCCTAAAATAAATAAATAAATAAATAAAATTTCCACTTATCCATAACTTTATTTAAAAATTTAATACCATTCTTTCCTTGAAGTCTAAAGTTTAAATTAATGCGGGTAGTTTAGAAATTTTGTAACTTTTTAGCGGACGACACAATAAATGATATTCTTTTAAAAAGTTAGATTTTTTTAAAGCTAATTAAACTAACAATTTGAGATGAAGGTAGAAATAAATAACTAATCAATATTTTGGTAACTTAATGAAGGGAAAAGTTAATGGGGGCCCTAAGAATTTTTCCTAATAATATTGGTTTATGAAATATTTTTAGAAAAATTTTATGAGAAAAGAAAAAAAAAACAATTGATTTTTTGATAATTTTTTATATTTCTCATGAAAATGACTGCACAATTAGTAATTACATAATTATTGCAATGTTATAATTACATAATTATTACAATTAGTAAATACTTCTTAATAATCTTCATAATTATATATTAGTAATTGAGTAATGTTACAGGTATAAACTATTTTACAATATTTTTACAAACTGCTGATATGACAAATTCTTACTAGTTTTAAAATGGGCTCATTACTAACATCACATTTTTACTTATAATAACTATTTGGAAAATACTAAAGCCACGTCAGCAGTTTGTAAAAATGTTGTAAAATAGTTTGCATTTGTAGTATAACTCTTCGTAATTATATATAAAACCATAATCATAATAAATACCTATTAAAAACATCATAATGATCAAATTTCATATTAAATATTTGAGAGATGCTACGTCTACAACAATTTTACAACATTTTTACAACAAATCACAGGTAGTTAGTTGTTATTGGTTCAAATTTAAAACTAACACTAAGATTACTTTTTTGCCCCAACAATAACAACCAGTAACAACCTGCCACTTAGGATTTGTTTTAAAAATGTTGTAAAATTATTGTAGACATATCATTTCTCTAAATATTTTATATGAAAACACAGTCAAAATAAATCTTTATTAATATTTATTGCTGTTTAAGATAATATATTTCTATAAAAGGCCTAACCTCCTGCATCAATTTGTCAACCAAAACTAAAGTTTGTCCAAACCAAACCCAAGGTTATAGCTCTCCTTTTCAATTTTATTTTATTTTTGGTTAAATCTTGTATTTGGTTTTTAAAATTTAACATGTGTTTTAAGATCATTCTTATATTTAAACATGTTTCACTTTAGTCTCTATGCTTTTAATCTTATTTCAAAAAGACCATTATCATCATTTGATGAATGAAAAATGTTGATAAGACAAATAAAATTCATGTCTTACCATATGATCCAAGTTTCATGAATTCCACTTGTTATATCAATATTTTTCATCCATCAAATACTGCTTAAGACCTTTTTGACACTCTTTAAAATATAAAAAGAATTTTGAAATAAAGGTCAAACTGTCAAAGGTTGATGCTATGCCATTTAAACTTAAATCTACTAACATTTAGCCATGTTTAATTGAATTTAACCTTAATTTTAATTATTTTTCAATTCATCTTTCTCTATTGATACAAATTTATTTTATTTTACCCCTTGTGCAGGTTTTTTGTAATTACGTCACATGGCATTGTTTCATAGAATTTCAATGTTGCTTTCCTTCATCATTGTTGCGTTAGCAACAAAGCAGAACCTAGTTATTAATGGCATTACAAATGACGCTTTCATTGATATATGTGGTAACACCATAGTGCCTCTCTATTGCAATGTAAAAGTTTCCAGTTACACTGCTGAACTTGGCAGTACCCAACAGCCTACCTGTTGGAATGAAATTACAAATAACAGTAACACTTACAGTACTGAGGGATGTGGTAGCAGTACTCCACAGCTTAAATATTGCAAACTGTGTCTTTGCACGCTTTCTAGAAGAAACGTAAATTCTGCAGATGCAAAGGAAGTCGTAGGGATGATACTCGAGTGCTGTGCTTCATGTCAAGCAAGAATTTTGCAGCAAAAGTTTGATGAATTAAGTGCTAAAGACCCAAATGAGAGTGCTAGAGCAACATATAAATACTGTGCTAGTAAATACAATGATATTCTATATCAAAATTTGGCACAAGCTTATGTACATTTGCGACTGGGTAGATATGCAGACACTACAGGTGATCTGAACAAGGCTTTATTGTTTCAAAATCAGTGTTTTAACCTGTTAAAGAATATGAAATACCCATATTATCTTGGGATTTATTTAAAAAGATTTTATGGCTATCTTCAAGATGCAGAAGATATCCTCTCTCAACTTCATAAATAGTCATATAGAGATTATATGAATAGCAATGTTGAAGAGGATGTAAAATCGATCATTTTGGTCAATCTATCTTATCAATAAAAGCAGTGTTCAATAGAAGAGAGTCAAATTGACTCTTTATAAGAAAGGAGATTTCCCTTTGGTGTTATCTTTTGAATACCCAATTAAGGATACTTGAGAATGTGGTCTTTCAAGTTTCAACCAATGTTATCCTTTTTTTATATATATAATTTTAATGGACGAGAATATTTTATTAAGATACCAGAGGGATAAAAATCTAAGGAAAAAGAGAAAATAGAAATATGATCATCCCAATTACAAATGACTGTCCATCGGGCAACATTATTATCTATCAATATTATTTTTGCTAACGTATAATAATAACTTCCTACATGATCTTTATAGTGAGGATTGTTGTAGTCCTTTCTTGATCTCTAGAAATGTAGATGCAAATGATAAGGGACAAGCAGGGAGATTAATCGAGTGCTGTGCTTCATGTCAAGCTAGAACTTAGATTCATATTTTTTAAATCTCAAGTGCTAACGACCCAAATGAGAGTGCTATGGATATTGTACTAGTAAGTACCATGACATTCTATATCAAAAGTTAGAACAAGCGTATGTACATTTATGATTGGGAAGATATGGAGATGCTACAAGTGATATGCAAACAGCCTAATTATGTTGTTTCACAATCAGCTTCTTGAAGCTCTAAAATAAATAAAATTCAGTGTCTTGAACGGTTAAAGAATATAAAATACTTAGTTATTGTTGGGGTTGATTTATTGAACTTTCGGTTCATTGTTGAACATGCTAAAAGTATTATTGATCAACCTCCAAAATAGTTAAATTGAGTACTTTTCCATTTATGAGTTTATAAAGGAATCAATGTTGAAGAGGGGATGTAAAATTGGTCATTTTGGCCATCTATCTTATCAATAAAAGTAGTGTTCTATAGAAGATCGTCATTAAAAGTAGTTTTTATCTATGCCATTAGAAAGGGGATTTCCCTCACTTTGGTGTTTTCTTTTGAATACCCAATTAAGAATACTTAAGAATGTGGACTTCCAACTTTACCTTCGCTCTCTCTTATAATTAAATAACTTCCTACATCTTATATATGCTTGCAATTCTACAACATGTTCATCATGAGTAAAAAGAGAGTGCAATGTTGTAGCTCGTGCCATGACTAAGGTTGCAACTCTCAATATATATCTCTTTCTTTTGTTGTAATAAACTCCTCTTCCTCCTATCATACGAGGATACTTGGAAGAGCAATGTTGTTACTAGTTACCTCTGTTTTTTTAATGAAAGTTATTGTTTAAAAAATTAAAAAAAAAAAAAAAAAAAGTGTGGCCTATGCTATGTGTTTCCAACTGAATATAGTCTCACCCTCAAAAAAAAAAAAAAAAAAACTGAATATAGTCTCTCTTTTTTGAGCTTTTCCCAACTGAATATAGTCCCTTTCCCTTCTTTCAATACTCCCAAGTTTGCAAAAAGTTGAGCATGAATTCGACCTTAGGAGTTGTTTCACTTTGCTAGAAATTATAGTTAATTTTAATGTATTTGTCCTACTTTTCGCCTCGGTTGCTTTCAGTGGATGAGTTGCATGCCAAGGTTACTTTATTGTCTCTAGAAAAGGATTAAGCCATTTATTTTATTTTATTTTATTTTATGATTGCTGTACCTTAAGAGTACTAACATATGGCATTATCAAACAGAGTACTAACTTATGGCCAATTGCCCAAACACTCGTTTGATTAGAATTTCGTTGTAATCAGCACTTGGTACAAGTATACAGTGCTTTTTATTTGGAAAGGTTACTCATTATACATTACATCTACACGATATATATCAAGCAGTGAATCCAATGACTGTTTCTGACTACCAATTCCCTTGAGGGAAAGAGGCTGAGAACAAGAAGACAAGGAGATGCTTGGGAAGTAAAATGTGTTGATTGATTTGATTCCCTTATCTCACACTTTTGTCTCGTAAAAGGCCAAATGCTGCAATAGATATCAACTTGCTGTAAAAGGGAGGATGAATGTATCCGACACATGAAATAACTACCTTCTCCTTTCTCTACAGACCAAATAACGAGCAGTAATCACCTTCGCATAGCCTCAAAATCAGCCTGCTTATTAGAGAGAATAAAATAAAAATTTTACCGCAAGAAATTAGAAAAAGAATGGTCCACCTGTTATAACTCGACATACTTTCAACTAAGCATCTATATAATTTTCAGAAAAACAAAACCACACATGCAAGAGTATAGTATTGTTCTTGGACCTTGATTAACACATTTTGTTGGAGAATCAGGGAACAAAAAGTATACCCCCATTAGATTAGAATTTATTATCTTAATCAAATATTTCCCATCATCTTCATATTTTGTTTGCCCCCACTTGTCACACTACAAAGCAACCAACATTTTGCACATCATCCACCCAAGAAGAAAAACAATATAAAATCCACAATTAACAAATACATATCTAACCAAAAGAGGTATCTGAGGCACACTAGCCATATAAAGGTTTGTTGATAAGGTTTTGTACGGTTACTAGAAAACTAGGAGTATTTGTCAAAGGGGAGACATAACTATCTCAAAGATCTGCCTAGTCACAAATACTGTTCTTGTATCCTTGCCCGGTTCTCTTCCCACCACAATCTTGCGTGCATTTCTCCAAATTTCTCTCGGCTGCAGAAAAAAGAACATAAAAAATAAAGGTTTTATAATTCATTCAACTTGCATGTGACATGGATTAAGAATATAAGATAGAGAATCTTGAGTTATGTAATACAGTACTACTTGTTAACAGTTCAAAATCCAGATCAGAGTTCATAGTCAGAAATATGACAAGAATCCCATTATACAAAATGGCGTGTTTGCTGACCGGTTTTACAAGTGTAACCTAAAGCCACAGGAACATAGGTTTTGTAACATTCACAAGGTATTCGAATGTGGCACCTGGTGCAGACAATTTGTTTTCATTGGACACTAGTAATGTTAAAGGAAATACAGGTGCTAAATAAAGTACGTATAGGACTGTCTCGTTCCTTGACTGAAAGTGATATCCCTAAATTATATATTGAGGACATTAAACGCCTCTAAAATTAAACTATCACCCAGTCACCAAATGATAAGTTCAGAAAAGGAAAAAAAGGAGAGAAAAAAATAATATCAATAATTTCTTGATATATCTAGACAATCAAACCTCCACATTAAGATTAAATTCAGGAAAAGCAGATACTATATCAAATGTTATTAGAATACAGGATAATGTATTTCAAACATTCATATAATAAATTAATAATACTGCATTCCAGAGACGAAAAGAAAACATGTGAATTTGTTATCTGATATCATGAAAAAAATTCAATGTATTATCTACAACTTAAAGTGGGCTTAAATGCCAGAAGAGGGTTATCATCCTCTTAACTAGAACTTCTTAAACTGTAACCTTTTCACTTGACTGAAGGAATATAGTAAAACTACAATAAAGGCTACCAGTAAGTTTCAGGAGGACCACATGACCAGAAGGTAATGAAAAATAATACCAAAAAAGGAAATTATATTTATTCTCCACACTACCAAAACCTGCTTACCTGAACCGGACACGTCTAAGTTCCCGACCACCGCTTGGCAATGCTCTGATTGTGATGTAGACTCCTGGTTCATCCTGTTCAACCCATTCGCCTTCCATATCACTGGCATTGCTCACAGAAAGCTCTCCGGAGCGATCTCCCTCTCTTGATGAACTAGTCCTTGCAGAACCATCTATGGATGATGTCTCTGTCTTTGCCCCACTAATGCTGGAAAGTTTAGGTGTTGAAGCTAAACCAGATGTGTCATAGCAATGATGGGACTGCATGGGGTGGTGGTCAAGTGAATCTGAAGAAGAGTAACCCATTCCCCCTGGCCGTTGGAAGTGGCGAGGCAGGCGTTCTTTGCTCAGAGGTGGAGTCATAGGGCTTGCTCTGGCAGATTCAATCCTTGAGTTCTGAAAGAGAAAGAAAAGCACTATAAGTACCAAGTAATACAGATCATCCTAGCTCTTTCACTGAGATGAAACAATTCCACTAAATGATGATTCTCTCTGATATGTTATATGATTTGAAGGCAACAATCCATCTTTGAATGGAATCATCACCACAGTTGGCGGTATGATAATTAAACAACGTAATTGCATAAAATCCTAAAATGTTTAGAACAGAGAGAGAGAGAGTGACCTCAAAACATAATATAAAATAGATTGATTATAAAAGAAAAGGCAAAGGAGAAGAAAGTCAATTCATTCCAAACATGGGATATACACAGGTCAGGTTAGTTCGGATACGTCTATACCATGCCATAAATATATAGTTTTTGTAATGAAAATTTTGATAACAATAGAAAAAAGCATTAATAGAAAGAAAAGGAAAAATGATCATTATTTCCCTTATGTTGCCAACATCATAATTTTTTGCATATTACATCAGGTGAGAGCTCACCTCATCTTCAGATCTAGGTGGTGTTGGAAGGGGGACTGCCTGTTGATTGAACCTCTGAACATTGTACAATTCCATGACCTTGTCATAGTTCTCCGCCCACCACCTTTGAGCTTGCCATTTATTAAACAATTCACGGCTGATCAAATTAACAAAAAATTTATAATTAGCAACCCAACCATCTACTAAAAATCTCTCTTGGAAGAATGCTTGAAATGAAAATGAGTAGATTTTAACCATAATAAAATTTGAAGTTCTTTGAGATTGCTACTTCAACAGGAGGAAAACAAGTACACATGATTGCTACTTCAACTGGCTTGGACATGATTCAAGAAAAGCAAGCTTAAAGTCAAAACCTACTGACAAGATCAACAGCTATTTTCCAAACTGATACAGGCACTGATAAATGAATCATGCCAATTTCTGGCCCACCCTCCCCAAATTTAGGGACCTGTGGAGTGACACACAAAAATTTATTTGATTTGATTTTTTGGGTATATGTGGCTCAGCTAAGCCTGCTCAAGACCAGATAGTGCACTTATTGGGGGCATTATTTTCAGAAACTATTATCTGCATATACACTAAGATGGCATATAATAAAAAATATTTAGGTTACACCATTACAGTCATTTTAATAAACAAACACACGAAGTAACTATATTGATTGCAAAACTTCAACAAAATTAATCCAAAGCTAGTGAATAGATTTTAAAGATGAAACAGCCTATAATTGCACTCCGTCAGTAACAGCAAACATTGCTGGACCAGGCACTTTACCATTAAAATAAGAATAACAGGTTTGATGGTTTGTTTGAATGCAGAACTGAACTTCCAGGCTATTAAGAATGGTAATGAGCACTTGAGCCAACCAATAGAAGAAAATAATACATATTCCTTTCTGTTATAATACAATAGCACTGTCATAATAAAATAGTAATGATATTACAATGCTTTGAGGTTGTTAGACTACGATTCAGGGTACAGGGATTCATATTAAACTGGGTAAGGCACAATATCTTAATGCTCTTAACCAATATTTATAAAAGCTACTGTTCTTGTATCATGATGATTCATATTATATTTTCCAATAACCTACTCCTAGTCACCAGTTATACATGGAGCTAACCAAATGGAGCAGATGGAAAACACACGTAGAAATACTAGAACCTTCACGCTAAGACATGAACTTCCAATTACCTATTTCCTACTGGATCATGCCATTAGTTATAGTTATCAGCTAAAAAGCTATAAAGCCAAAATCATTATGGGGTGCCCATGGCTGCATTAAATCAAGAGCCTCTTGGTTGATTCCAGTTCTGAATCAGTATCCTATTTGAGCTTTATATTTCTGTAGCAGACAAATGACTAAAAGCTTCTCACAAAAGACCAAAGACAAGGCCAGTTGTCTTTCAAGGAAACTACAAATAAAATTATTATTATTATTATTATTTTAAATCATACCATTGTAATTTACATTACTTGGCCATCTGGATTCTGGTCCGACTATCCAAGGTTCAAAAGTTGTTAAAATACTACCAAAGGAGTTATCCCCATTCCTAATGCCTTTTTACAACAAATATGTGTGTGTGTGTGTGTGCACGCACGCGAGTGGGTGCATGGGTGTTGGGGGCCTCTTGGAAATTATCCATGCCACTGTACATTTGTAAATCTATTATTACAACCACCCCCCCCCCCCCCCCCCCAAAAAAAAAGTCCCAAACAAACAAATGAACCAAAAAAAAAAAAGGACAAACTTTCAGTGATAAATAACTAATTTTTTATATTTGGCAATCACTGGTTATCACCAACTGAACCCTCACAACATCACTTTATAGCCCAAAAAAATTGCAGAAAATTTAAGCTTGTTTTGAGTTTTCCTCCTTATATTTCAAAAGTGGGGGCTGGGGGACAATATAGTGTAGCATAGTGCACACAATTTTCAGTCCAAAGAAGAACAAACACTAGTTGACAAGCAAAGTTGAATTACTTGTAGAATGGAAAAAAATTTATTTCTTCTTTTGAGAATGTAACCAATAGTGCAGAAGGTCACATTCAACAGCTATCCAATGTTTGCTTGTGAATTTTATATGATACACACAGAACAGTAGGTATCAGCCAACATGTGAAACAGAAACTTCTTTGCTCTTTATCCCATGCTTAATACACTGATTAATCTTTCTTTATTCAGAAAGGTAACAAATTTCTTTTGAGAATTCAACCAATAGTGCAGAAGGTCACTTTCAACAGGTCATCCAATTTTTGCTTATGAATTTTATATGATACACAAAGAACGGTAGGTATCAGCTCATATGTGCAACAAAAACTTCTTTGCTCTTTATTCCATGCTTAATTCACTGATAAATCATTCTGTAATTTATTCAGAAAGTTACCAAACAGTCCATTCCTGAACAGCATCCTATCTAATTACACTATACCTAAACAAAAGTTAATATTTTAAGCAATGGTTACAAATATATATCACTAATTAAAAGATCCAAGTTTCAACAAATTTCGGTCAATACTCTAGCGGTCAACATTTATATATTTAAACTATTTTTCCTTAGTTTAATAAAGGTATGGGAAATCAAGAACTTTTTTTTTCTTTTAATAATTTGATAGTTACAACAATGGGGGAGGTGGGATTTGAACCCTGAATGTCCCACATAATTCACAAAGGAGGGGAGGCAATGTAAACAAGCTACAAGGCTCTTTGAAAAACATTATTGAAATTGCAACAAAGTTGTAAGCCCCATCACATGACTTATATTACAAAAGAATGTGACAAATGAACAAGTCACATGCAATACACAGCAAAAGTTTCTCAAAGATGCTAAAATCCAACTACAAAAGACAATGTCACAGTGACTTAACCGTAAGCATTACTACCACGCCACAGCATTTGAACATACTCAAATTAAATCAGAATCTTAAATATCATATCCACACCAAACAATTGCAAGTACCTGAACCGAATCCGCTTTAGATCATTCCCTCCCTGAGGCAATGAAACAAAGGTAATGAGCACACCGGGCTCCACTTGTGCCACCCATTCCTTGGGTTCATCTTCCTCCATGAACACAACAGACTCAGTACGCCCACTCACAGAAGCAGGTGTCCCTTCTCCACTTGACAGCCCCTTTAGCCTTGCCTCCATTTCTTTCCCCCACACCCTGGGAGTGGAGTTTGAACTCCCTGTCCTGCGATATGCATAATGAAACCTTGCCGACTCTGAGGCAGCATCGGACTCAGCATAGTTCTGGTTCTTATTACAAACTGATGATCCCGAACACGGCTTGCAATTTTTATAAGCTCCTGAAGCCTTCAATGCTATGTCCTTGATCTGAAAAAAACACAACTAATCCTTTTGACACCAAAGCCTCCTCTTTTTCCCATACAATGAATCAAAAAAATTGGGTCTTGATTTTCCCATTGTATGGTTTCCAAAGCTTCAAAATTCAACCAAAACATACATTGTCACAGCTTTAGCATAATTTTATTCCATTTCCGCTGTTACCATCCTAAAAATCTCTCTCTCTTTTTCACTAAGAAATCTAGAGGGAACAAAAACAAACCAAATTTTAATTCTGGGTCTGTGAATTTCTGTTTGTTTGCCTACAAATAAAAGTAAACCATAAGAAAAACCAACTGGGTCTGCTTACTTCTATTCATTTTCCACATTTTACCAAATACTGACAAAACCCACATAAGTGATAAGTCAAACAGTGAAAAACACTCTGTTAAGAAACAGTAAAATTCAAACCAATTTTCCCACATTTTCTCAGAATCCAAACAAGTACTTTGTACTACTAATATAACTCTAATAGTACCTGAGCAGTGAGAGCTTTAACAGCTTGCTTGGTACCGGGGGTCCCAACAGCGTTGTCTTCGTCATTTTGTTGCAGAGATCCATTGCCATTGAGCTGCTTGGAGCAAGCTATACACGTCAGCATCGTGGGAATTCTCAATTCCCACCCCAAGTTTCAGATCAGAAACGCCCTTTTTTGTCGACTCTGAAAACGATCTCGCTTCGTTCCAAAGCTGTTTGAATAAATGCCTCAGAGAGTTTCAGCTCGAGATTTCGCATCAAAACCTGGAAAAAACAAGAAGATTAACACAAAATATCTAGTGGGTCATTGAAAAAATGAACGAAAATTTTGATTATAATAATAAATACAGAAACTTTAGCTCTGGCGCTATTTACATTGAGAGAAAATAGCTTGGCTTGGGCAGTGAGTTGGCTCTGTTTCTTACACTTACATTAAGAGAGAGAGAGAGAGAGATAAGGAGGTGTAAAGTGACCGTTAATGGAGGAATTAATATGGGGGCATGGTTTCAGGCGATTTGTGAGGGTCTTTTGGATCGAATAGTTTCAAATACTATTCAATTTTTTTTGCTTTTAAATATAGTAAATGCCAATAATTAATAGATCAGATTCACTGTGACATTGCCAGTTAGAATTGAGTAAGACACACTCTCTCTCTCTCTCTCACTCGCTTCATACCTTTTTCTCTCACTTTCTTTTTTTTTTTTCTTTTTCTTTATAGGGCTATGACATTGAGATTTGGGCTTCTTTTTATTTTTGGCCAAGTTGGCTGTGACGTGTTTAGGCGAACAAAATTTGGGTGTGACACACAGTGAGCTTTGTGTGTGTGCGTGCGTGCTTTTGGTTTTTGAAAGCATGCGCCACCACAAGCGCCACCCTATGTATCAATCCAATGCACAAAGCAGAGAGAGAGAGAGAGAGAGAGAACATGAAAAAAAAAAAAACAAAGTTGAAAAAGGTTGAAATGAGAGGCTAGTGTCTATGTTAGAGTGTGAGTGTATGACTCTACTCGCTTTATTATAGAATTTCTTAATTGTTGTGTCTGTCAACAAGTTGCTGTCAAATTTCACTTTTGATCACGAAAACAATTGTTTGGATGCTTGTTTGTGACTTTTGGCCTAATATATTATATGGTATTATCCTTAAAGAGTGACAAAAGTTGGGCCAATTTGAGTACTTGTTACTGTTCACTTGGCACAGATTTTGATAAAACATTTGAGAATTTTTCGATTTGGTATGCTCCTCCTCTTTATGAAGACAACTTTATATTTACATACTTACCAAAAAAAAAATGCAATTTTTAAAAAAGGTTAATGGGATGAGAATGAGATAAGTTTTAACTTTTATTATTAGATAAAATGAGTAAAACATTTAAGAATTTGAACAAAATTTCTCTCCAAACTAGTTGGGAGAGAAATTTTTTAAACTTCTCATATATCTCTTTTTTTAGTGTGAATTTTAAAAATTTAACGGTTGAATTTTATATTTCTTATGTTATTAACTTACATATAAAATTTTGTTCAAATTGTATATTATTTACTATTTGATCAATGAACTTATTTTTTATATACAATTTAAATCATAAAAATTCGAAATTTTAACATTTATTTGATGAGATAGCAATTGATCTTTGATCTTCTTGAAATTTTACATGCATGAAGAATATAATAAGAACATGCAATCTAATTGTTAGATTTTTAAAATTCACACTCAATCTAATTGTTGATCTTTGGACGTGGAAATGTGTGTATTTAACATTATTCATTAAGATGTGATTAACACTATTATTAGGTGTGGCCAAATTTTTAGGGTTCTTATTTGAGCCCATTAAAACATCATTTGCTTTTAATTTATCAATAATCACTCACTGTATCAGCAGTTTGTAAAAAAATTTGTAAAATTTTTTGTATCTCTAGCATTTTTCATTTAAAAAAAAAAAAAAAAAAAAAAACTCCAAGTGCCTTTTACAGTCTTTTAACATAATTAAACATATTTGATAATTTCATTAAAAAATTTTATAGAATCCATAAAGTCAAAGGTTAATGTTGAAATTTGGACTTGTTAGCAAAAAGCTCTATAATTAATTGTTCATATTTTATTAATATAAAACTTTAAAACATCATTTACTCTAATTTGTCAAATATTTTGAATAAATAAACACTCCTTATGTCCCAAATTGTTTGACTTCTATTTTATTTTGGGATGTTGCAAAATGATATCCTATTTCTTATTTGAAAAGATCCAAGATAAATAATTTCCTAACATACCATTTATTTTATTTCAAAAAGTCGATATCTCCTTTTTTTATTAAAGTTTAAGTTAAGGAGGGGAGTTTTGAAATTTTGTACATTTTTATCTTAAAAACCAATGTATTAAATGATGTTTTCTTTATGGATTCTAATTAGTTCAACTGGTAAAGTTTTTGATTATTGAATAAAAAAATCTAAGATTCAATTACTACCTACACTAAAAACCGATCAATGCATTTGTCTAATACTAAAGAGCTATCATCAATAACAAACATCATAGGTTGACACTCTCTAAAAAAAAAATGATATTTTCTTTAAAAAGTTCAATTTTTTAAATTGACCAAACAAAATACAACAGAAAGACTGAGTGAGTATTAATTAAAATCTTATATCACATAAACTTTACAACAATCTAAAACTCTAAAAAATTCACATCTATCATCAAAAACTCTACAACTAATCTAAAACTCTAAGAGAACGTGGGCACCTAATTTTCTTAAAATTTATTTTTAATCCAAATCTATAAAATTCTGATAACATGTACAATGGCAGTAGGCAGTAGTACAAAACCAACAATTATTGCATTTCTTTTTGTTATGATTTTCAGCTCAGCTTGCGTATTTATGGAATGTTATTGAACAGCTTTTATGTTTCATAGTTTGTAGCAAAAAAAGCACTGTTGTTCCATTGCTGATTGACAGAACAGCACATGCTTTACATAATCATAATGCCACCTTTAAGAATGATTACTAAAATCTTTACTTAGTGGCAAAGTTGGAGCTACCTTGTTTTTAGCATTAAAAAAAGCTAGAAGGCTCCACTAAAAAGTTTCTAAATCCTGCAATAACGATGTTTGTTCGAAGAAACCTTTTTCTGAACTAGTATAATGAAACCATTTCTCAGGCCAATCTGTCGGTGGTGACCTTTTATGACTTATAATCCCACCAATTATCTGCTTAAACCTAAGCCTAAAGCTATACAAAAAATGATTTCACAGGTTTGCTTAACAACTTAGTTTTCTTAAAAGGTAAAAGATAGTTTGGTGGGCAAGCCAGCAAGAATCTGAAACCAACCCACATGTCCACAAAAAGGCCTTAGAAGAGTTTAAATAAACACACAACGATAGGACTAAGGGCACGTACAATTTTTTTTCATACATGTTAAGTTGGCAAACTTTTATCTAGATCCATTGTTAACATTATTTTTTTACCTACTACTATTAATAATATGTCACATATATCAAATTTTTATATCTATAGAGAGTCTGTTTAGAATCTGCTTATTTTGCTAAAATTGAAAAAAAAAAAATTGTTGAAAATACTGTAGATAAAGGTAAAAGTTAATTGAAATAGTACAGTGAAATCTATAAATAGTACCAACAAATGTAGTGGAACCTATGAATAGAAGCAAAAATAAATTAAATAGTAAAATAAGCTAACAAAAATAATTTTTGCCAAACATACATAGAGGTTGTATTTGGATAGCTTATTTTTTGTTAATTTATTTTACTATTTAACTTATTTTTGCTACTATTCATAAGTCTTACTGTACTTTTTGGTACTATTTATGAGTCTCACTATACTGTTTCAGCTAACTTTTACTTTTATTTACAGTACTTATTAGCAAAAAAATTTCAATTTCAACGAAATTAGCGGATTCTAAAACCATCCAAAATTTCTCTAACCAAAAAAAAAAAAAAAAAAAAAAAAAAAAAAAAAAAAAAAAAAAAAAAAGAGAAAGTAAAGAGAATCATGCATATTGTTCAGCAAGATTCCTGTCACTGTGACGAGGATAGTGTCACGTGAACTCCTTAAAGAAATGGACTTTGGGATTACATGGCTCATTCAAAATATTTTCACAATATTTAAAAAAAAAAAAAAAAAAAATTCTTTGAGAGCCTTCTGAATATTTAATTAATCCATAGGTTTTGCCACCCACTTCATTCAAATTTTCCTTTCCTCTCAAAAGCTGCTTCTCCGTAGGGTGTGACTTGCACTGCTTCTCAGGATTGTACTTTGTCCTACTTAACAATTTCATTTTAAAAGTTGCAATCACAAGTAAACAACCCATGTGATCAAAGAAGGGGCATGTTCATTGAATTGGACCGACCAAAACAAATAGAATGACATTTGGTTCGCATCAATGTAATCTTGATGTGATACATATTATCTTAATCTAAGATTAGAGTCATTTAAGTCATCTAAGATTACAAATATTTCACGACACCTTCTTAAATTGAGGTAAGCTTACATTACTTATTAATGGGATATAATAATTCATGGAATTGACAAAATTGCCCACAGTAAAAAAATTTATTTTACTCATAAAAATGAATAAAATACCAATAAACCTCTAAAATACCTCAAACCCTTAAAATAACCAAAATACCCTTGAAACCACCAAAATTACTAAAATGCACTACGAATGTCCAAAATACTCTCAAAATCTCTAAAATGACCAAAATACATTCACATTCGCAAAAAACTTGAGTGCAAACAAATCTTCTTCCTCTACGATTCCCACCTTTTCCACAACGTTGACTTCCATGTAAGTTATATCCTGGCCAAGGAGCTTCTAGAGTTAACTTCCCCTCTAATGGTGTACTCATTATTGAGTCCCATAAATCCTTCAGGCTTAGGAGGAAATCTCCTATAGTCTTGAAAGACTCCATATCAAGAGTTCTCACAAATTCTCTTTTATCCTCTTTGCCTTCAAACCTATAGATTGTCACATAGGATGTATCGTCTCTTAAGTTGCTATATTATCATCTAAAATTGCAATTAAGGTTGTCAAAGTCAGGATCCTACATAGGATTGTGGAAGGTTGGAGGGATCATGGATCATGGATCGTAAGATCCTAATTTTTTAGGAAAAAAATTAATAAAAAACACATTAGTAATGGTTTTGTATGTTGAATAATCTCATAAAGTACAAATTCATCTATTACAAAAAAATAAAATAAAAATAAAAATATTTGCATCAATATGATGCCATATTTATATCATGAATTGTCATGTGATCTTCATGGCTACAACCATACCTATACTTTATACTAATGAAACAAAAATATTTAAATTTTAATACCATGTATCCAAAAAGTTCACCAAATGGTCAATTAGCCATCAAGTGCCAAAATAATTATCATCAACATAATTAGAAAATATTTTTCAAGTTCTAAGTTCTGTAGTTACGACTATACCTGTACTTTATACTAATGAAACAAATATATTTAAATTTTAACACAATGTATCCAAAAAGTTCACCAAATGTTTAGTTAGCCACAAAGTGCCAAAATAACTATCATCAACACAGTTGGAAAATATTTTCCAAGTTCTAAATTACAAGTTCAAAATCTAAAATAAGTTTGTCAATATCTACAGTGACCAAAATACATTCACATTCGCCGAAAACCAGAGTGCAAACAAATCTTCTTCCTCTACTATTCCCACCTTTTCCGCAAGGTTGACTTCCTTGAAAGTTATATCCTAGCCAAAGAGCTTCTAGAGTTAACTCCCCATCTAAAGGTGTATTCATTAGTGAGCTCAAATGATTTAATTTATTATCATCTGATAGCAAATTTTAGTTCGAATCCCACTTACACTAAAAATAATTTCATTAGTGTCTTAGTTTATTTTTAAAGAATAATTATAATATAAAGCAAATATCATAAATTTCAAATTCTAATGCTTATATGTGTGTGTATATTAAAGATAGCAACCTGACCTGTCCCACTCCTCACTCCAACTCAATTTGTCATGTGCAGGTTTTCCTGCCCGAAGAGAGAATGGAATGAGGATAGGGTGTAGTATTTGCTTCAACCTATGGGGTAGGACATGTACGGGCTTTTTGTCTATCTCACCACAATTGTATTATTTTTATAGAAAACTCTCATTGACTTTTATTAGTTATAAAAATATTCTTATATAGAAAAAGTTTGTGAAAATTTGATAAAAGCTTTGGTTTATTTTATTGAATAGTATGTTCTGTTTATCTTAATATGTGGGGTGATGAGTGATGACGTGATGTCTTCTTGTGAGGAGAGAATGCAACAACTGACGGGACAAAGTACCCACCATATATCTGGTCCCATCTCGTGGCATTGCTATCCTTGTTAATTATGTTGGAATTGAATTCTTTGCAATTTATTTGGAATTGCATGAACCTTACAACTAAAAACAATAAAAATACAATAAAAAGTACGAATCTACTCTTACACTTACGAAGACCCAAATTGATACATTATTAGATCATATAATATGACTTCTCGTTGAAGAAGTGTGACGCTATGTAGTTGTATAAGGAAATTCATTCGAGTAATGCTGCATCCACAAAAACTTGGACAATTTTTTTAAATTGGTAAAATTAATAAATTTTTTTATATTTTTATTTGGGTTTAATATTGACGCTATTTTTTTACTTTTCATTTACAATTTACCACATCAACAACTATCAATTTTTTTTTTTTTTAAATATTTAGACTTTCTCGATGCATTCTCAGCCAAGAAAAACGCAATTCTTGACCTTGATTAGAAGGTAGGCCACATGAAGAATGCAGCAGTGTTGGAAGTTATGATGTAGTTGGACCCTGCCACAAAGTGCATGTTTCCCTGCACCCCAACTATGCTAGTGATTATTGCACTTATGTTCACCAAAAAGGAAGAAAATATATTTCAGATTGGGCCCATTATAGCTTATAGTACCTCCAACTCAGAATCCATATCCAAATATTTTATAGTTAAAAAATAAATAAATAAATAAATAAAAACTGAAAAAGTTCTTGGTCTTTATTTCTTCTTTAACCAAAGAAAAAACTAAGTTTTACTGCAACCAACAGTAAAATGATGACATGTGTCCCTATCATATATGTTACATATGACTTACTAAACCACACTTAAAATAATTATAATTGTACATAATTTTAAGTTAATTATATGTAATACACATGATAGAAACACATGTCATCTTTTTATTACTAATTGTAACCTTAGGTTACAAGAAAGTTTGTAGTCAAACTTTGTTAATCAAAAAAACAAACAGTGGTGATTGCCAAAAAAAAAAAAAAAAAAAAAAAACCCTAGAAGCCAGGCTTTTTTATTTATAAATAAATGATTCGATAGAATTTAACAACTTATAGTATAATGATTGTTTTTATCATTAGACTAGTTAATACATTAAAATATTTTTCCTTTATTGTGAAACTTCAATTCAAATGTCTTATTTGTTAATAATAACTTTGTTAATTAAGTTTTTTTGATAATCTATTTAATATTCAATTGTTTGTAATTACTACCCGCCCATGTAGTACGAGGTTAGTCCATTAAACCCATAGACCAAGGACCTTCAACATATGGCTATCTTGGAAAGCCACACATAAATTCAACCACTTTAATGCCACATTTGATGACAAGCCTACGTTACCGAGTCGACAACTTTATTAATTAAATTAATAACTAGAATCCCCTCTAAACTTCATTGGTTAACTAGTCACTTCGTCAAGTAATTGCCAAATTTTAGTTTTGACCCATTTTTTGTAAAGCCTCAAAAACAGTCCCCAAACCCAAAGCAACAAAACTTTTTTTTTTTCTACATGCGAAATTTGTCTTTGACTCATATAGGCAATAGAAAACCATTCTCTATGAGCTTATTGAACCAAAATGAATCAGAATTTCATGCATAAAAACTACTATAAACGTGCATTAACGAAGAGGTGAAAAGCCTGCAAGGTGATGATACCATACCATACCAGTGGACCACAAGGTCATTTGTTGGTAACACGCGCCAAGAGATTAGTGTTACTTATCAAAGCCCCTCGGTACTAGAATTTAGCAGCACAGTCTTGCTGTTAAGAGATGGGGGAACAATTGCCTCCAATTATTCTACATAGGACATATGGATTCAGTAAGTAGTAGACAGTGCATGGGGCTGTGCGGAAAAGCTAAAAGAGAAACAGAGGATTATGTGTTCTCAATTGTGAATTGAATGTTATTTTTATGCCTAACCACAATTATACCCATATGACCATCATATTGATGCAATTCCGTATTGCATTCACGTGGATTTTAATGCTTTAAGAAGGGTAAATTGTAAACTACACCCTTAAAATTTGAAAATGTTTAGATTTTATATCTTGAAATTTTAAAATTTAAATTTTACTCCCTAAAGTTTAGGAGTGTTTGGATTTTACATTCTAACATTTCAAAATTTTGATTTTACCCCCTAAATTTTGAGGGTGTTTGGATTTTACACCTCCAAATTCTGAAACTTCAAGGTTTAAAATCTAAGTATCCTCAAATTTTAGGGAATAAAATCTAAACACCTTTAAAATTTAGAGAGTAAAATCCAAATTTTGAAACATTAAAGTGTAAATTCCAAATTTTAGAAAGTAAAATTCAAATTCTGAAATTTTAAGATGTAAAATTTAAACACTCCTAAACTTTAAAGGTATAATTTGCAATTTATCCTTTTAAGAACTATTAAATATTTATTATTATTTTATTTTATAAATATGGTAGAATTTGAAGTGACTTGTTATAGTCTAACTATTGGCTATAACAAGTAAAAGTATTGTGCGAGTATTTTCACGGCTTGGATCGTATGTCCAAACAATAAGGAATATTATCACTGACTAGAATTTTTTACCAAAAAAAAAAAAAAATCATCTGAGTAGGTGCTTTATGATAATTCCCGAATCATGTGTACGTGGTCCAAAGGTGGGCATAAGCTCCTCTTTGTCTTTCGGCTAATTTTGGCCCAATTTCCATGTTCCTCGTGAGGCTTCATGGGCCTATGTTCCTGGTTACTAATATTTATCACCCAATATATGCTTTTGTGTTTTCACGTAGACCATATATGAATTTAGCTCCCAGCCATTGTTAGCTTATGATAAGCTTGCTTTCCACCAAGTCAGCTAAGTCTTTTGCATGGATATTAAGAGCACAATCAATCTCACTAATTATCTATCTTTAATCAAAATAGAAAACTAAAAGAGATGCTAGAGTAGTTTATAAATAAATAAAGCCACTAGCAGAAACTCATACTGGGATAGAGTTGATGGGTTAGAATTCCCAAGACATATAAAAAGAAGCCTAAAGATAAAAGTTATGGGTCAAACCATTAAGAGATTTGAGACAAAAGAGAAAACAACATTCTCAAATAAAGAGGCTAACGATAGAGCATTGGTGATAATAGATTGGCAATCCCACCCCAAGGGAGTAACTAGATTATTGAGAGCTTCAATCACTATATTTGCATCTCCTTCAAGAATGGAAGGCCTACAATTATGAGAGGCAGTAGTAGAGACTAGAGATGGCTAGACAAGCAGCTTGATCTTCAACTTTAGCTTAAGCTTCTCAATGCTTTTGGCATGTTGCGCTAAGCAATGCAATGATTTATATATAATTAATTAATTAATTAATATATTTTTATTACATAAATGGTTAAATATTCATTATTCTAAATAGATTAAATTTTGTTACATAAATTTTTAATAGATTCATTATTCTTACAATTGGGTGAACTACCATACAGTGACCTATAAACAAAACTCCCAAAAAAAGAAACTTATAAAAGTATTAGCGGCAGTTGATTTTGAAGTAGATTTGTGACAGACCACAAATAACATGGAGGCATGCCCAATTAGATTTTTGTATTAGTTGGTTTACTTTTACTGATATTGATTTTGAAGTATGACAACATATATACTCCAAGAATACCTAATTATTTTCTAAAAAAATTATTAATATTTCTACTTCACGTCTCACGAAATTTATCTTTTTGACTCTTCTCTAATAATAGACCATAGTTCATAATATTTTTCCAACCAACAAATTAAATTATTAACCAAAAAAAAAAAAAAAAACAAGACTAATGTGACATAGTTACCTCGTGACTCAACCAAAAATTTTATAAAAAAATATTTTCCATTGTACTTAGGAAACTAATTAGACGTGATAGTATATTCTCTCTTTTAGAAAAGTCTTGTTGCACATCTTTCATGTGACAATACCCCTTTCTCATCTCATGTCAGGATAAGAATATGTAAGCTAGTTCCCAATTACACTTTTCTTTTTCCTAAATTTTTTTTAATTTACTTATTGCTAAATTTTTAATTGATTTCTTTTTATTATATAAAGGCAAAAACAAAACTTTAGCTTAAGCTTCTCAATGCTCTTCGGATGTTGCGCTGAGCAATGCAATGGGTTATGTATAAGTAAATGATTAATTAATTAAACGGTTAAATGATTAAATATTCATTATTCTTAATAAATTAAATTTTATTTCATAAATTTTTAAAGATTCATTATTCTTACGATTGGGTGCAGTGAACTACTCTGCAATGACCTACAAACAGAACTCCCAAAAGTCTTGTGACCAGTGGAAATTGTGACCAGTGGAAAAGTCTTGTTGCACGTCTTTCATGCCACAATACCACTCTGTAAGGTTGAATTTAATCAACCATCTAATTGGCTTTATTCCGTGACCAATTTGCTTGTAATTTAGCACTTAGTAACCTTGTATTTAGGTGGAAAAATTGTAAGGGTAGTGTGTAAGAAGATGTGAAAAAAAGCTCAAGAGTGTACAAGAAAAACAGAGTCTCACGACTAGGACTCGCGGGTGGTTCGCGACTGGCAAGCCGTGAAAGGCAGGCACGTGAGAGGCATACTGGGAAGCTGAAGGATCGCGCCAGTTGTCATGCTACAGGACAAAAGTTCCAGTCTAGTCAGGTCGTTACGTCGCGACTTGATTTCGTGACTTGGCCAAGCTGCGAGATCAAGTCGCCAACTTGCCCTGTTTGGCAAAAACTGACGTTTTGCATTCCCTTCTCACCCTACTATATATACACCCTTATACCCATCATATTAAGAGAGCTTCCAAAGAGAATTTTGTGAGAGAAAACCCTAGAGAAATACAAGATTGATTCATCCCCAATCTTCATCTAAAGAGACTCTACAAATTCCTCTACTCTCTTCCTCTCCATTGTCATACCCTTGAGAGGTCATTTACCAAACTCTTGTCTCACCACACCCACGTCTGTGAGAATGTCCATTTGGTACTTTGGGAAGCAGTTTGGAAAGGAACCAATATACATTGGTTGATGCTATGATCAAGTAGCGGAATCCGGGAAGTTAGAGAAGAAATAGGTTCGGCGTAACCTCGTTGGAGCAAGAAGCTTGGAGGGCTTAGGTACTTGGGTAGATTAGGCTTGGAGGGTCTTCTACTGTTCATGTATCCCAACTACATTCTTTAGTGGATTATTTGACCGCTTGAAGGGCGGCGGAGAGGTTTTACGCTAAGGACTTCGGTTTCCTCTTCGATAACACATCGTGTGTTGTCTGTGTGTTTGCATCTCTCTTTCCTTTATCTTTACCTTATATTTATTGATGTGAATGTGTTTATATTTGGCTTAGATTGATTTATCAATTCTGTTATAAGCTTGTTATCATATTCCGCACATTGATTGTTTGATATATAACTTGAATTGGTATTTTGTTTCTGGAGTCTAAACGTTCAAGGGTGTTTCATACCCATATTGAACTTTCACACTCTTTCATATCATGTCATGATAGGAATATTTAAGCTTCTTCCTAGTTACACTTTTCTTTTTCCTAAATTTTTAATTGATCTTTCATTTACTAAAAGGAAAAAAAGAAATTCTTAATTTCCATTCCTATTTGATTTCATTCAAAATAATTTTACAACTTCCACATTGTAAACAAAATTCATGATATGGTAAATCTTATATTTTTATATCTTCCAAACAAAACAAATAATTAAAATGGTATAGTATTAAGATTTATTGTAATTTAATTTTATAATTTGGGTACCTTGAAGTTTTTTTTTTTTTTTTTTTAAAAGAAAAAAAGAAGAGGAAATGATGGTAAACTTTATTCAATAAAATTACATTGTACAATGGGGAAGAGGAAAGAGGGGCATTCTTCTAACCAAACAATGGCATCCTCATCCTCTTTTGCAGCACTAGCCAAAGCTAAGACAGCATGATTATATTGTAAAGGTATACTATCAAAAGAAAAGCTATCTCTAATTAAACTAATGTCCTTATTGATCCAGGCAACTTCTAAATAGCAAGCTCTATCCAATTTCAAGAGATCCACAAAGCTCAGCAAAGTTACATTCCACCATCACCTTTAAGAAGCTAGTTTTTTGGCAGAACAAAAGTGCCAATCTCATCATTGAAGCTACTGTGTAGAGGGGATTTAAATTTTTATGCAAACAATGACATGATGCCACTAGAACTTCACCTTTATTGTTCCTTATAAGAAAACCTACAAAGTTGTGATTTTCAACTATGCTTTGTTGGCTTTAATTCCGTGTCAAATTTGATTGTATTCTGTCAATCTTTTTCCTATATATTTGTGGGATTTAATGTAAGGGTTGAATGTGAGAGTTTGGTGAAGATTTGTGAAGAAAAGTGAAGTTCGCAACTAACTCATGACTAGCTCATGAGTGGACAACCTACGAAAGGTCACATGAGAAGCACATGTTGGAATCTAAACAATCTTTTGCCATACTATATTTTGCAAGTCACTTCGCGACTTTGCCAACCCGCGAGTGACTCATGAAACTCTCTACCTAGATGATTTTAAAGAATGTTTTTCTCATTTCTTTACACACACTATATAAGCCCACATTATCCACGAAATTGTAAGGAGACTTTTAGAGAGAAAATCCTAGCAATACACTTGAGAGTTAGAGATTTTAAACCCACAATCATCTACACAATTTCTCTTAGTGTTCCTCCACTCCTGCCTCTCTAATTACAAATCTTTAAGAGGTTCTTAGCCCAAACACTTACCTCACCCAATCTGAATGTTGAGAGAAGTTTTGGTGCAAGTGGGAAGCATTAGAAGAAGCCATTGATTGGCGGATGCAATTTGGAGCTAATTACGGGATCCGAATAACTAGTGAAGACAAGACTCAGTGAAGTTTGCTGGGAGCTAGAACTCAGAGGGTTCAAGTACAGTGGGTAGATTGCGCTAAAGGGTCTTTTTGATATCCTTGTACTCCAACTTTATTCACTTGTAGATCATTTCGGCTTGGAGGGCCACAAAGAGGTTTTTCACGAAGTACTTTGGTTTCCTATTTGATAACACGTCTTAGTGTTATCTTGCGTTTGCATCTCTCATTCCTTTCTCTTTGTGCTTAACATTTATTATTTAATGCTTGTGTTTATGCACTAGAGTATTTCTGGTTTATTGCATTTCATTTAATCCTTTTCTGCATTTAAATAAGTAGAGTAAAAGCAATTTAGCCATAAATTTAAAATTGGGGGTCTAAACAAGCAATAATACTTTTACCATTGAGCTTTCAAAACCAAAACCCATAGAGTTGCTCTTCTTAGATTGAGAGATTGCCAGGTTGAGTTTATGGATTGAATCAAAAACTAAGGGCTGCCACTTTGTTGTATGAAGCTCAGCTACTTGAATCTGCCTATGCTGCACTTCCAAAAATTCAAGTCGATAAGTATTAGCCTGAGCCCACAAATCCTTGGATGAAGGAATCTTATTCCCAAAGATCAACTTGTTCTTGCAATTCCAAATCATCCAACATGTAATAAAAAGAGTGTCAAAATCCGAAGAAGTCAGATTTTTTAAGGCAACCTCCATTGCATCAATAAAACTGATTTGATATGGTTGCCTAAGACCATTCCAAAAATGAGCTTGCGTCCAAACAGATTGTGCAAAAGAACATTCCCAAAACAAGTGGCTATCCGCCTCAGATTCATCATTACAGAGGGCACATGAGAAAGAATTGGAAATCTTTCTATTAAAGTTAAGATTTATTGACACATTTTTTTTAATAGATAATATGTCAAAATTCATAAAATAAAATATCTTTGGATTATAATGTCTAAACTTAAATTCCCAAAAACTTCCTAAGAGATTCCAAAGAAAAATATTTACAAACAATTTGGTTGTCTATAATTACAAAAAATATCATTGTGATTAGTGGTCTATAAATATGGAATGTCTCATTGTATTTTGTACAAAAGTTAGATTTAAAGAAATATGTAAATTTTTATTTCCTTTTATTTTCCTTTTCATCTTTATACACAAGCACATATGTACTGTGTAGATACTTGATTTTGCACCCATAATTTAATCTTGGAAGATAACTAGAATGACCACTCATATATCCGAAAATCATAGTTGCATTACATGCATCAATTCATTCATTGCATATCATAAAATTGATTTTGAGATTCTAACGGTCACGATGGTATTCTTGATTCCTAAATCAAACTGACAGTTTGCATGCATTTTGTTTGGGTGGAACTGACCATGAATGATTAATTTAAATTAATTTTGATTGGTTAAAAAATTAAAATTAATTAAATAATTATGTGATTGGTTGTTGGTTAGTGTCAGAAATAAGCCTGCTTGCATGAGAATAAAGTGGATAATTAGATAACAAAGAAATTGTGGATAATTAAGTCTTTTTAAAATATTTATCTATCAGATAATTATTACTTTAAAGACCTAAATATTAAGAAAAATGGATTAATTTTTAGAATATGAATTAAAAACGCATCCAAGTGCAATTCTCAGTTAAAAATCCTTAAAAAAGGAGTTCAAATCGAACCAAAATTGAAAAGGGTGCTCAGCACCCAAGAAGGCTTGTCGGCACTCTTGGAGTGCCGATTGGCACATGGCAAGTGCCAATCGGCACATGACAAGCGTCAATCATCACTTCCCAAGTGTCAATTGGCCCAAATGCTCAGCCCGACTTGAGAACCTCCCGATTAAGATAAAACATATCTTTTTTGAATTTTTAGAAATAAGGACACGTTCCAATTCGTATCTGATCTTATTTAGCTTATTTTTCAAGCATCCCAACCTCTATAAATAAGGGAGGTCTCCCTACATTTAGCACCTTTTTTTGACCCCTCTTTCTGGCCCTTTTTTTTTGACTTCTCCGCTCCCCTTACATTAAAGACGTTCTGGAAGCCTTGGCTTTAAGAACTTCTTTTTGTAAGTAAAGTATTTTACACCTCAAAGATGTGAAAATTTCTTTGATTTCTAAAATATTCTTCTATTGAAGGGTATGCTCATGCAAGAGGCATTTAGTTTCATTCTTATGTTTATGTTTATGTTTATGTTTATATTTCTTTTTATTAATTAATATGTTGTGATTGCTCATTGCATTAACTTTGTTCATATATGTTTGATTTAATCATGATCTTGTTCATAATTCATATTTTCCATTTTTATATGTTTAGTTGGACTTTTTTATTTTTGACATGTTCTTTAGTTGATTAACAAGTTTTAATCACCAAATTTTTTTTTTAATATTAACAGATCTGTATTTTCACTAAATACAAATCTGAAAATTTTTTCGAGTAAATACCAGATCTGTATTTTCATTAAATATGATCTGAAATTTTTCAAGTAAAAAACAGGTTTGTATTTTCATTAAATATGGATTTGAAATTTTTTTCTGGTCACAAAACAGATCTACATTTTCATTAAATACAGATCAAAAAATTTTCTAAAATTTTTTTCTTCTTAAATAGAATTGCAGAATTTGAATTTTCAAAGAATGAATTGATATTTAGGTTAAGGCTTTTTTTTTTTTTTTTGTCATTCCATAAATATGTGATGCATGCATAATAGCTTTGAATTATGAATATGAATCATCTTCTAAAATCCCTTTTTTTTATCCTTTAAAAAACAAACCTGATTTTTACTAACCAAATCTCATTTTTATTTTTTATCCTTCACAAAACATATTTGATTTTTACTGACCAAATCCCCCTTTTTTTTTTCTTTTTTTCTTTTTTTATCCTTTACAAAAAAAAAATCCTTTTTTTTTGTTAATCAAATTTCTTTTTCTCTCAGCCTTACAAAACAGATCTTATTTTTCTTTGAGAATAGAACATATTAATAAGGAGAATTTGTTTAAATTAATTTTGTCAAGTAAAGTGTTTGTTACATGTATTACAATGTATCATTCAATGTCATACAAAAGGTTACATAATAGTTATTAGAATCTAGAAGTCCAGACTCTGTTTGGGCAGAATGGGTGTTTAACACCTTCCCATTCCATAACCTAGCTCCCGAACTTAGGTTTTTTGGATAAATAGACTAGTGTTTTGTCTTTTGTTTTTGGTAGATTGTAACTAGGATCAAAGTTTTGTAATTTTTACATAGATTGTATTAGGACCAAAGCATTGTAAAGTTATTCTACCATGATGTAATTGTATTTCTATAACCAATTAATAACATTTGAGGTATTTTTGGACATGAAATTGTATTTTATTTTTTCTTATTTTTTTGTATAAAAAATAAGTGGCAACTCCACACAATTACCCCAAAAGAGAGGTGCCCTAACCACCCGAATCTCTTTTTTGAGAACAACCATGCGGTCTCTAACATACTAAATTTTAAAAGTGTCTAGTTTCTTTCATATGTTTAAAATTCAAGTTTATGTTTAGGTACAAATTTATGTTAAAAATGTTTGATAAAATCATTCGGGGAAAAGGCATTTTTATCCTTTCTATGTTCGTGGCCATTCGCAACTCTCCTCCTTATCTTTGAAATCAATAAATTCCTCGTTCTATGTTTCCAAAATGAGCAAATACCCAAGTTCTGTTACTCCCTCAGATAAATCCAATAAAATCTTTTGATTCATGATTTTTTTTTTTGGTGAAAAAAAAAAATCTAATAGACCTTTAATTAAAAATAAAATGCCATATTACCCCAACCAACCTAATTTGAGTAAAGTAAACAAACTTCACTCAACCAATAAATTAAACATAACATATTTAATTTACTAATAAAACAAATATATTTAAATTTTAACACAATGTATCCAAAAAGTTCACCAAATGTTTAGTTAGCCACAAAGAAATTGTGGAATTAAGTCTTTTTAGAATATTTATCTATCAGATAATTATTATTTTAAAGACCTAAATATCAAGAAAAAGGGAGTATTTTTAGAATATGAATTAAAAACGCATCTAAGTGCAATTCCCGGCTAAAAAATATTCAAAAAAGGAGTCCAAAATTGAACCAAAATTGAAAAGGGTGCTCACCCCCCAAGAAGGCCTGTCGGCACTCTTGGAGAGCCGATCGGCACATGACAAGTGCCGATCGGCACTTCCAAAGTATTAATTGGCCCAAATGCTCGGGCCAGCCTGGGAACCTCTTGATTTAAATAAAACCTATCTTTTTTGAATTTTTAGAGATAAGGAAACGTTCCAATTCGTATCTGATCTTATTCAGCTTATTTTTCAAGCATCCCAACCTCTATAAATAGGGGAGGCCCCAAACATTCAGCACCTTTTTCTGACCCCTCTTTCTGGCCCTTCTTTTTTGACTTCTCTTCTCACTTCACGTCAAAGATGTTCTGAAAGCCTTGGCTTTAAGAACTTTTTTGCAAATAAAGTATTTTAGACCTCAAAGAAGTGAAAATTTCTTTGATTTCTAAAATATTCTTCTATTGAAGGGTACGCTCATACAAGAGGTATTTAGTTTCATTCTTATGTTTATGTTTATTTTTCTTTTTATTAATTAATATGTTGTGATTGTTCATTGCATGAATTATGTTAATATATGTTTGATTTAATCATGATCTTGTTCATAATTCATATTTGCCATGCTTATATGTTTAGTTGGAATTTTCTTTGACATGTTCTTTACTTCATTAACAAGTTTTAATCACCAAAACTCTTTTTTTTTTTTTTTTTAAATATTAACAGATCTGTATTTTCACTTAATAAAGATCTGAAATTTTTTTCGAGTCAAAAACAGATCTGTATTTCACTAAATACAGATCTGAAATTTTTCTAGGAAAAAACAGGTCTGTATTTTCATTAAATACAGATCTGAAATTTTTTAGATCTGTATTTTCACTAAATACAGATCTGAAATTTTTTTCGAGTCAAAAACAGATCTGTATTTTCACCAAATACAGATCTGAAATTTTTCTAGTAAAAAACAGGTCTGTATTTTCATTAAATACAGATCTGAAATTTTTTCTAGTCATAAAACAGACCTGCATTTTTATTAAATACAGATCTAAAAATTTTCTAAAAATGTTTTCTTCTTAAATAGAATTGCAGAATTTGAATTTTAAAAGAACGAATTGATATTTAGGTTAAGGCTTTTTTTGTGTGTCATTCCACAAATATGTGATGCATGCATAATAGATTTGAATTACGAATATGAATCATCTTCCAAAACCCCATTTTTTAATCCTTTACAAAACATATCTAATTTTTATTAACCAAATCTCTTTTTTTTTTTCTTTTTTTTTTTTTTTTTTATGCTTTACAAAACAGATCTGATTTTTACTGACCAAATCCCTTTTTTTTTTTTAATCCTTTAAAAAAAATCCGATATTTTTGTTAATCAAATTTCTTTTTCCCTCAAGCTTACAAAACAGATCCGATTTTTCTTTGAGAATAAGGCATATTCATAAGGCGAATTTGTTTGAATTAATTTTGTCATGTAAAGTGTTTGTTACATGTATTATAACATATCATTCAATATCATACAAAAGATTATATAATGGTCATTAGAATCTAGAAGATTAGACTCTGTCTGGGCAGAATGGGTGTCTAACATCTTTCCATTTCATAACCTAGCCCCCGAATTTAGGTTTTTTGGATAAGTAGACTAGTGTTTTGTTTTTTGTTTTTGGTAGATTGTAACAATGATCAAAGTTTTGTAATTTTTACATAGATTGTATTAGAACCAAAGCCTTGTAAAGTTATTCTACCATGATGTAATTGTATTTCTACAATCAATTAATAACATTTGAGGTATTTTTGGACATCTAATTGTATTTTATTTTTTCTTATATTTTTGTATAAAAAATAAGTGGCAACTCCACACAATTACCCCAAAGAGAGGTGCCCTAACCAGTCGAATCTCTTTTTTGAGAACATCCATGCGGTCTCTAACATACTGAATTTTTAATCTTTCATATGTTTAAAATTCAAGTTTATGTTTAGGTACAAATTTATGTTAAAAATGTTTGATAAAATCATTCGGGGAAAAGGTGTTTTTATCCTTTCTATGTTTGTGGTCATTCACAACTCTTCTCCATATCTTTGAAATCAATAAATTCCTCGTTCTATGTTTCCAAAATGAGCAAATACCCAAGTTCTGTTACTCCCTCAGTTAAATCCAATAAAATCTTTTAATTCATGATTTTTTTTTTTGGTGAAAAAAAATCTAATAAACCTTTAATTAAAAATAAAATTCCATATTATCCCAAATAACCTAATTTGAGTAAAGTAAACAAACTTCACTCAACCAATAAATTAAACATAACATATTTAATTTACTAATGAAACAAATATATTTAAATTTTAACACAATGTATCCAAAAAGTTCACCAAATGTTTAGTTAGCCACAAAGAAATTGTGGAATTAAGTCTTTTTAGAATATTTATCTATCAAATAATTATTATTTTAAAGACCTAAATATCAAGAAAAAGGGATTAATTTTTAGAATATGAATTAAAAACGCGTCTAAGTGCAATTCCTGGCTAAAAAATCCTCAAAAAAGGAGTCCAAAATAGAACCAAAATTGAAAAGGGTGCTCACCCCCCAAGAAGGCCTGTCGGCACTCTTGGAGTGTCGATCGGCACTGCCCAAGTATTGATTGGCCCAAATGCTCGGCCCAGCCTAGGAACCTCTTGATTTAGATTAAACCTATCTTTTTTGAATTTTTTGAGATAAGGAAACGTTCCAATTCGTATCTGATCTTATTCAACTTATTTTTCCAGCATCCCAACCTCTATAAATAGGGGAAGCCTCCCAACATTCAGCACCTTTTTCTGACCCCTCTTTCTGGCCCTTCTTTTTTGACTTCTTTGCTCCCTTTACGTCAAAGATGTTCTGTAAGCCTTGGCTTTAAGAACTTTTTTGTAAGTAAAGTATTTTAGACCTTAAAGAAGTGAAAATTTCTTTGATTTTTAAAATATTCTTCTATTGAAGGGTACGCTCATACAAGAGGTATTTAGTATCATTCTTATGTTTATGTTTATTTTTATTTTTATTAATTAATATGTTGTGATTGTTCACTGCATGAATTTTGTTAATATATGTTGGATTTAATCATGATCTTGTTCATAATTCATATTTGCCATGTTTATATGTTTAGTTGGAATTTTCTTTGACATGTTCTTTAGTTGATTAACAAGTTTTAATCACCAAAACTCTTTTTTTCTTTTTCTTTTTTTATATATTAACCAATCTATATTTTCACTAAATAAAGATCTGTAAATTTTTTTGAGTAGAAAACAAATCTGTATTTTCACTAAATATAGATCTAAAATTTTTCTACTAAAAAAAGGACTGTATTTTCATTAAATGCATATTTGAAATATTTTTCTGGTCATAAAACAGACTTGCATTTTCATTAAATACAGATCTAAAAATTTTCTAAAAAAGTTTTCTTCTTAAATAGAATTGCAAAATTTGAATTTTAAAAGAAGGAATTGATATTTAGGTTAAGGCTTTATTTGTGTGTCATTCCATAAATATGTGATGCATGCATAATATATTTGAATTATGAATATTAATCAATTTCTAAAATCCCATTTTTTAATCCTTTACAAAACATATCTGATTTTTATTAACCAAATCTCACTTTTTTTTTATCCTTTACAAAACAAATCTGATTTTTACTAACCAAATCCCTCTTTTTTTTTTAATCCTTTAAAAAAAAAAATCCGATTTTTTTGTTAACCAAATTTCTTTTCCCCTCAAGCTTACAAAACAGATCTGATTTTTCTTTGAGAATAAGGCATATTCATAAGGCGAATTTGTTTAAATTAATTTTGTCATGTAAAGTGTTTGTTACATGTATTACAACATATCATTCAATATCATACAAAAGATTATATAATGGTCATTAGAATCTAGAAGATCAGACACTGTCTGGGCAGAATGGGTGTCTAACACGTTTCCATTTCATAACCTAGCCCCCGAATTTAGGTTTTTTGGATAAGTAGACTAGTGTTTTGTCTTTTGTTTTTGGTAGATTGTAACTAGGATCAAAGCTTTGTAATTTTTACATAGCTTGTATTAGAACCAAAGCCTTGTAAAGTTATTCTACCATGATGTAATTGTATTTCTATAATCAATTAATAACATTTGAGGTATTTTTGGACATGTAATTGTATTTTATTTTTTCTTATATTTTTGTATAAAAAATAAGTGGCAACTCCACACAATTACCCCAAAGAAAGGTGCCCTAACCAGTCGAATCTCTTTTTTGAGAACATCCATGCGGTCTCTGACATACTGAATTTTTAAAGTGTCTATTTTCTTTCATATGTTTAAAATTCAAGTTTATGTTTAGGTACAAATTTATGTTAAAAATGTTTGATAAAATCATTCGGGGAAATGGCGTTTTTATCCTTTCTATGTTTGTGGTCATTCGCAACTCTCCTCCATATCTTTGAAATCAATAAATTCCTCATTCTATGTTTCCAAAATGAGCAAATACCCTGGTTCTGTTACTCCCTCAGTTAAATCCAATAAAATCTTTTAATTCATGATTTTTTTTTCTGGGTGAAAAAAAAAAATCTAATAAACCTTTAATTAAAAATAAAATTCCATATTATCCCAAATAACCTAATTTGAGTAAAGTAAACAAACTTCACATAACCAATAAATTAAACATAACATATTTAATTTACTAATGAAACAAATATATTTAAATGTTAACACAACGTATCCAAAAAGTTCACCAAATGTTTAGTTAGCCACAAAGAAATTGTGGAATTAAGTCTTTTTAGAATATTTATCTATCAGATAATTATTATTTTAAAGACCTAAATATCAAGAAAAAGGGATTAATTTTTAGAATATGAATTAAAAACACGTCTAAGTGCAATTCCCGGCTAAAAAAACCTCAAAAAAGGAGTCCAAAATAGAACCAAAATTGAAAAGGGTGCTCATCCCCCAAGAAGGCTTGTCAGATCGGCACTTCCCAAGTATTGATTGGCCCAAATGCTCGGCCCGGCCTAGGAACCTCTTGATTTAGATTAAACCTATCTTTTTTGAATTTTTTGAGATAAGGAAACGTTCCAATTCATATTTGATCTTATTCAACTTATTTTTCAAGCATCCCAACCTCTATAAATAGGGGAGGCCTCCCAACATTCAGCACCTTTTTCTAACCCCTCTTTTTGGCCCTTCTTTTTTTACTTCTCTGCTCCCTTTACGTCAAAGACGTTCTGAAAGCCTTGGCTTTAAGAACTTTTTTGTAAGTAAAGTACTTTAGACCTTACAGAAGTGAAAATTTCTTTGATTTCTAAAATATTCTTCTTTTGAAGGGTACGCTCATACAAGAGGTATTTAGTATCATTCTTATGTTTATGTTTATTTTTCTTTTTATTAATTAATATGTTGTGATTGTTCACTGCATGAATTTTGTTAATATATGTTTGATTTAATCATGATCTTGTTCATAATTCATATTTGCCATGTTTATATGTTTACTTGGAATTTTCTTTGACATGTTCTTTAGTTGATTAACAAGTTTTAATCACCAAAACTCTTTTTTTCTTTTTCTTTTTTTAAATATTAACCGATCTATATTTTCACTATATACAGATCTGTAAATTTTTTTGAGTAAAAAACAAATGTGTATTTTCACTAAATATAGATCTGAAATTTTTCTACTAAAAAACAGGTCTGTATTTTCATTAAATGCAGATCTGAAATTTTTTTCTAGTCATAAAACAGACTTGCATTTTCATTAAATACAGATCTAAAAATTTTCTAAAAAAGTTTTCTTCTAAAATAGAATTGCAAAATTTGAATTTTAAAAGA
Organism: Quercus variabilis; assembly: GCA_030445155.1. Lineage (NCBI taxonomy): Eukaryota > Viridiplantae > Streptophyta > Magnoliopsida > Fagales > Fagaceae > Quercus > Quercus variabilis. The sequence goes on from CP129449.1 coordinate 8,325,300, forward strand.
AGGAATTGATATTTAGGTTAAGGCTTTTTTTGTGTGTCATTCCATAAATATGTGATGCATGCATAATATATTTGAATTATGAATATGAATCAATTTCTAAAATCCCATTTTTTTATCCTTTACAGAACATATTTGATTTTTATTAACCAAATCTCATTTTGTTTTTATCCTTTACAAAACAGATCTAATTTTTACTGACCAAATCCCTTTTTTTTTTAATCCTTTAAAAAAAAAAAATTCTGATTTTTTTGTTAATCAAATTTCTTTTTCCCTCCACCTTACAAAACAAATCTGATTTTTCTTTGAGAATAAGGCATATTCTTAAGACGAATTTGTTTAAATGAATTTTGTCATGTAAAGTGTTTGTTACATGTATTACAACATATCAGTCAATATCATACAAAAGATTATTTAATGGTCATTAGAATCTAGAAGATCAGACTCTGTCTAGGCAGAATGGGTGTCTAACACCTTCCCATTTCATAACCTAGCCCCCGAATTTAGGTTTCTTGGATAAGTAGACTAGTGTTTTGTCTTTTGTTTTTGGTAGATTGTAACTAGGATCAAAGCTTTGTAATATTTACATAGATAGTATTAGGACCAATGCCTTGTAAAGTTATTCTACCATGATGTAATTGTATTTCTACAATCAATTAATAACATTTGAGGTATTTTTGGACATGTAATTTTATTTTATTTTTTCTTATTTTTTTTGTATAAAAAATAAGTGGCAACTCCACACAATTACCCTAAAGAGAGGTGCCCTAACCAGCCGAATTTGTTTTTTAAGAACACCCATGCGATCTCTGACATACTGAATTTTTAAAGGGTGTATTTTCTTTCATATGTTTAAAATTCAATTTTATGTTTAGGTACAAATTTATGTTAAAAATGTTTGATAAAATCATTAGGGGAAAAGGCATTTTTATCCTTTCTATGTTCGTGGTCATTCGCAACTCTCCTCCTTATCTTCGAAATCAATAAATTCCTCATTCTATGTTTCCAAAATGAGGAAATACCTAAGTTCTGGTACTCGCTTAATTAAATCCAATAAAATCTTTTGATTCATGATTTTTTTTTTTTTTGTGAAAAGAAATCTATTAGATATTTATTATTTAAAGACCAAAATATCAAGAAAAGGGGATTAATTTTCAGATTATGAATTAAAAATGCGTCTAAGTGCAATTCCCGGCTAAAAACTCCTCAAAAAAGGAGTCCAAATTGAACCAAAATTGAAAAGGGTGCTTACCAACCAAGAAGGCCTGTCAGCACTCTTGGAGTACCGATTGGCACATGGCAAGTGCCAATCGGCACATGACAAGAGCCGATTAGCACTTCCCAAGTATCGATTGGCCCAAATGCTTGGCCCGGCCTAGGAATCTCCTGATTTAGATAAAAATTATCTTTTTCGAATTTTTAGAGTTAAGGACACATTCCAATTCGTATCTAATCTTATTCAGCTTATTTTTCAAGCATCCCAACCTCTATAAATAGGGGAGGCCTCCCAACATTCAACACCTTTTTCTGACCCCTCTTTTTGGCCATTCTTTTCTGACTTCTCTGCTCTCTTTACATTAAAGACGTTTCGGAAGCCTTGGCTTTAAGAACTTCTTTTTTGTAAGTAAAGTATTTTAGACCTCAAAGAAGTGAAAATTTCTTTGATTTCTAAAATATTCTTCTATTGCAGGGTACACTCATACAAGGGGTATTTAGTTTCGTTCTTATGTTTATGTTTATTTTTCTTTTTATTAATTAATATGTTGTGATTGTTCATTGCATGAATTTTGTCAATATATGTTTGATTTAATCATGATCTTGTTCATAATTCATATTTTCCATGTTTATATGTTTAGTTGGAATTTTCTTTGACATGTTCTTTAGTCGATTAAGAAGTTTTAATCACCAAAACTCTTTTTTTTTTTTTTTAATACTAACAGATCTGTATTTTCACTAAATATAGATCTGAAAATTTTTTCGAGTCAAAAACAGATCGGTATTTTCACTAAATACAGATCTGAAATTTTCCAGTAAAAAACAGGTCCATATTTTCATTAAATGCAGATCTGAAATTTTATTCTAGTCATAAAACAGACTTGCATTTTCATTAAATACAGATCTAAAAATTTTCGAAAAATTTTTTCTTCTTAAATAGAATTGCAAAATTTGAATTTTAAAAGACGACTTGATATTTAGGTTAAGGCTTTTTTTGTGTGTCATTCCATAAATATGTGATGCATGCATAATATATTTGAATTATGAATATGAATCAATTTCTAAAATCCCATTTTTTTTCCTTTGCAAAACATATTTGAGTTTTATTAACCAAATCTCGGTTTTTTTTAATCCTTTACAAAATAGATCTGATTTTTACTGACCAAATCCCTTTTTTTTAATCCTTTAAAAAAAATCCGATTTTTTTGTTAATCAAATTTCTTTTTCCCTCAACCTTACAAAACAGATCTGATTTTTCTTTGAGAATAAGGCATATTCATAAGACAAATTTGTTTAAATTAATTTTGTCAAGTAAAGTGTTTGTTACATGTATTGCAACATATTATTCGATGCCATACCAAAGGTTATATAATGGTCATTAGAATCTAAAAGTTCATGCTCTGTCTGGGCAGAATGGGTGTCTAACACCTTTCCATTTCATAATCTAGCCCTCGAATTTAAGTTTTTTGGATAAATAGACTTGTGTTTTGTCTTTTGTTTTTGGTAGATTGTAACTAGGATCAGAGCTTTGCAATTTTTACATAGACTGTATTAGGACCAAAGCCTTGTAAAGTTATTCTACCATGATGTAATTGTATTTCTATAATCAATTAATAACATTTGAGGTATTTTTGGACATGTAATTATTTTTTTTTCTTATTTTTTTGTATAAAAAATAAGTGGCGACTCCACACATTTACCCCAAAAGAGAGGTGCCCTAATCACCCGAATATCTTTTTTGAGAATACCCTTGCGGTCTCTCACATACTAAATTTTAGAAGTGTCTATTTTCTTTCATATGTTTAAAATTCAAGTTTATGTTTAGGTGCAAATTTATGTTAAAAATGATCATTAGGGGAAATGGCATTTTTATCCTTTCTATGTTTATGGTCATCCGCAATTCTCCTCCTTATCTTTGAAATCAATAAGTTCCTTGTTCTATGTTTCCAAAATGAGCAAATACCCAGGTTATGTTATTCCCTCAATTAAATCCAATAGAATCTTTTGATTTGTGATTTTTTTTTTTTTTTTGGTGAAAATAATCTGATAGGCCTTTAATTAGAAATAAAATTCCAAATTACCCTAGATAGCCTAATTTGAGAAAATTAAACAAACTTCACTCAACCAACAAATTAAACATAACATATTACAGCATATCATTCAATGTCATACAAAAGGTTATATAATGGTCATTAGAATCTAAAAGACCAGACTCTGTCTGGGGGGAATAAGTGTCTAACATCTTCCCATTCCATAACCTAGCCCCCGAAGTTATGTTTTTTTGGATAAGTAGACTAGTGTTTTGTCTTTTGTTTTTGGTAGATTGTAACTAGGATCAAAACTTTGTAATTTTTACATAGATTGTATTAGGACCAAAGCCTTGTAAAGTTATTCTACCATGATGTAATTGCATTTCTATAATCAATTAATAGCATTTGAGGTATTTTGGACATGTAATTGTATTTTATTTTTTCTTATTTTTTTGTTTAAAAAATAAGTGGCGACTCCACACAATTACCCCAAAAGAGGGGTGCCCTAATCACCCGAATCTCTTTTTTGAGAACACCCTTGCGGTCCGTCACATACTGAATTTTAAAAGTGTCTATTTTCTTTCATATGTTTAAAATTCAAGTTTATGTTTAGGTACAAGTTTATGTTAAAAATGATCATTAGGGGAAAAGGCTTTATTATCCTTTCTATGTCATTCGCAATTCTCCTCCTTATCTTCGAAATCAATAAATTCCTCGTTCTATGTTTCCAAAATGAGCAAATACCTAGGTTCTGTTACTCCCTTAGTTAAATCCAATAAAATCTTTTGATTCATGATTTTTTTTTTTTTTTTTTTTTGTGAAAAGAAATCTATCAGATAATTATTATTTAAAGACCTAAATATCAAGAAAAAGGGATTAATTTTCAGAATATGAATTAAAAATGCGTCTAAGTGCAATTCCCGACTAAAAAATCCTCAAAAAAGGAGTCCAAATTGAACCAAAATTGGAAAGGGTGCTTACCACCTAAGAAGGCCTGTCAGCACTCTTGGAGTACCGATCGGCACATGGTAAGTGCCAATCGGCACATGACAAGAGCCGATTGGCACTTCCCAAGTATCGATTGGCCCAAATGCTCGGCCCGGCCTAGGAATCTCTTGATTTAGATAAAAATTATCTTTTTCGAATTTTTAGAGATAAGGACACGTTCCAATTCGTATCTGATCTTATTCAGCTTATTTTTTAAGCATCCTAACCTCTATAAATAGGGGAGGCCTCCCTACATTCAGCACCTTTTTCTGACCCCTCTTTTTGGCCATTCTTTTTTGACTTCTCTGCTCTCTTTATGTTAAAGACGTTTTGGAGGCCTTGGCTTTAAGAACTTCTTTTTTGTAGGTAAAGTATTTTAGACCTCAAAGAAGTGAAAATTTCTTTGATTTCTAAAATATTCTCCTATTGAAGTGTACGCTCATACAAGGGGTATTTAGTTTCGTTCTTATGTTTATGTTTATGTTTATTTTTCTTTTTATTAATTAATATGTTGTGATTGTTCATTGCATGAATTTTGTTAATATATGTTTGATTTAATCATGATCTTGTTCATAATTCATATTTTCCATGTTTATATGTTTAGTTGGAATTTTCTTTGACATGTTCTTTAGTTGATTAACAAGTTTTAATCACCAAAACTCTTTTTTTTTTTTTTTTTTTTTATAAATATTAACAGATCTGTATTTCCACTAAATATAGATCTTAAAATTTTTTCGAGTCAAAAACAGATCTGTATTTTCACTAAATAATGATCTGAAATTTTTCTAGTGAAAAACGGGTCTGTATTTTCATTAAATGCAGATCTGAAATATTTTTCTGGTAACAAAACAGACTTGCATATTCATTAAATCCAGATCTAAAAATTTTCTAAAAAATTTTTCTTCTTAAATAGAATTGGAGAATTTGAATTTTAAAAGACGAATTGATATATAGGTTAAGGCTTTTTTTGTGTGTCATTCCATAAATATGTGATGCATGCATAATATATTTGAATTATGAATATGAATCAATTTCTAAAATCCAATTTTTTTATCCTTTACAAAACATATCTGAGTTTTATTAACCAAATCTCATTTTTTTTTTTTTTATCCTTTACAAAACAGATTTGATATTTACTGACCAAATCCCTTTTTTTTTATCCTTTAAAAAAAATCCGATTTTTATGTTAATCAAATTTCTTTTTCCCTCAACCTTACAAAACAGATCTGATTTTTCTTTGAGAATATGGCATATTCATAAGACGAATTTGTTTAAATTAATTTTGTCAAGTAAAGTGTTTGTTACATGTATTGCAACATATCATTCGATGCCACACAAAAGGTTATATAATGTTCATTAGAATCTAGAAGTTCATGCTCTGTCTGGAAAGAACGGGTGTCTAAAAGTTCATGCTCTGTCTGGACAGAACGGGTGTCTAACACCTTTCCATTTCATAACCTAGCCCTCGAATTTATGTTTTTTGGATAAATAGACTTGTGTTTTGTCTTTTGTTTTTGGTAGACTGTAACTAGGATCAAAGCCTTGTAATTTTTACATAGATTGTATTAGAACCAAAGACTTGTAAAGTTATTCTACCATGATGTAATTGTATTTCAATAATCAATTAATAACATTTGAGGTATTTTTGGACATGTAATTATATATTTTTTTTGTATAAAAAATAAGTGGCGACTCCACACATTTACCCCAAAAGAGAGGTGCCGTAATCACCCGAATCTCTTTTTTGAGAATACCCTTGCGGTCTCTCACATACTAAATTTTAGAAGTGTCTATTTTCTTTCATATGTTTAAAATTCAAGTTTATGTTTAGGTGCAAATTTATGTTAAAAATGATCATTAGGGGAAATGGCATTTTTATCCTTTCGATGTTTGTGGTCATTCGCAATTCTCCTCCTTATCTTTGAAATCAATAAATTCCTTGTTCTATGTTTCCAAAATGAGCAAATACCCAGGTTATGTAATTCCCTCAGTTAAATCCAATAGAATCTTTTGATTCATGATTTTTTTTTGGTGAAAATAATCTGATAGACCTTTAATTAGAAATAAAATTCCAAATTACCCCAAATAACCTAATTTGAGAAAATTAAACAAACTTCACTCAACCAACAAATTAAACATAACATATTACAGCATATCATTCAATATCATACATAAGGTTATATAATGGTTATTAGAATCTAGAAGACTAGACTCTGTCTGGGCGAAATAAGTGTCTAACACCTTCCCATTCCATAACCTAGCCCCCGAAGTTATGTTTTTTGGATAAGTAGACTAGTGTTTTGTCTTTTGTTTTTGGTAGATTGTAACTAGGATCAAAGCTTTGTAATTTTTACATAGATTGTATTAGGACCAAAGCCTTGTAAAGTTATTCTACCATGATGTAGTTGTATTTCTATAATCAATTAATAACATTTGAGGTATTTTTGGACATGTAATTGTATTTTATTTTTTCTTTTTTTTTTGTATAAAAAATAAGTGGCAACTCCACACAATTACCCCAAAGGAAGGTGCCCTAACCAGCCGAATCTGTTTTTTGAGAACACCCATGCGGTCTCTGACATACTGAATTTTTAAAGTGTGTATTTTCTTTCATATGTTTAAAATTCAAGTTTATGTTCAGGTGCAAATTTATGTTAAAAATGTTTGATCAAATCATTAGGGCAAAAGGCATTTTTATCCTTTCTATGTTCGTGGTCATTCGCAACTCTCCTCCTTATCTTCAAAATCAATAAATTCCTCGTTCTATGTTTCCAAAATGAGCAAATACCTAGGTTCTGTTACTCCCTTAGTTAAATCCAATAAAATCTTTTGATTCGTGATTTTTTTTTTTTTTTGGTGAAATGAAATCTATCAGATAATTATTATTTAAAGACCTAAATAAAAAAAAAAAAAAAAGGGATTAATTTTCAGAACATGAATTAAAAATGCATCTAAGTGCAATTCTTGGCTAAAAATTCCTCAAAAAAGGAGTCCAAATTGAACCAAAATTGAAAAGGGTGCTTACCACCCAAGAAGGCCTGTCAGCACTCTTGGAGTACCGATCGGCACGTGGCAAGTGCCAATCGGCACATGACAAGAGCCGATTGGCACTTCCCAAGTATCGATTCACCCAAATGCTCGGCCCGGCCTAAGAATCTCTTGATTTGGATAAAAATTATCTTTTTCGAATTTTTAGAGATAAGGACACATTCCAATTCGTATCTGATCTTATTCAACTTATTTTTCACGCATCCCAACCTCTATAAATAGGGGAGGCCTCCCAACGTTCAGCACCTTTTTCTGACCCCTCTTTTTGGCCATTCTTTTTTGACTTCTCTGCTCTCTTTACATTAAAGACGTTTCAGAGGTCTTGGCTTTAAGAACTTCTTTTTTGTAGGTAAAGTATTTTAGACCTCAAAGAAGTGAAAATTTCTTTGATTTCTAAAATATTCTTCTATTGAAGTGTACGCTCATACAAGGGGTATTTAGTTTCGTTCTTATGTTTATGTTTATGTTTATTTTTTTTTAATTAATATGTTGTGATTGTTCATTGCATGAATTTTGTTAATATATGTTTGATTTAATCATGATCTTGTTCATAATTCATATTTTCTATGTTTATATGTTTAGTTGGAATTTTCTTTGACATGTTCTTTAGTTGATTAAGAAGTTTTAATCACCAAAACTCTTTTTTTTTTTTTTATTTATTAACAGATCTGTATTTTCACTAAATATAGATCTGAAAATTTTTTCGAGTAAAAAACAGATCTGTATTTTCACTAAATACAGATCTGAAATTTTTCTAGTAAAAAACAGGTCTGTATTTTCATTAAATGCGGATCTGAAATTTTTTTCTAGTCACAAAACAGACTTGCATTTTCATTAAATACAGATCTAAAAATTTTCTAAAAAAGTTTTCTTCTTAAATAGAATTGCAGAATTTGAATTTTAAAAGACGAATTGATATTTAGGTTAAGGATTTTTTTGTTTTTCATTCCATAAACATGTGATGCATGCATAATATATTTGAATTATGAATATGAATCAATTTCTAAAATCCCATTTTTTTATCCTTTACAAAACATATCTGAGTTTTATTAACCAAATCTCTTTTTTTTTTTTTTTTTTTTTTTTTTTTTTTTTTTTTTTTTTTATCCTTTTCAAAACAGATCTGATTTTTACTGACCAAATCCCTTTTTTTTTATCCTTTAAAAAAAAATCCGATTTTTTTGTTAATCAAATTTCTTTTTCCCTTAACCTTACAAAACAGATCTGATTTTTCTTTGAGAATAAGTCATATTCATAAGACGAATTTGTTTAAATTAATTTTGTCATGTAAAGTGTTTGTTACATATATTACAACTTATCATTCAATATCATACAAAAGATTATATAATGGGCATTAGAATCTAGAAGATCAGACTCTGTCTGGGCAGAATGGGTGTCTAACACCTTCCCATTTCATAACCTAGCTCCCGAATTTAGGTTTTTTGGATAAGTAGACTAGTGTTTTGTCTTTTGTTTTTGGTAGATTGTAACTAGGATCAAAACTTTGTAATATTTACATAGACTGTATTAGGACCAAAGCCTTGTAAAGTTATTCTACCATGATGTAATTGTATTTCTATAATCAATTAATAACATTTGAGGTATTTTTGGACATGTAATTGTATTTTATTTTTTCTTATTTTTTTGTATAAAAAATAAGTGGCAACTCCACACAATTACCCCAAAGAGAGGTGCCCTAACTAGCCGAATCTCTTTTTTTAGAACACCCATGTGGTCTCTGACATACTGAATTTTTAAAGTGTCTATTTTCTTTCATATGTTTAAAATTCAAGTTTATGTTTAGGTACAAATTTATGTTAAAAATGTTTGATAAAATCATTCAGGGAAAAGGCATTTTTATCCTTTCTATGTTCGTGGTCATTCGCAACTCTCCTCCTTATCTTCGAAATCAATAAATTCCTCATTCTATGTTTCCAAAATGAGCAAATACCTAGGTTATGTTACTCCCTTAGTTAAATCCAATAAAATCTTTTGATTCATGATTTTTTTTTTTTTTGGTGAAAAAAAAATCTAATAGACCTTTAATTAAAAATAAAATGCCAAATTACCCCAAATAACCTAATTTGAGTAAAGTAAACAAACTTCACTCAACCAATGAATTAAACATAACATATTTAATTTACTAATGAAACAAATATATATAAATTTTAACACAATGTATCCGAAAAGTTCACCAAATGTTTAGTTAGTCACAAAGAAATTGTGGAATTAAGTCTTTTTAGAATATTTATCTATCAGATAATTATTATTTAAAGACCTAAATATCAAGAAAAAGGGATTAATTTTTAGAATATGAATTAAAAACGAGTCTAAGTGCAATTCCCGGCTAAAAAATCCTCAAAAAATGAGTCCAAATCAAACCAAAATTGAAAAGGGTGCTTACCACCCAAGAAAGCCTGTCAACACTCTTGGAGTGCTGCTCGGCACATGGCAAGTACCAATCGGCACATGACAAGAGTCGATTGGCACTTCCCAAGTATCGAATGGCCCAAATGCTCGGCCCGACCTAGGAATCTCTTGATTTAGATAAAAATTATCTTTTTCGAATTTTTTGAGATAAGGACATGTTCCGATTCGTATCTGATCTTATTCAGCTTATTTTTCAAGCATCCCAACCTCTATAAATAGGGGAGGCCTCCCAACATTTAGCACCTTTTTTTGACCCCTCTTTTTGGCCATTCTTTTTTGACTTCTCTACTCCCTTTACGTTAAAGACGTTCCAGAAGCCTTCGCTTTAAGAACTTCTTTTTTGTAAGTAAAGTATTTTAGACCTCAAAGAAGTGAAAATTTCTTTGATTTCTAAAATATTCTTCTATTGAAGGGTACGCTCATACAAGAGGTATTTAGTTTCATTCTTATGTTTATGTTTATTTTTCTTTTTATTAATTAATATGTTGTGATTGTTCATTGCATGAATTTTGTTAATATATTTTTGATTTAATCATGATCTTGCTCATAATTCATATTTTCCATGTTTATATGTTTAGTTGGAATTTTCTTTGACATGTTCTTTATTTGATTAAGAAGTTTTAATCACCAAAACTCTTTTTTTTTTCTTTTTTTTTTTTAATATTAACAGATCTGTATTTTCACTAAATACAGATCTGAAAATTTTTTCGAGTAAAAAACAGATCTGTATTTTCACTAAATACAGATCTGAAATTTTTCTAGTAAAAAACAAGTCTGTATTTTCGTTAAATACAGATCTGAAATTTTTTCTAGTCACAAAACAGATCTGCATTTTCATTAAATACAGATCTAAAAATTTTCTTAAAAAATTTTCTTCTTAAATAGAATTGCAGAATTTGAATTTTAAAAGAACGAATTGATATATAGGTTAAGGTTTTTTTTTTTTTTTTTTTTTTTTGGTGTCATTCCATAAATATGTGATGCATGCATAATAGATTTGAATTATGAATATGAATCATCTTCTAAAATCTCTTCTTTTCTTTTCTTTTTTTTATCCTTTACAAAATATATCTGTTTTTTATTAACCAAATCTTTTTTTTTTTTATCCTTTACAAAACAGATATTATTTTTACTGACCAAATCCGTTTTTTTTTTTTTTTTTTTTTTTTTTTTTTTATCGTTTACAAAAAAAAATCCAATTTTTTTTGTTAATCAAATTTCTTTTTCTCTCAACCTTACAAAATAGATCTGAGTTTTCTTTGAGAACAGGGCATATTCATAAGACAAATTTGTTTAAATTAATTTTGTCAAGTAAAGTGTTTGTTACATGAATTGCAACATATCATTCGATGCCATACAAAAGGTTATATAATGGTCATTAGAATCTAGAAGTTCATGCTTTGTCGGGGCAGAATGGGTGTCTAACACCTTTCCATTTCATAACCTAGCCCTCGAATTTAAGTTTTTTGGATAAATAGACTTGTGTTTTGTCCTTTGTTTTTGGTAGATTGTAACTAGGATCAAAGCTTTGTAATTTTTACATAGATTGTATTAGGACCAAAGCCTTGTAAAGTTATTCTACCATGATGTAATTGTATTTCTATAATCAATTAATAACATTTGAGGTATTTTTGGACATGTAAATATATTTTATTTTTTCTTATTTTTTTGTATAAAAAATAAGTTGCGACTCCACACATTTACCCCCAAAGAGAGGTGTCGTAATCACCCGAATCTCTTTTTTGAGAATACCCTTGCGGTCTCTCACATACTAAATTTTAGAAGTGTCTATTTTCTTTCATATGTTTAAAATTCAAGTTTATGTTTAGGTGCAAATTTATGTTAAAAATGATCATTAGGGAAAATGGCATTTTTATCCTTTCTATGTTTGTGGTCATTCGCAATTCTCTCCTTATCTTTGAAATCAATAAATTCCTTGTTCTATGTTTCCAAAATGAGCAAATATCCAGGTTATGTTATTCCCTCAGTTAAATCCAATAGAATCTTTTGATTCATGATTTTTTTTTTTTTTTTGGTGAAAATAATCTGATAGAACTTTAATTAGAAATAAAATTCCAAATTAACCCAAATAACCTAATTTGAGAAAATTAAACAAACTTCACTCAACCAATAAATTAAACATAACATATTACAGCATATCATTCAATGTCATACAAAAGGTTATATAATGGTCATTAGAATCTAGAAGACCAGACTCTGTCTGGGCGGAATAAGTGTCTAACATCTTCCCATTCCATAACCTAGCCCCCGAAGTTATGTTTTTTTGGATAAGTAGACTAGTGTTTTGTCTTTTGTTTTTGGTAGATTGTAACTAGGATCAAAACTTTGTAATTTTTACATAGATTGTATTAGGACCAATGCCTTGTAAAGTTATTCTACCATGATGTAATTGTATTTCTATAATCAATTAATAACATTTGAGGTATTTTGGACATGTAATTGTATTTTATTTTTTCTTATTTTTTTGTTTAAAAAATAAGTGGCGACTCCACACAATTACCCCAAAAGAGGGGTGCCCTAATCACCCGAATCTCTTCTTTGAGAACACCCTTGCGGTCTCTCACATACTGAATTTTAAAAGTATCTATTTTCTTTCATATGTTTAAAATTCAAGTTTATGTTAAAAATGATCATTAGGGGAAAAGGCATTTTTATCCTTTCTATGTCATTCGCAATTCTCCTCCTTATCTTCGAAATCAATAAATTCCTTGTTCTATGTTTCCAAAATGAGCAAATACCCAGGTTATGTTACTCCCTCAGTTAAATCCAATAGAATCTTTTGATTTGTGATTTTTTTTTTTTTTTTGGTGAAAATAATCTGATAGACCTTTAATTAAAAATAAAATTCCAAATTTCCCCAAATAATCTAATTTGAGAAAATTAAACAAACTTCACTCAACCAATAAATTAAACATAACATATTTAATTTACTACTGCATCTTGTTTCTTCAAACATATGTAAATATAAATGAATTCCAAGTAATGGAAATTGGTGGAAATCAATTGTAAGATGTGTCTCTTACAGCTTCAAAATAATTATGTTGTTGCACTTAGTGCCCTCTTTGTAGGGTCTTGACACTCGTTAGTTCATAGACTTCAGTTCATCAGTTTTGTGAATGTGATTGATTCTAGCAGTTTGACTTAATTCAAGTATATCTGTTTTATATTTTTCGGATGGTGTCAGCAGCTTTACTATAAATAAAAAGAAATAGAAAAATTCAATTTTGATTACTAAACTTATATTATAGTATTCATTTATAGGGTTGGTTAAGTTTACCTATATTAGGTCATTCGGGTTAATTTTACTGTGTTTTATTTTTTAGTCATGAGTTGGGTTAAGTTTACCCAGGTTAGGTTACTTGAAGTAATTTTAATATTTTAATATGAGTATTTTAGACTTTAAACAAAATAATATTCTAGAAATCGAAAGATTTCATTAGACTTAACTGAGGGGGTAAGGGATTGAGTTTATTTGCTCATTTTGGAAAAATTAATATAGGGGGAAATTGATTCTTTCCACAAATAATTGGGGGAATTGTGAACTACTAAACATAGAGGAGGAAGCTTTCTTTTTTTTTTTTTTCCCCCTAATGAATTTAACAAACGTTTTTTAATATAAACTTGTACTTAAACATAAATTTGAATTTTAAACATATGAAAAAATTAGATAACTTTTAGAATTTTTTCCATATGTGCTTGTGTTTTTTTGTATGATTCTATACACATAAAAGAGAATAAGGAAACTTTTTATGCTAAAACCAAAAAAATATTAGCATGAATTTCAAAAAAAAAAAAAAAAAAAAGGTAGTCAATGATTTTCCTTTTAGTTGAATTTTTTTTTCTACTAAGGGGAGATATTTAGTGAGTGTTAGGGATAAAAGTCTCTAATGGGTAGAGCATTTTGTATACCAATAAATAAATAAGCTCCAAAAAAAAAAAAAAAAAACACAAACATGTACATAAACTTAAACGTAAATGTGTTTTTCAAACAAATGAAAGAAATTAATAATTCTTTACATTCACCTCATACGTGCATATTATTGCTACTTGGAAATTAGGTACTTATATGGTTTTTTTGAAACCGGGTACTTATATAGTTTGAGTTATTTGTAATAGTTGAAATATGGAGTATAAGGTGTAGAAAACTATTTGGTGTACTTGTAATAATTGTATCAATTTCTGAAAATAGCAGCCAATCATTTTTTATTTCGTTTAATCTGTTTTTTTATAAGGGACACATTTAATGAGTGTTAACGATTAAGGTAAGTTTGATGTGATCCTAGTTAGTTAATACACGTATGTTATGCGTACAATACATGTCCATCCGTCAAATTTAAAAAAAACTCACGTCTCCTGTTTCATTCTCAATTATACAGATATATAGCATTTATATTAGATGGAAAGTAACATTCAAGTTAGATTCACAATAATATTCAAAAAAAAAAAAAAAAGTTAGATTCACAATACATAATGTTCAATATCAATTGATAAAATAGGGTATAGATCAATGTTAAAAGAGATAAAAATAGTATAGATAAATGTTTTAAAAAAATCCAAACATACACGAAAACTAATGACACTCAACTCTATTGTTCGTTAAAAATTGGAATGGATGTATATATATTAATAGATGAGAAATGTAACCAATGTTCTAAAAGTATTGATTTATGAACTATTTTTAGAAGTATTCTATTGGAAGAATGATAAAACAAGGAGAAAATGGGCAAATGCCCTTTTCAAAAAAAAAAAAATCCAACATTTTGCCTCATTTTCTAAACTAATTAGGAAAATACTCATTTTTTGAAACTCGATTTTCTTAAAATCGAGTTATAAAAAAAATAAAAAAAAAATTCTGAAACCCTATAACAGCGTTTTTAAGGAGCCTATAGTGACGTTTTAAGAACCTATAATAGCATTTTGTTACTTAATTTCCACAAAAGTCAAGTTACATGCAATTTTTTTTTGTTTACCTATAACTTGACTTCATAGAGATCGAGTTACAAAACGTCACTATAAGTCCTTCAAACGTCACTATAGGCTCCTTAAAAATGCCACTGTAGGGCTTAACTCGATTTTCAAAAGAGATGCATTTCCCTAATTAGTTTGAGAAAGAGGGTAAAATGCTGGATTGTTTTTTTAAAAAGGGCAAAAGCCAATTTTTTCCGATAAAACAATTAACATCTTTTTATATTTCCCATAAAAGTTGTATCATAACTTTCTTATTGTAATTTATTAACAATTGCTTTAAGAACATTCGTTAATATGACTCTTAATAGATTTGTGTCTATTGCCTACTCTTCGTTTATTATCATAGTTATTTATCAATAATAATTCAATCTTACAGACTTTTTAGCACGTACCCGGCAGTACTATGGACTGATTGGAATGGTAAAAAATTACAAAATTGTTATACAATATAAAAAATATTTCAAAAACAAAGTAGACAAGTTTATATAATATTATGTCATTTATTTATTATAAATTAATAAATTTTTGCTTGTTTATGATTTAATTGTAATATGAATATGTTTAATAGAAAAAAAAAATAATATGAAATTAGTTTAAAATATACTATAAAAAGAGTTTATTATATTATGCCACTTGCAAATGAATCCATATTTTTAGTGGCGATTTTTTTAATAATAAATGTATTATACACTCACCATGCATGTACCGTTATTTTTCCATTTTCATAATTTTTTGCTGAATTTTTGAAACGTACTACACACGCACCGTATTTTACTATGGTGTGATTAAGGCAGTGCACTAATTCTTCACACTTGGTAAGTTTCCCTCTTTTTAACTTTCACATTCTATCTAGTTCCTTTTCTTTACTGCATTTCTCTGTCTACCTTTCCGTTTTTTTAATTAGGATTTCTTCTTATTTAAGTCATCGATCAATATGAATAATTAGGCTTTTTGCCTCAGAGTGCATATAAATCATAAAGAAATGAGTATGCAACTTGAGACCCTACACATGCAATTGCCAAACAATGAATAAAAACCCTTGTTGTTCTTTGCTTTCTTTCAATAAATGTGCTCATATAATGGTGCAGATCCAAGGTATGTTTCCTCTTTTCTTTTAACTACGCGTGTTTGCTTCCTATATTTTGGTAATCTACTATTTTAAATGATTGACTCCTAGTCTTTGTCTAAATTGAACAGTCTTAATAAAATCTTGCATGCTTAAAATGTCTAGGTAGTACAAATGGAGTCTAATCCATCGAATCAATCCGGATTCGGTATCTAATACCTTCTTAAACTTGTATCCTAAGTTTAGACTTAAAGTATGATTGAATTAGACCTTTGTATATGGGTCAAAAGAGCAGTTTTTGGACCAAAACCAAATGACACCAACCACCTGCACCCTACCCACGAGTTAGTTGTGTGCTCCCAATTCTGTGTCAATGACGGATCCACGTTGGACTACTATTAAGATAGTCATTTGCATGGTAACCACGGTGGCATTCAAGAACCATGCCTTGGGGTGCTCATATATGATATAATGTAATATAGGTGTTGGAATGAATTAATGACTGTTTTTGTTTAAGGATTTCTCAGGAGTTGATAAGTGTTCTTAAATTTGGATTTTTCAATATAATGATGTAGATCAAATGGTTAAGAGATACAAAGTCCCTTTTATAGTTATCACTTGTTTGATTATCGTTTTCCAATGTTCATAGAGATGAGATTAACTGCAAAAAATGTGGAGCAATTGAGCAATTCCTTTTGACATGTAAATATGTATTCACAAGGGCACAGAAATAGTCTAGTTAGGGGGTAGAAAAAAAAATATAGAAGTGGGAAACATACGCATCTTGGAGCTACCATATTAAAGTAAAAATGTGGTCCTAAGAAGGGTTTACACAAAACATGTATAACACAAGTATTGTTTAAAGCTTGAAGTGCGAGTACTCTCTCCACTTGTTTTACTTTTACTGGTTTGCGAGTCTCTAGTCAAAATTAAGGATTACTGATAATTATGAAATGTTTGTGGGAAATAAGGAGTAGTGAAACCGCAGTAGTATATTATGTAAGCTTGGGACCTACGTATGTTTGTTTTAGCTTAAAATGTCATTTTATTTTATTGTTAGACTATGCATAATTATTTTTTTTATAGATACAATTATATTTTTATATTATTTATTTTTTAAACCCAATAAATTATCAAAACTAGGCTAATCCGAATAAGTTAGAGATTTTATTTCACTACAAGAAACTCCACAGCATAGGATATTCCTGAGTATAAAAACAAGAGATTGTTTGTATGAAGTCTAAAGATTCAATCTATGATTCATACGTACTTTTTTTGTTTGTAATTTTTTTTTTTTTTTTAACTAGTGGCCCAAAAAAAAATCTTTTTTAGGTGTGTGAATAATTGATTTCATTTATAATGTTGATCGATGCAAGTTTAGTTAATACTTATTTCAAGTCATCTACTGAACTTGGTAAAATCAAGATGAGCTAAAGCCTACTCTCAGAATAAATCTAGCATCTCAGCTTGGTCTGCCCAAAAACTTGTCAACATAACTAGTGAACTCACAAATTAATCAGATTCTGAGAATCACGCCAAAAAGTTACAAACCGCTATTTGCCTTTAAAACACGATAGCAAAAATGCATGGACCGGTTCTTCATTATTAACCACTAGTACAACTTTAAAAGGAAACAAAGAAAGAAACAAATCTTTTGATAGAAGCATGTTTTACTTTCTTTTCAAAAATACAATCAGTTTGGTTGGAGGATAGAAAAGTGAGAAAATATAATATTTAAGAATGATAAAAAAAATGTTTTAGTTTTCTCCTCATGTGTGTTTAGTAGGGATAATGGAAAAGTTATTTGAACAAATTTAAAATTATATCCTTTCTACATTAAGACCAAAAATAAAGAAGCTTTTGAAAAACTTTCAGTTTCCATCTTTCCCTTTTTCCAAGGAACCAAACCAACCAAAGTAATAATTTTCTGAAAGAGGTTTAATATTTCTACCAAGTCTTACTATTTTCTCTTTGACTCTTCTTTAATAACAGTCCATAGTTTATAATATCATTCAAGCCAACAAATTAAAATATACTAACATAAAACAAGACTAACGTGACATAGTGTTGGGGACATTTTGCAACAATGGCTGAAATACTAGAACGAGTCCAAAACTCCCCTTGGGTTTATTGAAATTGTGATTAATTTGAGAAAGTCAAGCCCTAAATTCTAATATTTAATGAATAAAGACTAATGGTGCATCATAAGAATGGAATCAAAGTGCAAAATAACAAAGAAATGGAAAATATTCATAATTCGTTAAATTTAGAATTGTTTTGCACATATAGCAGGAAGAGGAATTTGAGAAGTGGTGAGGGAGAGAGAAGACTCCTTGATACCACTATTTTCACCTCTAAATTTCATACTGCTATAATTCTTAATTGGCTGAGATGGTTTTTGCTTTGAAGTTGTGGTTTGAGAGGAAAAATGTGAATTCATAGGTTTAGATCTGATTGTGAGATAATATAGCAAGCTTTGTACGTCCTTCAGGACTGGTCCATGCATAATGGATGACGCCATGGACCTCTTTGGTGCTAATTTGATGTTTGTGCTCGGTTTACCTTCGATTTGGCAAAGGGTTGGCTTGCTTTTTACATCAAAAGGGAACGGATTGACCAAATGGGATTGGGTGCTCTTCCCCAACGAATTCAGCCCCTTGAGAAGCTGCCCTAAGCGTTAGCATGTAGTCAAAGTTGGCCTAAGAAGTCAGCTTATTCTTAAGGGCTAAAAATGGATCATTTGAAGGTTTTAGCCACATACAGTAGGAGTTAGAAGCCACTATTTAGGTAAAACATTTTGGTACCAAACCTTTTTCCATTAGCTTTAGATGCTGCAAGTGTCTCTAGCCCACTTTGCAACACACATGGCTCATGCTCATGCAAAAGATACAAAAATGACAACTAAATTGCACAAAACAATTTTTTTTTTCTATATTACTTTAATTAGGTGAATTTTATAAGCTATAGTTTAAAAAACTGGTACAATCAAAGAACCACTTTGTGCCTCGATTCAACCTAGTTTTTAACTGATTTTTACTGGTTCTGACCAATTTTTACTAGTTTGGGGCATTTTACCAGACTGAACTGGTGCCCAATTTCTAATTAAATTGGCCGGTCTGGTACGGTTTTTAAAATAGTGTGTGAAGCTCAATATGTGTTGGAATTAATACATTGGCATATTACCACAATTATGTAGGTCATAACTTTATATAATATCATAAATTACTATCATTTTTTTTATGAGAATTGTTATATTCATAACATTTTTCATAGCAAATTATAAGTAGTAAATTGTTATTGGATCTAATTTGAATTCACAGTTTAAGTTACTTTTTTGCCCTCTCATCACAACCAATAACAACCTACCATTTAAAATTTATTGTAAAAGTATTGTAAAAAAATATTGTGAACATAACATTTCTTTATTTTTATACAATAAGTTATTGTATTTGTAGGATTTTCAATTTATCCTGCAATAAATTTTATTAGATTTATTATAACATTAAATACAAAAATATAAAGATGCAGCCAAAAGCTTTCGTTGTGGATGTAAGCCACATTAAAACTCTTGTTACTGCTTTCTATAGCTTTCTCTTTCTCTACATAATTTATTTTCTTTCATTTATTCCATTTTAACATAGAGAAGTGCAGGGGCAGAGCCACGCTGTCCCTTGGGGGGCTGTGCAAAGAAAAAAAAAATCCATTAAAGTATGTAAGAAAATTGATTAGGCCCCCCCAATGTTTGACATCCGACCCCCCCATATCTCCTCTATTCTCCCAGCTAAAAGTCTTTAGTTTTATTCTCACAGCTTTAATTTTAGGCCTCTATTCTCCCAGCTAAAAGCCTTTAGTTTTAGGCCTCTTATACTCCAAATAAAACAAAAAGTTGGACCACTTACATTTAAATACTCAAAATCCAAACACAAAAACAATAATATTTCACTTTCTCCATCTCAAAAACCCACTCACGAAATCCTCTTTTTTTTTTTTTTTTTTTTCCTTTTGTGATACACTTTCACTTCCCACTGGTACCGCCTACCAGCCCCCAAAACTGATTAGTCCTCCAGTCTGAAAAAAAAAAAAAAAAAAAAAAAAAAAAAAAAAAATCCTAACCAATTTTTTCTTTCTTCTTGCTTTCTAAAACAAATCACTCAGCATATTTTATTATCAAATTTTAGGATTTGGAACTTGGTGACTGCCTTGTGAGTTTTCTTCTCTTATTTAAGCACTAGACCTTCATCTCTTTAGACTCTTTTTACTGCTCAGCTTAGCCCTCCTCTCAAACTCAGTCATCACAATTCCAAAAAATAAAAATAAAAACTAACCATTATTTTCTTTCTTCTTGCTTTCTTAAAATAAATCATCTAGAGCAGGGGTCTAGCCAGAAGGTGAGTTTTCAATTTCCGCTTCATCTCTTTTTAGTGTTTTTTTCCCCCTTCAATTATCTACACTTAAATATTCACATGCTCTTTAATTTTTCATAGATTTTTAGAGAAATATATGGTTGAAGGCATGGGCATGGGGAGGTTGTTTGTGATGAGTCTTGAAGGGAAGATAAAGTTTGCACTTTGTGAAGATAAAGTTTCTTAGGTAAATTTTTTTTTGATTTATTAACTAGTTTTTATTAGTTAGATATCATGTGGTAGTGGGTGTTGTTAAATTGTTTGGTTTATATTGTGTACTTGTGTGTTTAATTTTTGCTTTTGTTTGAGGGGTTATTCTTAATTAAAAAAAAAATTAAAATATAGGAAAATTTGAATAATAGGAATGATGATGGGTTGACTGTTTAAATTATAGTGGAAATTTTATTTTTTTTCTTGAGTATGTATAACATCCATATAATTAAGTAAAAATTTCTAATTAAAATTTTATTTTTTAAGTTCTTTACATGTTAATTTTTGAGTCATATTTTTAAAGCTAAAAAAATTATGAGCAAACGAAAAACAATTGATGGATTTTTAAAGGAAAAAGATGTTAGCAATTCAAAATTTAGGACACCTGTGGCTGTAGAAATAAATGTTGATATTTCAATGCCTGATGAACACTCCTCCAAATGTTCAAGAATTCAATCTGAAGAGATAGATTGTGATCTAAGATCATGTAAACAAATATGTGAATTTCCTATCAACAAACAAGATAAAATTCAACGAGCTTATTTCAAAGAAGATCCATATCAACCTAAATATATAAATTATCTATACAATGATGATAATCATCGTCAACGAAAATTGGCCCCCCCATATAAAAAATCCTGGCTACGCCCCTGGAGAAGTGTATGAACTCTATAAAGCTACACACATTATATAGAATACGATAAATCTACATGTAGTTCATATAATATTTTAGGCAGTAATAATTATCCACAAAGTTCAAGGGTGCATGTTTACCAAAAAAAAAAAGTTCAAGGGTGCACAACAAAAAAATTGGGCACACCATAACATAATGGGAATAACGGCCAAAACATAGAAAGGAACACATGTTTTTCTGTCTTCTTCATTTTTTTTTTTTTTTTAAAGGGAAACGAAAGAGAATCGGTAGGAACCTATATATCAAATTTCACATACCAAAGCTTAAATAACATATAAAGGTTGAAATGAAAAATGGAGGTTTTGCTAATAAAGATGCTGCTCTTTTTTCCGTGCAGTGTGGTCGACGAGCAATACTTGCACCCCCGTCAGAACCTCCCTTGCCTCCACTTAACTTTCCCGGCTCAAATATTTCTTGCTTTCGAATGCAACCTTTGTCATCACAGTCTCCATGCAAACCAACTGTCCCATTTACACCATCAAGTCTTGCTGTAGAAAATCGGATATATATATATATATATATAGAATGTTAAAATTAAGAGGATAAAAGTAAGTCATTTATTTATAGTTCTATTATGGACCATGCAGCAATTTTCTTACTATGAACAATTGGGTCTTGCTTGAGGCGCTTTGAGAGCTTGGAACCTTCATGTTCTAATGTAGAAAAGCTTTCCAAAGCCCAGCTTGACAGGACTAACTGAATGCATGAGATGAACAATAAGCATCCAATAAAAAATTTTGACTTCTCTTTGCTTGGGGGCATTTTGTTCTTCTGATTAAAGGCAATTGATTTTTCTTTTTTGGGGTTGGAGGGGCAAACCTATTCTCAAAGGTAAGAGGATAAGAGGGAAGTATATACAAACTTTTGGATTTCTTGTGAAGGTGTTTCTGGTGATCAGAGAACAAACAAGAATGGTCCATGTAATTCATGGCTATAGTACTATATATTTTGTATCTGGCAAAGTGAAAAAGGAGCTAAACGATACCGCCAGACCAATATCGAATCACTGAAAGTGAAGTGACTTTTTTTCATATCCTTCAACGTATGCGTTAGGTTTGGGTCCTTTTTTTTTTTTTTGAGAAAGAGCACTGTGACTTAGGTTTGGGTCCATTTGATTGAATTGAATTATTTATAAGTCTAGCTCATAGCCAATAAGCTCAATAACCAAGCTCGTCCATAGTCAGCGGGCCTAGTCTTTAAAGTTTGGCAGAGCTCATTCCTATTAAGAAAGCAAAAGTAAGAGCGGGAGAATGAAACATTCCATTTTAAGAAAGCATGACTAAAACGTGGGGGAGGAATTGACAATGATAAATGATTCCATCACTTTTTCATGGAAAAAACAAAAAATAAAAACAGAGATGAATTATGGGAGGCCAGACTACTGCTAGTCTTTTATCCACACGGTTAATGGTCCCGCTTAGATTTTTATTTTCATTTTTTAATTTATTTGTGCTATGGTTCAAAAAGTACAATCTATGAACTGTTATTAGAACTAAAGTTGATTTGGTGACCTATAAAAAAAAAAAAAAAAAAAAAAAAAAGCATCTACTATGCTATATCAATAAGAAATTATTTTGTTTCTAAAAAAAATATAAGAAATTATTTTTTTACTATACAAGTTTTATTACAATAATATATTGTACTAACAAATGAATGTTAGGATGATGTTCAAAAGTTTATGTGCTAACAGTAAATTAAATAATTTAATAAAAATTAGGCTTGTAGAATAAAAATATTCAAAGAAATTTAAATAGTTTGATCGTATGTGTTTAACGGCTTATTACACAAATGTTATTCGTGTGATAGCCTATTAATTACCTCCACTAGGGAGTTTGAAAATAATTTCAAATTCTTTTTAGAAGCTTAAATTTATTAATACTTGCAATGCAATATGTTTGTTTAAAATTTTCAAATCATGAATCATTAAAAATCAAGCACCACCTCTCTCTCTCTCTCTCTCTCTCTCTCTCTAGAATTTTAAATTTTCCTCGCATCATTGCCCACATTTGCTAATAATTTTTTTTTTGGATAACTCGATTTTTTTTTTTTTTTATATACAAAATAGAAATTTTACTCTAACATAATCTAAATATATATGTATGTGAAACTCCTTCCTAGAGACTTGAATCCTGGTCCCTACCCCCCCACATTCTCTAAGCACTTATATTTGTAAAATGACCACCACATCAAGGGTGTGCAGTGGTTGATAATCCAACTTAAATTATGTATAAATAGAAAGATAGTGCTCCCATTTCATGTGAGACAGAAGAGCTATTTACTTTTTCTTTTCTTTTTTTTTTTTCTTTTTTTTTCTTGAGAATCAAGAGCTATTTACTTGTGTGTGGGTGCATAGCTGTCCAAGCACGGGTGGGTGAGTTAAAGTATGTGCCTAGGTGTCTAGAATATAAGCAAGGGCATTAGTGAAGTGTATATGCATTATAAAAGTTGGTCCTATAAATGAGTATTCTTAAGACACATGTTAAAGAATTACTAATATTTGTCTGTAAGTTGTAAATTGTATTTTTTTTTAATATATATATATATATATATATATATTATTTTATTATTTTATTGGCTTATACGTACAAATTAATGGTAATATTGTATTTTTTAAAAAATATTTTTGTATAATTAAGATTTTATTTTTATAAAAATCTATAAAAATATTTTTCGTAAAGTATTAAATGTGCATTAATACCTGCTGTTTAGAAAGTGTAAAAGGCATTCGTTAACAAGGGCTTTAGAGAGTGAGCTATGAGATTGATTGTAACGCAACGTTTTGGACCGATGTGGACATACAATTGCCGCGTGAAAGTGCCACTGCTCGCTGTGCAGTTATTTTGGTTTTTTGTTTCCTATATGAGTGTTTGGCTCTTCTTGCATTCAACAGTTGTACACAATTCATATTTCATATATTAGTTTACGAATTGGATTAGTTGTTTCTTCTCAATTATTTTTAACTTTTCATTAGTTTGTGTACCGTTTATTTGTCGGGGAGAGATATTTCCCTCCCGAGACTGTTAATATAGCACAACATGTGAGACCCTATCAAAAATTTAAACTTATGGGTTTGAACTTAATTATGTTATATTATATGCTCATTATTGTTATTCTTATTTAATATAAGGCTTTACTCACATGTATACCCAACAATTTTTCTTAAAGTGAGTATTGTATTTTTGCCAACTTTACACTTTGTTGATGCTATCTAAACATGCGAGGAGGAGTGGGTTCCAGTTAACTCAACTGGTAAAGTCTTTAATGGTTTTATAAGAGATCTGAGATTCAATCTCCGCCTACACCAAAAACTGATTGGTGTCTTGGTCTGATGATAAAGAGCTATCATCAGGAGCAGACGCTATACGTTGAAAATCTCTCAAAAAAAAAAAAAACATGCGAGGAAGATGCTCATATCACTAAGAATTAAACGGTTCATAGCCAGTCAATTTCAAACTAAGAACCAATTTATAAATTTCACATTTTAGATATAGTAATTGTTTGGTATGTCAACTTTTTCATTATAAAGAATTTTTAGAGAGCAGGAAACAATAATATCTCTCAATCCAAGAATAGATACTCAAATAAATGAAGAATATTATTATTATTATTATTATTATTATTATTATTATTATTATTTTGAGAAAGAAATAAATGAAGAATCTAGTGAGAATCTGTTTGAACCAAAGCAAATTAAATATAAAAAATGACCATGTGAATGTTGAGGAAGCTTACAAAGAGTCGCATTGGCCATGCAATAGACAAAATGAGAAAAAGAAGTAGCGGCGCTAATGATTTAAAACCCCAGGGGATGCAAATGTTACAATCTACAATAATTGAAGATGAGAACCATATTAAGTATCCTATCTCCATTTCCTATATCAATTGCTTAGTCCAATTTGAATTTTAAGATCTAGTCCTAAAATATTCAAGCTTCACTTTATTTTTCGGGATAAAGTGAGTGCAATATTAGTGTACTGTATATGCATTATAAAAGCTAGGTCCAACTCCTTTAATTGAGTGCCTTTAGGAAATATATTAAAAATAATAATAAATATTTAATTATGAGCTTCAAACCTTTTTTTTTTTTTTAGAAACTTAATTATGAGCTACAAACTTGAAACCACACAAGTAATGTTGCATGACATCCAGCAAAACTTTCACTTTTTTATCCTCAACTTATTTAAAAAAGGATTGCAGGTTGTTTAAAATAACCTCAGTTTGATATGATTCTTTTGCATCTATGCCTTAAAAGTGAAGATATTATAAAGAAATAGCATCTGATTGATAAAAGGGGAGAACCTTTCCTACCAAAATTAAGAATCATTATGACAAGGAAGGTAAAAAGAATTAAAATAATAAAAATAATAGGGAGAAAAAGAATATAAAATTACTTCATAGATCCCTACTTTACAAACATTGAATAATTTGTAACGCCAGCAAGATGTTTGTTGCACTTCTACTTAAATAATTAAGCACTTTCTCAAAAATAATAATAATAATAATAATAATTAAGCAAAGAGCAATGCCTAAGATTATGCAGGTGCTACTTTCTAACAAGATGGTAAACAGTCTAAATTTTGAAGAATCGCGTATTTCTATAAAGTAAATAAGGGCCTTCTCACTCCCTGTTTTATATATATATATATATATATATATATATATATATATATATATCACCCCACTCCACCCTTAAAAAAGAATATGAGAACATTCAAATTGTTAAATTACCAATTGTCCAAAAAACTTAAATTGATTGTCCCAAAAAATTAAATTATTAGCAAATGGAGAGTTTAATCACTTATAATTTTAACACTCCTCCTCATTTGTGGGTCTAAACTTCCCCTTAATAAGTAGAAGTCAGAAGTGGGAATTTAAAATTTTAAATGGAAGGTAGAGTGAAAACAAGGATTGAACTTAGGATCTTCTGCTCTAATACTATGTTTAAAGTTTAAACTATTAGAAAATGGTGAGTTTAATCACTTTACCATAATTCTAACAAAGATAGACATTATTGCAAAAGAGCAAGAAATTTTTAGATTGCAATATACAAAATAAAGTCCTATATTATATGAATTAGATGATTTTGGCATGATTATTTTGGTAGTGTTTGGGGTTTTTTTGTGGACGTGACATTCATCGTGATTCAATAGGTTAAATGCTAGACCTAGGTTCTTTGAGATAGCTGAGTCTGGTACTCATGCCAATAGATTGTATGTTGGTCACTAGGAATGGCAACGGGTTAGGTTTGGTGCGGGTTATTTTATGCCCGAACCCGACCCACAGGCTCGCCCCCTTGACTCAAACCTGGCCTATTTAATAAATAGGGGGTTTTTTTCTTTTTCTTTTTTTCACCCAAACCTGCCCCATCGAGGCCCTACACGCCCCATCCCATCATGCTCGGCCCAAAATCAGAAATACAAATTACAAACATACAAATTTCAAATTTATCATTTTTTGGCCCAAAATCACAGACACAAACACAAACACAAACACAAATCCTAACACAAACACAAACATAAACACAAATCATAGACACAAACACAAATTTCAAATTTATGATTTATGATTTATGATTTTCCCTTTCAAAATCACAAACCAAACACAAATTTCAAATTTTTTATTTTCCATTTCAAAATCACAAACACAAACACAAATCCTAACACAAACACAAAAATCATAAACACAAACACAAACTCACATGATTGAGATGAACTGAACCCAGAAAAAAAAATGGGGAACAAGGTGGAGCCGTGAGAGGGAAGTTGAGAGCAAGGCTGTGAGGGGGGCGGATGAGTGAGGCCTTGAAAGGGTGGCTAACAAGCAAGGTATCAGTGCGAGATAGGTGAGGGACATGGTAGATAGGCAAGGGAGATGAGAGGACTATGCAAGATCGACGAAGACAAAACGGAGATGAGAAAGTCAAAGAGCTGTGCTTGACTACTTGTGGTCGTGTGGGTGAGAGAGCTGAGAGATAAAAAGGGAGAGGCGGTGTGTGAGTGAGAGAGTTGAGAGATGAATAGAGAGTGTAGAAGATATTTATATCAAGGGTTAGGGGTTTTTAATTTTTTTTTTTTAATATTATATATGTATACGGGCTGAGTTCGGGCTGGGTTTGCATATTACTCGGACAGACCCAAATCCGTTTTGGGTTTTTTTATTAAAACCCAAATCAGCCCCATTTGCTTCACAGATCGGGTAAAATCCGCCCATTAGGGTCGGGTTGGACATATTTTGCCATCCCTATTGGCCACTACCATTACATTTCCTCCTAGGCAAAAGGATAATGTAATGAGTGATCAAAACAATGAATTGGCATGGATCAAAGTTTTCTAGAGTATGAGTAATTAATTTAAGATATGAAGCACCACCGCACATCCTTCATATGATGGTCACGTTACAAGTATAAATGTTTGTAGAGTGTGAAGAATAAGGGCCAAGATTTAAGTCTTCAAAAATGAGTTTTACATATATATACACTTAGATTAGGTTAAAGTAAAATTTCTATCTTGTAAAAAAAAAAAATATATATATATATATATATATATGAAGCATAAATACATGATAGGAAATATATTAGGTTACGTGGCATTTGAAATTGAGGTAATTAGATACATTTAGTAAGGCTAAACAAATATATTTAGCAAGATTTAATAAATTTCGTCAATGCCCAAGTTTCTATATTCAAAGTTAAAGTACGTCAATAGGGGCGGAGGCATGTATAAGGGTGGGGGGGCCATGGCCCCTCCAAAATTTAAATTTTTTTTTAAATATATATACAATTATATTTATGTTTTTAAAATTTAGTCTACAAAAATAAGAGTTGGCCCCCCTAAATATTTGAATTAGTCCAATAATGTTCTTAAAAAAAAAATAATTGGTCTAATTGTTATAGAAATATAACTTTATTTTGGGCAATTCTATTTTTTATTGTAAAATATGCTTTTATATCTGTTAAATATTTGATAAAATTTGGTATCAAACATGTTTGAATCTATATTTTTCAACCCGTTATGTGACGATTAACAAGGTCATTGACTCATTAAAAAAAATTTGTCACTAAAACTACACATGAAATGTATCTTTAGTTGCCATATAATGGGTTAAAGTAAAGTAGCTTTAAATATATTTAGAGCCTAACTTATTTCAAAAAGTTTTGGATCATTCATATTTTTGAAAATTTCATTAGTTCAATTGAAAAATTTTTTACTTACTTTAGCATAAAATTTGATAATTTGTATTTAAAATGAAACTTTTTAAGAATTTGACTATGAAAATGGAAAAAATGAATTTCATTTTATGAAAGATCGCCGTCAAAAATGATTTTGATTGAAAATACTAAGATCTTTTTTTTTTTGTTGGGTGTGTGTATATATATAACTTATCAAATAAAAAAGTGTGTGTATATATAATAAAAAAACGCGCATGTGTACATATGTGTGTGTGTGTGGGTGTGGAAGTTGTCTTGATAAATATATTAGCGTTGCAACTTAGCCCCCCAAACAAAAATTCCTAGCTCCGCCCTTATACGTCAATATATGTATTAAGCAATAATTATATAAGATGTGAAGCAATATGTAGAGTAAGATACATAGAAACTTATCTTGGTTGCAAGCAACTTGCATCTTTCCCTTAGTCTAAATAAACATGAGGCACATGCAAGAAGGTCAAGTCCAAAAACTCGCACGAGCGGGTGTGAAAGGACAGCAACTATAAAAGCTTACAAAAATATCTACCACAACTTCAAGAAAACAAGAGAAATAATGAGGAATGAATTGGAGAAAAGGGCAACCCTATTTTGGTATTTTAGAACTCATATGTGCATACTAAACACATGCTGAATCTAACCAAGTGTTCTAGGGTGCATGTATGGTAACCAAGAGGTTTCAAGTGGGTTGAGTACTTAAGCCTGTGTGTGTTTTGAAGTTTCTCTTTTGGAGTTGATGGTAATCCGTCCCCTACCTTTTAGCCACCCTCCTCTTTTTTAGTGGTGTTTGCTTTAAAACCTGCTAAATGAAAGGGGAAGTTGTAGGAGCCATTGAACAATGACCTGGTTTTTTTTGGAGCTGTTTTCTTCCTAAAAAAACAGGGGCTGTTTCGCTATCGGTTTTGGAGACAACAGCTATAATTGGGATCCTGGGATCTTGGGATCTTGCATTTGACTTTGATGCATCTACTGCTATAATTGGGTCAACACAAGATATTGCCAATGCCTACTTCATTTGTGATTTAATCAAAGTTCTTGAAGAAGCAACCCAGCCTGGTGCCATAAATATGATAGAGCAAGTATCTCTATATAACTCAAAACATTCACAATTCTCGGGTATATAGGACACAATCAAACTGGAAACAAGGTCCTGTGGTCCAAATGTAGCAGCCAATAAAAATATAAGATTTTAAATATATACCGGGGAAGCACAAGAACAACACAACGAGATTTATCTCTGGCCTACTTATAAAAAAAAAAAAAAAAGGTGCACTAAGCCCATTAATTTGAAATGAAGAACCTCTTTATTTTAGTAAGGGAAGTCCGCTCATAACTAAGTCAACTTAAATGACCTTTATAACAGCTCCAACAAACGGCTTGATAATAATGTATATGTGCTTTTAACAACTCAAACTTAAATGACCTTTATAATAGCTCCAACTTAAATGACATGTATTGGGCCACTTTTATGTTTGTCTCCTCATTAGACTTCACACACAATGCTGATTATTTTGGTAGAAATTGATTTTCTTGTCATTGGGATCGAGGGGTTCATGTATAAGTCGGAACGAAATGGGGTGTCCAAGGGTTTTAAGGTTATTTTGTAATTTTTAATAAATTTTTGGTACAAAATGTAATTCTCGAAAATCTTATGTGCATATGAACTTTTTATTAAGAATGGCAACGAAACAGGTATGTGAGAGGCTTCAAAAAACCCGCCCCATTTTAGCGGATACTAATGGGTATCCATCCTGCTACACTCAAGTTTTCTATTCATATTTCTCAAAAAAAAGTTTTCTATTCATATAATTTATTAAAAGTTTATTTATAATTGTCGGGGACGTTTTGCCACAAAGGCCAAGATTGTAGCAATGAGCCCAAAACTCCCCTTAGGTTCGTTAAATTTGTTAGTTATTTGGAGAGCCAAGTCCAAAATTCACAATGTGGGGTACACAAAGGCTAATGGTGCTTTATGGAAAGAGAAAACAATACAAAAATGAAGACACAAGAAAGTGTGAAATCATATATTCATGAATCGGAAATTTTAACCCACAGTCACACAGAGGAAGAAATCGATGGAGGTCTTGAGCAAGGGAGGGAGAGTTCCCCTATATCAATATTTTCGCCCCCAGGCCTTCAAGTCGTCCACACACTAAGGTAGTTGACTCGGTTCTTGTGTCAAAGTCTTGGGTTTTTTGTAGGGAAAAACGTTCCTTTTCTTGTGGGCTGGTGATGCATATTTATATCAAGTTCTAGGGGATACTTGTGACCAGTTTTTAGGTGGGAGGAAGGCCTTGGACCTTTCAGATGTTATTTTTATGACTTGGTGTATTATGTTTTATGCTTAGGGAAAAGTTTGGTTGCTTTTTGCATGATTATGGAAACAAAGTAGCTCCCTCTTTATAGCTGCTGTCTCTGGTCTTTGCAGGCCTTCGAAGACTACATTTGGGTGGCTGAATGGGCTAGACTGCTCAGCTTTTTCTTAGAGTCAGCTGCTTGGTGTGGGAAAATGGAGCTGGACTGAAAATTAGGGGCACAGTCACACAGAGCATGGAGTCAAATCTGGGGTGGAAATTTCTGGCATTGGACCTCCTTCATGGGCCTTAGGCACCCCCAGCGTCCCTAGCCCACTTCACAGCACGTACAGACTGGGCTTATGTAAAACGTCCAATGGAAACTAGCCCACACCCGCCAAAACCATTCCTACTCAATTCTCTAATGATTCGCATGGGCTTGGACCATGCAACAGAGCTAAATACATTGACAAAAATACATTAGTCTGACCCACTAAGCAATTAGGCTTAGTCATTCCGTCAAACCATAAAATTTGTCACGAAAATGACCATTAACATTAGCCCCCCTCACACGAGTGGCGCTTGCGGCATGCGTGTGAGCTTCACGGAATTTTCGCAAGCTCCGAACATTTAACAAAGCATAGTATGGGCCCACACCTGATATTAGCGTGGCCCATTAAATCTTTGCACTTTGCACAAACTAGTACATTGTCTGCGCTTCTTTTCTTTTCCTAAAATCCCCTTTCCTTGTCTCATGTTGTTGCTGCCCATCGTTGTTATTGTCTTATACATATATTTGTCCTACTCTCCTTCCACTTTATTTCATGCCCGTTTTTTTTTTTTTTTTTTTTTTTTTCACTTCAAGTAATAGGCGTGTCACAGTTGGCTTCTTCATGGATTTTGTCTTATACACCTATATGTACATGTCTGACTCCCTCCTTTCTTTTCACACCTTTTCCTTTGCTTTTTAGTCTTCATTTTTCTTCTTCCCTTCAAATAACAGGTATGGCAAAGTTGACTTTATGACTTTTGTCTTATACACATATATGTATAAAATATATATATATATATATATATATATATATATTTATAGATATTTTACTTGTCTGACTCTCTTTTCTTTTCGTGCCTTTTTCCTTTGCTCCTAGTCTTGTACTTCTTTTCTTTTGTTCTCTTTTCTTTTTGTTCCACACCTTTTCCTTGGGTAAAAGGCGTGTCATCCTTAGGCCCACATGAAAGAGCTGCTTTCTCACCACTTATTTATACCCACTAAAATCAAGTCCTGAGAAACAAAGACAAACTTCTCAGCTCTTTTTTTTTTCTTTCGCCGAATGGGTCTCCAGACTTTACTTTGCTGTATTGTGCACTTTGCCATTTCATTTGTCATCACCATGGCTGATCAGTGAGGTAAGAAGAAAACCCAAAAAAGAAGGAAAAGAGAGAAAGAGCACAAGGGATTTTTTTTTTCTTTTGCCGAATGGGTCTTCAGTCTCCATTTTGCTGTGTTGGACACTTTGCCATTTCCTTTGTTGTCACCATGGCTGATTAGTGAGGTAAGAAGAAAAGCCAAAAAAGAAAGAGTACAAGGGAGAGAGTGAAGAAACCAGCTCTTCCCAAGGTCCGCCCCTTTTTTTTTTTTTTTTTTTTAGTCTTGCCTCATCATCGTACCATATGCTCAGAGCCGAATGGGTTCAAAACGGTCGCGCTTTAAGGGTGGCAGCAAGAATTCAAAGCGGTTACGAACCAAAGATAGTGGTGATTCTTCGCCGTCATCAGGTGGGTTGGTGGTTGATGATTCACCGTTGAGACCGCTCTGTGATCCATGGGTCACGACAACTTCGCCTTTCCCCTTTCCTTTGCCACTCGATCCCGCAACTCCGACTGAGGAAAAAATGGAGGTTGGGTCTGACATTGTGGATTCTGATGAGTTTAATCTTCCACCTCCAGATAGCATGACGGAGCTTCGACTTCGTCGCAAAGAGGTACTTCCTGTTCCTATCATTTTTAGAATGGAATGTGGCCACTCTGTTGATTGGGACCGTTGGGTTGATAGTGAGTTGCAAGATAGTGAGTTTGTGAATTTATTGAAGCAGTCTCGAATTTATGGTAGTGTATTGGTGTCCCGCGGTCTGAATATGAAAAAAGACATTGCCGGGTTGCGCCGTCTAGTCCGTAGGTGGAATTCGGCAACTCATACATTCTTTTTTGCTTGGGGTGAGGCCACTGTAACTTTAGAGGATGTAGAGAAAATTTTATTGTTACCGTTGGTAGGTTGTAAGCGGCCATGGCCGATTATGTCAGCTGAGGGAAGTGAGGGTATCATTGAACAATTATACATTGGTTATGGTGGCCGTGATGCTCCACCGTTTAATAAGCATTCTCGATTTGCTGCATGGGTTCGGTATTTTGAAAACTTTGAGGGAACCCTTGTTCGCCGTGCTGCTTTTGTGGTTTATTGGCTAAGTCGTTATGTGTTAACCGAGGCCCCCTTTGATCATGTAAAAGCATATTTGTTTCCTCTTGCTGTATTGCTAGCTCGTGGCGAATCTCTCGCTGTGGGTGTTATGTGCTTAAATAACTTGTATAATCATTTGGATGCACTTCACATTTCCGAAATGGAGGGATCACCGTATTATGCCGTGGTGACTCATTTGAACTTGGCGTTACTGCAAGTTTGGGCGTGGGAACGTGCTCTTCCTCTCGTAACACATGCTCGTTCCGTCATAGCTGTTCGCAAGCGTTATCCACCAAATCCTAAGAACAACCAACTTGATTTTTTACAAAAATTCTATGAATCTCCTCCCATACTTCTTAAGTGGATAGGAGTTAAGTCTCCCTCACTACCTTGGGTCGAGTTGATGGATAGGGAGGCTGACTTTGTCTGGCGTCCATATGTTAGCATTGCTGATGGTTTTTCATTTGCATTGTTGGATGAAGATGTTGGATCTGATGTGAATGCATATAGTTCTTTGTTAGCTCGTACTCCGCTTTGGTTATTTCCTTGTGGTCCCTCAGGTTCTTGGGCACGATATAACCCACATAGAGTTAGGCGTCAGTTTGGGTATGATCAGGGTGTGCCAATTGAGAACCCAGTGGTGCTTGACCATGAGCATTCTGTGACTCCATTCATTCTGCAGACTGGACAGTCTTGTTTGAATAAGGCGCCTTCACTGGCATTGCTTCCTGAAAATTCGAGAGTTGGGGTTCTTACCCGAAGGGCTTGTCGATATTGGAATGAGATAGCTGTTAGGTTCAATGATTATGCAGTGGCTGGTAGGGATGAATGCACTTTTCCTCCCCCTCCTTCGGCACCAATTAATAGGTCATGTCACATGAAATTTAGTCGTGGATTGGTTGCATATTTTGCAAAGGAGAAAATAGGTTTTGTGGCTTGGCATGATGAGGTAGCGGCTTGGGTGGCATACGCAGGCGAAGTCCCTGAACCTTGGAAAAAATATGAACCCATGGCTAAAGCTCGTGTCTCTGCTCCTTTGGCACGTGGTGAGTCCTTGAATGCCAAGCCCCCAGCCAAAAGGGAAAGACCAGAAACTTCTGTCAATGCCTCTGCCCTTCCTCCTCCCTTACCCAAAAAGGTCCGTTCCTCATTAGTTGCGGGCTCGAGGGTTTTACCCCACACAGTATTGGCACTTCGCGCCATGAAGGATGATGCTCTCGCACCTTTAAATTGTGCTGTCACAACGCGTCCTTTGCGTAGACCTGAGGTTCCTGACAACCAAGTACGTCTATTTCCTTCTCTTTTCCTCATTGTCTCATTTATTCGTGCACATATGTTTATATATACACACGTACGTATGCATGTATATATATATATATATATTTATCTATCACACCACTGGACTAATATTGCTCCCTTTTTTTTTTTTAGGTTCCTTCATCTCCGGTGGTCTCTGAAGGAAAAGTGGACATCCCAGAATCATTTGAAGATGACCTATCGGACGATTTTGAGAATGTTGCAGCACCTATTGCTGCTGCCTCTCCCTTTATCGCTACAGGACAAAGGTCATCAGTGGACGCTGGCGATGGGATGGCAAGTGAGAGCTATGACGACACAAATGAAAGTTCTGCTGGAACCACCGTGAGCCTTACAACAAAACTTCCTTTCCGCCTTTTCTCTTTTCTTTTTTTTTTTTTTTTTTTTTTTTTTTTTTACATATTAACAACTTCATGCGTCTTACTATGTGACTTTTGGTGCGTAGGGGACTTTGGATGCAAGCAGGAGTTGACGCTGTCGGGGAGGCGACTAACATGAAGCTTGTGATCGCGAAAGCCTCAGTAAGTATTTTAATACCCCCCCCCCCCCACACACACACATATATATGTATGTATGTATATGTATATGCATATACTTCTTTCACTTTTCTTCTTAGTTCATACACACATTTCAACTGGCCTTGCCGCTTACCTACAGGTTCAGGTTACCCTCAGTATGGGCGTTGAGACACCCGTCGACGCCACCATCATATCAGATTCTCAAGTTGAACCCATGTCCACAGGTCTTGATTCCCTAACTCTCATTCCTAATAGGGAGCACATTGAAGCTTTCTTGGGCAGATTTGAACAGGACAGAAGTAATGAGCATGAGGCTTCCCATTTCTACAACTTTGTAGGCCCAAGCATACGCATCCATCGATTCTCAATCCCTTCAGAAAGTGTCCCATTGTTGGAACATCTGCGAACCAAGCACAATGATTTCATTGGGCAATTAACAGTCGGTTCAGTTGTCGGGAATCCTTTGTTGAGGCTCCTGGCAGCGGTGCTTATGGATATGCAAGAAACTCAGGTGAATGCTTTAACTGAAGAACGGTTGTTTGAGTGGAGAGATGCTGTGAGAGACCTACATAAGGCTGGTTTGGATGTTTCCTTTGTTCTCTGCCATCTTCGAGATGTTGCTACATCGTGGTTTCGGAGAGATGTGAAGACTCGATTGGCATCTATTGTGCATCGGATTTCTGAATTGGAAACAGAGCTTGCGATACTGAAGTCAGAGATGGCTCAGTTGCAAAGAAATCCTCCAAATGCTGTTATTTTGGATAACACCGCCATTCACGGCCTACTTTGAATTCCCACCGTCTCCTTATCACATGCCTCCCCTCCCTTTTTTTTTTTTTTTTTATGACAGATGTATCTTGTAAGGAGAAGGCTTAGACCCTTTTTTGGTTTTGTATTTGGTACGTCGCTTGGATTATCCTGTCATGGTTAATGCGACTCCCATTTTGTATCTAAACATATTCAAAATATATTATCAAATGTGTTTTCGTGTTTAGCTTCAAAAAAGGTTGTTCATGCTTTGTAGGTGTGTATGCATCTATTTTCTATTATTCAAATTAAAGTAGTTTCATACCTTCCTTTGAGATCATGTATGTTTGCAGGCTATGTATTGCTACTTAGAAGCAAGTCGCAATTAGTTAGGCAGTCAGCTTACCATTATTCCATTCTCCACGGAAGTGTCAATGAGCATGGTGCTTGACTTTTGTTGCCGTTGAAGGGTGATTTGGGCCTTCTTGTACCTCATTCTCTGCGCAGATTCGCAGATTATATATATATATATATATATATATTTTTTTTTTTTTTTTTGGCTCGCCATTTAGTGGTTGCCTCTCCTGTATAGTATGCAAGGCCACCACGCTGGCATTTTTATACTGTATTTACGTGCATTGCAGATCATGCCAGCCTGCCATTGTTTAGGGGGATGGTTTTGTTTTCCTATGTAGTCAAATAGTATAACTACCATCCTTACCTATGGCGGGCTATGACACCAGTTGTATCCTGGCACTCAGTATCTCTATTGCAACAGCAATCAGCCATTGCTTAATATGTGTTAATTCATAGCGTTTGACGCTAACTTTTGATTCATAAGCCCACTCGCTGTTTTACCAGGTTTCAAGTATGAACATGCGTCACCGCCCTTCCCTCTCTCTTTTTTTTTTTTTTTCGTTGGTCCCCTTACTATTTTGCAAGGTGTACCTTTGAGGGGATGTCAGGCTTCCTCTTGCGGATGAGGATTTAACTGTGTCATTACTTCATTGACTTCCTTACTGTTTTGTAAGGCTTGTCGTCGAAGTGGTGCCCACCTGGCTTCCCTTACCTTTTTGAGAGCATAGTAGTCTCGCATGTAGGGGTTTTGCCTTGATGGTGTTTTCATGAGTTCACTTATGAATTTGTAAGGTTTGTTGCTTGAACAAAGTGATTTATGTTCTTTTGAGGCATAAGCGCTCACATGTGCGTATACATATATATATATATATATATATATATACATACCAGAAAAGGGAAAAAGTGAAACGAGAATGTGATGATGCCATTTTTTTTTTAGAAAAGTGGGCATTCTCATTGATTCGTTACACTCATACATCATGTTTCCCACAAGGAAAATGCGAGGTAAAAAAGCTAGAATGCAAATCACATGGCGGATGACGCCCAACCTCAAAAGCGAGGTGGCGTTTTTCGCCTTAGAGGAAATAAAATTAAAGAAAAACACAAGCAATGCATGGTACCTATGTTTCCAAACCAAACCAGCACTTCTTGACTTCACTAAGCATGATAAAGCTTGAGCCATTTGCCATTGATGGGATCCGTTGTGGCGGACTCGTTCATGCTACAAAGGCGATAATACCCGCTTCCATGAGCCTCCTTCACAATATATGGGCCTTCCCAATTTGGTGCAAATTTGGAAGGGGCTGCTACTTTTCTTCTCACATAATCTGCTACCTTAAGAACGAGTTGGCCTTCCACAAAGATCCGTTCGCGCACATTTTGCTCATACATGCTGCTCATTCGCTGTCGATATCGCCGTACCTTCTCGCGTGCGATGTCGCGCATTTCATCCATTGTTTCCAAGTCCACCATCCGCGCCTTGGCACACATATTAGCATCTATTTCAAGCTCTTGCCCTTGCAATGTGCGAGCTGTTGGTACCATCAACTCCACCGGCGAGATGGTTTCGGTGCCGTATACCAAAGAAAATGGCGAAAAGCTAGTGGCTGTTTTAGTAAAGCTTCTATAGGCCCAAAGTGTGTCGAGAAGATGCGTATTCCAACCTCCGGCATAGTCAAACACCATCTTACTAAGAATTCCCAATAAGACCCTATTGGTTGCCTCCGCTTGTCCATTCCCTTGAGGGTAATAAGGGGTGGACCTGCGATGCTTGATTTTGTAATACTCGGTGATTGCTCGAATATCTTTGTTTATGAATGGAGTACTGTTGTCGCTCACAATCTTGTATGGAATCCCAAAACGGCAGAGGATGTGTTCCTTGATGAAATTGGCCACAGCTGGCCCTGTTGCTCTCTTGAGCGGAATAGCTTCCACCCATTTCGTAAAATATTCGGTGGCGACAAGGATCCAAATGTGGCCATTTGATGGTGGATGGATGGGGCCGATAAGATCAAGCCCCCAGGTGTGGAAAGGCCATGGTGTGCTCATGTCTTGCAAGCTCATGGGATGGGTATGGATGAGGTTCGCATGCGCTTGACAAGTGTGGCAACATTTAACAAACTCAGTGGTGTCCCTCTTCATCGAAGGCCAATAATACCCCGCAGATAAGAGTCGTTCGTGAAGTTTCTTTCCTCCTTGATGCTCTCCACACTCTCCACCATGTACTTCTCTCATTATAGCCTGTGATTCTGCGAGGCCCAAACATCTCAGCGGCTCGCCATTGTATCCCTTACGAAACAAAATTCCTCCTTCAGCAAAATAGCGCCTGGCTAGTTTCTTGAGGCAATAAGCCTCCTTCCTATTAGTAGGTAGGACTCCTTCCAAGATGAATTCTAGAAATGGTGTTCTCCAATCAGTCGTCTGGAAGATAGCATATGCTTCTGCCTTATCGAACGCATGTTGACATGTTGGGCAATGGCTTTGCACTTTACTTGCTTGGGTCTTCATATCAGGCCAAAAATAACCTAAGCGTTGGAGGCGTCGATAGAGGGGAATTTCGTTCGCGGCACAGCAGGTCCTCTCATGGACTTCGCTCAACCTCTTCGCTGCTTCTTCTAAATTTACACACCTTGCTAACACTCCTCCAGGTAGCCTCCGATAAAGCTCGCCAGCAACAAGCGTATAGTCTCGGAGTTGTTTGGCATCAATTTTTATTCCCTGTTCCAATAAGGCATCTCTCAAAGGTGCTCGCCAATCTTCAACTCCTGTGGTCCCATTTTTAAACTCCTCTTGCAAGAGTAGTGTGATGGGGACGCTTCTTTTGAGGATGGTAACTTTGGTGCTTTCCCCTTCGAACATGATTTTGGACCCAAGCGTGGCTAAGGCATCGGCATGGCGATTGTCCGATCTTTGCGGGTGTTCTATGGTAAGCTCGTCAAAATGATCTTCCAACCTCTGAGCCATTGCTCGATAAGGGGCCAGCGAGGGCTCTTTTAGAGAGAAATCACCCCTTGCTTGACTTACCACAAGATTCGAATCTCCCCGCACCTTAAGCCTCTTGATTCTCATTTCTCGTGCTATTGATAGGCCAGTAAGATATGCTTCATATTCCGCCACATTATTAGAGCAAAGAAAGTCTAATTTGAAAGACATGGATATGACTTCATTTTCCCTATTAGCTAGGACAATACCAGCTCCCCCGCCGGTGGAAATGGAAGATCCATCAAATGTCATCTCCCACAAACATTTATTCTCCTTTAGGCATGCTACCTCTGCGACTTCTCCAGGCACTTCATCTGTGATTTGTGAGATGTCTTCTCCAGGGAATTGGGCTAGAAGTTCCGCTATTGCCTGACCCTTAACTGCCCTTGGCATGACAGACACTATATCATATTCGGAGAGTTGAAGCAACCACTGTGCCAGCCTACCCGAGAGAACGGGCCTTTGCAGGAGCGTCCTTATCGGATTGGACTTCGTCATTAAGTGCACTGTGTGGGCTAAGAGGTAATGTCGTAGCTTTTGCGCCGCATATATCAAGGATAGACAAACGCGTTCAGCTCTTGGGTAACGCGTTTCTGCATCTCTAAGGGCTCTACTCACGTAGTATATGGGCTGCTCAGTACCATCTTCACCTTCTTGTGCGATTAGAGCTCCAACAGCCTTGTCATTTGAGGCAAGATACAGCCGTAGTGGAACGCTTGGCGTTGGTGACCTAACAGTAGGTAGGCTGGTCATCATATCTTGCAATTTACGAAAAGCTAACTGATGTTTATTGCTCCATTGAAACTTCATGCCCTTTTTCAATAATGAAGTGAATGGGGCGATCACTGCCGCTAAGCCTGGTATGAATCTTCGAATGTAAGAGAGCTTTCCTAGGAAGGACTTCAACTCTTTGACTGATGTTGGAGGTTTCATTGTGACTATGGCTTTCACTTTCAAAGGGTCCACATCGATTCCCTTTTGATGAACAAGGAATCCTAGAAATTTTCCAGCTGTCACCCCAAATGCGCACTTTAAAGGATTCATGCGCAGTTTGTAACGACGACACCTCTCAAAGACTTTCTTGAGGGTTCTTGTATGACTCTCTCTAGTTTTAGACTTTACGACTATATCGTCGACGTAGTCCTCGAGTTCCCAATGCATCATATCGTGGAAGATAGCAGTCATAGCTCTTTGATATGTGGCACCCGCATTCTTAAGCCCAAATGGCATCACGGTGTAGTAGAAATTTCCGATAGGAGTACGGAATGCGGTCTTTGCTGCGTCTCTTGGTGCCATTTTGATTTGATTGTATCCGCTAAAACCATCCATGAAGGAGAACATTTCATGACCCGCGGCCGAGTCAATAAGCAGGTCCATATTAGGGAGAGGAAACTCATCCTTTGGACAGACCTTGTTCAGGTCTCGAAAGTCGACACAACATCTCATCTTTCCGTTTTTTTTCTTCACAGGAACTATGTTTGAGAGCCACTGTGGGTGCTCAATAGGCTTGATAAACCCCGCTGCTAACAGCTTCTTAACCTCTTGAACAATTTGAGCTTCGACGTCGGGATGGAAAATCCTCCTTGGCTGCACCACTGGTTTAGCCCCCGGTTCAATATTAAGAGCATGAGCCACCATTCCGGGATCTAGACCTGGCATTTCTTCGTATTTCCATGCGAACACATCACGATATTCTTTAAGCAAAGACACTAATTCTTCTTTCTCTGGTGGCGTGAGCAAAGGATTGATGGAGATAGGCAGCTTTATATTATGATCATCGCTCAAATTGATTATTTCAAGTTCCTCATTGTTTGGCAACAACTTAGGCGGGGTCAACACTTCTTGCGATACCGTTTCTTTTTTAGTCGAATCAAGTGCTTCTTCTAACAGGCAGCAGGAGCTAAGACAACCCCTCTCTATCAGTCCGGGGCCCTTTTGCTTGGCGCATACAGGCCCCGCGCACCTTCACAAGCGATAAACGATGCGCCCATCAGGCAGTTGAAACTTCTCACATCTTGGAGCATCATGGGTCGTCTCTTTTCGCTCCTTGCGTTTCTTCTTCCTTTCAAGGAGATCTCGCAGGTCCACTTCAGACCCTCCTTTAACATCCTCCCAACTAGGCAAAAGGGTGCCCACGGGCTTTGCAATTGCATCCCCTCCATTCATGGTCAATTGATCATAAAAGGCCGCTTCTAGATAGTGAGCCTCTGATTGGTCGAAAGGAGTAGGATTGGCTGGGATGCGAATCGGTTTTCCATTTAAGCGTCCCTTTACGCATTGATGGTAAGTAGATGATATGAGCTTGTGCTTATGCAGCCATGGCCTTCCTAATAACATATGATAGGACACAGCAAAATCGAGAACATGGAACCTGGTGAGCCCCACAAGTGGTCCAACCTTTAGTACTAACTGAATATGTCCAATGGTATGTTCACATCCTCCCCCGAATCCGGTAATCTCCATTGGAAACCCTTGTATTTTTTTTTGGGAAATGCCTGCTGCGATAAGAGTACTTAATGGAAGAATATTGAGGGATGAGCCGGTGTCCACAAGGGCTCTCCTTACATGAACTTCATTTATCATTGCTGGGACATATAATGGCCTCTTGTGATCGGGGTATTGGACTTCCATGTCTTCATCAGTAAAGGTGACAGCGTTGGTCGTCTCTAGAAAGGCTCGACTTGCGTGAGCTTCTGCTGTAAAACAATGGGATCCGGATGAAGACGCAATGCCGACTATAGCTTCCGTTGCTGCCGTTCTAGCCTCGGGGGTTAATCCCAATTGGTTGAACAACGAACGAAACGCAGGACTTCTTTGTAATGTTTTAATAGCAGCTGGAGTAAGTGTGGCAGATATCATGGGATCTTCTTCTTCGTCGCCAGCATGTATGACCACAGCGACTATCCCCTTTCCCCTGTCATGTTGAGGCAAAGGATTTCTTTGTACACCTTGAGTGCCACGGCCTACTTCGAGAATGCCGTCTGCCAATTTCTCATGAAACATCCTTCGTATGTAGCGACATTCCAAAGTTGGGTGATGAACATATCTGTGGTAGCGACAGAAACGTGAGTGTTTCTTGTCTTCCTCGGTTGGCTCTCTATCAATCTTGTACAGTTTTACCACTCCGTCTGCGATCCACCGATCAAGGATGACGCTCAATTCCTCTGATGTGCAAGGTATGGGTGGATATTCTTCCACGGCCCTGCCTTTCTCGCGCTTCTTGCTAGCGGGCTCATTGGCGGCCACCAAGAGCGCTTGAGGAGCATTCCTCTTATCAGTCTTTGACCTCTCACTCGTTTTCCAAGTTCTCTCGTTCGTCTTCCAAGTTCTCTCATTCGTCTTCCATAATGCCGCGGTTTTGCGAGCCTTTTGGAGTAGCGGAGCAAATTGCTTGATCTCCAAATTCTCAAGGTGAATTTTGTACTCAGAAAACATATTATCAATGCAAATTTCAACCAGTTCGTGCTCCTCGTACTTCACATGGCATTCGAGGGCTTTATCTCGGAATCGCCGTATGTAATCGAGTAAATCTTCATCGGTCCTTTGCTTAGTGTTGTGCAAACCAATCAACGTAACTTCCTCTTGCTCTTGGTAATACTTCCTGCAAAAGCACTCCACCATGTCCTCCCATGACTCGATCGACCCGGCTGGGATTGT
This sequence comes from Quercus variabilis, assembly GCA_030445155.1. Taxonomy (NCBI): domain Eukaryota; kingdom Viridiplantae; phylum Streptophyta; class Magnoliopsida; order Fagales; family Fagaceae; genus Quercus; species Quercus variabilis. The sequence continues at coordinate 8,367,900 of CP129449.1, forward strand.
GATGTACCATGAATAAGCCTTGTCAGAAAGCGACTTGGAAAACTCGCGAAGGCATAACTCCGAATCACTAGCGTGTGGGCCCATAGTATCTATGAACTTGCTTACGTGCTCAAGAGCATTTCCCCGTCGTCCATCATAGAGTGAAAATGTAGGAACTTCATAATTCCTGGGATATGGTTTGTGCAACAGCTCAGATGGGTAAGGAGGTTGGCGGACGAACTGCCTTGGCGCCTTGGAGATTTTCGCTTGTTCCCTTTCAATGAGCTTTGCTACATCGGCAAGCGTGACATATTGAGGATCATTATTAGCATCAAGAGCATCGCTGGCTTTGTCTTGCCTCGTCTTCTCGCTGTTGTCCGCCACCTTCTCATTTTGACCTTTTTCAAGCGTGGGCTCCTCTCGCCGTGGATTTTCCTTATCACGAGCCTTGTTGGATTCTTCAATGCGCTGGATAGCTTGAGCAAGGTTATCCTGGTTTCGCTGCATGCCTCGCATCATTTCAAATAGTTCCTTCATTTGCTGAGGGGCTTGTTCAACCTCCTCCTCAAGACGTACTTCCCTCAAAGAGGAAGCGTCAGCAGCTGCCCCTTGAGATGGAGCAACGGTGTGGGACGTACGTTGGTTTTTTGACCTGGGAGGCATGGTTTCTCCTTCCTTAGCTGCTTGACTCCCCAGCGGAGTCGCCAAAATGTCGGGGACGTTTTGCCACAAAGGCCAAGATTGTAGCAATGAGCCCAAAACTCCCCTTAGGTTCGTTAAATTTGTTAGTTATTTGGAGAGCCAAGCCCAAAATTCACAATGTGGGGTACACAAAGGCTAATGGTGCTTTATGGAAAGAGAAAAGAATACAAAAATGAAGACACAAGAAAGTGTGAAATCATATATTCATGAATCGGAAATTTTAACCCACAGTCACACAGAGGAAGAAATCAATGGAGGTCTTGAGCAAGGGAGGGAGAGTTCCCCTATATCAATATTTTCGCCCCCAGGCCTTCAAGTCGTCCACACACTAAGGTAGTTGACTCGGTTCTTGTGTCAAAGTCTTTGGTTTTTTGTAGGGAAAAACGTTCCTTTTCTTGTGGGCTGGTGATGCATATTTATATCAAGTTCTAGGGGATACTTGTGACCAGTTTTTAGGTGGGAGGAAGGCCTTGGACCTTTCAGATGTTATTTTTATGACTTGGTGTATTATGTTTTATGCTTAGGGAAAAGTTTGGTTGCTTTTTGCATGATTATGGAAACAAAGTAGCTCCCTCTTTATAGCTGCTGTCTCTGGTCTTTGCAGGCCTTGGAAGACTACATTTGGGTGGCTGAATGGGCTAGACTGCTCAGCTTTTTCTTAGAGTCAGCTACTTGGTGTGGGAAAATGGAGCTGGACTGAAAATTAGGGGCACAGTCACACAGAGCATGGAGTCAAATCTGGGGTGGAAATTTCTGGCATTGGACCTCCTTCATGGGCCTTAGGCACCCCCAGCGTCCCTAGCCCACTTCACAGCACGTACAGACTGGGCTTATGTAAAACGTCCAATGGAAACTAGCCCACACCCGCCAAAACCATTCCTACTCAATTCTCTAATGATTCGCATGGGCTTGGACCATGCAACAGAGCTAAATACATTGACAAAAATACATTAGTCTGACCCACTAAGCAATTAGGCTTAATCATTCCGTCAAACCATAAAATTTGTCGCGAAAATGACCATTAACAATAATACATTAAATTAAAACTCATAAAACATTTTTAAAAAACAATTTCTAGCATTACAAAACACTTTCAAAGCATAACAATACAACAATTCAAGTATTAAGAAACACAAAAACAATTCAAACATAGCAATGCAACAATTAAAAAATATAAACAATTTAAATCTTAAAACATAAAAAATATAAATTCAATAATACAACATTAAAAAAATCATAAATTTAAAGTTTGAAAGCTAAAAGCACCTATATATGCCTAATAAAAATAAATAAATAAAAAACCTCTAATTTTTTTTTTTTTTTTTTTTTGTTTAAATATAGACAGAGCAGGTATGGGAGAGTTTCTGATTGGGCCAAGACTTTGAATGATGTGGATTCAAGTGTATTCTTGGTTGGAGTAATTGGACTTGAGGGTTTATATTTGAATGGTTTTGGGCCCTTTTAATCCTTAAGTGGATTTGCTTTGGATTGAGTTTTGGATTAATGGGCCGAGTGTTTCTGGTCTAAAATTAGATGGGCTTGAGCTGTGTGTATTTCAGATTGGGCTGGCGGAACTGAAGGTCCGAGTCTGAATTTTAGACGGCTGGTTAATGAATTTAGATTGGGCCTCACTTGTGTTGGTTATGTGATTGAGGGTTTTGATTCAGATTGGGCTTAGGCTATAAAATCTAATGGCTTTTGAGTTTGGACTAGGATTTAAATGAGGGCTAGTGTAATATATTAAGCCTAAGGGATTTTGAGTTGGACCTCAAGGTCTAAAGAACCGGGTTTCCTCATTGGGTCGAGCAAACTCGACCCATACTCCTATTTCTCTAACCAATCTCACCCATGTACCCACCCTATTCTAAAACATCTCTCCCTCTCTATCTGAAAAATGAAAACTCTCTCTCTAAGCCAAGCCCAAATGATGTTCTCTCTACTCTTTTCGACGTGGGTGTGTGTATTTGCCTATTTGGCAGATGGGTTTGTATTTTTCGTGCATGCCCATCTACAAACAAAACTTCATCAAAATGATTGTTTGACGTAAAAATACTAATTGCTGAAAATTATGTTCAAATCCAATCCTTGACCTTAGCTTGTTTTGTTTTGTTTTGTTTTTATTTTTTTTATTTAGTTATTTTTTCTCTCTCTGAAATGTGCTAAATATATATATATATATATATATATATATATATATTTTGAAGAAGAAGAAGAAGAAGAAAAGATTTTAAAAAACTGTATATGAAAAATAAAAATAAAAGCTAAGCTAATAAATTGAAGGCAGGCGGATTGCCAAAATAAATACGGAATAATAAGATATAAAACTCAAACAGAACATAAACACATACATAGATTTCAATAAATCCATCCTACGGACACATTCTCAACCCCCACCCCCGAGGTAAGGTATGTGATTTTCTCTCTTTTTCTAAATTAAAAATCTCACTTCAACCTACAAAATATAAGATTTGACCCTACAATTTACCACAATTTTGTACACTTTTCAAAGCCTCTAAACATTGTTTTGACCTTTATACTCATTCTCAATTTTGCCTATCACAAAACAAAAGCACAAACCCAAACCAAACCATTTTCCAGCATTCCAGAGTCAAATAAGTACCAAATCAAAAAATCTAGTAAAAGAAGCAAACTAGTCATCATAACTTATATAGCATAAATCGAGCGCCAAAATTAACAACAACAAAAAAAACCAAACCATGCAAAACAAAAAATTGAACCAAAGAGGGAGAGAGAAATGTGAAGGAGGCTCATAGGTTACAACTTACAAGATATAGTTGTTCATTCTTTTGGCTTCTCAACTCTCTGGAACCCATCCATCTTCCCATAAAAAAATTATAAAAAAATTCACAAAATTGCACCAAAGATATGCATCTGGAAAATATATAAATCCAACAGAAAACTCACCAAAAAATACTTCAAAATCAAAAAGAGATTTTGTAAAGGGTGTGTTTATTACACACAAACATATACACACGCAAATTTTAAACCAAAATAGTGACTTCAATGAAAATTGTGATTAAAGTCATGATTTCAGTTTAAAATCTACTTGTGTACGTTTATATGTGTAAGAGTTATTTCCTTTTTTTTATAAAAAGGTCTAAGAAGAGAGAAGTGGTTTTGGAAGACCAGCAAGAGAAACAAACTAGGCCTAGTGTACATTATTTTAGAGATAAAATACTTATATGTTATAAAATAAAAAGAGTGGTCGTAATACTAAAGTAACCGTATATAGGATTTTATATATAAGTGGTCATCCACCTTATATAGTTATTGTTGAAGTACAAGTGATTATTTTCCTTTTGATACAAGCTGTACCTATTCTTTGCAACTACATATTATATATATAGTAACGTAAAGTCAGTTGGTCTGAAGAGAATAGGCAAAGTAGTATATTTTGATTGGAAGCTACTGCAGTAATTAAATGCCGAATTACAAAGCTGCTAAAGGCTGCAACTTATCAAAATCCAACTAGCAAGCTTATCACCATAGTAAAATCCAGCCAGCAAACTTGTCTCAGTTTTTAACACTCCCCCTTAGATGACTACTTGCTAACAATATGTCTTGTCGAAACCTTGCCAAGGAAAAACCCAGTGGGAAAAAAGCAATGGCAAAGGAAAAAGAGTACAGTGTTCTTATGAACCTTTAAATGCCTTTGGATGGCCTCATTAAGACTTTGCAAAGGAAAACCCAGTGGGAAAAAACCTAAGCGAAGGAAAAAGAGTAAAATCAGCACATGTCATGTTAAACTTTTACTTCTCCTCGTGAGCACATGGAAGATCTTTCGGTCAATGCATGCCAATATTGTTCACCATTTTCTTAAATGTTGCAGTTTGTAAGGACTTGGTGAATATATCTGCCAAATTTTCACTTGATCGTATTTGCTTGATATCAATTTCACTGTTCCTCTGAAGATCGTGTGTATAAAAGAATGTTTGGTTTTGTCACCTTGATATAACCACCTCTAATCTGTGCGATACAAGTAGCATTAGCTTCATATAGAATTGTGGGACTATCTTTAATTGATGTAAGCCACAATTTTCTTGTATATGTTGGATTAATGGTCTTAGCTAAATGCATTCACTACTTGCTTCATGGATTGCAATAATTTCTGAGTGATTTGAGAAGGTAGCGGATAATGTTTGTTTGATTGATCTCCATGATATAGCAGTGTTGCACAAGTGAATAAATATGCTCTTTGTGATCAGCCTTTATGTGGATCAGAAAGATATCTTGCATTTGCATACCTAATCAACTATGGATTTGATCCCTTGGGGTAAAATAATCTCAAGTCAGTAGTTCCACATAGGTAGCATAAGATATGCTTAATTCCATTCCAATGTCTTCGAGTAGGTGCAGAACTATATCTTGCCAGTAAATTGACTAAAAATGCTATGCTGGTTGTGTGCAATTTAAAAGATATATCAAGGCACCAATTGCACTAAGGTATGATACTTGAGGCCCTAGAATTTCTTCATGATCTTCTTGAGGACGAAAAGGGTCCTTTTTGACATCAAGTGACCTATTCACCATTGGAGTGCTTAAAGGATGAGCATTATCCATGAGAAATTACTTTAGGACCTTTTGTTGGGGGTAAAATTTTGATGTTCCCAAATAGAATATTGGGTAGCCAAGCCGAAACTCGACGATAGGCCCTTGAAATAAAGCCCAAAAGCTTTTGATGCCGTGTAAGCCCGCCCAAGCAAGAGATAGAGGTTGCACCTTGACAAGAAAATAACAATAAAGCCCAATAAACACGTTACTATTGTTAGTTTGTTACATTATTAGTCATCTTACAACATCATAGTTCAAATCAGTCCTCCAGAGGTACGGTAATTTATATTCTATTATTAAATAAATTTAATAAAGTATTAACTTCAGGAAGCTCTTGTGTATTTTGTTCCATAGGGTCACAGTACTCTCAGCCATCATTACATCAATATGAAGAAAAAATTCCAAAAGTCTCAAATACATTATAGCCTCCTATAGTAAAACAATAAGTAAATATTAGTGGCTGCATAGTGATGAAAAAGGAGTTATTTGGCATGGTATGAAGGGAGAGAGATCTCAGCTCAGTACAGCAAGTATTAAACTAAGATTTTGGTGAGTATGTGTGCATAATGCATGAATGAGGTAATATGGGCTGTTTTGAGCATGCGGATGGAATTAATACTAAGGTTAAGGCTTTAGTGAGTAGTGTGCTGTTTGTGACTAATTGGGAGGCATTTATAGGCTGTGATTATGCAAAAAAGGAAAGGAATGTCTAAGGTTAGGTGAGTGTGGGTTAAGGGGAATGAGTTATGGGCTTGAGGAGAGCTAAATTACAAGCAAAATGGCAAACAAATCAGAAAGTTTCAGAGGGAGTAGATGTGTATTTGTGGGCTAAGATGCTTATACTTTTATAATGGAGTTTAGAGAAGCATTAATTAACAAGAATCCAAAAAATGTAGGTCTGCTTCAAGGGGGCAGGATAGCTGAATTAATAACCTGGATTTGGCCAAAAAATGGGAGATTTGCTTTTGGGGTTGTTTTGCTTCTTTGGGCAATGTCACACATGGGTAGTATTTGGGGTAATCTTGCATTAAATGCTAAGCTTGTTGAGATTGTGTTTAGCCAATGGGATTAAGACAAGTATTAAGGAAGAATTCTAGTGCTACAACTGAGATTTGGACCTTAGGAAGTAGGATTCAACACCCCAAGCCAGGTGTCAAAGTTTAAGTCCACTTCAGAGGATTCTACTGGAAATCTCTTTATGCCCTCTAAACTACATTTTCCCAAAGTTTCCCCTTTAAGATTCATGGGCTTGGTTCATAAACTAATTACATACATTTTTAGTAATAAAATAAACTATTTGGTTGAGGATTTCATGAACTTAGAGGTCTTGGTTGTGGCTACCTTGAGTGGTGACCAAAACTTGGGGAAAAAGGGTATTTATTGCCCATTAGCCTTTAGGTGTCAGCCTCTGGTACTGTTCACGTCAGAGTTGGTAGTGGGACAGGTGGCCCGCTCCTAATTTGGTTTTGGTTGCTTCTTAAGGTGACCTCTAGTGGAAGGCAGAACTGAATGGAGTTCTCCAGCGGGGTCAATTTGCACACATGGGCTATTTTGGCTGAGATTTCATGTTGGGCTTGGCCATAAAGGCTGAGTATTTTGATGGGCGTCTAACTTGGTGATTCTCTCCACGTAAGCCTATCCTTTTGCTTACTCATTATGAGCCTTACAAAATGGACAAAGCTACCATATATTGCCATGGATTTTAATTCCACATGGGCTTTAGTTATTAGTAGAAATAAAATGAATCCATGAGTTTTAATAAATATTTATGATAGATTTTGAGTATTAATTTCCGTGGGCTTTAAATAACAACTTGTATAGTTTCTCATAATTTTTGCTATGGATTACCTTGTAAATGATATTTTCTTTGGGGCTTTTTAAATAATGACCTCCAATATTTTCTTGAGAATAATATTTACCATGGGTTTTAAATAGAGGCAATATCCATGGGTTTTAAATATGGTAACAACCACTATAATTGAATAATGCGATATTCTCATAAATTTTTTTATAGATAATCATAATGGACATGTAGGATGAATAATTACCATGAGTTTTGGAAATAAATATTATGAATGTTGTGATGTAAGATAGATAGTGAACATGAGTTTATAATATGATATGAAATAAATAAATGTCATGGGTCTAAGATAAATAATCATAACTTTCCATAGGTTTTTATAAGATGATTGCCATGGGTTTTGAGAATAGATAATTCATAAATTCCATGAGCTTGTAATATTATAGTAATAGGTTTAAGAATTTAAAGTATTGTTCATTATTGGACTTTTAAGTGAAATAATTATGATATAGTATTTTGCCAAGTATTAATAACCTTGAGCTTTTGATAAAATAGTGCCAAGTAGTTAGCCTGGGAATTGAGTTTTCATATTGCTAATGAGAATTGGGCTTCAATGTTGCCAATGAGAATTGGGCTTTAAATATTGCCAAAGAAAACTGGGTTTTGATATTGCCAATGAGAATTGGGTTTTGATGTTGCCAATGAAAATTGGGTTTTGATATTGCCAATGAGAATTGGGCTTTGATATTGCTAATGTGAATTAGGTTTTGGATAAATAAATTGCCATGGGTTTAAACCATGAGCTTTGATTATGGATTTGAATTCCATTGATAAAATTGTTTTGCCATAGACTTGAATCATGTGCTTTTCAAATATTACCAAGTATAAGTATTTATGGGCTTTAAATAGAATAAGATGTGTGTATTGGGTTTATAGGGCCAGATTTGGGCTTATTTTACATCACGACCCAATTTAGATAGTGAGATATAAAACATTTGTGATTAACATAATATTAGAGCAAAAAATATTTGGAAAAACCCAATGACTTATTAGTGGTATTTGAAAATAAATAGGTGGTACTCAAATAAAATTAGGTATTAAAAAAAAAAAAAGTATCCTAACACCTTTTTTGTGTATGTTGTCTAGTGAACAATAATTTTATTTGGAAGATGTTCAATTTGTAGTCCAAGAAAAAATTTTGTCTTACCGAGTTCTTTCCTCTCAAACTCATTCTTTAAATAATTTGCGGTTTTTGTAAGCTCTTCTAGAGTCCCCACAAGATTTAAATCATCAACATAAACCACAAAAATAGCAAATCCAGATTTTGATCTTTTAATTAAAACGCATGGACAAATTGGATTATTCTTAAATCCTTCTTTCAATAAATATTCACTGAGGCAATTGTATCACATGCGTCTGGATTACTTTAAACCATATAGAGACCTCTGTAGCTTGATAGAATATACATTTTGAGATGTGGAATTATATGCTTTAGGCACTTCAAAGATTTTCATGTATATATCATTATCTAATGATCCATATAGATATGCTATAACCACATCCATTAAATGCATATCTAAATTTTCTGCTACTACCAAGCTAATCAGAAATCTAAATGTGATTGCATCCATTACAAGAGCATATGTTTCATCATAATCAATGTCAGGTCTTTGTGAGAAACCTTATGCTACAAGTCATGTTTGTACCTCATAATTTCATGTTTGTCATTACGTTTTTGTACAAATATCCATTTATATCCTACAGGCATTACATCCATAGGTGTTTGGACTACAAGCCCAAATACTTCACATTTTACAAGTGAATTTATTTGTACCTGAATTACCTCTAACCACTTTGACCAATCATTTCTATGTCGATATTTTTCTATAGATTGTGGTTCTATTTCATGATCATTACTTCCAATAATGTCAAGGGCAATTTTAAATGAAAATATGTTGTCAACAACTATTTTATTTCTATCTCATATATCTCCTGTAATCACATATTATATTAAGATCTCTTTATTTTCAGGTACCTCATTTTCTTTAGAGGATAATCCTTCAGGGGACTCCTCTTTAAAAGGATCATTTTTAGAATGTTCATTTTCATTAGATTTTTGTTCAAGAATTTCATATAGATCAATTCCTTTTGTTGCTTGCTTCATAGGTATAGCCTCTTTAGGGGCTGCAACTTGATTTTCCTATATTTTCCTCTTTTGAGGAATTTTATCTTTAGTGCCAATAGGTCTCCCACACTTCAGGTGCGATTTAGATTCATTTGCTGTTATTTTAATTGATTGTTCTTTTGGGATTTCAATCCTTGCTGGAGTATTAGCAGTTGGAATATGACATTTCACAATTTTCTTATTGCTAGTGAATACATCCTATAATTGACTTGCAATACCTTGCAAATGAATGATCCTCTGCACTTCATATTCGCATTGATTTGTAGGAGAATCAAGATGGCATAATGCCAAATCATTCCAAGTTATCTCTCGTCGTGCTTCAAGCAATGCTTTTTCTCCCCTTAATGGTGGGAAAATAATTTCATCAAAATGACAATCATTAAAATATGCTGCAAAAACATCACCAGTTAAAGATTCAAGATATTGAATAATTGATAGAGAATCAAAACCAACATAAATTCCAAGCCTACATTGAGGACCCATTTTAGTGCATTGTAGGGGTGCAATAGAAACATATACAGCACAACCAAAAATACAAAGGTGAAGAATATTTAGTTGTTGACCACAAACAAGTTGTATTGGTGAGTGTTTATGATTAGTTGCTGGTCTAATGTGAACTAATAATGCAGCATGTAATATGGCATGTCCCCAAGCATAAACAGGTAATTTAGGTTTCATTAGTAAAGGACGAGCAATTATTTGAAGTCTTTAATAAGTGCTTTAGCTAAACCATTTTGAGTGTGTGTGTGTGTACGCACGCGCAACAGGGTGTTCAACATCAATTCCAATTGACATACAATAATCATTAAATGCTTGAGATTTCAATTCACCTGCATTATTTAGATTCACTTGCATTATTTAGACGGATTTTCTTAATTTCATAATCAGGAAATTGCACTCTCAACCTAATAATTTAAGCAAGAAGTCTAGCAAATGCTACATTTCTAATAGAAAGTAGAGAAACATTTGACCATCTAGTTAATGCATCTATTAAAATCATAAAATATCTAAATGGGCCAGAAGGTGGATGTGTAGGTCCACAAATATCATCTTGAATTATTTCTAAGAAAGATAGAGATTCAAAAACAATTTTTGATAGCAATGGTCTGACAATTAATTTTCCTTGGGAATAGGCACTCCATGTATAGTCACTTGGTTCATTAAGGGGTGTCCATGAGAGTTTTCAATAATTCTAGACATCATAATTCATCCTAAATGTGCAAAACAATCATGCTAAAGCATAAAGATCTTTGGATCAGAGCACTTCTAGTGCATTGCAACATTTGCTTCAATTGTTCTTATTGTGATATAATACAAACCAGAAGAGAAAATAAGCAGTTTTTTTAATATGAGCTTCTGGCTCGAAACCATTAAAGTAATATAAATATATTCTTTACTGCCTTCATTATTGCTGAGCAAATTTCTTCTAACTTTAAAAGAATACAAAGCATTGTTAATACAAAATCTTGTGCCATTTAATATTTGCTCTTCCAGAGCCCTCAATTATGTTTGATGAATCATATATGGTATTGACCTTTGCTTTGATCAATGTTAAGCTTTGAAAGTATTTCTTATCTTTAAGGATTGTATGTGTTGTTGCACTGTCTGCTAGACAAAAATTTTCCCCAATCATCTTGGAATTATACTCATCAGTAGGATCCATGCTTCTTCGAAATATACAAAATGTATACATTGAATTTTATAGCTTGGAAATGAAATAAACACGTAATGAAGTATACTTAAAGCTATCATAGATAATAGTCAGAATACAATGCAGAGTAATATTTTTGCACTGCTAACATGTAAACAATCAAAAAGATCATAAGAAGAATACAAAGGAAAAATAGTAGAACCATATTGCTAAATATGTATATTTTCTTTGTTTATGGTGTGTTTTGCAATGGTGATAAATGCACATATATATAGAAGGATTGGGGTGGGGGGGTGGGGGGGGGGGGGGTGGTTTAGAAGCTGAAAGTTTGCTTCTTTTGGAACAAAATCCCTTAAATCCAGAGCAAAGGATCCTTTAGGATATTTCTCTTGGATTTCTGCCCCCCTTAGTGCGCTGTGTGTGTGGCTGATAAGCCATTGGTGTGATCAATGAACAGGTTTTTGGATGTATTCATGAGATTTCCTGAATCACAGGGTCTTCCTAGACTACTTTGATTAATCAGTTAGATTATATATATAGAATGTACACTGAACTTTATTAATTTAAGCACACACATAATTTACATAGCATAATCTTATGATACAATGAGAGGAAATATTTAATTGGTACCAACATTTTGATCACCAATTAAATTATCAACTTCTCTATCCATATCCTCAAAAAAGTCAAAAGCTTCAAGATGAGTAACATTTGCTTCATTTGAGATATCAAGGTAATTCATTGGATCTTTTGGATCACTAAGATCGGCAAGGTTCACTTCAACTCCTTTTCCCTTATCTTTCAAGGAGGCTTGGTACAAGTCTGCAAAGTCCATGGGCGTACAACATGTACATGACCAATGCCCTTTTATGCCACGCCTATAACATATACTTTCATGGCCCTTTGGAGGTTTATTCTGCAAACTTCTGCCACTTTCTCGTGGTTTTATCCCACTTTTATTCCACTTTCTGTTATAAGGTGGGTTATTTCCTTTTGAGACTCTAAGAGTATGTTTCCCCTTGTATTGATTAATTTTTACCATGACCAAGCCCTTGACCTTTAGTCCCTCCATTTCTTTTAAATGATATTCTATTCACTTTAGGGAATGGTACAGAGCCAGTCAGGCGAGATTGGTGATTTTTTTAATAAAATCTCATTATTTTTCTCAGCTACCAGAAGACATGATATAAGTTCAGGATATTTCTGGAACTTGCGCTCTTGATATTGCTACTGCAAAAGCATATTCAAGGCACGAAACTTCGTAAACGTTTTCTCTAACATGTCTTCTTTAGTGACTTTTTCACTGCATAATTTCAATTGTGAGGTTATTTTAAATAGTGTTGAATTGTATTGATTCGCACTTTTGAAATCTTGCAGCTTTAATTGTAACCAATCATAACGAGCATTTTGGAGAATTACACTCTTATAGTGTTCATATCTCTTCCTTAAATTTTTCCATAGAACAAGAGGACCTTTTTCCATGAGATACTCAATTTTTAGTTCTTCATGGAGATGATGGCGAATAAAGATTAGTGCTTTTACTTTATCCTGCTGAGATGTTTTATTACCATCTTTAATTGTATCTCCAAGTGTCATTGCTTCTAAATGGATCTCGGCATCTAGAATCCATGATAGATAGTTTGTATCCGATTGATCAAGGGCAACAAACTCAAGTTTTGCCAAGTTTGGCATGATCTATTTATACAACAGAGATGTAGCAATATTAATAATTAAAGTAGATAAGTATTTACGATAGAAAAAATTTAATTAAGCAGTACAATATTTAGTTTACGTTATTCATATGTAAACACATGTGAGTTAAGTGAAAGTGTCAAAGTAATAACCTTTCACTTCAACAGGCAAAATGATGATGACTCCTTTTTCTGAATCTGGCTAGAATTTCGTCTGATAACATTATAAAACAAAAAGGGAGGTAGTAAATATAGAGTAACTGTATATAGGATTTTATTCATAAGTGGTCATCTACCTTATATTGTTATTGCTGAAGTACAAGTGATTCTTTTCCTTTTGATACAACATGTACCTATTCTTTGCTACTACACATTATATATATAGTAATGTAAAGTCGGTTGGTTTGAAGAGCTAGAATAAGCAGAGTAGTATATTTTGATTGGAGGCTATTGCGATAATTAAAGGCTAAATTACACAGCTGCTAAAGGCCTCAACTTATCAAAATCTAGCTAGCAAGCTTATCACCACGGTAAAATCTAGCCTGCATACTTATCTCAATTTTCAACATTATATATATATATATATATTACAAATGCTCCGTTTGTTTCTAAAGCATTTCGTTAAATTTCTAACTTAGCATTAACTCTAATTTCATCTACTAAATCAAATATCATCATGATGTAGAGCCATTAAGGGGGACTTTGATTCATCGTGATATTACATTACACCGTAATATTACACTATTGTAATCTTACATTAATGTAATTTCAATACAAGAATACAACATTACATTTTTTAGGAATATAATGAGATTAAGGTGATGTGATATATTTTGTAATTATAGATTATGGTAATGTTAGAAAAAAAATAAAATAAACCAAAAATCTTATGGCACGTTTGGTACACTAAATAAGAATCACAACAAAAATTGTGATCTTGATTACTAGGAGCATGTTTGGTAGACTTTAATAGGCGCTGTAATGTTATAATTATTTCTATGATTTTGTTATTCTTTAGCTATTACTTAGTAAGTACAATAATTTCAAAACTTAATATATTTCCAAATAAACTAACTTTTCATATACATCTAACAATTAAAAAATAACATGTCTCTCTTAAATTTAAAAATAACAATTTTTAAGGAGATATAATTGTATGAGTAAGATATTTCCTAAAATAAACGTTAAGTTTCATTCTAATGTTATAACTCACAACCAAACTAATGAATATGTTTAGTTATTACATTACAACACACTTTATTACTAGTAATAAAGATTACAATTCCTATCGTAATCCCCATTTAGTGTACCAAACATACCCTAGGAATAAAATGTGATGTAATTGAATAACTAAACATATTAATAAATTTGACTGTGAGTTGTAACATTGGAATAAAATTTCAGATTTATTTTAAAAAATATCTAACTCAAATAATTATAATTCCTTTAAAAAAATTAATTGAGAGAGAGATAAGTTTATGATTTTTTATTTTTATAATTGTTACATATATATGAAAAGTTTATTTATTTGGAAATACGTTAATTTTAGAAATTATTGCATCTATTAAAGAATAGCATTTACAACTCTATTAGAAAGTAATAGTTATTCTTTTTTTTTTTTTTAGGGGGAAGTAATAGTTATTCTTCATTTTGAAGAATAGCTATTCATAAGGAATGTCTATTCTTTGTAATAAAAATATTACCAAACTAAAAATGATTAAATCAGAAGAATAATTTTTACATTATAGTGTCTATTACAGTCTATTAAACATGCACTTAATATTATATTTTCGTATACATCACATTAAATGTATATGACATCAAACCAAACACCCCATAAGTGTGGCCTCCCATAATTCAACAATGAGATTTTTGTTTTCTTCTCCTTGTTTCTTTTAGTTTATCAGAAGATTCCCATGACACGACTCATAAGAACATTTATCCATTCCTCCCCTTTTTAAACAAGGAATTCCTCTCTCTTTAATTATGTTTTCTTAGAAATAGAATTAATCATTATTCACACCCCACACCCCCCAAAAAACCAACTTTGCCATCTTCGTACAAATTATTGCAACTTGCAAGCCTTCATTAAGTCTAGCTACCTATTCCACCCTCATAGTGCCAGAATCTTCTCAATTTATCCCACTGACATTGATTGCATGTGCTTTTAACTTGGGAGTCAATAATGAAGTTGATTTTGAAGGGCATTTGATCGATGATGTAAATTGCATAGTCCTTAGCTTAGATAAGTCAATTAATTTCACTAGTCGTTGTAGGAATGGCCTAGATGTTGCCCCATGCTTTGCAAAGAAAAGTCAAGGCTCCTAATCCTAGGAACACAATAATTGCTTGTGTAAAGTAAGGCTTTTTTTTTTTTTTTTTTTTTTAGGAGATAAGACTGATAATTTGCCATGAAAGATATATTAGATTTGACAACATTAGGCCCTGTTTGGTTTTTTTTTTTTCATCACTCTTAACTCTTCACTCAATTTTCATCACTCATCACTTATCACCCATCACTCATCACTCATCACTTAAAATTTCCCAATTTTCCCAATTTTCCCAACCCCACCGTTTGGCACATATTTTCAGCTTCTTATAACTCAAAATTTTCTACTATTTGTGGGACCCACTGCCTGAGCACATGTCAGTGAGTATGGTTGGCTACCCGCCTCCCTCAACTCTTTCATTTCATTTTCTCCTTCAGTCACCATTTACCTGTTTACTCTCCCAACACAGACCCAAACCCAGCTAAGATAGAAGACGATCGGTGTTGATCGGTGTAGCGGCGGCGCCAATCGGTGTTGATCCTCCACTTGTAGCGGCGGCGCCGATCGGTCTTGATCTCCCACCTTCTCAACCCAGCGCCGATCTCCTTTTGTTTTTCCTTTTTTTTTTTTTTTTTCTTTCCCTTCGTCTTTCTCTGGAACAGCTGCGCCGATCTCCTTTTGTTTTTCCTTTTTTTTTTTCTTTCCCTTCGTCTTTCTCTGGAACAGCTGCGGCGAGGGAGGTCAGCTCGTGAAATCGTGAAGCAGTGGCGGCGAGGATCTCCCACCTTCTCAACCCAGCGCCGATCACCTTTTTTTTTTTTTTTCTTTCCCTTCTTCTTTCTCTGGAACAGCTGCGGCGAGGGAGGTTGAGCTCATGAAATCGTGAAGCAGCGGCAGCGAGGGAGAGGGTGGCAGCCACGGAGGATGTTTGTGGGTTTGTGAAATCTTGAAGCAGCGGCGGCTATGGAAATCGGTACCCATGTGTTTTTTTTTTTTTTTAATAAATTATATTTGGTGTTTTTGTGAAGAAGAAAAGAAAGAAAAAAAATGAAGAGGAAGAAAAAAAATGCTGGTGGAGTGAGTCTATGAAGAAGAAAGAAAGAAAGAAAAAAAAAGAAAGAAGAAGAAAATACTACCATTGGAGCATCTGTTGCTGCAGTGATGGAACAACCCTCTGCTCCGTGGGACCCAATTGTGCTGTATATTACGGAAAATGCCACTGAGTTAACATCACTCAAAACTCAAAAAAATAAAAACAGCTCAAAGGAGTTTCCAAAACTGATAACTCATATCCCACAATTCTCAGATATGTTAACTGAGTTCACCTCTAGAAAAAAAGCCAAACAAACTTTGTGTATATGGGGCCCACGAATTTTGAGATATGAGTTAACAAAACTCAGTTTTTTTGAGATATGAGATATGAGTTTGGCAAAATCCAAACAACACCTTAGTCTTCTATACGATAAATTTAGATACATAAAAAGCTAGAGTGTAGTTGGTACGTCCATTAAAAAATTATCCTCGATTTCCATCTTTCATTATTTCATCAAACTATGATAAAAGTTGTAACGAGACTTTAATATGTCGGAACTGCCCATAATTCATCTTCTACGGTTGATAGTGTCACCCCTTTTTTTTTCTTTTGTCTTGTTTATCATGTATTGCACAAAATTTAATGCTAAATAGACAATATTTTTTATAACAAAGTTTTCAACTACTAAGTTAGTAGATAATTATTTATTCTTATAAGGATCCTGCACTAATATCAATTTATTTTCCACCATAAATAACTTATATTACTTATAACATCAATAATTGTTGAATTTGTTGTAAAATATATTGTGACTCTAAATTTATTGTAGCACAAAAATAATATTTCACGTAAACCTATATGGAAATTGTTCATATGAAACCAAAAATAAAAAAGACTTCAATACTTATTTTTTTTTCGGTGACTTGTGGACTATTTTTGAATCATTTTCGTTGGTGCAATAATTTCTTTTGGAAGTCCAGCTGTAATGAAGTGTATACTTTCCTTAAAAAGCATAGGATATAAGGTATTTTGTAGCTATATAGATGAATCCATTTTCATCACTCTTTCACTTCAATCCATGTCCAGCTTCAATGCTTTAACTTTCACTTTCCTTGAGATATTGGTGGTGTGTTGATGGAAACTATTATATGTCTTCTCATGTGGATGTACATGCATGTATAATACTCTCCCGTCTTAATTTATTTGTTATATTTGAAAAGTCAAACTTTTTAAGGGAATATCATTTATTATTTTGTCTGTCTTATAAAAATGTATAAGTTTACATCTTTTTAGCATGAATCCCTAATTGCATTTCACCAAGCATCACATAATAGAAAGCATACTCACTCACTCAAAGCATGATTCCCTACAATTACCAATAAATTAATTCAAAAATAATAATGAAAGATGAAACAAAAGTTAAAAGATATAAAAGTATTCCAACCCCATCTTACTCATTTAACATGGCTATCTCCCACTTTTTACATTTATAGAAGAATCGTGTGAGTGAGATATCAAGTTGTCTTCTCTTTTTATGTTTTTCTAATTTTAAAAAAAAAAAAATATAAAACCTATTACATTTATGTGAATTCACACAAGCGTGTAATAAACATTTTTTAAAATAAAAGCAATGTTGGAATGCATGATCAAAGTCTTTATCACCATTTTCTTCCCTCTCTCTCTCTCTCTCTTCCCTATCCTACATTACATATCACCATCATATCTTCTTTTTTCTCTCTCCCAATCCCATCTCATGCCACTCTCATTACCTTGAATAACACTTCATAATTATCCTACGAAAATATAAGCTACTTTACCTTCTATATGTGCTCTCCATGTTGCAATATATTCTTCTAAACTTCTTCCACATATGTAATGAATTATCAATTAAACAGTTGAATCCACAGAAATCAAAATTCAAATCCAATTATTAGTCTCTAATTTTATCCTTTTTGAATTTGTACGTATAAGTTACAGAGTGAGTGGGTTTGTGTAATTATAAATGGTGTAAAATAATATAACCAATCCCATTGCCGGATTGTCTCAAAAAAAATTAATAATATTAACACAATCCGAAGCCCATTAAATGCCAATACAATATAGGAGCATATTCTAAACCCCATATCTTACTCCTTTGGTTGTCTTCTACTTTTTACGTTTTAAGAAAAATCTGGTAGAGTAGGAGATCAATTTGTCTTTTACTTTTTACATTTTAAGAAAACTTGTGTAGAAATGGTTGGCCATGGAGAGGGAATCCAATTCAATCTTAGGTATAATAATTACTAACACGTAGCACGACGTTATTGGTTAATAAACCTATCAATAATTCCTCTATTTAATGGGCAATCTCACCTATTGTTAATGTACACATCCTACACACAATTTATTTTTTTTTTAACTAAAATCGAGATTTCAAATCACAATTTTAGTTTAAAAACTAAAATATGTATACAATGCATGTAATAGGCATTGTATAATAAACACTGCCCTTTATAAAAGCCAGCACCACCGAGCCCTAACCCTTCACATCAAACTCACAGAACATCATATGACCACGACACTATCACCCACAGCACTCAGAGCAAAAGGCACACCCCTTAACAACATTAGATTAGCAAAACCAAGGCAGCAATATCTCAACATCCAAGAAAAACCAAAGTAAGGGATCTCTCTCTGTTTTCTTTTACTCATCTCTTTTTTTACGATGACTTTAAGTCCTAAAAGTTGTGCTCCATGTTTTCTTTTCAGCCAAACAATGGAGGCCAAAAACAATGTAAAAATATCAATTACCTTTACTTCCATTTTCATGTGTTGCTACTTGCTAGCTAGAAGATACTTATATCTTTTTTGTAAAAATATTCCAAAGAACATACATACATATAGACTGATTTGTATCCACTGCTAACAAAATTCACGATCACTATGTTCTAGTAGGATTTAAAATCTGTATACACACCAATCAGACATTTCACAACACTCAAAACAAAGCATCACAAAACAGCTACACAATTAATTATAATTTTTATTTAAATGATAATTTAATAAAAAATACATAATCTCAACCAATGCAAAGATCACTCACACACTGGTACTCACTCACACTGCACAGAGCAGAACAGACGCACGTGCTACTCACGCGCTGACTGTCAACATAGGTCCATCACTATATCCAACTCCAAGTCCACTGACTCAACTCAAAAACTCTAGGCCCAGCTCCAATATTCACCCAAACAGGCCAACCAGCGTCTTTTTTCTCAAATGAAAGTCCAACAAACACGATAAACCTTCACAAGTCCAAACATAAAATCACCCACCCCACAACAAAGCCCAAACTAAATTCACACTTAGGGTGTGTATAGTTACCGCTTATTTTATTAAAAACTAAAAAATAAAAACAGTATAATAAAATAATTTTTAAATATGTGAATAGTGACTGAACCTATTTTTAGTGAAAATTTTGTTGAAAAAATAGATTTGTGGGTCTCGTAAACAGTGCACGAAACTCACTGGAAAGCTAAAACGTGCTTCTCCCCCACCACCAAAAAAAAAAAAAAAAAAGCTAAAACATAGACACCCAACTTTCATCAGTATCCAAACGCATACTTTAATCAAAACTCACATTTAAATAAAATATATGACAGGTTAAAATTTTATTGCATCTATAAAAAATAATAAAAATAAAAATAAAATACACGATAAACCCTTAGCCACCAAACCCAATTATAATTATGAAAAATGCACCAACTATTCCAAAATTATGACAATGTCGTCAAATTCATACAAAATGTCATTTAGACCTCAAAGCTTTCCCCAAATTTTGACTCCAAAGGTTTCCCAAAATTATATTTTAACCCCAAATATTTTCCAATATTACATTTTGACTTCAAATTTTTCTAAAATCACATCTTGACCTCAAAACTTTTTCAAAACTATACTTTGATCCCTAGAACTTATAAAAATTACATAACGACCTCTAAAACTACATAAAATTACATAGGTCCCCTAGGACTTCCAAAATTTTCACAAAACTAGGCAAAGCCCCCAAATCCACCCAATATTACACTTTGATCCCTAAATTTTCAGAATTTGCACAAAGCCCCCCAATATCACCCCCAAAAAGAAACTCATTTCAACCCTAAATTTCAAAAAAAATTAATGGAATGCCTTCAAATTAATAAAATTGTCAAATGAAATTCAAACTTTATCCACATTTCATAAGAATTTCACAATTGTGGCTTTCCTTTGTGTTTGTTTTATGTGATTGTAGAAATAATCGAGAGTAACCACAAATTTCAACTTTTCAGCTATTAGGGCAAGCTCAACTTTAGTTATAGCCTTCATTGTCCTAGAAGAACATGGGAAGTTAAATTATGATTTTGGTTCTAGTGCCCAGATCAGAAGCTCTTCCCCACAAAACTAACCTTCTTTAGGAAAACAGTGATTGAAAAAACTCACCCCCACCATCTTTTGTTACACTCTTGAGTCGACCACATATGATATAAACCATTTCATTAACTAAAAGAAATATGTTGTTCATATTCTAAAATGTAGGAAACTACACTTTTCTTATTGGCTTCTTCTTTTTCTCATTATTAGTTGCAAATAAATGACATTCTCAAAACCAAATGCCATAAGCACATCATCAATTATGAAGACAGCAATGAAAAAGATATACAAACACTTCTAAATAGGCAGTTTAAGACATCTTCACCTCTTTGGTTCACTGATGACAAAGGACATATATTTATCTTTGTGCATCTAACATATTAAGTGAGGGACACACCAGTTATTATTGACCTAGTTTTCAGACATGGTTTGAGTTTAGCTGAACTTGGTCCATAATAACTGGTGTGTCCCTCGCTATGCACTGAAATAAATATATATCCTTTGTCATGAGTGAACCAGAGAGGTGAAATGTCTTACTCTGCCTATTGAACCAAGGAAACTTGGAAGAGAAGTACAATTAAAGTTATTCTCACTCAATTCCAAGTAATTCAAAAACTCTAATTCGAGCACTTATCTCACAGCCTAACATGTGTAGTGATAGCTTCACTCAACCAGTTTTGTTGTCACATCCAACTCTTGCCCATCTACAGCAGCCTTCATGGTCAGACCAAGATTAGAGTGGGTTCAATTTTACAAGGATTAGTGAGACCTTGTTTGAAGGTTAGAAGTGCTTGTTTGTCTTTTTCATTGCAATACATTTGAGTTAGTTTCATTTCATTATGAAACAAGTTTTGATAAAGAGGAGGACCCAAAGAAGGACAAAAGAAGAATTACAACAATAAGATTAATATTTCTTATGAAGTAGTTTGTCTTCTAATAATGGCAACGCTAAAGTGATTCATATGGAGTGCATGCTGTCAGTGTGAAGTGTGAACTCACTGCATGTGGAATGATGACCCTTTATTCTAAACAGTGTTTATCCGTATAATTTTACATTTTTTTTTAATAATAACTAAAAATTAAAGTTATACACGCTTTTTTTTTTCTCTAGATTATAACCAGGAAACAAATTTTTATAATTTTTATTTACTTTCTATCATGATGTAAATTTAAATTTTTCAATAAGATAAACAATGCATTTCATTTTTTTTCCAATTTTCTTGTTCTTATGCATTAATAAAATACGTGTAAACCCTTATTAATTGAAATCATTTGATTTATGAGGAACAATATCGGTAGTTGAACGATTAAACTGAGAAACAATTTATTTACTGTCTACCCAATCACCCTAGGCTTCAAGGCTTGAGGCCAAGGTTCCCCAAAATAACTCACATAAAGCTTGGAAAATTAATGTTAATAGAACGATTCCATAAAAACACATCCAATTATATGCAAAACACATTATAGTTGCAAAAGGATGAGTAATGTTGCCAATGAAGTGAAATTTTAAAAATTACAACATTGTCATCTTAACGTTTGTAGTGTTAATTTAGCCCTTTTATATTCCTTTCATAAGAGAATGGAATAAAATAGAATGCATACCTTCTACTATTCTTATTCTAGTATTTTGTAGATCCATCTAGATAAAGTTTATCAAAGAAAAAAAAAAAAAAAAGTATTATGTAGAGAAAAACCTGAAAGGAGAGACAGATCTTCTAACTTTTGGTAGTACGGCCTACACTTTCAGAAAACATTTGATGGAAAAGAGACTTATTTAGAGGCTAGGTTATGCACCTCAAATAATTAATTCAATGTTGGTTTACTTTCTATAATGTTTTCAATTATCATTGACAGTTGCTTTTAGGTGATTTGTCACACCAAGGATCTTGTAATTTATTAGCTTATCCTGCTCTCCTTTCTTGCGAGAACTAGCTAGGACTCAAATCCCCCGTACCTTATTATTGATTCTTCACCAAATCTCCTAATGGAGATAATGTTGCATTCTCCAACTTCACCTTCGTCTTATTTATATAACTTAAAGAGCTTAAGAAGTGATAATCATTCTAATAATACCTTATAAATATATTTCTTTTTTCTATCTATTAATGTTATACTCACAAATGAAAAATATTTTTTTTGAATAAATATGATAGAATTTAAATTATAGCGTTCGTTCCATGATGATTGGTTTTTATGACCAAGACACCAATTGAATTTTTAGTGTAGACGGAGTTCGAATCCCAAATCTCTTATTTAACAATCTTAACAAGTTGTAGAAAAAAATTGTTAGCACATAATGAACTTTATTTAAATTTCAAATAATTAAAAATTGTGTGATAAACCTCCAAACCAAAGTGTTCATTGACGTGTCCATTAGTATGTACCTTACCAGCCACTAAATTGGTAAAAATATTCCCATGAAATGTACTGAATAAAGTATAGATTTATTTTAGTTGTATCAAGGAGTTTCTAGATGTTCTGACCAATACAAAATAAAATAATTAAAAAATAATAAAAGAGGTTATAAAAACAAGTTATTTGAGCTAATACATTGGGTTAGTGAACTTGGGTTTATAAAAATACAAATATACATACAGTCCATCAGTATTAACTACTACCAAAATATTTTGTTCTTCTATCCAAACCAAAGTGACCTCCAATACGATTTTGATTACTTTGATTTTGACGATGGTTTTATTTCATACTCCTTCCATCAAAGAATTTCAATGACAATTTATTGTAAAGTGATTGTTCATCTATAAGTTTGTTGTCATTCCTGTTCACAAATAGATTTTTAATACGATAAATTTATCATGCTTATTTTGAAATAAATTTAAATATACAATAATTAAATAATTAAAATAAGTTTTATGTGAGCCACATTGTGAATTTGGGATAATAAGTCTCATAATATAGATAATCTTACACCTGTACTTGTGCCGCTTGTTGCTATAGCTTTCTTGGTAGGTTAATTCTAGGATTTCTCTCATCCTCGCCATAGTAGGGCTTGCATACAAAGTTACAACCCCAACATGAATTTCTCTTTGTAACAAGTAGGGGTAAGAGGACTCAAGAATCATGACATGAGGAACGAATAGTTCCACTAAATAAGTTATAATTGGGTGTTCGTTGTGATCATCTATATTGTCTAGTTCTACCATGTAAATACCAGTCTAGGACTCCACTCATGTTTGCAAAACACACGCTTATCCAATCCAATTATATAATTCGGGGCATCACACTTGGTCAAGTGGATTGCATATGTACTAAACACATTGATGCAGCTTGCTATCAACGAGACTACAACAATAACTGGCTGCTTCTCTTAAGGGTCGGAAACAAGGGAGGAAACTAAGAGAGTCTCCAGGGTTTATGAAGCGATTCAAAATATGTGAAGTCCATTGTAAATTTGTCCTATATTGTGTGAAATGAGAGTCCAGAAAGTTTGTTGGATTATGGCAAAGAAAGAAAGGCATAGGGCAAGAGGAATTTAAATTTACAAACAAACAACATATATTGGTTTCGTTGTCATAGTTGTACATAACAAAGAAAGCAATGAACGAAGTAAGGTTAGAGATCAGAGAGAGCCAACCAAGTTTTTGAGGATTTCTATCAAATTAAAGTGAGTCCTAGAACCTTTGAGGTGTTCAATGGAGGTAGGTTATGTTCTTGTTTCTCGGCTTCACGCCTTCACAGTGCTACCAACTTAGCCATGATCGAATTTGCTAGCACTAGTACAAAACCTCATTTCTATTTGTCTGAGAACCACTATATATTAGTTTGAGAGGGGAAAAGTTGCAGCGTAAAAGGAACACCATGCGGCTAAACGTTTTCAGAGGATTGGGCCAATATTTTCTGCTTACAATACTATTAGAAAGTTTGCAAGCTAAAAGCACCTATATAAAAGCTAAAGGCAGGTATGGGAGAGTTTCTGATTGGACCAAGACTTTGAATGATGTGGATTCAAGTGTATTCTTGGTCGGAGTAATTGGACTTGAGGGTTTATATTTGAATGGATTTGGGCCCTTTTAATCCTTGAGTGGGTTTGCTTTGGATTGAGTTTTGGATTAATGGGCCGAGTGTTTCTGGTCTAAAATTAGATGGGCTTGAGCTGGGTGTATTTCAGATTGGGCTGGTGGAAGTGAAGGTCTGAGTCTGATTTTTAGGCGGCTGGTTAATGAATTTAGATTGGGCCTCACTTGTGTTGGTTATGTGATTGAGGGTTTTGATTCAGTTTGGGCTTAGGCTATAAAATCTAATGGCTTTTGAGTTTGGACTAGGATTTAAATGAGGGCTAGTGTAATATTTTAAGCCAAGCCCAAATGATGTTCTCTCTCCTCTTTTCGATGTGGGTGTGTGTATTTGGCAGATGGGTATTTATTTTTCGTGCATACCCATCTGCAAACAAAACTTCATCAAAATTATTGTTTGACGTAAAATTACTAATGGCTGAAAATTATGTTCTAATCCAATCCTTGACATTAGCTTATTTTGTTTTTTTTTTTTTTTTTTTTCTCTGAAATGTGCTAAATATACTTATATTTTGAAGAAGAAGAAAAAAAGATTTTAAAAAACTGTATATGAAAAATAAAAATAAAAGTTAAGCTAATAAATTGAAGGTAGACGGATTGCCAAAATAAATACGGAAAATAAGATATAAAACTCAAACAGAACATAAATACATACGTAGACTTGAATAAATCCATCCTAAGGACAAATATTCTCAACCCTCACCCCCGGGATAAGATTAAGGTATGTGATTTTCTCTCTTTTTCTAAATTAAAAATCTCACTTCAACCTACAAAATATAAGATTTGACCCTACAATTTACCACAATTTTGTACACTTTTCAAAGCCTCTAAACATTGTTTTGACCTTTATACCCGTTCTCAAATTTCCCTACCACAAAACAAAAGACAAACCCAAACCAAACCATTTTCCAGCATTCTAGAGTCAAATAAGTACCAAATCAAAAAATCTAGTAAAAGAAGCAAACTGATAACGCCTTAAAATGTATACTTGTTATATATTTATATAGGCGTTATCTCCTTATTACTATGCTTAATTTGTATAATTAAACCATGATTTGTATTAGTCCCTATTATTTACCTTTACATAATTTCTTGAATAAGATGCTATTCATTGTGTGTAATTTTTACTTTCAAGAAATCATGTAAGAAAGATGAGTTTACAGGAATTTGTGAGAGAATGGAGGCCAAACTAAAATTAAAGTAGAGCTAAAGGACCATGCTTAAATGTATAAGGAGGTGCAGCTGGAGTGCTTGGATCATCAAATAAGGAAAGAAATCAAAAAAGCAGAATCTGAAAAGGAAAAATCTGATTTGAGCACTGATCAGTATTTTGGGCATATCTCTCTCTTCAAAAGTCCAATTTATACAAGGCCAGATGGGTTGGAACCGTAACTTAAATATCTACAACTTTCCATTGAGTTTTACGAAATTATCAATTTTTAAAGGCCGAAATTAACTCACAAATTACTACTGTAAACTTGTACGGAAATTAAAATAGTAAAAGTTTTATTTTCTTTGGAAACTTAGACGTGAGGGTTTTGAAGGGAGGCTGGGAGGACGAATTTTGGAGAGAAAACCTTGTATTTTTTCTTCTCTAATGGCAGCCTAAACTCTTTGTTAAGGCTAGGGGTTATATTTCTTCTATACTATATGAATATTCAATGTGATTCTTTCTAAGATTTTATCAACAACATATTTTATTGTTCAATTAGATTTCTTTTGATGTATTAGTTCTACCATGCTTTCAATAAGCTCAATCATGTTTTTTCTTATTATTTAGATGAATTTCTAATAGTTTCAAATAGAAATCAGGTTTTAAAGTGAATGGGTTTTTCTGAAAACTTTTCTAACCGCATTATTAATCGAGGTTATCATGCGTTCTTGAATTGTCTCAGTTCAACCGAATCATAAGTTTTTAATAGTATAAGAACAATCAATTATGAAATATATATTTTCTTAGATCACAAAGAATTTCATATCGATATAGGGAAACACCCCGATGCCTTAGTATTTACATTATTGATTTCAATCAGTTTTTATTATTATTCTTGTTAACAATCACCAAGCAAAAGTATTTTTCTTCTTTACCCAAATTTTTATTTAATTATATTGTCTTTGAATCTATCTTGCTCCTTATGATTTGACCTTGGTACTCCGAGAAATATATTGCTACGATCTCCTGCACTTGGGAGTCAGCAAGCACAAACTAATCATCATAACTTATATAGCATAAATCGAGTGCCAAAATTAACAACAAAAAAACAAAACCATGCAAAACAAAAAATTGAACCAAAGAGGGAGAGAGAAATGTGAAGGAGGCTCATAGGTTACAACTTACAAGATATAGTTGCTCATCCTTTTGGCTTCTCAACTCTCTGGAACCCATCCATCTTCCCATAAATAAATTATAAAAAAATTCACAAAATTACACCAAAGATATGCATCAAGAAAATATGTAAATCCAACAGAAAACTCACCAAAAAATACTTCAAAATCAAAAAGAGATTTTATAAAGGGTGTGTTTATTACACACAAACATATACACGCGCGAATTTTAAACCAAAATCATGACTTCAATGAAAATTGTGATTAAAGTCATGATTTCAGTTTAAAACCTACTTGTGTACGTTTATATGTGTAAGAGTTATTTCCTTTTTTATAAAAAGGTCTAAGAAGAGAGAAGTGGTTTTAGTAGACCAGAAAGAGAAACAAACTAGGCCTAGTGTACATTATTTTAGAGATCAAATACTTATATGTTATAAAATAAAAAGAGTGGTCGTAATACTAAAGTAACCGTTTATAGGATTTTATATATAAGTGGTCATCCACCTTATATAGTTATTGTTGAAGTACAAGTGATTCTTTTCCTTTTGATACAAGTTATACCTGTTCTTTGCAACTACATACTATATATATGGTAATGTAAAGTCGGTTGGTCTGAAGAGAATAGGTAAAGTAGTATATTTTGATTAGAAGCTATTGCAATAATTGAATGCTAAATTACACAACTGCTAAAGGCCACAACTTATCAAAATCCAACTAGCAAGCTTATCACCACAATAAAATCCAGCCAGCAAACTTATCTTAGTTTTCAACACTCCCCTTTGGATGACTACTTGCTAACAATATGCCTTGTCAAAACCTTACCAAGGAAAAACCCAGTGGAAAAAAACCAATGGCGAAGGAAAAAGAGTATAGTATCCTTGTGAACCTTTAAGTGTCTTTCGATGGCCTCATTAAAACTTTGCAAAGGAAAACCCAACGGGAAAAAACCTAAGAGAAGGAAAAAGAGTAAAATTAGCACATGTCATGTTAAACTTTTACTTCCCCTCATGAGCACATGGAAGATCTTTAGGTCGATGCATGCCAATACTATTCACCATTTTCTTAAAAGTTGCAGTTTGTAAGAACTTGGTGAATATATCTACCAGATTTTCACTTGATCGTATTTGCTTAATATCAATTTCACTGTTCTTCTGAAGCTCATGTGTATAAAAGAATTTTGGTGAAACATATTTGATTTTGCCGCCTTGATATAACCACCTCTAATCTGTGTGATACAAGTAGCATTATCTTCATATAGAATTATGGGGCTATCTTTAATTGATGTAAGCCACAATTTTCTTGTATATGTTGGATTAATGATCTCAACCAAATGCATTCACTACTTGCTTCATGGATTGCAATAATTTATGAGTGATTTGAGAAGGTAGCGGATAATGTTTGTTTGACAGATCTCCATGATATAGCAGTGTTGCAAAAGTGAATAATATTCTCTTTGTGATCAGCCTTTATGTGGATCAGAAAGATATCTTGCATTTGCATACCTAATCAACTATGGATTTGATCCCTTGGGGTAAAACAATCTCAAGTCCGTAGTTCCACATAGATAGCATAAGATATGCTTGATTCGATTTCAATGTCTTCGAGTAGGAGCAGAACTATATCTTGCCAGTAAATTGACTGAAAATGCCAATGTCTTCAAGTAGGTGCAGAACTATACCTTGCCAATAAATTGACTGAAAATGCTATGCAAGTTGTGTGCAATTTACAATATACATCAGGGCACCAATTGCACTAAAGCCTTGAGGCCTTAGAATTTCTTCATCATCTTCTTAAGGATGAAAAGGGTCCTTTTTTACATCAAGTGACCTATTCACCATTTGGGTGCTTAAAGGATGAGCATTATCCATGAGAAATTGCTTTCGGACCTTTTTTGTGTATGTTGTCTAGTGAACAAGAATTTCATTTGGAAGATGTTCTATTTGTAGTCCAAGACAAAATTTTGTCTTACCGAGTTCTTTCGTCTCAAACTCATTCTTTAAATAATTTGCGATTTTTGTGAGCTCTTCTAGAGTCCTCACAAGATTTAAATCATCAACATAAACCACAATAATAGCAAATCCGGATTCTGATCTTTTAATTAAATTGCATGGAAAATTTTGATTATTCTCAAATCCTTCTTTCAATAAATATTCACTAAGGCGATTGTACCACATGCGCCTGGATTACTTTAACCCATATACAGACCTCTGTAGCTTGATGGCATATACATTTTGGGATGTAGAATTATATGCTTTAGGCACTTTATATCTTTTAGGGATTTTCATGTATATATTATTATCTAATGATCCATATAGATATACTATAACCACATCCATTAAACGCATATCTAAATTTTCTGCTACTACCAAGCTAATCAAAAATCTGAATGTGATTGCATCCATTACAAGAGTATATGTTTCATCATAATCAATGTCAGGTCTCTATGAGAAACATTGTGCTACTAGTCGCGCTTTGTACCTCGTAATTTCATGTTTTTCTTTACGTTTTTGTACAAATACCCATTTATATCCTACAAGCATTAAATCCTTAGGTATTTGGACTACAGGCCCAATACTTCACATTTTACATGTGAATTTAATTGTACTTGAATTACCTCTAACCACTTTGGCCAATCATTTCTACAACGATATTCTTCTATGGATTGTGGTTCTATTTAATGATCATTACTTCCAATAATGTTAAGGGCAATTTTAAATGAAAAGATGTTGTCGACAACTATTTTATTTCTATCCCATATATCTCCTGTAATCACATAATATATTAAGATCTCTTTATTTTCAGGTACCTCATTTTCTTTAGAGGATAATCCTTCAGGGGACTCCTCTTTAAGAGGATCCTTTTTAGAATGTTCATTTTCATGAGATTTTTGTTCAACAATTTCGGATAGATCAATTCCTTATGTTTCCTGCTTCATAGGTATAGCCTCTTTAAGGGTTGCAACTTGATTTTCCTGTATTTTCCTCTTTTGAGAAATTTTATCTTTAGTGCCAACAGGTCTCCCACGCTTTAGATGCGGTTTAGATTCATTTGCTGCTATTTTAATTAATTGTTCTTTTGGGATTTCAATCCTTGTTGGAGTATTAGCAGCTGGAATATGACATTTCACAATTTTCTTATTATCAGTGAATACATCCTATAATTGATTTGCAATACCTTACAAATAAATGATCATCTGAACTTCATATTCACATTGATTTGTACGAGGATCAAGATGGCATAATGCCAAATCATTTCAAGTTATCTCTTGTCGTGCTTCAAGTAATGACTTTTCTCCCCTTAATGGTGGGAAAATAATTTCATCAAAATGACAATCATTAAAATATGTAGTAAAAGCATTACCAGTTAAAGGTTCAAGATATCGAATAATTGATAGAGAATCAAAACCAACATAAACTCCAAGCCTACATTGAGGACCCATTTTAGTGCATTGTAAAGGTGCAATAGGAACATATATAGCACAACCAAAATACAAAGGTGAAAAATATTTAGTTACTGACCACAAACAAGTTGTATTGGTGAGTGTTTATGATTAGTTGTTGGTCTAATGTGAACTAATAATGCAGCATGTAATATGGCATGTCCCCAAGCATAAACAGGTAATTTAGTTTTCATTAGTAAAGGACAAGCAATTATTTGAAGTCTTTAATAAGTGCTTTAGCTAAACCATTTTGAGTGTATGTGTGTGTGCAACAGGGTGTTCAACATCAATTCCAATTGACATGCAATAATCATTAAATGCTTAAGATTTCAATTCACCTGCATTATCTAGACGAATTTTCTCAATTGCATAATCAGGAAATTGTGCTCTAAACCTAATGATTTGAGCAAGGAGTCTAGCAAATGCTACATTTCTAATAAAAAGTAGAGAAACATTTAACCATCTAGTTGATGCATCTATTAAAACCATAAAATATCTAAATGGGCCAGAAGGTGGATGTATAGGTCCACAAATATCATCTTGAATTACTTCTAAGAAAGATGGAGATTCAAAAATAATTTTTGATAGCGATGGTCTGACAATTAATTTTCCTTGAGAACAGGCACTGCATGTATGGTCACTTGGTGAAAGAATTTTCTGGTTCATTAAGGGGTGTCCATGAGAGTTTTTAATAATTCTACACATCATATTTTATCCCGAATGTCCAAAACGATTATGCCAAAGCATAAAGATCTTTGGATCAAAGCACTTTTGGCGCATTGCAACATTTGCTTCAATTGTTCTCATTGTGATATAATATGAACCAGAAGAGAAAATAAGCAGTTTTTCTGATATGAGTTTTTGGCTTGAAACCATTAAAGTAATATAAATATATTCTTTAAGGCCTTCATTATTGGTTTCAATATAATAACCATTACCACATATATCCTTAAAGCTAAGCAAATTTCTTCTAGCTTTAAAAGAATGCAAAGCATTGTCAATACAAAATCTTGTGTCATTTAATATTTGCTCTTCCAGAGCCCTCAATTATGTTTGATGAATCAGATATGGTATTGACCTTTGCTTTGATCAATGTTAAGCTTTGAAAGTATTTCTTATCTTTAAGGATTGTATGTGTTGTTGCACTGTCTGCTAGACAAAAATTTTCCCCAATCATTTTGGAATTATACTCATCAGTAGGATCCATGCTTATTCAAAATATACAAAATGTATACATTGAATTTTATAGCTTAGAGATGAAATAAACACATAATGAAGTATACTTAAAGCTATCATAGATAATAGTCAGAATACATGCAGAGTAATATTTTTGCACTACCAACATGTAAAGAATCAAAAGGATCATAAGAAGAATAAAAAAAAAAAAAAAAATAGTAGAACCATATTGCTGATATGAAATATGTATCTTTTCTTTGTTTTTGGTGTGTTTTCCAACGGTGATACACACGCGCGCGCGCGCGCACACACACACATATATAGAAGGAATGGGGGGAGGTTTAGAAGCTGAAAGTTTGCTTCTTGTGGAACAAAATCCTTTAAATCCAAAGCAAAGGATCCTTTAGGATATTTCTCTTGGATTTCTGCCCCCCTAGTGCGGTGTGTGTATGGCTGATGAGCCATTGGCATGAACAATGAAAAGGTTTTTGGATATATTTTTAAGATTTCCTGAATCATAGGGTCTTCCTAGACTACTTTGATTAATCAGTGAGATTATATATATAGAATGTACATTGAACTTTATTAATTTAAGCAAACACATAATTTACATAGCATAATTTTATGATACAATGAGAGGAAATATTTAATTGGTACCAACATTTTGATCACCAATTGAATTCTCAACTTCTTTGTCTATATCCTCAAAAAAGCCAAAAGCTTCAAGATGAGTAACATTTGCTTCATTTGAGATATCAAGGTAATTCATTGGATCTTCTAGATCACTGAGATCAGCAAGGTTCACTTCAACTCCTTTTCCCTTATCTTTCAAGGAGGCTTGGTACAAGTCTGCCAAATCCATATGTGTACAACATGTACGTGACCAATGCCCTTTTATGCCACACCTATTACATATAATTTCATGGCTCTTTGGAGGTTTATTCTGCAAACTTTTGCCACTTTCTTGTGGTTTATCCCACTTTTATTCCACTTTCTGTTATAAGGTGGGTTATTTTCTTTTGAGAGACTAAGAGTATGTTTCCCCTTGTATTGATTATTTTTTACCATGACCATGCCCTCGACCTTTAGTCCCTCCATTTCTTTTAAATGACATTCTATTCAATTTAGGGAATGGTATAGAGCCAGTCAGGCGGGATTAGTGATTTTTTTAATAAAATCTCATTATTTTTCTCAGCTACCAGAAGCCATAATATAAGTTCAAAATATTTCTGGAACTTGCGCTCTTGATATTGCTGCTGCAGAAGCATATTTAGGGCATGAAACGTAGTAAACGTTTTCTCTAACATATCTTCTTCAGTGACTTTTTCACTGCATAATTTCAACTGTGAGGTTATTTTAAATAGTGTTGAATTGTACTAACTCACACTTTTGAAATCTTGCAGCCTTAATTGTAACCAGTTATAGCAAGCATTTTGGAGAATTACACTCTTATGGTGTTTATATCTCTCCCTTAACTTTTTCCATAGAACAAGAGGACCTTTTTCCATGAGATACTCAGTTTTCAGTTCCTCATTGAGAAGATGGCGAATAAAGATTAGTGCTTTTGCTTTATCCTGCTAGGACGTTTTATTGCCATCTTTAATTGTATCTCCAAGTGTCATTGCTTCTAAATGGATCTCAGCATCCAAAATTCATGATAGATAGTTTGTATCCAATTGATCAAGGGCAACAAACTCAATTTTTGCCAAGTTTGACATGATATATATATATATATATATATATATATATTTATACAACAGAGATGTAGCAATATTAATAATTAAAGTAGATAAGTATTTATGACATACAAAATTTAATTAAGTAGTACAATATTTAGTCTAAGTTATTCATATGTAAACACATGTGAGTTAAGTGAAAGTGTCAAAGAAATAACCTTTCACTTCAACAAGCAAAATGATGATGACTCCTTTTCTGAATCTGGCTAGAATTTCTTGCTGATAATGTTATAAAATAAAAAGGGAGGTAGTAAATATAGAGTAACTGTATATAGGATTTTATTTATAATGGTCATCTACCTTATATTGTTATTGCTGAAGTACAAGTGATTCTTTTCCTTTTGATACAACCTGTACCTATTCTTTGCTACTACACATTATATACAGGGACGGAGCCAGACTTTAGACTTAGGGGGGGGCAAAAAATATGTTAAAAAAATTTCTTGACTTATAACTAAATGAGATTATCTTATAAAAATTAATGTTTCCATTACTTCGTTCTATCATTTATTTAATTAATTTTCAAATGTTTCTTCAATTTCAAACCTTATAGCTCTACTGATTGAGAATTAAAAAAAAAAAAAAATGTAAACAAAGAGAAGATAAGAAAAGTCCATACCTCAAACGTTTTCCAAAAAAAAAAAAAAAAAAAAAAACCTCAAACGTTTCAACTTTCAAGTTAAACCAATTTAACCAGTTAAATATTAGAAGTATTCCCTTAAAAATTAATAGCCACACACATAGTCCTCTTAGTAACATACTCAATAGCTTATGGCCACACACAAAAAAGAGCTAAGAGTGAGCGGGAGTAGTCTAAGTACAAATCCTTCATCTCTCTCAAATAAACATTCTAAATAGAGTAGAGTGAGTGACTTTCCAGATATTGCTAGTAAACTTTTTTGAGTTGCCTCCTCATTCCTCAAGAACAATGCAGAATGGGATGTCAAAGAGGTTTATTTATTTATTTATTATATATATATATATATATATATATATATATCTCTCTCTTACAGTTCAAGGATTTGTTACTTGTTTTTGGGGAATTTGTTTGTTTGTTTGTGGAGAAGCCATCAACTAAAGTGATGGATTTTATTTTTCATTTTTTTTTTTTTTAAAAAAAAAAAATCTATTTTGGATGGGTTGTAAGGGCCAATTTGTAAACTGTTGGGGGAGAGGGGTGGCCAAGAGTAATTATCTTGGACCTAAATGTTAAAAAAATTCAGAATATATATACTATTATGATTTTTTTTTTTTTTTTTAAATCTAGGGGGGGCCATTGCCCCCCTTAGTCAATGAACAGCTACGTCCCTGATTATATATATATATATATATATATATATATATATATATATATAGTAATGTAAAGTCGGTTGGTCTGAAGAGTTAGAATAAGTAGAGTAGTATATTTTGATTTGAAGCTATTGCGGTAATTGAAGGCTAAATTACACAGCTGCTAAAGCCCTCAAACTTATCAAAATCCAGCTAGCAAGCTTATCACCACATTAAAATCTGACCTGCATACTTATCTCAATTTTCAACATTATATATATTACAAATGCTCCGTTTGTTTCTAAAGCATTTCATTAAATTTCTAACTTAGTATTAACTCTAATTTCATCTACTAAATCTAATATCATCATGATGTAGAGCCATTAGGGGGAGTTTGATTCATCGTGATATTACATTACACCGTAATATTATAATATTGTAATCTTACATTAATGTAATCTCAATACAAGAATACAACATTACATTTTTTTAGGAATATTATGAGATTAAGGTGATGTGATATATTTTGTAATTTTAGATTATGGTAATGTTAGAAAAATAAAATAAACCAAAAATCTTAGGACACGTTTGGTACACTAAATGAGGATCACAACAAGAATTGTGATCTTGATTACTAGGGGCATGTTTGATAGACTGTAATAGGTGCTGTAATGTAATAGTTATTCCTATGGTTTAGTTATTCTTTAGCTATTCCTTAGTAAGTGCAATAATTTCAAAACTTAATAAATTTCCAAATAAACAAATTTTCCATATACATCTAACAATTAAAAAATATCACATATCTCTCTTAAATTTAAAAATAACAATTTTTAAGGAGATATAATTATATGAGTAAGATATTTCCTAAAATAAATGTTAAATTTCATTCTAATGTTATGACTCACAACCAAACTAAAGAATATGTTTAATTATTACATTATAACACACTTTATTAAATTATATTTCCTTAAAAAAATTAATTGAGAGAGAGATGAGTTTATGATTTTTTATTTTTATAATTGTTACATATATATGGAAAGTTTATTTTTTTGGAAATACATTAATTTTAGCAATTATTGCACCTACTAAAGAATAGCATTTACAACTCTATTAGAGTAATAATTATTCCTCATTTTGAAGAATGTTATTCATAAGCAATGTCTATTCCTTGTAATAAAAATATTACCAAACTAAAAATGATTAAATCATAAAAATAACTATTACATTACAGTGTCTATTACAGTCTATTAAACATGCACTTAATGTCACATTATCATAATATACATCACATTAAAGATACATCACGGCAAACCAAACACCCCTATAAGGGGCCAAAATGGGTTTTTACTCCTTTTTCACAAATTTTCCCGCAAAATGTCTAATGTCTGAAACTAATTAGGGAAATGCCCCTGTTTTGAAACTCGATTTTCTAAAAATTGAGTTCCAAATGTAAAACTTGATTTTTGGAATATCGAGTTATAGCGAACATGAACTTAGGGGAAAAAAAAAAATTTAACTCGAGTACCATGTAAAGTACTCAAGTTCATGGAACTCGAGTTCCACTTGAATTTTTTAAAGGAACTTGAGTTCCATGAACTCGAATTCCCAAAAAAAAATCAGTTTGCTATAACTCGATTATCCAAAAATCAAGTTTTAAATTGAAACTCGACTTTTAGAAAATCGAGTTTTAAAATAAAGGCATTTTCCTAATTAGTTTCAGATATAGGGCATTTTGCTGAAAAGTTTTGGCGATTTTCTCCCCCCTATAGGTGTGACCTCCCATCATTCAACAATGAGATTTTTGTTTTCTTCTCCTTGTTTCTTTTAGTTTATCAAAAGATTCTCATGACTTGATTCATAAGAACATTTATCCATTCCTCCCCTTTTTAAACAAGGAATTCCTCTCTCTTTAATTATGTTTTCTTAGAAATAGAATTAATCACTATATACCCCCCACCCACCCCCACCAACTTTGCTATCTTCGTAGTTCGTACAAATTATTGCAACTTGCAAGCCTTCATTAAGTCTAGCTACCTACTCCACACTCATAGTGCCAGAATCTTCTCAATATATCCCACTGACATTGATTGCATGTGCTTTTAACTTGGGAGTCAATAATGAAGTTGATTTTGAAGGACATTTGATCGATGATGTAAATTGTAAAGTCTTTAGCTTAGGTAAGTCAATTAATTTCACTAGTCTTTGTAGGAATGGCCTACATGTTGCCCCATGCTTTGCAAAGAAAAGCCAAGGCTCCTAATCCTAGGAACACAATAATTGCTTGTGTAACGTAAGGCTGATTTTTTTTTTTTTTTTTTTTTTTGAGGAGATAAGACTGATAATTTGCCATGAAAGATATATTAGATTTTTTTTTTTGGGAGAAATAAAGATATATTAGATTTGACAACATAGTCTTCAATACGATAAATTTAGATATATAAAAAGCTAGGGTGTGGTTGGTGGGTGCATTCAAAAATTATCCTCCATTTCTATCTCTCATTATTTCATCAAACTATGATAAAAGTTTTTTTTTTAAGAGATAATTACAACATGCTGCTAACCTCGCAACTCGAACCCTTTCTCTCCTAGACCTCTAAGCACTTTGTACATGAGAAGGTACTAATTCAGTTATAAGGCCTTTGGCATTATGATAAAAGTTGTAATGGGACATTAATATGTGAGAACCACCCATAATTCATCTTCTATGGTTGATAGTGTCTCCCCCCTTTTTTTTTGTCTTTTTTTATCATGTATTGCACAAAAATTAATGCTAAAGAGACAACATTTTTTATAACAAAGTTTACAACTAATGAGTTAGTAGATAATTATTTATTCTTATAAGGATCCTCCACTAATATCAATTTATTGTCCACCATAAATAACTTATGTTACTTATAACATCAATAATTGTTGAATTTGTTGTAAAATATATTGTGACTCTAAATTTATTGTAGCACAAAAATAATATTTCACGTAAACCTATATGGTAATTGTTCATATCAAACCAAAAATAAAAAGACTTCAATACCTTTTTTTTTCCGGTGACTTGTGGACTATTTTTTAATCATTTTCTTTGGTGCAATAATTTTTTTTGGAAGTCCAGCTGTAATGACGTGTATATTTTCCTTAAAAAGCATAGCATATAGGGTATTTTGTAGCTATATAGATGACTCCATTTTCATCACTCTTTCACTTCAGTCCATGTCCAGCTTCAATGCTTTAACTTTCACTTTTCTTGAGATATTGGTGGTGTGTTGATGGAATCTATTATATGTCTTCTCATGTGGATGTACATGCATGTATAATATATATGTATTAGTTATCTAAACTAGTAATTAAGGTACTTAGATAAAAATTACTTGTGGGGATGAGTATTCGTTCTCTTATAATTTGATGGGTTTTTTTTTTCTTTTTTTCCTATTCAATATTATTAATTCAAATAAACTAAAATAGTAAACATTTTTGGATCATGTGATTGTCCCTAATTGCATTTCACTAAGCATCACATAAAAGAAAGCATACTCACTCACTCACAGATATAAAAGTATTCCAACCCCATCTTCCTCATTTAACATGGCTATCTCCCACTTTTTACATTATAGAAAAATCGTGTTGAGTGAGATATCAAGTTGTCCTCCCTTTTTATGTTTTTTTTTTAATTTAAAATATATATATATATATATATATATATATATATATATAACTTGTTACATTTATGTGCATTCACACAAGCCTGTAATAAACATTTCTTAAAATAAAAGCGGTGTTGGAATGCATGATCAAAGTCTTTATCACCATTTTCTTCCCTCTCTCTCCCCTGTCCTACATTACATATCACCATCTTATCTTCTTTTCTCTCTCCCAACCCCATCTCATGCCACTCTAATTACCTTGAATAACACTTCATAATTATCCTAAGACAATATAAGCTACTTTGCCTTCTATATGTGCTCTTCATGTTACTTGCAATATATTCTTCTAATCTTCTTCC
This sequence comes from Quercus variabilis, assembly GCA_030445155.1. Taxonomy (NCBI): domain Eukaryota; kingdom Viridiplantae; phylum Streptophyta; class Magnoliopsida; order Fagales; family Fagaceae; genus Quercus; species Quercus variabilis. The sequence goes on from CP129449.1 coordinate 8,406,137, forward strand.
ACATATGTAATGAATTATCAATTAAACACTTGAACCCACAGAAATCAAAATTCAAATCCAATTATTAGTCTCTAATTTTATCCTTTTTGAATTTGTACGTATAAGTTACAGAGTTAGTGGGTGGGTGTAAAATTATAAATGGTATTAATATAATATAACCAATCCCATTGCCGGATTGTCTCAAAAAAATTAATAATATTAACATAATCCCAAGCCCATTAAATGCCAATACAATATAGGAGCATATTCTAAACCCCATCTTACTCCTTTGGTTGTCTTCTACTTTTTACATTTTAAAAAAAAATCTTGTAGAGTAGGAGATCAATTTATCTTTTACTTTTTACATTTTGAGAAAAATTGTGTAGAAATGGTTGGCCATGGAGAGGGAATCCGATTCAATCTTGGGTATAATAATTACTAACACGTAGCACGACGTTATTGGTTACTAAACCTATCAATAATTCCTCTATTTAGTGGACAATCTCACCTATTGTTAATGTACACATCCTACACACAATTTATTTTTTTAACTAAAATCGTGATTTCAGATCACAATTTTAGTTTAAAAACTAAAATATGTACACAATGCATGTAATAGGCATTGTATAATAAACACTGCCCTTTATAAAAGCCAGCACCACCGAGCCTCAACCCTTCACATCAAACTCACAAAACATCATATGACCACGACACTATCACCCACAGCACTCAGAGCAAAAGGCACACCCCTCAACAGCAATAGATTAGCTATAGTAACTTCAACAAAACAAAGGCGGCAATATCTCAGCACCCAAGAAAAATCAAAGAAGTAAGGGATCTCTCTCTCTGTTTTCTTTTACTCATCCCCCTTTTTTACGTTGACTTAAGTCCTAAAAGTTGAGTTCCATGTTTTCTTTTCAGTCAAACAATGGAGGCCAAAAACAATTAATGTAAATATCAATTACCTTTATTTCCATTTTCATGTGTTGCTACTTGCTAGCTAGAAGATAATTATATTCCTGCGTGGTGCATCCTAATACATACATTGTTGGAATTTTTTTTATGAAAAATATATATATAATTTTGATTTAAATGATCATTTAATCAATTTTTTTTTTTTTTTTGGTAAAAATATTCCAAAGAACATACATACATACTAATTTATATCCACTGCTAACAAAATTCACGTTCACAATGTTCTAGTAGGATTTAAAATCTGCATACGCACACACCAATCAGACATTCACAACACTCAAAGCAAAGCATCACAAAACAGCTACACAGTTAATTATAATTTTGATTTAAATGATCATTTAATCAAAAATACATGCAAAAAATCTTAACCAATGCAAAGATCACTCACACTGCAGAGAGCAGAACAGACGCAAGTGCTACTGACAAAAAAAATTCCCCATCCCTTTTTTGCCATAACCCTGGCAGCTACTTTAAGGAATCTGGCTATCTCAAGATATCCGGATTCCTTTCTGATGCGCCTTATGTTTCCAAAAGGTAAGACTTTCCTCTTCCAGGGTGACCCCATTTGCCCGAGCCCTAATCGAGGAATGGCAATATCGTTTCGGCCTGGCCTTGTATCTTCTCTCTGAAGGCTGTTCCTATTCTTATTCAAATCTGTTAGATAGCTTCTATAGGTCCATCACTATCCAAGTCCACCAGCTCAACCCAAAAACTCTAGGCCCAGCTCCAATATTCACCCAAACAGGCCCATCAGCGCCTTGTTTCTTAAATAAAAGTCCAACAAACACAATAAACTTTCACAAGTCCAAACATAAAATCAAACCCATCCCACAACAAAGCCCAACTAAATTCACACTTATTTTCTTTTTCAATAAACGGTACACATATTGAATTCACACTTAGCCGGTGTGCAGCCAACCCACCAAAACTAACCCGATCTAACTCAACCTGCCTAATTGGGTTAGTTTCTAGGTTTTGGTGGGTTAGGTTAAGTTACAAAAAAAAAAAAAATTATAGCGAATCGAGTCTGGTCAGGTTCAGGTCATAAAATTCCTAACCCACCAAACTCAACCCGACCCACTCATATATTTAATATATATTTAAAATATATTATACAATTAATAATTTTTTTAAAATAACTAGCTCTTCCTCCTATCCTATATAAAAGCCAAAATTAATGTATATTAGTTCATATATTAATGTATAACTAAGTTGAAATATTAGCTCATATATTAATGTATATTTTATTTATCAACTGAGGTGGCAGGTGTGATATATTTTTTTCTGCTCAATTTAATAATAATAGTAATAAAAAAAAATTTGTCCAACCCATAGGTTCAACCCGACCCATGTGGGTTGGGTTGGGTTAGATTGAATTTTTTTAACCTACCATGGTAGGTTGAGTCAAAAAATCTCCTTAACCCAACCCAATCCAACCCATGCACACCCCTACTTAAACAAGCCTATCAAATCCTTGATTCTCAAAAAAAAAAAAATATATATATATATATATATATATCAACCCAATTGTAATTACAAAAAGTGCCACCAAACTCTTCCAAAATTATGACAATGTCATCAAATTCATCTAAAATGTCCTTTAGACCTCAAAACTTTCCCCAAATTTTAACTCTAAAGGCTTCCCAAAATTATATTTAACCCCAAATATTTTCCAATATTACATTTTGACCTCAAATTTTCCAAATCACATCTTGACCTCAAAACTTTTTCAAAACTATACTTTGATCCCTAAAACTTCTAAAAAATTCATAATGACCCCTAAAACTTCATAAAATTACATAAAGACCCCTAGAACTTCCAAAATTTTCACAAAACTAGACAAAAGCCCCAAATCCACCCAATATTACACTTTGATCCCTAAACTTTCAAAATTTGCACAAAGCCCCCCAATATCACCCAAAAAAAAAAATTCATTTCATCCTTAAATTTCATCAAAATTAATGGAATGCCTTCAAAATTAATAAAATTGTCAAATCAAATTCAAATTTTATCCACATTTCATAAGAATTTCACAATTGTGTGTTTTCTTTGTGTTTGTTTTATGTGATTGTAGTAACGATCGACAGTAACCACAAATTTCAACTTTTCAGCTATTAGGGCAACCTCAACTTTAGTTATAGCCTTCATTGTCCTAGTAGAACATGAGAAGTTAAATTATGATTTTGGTTCTAGTGCCCAGATCAGAAGCTCTTCCCCACAAAACTAACCTTCTTTAGGAAAACAGTGATTGAAAAAACTCACCCCCACCATCTTTTGTTACACTCTTGAGTCGACCACATATGATTTAAACCATTTCATTAACTAAAAGAAATATATATGTTGTTCATATTCTCAAATAGAGGAAACTACACTTCTCTTATTGGCTTCTCTTCTCCATTTTCTCATTATTAGTTGCAAATAAATGACATTCTCAAAACCAAATGCCATAAGCACGCCATCAATTATGAAGACAGCAATGAAAAAGATATACAAACACTTCTAAATAGGCAGTTTAAGACATCTTCACCTCTTTTGTTCACTGATGACAAAGGATATATATTTATCTTTGTGCATCTAACATATTAAGTGAGAGACACACCAGTTATTATTGACCTAGTTTTCAGACATGGTTTGAGTTTAGCTGAACTTGGTCCATAATAACTGGTGTGTCCCTCGCTATGCACTGAAATAAATATATAACCTTTGTCATGAGTGAACCAGAGAGGTGAAGAAATCTTACTCTGCCTATTGAACTAAGGAAACTTGGAAGAGAAGTACAATTAAAGTTGTTCCCACTCAATTCCAAGTATTTCAAAAACTCTACTTCGAACACTTATCTCACTGCCTAACATGTGTAGTGATAGCTTTGTGATGATTCGACCTGTTTTGTTTGTCACATCCAACTCTTACCCATCTACAGCAGCCTTCTTGGTCAGACCAAGATTTGAGTGGGTTCAATTTTACAAGGATTAGTGAGACCTTGTTTGAAGGTTAGAAGTGCTTGTTTGTCTTTTTTATTGCAATACATTTGAGTTAGTTTCATTTCATTATGAAACTAGTTTTGATAAAGAGGAAGACCCAAAAAAGGACAAAAGAAGAATTACAACAATAAGATTGATATTTCTTATGGAGAAGTTTGTCTTCTAATAATGGCAACGCTAGAGAAGTGATTCATATGGAGTGCATGCTGCATGAAGGATAGTTATCAGTGTGAAGTGTGAACTCACTGCATGTGGAATGATGATCCTTTGTTCTAAATAGTGTTTCTCCGTATAATTTTACATGTTTTTTTTTTTTTTTGAATAATAACTAAAAATCAAAGCTATACACACTTTTTTTTTCTCTAGGTTATACCCAGGAAACAAATTTTTATTATTTTTGTTACTTTCTATCGTGATGTAAATTTAAAATTTTCAATAAGATAAACAATGCCTTTCATTTTTTTTTTCCAATTTTTTTATTCTTATGCATTAATAAAACTACCTTATAACCCCATGCATATGCATGGATATACTTAAAGATGTATAATAAGATGCATAATATAATTCCTATATATGTAATTTAAATGCTATTGATAGTCATTTTTATATTTTGTTAACTCTTTAAAAAAAATTATAAAGATATTATTAGGTATAAAATGTAAATTAACCATTTTTTTTTTAATTATTGTAAAGCTCTTTTTTTTCTATTCATTTATTCAAAACTATTTGGTTTTTGTACTTAATAACTCACTTGGATGAATATTTATGATATGATCCCACATTTGATTCTTAAATTAAAAAAATAAAACTCTTTAAGAATAAATAATTTAGGACATATGGCACAAAATTGAACCTCTAATTTGAAATTCTAATTTGAGTTTCTCTCAGCTTCACTTATTATTATTACTAGCTTCTAACCTCATGCATGTACATTAATACATTTAAAGATATACAATAAGATGCATAATATAATTATATATAATTTAAATATTATTGATAGTCATTTTTATATATTTTTTTAACTTTTTAAAAAAATTTGTAAGGATATTATTAGGTATAAAATGTAAATTTTCCATATTTAAAAAAAAAAAATTATTGTGAAGAACTTTTTTTTTTTTTTTTATGATTCATTTATTCTAAACTTTTGGTTTTCGTACTTAATAACTCACTTGGATGAATATTTATGATATAGTCCCATATTTGATTATAAAATTAATAAATAAAACTCTTTGAGAATAAATAATTTATGACAAATAGCGCAAAATTAGAACTCTAATTTTGAATTTTAATTTGAGTTTCTCTCAACTTCACCTATTATTATATATATAGATTATTATTATTATTATTATTATTGTTAGGTTCTAAGACTTTAGGAACTAATGTATTAAAATTTCACTTTGTATATGTTAGCAAATCATGATCAAAATATTGAGTCTAGGTTTAGACTTACTCAAAGTTTGATTTGATGTTTTGGAATCGAGTAATTGCATGAAATTACTATTTAATTTCTGCAAGACTTGATCAATCGAAAATTAGACTCGATCGATCGAGAATTGTAAATCAGCAATTTTTTGCAGAATTCTCAAATCAGCCCAAGCCCATATGACGTGTAGGGTTAAGTATTTCACTCCAAGTATAAAAGGAAAAACTTTAGCTACGTTTTAGAAGTCTTTGTTGAGTTGTGTGTTGAATCTTTTGTGAGATCTGAGAGGTGTTTATCTTCAAACACACACATAGAGCTATCAAGATCAAGATTCACATCAAGAACTCGATGATTGCTTCAGTTGCTACGTAAAGAACTTTCAAGAAGAACTGAAACCTTTGTGAGGTGTCTCAAAGTCACAAGTAGGAGAACTCGTGATTGTTGTAGATCAAGGAAAAAAGTAGTCCGTGAACTCGGAGCTGTCATATGGTTGTAGTAGTAAGTTTTCTACACAAAATAGCAATAGGATGTTAGTAGTCTAAATCTTATTGTACAAATTTCAATTCTTTCATAGTGGATATATTTTTATCTTGAGGATAGCTAGGTTAAATTCTACCCAGGTTTTTTACTGGTTTGGTTTTCCTGGGTCATCAAATCTATGTGTTCTTTACTTTCTACATTATAATTGTTTTACACATATTTGTTTAAACTAGATTTAATTAACATACTTGTTAATCAACTTGGCTTAATATTAGATTAAACATATTGTGTTTAGGGGTCTAAAAACTAACAATTATTATTATTATTATTATTATTATTATTATAGATACGTGTCAACCCTTATAGAAAACATTTAATTTATGAGGAATAATATCAGTAGTTGAATTGTTTTTTTTTTTTTAGAAACAATTTATTTACTATCTACCCAATCACCCTAGGCTTCAAGGCTTGAGGTCAAGGTTTCCCAAAATAACTCACATAAAGCTTGGAAAATTAATGTTAATAGAACGATTCCATAAAAACACATCCAATTATATACATAACACATAATAGTTGCAAAAGGATGAGTAATGTTGCCAAAGAAGTAAAATTTTAAGTGGATTTCAATTAGCTCAACTGTTAAAGTTTCTGATGGTTGAATAAAATATCTGGGGTTCAATCCTCACCTACACCAAAAACCGATTGGTGTTTTAGTCAGATAATTGAACTATCATCAAGAGTGGACGACATAGGTTGAAACTCTCTCTAAACAAAAGTAAAATTTTAAAAATTATGACATTGTCATCTTAACGTTTGTAGTGTTAATTTAGCCCTTTTATATGCGTACTATTAAAATCCAAATGAAACATTCCTTTATAATTCAAATAAAACAATTAAGAGTAAAATACTATTTTGGTCTCTAAACTTTAATAAAAGTTTGTTTTTGTCTCTAAACTTTAAAAAGTTCTTTTTTCATCTCTAAACTTTATAAAGAGATTTTTCAATAGTTTAGAGACAAAAATAGGGATAAAAAAAGAACTTTTTTCAATAGTTTAGGGAAGAAAAACAAACTTTTAGTAAAGTTTAAAGATATAAATAAAATGTTTTTAATAGTTTAGGAATGAAAGATGAATTTTTCAATAATTTAGAGATGAAAAATGAAATTCTTAAAGTTTAGGGAAGAAAAACAAAGTTTTAGTAAAATTTAGGGACTAAAATAGTATTTTACCCAACAATTAAAGAAATTTAAACCATAAAAGACTTTAAGGCTTCGTTTGGGGGTTCATAAATAAATGGAATGGAATGAAATATACTGCATACCTTCTAGTATTTTGTAGATAAAGTTTATCAAAGAAAAAAAAAAGTATTGTGTATAGAAAAACCTAAAAGAAGAGACAGATCTTCTAACATTTGGTAGTACGGCATACACTTCTAGAAAACATTTGATGGAAAAGAGGCTTATTTAGAGGCTAGGTTATGGACCTCAAAAAATTCAATGTTGGTGTACTTTTTATAATGTTTTTCATTGATCAATTATCATTGACAGTTGTTATTAGGTAATTTGTCACACCAAGAATCATGTAATTTATTGCCATAACCTGCTCTTCTTTCTTGCAAGAACCACGACTCAAATCTCCTATACCTTATTATTGTAAAAAAAAAAAAAAATGTGATTCTTCACTAAATCTCCTAATGGAGAGATAATATTTATATAACTTAAAGAGCTTAAGAAGTGATAATCATTATAATAATACCTTTATAAATATATTTCTTTTTTCAACCGATTAATGTTATACTCACAAATAAAAATATGTTTTTTGAATAAATATGATACAATTTAAACTTATAGCATTCGTTCCATGATAATTAGTTTTATGACCAAAATACCAATTGAATTTTTAGTGTAGACAGAGTTCGAACCTCAAATCCCTTATTTAACAACTTTAACAAGTTGTGGGAAAAAAAATTAGCACATAGTGAACTTTATTTAAATTTCAAACAATTAAAAATTGCGTAATAAACCTTCAAACCAAAGTGTTCAATGACGTGCTCATTAGTATGTATCTTACCAGCCACTAATTTGGTAAAAATTTCCCCATAATAAAAGTACCGATCTATTTCAGTTGTATCAAGGATTTTCTAAATGTTTCGACCAGTACAAAATAAAATAATTATAAAATTATAAAAGAGTTATAAAAACAAGTTATTTGAGCTAATGCGTTGGGTTAGTGAACTTGGTTTATAAAAATACAAATAAACGGTCCATCGATACTAACCACTACCAAAATATTTTGTTCTTCTGTCCAAACCAAAGTGACCTCCAATACAATTTTGATTTTGATGAGTTTTATTTTATGCTCCTCCCACCAAAGAATTTTATTGACAGTTTATTGTAAAGTGATTGTTCACCAAATAACTATTAGGAAAACAGAGAAAAAAGAATATGAAATTTGATGAATTTCTGTATATTGCATCGAATGAATAAGAATTACAGTGCTCTGTATTTATATATACACGAGTAAAAGAAAAGAGAAGGAACTAAAAGAGCTAACTAACTAATTATTGACTACCCTCCAATCCTAACTAACAGAACTAACAACCACCCACGTGAGTTCCTCAAAAAAAAAAAACAACCACCCACGTGCTGTCCACATGCCAGTTACTAAAGGTATACACAATAATACAAAACTACACGTCGTATAGGACAAAATAAGAACAAGCATACAAACTCTGCTCACTGTCGTTTAAGCAGAGTTGTGGACTTTCTTCTTCCCTTGATCTTGTAATTTGTCCTGACCCTTGCTGTTCTTCTTTGTAGTATCTTGACAATAACATTTTAAGTGATTGTTCATCTATAATGTTTCTTCACATTCCTGTTCACAAATAGATTTTTAATACCATAAATTTATCACGCTTATTTTGAAATAAAATTAAATATACAATAATTAAAAATAATGTAGATAATCTTACACCTGTACCTGTGCCGCTTGTTGCTAGCTTTCTTGGTAGGTTAATTCTAGGATTTCTCTCATCCTCTCCATAGTAGGGCTTGCGTACAAAGTTACAAACCCAACATGAAACTCTCTTTGTAACAAGTAGGGGTAAGAGGACTCAAGAATCATGACATGAGGAACGAATAGTTCCACTAAATAAGTTATAATTGGGTGTTCGTTGTGATCATCTATATTGTCTAGTTCTACCATTTAAATACCAGTTTAGGACTCCACTCATGTTTGCAAAACACAAACTTATCCAATCCAATTATATAACTCGGGGCATCACACTTGGTCAAGTGGATTGCATATGTACCAAACACATTGATACAGCTTGCTATCAGAGCACAAAAGCAAGCCATTGAACAAGGCTACAACAATAACTGGCTGCTTCTCTTAATGGTCGGAAACAAGGGTGGAAACTAAGAGAGTCTCCAAGGTTTATGAAGCGATTCAAAATATGTGAAGTCCATTGTAAATTTGTCCTATATTGTGTGGAATAAGAGTCCAGAAAGTTTGTTGGATTATGGCAAAGAAAGAAAGGCATAGGGCAAGAGGAATTTAAATTTACAAACAAACAACATATATTGGTTTCGTTGTCATAGTTGTACATAACAAAGAAAGCAACGAACGAAGTAAGGTTAGAGATCAGAGAGAGCCAACCAAGTTTTTGAGGATTTCTATCAAATTAAAGTGAGTCCTAGAACCTTTGAGGTGTTCAATGGAGGTAGGTTATGTTCTTGTTTCTCGGCTTCACGCCTTCACAGTGCTACCAACTTAGCCATGATCGAATTTGCTAGCACTAGTACAAAACCTCATTACTATTTGTCCGAGAACCACTATATATAGTTTGAGAGGGGAAAAGTAGCAGCGTAAAAGGAACACCATGCGGCTAAACGTTTTCAGAGGATTGGGCCAATATTTTCTGCTTACAATACTATGGGCAAGACAGTTACTTGGCCCAAAGTCCTAACAGAATTTTTTATTTTTAGATTTTTTTTTTTAACCTGCAACAATGAGTGAAAAACAATTTAAGGAACCATTTTAATCTCAAATACCCAGATAAATTATTCAATTATAAAATATCCTTATAAAATTTTATTTTTAATTAAAAGATTCAACTCTTTTTTATTTAATAATTTATTTTTGAGGTAACTAAATGATTTTTTTTTTTTTTAGAAAGTCATTGATTATAATCGACTAAGTTACCTCCTATCTTTGCCATAATAATAATAATAATATTAGTCTTTGTTTTATTATTAAAGATCTTCGATAGACTATGTGGTCATTGTGGAGGCTAGGACTTCGAATTTTTTGTGCCCAATGAGAGCCATGTCCTGATACTTCTTCGTTAAGCCAATTCCAAATTAGCTAGATACAATGGATAAAACTCAAATACATTAAGTTATATAAAGGATACATTATATACTTTAAGTTTCTTAGGCTGTGTTTGTTTCGTGTAAAATGTTTTCCGGAAAATATGTATTTTCCGGAAATGCTATTTTCCGGAAAAGGAAAATATTTTTAAGTGTTTGGGTGAATTATGAAAATTGTTGTGAAAAATATTTTCATGTGTTTGGATGTGTTAGGAAAATGCTATTTTCCAGAAAATTTTTTACATTTTCCGGCTACAACAACAACACCAACAACAACAACAACAAAAAATTCCGGCAACAATAACAACAAATTCCGGTTCCGGCGACAACAACAACACCAACGACAACAATAACAAAAAATTCCGGCAACAACAATGATAAATTTTGGCTCCGGTGACAACGACAACAACAACAACAACAACAACAAGTTCATTAAAAAAAAAAACAACAACAACAATCAAATTAAAAAAACAACAACAACAGCAATCAAATTAAAAAAAAAAAAAAATAAAAAAAAATAAAAAAAAAAAAACAGAGAGATCGAGGAAGAGAGAGCGTGGAGGCGATGGGGCGCGATCGCGATGGGCTCTGGGCTTGGAGGCGATGGCGCGATCGAGGAGACGACGTGCGATGGCGCGATGCGATCGAGGAGGCGACGGCGCGATGCGATCGAGGAGGCGACGGCGCGATGCGATCGAGGAGGCGACGGCGCGATGCTCCGGGCTTGCGATTGCTCTGGGTCGTGCGACTGCTCTGGGTGGTCGCTGGTCTGGGTCGTTGGTCTGGGTGGTCGTGCAACTGCTCTGGGTTGCGATGGGTTGCGCTGAGTCGAAGGTCGTGCGATTGCTCTGGGTTCGTGGGTTGCGCTGGTCGCCGGCGGTTGCTCGTGCGAAGGTCTGGTCTGGGTCGCTGGTCTGGGTCGCTGGTCCGGGTCTTTCTTCACGCTCTCTCTTCCTCTGTTTTCCGGAAAATACCATTTGAAGTGAAAATAGAGGGTGAAAAGAATTTCACCCGTTGGAGCCTTATTTTCCGGTCAAACCTGAATTGATTTTCAGTTGACCGAATTTTCCAAATTTGCCAAACACCCAAATTTTACGGAAATGGTTTTCCGGAAACACTTTGAAGTCAATTCAAACACAGCCTTAATTGAATTCTAACGTCTAATGCAGGGATGGACCCAGGTGGGGGCCGTGGGGGCTAGGCCATCCCGGGCCCAAAAAAAAAAAATTAGTAGTTTAATTTTCAGTAAAAAAATAAAAAATTTAGACTTTGGCTTTCTTAATGTATACCATATAAATGTGTATTTATTTATTTATTTTTTTCGCTTATCTCCCGGCCCCCCTAGCTTAAAATCTTGAGTCCGTCCTTGATCTAATGCTATATCTAAGTTTAATACCAAGGGCCAACTCAATGTCTTAGAGGACTTAAGGCGATAACACTAAGTGAGACTTTTCTTGTATACTACTATTTAAGAGGCTTCCCTTGTTTGGGATCTTCATTTTTTTTTTGTTCAAAAATGCTCCTAAACTCCTATATTTAAGTAAAGACAAAATTAAAAGACACTACAATAAAAATACAATTCTAACTCCCACTAAAACATTGCCTAAAAAATAAAGTTACTCTCCTATTGATTTTCAAATTGCTTTATCCACTTATAAATTAAATTCTCAAAATAAAATTTATATATATAAAATAAAAACACTTTTTTTTTTTTGCTACAAAATAAATGTGTAATATTTGTTCATTTTTTTAAACTAACCTCATGACACTCCTGGTTGTATTAATAGTTCTAAATGCATAATAAAATTATTTTTAAAAAAAAAGCCTCATCGCACACATGAAGCATGTGTGATGAGGCTAGCATATTTAAATATTAATTTAAAATTTTTATTTAAATTTTGATATAATTTTTTTTCATTTATATCTATTTTTCTTACTTTTAGATATGTAAAACACTAAAATTACTAATTAAGTTTTTGTTTTCAAGTTTCGCTAATATTTTCTTTTCAATTAATTTTATGGCTAATCAACTAATTCTTTCATCTACTTTATTATTTTCTTCATTTTCTTCTAAATGTTTTCAAGTTTCACTAACATTTCCTTTTCAATTAATTTTATGGCTAATCTACTAAAAATTATGTGATTGAAAATTTTAATGAAAATTATAATTTGAAAATTAATATTTTTGTTAACATATACTCTATCGAATTTTTTTGACATGGAGCATCTCATAAAGAAACAAAGAAATTGAAGTTGGAATTTTAAAAAATAAAAATAAAAAATGTAATAGATATGTATGAAATGTAAGAATATGAAGAGTACTTTACCGCAAAGCAAGTACAAAGAAAAAGCTCAGAGAAAGTGAACAAAACAAAGCAAAGTAGAACAAGAGAAATAGAGTTTTTAAAGAAGAAACCTGAAGGAATGGACTTAGTGTCAGCTTAGCCTCAACGACAACACTCAACATAGAAGATGATCTAGACTGCGCTTAGGAAGTTAATGTTTTTTTATACAAAGAATCACTTTTCATGATTCCATCCATCCATCTATACAAAGAAGATTGAGGTATAAGATTGAAATTTTTTTTGTATTTTGATTTTCGTTTTGTTTCCTTGAGAGAGAGAGAAAGAGATTTTTCAGCTTCTATGTGTGGAAGATTAATGATTATTGCACCTTAGAACTCCCAAATAGAATAGGAACTGTTAGTCGCACACATTTAATGAAAATTTTTATTTTTTCTTTAACAAAAAAATATTTTTTATTTATACATTAATATTTGAGGCATGATTAATATTTTCACAAGCAAAGCCATATTTCTATTGATTAAAATTCAGGGTCTTTTTTCTTCATTTGGGACCTTGTTTATTTTTTGACCAAAAAAAAATTACCTTTCATTTATTGGTTGATATTTAAGGTTTAATTAATTTTTTTATAAATAAATAGGAGAAATTATTGTGTACTTCCGGAGTACCATAAATACGTACTCCCTCCTCTCACATGAATAGTGGATCCCACTAATTAAATTCATGGTAGGACCCACCCTTCATGTGAAAGATAATAGTACGCATTTATGGTACTTCGAAAATATTTAATAATTTTTCAATAAATAGATACCTTTATTTGTTAAAATTTCGTTGTATTTTTTCACTTGGGTCTAGCCAACTTAATTACTTATCTTTCTAATTTCCTTATACAATAAGAATGAAATATTTGAATTTGAATTATATTACAAGGCTGTTGACCGTGTCTTACTAATTAAATCTATAAATGAGACCTACTAATAATAATAGGTATGCATTCTCATTAAGAATGCTAAAGGCTATAAATATTAAATTTTAACATCAAGTTTGTAAAAAGCACCAAAAAGCAAGCTACAAAAAACATGCTACACTTTAAAATTAAAAAAAAAAATAGCAACTGAGCTATTCCAATCTTTAAAAAAATATTATTATTTTAATGCTTGTGGTGGAAAATGTGGTTTGTGTAGTTGTTTTTTATTATTTTAATGAGTAATTTATATTATTTTAAACGTAATGGTAAAAAAATAAATCTTTGGATGTTGAGTATATTAAAAAATGAGTTGTTAAAATTGATAAAGTAATTTCTTAAAATACTAAATGGTAAAATTTAAAAAAAAAAAAATTATGCAAAAATTTTGAAAATTTTTGATGAGAATGCTGTGGTGTCCTATAATTTCTAATTTTAGCAAAAGTCATACGTTTACGGTTTTTTTTTTTTGGTAAACACACGTTTACGGTTATACCAATGTCGATCACACCAACTGCATTTTTTTTCGTACAAATTCAGGAAAAAACGTGTCCTTACGTTTTTCATCTCTCATACGACAGAAAGGAACCAACAGAATTCAGCCACGTTTGCAGAATCTAGTCATGATATCGATATATTGAACAATCAATCTCAAACTAAAAAACTAGATCCCACTCCTGCTACTTGCTTCGTTCACAACTGAGTTCCAGTGCAATCCGACTTAAACTTAATCCCTGTTCCTTTGAGATATATAAAGATCTTAAAATCAAACACACCAATAAAACTATGCCACGTAATCAACCAATTATCTAAAACTGGGACCCATCAAAAAACACACACATCTCTGGGCTTCACCAACCAATCCAATGCCACCAAATAGTCCCAAAAAATTAGCAAAATCTCCATTAAGCCCTTTTTTGTTTCCCTGGAAAACTCTATACTCCTCCAAAGCGAATCTCTCTCTCTCTCTCACTGCTTTTAGATTATATTGTAGCTCTTTCTTTGTTTCTTCAGTTACCTCTAGCAATTTTTTTTTCCTTCCAAATTTAGAATATTTAATTATTTATTAAATTTTTATATGAAAATTTAACCACTTGTAAATTATGCTATTCTCTTGCACTAAGCCATGTTGAAAAGCTGAATTTTCTCTCCCTTCTTTTCTTTTCAATTTTTATTGGAAATTTAAATTTTCACTCTTAATGAAAATTTTATTTAAAAATTTGAAATTTTGTCTTCTTTCAGTTGATATGTTCAGTTACCTATAGCTCCATTTCTTTTAATAGAAAAAAAAAAAAAAAAAAAAAAAAAAAAAAAAAAAAAAAAACTAAAATTTTCCCAAGAAAATTTCAAGCTCCATATGCTTTCTCGTGAACCAAACAGTCCACGTTAATTACTATTACAACCCAAAATGCCTCTAGTTCGACTAAAAAAGCCTACTAAAACAGAGAAGAATTCTGGGTCGAAATCCAAGTCCAATATAAACCAATATGTAAAGCCCGAAAAGGAAATAGAAGAAGAAACCATTGACAAGAAGAATGGAAGAGTGAAGGAAAACAATAGGAAGAAGAAGAGGGAGTGGTCTTGCGTGGACAGCTATTATTGGTTGATAGGGTTTGTGTGCACAGTATGGTGAGTGGTGGTGTTGCTTTACAATGCTATGCCTTCATCATTGCCTCAATATGTGACTAAGAATATCACCGGGCCGATGCCAAACCCCCCGGGTTTGAAGTTGAAGAAGGAAGGGCTGATAGCGAAGCACCCCATGGTTTTCATGCCGGGAATTGTGACCAGCAAGCTTGAATTGTGGGAAGGGCATCAGTGTGCTAAAGGGTTGTTGAGGAAAAGGCTGTGGGGTGGTACTTTTGGAGAACTATATAAAAGGTATGGACATTGCCACTATGTACTATCATAGTATTTGTTTGTGTATGTGTGTGAGCTTTTTGGGGTTATTTGAAAGTGAATGGTGGAATGTGACATTGTGTTTGATGCAAGAATACTTTTATATGGTAGCTAAAGATTAGCATCTTTATAATTTTTTTAGGATAATTTGAGTTGTGGGGTGGTACCTTTGGAGAAGAAGAGTATGAGAAATTGGTTGTGTGTGCATGTGTGAGTTTGTGAGTGTTTTGGGGTTATGTGAAAATGAATGGTGGAATGTGACATTGTGTTTGATGCAAGAATTCTTCTTATGGTAGCTCTAGGTTAGCATATTTTGTAGTTTCTACTTTTTTAAGACAATTTAAATGGGGATTTTATTTCACTCATATTGGTGTTACTCTAGAATATCCTTATCCATTAGTACCCTCTATGTTTCAATCTTACTCTTATATGTTTGTTGAATTTTGCATAAATAATATATGCTGGAGAAGTGTGTAAGAAGTATATATGGTCTATGCCACTATGTGCTGTCATAGTAACCGGTTGTGTGTGTGAGTTTGTGAGTTTTTTGGGGTTATGTGAAAGTGAATGGTGTAGTGTGACATTGTGTTTGATGCAAGAATACTTTTATATGGTATCTCAAGCTTAGCATCTTTTATAATTTTTTTAGTATAACTTGATTGTGGAATTCTTAAAAAATCTTATCTAGTAATTTTGAAATCTCTGTTTTTAGGATGATTTCATTGTAGATTCTGGCATGTCATTGACATTTAAATATTGAGACTATTTTCATTTCAAAATGATGGATAGGATTTTAGAAACTTTATGGTGGAATTATTTAATAACTCTGGAATATACTAATTCATTAGTACCATCTCTGATGTTTTAATCTTCCCCATATATGTTTGTTTAATTTGCCATATATGTATATATAGTTTCATGAATTATGGAGATTGAAACAATTGAAAATATATGATTATTTTAGAATTTTTCCTTGATGCAATGTGCATAGACATTGTATTAAACTTATGCATAGACATTTTATATTTTTAAGATAAATTCAAATGAATTTTATTTGATTAACAGTTTTGAACATGTGTCATTAGGGTTCTCATTAACAAAACATTTTTATTATTATTAGTAGCATATAAGGTGTTAATTTTGAGGGTATTAATGGTAATGTGTGATTGGATATTTAGGAGTAATTACTCTGTACTATGGGATTTCTCTTGTATAGAATAAGGGATTCCATGGATAAAATTTGGGCTAAGATGTGCCATTCAAGTGGAAGAAGTTGGAGTATTGAATTATTTTTTAATGTTCATAGGTTGAGTGCTCACTACAACAAAATTTATTTTTAGTGACGAAAAAATTCGTCACTAAAAGTCCAGTTTTTCGTCACTAAGAACCTTTTGCGACGAAATTGGACTTTTAGTGACAAAACTCATTTCGTAGCTGAAACTCTGTCACTAAAAGTCCTGGCGACGAAAAAATTGTCACAAAAAGTCCGATTTGTTTTTTAAAAAAAAACTTTTAGCCATGAAAAAGTTTTGTCGCTAAATGTTTTCCTCGCTAAAAACACTATTCAGTGACGAAATATTTCGTCACTAAAAGCACCTTAGTTTATTAAATCATATTTAGTGATGAATAATTTCGTCACTAAAACTATGTTCAGGTACATATAGTGACAAAAAAGTTTGTTACTAAAACTATTTTTAAGAAAATCCAAGCAAATATACCGACGAAAATTTTCATCACTAAAACCATTTCTTACAAAAATTTGCTACATTTAGCAACGAAATATTTCGTCACTAAAACAATTTTTTGTTGCTATATTTTGTGACGAAAAAATTCGTCACTAAAACTTATTTTCTGTTTCTATTTTTTTTTTATGGTTTTGATATTAACCTATAACCTATCATTATATTATTAAAACCTCACATTTGAATAACACATTTATTTCAACAACACATTTATAAAAGAAGATCCATACATTCCACAAGTAAAAAATAAAATAAGTATCTAATTCAAACTTCTTCCATACAATAATTGTTTGCAACACATACAATAACTCAAGATGTTTTATAACAATACAAAAAGTATAGCATAATATAATTAGAACTAATGGAAAATGTCCTCATATGTCTTCAAGTAGTGCCAAAAGTAAATCCCCTAAAAGCCACCAATAAGAAATCTGCACAAATATAAAAACAATACTACATTAAAATCATAAAGTAAAAACATTAACTATGTTATAAGAAACATGTCTAACAATGCATTAAGAGTAGTCACACCAATGGATTAAAATCACAACTCCTAATGTATAAGTTGTAGAAAGCAAATATAGATTTTCAAGTGTAATATAATACAATTAGTTTCAAATAATATATCAATAAAAACAGTCACACCATGTAGTATGGGTCAATTGCTAAAATAAAGTACTAACCAAAAAGTGTTTTAACTTAAAATTGAACCACCCCCATAAGTAAAAACGCCATCATAACCTTACTCCTCAAAAAGTTAAGAATATTCTTTTGAATCTTTTCTTGCTTAGCTAGTGCCTCTTGGTCCCTAACTCGCTCCTCTTGGTCCCTAGCTCTTGCCTCTTTGAGCTCAATTATCTCATTTTCTAGCCGTTGGATATACTCCACCGAAAAATTAGATGAGGCGGTGGTTACTAGAGAAGAGGAAGGTCTCATGCCAGGTCCTTTTACAATACTGGACTTCTTATTAAAAACCAAGTTTGAGATCTTCTCTTGTGTAAGGGGAATTGCATTCAGATCTTGACAATGATCCTCTTACACTTTGAGAATATTTTCATATCATTTGAAAGAGAGAAAGAAACAAATAATCACAACATTAATACTACATATGTTATAGCTTTACAAACATGATAGGGATGGAATGATACATGTACATATGTCGCTTCATCCTCATGGTGTATCCACATATTTGTATTTGGATTGAAATCAACCTCTTTGAAGATTTTTGCCAATTCAAGAACTTAACCGTCATTATTATTTGTCTGATTAATTAACATTCAAGTGTTAGATAGATATATTTAATTAATCACAACATGTAATATACTAAGGTTTAAGAAAATGAAAAAACACGCATCTCCTCATCAACCCTAACAGTAAGTGCCTTTATCCCGTATCTATGTTTGCCTGAAGTTTTCTTCTTATTTTCAGAGTTCTTTCTTAATTTTTTTCTAATAAACAACATTTAAGATATTTATTAGATCATAAATAAAACAATATACATTTACTTTATTTAAGTATTAATCTAATCAGTTGACAACATAATATAGTAAACATTGGATAATAATAATATGCGCATAAATAATTTACCAGCCAATTCTAATTGGTCCATCTCCTATCAATGAGTTTAGTCCACTGCTCAAGTGTGGCATTTTTTGGCAGATGGCTTATTGCATAGTCCGCACCATGAGATTGTACGAGCTTTTATAAGCCTGATGCAACTTGTTGGAGTTACAACTCAATAATCTTCCACATTTTATATTTAATATTTTCGTTATCAAGTTGGAATCTCCTTGTAACTCAAACTGATCCTGTAAAATGAAATGTATATGTATTATAAAAATATTATTATATGAATTTAATTGCTTAGTGACAACAAAGACAAGTGAGACGTTATTATTGTAAATTTACCGCGATATTTTAAAGTACCACGTCTCTTGTAGCAACATCAACATTTTTCCAATTTTTCACATTGTAATTGGACAAATTAATTCGCACTTGTATGACAATTTGATTGACAAGCTTGCACGCATTCTTCCCAACAAGAGCATCATATTCTGCAGCTATACGTACTGGCAGCTTACTACTTTTTCAACAAGTGCCCGTACTGCTATACCACGTGTTGTTCTACGGGTATTTCTGCTAGTAAATCATATTTAAACATTATTAATGTTAAAAAATTATACATTCCATGTACATTATAGCTAAATTAAGTGAAGTATAATTTCAATAGTAAAAACATGGTGCAGTTGTAATTAAGTATGTAACTACCAATCATGCTGGTTAATGCCCCGGTAGTTTGCGCCTCCACACTAGAAGAACTTTGGGCATGAGGATTTGCTTCAGGAGGTGTTTCTGTAGATTGGACCACTGAGATAGATGCCTTACCTCGTGAGCGTGTATATCGTCCTGGTGCCATCTGTAATTAATAAACATACATATAATGGAACAATAAAGTCATTACAAGTAATGGAACAATAAAGTTATTATCATCTATTTTACCTTATGGAACATCTATTGTACCTTATGGATTACAGAATTAGATGACTCATCATCATTGTCATCATCACCAATAGGTGGTACATAATCATCATCTACCACAACACTAGCTCTACTTTTTTTTCCTTTTGCGCAATTGGACTGAACAGAATCCTTTAGAGAAGTTGAGATGCGCTTCAATCCCAAAGCATCAAATATCTCTTGGTTTTGCCTCATTCTATCCAATTTTGTCATCTCATACCTCGGTATATTATGAGTGTATTTGGCCTTTTTGGGCATTTTTTGAAACTATGTATTGACATAAAATATAAGTACAATTGCTATTAACTTAACATCATAGTCCCCATTATTATCCATATCAAGCAATTCACAAGTGCAAAATTTAAACACAATTGCTACTAACTCAACACAACAAATAACTACATCAATATCCATATCAAGAGTGAGCACTGGAAACAATGATTGAAGATTCAGACGGAGGGACTTCCGACCAGGTAAGCAGATCGGTGGTGGATGTGTGAGGTGGCGGTTTGAATCAGAAGCTAGGAAGGTGAAGGGTCAGAGTCGGAAGGTGAAAGGGTCGTAGATAGGGGAAGGCGAAGGGACGGTCGGAGATTGAAAGGCGGAGGGATGGTAGGCGAAGCGATGGTCGGAGATAGGAAGGCGAAGGGACGGTCGGCAAGTGGCTTGGTTTTCGACAGTGGTGGCTCGGTTGGGGAAGGCTTGAAATTTTGGGAGCTGAAATAAAAGGGGGAAGGGAAGGAATAAACGGGGGAAGTGAAAAAAAAATGGGTTTATATTCACATCTTTAGCAACGAACTTGTTCCGTCGCCAATGCCCATTTCTTCGTCACAAAAGGTATGGTTTTTACGTTTTTAGCAACGAAGGTCCATTTCGTCACTAAAAAACCCAGACTTTGTTAAGATTTTTAGTGACGAAATTCCTATTTCGTCACCAAAGCATACTTTTAGTGACGAATTGTAATTTCGTCACTACAACAATGAAATGAAAACTTGTGATTTATTTTTAGCGACGATTTTTTTTCCATCTCTAATTCTACCTTATAGCAACAAAATAATTTTCGTCACTAATACTATCCACATCGGTACCTACAGTGACAAAATATTTCGTCACTAAAAATTTCAACTTTTAGCGACAAAATATTTCGTCACTATAGATTAATTAAGTTCGCGCCAAAGTTTCCCCCGCTGGTGCCCATTTTTAAGACCATAATAGCGACGAAAATTATTTTTCGTCGCTAAATGTTATAATTTTTTTTCCATTATTAGTGACGAAATTCATATTTCGTCCCTAAATCTGTATTTTTAGCGACGAAAAATATTTCCTCAATAATTTTCGTCACTAAAAATATATTTTGTTGTAGTGGCGGTTGGGGGGAATGGGGAGGAATGTGATTGGTGTGGATTGGAGCTTATTTGTGTAGTGATTAATGGGTCATGCAATAATCTTAATTATTTATAATTAGGTGAGTCAACTAGTTTATTCTTAGCAATAACTGAATGACTTCTTGTTAGTATAAGTGATTGACAGGTTGAGAATTAATAAGAAAGTTGCCTTGTTTAGTAATGGTGTGTAGAATTTTTTGAATATGGCTAGTCGGTAGGCTTTGGTTGTGATTGTTTTCCACATTTTTTATTCATTTGTTTATTTCTTTAGTATTGTTATTTTGGATTGTTTTCCTTTTTTGGCATCCAATTTAGTCAAAACAAACAGTCGATTGTTAACAACTTGCTTGGTCTAGTAATGATGTCTTTAACCCGTTGTTATAACCATGGAGTTTTCAATAATAAAAAATTCACACTACTACACACCCTTAGGGTACGTTTGGTATGCTGTAATAGCTCCTGTAATAAAATAGTTATTCAAGTGTAATAACAGTTCGATCATTTGGTTGCATCTTTATTACATGGATTAGTTATTACATTAGAATGACTATTCTTTAAATTGAAGAATAGCTATTCCTCTTTAAATTGAAGAATAGTTATTTCTCTTTAAAATGGATATAATAGTTATTCCTTAGTGCATATAATATGTTTTAAAATTAATATATTTCCAAAAATATAAAGTTTCCTTATACATCATCTTTTACAAGTTTTCTATATGTAGCAACCAAACTTATGAATAGTAATAGTTATTCCATTACAATACAATGTCTTCTATTCCTAGTAATAAAAATTAATATTCCTAATGTAATCTACATTTAGTGTACCAAACATACCTTTAGTGCGATAATAATTCCACAAATATAAGTACTTATGGGGTGCGAGGGGCAAGGGTCGGGATTCAAGTCTCCAGAAGAGAGCTTCACACACATATACACTTAAATTAGGTTAGAATAGAATTTCTATCTTATATCAAGAAAAAATAATAAAAATTTCACATCCTTAAAACGAGACATAACCTTGAAACTAACTCCACGTATAATTTTACCTAGATACAATGGATAATAGGGATGGCAATTTTTGTCTGACCCGCGGGTACCCGGCCCGGCCCGGCCCGACCTTAATGGGCTGGGTTTTACCCGATCCGATTAAGAATAGGGTCGAGTATGGGTTTAAAAAAAAAAAAAAAAAACCCGAAACGAGTCCAGGTCGAGTCGGGTTTTATAAAAAATTCGAAACCCGACCCGAAACCTGGCCCAAATATAACCCGGTACCCTGAAATTACAAAAATACCCCAATATATATATATAGTTATAACTAACCCTAAGTCCCTCATTTGTTCAACAGCGCCTCCTTCAGTCCCTCTTCACCCTCACGCCTCACTCCCTCATTTCAACTCATGCAGTCACCCTCACTACCTCACAAAAGCATGCAGAAACTTTCATCAAATCCCGAGCTCATCTTCTTGACGATTAAATCTAGAATTGAAAACCCTATCTTCAATTGGCGGAGAGTACAAGAACAAGTCCTTTAACTTATGCCGAACCCTAACCTCTTTGCTACTATTCTTATTGTTGTTGTTGTTGTTGTTGTTGTTGTTGTTGTTTCGCAATGTGGGATTGGGATCGACGTCCATCTTTGACGGTGAGTCGTTTTGGCGAGAGAATCGTTAGTCCATGCGGTTAAGGAGCATCCGGAGAGTCTTGCGGCGACGGAGATGGATGACTGGACTCGTCGACGGGCTTCGAGTAGGGCTTCCAGCGACTACCGCGCACTGAGTTGCAAGGAGCTTGAATTTCTGCTAGGTAGCCATTTTTATAGACAGAAAAAATTGTGGGTGTAGTAGAGTAGCAATAGTTGCTTGTGAAGGAGAGAAACTATAAAGCGAGATCTGAGTAGGGAATATGATTGGCGTTGGATTTGGAATATACATGCTTGCAAAAATAAATTTGGGCTGCAATTTTTTTTTTTCTAAGTTGGGCCACGATTTGGGCCGCTGATGGGCCCAAATCTGGCAGGGCTTAACGGGGCCCGTGGGCCCCGGTTGGGGCAGGTCCGGATCTCAAAAAAAACCCGCTTAGTAAACGGGCCAGGTTTGGGCCGCGAGTCGGGTCCGGGTATGGAAAAACCTAGCTCGAACCCGACCTGTTGCCATTCCTAATGGATAAAACTCAGATACATTAAGTTATACCATGGATAAATTATATACTTTAAGTTTCTTAATTGAATTCAAACATCCAATGCTATATCTAAGTTTAATACCAAGGGTCGGCTCAATGTCTTAGAGGACCTAAGGCGATAACACTAAGTGGGACATTTTTTTTTTCCTATACTGCTATTTAAAGGGCTTTCACTATTTGGGATCCTTATTTTTTTTGTTCAAAAATGTCCTTACATTCCTATGTTTAAATAGAAACAAAACTAAAGCACAATACAGTAAAAATACAACTCTAACTCCTACTAAAACATTGCCTAAAAAATAGGGTCACTCTCTTATTGATTTTCAAATTGCTTTGTCCACTTATAAATTAAATTCTCAAAATAAAAATTATATATATAAAAAATAAAAACACAGGTTTATTTTTTGCTACAAAATAAATGTGTAATATTTGTTCATTCTTTGAAGCTAATCTCATGGCACTCCTGGTTGTATTAGTAGTTCTAAATATGTAATATTATGACATAATAAAATTTAAAAAAAAAAAAAAAAAAAAAAAAAAGCCTTGCACGAAACGCATGTGATGAGGCTAGTATATTTAAATATTAATTAAAAATTTTATTTAAATTTTGATATAATTTTTTTTTCATTTATATCTATTTTTCTTACTTTTAGAGATGTAAAACACTAAAACTACTAATTAAGTTTTTGTTTTCAAGTTTCGCTAACATTTTCTTTTCAATTAATTTTATGACTAATCAACTAATTCTTTCATCTACTTTATTATTTTCTTCTAAATGTTTTTAAGTTTAACTAACATTTCCTTTTCAATTAATTTTATGGCTAATCTACTAAAAATTATGTGACTGAAAATTTTAATGAAAATTATAATTTGAAAATTAATATTTTTGTTAACATATATACTTTATAGAATTTTTGGACGTGGATCATCTCATAAAGAAACAAAGAAATTGAAGTTGGAATTTATCTTAAAAATAAAAAATGTAATTGATAAGTATGAAATGTAAGAATATGAAGAATACCTTACCGCAAAGCAAGTACAAAGAAAAAGCTCAGAGAAAGTGAACAAACCAAAGCAAAGTAGAACAAGAGAAATAGAGTTTTTAAAGAAGAAACCTAAAGGAGCGGACTCAGTGTTAAGCTTAGCCTCAGCGACCGCAGCTTAGGAAGTTAATGTTTTCTTATATAAAGAAACACTTTTGATGATTCAAAGAAATCCACCAATATGCCGCACGATACTCCTTCACTCGGACGGCAACCTGTACGAAACAAAAGAGAAAAACCTGTCGAAGGACACCGGCGTGGTGCCGGCCAAATACCCTCCGAAGGTCAAGTTAGAACTTCTTTTTAACTCTAGAGTGCTAGAGAGGGTTTAATTATGCGTACCTTGGCTTGTGAGGGTATTGGGGCTTTTATAGTAGTAGATGGTTGACCTCTCTTTCGTGGTTCGGAAGTCTTTTCCTTATAGGATTCTTCTTGTAGAATCCTAAACGTGATGGACAAATCCCCCCCTTATAGGGAAGATTTTTACCAAATACATAAGATTTCCGGAGTCCTACTAGCGCAAGGACTCTATTTGGGCCCTTATGAGAGCAGGCCAAATTGCCCCCCTTGAGGGGTCCAGCAGGCCCATAGCCAAGCAGCCCGTTCAAGCAGTCCATGTGCCCAGCCTGTCCAACTAGGGTCCGTCCATGTGAGGCCCGTCTAACCACACAAGGCCTTCCAGGGTATATCTTCCCTTTCAGTTGCCCCCTCACCCTATGAGTCCGTGAACAATAAATGAACGGACCCATGGGGTGACGGATAAAAATCAATGACGTATCCATTGCATGCCTACGTCCGTGAATCTCCATCCGTACGCTGCTGGATCAGAAGCCAATTCATTAATGCGCCGTGCCAAATGTCACCTTGTCAGTGGTCGTTGTTTTTGAACGAGGTGTCGCTTCGACTTCCGTGCACCTCTCTTATAAATATCGAACCCTCGCCCCCCATTTCTCAGTTTGTTGCTGGAAGAGATTTGTCAGAGCGAGTCCGTCATACTTGTCAGAGCGCAGTCCGTTCGTTTACTCAACCGTCGTCCTCCAGATCTTGCATCAATCTTCAGGTGAGTTATTATACATCCGTCCTTTATTCTTTAGTTTTTATGTTTGCACTTTATGTGCCCGTTGATCTTTTCAAACCCGTCAGAGTCATAGGTTCTGTCATTGCCTGTAGGCTATGTCTAGTGCATCGAGTAACCAGTCCGTCGTTCGTGACAGAGCGGATTATGAAGGGGTATACCCGTTAGGTCACAAAGACCATGACACCACGAACGAGAGTAGTCCGTCATCATCTTCCTCGTCCTCAACACATGAGGGCCTGGAGATGGTCGAATTCCACGAGGGATCAGATGACGAAGAGCCATTGGTTAGGTCCGTCGTAGGGGCAGATGGACTTAGGGAGTTCATCTTGCCCCCAGAGTGGACGGTTCACGCCTTTGTTTCTACCATCAAGGAGGGGCATTTCAATACCCTTAGGGACCGCTACCAAATTCCAGATCATATCCCCATCCGTCTTCCATATAAGTCAGAGAAATACTACTATGAGGGAGTTGACGGAGTGGGTTTATACGAGCCAGTGTTTAAGGCTGGTTTGAGGTTCCCGTTGAGTTCGCTACATCGCGAACTTTTAAGCTATTTAGGCATCTCCGTCAGCCAGGTGTCCCCCAACGCCTGGAGAGTTTTTATTGCCATGGAGGTCTTGTACGAAGCCATGTCCGACGGAGCGAGGAGACTTACAATAAGAGAGTTCTTTCATTGCTACCGTCCAGACGAGATTGATAAGTCGAGGGGAATGTACAGTTTTGTTCCTAGGAGCCCCGTCCTGAAGGTCATCTATGAGACCCCGGACTCCAATAGGGACTGGAAGAGTAGGTATTTCTTTATGGAAGGTCAGGACTGGATGTGTCGTCCAGGGGAGACGGACTTCATGCCCGTTGACACAGTTTGGGGCATTTTAAACCCGTCTGGTATGGTCCGTCAATAACGACTCCGTGCATCTTACTAATTTTGTAGTGTTTCTAACCTCCGTCTTCTATGTTGCAGTTCGACGTCGACCTCAAGTTACACTTGAAGAATTTAGTTTTCTTGAGAGAATTTTCTCAAAGACAAAACCAGAGGAGCGGACGTGGGCTAAGCTCGTCAACCTTAATACAATCTATTGGTATTGTGACGGTCCCTCGCCCACCCCAGCAGCCTTAAAGTTCGAGAAACAAACCTATCTGCGTAAGTCCATCTATCCTCGAGACCCCTTTTTTTTTATCCTTATTATTATTTGTTTCTTAGTCCGTCATCCTATTCCAGAGATGGAGGATGCAAAAAGGCGAGCAGCCATAAGACTCCAAGCTGCCAAGAATAAACAGACCGGGACGGATCCAATGGGGACGGGCCCAAGCAAGCAACAACTAAAGAGGAAGCTGCGACAAAAAGCGACTGTCCACTTAAGCAGACCAAAGTCCCCCTCGACCTGGTTATTGGCTTGATGGCTGAGGGGAGCAAGTCAATTACTCCGGCCAAACATGGTGCGGGCAAGGGGCTGATGACGGGTGCCCCCGGAGAGCAGAAAAAGCCACCCATCTTGCTCCGCGAGGATTCCAGGTATGCCTTGGAAAAACTGACTTCAATTATTACCCCCGAGGACTACGAGGACCTTGGGAATCACTCGATGGAGGCTATGGGGGAGACGGGCCTCTTCAATATTGCCCAGGTAATTACTCCATTACCCTTAGTCCATCCGTTCATCTCCCTTCTTTTTTTTTTTTTATTGTTGTTTACTTACTTCCGTCGTTTCTCAGGCCATGGTCATGATGAAAGGTCTAATGGGACGGTGTCTCAAACACGAGACCACCATTGGCCGGATTCGTGACAAGGCTAAGGTGACGGAGGAGGAGCTGATCGACCTCAAGGCTTGGAAAGTAGTTCAAGAAAAGAAACTTAAGATGGCCGAGGCAGCCCGGGACGAGGCCGTTCAACTGGTGGAGGGCCTGAAGAGAGAGCTGGTGGAAAAAGACAACGAAGTCCGTCAGGCCAAGGAGGACGCCGTACGCGAGTACCGTGACTCCGCCGACCTAATTGCGAAACTAAGTGTCGTTTACAACGACGGTTTCGACGACGCACTCCGTCAGGTGAGGAAGTTGTACCCGGAGCTTGACCTATCCTCCGTCAGTGTCTCTGCCTCAGAGCCTTCCACCGTTCAGCCTGTTCCGTCGGAGGATACTAATGCTTTATTCGACGAGAATGCCTTAGTTCATGAGGCTCCGACGGATCATACAGTTGTGGACAGCCAGGCCAAGGTTGTTGGGGACCATCAAGCTGGAGAAGGAGACGAAGCAGAGCAGCCATGATTTATATTGTAATAACTTAGATTTTTTTTTTTTTTTTTTTTTGCAAGTGTTGAACAATTTTTTGGACCCGTCGTGTTTGCGGGGTTTGTATATACATTGACCGTTCATATGGTTTTTTTTTTTTTTTTTTTTTTTTATGCAAGATTCGCTGTCTTTTATTTCATCTTTATGGGATGTATATTTCAAGCGAACTCCGTTCTGCCCACTTGGTTGTCCGTAGGGTAACTTAGTTTATTGAAATAGTCCGTCTGGTAGCATAACTTATTGAACCCGTCCTTTGGGTAGTTGATTTCTCCCTAAATGGATAGTTCGACTAGCGAACGTTTCCACGGGTCCGTTCATTATGCGAATTTAGTAGTGTTTGTTATCTGGACTTAAGGTTTTATTTCTTTGTGCTGGTCCGACCACCCTGTGGGCAACCTTTTTGGTCCGTCTATCATATTGACTTAGTGTTTTCAACCCTCTGGGATGATCCGTCCACTTTGTAGACAACCTTATTGGTCCGTTCATCATGCGGCCTATAGGTTTTCATTCCTTTAGGAATGATTGGTCCGTCCATTGTATGGACTTAGTGTTTTTATCCCTTTGGGATGATCCGTCCACTTTGTGGACAACCTTATTGGTCCGTCCATCATGTGGCCTATAGGTTTTCATTCCTTTAGGAATGATTGGTCCGTCCATTGTATGGACTTAGTGTTTTTATCCCTTTGGGATGATCCGTCCACTTTGTGGACAACCTTATTGGTCCGTCCATCACGTGGCCTATAGGTTTTCATTCCTTTAGGAATGATTGGTCCGTCCATTGTATGGACTTTAGTTTCCATCCCCTTGGGATGATCCGTCCATTTTGTGGACGGTTTTGGTGGTCCGTCCTCTGTATGGACTTTAGTTTCCATCCCCTTGGGATGATCCGTCCATTTTGTGGACAGTTTTGGTGGTCCGTCCACTGTATGGACTTTAATTTCCATCCCCTTGGGATGACCCGTCCATTTTGTGGACAGTTTTGGTGGTCCGTCCTCTGTATGGACTTTACTTTCCATCCTCTTGGGATGATCCGTCCACTTTGTGGGCAGTTTGGTTGGTCCGTCCACTGTACGGACTTTAGTTTCCATCCCCTTGGGATGATCCGTCCATTTTGTGGACAGTTTTGGTGGTCCGTCCTCTGTATGGACTTTAATTTCCATCCCCTTGGGATGATCCGTCCATTTTGTGGGCAGTTTTGGTGGTCCGTCCACTGTATGGACTTTAGTTTCCATCCCCTTGGGATGATCCGTTCATTTTGTGGACAGTTTTGGTGGTCCGTCCACTGTATGGACTTTAGTTTCCATCCCCTTGGGATGACCCGTCCATTTTGTGGACATCTTTGTTGTATTAAATACTTAAGCAGAAAAAATCTTGTTGCCTGGAAAAAAGGTTTTTATAGGAAAATGGTGCCTGCCCCCTTGGGCTTAAAAAGGCACTAGTAGAGAGGTTTGTTCAAAGCAGCAGTATAGAAAAAAAAAACATAATTGTTCGAAATAATAAAAAAAACTACTGAAAACTTTAGGAATGAGCTGGAATCTATTGGTAGTACTTCCGTAGGTGCTCAGTGTTCCACGGGTGTTGCAGTTTCCGTCCATCCATGGTTTCGAGATGGTAGGTTCCTCTTCTCTGCCAAGATGAGATCTTGTAAGGTCCTTCCCAGTTTGGGCCAAGTTTTCCTTGCGAGGGGTCTTTAGCTGCTCCCATTACCTTCCGAAGCACAAGGTCCCCGATCTGGAAGTCTCTGTGTCTGACTTTGGAGTTGTAGTACTTTGCCATGAGGTTTTGGTATCGAGCTATCCTCTGTTCGGCCGTAGCCCGGACTTCGTCGACTAGGTCCAGCTGTAGCCGCAAAGCTTCTTCATTCTTGCCTTCGTCATAGCTCTCCACTCGATAGGTCGTTAGACCTATTTCTGCTGGAATGACGGCCTCGCTCCCGTATGTCAGTCCGAATGGCGTTTCCCCTATTAGTGTTCTTACCGTCGTGCGGTATGCCCATAAGACACTTGGCAACTCATCGGGCCATATACCTTTTGCCCCCTCGAGCCGGGTCTTGATGATTTTAAGCAGGGACTGGTTCGTGACTTCAACTTGGCCATTCGCCTGTGGATGTGCGGGCGATGAGTAATGGTTCTTAATGCCTAATTCTGAGCAAAAATCCTGGAATGCCTTGTTGTCAAACTGTTTCCCATTGTTGGAGACGAGGACCCTTGGTATCCCGAACCTGCATATGACGTTCCTCCATACGAAACCTCTGATGTTTTTCTCCGTGATAGTTGCTAGAGCTTCCGCTTCGACCCACTTAGTGAAGTAGTCGATTCCTACGACCAAGAATTTCAGCTGTCGTGCGGCCGTTGGGAAAGGGCCCATGATGTCTAGTCCCCATTGGGCGAACGGCCAAGGGGCCACCATGGGTGTCAGTTCTTCGGCTGGTTGCCTAATTAGGTTACCAAACCTTTGACATTTGTCGCAGACTCTGACGTAGGCTTGCGTGTCCTTCTGCATTGTAGGCCAGTAGTATCCTGCTCGGATCAGCTTATGTGCCAGAGACCGTGCCCCCGAATGGTTTCCGCAAATGCCTTCATGGACCTCCCTCATTACATAGTCGGCTTCCTCGCGACCCAAACACCTTAGATATGGTCGCGAGAATCCCCTCTTGTATAGGACATTGTTGATTATTGTGAACCGTGAGGCCCGAACTTTCAATTTTTTGGCAGCGTCCTTGTCGTCCGGGAGCGTGCCTTCCTTTAGGTAGGCCATTAGGGGCGTGGTCCAATCGTATCCTGAATTTACCTCCTGTACTTCCGTTTCATCGCTAATGGTTGAGGAGTTCTGTATGAATGATAGTACTCGGTCAGGGGTCGTCATGTTCGCAGCGGAGGCGGCTTTGGCAAGCCGGTCAGCACATTCATTCTCTTTTCTCGGGATCTGGACGAACGTGACCTGGAGGGAGTCGATCCGTCTCCTGACTTCGTCCAAGTATTTCTTCATTTTTTCCCCTTTGCATTCATAGACGCCATTAATCTGACTGACTATTACCTGTGAGTTGCAATGTATAACCATAGCCTCGGCGCCTGCTGCTTTTACCAGGTCTAACCCTGCCAACAATGCCTCATACTCTGCCTCATTATTGGTCGTCGGGAAGTCTAATCGGATCATGCACTCGATTGTGTCTCCGTCAGGGGTTTGAATCACCACCCCGGCACCTCCAGCTAGCTTATTTGATGATCCGTCCGTGTGGATCGTTAAGTGTTACCACCTCCAGTTCTTCAGTTGGTTCTACCACCGTCCGCTGTTCTTCTACGCACATTGCCTGATGGTGATCTTCCATTTCTAACATGGCAATGTAGCACTCTCGGGCGGTTGCCTGATTTCCTCGTAATTCCCCAACCCCATGGTCCGTCGGGAATTTGATCATTAGGTGGTATGTGGATGTTACTGCTTTCCACGAGTTGAGTGTAGGTCGTCCGAGGATACCATTGTAAGCGGAGGAGCAGTCTACTACGAGGAACATTACGTTCTTAGTGAGTTCTTGTGGGTAATCACCCACCATCACCGGGAGTACGATGGAACCTATTGGGAATACCCTAGTCCCTCCGAAGCCGACGAGGGGAGCGCTCACTGGCATCAATCAGGCTCTGTCTATCCCCATTTGCTGGAACGCTGGATAGTATAGAATGTCCACTGAGCTGCCATTGTCGATCAGCACCCGGTGGACGTTGTAATCCCCCACACGTATACTGACGACCAGCGCGTCGTCATGCGGATGATGAAGTCTCCTTGCATCTTCTTCGGTGAATCCAATGATAGGGCTTTCCATCCGTGTGGCATGGGGCCTTGGGCCCGTTGTGTGGACGTTCAGGACCGATCTGAGGTATGTCTTTCGAGCCTTTTTGGACGAACTTGTAGGTGCGGTTCCCCCTACTATCATCCTTATGTCTCCGATGGGGGGTCTCGGACACTCATTGTCCCGTCGAGGGGCCGGCTCCTGACGATTGTTATCCGTTTTCTCTTTGTTGACGAATTTCTGCAGCTTCCCTTGTCTAATGAGGGCTTCAATCTGATGCTTCAGATCGTAGCAGTCGGCCGTGTCGTGTCCATGATCTCGGTGAAAACGACAATATTTGTCTCGCGACCGTTTGCTGGGGTCGCTTTTTAGCTTTCCCGGGAATGTTAGCGCCTCCTCGTCCTTGATTTGCATCAAGACTTGGTCAATTGGGGCGTTCAGGGGGGTGAAACTTGTGAACCTCCCGCTCGGGGGCTTAGGGCGTCTTTCGTCCCTCCTGTCTCCTGTTCTTGGTCTCTTCTGCCCTTGGTCCTGGCGCGTGTCCACCTGGCGTTCCCTCTTCTTGGGCCTTTCTTCCCGTGCAAGCAGCGCGTCTTCCGCGTTCATGTACTTGGTGGCCCTGTAGAGTACTTCTGACATGGTTTTGGGGTCGTTTTTGTATAATGAGAACAAAAACTTGCCCTTCATCAATTCGTTCGTGAAAGCTGCCACCAGTATCTTGTCGTCTGCTTCATCAATTGAGAGTGCTTCCTTATTGAAGCAGGTTATGTAGGATCTTAGCGTCTCGTCGTCCCTTTGTCTGATGCTCATCAAACACGCCGTAGACTTCTTGTATCTGTGTCCCTCTATGAAGTGTGAGGTGAACTGAGCGCTTAGTTCTTTGAAAGTGCTGATGGAATTCGGTGTCAACGGACTGAACCAAACTCTCGCAGAACCCTTCAGTGTAGTTGGGAAGACCCTGCACATAATTTCGTCTGGTACCCCCTGCAGATGCATCAAGGTTTTAAAGGTTTCCAAGTGATCTAGAGGATCCTTTACCCCGTCATAGCTATCTATATTCGGCATGCAAAACTTGTGGGGTAGGGGGAAAGAGTTCATGGCCACAGTGAAAGGTGAGTCGGTGCGATTGACTAGATCGTCAAGATCACTGGAGACTCGCCCCTTGAGGGCATTCATCATGACCTCCATCTGTTCTCTCATTGCCTGCATCTCGGCGGCAATATGTGGTGGGGTTGCATCCATGAGGGATGGCATGCTCACGTGCTGTCTCTCCGGCCTACTTGGGGCGTGGCTACCTTCAGGTCTCTCCTGATTCCTGTTCGAATTGCTAGTTCCTTCCTGGTCTTCTGGCTGGTTATTTTGCACTGCAATCTTCTGGCGCAGCTGTTCTTCTAAGTCGCGGTTCTGTTTGGTGAGACGCTCCACGACGGTACTGAGGGTCCGAACTTGTCTCTCGAGGGCAGTCGTGGGCGGTTCTTCTTCTTGCACGTCATTAGTAGTTGCCATTGAGCGGGTGAGTACCATGCAAGCCTTTTAGTTTGGGAATTGATAGTATGGCTTAATTTCTCACTTTCCCACAGACGGCGCCAACTAATGATTCAAAGAAATCCACCAATATGCCGCACGATACTCCTTCACTCGGACAGCAACCTGTACGAAACAAAAGAGAAAAACTTGTCGAAGGACACCGGCATGGTGCCGGCCAAATACCCTCCGAAGGTCAAGTTAGAACTTCTTTTTAACTCTAGAGTGCTAGAGAGGGTTTAATTATGCGTACCTTGGCATGTGAGGGTATTGGGGCTTTTATAGTAGTAGATGGTTGACCTCTCTTTCGTGGTTCGGAAGTCTTTTCCTTATAGGATTCTTCTTGTAGAATCCTAAACGTGATGGACAAATCCCCCCTTATAGGGAAGTTTTTTACCAAATACATAAGATTTCCGGAATCCTACTAGCGCAAGGACTCTATTTGGGCCCTTATGAGAGCAGGCCAAATTGCCCCCCTTGAGGGGTCCAGCAGGCCCATAGCCAAGCAGCCCGTTCAAGCAGTCCATGTGCCCAGCCTGTCCAACTAGGGTCCGTCCATGTGAGGCCCGTCTAACCACACAAGGCCTTCCAGGGTATATCTTCCCTTTCAACTTTCCATGATTCCATCCATCCATCTATACAGAGAAGATTGAGGTATAAGATTAATTTTTTTTTGGTATTTTGATTTTCGTTTTATTTTGTTGAGAGAGAGAGAGAGATTTTTCAAATTCTATGTGTGGAAGATTAATGATTACTACACTTTAGAACTCCCAAATAGAATAGGAATTAGTCGCACACATTCAATGAAAATTTTTATTTTTTCTTTAACAAAAAACTATTTTTTATTTATAGGTTTAATATTTGAGGCATAATTAATATTTTCACAAGCAAAGCAGTATCTCTATTGATTAGAATTTGAGGTTTTTTTTTTTTTTTTTTTTTTTCACTAGGGACTTTGTTTTTGACAAAAAAAATTACTTTTCATTTATTGGTTGATATTTAGCGTCTAATTAATTTTTTCATAAATAAATAGATATCTTTATTTGTTAAAATTTCGTTGTATTTTTTCACTTGGGTCTGGCTGTCTTACTTGTCTTTCTAATTTCCTTACACAATAAGAATAAGAGATTTGAATTTGAATATTATGAAAATCACCCCGTTGAATTACAAGGCTCTTAATAGCGTGTCTTACTAATTAAATCCATAAACGAGCTCACTAATAATAATAGATATGCTTACACAAGTATCCTATAATTTACTAATTTTAGCAAAAGTCATATGTTTATGGTTATACCAATGTCGATCACACCAACTACATTTTTTTTCATATAAATTCAAGAAAAACTTGTCCTTTTATCTCTCATCAGACAGAAGATAACCAATAGACTTCAACCACGTTTGCAGAATCTAGTGACGATATATTGAACAATCAATCTCAAATAACGAGTTGTGCTACTATCATATAATTGGGCACAACTTTGTACCATAATTCATCACATGGCGAGTTATAATTGGTAAAGGTATGTCAGTGGACCATGTGGGGACACACATTTACCAATCACAACTTATCATGTGACGAGTTGTGGCACAAAGTTATGATGTAAAGATACACCTTTGCCAATCACAACTCACCACATGGCGAATTATGGCACAAAATTGTGCCCAATTATGTGTTACTGGCATTATTCCAAGGGATAATTACAGCAAACCCACCTGTGGTATGACCAGTTTTCACTTTGCCTACCCGTGGATCAATCATTTACACTTTGCCTACCCGAGGTTAGTCTTGTTAGCTTTCCGTAACCCACCTCTCCGTTTACCGTTAGAAAAACATATTTTTAGGCAAAAACAAATATAACAAAAATCAAAAAGCTAAGGTTTTGATTGCTTAAGAACTTCCATAAGAACAAAGTGGAGGAATAACACACAAATCCCACTCTGATCTTGGCTTCTCTCCCCACTGTGGCTGGGATTCAAAGTGGGTTTAAAGTTGGAAATGGGGGTGGGTTTGCTACTGTGGTTGGGTTTCATTTGAGTTGCCTTAAATGAAACTCCATGGCCGACCCTTCAAGCTCGTTTCCCTCAATCATTGATGCCACCTCAACGGCGAGATCCTCCCCCTAGGCGGCGAGCTCCTCCATTGGACCTCCATGGCCGACCCTTCAAGCTCCCACAATAAATCTCACCGAGCCCTCTCTCTCACTCTAAACCCGAGCTCAGTCTCTCTAAGCTCTCAGCTTGAGCTCTCTCTAAACCCCTATTCTCTCATCTCTAAAACTCTCTCAAACGAACTCCTTAACTGCCTCTCTCAAGCTCACCCCCTCACATCACTGTCGCCACCTCAGGCGGCCTCGCCTCATCAAACCCTCCCCAAACCCAAATTCCCTCTCGCTAATCTCTGAAACCCTCTCAGGCCGAGCCTCCTTCGGACTTCCAAGGTCACCCATCTCTAATCATCAACCACCACCACTCCATGGTGGTTCCTCTGCTTTCTGCGTCTCAGCCTAACTTGGGTTTTAGGGGTTTGTTAATGATGGGTTTGGGTGAATTTTCCAGAGGGTTTTCTTTGTGTTGGATTGTGAATTAAGTTTTGGTTTAATAAAGGGGTTTGGTTGAAAGGTTGGTCCAAAGGGCTTGTTGGATTTCTCTCCCTGTCTTACATTCTGATCTAGCACCTAAAAGCCACCACCACGACCCCAAACCTGTGGCTGATCTACTATGATCCAAATCCACGATTGGATTTTTCTATACCTCACACTTCAGTTGTTGGCTTGTCTCTATCTCACTCTCTCTTTGTTGATAACATTGCTGGTTGTTTTAAGATGTTGGTCTTCTTGTAAAATTTAGTTCAAAATTTTGAATTGTTGTAAAATTGTTGATATTGTTATAGATTAAAAATAATTTCATTGAGCCATTTGATTGGCATGTTGTTCCTCCACTTTATTCTCATTGAAGTTCATGAGCAATGAAAAACCCTAGCTTTTTTATTCTTGTTATATTTGTTTTTTTTTTTTTTCCTAAAAATGTGTTTTTCTAACAGCAAACGGAAAGGTGGATTACGGAAGGCTAACGGGACTAACTTCAGGTGGACAAAGTATAAATAATTGAATCACGGGTAAGTAAAGTGAAAACAAATCATACCAAAAGTGAGTTTACTATAATTACCGCTTATTCCAAACTAAAACTACATCCCACTCCTACAACTTGCTTCGTTCACAACTGAGTTCCAGTGCAATCCGAGGTAAACTTAAACTCTATTCCTTTGAGATATATAAAGATCTTTAAATCAGACACACCAATAAAATTATGCAACATAATCAACCAATTATCTTAAACTGGGACCCATCTAAAACACACTACGTACACGTTTGGATATAGGCTTTGCGTTTGCGTGACGCGTAGGTCTATGCACTGTTTACGAAACTGATAAATACATTTTTCAATAAAAATAATTTTAAAATTAAGTTTTATGACATTATTTACTCATTTAAAAATTATTTAATTATAATATTTTTTATTTTAAAATTTTAATTTTCAGCAATAAACGATCTCTAATCAGGCCCTAAATCTTTGGACTTCACCAACCAATCCAATGCCACCAAATAGTCAAAAAAATTAAAGTTCAAAAAATAGCAAAATCTCCATTAAGCCCTTGTTTGTTTCGCTGGAAAATTCTCTACTCCTCCAAAGCAAATCTTTCTCTCTCTGCTTTTAGAATATATTGTAGCTCCTTCTTTGTTTCTTCAGTTACCTTTAGCAATTTTTTTTTCCCTTCCAAATTTAGAATATTTAATTATTTATTAAATTTTTATTTGAAATTTAACCATTTATGAATTATGCTATTCTCTTTGCACTAAGCCCATGTTGAAAAACTGAATTTTCTCTCCCTTCTTTTTTATTGGAAATTTAAATTTTCACTCCTAATGAAAATTTTATTTAAAAATTTGAAATTTTTTCTTCTTTCAGTTGATATGTTCAGTTACCTATAGCTCCGTTTCTTTTAATAGAAACATTTGAAAAAAAAAAAAAAAAAAACTGAAATTTTCTCGAGAAAATTTCAGCTCCATATGCTTTTCTCGTGAACCAAACAGTCCACGTTAATTACTATTACAACCCAAAATGCCTCTGGTTCGGCGAAAAAAGCCTGCCGAAACAGAGAAGAATTCTGGGTCGGAATCCGAGCCCAATATAAACCAACGCGTAAAGCCCGAAAAGGAAATAGAAGAAGAAACCATTGAAAAGAAGAATGGAAAAGTGAAGGAAAATATTAGGAAGAAGAAGAAGAGGCGGGAGTGGTCTTGCGTGGACAGCTGTTATTGGTTGATAGGGTTTGTGTGCACAGTATGGTGGGTGGTGGTGTTGCTTTACAATGCTATGCCTTCATCGTTGCCTCAATACGTGACTGAGAAGATCACCGGGCCGATGCCGGACCCCCCGGGTTTGAAGCTGAAGAAGGAAGGGCTGGTAGCGAAGCACCCGGTGGTTTTCGTGCCGGGAATTGTGACCGGCGGGCTTGAATTGTGGGAAGGGCATCAGTGTGCTGAAGGGTTGTTCAGGAAAAGGCTGTGGGGTGGTACCTTTGGAGAGTTGTATAAGAGGTATGGACATTGCCACTATGTACTATCATGGTATTTGTTTGTGTATGTGTGTGAGTTTTTTGGGGTTATGTGACATTGTGTTTGATGCAAGAATTCCTTTTATGGTAGCTCCAGGTTAGCATATTTTGTAGTTTTTACTTTTTTAAGACAATTTGAATAGGGATTTTATTTCACTCATAATCGTATTGGTGTTACTCTAGAATATCCTTATCCATTAGTACCCTCTATGTTTCACTTGTATAGAATAAGGGATTCCATGGATAAAGTTTGGGCTAGGATGTGCCATTCAAGTGGGAGAAGTTGGAGTATTGGATTATTTTTTAATTTTCATAGGTTGAGTGCGGTTGGGGGGACCGGGGAGAAATTTGATTGGTGTGGATTGGAGCTTATTTGTGTAGTGATTAATGGGGTATGCGATAATCTTAATTATTTATAATTAGGTGAGTCAACTGGTTTAATCTTGGCAGTGACTGAATGACTTCTTGTTAGTATAAGTGATTGACAGGTTGCGAATAAATAAGGAAGTTGCCTTGTTTAGTAATGGCGTGTAGAATTGTTTGAATATGGCTGGTCGGTAGGCTTTGGTTGTGATTGTTTTCCACCTTTTTTATTCATCTGTTTCTTTCTTTAGTATTGTTATTTTGGATTGTTTTCCTTTTTTGGCATCCAGTTTAGTCAAAACAAACAGTTGATTATTAACAACTTGCTTGGTCTGGTAATGGTGTCTGGTTGATGCTGAGGATGGGAGGAAATATTCAAATGCCATTACGTGTAAGCAATGCTCACAAATCATTTCTTTGAAGCAATAAGTCATTAGAGCCGAAATGCTTGTACTTCAGTTGATTATTAAAAAGGCAAAAAGAAAAACTTTTTCTGACCGACTTTGGTTGGGAGCTTGTTACCTGAGTGAATTATTTTGCAGAATGTTGTGCACTTGGTGATGCCTAAAATTAAAATCATTTAGAGGATTAATATCACCTCCTATTTAGGCATGATTGTTTGGGTAAAATTCACAATGTCATAGGTTTAGCTGTGACCATTTAGAAGAGAAAGTAAACAAAAATCTCAGCTTGTTTAATAGTCTTCCAGAGTCAAACTTGTTCAGATTGGGGCTGGGCAATAGTAGGTTGGTAGGTTTGCACTAAACATTTCCAACACCAATTGCTCTTAAACTGAAAATGGGGGCTATAGGAATTGCTAGTTCCCACTGGATATCATATCCAGCTTTCTCAGAGTTTATCATTCATTTAACTTGTGAACTTCCATCATAATTGGCAAATGAAATCTCATTGTTCTGTTGGGCCTGCTGCAGACCTCTATGCTGGGTAGAGCACATATCACTGGACAATGAAACTGGATTGGATCCTCCTGGCATAAGGATCCGACCTGTAACTGGACTTGTGGCTGCTGATTACTTTGCTCCAGGCTATTTTGTGTGGGCAGTTTTAATTGCTAACTTGGCGAGCATTGGTTATGAAGAGAAGAACATGTATATGGCTGCATATGATTGGAGAATCTCATTTCAGAATACTGAGGTACATAAACTTGAACTAGCTGTTGTTTGGTATTTTGGTGCGGAGTTTTATTGATCATGCACCTTTCTTTTTGTTCCAATCTTCTTTAAATTACTTGCACTGATTTTGACATTTTTGTGAAACTCAATTCATCAGGTGCGGGACCAAACTTTAAGCCGTATAAAAAGTAATATAGAATTGATGGTTGCTACGAGTGGGGAAAAGGCAGTTATACTTCCACATTCAATGGGTGTACTGTATTTTCTGCATTTTATGAAGTGGGTTGAGGAGCCAGCTCCAATGGGTGGAGGGGGAGGGCCAGACTGGTGTTCTAGGCATATAAAGGCGGTGATGAACATTGGTGGACCATTTTTGGGTGTTCCAAAAGCTGTTTCTGGGCTTTTCTCTGCTGAAGCTAAGGATATTGCAGTTGCCAGGTTTTTTTCTCTGGTGTCCCTCCTTTGTAGTGTATATACTTGGAATGTGCTTTTTGATGGCCTGTTGATACAAGTTTAGTTTGACAGCATTACAATCTTTGCATAGTGAGTAGGAAATTTCAATGCCTCATGTAATTTATTTGTTTGATTATTTTCCTGATATTACAGTATATTGTAACAATGAATCTACTTGGATTACTTTCCTAAGGATATTAATTTGTTTTGCTTCTTCTCATTTCTTTGTTTTCTTTATTAAATAAATAATTAATGTCTTTGTATTTAAAAAATGTAGGGCCATTGCACCAGGTTTCTTGGACAGTGATCTGTTTCGTTTTCAAACATTGCAACATGTAATGAGGATGAGTCGTTCATGGGACTCAACAATGTCAATGATACCAAAAGGTGGGGACACTATATGGGGTGATCTTGACTGGTCACCAGAGGAAGGCTATGTTACTAGCAAGAGAAGGAAAAGAGATAATGATACGCAATCAGAAAGTCATAGTGCAACCGGAAATCCGGGTTCTCAAACTAAAAGTGTTAAATATGGAAGGATTATATCATTTGGGAAAGATGTGGCAGAGGCACCCTTATCTGAGATTGAGAGGATTGACTTTCTGGTAAGACTATATATTCCACTAGAATCCGGTGAAATCACATACTCTTTTTCTTCTCCATTTTAATTCATCAGTGCATAATGATGTATGACATACTGCGGGTTGGAAACTGGAGATTGGAAGGCTTTTAAATTGATTATGAGTAATTAGATTTTAAAAGGTACTACAAAATTGATATCAACAAGCAGTTTGATGATTTATGGATTATGTTGGTTGCATATACATGGATATATCAAAAAACTGTGTATGAGATGAATACTCAAAGAAGATGGTGAAATAACTCATCTTGTGTCTTTGCTGGTTTGTTCGTGTACAGATAGGGACACACATGGTATCTTTATGTTCTTAGCTTATTTGTAAATGTGCAGGATGCCATTAAGGGTAATAATGTTGCAAATAATACCTGTCATGATGTGTGGACTGAATACCATGACATGGGAATTGAGGGCATCAGAGCTGTTGCGGAACATAAAGTTTACACTGCAGGGTCAGTTTTAGATCTGCTTAATTTTGTTGCTCCAAAAATGATGGCACGTGGCAGCACTCATTTCTCTTA
Organism: Quercus variabilis; assembly: GCA_030445155.1. Classification (NCBI taxonomy): domain Eukaryota; kingdom Viridiplantae; phylum Streptophyta; class Magnoliopsida; order Fagales; family Fagaceae; genus Quercus; species Quercus variabilis. The sequence continues at coordinate 8,446,765 of CP129449.1, forward strand.
TGGAATCGCTGACAATTTGGATGATCCAAAGTACAAACACTATAAATATTGGTCAAATCCCTTGGAGACAAGGTGAGAATCTTTGTACTCTATTTCAATTTTTTCTTGTCACCTCATATTTAAATGATTTCATTGGTAAATATTTCAGAATATAGTTGTCAATTGTATGCTGAATAGCCTGAATTATTTGGTGCATAAATACGCTTTTGATTGCATGCTTATTTAGTAGCTTAAAGTTTGAAGGTGGTGAATGGTGATGTTAAAAAGTAGCTTAAATCTTAAATAAACCATGAGTAATACTGGTTCATTTATTTCTTTCTTAATTAACTAAAAGGATTTTGAGAGAATTTGGTTCTAGAGAGAAATAGATCTTATATAAATGGATTTGAAGAATTCAAAGTTACTATAGTAGTTCCTACACAATATTGATTCTTTATTAATTTCATATTCTAATATGCTATTATGTTTTGTAAAGAAAGTGGTTCATTTAAGTTTTTTTGTTAATAGCCTGGACTCTGGATATACAACCCTTCTACATGCTGTCCTAGGAAAATGATACAGGCATGTTGTAATCCCAATGAAATGTGCCCTGATGTTATTAATAGTTAATTGTACTTGCATATTCTTGTTCTTTTTCCCTTTCCATGTAGCTATGACATTATTCATATTTAGGAGTCCTTTGTTCCCTGGCTGATCATTTTTTGCTTGCTTGATCGATTTAGCCATCTCTGGCTGCTCATAGGGAAAAAAAAGGGTTCTTAATGGTTGTCCAATTAGTATTCACCGACCATTAAAGTAATTTCTGCTAATGTTTAATCTCCCCCATTGGTTTCGCAGATTGCCCAATGCTCCTAACATGGAAATATATTCTATGTATGGAGTTGGCTTACCAACTGAAAGATCTTATGTTTACAAGTTATCCCCCACTGCTGAATGCAACATTCCATTTCAGATTGATACTTCAGCTGATAGTGAAGATGAAGATGGCTGTCTGAAAGATGGAGTCTATCATGTGGATGGTGATGAGACTGTGCCTGTTTTAAGTGCAGGCTTCATGTGCGCGAAAGGATGGCGTGGGAAAACAAGATTTAATCCTTCAGGAAGCCGAACATACATTAGGGAGTATGATCATTCTCCTCCAGCCAATCTGCTAGAGGGCAGGGGTACCCAAAGTGGAGCTCATGTTGATATAATGGGAAATTTTGCTTTGATTGAGGACGTTATAAGGGTGGCTGCTGGAGCTACAGGAGAAGACTTGGGGGGTGATCGGGTTTACTCTGACATCTTCAAATGGTCTGAGAAGATCAACTTGCAACTGTAATTGCAACTGGTGTATACTCTTAGCCTTTCAATGATTATTTAAAAAAAAAAAAAAAAAAATCAAACCTATGCATCTTATACGCATGTAAATTCAAATCACATTCTGTGATCTTGATTATAATTTTTTCCCCCCCTTTTTTCCCAGATATTATTATTTGGTGACACTCGAAGACACATGGAAATTGTACTTGAAACTTTTTTTTTTAATGTCAGAAATTGTACTCGAAGACAGATAGGGAGTCCTACTGGGGGTCTTGTAACTCTTGTTTTAGGACCTTATAGACGTCATACGTATGTGGTTTAGTTGGCCTCTGAGGATACGCCTGCCTAACCCACAGAGAGAAGGGTCGAACGAGAAGTGTCGTTAAACTCTTGACTTAAATAGGCAACGATAGAGGGGAGAGGGTCACTATTGGAGACATAGGATGTGCTGCACTTGAATCACAAGCTTGGTTTGATTAAGATCTTTTTTTTTTTTTTTTTTTTTTTCTTTTTTTATGGTTTGGTTTTAATTTTTAAAGGATAGGGAGGCTCGTAAATGGTTGCAGTTAGTCATTAGAAGTTAGTAGGTTTCAATTGTTTAGCCACTGATAAATGATAGCAGTCAACTAGGAACGGAAACTCCCTCCCTCTCTCCCTCCCTTTTGCTCCCAACTATTTGGTCTTAAGAATATTAGTTTTAACGATTGATTGCCTTTCTCCAACCCTTATTACCCAACCTTAAATAGAGTACACTCCTAAATTAATTTAAAATATTAAGCATGATATGCAATAGATACATTAGTATACAATATATATTCACGTGTAAGTTACTAATTAGTTAAATGATTTAGCATGGTGAATGGTTGTCTATTTGGCATCCGTTTATAAATTCAGCTTTTATGTACAATTTTTTTAAACATCACATATATTTTTAAGTACAAGTAAACTTTAGCATACGTATTTTCATAAAAAAAAAAAACTAAGTAAATTATTAAAATAGCTTAAACTAAGTGTGAGTTTGGATAGCGTCCCGCGGCAAGCGTTTGTCTTTTTTTCCTGAGTCTTGCGCACTATTTACAGGATCCACAAGTATGAAAAATGCAAAAAAAAAAAAAAAAACAATAAATCTAAGTCTCACGAGCACTATTCATAGTTTAAAAATTATTTTGCTGCAATATTTTTAGCAATAAGTTTTCAGTTTTCAACAATAAGTGGTATTCAAACAAACCTAACTCAATAATCCCTGCACCAATAAAAAAATAATACTAATAAAATAACATCCAACAACAACTCAGTGAAGACGAGGAAGTTTCCCAACAAAAAAAGCTATATGCCAAGGTGCAGCAATGTGAAACAGACATACACAGGTCAAGGAAAAAAGTCCAAATTCGAATGAGAGCTAAAGATCATCAAATTATTATTCGACGGGGTTCAAAAGCAGTCACAAGTGGGTACTCTTTTGGCAATTTTCTTTTGTCCTTCCTCTTCAACGCCGTTTTATTATACCACTACTACGTACTACGTGGGCTTCACATCATTTGGAGCCTTCAATTTAAATAATGTTGAAACTCGAAACAGAGTGTGCAGTGATCCATGCTCTGTTTTTGTTGGTTTGTTTGAATTGCATGGTATGAATAGTCTGTGGTGTACGTGAAGTCCGCCCTTTGCAATTTACTTAGTAGGCGTTTGGTTCACCGTGATGTTACATTACCTCAAAATATGACGTTATTGTAATATTACATTAATGAAATCTTAATACAAAAATACAACATTATATTATTTAAGAAAATAATGTGATATATTTTGTTATTTTAAATTATGATGATGTTAGAAAAATAAAATAAACCAAAAATCTTAATATCACATCATCGTAATGTGTATCACATCATCATAATATAGATCATATCAATGGCACATCACAGCGAACCAAACGCTTCCTTAGGGTGTGTTTAGATACCACTTATTTTGCTAAAACTGAAAAATTATTGCTAAAAGTACTGTAGATAAACGTAAAAGTTAGTTGAAATAATACAGTGAGGCTTATAAATAGTATCAAAAAGTGCAATAGAGCCCATGAATAATAGCAAAAATAAACTAAATAGTGAAATAATTTTAATTTTTAATCATAACCCAAATGCACACTTAGGGTATGTTTGGTAGACTGTAATAGATGCTAAAATATAATAGTTATTCATATGATTTAGTTATTCTTTAGTTTGGTTACGTTTTTATTATAAGAAATAATCATTCCTTATGAATAACTATTCTTCAAAATGAGAAATAATTATTCCTCTTTAAAATATTGTATTAGCTATTTCTTAGTAAATGCAATAATTTCAAAATTTAATATATTTCCAAATAAACAAACTTTCCATATACACCTAACAATTATAAAAATAAAAAAAAATCATAAAAAATAACAAACCTCTCTATTAAATTTAAAAATAACAAATTTTAAAGAGATATAATTATATGAGTAAGAAATTTTCTAAATAAATGTTAAGTTTCATTTTAATGTTATAACTCACAACCAAACTAATGAATAGGTTTAATTATTACATTATAACACATTTTATTCCTAGTAATAAATATTACAATTCTTATCATAATCTTTATTTAGTGTACCAAACGTACCCTTAGTGTAATGCTGAGTCCAATTAATTTTCACAATAATTTCCTAACAAATCTTAGGTAGCATGTTTTCAAATTTTCAAAATTCACACTCAATATTAAAAAAAATATAATAAATTTAAAAGATTTCTTTCTAAATTAGTTTGAAAAGTAACTTTGTTCCAAAAATTATGGATTTTGGACGTAGACTTATCAATTCTAATATTTTGATGAAAAAAGTATAGACTTTTGGAATTGTACTTAAAGAAATATTTGGTACCCGCTTTCTCTAATACGTGTCATGGTATTTGTTCAAAAAGAAATATTTGGTACACGCCTGTTTTAATTTTTTTGACGAGACGTGAGAACATATGGAAGTGCTTCTTTTCTAAGACATTACTAGACAAACATTAGGAATCCTAGCATTAAGGACATTACAATTTCTATCAAAAAATTTCATCATACTTCGCTATTTCATTTCAAAAAATGAAAAAAAAAATGGAAATGAGTAATAAAATCAATCATTTTTATAAATTTTTTGATGAGACGTGATAAGAAGAAATGTGAAAATGACCATTAGAACTAAGTCATACCATTGATGCCGTCAAATTCACTGTTTTTATTTTGGTTGTCGTAAAATAAATGGATGTTATTTTGATTGGTTAGGAAAGATGAATTAATATTGATGTGATTAAGTTTAGTTTGAAGTTTTAGAGAATGTTCTTTAATTTGGCTTAATGAAAATTATAATTTTGTCAATTGAATAATTAAATTTAAATTAAAAATTTAAATTGAGGTCCCACAATTCAAGGGTGAAACTCAAAGTTGACATTTGATTTAGGGGCAAACTCGTATTTTGCATTAAAAAAATGTATAATGTTTTTAAAATAAACTCATGAACGAATTTTCTAATGTGTCATGGCACATCTCCAAAAAGTAACACTTGCTATTTAAATTTTAAAATCTTGTGCAATTTTTAAAATAAACCCATTAAGCTATTTTATAATATGCTTAACAATATTTCTGCAATGCATAACATTTGGTACGCACTTGTGATTGAATAGACAGGAATCACTGGATTCAAGTCAACTAGTGATATCTTAAAACTGTTTTATTGTATTATTATAATTTCCATGAAAAAAAAAAACTGTTTTATTATAAAATAATTATATATATATATATATATATATATATAACTATACAATTCTAGTTTTGGGATGACGAGTTAATTAGAATTGGGGTTAAATAACTTAAATTTACTTTGAAACTTCCTTCTCAAAAAAAAAATTACTTTGAAACTTTAGATTATATCCTTAAAAACTTGAATTAAATACAACTTTAAATGTTTATTTTATTCAACGGTTTAATTAACTTGAGAAAATTTCAAATCAAGTCCTCAAAAAAAAGAGTCCTCAAAATTTATCTCAAGAAAAAGAAAATAATTAATTAGGATAACAATACATGGAAATGGAGCTTAAAGTTGTAAAACACATTTAAACTTTATCGTACTAATACACCTTAGGAATTCTAGTATTAAGGACATTACAATTTCCATTAAATTTCTTCATCAGATGAACTATGAGTTAAAATTGATGTGAAATTTAAGTTGAATTTTAGATAATTTTTTAAAACTTGGCTTAAAGAAATCTGTGAATTTTTTTTTCAATTTAATAATTAAATTAAATTTGTAAAATTTCAACTGAAGACCCCAAAATTATGGGATGAAACTCAAATTTGTCATATAATTTAGGATCCAAACTCATATTTTGAAAAAAAAAAAAAAAAAAAACAGTATGGATTTTAGGAAATGGACGCATCAATGTAGTTTCTAATATTTGTTATGACATGTCTCAAAAAATAATATCCAGTACATACTTATATTAATGAATTGATGAGACATGTGTCACAATAAGAAGACACACAGTTTTTTAAATTATATCATATTTTAATATATAAAAATGTTGCATATTATCTTTTTAAAAATGAAATCATAAGATATTTTGATTATTTTCTGATATTCATTGTGATTTTCTTTATGAAATAGCATTTGGTACATATTTGCCATTGATTTGAGGAGATGTGGGTCGCATTACTAAAATGATAGCACGTGAGAATAGAGAAGTGTTACATTCATAATATTTTCACAACAAATTTTAAGTAGTAAGTTGTAATTTGTTATAATTTGAACTTACTACTTAAATTACTTTTTTTACCAACCAATAACATCCAATAAAATCTTGCAACTTAAGATTTGTTGTTAAAGTGTTATAAAAATATTGTAGACATAGCATTTTTTTTTTTTTTTGTGGGAATAACATTTGTTCAACTGATAAAATCAAAAGTGTCACATTATTAATGCTACGAAAGTGTCACACTATTAATGCTACTAATATGTAACCCGTGCTTACGCATGGAAATAATGAATTGTAGTGGTGCTATTGATGTTAGCTTGGGTTATAAAACATATAAGATATTAGTTCGACAAGACATTTTGAGGTACTAAAATAGTTTTTCTTTACAACTTTCATGAAATTGGTTACGCCAAGTTTCTCATTACCTTGTTATTATGTATATAATTTTGAAGATCACTATTGAATACTACATATACAATATCAATTCACAATCATTGTCCATAAAATTCTACTAAATACAACAAAGAATAAAAGAACAAATTGGTCTAATAGTGTCTCCTAAATTGAATAAAGATAGGTGCATGGAATCATTCAACTCAATTACAATATATTACATTCAAGATCCTATCTTACAAAATATTTGAATAGAAACAGTGCAAAAATTTACTTATTAGTTCAAATAAAAAATAACAGCAAAAATCTAAACAATTTAACTTGTATAAAGAACTAACAAAAGCAAAATCCAATTTTGATTGTAATCCAATTATATATTATCTACTTAATAATGGACCGTATATGGTCATGGTATATTACATAAATGACTTATAAATTTGAATTATTTTTAGTTACATAAAAATGGCTCATAAATCTAAAATCATTCAAACTCTCTCTTTCTCTAATTTTATATATAGAGTTAGATATATGATTAGGTTTTTTTATGGTTTATTTATAGGCGAAAACCACATTTTCTTTCCTACATTTTCACGCGATTTTCACTTTGGTCTCTATATTTTATTTTCACCGCTTTTACTCCCTATCCTGAAAAAACGGTCTCATTTTTGTCCCTACCGTTACATCAAAGACGGAAAATGTATATGTGGCAAACGACATAAGTTAAAAATATTAAAATAATGTCCTAAAGTATCCACGTGGCTTTCCCGCCTTTCAGTTAGCCCGATTCCTACCTGTAGGAGATCACGTGGCCCTGACGTGACTTTATAGACTTTATAATCAACAGCTCCTCCACAAACTAACCCCCAAATTCAGAAATTCCTAACCCCTAAATTCATCTCCTTGCCACGAACTCAGCTCCTCGCTCACAACTGCTCTCATGGAATAAAGCTCGATGTCATCGAGTGGAAGCTTGAGGAAAAGAGGCCCAACCCAATGCTTCTGCTCTGAGAAACATGTTTTGGTTGTTTCATGGACACCTGAGAACCCTGGAAGAAGGTTCTACAGGTGTCCAAATTACTGGGTAAGTTAGTATCTATATAACACACTATCTCTCTTTTTTCCAATCATACACGATCTTTTTTTGTACACTTCTTAAATTTCTATTGATTTTCTGGGTGGGGAAAAAAACAGAGTGAGAAAGAGGAACTTGTTGTGGGCTTCGTTGACTGTAAAGATGTTTTTAAGGAACATTTGTTGGATTCTATTATTGGGTTCTTATTTTATAACTATTTTCTTTAGTGGGTCTTTTTTAGTTTCAAGGATTTTAGTATTTTGCTAATACAAGTGTTGGATTGGCTATGACCAAATTTTGCTAATACTATTTGTTGTTGTTTTTCATGATTTTGGTTGAATATATAATGGGTTTTATCTAGCTCTTGGGTGTCAGGTTGGATGCAAGTGTAAATTTTTTCAATGGCATGATGATGAAATCTGCGAGCGTGGCAAGGTGTTGATTCCAGAGCAAAGGCAATAGATTTTAACCCTTGAAGCTGGCATTGCAAGCTACAAGAAGAGAGAGAAGAGGTTGCTCATCTGCTTGGGGCTGTCTCTGGTGATAAGTGGGATGTTACTTTGCTTGATGCTTCTTTTGGTTGGCCAAATAGGTGGGGGGGGGGGGGGGGAATGGGTCATTAGGTGGGTAGGTATTAGTGTAAAAAGGCCATAATTTTGGTGTATGTTGTAGGGGTGTGTCGGTTCGGTTTCGGTCGGTTTTCTACATGTTGGACAACCGAAACCGAAATTTTCGGTTGGTGAAATTCTCAACCGAAACCGACCGAAATAGTTGAAAAACCATCGGTTTCGGTTGGATTTCGGTTTTGGTCATTTTTTCGGTTTCCTCTTCATTTATTTTCCAAGAAATCAAACAAAAAAAAAAAACCCAGAATAGAGAGGAAATTGAGAAAATAAACAAACTCAGAATGTAAACAACCAAGTACATGGGTTTTTTCACAACCCTAACTTTATTTGCACATAAAAATTGAAAAAATAGCATTGATTTAATATTAAACAAATCCATAATTGAAGATCTAAAAAAAAAAAAAAAACCCCGAATTGAAGATCTAAAAAAAAAAAAAAACAAACCCAGAATATAAAAAAGAGAGATGAAACTATGGAGAATGTCTAACCTTGCATGGTTAGGAACCAACAAGGCTGGCCGGCGTGGCTCATGTATGTCGCCGGTGACGCCATCAAATACTGGACTCCTCATCGGGCCAACACATTTGAAGAGGAGAAAAAAATACCAACAAGAAAGAGAGAAGAACATGGGTGGTTTTGAAATGAGAGAAACAAAATCAAGTAAAAGATTGGGGAGGGGGTCGGCGTTGAGGAGAAGAGAAAGGTGAGAGAGAAAAAATGGTTAGAGAGAAAAGAAAGGAGGAGGGGCGGCTGGAAAAAAAAGGGCAGAACAAGAAAATGGATGCTAGGGTTTTTAACTTTTAATGGTCTTAAAAAACTCAAAAAGGCTTCCGCGAAGGCTCGAACCATAAAACACTTAATGTGTACAGCCACATCATACCACTGAGCTACAAACTCCAACGTGACAGAGTATTACATAAATATATATATATATATATATATATCGGTTCGGTTTGATTGGTTCGGTGCATTAAAATTTGCAACCGAAAACCGAACCGAAATTTTCAGTTTTATTATATAAAAAACCGAAACCAAACCGAACCGAAACCGAATTGAAATTTTTGTATCGGTTCGGTCGGTTTGAAGCGGTTTTTTCGGTTCTTCGGTTTTTTGCACACCCCTAGTATGTTGGTAGGTTTTGGTAGAATTTTTGTGTTGGTATGTGGTGGCCTGAATTTGTGTTGATATGTATTAGTGGGGAAATGCCTGAATTTTGGTAATTCTCTCTGTAATCTGAGACTTTAGCAATGGAACATCACTTTTTAATTAATGTATGACTTGTATACCAATTTTTTGCATTGTTGTGAACTGTTTGTGCCTTGTGTGCACTCAATATTACTTTGCATATGAAGCTAAAAACCAAAAAAACAGAGACATATCTAATAGACCAAATAAACAGAGCTCTCTCCTATTGTTGACATTATCATGGATTTCAATTATTATTAATATTAGCTAATTCTAATAACACTCAATTCCTCAAAAATAAAATCTTTTGACACAAAATAAGTGCATGCTTCATGATTTCAATCTTTAAGAACACTTATTAGATATTTGCTAAAACAATAGCAAAGAGCAACTGGCATATCCTTTCTGCAGTTCACAAGTAAATGTTCTTTCATTTTTGTGCTATTCTAAGTACTAAATCATACAAACTACTCAAAACTGTTTGTAGGCTTAAGCCAGAGCTCTCTTCAACAAAGAGAGCAATTAGAACTCAAGAACACCTGCAGCAAGAAATAGCACAAATATCAGGTAAACATCAGTATCAACAAAATTGTTTCAGACCAAATGGGGAGCAAAATCCAAATGTGGCACTAAAATCAGTCCAAGAAAATCCCATTTTCTTTAATAAACAAAGCAAAAAGATGTCATCAAGGCTAAGCAATTATTCAGCTTGAATACACAACCAAAAGCATCTTCCCACATCATTTTTTTTTTAATAAACAACAAATGAATAAATTATCAAATTAAACATAAACTAACTACTAAAAATGGTATTGCATCAACAAAATTATCTTTATTTGATAATAAGTAACTGTAAAGAACAAAACATAATTACTAGACAAAGAAGAAATGAAAAAGCAAAATCCCACCTCAATTAAAGCAAACCAAACCCAAATAGATAAATTTAGAATCTTAATCCCACAAGAATCTAGAGAACTTTTATATATGATTTTGTTGAAGGGTACATGTAGACTTATTTCTAACATTTAGCTGCAAATTTCAGTCAACTGCAGGCTAAAAATGATATTGCCTACCAACGTAAGTAAACATGTCCAAGATCACATGTCATAGACTACATAATCATAGACATGCATATTTGAATCATATAAGGGTACCTGCACAATAGCATTAAAAACACAATAGCCCCCCAATGCCAGTCAAATAAATTTGGCTTCAACTATATAGGAATTAAATATTCATCATAACAATGGGAGAAAGGGTAAATACTAATGAACTAATTAACACCAATAAATAGACAATAATTAACACCAAGTATTCATCCACCTATAAATACTAATGATCACTAATTAACACCAATGACAGTTTTAGGTGTACCAATAATTACAAAATATGAGGCAAACTCTACCCAACACATTCATACAAAAAAAAAAAAAAAAGACTTGGTCAACCATTTTATAAGTATACCAAAATGCCAATTGTCCTGGTAGTTACATAAATATATCAACTTTTGCTCTTAACATAAAGCAAAAAAAAAGATCCTGCTTTAGCTTGTTATCTTTTTGGTGACTGCACTTCTTTTCCTCTGTTTTTTTAGTCTTGGATTGGACTGGTTATTAGTGGGGGGTTGGACTGTGTCACTCTGGCCATCACTTTTGAACATGCTCCTAGCCCAGATAGTTGTTGAGTGAGACTGTAACCATTTGAACGCATCTTCATCCACCTCCTTTAGCTCATTCATTGCCCTCTCTCAAGTTTACTGATAGGTGGCCTTGGCTGCTTTCCAAAAAAGGTCTCTAATAAGGACACCAGAATGATTCTTCCTCAAGTTATTGTATAAATGTCTACAACAGATCCTATGCTCATACTATGGCCAATTGTCAACAAATGCATTCACCAACCCTTGCAAGCCAACAAATATTAATTCAACAAGCAATAAATATTAAGAAACCAGACCTTCTGCTGATCAGATATGAACACCTATCTTTTGCCATCTCCTATGTCAGCAAGCAATAAAATAAAAAACTAGGTCCAAGAGTTCTTGGTTTCAGCCTCGACTACTACATATGCGAAGGGGAAGTATTCGTCATCGGGATCTCTGCCAACAACACACATCAACTGACCACCTGACTTGGTCTTCAAATGGCACGCATCTAGACCAATAATTGGCCTACACCCTGCCAAGAAGCCTTCTTTCAACTCTCCAGGCAGATGTAGATTCTTTCAAAATATGGCAACCCAGTTGCTAAGTCATGCTCAGCTATTAAATCACCATCATTATAAGTATGCACCTTCATCATTACTGTGCTTCCAGGACTGCACCTTCTCAACTCATCACAGTACTCCCACAGCTGGTTGAACTGTGTAGTGTGGGCCCCATCAACAGCCTCTTAAGCTTTCTCTCTAGCCCTACTTGCCTTGCCTGCACTTATGTCAACCACATACTTCTCATTATCAGCATCCTAAATGTCCTTGAGCCTTATGTTAGGCTGTCTTCTAACCTTTTTCATTAACTTCTTCCTAATGTATGATGCTGTGCACCTTGGTTTTTTATAACTTTTGCTACATGTGTGTTCTATGTTTAGTGTTTTCAATTTAAAACTTTTATCCCTTGGCACCTTTGCAAGGTAGGCAACAAACTTGCACCATGGCTGGCATTAGGCTCTCATTCTCACCAAGTCATTTTTCACAAATTTTATACCCCACCCACCATGGACTGCATAATCAGTCATAACATCTTTACATTGTTTAGGTGAGAGGAACAACATATCCTTCTCAAACCTACGGTTCTCAGCTTTGGCTACTGACCTAAAGATTGGGTATCTGCTTCTTCTAATAGAATTGTCAACCTTAGCAGTAAGGGTTTCACCATCACTTGAATCATTACAATGCTCACTGCTTAATAAACTCTCATCAAGGCTAAGCAACTCCTCACATCATAGTCAGAATTCATGACACCACCACCCATTTGTCCTAGTTCAACCTCATCTTCTTCAGCTTGATTGTCCTAACTATCAGTACTATCTTCACCAATGTCCATTGGTTGCATTTGTGGCTCTTCTTCTAAGTCACTTCCCTCAGCCTCACTACTCTCCTGAACTTGGTCATCAACAACCGATGCTTTGCCAGCCCTCCTAGCCCAAACCTGTTGAGCATCTACCTCATGTGGCTTACCATGGTCAACATTAGTAGTTTCAGCATTATCATGGCCTCCAAATTGTGAAAAATCAGGTTTGTATTCTTCATCAACATTATCATGTGCCTCACCATGGTCAACATTATTTGTTTCAGCATTATCATGGCCTCCAAATTGTGAATAATCAGGTCTGTACTCTCCATCATCATCCTCATTATCATTATCCTCTTCATACTCAACATAACCATAAAAGTGATCACTCTGAAGCTCACTGTCATTGCTAACACAATAAACCACATCTTCATTTTGTTAATCACCACTAAAAACCTCTAAGGCATTTACCCCTTCTGGTTCACTGCCAGGTGGTCTAACAGCTAAGGGCTCTATATCCTCCACTGGTAACTCAACTAGTTCATTCACTAGATGCTCCACAAAGACATGAATGTCCCCATATCCCTTCACTAAGTCAGTCATAAACACAGTAGCATCATCATCAACCACCTCATGGAAATGTGCCTACTCTGGGTTCTCACCAAGCATTTTAAACCATAGGTTATCCACTACAGTGTACCCAAAATCCCTACAGATACTCTCGATCTCTACTTTTGACCACTTATTTGGGTCACAGTTATCCACTATATCAACTGTCCCTCCCACATAAGCTTGAGGGTCTCATGTAAAATGCCCACCATGGTGGACATGCAAAGTAAAACACTCGTCCATCTTGCAAGCAAGTCACGGAAAGAAAACATAATGAAAACAGATATCCACTTTCTAAAATTAATAATACTTTGTTAGGCTAATAAACTAATAAAAAAATTAAAAAACATACAATATAGACAAAGGGAACACATGGACCCAACCACTTTTCGAAAGGCAAGACACAATACAGACAATCAATGCAAATACCAACACAAAGATTCCATGGTTTATCAAAGTCAATATAGTGGCTCCTGATAAACAATAGTGACACATAATACATACAAACAATGCAGATACGAACAAAAATATTCCATTGTTTATCATAGTCAATATTGTAGCCCCTGATAAACAAAAGTAAAACAAACATATCTGCAAATACCAAAAGCTATAAACAAAAGTAACACACAACAACCAAATAGCCAAACAATACAAATCCCAAAAATATTCCACTATCACAATCAATATTATGTCCACTACAAAAGCTATAAAGGGAGAGAGCAAGAGAGAGAGAGAGTGAGAAAGAGAAATAGAGATAGAACCTAGAGCAAGAACAAAACACAACATCTCAAAATTCCTAAATTCTCAAAACCCAAAAGCTGAGATTGAGACCCAGACTGATTACCTAGCACTTAAAAATAGCATTCATGAGAGAGAGAGAGAGAGAGAGAGAGCCTTCGCAATGTGCATTTCATAAACACAGAGCTACTACAATCACTCTGAAGCTATCTGGGTAAGAGGTTAGGGATTGTGCTTGCTGATTTGGGGTTTTTTGTGCCTATTGATTTGGAGTTTTTTTGTGGTCTATGGTGATTTAAGCAACGGGTAAGAGATTAGGGTAAAGTTGTTAGTTGATTTGGGGTTTTTGGTTTAGAAAGAATGTCACATGAGTGCCATGTGACTAATTGAAGGGCGAGAAAGCCACGTGGATACTTTAGGACATTATTTTAATATTTTTAACTTATGCCGTTTGCCACATGTGCATTTGCCATCTCTGATCTAACAGTAGGGACAAAAACAAGACGCATTTTTCAGAATAAGGAGTAAAAGCGGTGAAAATAAAAGATACGGACCAAAGTGGGAATCGTGTGAAAATGTAAGGATGAAAATGTGGTTTTCGCCTTATTTATATTTCACTCCTCGTTTTCTACACCGAATTAACTCACTTGATACAAAATTTTAAAAACTTTGATTAGATGAGACATGTGATGAAAAATTAAACTCCAATTGAATTCTAATTTTTACACTAAATTAATTAACTTGGCACAAAAATTTAAAAATTTAGATTAGATGGGACACGTGGTGCAATAGTAAACTCTAGTTGAATTCTAATTTAAAATCTAATTGGATTTTCTATCAGCTTTGGCCTAATATATATATATATATATATATATATAGAGAGAGAGAGAGAGAGAGAGAGAGAGAGAGAGAGAGAGAGAGAGAGAGAGAGTGCGTGGATCAGTTGTTATTACATTTATTTTTTATTATATAAAAATATACAGTTTCTAGTTTTTAAGATGAGAAGTTGATTAAAAGTTTAAAACTAAAGTCTATTATGAAAACTAGTATGTAACTCGTTCTTATATACGAGAATGATAAATTGAAGTGGTGTTATTGATGTTAGCTTGAGTTATTAAATATATAGGACATTAGTTCGACTAGAACATTTAGAGGTACTAAAATAGTTTTTTCTTACAATTTTTATGATATTAATTATGTTAAGTTTCTCATTACATTGCTATTATGTATATAATTTTGAAAATAACTATTAGATACTACATATACAATACCAATTCACAATCATTGTACGTGAAATTCTACTAATTACAACACAAAATAAAAAGAATAGATTGTTCTAATAGTATGTGATCGTTTAACTCAATTACAATTTTTTATATTCAAGATCTTCACATGCAAAATATCTGAATAGAAATAGTATAAAAAAATATGTTCATTAGTTTAGAGAAAAAATAACAGCAAAAATCTAAACAATTCAATTTTTACAGAAAGCTAATAAAAGCAAAATCCAAATTTTATTTTAATTGAATTTTTTCTAAGCTTTGGTTTAATATATATATATATATATATATATATATGTATAGCCTAGTTAGTAATGGACTGTATATAGTCATGATATATTTCATAAATAACTTATAAATTTGAATTATTTTTAGTTACACAAAAAAATGGCTCATAAATATAAAATCATTCAAACTCTCTTTTCCTCTAATTTTATATATAGATTTAGATATATGATTTGGTTTTTTTTATATAATTTATTTATATTGAACTCTCTGTTTTCTACACTGAATTAACTCACTTGATACAAAAATTAAAAAACTTAAATTAGATGGGACATGTGGCGTAAAATTAAATTCTAATTGAAATCCAATTTTTATATTGAATTAACTCACTTGGCACAAAATTTAAAAGCTTAGATTAGATGAGACACGTAACGCAAAATTAAACTCTAATTGAATTCAACTCTAATTTTATATAGAGTAATGCTACAATCATAAACTATTTTATAACATTTTTACAAACTGTTGATGTGGCCAACTTCTCATTAGTTTTTATTTAGGCTTACTTTTAACATTATTTTTTTTATTTACCAATAACTACTCACCATATCAACAATTTGTAAAAAAAATTGTAAAAAAGTTTATATTTCTAGCATTACCCTTTTATACATAGATTTAGATATATGATTAGGTTTTTTTATGGTTTATTTTTATTTTTATATTGGACTCTTCGTTTTCTATACTGAATTAACTCACTTGGCACAAAAATTAAAAAAAACTTAAATTAAATGGGACACATGGTGCAAAATTAAACTTTAATTGAAATCCAATTTTTATCCTGAATTAACTCACTTGACATAATATAGATTTAAAACTTTAGATTAGATGGGACACATGATGCAAAATTAGATTCTAATTGAATTCCAATTTGAAATCTAATTGAATTTTCTCTTAGCTCTGATTATTCTCTCTCTCAAAAAAAAAAAAAAACTTTGATTATTAATATATATATATATATATATATATATATATATATAGATTAGATAATATCCTTAAAATTTTGATTTAAATAAAACTCTATATATTTATTCTATAGTTGAATTAAATCATCAAATTTTCCAAAATTATTTCATGACAAAGAAGAATATTGAAGAGGAAGAATTATACATGACGGGTGGGCTCATATGGACGAACCCTCATATGGACTGGACGGATCCACACATGGACGGACTCAGTACGGACGAGTGAGGGATCCATGAGGCATCCGATTTTGTTATCTCATGATCTCCAAAAACCCTAGATGGGAATACTTGCGGCGCACACCATAAAATCTTGAGGTAAATAGAGTCCTAGCGCAAAAACGATTCTAGAAGCTGTGCGCATTAATGAAGATCTTCTTTATAAGGAAAAGACTTGTCCATCACATTTAGGACTGTTTAAGAGGATTCCTATAAGGAAAGGACTTCGACTCCAAGGAAAAGAGATTAATCTTCGACTACTATAAAAACTCCAATACCCTCACAAATCGAGGTACGCATAATTGACCCTCTTTAGCACTCTGGAGTTATAAGAGATTCTAATTTGACATTCGAAGGGTATTTGGCCAGCACCACACCGATGCTCTTTATTAAGGTCTTTCTCCTTTCTTGTGTTATGCAAGTTACATTCTGAGCGTGCAAGTATCGTGTGACTCACTGGTTATTTTTTCAGCATCATCAGTTGGCGCTGTCTGTGGGAAAACATCTCATTTTTTGTGATTTATAAGCCGTGTTATCACTTCTCGGATAAAAGAGTTGCATGGTGCTCACTTGCTCAATGGCAACCACCAACGACATCCAAGAAGAAGAACCACCCACGATTGCCCTCGAGAGACAGGTCCAAACTCTCACCACAGTTGTAGAGCGTCTCACCAAACAAAATTGCGACCTAGAAGAGCAACTGCGCCAGAAAAACACAACACCAAATAATTAGGGGGAGGACCAAGAAGGTACCAACGTTGTGCGAAGAAATCGAGAAGGGCCAGAAGGTAGTAAAGCCCCAAGCAGGCCAGAACGGCAACATATAAGCCTCTTATCCCTCATAGATACGGTTCCACCCCCTATTGTCGCGGAGATGCAAGCAATGAAGGAATAGATGGAGGTCATGATGAACGCCTTCAAGGGACGAGTGTCTAGCGATCTTAACGACTTAGTCAATTGGACCGATTCTCTGTTTACTGCCTCCGTCAATTCATTTCCCCTACCACATAAGTTTTGTATGCCACAAATAGAAAGTTACGATGGAGTCAAGAATCCTCTAGATCACCTAGAGACCTTAAAAACCTTGATGCATCTTCAAGGGGTGGCAGACGAAATCATGTGTAGGGTCTTCCCTATAACACTGAAGGGTCCCGCGAGGATATGGTTTAGTCGACTGACGCCAAACTCCATCAACGTTTTGAAGGAACTAAGCGCTCAGTTTACTTCACACTTTATAGAGGGACACAGGTACAAGAAGTCCATGGCATACTTAATGAGCATCAGGCAACGAGAGGATAAGACGCTGAGATCCTACATAACCCGCTTCAATAAGGAAGCGTTTTCGATAGATGAAGCTGATGACAAGATATTGGTAGCAGCCTTCACGAATGGGTTGCGAAAAGGTAAATTTTTGTTCTCTCTATACAAAAACAACCCAAAGACCATGTCAGAAGTACTCTATAAGGCCACCAAGTACATGAATGCGGAGGACGCATTGCTGGCTTGAGAAGAAAAGCCCAAGAAGAGAGAGCGACAGGAAGATACATGGCAGGACCAAGGAAGGAAGAAACCAAGAACAGGAGACAGTAGGGATGAAAGGCGCCCTAAGCCCTCCGGAGGAAGGTTTACAAGCTTCACACCATTGAATACCCCATTAAACTGAGTCCTAATGCAGATTAAGGATGAGGGGGCTCTAACATTTCCAGGAAAGCTGAAGAGTGATCCAAACAGGCGTTTTAGAGATAAATATTGCTGCTACCACCGGGACCATGGTTATGACACGGCCAATTGCTACGACTTAAAATAGCAGATTGAGGCCCTTATTAGACAAGGTAAGTTGCAGAAGTTCATTAGCAAGGAGAGAGCGGATCCAAATCCTCAAGAACAAGCCCCTTGACGGGATAATGAGCGTCCAAGACCACCTATTGGAGACATAAGGATGATTGTAGGGAGAACCGCAACTACTGGCTCATCCAAAAAGGCTCGGAAAACCTACCTTAGGATGGTCCAGAACGTCCAGTTAATGGGATCTGTACCAAAAATAGCATAGAGGGAAAGCCCCATCGTTGGATTCTCAGAAGAAGATACGCGGCGCCTTCATCATCCACATGACAACGCACTTGTTGTCAGCATACGTGTAGGGGACTACATTGTTCATTGGGTGTTGATTGACAATGGCAGCTCGACAGACATCCTATACTACCCGGCGTTCCAGCAAATGAGAATCGACAGAAACAGATTGATACTGACGAGCTCCCCGTTGGTAGGCTTTGGAGGAACAAGAGTATTCTTATTGGGCTTAGTCATGATCTCGATGATAGTTGGCGACTATCCTCAGCAGATCACTAAGGATGTGACATTTCTCGTGGTCGACTGTTCATCCGCTTACAATGCTATCATCGGACGACCCACCCTTAACTCGTGGAAGGCAGCAACATCGACATACCACCTAATGATCAAATTCCTTAAGAATTATGGGGTTGGCGAGTTATGAGGAGATCAAGTGGCCGCGCACGAATGCTACATCGCTATGCTGGAGATGGAAGATCACCAACAGGCTATGTGCATAGAAGAGCAACGGACCACAGCAGAGCCGGTTGAAGAACTAGAAGAAATAACCTTCGATGAATTAAGACCCGAATAGACAACTAGAGTGGGGACATTGGCCAGCCAGCCAATACATCAAGCCCTCGTAGCTTTCCTTAGAATGAATCAAGGCGTGTTCACCTAGAGCCACGAGAACATGCCTGGAATTGACCCTTCAGTCATAGTCCATAGTTTGAGTGTGAACCCCGGATCCTCCCCCGTCCGACAGAAGAAGCGAGTGTTCGCGCAAGAACAAGACAAAGTGATAGCAGAAGAGGTCAGGAAGCTACTAAAAGCAGATTTTATTCGAGAAGTATACTACCTTGACTGGCTGGCGAACGTAGTCATGGCCAAAAAGGCTAATGGGAAGTGGCGAATGTGTGTCGATTTCACGGACCTCAACAGGGCGTGCCTGAAAAACAGCTACCCACTACCTCGGATAGGCACTTTAGTAGACTCAACAACGAGACACCAACTTGTAAGCTTCATGGACGCCTTTTCGGGCTATAATCAAATCAAGATGAAGGTGGCTGATTAAGAGAAAACTTCCTTTATCACCAGCCAAGGACTCTTTTGCTACAAGGTGATGCCGTTTGGGCTCAAAAACTCCAAGGTAACATACTAGAGGCTGATGAACAAAATGTTCGCACATGAAATTGGGAGGAACATGCAAGTCTATGTTGATGACATGTTAGTGAAGAGCTTGCACAAAGATGATCGTCTAGACGACCTCCGGGAGACGTTCGACACCCTCCGCTCATATAACATGAAGCTAAACCCAAGCAAGTGCGCGTTCGAAGTAACGGCAGGGAAATTCTTGGGATTCATGGTATCCCAAAGGGGTGTAGAGGCTAACCCGGAGAAGATACGGACCATAATAGAGTTAGAACCGCCGAAAACGGTTAAGGAGGTGCAAAACTTGAATAGCAAAATTGCGGCATTAAATAGGTTCGTCTTGACAGTGACGGACAAATGTCTACCATTCTTCCGCACTTTCGAAAAATCATTTGAATGGACAGACGAGTGCAAGAAGGCATTTGAAGATTTAAAGAAGTACCTCTCATCCCCACCATTACTCAGCTCGTCCGAACTTGGGGAAGAACTCTACCTCTACTTAGCCATTTGGCAAGTGGCGGTAAGCGCAGCCTTAGTTAGAGAGGAAGGTGGATCCCAAAGACCTGTCTACTTCATAAGCCGGGCGTTCCGAGGAGCAGAAGAGAGGTACCCCCAAATGGAGAAATTGGCCTTCGCGCTGGTAACTGTGGCGCGAAAACTCAAGCCTTATTTCAAAGCGCATACCATTACAGTCTTAACGGATCAACCCCTAAAAAGAGCAATGAGTAGCCCTGAGGCTGCCAGACCGATGGCTTTATGGGCGGTAGAACTGAGTGAGTTTGATATACAATACCGCCCGCGAACCGTAATAAAGGGGCAAGCTGTGGCCGATTTCATCGCTGAATTTACTTAAGCTGAAGGCAAGGGGGCAGAGATCACTGAGCAATGGAGCATCCACACGGATGGATCTTCCAATAAACGCGTAGGAGGGGCCGGTGTGGTAATTAAAACTCCGGAGGGGGATAAGATCGAATGAATAATTCGACTAAACTTCCCCACAACGAATAATGAGGTCGAGTATGAAGCATTAGTGGCAGGACTAGACCTAGCAAAAGCAGCAGGTGCAGAAAACGTGATCGTACATTGCGACTCCCAGGTGGTAATAAGTCAAGTCATCGGCAGCTACGAGTGCAAGAATGAAAGGATGAGGAGATACCTGGAAGAGGTAAACAATCGGATCAGTAGCCTCGAAGTTAGAGTCGTTCAAATCCCAAGGGAAGAAAACGAATGTGCCGACCGTGTAGCGAAGGCCGCCTCAGCAAAATTTATGATTGCCCCCAAATAGGTATTGTCATTTATTCAAACCTTCTCACTCATCGATAATGAGGCAAATGTGCAGGAAGTAGATTCTGAGAGGAATTAAACTATGCCATTAATGGCATACTTGAGATCTGGCACGCTACTAGACGGAAAAGATGCAGCCAGGAAATTGAAAGTCCAAGCCTCGCGATTTATGCTGATCAAGGATGTCTTATACAAAAGGGGATTCTCGTGACTGTACTCGAGGTGTTTAAGTCACGAGGAAGCAAACTACATTTTGAGCGTGCAAGTATCGTGTGACTCACTGGTGATTTTTTCGGCATCATCAAATATAAATAATTCAGATGGCACCAAATTAATACTCAATTTTTTTCAGAAGAAAATTAATATCATTGTTATACAATTCCACATTTAAAAAAAAAAAAAAAAAAAAAAAACAAACAAACAAACAAAACAAAACAAAAAAACAGAACAAAACAATCAAACAAACAAACATATGAATCCATGTAGTAGGGACATTGCAATTTTCACCAACTTTCTTCATCATACTTACTATTTTCTTTTTCCAAAAACGGTAAAAGAAAAATAAATAAGTAATAAAATCAATCAAAATTTGCCCATCAATAGAAAAGACAAGAAAAGTAAAGTCAATCATTGTATTGAGTGATATCCTACGATAACACATCGAAATCAAGCTTAAAGTTACAAAACTCGGTTAAGCCTTATAGTAATAAAAAACCTTATGAATCCTAGTATCAAGGACATTACAATTTCCATCATTTTTTTTTTTTTTGTCAATGGAATGATTATTTAAGATTGAAGATAAATTAGTTTGAAGTTTTAGAGAATGTTTTAAACTTGGCTTAAAGAAAGCTATAATTTTTTAATTTTAATAATTGAACAAATTTTGTATACTTCGATTGAAGACCCCAAAATCATGGGATGAAACTCAAATTTTTTCATATAATTTAGGAGCCAAACTCATATTTTGGCCTCAACAAAAGTATAGATATTTGGAAATGGACGCATTAATATATTTTCTACTATTTGTCATGGTAAGTCTCAAGAAAGTAACTTATGGTACATCCTTGTTATTGAGTTGATGAAATGCGAGTCAAACTAAGAACACACATGGTCATGACTCTTTGAAGTTAGAACTATTCATATTTTACTAAAAAAAAGTAACACATTATTTTTTAAATAAACACAATAAGATATTTTATAATATACGTCACAACATTTCTGCAAAAAACAACATTTGATACATACTTGTTATTGAATTGACATGAAACTCAATTTTTTTCATATAATTTAGGAGCCAAACTCATATTTTGGCCCCAACAAAAGTATGGATATTTGGAAATGGATGCATTAATGTATTTTCTACTATTTGTCATGGTAAGTTTCAAGAAAGTAACTTATGGTACACGCTTGTTATTGAGTTGATGAGATGCGAGTCAAACTAAGAACACACATGGTCATGACTCTTAGAAGTTAGAATTATTCATATTTTAATAAAAAAAGTAAAACATTATTTTTTAAATAAACACAATAAGATATTTTATAATATGCGTCATAACATTTCTGCAAAAAACGACATTTGATACATACTTGTTATTGAATTGACATGAAACTTAAATTTTTTCATACAATTTAGGAGCCAAACTCATATTTTTGGCCCCAACAAAAGTATGGATATTTGGAAATGGATGCGTTAATGTATTTTCTACCATTTGTCATGGTAAGTCTCAAGAAAGTAACTTGTGGTACATGCTTGTTATTGAGTTGATGAGATGCGAGTCAAACTAAGAACACACATGTTCATGACTCTTAGAAGTTAGAACTATTCATATTTTAATAATAATAAAAAAGTAACACATT
Source organism: Quercus variabilis (assembly GCA_030445155.1). Taxonomy (NCBI): domain Eukaryota; kingdom Viridiplantae; phylum Streptophyta; class Magnoliopsida; order Fagales; family Fagaceae; genus Quercus; species Quercus variabilis. The sequence goes on from CP129449.1 coordinate 8,469,518, forward strand.
ATTTTTTAAATAAACACAATAAGATATTTTATAATATGCGTCATAACATTTATGCAAAAAAAAACTTTTGATGCATACTTGTTATTGAATTGACAAGACGAGAGTTATATTAAGAAGACGTGTAAATAACGTTTGGTCAACTAATAAAATCTTGATACTATCACACCATTAATGCTATTAGATCAACAATTATTACATAAATTTTTTTAACGATATAAAGTTATACAATTTTGTTTTGAAGGTGGCAAGTGAATCAAATTAGAGATTAAATTTATTCTGAAAATTTATATTTCATCCTTGTAAGCTTGGCCCATGTAAATTTGTACAAGTTTATTCTACCCAATAGTTGAATTGAATTGGAAACTTTTCAAACTAAGTCCTCGAAATATATATATATATATATATGAGATCGGTTCAAGTTACACCCAGTGTAACTTCACAAAAATTACATCTTTTGTGAACCATTGATTATTATTAGATCTAAGGGTCAAAAAATATTCATAGTAGTATCATTATTACTCCATAGAAATTAGTGATTCTTATTAAAGAGGGAAAAAAAGAAAGAAAAACCACAGTATTAACTCTTTTTTTTTTCTTCCATATCATCGTCTTCTTCCTCTCAATCTTTCTTTTTGCTCTATACTTTCAGGCCTCCACCGTTCAGAAAATGCTCAAGATTAAATTGTAAATATAAGCTATCTTTATTTTGACAGCTGACTGTGCTCACAGTCTATGTGTTTCTCTATGGCCGCCTTTATCTCATTCTCAATGGACTTGAAAAGGAGCTGAGTACTGAGCGAGATCTTCAAAATAAGCCTCTTAAGGAAGCGCTTGCTTCTCAGTCTTTTGTGCAAATTGGATTTCTTCTGTCCTTGCCAGCGATTGTGCAAACTAGTTTGGAAAATGGATTCCGTAGTGCGTTAACTGATTTCATATTAATGCAATTGCCATTGACGGATTTCATACTAATGCACTTACAGTTGGCTCCTGTCTTCTTCACATTTTCTTTGGCAACAAAGATCCACTATTATGGAAATACATTGCTTCATGGGGCAAAACCATTCAAGGGTATAGGTCGAGGTTTTGAATTGGTCCATGTTAAATTTTCCGAGAACTACATGCTCTAATTGTCACAGCCATTTTATTAAGGGCATTGAACTGACGATTCTGCTTCTTGTGTACCGAATATTGGGCCAATCACATAGAGGTGCAGTTTCCCATTTCCTGGTCATTTTATCAATATGGTTCATGGTGGGAACATGGCTTTTTGCCCCTTTCCTCTTCAATCCATCAAGGTTTGAGTGGCAAAAAATTGTTGATGACTGGGCAAATTGGAATAAATGGATAAGTAACCAAGGAGGGATAGGTGTACCTCTAGAAAAAAGTTGGGAATCTTGGTGGGAAAATAAACATGAATATCTCCGTTATTCAGGGAAGAGAGGTGTTATTGTTGAGATAATGTTATCATTGCAACCCATGGGGTTAGCCAAGTTGGTTGGGCTCTTGGTCTCAAAGTGCTTGTACTGGGCTTGACTAGGTGTGCTCCTTAGTTCGAGTCCTGCTACCTGCACTTTGAAAAGAATTTCCTGGGTCAGTGCTTTACCCCTTTGTGGGCTCACCCGGCACGAACAGTGATTAGTCTCTAGTTGAAAGCCTTGAGGAAACACTATGGAAAACCAAAAAAAAAAAAAAATGTTATCATTGTGCTCGTATAAAAAAAAAAAAAATTTAGCATTGCGCTTTTCATCTATCATCAGTAAGGGCTTCTATATCATTTAGACATTACCAAGAAAACCAAAAGCTTTCGGGTATATACTACGTTTTTCTTCGACAATAATATCAAAAAGAGTACTCATAAAAAATGTATAGATAATTTGGAAAACATAGCATGAGATCAAGCTTAGAGTTATAAAACCCATTTAAACTTTATAACAATAAAAGAACACTAGGAATTCTAGTAGTAATAGTAAGGGCATTGCATTTTCCATCAATTTTCTTCATCAAGTGAAAAGATGACTTAAAATTGATGTTAAATTTAGTTTGAAGTTTTAGAGAATGTTTTTAAACTTGGCTCAAGGAAATCTATAAGTTTTTTTCAATTTAATATTAAATTAAATTTGTAAAATTTCAATTAAAGACCCCTAATTATGGCATGAAACTCAAATTTGACATATAATTTAGGAGGCAAACTTTTTTTTTTTAACAAAAAATATCTATGGATTTTTGGATATAGATGCATCAATTCTAATATGTGTTTTGGTATGTCTAAAAAATGTAACAATTAGTACACACTTGTTATTGAATTGATGAGAGGTGAGTCACACTAAGAGGATACCTGGACATGGCTCTTAAAAGTATGCCATTAAGAAAACGTTACACATTTTTTTAAATGAACTCATTAAGATATTGACTAATATGTGTCATGATGTCTCTCCAAGACACAACATTTGGTACACACTTCTTATTGAATTGACAAAACACGAGTCATTCTAAGAAGACATGTAGAAATAACGCTTAGACAACTGATAAAATCTTAAAACTGTCACAATATTAATGCAATCAAATTGGTAGTTTATTTCATACTTTTTAATTATATAAAATGATACAATTTTGGTTTTCGAGATGACAAGTGAATCAAAATCAAGAATAAATTTATTCTTAAAAATTAAATAATCATCTCAAAATGAAGATATAAATATTTTGGATAAAATAATATTTATGCAAGAAACAACATCTAGTACACACTTGTTATTGAATCGACGAGATGTGCGTCATACTAAGAAGATCTATTGAAGTAACGTGTGGCTAACTCATAAAATCTTGAAACTATCACACCATTAATGCTATCAAATCAAAAATTATTACATTAATTTTTTTTATTATATAAAACGATATAATTATGATTTTTGAGGTGATTTATTTAATTAAAATTGAACTAAAAACTCGACTTAAATAAAATTGTGCAAGTTTATTAAATTTATATTAAATAGGTGAAATAAATTGAAAAATTTTTCAAATTAAGTCCCCAAAATGAAGAATATAAATAATTTGGATAACATATTTATACAAGAAACAACATCTAGTACACACTTCCCATAAATAAATAAATAAAAACATCAATACACATTTTTTATTGAATCTACGGGACATGAGTCATACTAAGAAGGGGAAATTATTGTGTACTCTCAGAGTACCATAAATGCGTACTCTCTCCTCTAATATAAATGATGGGTCCCGCTAATTGAATTCATGGTGGGACTCACCATTCATGTGAGAGAAGAGACTATGCATATATGGTACTCTGGGAGTACCTAATAATTTTCCATTAAGAAGACCCGTTGAAGCGTAACGCTTGGTCAACTAATAAAATCTTGAAACTATCACAACATTAATGTTATCAAATGGACAGTTATTAGATCAATTTTTTAATTATATAAAATGATACAATTATGATTTTTGAGGTGACTTATTTTGAAATTTTAGATAATATACTTAAAAACCCAACTTAAATAAAATTGCGCAAGTATATTCTACAAAAGTTGAATTAGATTGGAAAATTTTCAAATTAAGTCCCCAAAAATAATCTCAAAACAAAGAATATAAATAATTTGGATAGCGACATTTATGCAATAAACAACATCTGGTACATACTTGTTATTGAATCAATGAAACATGAATCATACTAAGAAGACATGTAGAAACAATACTTGGTAAAATGATAAAATCTTGAAACTATCACACTATTAATACTATCAAATTGGCTGTTACTACATTTTTTTTTAATTATATAGAATGATACAATTATGATTTTCGAGATGATGAGTGAGTCAAAATCAAGATTAAATTTATTCTTAAAAAATTTATAATACCCTAAAATTAACTAAATTAAAAATGAACAAGTTTATTCTAGTAAATAGCTGAATTAAATTGGAAATTTTTGAAATTAAGTCCCCAAAAATAATCTAAAAAATTAATAATATAAGTTGTAGGGTTAGTTTTTGTAGCCCAAGCCCAAGAGGGATGGATTATGAGCCCAATGAACCCAAGACAATGAATTTGTAGAGAGTGAGCGAAAGAGCTAGGCTGGTGGCAAATTAAACAGTGATTAATTATGGTATTTAAGGATGCATTGGCACAAAATCATGCTTGACTAACTGGACGAGTGTATGTCCGAAGAGGTGCATTATTGAATGAAAAATGATTACAACTCTTGGAGTTACAGTCAAATTATTTCCTATTTCTCCTCCATCCCCCTCTTATCAGAGACCTCTTTTCCTTATATAGCGCCCTCTCCCCTCATCTTCATCGTCCATTTGTTCTTCATCTAGGCATCCACTTGAGTACATGTCCCATCAGGTATCCTCTTTAACTCTCTGTGAGTGGTGGTAGCTGAGATTACACTGTTCAGGGGTCTTCTCCACATTAATGCGGCTAGAAAAGCAGCTGCAGTGCATTTAATGTGGTGGTAGCAGCTTTTCCTTGAGATATTTCCTCGTCCTTATCATCCCTAGGTATGCCCAGAGCTCATCTCTGTCGTTGGGATTGCCAGGAAGGTTATTCGGACCTTCCATTTGTTTGCTTGATCAAGACTATTCGTATCTAAGGAGTAGAACCTCTTCGGAAGAAAGGTGACCTCTTCGGATAATACTCTTCCTCCATTCCTGGGCTGGTTGCGTTCAGATGAACTCTACCCCGACCCATTATTCCTCTTCGGATGTACAATAATCCCCAAAACAGGGCTCCCGGCCCAATAGGTACGTCTGGGCTTTTACCCCCCACATAAATAATTTGGATAACACAATATTTATGTAAGAAACAACATTCAATATACACTAGTTATTTAATCACGAAACATGAGTCATACTAAGAAGACATGTGAAAAGCTGCTTGGTCAATTAATAAAATCTTGAAATTGTGACATCATTACTTTTTAATTACATAATGATACAATTCTGATTTTTGAGATCACGAGTGAATCAAAATCGAGATTAAATTTATTCTAAAAATAAGTAGATAATATCCTTATAAAAATAACTTAATTAAAAATGTACAAGTTTAAAACTTTTAAATTAAGTTCCTAAAAGTCATCTTAAAATGAAGAATATAAATAATTTATATAACACGATATGCAAGAAACAACACCTGATACACACTAGTTATTTAATCAACAAAACATGAGTCATGCTAAGAAATAACGCTTGATCAACTAATAAAATCTTGAAACTATCACAACATTAATGCTATCAAATTTACAATTATTACATCAATTTTTTTTAATTATATAAAATGATACAATTATGATTTTCAAGGTGACTTTTTTGAAAAAATTAGACAATATACTAAAAAACTTGGCTCAAATAAAACTGTACAAGTTTGTTTTACTAAATAGCTTAATTAAATTGGAAAATTTTCAAATTAAAGTCCCCAAAAACCACCTCAAAACGAATAATATGAATAATTTAGATAACACAATATTTATGCAAGAAACAACATCTAGTACACACTTATTATTGAATCGACAAGATGCAAGTCATACTAAGAAGACGTGGAAATAACGCTTGGTCAATTAATAAAATCTCTTGAAATTGTTGCACCATAGATGTTATCAAATTGACAGTTATACATCATTTTAAAAAAAAAAATATAATAATACAATTCTAGTTTTTGAGATGAAAAGTGAATCAAAATTGAGATTAAATTTATTATAAAAAGTTAGATAATATCCTTAAAAACTTGGCTTAAAATAGAACTGTGCAAGTTTATTCTACTAAATAGCTAAATTAAATTGGAAAATTTTAAATTAAGTTCCTAAAAATTATCTCAAAATGAAGAATATAAATAATTTGGATAACACAACATTTATGCAAGAAAATAACATCAGGTACATACTTACCAATGAATCAATGAGATGTAAGTCATACAGGAAGACGTGTGGAAATTACATATGGTCGATTGATAAAATATTGAAAATGTCACACCATTTCAATTTTTTAATTATATAAATGATACAATTTGTATTTTCAAGGTGACTTATTTTGAAAAATTAGATTTAAAAACCCCACTTAAATAAAATTGTACAAGCTTATCATACTCAATAGTTGAGTTAAATTAGAAAATTTTCAAATTAAGCCCCCCAGAAATCATCTCAAAATGAAGAAGATAAATAATTTGGATAATGCAACATGTATGCAAGAAACAACATTTGATACACACTTGTTATTGAATCGACGAAATGCAAGTCATACTAAGAAGATATGTGGAAATAACGCTTGGTCAACTGATTTTGAATCTGTCACGCCATTAATGCTATCAAATTGATAGTTATTACATCAATTTTTTAATTATATAAAATGATACAAATTTTGATTTTCATGATAACAAGTGAATCAAAATTGAGATTGAACTAATTCTAAAAAAGGTAGATAATATCCTTATAAACTTAGCTTAAATAAAAGTGTACAAGATTATTTTATTCAATAGGTAAATTAAATTGGAAAAAAAATCAAATTAAGTCCCCCAAAATGTATCTTAAAACAAACAATTATAAATAATTCAGATACGCATAATTCTAAAATCAATATAAAGTTATAAAATAACCCATTTAAACTTGTAGCATTAAAAAAAGAAAAGAAAAAAAGAAACCTATAGGAATCCTAGTAGCAAGTACATAGCAATTTCCACCAAATTTCTTCACCATCATCCTTGTTATTTCCTATTTCCATAAGAGGAAAAAAGAAAAAAGAAGTAATAAGATCAATCAAAATTCCCCCCAATAATAGGAAAGACAAGAACAACTGAACCAAAAAAAAAAAAAAGTAGTAAAAGTCAATCAAACAATAAACAACATGCATTGAACGTTATCCTACACTACACCCCCACCGCACCAAATCCCTCCACTCCTCGCTCCTTACTTTTTCACAACCTTCAAAACGCTCACAACTCCCGTTCTTATTTCCTCTTTGGCTATTCTCCAAATCTCTTTCTCTCTCTACATCGATCACAACGAGACACAGACTCAGACTCAGACTCTGACTCTCTCTCTAAAAAAAATCGTATCGTTTCGGCGATTCGTTCCTATCTCCGATCTTCTCAAACTCTCTCTCTTCGCTCTCCCTATATTCCTAACCCTAACTCACTGAGTCTATCAACTCGGAGAAGCACCACCACCACTGTCGAAAATCGAAGTAAAGAGAGAGAATTTCACAGATTCATTGAGCTTCAACCTTTCAGCTATTTAAGGTAGCGATAAGATCGTACTTTGAATTCACGCTCTTTTTTTTTAATTTTTTTTTATTACTTCTCAATTGGCTTCGCGATCCGAATTACAATTTGTTTTAATTTAAAAAAAAAAAAACTTTGCTCTCTGTTTGGTTCCCGAGAAAATCTGGAGGAAAATCAAACCTGTTTGGTTTCAGTAAAGCAATTAAGTAGTAAACACAATTTCACTTCACTTGCTTTAATTACTGATTTCAGTTTCTATTTTCGGTTATTCATCTGCTAAATCCGGAAAATGTATCACGCATATATATACAAATTTAGGTATTTATTTATTTATTTATTTATTGTAGAACTATTTTGCTTTTGCTGTGCATTTGATTTCTAATTGCTTATAGTGTGTTGGAGATTCTATAATTATGTTGTAATCATTTGTGGTTAGGAGGTCATATTCGATGTGTTTTTCTTTTGAGTGTGTTGCTTTTTGCTGTACGTTGACTGTATGAATTGCTTTTAAGTTTCTATTTGTTTACGTAATTGTTGGTTGTTAGGGTCTTAGTGATAATGCTTGTGCTGAAACCAAAAAGGTCGTACCTAGTGTACAAAGCTCTCACTTTTGCGGGGTTTGGAGAGTTGATTGGTAGGCAATCTTACCTGTAATATCATTTTTGGAGAGTCTAATTTCCAGGCTTGAACCCGCAAATCACTTGCCATGGCATGTGATATTTACCTTTGTAATAATTTGGAGAATTTGGAGGGTTTGTGGTTTTGTTAGACTGGTAATGGTTTGTTTGTTTCTCTTCACGATGTAGGTTTTTATTGGAACTTTGAAGGGTCTCTTTGTGGGTAGCTCCCATCATAGAAAGGTAATGTCTTGTATTCTTTAGCAAACTATAATGTTGTGTGGTTTTGAGTTTTTGAAGTTTAGGTAGGAGGTTTATGTCACTATTTTACTTTTCGAAAAAAAAAAAAAATTTAGCTAGCAGGTGTAGAGAAGGACATTGAGGAGTGGTGATTTTTTAATCATTGGATGTGATGTTGTTATGCAATAAGTGGTTCTGCTTTGGCTTCGGCCAGACATCATTCTACTCTATCTGTGTGTGTGAGAGGGTGCCTGGGTGTGTGCAGTGGCTTTCATATACATACATACAAGTTTGAAACTTGTAGAAGCAAGTGTATGTTCAAACATACAAGCAGTTGAAGAAAAGCTTAGTTGGTTTGGGAATCTTTGAGTATGTGAGAAGAAAGAGGGATGGGGTTGGGGGTGGGGAGAATGGTGGAGGAGAAGTCCTGGTTTTAATGAGGATGTTTCACTGAAGATCAGTAAAGTAATGGTTGTTTATGATAAGCTGCCTGCAGGTTTTGAGCCAATAGAAACTTTTTTTGGCGAAAACCCGAACTCTTGGATACAGGCTGGAGTGTGTTTCACCATTTTTTGCATTTTATTTTGGAAATTTTTGTGGTGAAGGTGTAAGTTGGAGATGTTTTATATGAGACAAAATCATCTATGCCACATTCGAATATATATAAGGGTACAATTTCAAGGTATTGAACCAAATAAAGCAGGACAAGACAGTGTCATTAACAATAAAAACCAAACCAAGGCTCCCACAACAGACATTGAAGGATGGCAGAGCTACATAAAAGACCAGTTTAGGCTTAACCATGTCACAATGAAGCCATTCAAGCCCAAAGCTTTGCTCAGTGACGTAATTCATGCAGTCAGTTTTGACAGAAGCAGGATGTTTTTCCTTGAATGAGTCAGATGTCCCAGAAGTAGGAGTTTATATTCAACTGAAGATTTAAAGTTTTGGTAATAAGAGTTTGGGCTTAAATTAAATTGGTGATGGGAACTGGTATTATGAAATATGTGTCAACAAGATCTATAAGGTTTCTTTTTTTGTCTTAATGATCTTGGATAACATACAGGGATGTACATTGGTCTATAATAAGGGAATTTTCTAGCTTCATCCAAGAGTATGGTATGTGTTGGTTGGGTAGCTGCCTCATATAATATTTCTGTCCATTCTTTCCATTTTGTAGGAGAATCCCCTTTTGGCCAGTATTATTTAGTTGAAAGTTATTTTCTCAGATTTCGTGATTTAGGAGTCCTTAGTTGGAGAGTTTATTTATTGTATTTTTCCCTGTATTTTAATCACATCAATTTGGTCTGGCAGTCCTCGTTCATCTATTTTTGATGAAACAGCTAACCACATGTTCCACTATTATTCTGTTGCTTTTTGTGCACAATTTTTAATTGATATTGCAGTAAAAAGACTTTAACTGATTTCAGACCCTCTTTTTGTGTGTGTGTGTGTGTGTGTGTCTAGGTCAAAGGTTGTTGCTGGCAATGAATCTGCAACAAGCTGTACAGCCTAAATTATCTGCTAATGGATTTGGCCGTCGAAGAAGCGAGAGAGAATTAGGGACTAGGACGGAGAGTAAATCGCAGTCTGGAAAATCAAATCCCAGCAGATCAACAAATACAGGTAAACTTTTTAGACCTGGATTGCATTCAGTAGTACATTACATTCTCCTTTCTCATAGTGGATGGTATAGGGGCAATGGCTGGCTACAAAATCGGCGGTTATGGGAGTCCTTCACGTGACCGGGTAGTATTTGTAACAACTTGTCTCATTGGGCATCATGTGGAAGTTCAGGTGAAAGATGGGTCTATATACTCTGGAATATTTCATGCAACAAATGCTGCTGAAAAAGATTTTGGTATGTTTTTTTGGATTTTATTTTGTTAAAGAGATTATGTGTTCGACTTGTAGTGTTGTAAACCAGATGTAGTTTGTAAATTCCATTAATTCTTTTCTAAAACACTTGCAATTTGCTTAGGCAAGTGTCTTCTTTAACATTTACTTGCTTGTAACTTTCAGGAATTACCTTGAAAATGGCACACTTGATAAAGGATGGTTCCTTACGGGGACAGAGGGCTGCTGCAGACTCTGTTAGCAAGGCTCCTATAAAGATTTTAATTATACCTTCCAAGGATTTTGTACAAGTTTCTGCAAAGGTTCTGCTGCATTCTTGTATTTGAAACTCTGCAGCCTTAAATGTGGTTTCTACTAAATGATTCAATAAGTTGATGTGTAGTTGTTTTTATCAAAATACTTAATAATTTGTTACAATGATAGCTAGGATATGGTCTTGTTGCAGTAAAAGAGAAATAGCTGTCTTGCGTTAGATTAGTGGCTAAGTTTTTATTTATCTTTCACCATTAATATTTAACTGGGTTGTTTGTTGATGTTGCCAGGGGGTGGCAGTAACCAAGGAAGAGTTATCACAAGAATTCCAACGTGAAAGACAGCAGGAGCTTATGCTGGACTCCAACATATCACATTCTCGACATGTTGAGTTGGAGAGAGAACTGAAACCCTGGGTTCCTGATGAAAATTATCCACAGTGTCCTGAACTGGACAATATATTTGATGGCCAATGGAATAGGTTGTTATAATAAATCTTTCTTTCCCCAAATATCTTGGTAATTGTTCTGCAGTTCTAATAACTTCTCTCCTTGAGTAGGATCACCTGTGAGAGCTTTTAAATTTTTATTAGCAGCATTTCTTCATTTGCTTCTGGCCCTTGAACCTCTTCCATTTAATTTCTAAATGTTGGTTTAGTATATCTTTTTTTCATTGGCTTATTTTGGTTAAAAATTAGCTGTACAAAAGTACAATTTTACCTAGATATTATTCTTTAAACATTCATTTGGTGGAATGAAGTGCGCCCATTTAAATAATATCAGACGTACAGCACACATTCACACGATCTCTCTCTCCATCTCTCTCTCTCACACACACAGACAAACATTCATCAATCCTCCTCCATTTGTTCCCATCACTCATATAAAATCGTTACTTAACGATGTAAAGCAAAACTAATTGGTTAGCCATGCCCTTGTTGGAGGGAGCAATAGGCTCTAGGTGCTTCAAGGACCAATTTGTGTGTGCGTATATATATTATATTATATTATACGTACATATATTGATTGTAGTCTTTCTAAAACTTATGTTTGTGTGACTGATAATTTTTGTATTATTTTTTCCTAGGGGCTGGGATCAGTTTGAAATCAATGAGACATTATTTGGAGTAAAAAACACCTTTCACACTCTTAATACATACGTGTTTTCATTTATCTATCTTCCTCCATTTGTTCCTATCGCTCATATTAAATTGTTACTTAATGATTCAAAATGAAACTAATTGGTTAGCTATGCCCTTGTTTGAGGTAGCAATAGGCTCTGGGCGCTACAAGTACCAATGCGTGTGCACATGCATGCGCATGTGTGTGTTATAGATGTACATACATATATAATTATTGAGTGTGATCTTTCTATTACTTATATTTGCGGTGACTGATAATTTTTGTATTATTTTCTTCCTAGGGACTGGAACCAGTTTGAAACCAATGAAACATTATTTGGAGTAAAAAGCACCTTTGATGAGGAACTTTATACAACAAAACTTGAGAGAGGTCCTAAGATGGAAGAGTTGGAAAAGAAAGCCTCAAGAATTGCTAGAGAAATTGAGGGTGAGGAAACCCAAGATCTTCATTTAGCGGAGGTGAGGTTAATCTAGCATAAATTTCTTTGTTTTAAAACTTTTTCCTTTGTTAATCAGCTCTCCAAATTCCTTAAATATTTCATGTTGATTTGTTCCAACAGGAGAGAGGCATTCACTTTCATGAAGATTTTGATATTGATGAGGAGACTAAATTCTCTTCTGTCTATAGGGGTAAGGGGGTTGATGATAGTGGGTATGGAGATATTGAGGATATATTGTCGGATTCACATAACACTGAAACTTTTGGTAGTTTATCCATCGAGAAAAACAATGATGGAGCTCGGTTGTCATCAAGCTTTTGCTCTAAGGTGGTTCCTTGTTATTCTCTGTCAAATATAAGCTATTTTACTTGCTGTTGTAATATGTCTATGATTTTTTCTCATTTATACTTAATCTGATTATATTAGATCAACTATGGACCTCTTGTTGGTTAGGTGATTTCATTGGGATGTTATCAAACTGCTTATATGCTGCTTATTTATTTTAGGGGGTGGGTTATGACCTATGACTTTTGAGAATCCATGTCATGATAACTCACCTCCACTAAACATGAACACATACTCTCCAATGTGATTTGGACTCCTAAACCTGATCATTGAACTGTTAAAAACCAAATATAAACACCCAATGACATGAGTACTAGAGACAGAAGCCTCAAGGACTGGTTACTATAGCCCATGCCTAGCAGTCTTAGAAAGTAATAAAATTTCCTGGACTCTTAAAACTTAGTTTATCTTTTTCCTTGGGATAAATAATAAATTTTATCGAAATGGAGAGACCTCAAGTACATGGGGTGCATGCGCAAAGTGCTCCTAAAAGAATTACATCTTAGGTGGATCTCAAACAGATGGACAGTAGTTACTGAAACAATTTCAAATCTGAGGTGCATCATTCAGTTTTGATAAAAAAAAAAAATTCTTTAGATAATGGCCAATCCTCTTATGAAGCTTGCCATATTATTGGCTTGGTGCTGTCTTGGACTCTTGGTGGCATCAAGTGTAAGGACAAGTGTGCTTGGTGAAATTGAAGCCTTGATGGCTATAATGGGAGTCTTATGCATGTAGCTTACAGATCTGTCCTTCGGAAGGGATTCAAGGGAAGCAGCCGGATGATAGGTAGCATGATAGGTTTGACTTTCTTGATCAAGTTATAACTTATGGATAGATTTGTGCAGTTGATACCGAGTTGAGAGACAATGATTCTTCAATATTATCTTGATCACTGTGCTACATGTGGTCTCTAGTTTGCTTTGTTTAGACAAGTGTTTGGCTGCATACGGCGACTAACGCTTGTAATGGAGAACATCCAATGAGCTCTGGTACAAATGGCTCATCCTCTCCTTATGGTATAGGGTCAAGGGCAAGGTTGTGAATTCAAGACTCACAGGATGTGAGATGCAACTTACCAATAGAAAATTAAAAAAGGTGGGGGAGGGGGGGGGGGGTTGAGAATATATGAGCTCTGTCTCTTTTGTATATCTGGAAGTTAATTACAATGGTGAGGCAGTACTTAATTTTGCTTAAATAACCATTACTTTGAAGAATGCATAGTGACTGGTATTTGGTTCCCTATAGAAGTGATTGCAATTGAATGAATGTATTTGCTGAAAACATGGGATGGTTTCCCCTGAAACATGCTTCTATCATCCTGTATGCTTATTCTATTTGGAAGGTTCTTTAGTGGCTGGGTAGTACTGTGATTTTGCATAAATCATCATTACTCAGAGGAATACATAGTGCCTGGTGTTGGGTTTTATTTTTAATAGAAGTGATTGCAATCCAATGAATTTCTTTTTCTCAAACCATTGTATAGTTTATCCTGAAACATGCTTTTATCATCTTGTATTCTGAGTCTATCTTATCTTGAAATCAATATCTTCAAATCTTCATTATGGTGTTTGAAATCTTAATTCAATGCGTATATAGCTTACGTTTGTCTGTTTGTCATTGTTTCAAAGAGTTACCAAATGTATTTGTGGTGTTTGGCTACCCATAACGTCTTTAAGGAAAATGTGTTTTGGGCATGCAGGATCAAGCACAGTCTTCCCAGTCAAGTACTGGCTTGGATTTAAGCCGCACTGGTTCTTATGATCATGCTAAACAGCTGGCATCCGAATTTCCTTTTAAAAGCGTCCCTGCTTCAGATAGTGAAAACAGGTTTTTGTTGATTTTGCTAGTTAATTGTTATTTACTTGTTTCCTTGAGAAATTAATGCCATGTGGCTTTGCTTTTCCTAGAATGCATTTCCTTAATCAAATTCTTTATTTAAAAATTGCAGGATCCAGGAAAATTCAATCAGTGATCAACATGGACTCAATAATAATGCCAAGGAATTGGCAGAGAAGAAGACGGTGAACTGAAATTCCTTAATATGCTTTTTCTCATGGTAACTTAAGAGTGCCTCATTTGATTGCTTTTAACATACATGTTTGTGTTTCTGTTTATTCTAATGCAGTTAGCTGAAGATGCTCAATTGTCAAAGCCTGAGGGTGAGTGAAATTTCTTGTCTGTATGCATGCCAACTATTGATTCCAAATACCGTTAATTCTTATCTGGCTACTTAACTTTAAGAAGAAAATACCAGCTTATAGTTATGCATGGAACTATATCAATGAGATATTTATGTTTATTTTTTAAATGACTTACGCAACTAAGATGCAAGTTACACCATCTATGTTTGGGATGGTTTTTATTTTAGTTCTGTAATGTTTAAAATTTACGATTTTAGTGCCTAACATGTAACACCTTTTTGAATTTCATCATTCTGTCTATTCCCATTAATAACGTGGCTATTAAATGTCATATAAGCCTGCAATCTCCATGATTGATCCAATTAAACATGTCATTTCATTTAAAAATGCACATCACTAAATTAAAAAAATTCGCTAATTACCCAAAAAAGTAGAGAAACTAAAAAAAATTCTAAAAAACGAAGTTGTTCTCCCTGCTCTCTCCTTGCACCTCCTCTTGTCCTTTCTCTTCTCCACTCTACCTGATTTATTCTGCTCTGTTTATTCTGCTCTGTTTCTCACGATCATGCTAACCAGTCCAACTTTGTTTTCTTTGGCATCAATGCCCTCTCTCTCTTCTGCCTTGTTGCTCGTCACATCTCCCTCTCTCGCTTCCACTTGATACGATGCTGCCTTTTGGGCTTCTTGTCAAGCCACGACCTCTGGTGAGTGAAATCGTGGGCTTCAACTTCTTGTTTGGCGAAGAGTAAAGTGACTTTGGAGTACTTGAGCTCCTTAGAATTGCCTTCCGTGTAGAAAATCTCGAAGAAAGATGTGCTGTACGATCTGACTGTCCTGACAAAAACCCCAAAGCTAATTATCCCTTTCTGTCCAGAACTGCCTTTTCTGGTTATTTTTGGGATTCTTATAATGATTGTGAAACTGTTTCCTTCTTTCTTGTGGAGTTTGTTTTGTTGCTGCAAAAAGCAAGGAAATGAAATTTTAATGGAGTTCTCATTTGTTGGGTTTTTTGTTGGTGTTTGGGTATTTGGCTTGTATTATGTGATGGAGTTTGTAAAGGTAACTCTGAATTTCAATTATTGTTTTAGATTATGTTTTGAAAATTTTTGTTTGCCTTTGTTTTCTGAAACATGATGAGGAAGAGTACTGTTTTTTAGGTTTATTGTCTTTTTTTGTGATTTTTCTTTTGAGTTCATTGTTCTCTTGGTCTTCTTCATCTTTTTTCCCCCTCCTGTTTGCCTTGTTTGCATATATATATATATATATATATCAATTGAGTTTAGGTTTTTTCTTCAGTTTATGTAAATTTTTTTTTTTTTTTTAGGTTTGGAACTCATTTCAAATATTCAATTTGGTCTGGATCATTCCCTGACCGAATCAAATTATCATCTGCAAATAATAGATAGGAAATTATAAATGGCTCAGTTAGTTGAATTGGCATGGCTTAACTTTAATTGGACCAAGTAACACACATTGCAAGCATAGGTGGAACTTAACTGCCACATCATTAACATAAATATATGGATGGATGAAATTCGAAACGGTGTCAACAGTTAGTTTTAAAATCAAAATCTTAAAACATTTGGGACTAAAATAAAAAAAACCCCATACATTGAGGGTGTAACTTTCACTGTATGGATTCCCATTTTACTTGGTTTTTGTGTGTAGTTTTCTTTTTTTTTTTTTTGGGGGGGGGGGGGGTGGGGGGGTTGTCCTGCACTTACTAAAATTCTTTCCCTTGTAATACCTTCTGCATAATTGTGGCTTCTGTGGTTTCAAGCATAGCCTTTAAAGTATGGTACATTGTTACACTGGGCGATGCCAAAGATAGTGGTTGAGCTCCTAGCATGTTGGCAAGGAAAAGTTGGTCACCATCGTAATAGAGTTATGTGGATGGCTGTCCCTCATTGTTTGATGTGGTGCATTTGGCAGGAGAGAAACAACCAGTGTTTTGAAGATTATGAAAGGACAATAGGCGACTTAAAACTTTTCTTCTTTAAAACACTATCAGATTGGATGTCTATCATAGGAAGTCATTCTAATTTTTTGGTTTATGATTTGATAGATGCTTGTAATTTGTGTATTTGATTGTTCTGGTCCCCTATTGTGTATACTTGGGTGACTCCTTTTTATGACTTTGAATAAAATTTTCTTTACTTATAAAATAAAATGAAAAAAACAAAAAAAAAAAAAGAAAAAGAAAAAAGAAAAACTATGGTACATTGTTTAATGATGAAGATCCATGGTTAAAGCCTGAAAATAATGTCCACAGGATATTTATAGCTACTATTTACATGACTTTTGCCGTCTGGATTTTCCTTTTACTGAATTGCTTTTTTAAGAGGGAGCCTACTTTAATATTTATTTCTTTTGCTTACTGACCTTTGTGCCCCTGTCAGCTATATTATTCTTCTGCATACTGCATGATTGTTGCTTATGCAATTTTAAACATTCTGTTTACTAATGTAGATTCACAGTCATTGCTTAATGAGAAGAAAGACAGCTCTGATAAAGGGGGAATATCTGCTAATGCCACCACTTATGCTACATCATATGGTGTTCTATCTAAGAGTCATGAAAAGACAAGTTATGGTGAACCATCTGATGGTGTGGCATCTAGCAAAGTGCATGGAGAACCCCAATCTTTACACTCTCGTGGACGACCTGGTAGTTCTGCATCATCCAGTTCAGATTATGCAGGTGGTGTCTCGGCTTCTAGTGGACCTGGTTTATCACCAAGCTCATCAATGGGTTCGTTATCCTCTGAAAAGTCAACTTTGAATCCCCATGCTAAGGTATTATTGATTAGACCTTGTATGTTTTTATTGCACAGTTGGTATTAGGAATGCAGTTGGGTAAAAGCGTACATCATTGTTAAGAGATATATAAGATTGTTAGGATCCTCTCTTCTTCTTAATATTTATTTTGCTCTCTTCCTAATTACGGTGTTTTCCACTGTTTTTTCAATTTTGATATCAGGAATTCAAACTCAATCCTAATGCAAAGAGTTTCATACCATCTCAAATTCCTGTTAGGCCTCAGTCCCCAGTCTCTGATGGTTCATTCTATTTTCAACCAAACGTCTCTGCTGTACCACATATGCCTGGCATGCCTGTGGGCATTGGAGTAAGTGTAACAAAAGAATGATTTGTGAAATACATTAGGATAGGTATTAATTGTAAATTTGTTCTATACATTTAGTTCCACTTGTTTATTCTTATGGTTACTTCATGGTTTTAACAGATTGGACCTTCGTTTCCTGGACACCAGCCTGTTATATATCCACAGGTTCCACCAACACCACAGCCATATTTTCATGCTAATGGCCCTCAGGTGCGACATTGTCTATAAGTTCTTGTGGGATTCTGCACAGGGATTCTTGTTTGTGTGTTATATATTAGTACACAAATGTAACTTCTTGATATTGATGACCTGTATCTATCTATCTATATGCAGTATCCGCAGATGCTTCACCCTAGGCAAGTCTTGTACATGCAAAACTATCAACATGTAAGTCATTCTAATCATATTCTGGACTATTGTAATCTAGATTGTTTAAGAATTTATATTTTCTTGTTGAGTGCTAATTTTAAATATTTCTTTGCGTATAAAGAAGCTGCTCCTATTTCTTATTTGTTTCCTGAAGCAACAATGCTTTTGGAAAAGGAACATGCATAATCAGTCCACCTGCTTTGTTCTCTAATTGGAAGCACTGGATTTCCCTTTTTTATTTTAATTAAAAAAAAAAAAAAGAACAAAGTTTCCTCGAAATTGGTTTGTAAAAAGCTCCTACAATCTGTTAGGTTTTAAAATAGACCACATCTCTCATGCTTAAAGTCACATAATTTTTCACATCACTTACAGCAGTTATGTCACTTGCTCCCTTGGTGAACTCACTGTCTCTCTCTCTCTCTCTCAAAAGCACTACCGGGATACCAAAAATATTTTCTCAAATACCCATGTTGATCAAGTTTTAGATTAATTGTTAAATGATCGAAATCACCATTTCCCAGCACTAAGCTTTTGGGAGAATTGGTATTCTATTATGGTAGAAGTGCAGGTGGTCTTAAGTTTGTATCCTGTTACCTTCCATTTAAAAATTAAAAATCCTATGTGTTGGGTCCCATTTAAGGAGTCTTTTAAGTCCACAAGTTTGGAGTGTTAGAATAATGGTTAAATGATTAATTTCACCATTTATTAACAGCTTAAGCTTTGGGGATAGTTGGTAATTTATTAATAAGCTAAGTCCCATTAAATTCTGAGATGAGAACTCTGTAAACAGAGCCCAACTGTGTTGCACGTCAGCAGCAATGTTGTACTCATATGGAGTCCGTTTACAGTTTGATTGATTAATAACATCTCTCTTGGAATTTCTCAATGATCTGGTGCTGCTAATTGACTCCTAGATCTATTCTCTCTTGCTTGGTGTTGACTCCTAGGTTTGTTTTCTCTTGATTGGTGTTGACTCCAAGCAAGTGTAGGTGCTAACTCCTAGTTTATCTATCCTTTATTTTATATTTCTCAATTTTATTTCTGTATCATTTTGGTTGTCACCATTTGAAACCTAGGTGAGGACGATAATGTAGTCATCACATTAGTCAACGCTGTGCCAAGGAGACTAGCTGCGTATTGCAGTCTGGAGTTTTAGAAGGAAATTCCCTTGGAGAATTTTGAATAAATCATAGATTTAGCATATAAGGAGTATTTGGCCTATTTTTTATATATTTAAATTTGGTTTAGTTTTTGTGGAGTTAATGCCAAGTTAGAATTTTGGTGAGACACTCTAGAATCTAAAGGCTTTTGATTAAGTGGGACTAAAATAGAGTACATGGAATGTAAGCTTAGTAAATGTAGAAATAGAGAGAGAGATGATTAGACTTGATGGTCAAGAGATACTAAAGAGCGATAGCTTTCGATATCTTGGATCAATAATTCATAAAGATGAAGAGATTGAAGGTCGAAATACATGGAAAGATAGGATTCTAAATTAGGAAATTTGCTTAAAGATGGGGGTAGCCCCTATGCTGATGACACTATCTTATTCTGTGATGCTTCCAGGGAACATTATTATATGTAAGAATGGTGTTGATTTTCTTTGAAGCTATCACAAGTTTGAAAGTCAATGTCAGTAAGAGTGAGATTGTGCCAGTAGGTGAGGTAGGTAATTTACATGCTCTAGCTCGCGTGTTATGTTGTTGGGTGGGAAATCTACCTATGAATTACTTGGGTATCCTCTTGGGGCACATTACAAGGATCCCTCGATATGGAATTCAATTCTGGAAAAAAATGAAAGGGAGACTTTCTGGGTGGAAACAATTATATTTGTCCAAGGGTAGTAGACTTACTTTGTTAAAGAGTACTCTTTCGAGCCTTCTTACTTCTTTTTTATCATTGTTCACTATTCCTCAAGTTGTAGCAGCCAGATTGGAAAAGATACAAAGGAATTTCCCTTGGGGGACTACTGATGAAGTCTTTAAATATTCTTTAGTCACATGGGATAATGTTTGTTTACCGATGGAGGAAGGTGGTTTGGGGATAAGGAGGGTGGGGTTGTTTAATCAAGCCTTGCTTGGTAAGTGGTGATGGCGCTTTGGGAAAGAAGTTCACAGGTTATGGTGTACTAGGGATGTTCAAGGGGCTTATGGCTGTGGAATGTGGAAGAATATTAGAGCAGGAGTTGAGAGTTTCTTTAGACAGGTGGAGTATGCTGTGGGCAAAGGCCATTGTATTCGTTTTTGGTACAAACCTTGGTGTGGGCCTATTCCTCTAAAGGATCTTTATCCAAATCTTTTTGCTCGTGTTGTTTCCAAAGAAGCTTGGATTTCTGATTTGGTTGTTTCTAATTTTGAAGGGCATAATAGAAGCTGGAATTTATATTTCCATCAAGCTTTTCATGAAAGGGAGGTAGAGAGAGCATGTTCTCTGCTTAAGCATCTTACTCCAATATGTCAAGGGGCGAGGGAGATGATACTTTGACTTGGAAGTTGAATCATTTTGGTGTCTTTGATGTTCAATTTTATTATAATTTGTTAGTTGTTCCAGATGGCTCTCCTTCTATCTCTTTCCCCTAGAAGTGTATTTGGAGTACAGAGGTACCTAAAGGGTGTCTTTCTTTTTATGGACAGCAGCTAGGGCAGTATTCTTACCATTGATAATCTGGTTCTTAGACGTTTACCACTGGTTAATTGGTGTTGCATGTGCCGATGTGATGAGAAAACTGTGGATCATCTTCTACTCCATTGTAAGTTTGTTTATGTCCTGTGGGGTGAAGTTTTTTTGATATTTGGGATCCAGTGGGTGATGCCGAAGACAGAAACCTCCCCTTCTTTTTGGCTTGTGGAATTGGCTAGGGAAGCATTCCTCTAATTATTGGAATATTGTTCCAACTTGTTTGACGTGGTTAATTTGGTGGGAGTGTAATAATCATACTTTTGAAGATATTGTGAGATCAATTGATCTTTTGAAGCCTATACTAGTTGGGACCTTATTTTAGTGGGGTAGTACTTGGGGTTTTACACAATGTATTTCCATTTCTGAATTTCTTCTTTTTGTTTGTGACTCTTCTTGAGGTACTTGTATTTCTTTTAAGTTCAGAGTGTTCACCATTGTGAACATGATGTCATTTTTATGAAATAAATCTTTGATTTCTTATAAAAAAAAAAAAAAATTAAGTTTGGAGAACAAAAAATAGTAGAGGAAGACAAAAAATAGCATTAGTAGAAGTAATAATAAAGGACATCAATTAAGGAAGTAACAAAGAGTATAACTTCATATAGAACCGAACAGATTAAAAGAAAATAATACACGTGGTTAAGTTTGGTTAGGTTGAATATAATATGTTGAATAATATAAGAGAAAATAATATGTTGAATATCCATAACCAACCCCAACATTTTGGGACTATGGTTTTGTTGTAAATTTGGTTAAGTTTTTTGTGGACTTTTTTCTCTAGAAAAGGAAAAAGGACTAGGGACAATATAGTGATTGAGTTGCAAAGATAAGCAAAGGGAGTAGAGTGCTAGTGTTGTAAGTGGGGCATCATGAATTGGTCATCAGATCGGAATAACATTAAATAGATATTGAGTTTTAAAATGACTGTCTCCAATTGAACAGGGGGCATGGGGGAAGATCCTCACTTGTGATGATCTAATTAATGGTGTGTTTGGATGACATGATTTGGGTATTTGGTTTTGGAATTGGGTGATCAATTGAAATCCAAATATCTTGTTTGGACAATTTAAAAAATGTCAAGGATTTGGATTTGATAAATCTACCAAGGATTTTAAACCTTTAAAATGCTTGGATTTGAAATAACTCCTAAAATCGATGGATTTGATCCTCACTTGTGATGATCTAATTAATGGTGTGTTTGGATGACATGATTTGGGTATTTGGTTTTGGATTTGGGTGATTGAAATCCAAATATCTTGTTTGGACAGTTTAAAAAATATCACGGATTTAGATTTGACAAATCTACCAAGAATTTTAAACCTTTAAAATGCTTGGATTTGAAATCAAGGCATTTAAAATATTTTAATTTAAAATCCAAATCCAAATCCAAATCTGTTTCCAAACACAACCTAAGAGATAATCTCATTTAGAGAAGATACACGCTGGTAGGATGGTGTTGTATGTGTTGCTATAGTAGGGAGATAATGGAGCATCCTCTGTTAAACTGTAGTAGAGTTGTGTTCACGTTGTTTGGTTGGCAGAATTGGGTAGGCAAGCAATCTTTGGATATCTAGAACTTGGTCTTATTATTTTTGATGTGGACTTTATGGCAGGAACGTAATTTGTGGTACATTTGAGGATCAACTGATAGAGCTGTTTGCTAGATTGTTTGATTGGTGTCTGACAAGGGGTTTTGCTGATTGTAATTCCATTCCTGAGTTTTTAGAGTTGTATCTTTCTGTACATAATCTTTTGTAATTCTTTAGACTTCTTTGTGTTCACTTTCATTTACACTATTAAATTAACGATTGGAATATGGTAAGTTAAATCATTTAACCACATACTTTTAACACTCTCCCCTCACCTGTGAGCCCTTTTAATAGGTGAGAAATTATGGGAACTTAAATGGGAGGTAGAGTGGAGGACATGAATCAAACTTAGGACCTCTTGCTTTTATATTATGTTAAATTATTGATTGTCCCAAAAGTTTAAGCTATTGAGATATAGTAAATATAATCATTTAATCACTTCTAACAAACATGAAGTAATATTATTTTTTTTAAATGCTTATTTAATTATTATAAAAAAAATTAAAAAAAAAAAACATTAACAGGAACATGTGGACTCTTAAAAACTTGCCACCTAGTGATTTGTAACTCTTACAAACTAGTGTAGAATGAAACTGTCAACTAAAAAAATTAAAAAACAGAAAAACTGATGCTGATTTACTTTTGGAGTGATACTTTCTAGAATTATTCAGGTTTTGAAAAATTTTAAATTCATTTACCATTTTGTCTAATGTTTCCATCCACGAGTAACACAATTGTTGGAGCAGCTTTTTTGTTCTATAAACATCTAGGACACTTCTTTGCCTTGTAAAATAGGATTGATATTAGGAAGCTAACTGATTCATTTTTACAGGAAATGCAGTACAAAGGACGAGAATTTTAGTTTGTTGGTTGGCTGGAGACGGGGGGGCAGGTTGGGGCTAGAGAGGGTGATTCTTGTATCAAATCGTAGCTTGACAGTGCTTAAATTTTGGTTAAGATGTGAATCTCCAACTCTTTCCCTAATTCTTCATACATCACTATGGTCATAACATGATGGCCTAGGCTCACCTATGTTTTATTGACATTGCGGAAAGGAACCAAAAAAGAAAAGAAAAAAGGAGTCTTCTAATTCAGGAGTCAGGACTGCTTTAGTCAATGAACACCGGTTGTTTTATTTTTATTTTCCTCTTAAATTCTAACTCTGAAATAATTTATTGTTTATTTGTGTTACATTGTTAGCCATAAATTTGAAATAACGATGCTTTGAAGGAAAGTTATATCAAGTGTCAGTAACTAAGGCAAAAAAAGAAAAAAGAAAAAAAGGAAAATGTTATCATTGTGTAGAAAAGTTTAATAATTGGATTTGCTTTTAACAAAGTTATCTTTTCTTTTATAGTTGAATCTTACGTTGAACTGTTGAAGTCTAGTGTTAAAGTTCATACCAACTTAAATTATGCTTTTGATGTGCAACCATCTTTTCTATTTTAGTAAAATATATAATGTTACCAACTCTGATGTTCCAAAAGTGCCAGGTCAAATATGACCCACTCGGTTTATGACATTATCATGTATGTCTCTATAATGTAGTTTCTACAATGACAGGAATTCGATCCTTTTTTAGTGTGTGGGATTTAGCTGTGATGTGCATAGCTACATCCTAGAGATTGACAAAATCTGTCACAAACTCCACTTTCTATTGCAAATAATGGCTTCAAAGGTGTGACATTAACGTCTCTGTTTGTCTGCACCTTTCTTTGTTTGTTGCATTCGACAATCATAACCAATATTTTCCTATATTGTATTTGATAAATTACCTTTTGAACCTTGTATTTTAGGGTTGGTTTCAAATGACAATTTTATAGTCTTTAACAATTTTTTCAAATTAAATTATGAAATTTAAAATTGTTAATTTACAATAAGTTTTATAGGTTTTTTATTAGTTTTGAATCTATATATTTTATAGTTTCTCTAGTTTCAAATCAAACGTGTCTTATTATATCAATTTAAATTAATATGATTTTAAAAGCTCAAGGTTTGATAATACATTAATACAGTAATAATTTAATTGTTTGGTTATGTTTTTATTATGTAAGTTATTCTTTAAAATGGTCATAATAAATATTCTATCATGAACAAAGTTCCTTTCAATCTAGTTTGAAGAGAAATTCTTCAAACTTTTTATATATCTTTTTTTTAGATGTGAATTTTGAAAATCGAACTATTAAATTTCATATTTTTTATATTCTTAACATACATACTAAGTTTCATTCAAATTGGATGTTATTTGTTATTATATCAATAAACTTATTTTTTATATACAGCTTTATATCACAAAAACTTAAAATTTTTACACTTGTTTGAAGACATAGCAATTGATTTTTGATCTTTTTAAAATTTTGCAAGCATGAAAGATATAATAAGAACATGCAATCTAACGGTCAGATTTTCAAAATTTATACCCAATATAAAAATATATAAAGAATCTCCAAATCAAAATTCATACCCAATATAAAAATATATAAAGAATTTTTAAACTAATTTGGAGAGAAACATTATCTTCTATCACGATGTCACCTACTTAATAGCAATGGAATTGAGAATCCCTAAAAACCCCTAGGCACGCACAACAGCCATTCTCAAGTTCTCTCTGTGGACAACACATCTGTGGCTTCACTTTCTCTGCTAATTTTTTCGGACTTCGTTTCGGAGGAACGCACTTGCTTTTAGAAATTAGATGGCATAATCTTTTATTTTTTGGCATGTTCTTACTTCTTATTATTTCTTCGTTGAAAGATATCACCGTAACATCACAAGGGGAAGACACCACTTGCATGCTAGATGGCATGGGTTTCCTCTTTACTATTTGATTTATTATTATTTTTTAAATGAAAAACCATACCCAATGATAGTTTTAATAATATTATAAAATAGAAAAGAGTAACTTTAAGCAACATTATACTTCTTAATAACTTGTTATTAAATTCATATTTTAAAAATCATATTGTTGAATTATATATTTTATATGTACTTAACGTACATGTCAATTTTCATGGTAGTCAAATGTTATTTACTATTCAATCCATAAACTTTTTTTTTATGTATTATTTTAAAGTACAAAAACTTTAATTTAAACAATTGATTGATGACAAGACTATTGATCTTTGATTACCTTGAAATTTTGCAAGCATAAATAATTTATGAAGATAATGTAATTCAACAGTGGATTTTTCAAAATTCATATCTAATAAAAAAATATTGAGTGATGTAACATTATTTAGAGTTATACAAGGTGTAATTTGAACCAACATATATATATATATATATATATATATATATATATATAAACTGATATCCCATTATAAAATTTTATTAAATAATAAATTAAGGGAAAAAAAAAAGCAAGAATCACAAAGGTGAAAATATATAATTTTAAAAATTGTGTTTTAAGAAATTTGACTAAAATATTAGAATATTCCAATATTTTAAAAATTTATTCGTGTATTGTCATCAAACATATATATGGGAATACTTATTCCATTACAACTTCTATTTTTTGTAATATATTGAATTCTATTACATTTGTAACAACCATTATAATGTACCAAATGTACCCTTAGTGTTTTTATTTTTATTTTTATTTTATAGATTTAATTAAATATTTTGAAATTTTACTTTTAATTAGAACCAAAACCATATTTTGCCTTTGCCTCTCCCCTCTCTAATTTTTGGTTGAATGATCAAAAAAGAAAATGAGAGGACTGACAAATGTATTAAATTCTAGTAAATTGCTCTACATTTACATCAAAAACATTTTAAATTTATTCAAATCTAGTCAAAACGTTTGACATCTATATCAAATGGATTTCAAATGTTCTCTATCTTGGTAATGAGTGTTCTGTCCTACAAGATATTTGAATTAAATTTTATTTATTTTAAAATTAACAAGTAAACTTTATTTAAATTCTAGTCCAACCTTGACATTTATATCATATGAAGATTAGGAAAAAAAATGATAATCTTTATTAAAAATAAAAGTCAATATGTGTATTTATGAAAGTCAATATGTATATTTATGAATATTATACTTATATAATTATATTTCTTTAAAAGAATATTTTTAAATTTAAGAAACATATTAATTTTTAATGGTTTTATTTTTTATTTTTATAATCGTTACGTATATATGGAAAGTTATAATTTTTGACGTTATTACATCTATCAAGATGTAACCAAATAATTGAATAGCTATTCTATATAAATAGTCATTTCATTATAACACATATTACAACATGCTAACCATGAAGAACTTGGATTCAAAAATTCAAAAAATATTTAATTTGAATAGTTCTTATTTGATTCTTCGTTGGAAGAACCTTGATACAAAATTTCCACCCTCACTTATTGCAAATAAAATGGGAGAAAAAAAGCCAAGAACCTTTATTTATTTGATAGAATTTCAATCTATGACGCTTGCTTTTGATAATTGTACTCTTTATCATAAGATCAAGATGCCTATTAGTTTTTGGTGTAGGCTAACATTGAATCTCAAATTTTTTATTCAATCGTTAGAAACTTTATTAGTTGAGCTAACTGGAACGTATAAAAAAAGCCAAGCAAGCTCAATTGGCAACTCATTTTTATTTTTTTCTCAAGGCTTCAAATCCTTCTCTCTTCTTAGTTATCAAATTAAAAAAAAAAAAAAAAGAAAAAAAAATGATCTAATTTACGGTATTTACCTACTTCATTGCTCAATAAAACTAAAAACATAAACGTTAATTCTCAAAAAAAAAAAAAAAAAGGGTAATTGGATAAAAGAAAAAGAAAAAGTCCAGCCTTGTTATGTTACTTGCTCACCTCTCAAAACTCAAAAGACGAGTCCTACTCCTACTAGACGGCAACGTCGTTATAATCAACAAATATTTTTCCAATTTTTATTGGAAGATCCAATGGCAATTACTATAAACTTTTTCTTTTGGTGCAATTTATCTCACAGTTTCCCATTTTTCTGAAATTTTTAACTTAATTAATTCCAAATCCCAACAACATCATCAACATAATGATACTTAGACCCAAGCAATTCGAAGTTAATAAGTGAAAACAACAACAACAATATTCCTAAAAATATAAAAACTAAAAATTGTAGCTCTCTATTAGATTAATGGATAAGCTCATGAGTAATTTATTATCAAATAATTAATATTTTGGACAAGTTTCCATCAAAAAAAAAAAAAAAAAAGACACCGCATGGGACATGCTGATTAGTTGTCAGCCATGGCCCAATTTCTTAGGTTTTATAATGGAGTAAGAATTTTATATTCTCTTTGGTAGTGAAGATTCCTTTCAACATTAAACAAATAATATATATATTTTACTAATTGTTGGAATCTGTTAAGTAATTTGAATTATTTTATTTTTAATACTAATACTTATGAAACACACTTGAGGCAGTGCTAAATTGTGCACCAACTTTGGCCAACTGTTCCCTTTCACTTATTTTGAAGGGGATGCAATGAAGTAACAAGTTTAGATTCACAAAATTTTTTAAATTTTTTTTTATATATTTATTGAGGTAACATCGCGTGAAGGTGTTTATAAAAATATTTGAAAGGGATGCAATGAATTAACAAGGTTAGATTCACAAAATTTTGTACAATTGTTTTATATAATTATTGAGGTAACATAGTATGAATAATATTAATAAAAAGGGTCTGGGCATGCATTAATAATATATTTTAGAAAAATATTTATGGAGAGTTGAAAAACTGTTAATAATTAATTAACTACTTATGAAATTAATTAATTTAATAACAATTTAAATATTAAAAAAAAAAAATGAGGTGGGGAAAAATTCATGATTATGAAGGAAAGAGTGGTAAAACTGTAAGTTGCAAATAAGTACTAATTTGACTTGTTCAACTTTAAATAATGTTTTGGGAAGGATGTTTATCATTCTAGGTGACTAAAATAATAATTTCTAACAAAGATAAGACCATGCTTACCAATATTAAATGCAATTAATTTGTCCACAATAAAAGCATTAACATAACACGACAAGGATGGCCTAGGATGAGATTTGTCGCTTGTTAAGATGAGAATTTTGGTCACTCACGTTCCAGACAGCTACTTTTATTTTTTATTTTTCTTATATTTTATAACTTTTTTTTTTTTTTTTTGATGAGACATTTTATAACTTTTAAGTTAATGAGGAGAGAGAGAGAGAGTTACTCAGAATAATAAGGGATTTGCTAAAAAAAAATTTCATATTATTATTAAGGGTCTGTTTAGATACTATTTATTTTGCTGAAACTGAAAATTTATTGCTAAAAATATTGTAAATAAAAATAAAAGTTAGTTGAAATAGTATAGTAGAGTTTATAAATAGTACTAAAAAATGTAGTTGGGGCCCATAAATAGTAGCAAAAATAAACTAAATAATAAAATAATTTATAATTTTCATTACTTCCCAAACATATACTAAATGGTAGATTTTAATTACTCAGTCAATGAAATATCTCGTGCCCAGATAAGAGATTCAATATTGAATCTTGTCTAGAACAATATATATATATATATATATATATATACATCTCATTAATATTTGTTGTACCTGATATTATGATAAACACCAGTAATCATGAAGCATATCTCATAAAACAATCATTAATTAATAACCATTTCCTACTAGTTTCTTCAATACTAATATATATTCGAAACACTGCGGCGCACCGTTGGAGTAATAATTATTGTACAAGTACAAAATTCTTTTAGGATAGGAGAGATAAGGGCCAAGTTCAAATCTTCAAGAGGAAGTTTCACATACATATACACTTAAATTAGACTAAAGTATAATTTTTATCTTATATTAAAAAATATTTATTTATTTATTTATTTATTGAAATTTTTGATAAATTGACACCAAGTTCATGCATGGTTAAGCCAAATATAATTTCACAGTTTCTTCGATACAAATATAATTTTTTTTAGTGCCAAGTTGCTTAAAAATCTGAACAGATAAACTCAACCAAGTTGTCAGGAAGGGATAAGATTAAGTTAATATTCATCCAATAATAAAAGAATTATGATATATTTCTAGAAGGAATAAGATTAAGTGTTTTTTTTTTTTTTTTTGGATGGGAGGAAAAGATTAGAGCCTTTTAGGTAAATATTGCTAAAATCAAAATATATTTGGGTTATAGGTACTGTTTGAAGTTAATTGTGGAAATGAGGAGAGAGATTGAATTTCGGCAACACCGTTGCCGAAATTCAACAAAAAGTAGGAGAGAGAATGAGCAAAAGGAGGAAAGAGAAAAGCTAACAGTAAAATGTTGAATTTCGGCAACACCGTTGCCGAAATTCATCTGCCCAAATTTTCTGTGCTGCCCGGATGTGTGAGAAGTGCAATAATGCGTGAGCGCCCAAACTTTAAAAAAAAGAAGTAATTGTGGCAATAGTATTGCCGAAAATAGTAGGAAAAAAAAAGTGAATACGGAAGAATTAAAGAAAAATATAATGTGCTACGTACACAATATTTTTACAATAAATCACAAGTAACTAGTTATTATTAGTTCAAATTTAAATTTGACATTAACATTACTATTTTAATTTAACAATAACAACAAGTAACAACCTTATACTTAGCATTTGTTGTAAAAATATTGTAAAAATTTTATGCACTTATTATTTCTTAAAAAAAAAAAATCCCAATTGTGGCAATGCCATTGCCGAAATAGTGGGGAAAATTGTTTCCCCACAATTTCAACAATGGCATTGCCACAATTGGGGAAAAAAAGTGTTCCCCCATTGTGGCAATGCCATTGCCGAAATAGTGGGGAAAATTTTTTCCCGTAATTTCGGCAATGCTATTTGGGAAAAAAATAAAAAAACTTTTTTCTCAATGTGGCAATGGGAAGTTGTGGAAAAATTTTTTTTTTCCCCCAATTTCGGCAATGCCATTGTCGCAATTAGAAAAAAAACTAAAAGTCGTTGCCGCAATTAGGAAAAAAAAAAAAAAAGGTTTTTTCCCCAATTTTGGCAATGGCATTGCCGAAATTGTGGGGAAACAATTTTCCCCACTATTTCGGCAATGGTATTGCCACTATTGGGATTTTTTTTTTTTTTTAAGAAATAATAAGTGCATACAATTTTTACAATATTTTTACAACAAATGCTAAGTATCAGGTTGTTACTTGTTGTTATTGTTAAATTAAAATAATAATGTCAATGTCAAATTTAAATTTGAACTAATAATAACTAGTTACTTGTGATTTATTGTAAAAATATTGTGTACGTAGCACATTATATTTTTCTTTAATTCTTCCGTATTCACTTTTTTTTTCCTACTATTTTCGGCAATACCATTGCCACAATTATTTTTTTTTTTAAAGTTTGGGCGCTCACACATTATTGCACTTCTCACACATCCGGGCAGCACAGGAAATTTGAGCAGATGAATTTCGGCAACGGTGTTGCCGAAATTCAACATTTTACTGTTAGCTTTTTTCTTTCCTCCTTTTGCTCATTCTCTCTCCTATTTTTGTTGAATTTCGGCAACGGTGTTGCCGAAATTCAATCTCTCTCCTCATTTTCACAATTAACTTCAAACAGTACCTATAACGCAAATATATTTTGATTTTAGCAATATTTACCTAAAAGGCTCAAAAGATTAAGTTAATAAGAATAATATTCATCCAATACATGGAAGATTAACGATGTATTTTAGGACCTTCGCATAACTTTTGATATATCTCATGCATGAATGTGGTATGCTTCTTTTAACATTAAGCAACAATGAATAGATAATTATTATTAAAAAAAAAAAATCTCTCAAACATATAATCCTAGGAACATATACCAATGGTTACATCGATATATAAAAGATTAACAGTGAAAATTTCCCCTAATGAAGTTTAGTATTTTCAAGACTAGATGAATAGCTGAATCCTAGTATTTGTCTTCTAACTAAAGAAAAAAGAAAAAAAAAATATATATATATATATATATATATATATATCTTACTTATAGTTGACCCCAATTAATTGGAAAAGGAATATTATACATGGTAGTAATATAATCCCCATATGGAAGGGGAAATAAATAAAAAGCAACAGCAATACAACATTATTTTTAACATACCAGTTATCAATTGTATTCTTCTCAAAAAAATTATCAATTATATATTTTTAAAATAAATAATTAAGAATAATTGTATTAAGGAAAAAGGTGGGAAAAGGCTTAGATCTATTTCTACCTTCTAGGCAGAAAATCCAATCAGGTAGATTATAGACGGATATGGGTTCATCCCAATTACAAAATGCTATCCAAAAAACAATGTTAAGGGCCAAAAAAACTATAAGTTCTTAGAAACATAGCAAAATTCCTAACATGAGAGTGATCTTAAAGAAGCATTTACACTTGACATAACATAGTCTAAGAAATCTGGTATACAAGTTAATAACAACTTAAAGTGTAAATAATGAATGACTTTAGGGCATTGGTTTAGTAAATTATTAAATGAATGCCCTTAGGACATTTGTTTAGTAAATATCTTTAGAAATTTTTTTATGGGGTAAAAAAAAAAGTATTTTATTTTTTAATAGTTTTTTTATATTTATCATAAAAGTAGCATCAAAATTTTCTAAGGGTAAATTGCAAATTACATCCTTAAAGTTTGGGGTATTTGGATTTTACACCCTGAAGTTTGGGATATTTAGATTTTACACCCTAACGTTTGGAAATGTTTGGATTTTACACTCACAAATTTTGAAACTTTAGGGGGTAAAATCCAAACACTCCCAAACTTTAAGGAGTAAAATCCAAAACACCCTAAAATTTAGGGGGTAAAATCCAAATTCTGAAACGTTGAGGTATAAAATCCAAACATCCCCAAACTTTAGGGGGTAAAATTCAAATTTTGAAACTTTATGGTGTAAAATCCAAATACTCCACAAACTTTAGGGGTGTAATTTACAATTTACTATTTTTTTAAAATAATCCATTAACAAATACCCAAAAAATACTTGTTAACTGGGCCCTTTCTGCGATTACATCAATTTTATTGTAAATCAATCATAATATTCATTCCAATAATTGTAAAAAAAATTAAAAATTAAAAATGTGAAAGTTGTTGTTTGACTAGATATTATATTTTTTTAAGGCTAAATGGAGCCTAGACTAATTGATAAATAAAGCACCATTTTCTTTGCTTCATTTGCTTTATTAATGCCTCTATTGGAAGGTGACGGAAGAACATTAATTGTAGCTTCACTCTGTTATGAGCGCATGCTAAGAAAGATTCTGATTTTGACTTGTAATCATATATTTAGTTCTATACTTCGAATTTTTTTTTGTGAACTCCACGTATTTCTATTTTCTATTCCTTAAATTTTGTGAATTCCACGTCTTAAATTGTGGTTTCATGTGAAGTCAATAAGCAATTTAATACTGCCCAAAATTTGCTCTTATATTTTTAGCACTAGTATCGTACAGATCAATGATGGGGATTGATCATATGCAAAAAATTTCAATTCAAAGTTTTGGATTATTTTATGAAAGTTGCTTTAAATTGGTCTAGGTGCAACTCTGATTTGTAAAAAAATGGCTGCACTTGAAGTCTCAAGCTTTGGGATCTCGTAGATGCAACTATCCAACATTGACACTACCACTTAATTATTACAATATTCATCACCTCACTTTGTAACATTAAAAAAAAAAAAAAAAAAACTATAAATTTATAAAGATTAAGTTTCAAATGCGTCACACGCGGCTTTTTTTACAAACACCCACTCACCCATTTTTTTAAACGAAGATCGTGTTTTTGCCATTCGTATCTTAAAAATGCGTGTTTTTACAACTGCTTATCTAAATAGGTTTAAACCTAATTTGTTAAAAATTCATAAAGAACTCTTAGGGTGTGTTTGTTTATAGGTGAAATAGAGTGAATGAAATTTTTTTGAGAGAAAATAGAAAGGAAAACTTTTTTGGAGCATGTTTGGTTGAGTAAGGAGGAATGAAAATAAACTATGAGACCCAAATATTTTCTCTCTTGGCCCAATAAAAAGTTTTTTTTTTTTCTAAAATGGAGAGAAAACTGAAGAGAGAAAATTGGGCTGCTTAATGGACATATGCATTTGTGACTTTGTGTATAGTGTATACATTGCTCTTTTTTGCCGTTTATTTATTTATTTCCTAGACGTTTCTTTTCCTTCCTCCTATATTGCCTCTTTTTTTTTTCTTTTTTCTTTTTTTACTTTCTTTTGTTTTTTGTTTCTTTTTTGTTTGTTTGTCACTTTTTTGGTTTTAATTGGGTATCATGTTTAGCAAGGGTACATGAGTAAATTTTTAGGGAAAATTACATTTTACCCGCCTGTGGTTTGCCCAAAAAACACTTTGCCTACCTATGGTTTAAAAATTGACACTTTACCCACCTAAGGTTAGCTTTGTTTGTCTCCAGTTACCCACCTCTGTTAAAAACAAAGGTAAATTTGTAATTTTGTTATTCTTTTATGTCTCTCTCCTCTCAAAACATTAAAAAACTAAAAAAATCAAGGGAAAAAAGATCTAAAAGCTAGGTCTTGTAAAAATTAAAACCTAACTTTTATATATTCTTTTCATGTATCAACTTTTAGATCTTCTAACCTAAAAATCAAAAGAGCTCCAGCTACCTAACCGAATGTCAAAGAAAAAGTGATGTAATCGATGGAAATTGCTCTAGGATTGGGTGTTGCAGATAGATATTGTAGGAGGTTTGAAAAATATTACTATAGAAGCAAAGAGCTTTAATGGCCACAAACACGTCTAGCTTTCAATAATCCATGTAGCTTTGCCTTTGCTATCCGAAAAGACCAATTTAGTTTCTCCACAGATTATCTTACAAGTCTACAAAAAAATATTTCCCATTCGATGGTTCTTGATTGGGCTATTTTGGTTGTGAGAACTGTGAAGTTGCTCAAAACAAAGTATGTAGAGAGAATAGCCATTGTGAGGATTCAAAAAACAGGCCTGGGCACCGTTGCATGTGGGACGAAGGTTATGAGGGGAACCCAATAGTAACATTTTATGGTACATAGTGTTAAAATAGATCTAAAAGTTGATACATGAAAAGAAGATTTAAAAGTTAGGATTTAATTTTTACAAAACTTAGCTTTTAGATCTTCTTTTCCTTTAATTTTTTTAGTTTTTTATGTTTAGAGAAGAGAGAAACATAAAAAATTTACAAATTTACAAATTTATCCTTATTTTTAACAGAGGTGGGTAACTAGAAACAAACGGAGCTAATCTCAGGTAGGTTAAATGTCAATTTTTAAATCATAGGTAGGCAAAGTGTTTTTCGAGCAAACCACAGGTGGGTAAAGTGTAATTTCCCCAAATTTTTATAAACTCACTTTTTCTATCCCTCTACTTTTTCACTCCCAACAACAAAACCAAAAAAAAAAAAGAAAAAAAAAAAAAAGGAGGAAAATTAAGAGCCTATTTGGATCACACTGATTTTGAGTGATATCACACAGTTTTCATCATTGAGTTTCTAAAACACGTGGGTCCCACAAAAAAATCTTGTGTTTGGCTTGGTTTTGAGTACTTTTTTCATTCCACAAAAAGTAATGGAACGCTCAGAACGCTCTCTCTCTCTCTCTCAGAACACGCGGAACTTGCCCGCAGCAATAAAAAAGTTAAAAATGTGAATCATGTTGGATTCTGTGAAGGCCATAGCTCGAGTCCTTCATCCCCCTCCTTTGCTGGGGGCGCTGGCAGCCAAAATGTTTCATTTAAGGATAAACTTATGGGAGAAATACCAGGTGCATACACGCAGGCTTTTTGTTTTGAGGAGTTCATGGAAGATGATGCCGAGTCGGATGATGAAGTAGAAACACTCAGACAAGGTATGGTAGCTGTGAAGTTTTCAAAGGAGCTAAAACAAGAGATTCGAAGACCATGGGCAAGAGCTTTGATAGTTAAAGTGTACGGTAGAGCTGTCGGATTAAATTTCCTTCAAGCTAAACTACTGTCTTTGTGGAAGCCAGCAGGGAGATTGGACGTTGTAGACTTAGAACATGGCTTTTTCCTTATAAGGCTGTCCTTGAGAGAGGATGTAGAGCATGTTCTGAAGAAAGGGCCTTGGTTCATAGGAGATCATTTCCTTTCGGTTAGACCATGGGAACCTGATTTCAAGCCTGAGTCAGCCAATGTGTCTTCCATTGCAATGTGGATAAGACTCAGTGGATTACCAATTGAATATTACAATGCTAAGGCTCTTCAACATATTGGGAAGGCTATTGGCAATGTGTTAAGGATCGATACTTTTACGGCGGCTGAATCTAGAGGCAAGTTTGCAAGGTTGTGTATCCAAGTTGATGTGGATAAGCCGCTTGTCACTACGGTGATGATAGGAAAACTTCAGCAAGCTGTTACATATGAGGGTATCCATAATTTATGTTTTGAATGTGGAAGATTGGGCCATAGGAAAGAGCTCTGTCCATTTGTTATTAAACCGATGCCGCCGTGAAAGGAAGCGGATTTGGGAGGTGCAGGTGAGGGAGGAACAAGGCCACACGTTGTGCATGCTGCTGACGAGGCTTGCGGTAAAGGTGGGACCACA
The DNA here is from genome assembly GCA_030445155.1 of Quercus variabilis. Lineage (NCBI taxonomy): Eukaryota > Viridiplantae > Streptophyta > Magnoliopsida > Fagales > Fagaceae > Quercus > Quercus variabilis. Next base: position 8,505,087 of record CP129449.1, read on the forward strand.
TGGTAAGGAGCATGATACAGTACGCAAGGACGAGCATGAGGAATTGTATGGCCCATGGGTGGTCGTGGCACGTAGGAAGAAGGAGACAAAAATTCAGAGGAGGGGTGGGTACTTACCTGACCACGGCCTGGATTATGAGCAGAGGAGTAACGGTCTTCAAGTAGCAAATAGAAAGACTTGGGCTGGTGTGGAAAAGGCTGATGGATCCAGCGGGCTGAACAGGGAGACAAAGAGAAAGCTTTCTCCAGTGAGGATTTTGGAAAAAGCCCAAGTGGAGAAGGTGATTCATAGAATAGGAAAGGAAGCCCATACTAGTCCGGCCCAAACTTTAAGCTCAAGTTTAATAGGTAAAGAAGCAAAACTGAATGTTGATAAAGCCCGTAAGGTAAATTCAGTAAAGGCAATGAGGGCTGTTGCGCGTACAAGGGCTATTCAAATTGATCAAAGTAGTGCCGCTGGAGAGGTGAACGCGCCGCTGCAAGGAGCTGAGATGCGAAGCAAGGAGATGGAAGCGCCGCTGCTCATGAAGGGTTGTTCTTACCGTGAATTTGGCAGTGGAGCTACAGGGACGAGAGATGAGGGAGAATTTCAATTTGCTGCCGCTGCTGTGTCAGATATGGGTCAGAGTCGAAGAGGAAACAATGGCTTAAAGTTTGATCAGGTTGGCCGTGAGGTGAGTTTTTTGGAGTTGGATCATGGAGTAGGGCAGACTAAAGACCAAGAAGGTGTGGATGGAGAGCTGTCTGTTACGGTCCGTTTGGGCATGGAAAATAGTGATGGCTTGGGTGGTTTTCCTAGTAAATGCGCTGGCTTCAGAGAAGGATCACAGGAAGCTCAATGTATACACGGGTTGGCAAGTGATGAGAAGGGGGGTCGTGCAGCTTATGGTGCAGATAAGATGGAATTGGAAGGGGGAGAAGATGGTGAGGCTTCTCTTTGATGTTGATCAGGACACATATCAAAAATTTCTCATGAATAGCGTCATTTGGAATTGTAGAGGTGCTGCGAAGCCCTCCTTTCAAAAGCGTGTTAAGGAGTTGGTTCTCAGTCATGATCCAGCTATCCTGGTGGTAATGGAAACTCGAGTTGGGGGAACCAGAGTAAAGGAAATCTGTGAGAGGCTTCCTTTTGATGGAGTTATTCACTCTGATGCAATTGGGTATACCGGTGGAATTTGGGTGCTGTGGAATACAGACAGAGTTGTTATTGCTCATTTGGCTAGCACTGAACAGGAGATTCACTTCACGGTTAAGGTACGAAATTCTAATGTAACTTGGCTTTTCTCTGCTGTGTATGCTAGTCCTAGAAGTGCTGAAAGGCACATTTTGTGGAATAACCTTATGGAAGTTGCTGACCTTCACAATATGCCTTGGGTTATAGCAGGGGATTTTAATGAACCTTTGGTTAATGATGATAAATTTGGGGGTAGAGCGGTGAGTGTGAATAGGTCTCTGTTGTTCAAGGAGTGTTTAGATAAATGCAATATGATAGATATTGGTTTTGCGGGGCCTCGATACACTTGGACCAATAGAAGGGAAATTCAAGCATTGATTCAAGAGAGGATAGATAGGTTCTTTGTGAATCCTAAGTGGTGCTTACTATATCCGGATGCAAAAATTACCCATTTACCTAGGTATCATTCTGACCACTGCCCTGTCTTGTTAGAGATGCAACCAGGGTTACGCAGTGGAAAGAAGAGGCCTTTTAGGTTCCAAACATGCTGGCTGTTAGACCATACTTTCCCTGATGTTGTTTCTCGAGCATGGGATGGTGCAAATAATCTTGTTGAGGCTGTTGATAGCTTCACTAGGGATGCTGTGGATTGGAATAAAAACCAGTTCGGGAATATTTTTACTAGGAAGAAAATTCTGATGGCTAGGATAAATGGTATTCAGAGGGCTATTGCTACCAAACCCTCTATTTTTCTTCTTAAGTTGGAAAATGATCTTCTTAGGGATCTTGATCTTGTTTTCAATCAAGAGGAGGAGTTATGGGCTCTAAAATCTCGGGTTAATTGGATGGTTCAGGGTGATCGTAATACAGCCTTTTATCATGTGTCGATGTTGGTTAGGAGGAAAAGGAATCAGATCTTGGCAATCAAAAATGCAGTGGGGGAGTGGATTCATGAGGAAAGTGACATTAAAGAATATATTAGAAGTGGTTTTAATGAGATTTACTTGACATCTCATGAAACTACTTCAAGGGAAGATACTATCACCTTGCATTGTCAGGCTAGATTGTCGGATGGGGATAGAGAGAGCATTGGTGGGGAGGTTAATGAAGAAGAGATAAAGGCTGCCTTGTGGTCCTTAAAACCTTTTAAAGCCCCGGGTCCAGATGGGCTTCATGCGGGATTTTTCCAAAAATTTTGGTCGGTAGTGGGGGACTCCATGATTGAGGAAGTTAAACAGATTTTTAGGAGTGGAAAAATGCCTGAGCATTTGAATAAAACTCTCATTGCTTTGATTCCTAAAATCCAAGGCCCTGAGACTTTAGGTAATTACAGACCTATTAGTCTTTGCAACACGGTGTATAAAATGGTGACTAAGATTATTGTGGCAAGACTGAGACCTTTCTTGGATAAGCTTATATCTCCTTTACAGACGGCTTTTGTCCCGGGTAGAAAAGGTACTGACAATGTTATCATTGCTCAGGAGATAATTCATTCTCTTGGGAAAAAGAAAGGGAAGACGGGGTACATGGCTTTAAAGATAGATTTGGAAAAGGCTTATGACAAGCTTGAGTGGGGTTTTATTCGTAACATGCTTGCTAGGATTAATCTTCCCACAAAACTCATAGATGTCATAATGAGTTGTGTGTCGACAGTCTCCACGTCCATTTTGTTTAATGGGGAAGCTTTAGATCCTATTCTGCCTTCTAGAGGGATAAGGCAGGGCGACCCGCTCTCCCCTTATCTTTTCATCATTTGTATGGATTTTCTTGGGCAGCTTATAGAAGAGAAGTGCAATATGAAAACATGGCAGCCAGTTAAAGCCTCTCAAAGTGGTCCGGATTTTTCTCATCTTTTCTTTGCGGATGACCTCATCTTTTTTGCTAAAGCAGATTGGGTTAATTGTTCCGCCATTAGAGATGTTCTTGATGAGTTTTGTGATTTATCTGGACAATCAGTGAGTGAAGCTAAGTCAAGAGTGTATTTTTCTCCAAATGTGGACAGAGACACAAGGGAATCGCTTTGTGATATGCTTGGGTTTGCTTCCACCCCTTTCTTAGGGAAGTATCTTGGTTTTCCTCTAAAGCATCCTGGCTCTTCATCTCAGGATTACAATTTCATTCTTGATAGAGTGAAACAAAAACTTGCGGGTTGGAAGGCTAACATGCTCTCTTTGGCGGGGCGGACTGTTCTCATACAAGCCTCTTTGGCTGCTATCCCTTCATATGTTATGCAATGTACACAACTACCTGGAAGAATTTTGGATGGGCTAGATAGAGTGAATCGAAATTTCCTTTGGGATTCTTCGGAGGCAGCCAAGAAGATTCATTGGGTTGGTTGGGATAAGGTGATAAAGTCTAAGGAGGAAGGGGGGCTTGGTTTGCAATCAGCAAAGGGCAAGAATATAGCTCTCTTATCAAAGCTTAATTGGAGGTGGCATAATGAAAAGGAGGCCCCTTGGGCTAGAGTGTTGAATATGAAGTATTGCAATCAAAGAAGAAGGAGTGCAACCAATGCTAATAGGCTTCCTTGTTCTCACATATGGGCTGCTATGAAAAAAGGTATGGATACTTTCAATAGGGGGAGTAGGTGGTTGGTTGGTAGAGATAGTGGGCTAAATGTGTGGCAGAATAATTGGACAAGTGGTGGTTCTCTTAGAGGTTTGATTCAGGGTCCTATCACGAGGGAGGCTAGCCATTTGGAAGTTAAAGACTTCATGACAGACACGGGTTGGGATTGGGGGAAGATCCCTTTTGAACTTCCCTTAGAAGTTAAAAGGGTGATTCAAGCAACCCCAGTGACATTATTGAGTAGAGGTGTTGATATGTTGGCTTGGGCGGGATCTCCTAAAGGCACCTTTGATTTGAAAAGTGCTTATAGGATTGCCATGGGGGCTGAATGTATAGTACCTTTCTCTGCGCAGTGGATTTGGAAAGTGAATACTCTTCCAAGGATTAGATCTTTTCTTTGGAAATGTGTTCATAACAGCATTGGAGTTAAAGTTTGCCTTGAAAGGAGGGGTGTTAGTGGTGATACTACATGCCCTTTATGTCAGGAAGGAGCTGAAAGCATTTTACATGCCCTAAGAGATTGCCCTCTTTTAAGATGCTTGTGGAACCAGCTGGGCATTCTTCCCTCTAATCAAGCCTTTTGGAGGTGCAACCTCCAGGATTGGCTAGTGTTAAATAGCAATCTCAAGCATAATTTAGGTGCTTCTCATCCGCCTTGGAAAGTTGTGTTTCCTTTTGCTGTGTGGAACGTTTGGAAGAGTAGAAACAATTTGGTTTTCAATGGCAAGAGTAGGAACCCGAATCTTGCTTTGGTGATTGTAAACCAAGCTGTAGAATTTTTTCATTGTCTTTCTTCTCCAAGGTTGCTGACCCAGAATGTTATAATGAGGATTAGATGGGAGAAGCCGACTCAAGGGTGGTGGAAGCTTAATACAGATGGCTCATGTTGTGGCAACAATGGCTTGGCAGGTTGTGGAGGAGTGGTTAGGGATGATGCAGGTAGGTGGGTTATTGGTTTTAGTAGAAGTATTGGCATCACAAACAGCTTTGCTGCTGAGTTGTGGGGTTTAAGGGATGGACTTTTCCTATGCAGCAACCTCAATATTGATGCTCTTGAAGTTGAACTTGATGCCAAGGCTATTGTGGATGCCTTAGGGAATCCCTCATATGTCAACAACGTCATATCGCCGTTGTTGGATGATTGTAAGCTTTTGATTTCTCGCATTCCTCATGTGTGTATTAAGCATTGCTTCCGTCAGGCAAACAGGTGTGCAGATAGTCTTGCTAGGATGAGCTATTGTTTAGATGCTAGTTTTTCTACCTTTGATAGTCCGCCTGTGGACTTAATAGATATTGTTGAAGATGATCTCAATGGGATATCTTTCAATAGGGTCTGTACTGAGAATGTTTTTGTTTAGTTGGTAATGAATCTTTCTTCACCAAAAAAAAAAAAAAAAGTAACAAAAGTTCTATTTCATACAACAATACCAAATAAACGTTTTTCAGTAAATTCTTTTGGGACGTAGAATTTTAACTGAAAATATTTTTTATCGTTTTGAGCGTTTAGAAAATTGTGGTAAATAGTATTTTAAAGTTCTAACAACAATAAATAGTATCTTAAAGTCTCACTCTACTATTACAAAAGTTAGACTCTTTTGTAGTGATGCTTTAGGTTAAGTAATATATTTGAATTTAGTGAAAGAGTATAATTAAGTATGTGTTTAGCAGTTAGTTTATTTCTCAAAAAAAAAAAAAAAAAAAATCTAACAGTATGAATATTGGATTGTAAAGTTTTTTTTCTTAAAAGTTCCAAATTTCAACTTTGATGTTTAAGTGGTTTTCACCTTTAAGGCGCTCTTAAAAAGTTTTTTTTTTCCCCCTTCTTTTTTGGGTGAAATTGCCAAACATTAGACAAATTCTACTAAAAGACTGTTTAAGGCTCCTAAAACACTTATTGTATTTTTTTTTTTTATGAATGAAGCACTCTTCCAATAGTGCGTTAAGACAAATCCGAAGTTATAAGCGTTAGTTCTAAATCCACTTCAAAGGGGAAAGTATATTTTAATTAAAGTAACTTAATGTACTTTTAAATTCATATATTCTTAGGAACTCTTTACTTCTTTAATAATGCAGGACTCTGCATAGAAATAATGAGAGATTGTGTATTGAGTATTTAACGAGTAATTCTTAGGTACTCTTGGAGTATGAAGAATGTTATTTCCTTCTCTCACATTTATGGTGAGCTCTATTAATTAAATTCATGAAGGGATCTACCATAAATGTGAAAGGAGGGAACACCATTTCATTATACTCCGATAGTACTTAAAAATTTTCCGTATTCAACATATTGTTTATATTTATGGTACCTTAAATAATAATTAGTATTATGTTTGTGAGATGCAAGGATTAATTAAAAATGATATAAAATTAAATAAATATTTTACTAATATTATCAAAATTGCTGTCCTAATTACATACTTGAAATTTTATACTCCCTCCGTCCCACTTTTTTTGTCCTCTATTCCATTTTAAGATGTCCTAAAATATTGTTCTGTTTCTAAAAATAAAAGTTATTAATTTACTAATGTTCCTATTATACCCCTATTAATTTACTAGTTCAATTTTTTGATAAATTTTTTTAAGGGCAGTTTTGGAAACTTATACATTTTTAAAAGGTAGACAAGACAATAAATGATGTTCCTTTAAAAAATTTGATTTTTTAAACAAGACAAAAAAAGTAGGACGGAGGGAGTATGTGTTTCACATAGAAAAACTGATTATATTAATAATTAACAAGTAAAATATAAAAAACACATTAAAACACAAAATTGCTATAGTAATTAGTGACGTACTTTAAATTTTATATGTGTCTCACGTAGAAAAACCCTTTATCTTAATAATTAACAAGACACAAATTAAAAACACATTAAAACACAAAGTATAATAAATGATAAAAAAAAAAGTAACAAATTCAGTTTAAATTTATTTAAAATATTGCTAACATTTTTTAATTGGAGTGACATTTTAATTTTATTTTTATCTAAACTTTATTATCTTAATAATTAATGTATGATAAAAGCCTATTGTTCTAGGCGCAATATATGAAATTATGCCATTTGATACAACTACGAATTTTAGAACCATATATATATATATATGGTTACTTGTGAAAATTTATTTGTCACCTTCGTTTATAACTCATGTCATATTGAGAATCCATTTTGAATTTGTGATTTTTTTTTTTTTTCAAATTAGATTATGATATGTTCAAATAAGATACTGCTTACATCAAAATGGTAAGTTCTGTCACGTCCCAGGATAACTCTTTTTTATTATAAAATTTTCACATTTTGAATTTGGACTGACAATAATAGTTTCACATCTGACAATAGATTTTGTCATCACTCATGTCTTTTTGAACAAAAAATTTACAATTGATATGATACTTTAAAAAAATATTAGAGGTACCCTATAATGACCTATCACCCAAGTTATATATTCTTGATAAGAAAAGTACAAAATTTAGGTACAATTCATTAAGTATAGCACATTAGGTTTTTCAATTAAATTTGATAAAGTTTGTGGGCTGAATCTTGTGCTATAACTTTTGTGATGATTCTATTTTGTAATGATTCTATTATGGTCAATTGCGAGTGGTAAGCAACAACTAATACTAGATTATATCTGAGTTATGGAAAAATTTTTGGTACAAAAGTTGTGGTGTATTTAAATTATATCCAAAAAACCTTAATATTTTTGAACTTATTGTGTTCCTTCCTTGATAATTTTTTTTTTTTTTTTATGAAACCTTCATTGATAATTTTTTTTTTAGAGAAAAGTTAATGAATGCCCTAATAATGTTTATTAATGAATCATTTTAGAAAAGTTTTTATAAGAAAATATAAAAAAACAATTAATTTTTTGACAACTTTTTCAATTTCTCGTAGCAATTTTTTTTCTAAAATAATTTATTAACAATTGTCATAAAGGCACCATTAATATAACCCTCTTCTTTATTACCATGCTAATACATTATTAATTGAATATTGATTTAAACTAGAACTTTACTAATAGAGCTAATATTGGAACCTTAGCTATTAAATCCTTAATATTAATCGCCAAGATAACCTCTGACTGTCTCTAATCTGCGTCTCTTAAGAGGAGCAGGAGTTCCTCCCAACTAGAAACACTAGTGCATTTAAGGAAAAAAAAAAAAAAAAAAAAACACCAAGTCCAAGAAATTAGGGGTATGTATGAGTAAATCCCAACCGTTCAATCATACAGAAATGGCAAACGTGGCATGCATCAAAATCACCAACAAAGGATAGTTATCCATTTTATCTCAAAGTGCACTCCACGCTCCATGGAGAGCGCGTGGGTGAAGTAAAAAGTGAAAAATATAAGGGCGGCTGAGTATATTTAAGAGACTGTTAGTGAATTTAATAAATTAATTAATTAATTAACAAAATTATTTTTTTTGATAAAAAATTATTATTAGGTTATTACCACACTAACCACAACACGACAAAAAACGTTGTACCAACCATAAAAACAAAAAGAAAAACAATGTTAAAGATAAAAAGTATACAGCTTTAATTAAAAATAAATAAATGAAAAAATTTTGATTTAAAAAAAAAAAAATAGAATATAAAAGGATATGTAAAAGATAAAAACTTTGAAGAGTGGAAAGCTGGTAGTAGAGGTGGTGGTGGTGGTGGTGATGAGTTGAGATTGTTAAGTATGTGTTAAACTGTTAATGCAAGAATCCATTGTTTTAGGAAGAGATATGTGAGTAAGCCTAGGACATGGTTCCAAAGCCAAAACCCAAGTGAAGAGAGAGAGAGAGAGAGTTTTTTGTGTGTGTTCTTTTGTGGGGTTAGAAGGATCAAGGAGGACATGCACAAATCCATGCTAACAACAACAAAAAAAGCAACAACAACAACAACAATCATTTCTTGTTTCCCTGCACTTTAACAAATCCCAAAGGTCTCTCCTTTTCACACACTCTCTCTCTTTACCTTCTTCTTGGCTTCTCTTTTTCTGGGATTGGGTTTATTTCATCTGATTTTATTCTTGTTTTTATTTTATTTTTATTATTTGGTTGACATATTTATGGTTGTGAATCTTTGGTATGCTAGCATGTGGAGCTTAAGACGGTGGGACTTGGGAGTGGCTTTTTAGTATTGTTGGGGTTTGAATTTTGAAATAATGTGGTTTCCTGGTTTGTATCTGATATTAGTTTGTGGGTTCTTTTTGTTTTGGGTAGTAAATTTCATTGCCTTCCTTTTTGCCCTCAAATTTAATTTCTGGGTGTTGAATATATGCAATGGTTTCTAATTTGAGGAAGTGCTTTTTTTGTTTATTAATGTAGACAGCTTCTGTAGAGGAACTTATTTTAAAAATTTTCACTTGGTTTTCTTTTTTTTCTTTGTTTTTTCATGTCCCAATTGGAATATGATACTATTTTTTCTTATTGATTAATATGCTTTTTTTGGGTCCATGATGTTAATAATAAGAAGTTAATTCAGTTTTCTGTTCTTAAGCAGTATATCTGCTTGGCTCTGTTTCATTCAGGGCTATGCTTTGATTGCTCTATTTGGTTACTAGCTACTTGATGAATTCATATTTAACTTTCCTATTTCCGATTTTTGTTTTGTTTAGTCTGCATGCTTAATTTTATACATTGGCCGATCCTTTTGTTTGAATAATATCTCAATCTTTATGTTGACCAGTTAGAAATGCAGAGTTTGAGTCCATATGAAATTAGTTTGTCCAATGAAATATGTTGAACTCTTTCCTTACTTACGTACTTTTACATGAATTGTGAGTTTTGAGGGAATGTGGGGTGCTTGGAAGTCGCATGTAATTTTATTTAATCTATCTTATGAAAAATCAAATTGGTGTTATAGTTTAACCTATCATCATGTTAAAGCAAAGAGAAACATAAATATCATCAAAGGTATTTGAGATGGTTCTCGTATCCAATTCAAATTGATGGCAAGATGTTTCCCAAGCTAAATGCAAAGATGAGATAAGTTAATCTATGAATAAAATTATGTTCTGAGATTTTGGAAACAAAAGTCATTGCTTGTGTCCAAAGCTCATCTAGTGTAAGAGATGTCATATATGAATTTTCTCATTCCCTACATGATTATTCTTTTCAATGATATTGAAAGTCCATTTCAGACTCTTACCGAAGCTTCTATAATCACTATTTAGTTGTCCTTTCTTGAGTGAGAAAGGGTTGTGGATAGGGGGATACAATATATTGGTGTAGTCTGTATTTTCAAATCACTGATGAGCTACTTATATCAACTGTTGTTGGTTGACCCTTTTGGGTGTGCTCAAAGGGGCATATACTTTATGAGTGAATCATGTTTAGTTGTTATAATACCATTCAAAAGATAATGTTCACTTCTGTGTTACGCAAGTTTCCTAACATAGTTATTCCTTCCTATCCACATAGAGATTCCTTAGTTTCATTGTTATATCTATACACAAACACGCATGTGTGTACATATATATAAAGCTGCAGTTCTTTTTTGGTGCTTTTGCCTAAATAATTGATGTAAAATAACATTGTTGCAGCTTACACTTAGTTGGCACGTGGTTTCCGATGGGTAGAGAAGCTAAATGCAGGTACATATTTCCTCTATTACATATATATTTTTTAAATCTTGTAAATTTATGATCTTAATTTTTAAATGCTCTGAGCAGTAATTAAGACAATGCGGAACTTAAAGAAACATTTTAGTACAAGTTCTGCCGATTCAGCATCTTCATGGTTTGTTTATTGTCCCTCATTCAGGAATTCTACTGAATTACAAGTCCAGCAATCATCTATGTCCAGAAATTTAAGCTTGAAGATGGGAAACCCCCCACAACATTGTCATAACACTGAGCAATTGAATTTTCAATTCCAAGACCAGGATTCCCCCTCGACTCAATCAACTGGTCAATCTTACCCTGAAGTGGTTAGTATGCAAGAAAGCAACCCTTGTGGACAAGGCATAGTTTCACCAAAATCAGGTATGATATGAACTATGAAGTCCCTTTGTTCTTGATCCTTTTTAAAAAATAAAAATTCTTTGTGCATAGTAAGTGCCTGATGGTTTTGGGGGTTTTTTAATCCTTCTATGTGTACAGTTTCTGTGTTCATATCAGTTATCTTATCAATTATCATTAGATATTAGTTTAGCATATAGACTATTATCATGCTGTTTGTTGGAGCTGTTATAAATGTCGTTTAAGTTGACTTATATATGAGAGGACTTCCCTTAATAAAATAAGAGGTTCTTCACCTATAATTAATGGGTTTAGTGCACCTTCTTGTTACTAGGCCAGATACAAATCTCATTTTGTTGTTCTTGTGCTTCTTCAGTATTTATTGAAACTAAGGGGAAGCCTATTGGAGGCATCACAAGACAATTCTCGTTGATGGGAACTCAGGATATAGTCTTCTCTTCATCAAAGCTTGATCATAGCCAATCAATTGTAGGTTGATGCTGCCTGTGTTTGGATGGTTGCGAGGAAAGATTTGGAATCTTATATTTCTTACATTTCCTGTTTCAGGCTTGCCTTCAATTTCCCTATTCTGATCCATATTACAGTCTGTTTGCTGCTACATTTGGACATCAGGCTATTGTAAGTACCTTGCAAAAATGTAATAATCATCCCCTGATAGGTGGGGGGGGCATCTTTCTCTTTTTCCTCCCTTCTTTCTATAATCTTGTTTCCAGTTTGTGGATCCCCAGGGCTAATCTGTTTACCAGAAATTTGTGATTTTTCAAAATTTAGACTGTTTACCATTTTTTAGAAATTAGAACCTTCTTAGGCATCAATCTGTGCTTAATTATTTAAGCGGAAGTGCAACAAACATCTTGCTGGCCTTACAGATTATTTAATGTTTGAAAAGTAGGTCTATGAAGTATTTCACCTTTTTATTTCGTTTTTCACCCCATTTTTTTTTGCTTTGCATCTCCTTTGCTTTTATTCTTTTTACTTTCCTTGTCTTTATGATACTTTTGGTAGGAAAGGTTCTCCCCTTTTATCTATCAGATGCTATTTTCTTTATGATATCTGAACTTTCAAGGCATAAATGCAAAAGAATCACATCAAACTGAGGTTATTTTAAATAACCTGCTATTCTTTTTTTTAATAGGTTGATGATAAAAAATTAAAGTTTTGCTGGATGTCATATAAGATTGCTTGTGTGGTTTCAACCATACAGTGGATTTCATGAGTTGTTTTCTACTTGTGGATTCTACCATGAAGTGGTTTTCATTAAATACTCCATTTGCCTTTAATTAATATATGGCCTCAAAATTTATACAAAAACAACACCACTTCCAGTCTGTTGCTGCATGAGGATATGTTTTCCCTGTTACCATTCAGTGAAGTTTTTGTCATTGAAATGTATGCAGATGCATCCATCCCAAATGATAGGGATGGCCACTGCTCGGGTGCCCCTTCCCCTTGGTTTTCCAGACGATGAACCCATTTATGTCAATAAAAAGCAGTACCATGCAATTCTCAGACGGAGGCAGTTTCGTGCCAAGCTTGAAGCTCAGGACAAACTCATCAAAAGTCGTAAGGTATAAGTGTTTTGGGTTTTCCCTGTCCTTTTACAGTTCCCTATATTATGCATGGAAATTTGGTTGACAGGCAATATTCTCTAAGAAATGCCATTATGAAACATGTGCAGCCATATCTTCATGAATCTAGGCATCTCCATGCATTAAATAGGGCTAGAGGATCTGGTGGACGCTTTCTCAACAAGAAGAAGCTCGAAGAATCAAATCATACTCCTACAAGCCATGGACTGGATGATTCAGGCTCCCCAAAGCTACATTTGTTTGCAAATATGTCAGAATCTGAAGTTCATCAGCCTGAAAACTATAGGGATAGAGCTTCCACCACCTCTTGCTCTGATGTCACAAGTGTCTCCAACAGTGACGACATCTTCCAGCAGCCAGAATTCAGGTTCTCTGGCTATCCTCCTCACATCGGCGGGACAATGAATAGTCACTCAGTTGATATGCTGCGCGTTGCTAGTAAGCAACACCGTCTCACTGTCCTTCGTTCCCCCAGCAGTTCAAGTATCTTTTGTGGAGAAGATGGCTGCTGCAATTTGAATTCCTAAAGGGAAGTCATCCTTGGCTCTTTTTCCTGCTCGTTTGCTTTTCATGTTGGCTTGCTAAAAACAAAGTGTAGACCTCTACTTCTTGTGCACATTTTGTGCTTGGGGCATATACAAATATGTTTTAAGACTAAGTTTGTGATTGGGGACATGACCATAATTGCTTTTCTTTGCTGTTAACTTGTGCCTCTGTGACTGCCTAGACAGTTGACTCTGATAATAAAGTTTTTTTATTCAGGGGCATACAATTTCTGATCTAATTTAGTTATTGGTTTGGTGAAAGATGAAAGTGCATAATCTTTTGTTGCTGATAAGCTTAGGCACAAATAAAAAATGGGAGTGTGCAATTTTTTAATAGTTTTGCTGTTGCACGGATTCCGTACAATAGCATAGTTGAAAATCACAAATTTTAGATTCTTTTCCTCCTATACTTTTTGCCAATGGGACCAGGCTTGAGTCTGTTGCCCGTTATTGATATAAACAATTACAACAATCTAGGCATGGTCCTAAAATTTTGGGTCTAACAATGGATCCAAAATAATTGTTTCTCCTACTACTGCCTTTGGATTTTGGTTGGGGGTGCATCGGTTGTTACTTTTAATATGCTTGTTATGTGGAGCACACTTGGCTTCCTATTGTACAATCTTCCAGGTAATGAGGCCGCGAAAGATATGGCACCACTGTGCATGATGTACCCTGCAGGGCCAGCACTCTAGCTTTAACTTTTTTACATTTTAATTTCAGTGAATTGATGTGATTGTGATAAGAGTTCATGTTGCCATAACAAAATATGCATCTTTTTATCTTCAAAAAAAAATTGTAGGAGCATAAATAGAATCAGTCACATGAATAGAAATTTTATGTGAGTTATGGAAAAATAAAGTGGTGAGTTTATGTGAAAGTAACAGATAGATAGTTAATTACAATCAATCACATGATAAAAATTTTATGTGAGTGGTGGAAAAAAAAAAAATGGTGGGTCTATATGAAAGTGAAAAACAGATTAATTATAATCAGTCACATAGAATAGTTGTGAAAAATAATGTAATAAAGGTTGTGAACTTAAAATAACTCTTTTGTATAAATAAAATAAAATAAAAAAACCATGTGGTCATCTATGCAAGCTTGGATTTGAATACATAAATTGTTGGTAAAAGAAGTATAGGTCCTTACGTATGCTACTGTTAGATAATCAAGTAAAAATCAAATCATACGCAGGAAGGAGGATTATCTGATTGGGGAATATATCCCTAGAATTAGAAAGGGTAAGATCTAATAAAAGATGCCAAATGCTGAGTTGGTTAGCAGCATTGAAGGTTTTGGCACAAACTTTGGCTCAAGTTTTTTGAAGTATTTGCATCAATTCCATCATTGGATCCTACCCTCAATAGAAATAGCAATGATCTTAAATGGTTCATTATCTTTATCAATTCTAAAATAAAATTCATTAATTTCTTAAATTCCATTTTTGAATTTACTATTTTATAGTTTTGATGGTGCATCTCTCTCTTCTTAAATAGATGTAAGTGGTCCCATGAAGAGGAGAACGAATTTGTGTGCGTGCGCGTGTGTGTGTGTGGTGAAAGTAGGAGAAAGAGTTGAATGCCATTTTAAGAAAAATGGAATTTGAATAGAGATCCAAATTGCTCAATTTGATGCCAAAGAGATTCGTTTTAGCGTCAAAACACAATATGTGGGACTGGGCTATTGAAAACAGAAAATCTAAGCCCGACTCCAACAAAGTTCTCAGGCTCCTCCCAATTCCTGAAGGTCCTATCCTATCTCATGTTATACCATCTTGTACATATGAGAGTATATATCCTCTTCATAAAGATAAAGATAGATTCTCTATATAGATCTTGCACTTATATATTACAGATAGAGGTGGTATTTTATGTAACATTCCTATCATATATGTACTTTTTATCCCAAAAAAGAAGTCTGAACTGTACTACTATATGAGTAGTTATCACACACACCAGTGATATAAAATTCTTTTTGTTTCTATGAATAACAGAATAAACTTAAACCAATATTACAATTATCATATCAAACTAATCATAATGTAAAAACTACTTCTGCCTACATTATCAATCACAAAATCCTATTGCCAACCTCACTCACTGTAAGTCTGTAACCATAACTCCAACAAATCCCAAATATTTGTGACCAACTATGTATCTTTACAACAATTGTATTCAATATTCTTCTTATATATAAGAATCATGTACAACACATCTCTTGTTTATATAAATTTGATTGAATCACAAATTGCATTATCTAATTTTATCTAAAATTCAATTTAGCCTTATAACTTTTTATTTATTCACTTAAGTTATATTATTTTTACTATTATTCAACGTTGTCCTTTTTGTCTAATTCCGTCATGTTGTGGCATTAGGTGTCTTAAAAATCACGTCATTTTGACATGTCAGTTTAGGACATCTAACGGATCCTTTTAACAGAGATGGATAGAAGGGATATATTAAAAATAAATGGAAGTTATAGTATTGAAATAAATAGATCAGAAGTAAAGATTTTATGTGGTTTGCTATGTTCATGAACGATGTCAGGGAATTTTTTTTTAAGTGGCAAAAAACACTCTTACAAAACCAAACTCCAAAACATACCCAAAGAATGCTCTATTTCAATGTACAAAAGCTAAATCTCCAATGATTTCACAGAGAACTTAAGCTTACCCAAAGTCAACTTGTAATAGGAAAATAAATTGAAATTCTAAACCAAGCTGAGTATGTAGTACTTAATTAAAATACCAAACCACAAACGAACAGGACACCTAACCAACTTTGGGGAAACAAAAGTCCAAATCTTAATAGGATGTTGTCAAATGTCCTTGTGCACTCCTTACGGTGAATAGAAATGGGCTATATATGCATTTGGATTTGGAAATGGTTTGATTAGCAAGTGTTAAAATGTATTTGTTAAGGTTGAGATTTTTGTTGCAATCAATTAACTTATTTTAGAGAGTAGTACAATATTCAGTTAAATAAATATTTGTTTACTTGCTTACTTTTCAATGTAGTGGAAGCTATTAGATTCATCATTAACAAGTGCAATCGAGCACCTATTAACATATTCTATAAAAAAATATTCTTTAAATTGAAAGTGATTCAATTCCTTATAAAAAGTAAATTGACTCCATTATAAAATTCAACCTAGACCCTAAATTCACTTGTTAACTTTTTTTTTTTTTTTTTTTTTTTTTAAGAAAAAAACAAATTATAATATTCAAGCCATATGCTATACTATTCATTATGTAAGATAATGATAGCAAAATTTCATTAAAAAAGTAAAAGAAAAAAAATTAAGATATCAAAGAGGAGTGAGAGTGAACCATTTCCTATACTCACAATACCAAAAACTCAAGGCCTATCTGGTTAGGGTGTTTCAATGACAGTTTTCAATACTTAAACATTGAAAACTATGGGGGGAAAAAAGGCATTTGGTAAGAGTGTTTTTACTGGAGTGTTTGATTTACATTGTTCATTTCAAGGTGTTTAAACACTGTATTTAGAAAACTCATTTTACTAGTTTTCAGTTATCAAATTACGTTATTCAATGACACTTTTGTAAATATGTTGAAAACCACGAGGCCCACTTGATTAGAAAAAATAGATATTGACTTCTCTCCTCAAATAAAAAATATATATTAAATGGTATTGTGCTTGTCAGCTTTTTAAAAATAATACACACATACCAAACACATATTATGGTTTTTTACACACTAAAACATGTTTGAAACATGGTACCAAACACATTTTTTGCCTTATAAATACTGTATACACATGTTTTAACAACACTTATTAAACCACAATTTTCATATCATTTTAATCAAGGATGCTAGAAATCTCCAACCAAACAAGTCTTCAAACACACATGGGGTGTGGTTCAATGGTAGAAACCACTCGGTACCCCATCACACGTACTTTGCATGAGTTGTGAGATTCAAATTGTAGCACCCCATTATTACTCAAGTGATGCTTGTGGTATATGTTGGGTAAACACATGAAAAATTCAGTTTTGTATTTCATACAAAAATACGTAACAAAAACAAATGGATTTATTTCATTCATGTGAGATAACACGCAATCAAAATTTTAGAAACAAAGAACAAAAATGCATACCTTGATGCGGTGAAATTCAAAACAAATGAAGATTGAACTTGGGAAGACTTTCAATCTTCACTCCAATTCCAAAATGTGCCCAAGATATGTGGTCTCTCAATCAGTTCTATATATATTTGTTCAAGAGAATAACTAAGAGTCTTGAGAAAAAACTTTGATAAATTCTATTTTTAATTATATGTATATATATTTTTCTACACTTACCAATTACTTTATTTAATAATTATTATTAAATAAATAACTAATTATCTAATTGGGCCAGCCCAATTGGGTTTTAGTGTGTGGCTTGAAGTGGAACCAAAAGGGACAAATAAAGCTCTAGCTCTAATGGGCTTTCGACTTATCTATCAACTCTTGACAAGCTCAAAGTTACCATTAATTATATTTAATGTCACTATATAAATATAATTGCACTCTAGACTTTATTAATAAATTATATCCCGAGACTATTAAAATTTAACCCCTTCATGAAAATATTCGTAGAATACAAAGCCATAATATATAACTGTCACTTTAAAGATTATTACATCTTGATCCTTAAGTACTTGGTTTAATCATTTAAGTTATTCATATATATTTTATGAAATTTAATTTCATAAAATATAAACTTTAGTAACTCTTTACTAAAGTGGTTAGGCCTAACACTCTGAATAATCAAACCCATTCAACTTATCTCAAGGAAATATATTATATCTCTATAAAGAGACTATGAATTCTATCTTGAGAATATGTGTTTCTTCAATATTACGTGTGGTAGCCCAACATACTGAGATTTTTACGCTTTGTTTAGATCTCACTTCTGATATATTAAAGCAACTTACATTTCATGAACGAGTTCATTATTCCCTCAAGATTGAGAGTTCATGTAAATGAAAGTCGTGAGATTTATTATTCATTTGATAGTCGTTAATAAAATAGTAAATCTCACAGCGGTCCAGTTTTGTATGTCTTATACACTTAAAATATATTAACATATCAATTAGAAGTCTTCACTTCCATGATCAAGACAAATCATCTTAATTGACATGTTATAGTTTTCGCAGATGAAATGCCCAATTTCATTACCGACTACGAAGTAAGATTTTGAGTTTACAAAGAACTTGTGATTTATATCTTATGTGACTAAATCTCATAAATCATATACTATGCATCTTAAAGACTATATGATAGTGTGATACCCCAATTTGGTTGATTCTGTGATGTGTGTGTGTGTGTAATGAGTCCTACGTCGGATATTTACTGGGTAGATCTAGACTGTATTAACAACTATAAAGAGCCTCAATTGTAACTAGTCATTTTGAGGTATAGAGTAAATGTGACTAGCGCTTTTCTTTAGGTCGTTACAGATAGTATCCAAATATTCATGTTACCATTATTTTAGATAATAATAAAACAACTTTATTACAAATAACATAATGTTATATATAATGTCATACATAATATCATAAATAGCATACAATAGGACTTTAAAACACTAATCCTAACAGTATAACCCATTACCTTCACAAGAAATAAGGTCAATAAATCCACAAAGAAAACTTTTTATTTATTTATTTATTCAACCATAAAAATTTAAAAAAAAAAAAAAAAAAAACACTCGCAGGGCTGCGACACGCTTTTTAAGCACGGAGTAGTGTTAAAAGCTCAAATTATTTTACAATCGTAAATAATTACTAGCTACATCAATCCTTTGTAAAAAAAAAAGAAAAAAAATTTTATGGTAATAGCATTTTTGTATTCATTTTTTCAATAATTCTGTCTAACTCATTATCGCTCTATCAAATCCAATTAACCCGCCAAATCCACCAATATTCAAATCCTCACCATCTCTCTCATTTCCAATTATACCCCACAAAAACCACTATAATCCCCATCCCTATCCTACCCCGTATATATGCAAATATCATACACATACACATACACATTATTTATTCATTTCATAATTTGTTTTAACCACAATTTGATTTGACTTTAATTGGTTCAGAGAGAGAGAGAGAGAGATCACAGTGGAAGATGTTTTTGGTGATATCAAAGGCCGTAGAGATGGCTTGCTCAAAGCTTTCACTGCAGGTTTGTATCTCTCTCTCTCTAACTTTTATGTGTTTCTTTTCTGTTGAAATGTCGTTTTGAGCGTTATGGCATTGTCATTTTCGCCTTTACAACAAGAATTTGGCTTCTTTCTTTTCTTTCGTTGTGTATTTATTATTTAGCTTTGAATTGAGAATCAATTACTTCTC
This sequence comes from Quercus variabilis, assembly GCA_030445155.1. Taxonomy (NCBI): domain Eukaryota; kingdom Viridiplantae; phylum Streptophyta; class Magnoliopsida; order Fagales; family Fagaceae; genus Quercus; species Quercus variabilis. Next base: position 8,524,289 of record CP129449.1, read on the forward strand.
TCTATAACTTTTATGTGTTTCTTGATTTTTCTCGCTTCTTTCATTTCTTATTTCGTTTTTTTTTTTTTTTTTTTTAAATTTATTTTATTGTTTTGAATTTAGGAATAGGAAACGGTTTTTCTTTGTTTGATTTTTTTTTTCGTATTAGTTCCTTTTTTTTTTTTTTTTTTTTTGGATAACTGTTCGTTTTTGTTTAGTTTACAGAGATTAATTGAACAACAATGGACGTTATATACATATAAATTAATTTTTTAATAATTCAATTTGGTTGTTTTTGGCATTGTGAAAAATGATTATATGAATTAAGATTTGAATAGTCTATGGTATTTTGCAAGAGTTTCTCTTTGTTGAATTTTGTGTGTGTGTGTGTTTTTTTTTTTTTTAATTAAAAAAAAAACGTTTTTATTGGCTGTGATTTAATGCATTGTTTGTTTCTGGAGAAATTAAGAGAATGAAGACAAAAGAAAAAAGAATTTAACTGTGCGATTGTTAGTTCTAGTTTTAATTTATAGAAGAAAATTGAAGAACAATATACGTGAGAAGTATATTTTTTATAAGTTGGTTGTTTCGTCATTGGGAAAATTGCGTTTAGGATTTTGACCAATGAGTAAGCTGTGTTTGGTTATTGAGAGAGCTAACCAAAATGAAAATTGTGTGTGTGTGTGTGTGTGTTTTTTTTTTTTTTTTTGGTGTTGCTGTGTAAGTTTTGATATTAAATAAAAGAGCAGTCTACATAACTGTGCATGGATTTTGAGTTTCTTTGCAAAAAGATAAGAATTATAGGACGTAATTAAATTTTAAGTAAAGTTAGATAGTGCATTTTATAATTTAGCCAAACAATTATATATTTTAATACGAGAATCTCATGATTATGAGATTTACATGCTTATGAGATGTCCGTTTGATGGACGAACGTTTTGATTTTTGATTTTTGATTTTTGATTTTATATATATATATATATATATATTTACTTATACACAATAAAAGTGGATTTATGTGAAATAGAAATAGAAAAGTTTCAAAGAAGCCAATATTGAGAATGACAATTTTGCCCCGCCCCTTTCCTCTTTGCCCCATGCAAGTTTTCTTTGCCTTGCAAAGGTGGTGGGTTGGGAATGGAAAGAGATTTTAGTCCCGCATCACAGGGCAAGGCGAGGATGAGTTTAGACTTTTTGGACCCAACCCACTTGGCCTCGCCCCGCATTGATAAAGGTTAGATTGTAAATTTTTTATACCCTAAAACCCAACTATTTAAACAAACATATCATCAACTTATTTTATTTTACCTAACAAAGATTTATGACTTTTTTTTCCCCCTAGCAAGGTTATAAATAAGGTATCAATTTTAACATTTTCTTTTGTCTTTATTAAAAACAAATTTATATACTATTGAATCATTGATTTTGTATTATAAGATTTTTGTTTTTGATATGATATTGTCTCATTAAACGCTTTAATAATAATATTCAATTTTTGCTAAAAATTAGTTTGATTTGATGAGATAAATTTATTTTTGATTTCTAATATATTTTTATTAACGAAACGAGTTTTTTTTTTTTTTTTAAATAATTGCAACGATTGTGAGCAAATTAACAAGAAGTAGAGTTTTATAGGGCAAGGCAGGGCTTCACTAGACTGCAAGGGGCAAGGATGGAGCAAAAAATTTTGCTTGTCATGCAGGGTCAGGCGAGACGAGGATGGGGTAAGTCAAAATCATGCGGAGTGGGGGCAAAGACCCCATCCTTCAGACCCGCTTCGCTCCTTTGCCATCCCTAGCCAATATATGTGCAAATAGTTTAGCAAAAATTGGGTCCTTGTAATTTATAGACTTTGTTCTTTTTTATAAACCACTACATGCAGTGGAACTTTTGCTTGCTTTTGATAAAGTCAAACTGTTTTGTAATAAATTTATTTGTTGTTAATGTTATCTATCCAGTTTAACAAAAAATAAAAAATAAAAGAAAAGAAAAAAAATCACTCAATAAAGATTTAGAGTGATTTTGGTTATAGTATTTGAGAAATGTTAATAGATGTCCTAAGGAGTATTCATTTAGAAACTATTTTTAGAAACATTATATGGTAAAATGATAAATCAATTAATTTTTCTAATAGTTTTTTATATTTTTCATGATAGTGTTAAAACTTTCTTAATATGATTTATTAACAATTTCCATAAAGACACTGATTAATATGATCCATAATTTGCATTTTGTCTAAAATTTATTTCAAATAATCTAATTTTTAACTTTTTGATAATAAGTTTAATTTTTAATTATTTGTTTTATAATATACAAATAAGCTATTGAAAATAAATTATTTTCAAACAACACTTAGGTAGGCCTTTACATTTACGAGCGACATCAAGGAGAGGTTTTTTTAAAATGTCAAAAAAAAAAAAAAAAAAAAAAAATCTTATAAGCCAATCCCAACTAAACGCTAAGAATTCTCTCTCAATTTACAAAAATCTAGAGCTCCAAATATTTCACCCAGAGCTTACCCAAAGTCAACCTGTAATAGGTAAATGATTCAAAATCCTACAACAAGTAGAGTATGTGGTACTTAAATTAAAATACGAAAACGATTCTCCAAAAAAAAAAATTTAATTAAATTAATTAAAATTAAAATACGAAAACTAAAATGGAACAGAACACCTAACAAACTTTGGGAAATGAAGCAAATTCAAATGGGATACTGCACTAGTGAGGGAGAATAGAAACGGGTCCAATTTGTACAGCAAAAAACTAATAAACAAGTGGTTCGGTAAACAAGTAACGAAATGCGGTTAAGGTTGGTTGCAAAATATATATATATATATATTATTGGTGATAATTTACTAATTATAAGGGAGGAGTGATATTTGAAATCCTAGTTTTTTTGAAAATATTGGAAGTTGTAAACCAATTACACAATATCAAGTCTAAGAGATATTTGTCCAAATTAAATTCTATAAGTACGCGGTATAAAACTGAAGCTTTATATCCTCTAATTCAGTATGTCACAACATCTATCACATATTATCACATATTAAGGAGTATGCATAATCATAACCAACTTGATTCCAGTCCCATGGAGCAAAAGGAGAAAAGATTTCCCAAAAAAAGAAATTTTTTTTTTTATTAAGTTACTGCACCAACGATTATTCATATATATTGATTGAAGAAGGCTGCACTACTGACAAGACAAAAGAGAACAAGATTTCCATAATCTAAGTGGACTACAAAGCCAATTTGTATGCTTTTTCAGTTAGAGGAAGCAAGGTTCTTATTTCAAGGCAGGCAAGAGAAACTACAATGACATAAAATTCGGAAACAAACCTCCAAGGACCACCTTCCATAGGGTTCAAAACCAAAAGGTAAGGTGTAAAATCAGAAAAAGCGTGAATCATACCAAGATCTCAAGCATGCAAGATGAAAAAGATGTTTGCAGTGTAACCTTTTAGACTTGGCCATAGGTTCCTGTAATTAGCCGAGTTCAACATTGAGGCATGAATAATAACTAAAAGGTAAACAGTAAAAGACCAAATCATCCCCGACAGATGGCACATTCATCATCATAAGCTTTTCTCAATTTGATGAATCCTTTAATACGCTTGAACATAGCCTGCTGGTCAAACACCTGTCTACAACTTTCTTGAAAACTCATTGAATACTATAATGCCTACGATTCTGCACCTAGCTAGCGACCTCTAAGAAATCCCTTATGAAATTGCCTTGCAGATGTCACTATTAGAAGTTGAAAAAGTCAAAAACTTTATCTCTGAATCTCTGAAATTTTTTGATTTAATTGTGGAGTAAATAAACGAAAATTTGAGAATGAATAAGCTAATGAACGGACCTGGTTCGATCTATGATCATATTGCTTTTTCTTCGGTGGGGGTTTCTGCAATTTTCACCAGCATCACTTTTTTGTGCGAGAGAGAGAGAGAGAGAGAGAGAGAGAGAGACTTACTGATAATTCAAAAAACTGAAATTTACACAATTTCGCAATCAATAACTGAATTCCCCAAAAAAAAAAAGTTCACTGTATTCTTCTAGAATTCAAAGTACAGGAGTTTTATGATTTTATCTTGAAGACCTGGTTGGATTTTGGCAAAACGGAGTCGGGTCAGGTCGGATCCTAGCCGTCGTCGTCGTCGTAGTGGGCCTTGGTTTTGGGCTTCCGGTACTTCTCTTCGACGAGCTTGGCCTTGTAGAGGGCATCGTGGGCGAGCTTCCTGATGTTCGGAACGTCGTAGTTTTGAGCTATGTATATTCCACACACCGTCCCTACTATGAACGAAAAGCTACTCTTTATGATACCCATCTTCCCAAAATCAAAAAAAAAATCTAGGTTTTTTCGATTTTGATTAAAAAATTAAAAAAAAAAAAAAAAAAAAAAGGGATTTTTGTGTTGTGGAGGTTGAAGAAGAAAGAAGAAGTAAGAAAGACTCGGGAAACATGAGCTGAGCTGAATGGGTGCTATAGTGTGGTGAACTGGACTAGAATATTATAGTATATAGGGCCCATGGGCCGAGGCCCAGCCCAGATTTTTTTTTCTTCTAAAAACTTTGTAATTTGTTTTTTTAATTAAAATTTATTACTAAATATGTATTTCATGTATAATTTATTACCACTGTGCATGATGTACCCAGCAAGGCCAGCACTCTAGCTTTGACTATGTTTACTTTTTAATTTCAGTGAATTGATGTGATTGTGATAAGAGTTCATGTTGCCGTAACAAAATATCAAATATGCACCTTTTTTTTTCTTCAAAAAAGGTAGGCCCACACCATTTCTTACAAAATTTTATGATCACGGTTGAAAAGGAAAAATTGTGAATTTATGTAAAAGTATCAGAAGAGCTAGTTACAATTAGTCATATATGATAAAAATTTTATGTGAACGGTGAAAAAAAAATGATGAATTTATATAAAAGTGATATACAATCAACTACTTACAATTAGTCACATAGGATAGTTATAAAAAATAGTGTAATAAAGTTTGTGATATTAAAATAATTGTTTTGTATGAATAAAAATAAAATAAAAAACCATGTGGTCATCTATGCAAGCTTGGATTTTAATAATGAAATTGTTGGTAAAAGAAGTATAGGCTCTTAAGTATGCTACTGTGAGATAATCAAGTAAAAAAACAAATCATATACAGAAAGGAGGATTATCTGATTGGGGAATATATTCCTAGAATTAGAAAGGGTAAGATGTAATAAAAGATGGCAAATGCTGAGTTGGTTAGCAGCATTGAAGGTTTTGGCACAAACTTTGGCTCAAGTTTTTTGAAGTATTTGAATCAATTCCATCATTGGATCCTACCCTCAAGAGAAATAACAATGATCTTAAATGGTTCATTTATCTTTATCAATTCTAAAATAAAATTCATTAATTTCTTAAATTCCATTTTTGAATTTACTATTTTACAGTTTTGATGGTGCATCTCTCTCTTCTTAAATAGATGTAAGCGGTCCCATGAAAAAGAGAAAGAGTTTTTTTTTTTTGAGAAAGTAGGAGAAAGATTTGAATGCCATTTAAAAATAAAAATTAAATAGAGATCCAAATTGCTCAATTTGATGCCAAAGAGATCCATTTTAGAATCAAAACACAATATGTGGGACCGAGCTCTTGAAAACCGAAACTCTAAGCCCAAATCTAAGTCCGAATCCAACAAAGTTCCCAGGCTCCTCCCAATTCCTGAAGGTTCGATTCTATCTCATGTTATGCCTCTTGTACATATGAGAGCATATATCCTCTTCATAAAGATAAAGATAGATTCTATATAGATCTTGTACTTATATATATTACATATGGAGGTGGTATTTTAAAGTGTACTTTTTATCCCAAAAACTGTACTACTATATGAGTAGATACATACATGATACATAGTGATCTTATATAATTTATCGTAATGCATAAACTACTTCTGCCTACATCATCAATCGCAAAATCCTATTGCCAACCTCACTCACTGTAAGTCTGTAACCCCAACTCCAACAAATCCCAAATATTTGTGACCAACTATGTATCTTATACAGCAATTTAATTCAATATTCCTCTTATATATAAGAATCATATATAAGAGCCTTTGTTGGGAGAAGCCAAAGCAGCTTCGTTAGCTATCAAAAAAAGCGGCTGATGAAGGATTCAAGAAAATTATCCTTGAAAGAGATGCATTGAATGTCATTGAGCCATTAAGAAACAAAGTAGATGTCTCTCACTGGAGAATTAAAGCAGTCCTGGAGGATATTTTGTTTCTAACCAAATCTTTTGATAATGTATCATTTTCTTTTATATGTAGAGAGGGCAATGTTGCTGCCCACCTTCTAGCCCAATGGGTTGATCTTTTGAACTGGAGTGGGCCAGTTCCCATCTCTAACTTGTTGTCGCTGTTAGCTAAGGCTTTAGATAGAGATGGTTACAGGCCCTCCCTTGATTGTATATCTTTTGTTTCTTCATATAAATAAAGTATTTGTTCAGCAAAAAAAAAAAAAAAAAAGACTTGAATCATCATCTAATTCTATCTAAAATTCAATTTAGTCTTATAACTTCTTATTTATTCACTTAAGTTATATTCTTTTTACTATTATTCAATGTTGTCATTTTGTCTAATTCCGTCACGTTGTGGCAATAGGTGTCTTAAAAATCACATCATTTTGAATTGTCATTTTGGGACACCTAATAGCAATCCTTCTAACAGAAATGGATGGAAGGGATACATTGAAAACAAATGGAAGTTATAGTATTGAAATAAATAGATCAAAAGTTATAAAACTTAATCAAATTTTGGCCAAAGTAAGTTGGTGCAATTTGTAATTTAGCTTAAGATTTATATGTAACCCTCTTCTTATGAGTTATGATATGAGAACCCCATGTTTATGAGATGCCCACTAAGATATTGTGTTGAATCAATGGAAGCTTTGAGACTTTTGGTTGTATGTATCACCAATAATAGTAGATTTATGTGAAAAAGAAAGAAAAAAAAAAGTAAAGATTTATGTGGTTTGCTGTGTTCATGAATGATGTTAAGGAATTTTTTTTTTAAGTGGAAAAAAACACTCTTACAAAACCAAACCCCAAAATATAGCCAAAGAATGCTCTATTTCAATATACAAAAGCCAAAGCTCCAATGATTTCATAAAGAACTTCAACTTACCCAAAGTCAACTTGTAATATGAAAATAATTTGAAATCCTAAACCAAGTTGAGTACGTAGTACTTAATTAAAATACCAAACCAAAAACGAACAGAACACCTCCTCCTCCCAAAAAAAAAAACTTTGGGAAACAAAGTCCAAATCCTAATAGGATGTTATCAAAAGTCTCGGTGCAATCATTAAAGCATTCACATCAAAAGTCTCAAAAAATTTAGCATTTAGTATCTTAAAAAGCCACTTTATTTATTTTAACAACTTATTTTACAAAACACCTAAAATCAAAAGTTCTATATTGTTTACCACTTCATTTAAATATACATATATTATTATTATTATTATTATTTCTTTTATTCTTCAATATATATTTCTTTTTCTCTCTTCCTCTCTGTCTCTCTTAATCCAGCAAACTCACATAGACCTTTTCAACCTAGCAAACCCATATCCCTGCCATCGAAAAAAAAAAAAAACACCAACCACCCATACGCACCTATCTATCCAACAAACTCATACTTTTCCATCTCAACCTAGCAAATCACACCCACACCCACACCCACACCTACACCCACTACCACCAGCCACCACCAGCCACAGCTACAACAATCACTACCATCGTCACCATCACCCACAATCACCAGACTTTAAAAATCAAATTAAATCCACAATCACCACCCACTGTAAAATTGAAAATTTGAAACCTAAGCCACCACCCAAAACCCACCACAAAACCCAACCCAGCCTCTCCGATGACCACCACCAATCACCAAATTTGACCCACAAAACCCATTGAATCAGATCTCTAAAAAGAATTTAGAATTTAGACATGGCAGCTCACTGGTGCTGATCTCCATGCCGAGCAGGATCTACATGCTAATCTCCACATCGATGCTGATTTGGAGCAAAAAAAGAAGAAGAAGAAGAAGAAGAAGAAGAAGAAGAAGAAGAAGAAGAAGAAGCTTGATGTGAGAAAGAGGGAGATGGAGAGGCAGAGAAAAAGAGAGAAAAGGTAGAGAAATCAGAAAGAAAGAGAAACAGAGAAAGGGTAGAGAGAATGAGAGATCAAAGGAAAGAGAGAAAAAAAAAAAAAAGCATCTTGCTACAGATAGCTGCTAGATATGGCAGCTCACTGTAGCTTGGTGTAAAAAATTATAGCATTTGACATGTTTGATGTAGTGTGTTTTTTGTGTGTTGAATGTTATTAATAGCATTTTTAGCATTATAGCATGCTTAATGGGAATGCTCTTAAGGAGAATAGAAATGAGTTATTTATGCATTGGGATTTGAGAATTGGCAAAAACTAATAAATAAATGGTTTGATTAGTGAGTGTTAAAATACATTTGTTAAGTTTGAGTTTTTTTGTTGCAATCAATTAACTTATTTTAGGGAGTTGTACAACATTCAGTTAAATAGATATTTGTTTACTTGCTTACTTTTCAATGTAGTGGAACCTACTAGATTCGTCCTTAACGAGCACAATTGAGCACCCATTAACATATTCTACAAACAAATATTCTTTAAATTGAAAGTGACTTAACTCCTTATAAAAAGTAAATTGACTCTATTATAAAATTCAACCTAGACCCTAAATCCACTTGTTAACTACTTTTTATTTTAAGAAAAAAAAAATATTCAAGCCATATACTATAATATTCATTATGTAAGATAATGATAGAAAACTTTTATTAAAAAAGAAAAAGAAAAAAAATTAAGATAGCAAAGAGGAGTGAGAATGAACCACTTCCTATATTCAAAATACCAAACACCCAAGGTCTATTTGGTTAGGATATTTGAACAATAGTTTTTAGTGTTTAACCACTGAAAACCGTGGGCCAAAAAAAAAAACACACACACACACACATTCGGCTAACATCATCTTTTTTTTTTTTTTTTTTTTTTTTGGCTTTCTAATAATTATCCACTACATTAATTCTTTATAAAAACAATTCGTGGTATTAGCATTTTTCTATTTACTTTTTTAGTAATTCTGTCCGACCCATTATCTTTCTATCAAATCCAATTAACCCGCCAAATCCACCAAGATTCAAATCCACACCATCTCTCTCATTTCCCAAATTCCCAATTATACCCCTCAAAAACCACTATAATCCCCATCCCTATCCTCTCCCGCATATATATACATCATTCATTCATTTCATGAGAGAGAGAGAGATGGGCTGGAAAAATGAAAGTGTGAAAGATATCTCAGTGAAAGATGTTTTTAGTGATATCAAAGGCCGTAGAGATGGCTTGCTCAAAGCTTTCACTGCTGGTTTGTATCTCTCTCTCTCTAACTTTTCTGCGTTTTCTTTTTTGTTCAAATGTTGTTTTGAGCGTTATGGCATTGTCATTTTCGCCTCTTCAACGAGAATATGGCGCTTCGTTCTTTCTTTCTTTCAATAGGTTTTCTTTCGTCGTGTATTTACTATTTAGCTTTGAATTGCGAATCAATTACTTCTCTCTCTAACTTTTTTGTGTTTCTTGATTTTTCCCGCTTCTTTCATTTCTTAATTTATTTTTTTTAATAGTTTTTATTTTGTTGTTGTGAATTTAGGAATAGGAAAGAGTTTTTCTTTGTTTGATTTTTATTTTTTATTTTAATTTTTTATAATTGTTCGTTTTTGTTTAGTTTCCAGATATTAATTGAACAGCAATGGAAGATTTTATATATATATATATATATAAATTAATTTTTTAATAATTAAATTTGGTTGTTTTTGCATTGTGGAAAATGATTATATGAATTAAGATTTGAATATTCTGTTGTATTTTGCAAGTGTTTCTCTTTTTTGAATTTTGTGTGTTTTTTTATTATAAAAAAAAATATGTTTTTCTTGGCTGTGGTTTAATGCTTTGTTTGTTTCTGGAGAAATAGAGATAATGAAGACGAAAGAAAAAAGAATTTAACTGTGTGATTGTTAGTTCTAGTTTTAATTTGTAGAAGAAAAATTGAAGAACAATATACGTGAGAAGTAAACTTTTTATAAGTTGATTGTTTTGGCATTGGGAAAATTGTGTATAGGTTTTGACCATTGAGTAAGCTGTGTTTGGTTGTTGAGAAAGCTAATGAAAATGAAAATTTTGTGTCTTGTTTGGTGTTGCTGTGTAAGTTTTGATAATAAAGAAAAGAGCGGTCTGCATAACTGTGCATGGCTTTTGATTTTCTTTGCGAAAAGATAAGAATTAAAGGAGGAATTAAATTTTAAGTAAAGTTAGATAGTGCATTTATAATTTAGCCTAACGATTATATAACAACCCTCTTCTTATAATATGAGAACTTCATGATTATGAGATTTACATGCCTATGAGATGCCCATTTGATAGTGACATTGGGTTGAATCGACAAAAGTTTTGATTTTTTTTTTCTTTTTTGGTTATATTTATAGGCAATAATAGTGGATTTATGTGAAATAGAAATAAAATTTTTTTAGTGAAGCCAATATGTGTGTGTATAGTTTAGCAAAAATTGGGTCCTTACAATCTATAGATTTTGTTATTTTTAATAAGCCACTGCATGTGGTGGAATTTTTGCTGGCTTTTGATAAAGTTGAATTGTTAATGTTATCTATCTAGTTTAACAAAAAAAAAAAAAAAAAAAAATACAATCAATAAAAATTTAAAGCAATTTTGGTTATAGTTTTTGAGAAATGTTAATAGATGCTCTAAGGAGTATTGGTTTAGGAACTATTTTTAAAATTTTTTTATAGAAAAATGATAAAACAATTAATTCTTCTTATAGTTTTTTTATATATTCCATGAAAGTTGTATTAAAACTTTTCTAATATAGTTTATTAATAATTGCTGTAAAGACACCCATTGGTATGATTCATAATTTTTTGCATTCTGTCTAAACTTTATTTCAAATAATATAATTTTTAACTTTTTAAAAATAAGCTAATTTTTAATTATTTGTTTTATATTATGCAAATAAGCCATTGGAAATTATTTCCAAACAACACTTAGATGGTTTTTTACATTTACAAGTGACATCAAGGAGAGATTTTTTTAAGTGTTAAAAAAATAAAGAAGACAATCTTACAAGCCAATCCCAAATAAACACTAAGAACTCTCCCTCAATTTACAAAAAGCTAGAGCTCCAAATATTTCACTGAGAGCTTACACAAAGTCAACCTGTAATAGGTAAATGATTCAAAATCCTACAACAAGTAGAGTATGCGGCACTTAATTAAAATAGGAAAACTGAAATGGAGCAGAACACCTAACAAACTTTGGGAAATGAAGCAAATTCAAATAGAATACTGCACTGGGGAAGGAGAATAGAAACGGGTCCAATTTGTATTGCAAAAAACTAATAAACAAGTGGTTCGGTAAACAAGTTACGAAATTGGTACCAGAAAGGACCAGCGAGTTTGTGAAGGATAGTCGGCCATTAGCTTTGATTGAATCTGCAAGAGGAGAAAGAGAATCTGCGAGAAAAAAAAAAAGGGAAGCAGAGAGAGCCTTATAAAAATAAAAAAATGCTCTCTCTCTCTCTCTCTCTCTCTCTCTCTCTCTCTCTCTCTCTCTCTCTCTCTCTCTCTCTCTCTCTCTCTCTCTCTCTCTCTCTCTCTCTCTCTCTCTCTGGGGGAAATACGAATTCTTTTATCTTCAAAAAAATTGTAGGAGCACACCATTTTCAAAAAAAAATTATGTGAGTAGTGGAAAAAAAATGGTGGGTTTATATGAAAGTGTCAGACAGAACTAATTATAATCAGTCACATGGGATATAAATTTTATATGAGCGGTGGAAAAAAAAAGTGGTGAGTCTATGTGAAAGTGACAGATAGGTGGCTAGTTAGAACCAATCACATATGATAGAAATTTTATGTGAGTGGTGGAAAAAAAAAATAGTGGGTCTATGTGAAAGAGATAGACATGCAGATAGTTACAATAAGTTACATAGGATAGAAATTTTATGTGAGCGGTGAAAAAAAAAGGTGGTGAGTCGATGTGAAAGTGACAGATAGACAACTATGTGGTGGAAAAAAGGGTGATGGGTCTATATAAAAGTGACAGATAGACAACTATGAGCGGTGGAAAAAAAAGTGGAGAGTCGATGTGAAAGTGACAGATAGACAACTATGCGATGAAAACAAGGGTGGTGGGTCTATGTAAAAGTAACAGGCAGACAACTATGAGCGGTGAAAAATAAAAGTGGTGAGTCTATGTGAAAGTGACAGATAGACAACTAGTCACAATCAATCATATAGGATAGAAATTTTATGTGAGCGGTGAAAAAATGTGGTGAGTTTATATGAAAGTGACATACTGACAGTTAGTTACAACCAATTACATGGACAAAATTGCTAAATGCCCTATTTGGGGAAACTAAGCAACATTTTGCCATATTTTTTAAACTAATTAGGGAAATGCCCTTATTTTGAAACTCGATTTTCTCAAAATCGAGTTATAAAAATAAAAATTTCTGAAGCCCTATAGTAGCGTTTTTAAAGATTTATAGTGACATTTTCAGGACTTATAGTGACGTTTTATAACTCGAGCTTCATTAAATCGAGTTATAGGCAATTTTTTTTTTTTTTTTTTGCCTATAACTCAATTTCATATAGGTCGAGTTACAAAATGCCACTATAGGTCATGAAAACGTCACTATAGGCTTCTTAAAAATGTCGCTATAGGGCCTAACTCGATTTTTAGAAAATCGATTTTCAAAAGAAGAGCATTTCCCTAATTAGTTTCAAAAATAGGGTAAAACATTGCTTAGTTTGCCCAAACAAGGCATTTAGCAATTTTGTCCCCAATTACATAGGATAGTTGTGAAAAATAATATAGTGAAGGTTATGATCTTAAAATAACTCTTTTGTATAAATAAAATATAATTAAAAACCATGTGGTCATAGCTTGAATTTTAATACTGAAATTGTTCGTAAAAGAAGTATAGGTCCTTATGTATGCTACTGTGAGATAATCCTGTAAAAATCAAATCATACACAGGAAGGAGGATTATCCAATTGGGGAATACATCCCCAGAATTAGAAAGGGTAAGATCTAATAAAAGATGCCAAATGCTGAGTTGGTAAGGAGCGTTGAAGGTTTTCACACAAACTTTGGCTCGAGTTTTTTGAAGTACTTGCATCAATTCCATCATTGGATCCTACCCTCAATAGAAATAGCAACGATCTTAAATGGTTCATTATCTTTATCAATTCTAAAATAAAATTCATTAATTTCTTAAATTCTATTTTTGAATTTACTATTTTATAGTTTTGATAGTTCATCTCTCTCTTCTTAAATAGATGTAAGTGGTCCCATGAAGAGGAGAAAGATTTTTTTTTTTTTTTTTTGGGGGTGGTGAGGGGGGGGGGGGGGAGAGAGAGAGAGAGAGAAAGTAGGAGAAAGAGTTGAATGCCATTTAAAAGAAAAAAAAGGAATTTGAATAGAGATTTAAATTACTCAATTTGATGCCAAAGAGATCAATTTTAGAGTCAAAACACAATATGTGGGACCGGGCTATAGAAAACAGAAAATCTAAGCCCAAATCTAAGTCCGAATCCAACAAAGTTCCCAGGCTCCTCCCAATTCCTGAAGGTCCTACCCTATCTCATGTCATACCATCTCGTACACATGAGAGTATATATCCTCTTCATGAAGATAAAGATTTTTTTTTTTTTCGGATAAACTTCAAATTTCATTCAAGATAATGGAACGTGGAGGCAATCATCCATACAAGCAGAGTAAACCACTCTGGGAAGATTGTTCTTATGACAACAAAGAGACATTTTAGATGCTACTGAGTGCTTTGCTTTGCTGTAGCATTGCACTCTGTATTGACCCAACGGAAACAAACGCTACAATTTTTTTTTTTTAAACTTAAAGACACTACTAATAATATTATTGATAGACCAATCAAGTGGGACGTCTTCAGCTGAAAGAGAGTCAAAACATCGCTTTGCATCTCCTTCGATATGAACATGACTCCACTGTTCATGGTTAGCAAGATGCATTGTCCAGAGTAGGGACGGAGTCAAGACTTGTAGTTAGGGGGGGCAACTTTACTACTAGTTGTTTACGGTGGCTTAGCTCCTGAGGTTTTTTTTTTCCTTGACTTTGATGCATGTTGTTGGGTAAGGACAATTATTTTGTTTGAAATTTTTTAGAAGGCCACATTGTTTGTTTTGGGTAAAATTTTTTTATTAGACTTAATTTTTTTTAAATTTTAATATTGGTAATTTTTGTCGTTGAGCTAATTTTTTTGGGCTTGTATATTTTGTTATAAATTTTAAATTTATAGGATTTTTATGATCTTTAAAAAGAAAAAAAATGCTAGAGCTACAATTTTTTTTTTTTAAAACAAATTAGTGATATGGTGAGTGGTTATTGGTAAGTAAAAAAGTAGTATAAGTAGTAGGTCTAGATGCAAACCAATAAGAATCTGTTATCTCATGAGTTTGCAAAAATATTGTAGAAAACTTTGTAGCTATAATATCACTCTTAAAAGAATTAATGATATTATTAAGGAGGCAAAGTGTAAAAATATAAAACAAAATTACTAAAATTAATACCGAGTATATATTCTAATATTTAAAAAAAAAAATTAGGGGGGGCCATTGCCCCGCCCCCCCCAAGCCAAATGCTACCTTTGTCCCTGGCCCAAAGGATTGCATAGGCCTTAGCAACAATGGGGGAGCAAGGTTGGTGAAGCTTGGACTAGACTTTAATGACTGTGCCCTTATGATCTCTAGCCACAACCACAAGAGTGGAGAAGGATTTAGTTATGGTTGCATCAACATTGAGCTTTATCCAGCCAATGGGAGCCGGCTCCCAAAATAGGTGATTTACTTGAGCAGTAGGGAGTGTCTCCAAAGCAATCAAAGTGGGAAATTCTTGGAACTTGAATTGAATCTGCTTGATAGAATCAAAGATATCAATTTGAGCCTCCTGATATGTGGTTCTATTTCTTGAATGCCAAATTTCATCAAGAACAAGAGCCATGTTCAAGGATATATACCATTGATCCTCTTGAGGGCATAAGGCTTGGGGTGGATTCAATACTAGCTTGATAATGTTGGAGCTGGAGGAGATGTGCAACTCATCAGCTCTAAGGCCCCAACAGCTGGAATGCCGAATTGCTTTAGCAACTAGGCACTTAAAGAAGAGGTGGCAGCTAGATTCAATCTCACAACCACATAGCACACAAGATGGGTCATCTATGCCCATTCTTTGAAGCAGATTTTCTTTCGTTGGAATGGTGTTGGTTCCAAATCTCCAAAGAAACATTTTGGTCCGTTTAGGAGCTTTGAGCTTCCATAGCTTTTTCCAATTGACATCTAAATGAGGTGGTGGATGGTTGCATCTAAGAGGGATAGTTTATGCATGGAATTCTTAGAGCCAAATACAAAGTTCGAAATGATTGGCTATTCAAGGAGCCCCCAAAAGTTGCGTCTCCCATTTGGAAAGCCATCGAGGGGGTTAAAAACATCATTGTCAAGGCACTTGCTATCTCATCGGAAATGGAGCTTCTATCAATGTTTGGCAAGACCCTTGGGTACCTTGGATCCAAGGCTTCAAGCCCCTTAGTTAGCCAATTCCGATACAAATCCACTGATGGTCTCCTAACTGATTGATCAAGTGTCTTTTATGTGGAATGTAAGCCTCATCAAAGATTTGTTTGAGCCTGACTCTGCCAATGCCATATTATCCATACACATTCCACCTACCCCAAGGCGAGACAAGCTCATATGGACATTGAACCCCAATGGAAAAATCTCTGTCAAATCAGCCTTCCATATTGTAACTCATAAAGATAAATATAGATTCTATATAGATCTTGCACTTATATATTACAGATAGAGGTGGTATTTTATGTAACATTCCTATCATATATGTACTTTTTATCCCAAAAAAGAAGTTTGAAGTGTACCATATGAGTAGTTATCACACACACCTGTGGTATAAAATACTTTTTGTTTCTATGAATAACAGAATAAACTTAAACCAATATTACAATGATCATATCAAACTAATCATAATGTAAAAACTACTTCTACCTACATTATCAATCAAAAAATCCTATTGCCAACCTCACTCACTATGAGTCAGTAACCACAACTCCAACAAATCCCAAATATTTGTGACCAACTATGTATCTTATACAACAATTGTATTCAATATTCTTCATATATATAGGAATGTGCTCTTGTATATATAAATTACACTACAAAAATCTGGGTCTATAGCCGCGTTTGAAAAACACGGCTATAGACCCCAAAAACGCGGCTACAGGCTGGAGCCGCGTTTCCTGTAGCCGCGTTTATGAACGCGGCCTAAGTACCGCAGCTCCAGACCTGTAGCCGCGTTTTTGGAAAACGCGGCTACAGGTTACACCTATAGTCGCGTTTTACAAAAACGCAGCTACAGGTCTGACCTGTAGCCGCGTTTTCTGGTCTGGACAAGGGAACCGGCCCCGTAGGCCTATGGCCGCGTTTTTTAAAAAACGCGGTTACAGGATCAGCTGGAGCCGCGTTTCAAAACGCAGCTACGGTGTCAGACCTGTAGCCGCGTTTTACGAAATGCGGCTATAGCTCGCACTTGAGCCGCGTTTTATAACGCGCGGCTATGGCAGCGGACCTATAGCTGCGTTTTTAAAACGCGGCTATAGGTGCCACTGCTGCTGCGTTTACAGTGAAAACGCGGCTGGCGCAGTGACGTTTTCAGCAACCTATAGTCGCGTTTTTAAAAACGCGGCTATAGGTTTTTTTTTTTTTTTTTTTCCCCAGCCCCCCTCTTAAACAGCTGCTTCCTCCCATACACATACATATTCCTGTTCCATATCTGGACATCACAGGTACCTGACCAGGTTCCCAACAGCAAATCAAGCAAAATATACAAGTTCCCAACACTAAGGCAACAAGCAACAACACTAAGGCATCACAAAAGATGTATACAAATGTTTGGACATCACAAAAAATATACAAAGAGCTGAGTTTTACATTCTAAAATGCCCTCAAACACTAAGGCAGCAAACAACAACTACACTAAGGCATCACAAAAGATATATACAAATGTACTCATCATCACAAAAAATATACAAAGATGCCTTCTTGCTATAGGTTTGGACATCACAGGTCGTCCATTTCATTTGCTTCCAAAAGGGTTGAACGGAAATGCCTTCTTCTCCACTCCATGGTAAAACTACACAAAGATTCATAATCAAGTTAAAGATGCCAAATGTTTGCTTCCAACACATAATAATACTGTAAACATGAATTCCAAAAGGTAATGCGGCAATGCTTAAATGCACATTTATCATGAAAATCCTTGACAATGGAGCAATTTGTTATGCTTGAATGATATGAGGGAATGAGACATAGCATTATTTTTTGCCTAATTTTAAGAGTGCTTTGACTTTTCAAATGCCAAACAAGAAGGAAAAACTGAATAATATTATATATGATAGGTGCGAGACTACATACGTAGATCGAAAGAAATAGGGAGAGCTCATCACTACTCTAAAACCGTAACATAATACAAAGAGTAACATATATGAAAGGAAGAGTAAACAATTGTTCAACTATTCGTTAAAAACAATCTAGTCAAATCAGTCCATAATTTTATCAACTTAAGCAATACAGTTGAAAGAGCATTGATAATGAGAGCTATTGTTTTGTTCGTGGAACCTAACGTATTTTGCATGTGTCTACTCATGAAGATGTGAATACACCACGACTATGTGTTTTTCATGTTCCAAGTGGCAAAGGTTAAGATGCAATATTGTTGAGTAGTCATGTTTGCAATGCGTCTTGAATCAACGTATTTTACAATAATACAATGACATCATGAAATTTTATAACATATCTAGCAGCAAAAAGTTTTCTTTCCTCCTTACTGACTACTGATCTTCATAGTATATCCATGATAGCATGGTATGTATATATGTTAACTATTGTTTTTAGAGACATTTTGTTTTACCTCAGGATTCACAGTTTCATTCCCGCATCAGGCATTGCGATCCTACAATATATTAAAGGCATCGTATTAATATCACATAACAATGCATTGCAAAAAGTAGTGTTTCACTAAATAACATTTGTTCGCTACCTGAGAAGAATATATATTACGAAACTCCTGGCTAAGTTCCACAAAATAGCTTCTCATCGACGTCTTCAGTTCGGCTAGTTCTGCTTGGTGCCTTGCCTCAAATTGAGCTAATTCCTCCCTATGCCTCGCCTCAGATTGAGCTACTTCCTCCCTATGCTTCGCTAGTTCCTCTCTAGATTGAGCTAGTTGCTCCTTAAGCTCTTCATGACTCGTCTCCAACTCTAACATCCTTTGGTGAGCTCTGGTTGACGACATAGTCGAGGTAGACTGTGAAGAATTTGTGCCACTTCTTCCTGATGGAGTGATACCAAAACCCACCCCACGTACACGGCCTGGGCGCTCTGGACAACCTATCACCTGAGCATACGCGTCATCCTTGGACCAGAGGATTCCATGATCAATCTCTCCTTCTAGTCGTATGTGCTGGTCATTCAAAAGTGCTGCCATCCTATCTTGTTTTCCCACAAGAATCAAACAATATATTACACACCATAATCAATACAAACACAAAATACACAAAAATTCAGTTCGTTGAAATTGTGCTTACCATGTTATCTTGCACACGGGCACTAACAGGAACCCCATCTTTGGTGCGGTACACTCGTTGATATACATCCACACGTTCGACTGCCATCCCTTTGGCTTTCGCGTACATGATGAGGAAACATACATACAATCAACACTAGTGCTTACAATGTTGTTATGCCACATTTAACACAAATCCACAAAGATGCCTTAGTCATAACATAGCAAATTTGGTTATATAGATAAAGCTAAGACAGTTGTAAATAAATGAGAGGATTTAGCTAGAAAATAGGCATAAGACTTTTTATAATGAAGATATTCAAATCCTTACTACTGACATTGAGAGTTAGAAAATAGACATCATAAACTTCCTGTAATGACACGTTATTTGAGATAAACTTGAGATGCCCACTTTGCACACAAATTTGTCACAAATTACCCATGGGTGATCATAAATAGCAGGGACTTAGTAAACTAGGCATGGTTCTCTATGATTTGCAACAACAAATTATGTTCAATGCTCACCAGATTGCTGGAATATATGTGCATGAAGGATGACAAAAAATAAACATTTAAAACTTCCCATTTGAATCACCAAGTTTGAATCACTTCTTGACATCTTCTCTAGGAAAAGGGTTCCATTTGTCGCAAACAATCAGCTATAATGAAAACATGCTTTTGCTTGGGATATGGTAATTTACAATTCCATTCTAACAACTATATCCACAGTTACATTTAAGGTTTTATTTGCGATGCAACATTAAGTAGTTTCCTCTCTGGTGCTTGATATACCCTTTTCCTTTTCTTTATTTTTTGTGGTGTTTCTTAGAATCCTATGCTATGCAAGTTTGTGCATTCTTCTTACAAATTATAATCTCTTGTATAGTACATGACTATGGTGTTTCTTAGTATTTTTGTTTGTCTCTTATTCGAAGTTTCTTGACTCAGAAAACATGCAACAGAGATAGGGGTAAGGATGAGGATTTCTTTATCTTATTCTGATCATACTAAAAAGCTCTTTCGACCCTGTTTACATGAAGAATATGACTGTATATCCACTAGCAAGCTCCCTTTAAATTTTTTACAATTGGTTTGTGGAATTTATGCTTACTCTTGTCTTGTTTGATACTAATCATAATTGTGAGTTTTGTGTTAGCATAGGTATAATTGAATATAGGATATATGATTGCATTCTACCTTCATAATAAAAGAAACCAATTTTATCTTTCTCTAGTAGTAAAAAAAAAAAACAATTATTATGGAACATAACCTATCATAATTTTTTTTTTTAAACACTGTCCTAATTCTTAAAAATGTGATTTTTATAGAATATATATTTATTCAAGTTTGAAAATTATTAACTTATGACTAACTTGGAAAATGTCTTTTTTAATAGTTTAGAAAAACTTTTTGTTGCTTTTAATAGGTGAAGCATCAAATATGAGTAATAGTAATAATAATAATACTTCTCTTTTCTCATCTAAAGATTCCAAATGGCTCACAATAGGCGGTGTGAAGGTTACACATTAATTCCATCGCTATTCGATACTAAGATATTTTAAAGAACCATTCTTTAGCGGATAACTTGATTAGTCAAATTTGGATGATCACAATTGAAAAGGACATGGCAAGTGAGAGCTAGTATATAAAATGCATTAGATTTGAACGCCTTATTCCTATAACATATAAAATGAGCTTAACTTGGTAAATAGGAAAACATAATATCAAAAACATCATGTAGGCATTCATGACTAAGGGTTTTATTTCTTACCATTTGATCAGAAATTTGAGCAAGACTTTTGGCCCCAGACCGTGCTATGTCTTCTTGCTTACCTCGACTTGCCTTGTTTTTGATACTTTTTCTCTACAACCACATTATCGTAAAAAATGAAACGAGAAAACATCACCTAACAAAATTACCACTAGTATGAGATTGACGAAGAAAGTAGCTGTACCTCAGTTTTGTCATCAAACCAATAATCAACCATCTCCACCCATTGCGTTGTGATAATCTCAGGTGGTTTGCTAGCCAATACTTGTTGACGTGTCAGCCCATCTTTTTTGTGATCCTTCTTTAGCTTCGTCCTGCGATTTCTCCTCAGTGCCCCTAGTAGATTCATTCCCCATCTCATTTGATTGGGTGGTGGAACAATATTGGGATTAATTATGTACCGGGTCTGAAATGCCAAAGCGGAGTTAGCAAAATATACTATTATAAGTACAACAACGGCTGAATATACATAGGTTATTACGATAGCAGCTATGAAGAAAAATAACTACTACTTTATTTTCATATTACCTTAATCTCCACCCAACATTTCTCTTTAACTTTTTTTGGGACGCTTGGCCAATGAGCAGGCGTAAGTGGGCATAACAAGCCATTCTCGCAAAATGAGCCCAACCACCGAACGAACAAAGACCCATCTTCCCCAATCGGTTGGCCTCCAGCATTTAACGGCAACTCGATTTTGTACTCACCAGTCATTGCCCATATGTCAGCCAACCATGTTTTCCCACGTCTTCCAAGCATTTTCCCCGATGATGGATTTTGTACCGGTTCTGGATTTTGTACCGGTGCTGAGGTTTGAACAATATCATCTGTATCTACAAAACCACCAATATTACAATCAATTAACAAATGTCACAACTAGTGAAAAGTAGCACACCATGCAAATATTTGCCACCAACTACTTAAATAATAAAAGTATACGATTTCATTTAAACAAAACATGAGTACATCGAGGCCTTTCTCCCACACATTCCTGTAACCCACAAGTTTTGCAAGTATAACTTTCAATCATTCTGGAACAGCAACATATTCTAATGACTTTCCATTTATTGAGGTTGCAAATGACCAATACCTCCCCTACTCGACCAAGTTAATTGTTGACAACATTTTCTGACTTGTAGTATAATTACAATGACTGTTAATTTCTAATTCCGTGACTTCATAGATGTATGGCTAATGAACCTACATGCGTAGTGGCACTATGAGTAATTGACCAGTCAACTTGTTCACCCATTATATTGGCAATCCACACATTTTGTTACACATACAACAGTTGTAACCTAGCCTACAAATTTGGAAGACCACATAACGAAAACTATGTCTTCGTACTTATTTTGTTTAAAAGGAAAATGAAATTATGATAACTATTCTATCATGCAATTTTGTGAGTTTATTTTGATTTACGTTAATTTTGCATCTTTAAAGAGGCATGCACTTACCTAGCTTTTGAAAAGATGAGCAATCATGTTTCGTTTGGGTTGCCTTCATTTTTCCTTAATAAATTATGATTTAGAATATATAAGTTCCGCCCAAACTTATCATTGATTAAGCTTAAGTGCACTGCTATGGACCAAAGTGGACAGAGTGGACCAAAGAGGATGAAATTGGTCTGAAGTCATGGAATGGACCATAGTGGACCTAAAGGACCAAAGTAGACAATGTTGGACCAAAATGGACTGCGTAGAAATGAATGGAATGAGGAGACCAAATTGGACCAAATAGACCAAAATCGACCAAATTGGACCCAACGGAAATTAATAGACCAAACGGACCGAAGTGAACTTAATATACGTCATATACTTCCATATTTTAATTATATTATTTGTTTTGGTAAACTAGCAACTCATAATTGCAATTGCGGCTACAAAAACGCGGCTGAAACCCGCGTTTTTTGTAGTGAAATTAGAATAGATTGATATTAAATTACCATAATTTGCATCTATGTTTTACAATATTTAAAAAAACAATATTACTTATTTTTTCCTTAACATAACCATGATATAAATTTGGAGAGTTCTTGAACTAATTACTGAAAATTTTATTTTTGAACTTGTAATATATAAATGAGAGACAACACAGAACTAGTATTTGTTGCAACTCTATAATGGTATATATAACTTTAGTTACAATCATTTGGACTTTTGTCTTTGGTTTGTGTTAAGGAAAAAATAGTCCATGAGATATTTTGGTTTGTAGTTATAGTATTATTTTTTTTAATGGATTTCAGGATATATTTACTTATATGAATAAACATCCCTCTGACTTTTTTTGGCTTGCCGAATATGTTTTTACTTTTACCTCATTGGTTTTGCTCCGCTCAAATTCATAAAAGGGAATGGGTTAGCTATCCTAGCTATCTACAGTGGCACAGAAAGAAGGAAAAAACAAATGGAAGTTATAGTATTAAATGAATCGATCAAAAGTTATAGAACTGAATCAAATTTTGGGCAAAGTAAGTTGGTGCAATTTGTAATTTAGCTTAAGATTTATATGTAACCCTCTTCTTATGATATGAGAACATGATGTTTATGAGATCTATATGTTTATGAGATGCTTGTGGTGGTCTTGTGTTGAGTCAATGGAAGCTTTGAGACTTTTTTGTGTTGAGTCATTGGAAGCTTTGAGACTTTTTTGTTGTATGTATTGCCAATAATAGTAGATTTATATGAGGAAAAAAAAACTGTAAAGATTTTATGGGTTTATTATGTATGTTCATGAATGATGTCAAGGATTTTTTTTTTAAGCGACAAAAAATACTCTTACAAAACCAAACCCCAAAATATACCCAAAGAATGCTCTATTTCAATGTACAAAAGCTAAAGCTCCAATGATTTCACAGAGAACTTGAGCTTACCCAAAGTCAACTTGTAATAGGAAAATAATTCAAAATCTTAAAACAAGTTGAGTATGTAGTACTTAATTAAAAAAAAAAAAACAAAACGTACCTTAGGTGTTGTTCCTTAGGTTTTTCTCTTAAGATTTATCCATGTAGCTACTTAATTAAAAAATATACTTCTATCCTATAAGAAAAAATTCACATGGTAGAATTTTAAAAGAGGAACCTAAGAAACAACACTTAAATACTGTATCTAAGTCTTGCTCTAATTAAAATACCAAACCACAAACGAACAAAACACCTAACCAACTTTGGGAAACAAAGTCTAAATCCTAATAGGATGTTATATTGTTATCAAGTGTCCTTGTGCACTTGAATAGGAATGGGCCCTAAATGCATTGGGATTTGGGAATTGGTAAAAACTAATAAATAAGCGAGTGTCAAAATGCATTTGTTAAATGCTTTGATTAGCGAGTGTCAAAATGCATTTGTTAAGATTGAGTTTTTTGTTGCAATCAATTAACTTATTTTAAGGAGTTGTACAACATTCAATTAAGAGATATTTGTTTACTTGCTTACTTTCCAATGTAGTGGAACCCACTAGATTCATCCTTAACAAATGCAATAAAGCATCCGTTAACATATTTTATAAACAAATACTCTTTAAATTGAAAGTGACTAAACTCCTTATAAAATGTAAATTGACTCAATTATAAAATTCAACCTAGACCTTAAATCCACTTGTTAACTACTTTTCTTTTTTTTTTTTTAAGAAAAAAAAAATAGAATATTCAAGCCATATACTATAATATTTGTTATGTAAGATAATGATAGCAAAGTTTCATTAAAAAAGAAAAGAAAAAAAAAATTAAGATTGCAAAGAGGAGTGAGAATGAACCACTTTTTGTATTCACAATACCAAACACACAAACACCTGAGGGGTGTGCTTTGTATGAGTTGTGAGATTCAAATAGTAGCACCCCCATTATTACTCGAGTGATGCCCATTGTATAACCCATTACCTTCACAGGAAGTAGGGTCAATAAATCCACATAGAAAACCTTTTTTTTTTCATTCAGCCCAAAAAAAAAAAAAAAAAAAAAAAAAAAAAAAAAAAAAAACCCCTTTGTGGCCACGACACACTTTTTAAGCACAAAGTAATGTTAAAGGCACAAACTATTTTACAACTGTTAATGTGACAAATTCTTACTAATTCTCATTTGAGTTCACTACTAACATCATTTTTTTTTTTGGCTTACTAGGAGCATTCCCATTAGCTGTTCTATAAGAATGCCATTTTGACACCCTAAAAAGCCTATCTTATTTTTTTAGCACATCATTTTACAATATCCCCTACATCACATGTTTTATTCTTCAATTCTATACATTAAAATAATATTCACAAAACATTAAAATAATATATTAACTCCTCAATTTAAGTACACAACCAGTGGGCTGCAGCCACCAACAACAACCACTGCCGCAACCATACCACCATCTGCACAAACCCATTACGAAATCGACAGCCACCATCGGCATAAACCCATTACCAAACTTATGCTCGCAACAAACCCATAGCCACCAACGCCACAAACTCATAGCCACCACTGCCACAAACTCATAGCCACCACCGTCGGAATCCTCCCACAAAAAAATAAATAAAATAAAATAAAATAGAGAGTGGTTTGAAACCCCAACCCAACTGATCAATCAATGACCAAAATCAACCACCCACCCACCTAAAACCCCAGCCTAACTGACCCAAAACCTCGACCCACAACCCACACAACGCTGTTGAATGCCAATCCAAAACGTCGAATCCATAACCCGCACAACCACTACTGAATCCACCATCAAATCACACAAAAAAAAAAAAAGGAAAAGAAAAGAATCCACTGCGATAGAGATTGGCATGGCTTGATGTTCCAACTTGGGTTTTGACGGAGAGGGAGGCAGAGATGTTGAGTAGAGGGAGAGAGAGTGCAAAGAAATTGTTGGAGGCTTGGAGCAAGAATGAGAAAGATAGGGAAGAAAGAAAAAATAAAAAGAAAAGATAGTGGACTCCACTTGAATAAAAAAATAATATAAGTTTTACCATTCGTGAATAGTGTGATCTCAAATTTGAGATTGCACTATTTATCAATGCCAAATATTTTGGCATTTAAAACACTTGATGTGAGTAATTTTTTAGTGTTTGGTGTGTCAAATGCCAAATATTTGACATTTGACACACCTAATACAAAGGCATTTGACACACCTAATACAAATGTTCTAATTGCCCACTACATCAATCCTCTGTAAACCCTAATAGCATTTTTCTATTCACTTTTTCAGTAATTCTGTCTGACTCATTGTCACCCTATCAAATCCAATTAACCCGCCAAATCCACCAAGATTCAAATCTGCACCATCTCTCTCATTTCCCAATTTCCCAATTATACCCCTAAAAAACCACTATAATACCCGTCCCTATCCTACCTCGTATATATACAAATATCACACGCACACACATTATTCATTCATTTCATAATTTGTTTTAACCACAATTTAATTTGACTTTGATTGGTTTAGAGAGAGAGAGAGAGAGAGAGAGAGAGATATGAACTGGAAAAATGAAAGAGCGAAAGAAATCACAGTGGAAGATGTTTTTAGTGACATCAAAGGCCATAGAGAAGGCTTGCTTAAAGCTTTCATTGCTGGTTTGTATCTCTCTCTCTCTCTCTCTCTCTAACTTTTCTGTGTGTCTTTTCCGTTGAAATGTTGTTTTGAGCGTTACGGCATTGTCGTTTTCACCTCTACAACAAGAATTTGGCGCTTCTTTGTTTCTTTCTTTAATAGGTTTTCTTTCGTAGCGTATTTACTATTTAGCTTTGAATTGCGAATCAATTACTTCTCTCTCTAACTTTTCTGTGTTCATTGATTTTTTGCGCTTCTTTCATTTCTTAATTCGTTTTTTTTTTTTTTTAATTTTATTTTATTGTTGTGAATTTAGGAATAGGAAACGGTTTTCCTTTGTTTGATTTTTTTTTTTTTTTTTTTTTTTTTGTTTGGATAATTGTTTGTTTTTGTTTAGTTTCCAGAGATTAATTGAACAACAATGGAGGATTATTTTATATATATAAAAATTAATTTTTTAATAATTAAATTTGGTTGTTTTGGCATTGTGAAAAATGATTATATGAATTAAGATTTGAATAGTTTGTCACCCTGTTGTATCAATGTATTCTGCAAGAGTTTCTCTTTGTTAAATTTTGTGTGCGTCACTGTGTGTGTCTTTTTTAATACTTTTTTTTTTCTTTGCTTTGGTTTAGTGGTTTGTTTGTTTCTGGAGAATTTGAGAGAATAAAGAGTTAAAGACGAAAGAAAAAAGAATTTAACTGTGCAATTGTCAGTTCTAGTTTTAATTTATAGAAGAAAAATTTAAGAACAATATACGTGAGAAAGACTTTTTATAAGTTGGTTGTTTCGGCATTGGGAAAATTGGGTGTAGGTTTTTGACCAATGAGTAAGCAGTGTTTGGTTATTGAGAAAGCTAATGAAAATGAAAATTCTGTGTTTTTTTTTTTTTTTTTTTTTTTGGTGTTGCTGTGTAAGTCTCTTTTTTTTTTTTTTTTGATACGCTGTGTAAGTCTTAATAGTAAAGAAAAGAGCGGTCTGCATAACTGTGCATGGATTTTGAATTTCTTTGCTAAAAGATAAGAATTATATGATGGAATTAAATTTTAAGTAAAGTTAGATAGTATATTTTGTAATTTAGCCTAACAATTATATACAACCCTCTTCGTATAATATGAGAACCCCAAGATTATGATATTTACATGCTTATGAGATGCCCGTTTGATAGTGATATTGGGTTGAGTTGACTAAATTTTTGATATTTTTTTTTGGTTATATTTATAGGCAATAATAGTGGATTTTATGTGAAATAGAAGTAGAAAAATTTCAGTGTAGCTAATATGTGTAAAATTGGGTCCATGTAATCTATAGACTTTGTTATTTTTGATAAACTGCACCGGTGGAACTTTTGCTGGCTTTTGATAATGTCAAATTGTTTTGCAATAGACTTATTTGTTGTTAATGTTATCTATCCAGTTTAACAAAAAAAGAAAAAAAAAGAAAAAAAATAATAAAGATTTAGAGTGATTTTGGTTATAGTTTTTGAGAAATGTTAACAGATATCCTAAGTAGTATTGGTTTAGAAACTATTTTTAGAAATATTTTATGAAAAAATGATAAAGTAATTAATTTTTTCTGAAAATTTTTTATATTTTCTATGAAATTAGTGTTAAAACTTTCATAATATGATTTATTAATAATTGTTGTAAAGACACTCGTTAATATATATGATCCAATTTTTTTTGCATTTTGTCTTAAGCTCTATTTTAAATAATCTAATTTTTAGCTTTTTAAAAATAAGCTAATTTTTAATTATATGTTTTATATTATGCAAATAAGTTATTGGAAATAAATTATTTCCAAACAACAATTAGATGGGTTTTTACATTTACGAGGGGCATCAAGGAGAGACTTTTTTTAATGTTAAATAAAAAAATTAAAAAAAAAAAAAAAAAAAAAAACCCTCTTACAAGCCAATCCCAAATAAACACTAAGAATTCTCTCTCAATTTACATAAAGCTAGAGCTCCAAATATATCACTGAGAGCTTTACCCAAAGTCAATCTGTAATTGGTAAATGATTCAAAATCCTACAAGAAGTAGAGTATGTGGTACTTAACTAAAATACGAAAACTAAAATGGAACAGAACAGTAGAACACCTAACAAACTTTGGGAAATGAAGCAATTCAAATAGGATGCTGCACTGCTTTCAATAAAAAAAAAAAAAAAAAAAAAAGAGGATGCTGCACTAGTGAAGGAGAATAGAAACGGGTCCAATTTGTATTGCAAAAACTAATAAACAAGTGGTTCGGTAAACATGTGACAAAATGTGGTTAAGGTTGGTTGGATTTTTTTTTTTTTTTTTTTGATAAGGTTGGTTGGATTTTTATTTTGGGCAATTGATTAGCCTTTTTGGAGTTGCAAAAAAAGAAAAAAGAAAAAAGAAAAATGTATATGATGGATAACAAAAAATCACATCTATGGTTCGTCCAAAAGGGTCGTCCATGAGAAACGGTTAGCCAAACAACTAGGCCATCTCC
Source organism: Quercus variabilis (assembly GCA_030445155.1). Classification (NCBI taxonomy): domain Eukaryota; kingdom Viridiplantae; phylum Streptophyta; class Magnoliopsida; order Fagales; family Fagaceae; genus Quercus; species Quercus variabilis. The sequence continues at coordinate 8,552,787 of CP129449.1, forward strand.
TATTCGTCCAGATATCTCGTCCATGGGATGTTGGGCAATTGATTAAACTTCAGGGAATCAAGTCGAGAGAATCGTCCATGTGCAAGGTGCATGGACAACCACACAACGGCACGACATAGAGTCATCCATGCGCACGCGAATGTCAAAAACTTTGTTTGGAAGAGCATTGTATGCAGATTTAGAGTACCAAGGGTGTTAGTGTTTGACAACGGACGACAGTTTGATAATACACCCTTCAGAGAATTTTGTGAACAACTCGGAATCAAGAATCACTACTCCTCACCCTCCCACCCACAGGCCAACGGGCAACCCTTGTTAAAAATTATAAAGACTCGGCTTGAAGGGGCAAAAGGAGTATGGCCAGACGAATTACCAGGTGTTTTGTGGGCCTATAGAACAACAGTGAGGACCCCCACAGGAGAGACTCCTTTCAAATTGGCTTATGGGAGTAAAGTAGTCATGCCCGCAGAAGTGCATATGGCCAGCCATAGGGTGATGAAGTATCAAGATGAAGAAAACAATGAACAGATTCGTCTTAATCTCGACCTCATAGACGAGGTAAGGATGGATGCGGAGCAGAGAGTAGCAAGGTACAAAAACCTCATGGCAAGGCAGCATGACGCCATGGTGAAACCCAGGCGCTTCAACATTGGAGATCTCGTCCTGAAGAAGGTTTCATTGGCCACCAAAAATTCGGCCCACAGAAAATTGGAACCAAATTAGGAAGGACCTTACAGGGTAATCAACTGCAAGAGGCAAAGATCCTACTATTTGGAAGCTCTAGACGGAAGGAAGTTGGAGCACCCGTGGAACGTTGAACACCTAAGGAGGTACTATCAATAAAGGGTGATCAGGGACGAGCTATGAGGTGGACGAGATCCTTGGACGTTTGAAGTAATACGTTTAATGTTGTTTAATGTTTTTCAGTACCTACTTATTATTATTGTCTTAAGTAAAGTATTTTATGCTGCTCATGTACGAAGTTATGTTGTATTATGTATTTTTAGTTCCCTAAAAGCACAAGCTCTTAAGCATGTGCCATGATTGTGGACGAATGATTACATAGTATGGATTTCTGAATATATATATATGTATGATTGTATGGGAATCCTCCATTTTCTATGACCCAAAATGATCCACGGAAGGCGAAAAGTCAAAGACGACTAAAATCCTTGGACGCAAGGAAGTATTGTCTAAGAGCTTTCCTTTAGATAAGGATAAAGCAAGGTATGTCCGTCTAGGCTCAAAGGCGAGACAAACCTGAGGTGCAATCGTCTACACCATGGATGAACAATGTGCTTGTGGAAACACCACAGGCCCACAGACGAATCTAACCAACTTAACAGTCCAGCCCATGGACGAGCATTGTGGGAAGATTTCATTAAGGACGAATAAATAGTCGTCCTAAACTTGAGCAGCAATTAAATCTGCTAAAGAGACGTCATTCATGGACGGACTTTACTTATCTCATGATATTACAGGAAGGAATTCGTCCATATGATCAAGACGAGATAAAACTTTAATAAAAGGAAAAATCCCACAACCACAAAAATGGTATGGACGATAAATGAAACTCATTCACAAAGCACAAGGAATAATTGAACACAATGAACGATGAAAAAAAAAGGAACATTCATACATTCATAAAATTCAAAGGGTAGATGACCACTGTCCAAAAACCCTTAGAAGAGTAATGAATACTTATCCATAATACTTGTCCATAAACTTGGACGAAGAAATTGTACTTGAATGAATTTAAATTAAAAAAAAAAAAAAAAAACAGGTAGAAGCCCAAAACACTAGGGCACTTTTAAACAAAAAACATAATAACTTTCTGAAAGATGAGTTCAATTTGCTGGGTTGGTTTTCGGATCGTCCTGGTTCACCTCATTAGTGGCATCTTCCTCCACATTCACGTCCTCAGAACCCGTCATAAGCAAGGAACTTTCTGTGGCTAAAGGAATCTTAAATACATCGAAGTTCAAGACAGGAAATGCGTCATTGGCATCAGCACGGAAGTCCTCATACCCAGCAGCGTAATGGCTGTCTAGACGATTCTTGTATTCGTCAGACTTCTTGAAGGCTGATATGGCTTCTTCACGTGCCTTCTCCAAGGACGAATTAAACTCTGAAACTTGTCCCTCCAAGTAGGCGATGCGAGAATCTTTTTCAACAGCATCTGCCTTAAGTTCCTCAACCTCGTCCTTCAATTTCGTCTCAATTCCTAGCAAACGGTTGATTTCATCTGTCAGCCTGATCACCTCCCCCTTTTTTAGCAAAACTTCATTGCTTAGCTCTTTAGCCTTCTCATTTGCCGTCTTGGCCTCCTCAGCTAGTTCCTTGGCCTGGCACGTCGCTGTATAAAACTTTGACATAGCCTGTACATGGACGAATGAGAGTTAGCAAGATATATATATATATATATATATATATATAAAACAAGCACAAGGACGAGTTAAGGTCCTACCTTAAAGAGGTCGTGAACGCCAGAACGTTCAAATTTTTTCACTGACATGTTGTAACATTCGTTAACTTCGTTGTCAGTGACGATTCCTTTGAACGTCCTCCATGCATACCCCTCGCCCAGCACTAAGTTAGAAGGACGATCTGATTGCTCTGACGGATGAGGCTTCCGAGAAGTCTTAGTTGAAGGTGCAGGATCAGTCTGAACAGGATGAACTATTTAGACGGGCTCCACGTTGGTAGGAGACTCATCCAAATTCACTGTAGGGGGAAGAGTGAATTTGGGGACCTTGGGAAGAGAAGTCTGAGTGGTTTTTGATTTTTTAGGACCTCGACGACTAGGAAGGTCCTCCAAGTCCACGGAACTTGAAATCTTCTTGGACTTCCTTTTCCCCAGGCTGGACGGTAGCCTTCTGGACGACTGGAGGCAGAGGAGCATCCTCGTCCCCACTAGTTATTATTTTTTCTCTATTTTCTCTCATTGTAAATATTCCTACAATAAAGGAAATTAGTTAAAATGATAATAAAAAATATATATAATAATAATAACAGATATGGAAATGGAAGGAGATGGACGATACTTACTCCTACGAGTAGTTTCTTCGTGGGCTAGATCTCAGCAGTTGGTTCTGGACCAAGACCCCACGTAGCTAAATTGCTGAGAGTTACTAAATTGTGGAAAGTCCTTCTAGGGAAGGCACGTACACGGTCAATTCGTTCCAAGTAAGATTTGTTCAAACGTGGACGAGTAACAGCTGCACCAACAAAAGAAAGATAGTTAGACGAATGAAAGTTAGAAAGTGTAAGGAATAAAATAAATAACATGAAAAGAAAACATACCCTTAGGATGAAGGCGACCTATGGGGCTGGTAAAAGGAGGGAAGGGAGCATTACTAACATCTGTTGGGTCCCTAGTCCAGTTTCCAGAAATGATAAAAAATTCTTGTTTCTAGAGCCTATCAGACGAGCTACGGCCCTTTATTAAGCTATAGTGAGAGCCTCTGGACGAGAACTGGTAAAAACCAGCTGACTGTTTTATTTCTGAAGGCTTATAACAGTAGAGGAACTCATCCACTATTATAGGACATTCCCCTTCCAGTGCCTCACACCATAACACTTGCATGGCGACTATCGTCCTCCAACTATTGGGATTAAGTTGATTGGGACCAATACCTAACCTATGAAGGAGACCTTTACAAAAGGAATTGAGGGGAAACCTTAGACCAGCTAAGAGATAAGATGAGTATACTCCCAAACCAGAAGAAGGTGAATAACACCACTCTTCTTCCCTGGGCAGATGAGGTTTAAACTCGATAGGAATTTGGTATCTATCTACTAATGTTTTTAACTTAGGAGCGTCCAAAGTGGATGCTACCTTAGGTGCACAGCTATATATGATGTTTTCTTCTTCCTCCTCCTCGTCCTGAGAAGGGCTGGATGGCGCTCTAGACGAGCTAGCCCCAGCTCCAGAGGCCATCCTACGTTGCATTTCCTGAAATTCTTCTAAGGAAATGCCAGGAACCCCGGACGAATACTGCTCGTCCGAGGAACTGCTACTTAAACTAGTGCTACTCTCACAACTCTCATAACTTCTAGACGAGATGTCCTGATACTCATCTATTTCTCTCTCTATACTACTAGACGAAGACATAACTAAAGTAAAGGTCAAGACGAAAACCTAAAAAGAAGAGGAAGTACCTGAGAAACAGGACGAATGCTAGATGAGAATCTTGGACGAGATAGCGGAAGGAAGTTTATGAGAAAGGTGGAGGGCAAGAAAGAGAATGTGCCTATTTATAGGGCCCAGGAGTAGGGTCAGCGAAGCGACACCATCCACTAAGAAAATGACATGTGGCAATCGCGTGGGGAAATGTAATCGATTTAACCGCTCAACGAATTAAACCATGACACGTGGCTATATAAATGGGATAAAATCCCTATAAGGTCCCTGGACGACGCCCTGGACAAGGGGGCAACTGATGGATAACAAAAAATCACATCTATGGTTCGTCCAGAAGGGTCGTCCATGAGAAACGGTTAGCCAAACAACTAGGCCATCTCCTATTCGTCCAGATATCTCGTCCATGGGATGTTGGGCAATTGATTAAACTTCAGGGAATCAAGTCGAGAGAATCGTCCATGTGCAAGGTGCATGGACAACCACATAATGACACGACATAGAGTCATCCATACGCAGAGCGCATGGACGACTACGCGAATACTTAGCAAACTTCAGAGCAGTTCATCAATCCACGTTCATTGCCGCCAATCCCTCCCACGTATGTAATTTCCAACGGCGGTTATGATTTTTATAGCCGTTGAGGAGGTTATGCCCGGATTCCAAGATTCTGGGGGAAGTTATTGAAACTAGTAACTGCCTTAGAATACCCTATATAAGGGCCAGTCTTAACCATGCAAAGGTATGAATTTCCTGATATTTTACATTGAATAGAGTGGGAACTCCATTAGAAGAAAACAACTAACTTTATCATCGGAGGGTGTTTGGCCGGTTTGCCCCAGTCACCCTTTGACTGCTTTCTCTCTTTGTAGGCCTTCGCTAGCGCCATAGTCCACTGAAGCCAAAGTGTTCAACTAACTGATTCCATACATCATCAATATATATATATATATATATATATATATATATATATATATATATATTATTGGTGATAATTTACTAATTAATTATAAGTGAGGATTGAGGAGTGAGATTTGAATTCTAGTGTTTTGGAAATATTAGAAGTTGTAAACCAATTACATAATATCTAGTTTAGGAGATAGTTGTTTATTGAAATTAAATTTTATAAGAATGTGGTGTAAAACTGAAGTTTTACACTCTCTAATTCTAATATATCACATCATCTATCATCTATCACATATTATAGAGTATGGATAACTACACTTAATGTTTATTTGGGAACAACTTATTTAGTTGAAACTGAAATTTTTTATTGTTAAAAGTATTGTAAATAAAGCTAAAATGTAGCTAAAATAGTACAGTAGAACTTATAAATAGTACTAAAATGTGCAATGAGACCTACAAATAATAGTAAAAATAAGCTGAATAATAAAAAAAGTTAGCTTTTTAATTCAATGCTAAACGCACGCTTAATCAATTCTAATACATCCAATTCTTATCAAATTCAAACTCTTGTCTATTTATTTTTGCTACTTCCTAATATGGTGAAATCCACTTGATTCTTCCTTAATTAATGTAACCAACCACGCATTAATACGTTCTATAAATAAATACCATTTAAATTGAAAATAACCAAATTTCTTATAAAGAAGTGAATCTACTTCATTATAAAATGAGTAATGCTATTGTAAGGGCATTGGGCCTCGGAGCCCATTATTTGTGTATATAATGGACTTAAGGCCCAAGCTGAGGGCTAAAGGCCCAAGCCAAGGACTAAAGGCCCAAGCTGATGACTAAAGGCGTCTGAGAGGGGGGTAAACGTTGTCAAAAGAGCCCATGTTGGCAAATGGAGAAGCTAGTTTAGATCATAACGGCCTAGGGGGTTGTGCCGAGGATAAGAGTCTCCTCGGCTAACCGAGGCAAAGGTTCGTAGAGATAGTCTGCCGTCTGGGGGAATGTCACAAAAACACTCAATTGATACGGATAAGCATCACGAGAGCTCAAGATAGGGAAGTGTCCTAAAATATTTAAGGAGAGAGCTGCTACCTCCACATTAAATGCACTATAGCTAACTCCTTGGCCGCATTAATATGGAAGTGATGCTTGAATAGTGGATTTCAGTCTTACAGCTGCTACATGAGGACTTATGGGAGGTGTTGATGGGACAAGTATCAACACCAACCATCTAGTATGCACGTGGAAGGTAGGGATGAAAAGAAATGACAATATAAAAGAAGGAGAGGACAACGAGATAAAGGGATCGAAAGAAAAAGGAGGAAATATTGTAGTAATTTAGAACCAAACTTGTAACCACATTTAAGAACATTATATAAGAATTAGTCTCCTCAGACATTGCCAATGATATTTTTTCTTTAGTTTAAATTTGTCTATCTTCACTCTTTTGTCATCAACCTACTTAATTTGTTGTTCGATTAACTAAAGCCTAGTTTTCTAACCCATTTCTTTTCAAATTTATTGTTTTGGGCTTTTTGAGCTTAAGTCCATTCACATTTTGGACTAGGAATGTAAATATGGTCCATACAGCTATGGTTATAAACTATTTTATAACATTTTTACAAACTATTGATATGAAAAATTCTTACTAGTTCTAATTTGAGTCCATTACTAATATCCCATTTTTACTTATCAATAATTATTTGGAAAATGCTAAAGCCATATTAGTAGTTTGTAAAAATATTGTAAAATAGTTTATGTCTATAGTAAATTTTTTTTTTTTTTAAATACAAGATAAAATTTTTACTTTAACCTAATCTAAGTGTATATGTATGTGAAGCTCCATTTTGGAGACTTAAACTTTGACCCTTGTCTCCCACACTCTATAAGCATTTATACCTGTGGAGTGACTATCGTACCAAGGGTGCGCGGTGGTAGTTTATGTCAACCACAATTTTATAAAATTTGACCTTTACTCAAAGGACATTTGTCAACCACAATTTTTTATTTTTTTGATATTTGTTATACTTTACCATAATATGACAGATTGCTATTGATTTTCTGTTATTATCACCAATTAACTCATAAATTTTTTGTTTTCTATTATTCACGGTCGTTCACAAAGAGAAAATTGTGACAAAATGTGTAAAATTGTTGGATAATATAGCAAAAGAATTTTTTTTTTTTTTTAATACGAGAGTAATAGATTAATCTTCTAGATAAGAGAGCAAAAGAAGAGAAGAGGAGTGATTAGAATGAGCCACTTTTTGAAAGCCCAAAAAGGGCCGTAGACGACTCCAATATCCAAATGAGCATGAGTTTGGTTGGGTATTTAACAACTTCCTATATATTTTTCAGCAATGTGTCGGACTCATCATGACTCTATCAAATCCAGTTAACCCGTCAAATCCACCCAGATTCAAATCCGCAATCTGTAAAAAAACAAAATCCCAACCCTACCCCTAAAATAAAACCAAAACCTCATCCCTATCCTCCCTTATATACATATACCCATCACATCACACACATTTATTTATTAAATTTTACATTAACTAAACTTTATTTTGACTTGGTTGGCTCACTCTCTCAGAGAGAGAGAGAGAGAGAGAGAAACTCACAGAGAGAGAGAGTTGGAGAGAGAAAGATAGAGAGAGAGAGAGAGATATGGAGAGCGGAGGAGGAGGAACAGGAGGAGTAGGAGTAGGAGCAGCAGCAGCAGCAGCACACTATAATCCACGCACAGTGGAAGAGGTTTTTAGGGATTTCAAGGGTCGTAGAGCTGCTTTGATCAAAGCTCTCACTACTGGTTTTCTCTCTCTCTCTCTCTCTCTCTCTCTCTCTAACTTTTTTCTTTTTTCTTGCGTGTTTCGTTTACGTTACTACTGTCGTTTTGAGCGTTACGGCATGTCGTTTTCGCTGTTACGAGAATGCGCTTCTTCTCTCTCTTTTAGGTTTTCTTTGATGTTGTTGTTGTGAATTACGGAATATGAAGCGGTTTTTCTTTGTTTGAATTTATTTTTATTATTTAATTAATTTTTTTTTCGAAGAATTTAGTTTGAATTTTGTGTTGTTGATTTTTTTTTTTTTTTTGCTTGGTTTTGGTTTAGTGCTTTGTTTGTTTCCGGAGAAATTGAGAGAAAAACGATTTTAACTGTGCAATTGTTTAATTTGTAGAAGAAAACTGAAGAATAATAGACCCGAGAAAAACTGTTTTTGAATAATTTTTTTGATATAATTTGGTTGTCTTGGCATTGGGAGAATTGTGTACAGGTTTTGAGGATTGAATTAGCTGTGTTTGGTTAGTGAGAAAGCTTAGGAGGATGAAAATTATTTGCGTTTTGTTTGATGTTGTTGTGTAAGTTTGAAAGTTAAAAAAGAAAAGAAAGGAAAAGAGAGGTCTGCGTAACTACGAGCAGAATTTGAATTTTCGGGATTTAAGTGAGAGCAGAATGATTTACTTTCATTAATGTACATTGTCACAACAACAAAACAGCTCATGAATTTGAATTTGAATTTGCGTTAGAAATATGTATTTCATCTATATATGTGTTTTTTTCTTGTTCAATTAGCGGTTATATGGTTTGTTAAGAAAATTCGGGGGAAAGCAGTTAGTTTCTGAATTTAAATACTTTTAGAAAATTGAGGTAGAAAATGTCGTTTAGTTAGTTGTAATGAACGTGGAAGAGGGTTCGCAAATGATTTTTTATGACTTGTTGGGTCTTAAACTCACTACCTTATCCTCCACCGAAGAGGAGGTGCCAGTTGAGCAAGAGCTCATTGTCGTTTTCTTATTTATTACTTTTTGTTACTTTTGGAAAATTATTTGGATATTTTATTGTTTGAAGTTAGGGCTTTTTTTGGAAAGCATTTGTATTGAGTATTGACTATTTATGTGTTTTTCATTTTGTTGTTGCAGATGTTGAAGATTTTTATCAGCAGTGTGATCCGGGTGAGGAGCTATTTCTTTCTTCATCTTGAATTACTTATTAAATGGATGAAAGTTTTTAGATATGAATCCACACCCCCCTTTCTTGCATATATTTGCAACGTATGCACTGTTCCTTTGTTGATTGAGTTATAAGATGGTGTGTTCTTATCTGTGGCATGCAATAAGGGGCTGGTAAATGATTTTGATTCTCACTATGTTTGTCTGTGTGACTGAAGACCTAAAAAAAGTTAATTTGCTAAGACGTTCTATCAATGTGTTAATTGTGTTTTGTCTTATAATTTTTTTTTTTTTTTTTGTTATAGCCTTTACATTATTAGTACGCGTTTATGAAAAAAGTTAATCATCATTAGATGATTACAAAAAACTATAAAAAAAAGAAAGTGATTCTTGGAAGTCAAAAAGGTAATTGCTATTTGAAAGACCACATGCACGAGGCCAATCACACATGGTTCTAATCATCTTTAAAATTGCAACTATTGTGTTCCTTCCACAATGTCCACAATAAAGATGAAGGGACAAGATTCCAAATTTTTAATGATTGCTTCCCAAACCAATTCTTCCTGAACAAGAGATCAACCACCTGCTTAGGTAACACCCATGGAATCCCAAACACTTGAAAAGTCTAACTCCCCAAAGCAGAAGCGGCATCACAATGCTTTAGAAGGGCTACTTTGAGGTGAAAATCAAAAAGACCTCATTTAATTTAAATATCTAATAGAAAACCCTTGTTGTTACATAAAATTTTGTGCTATTTTTGGGATTTTGTGCAGTATCCTGTCATTGATATGATGCAGTCACTCAAAATTTTATTTGCCATTAGATCTTCTTGTACCTTTATAGTTTCATGTTCATAGAACTGGTCATTTTCTGTGGACATAATTCTTAAAATAGCTTGGTGTTTCCAATTTTAACAACAGTTATTGTTTTTGTTTTTGCCTTTTTTTTTTTTTTTTTTTTTTGCAATAATTAGTCATTAATTAATATGAAGTTATGGTTTTAAATTTTGTGCTTTGTATCCCCATATATTTATTTATTTTTTTCTTTTTGATTTTTATTTCTGATTTGTAGCTATTTTATTGTGTTCTGTTCCATGGTCTTTATGCACTAGTTTGTTCTTACAGAAAAGGAGAATCTATGTTTGTATGGCTTTCCTAGTGAGCAATGGGAAGTCAATTTACCAGCTGAAGAGGTGCCTCCAGAGCTTCCAGAGCCTGCATTGGGAATTAACTTTGCGAGAGATGGCATGCAAGATAAGGACTGGTTATCTTTAGTTGCTGTCCATAGTGATGCATGGCTGATTGCTGTTGCCTTCTATTTTGGTTCCAGATTTGGATTTGATAGGGCTGACAGGTAAACTTACGGACTTTTCTGAATTTTCTATCTTCCTTTACTGATTTGGCATACTCTTTCTAGCAATTTATTGTTTGTAGATATTGTCATTTTAAGTACTACGCTTCCTTTTAGTGATTTGATATTAAAGTGTAGGTTGTTCCTTAACTTGCAGCATGATTGTAACTTTAGGCAAGTCAGCCTGATTGCGTGACTCAAGGTTAAGGGAGAGAAATTTGCATCTAGGCACCATAAAATTTGGCTTATGTTGGAAATCATGGTCTTGTATTGGTTCAATTGAGGTTATTATTGACTGTTTTTGGATAATAGTTTTTTTTACCCTCTGTGATGCAAACTAAATGACTGACCACTTTATCTGTTTTTTCATCATTTTTGGGTTTTAAAACCAGATTTGGACCCCTTATTAGATTGAATAATCTTTGGTTATGTAGCATACATTGACCAGTTATTTTGTATGTCCAATGGTTAATGTTGAAGTTTCACTCTTAGTTGCAAGTGCTTAATAGAAGGGTTTCAACTTCTCATGTGTTCTATCAAGTACCATAGAAATGTACATGCTCAGTTGACTCATACTATATGTAATGCTTCATCATGTAGTGTAATATATTTTGTGCTTGATGCCCAATAAATAACACTCTATTTACAATATTAAGACTCACTTTTATGCACTTTGAGATGTGATGTCAGGTATCTATCTTAATCATTAGCCGAATGAAAGGCACTGATATTTTACTTTTAGCTGGGTGCAGTTGGGTTTCTAGAAATGGATAAACCCAGTTGTATTCTTACAGTTGTTGAAGCATGAAGTATGAAACCATTGTTTAGATGTTTACCATGGGCTTGTAATCTTTGATTTATTATGTGGCTGATTTTCCATGAGATGCTATTCCATTGTCTTATTACTCATGATGCAGGAAGCGGCTCTTTAATATGATAAATGAACTTCCAACAATTTTTGAAATTGTGTCTGGTACTGCAAAGAAACAATCAAAGGAGAAGTCATCTGTCTCAAATCACAGTGGCAACAAGTCCAAGTCGAATTCTAAAGTGGTAAAAGGATTTCCTGTATATAATGCTTTTATTTGGTGAAGAAAATTACAATACATATGTGGGCAGTGGCCATTAAGTCGGTCTGGCCTTTTTGAGGGAAGCTCAACTGAACTGTGTTTTCCTCAGTGGGAAGTCTTAACTTGTTACCAAGTTCTGTTTTTTTGTATAACAATTATAATTTTGGTAAAATGTAACATCAAGGAGAATGTTTGGTCCAATAATTCAGTATTGATAAACCAAGTTGCTTTTTGTCACTTTAAAATTAGAATTTCGTACAAACTGGCATTTTAGCTTAGTGTTGTTGATTAGAAAAGAAGTCTCTTTGTTTTCTTTCCAGCGAGGCAGTGAAAACAAGAAAACCTGATTTGGGTTTGGTCCTAGTTGCCATGACTTCATACTTAATAATAATATGGCATCTTAGGACTGTGGCAACATTACCACAAATCACAGCTTGAAGTGAGAATGTAGCATTGTTGGATATGAATGCCTTTTAAAAGAAAAAAAAAATGTAGTACTAGGATGGATGTTGTCCCTCAGTGTCACTGGCATGTAACAGATTGACTGACTTGTTTGTGTTGTAGTGACAGAAAATAACGGGGCTGTCATGTCTCATCTTCTGAAATTGTACATTTGGGGAGCTATTATTAACCATTCCTGGATTTCTTGACATCATTCTTTTTAGATTTGTCCCTTAGTTGTAACCAGCACTTAAGAGATTCATTCGCCATTGTTTTTAAATTTATTCATTTAGGGAAAGTTCATACTTTGGTTTGGGACAAAATGTTTACCTACTGGCTACAATTACACACTCTACTATCCCTGTTTCTCTTATCAATTGATTTATATTTGTTTTCTTATATTTTTTTGACAAAGCAGCGGGCAATAGAAGCGCCAAAATATCCAAAAGCTACTCCTACGAAGGAGGAAGATGAGGTCGTGGATGAGGAAGACGAAGATGAGCATGGCGAGACCTTGTGTGGAGCATGTGGGGAGAACTATGCATCAGATGAATTTTGGATTTGCTGTGACATTTGTGAGAAGTGGTTTCATGGGAAGTGTGTAAAGATTACCCCTGCTAGGGCAGAGCATATTAAGCAGTACAAGTGTCCATCATGCAGCAATAAGCGAGCTCGCCCTTGACATGGAGAGAGATGCGGCATATCTACCTTTGTACTCATCTCTTGGTGGACTCTGCTAACTGTTTGGTTGATTGGTATCTTTGTCTAGTCTTTAAAATTAGTGCAACTTGTGAATGTGTACTCTGGTTTAGGGACCTCAGTTTTTGGTATAATGCTGTTTAGTTGTAGATTGGATCTTTACCCTGTTTAGCTTTTTAAATGTTACTATCTTTCTAATCCAAGAAATATCTGTCTATTTGTGGTGCTGTAAGACTTGTACTCATCCTGCTTGCTGTAAGTCTGTAACATCATTCATTATTGTGGTTTCATGCACTAATGACTGATGTTGACTTATTTAATGTATTGTTAGCTGTAACTTCTCTTAGAAAAACATAGAAAATCTGATGTTCATTGATTTTTAGGGCGGTTTATAAAACCAGTACTTTGAACTGACCAACCAAAACTGATTGGATTTTTCAGTTTTGGCTAGTTCTTCTTCAGTATCGGTCTATGGTGTTTTTAATTTCTGAAAAAAAAAAAAAAATCAGTTCTTTGGTTAGATCTTGGGGCCTGGGTTTCTGGTATCGAAACCAACTGATATGTTACTTTTTGTATGAATCTTAAACACATAAGTATGTATTACTCAGTGGAAGAGGCACCTTTTTTCTTGCATTAATGTCCTAGGTTTGAACATTGTTTTGGTACTTTTGTGTATATATTAAACATAAAAGAATGTAGTTTGGGGGAAGTATGTTATTTTCTCTCTTAACCGAATTTCATTTCTCTCTCAACTCTTCAGTCACAGCCCCCTTCCCTCCACACCTTAACCTTCTCTCTCTCTCTCTCTCCCCCCTTTGGTCCTATTACAAAGGTTATTCGTGGCATACATGCTCATTCCTTCACTTGGAAGAGTTTTTGGGTGTCATTCTTTTTGTGGGAATCTACATAAGGTATGATTCTTACTCTAAGATGGGGTTCATATTAGGGGATTGGTGTTGTATGTGTTGTTGTTCTGGGAAAACGATGAAAGACCTCTTAATACATTGTGATGTTGCTCGTCCTTTGGAGCAGTGCTCTTTGGATATTTGGGATTCATTGGGTGCTGCCTTATACTATGCCAACATTATTGTTTGGTTGGATAAATTGGTTTAGGAAGCACTCCTCAGATGTTTGGAATCTCATGCCGGCTTGTTTGATGTGGCTGGTGTGGAAGGAAAGGGATAGTTGTATGTTTGAAAAAGATGAAAGACCTCTTTGGATATTTGGGATTCATTGGGTGCTGCCTTATACTATGCCAACATTATTATTTGGTTGGAGAAATTGGTGTAGGAAGCACTCCCCAGATGTTTGGAACCTCGTGCTGGCTTGTTTGATGTGGCTGGTGTGGAAGGAAAGGGATAGTCGTATGTTTGAAGATGCTGAGAGGTCCCTTGATCAACTTTAATCATTGTTTATCCATACCATGTTTGATTGGCTTTGGATAAGGGTTTTTAAACTTTGTAGCTCTATTTTTGACTTCCATTACTCAGATGATCTATATAACTGTTTGTATTGTGTTCATCATTGTGAACAAAAGTATTTTCTCTTTTATCAATAGAACTTAATTCTTATTAATAGCCTTTCTCCTTTCTTCAGCACTCCATTGCCGACATGCACCTGGCCTCTGTTAGAGGTAGAGAGTTTTGATGAAAAACCTTAACCAAGAGCGAAGTTTTTTGATGAAGAATTAGTGAGTTTGCTCATGGCTACAGGTTTTTAATCACAACTTTCTCACCCTTTAATGCAGTTTCAGTGCTCCAAGGGTGATCTTTGGGATTTGGGTAAGCAATCTTCAGCTCTTCTTCAGATGTTTTTTATTTTTTTGGATTCTAGTTCTTTTTCTTGATTCTATTTTCTGCCCCTCAAATGCCCCTCAAATGTTACTCAGATGATTCATTATTACCATAATAACATATACTAAGGTTATGCTCGTATCAATGCTCATTCTAAGGATATGCTCATATCAATTGATGATTCCTTAAATTGATGAATATTTAGTATTTTTCAAATCGATTAGAATTGGTCTGAAATTAGTAGTGTATTCCTTTCCCCTGCCCCCCAACCCGATTGAATTGAATTGAACCAAACTGAACTGCATTTATTCCATTTTGGTCGGCTTTGGGGTGACTTTGAAAATCCAACTTTTTTCAGTTCAGTACAAAATCTTCTCTCAACCACGATTAATTGCATCAATATCAGCTCTAATTGATTTGCCTCTTTTATGTTGCTTATGCAACATCTTTGTGATTATATTTTCTTCAGGAAGATGCAAAGACAACTGATTCGTGAGGTTCAGGATGTGACTCATTTGCGAGAATTGGAATCTGTTTTTGGAGTTTAATTCGCAAGTTATATTATTATAGTGTTTTGAAGTCACTTGGTGCTAGTTTTCCTTTTAGGACTTTTTGGTCATTAAAGTGAAATACTTAGCATGCTGTAAGTGCCTATATATATTATCAAGGTTAATATTATTTATGTGGAGTATTTTGGGTTTTTCTTTCCTTGGTCTCAGATTCAATAATATGGTAATTGCTCAATCTACAAAAATTTCTATTTGGAATTGTGTTCCACCATTAAAATTCGTGGGGAATACGAAAAGTACTAACTTGGATAGGCGAATATACACATTAGTTCGGTGACCCTCTTGCAAGAATAGGTCTGAAAGGTCAGTTGATGAAGCAAACTTCGATCCTGCAATGAGCTTATTGTGATTATTATGTTTCCATAAAGAAATGCTTCAACTTTAATATCTTGAGGACTATGTCTTAAAGAGTAGGAAGTACTGAACTTGAGATCTAAAGCTACTTGCGTGATGTTTGTGCGAGAATAGGATGCAAGCCTGACCCAAAATCTTGAAGAATAAATATTTCTGTTAACTTCAATGACCATGATGCTTATTTGATTTTCTTTCACCCGTGGTCCAATGATATAGAAGTGTTAACGCCATTATCAATCCACGTCTATCTATAATGAGAACGAGTTATGACTTATAACTAATAAGGTGCAGCCGACGTTTGAAAATTCTACTTATACCCTCTAGATCACTCTATAGTCTTATCCAATATTCCTTCAAAAACAAAATAGTCTTATCCTATATTTAGCTTCCTATTTCTAGTTCCACTTGAGTCTATATATATATATATATATACCCTCTAGATCACTCTATAGTCTTATCCAATATTCCTTCAAAAACAAAATAGTCTTATCCTATATTTAGCTACCTATTTCAAGTTCCACCTTCTTCTCCTTTTTTTTTTTAATAAATTTTTTTAAATTTTTTTATTTTTTTTTTTAAAATAAGATGATATATTACTAAAAAGGCAAAAACAACAATGGGGAACCGATCCATCAGCTTCCTTACAAAAGACCCATGGAGGGATGGAAGAGATGGATTGGGGTCCCCAAGTTGGAGAGATACACGCCCAACGGGCTAAATGATAAGCACGCTCATTACATGAATGATAGCAAAAAGAGAATTTTGCAACAAAAAAGTAAGGAAAAAGGTTGCGGATGTCTGAGATAATGGAAGAGATTTCCCATGGAGGATCAGAAGATGAGCAAACTATAGAGTCAATGACAACTTTGGCATTGCCTTCAAAAATCACAAACTTGTAACCAAGATTTATCGTTGTGGAAATGGCAAGGAGGGCAGCTTTAGCTTTGCCCCAAACTAGGGATTGAGAAGGTTCATTTGCTGTACAGACTGAGATAATCATACCATTACGATCATGATCAACAATAGAGATGAATGTTGCATTTGGTTGAATGGCAGCGTCAAAATTGAATTTGATCCAACCTGTTGGTGGGGGGCGCCATTGAGAGGTAGTTTAGGGGTATATGGACAGCCATGCTTCAAAATGGGATTTGAAGGATTTGTTGATGTTAGCAGCAAGCCAATTAGGAGGGTTGGACAGGTCTTCAAAAATCAGTTTGTTTCTGCTTCACCAGATGCGGTCACACGTTATTGCAGCTAATAGGGAGAAAGATGGGCTAACTGATGGGCAGAGACCAAGGAGACACACAGGATTAAGGATGGACTTAACCCATTCAAATGCTGACTTTGGTGGGATGGAAGATAGATTGACGGGGATACTTGTGTGCCTCCATACAATAATGGCAAAAGGGTACTCAAACAAAGCATGAACCACCGATTCTTGAGGATGATGACACCGGGGACAGGATGAATCCAACCTAGCAATTCTTTGAGCAAGGAATTCTCTAGTGGGGAGAACATCCCATGCAATATTCCAAATGTGGTATTTGGGTCGTTCATTGAACTTCATGGACCATAATTTCTTCCATTCAACAGCGATAAGGGGACCAGAATTTGTGAATTTGGCATTTTGGTCAGCAAGGTAAGCCGACTTGACAGAAAATTTCCCACTTGGACATTTTGCCCAAATAGTGGAATCTGCAACTGGAGTGAAGGGAATGTGGATTTGTTGAATAGAAGAGGCTGGATTGTGGTCAAAGAGGTTGTGGAGAAGAGCTCGGTTCCACTGTCTAGTTTTAGGAACAATTATATCAGAAACCAATTGTTGGTCTAGCAGCAAGGTTATGGGGGGTTGGGGTGAAGGATGGAATTAAGGGAATCCATGGGTCATGCCAAATGTTCACCGAAGAACCAGATCCAATGAGGTAGCAATAACCTTTTTTTATTTTATTTTATTTTATTTTATCAAAGGGATGCTTTTGTGAATGCCTTTCCAAATGTAGGATGAGTTTTGTTAGAGGGTAGAGGTTAGGAAGGAACAACCACGAAGGTATTTGGATTGGAGAAGGTTGGCCCAAGGTTTATCAGCACTAGAAGCAATAATCCACCCAAGTTTGGATATTAGAGCATTGTTGATGTCATGAGCATGATGGAAGCCTAAACCTCCAGTAGATTTTGGTTTGCATAAAGAATCCCATGCTTTTGGATAGATATGGTGACCTGAATCAATAAATCCCCATAAAAAATCTCGAAGTCTAGCATCAATTTTGCCGCAAATAGACTTTGGTAGCTTAAAAGATGATATCCAATAAGATGGTATTGAGGATAGCACAGATTTTATAAGAGTTGCTTTGGTGGCTTGAGATAAAATCTTTGCTCTCCAACCAGAAATCCTGCTGTTGATCTTTTCCAAAATGATGTTGAACTGAGCTTGGTGACCTCTTTGGATATGAGTGGGAAGCCCAAGGTAGAAATTCTTGGAAGTTGGTTGGTTCAAACCAATCAAGTTGCGCAGAGAGATTTTGGATGATGGAGGAACATTTCGACTAAAAGTTATTGTCGATTTCCTCTTGTTGATGGAAAGCCCAGACCGAGTCTGAAATTGAGATAAGCAATATTGGACAGCCGCAAGGTTGTCATGGTTAGCTCGAGAAAATACCATAAGATCATCAACAAACATAAGATGTGAAATTGGGGGGTAGTTTCTCGCAATCTTGATGCCTTGGAGAGAACCTTCAGCCTCTTTCTGAAGAAATAATCTAGACAAAACACCAGTAACCAAAATAAAGAGAAAAGGAGACATTTAAAAATTCTACTTATATATATATATATATATATATATAAAAGGTGCAGCCGACGTTTAAAAATTCTACTTATACCCTCTAGATCACTTTATAGTCTTACCCAATATTCCTTCAAAAACAAAATAGTCTTATTCTATATTTAGCTACCTATTTCAAGTTCCACTTGAGTCTATATATATATATATATAATTTTTATTTAATAGTTATTAGTTTAATCTTTTGTTGCAAATGTTTTTTGTTTTCCCCCAAGGACATAAGCATGTGTTCATCAGGATTTCCCATTTGCATAAAATGAAACAAGTATCTAGAAGGAGAGCACTCTACCTTAGAAAGCATGAATATTTCATTTGGGACGCTGTTCTAGTGTTGTACTCATACACACTATGTCATGCTATAATTTTTTTAAAAATTATTCATATTGTTGTATTATACCCGTACAAATACTCGTGTTCGTGCTTCCTAAACTCTATTATTGTCTTGAGTATAAAACAAGATGCACTTTTCAAAGCATTTGGGTTAGGTGGATCATATCTCTATCATGTCGTTTCATTTTTTATTTATTTAATATCTTCTAATTCAGGGATGGAGTTAGGACTTGGAGTTAGGGGGAGCAGTTTTATTGTTAGCTATATGCAATGGCTTCGGTTTTCAGCTCTATTACTTAGCCGACAAAAATTTTCTTTTATTATTATTATTATTTTATGTGTGTGCAGAGTGTGTCTTTTGTTGGTAAGGATAAAATTATTTTGTTTCAAGTTTTTTAAAGGGCTAAGTTGTTTGTTTTTGGTAAAATTAGTTGATTAGTCTCAATTTTTTTTTTTTTAGCTTAGCTATTGCCTATTGGTAATTTTTGTTGTTGGGATAATATTTTGGGCTTGTATATTGTTTTTTTTTTTTAGATTTTAGATTTATAAATTTTTTTTTATGGACTTTAAAGAAGGAGAAAATACTAGATCTACAAATTTTTGTTGTGATTAGTGGTTATTAGTAAGTAAAAAAGTGATGTAAGTGATGAACCTAGATGCAAACCAGTAAAAATTTGCTACCTCAATAGTCCGTAAAAATGTTATAAAAAAGTTTGTAGCTGTAACATTTCTTTTATAATGATCAATAAGAGAGATAAAATGTAATTTTATTGAATGAAATTGCTAAAATTAGTACCTAAATATATAGTTATATAATTATATTAAAAAAAAATGGGGGGGGGGGGGGGGCATTGCCCCCCAAGTCCATGAATGGCCTAGTAAGGGTCATGTTAATAATTACCCTTATTGCAATTATTAATAAACCATACTAAGAAAGTTTTGACATTATTTTTATAGAAAATATAAAAAGTTGTTAGTAAAATTAATTGTTTTTCCATTTTCTCATAAAACATTTTAAAAATAGAATCATATTGTAGCCCTCCAAGCACATCATGGTGCCTAGCTTGCTTACAATCTCAGAAACATTTCACTGGGCTGGATTTTAATTTGTTTTGAAAATCTTTGAATTCCCAATTACTGATGTGAAATGATTACATTACTTAAAAAGAAGATGCCCCCGAAAAAAACAAAAACAAAATCCAAGTATATTCAATGTTTAGTTCCTCCAACGGTTCTCTATCAAACGGAGTTCAATACTGTGGGCTAGATTATAAAAAAGATAGTTCACTCTAAGAGGCATTTGGTTCACTATGATGTATCTTTGATATTATGCACATTACCTTAAAGTGACATTAAGGGCATGTTTAGTAGACTGTAATAGGCGTTGTAATGTAATAGTTATTCCTATAGTTTAGTTATTCTTTAGTTTGGTTATGTTTTTATTACAAGGAATAGTCATTCCTTATGAATAGCTATTTTTCAAAATGAGGAATAATTATTCCTCTTTAAAAGGTTGTATTAGCTATCCCTTAATAAGTGCAATAATTTCAAAACTTAATATATTTCTAAATAAACAAACTTTTCATATACATCTAACAATTATAAAAATAAAAAATCATAAAAAATAACACATATCTTTCTTAAATTTAAAAATAATAATTTTTAAGGAGATATAATTGTATGAGTAAGATATTTCCTAAAATAAATGTTAAGTTTTATTTTAATGTTATAGCTCACAATCAAACTAATGAATAAGTTTAGTTATTACATTACAACACATTTTATTACTAATAATAAAGATTACAATTCCTGCCATAATTCCCATTCAATGTACCAAATGTACCCTAATGTGTTTGGTTCATTTAATTTTTTCTAATATTGCCATAATTTAAGATTACAAAATATATTACATCACCATAATCACATCACATTCTTAAATGAGGTGATCTTATATTACTTATTAGCAGGGATGTAATAATTTATTGAATTCACAAAATTGCCAATACTAAAAAAAAAAAAAATTTATTTTACTCATGAGAATTATTAAAATATAAAAAAAACCTCTAAAATACCCTAAAACCTCTAAAATGACCAAAATACCATTGGAACCACCAAAACAACTTAAATGCACAACGAGTGTCCGAAATACCCCAAAAACCTTCAAAAAGCCCCCCAACACTTCAAAAAAGACCAAAATACCCTTGAAACCTTAAAAAATGACTAAAATACTCTTGAAACCTCTAAAATGACCAAAATACCCTTGAGATCTCTAAAATGACCCTTGAAACCACAAAAATGACAAAAATACCTCCAAACCCTCTAAAATGACCAAAATACTCTTGAAACCTTTAAAAATGACCAAAATACACCTAAACTTAAAAAAATGACCAAAATACCCTTAAAACCTCAAAAACGACCAAAATACTCTTGAAACCTCTAAAAAAAACCAAAATATCCCAAAACCTTAAAAATTACTAAAATAACATTGAAACCTTTAAAATAACCAAATACTCCAAAATCAATAAAATGGCTAAAAATAACCTGAAAATGACTAGAATAACCAAAATACCTTCGAAACCTCTAAAATGACGAAAATAATTCCAAAACCACTATAATAACCAAAATACCCCGAAAATCACTAGAATGACCAAAATACCCTCGAAACCATTAAAGTGACCAAAATACCCCAAAAACTTCAGAACAAAAATATACTAAAATCACTTAAATGACCAAAATAACCTCAAAACTTCTAAAATGGTTAAAAATACCCCCAAAACCATCTTAATGACTAAACTACCTTGAAACTTTTAAACTGGCCCAAAGTACCCAAAACCTTCGAAACAAACAAAAGTTTCAGGTTATTTTGTGTTATTTAACGTTTTCAGGGGTATTTTGGTTATTTTTGAGGTTCCAAAATATTTTATTGGTCATTTTAGAAGTTAAAAGAGTATTTTGGCAATTTTAAATATTTTAGGATATTTTAGATATTTCATTGAAATTTTGGTCATTTTTTAGGTTTAAGACATTTTTGGTCATTTTAGAGGTTTCATGGGCAATTTTAGTCATTTTGAGGTTTTAGGGGTATTTTGTTCATTTTGTGGGGGGTATTATGGTCATTTTGAGATTTTTTGGGGGGGGGGGGGGGTATTTAGGTCATTTTAGAGGTTTCAAGTTTTATTTTTTTTTTGGGCTCATTTTAGAGGATGTAAGGGCATTTTGGTCATTTTAGTGATTTCAAGGTGTATTTTAATCATTTAAATGTTTCAGGATATTTTGGTTATTTTAGATGTTTCATGTTTTTTTTGCTCATTCTAGCAGTTTTAGGGATATTTTGGTTATTTTATAGGTTTTGAGGTATTTGGCTGATTTAAGAAATTTTGGGGTATTTTAGGTCACTTTGAGGTTTCGATGGTATTTTGATCATTTTAGTGATTTCAAAGGTTTTTTAGAGATTTTGGAACTATTTTGGTCATTTTGATGTTTTGAGAGGTATTTTGGTAATTTTTGTTAGATTTAGGGTATTGTTGGTAATTTTAGATGTTACATGGGTACTTTAGTCATTTTCTAGATTTCATTTTTTTTTATTGAGATTTTAAGGGTAATTTGGTCATTTTGGGTCTTTCTAGGGTATTTCTTGGTTCAAGGCAATTTTAGCATTTTTTGGTGTTGAGGCTATTTTGAATCAATTTTTTTATTATAATAATTATTATATAAATGTTACATTCTTGGATTATAATTGAAATGTAATTTAATTAACCAAACACATTAATGTCACATCAAAGGAATGTGATCACATGAATCTAAGATTTATGATGATGTAACATTACATGTTGATGTAACATCAAGCGAACCAAACTCTCCTTAAAGGTTATCTAAAACTAGATTGAGCTTTAGGTTTCGTGGGCCAGATATTGGGCTTGTTTGATTAGGTGGAACCGTGGAAGCAGGTGTGACAGATACGAAATTTTTAAACAATTTTGTCCTAAAATTCTCGAAGATAAGTCCTATTTCTCTCAAGTTTTCACTTTCCTGGACCACACCTATGAAGTTGATGTTTCACCAAGGGGTTCAACAATTGAGCTAATGAGATAAATGATTTGTCATTACCCTCCACTTTACCTACTGACCAGAAAATTTAAATTAAAAAGAAAAAATGATTTGTCCATGCGCAAGCTGATTTTGAAAGAGTTTGGTGACAAGAAGCAATCAAAATCAAGATAAATGACAAGCATGCAAAGCTCAAATGATCAAGCACAAAAAAGGGGGTTATTTTTAACCAATAGAGTCAAAAGCATTTGACAAGGGGAGGCAAAAGAACAATCTATTTTGTTTGTCATCAAAAAGAAGATTAAAGAGTATTATTATTATTATTATTATTATAACTTGACGGCATATCTAATTGACTAATTCTGGTGTCCACTTTAAAGCACTCATCCGCCTATTAAATATAACCCTAAGCCTATATTGGTTTCTAGTGATTAAAAGAAGCTGCAAGACCCACTAATTTGGGACAAGATATTAAAAGCCTCCAGACCTACAGGCACAACACACCACTAAGAGCATCCGCATCCATGGGTGCAAATTTTCTTTCTATTTTGCACAAAAAAACTTACTTTTTTTATTTTACACATCAAATTTTATAAAACACCTATATCAATTTATCTATTCTACACATTTATTCAATAAAATATTCATTTTTTTACAATTTTTTATTATTCTCTTCCTCATTGCCCCTCTCTCTCACAGACCCAACAATATCAACGATCTCTCCACACCCAGCCACCATCATCACCCACCCAACCAGCATCATCAAGGAAAATCAACCCACTCAATCCGAGAAACAAACACTCCGAAACTCACTCAATTTGAAACCCAGTCAATCGATGCCATCGACGCTCTGGTCTTATCACCAACTTAATTCAAAACCGGCATGATCAACTTCATCACCAGCTCTAGTCTCATCACACTCATCGACGCACCCCAACTCTGCTCTTCGTCGTTCCGTACGCTGCTCCCATACTTGAAAAAAAAGGGACAAAGTAATCGCTGAAACCTGATCAAGAAGACATTTTTTTTCTTTTTCGATCAACCCTAAGATGAGAAGAGAATGAATTTTTGCTTTCTCTTTTTTGGTTTAGTTCTCTTTTTGAATGGCTTTTATTCTCTGTTTTATCAAATGATTTGATCAAATGAGGAAAAGGGAGAGTGAAGGTTTGATGATTGGTGGTAACAGAGGCATGAGGAAAAGGGAGAGAGGTGAGAGTGAGAGCAAATGAGAAAAAGGGTGAGTGAGGTGAGGTGAGAGCAGAGACAAGGAGAGAGTCAGGTGAGAATGAGAGAGAGCAGAGACTAGGAGATAAAAAATTATTAAAATATTAAATACATATACTACAGTAACCATGCATATATGCTTGGTTACTGTAGCAGTTGTGTATTTATACACAAGTTTACACCCACTGATGTGGGTGATTTTTTGGTCAAATTATGTAAAATTAGTTACTTTTTCCATTTGATCATTGATGTGGGTGTATTTACAAAATTCACAATTATTGTAGCAGTTGTGTATTTATACACGGGTTAACTTATTACAAATTCTATTTGGGCCCATCATTGACACATCTTTTTAACCCATCAATAATAATTACCACTCAGAATGATTCGTTTTGAAAATATTCTGGACATAATATTACACAATAGTTTCATATTAGAATCCCTTTGTGTACTGTTTTTCCTTCTTATAAATGATTAACATGTCACCTGCCTTCAGATTACTTATAGCTAGAGGTGTCAGAGTACGTGCTCCCAAATGCAAAGCGTCATTGATTTTTAATTATATAATAGCAACAGTCATGCTAACAAAATACACACACAAACATTAACCCAGTTGACATTAGCAAAAAATTCAATAAATAGGGAACGGGAAAATTTACATATTGTATGAGTTTCAACAATGGCTGAACTCATCTCCTTTTCACATTTCACATTAGATATACAAAAGATACTAGCAACAGGCACGCCTGAAAAAAGTATTTCATATATATATATATATATATATGACAACAGACATAACTAAATACAATAAAGAATGTATAAGAATATATTTACATGCTTTAATATTAAATGAGTTTGGTGCTTGGTGAAACTTACCTCTTTTTCACATTAAATATAAGAAGATGCTATATATACACAGCCAAAATGACTAGGACACACACTAGAGACTTTAATTATGAGATAAATATGTGTCCTCAGCCATTTTGGCCGTCAGATTAGCAATTCACAGATCATAAAAGAAGAGGGAGTACATTAAATAATTAATGAGTCATTAACAAGATTGCAGTAGATAAGCCAACATTAAATATTTAATGAGTCATTAATAAGATAGCAGTAGATAAGCCAAACCTCACATGGGAAATGCTAACAAGTGCCCTTAGGGCATTGGTTAAGAATCCATTTAAAGAAAGTTTTTATGGGAAATGAAAAAAAAGTAATTAATATTTTGATAGCTTTTTTCATTTCTTATAAAAGTGGTATCAAAACTTTCCTAAAATGGATTATTAACTAGTACCCTAAGGGCACTCGTTAGCATTTTCCAACATTTTAATATAAGTTACTAATTATAAATAAAATCAAGATTTTGGAGTGAGTGCTAAGACTGATATCGTAGGGTCATACAGCTTTTAATTTAAATCTTATAAAGATTCTCTCACAAGTCCCACATCCATCCAAGATGCAAGGTGTTCCCCACCATTTACTTTAAGTTATCCACAACCACTAGCTATCATGTGCCAATTAATCAATAACATCATGAAAAAAGAAAACATTGATGGGAACCCCAAGTGATGCTTAAGTTTCTATCCAACAAACACCAAACAAAATGCTTGCAGAAGAAATTCAATTACTCCCAAGACCATATGCAATTGAATCTGCAACAAAAGGAATCTTGACTATTCTAAACTAGTCCCATATGGAAAATGAAACAAATGTTTTATAAACACAAAGAGAACCCAAAATTATGCTATTGAGCTTTGCAAATTACATGAACCAGAAGTTCTGGATAACACCATATTGAGATAACATACATAAGGTGTAGTGAAGGAGCAAATAAAAAAGGAATTATTTCATATATATATATATATATATGTATATATATAACACCTGCCATGACTTATAATGGTTAACCAGTAAAGCAGGGCAGGCTATAAGCAGACACCGAAAAAGGCCAAAACAGAGAACAACAGAAACAAGGAAGAGAAAATAAACAGGATTTAGACAAAGATCAAAGAAAAGACCTCTTTTCTTTTTCATCTCATCATGTCACAGCTTCCTGATTCTTTGTTGACATTCGCTTCAGAAACTCATAGGTAGTGATCATTGTTGTTGCAGACATGGACATTGAAGCCCAACGAGGCCCCAATCCTCTGTAACAAGCCATCCAACCTCCTTCCTTAACCAAATTCCTAATTGTGTGTGCAATAGTTGGCCCTCGACGCCCATTCTCTTCCCCATCCAAGACTTGCAATCTGGTCTTAATTGTATCAAGTGGCATTGTAATCAAAGCCGAAACACCACCCGCCATGGCTGCACTGACTCCCTGAACTGCCATTACAGTTTTCGAATCTGGCCTAAACGTGTTCACCCCATTCTCATTACCATATTTATCTTTTTTGCAAAAGTAATACCCAAATCCACTCCAAACCATCCTTTGTGCAATAGAGTAAGATGCCCACCACACTGCATTTGATGGCGCATATGTCAATATCGATATCCCAAACCCCCTATACAACCCCCTTGGCCCATCTGTATTCAAAATCTTCCTAAATGCATCGATCCCATTAGCATATTTACAAGCCGACACATTAGCAACACGTGAATTCAAATTCCCACCACAACCTCTACTACTACCTTGAACCATCAACCTTTGGCTCACCACATCAATTGGAGTCCAAACAAGTTGTGCAGCCATTGCAGCGCTCAACCCTGCAGCTGCATTGGCGACTGTGGCG
Organism: Quercus variabilis; assembly: GCA_030445155.1. Lineage (NCBI taxonomy): Eukaryota > Viridiplantae > Streptophyta > Magnoliopsida > Fagales > Fagaceae > Quercus > Quercus variabilis. Next base: position 8,579,234 of record CP129449.1, read on the forward strand.
GCAGTCGGCTCTGGAACCCCTAACCTAACCGTGGCCGAGCCCACATTACTCTTTGTAATCTCCAATGCAGTCATGTAAAGCGCCCGGGCTGGAATCGTGCCCGTCAAGGAAGTTCCAAATCCTCTATACAATGCCCTAAACCCTTCATTCCTTACAATCCAAAAAGCAGTCCTGATACAAGACACTTCTGATTGAGCTACTTGTTGCCTAGTTTTCAACACCACAATCGGGTAAAGCATCCCCGACACGCCTGAAAATAGTGCAGCACCGAGGAAGAAAAACTTCGATTTGTCGAGCATTTCCCAGTCAATCTCGGCCGGAATATGAACCTCTTTGGCAGCCGCAGCCGCCGTAGACGGCGATTCCTCCTCGGTAGCACTCAAATTCATCTTAGCCACTTTCCCCCAAATTTACAATTTTCACAAAATTCACTTCAAAATTCAGCTCTAATCCAACACTTTAACCATATGTACATAATTAACAGACAAAAAAACCCCCCAAATTGGAAACTTTAACAAAAAGCCTAACCCTAACCCTAATTGTACGGACTGTACAAAAAACCAGCACAAAAAATCTATGAAATATGGTACAAAAAAAAGTTAACAAATTTGATTCGAAATTTTTCTAGTTCTTTTTCCTCTTGTGGAACCAGGCTTTGGATCGGAGGTGAACCGAAACGAAAGGATCTAACATTTCTTGGTAAATGAACTGAATTTACAAGAGAACCTTACCGGAGAGTGGAGCATCTTCCACCGGAGATCTCCCCGGAAAGTTCGGATCTCGCCGGAGAAGAAAAAAAAAGGAAATTTCTTGGGTTTCCGATTCTAGATCAAAATTCTCACAAATTCATACATAGAAACACACTATTTATATTAATACCTTTTAGAGAGAGAAAGAAAATGAGAGAGGGAGTATTTTTGTCCGTACAGAGAGTGGGAGAGTGGGAGAGAGAGGTGGGTTACCGGCAATGAGAGGTTTTATAAGGTGAGAATTTGAGAGGGAGAGAGAGGAGAGAGAGGAGGAGGGAATGGAGGGAGGAACTGACACGTGGAGGTTTTGGATTAGGGGTAGTTTGGGATTGATGGGGTTTTTTGTTTGTTTTTGTTTTTGTGATTTGTTATTTGTCAACGTATGTCTGAAGGGTGTGACTAATGAGTGACATGGGAACTCTTATCCATAAGTTGGGATGAGATTAGATCCGGTGTGTGGGAGTGTGGGAGACATGATGTTTAAGAACCAATGGACTTTTGCCATGTTTTGCAGAAGATAAAATGCATATAATATTATGAATAAAACTTAGGTATAGTTGTGTTGTTCTTTAAGTTTTTCTCTTAAGATTTAGTCATGTAGTTATTTAATTAAAAGATACATTTTCATTTCATGAGAAAATATCCATATGATAGAATCTTCTTAAAAAAACAACATCTAAGTACTGTATCCAAGTCTTTCTCTAATATTATATACACAACATTTGAGTTGCCAAAATGTCATTGATGCTTGTCTCAGTCTATTGCTAGTACCACTTTATTGTCTATTATTTATAAACGGTCAACCCAACGGTTGTAGAAAAAAAGGTAAAAATGATTGTAATTATAGATTTATTGCAAAAAGTTATGAAATTGTGGAAAAAAAATTGTAAAAAAAGACTATGGTTATAGAGTTATTGCAAAGGTCAATCACATGTGAATCCACACATTTCTAAAATGCATTGAACTTGTGACTTTCCTAATTTCAAAAATAGCAGAGTAGATTGGCCTATATAGGCGGGCCCCTTTGTAAAACCCACAAAAGAGGTATTATATTGGGGTTTCTATTTATGAAGCATAGTGATTTTGTTTTTTTGTTTTTTTTTTTTTTTGAGAAGATTTAGCTTAGTGATTTTATTTTATGGGTCCGGTTAATGTGTAGTCATCCACTTTTGAAAATATTTTCTCGGAAATTGAAAAAGTATTGAAATTTTTTTCCAAAAATGAAAATTATTGTGTGCCCTTAGGGCACACATTAGTAAAATCCTTATTTTATTTATTTATAGTTTTGATTAATGAATATTTTTAGAGTATTTGTTAATGAACTATTTTAGAACAATTTTGATATAACTTTTATGAGAAATATAAAAAATTATGAAAAAAATCAGTTACTTTTTTTTTTCCATAAAAAATTTTTAAAATTATTTTCTAAATTAATGCCTTTATGACATCTGCTAACTTATTTATTTATTTATTATTATTGTTTTTATGAATAAGAAAAAGTTTTAATAAGAGGAAGAAGTAGGCATAGGGCCCGAGCCATCTACACCCTCAACCTCAAACACATGGGCTGGGAGTCTGGAGATAGGGACGGCCTAGACTAGAGTGAGTATAATTCGGAGCCCATGCTGCTAAAGCATAAGCTAGTGATGGGCTTATGTGTATAGATTTTGATTTTAATGTTGGTGGAGACATCTTTAGGAGCCGGATTGGCCTAGACAGGTGGCGTTTGTGTGGAGGCCAAAAGCCCAATTTAAGTGGACTGGACGTTTGGGGTTTTGTTGATCCTTATTTCAGCCATAATTAAAGGGTGAATCTCGCACAAAGATTTCTTGAAGTAAAATTTGATTTGCTGAGCTGAGTTTAGCATATCCTGGATACTTGTGTGTATAGGGAATGCAACTGAATGCATGTATTTTGTTTTGATAATTTAATAGTGGGGAGGAGAGAATTAAACCCTAAATGTTTCTATAGCAACTAGTTGAATTATAAGGTTTTTGAGCAGATTTTTATATTTTAGACAGGCAAGATGCATGTGTGTATTTACATTAATATTTTTCAATTCTCATTTTCATTACATAAAAATAAAAATACATAATCAGTTTAATTTGTTTCAAGAGGCTTATTATGCTCTGACACCATTCTAGTTTCTACATGATTCACAAAAAAATAGCATATTAGGTGAGCATGTCAATATTATTATCAGTTTTCATTTTCCCCCAAATCAAAGGAAACCTGCAAAGCAAAGTTGGATACAAAGAAAGTAGTGTCAGGCTGCAAATCAACAAACAAAGATGATTAAAAGGGTACATAGATCGATCGTCACTTGAATCCTATCTTGCTTTAGAGAAAAATTATGTCTCTTTCATATTTTTACCCTTTTGTTAGTTCTGTCTGCTACTCAATGTATTTTCCTTTTATTTTTCTTGTAAATTGTACGATTATTCCCTAGTATGAATTTTACAAGTGGTTAGATTCAGTTTCCTACATAAAATTTGGTTGTAAAGGTCTAAAGGGTCTAAAATTTGTGTCCAGGACTTGTGGGGTTGTGCTGACCATGTCATATTGTTGATGTCAAATTTTTTGAACCTATAATGCTAATGTACACAAGAATAACCAAGTAAGATAATAAGGTCCATCTGTATTTCTAAAAAAAAATATAGAATGCTGTGCATTTAACCCACCGGCCACCTAGATGAGCCTAACTCGATTTGACAAGTGACACCTAATTAAGGCCTATTTAGATTGAAAATATGCTAATTTTAGATTAATTCTACTTTACTTTTCTTCTTTCTCCCTCAATCCAAACGGACCATTAGATTGGTCTTTGGTGAGTTGATGAATTGGAATTTCAGTTTGTCTTATCATCCTGATTTTTGTTTGAAGCTTGATTTTGGTCATGGACTTGTGGTTAGATTTGTAAAATTTTCAACTTGAGTAATCTGACTCAACCTAACTATTATAATAGTTTTATTCGTTTTTATTTATATATGAATTTTATTTATTTAGAGACATATATTAAATTTAGTAGTTTGATTTATTTAACTATTTTAAGACATAATTTTGATGAAATTAGAGTATTACGATTAATTGTGAAATTGCAATAATTTTTTGAATAATACGTTTATATAGTTGAATGAAAGCCCAATTGTTTTATTACATATGATAAAATGGTTTCAAGCTAAACCTTGCAAGTTAGGTTGGGTTTGCTTTTAGAGTTGTCATGGGTTAGGTTAGGTTTGGGGTATTTTCAATCTAAGAAAATCCCCAATCCAATCCAACCGAACCTAACCCGACACAAGTACACTCTCAAGTATGTATAATGATTACCTTTTATGTAAACAATACCATCCTTTATGAATGGAAAAAGAAAAGATTATTTTTTTCCCCAGAAATTAGGTCAATTCAGTTCTCCTAATTCAAATGTAAAATATAAATTTATCAGAAAAATACTTTCGTGCAAAGTTAACTACGAAAGGAGTGTAAAAGAATATGAGGTAAGATTCAATTACAAGATGGAAGTGTAATGTAGACAAGTGCTATCTCAAGACGAAGGTTCAATTCAACCCCTGAACATAAGGTAGCGCCGCCCTTGAGGTCATGATTTTTTTTTCCCTTTCATAATGATTCCAATAAGAATTAAACATTTCTTATTCTTAGTAAGAGAACCATATTCATGAGTAACTTGACTGCAAACTTCATACAGACAGCTGGAGTGCCAAGAATATGTGGCGAGGATCCAATAACTACATAAAAATATCCAATCTAGATTTTCACACCTCATTTCAAGCATCATTACTAGTCTTTATTAAAAAGAGAGAAAAAGTTTTGACAAATTAATATCTCAACTTCATCACATAAACTCATAAAAATGCAACGAAATACGTACATATGCTCATGGTTTGAACTTTCATTCCAACTTGAAGCACAAAGCTAGGAACCAAGAAAAAAAGAGAGAGGATATTTTGAGCTTAGATAGTAGCCATTATATATTACAGAAATCTGGAATAATCTTTAATTGGAGACCTCATGACCTTCATCCACTTACTAATAGCAATTGCAGTCTCCCATCTTAGAGACGATTCCATCCATTCTGGTTCGTTCAACAAATTAGCGTCTTTTTGCACAAGTAAAGATGGACTTGCAGATCTTACATACCAGCCAATAGAGAAAGCGAATTATGTGAATTAGAAGCACAAGAAGAACCAAACAAGCCAAAACACCAATTGGTAAGAGCATCTTTATAACCCCAAGTTTTTCTATAAGATTTGATGGGATCAGCAATAAGAATGCCAGTACATAGGAAACACCCAAGAATGTGAGAGTGGTCCACATGGCAAGTGTCAAGATGACCATAAAAAATTTATGCTTAAGAGGGACTCCACTAATAAGCAAAAAGATGACACTGAGAGATGCAGTAAAAGCAATAGTGTTGCAAACTATGAAACCAAGGAACACAACTTCGTTACCACCATAGGCTGACACCAAAGTTCCAGCTTTACATGTTGTATTGCGGCATGCATTACTTTCAGTAGAATTGTTTATATCGGTTTGCCAAACTCCACCAGGGGGACTGAGTGCAGGTTGGTAAGTAATCGTTGTGATCACAGTGGCCACCACCATTAATGCACCACGCATCTCTTCTATCCAATTACCTTTATGTTTCAAGTACACAAATTGGCCCGACCTTTGTTTGCTTAATTGTGTTGGTTTCCCTGTTTCATGGTGACCAATCGTGGTTGCTGATGGTGGTGGAAGATTATTTTGGTTATTTGCTCTTTCAACGCCGGCATCCATTAAAATGTTTTGAAGGGTGAATCGTTTGAAATCTTTTGGACTATGCTCTAAGGCATCTAAAGCTGTAAAACCCACCCAATTTAGAGCATTTGCTTCTTCTTTCACTTTGGAAACCGAAAGCAAGAATTTTACGATCTGCAAGAAATAGTAACATTATAGTTTTAAGCATTTTTTTTTTCTATAAGAAACACAAGCTAGCAAAAACGCTACATAAAAAAATTTTCCCCAATAGCATTTGAACTCACAATTCACAAACACTCATGTGCTTAATAAAAATGTAAATATTAGGAGATAATCAACATATATATATATATATATATATATAAACACACATAAAATATTGTCTAAGATTATTAGTGCCTAAGTTACCTAGTTGTGAAAGACCACACTCCTTTTAGGTGGGTTTGGGCCTTAAGGCTTATATATGAAAGAAATAAAGACAAACCTCAATTTGCTTTAGCATCACCGCTATATGCAAGATAGTGTTGCCACCGTCATGGTCTTTGGAATTAAGAAATTCCCCGTCATCTTTCACGGTTTCCACCAATAGTTTCAGAGTCTCCAATTGGTTATACTCAACGCATAAGTGCAAAACAGTCTCTCCCCCATCAAATACAACTCGAGTTAAATCACGCTTTGCAAAGATCAATGCCTTCACAACCTCAACTTTTCCTCTCATGGCCGCATAGTGAAGAGGAGTTCTTCCATCTTGATCACAAACCAGACATGCATCTTCATTTGCACGTAACAGTGCATGGACGATTTCTACATGACCATTAGCAGAAGCCAAGTGAAGTGGACAACGTTTATGGAAGTCCAAATCCATAGCCAATTGAGGTTTTAGAGCTAGAAGAGCTCTAGTAAAATCAACGTGGCCAAGCAAAGCTGATATGTGTAATGGAGTTTCATTGAAAGGGGTCAATGAAATTTTATCAAGGATGTGTGGATCTTTCTGGATCAATCTGTGCAACGTGACCATACACCCTTTCTCTGATGCGTCATGGAGTTCTGTTATATTATCATCTTCCATCCTTATTTCCATTTTCCTCTCCAAATATTTTGTAACTATAGTCTGCCTAGAGTAGAAGTATAATATAAATAAATGTAACTAGTCCTAACAGGGATATTCTTATCCATTGCAACCCTACCACGGAAAAAAACTTAGGTATTCCGTATTGTCCTCCACCACAATTTTTTGTCAATATATGGGAGGAGGCATCAGTGAAATTTGTACGAAGCTTCCAAGCAAGACAAGATGTGGGTTGTAAATATCTTATGAATCTTATACTTTCATTACTTTGCTACCCTACCACAATTTTGTCTCAATATATGAGGAGGAATTAGAGTTAAGATTACTAGCAGGAAAAGATGTGGGTTGTAAATTTCCAGGTGTTCGATAATAATCAGCATTGTGGTTGGCCCTAATAATTCCTTCCTAGCAAGACCAGATGCGGGTTGTAGATCATCTGGTTTATTTTTTCTCGAAAAAGAAAAAAAGAAAAAAAAAAATTCGCATGGTTTCTTCTTAATAATTCAATCGTGGTTGGCGGACTTCAAAATTCATTATCAATCATTAATAATAATCTCTAGACTCCTGATATAGGAGTATTTCACTTGGATACTTTCTACTCCGAAAGCGATTAGTGCATGAATGATGCTGATCGATCTTTTAATCAGTGAAGTCAGTAAACATTGGAATTTTGCTAAATGGTCCCAAACGTGCGGAGATACGACATTTTGTTTTTCAAAACTGACTATTTCTTGCGTATCAGAGCTTCTCATTCCCCCAGCATTCAAAACATTGTATTATCTAGAACTCGAATAACTTACTTTGTGTGTTACAGTCGAAAGTACTACAGAAGAGCCAGCCAAATGATATAATGATAAGCCTTAAAACACCATAATTCTGTAATCAATTTTTGTGTTTTTCAAAATTTGGGTGATATATATATATATATATATATATATTTTTTTTTTTGAGAAAAATAATTTGGGTGATATGAACACCTTGGGAACTAAATTAAGCATTTAAGAAAAAAAAAAAAACCAAACTGTTAAAAATAACTATAAAGGAGAGAAATTCAAAATTTTAAGGTTAAACTGAGGTTCAATATATTATTATGATAACGTAATAATTATTTAATAATGAATTAGTATAGATTAAAAAAGAGAATGAAGGTCCAAAGTTTATAATCTTAACTAAACAAGCCACCCAGCTTAATACAACATCAAGAGCAGATTATACTTCAAAACTAAAAATTTATTACTTAATAATGAATTAGTATAAATTAAAAAAGAGAATGAAGGTCCAAAGTTTATAATCTTAACTAAACAAGCCACCCAGCTTAATACAACATCAAGAGCAGATTATACTTCAAAACTAAAAATAAAAATATAGTTTGTCGCAATATTTCTAAAGTTGATATAGTGAACTATCCTCCCAACTTAATGCAACCATGGTTTTTTAGTGGAGTTTGTAATATCCTTATGTTAAAATTTCATTTTATATCATTAGTGCATGTGTGTGTTTGTTTGTTTTTCCAAGAAGAAGAAGAAGAAGAAGAAGAAGAAGAGAGGACCATATCACAATTTTAAACGTGAAGGGAAAAATCAAAATAACTCCAAACTTATCCTTAGCGGAACATATATATATATATATATATAATCTAATTTTCTTATTCATGGAGTTTAATTTTAGGGGTGTGGAAACCAGGTTTTTTTTTTAAATTTTTTTTTAATAATTTAATATTTATATTTATATTTATTTTATTTCTTGGCTACGCGTGATGTATGATTTGCGCGTAATGTGCATGTAAGTGTAACGCTATGGTGTTTAGATAGTTTCGTGGATCAAGCCCTTTTAGGCTTTTACTATTGGTAAAGAGTATTTTTAATGCTATCTATAAAGTTAACATTAAGGACATATTTTTATGTAATTGGCATATCTTTTGATAAAACATACTTTACTTGTATTTGAGTAAATCTAATAAGGTTCAAGATGATAATCACAAGTTATTAAATTGAAGACATGAAGATTACTCAAGAATTGCTCAAGAAAAGTGTAATCCGCAGGTCTCGATGCCTCTTCAATAGAAGCTCGATCTGTCAAGATTCATTAAAGCTCGACACATGTTTCAATCTATCGAGTTTACGGGATTTAGACTATAGTCAGTAACATTTTTATTTTAAAAGACTATTTGTTTATGAGTTTGTATAATTTTTATAGGACTAGGAAAACTCAAGGTTTGTGTAATTCTTATTGGACTAGAAAAGCCCAAAATTTGTATAAACCTATTTGAAATAGGAGAGTCTATTAAGCTCCTATTTAAAGGAGGTGGAAAAAGAAAAACTCAATCCTAGAGAGCTTTATAAGATTTTCTTTTTGAAACCCTAGCTTCCTCTTAACAGAAGAAAGAGTTATTGCTGCGTTTCTTGTACGTCTTTGGGTTCTGTAACCAAGCAAAGTCTCTTGCACCAACATTGAAAATGTTATTGATGTTTCTATGTGAAGCTGCTGCAAATCAACTATAACAATTAAAGGGTTGTTGTGGAGTTAGTCACGTACTTGAATCCGTGCATTAATTGGTTAGTTACGTACTGGGAGCTGTGCATTGAAAGGAGAGATTGTTATTACATTAAAAGTCCAATTGTGTATTGGGGTAAAGGTTTAACTGTAGGTTAGTATAAAATACTGAGATTCCTTTACTTGTAATTACTTACTTTGATAATGGTGGATTCTCGGGAGTAGTGACTTTAAATTCACCCGGTGAAGTTTTGCCACAGTAGTTTTCCCCATTCGTAAATAAATCACGTGTCAAATTTATTTCTCACTGCATTTAACTCAGTTGGTGATTTGTTTGTGCTATCACACTTATTGCATGTAATTGAATCTAATTAATTCACTTGGCTAATTCATCGATTAAGTTATCAAAGGGGTCAATACATTCTTAGCTTATCAGTTAACATGTACTTGTCCTCATGACGTACATGAGGAATATCACAAGGGAAACAAATAATCAATCCAAGCAAAGATGGAAGCAGTAGATTAAACTTCTCACACATTCATCAATTGTACTTAACTAGTCTAATACCCATATATATACGTGCATGCAATAACATATCTCATAACTTACTCAATAGATTCAATCACTTCACGCATATACCTATGAGCAAAGAGTCTGATAGTGTAAATCATAGTTCTCAGAACCGGACCGGACCGGGAGATCGGATCGTGAAAATCGTGAACCGTGATGAAAACCGGTTTTTTAAGCATAAAGAACCGGGAATATGTGGCAATTCCGTGAACTCCTAAAACCGGGGTTGGACCGTACGAACCGGTCAAGAACTGTGCGGTCCAACCCTTTAACAATTTTTTTTTTTTTTTTTTTTTTTATAAAAACAACTTAACACAATTTTATTCTACTTAATTAAATTATCCATCTCTTACAAGGAATAAAAAAAAAATTATAATTAAAATCCTTCAAAGATATTCAACTTTACTTCAAAAATTAATCATAAATTTTAATGTTTTCATGGTTATTATTTTATTTTATTAACTTTCTTATTTAATTATTAAATATATGCTTGAAATTCATTAAATTTCCCTCACATATATAGATATATTAGTCAATTTTGCTAGTTTTATAAATTTAATACCTATATTTAGGCTTTAATTAATTATTAAATTAATTATGACGTCATCACGGTTCGACCCCGGTTCGACCTCGGTTCAACCTCAAAAACCTTAAACCTCTCCCTTTTACGGTTCAATGAACGGTCCGGGTCTGAAAATCTTGGTGTAAATAAATCAGCATGAAAGAATCTATGTACAACCAATTAAACAGCCATTGAAATATTAAATTATATACCCATAAATTTTATAACGTGTAATTGTATATATCAAGGCATACTCAATGAATTTTCACATACGTGTTTAGATTTATGAGCAAATTAAGGAATCAATCATGTATGGACGTAGTCCAAGCAAAACAAAATTATATTACTACACACTTAAACACCTCAATTTTCTTTTAAATCATAGGTATAAGGATTAGATTAAGTGCCTGCGTAGTGGAAGGTCTTGAAGGCCGGTTAGCTTGAACTAAATTTATTTGTTTCAAGGGGTTAATATAAAAATATCTGAAGGGAAATTGAGAAAGGTTTTAGGTTCAACTCTCGCTTACTTACAGATGAAAATTATATTAAAAAGAGTTTATTTATTAGCGGCACCATCCAATAAAATTAACATATACTTCAAAGGAGTTTTAAATTAATAATTCAATTCCTGTATTCTATTTTGAGATATTCCAAAATATTCTTTTGAGAAATTTGTTTAAGAGTAATTTTGAAAATTTGTATCTTTTTAATTTAGAGACACAAGACAATTAATGATGTTCTTTTAAAAAGTTAGGTTTTTTAAATAAGACCAATAATTTGGGACAAAAGTATTTCTCAATATTTATGGAATTTTGTAGATATAGCATAAATAAATGTTTCATCAAGTTTTATAAGATTGAGAAAAGAAATATATTCATGGTAGAAATTATAAGATTTGACAAGTGACACCTTAAGGCTTGTTTAGATTGAGGGGAGAGGGAGGGCGAGTGGAGAGGAGTATAGTAGAATTGGTTGAAAATATGCTCATTTTAGGTTAACTCTACTCTACTTTCCTTTACTTCTCATCTCTTCCCCTCAATCCAAACGAACTGTTAGATTTGTCTTAATTTGGTGAGTTGATGAGTTGGATTTTCGATTTGTCTTATCATCCTATTTTTTGTTTGAAGCTTGATTTGGGTCATGGACTCGTGGTTAGATTTGTTAAATTTTCAACTTGAGTAATTTGAGTCAACCTAACTATTATAATAGTTCTATTAATTTTTATTTATATATGAATTTTATTTATTTAGAGACATACATTAAATTAAGTTGTTTGATTTATTTAACTATTTTAAGACTTAATTTTGATGAAATTAGAGTATTATGGCTAATTGTAAAATTACAATAATTTATTGAATAATATGTTTATATAGTTGAATGAAAGCCCAATTGGTTCATTACATATAATAAAATGGTCTCAAGCTAATCCTTGCAAGTTAGGTTGGGTTTGTTTTTAGAGTTGTTATGGGTTAGGTCAGGTTTGGGGCATTTTCAATCTAAGAAAATTCCCAATCCAACCGAACCTAACTTTACACAAGTACACTCTCAAGTATGTATAATAATTACCTTTTGTGCAAACAACATCATCCTTTATGAATGGAAAAAGAAAAGACTATTTTTTTTTTTCCAGAAATGAAGTCAATTCAGTTCTCCTAATTCAAATGTCAAATATAAATTTATCAGGAAATGCTTTTGTGCAAATTTAACTACGAAAGGAGTGTAAAAGAATGTGAGGTAAGATTCAATTACAAGATGGAAGTGTAATGTAGACAAGTGGTATCTCAAGTCGGAGGTTCAATTCAACCCTTGAACATAAGGTAGAGCCGCCCTTGAGGTCATGATTTTATTTATTTCATAATGATTCCAATAAGATTCAAACATTTCTTATTCTTAGTAAGAGAACCATATTCATGAGGAACTTGACTGCAAACGTCATACAGACAGAGTGCCAAGAATATGTGGCGAGGATCCAATAACTACATAAAAATCCAATCTAAACTGACCAAATCCCTTTTTTTCAGACCTCATTTCAAGCATCATTACTAGTCTTTATTAAAAAGAGAGAGAAAGTTTTGACAAGTTAATATCTCAACTTCATCACATAATCTTTAATTGAAGACCTCATGACCTTCATCCACTTACTAATAGCAATTGCAGTCTCCCATCTTAGAGGCGATTCCATCCATTCTGGTTCGTTCAACAAATTAGCGTCTTTGCACATGTAAAGATGGACTTGCAGATCTTACGTACCAGCCAATAGAGAAAGCGAATTGTGTGAAATAGAAGCACAAGAAGAATCATCCAAACCAAAACACTACTTGGGAAGAACACCATAACCCTATGTTTTTGCCTAATCTCTTCTGGGATCAGCAAACGGAATGCCAGTACATAGGTAAAGCTCAAGAATGTGAGAGTGGTACACATGGCAAGTGTCAAGATGACCATAAAAAAATTATTCTTAAGAGGGACTCCACTAATAAGCAAAAAGATGACACTGAGAGATGCAGAAAAAACAATGGAGTTGCAAAGTAAGAATTGAAGGAACATATCTTCGTAACCACCATAGGCTAACACCAAAGTTCCAGCTTTACATGTTGTATTGCGGCATGCATTAATTTCAGTATAATTCTTTATATCGGTTTGCCAAACTCCACCGGGGGGACTGAGTGCAGGTTGGTAAGTAATAGTTGTGATCACAGTGGCCACCATCATTAATGCACCATGCATCTCTTGTATCCAATTACCCTTATGTTTCAAGTACAAAAATTGGCTCGACCTTTGTTTGCTTATTTGTGTTGGTTTCCCTGATTCATGGTGACTAATCATGGTTGCTGATGATGGTGGAAGATTATTTTGGTTATTTGCTCTTTCAACGCCGGCATACATTAAAATGTTTTGAAGGGTGAATCGTTTGAAATCTATTGGACTATGCTCTAAGACATCTAAAGCTGTAAAACCCATCCAATTTAGAGCATTTGCTTCTTCTTTCACTTTTGAAATCGAAAGCAAGAATTTTACGATCTGCAAGAAATTGTAACATTATAGTTTTAAGCAAGTTTTTATTTATTATTATTATTATTTTTTTTTCTATAAGAAACACAAGCTAGAAAAAACGCTACATTAAAAAAAAAAAAAAAAAAAAAAAAATCCCCAATGGCATATAAACTCACAACTTGCTTATAAGACATGTCCAATAGCATATAAAAAAATAAAAAATAAAAAAGAAGGGAAGGGGGGAGGGGTTTGGATCCTGATAAACAAAGAATATTTATTATCTAACATACAAAATAGGTTTATTCTTGCTTCTATTATCAGAACAAAAAGTTAAAGTTTATTAAAATGAATATAGAATAAATTAATAATAAAATTTTCTTAAATTTTCAGAAAATCTTGGTAGTAGAATTTTAAGTGGCATAATAATTTTGAAATTTTTTTGAAAGTTTGACAAAAGAGTTTTACATAGAACAATTAGGAGAATTGTTTTGATGCACTTATGACATAGCGAGAAAAGAATGGGGGAAAAAAAATATAAAAAAGGAGAGCGCATCCACGTAATGCAACTACAATGTGTAGGACTCAATTACTCTTATTATATGACTATATGATATGATTTGAAATGAATTTATATAATATTTATTTAGGTAAAAGTCTGAAAAGTAATGTAGACCAGTTGGTTAATTTAAAGTAGAATTAAAAAGTACTACTTAAATTAACTAGTTATGTAATTCAAGTTATTTTTGGTTAATTATAGATTAATAAAGCCACCAATTTCATAGTTTACATTTTTATTTAATATCCCCTTAGTTACACTCACTTTTTCATGTCACAAAACCATTCCAAAGCACACGTCAAAACAACAAAGTCATCTCAACACGCACCCAAAACACCTCAAAAGGTTGGCTCCTTCCTCCATTTGGCCATGGTGTCCAAACCTCCCTAATTGAACACCATAATACCATACATCGCAGTCACACACCCACCACAAAAGCAAGAACACGGCCCATGACTCCAAAATAATTTACTTAGAATCATAATCAAGCTTACTTGTAAAGAAACTAGAATAAGCCCAAAACCGGAAGGATTATGAGCTTTCACCTTATATCAGAAAATGAATTTGGCGAAAATGATTTCTCAATTAATTAATTTCCAGTCAAGTGTTTTATATACGCGGGCAGAACCTGAAAAACTAACTTAACTAACAAAACAGAAAAACAGAAAAGATAACAAACCCTAACACGTGTGGCACGTGTGATCACTAATGAAATATATACAACAGACTAAACTACAAGTCGTCTTGTCATTGTGTAGCTGACCTACTGTCGTTTTCTTCTATCTTTTTCTTCTTCGTTTTGTAGCTTCTCAACTACTGCTTCCTCTGTATTTGATTTCTGCTTGGTTTGATACCTTAGGGGCAGTTTGATACTAGTGTTTAAACAACAGTTTTCACAGTGTTTAACAACAATAATACTTCTGACGTGTATTTTTATAACACTCAAATACATATTTTCACAACATTGAAAACTGAACAACGATATTAAAAATTTCCAATCAAACGGACTCTTAATCTCTTACCTGATTGAATCCAAACATTCCCCTTGTTGATTTACATGGGCTATTTGGGTAAGGGCATAGACGAGGGTGTTGAGGTGGTCAAAGGTTAAGGCTAGGTTGCCTAGTTGAGCTGTGGTGGTAAGGGTCAAGTGCAAGTGTGGGGTTAAATGGTTGGTATGTTTGTATCTGGTTGAAAAGAGGAAGGGGGAGATAGAAGATAAAAGGGATAAGGGAAAAAGGTAACGTTGAAGGGAGGGGAACTTGTGGCTGAAAATGGCTAGCACCATTTAGGACAAAACTATCCCTTTTTATTTTCATCCTAAAGAGGTGGAGTGATAGCTAAATTACCGGGGTGTTACAGTGTTTGTGAATCTGTGATACCATAAAAGAAGCATATAAATAGATGCATGCACTGGACGTAACAATATTTTAATCCTTTGCTTGAGCAATCCATGCACTATTACGTACATTACATAATAGTTGAGAGTTATATATAAACCGCGTGATGTTGACGGAAAAAACTCAAATAGTCTTGGAGTAGTGCTTTGGACAGTGTGAATCCTGTTGTGGAACTCACGTATGGAGCTCTCCTTTTTTGTTGTTGTTGTTGTTGTGAGAGCCTGAAACACTGCTTTGGAACTATTTAAGAATGACCCAATATTGACAACTGCTCTACCAGTACGAGTACCGTCGGTATTGGACGACTTAGAAATTTTATGGTTAATCACATTTAACTATCATAGACATAGAGAGACAGAGAGTGTGGAAAGTTTGCACGTTAAGAGAGGGTAGAAAGTAGAAACAACCTGAAAAAGGCACGTACTTCTGGAGGTAAGATTTACTTTGCTATAGGTGAGTTCGAAGTACTTACTGCAGATATTTGATGACTTTGAAATTTCTTGGTCAATCACATTACATGCAGAGCGTATCTAGAAATTTTTATTTGAAAGGGCTAATTTATGATGCTAATTTATTAGTTTATTATAACTTCCATCAATATATACAAACACAAATATTTATATGCGCATATAACTTAGTATCATCCATAGTAAATTCTTAAAGTTTTCATTTTTAATATAAGTTACTAAATTATCAACCAAAGCGAGTAAAAAATTTTCAATTGCGTTAATGAAGTATTCAAATACGTGAATGATTCAAAACTTTTACAAGTAGAAGAAAATATTTTGCAAATAAAAATGAATGTAAGAAAGAAAAAAAAAAAACATTCTCTATAATATTAGATCAACTGAAATTTTTTTTAAGAGTATTATTGGACTAGTTCAAATATTTGAAGGGGCAAAATTCCATTTTTGTAGGATAATAATTAAAATGTTAAATATTTATATATAGTAATATAGTATTAAAATATTTTAAAAATTTTTGTGTTCATACATGTAGCTTCGCCCTTGATTACATGTCATAGAAATAGAGAGATAGAGAGTGAGGAAAGTTTGTATGTTATAAGGAGAAAATACACCTTGTAACGGGTGTATGTTTCTCTCCTATCACAGTTAGTAAGACTCACCAGCAGTGGGTCTCATCAGCTTGTGAGAGGGAGGAATTGTACACCCATAGTAGGGTATACTTTCTCATGATATGAGAGGGTAGAAAGTAGAAACCTTAGACAACCTCAAAAAGACCACATTTCTTGAGGTAAAATTTACTTTGGTGTCGGTGAGTTTGCACCAAATATGATGAGTATTTAGGTTAACTGATGATGCCGAAAATCTCACCAGTGAGCTACACGGTCTTCGCACGCTCGGAACAGTACCTGCACAACAAAAAGGGGATGACCTAACAAAGAGCACCGGTGTGGTGTCGGCCAAATACCCTCCGAAGGTCAAGTTAGAACTTCTTTTCAACTCTAGAGTGCTAGAGAGGGTGTAATTATGCGTACCTTGATTTGTGAGGGTATTGGGGTTTTTATAGTAGTTGAGGGTTGACCTTTTTCCTTGGAGCAGAAGCCTTTTCCTTATAGGAATCCTTATAAGCGTAGATTGCGGGATCCTTTTCTTATAGGACTCTGATACTGGGCGTGGAGTACAAGCAATCTTCCTATGCGTGGTGGCCAAGTCTTAACTTTTACGGAACCGTCAGCCTTGGAACCGTCAGCCTTCTTTCTCTCCTTCAGCCAAGTTGGCGTCAGCTTCTCACTATACGAGTATCCAAGGAGGTTTGAATAATCGTCGGTTAGAACTGGAGCTTTCAACCTGTTTACCTAGGTCCCGTCAGCATGACTCTGCCCGTTACCCGTGATTGGCCCGTCAGCCGAAGCCCGTGCTGATGGGTTAAGCCCATGACGGCTGCTATGATTATTCTTCCATATCAGTTGCCCCCTACTCCATATCTCCGTCAGCTATACCTAACGGGTTATGGAGTTTGCTTTCGTCACTACCTGCTACTTTGATCAAGAGAGCGAAAAATAATTGCTGCTGACACTTTTAATATTAAATGCTAGAACAGGTGGCGTGCTTGGATTGGCTCCGTGTCTGAACGCGGGCGTCGCTTCGTCTTCCGTGCGTTTAACTTATATATATATATATATATATATATGTGGGCCCCTCTTCCTATTTTCACTATTTCATTTACTTGATTCCTGGAGAGCACATCCGTCGCCCACATTCTGTCAGTTCTACTAACGTTCCTGCCGTTGCTTTTTCAAACGTCACTTCTAAAAGAACTTGTAAGTTTCCCTTCTTTTCTCGCATGCTTTCAATTTCTTTTTTAAAGTGAGGTCGTCATCCTAGGTGCTTAGTTTACACCCGTCACTTGTAGGTAGATGTCGAGTGACGCGTCGAGTGACTAGTCCTCGGTCCGCGAAGGAGCGGGCTACGACGAGGTGTTTGGTTCAGGCTCAAGTAGTGAGTCTGAGAGTTCCTCCTAGTCGTCAGAGAGGGAGACGTCAGCCATGTTGCCGTCGAAGAAATAGAGGGCCAGGGAAACGGCGGCTAGGAAGAGGAAGTAGGCGAGGGGAGTGAAGTTGAATTAGGAGGGGGGAGCAGTGACGGGGATGAAGGCGACGAGGAGTCTAGTGAAGGGGATTCTGAAGGTCCTGAAGGTAGTCGTCCCTTCATCCTTCCCAAGGACTGGGCTGTAAATAAATTTTTTCCAAAGATGACGCTTAAAATTTTTAATGAACTACGTACCCGTTTTCAAATCCCTGATCATATTCCCATCCGTCTACCTATGGAGGGTGAAAAGTGTTATACGGGAAAGACTGCAGACATTGGCATGTATGACGCCATGTTTGCTGCCGGGTTGAGATTGCCCCTGACGGCTTTGCACCGTCAGCTGGCTGATTACCTTGGCATATCAATCAGTCAGATTGCCCCAAATTCATGGAGAATTTTTATAAGTGCTGAGGTGTTGTGGGGTCGTCTAAGCGGAGGTCACCGTCAGCTTACCTTGGATGAATTTTTCTATTGCTATAGACCTCGGCACCTTTCTTCATCAAGAGGGATGTATCACTTCGCCGTTAGGGAGAAGGAGTTAAGGCTGGTGTCTAAAATGCCAGATTCCAATAGAGCCTGGAAGAGTAGGTTCTTTTTCATAGAGGGGACGGACTGGGTGTGCCGTCAGGACGAATGGGAAACGATTCCCTTTGGTTGTTTTGACAACACTTGGGGGTTTGTTAAGGAGTCAGGTTTTAGTCGTCACCTTTTATCCTCGTCAGTTTGCCACATTTCATTTTTCCTTT
Organism: Quercus variabilis; assembly: GCA_030445155.1. Taxonomy (NCBI): domain Eukaryota; kingdom Viridiplantae; phylum Streptophyta; class Magnoliopsida; order Fagales; family Fagaceae; genus Quercus; species Quercus variabilis. Next base: position 8,597,681 of record CP129449.1, read on the forward strand.
GAAAAGATACTAACGCAGCCAAGTTGTTTTTTCAGCTTTCGCTCGTCCATCAATAATTGACGAGTAAGAGGATTTCATCTGTCGGGTTCTGGGGATACCCATAGAAGAGCGATCGTGTCGGGACTTCATTACCCTCGACACTCTTTATACATACTGTGGGGGTCCCGAACCAACGCCCGAGGCTCGTAGGTTGGAAGATTTTGCTCGTCATCGTAAGTCTTTGTCTATCCGTCAGTTTCTATACTTCTAGTCGTCAACTTCCCTTATGTTTTTTGTCTTTGTTGCAGAAATGGATGCTGCTAAGGAGCGGATCAAGGCCGCCGCTGCCCGTCAGCGGGAGGAGAAGAAGGTGAAGGGAGAGACGACGTCTACGCCTGCCCCCAAACCCGTCGCCAAGGGCTCCCAGAAGAGGAAGTCTGACGGAGTGGTTATTCGCCCGTCGAAGAGACCAACCGTCACTCCCGTGAAGTCGCCTCCCACGTCGGGTCATGGAGCTGGGAAAGGCGTCATGACTTCTTCTGGTCCCGTCCTGTAGGGACCCCAGAGTTTGCTGACGCACAAGGATTTCACCGTCGAGGCCGTCGGAGCACTTATAAGGCCGACGGACATGGATCCTTGTGCTCAGTTAGGGACGGAAGAGTTGGGGTCGTCGGCTTTGTTCGACCTCTCGCGAGTAAACCGTCAGTTTTACTCTTTCTTTGACTGGTGTACCCAAACCTTTTTCTTCTTGGTAGCTGATGGTTATGTCTTTGTTCAGGCTTTGGTCCGTGTGAAGGCGCTGACGGAGCGATGCGTGGCCAAGGAGGGGGTCGTCTCGCGTGTTAGCAAGCATAATGCCACCATGCTAGACGAGCAGGCCCAGTACAAGGGGGCGGTATGTACTCTTAACCAGGAGGTGAAAAATGTGAAGGACGAGCTGGAAGAGGTGAGGCGTCAACGGGTCGAGATAGAAGGAAAGCTGACGGCTCTTTATGATCAGTTGGAGACAGTAGGGGCTGACGCTGTTGAGAAATTCAAGGCGTCAGATGCCTTTATCGACTCCTGTGGCAGCTATTATGGCACGGGATTTGACGACTGTCTTAAACAGGTGGCGTCAGCTTTTCCCGAGTTGGACCTGTCTGGTATTAATATTGAAGACGCTCAGCCCATGACGCCTGCCACAGGTGCCGTCACTCTTTCTGTTGACGACTTGGTTAATTCCCCCCCTCCTGGAGAGAGTGGGGTTGTCTTGGCCCAACCTGCTGTGAACCTCTCGTCGATTGCCGTCACTCCTCCTACGGTGCTGCTTGATGAAGAGGAGCCTGTTGCCAAATAGGAAGAATTTTTTGAAGTGTTTTTCATTTTTGTTTATCATCATTTTTATTACTTTTTATCTATGTAGAAGACAATCTTATTAAGTGCCCCTTTGGGTACTATTGTGTAATATTTTGACAGCTTTTTAAATGCCTTCTTTTAGGCTTGGATTTGTTTATAATGCCGTCAGTTTTCCATTACCTGTTTGTAGCTTATTTTGCTTGGTTTTCTTGTGTGTTTCGAAACCAAGATTGTGGGCCTTATTATTTTATTCGTACCGTTAGCCTCACTAAACCGTCGGTTAATTTTAATGAACTCGTCAGTTTTTGATCATTTTGCTTTAATGATTGTAGAAAGTTTCGGCAAAGTCCCATCGTCTCGTGACAAGGTTATCTGCCTCATGGTCGTCTGTTTACGGACTGAAGGTTTCGGCCTTTTTTAGACTGTTAGCCTATTTATTGGTCCTTGTATTCTGTCAGGTATTTTAGTTCGCAGATTAGACCGTCAGCATTTTGTCCATTATTGGTTGTTTTTAGACCGTCGGCTTTCCTAGCCTAATCCATCTTGTGGACTTGGACATTTAGACCATCAGCCTCTCGTCCATCTTTTGGACTTGGCTGTTTTTTGGACCGTCAGTTCGTCCATCTTTTGACCGTCAGTCTTTTGGCAATCCAGCTTGTGGATTCGGTCATTTAGACCGTCAGCTTTTCGTCCTTTGGACTTGGCCATTTTTAGACCGCCGGCTGTTTAGCTCGTCCATTTTTGGACCGTCAGCCTTTTGGCAATCCAGCTTGTGGATTCGGTCATTTAGACCGTCAGCTTTTCGTCCTTTGGACTTGGCCATTTTTAGACCGTCGGCTGTTTTGCTCGTCTATTTTTGGACCGTCAGCCTTTTGGCAATCCAGTCTTGTGGATTCGGTCATTTAGACCGTCAGCTTTTCGTCCTTTGGACTTGGTCATTTTTAGACCGTCGATTGTTTTGCTCATCCATTTTTGGACCGTCAGCCTCTTTTGGCTTGTCCAATTTTGGACTTTGTTATTTCTGTTCTCATGTTTGTAAGTAAACTTATTGTTTTGAGCAAACTCTCATCTTTATGTATAAATATAAAAGGTAGTCTAGAAACAAAATCTGCCCATTTTGGGCTTATTGTAGCAAAAATATAAGTAGGAAAGAACTGCCCTTTGGGCTTATTGCCTAAAAAGGTAATTAAAAAAGTCTTATTCCGGAAAGAAAGATGCGGCTGCTCCTACTGGTAGTACTTTCGTAAGTGTTCCGCATTCCATGGATGTGGTAGCTTTCGTCCGTCCAGAGTCTCTAGATGGTAGGTGCCCTTCCTTTGCCATGCTGTTACTCGGTAGGGTCCTTCCCAATTCGGGCCGAGCTTTCCTTGGGTGGGGTCTTTTGCTGCACCCATTACCTTTCTTAGAACGAAGTCTCCTTCCTGAAAGTCTCTGTGTCTAACTCTGGAGTTGTAATTCTTGGCCATGCGATCTTGGTATCGTGGGAGCCTTTGTTCTGCTGCCATCCTGACTTCGTCCACCAGATCGAGCTGCAGACGTATGGCTTCGTCGTTCCTTTTTTCATCATGGTTGTGCACCCTGTAGCTTGTGAGGCCGACTTCGGCTGGGATGACCGCTTCGTTCCCGTACGTTAATCGGAACGGTGTTTCTCCTGTTGGTGTCCTCACTGTCGTCCTGTAGGCCCATAGTATGCTCGGCAACTCTTCAGCCCATATGCCCTTTGCCCCCTCAAACCGGGTCTTGATGATTTTGAGCAAGGACCGGTTTGTAACTTCGACCTGCCCATTGGCTTGGGGGTGGGCGGGGGAGGAGTAGTGGTTCCGTATCCCTAACTGCGAGCAGAAGTCCCTGAAGGAGTCATTGTCGAACTGTTTCCCGTTGTCTGAGACTAAGACTCTTGGAATGCCAAACCTGCATATGATGCATCGCCAAACAAAGCTCCTTACGTTTTTCTCTGTGATGGTGGCCAATGCTTCAGCTTCTACCCACTTGGTGAAGTAGTCGATACCGACAACTAGAAACTTCAGTTGTCGTATTGCGGTGGGGAACGGTCCCATAATGTCCAATCCCCACTGAGCGAATGGCCATGGTGCCGTGATTGGGGTTAATTCTTCGGGTGGTTGCCTGATGATGTTGCTAAACCTTTGGCATTTGTCGCAAGCCTTCACATAAGCCTTGGCATCCTTCTGCATTGTTGGCCAAAAGTACCTAGTTCGTACTAGCTTGTGTACTAGCGACCTTGATTCGGAGTGGTTTCCACAAATTCCTTCGTGCACTTCTCTCATGACGTAATCCGCTTCTTCAGGACCTAAGCATCGTAGGTAGGGGCGAGAAAAACCTCTTTTGTATAAAACATCCCTGATTAGCACGAATCTTGCCGCTTGAACCTTCAGTTTCCTTGCTGCCTCCTTATCATTTGGTAGTATGCCATTTTTCAAAAAGGAGGTTAATGGTGTGGTCCAGTCATTCTGGGGATCGAGCTCCTGTATGTCGATCGCACTGATGAGTGAAGAGAGCTGCGTGAAGGAGAGTGTACTACTAATGGCGACCATGCGCTCGGCGGAGGCGGCTTTGGCTAAGCGGTCGGCTCGCTCGTTTTCCCCCCGGGGGATTTGCATAATTCTGACCTCCATCTCGTTTATTCTCTTCTTTACTTGTTCCAGATACTTCTTCATTCTCTCACCTTTGCATTCGTACTCCCCGCTTATCTGGTTAACTATAATTTGGGAGTCACAGTAAACAATTGCTTTCTCGGCTCCTGCTGCCTTAACGAGGTCGAGCCCTGCTATCAAAGCTTCGTATTCTGCCTCGTTGTTGGTAGTGGGGAAGGCGAGACGGACCATACATTCTACCGTATCCCCTTCGGGTGACTGTAGTACGATGCCGGCTCCGCCGGCCTGTCTGTTGGAGGATCCATCCACGTGTATGCTTCACTGCGGGGATTCTTCTGCCCCTTCGTCCTCGCCATTCGTGAATTCGGCTATGAAATCTGCCACGACCTGCCCCTTGATAGCGGTGCGCGGGCGATATTGGATGTCATATTCACTCAGTTCTACGGCTCAAAGTGTCAAGCGCCTAGCAGCATCTGGGTTGCTCATAGCCCGTCGCAAAGGCTTGTCGGTTAAGACAGTAATTGTGTGAGCTTGAAAGTACGGCTTCAGTTTGCGTGCCGCTGTAACTAGTGCGAAAGCAAGTTTCTCCAGGGGTGGATATCTTTCTTCAGCTCTGTGTAATGCCCGACTGATGTAATACACGGGTTTCTGTATCTTCCCTTCTTCTCTGATCAAGGCGGCGCTGACGGCGGCTGGGGAGACAGCGAGATAAAGAAAGAGTTCTTCTCCTGCCTGTGAGGGACTCAGTAGTGGTGGGGAAGAGAGGTAAGCTTTCAATTCTTCGAACGCTCGCTGGCATTCATCGGTCCATTCGAAAGACCTTTTTAATATGCGGAAGAAGGGTAAGCACTTGTCTGTCGCTCTGGAGACGAACCTGTTTAGTTCTGCTACCTTGCCGTTAAGGCTTTGTACTTCCTTCACATTTTTTGGTGGTGCCATCTCCATTATAGCCCGGATCTTGTCCGGATTGGCCTCGATGCCTCTCTGGGACACCATGAATCTTAGGAATTTTCCTGCCGTCACCCCAAAGGCACATTTTCTCGGATTGAGCTTCATGTTGTAAGAGCGAAGGGTGTCGAATGTTTCCCTGAGGTCTTCTAAATGATCTTCTTCCCTTTGACTTTTAACCAACATGTCGTCGACATATACCTGGACGTTTCTTCCAATCTGTTGTGCGAACATCTTGTTCATAAGCCTTTGGTAAGTTGCGCCCGCGTTTTTCAAACCAAACGGCATTACCTTGTAGTAGATTAGGCCTTGGCTGGTAACAAAAGACGTCTTTTCCTGATCATCCTCGTGCATCTTGATCTGGTTGTAGCCGGAGAAAGCGTCCATGAAACTTAATAGCTGGTGCTGAGCCGTGGAGTCTACCAGAGTGTCGACTCTCAGGAGGGGGTAGCTGTCTTTAGGACACGCTTTGTTTAAATCGGTGAAGTCTACACACATCCTCCATTTCCCAGAAGCCTTCTTGACCATTACTACATTTGCTAGCCAGTCGGGGTAGTATACTTCTTTAATGAAATTTGCCTCTTGTAGCTTGCGGACTTCTTCGGCTATGGCTTGATCTCGTTCCGGGGCGAAGACCCGCTTCCTCTGTCAGATGGGCGGAAAGGATGGTGATACATTCAGCCGATGTACCATGACAGAAGGATCTATTCCTGGCATATCCTCGTGACTCCAGGCGAATACGTCTCGATTCTCCTTGAGGAATGCTGCAAGCGCTTGCCGAGTGACGGGACTTGCGAGGGTCCCAATCCTTGTTGTCTGGTCAGGTACGGAGTCGTTTAGAGGTATCTCCTCGAGCCTCTCGGCCGGCTCTGTCGCGCTCCGGTGCTCTTCTATGTTCATGGTTTGGAGGTGATCGTCCATCTCCATCATGGCCACATAGCATTCTCGTGCGGCAATCTGGTTTCCACGTAGTTCTCCGATTCCGTGTTCTGTCGGGAACTTAATCATTAAATGATAAGTTGAAGTTGCCGCCTTCCATGCGTTGAGGGTGGGTCGTCCTACGATGGCGTTATAGGCAGATGAATGGTCAACCACGAGGAACGTTACCTCCTTCGTGATTTGTTGGGGGTGGTTGCCTGCGGTTACGGCCAACGTGACCGCGCCTAACGGAAACACCTTTGCACCTCCAAAACCGACAAGTGGAGCGTTCGTTGGGATCAGTTGCTCCTTACTGATTTTCATTTGCTGGTACGCCGGGTAGTATAGAATGTCTGCCAAGCTTCCGTTGTCGACTAATACCCGATGCAAGTTGTAGTCCCTGACCTGTAGGCTGACGACAAGTGCGTCGTCGTGTGGGTGGTGGATACGCCGCGCATCTTCTTCCTAGAACTCGATCACGGGGCTTTCCGTTCGGGCTACGTTTCGCACTGGTCCCATCACTTGGACGTTTTGGACCATTCGGAGGTGCGTCTTTCGAGCCCTTTTTGACGGTCTGGTGGCCATCCCTCCTACGATCATTCGTATATCACCAATGGGAGGCCTGGGACGATCATGGCCACGCGGGGGAGGGTGCTCCTGAGGCGCTGGGTCTGCTCTTTCCTTGCTTACAAACTTCTGTAACTTCCCTTGTCTTATAAGGGCCTCGATTTGTTGCTTCAAGTCGTAGCAGTCTGCTGTGTCATGACCGTGATCTCGGTGGAAGCGGCAGTACTTGTCTCTGGAACGCTTATTAGGATCCCCCTTCAGTTTTCCAAGGAAGGTTAGAGCCCCTTCGTCCTTAATCTACATTAGGACCTGATCTATTAGGGTGGTCAGCGGGGTGAAGCTCGTGAATCTCCCTCCCGGAGGCTTAGATCGCCTTTCGTCTCTTCGATCCCCCGTTCTGGGTCTTTTTCTTCCCTGGTCTGATCGTGCGTCCTCCTGCCTCTCCCTTTTTCTTGGTTTCTCTTCTCGGGCCTGCAATGCGTCCTCGGCATTCATATACTTGGTAGCCCTGTAGAGCACTTCTGACATGGTCTTCGGGTCGTTCTTGTATAGAGAGAACAAAAATTTGCCTTTTTGTAACCCGTTTGTGAATGCTGCTACAAGTATTTTATCGTCGGCCTCGTCGACCGATAGCGCTTCCTTGTTAAAATGCGTTATGTAGGACCGCAACGTCTCATCCTCTCTTTGCTTGATACTCATCAGGCATGCCGTGGACTTCTTATACCTGTGTCCTCCAATGAAATGTGCAGTGAATTGGGCGCTTAGCTCTTTGCAGGTGCTGATAGAGTTGGGCGTCAGCCGGCTGAACCATACCCTCGCGGGGCCTTTGAGTGTTGTGGGGAAGGCCCTGCACATAATCTCATCTGCTACCCCCTGAAGATGCATCAGGGTCTTGAAAGTCTCTAGGTGGTCGAGAGGATCCTTCATTCCGTCATAGCTATCTATATTTGGCATGCGAAACTTGTGGGGTAAGGGGAAGGAGTTCACGGCGATAGTGAAGGGTGAGTCGGTACGGTTCACTAGGTCGTCAAGATTGCTAGAAACTCTCCCCTTGAGGGCGTTCATCATAACCTCCATCTGCTCCTTCATTGCCTGCATCTCGGCGGCGATTTGCGGTGGAGTCGCATCCATGAGGGATGGCGTGTTTGCGGGCTGCCTTTCCGGTCTGCTCGGGGCGCGGCTGCCCTCAGGTCTTTCCTGGTTCCCCCTTGGAGCGCTATTCTCTTCTTGGTCTTCGGGTTGGCCATTTTGTGCTGCATCCTTCTGGCGTAGCTGTTCTTCCAAGTCGAGGTTCCGTTTGGTCAGACGCTCTACGGCGGCGCCGAGAGTCCAAACTTGCCTTTCGAGGGCAGTTGTGGGTGGTTCCTCTCCTTGTACGTCATTGGTAGTTGCCATTGAACGAGTGAGTACTATGCAACCCTTTAGTCCGGGAAACGATAGTGTGGCTTAATTGCTTCGACAGTTTCCCACAGACGGCGCCAACTGATGATGCCGAAAATCTCACGGTCCTCGCACGCTCGGAACAGCACCTGCACAACAAAAAGGAGATGACCTAACAGAGAGCACCGGTGTGGTGTCGGCCAAATACCCTTCGAAGGTCAAGTTAGAACTTCTTTTCAACTCTAGAGTGCTAGAGAGGGTGTAATTATGCGTACCTTGATTTGTGAGGGTATTGGGGTTTTTATAGTAGTTGAGGGTTGACCTTTTTCCTTGGAGTAGAAGCCTTTTCCTTATAGGAATCCTTATAAGCGTAGATTGCGGGATCCTTTCCTTATAGGACTCTGATACTGGGCGTGGAGTACAAGCAATCTTCCTATGCGTGGTGGCCAAGTCTTAACTTTTACGGAACCGTCAGCCTTGGAACCGTCAGCCTTCTTTCTCTCCTTCAGCCAAGTTGGCGTCAGCTTCTCACTATACGAGTATCCAAAGAGTTTTGAATAACCGTCGGTTAGAACTGGAGCTTTCAACTCGTTTACCTTGGTCCCGTCAGCATGACTCTGCCCGTTACCCGTGATTGGCCCGTCAGCCGAAGCCCGTGCTGATGGGTTAAGCCCATGACGGCTGCTATGATTATTCTTCCATATCATTAACCAACTTTTGCTTCAAGTTGTTAATATAATAATAATACCTCAAGGGAATACTTGACATTTTTTAGACATATTAGTTTAAAGCCCATATATATTTGTATACTTTAACCATTTTATCAATCATTAACCGGATATTGTAGCCCAAGAACCTATAAATAGTCAAATACTGATAGACCCTAAAAGAAAATTCACCATTTGGTTTACAATCTAGTCACCAGTTGAAACATATATTCTTGGTCTAGAAATTAAGTCCCATACATGCAAGCGTAGGCTATAGATTGATATGTTCAAGTGCCTAAAAGCGAATCTGTGCTGGGTATGCTCACATCCAATACAAGGTCGTCCATCTACTAGTCCATTTACGTTCCAAACGCTTGGCTAATTGGATTGCCATAGTGCCTTCACATTGGATCCGTTAACATTTTGGTCATGACAAACGATAAAATTGGCAGCATCCTTGTTATTAACATTAACATTACTGATTTGATGATACTTTTGTATGACAAATATTTCTATAAATGAAGCAGCAGTCATTTAATTTATAAGCAAACGAAGAACATCCTAATTACTTCCCCCAGAGGAAAAGGATCCTAAATCCTAATCCTTATTTGATTACTTCCCCATCCAATTCCAACTCTAATTATGAATTGTGCACGTTGTCATGTCAAAAAAAAAAAAAAAAAAAAAAAAAAAAAAAAAAACAAAAACGACCAGCCATGTAACCACACAAACTGAACAATGCGGTACCAATTGGACATGACAGAAATTTGTAAATAGAACCAACAAAACCAATTACCAAATGTAGGTCGATGATTATTTTGGGCATTTTTTTTGGCCTATTGTGACACCAAATTTTGGAAATGAAGCAAATGGATCCAACAATTATTTCTACAAGAATGAAATATATGAAGGAATCTGACTACAAATGTTTCCAACATTTATTGATAAAGGTTATGATGAAATTGAATGTTGAAGAATATGTGGCGAGGCTAGAATAACAATATAACAGGTCCTTGGCTGGTTGGTTCCATTGCACACTCCATCACCGATCTTTGATAAAGTGAGAAATTTTTAGAAATAAACAACTCTACTCTGGTACATATAATATTTTTTAATTACAACCAAATACATACTATCATAGTTTGATTTTCGTTTCAACAGGTTGAACGAGAGGTTGAAAAAGTAAATAAGAGGACAGAAAAATGAAGAAAAGACCTCGACTTGGCAAGTAGCCAATACTTTATGATATCAAACTGTTATTGATTGCTAATTGAACACTATATAACTTTCCACGTCACTTACAATCCAAAAAACGATTAAATTTTCAACTAGTCATAGAAATTTCAGCTTCCGATCTTAGATTCGAGTTGTTCCAATTCTGATTGTCCAACTTATTAGCGCCTTTGCATGTATAAGATGGACTTTCGTATCTTCGTTACCAGCCAAACGAGAAGCGAATTGTGTGAATCAGAATAACCATACCAATCACAACCATCAAAGTAATCTGAATACCACCTGATATGATGTTCACCGAGTCGAGCAGAGTCTTATCATAATCTTCATGTGGTAAAAGCAGGTAGAATGCAACTATATAGGCAAAGGCTAGGAACGTGAGAGTGGTACAGATGAGAAGTGTCAAGACCCCCATAAAAACCTTATTCCTAAGAGGAAATCCACTAATCAGCAAAAAGATGACACACCAAGATGCAGTGAAAGAGGCAGTATTGCAAACCAAGAAAGTAAAATAAACGGAGTGATCTTTATTACAGCCGAAGACTGAGGTTCCAACTCTACATTCAAATTTGTGCATTCGTCCATGTCTCTCAAAACTAAAGTTTTTATCATTTTGCCAAACTCCACCTATGGGGTTGACTATAGGTTGAAACGTGATAGTTGTGATAACAGTGGCTACCAACATTAATGTACCACGCATCTCTTCTAACCAATCACCTCGGTAGCTCAAGTATTCTAACCATTTCGTCCACCATTTCTTGCTTGACCTTATTGGTTTTGCTGGTTCATGGTGATCAACAACTACTGATGGTCGTTGAAGATTAATTTGGTTCTTCTCTCTTTTGACCCCAGCATCCATCAAAATGTTTTGAATGATGACATTTTTCAAGTCTTTTGGACAGTGATCTAAGGCTTCTATGGCTGTAAAAGTCCAGTGGCGGAGCTAGGAATTTAGGTCAGGAGGGGCAAGATTAAAAGACAAGATTTAAAGCAAAAAACTAATCTAAATAAATTTAAACGTGAATATTAAGAGTATGCAATATAGTTGTGAATATTTAAATGTGACTCAATAACTTGAATTCTTTTAAAAACTTAGCTTAAATGCTTTTAAAAACTCAATAGAAACTCTAATAGCTTGTTTGAATGGAGGGGGAGTAGAAAGGTATAGAGCAGAGGGAGAGAGAGTAAGTTAAATTACCTTATTTGGATTTTTTTTAAGGGAGGAAAGGAAGGGATTCGGAGGGGTTTTAACTACTTCTAACCCCTCATTTTTAATTCTTCCAAATTAGAGAGATTTGGAGGGAGAGTAGAGTATAGAAATGTTTGACCAAATGAATTTAGTTATTTTTCTTTACTATATTAACAAATTACAAACTATGAAAAAACTAATTATTCTCCTTTATTTATTTTAATTTTAATTTTTTTTTTAATGAGAGGTGTGCTTTATACTGTATTATATATACACTATTTTTTTTCAGAGTTCTATTAGTATTAGGCTGCTGTGATTTCTATTCCGTATTGGCGTATGGTATTAGCAGTAGCTTTTCTTTTTTTAATCATTACTAGGAAGGAGCCATAGTTTTATATTAGAGTTATAGTAGTCTCAGAGTTCTTAGTCAAGGTTGTTGAGTTCTAAACCATGTAGCAGTAGGTTGTTATGAATAAATAGAAAAGTTTTTTTTGTCTTTTGTGTAGAGGGGCAAATAATACATTTCAATGCAATATACTAGCATTATTAGTAAAAAATTTGGAAGTTCAGGGGGGGCACCTGCCCCCCCTCGTCCCCCCCTCCCTCCGCCCCTGTGTAAAACCCATCTCATTTGAGGCATTTGATCTTTCTTTCACTTTAGACACTGAAAGCAAGTACTTTACGGCCTGCATAGCAATAGTTTTGAACAATTTATTTTAAAGAAATTATATGAACATATATGCAAGCAGAAATAAAAAAGATATACCTTTATTTGCTTTAGCATCACAGCTAAATGTAGGATGGTGTTGCCACCTTCACTGTCTTTGGAATTGAGAAAGTCCCCTTCATCACTCATAGATTCCACCAACAATTTTAGAACCTCTAATTGGTTGTATTTAACACATACATGCAGAATAGACTCGCCCCCATCAGGCACAACTCGAGTTGAGTCAGGCTGCGCAATGATCAACTCCCTGACAATATCAACTCGTCCTCTCATGACGGCATAGTGGAGAGGAATTCTGTCATCTTGATCACAAATTAAGCATGCGTTGTTGTTTGCATGTAACAGTGTTTGGACGATCTCTATGTGGCCCTCAGCAGAAGCTAAGTGAAGGGGACAACGTCCATGGGAGTCCAACTCGACAGCGAGTTGGGGTTTTTTAAGTAGAAGAGTTCTACTAAAATCAAGATGGCCAGCTAAAACTGATATGTGTAATGGAGTTTCACTAAAAGAAGTTAGTGGAATTCTATTAAGTAAGAGTGGGTCATTATGGATCAACCTATCCAATATGGTTGTACACCCATTTATTGATGCGTCATAGAGTTCTGACATCATATCATCTTCTTCATGCCTTATTTCTATCTCCATCTTTGTGTATAAGTGTTTTTTTTTGTCACGCCTTAAACCTAAAAGGTTCCAAAATATGAGAAAACAAACCTTCAAGAGAAAAAAATGTACTCAAATTCTTCGAAATCACTCATTATCAATATTATTTTGTATAATTTTCCAAATAATACAAGTTAAAATAAAGCATCTTTAGTATTTCCATATAATAACACAAATTCATGAAATACATTGTCAATGATGAAATCAAAGATGCTTGTCTTTCCATGTCAATAATTCATGCATTTCTCCATATGCAATATCAAATATGATGCAATTTCAATATTTCATGTGTTTTCCAAAAATAATTGATAGAATGATACACATAGTACGTTTTAGGAAAATTATAAACAATGTTCCAAAATGGGTTTAATTATAAAATAATTGAGTTTAATAATGATTCTTTTCAAAAATCTCATTAAGAAGTTACTTACCTTGGAAGTTTTATCCAAATTTACCTCAATCAAGCACCATATAAACATTAATCCAATTGAGTAACTAGGACCATCACCAAGAACCTTAGAACATAGAAACTCAAAGATCAAGCCTATCAATAACAAGACCCATCAAAAAGTACACCGTCACACTTGTCTTCATAAATCAAAAAAGATCCCTACGATATTCTCACCAAAGGCCCTAAAGCCTAAGTTAACCATCGAAGGACACATACCCATTCCCAAATCAAACAAGCATACAAGAAATCTATGGAATCATGACACAACCAAAGCATTTTAATTCTCTACCTCAAACAAATGTTTTTATTATTGGTATATACATAAATGCCCTAATTTTATGCAAATAAATGTTTTTATTATTGGTATATACATAAATGCCCTAATTTTATGCAAATAGACAAATTGACAATCTAGATTTAGTTACACTTAAAACTATACCACGCATTCAAGCGTTACTCTAACTCATGCATTAGTGTTAAAACAGATTAACATCTAAGAATGAAAGCCATAATCTTATATAAAAAATTCATAATACCATACATCACACACACCCCCAACAAAAGTAAGAAGCACAGCCCCATGACCCCAAAATAGTTTACTTTGAATCAAATTCAAGCTTAAGTAAAGAAACAAGAATAAGCCCAAAACAAAAAGGATTATGAGTTTTTACCTTAATCCCTAACTTGATTAAACCCAAACATTCCCCTTGATTTACATGGGCTATTTGGTTAAGGGCAAAGACAAAGGTGTTGAGGTGATCGGAGGTCAAGGCTAGGTTGCCTAGTGGAGCCGTGGTGTTGAGGGTCGAGTGGGAGTGTGGGGTTAAATGGGTGGGTATTGCGTTTGCATCTAGTTGCAAAGAGGATGGGGGAGATAGAAGACAAAAAGGATAAGGGGAGAGGGCCGGGTAACGTTGAGGGGAGGGGGAACTTGTGGCTGAAAATGGCAAGCACCATTTAGGACAAATAGCTAAATTGCCCCTCCCCTCAACGTTGACAAATCCATGCAATGTTACTTACAGTACTGAAAATGGGTGGGTACTCTCAATTTTTATACCAAATGAGGTGAAGTGATCAGTAATAGTTAAATTACCGGGGCGTTACAGTGTTTGTGAATCTGTGATACCAGAAATGAAGCATATAAAATATAAATAGATGCATGTAGTGGACGTACCGATATTATAAGCCACTGCTTGACAAATCCATTTACTGTTACGGTACATAAAAGTTGAGAGTTATAAACTGGTGATGTTTACAGGATAAAACTTTTGTAGTATTAGACCAGTATTTTGGGCTCTTACAAAGGGTGTGGGCTCTATGGTAGAACCCACTATAGAGTACACTGTTTTTGAGAATCCAAGCACTGTTCCAAAACTACCTAAGAATTACTCATGTTAACAACCATCCAACCAATACTATAGGTATTGGACAACAATGAAATTTCATGGTTAATTACATTAATTATCATAGACATAGAGAGACAGAGTGTGGAAAGTTTGCATGTTAAGAGAGGGTAGAAAGTAGAAACCCTTAGACAAGCTCAAAAAGACACAGACGTATTTCTTGAGGTAAAATTTACTTTGCTGTACGAGAGTTTGCGCGAAATATGATGAATAGTCAGTATAATATTGTGTGTGTAACAATGTTAACAATATAAAGAGAGAGAGAATGACTGAATAGTCAGTATAATATTGTGTGTGTAACAATGTACAAAAGAGAGCCTTTATATAGGCTAGGTATGTGTGCAGTACAAGTAATAGAAGTATAGTACAAGTAATATACTAGGCTAAGCCCAATGGGCTAATCTATACACTAACATCCCCCCTCAAACTCGAGGTGGCAAGGAGGAAGCCAACTGGAGTTTGGATATAAGATCTCGAAGACGATCAGGTGGGTGAGACTTGGTGAAGATATCAGCAGGCTGGTCAGCAGATGAAATGGAGAATAACTTGAGATTGCCTTTCTTCAAATGCTGGCGAGTAATGTGGCAGTCAGTCTCAATGTGCTTGATGCGTTCGTGGAAGACATCATTATGAGCAATGTAGATAGCACTACGATTGTCACAATAAAGAGGAGTAGCAGTGGGCTGTGGAGCATTCATGTCAGCCAAGAGCCAGCGAAGCCAGACAAGTTCGCAGGTGGTGTCGGCAAGGGCACGATACTCAGCCTCAGTACTGGAACGGGAAACAACATCCTGCTTTTTGCTACGCCATGAGACAAGAGAAGTACCCAACAGGAAACAGAAACCTGTGATAGAGCATCGATCAGTCGGATCACCGGCCCAGTTCGCATCTGAATAAGCATGAAACTCAAGAGAAGACCGAGAGGAGTAGTGTAGACCATGATAAAGTGTACCCTTGACATATCGGAGAATCCGAAGAACAGCAGCATAGTGAACAGAACGAGGGGCATCCATGAATTTACTAACCATACCCACGGCATGTGAAATATCTGGACGAGTAACAGTGAGATAGATCAGACTACCAACCAACTGACGATAGCGAGTAGCATCAGATATAGGTTCACCATCCAAGGGTGTGAGCTTGGCATTGTATTCCAAAGGAGTGGAAACAGTCTTGTTGTCAGTGATACCAGCTTTGGAGAGAAGATCAGAAGCATATTTAGCTTGGGAAAGATAGTATCCATCAGAGGATGAGGTAATCTCAAGCCCAAGAAAATAGCTGAGAGTGCCCAAATCTTTCATCTCAAAATGCTGACTAAGGAAGTGCTGGAGAGAGCGGATACCTGCAGAATCATCTCCAGTAATAATCATATCATCAACATAGAGAAGAATAAGAGTGATACCAGCAGAGGATCTTTGGACGAAGAGAGCAGTGTCATCAGGACTCGAAGTGAAACCCTGCTGAGCAACAACTGAGCTGAACTTTTCAAACCAAGCTCGAGGAGCCTGCTTGAGGCCATAAAGAGCATGGCGAAGGCGACAAACTTGACTGCCTGAATGTGGATAGCCAGGGGGTGGTTGCATGTACACTTCTTCTTGAAGGTCACTATTGAGGAAAGCATTCTTTACATCCATTTGATAAAGAGGCCAACGGCGAACAGCAGCCACAGCAATGAGACATCTGACAGATGTAAGGCGAGCAACAGGAGCAAATGTTTCCTCATAGTCAATGCCATACTCTTGGGTAAAGCCCTTGGCAACTAGGCGAGCCTTGTATCGTTCAACAGATCCATCAGCCTTGGTCTTGGTCTTGTAAACCCATCTACAACCTACTACAGACTGACCAGGAGGCAAATCAACCATATCCCAAGTGTAATTTTTATGAAGGGCATCTAGTTCATCATTCATAGCTTACTGCCAAAGAGGGTCAGTATGGGCCTCACGATAGGTGTGAGGTTCATAGAGGGTGGCAAGGGCAAAAGAGCAGTGATAATCAGAGAGATAAGGGGGAAGAATGCTTACCCGAGTGGAACGACGAAGTTCAGGACCATCAGGAGACTCAGGAGAGGGTGGTGCCACAGGATCCAAGACAGGCAGGTCATATGCCGGGGACAAGATGTTGAAGAATCTTCCACAAGTTTAGGATAGAGAGGGAGGAAAAGATCAGTAAAAATGGGAGACTCAGAGGAGGAGGATGTAGGAAACTGCTGAAGACTCGTAAAAGGACGATGTTCCCAAAACTCAACATGACGGGAGACACGAAGACGATGAGAAATGGGATCATAGCAGCGAAACCCCTTTTGAGATACACCATAACCAAGGAAACAACAGAGACGAGCACGAGGTTGGAGCTTTGTTCGTTCATGAGGAGGAAGAGAGACAAAGCAAGCACAACCAAAAACCCTAAGAGAGGAGTAGTCAGGGGTTTGACTATAGAGAAGCTTAAATGGTGATTTGTTGTGTGTAGTTGGTGAAGGGATACGATTAATGGTGTATACAGCAGTGAGTGCAGCCTCACCCCAAAAGCGCTCAGGAAGAGAGGCAGAAATGAGAAGGGTGCGGACAACATCAAGAATGTGACGATGTTTTCGTTCTGCACGACCATTTTGTTGAGAGGTGTAAGGACAAGACCGCTGAGTAAGTGTACCATGATTGTCTAAAAAGGATAGGAAAGATTTATCATTATATTCTTGAGCATTATCTGATCGAAAAACTTTGACGGTGCGATTGAACTGTGTTTGAATCATTTTATGAAATGTTTGGTAAATAGACACAAGTTCAGACCTATGATGAAGCAGATAAATCCAAGTATATCGAGAAAAATCATCCACAAATATGACAAAATATCTAGATCCCCCCTCAGTAGGAACAGGTGCAGGACCCCAAATATTAGAATGTATAAGATCAAAGGGTGTAGAAGAAAATGAGTCACTATTATTAAAGGGCAATTTTATTTGTTTGCCAAAATGACAAGAAGTACAATCAAATTTTTGAAACTGAACTGAACCTAAATGACCTTGAGAAGCTAACAACTGAAGACGAGATAAGGATGGATGACCAAGACGAGCATGCCATAGATCAGGTGAGGAGGTGGTAGCAGCTGCAGAAACAACTTGTGAAGGAATCTTCAAGTCATGAACCTCAAACATGCGACCAACCTTACGGCCTGTCCCAAGCACTTGACCTGTCCGGGGATCCTGCACATCCACACCATGATTAGTAAAGAGAAGATCTACGCCTAATTCACAAAGTTGACCAACAGAAAGCAAATTGAGGGATAACTTTGGGATATGAAAAGTGTCACTAAGGGATAAACAAGGAGAAGAGATTGTTCCTTTATGACTAACAGGCATACGAGTTCCATCAGCAGTGTAAATGGTGATTGGATGTTCTAAGGGTGCCTTATCAGAAAATTGGGATTCATTAGGAGTCATATGGTTACAACATGCAGTATCAAAAAACCAAGGTTGTTTACCTGAGGTGACAGAAAGGGCAGTGGAAGTGCGGGATAAAACCTGTTGAACAACTGCCTCAATATCAGCCGTAGTAAGTGAGGAAGTCAAAGATGGACCTGTAGGAACCGATGGATCTGAAGGACATACAGCAGCTGCCCGAGGAAGAGAAGCTTTATTCTGCTCTTGCACAAATTTCTGCAGTTTGTGACAAACTGAGATGTCATGGCCTTTAGCACGGCAAAACTCACAGCGAGTACCTTTGGAAGACTGAGAGGTGGGACGCCCAGAGTTTATTCGTGGAGGAATAGTGAATGCAGCAATGGGAGGCTGTGGAGATGGTGTAGCCAATACATGATCAGATGATGACATGTGATAAGCAGGCCGACGGTTTTCCTCAGAGATGAGCTCCTTCACTGCAGCATCAAGAGAAGGAGTAGGAAACCGGCTAAGCAGAGAAGCCCTAGTAGGCTCAAAATCCTCACGCAAACCCATCATGAAGTGCATAAATTTACGGCGATCCCGATATTTGGCAAAGAGCTCAATGTCCTTAGAACACACTAGTGGAGGATCTGCAGCAGAGAGTTGTTCCCACATAGTAGAAGTCTGAGAATAAAAATCAGAAATGGACTGACCTATCTCTTGTCGCATTTGATAAAGTTTTGATTCAATGTGGAACTCTAAGCTTGAATCATTAGTACAATTATAGCGATCGGCCAAAAACTTCCAAGCAGCCTCAGCAGTCTCAAGACGAGGAAGAAGATTATGAATGGAGGGAATAGATGTATTAATAAACCAAGACAAGATCTTACTTTGAATACTCTCCCATTCCTCTAGGCGATCTTCATAATCATCTGTTGTAACAGTAGTCGTGGAAGACTCTTCAGCGGCTATGACTTTGGACTTAGGGTTTGGTACTGGCTTAGGAATTGAACCAGTCACATATCTCCACAGTTTACGACCCTTGAGAAAAACAGTCATATTCTGAGACCATGCATGATAGCTAGTAGGACCATCCAACATAATGGTGATCGGACGTATGATGTCGCGTTCATTTTGTTGAGCCATAATGAAGAAAATGACCAAAAAATGAGATTTAGAGACCTCAAATGCAGAAACGGAGCCCAAAATCGGAATCTACGCGAAAAACTGAGCAAGACAGGTCCTGTTGAAAAATTTTGACCTTGGTCAAAGTCAACGGTCAACGGTCAATGGCTGAAGCTGACGAGGATGCTGACGTGGATGATGACACGAGATGCTGACGTGGGACGATGACGTGGGATGATGACGTCACCCTAGGGCTGACGTGGCAGTCTATGAAACGGAGCAGGCGCGTGAGGTGCGTGGCCGGCGCGTGAGGCGTGTGGAGGCGCGTGGAAGGCAGAGACGGCGCGTGGCAGCGCGTGGCGGCTCGTGCTCGTGAGGCAGAAACTTCTGGCGGCGCGTGGGGGCGCGTGGAGGGCTGTTTTTGGCAGATTTTTGTTGGGTTTTTCTCGGGACTGTCAGATCTGTGAATTTATGCTTTTACTTTGGCGTTTTGATCAACAAATTGACGAAATCCGAGTGTTCTAGGGTTGTGGGCGTGACGGCGGTGACTCGCTTCTGACAGTGACTACCGGTTGAAGGCGAGGGCAGCGGAAGAACGCCTGAGATGTCCACAGGAACCAAAAAATCAAAGGAAAGGCTCTGATACCATGTTAACAATATAAAGAGAGAGAGAATGACTGAATAGTCAGTATAATATTGTGTGTATAACAATGTACAAAAGAGAGTCTTTATATAGGCTAGGTATGTGTGCAGTACAAGTAATAGAAGTATAGTACAAGTAATATACTAGGCTAAGCCCAATGGGCTAATCTATACACTAACAAATATTAAGGTTAACCAACTTTTGTTTCAAGTCGGTTAATATAATGTTATCCCAAAAAAAAAAAAAAGTCGGTTAATATAATAATATCTCAAGTGAAATTGGATAAAGGCTCTAGGCTCAAACTCTCCCAATAGCACAAAAGTAACTAATTTGCCTTATTGCACTATTTATCCTCATAAACTTGGAAATAGATAAATTCACTGTCCAATATCTTATAGTTGATTGAAAGGAAGGAGATTTGCGGAAAAATGTGCAGGTGAGCAAGACTATGGAAATTCATTTCATTCAAAGATTTTGAAATATGAATATAATAAAAAATCTTACCCAAAAAAAAAAAAAAAAAAAAAGAAATTACCCACCCCAAAGAAAAAATGAGGGAAAATTTGAATCTTCTCAAATTACATGAACTTACATAAATGGAATAAAAATACCGTTATGGTTCAGTAGCTTTCTGACACTAACAGAGGCACAGACTAGATCCCAAAATGCATCCAGTGTCTTCTAAAGACTAAATGACACCCTAGCCATGAACCTGCTAATACTAATAGACCCTAAAAAGAATTCACCATTTCGCTTGCAATCTAGTCACTAGTTGAAACATATACTCTTGGGCTAGAAATTAAGCCCCCCCCCCCCCCCCCCCCCCCCCCCCCCACACACACACATATTGATATGTTCATGTGCCTAAAAGTGAAGCTGTGCTGGGTATGCTCACATCCAATACAAGGTCCAGCTCCACTAGTCCATTCACATTAAAAACGCTTGGCTAATTCGATGGTTAGTGCCTTCACATTGGTTCCTACTGCTTTTAGGAAAATTATTGAATACTTCAAGAGTACCATAAATGCATACTTTTTCCTATCACATGAATTATGGGTCTCATCATAAATTTAATTGGTAGAATCTCCAGTTATGTAAGAGGGGAGAATACACATTTATGATACTTCGGAAGTACTCAATAATTATCTGTGCTTTTAACATTTTCGTCATGACAAATAATAATGCTGTTGGGGTGCACGGCACCTAATAAAAGTCCAGCCTATATAGGACTTGTGCTCAAATTTAATGAATCGAATTTCAATTAGAAATAAGTGAAGGGTCATATTAATGAATGTTCTTAGAGTAATGGTTCACAATCCATTTTAGTAAAGTTTTAATACCACTTTTATGGGAAATGAAAAAAACTATCAAAACATTAATTTTTTTTTTTCATAAAAAATTTCTTTAAATGGATTATTAACCAATGCTCTACGGGCATTTTCCATAAGTGAAAGTGGCCTACAAGTCTATGACTCAGTAATATGACTTGAATTAGGCTTTAAGGCTAGGCGGCAGGAGCTTTTTATATAAAGCATTTAATGTGTGTGGTTTTTTATAGAGAATTTTAGAGAGAGATTGAAATAGTGAAATACATATTTGAAGTTGACTGAAAGGAAGTAAAATAATGTTTTGTGTGGCACTAAGGGAAAAAGAAAATGTGATTTTTCTTTTGCTCAAAACACACAAGGAAGATAAATTGGGAGTTTTCTCTAGGACAATTATTTGGGTGTTACAACCATAGAGAGTTGAAGTATTTAGAGCGCAAGATCTTGCTATCGGGTTTTGTAGTATTTGTTCATAGAAGTATTATTGTATTTTCCCTATTTAATGTGAACTCAGGTTTTAGGTATAACTTGAGCGTTGTAATTTTTATTTTATTACAACGGATGGATTGGATTTACCCCGTAATTTTTCTCTTTACACTGGAGGGTTTTTCACGTAATTCTTGGTGTTCTTGTCAGTTGATATTTTTATTGCTTTCGTAGATTTTTATTTTCTTTATTGCTTGGGTTATATTTAATTTAATTCACACATAGATGGAGTTTTCTCCCAACAAATGCAGCATCCTTGTTAGTAACATTAACATTACTGATTCTACGTTAAAGGATTGGAAAGTTTAGAGGAACCCCTCGTTGACTCTAACTTTCGATCCTCATCAGTAACTTCGAATAATGGATCATCGTCATATATTGTACACTTATGCCATTTAAACATTCAAACGCAATTGATGAACATTGTGCGAACCATGCCACACTATGTGAGATAGGATGGAAGAAATTACGTTAACATTGGTCAAGGTCACATGGTTCTCTTTGATTTCTATTTTCTCTATTGCTTGGGTTATATTTAATTTAATTTACACTTAGACAAGGATTTATCCCAATAAGTGGTATCCGAGCTTTGGTTGTTGGGCGTAAAAGTCTTGTATTGAATTAAATAGAAAATATGAATATGAATACGAGCATTATGATTAAACTCTCGGCATCAAATTCTTCGATTTAGAAGTCGATGATGGAGGATGTCCTTTACTGTAAGGACTTGCATGACCCTATTGAGGGTGATAGTGCTAAGCCAAATGAGATGTCTGATAAAGACTAGGAAAAGTTAAATAGAAAAACCATTGAATGTATTAAACAATACATCGATGTGAGTGTGTTTCGTCATGAATCTCAAGAGACTAATGTAGAAGCTCTTTGGGAAAAATTGAAGGGTCTCCATGAAAAAAAAAGACAGCTCAAAATAAAGCTTTTGTGGAAAAATCTTGTGAATTTGAAGCTTAAGGAAGGAAGATCTGTTGCCAAGCATTTGAGTGAGTTCCAAGAATTGGTGAATAAGATGGTTACAATGAAGCTGATAATAGATGATAAACTTCAAGCTTTATTGCTTCTAAGTTCCTTACATGACAGTTGTGAGACTTTGGTGGTGTCACTTAATAATTTTGCTCCAAATGGTGTGCTACAACTTGCAATGGTCAAGGATAGCTTGTTCAATGAAGAAACAAGAAAAAAAATACATGGGCAAGGATAATGCACAAGCTCTTGTCACAGAGAACAAGAGAGGATTAAGACTAGAAATTATAAGGCCCATGGTAAATCCAAAAGTCAATCAGAATCGAAAGGAGAATTCAAGTGTTTCTACTGTGATAAAGAAGGTCACATAAGAATAAATTGCAAGGCTTGTAAGAATAAACAAATAGATGAAAAAAATCAGAATAGGGCGGAGGAACAGAATACCACTGTTGTATGGACAATTGAAGATGTGGTGCTCTCTATAGGAGATGATGAATGTTGCAATGTTTCACATCCTTATGTTGAATGAGTGATTGACTCAACTATTTCTTGCCATGTCACTCCAAGAAAGGAGCTCTTTACTTCAAACAAAGTAGGAGACTTTGGGAGAGTGAAGATGAGCAATAATAGTTATGCTAACATTGTGGAAATTAGAGATGTTTGTGTTGAGACTAACATTGGATACACCTTGGCATTGAAGAATGTGTGACATGTTTCAGATATGCACTTGAATTCGATTTCTACTCATATTCTAGATAAGAAAGGCTATGGAAACTATTTTGGAGGTGATAAATGGAGATTCTTGTAGACATTCGCATTTCGTAACCCTTATGACTCGAGCCCCTGTTCCTCAATGATATTGAAATTCTAAATCCCAAGGTTGGTTTAGGGCCCAATCAAATTATAAATTGACTTGAAAAATGTTAAAATAGAAAATATAAATTTTTTATGAGTAAATAAATCTATTTTTGGAAAATAAAGGCCAAGAAAACCCTCGGCCTTCATGCGCAAGCAAGTTTCTTCATATGTAGGTTTAATGCATGCGTATGCAGGCACAGACTTGAGCACGCAGCTAGGGTTCCAGAAACTATAAAAAGTAAGTTTTCTGCATTAATGTTGAGGTTTGGAACGAATCCCATATCGTTTAGGAGCTATTTTAGACCCCAATTTTTTTACTATATAAAGCTATACATGATACATTTTCACAAACACATAGAAAATCCTAAGGGAAAACTTAAAATTCATTAGAAATAGTGAATCAAAGAGGGAGTTTTTCACAAAACATCTTCAAGTCAATTTTATTTTGATTGAGACCTTTTCTGGTCTTGATCCTTGAGTTTTGAAGTTTAGTAATAATTTTTGTTTGGTTTTGAATAGATTTGACTGAGGGGAACGGTCAAAATCAAGCTTAGGAGCTTTTTGTTTTGAGGTATCAAGTTCTAAACTCTTTTCTTTCATTTCTTCTTTAATCTTGTTTTTAATCCTGTTTCCTTGCTTTGTTTATCAATTGATCCCTGCAGATTGGATCAAGAACAATTCTTGAATGAGGTATTCAACTCTAGCGGATGAATTGATAAGAAATATTTATTGGTTCTACTTGCTATTTTTTATGAAGAGAATGAATCCTTTTATTGAAGGTTTAGAGAAAAATGGGTCCAGACCTCACCAACAATTTCAAGGTAAAAAAACCTGAGAAGGATTTAACCTAACTATTCTCTGAGTAAAAAAATTCATTATGATAGAATGAAAGTTTTATAATAGATTTTCTCCCTAAAATCTAAAGCTACCTCTTGTAGTACTTACTCATACGGCCACGCGCAACTCCGAATACACGGACTCTTCTATCTGAATTTTCTGAACACAAACACCTAAGTTTGTGATTTTGAGATCCCACTCAAAGGTTTTAGATCACCATCAGTAGTTGATCTTTATGCAGCAACTTGTCTCCACTAGTTCTTGATTGTATATCTAGCTTCCGGTAGATGTTTGTTGAGTTAGAAGGCTACAAAAACCTCACAAATCTCACAGAAGTAACTCATAAAACTTCCAAGAACTTTTGAAACATATTTATGGTTTTCCTTTTATACTAGGTAGTGTTGGACTAAAACCCTAAACATTTTCTTGGGCTTTAGGTTGATTTAAATTCTTCAGAATACGACTTTCGATTGGTCAAGTTTCACAGATTTTAAAGTCTTCTTTTTGCAGCTTAATTATTCTTGAATCTTGACTTGAACAAACTTGAGCAATGTTTAACACCTAATTTAGATATTTTTTTGTTCACGATTTGCCAATATACATAAATTTGGAATCTAAACTGTAAGGTTGAAATTTATCAACCATCTTGTTAGCTTTATTCCGTGCCAATTTGCTTGTAATTTAAGCAATTAGTAACCTTGTATTTAGGTGGGATCATTGTAAAGGAAGTGTGTGAGAAGATGTGAAGAAAAGTTCAAGTATGTGCAAGAAGGTAGAGTTTTGCGGTTAGGACTCGCGGCTTACTTGCAACTAGCAAGCCGCCAAATGCTGGCACGTGAGATGTACATAGGGGAGCTGAAGGATCGCGCCAACTGTCGCACTACAGAACAAAAGTTCCAGGTTGGCCAGGCCGTTATGTCGCAACTTGAACTTGCGACTTGGACAAGCCGCGAGATTAAGCCGCCAACCAGTCTTGTTTGGCAAAAACTGTCTCTTTGTATTCCAAACACACACCACTATATATAGACCCTTATATCCACTAAATTGATAAAGCTTCCAGAGAGAATTTTGTGAGAGAAACCCTAGAGAAAAACAAGATTGCCTCATCTCCAATCTTTACTTTAGAAACTCTACAAATTCCTCTACTCTCTTTCTTTCCATTGTCACATCCTTGAGAGGTCATTGACCAAATCCTTATCTTACCACACCCACGTCTGTGAGAAGGTTCATTTGGTGCTAAGGGAAGCAGTTTGGAAGGAACCAATATACATTGTTTGATGCTATGGTATAGTAGCAGAATCCGGGAAGCTAAAGAAGAAATAGATTCGGTGTAACCTCGTTAGAGCAAGAAGTTTGGAGGGTTTAGGTGCTTGGGTAGATTAGGCTTGAAGGGTCTTCTGCTGTTCATGTATCCCAACTACATTCTTTAGTGGATTATTTACTGCTTGGAGGGCGACGGAAAGGTTTTACGCCGAGAACTTCAGTTTTCTCTTCGATAACACATCGTGTGTTGTCCGTGTGTTTGCATCTTCCTTTCCTTTATCTTTGCCTTATATTTACTGTTGTGGATGTGTTTATATTTGGTTTAGATTAGTTATCAATTCTGTGATTGGCTTATATTCATGTTCCGCATATTAATTGTTTGATTATAATGTTGAATTGATTTTTTATAATTTGGGGTCTAAATGTTCAAGGGTGTTTTATACACATATTGAACTTTCAATTGGTATCAAAGCAGGTATACTTATTGTGGTTTTAATACCTGAGTGTGATCTTTGACCCCTTGTTGAGATGGATAGGTCTTAATCTCTCAATGTTCCATCATTTTTTATCATTTCTATGCTCTATTGATGACACTGTGTGGGATGTGGTTGAAATAGGTTGGACTAGGCCGAAGGCTAAAAAGTCCACTTGGGATAAGGCAGCTCTTGCGGCAACCAATGCTAACAGTAAAGCCTTAAATGCTATATTCTGTGGTGTGTCTCCAAATGAATTCCATAGGATATCTTACATGACAGTGACCAAGGAAGTTTGGAAGATTTTAGAGACAACTTATGAGGGGACTAAGAAGATGAAGGACACAAAGCTCCAAATGTTTACTACCAAATTTGAAGAGCTTAAGATGGGAGATGATGAGCCCTTTGATTTATTTTATGGGAAACTCAATGAAATTGTGATTACGAAGCTCAATCTTGGTAAGAAGATTGAAGATACTAAGGTGGTGAGAAAAATTTTGAAGTCCTTACCGGAGAGCTTTCGATCAAAAGTCACAACTATAGAGGAAAGCAAGGACTTGGATGAAATTAAGATCCAAGAGCTCATTGGGTCACTTCAAACGTATGAGCTTGGACTGCCTTCCTACAAGACGAGTAAATCGCTTGCTCTTAAAATCATCACCAAAAGAATGGATGATCTTCTGAAGAAGATGGAGTGGAGAAGGAAGTAGCATATCTTGTGAAAAACTTCCACAAATTTCTGAAGATGAAGAATAGTGGGAAACCATTCAACAGAGGGAAGTTTCCATCCTCAAGAGGTGATAAGAAAGACTTTAAGAAAAGTGAAGGGAAGGATTCATAATTTCCTGCCGACATTGTGTGCTTCAAGTGTAATGGACATGGACACTTCAAAAAGGAATGTCCTAATTATTTGAAGTCAAAAGGAAAGGTCTATACCACTACCTTGAGTGATACTGATTCATCAAATTCTGACTCTGAAGATAGCTGTGATGGAGAAGGAAATTACTTCGCATTCATGACCATTGCACATGTAGAACCCTCGAATGATTTGGGTTCACTTGTGAAAGAGTTTGGGGAACATTCTGATTTGGAGTCTATTGGAATAGTTGAGGAGTCCAAAGATGAGGAAGTTGAAAAAGCAGTGGGATTGCAAGAGACTTATAACTTACTCCTTGAGAAGACCAGTGAATATGCTAAGGTGGCTAATGTAGCCATTAAAAAGATGAAGAAGGCTGAGGAAGATTACAAAAGTCTTCTGGCACGATACAAGGAGGCGAAGTGTGAAATTGAGACACTAAATGGTGAGTTGTCTGAAGCCTATACGAAGGTGAGGTTTCTTGACTAAGAGGTAGTGCAAGCTCATGCCAAGATAGAGAGAGTCTCCTCTTAGAAGTTAGAAGATGTTATATCATCTCAAAAACCTTTTTCAGACAAGTCTAGGTTGGGATACACCAGAGGAAGTTGCTTATCAGTCAAAGTTACCAAATAAGTAAAGTTTATAAAGGCCAAAGAGACGGCTGTGGATAAGTCTATTCCTTAGAAAGTTAAGACTGAAAGGAAGAAGAATGTGGTTGATCAATGGGTGCTAAATAAGTCCCGTAATCAATCAGAATCCAGATATGGAACTAGAGGGAAATCAGTTCCAAGATCACCACAGGGTCCTAAAACGGAATATGTTTGTCACTATTGCGGATTGCAAGGACATACCAGACCCAACTGTTAAAAGCTGAGAGCAGACAACAATGCAAGTGCACCTCGGTCACGAGGAAGAAGAAATGACATGAGGTCTTGGGGTGGTTAGCAACCAAGAAGTCAAAACTGTGATCCAGGAATAATGGACGTGATGAAGATGATTAGTGCATTCACAAATTGCCTGAAAAGCTTCACACGAAGGTTTGATAGTCCTAATTTTCGTACCCAATCCGTTAAGGATATCACCCCAAACGCACGTGACGTGTGGGAGATGAAGGGTACTCACGCATAAGTATTACAATATGTTCATGCATCAATACTTCCCATGTTTGTGAATATGCTTGGTTGTGTGCTTCTTGCTAATATTTAGGTTGTTATTTTATGTATGTGTTTATCTTTGGTTCAAATATTTTTATATTTTTTCGTTATATTTTTGATCAATCTTTTACTGCTTTTATGTCAAAAATCCAAAAACACATAAAAAGTAGAAAATCTAAAAAGTTTGATCAGCTTTGTTGAGTTTTGTCTCAAAGCATGTTTTGCCTTGTACCTTTGTACTAATGGCTTTGTGCATTTAACGAGCTTAGCTTGTCTCTCATGCATTCATATCATTGTGGAGAAATTCTGAAACCTATGTGACTGTTGTAAATAGATCTTCAACCTTGTCATGACTAATTAGTGGATGGTTTTGTTGATCTTGAGACATGCATAGACTCATGCCTATATATCTTCCCACTTTTTATTTTTATGCTTAAAAGAGCTCTCTAAATGTAAATATCTAAATGAAAAGAGATATAGAGCTACAAAAGCCTGTCGCACATACTAGTATTCGACTAGGAAAAAGGGAAAGCGACCAAAATAAAATGTTTGATGCCTAAAAAGCCAAAGGCTAACTCATTAATTGAAATATAAAAAATTTCAGGCATCTATCTCAAACTGAGATTTTCTTTGCTCAAAAAATACAAATGATATGTTGAATATAGAGCCAAATGAAAAGTTTCAAAGAATTGTTATCAAGTGCTTATGAGAGGTCATATATGCATGTTTCTATAATTGAGATAGGTCACATTATCTAGTACTAGTTGTGTATGTCTTGATTGAATTGATCATTGAAGCTTCACATTAGACCAAGAACTATCTCATTTTTGATATCCACATACAATACACAAGTCTATGTTCAATGAATGCCATATTCATTTGTGTGATTGTACTTGATTAAATGTGTTTTCACATACTCAATCTTTGTTGGTCAAATACAAAAAGATTTTTGAGTGTTTTAGTTTGTTTTTAGAAAGTATTTTGTTCTACAAAATAGTCAAAAATTTCAAAAACAGTGTTGCTCTGTTTTGGCGACTAAGTCGCGGGTTGGCCTAGTTGCAAGTACCAGTCGCGAGCCCTTTCAAAGATTTTTCGCGGCTCACTGGCATGTCAATGCCCTAGTCGCAAAAAAAACATAGAAAATTTTTCAAAATTTGAGTTTT
The DNA here is from genome assembly GCA_030445155.1 of Quercus variabilis. Taxonomy (NCBI): domain Eukaryota; kingdom Viridiplantae; phylum Streptophyta; class Magnoliopsida; order Fagales; family Fagaceae; genus Quercus; species Quercus variabilis. The sequence continues at coordinate 8,626,327 of CP129449.1, forward strand.
TGCATATTTCCCAGTTCAGTATGGCGACTTGTTCATGGGTGGAAGGTCCAGTCGCGAGGGGTACACAAACTTTTTCGTGGCTCAGCTTGCAACTCTCTCGTGGGTAGATCTTCCAATCGCGAAAAATACTTGGAAGTTTTCTCAAGAATCTTGCTTTATAGTGTTTTGCGGCTTACCTTGGCGACTTGTTCCAGTCGCGAAAAATGCGTGTTTTGCGTTTTAAAGTTAGTTTTCAAAAACTTTTCAGTTTTTCCCTCATACTTTATGATTGTTCATTGTCTTCTCCACTTCTCTCTCTGAAACTCATCGTGTTCTATCTTGTGAAACCCCCATTTCTGCACCATTTTCACTTCTATCTTTAAGAAAAAGGTATGGGTTTTCTTTTCCTCATTTCAAATTTCTTGTTTTGAGTGCTATTTTCTTGAATATGAGAATGTGTTGCTGCTATTGTGCTTTGTGAAATGTTAGGTTCGAACATAGTTTAAGTATGCCAAGTTTGTTGAATGAGCTTTTGCCAATGACTTGTTCAGTGTGGCTTCACATGATGTTTTGACTTATCTGAGTGTTCTTACCTTGATTGACTCTATCTATGCATATCACTTTCATGATATTGTGTTGAAATTCTTGTTGTTTGTGACACATTGCTACTCATTTTTGACAGAATGTGCTGTAATGCCTATTACTCTCTGTGTGTTTGGAATTTGTTCCATGTTTCGTTTGTTTCTGGTCCTCGGTAATGCTTACTCTGTCACTTTATTGACTTTGTTTTCGTTCTATGATTCTATGTCTTCTAAATCTGTTTGGTCTTTGCATTCTCATCTTTTAACTAGATCTAACAAAATGAGTGGGTTGTGGATTTTGTACTTTGCTTTGTGTTTGCTCTTTTACAGATGTCTTGTCGATCCTCTAAAGGAAAAGAGGTTATGACAGAAGAGGAAACATTACTTGTTGCAAAAAGAACACGGTCTTCATCACAGCCATCTACTGAACACAATGTTAAGTTGTTTAGAACTCCTCAACACCTAGATGCTTACTTAAGCATTTTTGATCGAGGAACTCCTATAGTGGAACGGGAGGTCAGATTTGACACTTTGGAAACCACTTTTGTCCCTCAGACCTTTGAGGCAAAAGATTGGGTAGAATGATTTGAAAATTTTGTTGTTCCAATGTTGGAACTAGTAAAGGAGTGTTTCACCAACACAATTGATCTTGAAAGTGAACTACACTGTTTAGTAAAAGGAACGGAGTTCATCATTATTCCGGACACCATAGCTGAACTTCCTAAAATCACTCGACCTGCGAATGCCAACCTAACTCCTTATGATGATATCACTCCAGTGATTCAGGACATTCTCCAAGTTCTTGGTCCTGGCCATGACATTTCCAGTGCCGGCACATCCATAAGTACTACCAAGTTTTCACCTGAGTTGACAGCATTGAAACTGATCATGTTTTCCAATCTCTATCCATTGATTAACACGGTGTATATCAACCTTGGAAGGGCTCAATTTTTATGTGATCTCATCACAGGCACCACCATTGACATCTGTGCCCATGTTTTTCATATCATAAGGAAGACAACGACCCGAATAGTAGCACGAGGGTGTCTTCCATTCTGCAGTCTTATTATGAAATTCATTCTAAGTGAATGTGTTACTCCTTCCTCAGTTGGGAACATAATTGCTCGTCCTCGACCAATCTCTATGTTCACTCTACAAGCTAGCAGAAGTTATTTATCCAAAACTCTAAAGAGTGCACATTTCTCTCCTACTACTCCTTCTACTCCTGAGTTAGATTCACATGTACATGCCCCTCATGTATCACAACAACTCAGCACTACACAAGCACAGTCTGCCTCTCAACCTGATAGGTTGGAGATGCTCTTTGAGAACCTTCACAAGCATCTTAAGGAAATGGAAATGACTTTCAGTGATGGCCAGAGAGAGCAGTCAGAAAGATTGGCAGTCATGCAGGATCAGATCGATGTTTTAGCAATTCAAGTTGATGGCATTTTCACCAAGTTACAACAGTGACCCTTTGGCCATTCTGGTAAAAAAGGGGGAGATTTTTTGGGCCAGCACTTGAGGGGGAGTGCTTATTTGAGGGGGAATTTCACAATCCTTACTGTTGTTGGTTATAGTTTTGTTACTGTGGTCTGATTAACTATTGTTATTATAGGTCCTAGTCTTGTTTTGGTTTAAACTTATTACTCTTGAATGTTCGGTTCATTTATATATTGATGATGTTTATTCAGTTTATTGTGTTTGTTATGGTTTTTGGTTTGTACCTATGTAGCTTATGTAAGTTTTAAGGGTTTGTTTATGCACTCTTGTAGGTCTTTGTGGTTTGTGCCATGCTTTATGCAGCTTTTGTACTCTGTTAAATCAGTACTTTTAACCTAATGCTATGCATTCTTTTTGAAGTACTGTCACTCTTGTATCCGTGTAGGATTTTTCCTAGATGCACATACTTTATGTATTGTGTATTGGTTGAGTGTTGGTCATTCAAGTGACTTGCCTTGTGTTTGTCAACTTGAATGTCTGGAGTTCATTCCAAGTGTGAATGAGCATTGTGATCACTTGGTTATTGTGATTGCATGTTTTGGTCTTGCTATGGTTTATTGCTTTACTCCATTGTGTTTGATCGCATTATGCTTGCTCCATTTGCATTACAAGTTTTCTGCATACAATGAACTTATTGTGTTGTTGTGTTTTAGGAATTACGTGTTCTTATGATTCTAAAACTTCACAGATTCTAGAGTTAGGTGTGAGTGAGTTTTCTAACTGTTCCTAACTTATGCGTTAAGTCTAGAGTTCGTTTTAGGGTTTTGTCACGGAATAGCCAAAGGAGGAGATTGTAAAGTTGAAAGTTATCAACCATCTTGTTGGCTTTATTTCGTGCCAATTTGCTTGTAATTTAAGCACTTAGTAACCCTGTATTTAGGTGGAATCATTATAAGGGTAGTGTGTGAGAAGATGTGAAGAAAAGCTTAAGTATGTGCAAGAAGACAGAGTTTTGCGGTTAGGACTCGTGGCTTACTTGCGGCTGGCAAGCCGCCAAATGCTCGCACGTGAGATGCACACAGGGGAGTTGAAGGGTCGCGCCAGCTGTCGCACTACAAGATAAAAGTCCCAAGTTAGCCAGGCCGTTACGTCGCGACTTGAACTCGCGACTTGGACAAGCCGCGAGGTTAAGTCGCCAACCAGCCCTGTTTGGTAAAAACTATCTCTTCGTATTCCAAACACACATCACTATATAAAGACCCTTATACCGATTAAATTGATATAGCTTCTAGAGAGAATTTTGTGAGAGAAACCCTAGAGAAAAACAAGATTGCCTCATCTCCAGTCTTTACCTTAGAGATTCTACAAATTTCTCTACTTTTTTCCTTTCCATTGTCACATCCTTGAGAGGTCATTGACCAAATCCTTATCTCACCACACCCACGTGTGTGAGAAGGTTCATTTGGTGCTAAGGAAAGCAATTTGGAAAGAACTAATATACATTGGTTGAGGCTATGATATAGTAGCGGAATCCGGGAAGTTAAAGAAGAAATAGGCTCGGCGTAACCTCGTTGGAGCAAGAAGCTTGGAGGGCTTAGGTGCTTGGGTAGATTAGTCTTGGAAGGTCTTCTACTTTTCATGTATCTCAATTACATTCTTTAGTGGATTATTTACCGCTTAGAGGGCGGCTGAGAAGTTTTACTCCGAGGATTTTGGTTTTCTCTTCGATAACACATTGTGTATTGTCTGTGTGTTTGCATTTTCCTTTCCTTTATCTTTGTCATATATTTACTGCTGTGGATGTGTTTATATTTGGCTTAGATTAGTTATCAATCATGTGATTGGTTTATGTTCATGTTCCGCACATTAATTGTTTAATTATAAGCTTGAATTGATTTTTTATAATTTGGGGTCTAAACGTTCAAGGGTGTTTTATACACATATTGAACTTTCATAAACATTTAACCTAAATATTTAGAATCTAACAATCTTCTTGTCTAATTTGAGCCATGTCCATTCTCTCTCTCTCTCTCTCTCTCTGGTGTTTGTGAATTGTTATTATAGAAAAGAAGCATATAAATAGATGAATGTAGTCCATACACCAATATTGTATTTTAATAGTGTGGTGTTGATGATCAGTATTGGAGATGGACGACTTTGAAATTTCATGGTCAATTGCATACTAAAGAGAGAGACCCTGACATGTGGAAAGGCAGAACCTCACACGTTTTGCTAGAAGTAAAATTTGGTTTGCTGTAGGTGAGTTTGAAACATGTTGAGTATTAAAGGTTATGTGATTGCTTAATCAGTGTTAACACTGATTAAGTCCAGTTTGCTTGAACTTTTGTTTGAAAAGGTCAGTGTAATATAATATCTGAAGTGAAATTGGAAAAAGGCATTAGTCTCAAAATCTCGCCTACAAAAGAAAACTATATTTAGAAGATTTTGAGATTGTATAGTTAAATTGTCTTATTATTATTTTTATTGTTCATGTATAGTTTTACCTTTTAATTTTTTTTAGATATAAATTTATTTTATTATTTAAATAAAATAAAACAGACAAAATAAACTATATCAAATGATCAAATAGAAGCACCATGCACTGATAATATCTATTTCATAGGAGAATTAAACTAATATTTATTTTACGTTTCTCACTGTTTATAGTTTCCAAAAAAAAAAAAAAAAAAACTTGTATTGAGAAGACTTTGTTCTTTGTTTAGTTTGGCTAATTTATTATTTTGCTGATTTATTTATTTTATTTTATTTGTTAATGTATAATTTTTCCTTTTAAATTTTTTAAGATAGAACTGAATTTTATTATTTTTATTACTATTTAAATAAAAAAATACAAAATAAACTATATCAAATGATTCTATCAGAGGCACCATGCACTAATAATATATAACATCTAATTCATAGGAGCATCAAATTGATAATTGAATTCTCACAATTACGTTTCTCACTATTTATGGAATTTCGTAGGGCAGAAATTGCATAATTGCATTATTTATCCTCATAAATATGGAAATATATAGATGATGTCACATTGTCACTATCGTCTATATCTGATTCTTGGTTTAGTGGCAGAGCCAATATTTTTTCCTAAGAGGGGCCAAGCTAAACATAATAAAATTTTTAAGAAAAAGAAAACTTTTACGATAAAAAAGTTGTATCGAAGGTTCTTTTATGGTACTAAAATCATTAATAATTGATTCTAAATGAAACTTTTTAGCAATTTTTTTTCTATATTCATAATTAAAAAATCATTCAAAATCTCATGTTTCATAATTAAGAAAAAATATCTATTTGCTTAAGTTCACATCTTGGAGCCTTTCTAAGGTGTTCAATATCTAAAGTTTTAGCATTAGGGGTAGAGGATTGAACTGTAATTTTTAAATCTTGAATATTTTATTCTCTTAAATTTAATATGCATAAATTGTCGGTGTTTATTTCACAAATTATTCACACTTTAGCAGAAGCCAAGTGAAGTGGACAACGTCTACGGAGGTCATCCATAGCCAACTGAAGTTTTAGAGTTAGAAGAGCTCTAGTAAAATCAACGTGGCCAAGCAAAGCTGATATGTGTAATGGAGTTTCATTGAAAGGGGTCAATGAAATTTTATCAAGGATGTGTGGATCTTTCTGGATCAATCTGTGCACCCTTTCTCTGATGCGTCATGGAGTTCTGTTATATTCTCATCTTCCATCCTTACTTCCATTTTCCTCTCCAAATATTTTGTGACTATAGTCTGCCTAGAGTAGAATTATAACATAAATAAATGTATCTAGTCCTACCAGGGATATTCTTATCCATTGCAACCCTACCACGGAAAAAACTTAGGTATTCAGTATTGTCCTCCACCACAATTTTTTGTCAATACATGGGAGGGGCATCAGTGAAATTTGTACTAAGCTTCCTAGCAAGACAAGATGTCGATTGTAAATATGTTATGAATCTTATACTTTGCTAACCTACCACAATTTTGTCTCAATATATTAGAGTTAAGATTACTAGCAAGAAAAGATGTGGGTTGTAAATTTCCAGGTGTTCGATAATAATCAGCAGTGTGGTTGGCCCTAATAATTCCTTCCTATCAAGACAAGATGTGGGTTGTACATCATATGGTTTATTTTTTCTCAAAAAAAAAAAAAAAAAAAAAATCTTTAGATTCCTGATATAGGAGTATTTAACTTGGATAAGTTCTACTCCGAAAGCGATTAGTGCAGGAATGATGCCGATCGATCTTAATCAGTCAAGTCAGTAAACATTGGAATTTTGCTAAATGGCTTGCCAATATATGACATTTTGTGTTTCAAAACTGACTATTTCTTGCGTATCAGAGCTTCTCATTCCCCCAGCATTTAAAATAGGGTTGTCAATTTGGGTTAGCGTGTCAGGTTTGTGTTGTGTTGAGGTAAGGGTATTTAACTAAATGACTCAACCATAACCTGACCCATTTAATAATCGTGTCATAATCCTTCAATCTTAACCCGACTTGTTAATAAAGTGGGTTGACTTGACCTAACCCATTTGACATGTTTAATAAACAAGTCGTGTTGGGTTGACACGAATGTAATACAACTCATTTCAACCAGCATAATATTTAATATAATATCCATCTAGAAATAATATATATATATATATATATATATTTTTTTTTTACATCCTAAAAATAGTGCATACACTTTAAGTCTTTAACCTACATTCAAAATAATATAGTTCAGCAAAAATATAACATTCATCTATAAATAGGTTCTTCACACTCCAAAAGAAGTGCATACACTTCAACCCAAATCTAAAACAACATAGTTTAACAAAAATAACATAGTTCAACAAAAATATAATATCCTTGGAACTTGCCAAATGTTAGATATCAATATTGAAAGAATTGGAGTAAATAATAGATTAATCCTAACTATGACTACGATTATCATCCATTGAGAGAGAGAGAGAGAGAGAGAGAGAGAGAGAGAGCAATAACCGATTTGAGACTTTGAGTTTAAGAATTGCACATGAGACTATAAGATAGTAGATTGAATAGTATGACTGAAATAAAAAAGTAAAACTAAATATTTATAAGAAGGTTTAGAGATCCAGGGTTTGTAAGATTTAGAGATCTAGGGTTTGCAAAGTTTCAATTTCTAATTATATCCCTTGTAAGTTTTTCTAATTACTCACTTTTCTTTTTAAATTTAAAATATATGTTGGATATAAAAGGTAGTTGACAAATCTAAAATAAAATGAATATTTATTTGTTATACGAGTTAAATATGTTGTGTTAAGTGGGTCATTTTGGGTTGACACTAATAAATTAGCGTGTCAAACAAGTCTATTGCTGGTTATGCAAGTTGACCCGCTTATAACATGTTTCTTATCGTGTTGCTTTTAAGTCGACTCATTTATGATCCAAACCCATTAAGGCACAACCTTAACCCACTAAAACATATGTCGGGTTCGTGTCGTGTTCGCGGGTTGAGTTGAACATTGACACCCCTAATTCAAAACATTGTATTATCTAGAACTCAAATAACGTACTTTGTGGGTTACAGTCGAAAGTACTATAGAAGAGACAGCCATATGATAAGCCTTAAAACACCATAGTTATGAAATCAATTTTTGTAATTTTCATAATTTGGGTGATATGAACACCTTGAGAACTAAATTAAGCATTAAAAAAAAAAAAAAAAACCAAACTGTTAAAAATAACTATAAAGGAGAGAAATTCAAGAGGTTAGACTGAGGTTTAATATATTATTGTGATAAATAATTATTTAATAATTGTTATATATATATATATATATAAAAGAGAATGAAGGTCCGAACTTTATAATCTTAACTAAACCAGCCACCCAGCTTAATACAACATCAAGTGCAGATAATATTTCAAAACTAAAAATAAAATATAGTTTGTCGCAATATTTCCAAAGTTGATATAGTGAACCAGCCTCCCAGCCTAATGCAACCATGATTTTTTTAGTAGAGTTTGTAATATGCTTATGTTATAATTTCATTTTTCATAATTTATGCATGTGTGTTTTTTTGGTTAAAAAAAAAAAAAAAATCCGACCATATCACAATTTTAAAAATGAAGGGGAAAATCAAAATAACCCCAAACTTATCCTTAGCGGAACATATATAATCTAATTTTCTTATTCATGGAGTTTAATTTTTGAGGTGCGGACACTAGGTTTTTTTTTTTCCTTGGGCCTGATCACCACCCCATCCCTTGGGGGTGTCTTGGCTACGGGTGATGTATTATTTGTGTGTAACGCGCATGTAAGTGTAACACTATGTTGTTTAGATAGTTTCGTGGATCAAGTCCTTTTAGGCTTTTACTATTTGGTAAAGAGTATTTTTAATGCTATCTATAAAGTTAACATGTGCATATCCTCATGACGTACATGAGGAATATCACAAGGAAAACAAAAAATCAATCCAAGCAAAGATGGAAGCAATAGATAAAACTCCTCACACATTCATCAGTTGTACTTAACTAGTCTAATACCCATATATTTACATGCATGCAATAACATATTTCATAACTTATTCAATAGATTCAATCACTTCACGCATATATCTATGAGCAAAGAGACTGATCATGTGAATAAATCAATATGAAAGAATCTATGTACACCCAATTAAACAGTCATTGAAATATTAAATTATATACCCATAAATTTCATAACATGTAATTGTATATATCAAGGCATACTCAATGAATTTTCACACACATGTTTAGATTTATGAGCAAATTAAGGAATCAATCATGTATGGACGTAGTCCAAGCAAAACAATATTATATTACTACACACTTAAACACCTAAATTTTCTTTTAATCATAGGTATAAGGATTAGATTAAGTGCCTACGTAGTGGAAGGTCTTGAAGGCCGGTTAGGTTGAACTAAATTTATTTTTTTCAAGGGGTTAATATAATAATATCTGAAGGGAAATTGAGAAAGGTTTTAGATTCAACTCTCGCTTACTTGCAGATGAAAATTATATTAAAAAGAGTTTATCTATTGGAAGCACCATCCAATAAAATTAATATATACTTCAAAAGAGTTTTAAATTAATAATTTAATTCATGTATTTCATTTTGGGATGTTCCAACTTTTTTTTTTTTTTTTTTTTTTTTTTTTTTTTTTTTTTTTTTGTTTCTAAAACTAGAAAGCCATCAATTTACTGAGTTTTCTATTATGTCCATACCAAACACAAGCACTTTAAATGAATTTTTTTTGAGAACTTTGTTTAAGGGTAATTTTGAAACTTGTATCTTTTTAATTAAGAGACACAAGATAAGAAATGAAGTTCTTTTAAAAAGTTATGTTTTCTAAACAAAACCAATAATTTGGGATAGAGGCATTTTTTAGTATTTATGAAATTTTGTAGATATAGCATAAATAAATGTTTCATCAAGTTTTATAAGATTGAGAAAAGAAATATATTTATGGTAGAAATTAATTTAGAGAGTTAGATATCACATTGCATAATTGCATTTTCTTAACCTAATAATGGGTTTTTAGATTGCCAAGAGTCTTGTAACTTAACTTATTGACACTCTTAGGATGTTATGACATTTAGAGTTCAAATTGACACTCCTAGGATATCATGATATTTAGGGTTCAAATTTCTCTTATCCGTTGTAATGATCAAATTAAAAAAAAAAAGGGGGGGGGGGGGGGGGGAGAGGTTGGATCCTGATAAATAGGGAATATTTACTGTCTAATGTACAAAGGAGGTTTATTATTGCTTTTATTATTAGAACAAAAAGTTAAAGTTTATTAAAAAGAATATTGAATAAATTAATAATAATTTTTTCTTAAATTTTCAGAAAATCTTGGTAGTAGAATTTTAATTGGAAGTATTGAAACTTTGACAATATAGTTTTACTTAGAATAATTAGGAGAATTGTTTTAATGTACTTATAGCATGTTACATAATATAGTGAGAAAATAATGGGGAAAAAAAATATAAAAAGGAGAGAGCATGGTGTGACTATAATGTGTAGGTCTCAATTACTTTTATTGTATAGCTATGATATAATTTGAAATGAATTTTTATAATATTCATTTAGGTGAATTACACGCCCTTCCTTGAAGTTAGTCTGAAAAGTAATGTAGACCGCTAGGTTAATTTTTGAGTGGAATTAATGAACTTATTAAATTAACCGATTATATTATTCAACTTATTTTTGGTTAATTATAGATTGATAAAGTCACCAATTTAAAAAGCAATAGTCATTATAGTAATTAATACAAACAATTGGTGGCAAAATTTAAAATCTGTGGATGCATCTTGCTAGAAAATATTAGCTCATTAGCATAGACTCAAGCTTAATACTACTTTGTTCCCAAGCCCCCATTCCCCCCCCCCCCCAAAAAAAAAAAAAAAAAAAAAGAACTAATTGAATTGAAGTTTACACCTGAATCATAGCCACGATCCTAGATTCTAATCATACCCATGATGTGACCCTGTGATTAGCTCTAAGCTTTGGACTCTTCTATTCTAAATTTCATCCATGAATCGCGTTTGTGACTCTTAATACCATCCTGAATGTTTGATCTCCAAAGTAAACATGTATCGGGATGGATTGGTGGCTTCGGCCTTGATAATCAATCATAAACTGTCTTCAAATCTGCTTTTGATAGTCTCAGTTGAACTAATGAACCATCATACTACGTTGAAATTCAAAACTTGATTATTAATTTGTAGTGTAAAAAATTCTTCTCTCCACCAACTTCTAAAACCTCCTTTTATTATTATTATTATTTGTTTTTTGCTTGATCAAAATCCTCCTTTTTATTTGTACCTTGTATATACTCGTGCCAAAGTTTATAGCACACGTAAGACCTGAATCATCAAAAGCTTGAAGAATGGATAACCCAATACGAAATTTATGGGGTTTAGTAAATAAAAGAACCACAGAAAGCGCCAACCATAGGATGGGCCTTAAAACACCATAATGATCTGAAATCAAATCTTGTAATTTAGGTAATATGAACACTAGCACTACCACTGGAACTATAATAAATTTATCTTTAATTTTTTTCAGTAAATTTTTTTTGACACGAAAATTTTTACTTAAAATTTCGGAAGTATTTATATGAGCCGTCCCTTAAAATTATTAAGGTTTTAAAAACTATAAGTTTTACTTTGTATTTTGGCTCAAAGTAGGGCTTACAAAAACAAAAAAGTACAGGCAAAAAGAAGAAGAAGCTAAAGAAAAGAAAAAAAAAAAAAACACTTAAGGAGAAGCCAGTATAGTACTAATCTGGCATTGATGCTCCTTAAGACCACAGAACTGTCTATGTCAGTTTCTTTGAAAGATACTTCAAAGTTTAATTGTTAATATAAACAAAAATGCTACAGTCTCAAGATTCTCAACAATTGAGTTGGCGAATGCCATTTACCCATGTAGGGATGGACTTCTGTATCTTCCTTCTATGCTGTACAAAGTTACATATATATAGAGCAAAACAACCTAGGTATCGGCAAGCACTATTGTGGATCCATGCAAGAAGGTAATGCTTGCATTTAATCTTGATACGCTGCGTGACAAAGTTGATCGTGGCCATGTACCAAAACCTAAAGCCACGCATATATGTGCCTAGGTTGACAATGCATGCAAAAAACAAATATGTATTTAAGGCTTGAGAGAAAATCAAGCTAACCTTCTGACACAATTAATATCTCTACTTCATCACAGAAACTCATAAAATGCAACCAAATACATATGATTGTACTTTGAATTTTCATTCCCAGCAAGAAACATAAAGGTAGGAAATAGAAAAAAGACAAACACAAAATGACATTCCAAATTTGGAAAGTAGCCAATTTATTACACCAATCTGGTATGATCGCTAATGGAAGACGACGCAACCTGTCATGCACTTTTCTTAAATGGAGATTAACATTTCAACCACTTACTAGTAGGATTTGCAGTCTTCCATCTTAGAGATGAGCCAATCCAATCTGTTCTTCCAACAAGTTAACGCCTTTACACATGTAGAGATGAGCTTTATGATTTTCCTTACCAGCCAATGCATTAAGCGAATAGTGTGAACTAGTTCCACAACACCCATCAGACATACCAAAACACCAATTGGTACCGATATCAGAAGCCCATATTCATTAAAAAGATCCGCTGGGATTTGCATACTTAATGCCTGTGCATGGGTCAAGCCCACGAATAAGACAGTGCTACAAATGGCATATGTCAAGATGTTTGTTTAGACTCTTTTTTAAAACATATTAATTTAACCTAACTCAAGTAGGTACTTAGGTTACTTATGAGATATAGGTTAAACACATGCAAATATATTACTTAGTGTGGAAAGTAAAGAAGACAGTAATATGATGACCTAGAAAAACCATCGAAACTAATTATTTTGAGGTAAAAAATTTGGAGAGGATTTAATCTAACTATTCTCAAGGTAAACAAATTCACTACGATAAAATGGAAAATTATAATAAATTTAAATCCTAAATCTAAAGCCACCTCTGGTAGAACATACTCACATGACCACGTGCAGTTTCGAATATACAGACTCTTCTATCTTGAATCTATTGTACACAAAAAATCAAATTTGTGACTTTGAGATCCCACTTAAAGGTTTAGATCATCAACACAAACACTCCAGTTTATGACTCTAAGACCACCCTTGAAGGTTTAAATCTCTAGCACTTTTGTTGACTAGTGATGGCAACAACTTCTACAATACCAGATCTTGAGTTTCTTTAAGGAATAATACCAGTAAAAGATTTGAGAGAATTTTGGGTACAAAAATACTAGATCTACAATAGAAGGCAAAAGATGCACTATTCTCTCTCTAAAAACCACTCCTAGGGTTTGCTTATAATGTTTTTCAAATACTGCAAAAAACAGATCGTGATTTGGGCTTCAAATAGACAAGTTGTGAGCTTTTTATGTTTGGTATTTTTGCTGATATGTGACTTTCGATTGATTGAACAAAAATTGAGAGCACCAGATTGCATCTCCTTTTTTTCATCCTAAACTTGAGTTTTTTGTATTGGACTTGAAAGTACACCATTTTTTTTTTTTTGAGAAAAAAAAATGGGGGCCTTTATAGTTATATTACTCCCTTGGGCAAAGCACATAGACTTAGCAATGTGATACCTCCCAACGGACTCTTGCGGGCAGCGGGACTCAAACCTAGGTGTGTTGCACGAAGCGTCCAAACCTTACCCACTCAGTCAATCCCCCATTGGCGAAAGTACACCATTTTAAAAAAGTACACCATTCTAACTTAATGAAATTTACTTTTTGTCATGGTTTGCCAACACTACAAACTCAAAGTTTAACAATCTCCCCCTTTAGCAATCCGTGACAAAACTTACATACAACATAATACTCATATACAATAAAATGCCCAAATACATTACAAATCCCAATCTAAGACTTCAAACCTAAAAGTTGCTAGAAGAGGTAAAAGATCTTGATTGAAATATACCTGTCTTTCCTGAAACACTCACAAGAGCACATCAATGCGTGTGTGAAAATAAAGACAGATAAATAATACGAATAAAACATTGTGATTCATAAAACAAATAGTTTTGATATCAACTTGTTGAACACAACTAAGAAAATATAAAACCATGAGCAAACTAACCCTCCCCCTAAGTTAGATACATCAAAATTTTATATTTTCTCCCCCTTTCAAAAACAATTTCATCTCCCCCTAAATAAAAACAGTTAAAGACCTTTTTCCAAATTTCTTTTATTTTTCTCCCTTTTTGTCACGTATTGACAAAGACAACTCAATTTGAAGGTAAAACATCAAACATTCACAACAGATGATAAGAGAAAATAGAGAACTAAGGAACCACAAAAGAAATAAGTTCTATCGAAAATAGAGGCAACTCCTCATATGAAGAGGAACAACTCCCCCTATGAGCAATATATGTTTTAAAAACAGCTTTCCCCCCCTATAAAAAAAAAAAAAAATAGGAAAAACAAAATAAGTTTTGGAAAAAATAGGTTTGGGGAAAATTTAGAAGGTGGGGAAAACTAAAAAGATACAAACCAAACTAAAAAAAAAAAATGTAAAGATACACATGAATACAAATATTCTCTCTTTTAATAAATGCAAACTTGATATGGCTATGTGACCCATAAACTGATGCATGCAAACATTAATCCAGGCACAATCAGTTACAACTATGTAATATAGATCTCTATGATATAAAAATTCAGCATGCACTATGTTTTCATGTGTCACGGTATTTTGAACTCAAATCAACTTCAAAAGTAGATAAAATATTTGCCCATTTATTATCCTTCATATCTCTTAAAAGAATTGCCAATTTTTAGCAGTTCACACATTTGGAAAAGTAGCATATACTAAAATGTATAGAATTAAAAAAAAAAATAATCAATCAATTTTTTAAATCAAGTTGAGTACCCAATTTAGCAAAATGTATGCGTGTTGTGTGTGAAACCAGACTATGAGAGATATGATTGCAAAAATGCAAGATTGATAAAGAAAAGAAAATGCAATGCATGTGAATCCTATCACAAATGACGCATGAAAAGACTGATCAAACAAGAATCTAAAAACTGAAAATTTTCTAGTTTTAATCGGTCGAACATCGATTGAGAGAGTTAGAGAGTTTTGAACAAAAAGCTCACAGTTTCGATCGGTTGAGGGAGATTTTCGATCGGTCGAAGCAGTTAAAAATTTTAAAACTTTAAAATTTGAAAATTTTATGCAAAAAACAACTTAAAAGTAGTTTTTAAGGCTCAATGCAGATGCACATGATCCAAAAAAGTTTTAAAAATATGATGCCTCTTAAATGCAAATATCAAAATCAATCAAGAAGTAAAAAACAAATATTTCAAACTTCGAAGCATATTTTTCTTCAAATTCCCAACCATAAAAAAAAAAAGGGGTATTTGCACATCAGTTCATATGCAATCAAAGATAACCAGATTAATCAACACACACAATCTCATGTACTTAATTTAGCAAATATTTGCATGTAGTGTGTGCAACTAGCAAGTATATAAAATACAGAAAATATGATAGGTAAATAGTAATTAAACAAATTTTTTGTAAAATCAATCACATTGGTTTGAAAGTGACTATTACCTAAAGAGTTATATCATATAACTCCCACATTTCATAGAAAACATGCTTGCAATCATGTAAATGCATTTTTTTTTCTTTTCTTTTTCTTTTGATGTATTTTTTTATTATAAATTTTATAAATTATTATTTTTTTGTTTCTTTTGAAAATTACACCTCGTTTAATTTTTCTGTGCAAGTGCTACATCTTACTGATTACAACTTTTATAATTTGCACATAGGTGTTCATGATTGAGGAGTAACAGTGGTAAGATAGTTATTTATGTCTTTTTCCTAGGATTTTTTAGTCTATACAATTAAAAGAATGTGACATCAAAATCAAAATTATTTGTTTAAAAAATATAAACGACTCACACTATATAGCACAAATTAACAAAGTGCAAATATAAGCCTATCAAAGTTAAACAAGATACATAGTCATATATAAGTGATGTACATCCTTCAAAAAAAAAAAAAAAGGTCCAAGTTCATTTTAGCAAACATGGTATAAAATCCTAAACAAAGGACATATTAAAGACTTAAGACAGTAAATATCGACCCAAAAAAAGAAAGGAAGATGAAAAAGAAAAGAAAATATTGTTGTTAATTGAACACGGGTGTGTACTCTGTGACACTGCCACATCAGCTAAACGCAATTTTAAGACACAATTTCCAAATTTTAAAATTATAACTGAAATCGCACGAGGTATGCGACAGACATTAACCACAAAAAAAGAAAAAAAAAAAAAGAGGGACTGAAGAGTGAAACCTTGTGGTTCCATCGAAGAGAGGAGGGGGGTTCAGAAGTGGCTTCCAAGACGGCGGGAAGATGCTCGTTCACGGTCCTGCACAACACATAACAACGTCAGTAAACAATCCTATTCTTAATTACCACAAATTAAATTCAGAGAACCCCAAATGAACAACAACCAAAAAAAAAAAAAAAAAAAAAAAACAGTTGAGAAAAGAATTCGTGGTGATTTCAAATTCCAAGACACTTACACAGCTGCCATTGATTTTTTTTTTTTTTTGTCGTTGTTGTTGTTGTTGTTCAGAGAGTTCCGAGGTCTCAGTTTTAAGGTCTTTCTAATCTGATGCTGAATGTTATCTATATATGTTCACCGTGCTACCCTTTTTATAGGACTTCACTGATAGGAGTATAGGGCTTTTCCACTGTGATTCAGTGACGAACACGAAATGTGACTGTCATGTGGGACGAATACAGAGATAATCATCTGAATGCTGGAATTTAGGGCAGGTTAAGGCGATGGACCTTTCTCTTTAGTCTTTACCCACTGTTTGATTTGATTTTTTTAAAGGTTTATAAGACTAAAACTATATAAGGTAATAAAACCATAGGTAAGTAAGTTATTTTAGGAAATGTTTTATTTGAAAATTAAATAGTGATTAACTTTTTTCGACAACTTTTTCAATTTTTCATAATTTTTTTTTCTAAAATTGATAATTAATTTGTGCTCTAAATGTATACATTAACCAAACTCAAATCACCAAACTATATATATTCTTTAAATAAGTAGCATTACTAATATTAACAATTGAGGGCAGGTTAAGGTTATGGACTCTTCTAGTCTTTACTCACTGTTTAGATTAGATTTTTTTCAATTTTTTTTAAAATTTTTTTATGTTCGTAGTTTATAAGACAAACTATATGCATTATTTAAATAAGTAGCATAATTATATTAACAAAATTCATTTAAAATTATGTGATTAAAACTATATATTAATGATTTTTTTTTATTAACTGCCTAGTAAGTTTGAAGAAAATAGTTCTAAACCAGTTTGAAGTTAATTTTTTTTTTCTATAAATTTCTTCCTCTTTTATTCATTTAATTTTTAAAAGTAAAAATAAAAATAGGGTGAGTTCCTAAATGATTTTAAATGTAAATGTTCAAAGATTTTATATGTTCATTTCTTTAAAGTATGTTTGTTTTAATTTAAAATATCACTTTATATATTTTAATACAGGCAGAAGATTTGGCTTGCACACAAGGTAAATTGAGTTTGGGTCTATACTATTAGGTTAATATATCTCTAACAACAGTATATGGCATTGTTGCTGTTGCCCTCAACATGGGTCTCAATTTGTAATACTGTTATACGAGTAATCCAGAGGATTTTATAACAATGTAATTCTTTTCTAAAGAGTCAAAAATTGTATACTACTTTAATCTATACGTGCAAAGGGGGCGACCTGAATAATACTCCATTTAGGAGTATTTTCCACCTTGTGATGTTGCAGTGACGAACACGACTGTAATGGGTGGAAGAAAGATTATGTATAGCCCAAAGAAAAAGACCAGGTCTAGGTTGGTGGGAGAACAGAGAACAAAAAAGTGTGATAGCAATAGCATTTCCCATATAGTGGAAACCCATAAACTCAAGCCTTATTTGTTCATCTTCTTGTTCTTCAAATCTCCTCCTGTTTTGGTGTGATTATTCCCACCTTCCTTATCCTTATCTTTTTCTTTTGTTCTTTTCCTCTTTTGTCATTGTTTTGAATTTGAAAATTAACTTTGTGTGTTTATTTTAATTCTGAAGTAGTCTCGTGTAGTGCTCCAAATTCTCACAAAGAGGGTGGTCTCTATGGTGGTACCTACATGTGAGGCCCAACCCCTTTGTGAGAGCCCGAAGTGCAACTTCTGGACTATCTAAGTTTTCCTAGGAAAAAGTTGAAAGTTTCTAGTATAGTGGTAATTGACTCACCCCTTTTTTGTGCCATGTGATTTCCTCTGTACAAAAGAGGAAGCGAATATTAGTATATATAGTTTTTAATAAATGCATATTATAACAATTCTTTTTTGGTAAAAAGAAAATGTATAGGGAGAAGTAGGGTTGTAAATGAACCAAGCCATTTATGAATAACTCAGGCTCGGCTCAATAAAAAACTCGTTTATGTTTGTTTGTTTATAAATAAGCCAAACTTGAGCCTTAATTTTATTCTCGTTTAATAAATAAGCTGAGCACAAGCAAAAAAAAATTGTTCAAGAACAAACACATGAGCTATTAGGTTTGATACAAAATAATTCAACCATAGACTCTTTTATAAGTTTATATGTGTTAGTTAATATACTCATTACACATATCTTAATAATGACATAGCTAACACGAATCCACTACCCATTACCTTAATTTTTTTCCTTTTCTCTAAACTAACCAAGAACCACTTTATACTATAGTTACATTTAAAAATAAATTAATTATTTAAGTGGGCCATATATGATGCTTCCCCATCAATCATCTAAAGTAAAGTTATGAAACATGTTAGTATTTATCATTCATCATAGTTACAAACAAGTTCTAATTCTTCACCATCTAATGTGAATGTAAAAATTGTATTTTGAATAATTGTTGAAACTATAGACAAGGAATGATGAATGAATGAATTTAATTATGTAAATTTTTAATTTGAATAATGTCTAATCATGAGTAGGACTAGAAGCATGATAAAATGAGTATACTATTTTCTTTTTCTTTTTCTTAATTTTAGAGATTTAAGCATTTGATAATGTAATTTTTAAATTTCAAGCTCAAAAGCTTGACTAAAGCTCGAGTTTGAGTTCAATATTAAGTTTGAGCTTAGCTTGACTAATTAATCAAGCCAAGCCATGCCAAGCTCAAGCTTTTTGGCTTTTCGAGGCTCAAACATTATTTTTAGGCTTATCATGAGCTCAAGCCAAGCTTGATCTTTTGACTTTTCCTGACGAGCCAAGCTTGAACATGTACTACTCAATAAAGCTCGGCTTGTTGACAGCCCTAGGAGGAAAGGGCAATTCCTTGCACCTAGGGCAACTAGAAGAAGATAGACACCAACACATTTACTAGTGAGGGGACACTAAAATTCAAGACCGGAGTCTTGTTAACCCAAATCCCTTACCACTAGGCCACCTACCATGTTGGCCATAGCATAACATTTGTAATCTAGCATTATTTCCAGTTCCTTTATGTCTGACTTACCAAAATAAAAACCTCCTTTATATATGTGTGTTTTGTGCTGAATGATGGTAAAAATTTCCTTAAATTCTCAAAAAAGAAGAAAGATAAACTATGTTTTTGGTCCCTATTCTATACACCAAATTTCAATTAATCTCTAACCTTTTAATTGTTTCAATTTGGTCCCTAACTTTTCATTACCGTTTCAATTTAGTCCATACCGTTGTCTTTTGGATGAAAATTAATGTCGTCTCTAATGGCCAAAAAAAAAAAAAAAAAAAGCTTTTGTTGATGTAAAAATAAACTAAAATTCTATTTAGGCCGTTTGCCATATCAGCAATTTTCATCCAAGATATAATGACAAGAACTAAATTGATACGACATTAAAAGATTATAAACCAAATTTACTCAATTAAGATAGGGTAAATTACATATTTGGTCCTTAACTTTTACATCATATTTCAATTTAGTCCCTAAACTTTTAATTGTGTCAATTTGATCTCTAATATTTCAATATTGTGTCAATTTAGTCCCTGATGTTATATCTTAGATGAAAATTGTTGACATGACAAACAGCCAAAATAAAATTTAAGTTTATTGTCTCATCAACGTAAGCTAATTTTTTGTTTCGACCATTAGACACGTTATAAATTTTCATCCAAAAGATAACGGTAAGGATTAAATTGACACAATACTAAAATGTTAGGAACCAAATTGACACAATTGAAAGGTTAGGGATCAATTTAAAATATAGTGTATAGGATAAGGACTAAATATGTAGTTTACCCATTAAAATATAAGAGACCAAATTGAAATATGGTGTAAATGATAGAAACCAAATATGTAGTTTACTAACAAAAAAAAAAAAAGAAAAAAAAAAGCAAAGCTTACTTATAAGTAAAAGATTTTATTTATTTATTTTTGCCGTCAATAGTAAAAGAATATTTATATGGAATAAATCTAAATAGTCATTACTAAACTGTCGGGTGATTCCTTTTACGGGATTTTATTTGATATATGATTTTAGTCTAGTTTTATAGCCTCGAAGAAATTATTATACCTTTAAAAAAAGTGATAGCTTCAAACGTTGTATGTCAAATTTTTAGATGGAAAAGAAAAAAATAAGGCAAGCGGACTTATATGTGGGCAAAAATATGGTTCACACTTCACAGCTCTTTTAGCTTCAGGAATCTCCTACCAAATATGGTTCTCTTTTTTTATTTATTTATTTTATGAAGTTAATAACTTATTTATTTATGCACAAAATTTTAAATTTCTTTTTTATTTATTATTGTATTTTTACTTGTTAGAATGAGATTCCATCTCAACACACTTTTTGAGATTTTGAGAAGAATCGCTCTTTGGAGTGCATAATATGATGCAAGTTGTGAGATATCTTGACCTTTAAAATGAACATCTTACAAATGGAATTCTCATGCATGAGTCAACATATACACACACAAAAGGTCTTGAAGCACCTTTATATAACGAAAACTCATCATTTGAACACTCCAATGGTAGTTCACTTAATTGATGTAAGCGACCATTTTTGTCCTCAAGAAGATGATATAGAAACCCTTAGTTCTAATTCTAAAGTACCATATTTAAAAAAAAAAAAAAAAAAAAAAATCAGTGGTTTGATGTATATTGTGAATTGCACATAATCTGACATTACCTTCTTAGTCAACTTACTAGCAATGTATTGTTAAGTATAAATGGTGGGATTTTCAAATATTAACTAATAAAAATTATTAGGTGGTATAATATACTTGAAGACTTGAAGTTACATTCATTGAGTGTGTGAGAATATTTGCAGTGTTGGAAAAATTCAATATCAAAATGTTTCTATAGGAATTGCGAATTTCCATGTATTTTAATTTCATTTCAATTGTAATTTCATCAAATCATTAGGTTTGAGTTCAAAAGAAAGACTTCAAGTGCTACAAAAGGAATCTTAATTAAGTGAGATACAATGTGTTAGGAGAAATTTTGAGCAAGACAGTTAGATTTGAAAATTAGTTAGACAAAACAATTCACCTAAAATTCACCCAAAACTTGGTTGAGTGAGTTTGCCTAGGAATTTCAATTTTGATTTTCCCAATTATTTTTTTAGCCAACCAACCATTATTTGTAACTTGCATAAGAGCGAAAAACAATCTCTAAATTGACTTGCAATTGAGAGGAGATTCCATAGAGAGAAATTATTGTAGTCTCCATATATACCTTCATCCTCTCCAAATTGACTTGCAATTGAGAGGAGATTCCATCCAAACACCTTGATAATTCATGAGTGCATTTGATTGTTGCTAGAAACCATAGAGGGAAATCATCAAATCTTCAAGTAGTTGTGAAATATCTTAGAGATTGGGATTTGGTGTTGGCAATTGACTTGCATAACCTAGATGTCAAAAGCGGAGAGCTCAAATACAAATATCTTACTCATTCGGGAGATCTTGTAAGTAGTATTATATTACAACTATTTTCATAGTGGATTCGATTTTAGAACATGGTCTATGAGGGTTTTTCCTATTGCAGGTTTTTTTCCCGTTAATATATTGCTTGTTAGTGTGCATTTGTTGTGGGTGATTGCAGGTTTATGGTTGTGTTCGTATTATCCATGAAATCAGTTAATTAACTACTTGAACCATATTTAAAGAATTTGATAAAATTAGAAATAAGTTGTGCTAGGGATTTGCATAGCCTTTTTCAAGGTGTAAGCACACACACAAATGCATATATTTAAATATGAGGGTTTTGATTCTTACATATTTACTATTTTACATATATTTTTTCATGTATACTTTTATGTGCTAAAATGTAGGCATTCATGTATCAATTATGGATATATGTGTATAAAATAGTAGACGTAAATGAATATGTTTCCTAAACATAAACAATATTTTTTTAAGGACGGTTCTGAACCGAATGACTTATATATGTTTAAGCAATCCATACATGCTGATCAGACGCTGTCTTCAACTGGTACGTACACGGTACACACGTAAGACATAATACACTAAGAAATATTATAATAAGGCAGAAAGCCACTTATTTCTTCAACAAAAGAGAAAAAAATAAAAGACAGCCACTTATTTCACTAATTAACGTCCAATGGAACTGTGCTGGTATGTTCAGTGCTTAGCCTGAGGAAGAAAATTAGATTAAAGAGTTGTTAGCAAAAAACACACTTGCAGAAAGTAAGAGTAGAAAAGCTTCAACGAAATCAAATTCATAATTCCATGACTAAATGGTTAGTACCAAAAAGACGGCACTGTAATATTCAACGGTCAGTTTGGGATCCCTCTTTGTTGGCTTATAAGCATCAATCTTGTTCACCTCCTGCACAAGAAATTAACAAGAACAATTACCATTCAAGAACCAAGAACTCTGTCCGATACATTAGGAACTCATGCCTCCTTCAGAGCCATGTTTAAAGTTAAGAGAATAAAAAAATATATAGCATTTGCATGTATGCTCCGCCGTAAAGATTAATGAATAAAATGAATTCGCTAGTAACTAAATGGAGGACAAAATTACTTTACAAGTTGTAAATCTTAGACTACTAGAACGCGCAATTGCCAATAAAGAATAAACATCATATGTGTTTTAATTTAATTACCTCAATCCACTTAGTAAGTTTAGGCCTTCCTGCAGTGATATCGTAATTCCACACTCCTGAAAGGAAGGCTTGGAATTTTTCAACAAACGGGATGTAAATTATCTCCACCTGAAGATCACATAGTTTCACTCATGAATTAAAGGAGCAATTGTAGAAAATATCGTTTAATAAACATATAACTGGTTTCCACTTTCCACATCTATATATAACTATATAAAATCATTTTCTAGAGCATAGGTAAAATAAAATTTGAATCTTTAATATGTTTAAAGAGAATGTACCGAGGTCAATATATACAAAAAAAGGCACGCATCACAGCACCAACGAAAGATCAAAAACATAGTTGAGAATTCAACTTACCAAACTGAGCTCATGGCCAAGGAAGAAAGGCCCATCATTAAATTTATGTAGAGCATTCTCTAGGTGGTCAAAAGCAGGACCTGATGCAAGTTTAAGGTTTTAGTGAGCCCGGCTTCTATACAAAATGGTGTAAAGACTCAAGAGGCAGCAAGTTTTAAGTCTTACCGGCTTCTCTGACTGTGTCTCCTTTGAATGATGCGAACACTATCTTGTTGAAGGTATCACTGTAGGTTATCAGTTCTTCAGCGAACTCTTTTTTAGCAGGAACCTACAGTCATGTCATAACTTTAGAGTCAGATTCCAAGGGAACTATAGAGCTTTTATGAAGGGCATAATGAATTATGCAAATCTTACATTGGGGTAGGGAAGAGAAGGCCCTTCAAAGTTGCTGTCTACATATTTAATCAAATCAAGGCTCTCCCCAATGACTTTGCCATTGTGTTCCAAGGAGGGTACCTGATAATATATTAAAAAAAAAAATTGATAATAAATCAAGAAATTCAAGCAGCTCAATGAAGTGTGCATTAGATAGGCATTTAAATGTATCACCTTGTTTTCATGGTAGACTTTCTCTTTGTACCAAGCAGGCCTGTTCTGAAGGTCAATTGGAACTAATTTTATCTTGTCATGTAATCTCTGCAATCCAAATATTCACCAACTTAAATATTAAGTAAAAAAAAAAAAAAAAAAATATCTCAAGAAAGGAAAATGACAGATGATCCCAGAAGGGCTAAAGGGTCAGTCTCTTAATTGAAATAAGAAGCTAAAAAAGCAGTATTGAATAACTTAAGTTGAAGTCTAGAAACAAATTAATTAAGAAATGAGAACAAAGAGGACAAAAAGTGATGAAAATAACCTTATAGTTCCTGAAGATCCACACACGCTGTGCAAATGGGCATGTATAAGCGATGTACAACCTTCAAAAAAAGGTCCTAGTTCATTTTGGCATACAAAGTAAAGGTATAAAAATAAAATCCTAAACAAAGGACATAAATAAAACAAAAGAAAGTGAATATCGGACAAAAACAAACACACTAAATATAGTGAATATCCGACCAAAAAAAAAAAAAAAAGAAGCACTGGCGTGTACTGTGTGTCACGACAGTTGAATTCATGACTTCAATTGTTAAATTGTAAAATCATGATTTTACTTTTTCATAATTATGACATAGAAAAAAAAAAGAAAAAAAGAAAAAAAAAAAGAAAAAGGAAGAGATGAGTGAACCTTGTGGTTCCATCAAAGAGAGGAGGTTGCTCAGAAGTGGCAGTCAAAGGTGTGGGAAGATGCTCGTTCACGATCCTGCATAACCCACAGAACAACATTAGTAAAAACAATCTTACACTATACCACAAAATTTAGAGAACCGCAAATGAACAACAACAAAAAACAGTTGAGAAAATGGAGAATTCGTGGTGATTTCAAATTCCAAGACACTTACGCAGCTGCCATTGATAAATTTTTTTTTTTGGTTGTTGGGTGAGCTCTGAGATTTTAGTTTATAGTCTTCCTAATCTGATGCTGAATGACATCTATGTTCACCGAGCTACCCTTTATATAGGACTTTTCTGCCTTTCTACCTGCTTACTGATAAGGTTGTGGACTCCTCTTTGGTCTTTAACCATTAGATTTGATTATTTTTCTTGGGTCAATCATATAGTGAATATTTTATGCATTCAAGTATTCCAAATTTTAATAGGAATAAACAGCCCAAATCCAAAAGGATTATGAGCTTTTACCTTAATCCCTTGCTTGATTGAAATGGGTGTTGAGGCGGTTGGAGGTCAAGGTTAGGTTGCCTAGTGGAGCCGTGGTGGTGAGGAGCAGGTGGGAGTGTGGGGTTAAACTTAAATGGGTTGGTAATTGTGGAGAGGGTATCGTAGAGGGGGAGGGGGAACTTGTGGCTGAAAATGGCTAGCACCATTTAGGGCAAAAAGACCTTAATTTCCTATAAAAATTCTTTTATATTCAGTTTTGGTCCTTCCCTTTATTTTATTTTTGTTCACTCTACCCCTTTTTATTTTTATCCTAAATGGGTGTCGTGAATTGTGATCTTTTTATTTTTTATTTTTTTAAAGAGTTTTAATTTATAATTCTATTTTTGGTAATAACTATTTATTGTCAAATTAAGATATCAATCAATTTTTGGTATTAGCTAGAATTGAACTTCAAACCTTTTATTTAATCATTAAAAACTTGATTACAACTAATTTAATAGGGTGCTACAGTTACGTGAGAAGAAGCATAAATAGATGCATGTAGTGGACCTACCAATATTATAACCCACTTCTTGTCACTTGAGCATTCTATGCACTATTACGTACAGTCAGTACATAAGAGTTGAGAGTTATAAACCACGTGACATTTACAACTACTCAACCAGTACATACTCCCAATCCATGCACTATTATATAGTCACATTTCATTAATGAATTATACTCCATAATTAGTTTGTGAGTATTTATAGCTAATCTCAAGATTTTGAGATTAAGATTTTCCTGCTGTTGTATAAACTTGGAAATCGATCATGTCGAGCTGCACACTAGCCTTATATGAATTAAGAAAATTCCCAAGTAATTTATATATATAATTTTTTTAAAATTCCTATTTAAATTAAATAATCAATATCTCAAACCAATAAGAAAATAAATAAATCAAACACAAAAATACCAAGTGAAGGACCAAATGTAGCAGCGTGAAGAGGGTAATGTAATGGGAGTCCAACTCAATTGTCAGGTAGGGTTTTAGAACAAGAAGAGCTCTAATAAAATAAATGTGGGTCAGCAAAGCTGGTATAATTAACGGGGTTTCATTCACAGTGGTCAATAAAATTTTCTAAGGATGTGTGGGTCTTTATGGATGAATCTCATGTTATAACTGATCAACCTTTTACTGATGCGTTTTAAAGTTCTATAGATCATATTTGTTATCTATATTTCTGATGATGCACAAAATCGTCAATGACCTGATCATCCTTACTCATGCGGGGTGGCAAATGGGTGGGTTGGGTCGTAAATGGGTTGCGTCATAAATGGGTTGGCTGTGTAATTATCCATTTATCCATTTATAACCCATTTATATATGAATTAATTATCCATTACCCACCCAACCCATTTAGTAAGTAACCTGCCCATTTAACCCAATATGACCAAAATAAATAAATAACTTGTTAGTACTAGATTATCCCATTAAGTTAGCAACTTTAAAATTTCTCATAAACCAAACAGGACCCTTGAAAATTAGATTAAAATCTTTTAGCTTTATAACAACATCAACCAGTTCATTTTCATTTATTTTCCCAAACTTTCTCACAAATCAAATAGAACTTCTCCTCACCCAGACCAATACCTAGCCAATCAAACAATCTTTTAAGCAAACAAACAAGTACTCATAAAACTAACTTGAACTTTAGTCTAAACTCTGAAATACAGTTTTTCCCTAATTTTCTTAAAACTTTCTCCGCAACCAAACAGAAAAACTCGAAAAATGAAAAGTAAAAAAAAAAAAAAAAAACTCATGTGCCTCATGTTCGACCCTCCTTCTTGAACTTTTCGTACAAATCTTGATCTTCTTCTTTGTCATTCTCAATGCCAAGCCCTTCATCGTTGTTGTTGTTGTTTTCATTGCTATCAGAGTCGTTGACTTAAGGCTTAGCCAAATGACCTTTCTCCACGGCATCCATGCGCTTGAAATGGACCCAAGAGGAGATAAACCTCAAAATGGGCATGGATCTCGCTCTCTGCAGCTCCATGCGGTACTCTTTCCTCAGCTTCTCCATCTTGTGACGGCACTGCATGGCGGTCTTGGGAGGAGACGCGCGTAGTGGAGCAGCGACGAGCGACCGAATCCGCCACCTCCTGCCAGTGGGTCACCTTCAGATTCCTACGCCGGAGCAAGTACCATTTCTTGCGATAGGAGTTGATCAGCGCGACAATCTCTTCAGCTTCATGCGATACTGTTTACTCAACTTCTCCATCTTCTGACGACATTGTAAGGCGATCTTGGGAGGAGACGCACGTAGCGGAGCAGCAATGAGCGACTGAATCCGCCACCTCCTGCCAGTGGGTCATCTTCAGATTCCTACGCCAGAGCAAGTAACATTTCTTGCGATAGGAGTCAATCAACGTGACAATCTTGTCGTGGGACCAACACGGCGAAAGCAGGCGCTGCGAGGTGGTGGAGGGCTAGGGTTGAGTTTAGGGCTAGGCCTAGATCGGAGTCTCAGTAGGGGTCTAGGGCTGAGCCTAGAAAATCTAAGGGAAAGTGTTTGGGGTTAGAAATATAGATGTGAAAGTGTTTAGGAAACTGTTTGGCTACTGAGAAAATCTGAGGGAGAGTGAGACTGAGGGCTTTGGGCTTAGAAATCTATTTGTTTAAGTTTTTAGATTTTAGAAGGGTTTAGTGGGTTTATTTAATTTTAAATTTTAGATGGATTTAGTTGGTATTAGTAGATTTATCCATTTAGACCCATCTAATTAAATAACCAAATGGGTATTTATTCATTTAACCTAAATACTCAAATGGATTGAGTTAAGACTTATCCAAATAAAGTGGGTAATGGGCGGGTTTATGGATATGGATAAAAATTTCCACCCCTACTCGTGCCAATGGATGTACTTGAAGAACACAAACAAAGAAAACCTATAGAGAGCACTGGTGGGGTGCTGGCCAAAAACCCTCTAAAAGTTAAGTCAGTGATAAAAAAATCTCTATAAACTCAAGAATGCAAGAGCTAGAGAGAATTCACACATCTGAGTAGGTTATAGCCAGGTGCTTATATAGTGGTGGAGAGTTGACCTGAATCCCATGTATCAAGGGAGTTTCCTTATGGGGCAGATACGAAGTTAAAGGCCCTTTGATCATAGGGCTTCTCTTCTCATGTATGGAAGATTTGATTGTGCAATAGGGTATTTAGGCATGATGTGTAAGTTATTTCCATGTAGAGGCATATAAGTGGGAAGCATGCAAGTGCCATGTGGAAATTTGGGACTGAAACTTGTCGGGATAGGCTAGGACTCATATGGACCAATGTTGGCATGTTGGTTTACTATGTACCCGACGAGCCCAAGGCTTGGGATGCCTCCATGGTGATTAGTCATGGGGGCAAGCCCAATGGGCCTCATAGGCCTGTGGGCCTTTGACGGTCAGAGTGAGCCTTATCATTCTTTTGGGTCAACAGGTCAAAAACGTCCTCATCAATTTCCATATTTTCCAATATTTTGTGATACTAGCATGTAGTATAGAGAATAAGTGGAATTTTTTTTTTCTTTTAATTTGTTTTTTTTTTTATTGTACAAAAAGAAAAATTCAAACGACTATATATTCATCCAAATTTTTTTTAACATAAACCAAATATAGTGAACGTTACATTTTTTGTGAGTTTTTTAATATTAATATTATATCACTCGTATATACACATGAATGGTTTTTTTATTTTTTATTTTTATCTTAGGTAAAATGTGTATGTATGTTCGAGACTTCGAGTGTACATGCATGTGTATGTAAATTTTTCCCCCAGTTCCAAATCCTAACTTCTCTTTTGCACAAAAGGAGAAGTACTATTTGTGATTTAAATCAATGTTTGTTTAAAAAGAAGTCAAATTGTCTGCTATAAGGGATTTTTTTTTTTTTTTTTGAATTATGAATATAATAAAAAATGTTACAAAGAAAATCACCCACCGAAAGAAAAAAACTGACGGAAAATTTGAATCATTTAAAATTACATGAACTTACATATATATATATATATATATGGAAGAAAAATACAGTTATGGTTCAGTATCGTTCTATTACAATGTAGTATATTTCTAGTTTCTGACACTAACAGAGGCGCAGACTAGATCCCAAAATGTATCCAATGTCTTTTAAATGACACACTAGCCATGAACCTGTACTTGTAATTACAAATATATGCTCACCATTTGTGTATACAAATATATACTCATACTAGCCTAAAAAAAATTCACCATTTGATTTACAATCTAGTCGCTAGTTGAAATATATAGTCTTGGGCTAGAAATTCAGTGGCCCACCCACACCCCACCCCCACACCAACCCCACCCCCCAAAACACACACACACACATATGGGACTTAATTTCAAGTGCC
Organism: Quercus variabilis; assembly: GCA_030445155.1. Lineage (NCBI taxonomy): Eukaryota > Viridiplantae > Streptophyta > Magnoliopsida > Fagales > Fagaceae > Quercus > Quercus variabilis. Next base: position 8,655,454 of record CP129449.1, read on the forward strand.
TAAAAGTGAAGCTGTGCCGGGTATGCTCACATCCAATACAAGGTCCAACTCCACTAGTCCATTAACGTTACAAACGCTTGCCTAATTGGATGCTAGAGCCTTCACATTGGTTCCTAGTGCTTTAACATTTTCGTCATGACAAACAACATTGGCACCATCCTTGTAACATTAACATTACTGATTTGGTGTTAAGGGCTTGGATATTTTAGAGGAATCCCTTTGTAGAGAGGGAAAATTCCCGACCTATCACAAGCTGACACGTTACACTACCAGGTCCACAAAATACAGCCAATTACAAAACTCCACATATTGCTGCTAGGTTTTATTATCACTATTCAGAAGCCAACAAAAATTTGCCAAGTGTCATGCAATAACCAATCATGCATCAGCTCGTGCAATCAATGACATAAGCAACCTTGCACGTGTAAGCGATGACCTAAAAAACCTCGCACGTGTAAGCGATGACATAAGCGGACCAATCAGACTGTGACATGTGTCACCAATCAGACTCCGCCACGTGTCACTTATTCACCCCAAAACTCCTATAAATAGAAGCCTTCCTAAGACATTTAGGAGGAGATCAAGCCATTTGAAGCACAGGCAACATCAGAGAAGATTCAGAAGCATCAGAAGTACAGAAGTTCTGCCGGAACCAAGCTCTAAAGCCTCCAAGAACTTCAAGAACTTCAACTTCAAATACGAAGAACATTCGAAGAGAAATCATCCAAACCATCTGCCTAGATCCAAAAGTTTGTGAGAATCAAGCATAAAGTGTCTGAAAACATCAACAAATCACAAATCAGTGAAGCTCTATAGATCCAAGCTCCGAAAGCCCCGAAGAACTTCCACCATAAACCTTCAAAAACGAAGAACACATGAAGAACGTGAAGAACGTGAAGAACAAATGATTTCTAACAAGTTCATAGCCAGAGATTCATTGTAATTCTGTTTCAAAGATCTTCGATCCATCCCTCAACTAAATTGAAGGATATTTTGTGTTCAAGTCACAATCACATTACCACAAATCCAAATCAATAAGTCTTGCAAGGAGATCGAATCAGAGGATCACTCTTTTGTAATCACAGAGAATTATACCACAATCATCAATACAAATCTGCATTTGTGAAACTATTTTACTTGTTTGATTTATTTCGAACTAGAAATTTAGTCGTCTACACCCTCATTGACTCCTAACTTTAGATCCTCATCGAATGATGGATCATCGTCGTCTAAGTATATTCATCCGTTCAGGTGCTCAGCTGAAAGTTAAAATAATAATAATAATAATAATAATAATAATTATTATTATTATTATTATTATAGATTTATTTTAAAAGTTATTTATTTATTTATTTCAATTAACTACGTGGAATACTTAAAATAGGTGGCGTGATTTAATTAGACCAAGTAATTCACATGACTATATGGTATATATAATGCACTTAAACAACTACATAAGCAATTCAGCTAATGCCTCTACTGATGCATATCTATATATATAATAATAGGTAAAACAGAGAGAAAATTCAATTAAATTTCAAATTAGAATTCAATTAGAGTCTAATTTTGCGCCATGTGTCTCATCTAATCTAAATTTTAGAATTTTGTGCAAAATGAGTTAATTTAGTATAAAAATTGAATTTCAAATATAGTGTAATTTTGCGCCACGTATCCCATCTAATCTAAATTTTTATGCCAAATTAGTTAATTTAGTGTAAAAAATGAGGAGTCCAATATAATAAACCATAAAAAACATAATCATATAACTAAAAAAAAAAAAATTCAAATTTATAAGTCATATATATATATATATATTAACAGGTAAAATTTAGAGAAAATTGAATTAGAATTTGAAATTATAATCCAATTTTGCACCATGTGTCTAAATTTATGTGAGAATTACACCATAATTATTCATTTAATCGTGTGCCATGTGTCTACTTAAGTTTTTTAATCTTTGTGTAAATTGAGTTAATGAGTACAAAATACTAAGAATCTAATATTAATGAAATATAAAATTAAAAAAAAAATCACATATACTCAATAAAAATCACATGTTTCTCAAAAAATAAATAAAATAAAAATCACCACATAAAAAAAAAAAAAAAAAAATCTCCACATGTTCTATCTTATTAACAATTAGAAAACAATTATCATAAGTAGTATTAAATTTAGGTCAGAATTTTAATATGTGACTAATTACGTTTACTTTTTTTTTTTTTTTTTTTTTTGGAGGAACTAATTACGTTTACTATAAAAAAAAATATTTTGATTAATTATCTATGTGGGGCCTGGAAGTCTGATAGCCTCGGCCCATTTTGCACTCGGCCCAAAGCCCATGTCGAGGATGGAAAATTGCCCGAGGACGTTGTGTTGAGGCCTGGGCTGTGAGGACCACGCCGAGGATGATCTTGTCCTTGACAGACAAAGGACAACAGAAAGTGGGAGAACAAGCCCAATATGGGTTGTCATCTCCATAATAAATGCGCTCACCTAACCCCCTGACCACTTTAATGGAGATGTGACTCCTGGACAGGGTAACCTTGGCCATTACAAATCAAATGATTACTGATAACACAGCTGATGGGATGGATGGTCAGGAGTGAAGCGCACGGATGATCAACAGGTGGAAGAAAGGGATGGTGAGAAGATGGCTATATAAGGAGCGCCTCTGAGAAAAAAAGGGGCTCTCAGATGGATACCGAGGAGGAGTCTTGGTGAATAATCTTAATGTGCCAACCTCTAATGGGGGAAGGAGGAACCTAAGGGCATTGTCCGTTTGTTAGAGCCTAGTCCTTGAACCCACTCTCTAAAAGTTTATTATTTGAGCTTGTTAGACCGTTTTTCCTTTTAATTTCAGAAGGCATATCCAAATTGAGTCCCTACAATTGGCGCCGTCTATGGGACACCTTACGACCCATCCCCATGAAGTCCTTTGATTCTCTCCCAGCCCCATGTTGGTTGGTCGTTGGAGACAGCAACACCCGGGCATCGGACATAACGTGATCTTGCGAGCTTCCACCTTTGGACGAGCCAGGCGTAGGTCACTGCTGGTCTGAGGGATTGGCATGGGTGTGCCCCGAAGGAGAGCGTTACGTACTTCAAGGACTTTCCTCCTAACCATCGTGCACAGCACCATCATGATGACACCTAACCTTTGCCACGCCAGAAGTCTAGCGCGGGCTACAGCCATAACGGCTCTCAGCCGAGGAAGGAGGACCTTTGGCCTGTGTGTCCTTATTCCTACCCAAGGCCACCCTATATCTCCAAACCCTTATCACAATCCTGGTAGGGTTATTGAAGGGGCTCAGGGGGCTGAAGGGACGTGTTTCTTGTTTTGTTAGAGGGTTCATGGAGAGTGAGAAGGACGTTTCCCCCCGGAAAGCCTTACATAGAGGATGGAGGTTGGTGGGGATTGATCCACACAAAGTTCGAAGAAAGGGTTATCAGCGGTATTAATTCTGACCAAATTCCAAGGAGACCGTAGACCACTAGATCTACATCGATTCACGAGGATATTAATGAGAACGCATCTCACGCATCAAAATGTCAGGCGCAAAATGCGAACAGTTAGGGGACGCCTCGTGATTGAAAAGGACAGAAACTTGAGCTGAATGTGAGATTACTGCCACGTGTGAGATCAGAAGTCTGAACCACCCCTGCCTAGGGCACTGCGGGGTTAAGGGTCCGGCCCGAGGACAAACCACTTCCAATGAAGTGCAGCCGAGGACATCATCATGCCAAAAGTAAGACTCCGAGAGTCAAGGACAAACTCCTTCATTCCATATAGAAGTGTTAGATAGAACTAAGGCCTTGCATAGTCCTCGAACCCAAGCCTACGAGAAAACTAACCATTTAAATATTACCTGGGTACTAGATAGAACCAAGGTATTGTATGGTCCTTGGACTCAAACCTATGGAAAAACTAGCTACTTATAGAAGAACAGAAGTGTTAGACAGAACCAAGGCCTTGCATGGTCCTCGGACCTAAGCCTATGGGAAAACTAACCACTCAAATATACGTGGGTACTAGATAGGACCAAGGTATTGCATGATCCTCGGACTCAAACCTATGGGAAAACTAGCTACTTACAGAAGAATAGAAGTGTTAGACAGAACCAAGGCCTTGCATGGTCCTCAGACCCAAGCTTGTGGGAAAACTAACCATTCAAATATACCTGGGTACTAGACAGAACCAAGGTATTGCATGGTCCTCAGACTCAAACCTATGAGAAAACTAGTTACTTACAGAAGAATAGAAGTGTTAGACAGAACCAAAGCCTTGCATGGTCCTCGGACCCAAGCCTATGGGAAAACTAACCACTCAAATATACTGAGGTACTAGATAGAACCAAGGTATTTTATGGTCCTTGGACTCAAACCTATGGGAAAACTAGCTACTTACAGAAAAATAGAAGTGTTAGACAAAATCAAGGTATTGCATGGTCCTTGGACTCAAACCTATGGAAAATCTAGCTACTTACAGAAGAATAGAAGTGTTAGACAAAACCAAGGCCTTGCATGGTCCTCAAACCCAAGCCTATGAGAAAACTAACCACTCAAATATACCTGAGTACTAGATAGAACCAAGGTATTGCATGGTCCTCGAACTCAAACCTATGGGAAAACTAGTTACTTACAGAAGAACAGAAGTGTTAGATAGAACCAAGGCCTTACATGGTCCTCGGATCCAAACCTATGGAAAAACTAACCACTCTAATATACCTAGGTACTAGACAGAACCAAGGTATTGCATAGTCCTCGGACTCAAACCTATAGGAAAACTAGCTATTTACAGAAGAACAGAAGTGTTAGACAGAACCAAGGCCTTGCATGGTCCTCGAACCCAAATCTATAGGAAAACTAACCACTCAAATGTACCTGGGTACTAGACAGAACCAAGGTCTTGCATGGTCCTTGGACCCAAACCTATGGGAAAGCTAACTATTTGCGGAAGAACAAAAGCTTTAGTAGAACTGAGAGTTGGTACGGTCCTCGGATTCAAGCTTGAGGGACAACTGTTTGCCTCATGAGACTAGGTCCAGAGTATAACCAAGGTATTGAGCAAAACATTCAAGTATAACAAGTAAAAGGAAGCATCAATCCAAAAAAAAAAAAAAAAAAAACCTAAAGGCAAACTATTGAATATATATTTCAAATAGAAAGTGTGTAGTTTCGTTACAATGTCGCTGAGGCTAAAAGCAAAATGAAATGGAAAAGAGAGAAAATAAGAGTGTCCTATGCCATTAAAGCGAGGTGGCCTAACAAGATGGCTTACTCCCCCAACTCGGTAGGCAGTTTGTCTTGAGGAGCTCGTTAAAAGGCTTCGACTAACACCTAGGGGCCCTGGCTCGAAGGGGTTACTTTAGAGGACCCTCCCACGGTAGGGGGAATCTAGGGGACAGTGAGGGTGGCTTGGGAGTCAGCAGGAAGCCTCACCACATATTGAGGCACTTCTTGACTATCGGTTCCAGCCCCCTCCAACACTTCATGGGGCTTAGCTTCCTCAAAAGGTCTGTCAGCTGAAGATGTGTCCTCGGAAGCTTTGGTCTGACTTTCACTTGCCGTTGGTAATGCAAACTTCTCCTTGGAAGTAATGGGGATAACCTCGCGAATTGCAAGGGGGTAATATACTCTCTCTACCCTCCTAAGGTCAAACGAGGCATCAACCCCCGTTTGGTTGAGGGCTTCATTCCAGGCCTGGGAACAAAAGCGCCTGCACACTTCAAGGACTTGAGCCTTAAAGGTAGCTTCAGTCTTAGCCACCCCTTGAGCGAAGGCCTCCTCTTCTGCCTGTTCTACGGGATGCTTAGCATCTATTCTCGCAAACACAGCCTCGTCTTTGGCCCTCACAACCTCGTCCCTGGCATACTCGGCAATACCCTTCACCTCAACTACCTCGGCCAACTTTTTCTTCAAGTCAGCGATGTCCTCTTTAGCAGCCCGTAGTTGGCCCTCGATATCCTGCAAACACTTTTTCTAATCCTCAACTTGCTTCGTAGCCACAGCTAGGTCAGAGGCCACACTATTTATAGCCTTTGTCATCTCCTCCAGATTTTTAATCGCCTTTTTGAGATCTGCCTCAGATCTCTTAAGGGTACTTGTAGCCTTCAAGAACTTGTCGCGCTCTTGTGCTAAAGCGTTACTCTGGTCGTTGACCTCTTTATCCAGCCTGAAAATAGCTTTAATAGCCAGCCAACTGAAACAAATACACCGTAAAGGGGAGGAGTGGTGCTAAGCAATAAAGTTCAAACAAAACAGACAAGTACCAGAGGTCTTACCATGCCCAGGTATCTCTTAAGGTTGAACGCAACTTCTAGCCCACTCATGCTCCCCAGCTCAGCTATGTTGGCAGGGAGAAGAAGGGATCTCTCCAGGGCATCGGCTACACGAGCCCCCTCGCCTCCTCGGGATTCTCGAATCGTAGCGTCATCCATCAAGGGTTTTCCGTGGAGCATGGCAGTAGGCAACCAGGCCTAGAGCTCGGACTGTTGAGCGATTTCTTTTCTTTTATGCTAACCACCAATCCTCAGTTATTTAGAAGGTTGGCTTGCTTCATCCTCCCTTGGAGAAGAATGGGATCTGCCCCATCTACTAGGTCATTGCCCTTAAAAGATCTCTTCCTTTTTGGGTCGGAGGATTTGGGCTGAGAGTCTGAAATTGGAAGGATAGATGACGACCTGGTCTATGCAGGTGAAGGCTTAGGTCCTGGGAGTGGGGGCTTAGGCTATAACTCCCTTTGCACACTTCTCTCAGATTTGCCCTCAAGCAAATCAAGAAGGCTGGTCGGGGGCTGCCTCTTGAAACCCATCTCAGTCTGGGTGCCAACCCTTGGGGGTTGAAGATCGGCCTCGGATAGGTAGGGATCCCCTAGGTCATCAAAGGGGTCCTCAGACTGGTCAGCTCGGCCAAATACACCAAATTCGTCTTCAGATAAGCTCAGTTCAACCACTTTTTCCCCCTTCTCTGAGCTCCCTTCTTCGGCTTGTACTGCTTGATAGGATGAGGAAGAACCTGCTAATAGGATGCCCTTCGGAATAGAAGTTCCTTCAGAGAACGAAAATCCATCCTCTACCATGGTGATTTGCCTAAGCTGAGGATCTCGAGCCCTGATAACATGCTTTGGGACCGGAAACAACTTCTGGGCCGGATTACATTCGAGGATCTTATGGGCAACTCTAACCTAATTGTCGGTCTCGTTTAGAAAAAGCTCCATCCTAAGAACGGCTTCCAAGTCTTGCTTGTTGACCGGGCTAAAATAACGAGCAAAGGTGTGCGGATCTGAGGAAAGAGGAACAAAACTCCTATAATCAATCAAGCAAATGAGATATACAACAAAGAAAAAAGAAAAGAAGTTAGACCATCTTCCACCTCAAATGCCCTACCTGGCTCCCCCTCTATCGTCAAGCAGTGGAGACCATCGTGCCACTCCCCCGACACTTTGAGAAAATCTTGAGTCAAACCCTTACTAGAATCGGGAAGACATTGGATAAGCCGAACCCTATCATCCCTTGTCTTCATGTAATATGACTTACCCTTCAGGTTCTGAAGATTGTAGCATCAATTCACATCATGGTGGGTTAACCTCAAACCCATTGTCTCATTCAGGACATCTCCGCACCCTAGTATCCTAAACATATTAACAACGCACTAGGTAGGAGCTAGCCGAAAATGCCTAAGGTAATCTCTTATCACTGGCCTCATAGGGATTCTCATGCCTCCCTCTACGAAAGCTACTATGGGAATCACAACTTCGCCCTCATTCCTTTTAGCGTACCACTCTCCTTCTTCACAATACCTCAAGCTAACGTTACGGAGTATCCCGTAATCAGCCATGAACTTCTCTATCATCTCTTCAGACTCAACTAATTTCTTAAATTTACCCATCCCTAGCAACGACTCAAAGACCCAAAAAAGAGAGAACCAAAAGGGAAAAAGGAAGTAGAGAGAGGTTTGTGCTACAGAGAGAAGGAGACTTACAGAAGTGGGGATATTTTCCTCAGACAGATTCTTTATGCCAAAAAGAGACACTGGTCAGTGTGGAGATTGGACTAGATTCAGAGTGTGCGCGTCGAAGCTCTTGAATGCACAAATAAGGAGACCAAGCAGTTCAAATGAGTATTTATACTCTCAATCAAAATTAATCAGGCGGAACTTCCCGCCTAGAAAGGCAAAAAAATCCCCACCGATTGATTGCCATCACATCGCTGGACGTGGGGAACATGGAGCCGCGAAAAATTTAATGCGAACATGCGCCAAATATCGAGGCGCTAGAACGTCCGCTGGGCAAGCAAAAAGACTCCAATGCTGACGTCAACCAATGTTGAGTGAATCATGAAATAGGTCCAAGGATATCAAAACCCTCCTTCCCGTCTAAGGACGCGAGCAACAGGGTTTTGAGGGGCTATTGTGGGGCTTGGAAGTCTGATAGCCTCGGCCCATTTTACACCCAGCTCAAGACCCATGCCGAGGATGGAAAATTGCCCGAGGACGTTGTGTTGAGGCCTGGGCTGTGAGGACCACGTCGAGGGTGATCCTGTCCTCAGCAGACCAAGGACAACAGAAAATGGGAGAACAAGCCCAGTATGGGTTGTCATCTCCGCAATAAATGCGCTCACCTAACCTCCTGATCACCTTAATAGAGATGTGACTCCTGGCCTGGGTAACCTTGGCCACTACAAATCACATGATTACTGATAACACAGCTGATGGGACGGATGGTCAGGAGTGAAGTGCACGGATGATCAACAGGTGGAAGAAAAGGATGATGAGAAGATGGCTATATAAGGAGCGCCTCCGGGAAAAAAAGGGGCTCTCGGATGGATGCCGAGGAGGAGTCTTGGTGAATAATCTTAATGTGCCAACCTCCAATAGGGGAAGGAGGAACCTAGGGGCATTGTTCGTTTGTTAGGGCCTAGTCCTTGAAACCACTCTCTAAAAATTTATTGTTTAGGTTTGTTGGACGATTTTTCCTTTTGATTTCAGAAGGCATATCCAAATTGAGTCTCTACAATCTATATTTTATGATAAAAATTATATTTAATTTTAAATGTATCTATATGTATGCATGAATGCATGTGTTACAAGCTTTAAAAGAACTTAATTTCACTAATTATTTATATTTTTATAATAAAAATTTTGTTTAATTTTAAATGCATCCATGCGTTTGCATGGAGTTACATGCTAGTATTATATAATTTCAAGATGTAAACTCTAAATTATAAAATTTTAAGATTTTAAGGTGTAAAATTTAAAAACTGCACTTGTGTACGTAGGCCTAGCTTACTCGTGTCTTTACGCACACATCATGCTCTCATAGGGAAAAAGTATTAGGTATTTTCAAAGCATACTGCAGCAGAGACTTATTCTTCCCTACTCGTGCATGGACTTTTTATTATTTAATTCTTGTCCAAGTAACATGCAACGTACAGTTTTAACTTCAATGTTTCTATGAACTGACTTCTTAATTCTTCTCCAACAACTAACATGAAGACCTGACTTGCTAGCCGCCTCTGTTTTCCTTTTCCTACGCAATTACGTTCTCTAATAGGCTGACTTATTAAATTCTTCTAATATAACCAAAGATTTGGTCCGTAAGGGAGTGAACTTGACACGCCGTTGGATGCAATTTACTGCATATAATTTGGTTGCAGATACCCCAACTTTTGTGACCTTGCCTTCTGAGGTTTTTCATGATTATGTCTAGTTCAGTTATCCCCCTAACTGATACCAAAATAACTAAAATTTGAATGAATATATAACAATGCTAGGTTTAAAAAAATTAACTTACCAAAGAAATTTATAAAGTCAATTTGTACTCCTTATGGTCTCTTCTTTTTTGAGAAAAATAAATAAATAAATAAGCAATTTGGTTATTCTAATTCTAATGCAATATAAAATAAATAATAAAAAAAGATGAAAAATACTATTTTGATTCCTATATTTTGAGCTCATAGTCAATTTGATCCTTATATTTTGGTAACAGTCAATTTGTTCTTTGTTATTATTTCGACTGTTAACTCACTAACATAAAATGCCTAAGAGACAAATGGTCTCCGGGACTTTGAAACAAGAAAATGTATAAATTAAGGGGCATAGTTTGGAGAACAGAGGAGATAAGGGTTGTTCTTCCAACTTGAGAAAGTAATTTTGATTTCCATCCCTGGAGCTTAGAGTTGAGTTTGTCTACCAGAAATTGGAAATCAGGCACTCTTCTACCCCGCATCTTAAAATCAATACCCAGGTACTTACTAGGATATTGGACCAAGTTCATCTGCAAAGACCTGGCAAGGTTTGCTTGTCCTATTACCGACTTCTTCTTAATTCTTCTCCAACAACTAACAACAAGACTTGACTTGCTAGCCGCCTCTGTTTTCCTTTCCTACGCAATTACGTTCTCTAATACTATGCTGTCTTATCAAATTCTTCTAATATAACCAAACATTTGGTCCATAAGGGAGTGAATGTGACACGCAGTTGGATGCAATTTACTGCATATAATTTGGTTGAAGATATTCCTGTTGGGAATTCAACCTAAATTCCAACCTGTGAGAAACAAAAAAAAAAAAAAAAAAAAAAAAAATTGAGAAAAACACACGTCAAAGAAAAATAATCACACACACAAGATAGTATTTACGTGATTTGACAATTTTCCTACGTCCATGGAGTTGCAGGAATTTCACTATTATCAGGGAAAAATACAATGTGTGGCTACAGTGTTTTTTTCTCTCTCTAAAAACACAACAACAATAGTAGTAACAAACCCTAATTATAAAAGCGGCTTTTATATCCTACTTACAAGGTTACAATGGGCTACAAAACGGGCTAAAATTAAACTAGGCTCCACAAAGCCCAACAAATCTCCCACTTGGAGACTAGTTCAATCATCAACATAAGCCACTATCCTCCAAAAGCAATCCCTCATCCCTGCAACTCATCCTCTTGTCCTCAAGCTAGAAGACCAATTGAAGCTGCACACAGCTTCAACTTCTCAATAGTGACACCCTTAGTCAACATGTCTACCGGGTTTTTAGATCTATATACCTTCTCAAGTATTACCAGCTTATCTTCAATAAGGTACCGGATAAAGTGGTATTTTGTCTGTATATGTTTCGACTTTGAATGAAAAGCCAAATTTTTGGCAAGAAAGATTGCACTTTGATTGTCACTGTGTAGAATGCCCATCTCCTGCTTCTTACCCAATTCATCTAAGAAACCATGTAGCCAAATCATCTCATTTCCAGCTTCAGTTGTTGCAACGTACTCAGCTTCTGTAGGAGACAAAGTAACAATCTTTTGCAAATTTGAAGTCCATGATATAGCTGTACCACCTAGAGTAAATACAAACCTAGTAAGGCTCTTTCTACTATCAACATCACCAGCAAAATCAGCATCTACATAACCTTGCAGCTTCAAACTTGCACCTGTGAAGCAAAGACATGTATCTGATGAACCCTTCAGATATCTCAAAATCCACTTGACTGCCTCCCAATGCTGCTTTCCAAGCCTACTCATGAATCTGCTTACAACTCTCACTGCATGTGCAATGTCTGGCCTTGTACACACCATAGCATACATCAAGCTACCAATAGCTGAGGCATAAGGCACCTTGCTCATATGATCCCTTTCTTCTTCTGTCTTCGGTGACTGTTATTTGCTCAATTTGAAATGACTACCCAAGGGTGTGCTCACTGATTTAGATTTATTCATGTTGAACCTGCTGAGAACTTTCTTCACATACTTTAACTGTGAAAGCTTCAATGTACCATTAGTCTTGTCTCTAATAATTCTCATACCAAGGATTTGCTTTGCAGCTCTCAAATCCTTCATTGCAAACTGTTTTGACAATTGCTTCTTTAGATTATTAATCTCCTCAATGCTATACCCTGCAATGAGCATATCATCCACATACAACAGTAAAATGATATAAGAATTGTCAAAGAATTTAACATAGCAACAATGATCAGTTTCACATCTCTTGAACCCAATTTTATGCATAAAATTGTCAAATTTCTTGTACCACTGTCTAGGAGCTTGTTTTAGGCCATACAAGCTCTTTCTCAGTTTGCAGACTAGATTCTCTTGTCCCTGAACAATAAACCCTTCTGGCTAAATCATATAAAGGTCTTCCTCCAAATCACCATGAAGGAATGCCGTCTTCACATCTAACTGCTCAAGATGTAAGTTTTCTACAGCCACCATTCCCAACACCAGTCTAATTGTTGACATCTTCACAACTGGAGAAAATATCTCTGTGTAGCCAATGTCTTCCTTCTACTGGAACCATTTAATAACTAATTTGGCCTTATAACGTTTGCTACTATCATGCTCATTCTTTATTCTGTATACCCACTTGTTGTGCAAAGCCTTCTTTCCTACTTGCAATTCAATCAATTCCCATGTCTGATTCTCTAACAAGGAATCCATCTCATCCTTTATGGCTAACTCCCACTTGCTTGAATTTTTATCTTGCAAGGCTTCATCATAACACTCTGGCTCACCACCATCAATCAATAATAGATAATTTAAAGCGAGTGAATAACACTGTGGAGGTCTAATGTTCCTAGAAGATCTGCGGACTTCAGCTACAGGTGTACTCTGATCTACCTGTGAATCTACATTCTCCTTATTTTCTTCACCCATTTTCTGGACAGTACTTTCAGTCAATCCATCTAAGTTGACAAACTCAGATTTCTTTTGATCTATCTCTGCAATATCTGAGACTAAAATTGACCTGTCCTTGTACATAACCTATTCATTAAATATCACATTTCTACTTCTGATGATTTTCCTGTTTTGTTCATCCCAAAACCTATAGCCAAATTTCTCATCACCATAACCAATAAAAAAACATATTTTAGACTTAGCATCAAGTTTACTACGAGCATCAGAATCAATATGAACATAAGAAACACAACCAAAAAACTTTTAAATGGGAAGACTTTACCTCTTTTCCGCTCCAAACCTCCTCAAGAAGTTTGAACTCCATGGGAACTGATGGCCCTCGGTTTATCAGGTAAGTTGCAGTGCTAACAACATTAGCCCAGAAAGTTTTTGACAGTCCAGCATGCAACCTCATACTCCTAGCATGCTCATTAAGAGTTCTGTTCATGCGCTCAGCCAAACCATTCTGCTGTGGTGTCCTAGGAATGGTCTTTTCTATCCTAATTCCCTGTGCAGCACAATACTCATTGAACCCTCCATCTATGTACTCTCCTTCATTATCTGACCTCAAACATTTTACTTTCAAACCTGTTGTTATCTCAACCATGACCTTCCACTTCTTAAAAGTTTCAAATACATCAGATTTATTTTTCAGAAAATAAACTCATACCTTTCTGCTTGAGTCATTAATGAAAATGATGTAGTACCTTGAACCTCCAAGAGATGCACCCAGAGAAGGTCTCTACAAATCAGTGTGCACTAACTTTAATTTTTTAGCCTTCGGTGTCCTGCCAGTTTTCAAGAAGCTCACCTTTTTCTGCTTTCCTAAGATACAGCTTTCACACATGTCAAAATCAATGGACTTCAATTCTGGTAGTTTTCCTTTTGATAGCAACATCTTCATCCCTTTCTCACTCATGTGACCAAGTCTGCGGTGCCATAGGCTTGTATCAATACTTGCATCAGCAATTGCAATTGTGTCTCTTGGACTTGAGGTCATATATAGAGTACCAGTATTCTTTTCACGAGCCAATACCCTAACTCCCTTTGTAACCTTCCAAGTACCACCAACAAATAATATTGCATGCCCTTCATCATCAAGTTGTCCAACAGAAATCAGATTCCTTCTCAGGTTAGGAATATGTCGAACCTTCTCTAGTAACCAAACAGACCAATTGGGAAACCAATATCCGAACGTCTCCCATACCTACAACATCCAAGGCTGAACCATCAGCCAAATACACCTTATCAAAATCACCTACAACATAATTTTGTATGATTTCTCGGTGTGGAGTGGTATAAAACGAAGCTCTTGAATCCAAAACCCAATCATCAAGTGGACTGTCTACTATAAGAAGTAATGCATCTTGTACCTCTTCTGTTACAGTATTAGCAGAATTATCTTCATTCTTCTTTTTAGGATTTTTGCATTGGTTCCTAAAGTGACCTGTTTTTCCACAATTCCAGCATTGTACTTGTTGGCCTGATCTAGATTTACTTCTGTTCCGATTAGAATTTTTGGATTTTGATCTACCCCGATTTGAATTTCTGTTATTACCTCTGCCTCTTGTCTCAAGGTTTAGGGCAGAACTAAATCTTGAGATTTCACCTGCATCTCTTCTGCGAATCTCCTCAGCCAGAATTAAATCTTGAATATCATTGTACTTGAGCTTTTCTTTTCCTGTAGAATTACTTACTGTCATCCTCATTACCTCCCAACTGTTTAGCAAAGAAGCCAAGACAATCAAAGCACAAATCTCATCGTCAAAATTAATTTCTACAAATGACAATTGATTTGTGATAGTGTTAAATTCGTTCAGATGTTGTGCTACTGATGCATTCTCTGCCATCTTCAAATTGAATAATTTCTTCATTAGATGCACCTTGTTATTTGCTGACGGCTTTTCATACATACCAGACAAAGCCTTCATTAGATCTGCTGTGGCCTTCTCCTTCACAACATTGTGTGCAACAGACCTAGACAGAGTTAACCTGATAACTTCCAGTACCTATCTGTCAAGAAGAGCCCATTCATCAGCCTTCATAGCCTCAGGTTTTGTCCCCAAAAGAGGCAAATGCAATTTCCTCCCATAAAGATAATCTTCAATCTGTATCCTCCAATACGCAAAGTCTGTGCCATCAAACTTTTCTATTCCAGACGTTTTTCCTGCTTCCTCTGCCATTGCTCCCACTCAAACCTAACCTTAGGCTCTGATACCAGTTGTTGGGAATTCAACCTAAATTCCAACCTGTGAGAAAAAAAAAAAAAAAAAAAAAAAAAAAAAAAAAAAAAAAAAAAAAAAAAACACACGTCAAAGAAAAATAATCACACACACAAGACAATATTTACGTGGTTCGGCAATTTGCCTACATCCACAGAATTGCAGGGATTTCACTATTATCAAAGAAAAATACAAAGTGCGGCTACAGTGTTTTCTCTCTCTCTCTAAAAACATAACAACAATAGTAGTAACAAACCTTAATTATAAAAGCGACTTTTATATCCTACTTACAGAGTTACAATGGGCTACAAAACGGGTTAAAATTAAACTAAGCTCCACAAAGCCTAACAATTCCAACTTCTGTGGCCATGCCTTCTGAGATTTGTGATAATTATGTCTAGTTCAGTTATCCCCCTAACTGATACCAAAATAACTAAAATTTGAATGAATATATAACAATGTTAGATTAAAAAAAATTAACTTACCAAAGCAATTTATAAAGTCAATTTGTATTCCTGTGGTCTCTTCATTTTTTATAATAAAAAAAATAGAATAAGCAATTTTGTTATTCTAATTCTAATGCAATATAAAAAATAAAAAATAAAATAAAATAAAATAAAAGAAGAAAAGAAAAGAAAAGGTGAAAGTACTATTTTTTTTCCTACATTTTAAAGTAATAGTCAATTTGGTTCCTACATTTTGGTAGTAGTTAATTTGATCCCTATTATTTTCAAGTTGCAGTCAATTTAGTTTATACTATTAACTCACTAACAGAAAATACTTACGTAGCAAACAGTGTGCATAGCTGACATACTTAAAACTGATGTGGATACTAAAATAACAATATAAATGCCACATCAGCATTTGAATAAAAAAAATTGATTTATCAATTCTAATGAAAAAAAAAATTAAAAAACATGAACAATGATGATCTTGAACATGAATACATATCTGGGACCGCAAATCTCCATAAATCCAAATTAAAATTCAGCAGCAACAACTACACTGCCTCGCACAACATGTACCCAATTCAATTTTTTAGTGATTTTCTTTTCAGTAAAAAAGTATAAACTTTTTTTTTTTTTTAAAAGAAGAAAGAATCTAAAATTTTTTCTAGTTTCTAAACTATTGTATTTTGATGTTGTGAGCACCGTCATATGACATTCTTGGAAGGGTTTTATTTTATAGAAGAGACGGTATATATGTTGGAATTTTTTTTTTTTTTTTAGTGTTTGATGTGCAATGAAACACATATGACATTCTTCATGTTTTTAAAGGAAAAATGAAATAAGAAATATACAACCCTTATTTGATTGCCTTAATGGATATGAAAAACTAACTTGTGTTTCATTAAGGTTAAGTTTGAGGGTATAGTTATGCCATAAGAAGAAGTGAGGTGACTATGCATACCCATTACATTTATTAATCTGTTTGTTTGTTTAGACCCCTTAAAGAAAATTGTTTAACCTAATATATTGGCCAAGTGATTACTTAGGTTAATTATTCAGATCTAAGTTAAACAATAATAAATCATATCATGCAAAGCAACAGAAAGTAAATAACACCATGATATGTTAACCCAGGAAAACTAATGAAACAAACCATTTTAAGGTAAAAACTTGGGGAGGATTTGACCTAGTTATCCTCAGGGTAAAGCAACTCCACTATAAGAGAATCGAAGGTTTTACAATAAGATTTAATCCTAAATCTATTGCTACCTCCAGTAGTAACTTACTGACACGACCATGTGTAAACCCTAAATCCATGGACTTTTTCTCTTCTTGGATTCACTGCAACATAAGCACCCATGCTTGTAACTTTGAGATCCTACTCAGGTTTCTACCAATGCTTGATTGTAGATCTTACTCTGATAGACGCTTGTGTAGTTAGATGGTACATCACCTCTCAAATCTCACAAGGAGTAATACACAAGCCTTCCAAAGGTCTTCAAAATGTAGCTAAGGTTTCCCTTTTATATGTAGACAAGTTGGATTAAAACCCTAAATGTTTTTGCGGGCTTGGGCCTTGTTTTAAACTTCTGTAGAATCTGATTTCTGCGATTCTCGATCAATCGAATCTAATTTTTGATCAATTGAGCTTGGCAGATACTCAACTCTCTTTTCTGCAATTAACTTGAACTTGAAACTTGAAACATACACCTTAAAGCAATGCCTAACATATAGACAAGATGTGTTTTGTTCTCGATTTTCCAACACATATAAAATATAATTCTAAACATTTAATCTTAAATCTTTAGAACCTAACAATCTCCCCCTTTGGCAATCCGTGACAAAACATCTACAAAAAATGAATTACTTAAATCAAACATCAATCCAATTACAAAGTGTTGCCCTAATACAATTATGTCACAACTACAAACTATTAGTTGCTAGTATAGACAACAGCTATTGAAAGAATTAACTTGTGAATTCCTAAAATACTGAAAACAAACCATAAATGCATGTGTGGAAAATACAGTTCAAATCCAAAGAAAAAAGAATATGATCTTGAATTTACAAGACATATTAAGATAGACAATAATATCATAATGAATAAACTCATCATTAACAACCATCATAATCAAGAATCACATCAATGTTTGTGAAACAAGAATAGTAGACATAAATATATACAACCACATCAAAACAAATAAAAACTCAAACTCCCCCTAAATACAAAATCTCTGCTCTTCCACTAAATACAAAATCTTACTCCCCTTTTTTTGTTACGTAATGCCAAAAGCAATCATCAAGGATTAGAGGGTGGAGGAGGTGGGAAAGCACTCCTATATTCAGCAAAATTTGCTCTCAGGGCAGCAACCTCTGTGATTAGCTCATTAAGAAGTTGTCCATGAGCCGCTTGAGTAGTCGTAAAGGACTCCATCATGGCATGGAGTGAGAGAGGAGGGGTAACAGTAGGGTCAGTAGTCTCATCATCATCACTAGTGGGATCCACATGAACCTCCTCAGCAGCAAGCTAATCACCAGAGGCAGGAGCTACAGAAAAAGCTTCACCTCTTGGTCTCTTTGAAGTCCTAGTGCTTAGTTTATCACTCTTCATCTGAGCCTGTCGTTGTTTAAGAAAAGTGGCTCCTTAGGGGCAATGATATGAACTAATTCTAGAGTAGGAAAGTCTTTTAACCCTAGAAAGTTCAACACCCTATATATAAATACAGGAAAGAATAGCTTTTGTGCTTTTGACTTACT
Source organism: Quercus variabilis (assembly GCA_030445155.1). NCBI lineage: Eukaryota > Viridiplantae > Streptophyta > Magnoliopsida > Fagales > Fagaceae > Quercus > Quercus variabilis. The sequence goes on from CP129449.1 coordinate 8,673,545, forward strand.
CTTATAAATTTCAACAATGGTCTAAATGAATCGGGAAGGAAAACACATGGATCCGTCTATGATGAAGGCATAAAGAAAAGCACACTTATCTAAAGGAATGGTGTGAACATGAGAGATAGGGAAGATATTATGCTAGGCTATCCCTAAGTGAAGATAGTTAAGCTTAGTAACTCACATGAGTTTATAATTGTTTTAGATCCCTAAGTTACTGATCTTCCATATAGTAAAGGCATTATATCATCTATAGAAGGAAACTCAGTGTACGGATATGTGGGTTTACGAACCAAAGGTACACCTAGAGCTTCAGAAACTACATGTTTAGTTATCCTAAACTCTTTACCTCTAATCCAAGTAGACAAGTAACGACCATCTGTATCCTCAGAATAAATCAAGAGGTTTGAGTAGAACTCTCTAATCAAGGTAGTAGAAGGAGGATTAGAAACATCAAACAAGGATACCCAATTTCTAGACACTAAACTCCTACAAATGGAAGGATCTAACTCATCTAGTATCTATCTTTCTCCCTAAATAGACCTAAACTTGGTTAAGGTCTCATAAATTTCCTTAGACTTGGCTAAATGAAGCCTAGCCCTATCAGCCTGAAAGGGGGCAGAAAAGGATGCAAAGGTTCTATCGGCTTTAGTTTTAAGTTTTATACCAACTTTAGGAGCCATGTCTAAAGGTTTTAAGAGAAACAAAAACAAAAATCAAGGGCAGACTGCATTAGATAGAATTAGAGCATAGGATACATGAAATTTTAAAAACTATATGATTCATGATGCAAGTACACATATGATGCATGATATAAAACTCTAAAACAGTTCAATTTTATCTCAATTTTGAAAATTAACCAAGAAAATTAGAACTTTAGCAAAATCCCCAATTTTGAAAACCCTAATTTTCAAAAATTCTTATATTGATCAATTGAACAACACAACAACTGTAAAACATGTTATAATAATTCAATTAAACAATATCATAAGTCAATTTTAATCAATTTTACCCAATTGAACAAAATCCCCAAATTCCTCAAGAACACATAAACCCTAATTTCAAAAATTTGAAGAAATCATGAAATTTTTGAAATTAAAGCATGAGAATCATGTTTACATGATGCGTGAACAAAAAACCATCCAAGAAATTGGATCAACACCATCAAAAACATCAAAGATCCTAAAATCTCTTTAGTTAGAAATTTTTGAGAAATTGAAGAAAAATGCATGAATGCATGTAAAATAAGCAAAAAAGAGGGTCAAAAGAATCTTACCAGATGTGTAGGAGAAAAACCCTTGAAGCTTTGACTCAAAAAAAGACAAACAAAATTTTGACTAAGAAGAATTGAGAGAGGGATCAAAGAGAACGACAAAAGAATGAAGAACAAGGTTCAGATTCCTCTTATTTCTTTTTAAAAACGATTTTCGATTGATCGAGAGGAATCGAGCCTAGAATCGAGAAACTTTTTAAAATAGGCTCGACTGATCGAAAGGAATCGAGGGAGAAATCAAGGCAACCCAAGAGTTTTAGCCTTAAAAACTAGGTCTTTTCAATCGGTCGAAAAACAGGTTCAATCAATTGAAACCTAAAAAGCCAAAACATTTAAAAAACCTGGAAATTTTTCGTAGAAACATTTGTAAAACAGTTTTTATGATATGAAATGCATGTTAATGATTCCAAATGTTTTCAAAAACTCTTTCCCTTCAAAAAAAAAAAATTATCAAGCTTCAAAAAGAATTTCCTTCACACAATTTTTATCTCATAACCCCAAAAAGTATTAAACATTTCAAGAAGCACAATTTTGGATGGCCACAAAAATTAACACACAATCACATGTACAGAGTGTAACAAAGATTTGCTTATAGTGTGTGCAACTAGTAAGTGTACGAGATACCTAAAAGGTGATACATAGATGGAAAATAAGCACAATTTCTACATTATCAATCACATAAGTTTGAAAGTGGCTATCACCTAAAGGGTTACATCATATAACTCACACATCTCCTAGAAAACATGCTTGCAATCATGTAAAGACATTTTTTTCTTTTCTTTTGATGCCTATATATATATTTTTGTTTGCTTTTGTTTTTCTTTTTCTTTTGAATTCACTTTTGATTTTTCTTTTGATTTTCACTTTCTTTTCACAACTAACACCTCATTTAATCTTAATGTACAAGTGCTATGCCTTACCAAGCACGGCTTTTATAATTTGCACACTAGTGTACATGATTGGCGACTAACAGTGGTGAAATGACTATTTATGCCCTTCTCCTAGGATTTTTTAATCCTTACAATAAAAAGAATGTGACTTTAAAATCAAAAGCATGTGTTTAAAGACTATAAACAACTCACACATTATAAGCACTACACAGCGCAAACTAGCAAAGTGCAGAAAAATAGCTCATCTAAGCTAAACAAGATACATAGTCATGAAATGCAAATTCCATAGGCCAACCTCAATTACAAAATTGAAGATGTGTAATACACACTTTTTATTATTATTTTTTTTTTTGGTTTATTGTTAAAAAAAAAAATTAAAAACTTAAAAACATCAAAAACAAACCTAGAATGAAATGCATGAATATAATGCAAATGCAAATCCTAATCAAAAACATTTTAGTCACAAGAGATTGAAAGAATTAGTACAAGGACCATGGATCTCATAGGTGACTAGGGACATGTGATAACACCAATCACTTGACGGAGAGACTTAAACTTGCTTCTATCAAGTGGTTTGATAAAGGTGTAAGCATTCTGATGTTCAGTAGGAATGTACTCAAGAGCAACAACTTTCCTTTCTATAGGATTCCTAATGAAGTGATATCTAATCTCTATATGTTTGGTCTTAGAGTATTGTATTGGATTCTTAGAGATATCAATAGAATTGGAATTGTCGTAATAAACAACCATAGTTTGTTATGATAAACCATAATCGCCTAAAAGTTTCTTCATCCAAAAAAGTTGTGAACAACAACTTCCAGCAGCAATATATTCTGCTTCTATATTCGATAGAGAAACAGAATTTTGTTTTGTACTCATCCAAGCAACCAAGTTGCTTACCACATAAAAACACCCACAAATGGTGCTTTTCCTATCATCGACATTTCCAGCCTAATCAGCATTAGAATACCCAACAAGTGAGACATTAGACTCTTTGCTATATAATAACCCAAAGTCACAAAGTACCACTAACATATTTGATTATTCTTTTTACAGCATTTAAGAGTGACACTTTGGGGTTAGCTTGGAATCTAACGCACACACCAACACTAAAAGCTATATCCAAATGACTGGCAATCAAATACAATAGACAACCAATTGTACTTCTATATAAAGTGATATCAATAGGCTGACTTGATGGATCATTCCCAAGTTTTGTGTTCATGGCCATTGGTGTTCTAGCATGTGTAGGCTTTTTGAGTCCAAATCTCTTGACAATGTTTCTTGCATATTTAGCTTGGTTAATGTATATTCCTGTGTTTGTCTGCTTTACTTGCAATCCTAAAAAGTAGGTAAGTTCACCTACCATGCTCATCTCGAACATTTTCTTCATTTCATTTGCAAAAGATTTAGCAGAAATATGATTAGTAGAGCCAAAAAATATATCATCCACATAGACTTGAGCTACAACAAAATGAATCTTATCCTTTTGAATGAAAAGAGTAGTTTCGGCATTTCCTCTCTTAAACCCATTCTCTATGACATAAGAAGTTAGTCTATCATACCAAACTCAAGGAGCTTGTTTAAGACCATATAGTGCTCTCTTTAGTTTTTAGACATTATCGGTCTATGAGGACCCACAATTCCTTTGGGTTGCTCTACATACACTTCTTGTTGTAACATCCCATTCAAGAATGCACTCTATGCATCCATTGATATAACTTGAAATCCAAGTGACATGCAATGACCAAAAGTATCCAGATAGACTCAAGTCTAGCTACAAGTGTAAAAGTATCATCAAAATCAACTCCTTCCACTTGAGTGTATCCTTGTGTAACAAGTCTTGATTTATTCCTTATGACTATCCCATGTTCATCAAAATTGTTCTTGAAGATCCATTTGGTACCAATCACAATGACTCCTTCAGGTCTATGAACCAATTCCCACACATCATTTTAAACAAACTGATGGAGTTCTTCATGCATAGAGTTAATCTAATCAGCATCTTGCAAAGCTTCATCTACCTTCTTAGGTTTTACTTTAGAAAGATAGCATGAGTGAGTAATGACATTCAATGCTTTAGATCTCAGTCTTATGTTCTCATTTAGACTTCCCAAGATATTGGTGGGAGGGTGATTAAGCTTAACCTAGTATATGGACCTTTCACCAAAGAAGTTGTTGTACTCTTTTGCTCAGACGGAGTACTTGTCTCACCTGGTTCTTGTTGGTTTTCTCAAACTGGGGTTGTTGGTTTTGACACAGTATCATTCAAAATTAATAGTTCTTCATCATTTGGCTTATAAACATACTCCTTAGAAAGATTGTCTTCAACTTCCATGGATTTTCCTTGAATACTTTGAACCTCTTTAGAATGAGTTTTAGCACATTGTTCATCATTTATCACCACATTTGCAGATTCTATTGTAGTTTTAGTTCTAAGATTGTACACCCTGTAAGCTCTGCTCAATGTTGAATATCCAAGAAAGAACCCTTTATCACTTGTTGCATCAAACTTTTCAAGATTTTCCCGATCTCAAAGAATGTAACAATTACTACTAAACACTCTAAAATATTTCACCACCAGTTTCTTTCCTCTTCAGAGTTCTTACGGAGTCTTCTTAGTATTGGGTCAAAAGTACACTCTGTTCAAGGTATGGCATGCAGTGTTTACTGCTTCTCCTCAGGAAGACTTTGGTATACTATTTTTATTCAACATGACTCTGGCCATCTCTTGAATTACTCTATTCTTTCTTTCCACAACTCCATTCTATTGAGGTGTCTTGGGTGCAAAAAATTCTTACTTTGTTCCCTAATCATTGCAAAAAGACCCAAGTTTAGAGTTCTTAAAGTACTCTCTTCCATGATCACTTCTAATTTGAGCAATCAAGGTAATCTTCTCTACCTGCAGCTTCTTGCATAGATGGCTTTTTCGGCCCACACGCTGATAGTATTGTAATATGTATTTGGTTGTATGAAGAGTTACCATAATGAAGCAGGCCCTTCTCTGATTTTAACCTTCTAAAACCAATTATCTTATAATCGGATCATTTTGTTTCTTCCTATTCTTGAGATTTAAGCTGTTCGCTAGCTTTCTCACTCTAGCAAAGAAGATATGAAAGTACTTCTTTTCAAAACTGCAAAAAAGTGCTACGAACTAGAATGAATCACACCGAAATTGAATATTGCAATTACTGATGTTTTAAATTTTGAAGTTGGTTTTCCCAAATGGAAGTGGTCTTTAAATGAGTGATAAATTTAATTACCAGATTAACTAGTGTCAAATAGGTTAATATTTAATTTGTAAAAGTATTTTTTTTCCCCTCTGGCTCCTTTGTGCTTCTTATTGGAATCACTATGAGAATCATGACTGAAGAGGAAATAAATGAAAAATAAAGGTATGTTAATAACTATTCAATTGTACCTCAAGCATTACTAATGAAGCAAACACATGGCACCAAGAGATACCACTTGTCTGCATTACACTTCATCTTGTAACTGAATCTTACCTCATATTGTTTTACACTCTTTTCGTAGTTAACTTTGCACAAAAGTATTTTCTGATAAATTTATATTTGACATTTGAATTAGGGGAACTGAATTGGATTAATTTCTGAGAAACAATAGTCTTTTCTTTTTCTGTTCATAAAGGATGGTGTTGTTTACGCAAATAGTAATCATTATACATACTCGAGAGTGTACTTGTGTAGGGTTAGGTTGGGTTGAATTGAGGATTTTCTTAGATTGAAAACGCCCTAAGTCTGACCTAACCCATGACAAGTCTAAAAACAAACCCAACCTAACTTGCAAGGATTAGCTTGAGATCATTTCATCATGTGTAATCAAACAATTGGGCTTTCATTAAACTTTATAAACATATTATTCAATAAATTATTGCAATTTTACAATTAGTTGTAATACTCTAATTTTATCAAAATTAAGTCTTAAAATATTTAAATAAATCAAACTACTAAATTTAATGTAAGTCTCTAAATAAATAAAATTCATCTATAAATAAAAATTAGTAGAACTATTATAATAGGGTAGGTTGAGTCAGATTACTCAAGTTGAAAATTTACATATCCAAGCACAGGTCCAAAACTCAGACCAAGCTTCAAACAAAAATCATGATGAGGAGACAAAATAAAAAATCTAACCCATCAACTCACAAAAGACCAATCTAAAGAGAAATTATAAAATCTACATGGTAGACAAGTGATGTGATCTACCATTCCACTAAAAAACTACCACTTGTTAGTTAGAAAATTTTTTTAAACAAAAATTAATTACTGACTCAGAAATTTTAAACAAGTGGAAGTTTTTTAATGAAATGGTGAACAAGTAACGTGGTCCACCAGAAAACTCTATAATTTCTCCAATCTAAGGTGTCACTTGTCAGATGGAGTTAGACTCGTCGAAGTGGTGGGTTAAATGCACAACATTCTATATACCATTTTAGAATTACAAATGGACTTTATTAGCTTACTTGGTTATTCTTGTGTACATTGCATAATCGGTTCAAAAAGTATGACATCAACAATGGGGACAACAACTTTTGAAAAAAAAAAAAAAAAAAAAAAAGTTATGGGTACAATATGACATGGTCAGCACAACCCCACAAGTCCTGGACACAAAGATTAGACTTTAGAGCATTTTTACCGTACGATTTGGAATATAAATAATAACTTTTACATCTTACTAATTTTTTCAAATACATTTTTCGACAAGAATTTTTTTTTTTTTCTATTCCATTAAAATATTATTTTTTCATTATTTCATTATTCTTTTTTAATCTCCCTTGTCTATTCATAGTGGTTATATTTTTCTAATTCTCAACATCTATATGTTTTAATCTCCCAATAGTAATATTTTTAAATTTTCCAATAATGTTTTTTAAACAAATATCATTGAGCACTTGTTACAACGATATGAATTATAAGATCATCTAATTTTAATGAGAAGTGTTACATTTATAACATTTTTACAATAATTTCACAAAAGAATCATATGTAATAAGTTGTTATTAGTTTTAATTTGAACCCATTACTGAATTTTTTTTTTTACTCACCAATATTAGCTAATAGCAATCCGCCACTTAAAATTTATTGCGAAATATTGTGAAAATATTACAGTAAAATTTCTTAATTTTGATTTCTTACTCTTTGTTTTATTTTTCCTTTTTCTTTCTCTTTTATTTATTTATTTTTTCATCCACTTGTCTCTTCTTCTTTTTTTCTCTTGTTTTTTCTCCTCCACACAGGTATACCCAATCTCCTCTTTATCTTCAACTTTTTCACTTTTGTTTTTGTTTTTCTACTTCTTGAACTCCTAACAGTACATAGTTAATTTCTCACCACATACCTCTTTCATAATTTTATAACTCCACAGACCATCATAGACCAAAGTCCATAATATGAAAAATTTCATTTGTGAGAGAGCTAGTGGAGAACAAAAACTAGATGGGTCTCCCTCTTTTCTCTTTTTTCTTTTTAAAGGATAATAATGCTTAGAGTTGTTACAGTAATTGCTACAGTGCTCTTTTATTCAAGAGAGCTAATGTAACAACTCTAAAAAAAAAAAAAAATTAGAGTTAGAGAGGTTGTTGGAGGCTTTTTTTGTGTATCTACTTTCGAAAACTGGCTTTAGAGAGCTTATTGGAGATACTCTTACGCCTTTACAACCAATTTTTATGTAGGAAACTGAATCTAACCACTTATAAAATAAATACGGGGGAATAATCGTACAATTTTCAAAAATAAAAATGAAAGGAAAATACATTGAGTAGACAAAACTAACAGAAGGGGAAAAAAATGAAATAGACATAATTTTTCTCTAAAGCAAGGTAGGATTCAAGTGGCTATATGCGTAGTCTTTTAATCATCTTTATTTGTTGATTTGCAGCCTGACACTACTTTCTTTGTATCCTGCTCTGCAGGTTTCTTTTGATTTGGGGGAAAAAGAAAACTGATAACAATAATAATGACATGCTCACCTAACATGATATTTCCTTGTGAATCGTGCAGAAACTAGAATGATGTCAGAGCATAAGCCTCTTGAAACAAATTATACTGAGTAGGTATTTTTATTTTTATGTAATGAAAATAACAATAGAAAAATATTAAATAGACACACATGACACATCCTACCAATCTAAAATATAAAAATTTGTCCAAAAATCTTATAATTCAATTCATTGGTATGGAAATTTTGGGTTTAAATCTTTCCTCCAACTATTAAGTTATTAAAACGAAATACAAACATTCGGTTGCATTCCATAAACACACAAGTATCCAGGATATGCTAAACTCAGCTCAGCAAATCAAATTTTACTTCAAGAAACCTTTGTGCGAGATTCAACCATTAATTATGGCTAAAATGAGAATCAACCAAACCCCAAACGTCTTTGCATTTAAAAAAAAAAAAAAACCCAAAAGTCCAGTCCATTTAAATTGGGCTGTTGGCCTGCACACAAACACCACCTGTCTAGGCCAATCCGGCTCCTAAAGATGAATCCACCAACATTAAATTCGAAATCTATACACATAAGCCCATCACTAGCTTATGCTTTAGCAGCATGATCTTCCTTTTATACTCTCTAGTCTACGCCGTCCTTACCTCCAGCCTCCCCAGCCCATATATTTGAGGTTGAGAGGGTAGATGGCTCAGGCCCTAGGCCTACTTCTTCCTCTTCTTAAAAAAAAAAATAAATAAATAAAAATAAATAAAAGGTTAGCAGATGTCCTAAAGGCATTAATTTAGGAAATATCTTTAAAAACTTTTTATGACTAATTTTTTCACTATTTTTTTTTTATACTTCTCATAAAAATTGTATCAAATTTTTCTTAAAATAATTTATTAACAAATACTCTAAGGCTGCCCATTAACCAGACCCATAATACATCTTTTGTGGGTTTTACAAAAGATCTTACTTGTATAGGCCAACTAACTCTTTGCTATTTTTGAAATCAGGAAAGTCACGAGTTCAGTGCATTTTGGAAGTGTGTGGATCCATGTGTGCAATAAACATCGTCCTTTGCAATTACTCTATAACCATGTTTTTTTTTTTTTTTTTTTACGATTTTTTTCCATAATTGCATGACTTTCTGCAATAAATCTATAATTTTACCATTTCTTTTATAAATGCTGAGTTGACCGTTTGTAAATAATAGGTAATAAAGTGATATCAATGGTAGACCAAAACAAAGATCAATGGCAGTTTGATAAGTCAAACTATTAGGAAAAATATTGTGTATGTAATATTAACATGCATTTTATCTTTTGCAAACATGGCAAAAGGCCATAGCTTTATAGTATCCTATCTTCCCCACACTCCCCACACCAGATCTAATCTCATCCCAACTTATGGATAAGGGTTCCCACGTCACTCACTAGTGACACCATCAGACATACATTAACAAATACAAAAACAAAAACAAAAACAAAATATCCATCAATTCCAAACTACCCCTAATCCAAAACCTCTATGTATCAGTTTCCTCTCCCATTCCATCCTCTCAGTGGCGACTCCAGAAAATTTTTTCAGGGTGTTCCTCAACAAGTATAAATTACACAATCTAATAAAAAAAATTATATATTGACAACAACAACAATAAAAAAAATATTCAAATACATAAAATTTACAATTACCTTCTGTTGAGGTTCAAATAATCAAATAGCCACATAGGCCCAAAGAAAAAAAAAAAAGAGAGAGATGGAAAAAGGACCCTGAGCCCATTTCACACAAAAGAAAAAAAAAAAAAAAAAGAGAGAGAGGAAATAGAGGGTGGGTTCTCACGATAAAAGAAAAGAAAGAAGAAAAGAAAAGAAAAGGAAAGGAGCCTAGAAGACCTAATCCAGCGGTCCACAAAGAAAAGGGCCCAAGAAAACAAATAAAAGAAGCAGCCAGCCGAAGGAAGCCCAGAAAGAAGAATTGAGTCGGGATGCCCAGAAGCAGTACCAGAGGCAGAGGATCCCCGGACGCGTGAAGTAAAATTAAAGCAGATTTGAAGAGAGAAAAGAGACAAAAGACACGCGGACCTTATGACCCAGGCACACAGTGAGGTACAGAGCAAAAATGCAGGAGCTTTGGTTTTAGCCACTTGAAGAAAGAGACAAGAAAAGTACAACTGGGAAAGCTGGAGCAAAAAGCCAAAAGGCCTCAGGTCAACCAACGGGAAAGTCTAAAAATGGGAAGCTAGCCGAGAGACTTTCATCTGGTCGCAACAAAAAGAAAGAAACTATGAAGAAAAGGGAAACGACATGATCCTGAAATAACCAGGCACGGAACCGACTTCAAAGGGCAAAAGGGGAAAATTGATAGTACCCCCGGGAGCCCGAGGCTGTGCTATATAAAGGGGGGAAGGAAAAGGGATAGGACAGGGAATTCTAGACGATTAGATTATTGGCTAAGACATTTAAATTTTGTTTTTTCGAAGCCTCATAAAAGTTATAAGAGAGGCTCTGTAAAACTGAAGGAAAACAGGGGAACTCGTTCCCGGTATCCTAGAGACAGCCGCTACAGTACACGCTCGGATTCAACGGATTCAAACTTTGCAAGTCTTTGAAGCTTGAATGGCTATCAAAGTCTGTAATTTTTGAACTCATTTGAACCTTGCACCATGTCTTAGCGAGCTTTGTAGTTGCTATTAAAAGAAAAAAACTAATGAAACGCACCTCACTAATTAGAGGATCCCTAACGTGTTCTTCATATTGCATTTCATTTACTATGCATTTTCTTTACTGTTAAAAGCTCATTCAATACGAATATATATATATTTTTTTTAGCTGTTTGTATTGTAGGGAGTTTGTTCTGTGCGCCAATCAACTCTTAAAACAGCCCATTAGCTGCGGAGAGTTGGTCCCAGTCCACCAAGAACACCTCACACGGCCCAGGATCCTTGGGCCATAGTGCTAAAAAAAAAAGGCACGCTCACATTTTGGCGACTCCGCTGGGGACTGGGTAAAGAAAAGGGAGGAAGCAACCCCTTCGTAGAACATGCCTCCAAGACAAAGGAACAGTAAAGGTACTAATGTGCCACCCACTGCCTCTGAGCCCGTGGGAGAAAATGAAGTGGCCTCCAGACAAAGAGGCGAGGCGCCCCTAGCAGAGCACGAGGCCGTGTCAGAACAGAGGAATGCAAGGCAGGAGCTAGACCCTATAGCTCAGATGACTGCGATGTTGAAAGATTTGCAACAAGAAGTTCGCCTTCTTAAAGAAGGCAAGACACAGGAAGTCAGAGACAACGCCCCCCACATGGGCAACCAGGATGGAGCCTAACCAAAGGGAGGGTCAGCAGTGGGAGGAGGAACTAACCCCCAATACCTAACACTGGCAGATGTCAGTGCCCTCCTGGAACAAGAAAAGGGAAAACTTTCCGGGATCCCCGAGCAATTTTCTCGAGATCCCCCATTCCCACCAGAACTCCTTGGCAAGTCATACCCCAAGGGATATGAGCCACCAAAGTTCCACTCTTTTGATGGAAGGAATGGAAGTGCAATAGAACATGTGAGTAGGTTCGTCCACACCATGGGCCCCTACACAGGAGACCGGGAGCTGTGTCTGAGGGAGTTTGCTAAGTCCCTAGTGGACAGAGCATACACTTGGTACACCACACTGAGGCCTGGGTCCATTAAGACCTGGGACGAAATGATGGAAAGGTTTTGTGCAAAATATTACCCTGGTGAGGACAAGGTCACTTTCCAAAGTCTTCAGATGGTAAGACAGAGGCCTGGAGAGGATCCTGTCCAGTTCATCAAAAGATTTGAAGATGTGTTCCTAGACTGTTATGGGGACCATGAAGAAAAAGAGCTTGTGGAGACTTGTGTCTCCAACATGCTTTTCGATTACAGACTCAACCTCAAAAATTTATGTATCACACAGTTTGCTGATCTGTTACAGAGAACAAGAAGGACAGCACAAACTATGAGGGCGAAGTGGATGCCAGCATCCCAAGCCATGACAGCATCAGTAGGAGAAAAAAGGAAGAGGCCCGATGGAAAAACATTCGAGGAACCACCGGTGATCCCATGTACTGAAGAAGAATTAAACCACGTCCTGGATAAATGGATCGAGGATGGAGTGGTTAGGCCATTCACTGTGTCCAGGCCACCGACTGAGGAAGAAAGGAAAAATCCTTTATTTTGCAGGATTCATAACTATGTTAAGCATTCCACCAAAGATTGCTGGACCCTCTGCAGGCTTTTTCACAAGAAGCTAAGAGAAGGAACCCTGGAGCTCACCCAGAAGGAACCAGAAGTACAAAGGAATCCCCTGCCCAACCACAAAGGAAAGGGGGTGGCGGCTGTGGTAATCCATAGGAACCCGGCAGAAGCAGAAGAATCAGAAGGATCCTTCCACCCAAGCACAGTCAGGACCCTCCAGAAGAATCCCAAGTTCAGGTCACTATTCAATCAGTTGGGATTTGGACCAGAAGCAAGGAGGGTGGCTACAGAATCTCTCATGACCATAGCAGCAGATTTAGGAATGGAATGTTTCACAGCAGAGTCACATGCCAGTCGAGCTTTCCTGGAGACAACCAATGCCATAACTTTCACTGATGAAGACATGGAAGTTAAGCATTCAGACCACCGCAGACCTCTCTACCTAATGGCCACCATAAATGGTGTCCAGATTAGGAGAGCACTAGTAGACACAGGAGCATCACTCAACCTCATAGCCTTAAGTACCTTGGAAGCCGTGGGTTTAGCTGGAAGGAGGATCCTGGGGGCTCCCATGGAGATAACCGGATTTGGAGGATTCGCAATATCAACTGAAGGATATATACAATTAGCTCTAAGGGTAGGGCCAATAGTAGCTTTGACCAGGTTTCATGTAATCAATTCAGAGGTGTCCTACCATGTACTGCTGGGGCGGCCATGGCTCCATAAGCACCGCCTTATACCATCTACATACCATCAGTGCGTTAAGGGAAGATTGAATGGGAGGCCTGTGAGGATCCCTGCCAATCACAACCCTTTCAGCCAAGGAGAAGTAAACTTTGTAGAAGTAATGTTCTATGATAGGCTAGAACCCGATGATGAAAGTCCCATGCCAAGGACCCCAGGAGCACCTATCTTGGAAAAAGAAGAAGGAGGAAGTGCCCGTGACTTGAGGGATCTCCTGAAGAGAAAAAGGCAAAAGAAAGAGCCCAGCACCTCAAGATCCCGAGAGTGTGTAGTGGTTCGGGAACCCGGGGGAAGATTAATATATCTTTTGTGAAGGTGCGCGGGACCTGAGTGCATCGTGCAGGAAGGTCCCGGACCACCAGAATGTATGATAGCCTAAGAGGAAGTCCCAGATGAACCAGTTAAAGAAACGCAAATCCAGCCTGAGGAAGAATTGCAGGAAGTAAACTTGGGGGCTGTGCTGGGATCCCAGAAGCCTGTTTTCGTCAGTAGTCAATTGGCAACACAAGAAAAGGGGCCACTGGTGGCTTTGCTCAAAGAATACTCAGATGTGTTTGCATGGAGCTATGATGAGATGCCTGGCCTGGATCCCGGGCTAGTAGTTCATGCCCTCAATGTAGACCCAGGAGTTAGACCAGTAATCCAACCAGCTAGGGTCTTTCACACCGACATAGAAGCCCAGATAACTCAAGAGGTCAAGAAGCTGCTAGCAGCTGGTTTTATTAAGCCCATTCAGCATCCCAGATGGCTTTCTAATGTAGTACCTGTGAAGAAAAAGAATGGCCAGATCTGTTGCTGTGTAGACTTCCGCAACTTGAATAAGGCATGTCCTAAAGATGAGTTCCCACTCCCTAATATTGATCTCCTTGTGGATTCAGCCGCGGGAAGTTCTATGTTCTCATTCATGGATGGATATAGTGGGTACAACCAGATTCGTATGGCTGCCAAGGATGCCGAGAAGATAGCATTCAGGACACCAATCGGGAATTTTTATTACACTGTGATACCCTTTGGGCTCAAAAGTGCAGGAGCCACATACCAGCGAACTATGACAGCCATCTTCCATGATATGATGCATGAGGAAATGGAAAACTATGTGGATGATATTGTGGTCAAGTCAAAAATTAGGACAGGACACCTCCAGGTACTTGAACGAGTTTTTAAAAGATGCAGAGAGTACAAGCTGCGCATGAACCCCATGAAATGTGCCTTCGGAGTATCTGCAGGAAAGTTTCTTGGGTTCATGGTACATCACAAAGGAATAAGTGTAGATCCAGCCAAAGCTGCAGCCATTGTCACAATGAAGAGACCAACAACAATGAAGGAACTCAAAAACTTCCTGGGAAGAGTCTCCTATATTAGGAGATTCGTGCCAGGACTGGCCTCAGCCACAAGAGGCTTATCTAAGCTATTAAAAAAAGGAACTGAGTTCACATAGGGAGCAGAACAGCAGGAAGCCTTCCAAAGGATCCAGCAGATCATGAATCATCTGCCCACTCTTCAGGCACCAGTACGTGGGCGACCCCTGTTATTGTACTTGGCATCAAACGCCCAAGCAATAGGAGCCCTGCTGGCGCAAGAGGATGATGATGGGAACGAGCAACCTGTTTACTACGTGAGCAGAACACTTAAGGACGTCGAGACCAGGTATCTTAGGATAGAAAAAGCTTGCCTAGTGGTTATTTACGCATCACAGAGGCAGAAGAGATATTTCTCAGCTCACCAAATCCTTCTAGTGACTAAGTCACACCCCATAAAAGCACTCCTGTATCAGCCCCTCCTGACGAGAAGAATCGCACAATGGCTGGTCCTGCTTTCTCAATATGACATAGACTTGAGGACCCCTAAGGCCGTCAAGAGTCAAGCCATAGCTGACCTCCTGGCACAGTTCCCAGGGAAGGAGGAAAGCTCGCTAAATGAAGAGATCCCGGGTGAAGTAGCAGTAGCAGAAATCCCAGGAAAGAAATGGACAATGAGATTCGATGGGTCAGCTACAGCAACCTTAAATGGGGTGGGGGTTGTACTGAGCTGTGAAAATGGAGACACCATACCTTTATCTTTTAAGCTCGGTTTTTCCTGCTCCAATAATGCAGCTGAATACGAGGCGTACTTAACCGGGCTAACTATAGCACTCAATATTGGAGTGAGACATATGAGAGTACTGGGAGATTCCAATCTTGTAGTCTCTCAAGTGAAAGGTGACTTTGCACTAAGAGAACAAAGTTTGGCAGCCTACAAGACATGGGCACAGAGGCTGGAGCGGGAGTTCCTGACCTTTAGCATAGAGTACACACAGAGAAGTGAAAACAGGTTTGCAGATGCGCTTGCCATTTTGGGATCCCAAGTACCATTCTAGGGAAAAGACACTTTGGTCAGAATAGGAAGGCAGGAACATTCCATCTTAAAGATCCTCCAACAAATATCCCCCGGAGAGTCCAGGCAGTGGGACTGGAGGAATGAGGTAAAAGAAAAAAAATGAAGGAAACAGGATCTGGAGGGAGTGTCAAGGAGCTGAGGGACTACGCTCTGATAGAAGGAGAATTATACAGAAGACTGTCCGGAGGAATCCTATCCAGATGCATCAATGAGAAAGAGGGAAAGCTAAGGTTGGAAGAATTACATACCCAAGTCTGCGGGACCTCAGAAAAGATCAGTCTATACAGGAGGATGCAACGCATGGGGTACTATTGGCCAAATATGAACAAAGAAGCATCAACTATACAAGAAAAATGTCAGGAATGCCAATCCTTGGTGGACAAGGAAGAAAGCTATGCTGTGTTTGTTACAGAAGATTGGAGGACTCCCTTCATGGAATACTTGGCTCAAGGGATCCTACCATTTGACAGGACACTGGCCCACTAGCTCAAGAAGCTCGCAGCCAGATATTTCTTACAAAACGGGATCTTATTCAAAAGGGGATACAGTGGAGATCCTCTAAGATGCCTGGGACCAAAGGAAGCAAGGGAAGTAATCAGGGAGGTCCATTCTGGTGATTGTGGAAGCCACCCAGGAAAGAGGAGGCTTTATAAACAGTTACTACTGCTGGGGTACTACTGGCCAACAATGAAAAAGGACTCCGAAGAGATAGTCAAAACCTGCCACGCATGCTAAGTCCTTGGAGATGCCATCCATACTCACCCAAACATGTTACAAGATATGACAACTCCATGGCCTTTCCACACTTGGGGGCTCGATCTCACAGGGCCTATAAATCCTCCATCCGGCGGTTACATATGGATCTTGGCAGCCACTGCATACTTTACAAAGTGGGTAGAGGCCATCCCCTTGAAAAAGGCCACTGGAGCAGCTGTAGCAAACTTCATTCGAGGCCATATCATCACAAGGTTTGGGATCCCCAGGAGGTTAATCAGTGATAACGGAACCCCATTCATAAATAAAGACATGAAGGGGCTAATAGACGCTTACTACATCAAGCATGGAAGGTCTACGCCCTACTACCCACAAGGAAATGGCCAGGCAGAGGCCACTAATAGGATAATATTGAAGATCCTCAAAAAAATGAAGCAAGAGTATGGGGGAAAGTGGAGCGATCACCTGGCAGATGTACTTTGGGCATGCAGGAACTCTGTAAAAACGGCCACAGGATTCTCACCATTCTCCCTGGTCTATGGGACAGAGGCCATCAGTCCAGTA
Source organism: Quercus variabilis (assembly GCA_030445155.1). Classification (NCBI taxonomy): domain Eukaryota; kingdom Viridiplantae; phylum Streptophyta; class Magnoliopsida; order Fagales; family Fagaceae; genus Quercus; species Quercus variabilis. Next base: position 8,690,255 of record CP129449.1, read on the forward strand.
GAACTAATTGTTCCCACAGCAAGAGTAATACTCAAGGAAAGTTAAGAGGACACCAAGGACACAAACAATGAAAGGAGATTAGCAGACCTGGAAGGAGTAGAAGAAGAAAGAGAGCTAGCCAGGAGAAGAAGCCAGAGGTACCAGCAAAGGATGACAAGAGCATATGCACAAGCAGTACGCCCGAGAACTTTCACTAAAGGGGAGTTGATACTAAGGACGGCGGAACATGTAAGAAGAAACCTACCGGGACCTTCCAAATTTGCCCCAAAGTGGGAAGGGCCCTACATCATCAAGGAAGCCCATGATAATGGATACTACTACCTTACTAAGGAAGATGGGATAATCCTGACAGAGCCCATAAACGGAAAATGGCTAAAACCATACTACGCATGAGAAGGAAAAGGTCTCAGTACACCGGACCCCTTTTTGCCAAGCTATTCAACCTGCTAAGTGTTTCTGTCTTTTCTACATATTTTTATTTAAGTAATTTTGCTCAAGGGTAGAAAACATCACATGATCCTTACTATCTTTGTTTCGATTTGCTATATTCCTTGAATGACATTCATGTTTTAAATTCAATGAAATTTCTTCTTTTTCTCAGTTATTAAATCCTAAGTATCACAGAGTCCTAATACAGGCGAAATCAGAGGGGGATATATGGGAAATCTTTTTGATGCATAACCCAGGATCGCCCCACAGATAGCTGCAAAGTACCTAAGTCTCAAATACATGGTCTAGGATCCCAGGCATATACTGAGGATACCTAGCCCAGTACTTGATATATATATATATATATATATATATATATAAAAAAAAAAAAAACCTGCCAAGATTCATGAGCTGGGACAGGTAAAATATATTGCCCAATGTACCCAGTTCAGTACTTGCCTAACCAAGAAGAAGAGGCAGGATACCTGGGGAAATCTTTTTGATGCATAACCTAGGATCACCTCATAGATAGCTATGAAACAGCTAAGTCTCAAATACATGGCCTAGGATCCCAGGCATATACTAAGGATACCTAGCCCAGTACTTGATAAAAAGAGAGAGGAAACCTGCCAAGATTCATGAACTGGGACAAAAAAAATATATGTATATTACCCGATGTACCCAGTTCAGTACTTGCGCAATCAAAAAAAAAAAAAAAAGGAGGGTACTTGACTGGAACCAACAACAAGCTTGTGAGGATCACAGATCAGGACTTTAAAAAAAAAAAAAAAAAGAGAAAGAAACGAGAAAAAGAAGACCCACATGCCATTAAAAAAAGGGGGGGGGGATTAACACCTAGAAGCCACCATAAAGTACAAGTACATAGAAGCAGTCTAAAAAAAAAAAAAACAGAAAGCATTGTCCAGCCAAAGAAATAGAAGATTTATACAACCCCAAATTGTCCATACATATAAAAAAAAAAAAAAAAAAGACTAAGAAAGGAGGCCAGCCAACAAAGAGCCTTCCGAGGGTAGAGTAAGGACAGCCGAAGAAGAAAGAACCCTCTGCCTTTTGACCTTCAGATCTTGTAAGGTCTTGTGAGCACGAGCCAAAGCCTCCTCAGCAGCAGCAATTTCAGCATCAATGCCTTTAGAAGCTTGCCTTTGGAAAAGTACTTGGGCTAATGAGCGCAGATACTCCAGCAAGAAGGACAGGTTGAACTTGGCTTCCAAGAGATCCTGGACAACTCCCCTCCACTCCAAGAGCCTTTCCTCAGATAGAGAGTCTAGCGAGGAATCCCTCAAAGAAATCAGCACAGCACACAGCAGCTCCATCAGAATATTCTCCAAAAATACTCCTCCTCTGAAACCAAGGGTAAAGTCACCATGCCTTTTAAACAGCCCTTCCAGTAGTGGTAGACCTTCCACGGGCACAGAGAACCGCAGGAAGCTACCATAGGAGGGCCCGAAATGGCAGAAGTGACTAGCAGGGAGGCTATTGAACTCCAGGGAATCAAAGCGAGCCAAAAAGGTGGAGAGCCTTGAAGCAGGATCTGAAATAACCACCTCGGGAGCCTCCCCCACTGTTGCACCGTCACCTGGAGACCCAAAGGAACCTTCAATCCCCTGAACAACATGAGGGCCAGCAACCTGGGCAGATCCTACACCCCCCTCAGGAACCACAAATTCAAGATCTTCGATATTAACTCCTGCAAAAAAGAGGAAAGAGAAGGGGGGGGGGCCAAGCTTAGCCTTTTTTTTTTTAAAAAAAAAAAAAAGAAAAAGAGAAAAGTTAGGAACAAAAAAAAAGAGGTAGAAGAGAAACTAGAATCAGCCTTTTGGGGCGGAGTCCCCTCCTTGTGCTCCTCTGACTGCTTGAAGGACGCTGGAAAAGAACACATGGCAAGTTGAAGAAAAGGCGAGGAAGCCTCAGCAAAATAGCTAAAAGAAGGCAGGGACACAGGGGGCTTCGCCATAACAACAAAAGAAAAAAGAAGAAGAGAGAAAGAATGCAAAAAAAGAAACAATCAACACCCCACCTTCAGATTCCTCCGATTCCAAAGAAGTAGCAGCACCAGAGGCGAATTTTGTAGTAGCTTGGCCTGGAAAGAGGAAGTAAAAAGAAAGAAAAGAAAAGGAAGAACTCAAAAAAAAAAAAAAAAAAAAAAAAAAAAAGGAAAAGAAAAAAAAGAGAGGAAGGGGTGCAAAAGAGATAAAGCTAAAAAGGCTATATAAAAGAAAAGAAAGGCTTACCTGTTTGCCCGGATGATGATACGCCTCCCAAAGTCTTTGTACTTAACCCAGTCTGGGGTAACATGGTCTTGACAGGACTAGGAATCTGCTCAAGCTGAGGACCTGGGGACGCGGGAAGCTTGGGAGCCTCAGGATCCTGGGCAGCCTGGACGTCCTGCATTGGTTGCCCAGTCTCCTCAGCCATGCCACCACTGGGAACCTCCTCCTCCCTACTCTGGGATGCAGCTACAGCCATCTCCTTCTCAAAAGTTTCACCAACCACAGGAGGAAGAACCTCAACCTAAAAAAAAAAAAGAGGAGGTGAGGAACAAAAAAAAAAAAAGGGAGAGAAAAAGAAAGAAAGGACGTAAGTAATAGGGCAGCACAGGACATATAACACTTGTGAAATAAATGCGAGGAAGCAGCAAAAGACAAAGATAAGGAAAGCCATACCACATCTTCACCAGAAGACTGACTTTTGCCCTTCTTGGGATCTAGCTTACGTTTAGACTGCAAAAAAAAAAAAAAAAAAAAAAAACACAATCACCCATTAGTCCAAAGAAGAAAGAAGAAGGGGAGAAATGACAAAACTGCAACTTAAAAGAGCAAAGGAGGGACGAGGCCTTGCCCTTCTCTCTCTTTCAACAAGGTCTTCAGGTCTCTGTTGTTTATTACGGGTACGTCCAAAGGGTCCCGAGGGACCATGAACTGAAGGACTCACAGGAGCTTGGGGAAGAGAAGACTCTACCTTAGTCTTCACTCGGCCCCTTGTAGCCAAAGGTTGCTCTACTTCCTTCTCTTCAACAAGTACAAATTGCTTCTGGGATTTCCCAGTCTTCTTCTTCCTCTTTGACTTAGGGCCGACATCCTCTGCACTCTCTTTAGCCGCAGCTTCCTTCAACTTTTCTTGTTTAACAGATTTCTCTTTACTCATGCCAATGGGAGTACTGGCACTTATGGCCTCTACTGCCCCTTTTTTAATTAGTACCCCAGCAAAAGCACCAACAACAAGATCACACCCCAACCAGTTCTCTGGGAAATCCTGCGCATAAGTAACCCAACCTTCCCTAGAAGCATGCCATTATGCGAAACCAGTTTTGCTGCTCACAGCTGTGGAGATAACACCAGCAGTAGGCAGGGACAGACGCTTGTTGGATGTTGGGGCAGAAGAAATGTCAGGGTTGGGTACTCTCCCAATTACCCCAGAACCAGCATAATCAACAAAAGACTTCTGAACCCTCCTCCAATAACCAACATAGCCACTGGAGGCAAAGACTCCCCTCTGAGAGTTAGGCACTACAAATTGAGGACTCCGTTTTGACCAATAAGAGAAGGCCTGAAGTCTCATGAAGGGATCCAAGGAAGGAAGAGAAGGAACTGTGTCATTGAACACTGGGGGAACATCCTGATCAAAGCCAAACTGCCGAAGTACTTGATGCGCCAAATAATGGGTGTACCGTGGGCCAGTCGAAGAAAGTACAGGAAGTCAGGAAGGACTAATGCAAGCCAAGTAGGCTAAACTGCCTTCATCACCACTACGCAAATCAAAAGTGTTCCCTGTAGAAGTCAGAAAGGGGGATAACACAGAATTGCAAACAAAACCAGGGCCAAACTCCCGGGGGGAGCGCCAATTCAAATGGCCTGCTTGATCAAATAACTCAACCAAATTAAGATTACCACCTTTTAAACTCAACCAACGAAAAATAATAGGGAGGCTGTTAGTAGAACTGCCACAAAGCTCTTTTACCACATCAGGAGATCCCTGAAACTTATCTTTCACAAACTTTAGATTCCTACATTTTGCTAAGGTAACTGAAGAACGGTCCCACATAAATACCTGGAGAATGGCACAATGAAGCGACGAAGTGATGACACAACAAGAATCACCCTCGGCCTCATTTCCATGAAGTTGATCCAATTGAGAGTAAACATGGCCCAAAAACATGGGGGCTAGAGGATATTGGGCGCCTTAAGCCAACTTAATTGCTAAAGGAAAAAGAGTGGACTTGATTCCATACTCGGGGAACTCGCTGAACAGAAACTTGCTAAGCCAGAACGCAAGGAACCCGGCACGCCTGACTTCCTTATCCTTTTCACGTGAAAGAGTCATGACCCACCTACCCATCCTAGCCGGTTTCCCATCAGAAGAAGCAGTACGTCCACCAAAGTGAGCAAATAATTTCTCTTCCACCTCGAGATCCTCGTCAGAAAGCTTAATATCAAAGGGGTTTTCATCCCCAAGCACCGGAAGGAGAAAATTATTGACCACGTCCTCCAAGGTAACAGTCAGTTCACCAACAGAAAAAGAGAAAGTGTGCAGAGTAGGACACCAACGGCGCACCAAATGCCTAAGGCCTTTGGCATCTCTGAAACCCTCAAGGTTCCTGGAAATAGCCACTGCCTTCAGGACGCCGGCACGATCCAAGCGACCCACGAACTCCTCGTTAGAAAGCTCATTATCCACCCAAATGGGCCAGCCTTGGATCTTTCCAGCAACAAAATCGAAGAAGATGGGGACTGCCTCTCGAAGTCCCCGCCTAATTTGGAGATCAAAGATCTCCCTGGGGTCTGGAACTTGTGCAGAACCAGCAAAACCTGCTTGGCCGGAAAATACCCAAGCGTGAGAAGATAGAGGGGTTTCGCCATGAGACACCCAAGGAAAAAATAAGCTGGGAGTATACCAGGGGTCTCGCAAAGGAAAAGCAGGACGCCCAACGACGAGCTCATCTTGCGCAGAACTAGAGGAGCCCTCACCTTCAAAGGGACTAGGAGTGCGCTCCTTCCTTTTTCGAGAAGAAGAAGAAGAAGCCATTGAAGTGATGGGTATCTGGAAAGAAGAAAAAGAAGATGGCGACGAGATTGATCGAAAGAAAAGAAAAAGGGTTGAGAATAGAAGACTCAGATAGACAACAAAAAGGGGGGAGAGTAAATGAGAAAATGCTAGAATAAGAGCAGTTAGAGAAGATGATGTGTGGAAAGACGCGCCAGTTGCCAAGGATTAAATTTAAAAGAGAAGAAGTTAGCGGCAGTTATTAATGAATGTTATGGGAAACGTAAAAGTAGGTGAGGGGAGTTTTATTTCAACCCAACTGCCACATCCCACGAGAAAGGGAGGAGTCGCAGAAAAAAGGAAGAAGCGAAGAGGCCAGGACGCTGAAGAAATGGAAGATCAGGATCCCTATGGAAGGATCAAAACAAAAGAAGATACTACAAAAAAAAAAAAAAAAAAAAAAAAAAAAAAAAAAAAAACTCATGCATGGGCTGCAGGCAACCCATGAGCTCGAGGGGCAAAATGTTGAGGTTCAAATAATCAAATAGCCACATAGGCCTAAAGAAAAAAAAAAAAGAGAGAGATGGAAAAAGGACCCTGAGCCCATTTCACACAAAAGAAAAAAAAAAAAGAGAGAGGAAATAGAGGGTGGGTTCTCACGATAAAAGAAAAGATAGAAGAAAAGAAAAGAAAAGGAAAGGAGCCCAGAAGACCTAATCCAGCGGTCCACAAAGAAAAGGGCCCAAGAAAACAAATAAAAGAAGCAGCCAGCCGAAGGAAGCCCAGAAAGAAGAATTGAGTCGGGACGCCTAGAAGCAGTACCAGAGGCAGAGGATCCCCGGACACGTGAAGTAAAATTAAAGCAGATTTGAAGAGAGAAAAGAGACAAAAGGCACGCGGACCTTATGACCCAGGCACACAGTGAGGTACAGAGCAAAAATGCAGGAGCTTTGGTTCCAGCCACTTGAAGAAAGAGACAAGAAAAGTACAACTGGGAAAGCTGGAGCAAAAAGCCAAAAGGCCTCAGGTCAACCAACGGGAAAGTCTAAAAATGGGAAGCTAGCCGAGAGATTTTCATCTAGTCGCAACAAAAAGAAAGAAACTATGAAGAAAAGGGAAACGACATGATCCTGAAATAACCAGGCACGGAACCGACTTCAAAGGGCAAAAGGGGAAAATCGATAGTACCCCCGGGAGCCCGAGGCTGTGCTATATAAAGGGGGGAAGGAAAAGGGATAGGACAGGGAATTCTAGACGATTAGATTATTGGCTAAGACATTTAAATTTTGTTTTTTTGAAGCCTCATAAAAGTTATAAGAGAGGCTCTGTAAAACTGAAGGAAAACAGGGGAACTCGTTCCCGGTATCCCAGAGACAGCCGCTACAGTACACACTCAGATTCAACGGATTCAAACTTTGCAAGTCTTTGAAGCTTGAATGGCTATCAAAGTCTATAATTTTTGAACTCATTTGAACCTTGCACCATGTCTTAGCGAGCTTTGTAGTTGCTATTAAAAGAAAAAAACTAATGAAACACACCTCACTAATTAGAGGATCCCTAACGTGTTCTTCATATTGCATTTCATTTACTATGCATTTTCTTTACTGTTAAAAGCTCATTCAATAAGATTTTTTTTTTTTTTTTTTAGCTGTTTGTATTGTAGGAAGTTTATTCTGTGCACCAATCAACTCTTAAAAAAGCCCATTAGCTGCGAAGAGTTGGTCCCAGTCCACCAAGAACACCTCACACGGCCCAGGATCCTTGGGCCATAGTGCTAAAAAAAAAAGGCACGCTCACACCTTCTACGAGTTTTCATCTTTTGAAATCATTGCATAATAGTCTCATTATCAATGCTACAAGCTACATCTTTTTCTATATACACAACTAAGCAATCATTCATTAATTGATCTCTCATTCGATTACGTAGTTCATTCTTTATATATTTTATTGCTGACAAACTTCTTTCTACTGTTGCAGTAGCAATTGGAATGGTCAAAACTAGCTTCACAAGCAAATAGACTAATGGATAAGTCTCGTGCTTCCTTGTGCTCACTAACTTTTTGGCAAGTTCACTAACTCCTTGAAGCTATAAAAAGAAGTCATTGCTACGCACATCAAAAATGTAATTCTACAGTTGAGAGTCAAGTGCCAAAATATCTGTCCCAAGAAAATTAAAGGGATAGAACTTAGCTAGACGTATCAATTTTTTCTTATTGAAAGCCACAAATGAATTACTTGGATCCAAGCAAGCCATACAAAGTAGCAAATCAGTATTCACCTCAATAAAGCGGTTAATAAGCTCTTGAAGTTGCATATCTATAACTGTGTAGAATAGCTCAACACGATAATGATGTAAATTTGAATTTTTTTGGGTGTTGCGTCGCGGCCTCCCACTAACTACAAACATCACTTCCATGTCCAAGATAGGAATATCATGTGAGTTACAAAATAAAGATACTTCAGCTAATAAAGATGCCCATCCATCATCTCTCATCACTTGCAACCGTTGCTTAGACACTTTAACAAGATCCATAGCATTTACTATATCTTGATTTTTTTTTTTTTTTTTTTGCAATGCTATTGACAACTCATTTGTGATCCCTAAAATATTTTTCATCAAGTGTAAAGCAAAGACAAATTCAAAAGTTAGAATTGACCTCATAATAGATCGAGCTTCAACTTTTTGGTCGGAGAGGTCATCTTCTTCAATAATCTCTAATACATCAACAATAGCAGAGAACATCAAAATCAAGTTGAGAATAGTCCCATAATATGATCCCCAACGTGTATCACCAGGACGTTTAAGATTTGTCTCTTGATTCAAACCTTGCCCACTTCTACGTACACTATTCTCTAAATCTTCTTTAATTTTGGCAAATTGTGTATCTCGAAGAGCATCTCGTCTCTTACAAAAGCCTCCAACAACAGTTACTAAATTACTAACCATATAAAAAAAATTCAGCAATGTTAATGTGATTTTTAGCAACAGCAACAAGTGTCAATTGAAGTTGATGAGCAAAATAATGGACATAAAATACTGACTTGTTCTCTTTCAAAATTAAAGTTTTAAGTCCATTGATATCGCCTTGCATATTACTAGCCCCATCATAACCTTGCCGCGTAGGTTCGATAAACTCAAATTATGTTCACAAAGTAAACCTTCAATAGCATGCTTAAGTGACAAAGCAGTGGTACTTGCTACATTTACAATACTAAGGAACCACTCTATAATAATTCCTTCTTTGTTCATATAACGAAGAACGAGGGTCATTTGTTTTATCACTGAGATATCATGTGACTCATCAACTAATATTGAAAAAAACCCATTATCAAGATCGTTGATGATGACTTTAGATGTTTCACATGCAATTACATTCACAATGTCTTTTTGAATATTAGAGTGGGTAAGCTTGCAATTTTTCTAAGATTTTTGCAACACTTTATTGATAGATTCATTGTGATCTCCCAAAAATTTTAAGAGCTCAAGGAAGTTTCCTCTATCACTTGAACCTTGAGATTCATCGTGACCATGAAAAGCTAATCCTTGGCATAAAAGGAATTTTACGCAATCAACTATTGCATTTAATTGAATCTGATATTCAGTTTTATCTTGTTTTGATTGCTTAACAAAAACGCTTTGAATGTGTTGCTTTTCCTTCAGTAGATCTTCACTCTTATTGACAGCTTGGTTATGAGCACTATTAATTTCTCCAACATGGGAATCTAACTTCGCAACATGATTCCAAAGTTTGAATCCCTTCGTTACAAAAGTCTCACCTTTCCCTTGCTTACCAACATCTTCCCCAAATAGGTAGCAATAAATACAAAATGCCGCATCCTTGTCTATACTATATTCCAACCACTTTCTATTTGTATACCATTCCGATCTAAACCGACGAGGCTTTCCAGAAAAATATGATACATGGTAATCGTGAACAAGTGGTTGACAAGGGCCTTTTGTTAAATAATATCTTTTGATTTCATCATGATTATTAGGATGATAAGATGATATCTTTTGTCATAGCTCAGGATCGGAAGGAAGATTTTCTAAGTTAAAGTCAATACGAATTCGCTTAGAAGATGTAGATGAATCTTGCACAGGAGATGAATCTTGGGTACGTGGTTTTCTTATCAAATATTTGTCCATAATTCTAGCAAAAGAATAAACATTAAACTATAAGTTTATTTGAAGTATTAATAAAATTATTAATTATTATTGTTTAGTTGTTTCATTAATTTGTTTTTCTTTTGTAAATTATAATTTGTTATATTGTTGTTTCATTAATTATAAAATTACTAATTGTTATTTAGCCTAACATAATTTAATTTATTTGTCTTTTATAATGTATTAGTTAATTTAATTATACAGCTTTAATTATTGTTATTTAGCGTAATAATAAACTATGTTGCTTTAATTTGTTTGTCATTAATTATACTACTTTAATTTATTATGTTTGTTTGTCTTTTATTTGTCTTATGCATGTTAGACATTCTATGTGCCCCAATAAGCAATCACAAACAATAACCTACCAATTAGAAAATTTCACAATCACAATAGACAATTCACATCACACTAAAAGACAATCAATATGTTACCAACACATTGACCAACACCAACACACGTTACACACGAACCAACACCAACAGGCAACAGGGAAGATAGGGCCAAATTCAAAAAGAAAAAAGAAAAAGAAAAAAGAAGAGGCAAAAGCAAGCAATTCGGCCAGCCAATCTGACCAACTGCTTGATTTTGCCTTTTTTTTTTTTTTTTTTGGTCTTTTTTGAATTTGTCCCTATCCTATTGGTTAGTGTGTTGGTGTAATGGACCATTACACCAACACACTAACCAATAGGATAGGGACAAATTCAAAAAGACAAAAAAAAAAAAAAAAAAAAGGCAAAAGCTACATATAATTATGTAAATAGAAAGAGAGAGTTACCGGGTAATGGGTTAGCGTATTAAAGAATAAAGAGAGAAATTGTTTATTCATTTCAGTTTTGCATTTCAGATAGATAAAGAGAGAAACTGAGAGACTTAGAGAGAGATAGAGAAAAAGAGAGAGAAATACCCAGCACTGGGGTCTGACCGGTAAGCACCGAGGTCCGAGCGACGAGACTGCGATCTATGACAGCGACGATTGTGAGACTGCGATGAGGGCGAGGCGGTGAGTGGCTAGCACTGAGCACTGATCTGCGAGACTGCGACGGCGACGACGAGTGGTCTTCGAGCGACGGCGATGTGACCATGGACAGTGTATGCTGGGGTTTGTTTTGGTTTCTGATTTCCCTGCCAGCGACGTGACCGTGGCGTGGGTTGATTTCTGTTCTCTGTTTTTTTTTTTTTTTTTTTTTTTTTTTTTTAAGAATTCGTGGGCTACGGGCTACCTATGTAATCTATTGGGCTTGCCGTGGGCTTGGCTCTATTACTTTTTTTTTTCTTGGAAGTAGAACAGATATTTTTTTTTTTAATTTGAGGGTGTTCCTAATTTTGTAATCAGGGTGTTCCTAATACAGATTAAGTATAATTTTTTTTATTTTTTTTCAAGTCAGGGTGTTCTTGGGAACACCCTGACTTATACGTGGCGTCGCCATTGCCTCCTCTTCTCTCTCTTCTCTCTCCTCTCTCTCCCTCTAAAATTTCACCTTATAAAACCTCTAATTCTAGTATCCCACCTCTCTCTCTCTCTCTCTCTCTCTCTCTCTCATTATTTCTTGCTCTAAAAGGTGTGTGTGTGTGTGTGTATATTGTGTTTCTGTGTATGAATTTGTGAGAATTTGATCCACAATTAGAAACCCTAGAATTTTATTGTTTCTTCTTCGACGAGATATGAACTTTCTGGGGAGATTCTTTGGTGACCGATGCTCACCTAACATGCTATTTAGGCTGTGTTTGTTTCAACTTCAAACTATTTCCGGAAATCAATTCATGTAAAATTGATGTGTTTGGCTGCTTAGGAAAATTGGGTCAATGGAAACCCATTTCCCCTTTGACCGAAAATGAGCCCTCTGCTGGTGGAAATAGATTTCACCTTTTATTTTACCTTAAACCAATTTCCGGAAAAAACACTCTCCACTCTCCAAGTTCTCTCACACAGCAGCTCTCTCTCACACAGCAACATCACTCTCCAAGCTCTTTCACACTCACTCTAATCCGGTCTAGACCCAAGCTCCAAGCTCCAAGCTCAACAGCATGTTCAGACCTCCGATCCGGTCTAGCCCTCCGCTCCAAGCTCCGATCTACTCCAAGCTCCAAGCTCCAAGTTTAGCAGCAAGTCTCCAATCCGGTCCAAACCTCCGCTCCAAGCTCCGATCCGCTCCAAGCTTTTCCGGTCCAAACCTCCACTCCAAGCTCCAAGCTCCAGTCCAATCCGATGACCTCCAAGCTCAAACCTCCAAGCTCCGATCCCCACTCTGACGAGCTCCAACCTCCAAGCTCCGATCCACACACCAAGCTCCACCACCTCTCCACGCACAGTGAGTATTCCTTTTCCCTTTCTCAGTCCGATCCGAAAATTTCTCCGATCCACACACTGAGGAAGGGTATCTAAATTCCTAACTTTTCTTTTGATGATCAATTCAACCTTTGATAAATAAATATATCTTCATCTCACCGCATTTGTTAATGTTTGATCTTTATACAGAGATTATAAATCTCCACATTTTTATTTATTTATGTGATTTTACTATGATGTTTTATAATATAGGTAAGAAGTTTTTTTTTTTTTTTTTGAAATCTTCATTTAATTTTCTTGCAACTTCCTAGTACCAAAGTGAAAGTTTAGGTTTGGCATAATCCCATATGTAGCTCAATTAATTTTAACAAAATAGTTCAACTAATTTTATTTTAGGAAATACTTGAATGTAATTATATTTCATCTTTGAGGGAAGAAAGAAAGTTGGTCCTTATATTTTGGAAAAGATTAAAAAAAAAAAAGATTAAGAACCAGTATCAGCTACCACATATGATGGAATGTGTGGTACCTTTGCAAATATTTTTTATTTTATCAATAGAATTTGCAATTACCACAGCAAAAAGTAGAGAAGAAATTTTGAAGTGTAAATCTCATGATAAATGGGGTATAGCCTGACAGTTACATGTAAATATGGGGATTTACCGGATATGTTCATAACATTGTACAACCCAAGTAATGTTGGAAGTTGGAATTGGATATATATAGAAAATCACTCTAATGCTCTATCTATAGTCTATATTCAAATATACTATATATATGTGTGTGTGTGTATATATATATATATTTGGAAAAGTGTATTCAAAACTATTTGATTCCCTAACAATCAAACATCCCCACTATATGCACAAAACCAGCCATAGACAAAAGATATGAATCATGTGCATTTGTAAATGGAAATATAAAGTGGTGATTCTTGAATCCAAATTAAGATTTCAAGGAGGCCTCAACCTTTCTTTACATTCTCTATAATCTATATATATATATATATATATATATATATATGCATGCATCATAATCATAATAATTTTGGAGCACCCAATATGCATGCATGGCTCTAACCACCAAGATATCAATAATTTTCCCTACTACATATGTGTGGTCTCTTTTTAATAAGAAAAAAAAAATCTATATATCTTTTGTTAGGTCTATTGAGAGATCAAAAACAAAATTATTGAAAGATTTTACATAAGAATATATATATATATATATACACACATATAAAACCATTACGCTTGTTTGCAATGGACACCTTTTTTTTTTTTTTTTTTTTTTTTCAATTATTTAAAAGGAGGAACTTGGGAATGTTAGATCTAACTTGTTATATGTGTTGGATGCTTGTGTACATACCTCTTAGACCACAGTGTTTGTGATTTTTTAGATGAAGAAAAAAACGAAAGCCGCAATTTTTGCTTCAGTTGCATCTGTCCTTCTTGTGGGTGCTGCATTGTTAAGGAAATTGCAGCGTAGACATAAACGACTGCCTAGGGTGCCTTTTGTTAATCATGTAGCCGAGAGAGAGGAATACATAAATAGTATTCTGCATGGAAGTGAGACATATTGTGTGAATCAAATTAGGATGAAGCCTATAGCTTTTCACCGCTTATGTCACATCCTCACTGAGGGGGAGCATGTACGCCCGACTATTCACATGCCTGTTACGGAGCAAGTGTTTATTTTCTTACACATTATTGGTCATAATGCGAGGTTTCGTGTAATGGGTAGTCGGATTTATAGATCAACTGAGACTGTTCATAGATACTTTAAGGTCGTCTTTAGGGGGGTCCTAAAATTATATAGAACTCTAATAAGACTGCGTAGCGAAGATACACCCCAAGAGATAAAGAATAGCAGAAGGTTCTACCCATATTTTAAGGTAAATATTGCGACTTGTGTATTTTTGTAAATTATGAAGATTTATGTAATTCTAAACCATCATGTCTGTCAAAAATTAGGATTGTGTTGGAGCAATAGATGGTACACATGTTCGTGCATTTGTGCCACTTGAAATACAAGGAAGATTTCGTGGTCGCAAAGATGGAATCACGCAAAATGTGTTAGCTGCCATTAGTTTTGACTTAAAGTTTACTTATGTATTGGCTGGATGGAAAGACAGTGCACATGATTCACGTGTGTTAAATGATGCATTTGCTAGGCCAGGGGGATTTTCAATTCCCAACGGTATTATACGTTTACTTCACCTTTTTGGTTTATTAGTTTAATAAATATTGTGCGTTTTCTTAAGCATAGTAGTAATTTGGTTTTATTTTTTTAATATATGTAGGTAAATATTATCTTGGTGATGCTGGGTATGATAATAAAAATGGGATATTGTCACATTATTGAAGTGTGCGATATCACTTAAAAGAGTTTAGTGATCATCCTTCTGAGAATGAGAAAAAATTGTTCAACCTGCGACACTCTTTATTGAGAACTACCATTGAGCGAGGGTTTGGAATGTTGAAGAAACGTTTTCGAGTGTGTGGATGCAGAACCTTTTTGGTCTTTTGAAACCCAAGTGAAAGTAGTGTTAGCATGTTGTGTGGTTCATAATCACATTATGGGGGTTGAACCACATGACCATATTATGGAAGTTGCAATGAACGAAGTAGAGTCCAGTGACCCTCAACAAGAAACACAATCATGTCGAGAGTCCATTGAAGACAGTAGATTGTGGAATGCTAAGAGAGATGAGATATGTCAAGCTATGTGGTCTGATTATATCAAGAGTGGAGAGTAGTACTTTATTTAGATTTCTATGATTGTAATATGTATTTTTTTTTTTTTAAAGACAATGTATTTATTATAGACTTTTGGTGGTGTAATGGAAAAGTATTTTTAGCATTACATTGTTATTTGATGGTATTACATTGTCTTTTTGAGTGTTAGCATGTTTCATTTTGTTGTGCAAATTTATAAGTATGGTTGTATGTGTGTTTGATTTGTTGTTCATATTCCGAACGTAATTACTAAATGCTACTCTCATTTTTAAATGCTACTCTAACTATACAATTTTCATATGTAGTAATGTCAAAGGGCAAAGAGAAGGTAACCAGCAATAAGCAATTCAGGTGGCTGCCTTCCATGCATGAAATGATGCTAAGAATACTTGCACAAGAGGCTGCAAAGGGCAACAAGCCCTCTAGCACCTTCAAGCCAGGCTCCTTCGCTCTTGTAGCAAAGGAGATAACTGCCCAATTTGGGGTTGAGTGCCACCCATCCTATGTTGATAATCGGATGCGAACTCTAAGGACCATATGGTCCACTATTGAGAAACTTCGAAAGAAGAGTGGCTTCAGTTGGGATGATAATCTCAAAATGATAACATGTGACGCAAAGACGTACTAAGAAGAAGTCATGGTATGCCTTACAATTATATTTTCCGGATATAAATGATAATATATGTTTTTGTCCATAAATTGAAATTTTTAGTTTGGAAATTGAAGGCAAAGAATTTATTTGAAGAGATATTCATAGTTCCAAAGAAGACATCTATGAATAAATGTTTGAGGTTAGATGAAGTTTTAGTAAATTATATAATGGTGTGAAGTAAACTTTATCATGATTTATTAAGTTTTAGTCTTAGAGTAATGTCACACTACCATAGCTAGATGTTTAAATGCAGCATCTATTCCACACCATGATTTTATGTTTAATTTGACAAGGATGGACACCCACTTTATTTTTCATGTAATAACAGCTTTTTTTGTTTACTGGCATGAATAATGCATTGAATATTGAATTTATGCGTGAAGTAATTATTGCATTGTTATTATACGTTCCTTTCTCCCTTACAGGCGCATCGAAAGCATGCAGAGTTTTTAAACAAGAAAATAGAGATGTATGATGAGTTAGCTCTTGTTGTGGGCAAGGACACAGCCACAGGTGGCTTTTCAAAGTCCTATATAGATTATGAAAATGAGCCAGATAATGGCGACAATGTTGAATTTGTTGCTGATAATGTGGAAGAAGATGTGCTCGAAAAAGGTAAGAATGTAGTCGAGTCCTCCACAACTGGGTCGGGAATTTCCAAGTCCCGTAAAAGAGGTCGTGCACCTTCTACTGCTGATGATAGCGTGTTGACTGATCTGTCTGATCAGTTGAAGGATATAGTTATGGCTCTTAAGGAAATCAATCGGGGCCCGGTAGATTATACATCTCTTTATAATGAGGTTATGGCTATGATGGTGGATGGGTATAGTGAAGAAATGCTTGCAACTGCATTTGACCATCTGTGTGAAAATGAGAAGGTAGCACGGGGATTTCTAGCCAAGAATGCTAGGCTGCGAAAGCTGTGATTAGATGGTTTTTTTTTTCTCACAACTTTGACTTGCCTGTTTCATGTAGACTGTGATGGTAGCTTTATGAATTCACTGTTATTGTAGAACTTGTATTAACCTACCATTGTATTATATATATAGTACTTTGTATTATTGGGACAATACAGTTGCCGAAATTATGTATTTGTACTATTCAGATACCACGAATAGGTATCATTTTTGTACACCATGGAGGTGTAATGACAATGGTGAACGATGAATGTGGCTATTTTTATATTAATATTATCGGTATATTTAAATGATTATTTTTGATGTTGAAGTGGATGATTATTTTTGTACTGTTACAGATATATATACGCAATGTTGGTGTATGTTGAAGTGGATGATTAGTTTCTAATTATTACAAGTTTGTCTAGATGATACAGGAGTTGAAATTTGTAAGGCATTTTATATTTTCCGTAAAATTAATTCACAAACCATACATGAAAATTGATTTTCCGGAAAAAATGGATTTCATTTTCCGTAAAATGTTTACTTGAACCAAACATAAAAATTGATTTTCTGTAAAATAAAAAGTATTTTCCGTAAAATGTTTAACCGAACCAAACACCGGAATTGATTTTCCGTAAATCGATTTCCGAGACAGCCAAACAACCTCAATGCATTTTCCTTTTCCGAAAAATAGCATTTCTGGAAAATATGTATTTTCCGGAAAACGTTTTACGCGAACCAAACGCAGCCTTATTTGTGAATCGTGCAGGAACCAGAATGATGTAATAGCCACCTCAGTTAAAGAAATAATCTTGGACCCGGGGGCTTGTCCATCAACCTACTTTGCCAAGAAAGCCTGTTAAAACAAATTAAATTGGGTAGGTATTTTATGTAACGAAAATGAGAATAAAAAAATAGTAATCTAAATACGTCACACGCATCCTACATATTTAAAATAAAAAAATTCGTTCAAGAATCTTATAATTTAATTAATTGTCATGAAAATGTTTAGAATTTAAATTTTTCCTCCCACTATTAAATTATTAAAACAAAAAACAAACATTCGGTTGCATTCCATAAATACACAAGTATCACGCTAAACTCAGCTCAGCAAATCAAATTGTACTTCAAGAAATATTTGTGCAGGATTCAACCTTTAATTATGGAAATTTACCACACACCCAAAAAAAAAAAAAGCCCTTTAATTATGTCCAATATAAGTATCAATTACCAACCCCAACGTCATGTCCATTTGAATTGGGCTTTCAGCCCCTGCCCAAAATCCACCTGTCTAGGCCGATCCAGCTTCCAAAGATGGCTCCACCAACATTAAAATCCAAACTCTATAACACATAAGCTCCCTGTTATACTCACTCTACGCCCTTCTTATCTCTCAAAGAAATTATTAACTCTACTAAAAAGACTCCTGACGTGATCTCCTTAACTAATGAAATAATGTCATCTATATATATATATATATATATAAAATAAAAATTTTTGAAATTATCACATTTTTTCACGTCAATATTATTAAAAAATAAAACTATTTTTTCACATCAGCATTATTAAAAAAAAAAAAAATTATTTTTCCACATCAACATTGTTTTAAAAAATAAAACTACTAAAAATAAAAAAACCCTAAAGACCGTAACTATTTCTCCCAAAAACAAAACCGGTAAAATTTACTCTGTTCAACCCCTAAACAAAACCCAATACAGAAACCTATTTCTCGGTCTCTGTCTCTCCTTCAAACGCAAATTCAACCCCTAAACAAAACCCAATACAAAAACCTATTTCTCAGTCTCTTCTCTCCTTCAAACGCAAATTCAACCCCTAAACAAATCCCAATACAAAAACCTATTTCTCAGTCTCTATCTCTCCTTCAAACGTAAACTCAACTCAACAAGCTAGACGCATATCTTTCTCTCTTCCCCTGTGACGGTAAGCAAATTCAACTAAGCCACAAACGCTTCGCCTCACAACCAACGGCCAGAGGTAAAATCTTTTATATTAATTTTGGATTTTTAATATGATTTAGGTTCGACTATTTTGTTTGGTTTTGATTTAAGAAATTGGTTCAGATTTTGTTTTGATTTAGAATTGGTTTTTATCAACACTTGAAACCCTAATATAGGTTCTCCCTCAATTTTGGTTCGTTTCAATATATCAAATTTTAGCAAGAGCAAGAGCAAGAGCAAGCCGAAGAAGAGGACCTGTGATTTCTGTGATTCTAGGTTCATGATTTGAGATTTAAGTAGAGATTTTTGGATGACAATGGAGAAAGATGATTTTTACGTATGGGCAAAGTTCATTCTTCGCTTGATTCAGTTATAGTCTAATCCAGTCATGGGTAACTTTTTCAAACTCTTCTTCTGCTTCGTCTTCTTTTTTTATTATAAATAAATATCGATTAATTATCCTACTTATCTCTCAAATTTTGAATGGTGTTTGTGCTTTTAATTGTGGCAATTTAAATAGGTCTTAGTGGGTTCTGCATATGGAGAGTAATGATAAATTTGACAAAATTACATCAATTTATTTATTTATTTTCTATTATCTGGAACAAAATTGAGCAATTTAGGTTTGAAACAGCAATTTTTTATTTATTTGCTTCGTGCTAATGCCATCTGCAGGATTTTGCTAGAAAACCTTTTAGAGTCATTCATTATGTGTTGATTTATGCAAAAGGGCTATGCTGATTTTTTTACTGCTTGCAATGTACAAATTACAGGGCAATGCAATGGCATAGTGTAACAATGGCTGGGTTTTTATGCTCTTTAATGCAAACTTGATATTGCTTGACATTATATGGAGTTGTCATGCATTGCAATTTGTATCTCATATACATGTGATACTTGGCTTGATTATACCCTGTTTGAGTGTTTATCCTTGGTTATAAATTGTGGATATTCTGCCTCCTTTTACCACTCGGTTTGGACTATTGTAATCAAAAGCAAAAGGTGACCTTAAGTTGCCAATGCCTAATTTCCCAAGTTGAGAGGCACCAAAATGAGGCCCCTAGGCGCTAAAAGCGAGTTCCTCACTGAAGGTGCTTTGCTCAAAGCCTTATATCAACATCCTAACCACCATTATATCAATTGAAAACAGGGCAGCTGAGTAGGTGAATTTACAGGACAAGTCTGGAACTTTGGTAGAAGAAAGGGTGGTGAAAATGGACAAATATAGCCAAGGCCTTTTGGTTGAGTTTCTATTTCCTTTGATAATTTTGAGAAGCTGCCAAGGCTTTGTGAGTATTTGTTATCAATGTAATTGATTTTTAAAAAAGTTTGTTTAATGATTTATATATGCTTCATAATTGTTCATAAGTCACTGTTAAGAAAATTTTAGCTTCACTACTATGACATTGATTTAGGGGCATCTTTGTAAGTATGTGTTTCCATGTTCTTACCATGACATATACTTTACATGGTTTTTCATTTCACCACATCAAGCAATGAGGGAACGCATTCCAGATGTGCGGGGTGAATTAGGACTGACCATTTTTTTAATAATTTTTTTTTTTTAAAATTCAGTGGTGTGGGCATGAGAAGAAACCTTGCCGCTTTTACTTCAAAGTAGTTGTTTTCATGGTAAATTTTAATCAATCTCATGCTCAGGTACATGGATAGGAGAATCATCTAATACAAGTTTCTTTTGAATGTGCTAATAGTAGGAGCTTCTTTACTATTCTATTTTCTGCAGGTTATTTACAGTTGCTGACTGCGATGATATCTCCACAATTATACAGTTCATCAATAAGGCAAGGCCGTAAATTACATTGATGGCTGTTGGCTACGAATATGGTGCAAACATGTTGACGAAGTACTTGGCAGAAGCTGGAGAGAATACATTGCTTACAGCTGCCACGTGCGTAGATAATCCATTTGACTTAGAGGAGGCTACAAGGTCCTTTCCTTATCAGATGGCCATTGGTCAGAAGTTCACTGGTGGACTGAGATATTCTAAGATCTAATAAGGTTGGTGATTGCTTTCAATCTTCTATCTATTTTGGTTCAAATGCTTTATGCCCCTCCATTCTAGCATTGTTTTAATGTTGAACAAACATAATCATTGATGTGGTATGCTTTGAATTGTGTTGGCCACCACTTAAGTGTAATAACTTATGCTTAATTTTTTAATTGGGAATAACTTATGTTTAATGTCTACTTAACTTCTAAGAACTATTTCAAGGAAAAGCAAAAGGATTTAACGTGGAGAAGGCTGTATTGGTAAAGTTTGTTCAAGATTTTGAAAAAACAATATCTATGGTATCTTAGCACAAGAGACGTGGTTGGGAATGTGAATATTCCTGTTCTCTTTATACAGGTCAAACTTATCTAACTTTAATGCCATCTTGCTTTAATTTTTGTTCAGGATTAGATTAGTCATGTCCTGCATCTGTTTACTGTTTATAAATCTTCTTGTAAATATTCTGTTTATTTCAACAATTCTTGGCCTTTTTTGGTTAAAAAAAATCAGTTAAAAGAGATGGTTTTTAAAACTTATTTTGGAGTTGTGCTAAAATTTCCCATGATAACACTAATACGCATAAAAACACCCAAATCAAAAACTATAGCTTCTCATCTGTTTCTCTCTCCAGTCTCTATGCTTCGCCTTTAGTGCACCTTCTCCTTTGTCTCTGCTTTTAATGATGGTAAGCGATTAAAAGTAAATGAAGAGATTTGTTTTATCTTTGTTTCACCTTCAGTTCAATTGACAACTGATATCCTATTGGTTTTTTGTGAGCTTTGTAGAATTGGGATTGAAGGAGCAAAATCAAGATGCCGTGGACGTCCACTTTTGATTCAAATTCGTAAAAGCTTCCTTACTCTCTTTCTCTCTCCATGTGGCATGAGGTCAAATATTTGCTTTCTCTGTTCTAAATAACAATTTGTAGAACTCAATGTTTTATGTTAAATAAATATATGATCTACTCTTCTATATAATGCAGATTTGTTGTATCATGTTCTTTCTCTACTCTTTTTGAGCCATAGCAAAAGAATTTGACATTAGTAACTATATTCTATTTATTTATTCTGAAAATAAGATTGCGATCATTATTGTAATTTGTTTATTTGTTTATTTACAGAATATATGTAACTATGAAAATATCTTCATTGCCAATGGACCTATGGAAGTAGTATTAATCTTTTCGGCATGTATGTATTTTTATGGAGCTGATATACAAGATTTCTTTTACTGGGCACAAGCATATTGTGTATTAGGTTTGACAATGTTTAATATTTGAATTAGTGAAGATTTTATGTTATGCTTGGGTCTTTTCCATTTAGTTGTATTATTTGATTAGTGAGTCTTGAGACATTTTGATTTAGTCCAGCAAATGATAATTGCAATAATGTTTTTTTTTTTTCTTTTTTCTTTTTAAAGAATCCCATGCATTGCACAGGTTTGCGACTAGTTTACATAAATGCGTGAGTGAGTTTTCTAATTAGCACAAAAAATAAAAAATAAAAAATTATCAGGTGATGTCACATTTGCATAAATAACATCATTTTATTGGTGGCTCTGCCAGGAAGGACTACATCAGCAATCCCTTTAATGGACCAAATAATTTCTCTATCTCCAACCTCATAGCCTATGTTTTTGAGGTGTATATGGCTCGAACCCTAGGTCAGCTTCTTCCTCTTCTTAGTAAATTTTCTTATTCATAAAAAATAATAATAATAATAATAAATAAAGGGAAGAGTTGACTATGCCATAAAAATATTCGTTTAGAAAATATTTTTAGAAAAATCTTATGGAAAAAGAAAAAAGTAATTAATTTTTTATAGCTTTTTTATATTTTCCACAAAAGTTGTATTAAAATTTTCTTAAAATGGTCCATTAACATCCAAAAGATATTTGTTAACCTACCAACAAATAAAATTACTATGCTTCGTGAATAGAAAACCTAATGCAATACCTCCTTAACATGTGGGTTTTGCAAAAGAACCCACACCTATATAGGCCAAGCCACTCTTTTCTTTTTCTGAAATCAAGAAAGTTACAAGTTCAATGTATTTAGGCGGTGTTTGGATCAACACGTGTAAGAAAAACATTCCTTTACAATAGCTCTATAACCAAAATCTTTTTTACAAAATTTTCCCCAATTGCTGAGCATTTTACAATAAATCTTTAATCACAATCATTTTTACCATTTTTTCTACAACTATGGAGATAACTGTTTGTAAATAATAGATAATAAAGTGATGTTAGTAGTAGACCCAAATGAAGATCAATAATAGTTTAACAACTCAAATTATTGTTAAAAATGTTGTGTGTGTAACATTAGAGTACTTAGATAAGAGGAAGTATATATAATAGGAAAAATATGTCAAATTTGCACATTTTTATCCAAAAACTACCCATATTAGACAAGCCAAAATTGCATCAATATGTATTGTTACTATAGTAATCATGTAAATTTATATTAGTACTATTCATTTTGCATTTAGATTTTTATTCTTTCTTTATGTATCCCAAAGATAAAGGAAGAGGGTGAATAATTGTTGTTTAGTGTGAAAAAAGATAAACAATTTTAAAAAAATCAAGAAAAATTAAGTTCATATAAGTTTATTTGGGTTTCATAAGCTTATTTTTTGTCTTTTGATCCTATAAGTACATATATGCTATCACCATTATTCTTTCCTCCATACTGTTAAAAAAAGTTGCCAATAAGAAAGATTAACGGTAGCAAAAAATATTGTAAATTTACAAGATTAAAATGACAAATAATTAAACTTATTGGACTAAAATGACAATTGACCAAACATAGAGGGTATAACTTTTATTTTTCCATTTTTTAAAATAAATTTCTAATCTTAAATTTTTTTATTTTTTTAACAGTTAACCGAAGTTATGGATGGAATAATTAATTGTAACAGCAAATACAAACTTACAGTACCAAAATAAAAAAAAATAAAACTTAAACAACCAAAATAATAATCTGCCAAGATTAACGGGTGTAATTTTTTGCCTAAATTTTTGTTAGGATTAGAGTTTTTTTTTTTTTTTTTTTTTTTTTATAGGATTAGAGTTTTTAGTATTAGCAAACTATGGCAAAAAGTAAGTCTCATTGAGTTTGAATGGTTTATTTTCGAGTCCAAGACAAAAAAAAAAATCAAGTTTAGGATAAAAAAAGTGAGTTGCAATCTGGTTCTCTTGATTGTTTTTCGATTGTTGTTTGATCGGTCAAAAGTTGCATATCAACAAAAATTAGCAAACGTGAAAAGCTCATAACTTATCCGTTTAAAGCCCAAATCGCGATCTGTTTTTTGAAATATTTAAATGATATTATAAGCTAACCCTAAGGGGGTTCTTGAGAGAGAGAGAGAGAGAGAGAGAGAGAGAGAGAGAGAGAGAGAGAGAGAGAGAGAGAGAGAGAGAGAGAGAGAGAGAGAGGAGTGCATCTTGTGCCTCCAATTGTAGATCTAGGGTTTTGTACCAAAAACTCTCTCATATCTTCTACTGGCAATATTCCTTGAAGAAACTCAAGATCCGGTGTTGTAGAAGTTGCTACTACAAGATCAACATTTGTTGATGATCTAAAACCTTTGAGTGATTTATAAAGCCTTTAACTAATAAAACGCACGGTATTGATTCTCAAAAAAAAAAATAAAACCTTTGAGTGGAATCTCAAAGTTACAAATGTGGGTGTTTGTGTTCAACAGATTCAAGATAGAAGAGTCCATGGATTTGGAGCTGTACATGATCGTGTGAGTAAGTTCTCTAAGAGATAGTTTTAGATTTTAGGGAGAAAATCTATTGTAAACTTCTATTTTATTATAGTAAATTTTATTACCTTGAGGATATATACAGGTGAGGAAAACTAAGGAAATTTATTTCATTCAAATATTTTGAATTATGAATATTATAAAAATAAAAAAAATCTTACAAAGAATATCACCCATCCCAAAGAACGAGTTTTAGAAAAAATGAGGGAAAAATTGACCCTTTTAAGAAACTGTGAAACTATCATAAATGGAAGTAAAATACAGTTATGGTTCAGTACCATTCTAATGGAGGCACAAACTAGATCGAAAAATACATCCAATTTGTTCAAAATGCCACTAGCCAGGATCCTGTAATTTCTAAATTTCTAATCGACTCTAAAAATAAAAAATTCACTGTTTGGTTTACAATCTAGTCACTAGTTGAGACATATATTCTTGGGCTAGAAATTAAGTCCCACACATGCAAGCCTATGGCACATTTACGCTATTTAACCATTCAAATACACATAAATTTAGTTAAACTCAATGAATTTGTGTGAATCATGTCATATGAAGCATGGGTGCGTTTCGGGACTCGGGTGCGAGTGCGGGTGCGGGTGCGGGTGCGAGTGCAGGACTCAACAATTTTTGAAAAAGGCGAGTGCAGGTGAGGCGGGACTCGGCGATTAAAAAATTATTAAAAATATTTTTATTTATATATTTTATATATTGCTAAGCATGCTTTTTTATATAATAATAATAATAATAGAAAACTCATATAATAATAATAATAATGTACAAAGTAAAACCTCTTTGACCAAAGGCTTAGTGGCTCAGTGGCTCACATACCAAAAGCTTAGTGATTCAGTGGCTCAATGTACCCAAAAAAAAAAAAAAAATAAGTGAAGAATGAGGAGAGATGTGGCTCCCGTGAGAGGCACAAAATACAAAATAAAGCCTCTCTGGCCAAACGCATTTAACAATCATTTCAAAAAAAAAAAAAAGGAAAAAAAAAAAGCAAAACTTATAAAAAGAAGAAACAGAACAGAACTTAACGTTGGACTTGCGAAAAAAAAAGGAAGAAGAAGACGAAGAAGCAGAAAAGAAGAAGAAGAAAAAGAAAAGGGTTAAGCTGGTGAAGACGGCGACAGTAGCGTATCAAATCCACCGGTATTTTCGATTTTAATTTTTTTTTTTTTTTTTTTTTTTTTTTTTTTTTTTTTTTTTTTTTCTTACCGGCCAATTTTTTTTCCAGCTGAAACACATCGATATTCGGCCGATTCGGCACAAATCGGTGCACGTCGAAGCTAAATCGGTGCAAGTTGGCGCGAATCCGGAAGCGAAAAAATAAAAAGCTGGACGCGATTCGACGTGCAGACAACGGCATCCCTCATGTGTCGCCGCATCAGGCTGCGTTGGATGCGGGTGTGGCAGCCATTTTGCTGCGTCCGTGCATCCTAGATCGTGTCACACCATATGTGGGAGAGGATGGAAGAAATTACGTTAACATTGGTCAAGTTCACATGGTGCTCTTCGAGAAACTAACTACGCTCAATCTTATTGAGGATGCATGTTTACGTGGATCATTATCACTCATCATGAATCAGTCTATTTCTACCAAAAAAGAGAAAAAGAAAAAGTCTATACAATATGACTGTACACCCTATTGCTGACGCCGACGAGTTGTACGTAGAGACTGTAGACTCTACTGTAGAGTTCTATTGTATCGTTTTCTTTGAGCCTTATTCCCATTTCTCTCTCTCTCTCTCTCCAATATTCTAGTCCACATGCACACGTATAATCTAATCCTTTGCTTGAGCAATGCACAATTACGTGATATTTTGTAAGAAGCATTTGGCAACGCAAATTGTGGGAAACCTCCAGACTACAGTTGTTTGATAATGAACCGTGGTTGGATCATACTTTGAAATTTCATTACCAATAATTCATGCTTTCTAGAATATTTCACTTATATATTCTTTGTCCAAAAGCTTGGAAACTGGAGACAAGTTTTGCTAAAAGGCACCAAACGAACATCAGATGCAAACAGAGTTAACTGTAATGAAATTTGGATGTTTCCTGGTAAGAGTTGTATCTCTCAGGTAGAGGTTGACGTATGCACAAATTTATTGGATTACATTGAGAAGGCATTGGAATGAAATAACATTAGGTAAGTTCGTGTGAAAGACTTTACAAGAATTATTGTATGATTTAAACCTTACATGAAGTGATTATTATCTAAGAAATTATTGTGCAAAAATTTCTAACAGAAACTATATATGTCATTTTTTTAATTATATATGAAATTCAATTTACATTTTTTTAATTATTAATTATATATGAAATTCAATTTACATTTACTACTGTGCCAAATCTTAGAATTTCTTGATTTCGGTAATTTTAGGTGATTTTTATAATGCAATCCATGTATACATCCCGTATACTTGGGGTATGTTCTTTCATTCTCAATCAATTTCTCTATTATTTTTTGGGGATAAAAATTATGTGCCTAATCCGGTAATCCCCAAAACATTGTACATGAGGATAAGTGATGTTGTTCAATAGTTATTAATGATGGTCATCACTCATCATGACAAGTTTTCCACCAAACCCCATCCCCCCCACACCACCGCCCACACCACAACACCACCCCCACCACCCCCAAACCCCCAACCCCCCCCCCCCCCCCCCCCCAAACACAAAGCAGATTATTAGACTTCTTTTAACCAAATTTTTATTTAAATCACAAATAACACTTCTCTTTCGTCTTCTGGGATTTTTATTTTTAGTGATTTTGTAACAAGGTCCTTACACGCCGTTACTTATTTACATGTAATTTCAACCAAACACTTATATCCAACCACCCCCCAGGTTTTTAGACCGTAACAAGATAACCATGATTTGATATGAGAGAAGCAAAATTAATGTATAACTCACACAATCTATCAACATAACTTATATATATGTTGAGACTAATTTCGAAAATAAAAGGCCATCACTTATATGAATAAGTGATGTTTTAACATTAGAAACCATGAAAGATAGCCTACTTTCATTACGTTCTATTTATGTCTTAGGGTTTTTTTTTTTTTCCTATGATTAATCAATTTTTTTTTTTTTAATTTTATTCTTTTAAAGTTGAAATTCGGGTTATGAATGGAAAATGTTTTAGGAGTTAGATAAATCTTATGCAAATTTACGTAATTTTGGTTAATATAGACTGATAAAATTTTAACTTGTATAAAATTTTGAACTACACTATGAACAGTTATATATTTCAACTTGTTGCATTTAACTTGAAAATAATGTTATATTTTATAGCTTTTTATGTAACTATCTATCTCCATTTATGAAGGATAATGAATCTAAACGAAAATAATTTAATTAATTAAGATCCTCTTAGCATTTTTTTAAATATCTTTTGAAAGCTAACAATAACATTCTTTTATTCTTCATCTTCGATTAAAATTAACTCTGCTTCTTTGTTTTATGTTTTTCTGCTAATATTGTCTTTCTATAATATATTATTAACTGCAATGAACATTAAGAAAAATGTTTTTTGATTTATTTTTTTAAAATAAAATTTGAGATATAATGGTATATTAATTATATCAACAGTTTTACTAAAGCAAAAGGGAATTTTTTTATTTTTATTTTTTATTTTTTATTATATGATATGTTAAGAGAGGGGGGGGGGTTGCTTTGTAATAAATAGTAGGGTTTTACTATAATAATATGGGCTGCATGGTAGAAACTATTAGCAGTATCTAGTTAAATGATTAAATTTAAGTTTTTAGGAAAATAGATAATTTAACATAATATTAGAGTGGGAAATTTTGATTTCAATCTCGGTCTCTTCCACTCTACTTCCAATTTAAATTCTCATGTGCTGGGTCTCACCTATTTTGATAGGTCAAGAACGTATTCACCCCTTATGATAGATTAACTAATTAATTAGTCAAGTTGATTAATTAATCAGATTAACATACAATATGCGTAGCCGCACAAACAAATCATCAATTAAACTAAATGCAGTGGCAATTAAATTTGACCTAGGTGATTTGTTTTTGGATGGGAAAAACCAACACGGCAAAAACCTCATCAGGTGATTTTAAGGTTACCACTTCCGAGAATTCACTATTATCACAACAAGCGGTTATAAGTAAAGGAATCCTATTACTTTATACCAACCTACAGTTGGACTCTTACCCTAATATCCAATTGGACTTATTTTATAGTGACAATATCTCATTTTTAATGCACAGCTACCAGTATGTGACTAACCAATAGATGTATGGATCCCAGTATGCGACTTAATCACCAACTTGAGAAGGATGTTGGCTGCAAAGTTTTTTAGTTCATCATACGATGAAGATCAAGAAGCTCCTTGGTCACAAAACCCTACGGTGTACAAACACAGCAGCTTTTTCAAGAGAAAGATGAACTAGGGTAAATTTTATCTCCAGTTATAATTTGCATGAACAAAACTTTGCTTCACACTCGTGCAATCTTAGACAGCCCTTAAAATAATCCTTATATATGTTTAGGGTTGTGAGAAAAGAAAGCCCAAACATATACCCATGGATTGGATGAAAAACAGTTCTAAAAAACTGAGTTTCATAAACCTCGATAGATAGCCATCTATCGAGATAGCTGTGGAGTCATGGGTTGAAACAACTTTTAAACCTCGATAGATGCTAGTTGTCGAGCTAGCTGTCAAGTTTTAAAATCCAGCACTTTCTCACTTGATTCTTGGTTAGACTTGCATGGTTTTAACACTTGAACTTGAAACCTTGTTCCTTAAAGTATTAAACACATCCTAGATTTACCCAAATACAAGTAAAGTACGTTTCGTTAAAGGATTAGCTAATTATATAAAATAGTGATATATGTTCCTAACATTGAATCACATATGTCCTAACAATCTCTCCCTTTGGCAATCCGTGACAAAATCACAACAAACAAATGAACATATGAGAGAAGTCACGAATCACTCAACTCATACTCACTTATTGAATACAATAAAATCTATCCTAACACATTCTTGAAAAATTTTGCAAGAAGAGAGTTTATAGCAAGAAGACTTTGACAACTTGTATTTCTAAAACACTTTAAACAAAACTTATCATGGCATCTTAGTGTGAAACAAAAATAATAGATTACATACAATAAATAAGAAACACGTGTATAAAGAGAGAAAAGAAACAACACATGGAGAGATAGGTGAATAACATACATCAATATATATATATAAATCGAGTGTAAGTACAATGTATGTCAAATGGTCACAAGACCAATGTACAAGAGATAATGTATCTAAAAGAAAAGAAAAGAAAATGTACAAAAATCCTCACTACATCCCCCATACAAACTCCCCTTATCTCTTATACTAACCCTCCCCTATAAGTATGACTACTCTCATCTCAAAACTACTTCCCCTTTTTGTCATGAGTGACAAAAGGCAAGTATATCAAGTAGACATCTAATTATCATTAGGCGAGCCATCATCATCATCCTCATCAACATCATCATTGTCAGAGCCATCATCACTCTCATCCTCAGATGCCTCAGGAGAAGGAGAGGAAGTCATAGTGAAACCACCCATGACAGTTTGTCGTTGTGCAATATGACCAACATGGGTGTTCACCTGACACAACTCATCATTGAGAGTGTCAAGGCGAGCATCCATGCACACAAGCTGTGCCATAATGGCCTCAAGTGTCACTCCACCCGCTGAATACGATAGAGCAGAGGTGGATGGAGCAGTAGAAGCTAGAGGAGTTACGGTCTCTCACTGGGGCTACCACGGTCTGAGCTATGCCGCGCTTCATCGAACGGTAGCTGCATCTATGGCACATATGAAAGTGAAGTCGAAAGAGTTTAGATAGGAGTCGAAAAAATGGTGAAGGAGCAGCGTGATAGCCGAAGGAAAAATAAGCTTATTACGGGTCGTCGTATCCTTATAGACATCTATAAGGGAGAGTGTGAAGCGAGAAGGGAAGTTAATAGAGATATCCTCTAAGAGGGATAACAAAAATTGAGCACAGGGCTCTATGATAGTGTTATAGTGAGACAAAGGATGAAGAATAAATGTCATCACCATATTAAGGAATCTCGGACCTTTTGCAAAGGCCAAGGAAGGGGTGTTTTAATGCTCACCCTAAGAAGATGGTGTCTCACAAAATAGAGACACGAGTTCGTCTTTAGACATACTCTTAAGATGATCACAACCAGGGTAGTCAAGATGCGCTACCCCAGGAACATGTAGTACCTCGGATACAATATTTGGAGTAACTACCATGCGTATATCCTGAATGCGAGTGACAAATTGGGGTATAGAGTAATCAAATTCGTGTATATTAGAGTAGAACTCATGTATGAACACGGAAGGTTACGTGATTGGGACGCCATATAATGACTCTTAACCCCTACTGTGGATGACAGTGGGTTGGTCAGCGTTAGAAAAATCTGACAGAATGACTTGATGTTCTGAATGAATGCCTCATCTTGAAAAGTTCTCCAAGAAGTCTGATTTGGCCTTCTCATCACGAAACTGGATGTGAGATGGAGTGGGGTCAGAAGAAGAAGAAGGAGAAGAAAATGCCCAAGAACGAAGAGGGTTTTGGGATGGAGTGGGCTTACCATGATGCAACTAATGCAAGAGAGAGAGAGAGAGAGAGACAATAAAAAAAGCACCAAACAATTTTAATACCAAAAGATAAAAATAGTAAGGTACGTATGCATTGTATGTGAAAAATATTGCAAGATTGCATAAGTGTTTACATGTTATGATAATTTGAGATATGAGAAAATCACTTTAACTTACATACAATCATAATTGTTTGATGGGGACTATCACCTTCAACGTACATCCTATAACTCCCACATCTCCTAGAATACACGCTTGCAATCATATATAAAGCATTTTAATTCTTTTTGCTTTTTATTTTTCTTTGCATATTTTTCTTTTAAGCAAACCATGCACGGGCATATAAGAGATAGAAAGGAAACACCCAATTATGTTAAGTATTTGACATTTCACTTTTGCTATGCCGAAGCATACAAATGTCATTTCATGATTGGCGGGCAACAGTGATGAGATGGTTATTTATGCCTTTCTCTTAGGATTTTTTAGTCATTCCCGTCAAAAAGAGTGATACAAGTGTTAAGTATAAGAGATTACTTAATCTTACTCATCACAAACACGAGCCACAAACCTCACTTACTTAGTTGTGTATAGAGATGCTCATCTAAACTACAAAAGATACAAAGTTTAGAAAATTTTGTTTCAATGGCCATCCAAGGTACAAAAATACCAATGTACACAAGCATACACTGTTTTTGTATTTTTCTGATTTTTCCAAAAAAAAAAATTATATGAAAAACAAAATAAGGCAAAACTGAAAAATAAACAAACAAAAACTTGTTTAAATAAGGCAATGCATAAAACTAGACTGACTCAAAACATGAAAACAAAATACACAAGTAATGCAAAAACAAAAACAAGAAGCAGAGAGAGAAAAAAAGTGACAGAATCACTTGGATCCATTTTCCTTTCACACCTTGGAAGAATCTTTCCGTTTAGTAAACCCTTGATCCGGCAATGAGGGGGAAGAATTAAAACCATTTAAGTTTGAAAAGAACATGAGAGCTTTGAGAAGATCTCCAAAAGGAGCAAAAGAGGATGAAAATTGATTCAGATTTCCTGAGGCGATCATGCTATTGCTCTGTTAAGTGGCTAACCACTTATAGTAATTAGGTTGAGTATGTCTAGCTGCTTCATAGTGATGACAGAGATGTTGTTTCTTTTGTTTAGACTTTTGAGAGTGTCCCTTCTTAGCCCTAGGGTTTTTAACTTCTTTTTTATCTTGCTTAGGGGGTGCTCCTAAGATAGATTTACTTTTGTCTATGTTCTCACTAGCTAAAATAGTTTTGACATCAGTGTTCTCAAATTCAATATTATTAGCAGGAGAAACAAAAACAGTAATACTAGAAGTGGTAATATTTGGAGAAGAGAAATCATACCTTAAACCAGTTCGATCAAAAGCAGATTTTTGAAGACTGACCATCTCATTGAGCTTAGCACTTGAAGTCCTTTCCAACTAAGCTCTAACTTGGAACAGTTCTACCTCAAGCTTCTTGGTGTTCTCAACCAAGAAATTGTTCTCAAATCTCACTGCTCCAATAATCTGATTAGTTTCATCAAACTTTGTGGAGATTTCTTCTCGCTCAAGCTCCACATTACTAAGCTTCTTGGTGGTCAACCTATACAACTTCTCATGCTTTTTAGAAACCTTATATAACTTTGCATTGGCTATGTGGATGTCATCTTGTTCATCCATCTTCTCAAATTTAGACTTCACTAAGTCCTCTTCTTCATCCACATCTTCAATAATCCATTCAATAGGATTTACGGTGGCAGTGAAGGCATTTAAGATTCCATCATTCTCATTATCGGAGTCATCCTCAGGCTTGGTGTTGCTCAAGAATGGTTTCCCCAAGATTAAAGGCTGAGTTCACTATGTCCTTGAACTTGGCATTGAACTCATCAAATGACTCATCCTCGTCCATTTTGATCTCTTCAAAGCTTGTAGTGAGCCTCTGAAACTTTAAATTCTTGACAGCCTTGGTTCCCTCATAGGTTGTTTGGAGGATTGTCCATGCTTCCTTTGCAGTTTCAGTGGAGAATATTTTCTTGAACTCCTCATTTGTGACTACACTGAATAAAGCATTCAATGCCTTGCTATAGAAGTTTGCCACCTTGATCTTAGATCATATTAGTCGGTCGACGCTTCCGTAGGCTTAGTCCAGCTTATCTCTACAGTTTGTCACATTTTCTCCTCTAAAGACTGCAAGAAAAATCTCATGTGTACTTTCCAGTATGCATAGTTAGTTTCATCAAATAAAGGAAGTATAATAAAAGGCTGTCCTCTATCTATGACAAACAAGGGTCAATGGATTACACAGCAAAGATTAAAAAACCAAATCAGAGTGTGTTTGCTTTGATACCACTTGATAGGCCAAGAATGTATTGACCCCCTGTGATAGATTAACCAATTAATTAGCCAAGTTGATTAATTAATCAAATTAACGTACAATATGCGTGGCAGCACAAACAAATTACCAATTAAACTAAATGCAGTGAAAATTAAATTTGACACGCGTGATTTGTTTTCAAATAGGGAAAACCAACACGGTAAAAATCTCACTGAGTGATTTTAAAGTCATCACTTCTGAGAATTCACTATTGTTATAACAAGCAGTTACAAGTAAAAGAATCCTAGTAACTTATACCAACCTACAATTGAACTCCTATCCCAATACCTAATTGGACTTATTTTGTAATGACAATCTCTCATTTTCAATGCACGACTCCTTATACGTGACTAACAAATAGATGTGTCGATCCTAATACGTGATTTAATCGCTAACTTGATAAGGATATTGGATGCAAAATTTTTTAGTTCATCACACGATGAAGATCAAGAAGCTCCTTGGTCACAAAACCTTACAGTGTACAAACACAGCAGCTTCTTCAAGAGAAAGATGAACTAGGAAAATTCTGTCTCTGGTCATAATTTGCATGAACAAAACTTTGCTTCACACTCGTGCAACCCTAAACGGCCCTTAAAATAATCCTTATATATGTTTAGAGTTGTGAGAAAAGAAAACCTAAATCCCACGGATTGGATGAAAAACAGTTCTGAAAAACTAAGTTTCATAAACCTCGATAGATAACCATCTATCGAGCTAGCAGCTGTCGAGCTACGGGCATAAACAACTTTTAAACCTTGATAGATGCTAGTTATTGAGCTAGCTGTCGACTTTTAAAATCTAGTACTTTCTCACATGATTCTTGGACAGACTTACATGACTTTAACACTTGAACTTAAAACCTTGTTCTTTGAAGTAATAAACACATCCTAAATCTACCCAAATACAAGTAAAATGCATTTTGTCAAAGGATTAGCCAATTACATAAAATAGTGACATCTGTTTCTAACATTGAATCACATATGTCCTAACATATTTTAAAATGTAATTTCAAACCACAAGTGAGGGGGAGTGTTAAAAATATGTGGTTAAATGATTAAATTTATCATATTTCAATAGTTTAAACTTTTGTAATAATCGGTAATTTAACAAAAAGATGTATCCTTGTAATTTTTTTTTTTTTTTTGTATTTTATGATTAATTACTAAAAAAAAAATGTGGGCGTGTGAATTTGGCTTAATTACCTCTGATACCTTTTTATTTTTTATTTTTTATTTTTTTTATTTAGAATCTCCATTTATTTAAAGAAAAACTGACATATAACCCACTGGAGGTAAGCCAAACCTATCTCACATAGGATGAAGTGGGAGTAATATATATTGCTTAAAATTTTACTCTTTTTTTTGGGGGGGGGGGGGGGTTGGGTATATACTTTTACTATTTGGAAATAGAAAGTGGCTTTCAAATAGAGTACTATACCAGGCCAATGAAGAAACTGAAGGATTGTTGGTGGATGACCTCATTGATCTGGACCTACATTAGTGGAGAAGAGAGTTGATCATGTCTATGTTTCACACCGAAGATGCTGGGGCGATATGCAGAATTTTGTTGAGTCATCGACATGTACCAGATACCATATTTTGGATGTATAACAAGAACGGGAGGTTTTCAGTAAAATCGGCATACAAGGTGGCTGTGCAGATTCAAAGGGGTGAAGAGTGGACTAAGAATTCCGGTGGCTATGTGGGGAAAATTGTATGGACGCTCTGTGGAAACTATGAATTCCTAGTAAGATTAAGGTGTTTGGGTGGAAGGCATGTCATGAGATATTGACAACACGATTGAACCTTGTAAAGCGAAGAATTATTCATGACAGTGTGTTTAAATTGCACCAGGTTCCCTAAATCAACTATACATGCATTATGAGATTGTGAGGTTGCTACGGGAGTGTGGGCTGGGAGCTTACTGAAATTGCAAAGTGTTCGCGTGGCCAAGCTGATATGCTTGAACTGATGTAATACTTGCTGAGTCGGCTTTCTCTGCAGGAGATGGAAGTGCTTTTAGTTCAGGCGTGGCTTATTTGGAATCAAAGAAACAAGTTGCTGCATGGGGGTAAGATTCAAGATCCAAATTGGTTATGCAAGAGAGCTGTGGAGTACTTGGAGAAATATCGGACTTCTCAGGACCATCTGTTTGTTGATGATGCGGTACAATTTGTTGGTGAAGTATGGAAACTGCCCCCACTTTCAGTCTTCAAATTAAACTTTGATGCAGCTGTGTTCATGGAAACTCGAAGCTCTGGGTTTGGTGCTATTATATGAAATGACAAGGGTGAGGTGATGGCAGCGATGACGGCAAGAGGGCCACTTGTGAGCACTAGTGAAGAAGCAGAGCTATTGGCATGCAGAAAGGCAGTGGAGTTCACCACTGATGCTGGATTTTGAGAGCTTATGATTGAAGGGGACAATAGTAATGTAATGAGAGCAATATCTTCCTCAATGGCTGATCTATCTTTGTTAGGCAATGTGGTGGATGATATTTGCCATTTGTTTCTTGGGTTGCATTGGGTTAATTTTAGCTATATAAGGAGAGGGGGAACAGGGTAGCTCATGCTCTTGCACAACATGCTTGGAATATTTCTGAGGATGTGTTTTGGATGGAGGATTCACCTCCACCAGTTATGAATGCCTTGTATCAAGATTCTCTTATGATATAAATAGATGAATGTTCCATTAAAAAAGAAAAGAAAAAGAAGAAGATATATATGAATGGCCACATAATCTAAATAAAGATCTTATAAGTCCATCGTTCACAAATCATGGATATTATAAATCCATTCAACTATGACTATTGTTTATTATAGTTATTTTTTATTTAAAAAAAAAAAAACACGAAATCTGACAAGCAACACAAGTGAAATTTTGATCTAACCTTCCTGACAAGGCAACTTGACAAGTAGCGTGTTGTAAAAAGCGTACGTGGTTTTGACGATCTTTGGAGATTGGAGGACTTTTTGAAATTTTGTGCTAATAGATAGTAACATACTTAAAACTTTTATGGATTGTAATTTGTAAGTCAAAAGGTTGCAAATTCGGCCGTACGAATTTCATATGAATTCTTCGTCCAAAACCGGGGAGAAACGGGAATCTTTTGATGAGTAGAGAAAAGAGACCCACAGAGAAGTCGGTATGTGAAAAGATAAAAGGTCCCAGCGTGGATGAAATTTAGCTAGGAACGTGTTAAGTGGCGTGGATGGCGGGATATCAAAGAGTCAACTCACCGAAAGAATTACACTTTCATTCCATGTGGCTGATTAATTAAAAATTATACTTTTATCTCATAAGGAAAAAATCACTCATTAAGATAAAAACTTAAGGTATTGCACTTAAGTCTTATCCTTTATTAGAAGTGGTCACATGGCCAATAGTTAGTCAATCAGGTTGCGGGTCAAAACAAATAGTGTTAAATAATGACTATAACACAAGCTAAAAATGGGTTGGGTCAATTTGGTTGCAAGTGGATTGTGTCAACCTGTATTTTTCACCTTAAAAAAAAAAAATGAATGACAAATTTAGAGAATGAATCAAATCAATCATTGCACCTAATAGTCTAATATCCTTTCTTCTTTTTTTTTTTTTTTTTTTTTTTTTTTTTTTTTTTTTTTTCGGTTAAATGGGCACCTACTATTGTTAGACTATATGTTTCTAACTTACTATTATACATGTGAAGAGGAAAATACAAAGAAACCAAAAAAAATAAAAACTTTCCATATATTTGCAATTCTAATTTTTGAGAGTTTTGAGCATGACTAAAATTCTTCATAACCATGATGACAAAATCTTCCATGTAATGTTGTTAATAACTCATAGCTAGAATACTTATAATTACAAATTTACAATTTGAGAGAGGGATAGATCCTAAGGAGCACAAAAATGCATATATTCTAAATCTATGCACTTCAAATTCAAAATTCACTAATGATATCATTCCCAAAAAAAGAACTACAAAAAAAAAAAAAAAAAAAAAAGAAAAAAAAAAAAAGAAAACAACAACAACAACAACAACAACAACTAAATATCATGGACCATGTCAAGTTATTAGCCATCTTATTTGCATAAATTCTTGTTGCTTTTACTTTTGTTGTGTTTTGTACTCGTTAGACACTTAGACTTAGAATTAGTGTTAGTAATAGTTAGTAACTTAGTCTTAGATTTCTGGCTGGCTGGTACTTAGTATTTAACTTAGTCAATGTTAGTTTATTAGACTACTAGTAATTAGTAGTGTAGACAATACAATAGATGTGTAGAAGTCGTAGACTTATAGAAGCTTGAGTTTGCATTTTGTACTTTTTTTTTCCTTTCATTTTTTTTTTTTTTCCAGTAAATGGAGCACACAGCAATGCATTGTGCCTTTATGTTAATGTTATGCACTTAGCACCTTACCATGTAGTTTAATTTTTTTTTTTTTTTTTGGGAAAAAAAAAAGTTTAAAAGTGGGTCTAAGTTGTCCCACAAAAAAAAAAAAAAAAGGGCATGCTAGGAGTTGGCCCGTTTTTTATTCGAGCCAGGTAAAAATGGGAGGGTCCAAGTCGAGTCAGGGAATTTCAACCCCTTTTGCCATGTCTATTTTCTTTTTTGTACAAGATATGCCCCCCCCCCCCCCCCCCCCTTCTTCTCGGCAGGCTCTCATCATTTTCAAGCAAATAAGGTATCTTCTACATTTTAACTCTATTCGGTTACACATAGAAGAGAAGGAAAGAATAATAGCTCATTGATAAGGCTAAGTTTGGGTTGAGTTCCCAACCAACCACAACTTGACTAGAATTTTTTAGGAGGAACCCAACCCAGATTTTTTTTGGCATTTAGCCTGATTTTGCTAACACTCGTTAGTTGACAAGTAAACCAAACATATTTGGTAAGTAACATCTCAAGTCTTTGGGACTTGAGTTTAATGAGGGAACTTGAGTCTTAAAGACTCAAGTTCCACAGAAACCACACAGCTAGCACATAAGAAGAAGAAGAAAAAGAAGTAGAGAAGAAGAAAGAGAGAAAAGCATAAAAGGATCAAATCTTTTGGAGAGAAGCAACTTCGGCCTCCAAGGCCTGATTTGGGCTTGATCTAAAGAGAAGAAGAAGGGTTAAATTTGGAGAGAAGAAGAAGGATCGATGTAAACTACTTAGCAGATTTGTTTACAAAACCTATCAACTAACAAAATTGTTTGCAAAATCAGGCTAAATGCCAAAAATCATCAACCCAACCCAAACCAACCCAACCCTTCATGTTGGTCTATGCTCGGGTGGGGTTTCAAGTTGGTCTCGGGTCTTTTGTTTTGTTTTGTTTTTTTTTTTTGTTTTGTTTTTTTTTTTTAAATTCCCCCTTCCTTGTTATTCCAAAAAAAAAAAAAAAATAATAAATAAAGAAAGAATAAAACAAAATATTAATCTTATACATCTACATTACCTAAAAGGAGATTTAACTTTTCAAATGACAAATTTGCATTAGAAAATTTTCAATTTTGGTAAAAGAAAAAAAAAATTACCATATACAATTACATATATATCTACAACCCTATTGATAAGTATAAATTCTTAGAATATATTTAAATTGTTTGGTTTTTTTTTTTTTTTACTAACAAATGAATTTATGTTTGACTTGCATGTTGCAAAATTCCTAATTTGTCATGGATGACCAAATTCAAAATAGGATTCAAATTTAGAATCAAGATTTAATGGAGGAAAACATAACTCAAAAGGAAACTTTAATTTTCAAAAGGTTTGCATTAGGAAAATTCCAATAGATGGTTATGGCTGGGAAAGATTTAACTAAATATTCTAAGTTAAGAAAGAAATCTATATTGGGAATAATTATTTTTTGAATACTACATTAGGAATATAAATATATATATATCATACTTTTATGCATGATCAGAAGAAAGCCATTAAAAGTATGAAATTAGAAGAAGATTGGGAACAATTCCACAACCTTCCTCTACCACTTCCAAAGCTTTCAAAACCCACCTCTCTCTTTTTTTTTTTTTTTTTTTTTTTTTTTTTTTTTTTTTTTTATAAAATAAAAAAAAAAACCCTAACATTTTCCCCTCTTCTTCTTTTACATTAATTTGAACAGGAAAAAAATGAAGATGGCAAGCAAAAGACCTTCACGGCTGGGAAAATGTTATAACTCTCTCTCTCTCTCTCTCTCTCTTAGATCAGGCGAGTCGGGTTGGACCCTAGACTCGAGTATTTGACCCGGAACCGGCCTCAGCAACCATTCAACCTGCCCAAAACCTTTTGGGTTGGGCAGTTTGGTTAGGTGGACTAGGTCCATTCTTAGCCCTACTCAACATGTGTATAATAAAAAAAGTATTAAATATACATATTTTTACCCCAAAACTACACACACCAATGAATTTATAAATGTGTATATTTAAAATTTGGATACAACGATTATTGTAGTTGTGTATCATATTATTAATTACTTTTTCTCTTTTCTCTCTCATCGTATTAGTCTCCTCTTCTCCCTTTGTCTCATTTTTTTTCCTCAATCTTTGTTTTCCCTTCCTCATTTCTTCCCTTCTCCTCCATTCCAAATCACCACCCCGACCCAGCCACAAAACCACCACCTAACCCAGTGTTAACCACTTCCTAACTCAACCAAAAAAACCTAAACAAATGGGTCACATAATTGATCAACCATAACGTACTCTTCATTTTCTTTAGTATTGTAACTCATGCCTATTCATCTCCTCAAAAACTAAAAAATGAAAACCTTAAATTTTATTAGTAGACGATAATTGCACTATATATTAACATATGACACTATGAACTCCAATTGCAACAAAAGAATCCTTAAAAAAAAAAAGTTATGGCTTTGTTAACTTTTTTTTTTTTTTTTTCAAGTTATTTTATCTTTTCCTTTCCATATTCTAACAGATTTCTTTTTTCTTTTTTCTTTTTGAAGTTATTTTCTATTTTATTTGATAAATAAAATACATAGAAAATAGTTTATTTTAACATTGTTGTTGATTTTTTTCATAGATAGAAAGTCACTGAGAAATTCAACAAAATTTTGAGAGAGAGAGAGAGAGAGAGAGAGAGAGAGAGAGAGAGAGAGAGAGACATGGAATCTGTGAATTTCGCTTCTCTTGATGTTGATAGAGTTCTATTTTGAAACTTCCTTTTTAATTAGTGATAAAAGAAGATGTACAAAGCTTTCCACACCATTAACCTTAATTCTAATGAAGTTCTATAGTTGTTGATGTTCTCCATAGAAAAGGATACAATTGATTTTTTTTTTTTTTTTTGGTTATATAGCAAATCTAATACCATTTCTATTATTAATTATTGGTGTTTAGACTTTTTTTTTTTTTTTACTTTTTTTTTTGGAAATAATTTACTTATTTATTTTAAATATTCCTTACAATTTATTTGAGTATTTACCACACACACATGCGCGCGTATACACACACACATACAAACAAAACATCCTAATCAAATTGAATGTGTTTTAACAGGGGAAAAAAGAGAGATATAGATGGTTGTAAAAGTTGTTTGCAAACCTAAATAATCAACACGGTTTTGGGTCTTTGTGATTTTTTTTTTTAGTTGTGACTGGTGCCTAGAGGAAGAGGGAGAAAGAGAGGGAGAGGAAGAGAGAGAGAAATAGTAAAAAATAATATTTAAATAAAGTGACAAAAGGATTAGAGTTTGAGATATTGGATATGTTGTAAAGTGATATGATATAATAGATAAATTAGTTTTTGAAATGGTAAAATAAGATATTTTGTAGAAACCGGATGTGAATGTTTCAACTATTCCAATCTAGACTGGGATGAATCTCTTGCACACTCCATCACCAATCTTGGTTAAAGTGAGAAAATTTAAAAACTAATAACTCTAATCTGTTACATAAAATCTTTGTTAAGTAAAAAGAAATACATAATAATAAAATACATAGGATCATAGTTCGAATTTAAATTTCAACAAAAAGCACAAAAGAATGAAAAAGTAAATAAGAGGAAAAAAGAAGAAGAGACCTGGACTTGGAAAGTAGCCTACGCACTATGATACCAATCTCGTATATATTGATTGTCAGTAGAGCACTATATAACCTTCCATGTCACTTTCCAATTCAGAAAACGATTAAAATTTCAGCTAGTAATACAAATTGCAGTCTCCGGTCTTAGATTCGAGTCTGACGTCCAATCCGAACTGTTTAACTTATTGGCGCCTTTGTATGTATAAGGTGAACTTTCGTATCTTCACTACAAACCAGGCGAGTAAGCGAATTGTGTGAATGAGAAGAACCATACCAACCACAATCATCAAACTAAGCTGAACACAACCTGCTATGACCAACGCCGCGTTATGCGCAAACCCATCAAAAAAGGTATATGGGATCAGCAGGCTGAATGCAGACAAATAGGCAAAGGCTAAGAATGTGAGAGAGGTACAAATGGGAAATGTTAAGAGGCACGTGCAAACCTTATTCTTAAGAGGAAATACACTAATAAGCAAAAAGACGACACACAAAGATGTAGTGAAAGAGACGGTATTGTAAATCATGAACATTAAGAATCCGTAGTTATGATTAAAGTCACATCACTCACATGCTAATTACACCGAATTTCCAGCCATACATGTTGAATTTAGGTCATATTTCCAACCATAAGTATCGTTTACATTGTTTGCAAAACACCGCCTACGGGGTTGATTACTGGTTGGAAAGTGATAGTTGTGATGACAGTAGCCACCACCATTAGTGGACCTCGCGTCTCTTCTAACCAATCACCTTGGTACCTCTCGTACTTTAACCATTTATTCCACCTTTTCTTGCTTGACCTCTTTCGTTTTGCTGAATCATGGTGACCGACAAGAATTTCTAATGATGGTGAGAGATTATTTTTCTTCGTTGTTCTTACGGCACAGGCATCCATAAAGATGTTTTGAATGGTGAAGCTTTTCCAGTCTTTTGGATAGTGATTTAAGACTTCTA
The DNA here is from genome assembly GCA_030445155.1 of Quercus variabilis. NCBI lineage: Eukaryota > Viridiplantae > Streptophyta > Magnoliopsida > Fagales > Fagaceae > Quercus > Quercus variabilis. The sequence continues at coordinate 8,732,126 of CP129449.1, forward strand.
AGGCCGTAAGACCCATCTTATTTAAGGCATCTGCTCCTTCTTTCACTTTAGACACAGAAAGCAAATATTTTACTATCTGCAAAAGTGAAAATTTTGTTTATAAAAGACTTAATATATGAAAAAAAAAAAAAAAAAAGTTCTATTCTCTGTAGCATCACAGCTAAATGCAAGACAGTGTTGCCACATTCGTGGTCTTTGGAATTGAGAAAGTCTGCTTCGTCACTCATAAATTCCACCAACAGTTTCAAAGAATCTAATTGGTTGTATTTGACACATAAGTATAAAACAGTTTCTCCCCCATCTAACACAACTTGGGTTATTGAGTTAGGTTGGGCAATGATCAACTTCCTTACAACTTCAACTCGTCCTTTCATGGCTGCATAGTGGAAAGGAATTCTACCATCTTGATCACTAACCAAGCTTGCATCTTTATTTTCATCTAGCAATGCTTGGACGATCTCTGTGTGACCCTCAGCAGAAGCCAAGTGAAGTGGGCAATGTCTGTGGGAGTCCAACTCTCGAGTTAGTTGGGGTTTTAGAAGTAGAAGAGCTTTACTAAATTCAAGGTGGCCAACTAAAGCTGATATGTGTAATGGAGTTTCGCTCATAGAAGTCAATGAAATTTTATTAAGCGTGTGTCTTTAAGGATCAACCTATCCAACGTGCTTTTACACCCATTTCCTGCTGCCTTGTAGAGTTCTATCATATCATTATCTTCTTGTCCAATTTGAGCCATTTCCATTTTCTCTCCAGTGTGGTGTTTGTAAATTGTTATAACAGGAAAGAAGCACATAAATAGATGGATTAGTCCACACGCCAATATTCTATTATAGTCCACTGCTTGAGACTATATCATCGTGGTGTTGATGATCAGTACTGGAGTTGTTGGACGAATTTGAAACACTGACATGAGGAATTAAAGGCCAAACCACACACGTTTTCCTTGAAGTAAAATTTGATAGGTGAGTTCGAAATATGATGAGTATTAAAAGTTTGCTTGAACTTTTGTTTGAGAAAGTCACTGCAATATAATATCTGAAGTGAAATTCGGAAAAGGCATTAGGTTCAAAATCTCGCCTACAAAAGAAAATTATATTTAGTAGATTTTGAGATTGTTTGGTTAATTTGTCCTATTTATTTATTTTATTTTATTGTTAATGTATAGTTTTACTGTTTTACACTTTTACCTTTTAATTTTCTTTAGATATAAATGTCTTTTATTTATTTTATTATTTAAATATAATAAAACACAAAATAAACTATATCAAATGATCAAATAGAACCACCATACACAGATGATATCTATTTCATAGGCGCATTATATTAATATTTCAATTCTCCCTACACCATTTCTCTTGATTTATAGAATTGATGTTACAAAAGTCTAAAATAAGCATACATGATACTCTCTTAATGAGATAGAAACTAAACTATTAGCTTTTGTTAGTAAACTTCAAATCCACAAGAAGTTTTCTAGAATCCACAAGGAGATAAATTAAAATTCACTAGATTTTTTTTTTTTTTGACAAAAGTTTTATTTTATTGATAATAGTTTGATTTGCCTTTGACAGCTACAAAATATATAAATACTGAAAAGTAAAACCTTGTGATGACTAGGAAATGTCCAAAACTCTAATTTGTACTAATTACGCGATTAGGGGACAAAATTCCAAAATTTACTAAAGATGGAAAATTGAATTAAATGCAAAATCATAAACTATTGACCTTTAAGGGTCGACTCAAAATAGATGCGACCTTATTATGATTTTTAAACTAAAAGTTATTAAAGAAAAATAAATATTATTATGAATAGTAAAAATACTATTTTCGAGGCCCTAATAAAATTATTTGCCTCCAATATTTTGTGATTGCATAATGGAAGTGAATCAAAAGGGGTATTTACTTTAGTCTACGAGCACACGGAGAATCCAATCTTTTACTTAAGCAATGCACAACTACGTGAAATTTTGAAAGAAAGAATCTGGCAAGGCAACTTGTGCGAAACCTCCAGTTGTTTGACAATGAGCCATGGTATTGACAATAATAGTAGAGGTTGGGCTTAATTCAGGTTTCTTGGAACTTTTCACTTAGGCATGCACCTTGTCCAAAAAAGCGTGAAGTTATGACGGGTGTGCACTATGTTCAAATTCAATCACATATATCAGAGACTAGACTCTAGAGAGAGGGAACATCCAGAAATTATTTGGGCCCTAGAAATTTTTTTTTTGAGGTGCTATATATATCTATGTTGGACACTTGACATACTTGAGACATTTTTGCATTCATGTTTCATCCGTGTCATTTAAAAAAAATGAAAGATATTGTTGGAACATGAGAAAAGAGAAATCAAATACATTTTCACAAAACAAAGAGAGAATTCATATCCTGAATAGTAATAATATATTTGAATATAATAAATATTTTTATCCTTGGTTCGTATTCTGATTTCTAAACATCAGTTAATAGTCTTAGATTTACTTTATTATCCACTATTACTCATCACCATTCTCATAGCTTTCCAACTGTTTAGTAAAGAAGCCAAAAGAATTAATGCACGAACCTCATTATCAAATTCAATTTCTACCAAAGATAATTGACTTGTGATCATATTGAACTCATTCATATGCTATACTACAGGAGTGCCTTCTGCCTTATTTAAATTGAACAACTTCTTCATCAGATGCATTTATTAACCGATGACTTTTCATACATGTCAGACAAAATCTTCATCAGATTTACAGTTGTCTTTTCTTTCACAACATTGTGCGAAATTGATCTTGATAGAGTTAATTGAATAACTCTCAATACATGTCTATTAAGAAAGTTCTAGTCTTTGTCCTTCATAGTTTCAAGGAACATGCAACGTCCAGTTTTTAACTTTTCTGTTTCTATGGACTGACTTCTTAATTCTTCTTGAACAACTAACAACAAGACCAGACTCCACTGTTTCACTTTTCCTGCGAAAATTACGTTCTCCAGCTGACTTATCGAATTCTTCTAATTTAACCATGGATTTAGTCTAGAAGGGAGTGTAGCTAGGATGGACATACATGACACAAACACGGATACAAATACAGGTACATATATAATACATTGACACGACTAATTTTTTTTTTTTTTTTTTTTTAAATCATAACACGATGCGGCATATATAGAACCAGTGGAGGAGCCAAGATTTTAGTTGAGGGGGGTAAGATTAAAATAGTATTAAAATGACATTAAGTATTTTTTCACAACAAATCATAAATGGTAAGTTGTTATTGGTTCAAATTTTAACCAACTACTGAAATTAATTTTTGGTTCACCAATAACAGCCAGTAACAACCTGTTACTTAAAATTTGTTATAAAATGTTGTTAAAATATTGTGGACATAGAATTTCTTAAAGCTAAAACGACTATAAATTCTAATGTAAAAGCTTACAAACTGATGCGGCAAGAAAATATGACGCTTAAACAATATAATAAATAAATGTTTGAATGAATTTTTTTATGATTGATAATATGTCAATTTGTAAAATTTGTATTATTCATATTATTACTCCACGAGAAAATTGTTGTGAATTGTAAACTAAAAATAATGATTGAGAAAAAAAGGAACAATGAAATGGGTGAAGAGATCGTGGTGAGATGAAACTAATAAGAATAGTAAATTTGGTGAAAAACTGATATGATTTTTTTTTCCTACTTTCTTGGTGTTAAGGGTCTGTACATGTATTAAAGTGGGAGTCTTTCTTTTGTCTTTACCAAAGAAAATTTCATAATATACCTACTTCAAGAATTTTTTTTTGCAAGAAGCCAAGGGGGGCCCCGGGCCCCCCCCCCCCCCCCCCCCCCCAGCTCCACCTCTGTATAGAACACTATTACAATATAGATATGACATCCTAAATAAAGTATTTGTACATCTGATAGGTGAACTCGACACACTGTTGGATGCAATATTTACTGCATATAACTTGGTTGTAAATAGCCCAACTTTTGTGGCCATGCCTTCTGATGGTTGTGATGATCATGTCTAGTTATCTCCATGATTGACACCAAAATAACTAAATTTTGAACGAATATATAAAAAAGCAATTTGGTTATCCTAATTCCAATGCAATATAAAAATTTATTCGAGTATAACCTCAAATTTACTAGTTATTAAACTATTGCATGTTGATGTTGTGAGCACAGACGTCAAATGACAATCTTGACCCAGTGGTATTTTGGAATTTTTTAGGTGTCCAGTGAAGCCGGCAATTTGTGGACACATGATGCTCCTATATATAATGGTATATTTTAAAAATAAGTAAAAGAAGGTTATAAAATTTAATTAAGGGGTCAGCACTTATTTCATGCATGTTTTTAGAGGAAAATAAAACAGGAAATAGAAAACCTTTTTTATTTGATGGCTCATTGGATAAGGAAAACTGATGCGTGTTTCATTAAGGATAAGTTTGAGAATGTCATTATGAAATAGAAAGATGTGAGGTACCCATGCACACCCAATATTTTTACCAATCTCTACTATTACTAATGAATAGAGATAATTTGGTGTTTAATTGATTATTTTATGGAAAAACTATTATTTTTTGAATTTCTTTCAACAATGCAGTTAAGTGATAATTTTTATATATTGGGCAATTTGACCTAAATTTAAATCATGACAAAATGATTATTGTAAGAAATGACAGTGATAAAAATACAAAATTAATAACAAGTAAAGTAATAATGTGGGGGAAAAAGGGTCAGGCCCAAAGTCATGGGCCGAAGGCCCATGGGAGGGCTATTTTACGTCCGTTAAGAGGGAAAAGAAAAAGGCAAGGCCTGGCTGGAACTGAGATCCTCAAGATGAAGAATTATCACAGTCCGAAGAGAATATCTCCTGTTCGAGGAGGTTGTATTCCTCTGACGTGATATCATAGATCAATTGAGTGCATGAAAGGCCAGAATGACTTTCCGAGGACTGCACCTGATCAAAATAAGTTTTGAGCATGCTATGGAATGATAAGGATGGAGAAATATCTAAGAAAAAAGCTGCTGCCACCGTATTCAATGCACTGCAACAGTTTTTCTGGCCGCATTTATGTGGAGAGGGCCCCTGAACAGTGCATCTTAACCTACCGCCACTCACACAGAGCTAAAAGAAGATGCCTGACGTGACATGTACTTGAGCAGATTCATGGATGAGGAGCACGTGGACGATGGAGATGAGGATAAGAGTGACTATATAAAGAAAGGAAGCTCCTAATAGAAAAGGGGGGGAGGAGAAAAAACGAGATTGTAACCCTAAGATTTTTATCAGAAAAACAAATAGTGTAGCTCTTCAGATTATCAATGTTTACGTATCAATTAATGTTAGCCTATGTTTGAGAGCAGTGGTCCGTTGTTTTTGATCCCATACATAATCTAGCTCTTTCATCCATACTCTACAAATTAATTGTCTTTGGGTTTGGGCCACAAATCCCAACCCTACAATTGGCGCCGTCTATGGGAAGGGCTTGAGTGTAAGGAAAAGTAGCAGCAGTTGATCATGGCTGAGCAAGGGCAACAACCGGCGGAATCTGGGGCATCCCAGCATGTTAATCCTTTTCTTAATCTGGAGCGCAGGCAAGACCGTGAAGGCAGCATGCATACTACACACACTGAACGAACTCAGCCTCATGGCGGAAGTCACGTTTCTCATGCAGAGAAAAATAGTATGCAAATAGAGATTGAAAGGTTGAAAAGGGAGCTGCGCCATGAGAAAAGAAAACGTGCTGCTTCGCATCATGATGACGACTCGAGCAACAGACAGGACATCACCTATAAGCAGAAGTCTCAAACTCCAATCAGCGAAACTTTTTCATATGAGGACGAGCACCCTTGTAAGAAGCAACCTCGAGGACCACCGTATGGAGGGCTGGGCAATGATGCCATGAGTAAGGCTTTGAATCAGATCTCCAGGTCACCCTTCACACGTAGGATCGAAGGAGCGGAGCTTCCTCGGCGTTTCAACCAACCAACCTTTACTATTTATAACGGCAGAACCGACCTTGTGGAGCATGTTAGCCATTTTAACCAAAGAATGGCTGTCTATGCCAGGGATGAAGCTTTGATGTGCAAGCTGTTCCCCTCTAGTCTTAGTCCCATGGCCATGAGGTGGTTTGATAACCTGAAGGCTGACTTTATCGATTCTTATCAAGAGCTCACTCAAGCTTTTAGTTCACGTTTCGTCACATGCCGAAGGGTGCCCAGGCCCTTGTCTTCTCTGCTCTCCTTAAGCATGCGCGAGGGCGAGTCACTTAAGGCATACTCGGATAGATATTGGGAGATGTTTAATGATATAGAGGGCAACTTTGATGCGATGGCCTTGGAGACGTTCAAGTTAGGTCTCCCCACTGATCATGGTTTAAGAACATCCTTGTCCGGCAAGCCTGTTACTAGCATGCGCTAGCTTATGGACTGTATTGAGAAGTACAAAAGGGTTGAAAAGGATCGGCAATAAGGGAAGGGGAAGGATAAAGTTACCCCCTAGGACAGGAAGGACTTTAGGTCGGATCGCTATAACAACAATAAGCCAAGGAGAGATTTCGCTGGGCACTCAGGTTCAGCAAATGCTCAGGTAGTTAATACAGTATTCAAAGAGCCCGTTCATCAAGTCCTGGAAAAGATCAAGAACGAGTCATTCTTTAGATGGCCGAGTAAAATGGTGGGGAATCCAGAGAGACGCAATCACAATCTCTATTTTCAGTACCACCAGGACCATGGGCATGCGACTGAAGATTGCAGAAGCTTATGGGATCATTTGGACCAACTGGTCCGTGAAGGCAAGTTGATGCATCTTCTGCATCACTCTAGCGGCTGAGGAGGTTAGCCGATTTTTTATGCCGAAAAGAGGGATTCTACAAAACCCCCGTTAGGCGTTATCAATGTAATTTTTGCAGCCCTAGGGAGGACAAGATCCTGGCCAATGAAGGTTTTGTCAGTGGCTCGGTTGCCAGTAGGAGATGCTGACCGAAATCCGAGGAGCCCTAGACATGCTGAACCATCCGTTTTAGGCTTTTCGGATGAAGACAAAGCTGGGACCATTCAACCTCACGAGGACGCCTTGGTAGTCACCCTCAGGATCGGGGGGTATGATGTGAAGAAGGTGATGGTGGACCAGGGCAGCGCGGTGGAGATCATGTATCCTAACCTCTTTAAGGGGCTGAATCTCATGCCTGGTGACCTGACTCCATACTACTCCCCCTTAGTCAACTTCGAGGGAAGGACAGTTATTCCGAAAGGACAGATACAACTGCCTGTGCAAACTGGCTCGAAAATAGTTGAGGTGGACTTCATTGTGGTGGATGTCTATTCCCCTTATACGGCGATTGTAGCCAGGCCTTGGTTACATACGCTATGGGCTGTTTCTTCCACTCTGCATCAGAAAGTTAAACATCCTTCTGAAGGGCGCGTTTGTGAGATCCGCGGAGATCAATCCTCGACTAGGCAATGTCTGGTGGCGGCCATACGACACGAGTCCGAGGGCGAGTCCTCAGCCAGGTTGGAGGAAGACCTATAGCAGTTAAAGGGACGGTTGTTGCTTGCCGAGGGACAGGATGAAGGTGTAAAGTGCGAGGACTTAATACGGGTTTTGGTTGGGGCCAATCCTGAAAGGTACTTTCAAATCAGATCCCAGATACCTTAGTTAGAAAGAGAAGAGCTAGTCGAGTTCCTTAAAAGAAATATTGATATATTCGCGTGGAGTACTTATGAAGCCCCAAGGGTGGACCCGGAGTTCATTTGCCATCATTTGAAGGTTAACCCTTTGAGTATACCAAAGAAGCAACCTCCTCAGTGGCCATCCAGAGAGCATACCGAGGCAGTCAAGGAGGAGGTGCAAAAGCTCAAACAGGCTAGGGCCATTAAAGAAGTTTTTTACCCCGAATGGTTGGCAAATACTGTGGTGGTAAAGAAGAAAAGTGGAAAGTGGCGAGTTTGTGTGGACTTCACAGATTTGAACAAGGCTTGTCCTAAGGACCCTTTCCCTATGCCGAAGATTGATTAATTGGTAGATGCTACTGTCGGCCATCCTCGGATAAGTTTCTTAGATGCTTTTCAAGGATATCATCAGATACCGCTTGCCCTAGATAACCAGGAGAAAACCGCTTTTGTTACCCCCATTGGTAATTATCACTATAAAGTGATGCCTTTTGGTCTGAAAAATGCAGGTTCTACCTATCAGCGGATGATGACCAAGATATTTGAATCACAACTGGGCAAGAGCATTGAGGTCTATATAGATGATACGGTGGTTAAAAGCAAAGTTATTTCTGAGCATTTGAAGGATCTTGATGAGGTTTTTGAAATTCTGAGGAGACATAAGTTGTGCTTGAACGCCTCGAAGTGCTCATTCGGTGTGGGGTCAGGCAAATTTTTGGGCTATATGGTAACGCATAGGGGAATTGAGGTTAATCCTGATCAGATAAAGGCTATTCAAAACTTGCAGCCTCCTCAGAATCTGAAAGAGGTCCAGAAGTTAACGGGAATGACAGCTGCTTTAAACCGATTCATCTCCAGGTTTGTGGACAGATGTAGGCCCTTCTTCTCGCTGATTAACAAGTGGAAGGGTTTTGAATGGACTAAAGAATGTGCCTCGGCTTTTCAACAGCTTAAAGATTACTTATCTCGGCCACTAATTATGTCTAGCCCTGAGCCAGATGAGGTCATATTTGCCTATATCGCAGTGGTCCCTCATGCCGTAAATTTAGTGCTGATAAGAGTGGATCAAGGTGTACAAAGGCCGGTCTACTGTATAAGTAAGTCTCTACATGAAGCTGAGATTAGATACTTGCCGTTGGAAAAAGCCATTTTGGCTGTAGTGCTTGGAACGCGAAAATTGCCCCATTACTTCCAAGCCCATACTGTCATGGTGCTCACGCAACTCCCACTTAAGACAGTACTTTGAAGTGCAGATTACACGGGGAGGATAGCCAAGTGGGGCACTATTTTAGGGGCTTTCGATATCAAGTACATGCCTCGCACGTTAGTCAAAGGACAAATCCTTGCGGATTTGGTGGCCGAGTTCACGGAGCCTAGTTTGGAAGATGTAGCGGTAATGAGGGGCATGGATGAAAAGTCGGTTGGCATGATTTCTCAACAAGACCCTGCTCGATGGGAAGTGTACGTAGACGGTGCTGCAAACCGAAAAGGTTCTGGAGTGGGGCTGGTCTTGACATCTCCAGAAGGAATCATCATTGAAAAATCGCTAAGGCTGGATTTTGGCGCAACCAATAACGAGGCCGAGTATGATGCCCTATTGATGGGAATGGTTATGGTCCGAAGAATGGGAGGAAAGGCCGTGGAATTGTTCTCGGACTCGAGATTAGTTGTGGGCCAAGTACGAGGGGAGTTTGAAGCAAAGGATGAAAGGATGCAAGGATACTTGAATCGAGTCAAACGTCTGCAAGGGGAATTTGAATCTTTTAGCTTGCTACACGTTTCTAGAAGTAGCAACGCACACGCAAATTCTTTGGTCACATTAGCCACCTCTTCAGATCAAGATTTGCTGAGAGTTATCCTCGTGGAGGATCTCCATGAGCCCACTGGAATAGGAGGGGATGCAATTCAAGTGCACCAGATTCGAGAAAGTTCATGTTGGATGGATCCCCTAATCAGATTCTTGAAGGATGATACTTTGCCAGAAGAGCGAAAGGAGGCTGACAAGATCTGAAGAAAGGCTGCTAGATTCTGGCTATCCGAAGACCAAAAGTTATACAAACGTTCCTATTTGGGACCGTACCTGTTGTGTATTCACCTAGAGGCGGCTAAGTCGCTACTATAAGAATTGCATGAAGGGATTTGTGGGAGTCACACCGGAGGTAGATCGTTGGCCCACCGAGCCCTTACTCAGGGATATTGGTGGCCGAATATGCAAGAAGAGGCCTATGATTATGTGAAGAAATGTGATCAATGTCAACGATTCGCACCGAATATACACCAGCCAGGTGGAATCCTCAACCCACTATCTAGTTTGTGGTAGTTTGCCTAATGGGGTTTGGACATAGTGGATCCGTTCCCCAAGGCTATAGGAAACAGAAAGTGTCTCCTAGTTGGCACCGACTACTTCACGAAATGGGTAGAAGCTGAGCCTCTAGCCAATATTCGAGACGTGGATGTGCAAAAATTTGTGTGGAAGAGCATTGTCACTCATTTCAGAGTTCCTCATACTCTCATTTCTGACAATGGCTTACAGTTCGACAGTAGCGCATTTCGGAGTTATTGTAGCGAACTTGGGATCACGAACAGATACTCTACTCCTTCCTATCCTCAGGGGAATGGGCAAGCCAAAGCAGTTAATAAAGTCATAGTTAGTGGCTTAAAGAAGAGGTTGGATGACGCGAAGGGAAAGTGGGTCGAAGAATTGCCGCACGTGCTCTGGGCCTATAGAACTACACCTCACAGATCTACTGGGGGGACTCCTTTTTTAATGACTTATGGGTCTGAAGCTGTCATTCCTTTAGAAACTGGTTTCCCAACTCTGAGAACTAGTTTGTTCAATCCTGCCAACAATGATGAACTCTTAGAAGCAGGATTGGACTTGATCGAAGAAAGAAGAGAGAATGCAATGGTTCGGCTGGCGCACTACCAGTAGAAGCTTAGGCAGGCTATGACGCCAAGGTCAAGCTAAGACCCTTAGAACCTGGTGATTTGGTACTCAGGAAAGTCGTCGGCACTGTGAAAAATCCAACTTGGGGAAAATTAGGACCAAACTGGGAGGGACCATATTGCATCACTTCATGTGTAGGCATTGGGGCATATTTTCTAGAGGACTTGGATAGTCATGTAATACCCTGCCCCTGGAATGTAAATAACCTCAAGAGGTACCATTATTAATCGAATCATTTCCTTGTTTATTATGATAATTTATCACTCCTTATTTGTTCTCTAAGTGTTTAAACTTAAATCCAATCATGCCTGTAGTCCTCGGACCAGATGATTTTGGGTTAGTTAACACTCCTTATCTGTTCTCTAAGTGTTTAAACTTAAATCCAATCATGCTTGTAGTCCTCGGATCAGATGATTTTGGGTTTAAACTTAAATCCAATCATGCTTGTAGTCCTCGGATCAGATGATTTTGGGTTAGTTAACACTCCTTATTTGTTCTCTAAGTGTTTAAACTTAAATCCAATCATGCCTGTAGTCCTCGGACTAGATGATTTTGAGTTAGTTAACACTCCTTATTTGTTCTCTAAGTGTTTAAACTTAAATCCAATCACGCCTGTAGTCTTCAGACTAGATGATTTTGGGTTAGTTAACACTCCTTATTTGTTCTCTAAGTGTTTAAACTTAAATCTAATCATGCCTGTAGTCCTCGGACCAGATGATTTTGGGTTAGTTAACACTCCTTATTTGTTCTTTAAGTGTTAAAACTCAAAACCCATCATGTCTGGGGTCTTCAAACCAGATGATTTCCGGTTAGTTAACATTCCCTATTGGTTCCCTAACTATTAAGGTTTAAACCCAATCATGTTTGTGATTTTCCGACCAGGTGACTGTTAGTTAATATTGTTGCATCGTTATTAATACTAAGTTATTCTTAGAGCAAATCTTGCTTGGCATTAATGACTCTGTTTAGTATCACTTTTTAACCTGTGTTAACCTTCCTAAATACACGTGCAAAAAGATTTTATCCATTTTTGTAGTATTTGACAGGGTTATCCTTTAACGCTGGCCTCTATGTAATGCCTTCTTCGGAACCGATATTAATTACATACATTGTTAGCAAGGCAAAGTAATTATGTCTCTCTATGGCTATAATTACTAAGTGAAATTACTTGTAACAAGAGAAAGTCATGCAGAATGCAAACACCAACGTTCAAACAAGAACTGTTTCATTAATCAAAGTAACAGTTTACAATTCCCTCCAATATATATATATATATATATAAACAGCAACAACAAAGTAAATAAATCCTAAGTTTTTATTGGAACTTGGTCTTGGGGATCCGAGGACATTTTCTCTCCTTCCAAGACCTCATCCTTTTCTTGTTGGGGCTCGGTAGAGGGGGCCTAATCACCTAGCGGGATGGGATCCTGGGCAGGCTCAAGGATAACTGGGGGAGTTGGCTCAACCAAAGGCTGTTCCGAGGCCTCTGGGAGTTGTGTTGGAGGAGGGGCATCAGCCTTTGAAAGCTGTCGAATGTCTTCATCATAGAATATATTCTCTAGCAGTCTCAGCTCTGAATCAGCGGGCACTCCAGCAGCGTCCAGTGCTTTGCCCCAGGTCGGGTCATAGTAATCCCGAGCGACCGAGGCAAATTGCTCGGTGAGACCTTTCTTCGTTGTCTCCACTCCCAACTGATAGGACACCTTCTTCTCGGCCTCGGTTGCTTCCTTGGCCAGCTGGGCGTCCCTCTGAGCCTCATTGGTAGCCTCTTTAGCCTTTAGCAGCTTGGCATGAAGCTCCTTCACAAGCTCCCTCTCGGTCGCCAGATTTTTCTGAGCTTCATTCAGTAGCCTGCATTAGGATTCAGCCTGGGTCTCAGCGTTTCTAAGACTAGCATGGAAGCTATCCCTTTCTTGGATCACTCCCTTTAGCTGGTCCGAAAGCTGAGAGACCTCATCCTTCAGGCTGCCTAAGACCCTTTCTGCTTCGGACCTAGCTTGGGCCTCGGCTTGGGCTTCCACATAGGCCTTCCAGTTCCATTCTTCGGCCACGAAAACCTGCTGGGTGATCTGAACAATATAAAGTGATAGTGTTAGCACATAAACATAGAAAATCAACATTATGACCGAGGAGTTGAATGAGTATACTACCATGGCCAAATCCCTCTTCAAGGACATGAAGAGTTCATACTGGCTGAAACACCTATATGACTTTATGTCTCGGGGGAGGAGCAATGGTTGCTACAGCGTTTCGGCTATAAGGCCAGCCCGACCTCTATCATAATTCCTGACCAAGGTCTCCCAAGAAAAGGGGACGCCGTCAAGTTCTAACCTGGGAGACCACGTGCGTGGCCCTCGCGCACGTTGGCCAATGGGGGCTCCTCTCTGCTCTCTACAGAGGATGCCCTCTTGTTGCGGTGGTCCTTACCCACCTTCTGCTGCTTGGCCTTTAGTGGTAGTACCACCTCCCTGTCCTCGGGCTCCATCGGTCTCTTCTTCTTTAAATCCGATATCGATTTGAGTGCCGGATCAGGAACCTGTGGTGGAGGGGAAGGTGGAGGTAAATTCACCACCGGACGAGAGGTCCCCGTCCCCTTGACTTCAGTTTTGTTGCCCCTTTTCTTCAGGAGGAGTTTCAGGTCAGACATTTCTTCCTCCGAAGAGTCCTCAGGGACTGTAGTCAGCAGCAGGGATGGTCGGACGCAAGATTGCCTATTAGGTTCCTCTTCGGAATCTGAAGGTATTATCTGGACCCTTCCTTCAGTTTCCCCTTCAAATTTGAATTTGTCAATTTGCTCCTCTAGTGAGGTGGATGAGGAGCCGACCCTTTCTCTTACGACCGATGGTTCAAGGGGGATTTGTTGAACTGGTCGAATAAGCAGCGGAACACCCTGGGGGTTGGGGTGTGGAATAGGTGCGAGGTCGTAGGGCGCCAAAAATTTTTCCGAGCAACTTCTATACGTTGCAGCCTGTAATCACCTTGGGTGATGGTGTTACCTGCTAGCTGGATTTAGCTTTTTTGGGTGTGTAGCCGAGTATAAGGGGAACGGACCTCAGCTGTCCGTCCTCGCTGATGAATATTTCCGAGCGCAGTAAGTAGTTGAGGGCGGGGACGTTAATAAGGCTCAGCTGAGGAGCAGTATGCACCTTATCTGTAAAACAAGCAAACCGGTCGGGTCAGAAAACAAATACAGGATAATATAAAAAAGTAACTATGGAAAAAGAAAGCCCTAAGACTACGGTTAGAGACCCTGAGTTCGAGAAGACACACCTGGCTCTCCTGGCTCAGTCGGACAATGTAGACCGTCATGCCATGCGCCCGAGACGATCAAGTAGTCGTCTTTCATCCCTTTATTTGATTTGGGAAGGCAGGAGAACAGTCTAACGACGTCGGAGCAGGATTTGAGATAGTATCCCGCCCCTTTTTGGCTACGGCACTCATATAGGTATGCTAAGTCGTGCCAGGTTAGCCCTAGTCCTAATTGCTCGTTCAAGGCATCAAAGGCCCCTAGTATCCTAAAGGTGTTGGGTGCGCACTGCTCAGGAAAGAGCCTGTGGTTGCGGAGATAATTTAGGGTAATGGGGCCTATTGGGAGGGTCATTCCCCCTTCAATGAAGGCTATCATGGGAACTATAGCCTCTCCTTCTCTTCGGGCTGTTAATACTCCTTCTGGAGGACAATACCTCAGATTTACCCCCCACGGGATACTATGATCTCTCTTGAATTCCTCTATCAGTGCCGGACTATCGACGAGATATTGGAATCTGCCCATTTCTAAGAGAGCGATTGAAGCAATGAACAAAAGGATGGTTTTGAGGGGAGAAAATGTTAGCCGAGAAGAAAATAAAGGATTAGGAAACGCCAAAACTTACATAGACAAGATTGAAACGAGGTTCCTAAACTCAAAATGAGCTTTTGGTAGATCTTGAAGGCAGAGGACGCAGGAATCCGAAAAGGCGTGAAAGGCTTTCGAAGGAAGGAACTCTCTGGATGCTCTGAGAAATCTCTGGGTACTTTGAAAGTGTGTAAAGTAAAGAAAAATAACCTCCTTCAGAGGTTTATATACGGAGACAAATAAAGCGGTGTCATTCATTCCGCCCAAATCCCGAGGGCGAACCCTAGCCGTTTGATCAGCAACCCACCGTAGGATGTAAAAGATAGAGAGCCGCCTGGAGTGATTGATACATCGCTTTGGGAATAAGGGATTTACAGCAGCAATAATGAGGCGCGCGTCTCTATACCCTTGCGCATGTAAACGGAGGTATTTATGACTTTTTATTTCTAAATTTTTTAATTTTTCTTATTTTTATCCCTTTTTTCCCGCGTGGCAAATCAAAATCTTACCTTTTCTTCTCGGATGCGAGGGAAAAAACTAAAATTTTGAGGGGCTATTGTGAGGGAAAAAGGGCCAGGCCCAAAGTCATGGGCCGAAGGCCCATGGGAGGGCTATTTTACGTTCGAGAAGAGGGAGAAGAAAAAGGCAAGGCCCGGTTGGAAGTGGGATCCTCAAGATGAAGAATTATCACAGTCCAAAGAGGATATCTCCTGTCCAAGGAGGTTGTATTCCTCTGACGTGATATATTAGATCAATTGAGTGTGTGAAAGGCCAGAATGACTCTCCGAGGACTGCACCTGATCAAAATAAGCTTTGAGCATGCTATGGAATGATAAGGATGGAGAAATATCTAAGAAAAAAGCTGCTGCCACCATATTCAATGCACTGCAACAGTTTTTCTGGCCGCATTTATGTGGAGAGGACCCCTGAACAGTGCATCTTAACCTACCGCCACTCACACAGAGCTAAAAGAAGATGCCTGACGTGACATGTACTTGAGCAGATTCATGGATGAGGAGCACGTGGACGATGGAGATGAGGATAAGAGTGACTATATAAAGAAAGGAAGCTCCTAATAGAAAAGGGGGGGAGGAGAAAAAACGAGATTGTAACCCTAAGATTTTTATCAGAAAAACAAATAGTGTAGCTCTTCAGATTATCAATGTTTACGTATCAATTAATGTTAGCCTATGTTTGAGAGCAGTGGTCCGTTGTTTTCGATCCCATACATAATCCAGCTCTCTCACCCATACTCTATAAATTAATTGTCTTTGGGTTTGGGCCACAAATCCCAACCCTACAAATAATTTTATTTGTTATTTCAAAAAATAAAAAATAAAAAAATTGTAAAGTAGGTCAAAAGTTAACCTGTCTAATACCTTATATGGATTGGGAAATGAAATTTATTTTATTGTGGAGCTTATTCAAGAAACTCAGTAGGTCAAAAGTTTAACTGTAAGACATGTGAACCCAGCCGGTCAGCATTATTACCAAGTGAAAAAATAATAACACATGCATGTTTTGCTGGAATTTGTAATTTGAATTTTTAGTTTGCAAATTCCGCTCAGAATTACTGAAGGAATTTTGATTTTTAAATTTCTATAATTCCCAAATTTAGATTTAAAAATAAAAAATAAAACGCACATCAAATAAAATTTAGAATTAATTACCATTTTGGAGATCCCCACCATTTGTCTTATATATCAAAATTGTTATTTATATTTCAAATGTGTTAATTTAGTTCTTAACATTTTTATATCATGTCAAAACTCATACCGGAGAAATACATAAAAGTTTCCAGCAACACTTCTTCCACTAGCATTGGTCACAAAGATGGTTAACTTTCAATAGAAAGTATCCACTACTCATAGTTGATTAATTTAGTACATTATGAAATTAGATGTGAAATTGAGTATGTCTTGAGATTTATTGACTATCTTATAAGCACATACAAAATACAAAAGAGAAATTATCCATATAGAAAAATAAAGATGCAAGAACGTTATCCCAAAAATATTCTAAACAAAATAGTGTACTCAAAAACGAAAAAAAAAAATTCTCAAATTTGATTAGAAATTTTCATATGATAAAATGGAATTTAATATAAATAAATCTAGGTTAGACTCAATTCATACTTGATTTCGCAATATGTTAAAATGATTAATTGTGAGTAGTGGACATTTTTCACCTACTACTTTTTCTATGGACTCATCACTTTTTGTCCATCACACATGTGACAGTAGAAAGAAAAGCATTTGAAGAGATGAGATGAAATATTATTTGTATGACTTTCTTTATAAAATACTCAAAGTTCAAATTAAATATAAAATTTTAATTTTATGGCAAGTTATGGTTAGTGGAGCATAGAGTGATATACAAAAGTGGTACTATAGTATACATATTTAAAATTAAATATTAAAAAAAAAAAGAATTTGGGAATTAGGGAATGGTGTAATTTTTTTGAGAAAAAAAAAGTAGACAATAGTGTTTTAAATTTGTGTTGGAACAAATTTTTTGAAAAAATAATGCAAGTGAGGCAAGTATAATTTAATTTATAGACTGACCAAACCTCAAAAGAGGAGAGGCTCGCTGCAATATCAACAATTATGGGTCCGAAAAATCAGTCTACACCAGCTGGTGGTCTTCCAATTGCTTCTATCACTATTTGGGAGTCTTCTTCAAAGATAGGCTTTGGAATAGTCATAATAGACCACACCAGTTATTGCTAAAAGAATGAAATTTATGACGGAATCTGACCACATATGGATCCCCCCCCTTTTTTTTTTTTTTTTTTTTGTTTTTTAAATTTATTTATAAAGTTCCATGATGAAATTTAGTGTCGAAGAATATGCATAAAGGATAGAGCTCTACTCTGTTACATATATCCCTTGCACACTCCACCAATCTTGGTTAAAGTAAGAAAATTTAAAAACAAATAACTCTACTCTGTTACATATAATCTATGGTGAGTACAATGAAATACATAATAATAAAATACATAGGATCATAGTTTGAATTTTCATTCCAACAAAAAGGACAAAAGATTGAAAAAGTAAATAAGAGGAAAAAAAAGAAGAAAATACCTGGACTTGGAAAGTAGCCTACACACTACCAATCTGGTATATATTGATTGGTAGTAGAGCACTATATAACCTGCCATATCAGTTTCCAATTCAGAAAACGATTAAAATTTCAGCTAGTAATACAAATTGCAGTCTCCGATATTAGATTCGAGTCTGTCCAATCCGAACCGTTTAACTTATTATCGCCTTTGTATGTATAAGATGAACTTTCGTATCTTCAACACAAACCAGGCAAGAATGTGAATTGTGTGAATCAGAAGAACCATACCAACCACACCCATTAAACTAAATATAACACAGCCTGATACGACAAACGTCGCGTCATTCGCAAACTTATCAGAAAGTCTAAATGGGATCAGCAGATGGAATGCATAATTATAGGCAAGGGCTAGGAATGCGAGAGTGGTACACATGGCAAATGTTAAGAGGCACATGCAAACCTTATTCTTAAGAGGAAATCCACTAATAAGTAAAAAGACGACACACAAAGATGCAGCGAAAGAGATGGTGTTGCAAATCATGAAGATTAAGTATCTGGTTTTGCTGTCACTGCAAGCTAACACTGAACTTCCGGCGTCACATTCTGGAAACTCAAAAAAACCTGGGGGGTTGGCACCACCTGGGGGGTTGGGTACTGGGGGGTTGACACCACCTGGGGGGTTGATTACTGGTTGGAAAGTGATAGTTGTGATAACAGTAGCCACCACCATTAGTGCACCCCGCGTCTCTTCTAACCAATCGCCTTGGTACCTCAGGTATTTTAACCATTTATTCCACCTTTTCTTGCATGACCTCTTTCGTTTTGCTGAATCATTGTGATCTACAACAATTTCTAATGATGGTGAGTGATTATTTTTCTTCGTTGTTCTTACGGCACAGGCATCCATAAAGATGTTTTGAATGGTGAAGCTTTTCAAGTCTTTTGGATAGTGATTTAAGACTTCTAAGGCTGTAAGACCCATCTTATTTAAGGCATCTGCTCCTTCTTTCACTTTAGACACAGAAAGCAAATATTTTACTATCTGCAAAAGTGAAAATTTGTTTATAAAAGACTAAATATATGAAAAAAAAAAAAAAAAAAAAAAAACAAAACAAAAAAAAAAAAAAAAAAAAAAAAAACAAAAAAAAAAACAAAAAAAAAACAAAAACCAACCTCTATTCTCTGTAGCATCACAGCTAAATGCAAGACTGTGTTGCCACCTTCGTGGTCTTTGGAATTGAGAAAGTCTGCTTCGTCACTCACAAATTCCACCAACAGTTTCAAAGAATCTAGTTGGTTGTATTTGACACATAAGTGCAAAACAGTTTCTCCCCCATCTAACACAACTTGAGTTATTGAGTTAGGTTGGGCAATGATCAACTTCCTTACAACCTCAACTCGCCCTCTCATGGCTGCATAGTGGAGAGGAATTCTACCATCTTGATCACTAACCAAGCATGCATCTTTATTTTCATCTAACAATGCTTGGACGATCTCTGTGTGGCCCTCAGCAGAAGCCAAGTGAAGTGGGCAACGTCTGTGGGAGTCCAACTCTCGGGTTAGTTGGGGTTTTAGAAGCAGAAGAGCTTTACTAAATTCAAGGTGGCCAACTAAAGCTGATATGTGTAATGGAGTTTCGCTCAAAGAAGTCAATGAAATTTTATTAAGCAAGTGTGGGTCTTTAAGGATCAACCTATCCAACATGGTTTTACACCCATTTCCTGCTGCCTTGTAGAGTTCTATCATATCATTATCTTCTTGTCTAATTGGAGCCATTTCCATTTTCTCTCCCAGTGTGGTGTTTGTGAATATAGTTATAACAGGAAAGAAGCATATAAATAGATGGATGTAGTCCACACACCAATAATCCACTGCTTGAGACTATATCAACGTGGTGTTGATATTTAGTACTGGAGTTGTTGGACGACTTTGAAATTTCATGGCCAATTGCATATTAGACCCTAACACGTGGAAAGGCCAAACCTCACACGTTTTCCTTGAAGTAAAAATTGTTAGGCGAGTTCGAAATATGATGAGTATTAAAAGTTTGCTTGAAATTTTGTTTGAAAAGGTCACTGTAATCTAATATCTGAAGTGAAATTCGAAATAGGCATTAGGTTCAAAATCTCGCCTACAAAAGAAATTATATTTAGAAGATTTTGAGATTTGAAAGCTCCAAACCTCACAGGTTTTTGGACGACTTTGAAATTTCATGGTCAATTGCATATTAGAGCCTGACACGTGGAAAGGCCAAACCTCACAAAGTTTTTGGACGACTTTGAAATTTCATGGTCAATTGCATATTAGACCTTGACACGTGGAAAGGCCAAACCTCACACGTTTTCCTTGAAGTAAAAATTGTTAGGTGAGTTCGAAATATGATGAGTATTAAAAGTTTGCTTGAAATTTTGTTTGAAAAGGTCACTGTAATCTAATATCTGAAGTGAAATTCGAAATAGGCATTAGGTTCAAAATCTCGCCTACAAAAGACATTATATTTAGAAGATTTTGAGATTTGAAAGCTCGAAAATGTATCGAAAACACATGAGTAGTTTAGACCCCCAAATTAAAGTTATGACTTAGTTGATTTTACACTAACTTAATACTAAGTGCGGAATAATGTAAATACAAGCGTATAAGCAATACAACTACTCTAATCCATATTTAAAGTAACACAGTAGTAAAAATAAAATGAACAAGAGTAAGAAAGAAAGATACAAACACAAATAACACTGAGACGTGTTATTAAAGAGAAAACCGAAGAATTCGGCGAAAAACTCAAATCCAAAGAAAAGCAAGGTCTCCGTGATGTAGAAACCAAGTAGTTCCCTCCGATTTATATTGAGAGTACCTACCCCATAGAGATGTTGAAACCTAACAAATTAGTTCAAGTATTTTTAACAGTTGCTTTATGCTAGTGTAAACCAGAATGAAGTTGTTTATTTATTTATTTATTTATTTTTTGAGATAGAAGCTATTAAAATATTGAAGGGCTTGCCAAAGCTTCAAGAAGCAAGAGTGCGTAAGCGAGGTATGGTGAGCAACGAGGGCACTGATAAATGAAGATAGGAAAAACAAGGGCAATCACTATTGGAAATGGAAACCAATTGTAGTGGCTACAAAGTTGTAACGACCTAAGGAAAAGCGTTAGCCACATTTGTACTATACCTCAAAAAGACTAGTCAAAATTGAGACTTCTTATAGTTGTTAATAAAGCCTAGTTCAACCTAGTAAATACTTGATGTGGGACTCATTACACACTCATACAATCAATCAAATTGGGGTATCACAATCTCCCCCACTTAAATCCCTAACGTCCTCATTAAGGTCCACTTTGTAGAGTAGTGTCTCCGACCCCACACGGAATTACCGGGCCAGCTCTGATACCATATATAACAACCTAAGAAAAAGAGTTAGCTACATCTATGTTATACCTTAAAAGGACTAATCACTATTGAGGCTCCTTATAGTTGTTAATAAAACTCAGTTTAACCCAGTAAATAGCCAATGTGGGACTCATCACACACCCACACACATCACACAATCAATCAAATTGGGGCACCACAAAAGTAGTGATGAGGTTTGCTGTGTGGATGTTGCAGATGAATTCTTCTGAAGTTTTGGTTGAGATAGATCCAACATCATTAGAACTTGCAGCAATGGGAGTGAAACTTGTTCACCTAAGTGTGACCTTTTTCTTAAAAATAAAAAGAACTGGGTATGGTTTTTTGATAAGAAAAACTAAAGACTTTTAAGAAACCAAGAACTTGGTCTTGGTTAGGCGTTTTGAACCAAGAAAAGCTTATGATTGTAAGAAACGAAGAACTGGGTTTGGCTTTCAGAGACCTTGCCTTTCTTTGTGTTTGAATTTTTTTTTTTTTTTTTTTTTAACTCATGTGTGAGATACGTGACCATTCCATTATTTTTTTAACAGTAGACCAATTGTGGTACTTATTTGGTAGGTATATAAAGTTTATAGAGTAAATTGGTCAATAAAAAAGTTCAGGAAGTATTTTGGTCACTACTTTAAAGTTTAGGAAATATGTGGACATTTTTCCCTAATTGGACTTAAAACTCATCCAATAATCAAGTATCCTCCGTACATACGCATTTGGACTTAAAAATGTGTCTTTTGCTCTTCATGGACGGACAAGATTAATAAACTCTGATCACAAAGTCCTTGAATGAACGTATAAGTAATCAAAAGACTTTATTACAAAGTCCTTGTAAAAATAAGATGGAGGGTGGTGGTAATGAGTTCAATACTTACATAGGTTGCCCCTGTGACTTATACTCAAACTTTAACTTTAGTTTATTGATTTTTTTATGAAATTTTGTTTGTATAGTTTTTGAAGGACTTCTTTATAGATTATGTGATTTGTCAATTTAGTCAGACTAAATAAAAAGTTACACTCTTAAGTTGATTTGTCAACTTGGCTTGACTAAATTGCAATTTACACTCTCAAATTTGTGAAACTTGAATCCTATTTTTTAAAGTTTCAAAATTTTGAATTTACAGCTTTACACCCTAACATTTCATAATGTTTGCAAAAAGACCCCTACACCTCTATTCATGAATAAGGCAACCGTTAAATGTCACATTACCTTAGAAGGATATGATTTTGAATAAATTAAATCAATTATATCTTGGAATTGTAGTTTTTGGAGACACCATCATATTTAACTTCAATTAAATCTTGAATATTATATCCAACAATCTTGGTTATATAATTTTTGACTTTCTTAATCAATTCAATCTTCTTCGCATTTGATCAATCACACCTTGCCGGGTTAGCTATGATAAACTTCAAGCCAAAAATTAACAAATTTGTCTTCTTTTCCACTTATTTCAAACCACTGTTCAATTTCAATAAGAAAGAACCAACTTATTCCACACATAATTTCCAATAACCAAAACATGCAAGAACGGAGGCTAGCATGAATCCAAACGGTATGGTAACTAAACTGATGGCCGTATTGATTGAGTCAGTCTAAGCAAAGGGACCCATGCAATGGAAAATTAGCTTGCTTTGATTGGTACGTAGATGATGACAAAATGAAAAATTTAAAAGGGACCCTTGCAATATTCGTTTGATAGTAATAGGATATTGACTTGAAGTTTATAAGAGCTAAGTAGCTAACCCATGATTGGGGCTAGGTGAGGTTGGTCCACATTGCATTTGCATGGGTGGTTCCCCTTCCTTGACAGGTCGCCGGCGGTAATCAATTTGTCTTCACTGAAAAATCGAATTCGAGGACCACGACTTTTAGCAAGTAGCAACTAAAGCTTTCACGGCCACTATCAAATTTTTAATACTCAACCGAATTTTAATTTTCAGCTATATCTTCTCTAATATATAAGGATAATACTAAATCTAAAAGTTTAGACCTATGGATTTTAACCCAATTATATTTTCTAATTGACTCAATCTTGTGGTAATTATCCAATGTGGGTTTTTTAAAATTTACCTAACCATAATACTCCCACATGAATTTCCAACAAAATGTGCTAGATGCTGCTGCATTAGGAGGAAAATCCAATTGAAAAGGAAAAAAAAAAAAATCCAAGATGCTTTTACACTCTACTAATCTCCTTCAGCTTTTTATTACTCGTAGCTTAATATCCTTAATCCTTGCAACTTCCATTGTAATTGTATCCTCGGTTCCAACTCAACCCAATTACATTTTATCATCCACTCACTCTTGTGGTAATTATCTAATGTGAGATTTTTAACAGTTAACAAACTGCATTACTCCCACGGGAATATTCTAGCAAAATGTACTAGTGGATTTGGTTACGTTGAAAGGATAAAATCACTAAAGCACCGTGTGGACTTTTATCGTCCCTATAATTGCAACAAAGTTTTTCTGCACTTCAAAAGAATTCATAAAAGGAAAAAATTGTATAAATATATATAAAGACGCAACATTTATTTTGCAGTTACGAGATCTTCTTGACTTGTAAGTTTGTAAGACCTAACCCATGATTGGGGCTAGGTGAGTTTGTACCTCATTACATTTTCATGGGTGTTTCCCCTTCCTTGTCCTATCATAAGTTGTCTCCACTACTGAAAACTCAAAAGACCTTGACTTCTAGAATGAAATATAATCATTATAAAAAAAAAAAAAAAAAAAATGAAACTCTTTTCTTTTGTACATGAATGAAAACTTAAAAAATAAATAAATAAATAAAAAATCCCTAAAATTTAATCATAAAAATCATAAAATCTTTTCTTTTAATAAAGAAAAAAAAATCAATGCATCCCTATATGACTATATCCCATGACACTACTTTAAAGGCAAAATGAAAAAGAATTTGCTTTAAAAAAAAAAAAATTTAAATAGATTTACATATATACATACACACACATATTCTTAAAAAGCTCATAATTTTAGAAAATTTTTGCACAATGTTTTTAAAAATATAAGAGGCTATTAAGCAAAATTTATACATAACCCTCCTTTCTTTTTTGGTCCAAAGTTTCTAAATTTCCAATTCTTTGAAGGAGGCCATGGCCATGTTTGTATTTTCTTTACTTTATCCTTAAATAAGAATACAAAGGAGCAAACATAATTGAGGGCAGAATATAGGAACCAGGAGTTGACCTAAAGCTGCAGGGTCGGAAATCCCATTCACTGGCTTTGGAAATCCCAATTCAAAGATGCCATGCTACAAAAATGAAGCCTATGTGGTTCCGACAGACCTTGTCCATTATTGCCATGTAATTGATAAATTTCTATTTTATTACTTAGATGGCTATTAAAGCATCAATATTAGATGTGTTAAAAAAATGTCATTTTGACACATTAAAAAAATTACTTTATCTAATATTGAAACCCAAAATTAATCATGGTATGTGGTTTTATATGCTAAACTGGATTAAATCCTTCTAAGCTTGAAACAAACCCCAACATTACATTGGTTAACCACTAATTATTGGAATGAGTTCTATTTTTCTTTCTTACTTTCATAGTACTTAATTTGTTGATCTTTAAGACAAGAAAGAGTGCACAATCGCATGAGATGTCAATTGAAAATGATAAAGTTTTTTAAGTGATTGATTGAAATGATAATTTCCTAAAATGACATTTTTTAAAAAAATTATATAAGATAGAAATTTTACTCTAACCTAATCAAAGTATTTGTATATAAAGTTTTTTCTTGGAGACTTGAATTGTGGACTGTACTCCCTTCCTCTGATCACTATACAAGAATTTTGTATTTGTACAATGATTATTACACCAAGGGTGCGAAGTGGTAAAAATGACTCTTAGAAAATGCCAGTATAGCTAAAATAGACCTATATCTGCATTAACTTTTAGAAAATGCCGGTATAGCTAAAATTGATCTATATCCGCATTTGTAGGAGCTATACCCACATTTTTAAAATGTGACTATAAACCTGTTTTTTTGTAGTATAATTAGTGTATTTTCTATTACTTTGTTATTTGTTTGTCAAATAATTATTGTATAGGTTAGGCATTTAGTGTATGCCATAAATTTGTTAGCATTGGAGACTTGGAGTGATCAACGAAGTTTTTTTTTTTTTTTTTTTTTTTAATATAAATTTAAATGTTTAAGTGGTAAAAAGTTTAAATAAAGTAAAAATTATCTCATAACTCGTGAATAAGCTGAATATTTTACAGATTCCATATAAATCCTTTATTTGAATTCAGTATATATATAAAGTTTTTTTTCTTTTTTTAAAGTTTCTAAATATGTGTATATATATATATATTTGAATGTAAAAAAAATAAAAAAATAAAAACAAAAAAATAAACTTAAATATTTATATTTGTACAATTTTTTTAAAATTAAAAATGGGCTATTAAGCAAATTTTATACATAATTCTAAACATTTATTAATAAGTTCAGTTGCATTCTCTTTTGTTGTCAACTTCAGAACTGAAAGTTGAAGCTGTCGTGCTAGTTGATGGGCCACTTGATTTCCTTCTCACTTTGTATTCATTACAATATATTGGAATTAATGCAATTACAAATAAAACTTTAACACGGATTTTCCAAGCGCTAATATAATCCTTAGACAAATGATAATAGTTTGAGTTTTCACTCTAGAAAGAAGCACAAAGCTTTCTCAAAAAAAGAAAGAAGCACAAAGGAATGAAATGGTAAAAGTAAAAAGAAGAAAAAGACAATAATAAAGAAGAAACTTGAAGAGCGGCCATTGTATTATAGTACTTATTCGGCGTTGATGCTCATTCAAGACCACACGACCTGGTATGTCACTTTCTTTAAAAAGATAAATCAAACTTCAACTATTGCCGCAAATAGCAATGTTACAGGAGCATCCATTTCCACAACATTGGAGGCGGCAAGTGCGGTTTATCTTTAGGACCTTTGCACATATAGGGAACAACTTTTGTATCAGAAACCGCATTAAGTGAATCAGAACAACCAAAGAAACCACAATCTGTATGTGTGTAATTCTCAAAAGAAATTACCTTGCATAATATTATACATGAAATAATTATTATTAATAAAATTATGTGAATAATGGAGTTGTATGTTCTGGCCATGATTGGCTGTGTGGGGTTTGACACGGTCAAACATTCAGTTGAAATGTTTCAGAGATAATAAGTTGTAAGTGAGGAGTAATAAGGTGGATAAGAGAGCTTATTTAACATTTAAATAAACGTTGAAGACTTTAACGTTCACATCATAAGTTGTAGGAACTGAAATAAATGTTGACAACTTTATGAGTCTCTAAATATCCCACTTAAGCTCTCTAAATAAGATAACCACATAGAAAATCTATAGAGTGAAAATCCCACTGCAACCCAAACACAATTGCACTCTTATGTCTCCATTTAATTACACATTACAGAGATTATGTGGTTTAAATAATTAAGAGTTGTTAAAGGTCTTGCAGCTGAATTGACACCTCTTCATGTACAAAGTGCTTGTAAGTCTAGAGGAGAAAGGGTTCGAGTTGCGGGATTAGTAGCATGTTGTAATTATCTCTAAAAAAAAAATTAAGATTTCTATTTCAAATTTTCTTCATCTTTATGGATCAAACTATTTAATGTGGTTGTACAGCCACTCACTGATGCACTGTAGAGTTTTGTCATATTTAATGGATCAAATTTTGTTCATCTTTAGAAGTGAATATAAATAGATGCATGTAGTTATGTAGTTCAGTTATACAGTATGACAATTATGTGTCTGTGTCAAATATACGAGCAATTGATTGTCGACACAAGTATTAATGAAATTTTCTACTGGAGTTTCTTGATAGGAAAAGTAGTTGGTTATAAACCATGTGGTGTTGACAACCAAAGCAGGTTAAACGACTTTTAACTTTGATCATATTTTACATAAATTCTTTGCCAAGAATATGCACGGAAGATATATAATTGACGTGCATATATAGGACCATATCCTACTTAGATAAAGTCAAAAGATATTCACAGGCCAAAAGACCATATCCTACTTAGACAAACCAATTACAGGACCATACCTATACCTAATATATTAGAACCAAACAACCAGTCAACCGCCTCCAATTATTTAGTGTTTTACTAAATGTTTTATTCGCTAAAAATACTATTCAGTGACGAAAATATTTCATCACTAAAAACACTTTAGTTTATTAAATCATATTTAGTGACAAACAATTTCGTCACTAAAACTATTTTCAGTACATATAGTGACGAAAAAGTTCGTCATCAAAACTATTTTTAAGAAAATTCAAGCACATATAGCAACAAAAATTTTCGTTACTAAAACCATTTCTTACAAAATTCTGCTACATTTAGTAACAGAATATTTCATCACTAAAACAATTTTTTATTGCTATATTTGTGACGAAAAAATTCGTTACTAAAACTTATTTTATGTTTTATTATTATTTTTTTCATGGCTTTGATATCAACCTGTAACCTATCATTACATTATTAAAATCTCACATTTCAATAACACATTTATTTCAACAACATATTTATTAAAAAAAAATTCATACATTCTACAAATAAAAAATAAAACAAGTATCCAATTCAAACTCCTTCCATCTAATAATTGTTTGCAACACATGCATACAATAACTCAAGATATTTTATAACAATACAAAAAGTGTAGTATAATATAATTAAAACCAATAGAAGATATCATCATATGTCTTCAAGTAATGTCAAAAGTAAATCCCTAAAAGCCACCAATAAGAAATCTACACAAATACTAAAACAATACTACATTAAAATCGTAAAGTAAAAACATTAACTATGTTATAAGAAACATTTGTAACAATGCATTAAGAGTAGCCACACCAATGAATTAAAATCACAACTCCTAATATATAAGTTGTAGAAAGCAAATATAGATTTTCAAGTGTAATATAATACACAGGCACAGAATATTACCACTCAAGTCCACAACCGCCCTTGCAAAATTAATAAATGCGTTGACCCCTTCAATATATGGATGAGTTAATATGCCATCAATTGTCTTACCCATTGTCATCGAACTTTAATCCAAGTTTGACTACAATTGCAAGGTGAATGCTACTTTATAAAATAAGGACAACTCATACATAATGTATTCTAACGTCTAAGTCTATAAGCTACTTAGATAAAATTCTATCACATTCATTAATGCACAAATATATATTAATCCTTAAACGAATATACATTGCACAATCAAACACTCCCAATATCAATTCGTACTACCTTATAACACCATGCAAGCTACCCGCTTGCTCCAGCACAACAAACCATCACAAAACAAATCACAAACATCACAAGTATAGAGTGTTTACAAGTATTGAAATCAATTAAAGTACTATTCATCACATCTAATCAACAAGATCAATTCACATTTGCAAGAAATTAAAAATACTCCCAATATCAATTTATACCACCTTATAACACTATGCAAGCCACCCAATTGCTCCAACACAATAACCCACCACAAAACCAATCACAAACATCACAAGTATAAAGTGTTTACAAGTATTGAAATCAATTAAAGTACTATTCATCACATCTAATCAACAAGATCAATTCACATTTGTAAGAAATTAAAAATACTCCCAATATGAATTTAAACCACCTTATAACACCATGCAAGCCACCCACTTACTCCAACACAATAACCCACCACAAAACCAATCTCAAACATCACAAGTATAGAGTGTTTACAAGTATGGAAATCAATTAAAGCACTATTCATCACATCTAATTAACGAGATCCATTCACATTTGCAAGAAATTAAAACACTGCAAATATGAATTTAAACCACCTTATAACACCATACAAGCCACTCGCTTGCTCCAACACAACAACCTACCACAAAACCAATCATAAACATCACAACTATAATGCTTACAAGTATTGAAATTGAATAAAGTAATATTCATCACATCTAATTAACAAGTTCCATTTACATTTGCAAGAAACTAAAAACACTTTCAATATTATTAGGTTCTAAAGATTTAAGAATTTATGTATTTAGAACTCTAATGTGTAATATTGGTAAATCATAATCAAAATAATATGTTTAGTCTTGTTTTAGGCTTGTTCAAAGTTGTGTAATTCATGTAAAGTTGGAATCGAGAGGCTGCAAATGCATTGGTGCATTTCGGCCTGGCTCGATTGATCAAAAGAACTTAGCTTTATCTCATTAAATGTTTTGGGTTTTCTGTTTTTACCCTAGGTATATAAAGCAAAACCCTAGCCACGTTTTAGTGAGTTGCTCTGGGTGTATTGTTACTCATACTTTGCGGTTAGTGTGAATCTCTTGTGAGATCCTTGAGGAGCTTTCCTTCACATAAACTTAGGGTTTTCTAGGTAGAGATATTATCAACACCTTGATGATCAACTTAGTTGCTACCATTGAAACTTAAAGAAAAACAAGCGTGGGTGCTTGTATCCAGTGGAGAGTCCAAGAAAGAAAGAGTCCATAGATTTGGAACTTACACGTGGTCATGTTAGTAAGTTCTACTAGTGGGTAGCATTAGGAAGTCAAGCGGGGAGCTTGTAAGTCCTTTTATATGAACTTCAATTCTTTCATATAGTGGATTCAAGTTTACCTTGAGGATAGCTAGGTCAAATCCTCTCTAGGTTTTTACCATATGGTTTACTAGGTCATCATTTCATTATGTTATTTACTTTTTCCCTGCTTTATATAATTGATATGATTGTTTGATTGTGTAACCTAGATTTACATAATTTGACTAAGTTAATCACTTGGCTAATTAACTAGGTTAATCTGGTTAGGTTAAGGGGCCTAAAAACCATTCAAGTGGTATCAGAGTAGGTAGCTCTTTCTTTGTAGATCTTTTGATCTCTAAACTGATCCTTGACCCTTGTTGTCATGGAACATGGACATTCTCTGGTTGTCCTTCCTCACTTATTGGAAAGTAAGGATAAAAGCATTTCTGAAATCTATTGATGAAAGGGTTTGGAATTCTGTTAAGTACGAATGGGAGAAGCCCACTACTCCTATGAGTGAGTGGCAAACTTCTAAAAAAAAAAAAAAAAAAAACAGCTGGTTTCAATAGCAAAGCTATGAATACCATCTTTAATGCTGTTTCTATGGAGGAATTTAAGAGAATCTCTAATGTTGAGATTGCTCATACTGCTTGGAAAATCCTCCAGACTGTGCATGAAGGCACAAAGGCAATTAAGATTAATAAATTGCAGCAATTAACTTCTAAGTTTAAATGCATTAGGATGTCTAATAATGAATCTTTTGATGAGTTCTATGCTAAACTAAATGATATTGTTAATTCTACTTTTAATCTGGGTGAAATCTATGATCAATCTAAAATTGTTAGGAAGATTCTTAGATCCTTGACTGAGGACTTTAGGCCTAAAGTGATTGTCATCACTGAGAGCAAGGATGTGGACTCCATTCCCGTTGATGAACTTGTAGGATCTCTTCAGTCTTATGAGTTAGATCTACCCAAAGCTAGCAAATTCAAGTCAATGGCTCTTAAGTTAGTTGATGATGTTGAGGTTAGTGGATTTGATAATGAGCTCTCTATTACAGAGATTGCTTACTTTACCAAGAACTTTAGAAACTTTCTTAGGAACAATAACTGAAAGGCAAGAAATACAAACACTGCTGAACCTAGAAAGTTTAGGAAGAATGATCACATAAAGGTTAGCAACATTGACAAACCTAGAGAAAAAGTAGGTTAATCTTTCAATAATTCTTTAGGTTCTCAATGTTTTGGATGTCAAGAGTATGGTCATGTTAAATCTGAATGGCTGTAACCCTTAGTGATAATGAAATTTCTGATGATGAGTCTGGATGTAACGAGGATGGAAACTTCATTGCTTTCACTGCTACTGCTGTAGTCAATGAAAGCATGTCTGTTGAAGAGAACCCTTCTGATGGGAAACTCTCTGAGGATGCAGATCTTTAAGAGACCTACAATAAACTTTGCAAAGTTACTGCAAAGGATGTTATGAATGTTGAACTTGGCCTAAAGAAAATTGAATTTCTTGAGCTTGATAAGAAGAATTTGCTTGTTAAATTATTTGATGCTAATGATCTTTTGAACCATGTGAAATCTAAGAACATGCTCTTGCTTGATAAAGTTAAAACTTTGGAACATGATTTATTTGTTACTAGATCTACTAATTCTAAACTTGATCAAATGATGAATGTTCAAAAGACTCCTTCTAACAAATCTAGATTAGGTTTTGTTGAAAGCATCTTTAAGTCTACACCAAATTCTACAAACTTTGTTCCTTTATCTTCTTCTGAACCTTCCGTGAGTGAGGTTGTGAGTGAAACTGTAAAACCCCCTATGAGTGAGGTCATTAAACCTATAGAAGTTTCACTTCCTAGAAAGATTAGAGTTGATCTAAGAAAGTCTAAACCTAAAGAATCTACCCTTTCTAAGGACAAGATGCATGGTAAACCTATTTGGGCATTTTTATGGAAAGTCTAGACACATTCATCTTAATTGTTACAAGTTTCAAGCTGCTAAGAAAGCAAACAAACCAAAAGTGCATGTGCCTTAAGCACAAGATCCTATGGCACTCATTGGTGAATTAGTAAAGGATTTAAACCTTTATTCCAATCCTATAAAAATTTTACTTCCTAGAAAGATTAGGGTTGATCTGAGAGAGTCTAAACCTAAAGAATCTAGCCTTTCTAAGGACAAGATGCATGGTAAACCTGCTTGGCTTTGTCATTTTTATGGAAAGTCTAGACACATTCGTCCTAATTGTTACAAGCTTCAAGCTGCTAAGAGAGCAAACAAACCAAAAGTACATGTGCCTCAAGCACAAGATCCTATGGCACTTATTGGTGAATTGGTAAAGGCTTTAAACCTTTATTCCAATCATAGAGTTGGAAATCACTTGAACTTGAATAGGAACTTCAATGCTCATAGTGCATCTAAAAGGTTTTGGATGCAAAAGATTCGATCTAATTAAGTCTTTCTGACATGGTTCTTGTGCTTCATTGCTCTTCTCTTTTGTAACTACTGTTCTTTGTTTTTTTTTTTTTTTTTTTTGGTTTTTTTTTTTTTGGTTTTTTTTTTTTTTTTTTAAATTTCTAGGATTTGCATTGCATAACATTCATGCATTTCATTCTAGGATTTATTTTTGTTTTTTTTTTTAATAAATAAATAAATAAAAAGGAAAGCAAATTGTGTTTGGCATTATTTTTCTTGGTTGTTGTAAACAAGGTTGGTCAATTTATTTACACATAACATGTCTTGTGTACCTTGTTTAGTTTTAATGAGCTTATTTATTGTACTTGACTAGTTGAAATTTTTTAGTTCATGTTGTGTGGGAAAGAAGTGTATGGTGTCTATCACTTAATCATAATCTTGAAATCACATATTACCTAACTATTGGACTTGATCCTTTTGAGAAATGCATAAATAACCATCTCACCACTGTTCACTAGTCAATCATGAACACCTTAGTGCATATCTTAAGATTTTGTGCTCACGAAAGTGTAGCACATGTACAAAAAGAACATAAGGTAAAGTCTCAGTTTAATTGCTTAATGCTTAAAATTGGTGTGTACTATTAGGCTTGATGCCAAATCATATAATTAAAATTGGTGTGTACTATTAGGCTTGATGACAAATCACATAACTAAAATATATGTGTACATTATGAGGCAAAATTCAAGAAACTTACATGATTGCAAGCTTATGTTTTAGGAAATGTGAGAGTTATATGTTGTAATTCTTTAGGTGATAGTCTCTTTTGAATTCTATGTGATGGATTTTGTAGACTTTGTGATTGTTTGCTATTCATATATCACCTCACATGTATCTCAAGTTTTTGCTAGTTGCACACGCTACACAAGTTACTCTTTGCTAAACATTGTACATGTTATTGTGTGTGTTTTTGGTCTAACCAACCAATTTTGAAAATATCTTGAGTATTATGCAAAACATTTTCTTTGCTTAAGAATTTAAAGGGAAAATGGCTGAAATTTTCTTTAAAAAATTGAGGTTAAAACTTCGGTTTTTGAAATTGAATTTTATCTCATACTCATGCATTTTGATTCATTAATTTTAATGTTTTGAGGAGTTGTGCCCAAAATGTGATTGTTGTTTTTCAAAAAAAGTTTTCCTCAAAATTTTGGGAGCTTTTGCCTGTTTCAATCGATCCATTCTGTTTTTCAATCAATAGAAAATGTGCTAAAATCTTTTTAAAAGTCTTGGGTTAATTCAATCGATTGAATGTAATTTTCGATCAATCAAATATCGTGAATCAGGCTTTTAAAAAAAAAAAAAAAAAAACACTGTTCTTTGACTTGTTCAAATTACTTTTCAAAAGTTTCAAACCTTTTTCTCTCTCTCTCTCCGACTTGGCAAGGCTAAAGCTTCTATTTTTTGTCATTTCTCTCCGAATCTTTTGCAAGGTTTTTGTCTTCTAAGGCTGGTATGTCCATTATACCCCTCTTTTTTTTTTTTTTTTTTTTTTTTTTTTTTTTTTTTTTTCATGTCTCATGCATTTTTCATGCATTATTCATTCCGATTTTTGGATCTATTTCTTTTTGGGGTTTTTGTTGATTCAAGCTTTTTAAGTGCAATTGATCATTAGGTTTTTGTTGGGACATGATATAAATATGATGTTGAAGGTTTAATTTGGTCAATTTTGTGATTTGTGAAAAATTGAAATTTCTAGGGCTTATAATTGATCCGAATTGGGGATTTAAAAAAAAAAAATGGGTTCAATTGATGAAATTGGCTTGTTGATTTGATGTAATTAATCATTATTATCTGTCCTCTAACTTGTGTGATGATCAATTGGTCAATTTTTTATAAAATCGAACAAGTGGTTTTTAATTTTGGGGTTTTTTCCTTTAGAAACTCTGTGCTCAAGCCAATTTTGTAAAACTGAACTTAATTTGAACTTTGTTTACTGCATTAGAACACGCATTATGAAATTGTAATTATTCATGCATCATATAAATTTTTGTTCTATATTTTTTTTGTGCTAACTTGCAGTCTGCCCTTGGATTGTGTTTTTTTTTTTTTTTTTTTTTTTTTTTTTTTGTGTGTGTTCTTTTGGTTCTTCTTGTGTCTTTGTCTTTTCTTTAGTATCATGCCTAGAAAGACTAGAACTCGTAGGTCTGTTCCCTCACCTTCTCCTCCTCCACCTTCTTTTGACCGTGAGAAGTTTCCTAGTGAGAAAAACTAAAAGATTTTTGATAAGCTGAACCTTAAGAGAAAGATTTGGTCTGAGCGTTCTGTAGTTTTAGATGAGTTTGATCCTGCCATTAGGGCAAATTTTAAGTGTCGGGGCTGGTTACCTTTGTTGGATGTTTCTGATCCTCCTCCTCCAGCTACCCTAATTAAAGAGTTCTTTTCGAACATCTCTATCCACATCTATGATTCCAACACTTTGGTAAAAAGTTGGATACGAGATGTAGAGTACACCATTACTCTTACTGTAGTGGCTAATGCTCTAATAGTGGGGTTCTAATCCTCGGATCGCCACTGCTGAGCTATCTAAGTTGCACTATCTTTTCTTCAGGATAGCATGTCATTCTTTTTGGCCTATTTCTCATCTTCACACCATTCCTCTCAAGTGGTGTGTCTTTTGGTACGCTCTTGTTACTAATGCTCCTATTAGTTTTCCTCACTTGTTTCTTCGTTCTTTGAACGAAGTTTATAGGAGTTTATCTTCCTCTCATACTCTTGTTTATCCTATCTTTATTCATAGGATTTTATTATATCTTGGTCTAGATAGTTTCCCTTCCTCTGAGCCTGTACATGTTATTGCTCCCATAAGTGCGTCTTTTTTTAGACAGAGAGCTGCTCATCTTCGTGTTGGCTCTAAACACCCTAGGTCTGAGCCTTCTGGTAGCACACCTCCTCCTTCTTCTTCTACAGGTCCTGCTAGTGAGGATGTTCTTGATCCTGTTGGTGATGCTGCTGCTGCTGATGTTCCTCCAACTCCTTCGGATGACTTTGATATACGTTGTACCTTGGAGACTATCATAACCGTTCAGGCGATTCATAGTTAGATTTTGGTGGACTTGCTTGATGAGATACGTGCTTTGAGAGCTGACTTAGCACATCTTCGTTCACCCTCTCCACCTCTTTTTGATGATGGTGTGTGATTGTACATTGACATTCCGTCACAAAAAGGGAAAGTAGAGTTTTAACACTGTAGAGGAGTTTTTGTAGTTAAGGGGAGTATTTCTTTTGTTTTATGGCGCTAGTGGAGATATTAGATTGTATCTAGGTGCTTCACTATGTATATTATTTTTTTAGGGCTATTCATGTTAGGGGGAGTTACATTTATTTTGATATAATGATTCTTGTTTTCTGTGTTCACTGCTTATTGATTTATATTTATGAGTTATTCATTGATATATGTCTTTATTATGTGTTGTGTGACACATGCAAGAAGTTTTATTTTTGTTGAATCTAACTTAAGGGGAGAGTTAGTTTACATATTTGTTGATTTATTGTTTTCTGTCACATATGCGTTTATGCGTTTGTTGAGAGTTTCAGGAATATACAAGTTGATTCAATTGAGCTGCTGTCTACACTTGCAACTGATGAATAGTAGTTAGAATTGAATTTGTGTTTATGAGCATTATTGTTGTAAAAGGCTTTTATTTGTAAACTTTGAGCTTTTAATTTGTGTTTTGTCACGGATTGCCAAAGAGGGAGTTTGTTAGGTTCTAAAGATTTAGGAATTTATGTATTTAGAACTCTAATGTGTAATGTTGGCAAATCATGATCAAAACAATATATTTAGTCTTGTTTTAGGCTTGCTCAAAGTTATGTAATTCATGTAAAGTTGGAATCAAGAGGTTGCAGATGCATTGGTGCATTTTGGCCTAGCTCGATCGATCGAAAGTTAGATTCGATTGATCAAAAATCAGCTAGAATGTTTTTTCTGCAGAATTTTCAACTCAGCCCTATCTCATTATTTTCTATTTTTGCCCTAAGTATATAAGGCAAAACCATAGCCACGTTTTAGTGAGTTGCTCTGGGTGTATTGCTGCTCATAATTTGTGGTTTGTGTGAATCTCTTGTGAGATCCTTGAGGAGCTTTCTTTCACATAAACTTAGGGTTTTCTAGGTAGAGATATTATCAACACCTTGATGATCAACTTAATTGCTGCCATTGAAGCTTAAAGAAAAACAAGCGTGGGTACTTGTATCTGGCGGAGAGTCCAAGAAAGAAGGAGTCCGTAGATTCGGAACTTGCACGTAGTCGTGTCAATAAGTTCTACTGATGGGTAGCATTAAAAAGTCAAGCGGGGAGCTTGTAAGTCCTTTTATATGAACTTCAATTCTTTCATATAATGGATTCAAGTTTACCTTGAGGATAGCTAGGTCAAATCCTCCCTAGGTTTTTACCATATGATTTCTTGGGTCATCATATCATTATGTTATTTACTTTTCCACTGCTTTATATAATTGATATGATTTTTTGATTGTGAAACCTAGATTTGTATAATTTGATTAAGTTTTTCACTTAGCTAATTAACTAGGTTAATTTGGTTAGATTAAGGGGTCTAAAAACCGTTCAAATATGAATTTAAACCACCTTATAACACCATGTAAGTTACCTGCTTGCTCCAACACAACAACTCACCATAAAACCAATCACAAACATCACAAGTATAGATTTTTATAGATATTTAAATAGATTTTACTTACTATGATTAATCTAAGAGTACAACTTTAAGAAAAAATCCAAAGTTTTCACAAACAATATGTATTTAGCTTGCAAAAGAAAAGTTAATTTTATAAAAATTAGGCATCTTTCCCTTAAGGGTTTAGAAATCAAAAAATGAATATGCCTCACTACAAGTGACAAAGGAACTTAAAAATACAAGATCCAACATTGAAAATTTATACCTAATTAAATATATATGTAATGTTGAAATTTATCAACCATCTTGTTGGCTTTATTCCGTGTTAATTTGCTTGTAATTTAGCACTTAGTAATCCTGTATTTAGGTGGGATTCATGTGAGGATAGTGTGTGAAAAGAGTGTGAAGAATTGCTCATCTTTGTGCAAAGAAGCAGAGACTCGTGACTAGGACTCGCGACAAACTCGCGGCTTGCAAGCTGCCAAATGCTGTGAACGTGAGAAGCATGTAGGAAGGTGAAGGGTCACGCTAGTTGTTGCACTATAGGACAAAAGTCTCAGGCTGGCCAGGCCGTTACTTCGCGACCTAAACTCGCGACTTAGACAAGCCATAAGGCTAAGCCGCCAATTTACCCTGTTTAGCAAAAACTAACTCTTCGTATTCCAAACACACACCACTATATATAGACCCTTATACCCACGAGATGTAGAGATCTTCTAGAGAGAATTTTGTGTGAGAAACCCTAGAGAAAACAAGATTGCCTCATCCACAATCTTTACCTAAGAGACTCTTCAAATTCATCTACTCTCTTCCTCTCCATTGTTACATCCTTGAGAGGTTCTTGACCAAATCCTTTTCTCATCACACCCACGTCTGTGAGAAGGTACATTTGGTGCTAAAGGAAGCAGTTTGGAAGGAACCAATATTCATTGGTTGATACTATGATTTAGTAGCAAAATCCGATACGCTAGAAAAGAAAAAGGTTCAGTGCAACCTTATTGGAGCAAGAAGTTTGGAGGGCTTAGGTACTTGGGTAGATTAGGCTTAGAGGGTCTATTGCTATTCATGTATCCTAACTACATTTTCTAGTGGATTATTGACCGCTTAGAGGGTGGTGGAGAGGTTTTACATCGAAGGCTTCGGTTTCCTCTTCGATAACTGTTGTCCTTGTGTTTGCATCTCTCTTCCTTTATTTTTAACTTTTATTTTCTGTTCTGGATGTGATTATATTTGGCTTAGATTGTTTATCAATTTTGTGTTTGGCTTATGTTCATGTTCCACACATTAATTGTTCGATTATAAGCTTGAATTGACAATTTGTAATTTGGAGTCTAAACGTTCAAGGGTGTTTTATACACATATTGAACTTTCAATTGGTATCAGAGCAGGTACACTCGCTGTGGTTTAAATACCTGAATGTGATCCTTGACCCTTTTTGAGTTGGATAGGTCTCGATATTTAAATGTTCCACCATTTTTTGATGGTAATAATTATGCCTTTTAGAAAGTTAGAATGAGAGCATTCTTATGCTCTATTGATGACACCGTTTGGGATGCAGTTGAAGTAGGGTGGACTAGGTCGGAGGCTATTAAATCTACTTGGGATAAGGCAGCTTTTTCGGCAGCCAATGCTAATAGTAAAGCTTTAAATACTATTTTCTGTGGTATGTTTTCAGATGAATTCCATAGGATATCTCACATGACAGTGGTGAAGGAAGCTTGGGAGATTTTGGAGACAACTTATGAGGGGACTAAGAAGGTGAAGGACACAAAACTCCAAATGCTTACCACCAAATTTGAAGAGCTCAAGATAGGTGAAGATGAATCGTTTGATTCGTTCTATGGAAAGCTTAACAAAATTGTCATTGCTAAGTTTAATCTTGGTGAGAAGATTGAAGATACTAAGTTGGTGAGAAAAATCTTGAGGTCCTTGTTTGAAAACTTTAGAGCAAAAGTCACAACCATAGAAGAGAGTAAAAACTTGGATGAGATCAAAATTCAAGAGTTAATCGGGTCTCTCCAAACATATGAATTGGGACTGCCTACCCACAAGATGAGTAAATCGCTTGCTCTCAAAACCATCACCGAAAGAATAGATGATTCTTACGAAGAAGATGGAGTGGAGAAGGAAGTAGCATATCTTGTGAAAAACTTCCGTAAATTTTTGAAGATGAAGAACAGTGGGAAACCATTCAATAGAGGAAAGTTTCCATCTTCAAGAGGTGATAGGAAAGAGTTTAAGAAGTGTGAAGGGAAGGATTCTCAATCTCCTTCGGACATTGTGTGTTTTGAGTGTAATGAACATGGACACTTTAAAAAGGAATGTCCCAACTATTTGAAGTCAAAAGGAAAGGTCTATGCTACAACCTTGAGTGATACTGATTCATCAAACTCCAACTCTGAAGATAACTGTGACGAAGAAGGAAATTACTCCGCATTCATGACCATTGCACATGTGAAGTCCTCCGATGATTTGGGTACACTTGTGAAGGAGCTTGGTGAACATTCTGATTTGGAGTCTATTGGAATAGTTGAGGAGTCTGAAGATAAGGAAGTTGGAGAAGCAGTGGGATTGCAAGAGACTTACAACTCACTCTTTGAGAAGACCGGTATATATGCTAAGGTGGTTAATGCAGCCATTAAGAAGATGAAGAGGGCTGAGGAAGATTACAAAAGTTTTCTGGCACGATACAAGGAGGTAAAGTGTG
This sequence comes from Quercus variabilis, assembly GCA_030445155.1. NCBI lineage: Eukaryota > Viridiplantae > Streptophyta > Magnoliopsida > Fagales > Fagaceae > Quercus > Quercus variabilis. The sequence continues at coordinate 8,771,402 of CP129449.1, forward strand.
AGATTGAAACACTAAATAGTGAGCTATCAGAAGCTTGCACAAAAGTGAGATTTCTTGAGCAAAAGGTAGTGCAAGCTCATGCCAAGATAGAGAGAGTCTCCTCCTAGAAGTTAAAAGATGTTATTTCATCTTAAAAACCTCCCTCAGACAAGTCCAGGTTGGGATACACCGGAGGAACTAGCTCGTTAGCCAAGGTCATAAAAGAAGGATAAAAAGACGACTGTGGATAGGTACATTCTTGAGAAAAGTAAGGCTGAGAAGAAGAAGAATGTGGTTAATCAACGGGTGTTAAATAAGTCTTGTAATCAATTAGAATCTAGATATGGAGTTAGAGGAAGATCAGTTCCAAGATCACAATAGGGTCCTAGAACGAACTATCTTTGTCACTATTGCAGAATGCAAGGACATACTAGACTTAACTGCCATAAGCTGAAAGCATTGAACAATGCAAGCGCTCCTCGATCACGAGGAAGGAGAAATGACGAGATATCTTAAGGGGGTGAGCAACCAAGAAATCAAAACCGTGATCCAGGAATGATGAACATGATGAAGATGATTGGTGCCTTCACAAATTACTTAGAAAGCTTCACAAAGAGGTTTGACAGTCCTAATTTTCATACCCAATCCGTCAAAGATATCACCCCAAATGCACATGACGTGTGGATGACAAAAGGCACTCATGCATAAGCATCATAACATATCCATGCATCAATTCTTTCTATGCTATGTGATTATGTTTGCTTGTATGCTTTTTGATTCTGTTTGTTTGAATTGTAGTGTGTTTATTTGTTTTTGGTCATAAAATGTTTTTACATTGTTTTTTGATCAATCGTTTATTACTTTTATGTCAAAAATCCAAAAACACATAAAAAGTAAAAAATCCAAAAAGTTTGATCAACTTTGTTGTGTTTTTTTCTTAAAGCATGTTTTACCTTGTACCTTTGTACTCATGGCTTTGTGCATTTAATGAGCTTATCTTGTCTCCTATGCACTCATAACATTGTGGAAGAAATTCTGAAATCTATGTGATTATTGTAAATAGATCTTCAACCTTGTCATAAATGATTAGTGAATGGTTTTGTTGATCCTGAGACATGCATAGACTTCTGCCTACATATCTTCCCATTTTTATTTTATTGCTTTACTCAAAGAGCTCACCAAATGTATATCTCCAAATAAAAAGAGATATTGAGCTACAAAAACTTGTCGCACATACTATTATTTGACTAGAAAAAAGGAAAATCGACCAAAATAAAATGTATAATGCCCAAAAAGCCAAAGGCTAACTCATCAAATTGAAATATTAAAAATTTTAGGCATCAATCTCACAATGAGATTTGTTTATTCAAAAAAATCAAATGATATGTTGAAAATGGAGCCAAATGAAAAGCTTCAAAGAAATGTACTCGAGTTTATTTGGGAGGTCATATATGCATACTTCTATAATTGAGATGGGTCACATTATCTAGTACTAGTTGTGTATGCTTTAATTGAATTGATCATTGAAGTTTCACATTAGACTAAGGACTATCCCATTTTTTATAACCACACACAACACACAAGTCTATGTTCAATGAATACCATATTCATTTATGTGATTGTACTTATTTAAATGTGTTTTCACAAGCTCAATATTTGTTGATCATACACAAAAATATTTTTGAGTATTTTATCTTGTTTTTGGAAAGTATTTTGTTTTACAAAATGTCAAAAATTTCAAAAATAGTGTTGCCCTGTTTTGGCAACTCAGTCGTAGGTAAGTCCAGTCGCATGCCCCAGTCGTGAGCTCACTCAGAGACTTTTTGTGGCTCACTAGCGAGTCAAGGTTGCAGTTGCGAAAAATACTTAGAAAAATTTTCAAAACTTGAGGTTTTGAGATTTTCGCAACTTAGTGTGGCGACTTGTTTGCAGGTGGAAGGTCTAGTCACAAGGGGTACACAGAGATTTTCGTGGCTCCCCTAGCGACTATCTCGCAGGTAGACCCTCTAGTCGCGAAATTTTTCAAGTTTCTTACCTTCACAGTGTTTCACGGCTTACCTTGGCGACTAACTAGCGATTTAACTCAGTCACGTAAAATGCGTGTTTTGCATTTTAAAGACAGTTTTAAAATTGTTTTTCAGTTTTTCCCTCGAATATCAGTGACTGTTCATTGTCTTCTTCATTTCTCTCTCTCAAACACTCTGAGTCTCACTGAATAAGATTCTATTTTTGCATCATGTCTTCATAAAACACCAAGAAAAAGGTATGGGTTTTCCTTCCTTTACTTCATTCTTACTGTTTTGGTCTTTAATTTCTTGATTTGAATTTTGCATCTGTGTTCTGTGATATATTGTGTTCTAACATGGGTTTGTCTAAAATGTTAAGAATGGTTGTGTGAAGTGTTTCTGTTTTGTTGAGATTGAATGGGTTTGAACTTTTTTTGAGGGTTTGTGAATCTTGTGTTTTGTTGTTCTTGTCCTGCCTTTACTTTGTTTTTCACTATACATGTGTGTTTCATGTTTCTATCTATTGAGAGACTATGCTATTTGCTGTGGTTCATGAATGTGTTGCTCCATTCATATCATATTCTAGGCATTTTGTCATTTGTGTCTTTGTGATACACATTGCCCATTTGTCTCTGAGTTGTTACTGTTATTCATCATATTTGTGTGCCTATGTCTTTTGTCTGTGTTGCTTATGTCCACTTGGCGTTAGTCTAGTTAATGTTTTGTTGTGATTTTGTGAAATCTCTTTTCACACTATTATATCTGAATCTAATCAAACTAATGTGTACCCTGTAGCGTTGCATTTGGTTCTCTGCTGTGTGTTTGATGTTTTTCAGTTGACACATTGCTCATCCAAAGGCAAAAACATTGTAATTGATGACCCGTCAACCCTGGTTGCTAAACGGACACGATTGTCATCCAAATCATCTAGGGATTCCTTCATTGGGAGATTCAGGACACCTACTAACTCAAAGACATAAACAGACACTTTCAAAGAGGCTTCTGCCATCGTGGAAAGAGTTGTCAAGTTTGATAACTTAGGGACAACATTTATCCCTAAGATCTTTGAAGAAAGAGATTGGGCTAACCTTTTTGGAAATTTTGAGGATCCAAGTGAAGAATTGGTCAAGGAATTCTTTTCTAATTCCAGATACATAGGGGTAGAGTTGAAATACTAGGTACGAGGAACAGAATTTTCCATGAATGCAAACTATATTGCTAAGGTACTTCACATCACCAGACAAAAAAATGTGGATCGAACTCCATACGATGACAAAGTACATCAGGCACAAGACATACTTCAAGTTCTTGGGAATGAATATGAAGTGGGTAGCACTAGAGCATCTATAAGCACTGCATTGTTTTCACCCGAACTGACAACTCTAAAGCTGATCATGTTTTCCAATCTCTACCCATTGTCAAACACTGCCTTCATCAGTCTTGGAAGGGCTAAATTTCTGTGTGACCTCATTAACGATGCCCTAATTGACATCTGTGCTCACATAATCTAGATCATTGGGAAAACAGCGGCTCGTTCAGCAACATAAACGATTCTTCCATTCTGTAGCCTAGTCATGAAGATTATCCTTCAAAAAGGTGTTAATCCTTCATCAAATGAGAAAATCTTGCCCTGTTCTCGACCAATATCCATGTACACTCTTCAAGCAAGCAAGAGTCACTCCTCAAAGAAACCTAAGACTGAGCCATCCACACATGCATCTCCATCTGCTCATGCTACAGTTACTCCTACATAATCAACTAGCACCCCGTCTGTTCCTCCTAGATTTCAAATGCCCAAGCAAAGTTACTTCATCGAGAATGTGTTTCATCATATTTCTGATTTAGAACTACTTCTCAACTCCTTTCACAGTCAAACTTAAATGTGTCTCAGAACCATTGAGTTACAATTAGATAACATACAACAAAAGCTGGAAGACAACCTTTAGCTATTCATGCCAAAAAGGAGGAGAGCAGCACACAATAAGGGGGAAAGAAGTATAAGAATGAAAAGGAGTGTGCACTCTGAAAGGGGGAGTTTTTATAGTTGTTATATACTCTGATGTGTTTATCTTAGTTTTTATCCTGTGTTGATATGGCTTATATACTTTTGGAAAACTTGTGGTTCACTGGTATAGTTATTCAGTATATATTATGATGTTATTCAGCATATCTTACTTTCTTTTTTGGTTTGTACTTGCTACCTTTGTAGGCTGTTAAGGTTTCTGTTTATGTTTTGTACCCATGTTGCTTCTGTAAGCTTTTAGGGTTTGTTTCTATGCACTTGTAGGTGTTTGTGGTTTGTATCATGCTTTATGCAGCCTTTGTGCTTTGTTAAATTAGTACTTCTAACTAAATGTTATGCATTTCCTTCTAAGTACTGTCACTCTTGTACCCATGTAGTATTTTTTCTAGATGCATATACTTCATGTACTGTGTATTGGTTGAGTGTTGGTCATTCAAGTGATTTGCCTTTTGTTTGTCAACTTGAATGTCCAGATGTTCATTTCAAGTGTGAATGAGCATTGTGACCACTCGGTTATAGTGATTGCCTATTTTGGTCTTGCCATGGTTTATTACTTTATACCATTGTACTTGATCGCATTATGCTTGCTCCATATGCATTACAAGTTTTCTACATACAATGAACTTATTGTGTTGTTATGTTTCAGGAGTTCTTGTTCTTATTGTTCAAAGCTTCACAGATTTTAGAGTTAGGTGTGAGTGAGTTTTCTAACTGTTCCCTTCTCACACGTTAAGTTTAGAGTTTGTTATAGGGTTTTGTCACAAAATAGCCAAAGGGGGAGATTGTAAGGTTGAAATTTATCAACCATCTTGTTAACTTTATTTTGTGCAAATTTACTTGTAATTTATCACTTAATAGCCCTGTATTTAGGTGGGATTTATATAAGGGTAGTGTGTGAAGAGAGTGTGAAGAATTGCTCATCTTTGTACAAAGAAGCAAAAACTCGCGGTTAGGACTCGCGACTGACTCGCGGCTTGCAAGCTACCAAATGCTGTGCATGTGAGAAGCATGCGGGAAGGTGAAGGGTAGCGCCAGCTGTCGCACTACAGGACAAAAGTCCCAAGCTAGCCATGTCGTTACCTTACGACTTGAACTCGCAACTTAAATGAGCTGCGAGGCCAAGCCGCCAACTTACCCTGTTTGGCAAAAACTGACTCTTTGTATTCCAAACACACACCACTATATATAGACCCTTATACCTATGAAATGTAAAGAGCTTCTAGAGAGAATTTTGTGAGAGAAACCCTAGAGAAAACAAGATTGCCTCATCCACAATCTTTACCTAAGAGACTCTTCAAATTCCTCTACTCTCTTCCTCTCCATTGTTACATTCTTGAGAGGTTCTTAACCAAATCATTTTCTCATCACACCCACGTCTGTGAGAAGGTACATTTGATGCTAAAGGAAGCAGTTTAGAAGGAACCAATATTCATTGGTTGATGCTATGGTTTAGTAGCATAATCTGGTAAGCTAGAAAAGAAAAAGGTTTGGTGCAACCTCGTTGGAGCAGGAAGCTTGGAGGACTTAAGTACTTGGGTAGATTAGGCTTGGAAGGTCTATTGCTGTTCATGTATCCCAACTACATTTTCTAATGGATTATTGACTGCTTGAAGGGCAGCGGAGAGGTTTTACGCCGAGGGCTTCGGTTTCCTCTTCGATAACACATCGCGTGTTGTCCTTATGTTTGCATCTCTTTTCCTTTATCTTTGCCTTTTATTTTCTGTTTTGGATATGATTATATTTGGCTTAAATTGTTTATCAATTCTGTGTTTGGCTTATATTCATGTTCCACACACTAATTGTTTGATTATAAACTTGAATTGATAATTTGTAATTTGAGGTCTAAACGTTCAAGAGTGTTTTATACACATATTGAACTTTTAATATATATATATATATATATATATGAGGCCCAACGATATAAGGCCTAACCATTAATTTGAAAATATATAAGAATCAAACCCAATCAATTAGAAAATCTATTGAGACCCAAAACTTAAACCTTATGCCAACTTGTTTTTCTAACAATTTCTAGTTATAAAAAGGATTGGCAATGCAAACTAAATATAAGTGAACAAGATTAGTAAGGCTGGCTGGCCAAATTTCCAGGAATGAGTGTATTTGTTCAAAAAGCAAAAAGACAGGGTTAGACTTTCAAGGCCAAATGTTAGTCGCACAAAAAAAAAGGCAATGGCAAAGCAGATAAAGATATTGTTGATGTCCTCTTAAGGCTCCAAAGGCACGGTGACCTTGAACATCCCTTAACTGACAACAACATCAAGGTAGTCGTCTTGGTTAGTATATTAATTTCTGGTTAACTATGTAGGGGATTCTAGCATTTTGCACCCCCCCCCCCCCCCCCTCCCTCCTTTTTTTAATTTTTTTTTTAAAAATAAATTTAGCAATATGTTCTTGTTTTGAAATTCTTTAGGTCTATGCTCCTATTCTGAAACTTGATTTTAATAAAATCGAGTTTCAATCTAAAAATCGATTGGTGTAAAATCGAGTTATGCCAAATGAAATTTAAAAAAAAAAAACACTTGCATGGAACTCAAGTTCATGGAGCTCAAGTTCCATACCTATAGCTGCGTTTAAGGAGTCCTATAGTAGCGTTTTAAATGGAACTCGAGCTCCATGAACTCGAGTTCCATGCAATTTTTTTTTTTTTTTTTTTTTTTTTTTTTTTTTTTTTTTTTTTTTTTCTGAGTTTGATCGCCCCATACCTATAGCTGCATTCAAGGAGTCCTATAATGGCGATTTAAATGGAACTCGAGCTCTATGAACTCGAGTTCCATGCATTATTTATTTTTTTTTTTTAATTTTGATCGCCCCATACTTGATTTTCTACAAATCGAGTTTTAGGTTGAAACTTGATTTTGAGAAATTCGAATTTCAAAATAGGGACATAGACCTAAATAGTTTCAAAACAAGAACATATTGCTAAATTTTTTTAAAAATAAGGGAAAAATGCTGAAATTACCTAACTATGTAGACTGCCAAAGTGTATACTTTATATCCACCTCAATCTGGAGGTTATACTTTAAATCCACTAAGTTATTCACATGCCACTCAAAAGGAAACAAAAGTTTAAGCTACAAATAAATATACTTGATGCTGATCTTGTATAAATTATTCATGAAATCTACACCTCTTTTATTTATTTATATATATATATATATATATCTTTTATTATTATAAGTAACCGAAATCTAGACAAAGAAGCTATCTGTTGCTGGCAATTTTCCTTCTTCCCTTGATAACTAAGCATCATAAGCAATTAAATTTTTGCCTTATGTTTCTGACTTTCTTCTCTCCATCTCCATTTATTAGGGACACAAAATTTCAAGAATCTTTTTCACGTGAGATGGCAAAGTGGTGCAGGTGATTGGCTAGTGTAAAGACAATGTTGCTTCAGTCACAACTTGCCAGATCAACAATTGCGAACAAAAATTATGAAAATTTAGTGTCCGATAGTGTTTACTGGCTTGCCAAACATGAAGAAAAAGCCAAACACACAATTAAGTAGTAATTAATAGTCTCTCAGTTTAACTAGTGAATCTCATCTCTTTATTCAAAGCTCTTTTCTTGACAGTTCCTACTGAGATGGGCCCACCTTCCCCTTCTAATCAATTATTTAACATAAACAATAGGACAAAAAAACCATAAACAAATCAATTTAAAACTAAATAAAAATTGCGAGGATTATAGCATTTTACCCTTATTTTTTGAAAAATTTAGCAATATATCCTTATTTTGAAACTATTTAGGTCCATGCCCTTATTTTGAAACTCGTTTTTCTCAAAATTGAGTTTCAATGAAAAACTCGATTTGTAGAAAATCAAGTATGGAGCAATCAAAAAAAAAAAAAAAAAAAAAAAAAAAACTTGCATGGAACTCGAGTTCATGAAGCTTGAGTTCCATTTAAAACACCACTATCGGACTTCTTGAATGCAGCTATAGGTATGGGGCAATCAAACTAAAATTAAAAATTAAAAATTAAAAAATAATACTAAAAACTTACATAGAACTCGAGTTCATTAAGCTTGAGTTCCATTTAAAATGCCACTATAGCACTCCTTGAGCGCAGCTATTGGTTTGGGGCAATCAAACTTAAAATAAATAAATAATAATAATATTGCATAGAACTCGAGTTCCATTTAAAATGCCACTATAGGTCTCCCTAAACACAGCTATAAGTATGGAACTCGAGCTCCATAAACTCGAGTTCCATACAAGTTTTTTTTTTTTTTTTTTTTTTTTTTGGGATCGGGTTGGATTGTTGGGTGCACTACACCATGAGTCCAGCCCACGTGTTTTTTCAAGAGCTCATTTAATGAGCATGTCTTCATGTTTTTTTATCTTTGCTTCATCATGTACGTAAGTCAGCATGAGTTATTGGAGTTGTTGGCCTAGGCGTGTTGGACATGCTGAAGGAAGAAAGAAAAGAAAGAAGCAAAAGGCAAAAGTCCTCATTCGGTCATGGCAGAGCTAAAGAAAAGAGATTTGGTTGGAGTAAAGCCAAAGTAAGTGGCTTGCATTGATTGTGATTTATTGAGAAGAGTGTGAAAGGAAGAAAAGAAGAAAAGGTGAAACAAATAAATAAGGGGGCCATTCGGCTAGTGAAGATGTGGGAAAAAGACTGAAGTCCCAAAGTGTGAGGACTGGTCCATGAGTAAGAGCAAGCAAAAAGAGAAGAGAAAAATAGAGAGAGTGAGAGAAAATACATAGTGAGAAAGAGAGCAATGAGTTAAAAGAAGAAGAGAGTTTTTCTTTGCTCAAGTTGTATCTCTAAGTGTTGTAATTTCTATTTAATATGGTGAAATTATTCGGAGTTTTTCCCGTGGTTTTTCTCTTCAATGAGAAAGGGTTCCACGTAAATCTTTGTGTTATTGTGTAGGTGTGTTTCTACTATGCTTGCTGAAATTTATTCACTGTTATATAGAATTTTTCCCAAATCCTTTCCTATGTACTAGCATTGGCCTTGCTGGTCCCATGCAATCTTTATTCTAAAATTGGGTTAAAGATGCTCATACTAGTTGGTGTTTTCCTTTGTTCGATTGCGGTTGTGGTTCTATTTCACACACTTCGCTTTCTCTATTGGCTGGTAAGCAGGATCAGGAAGTTCATCCCTACACATGCATAGGCGTTAACTTGTTGGATGAATCTCATGATTTGATGGACTCGTCTCGAAGATACGAAACTGCAATCGCTAATATATAGTCTGTAATTCAAATTTTAATTTTCTTTCATAGAAAAGTGACATTATAGGTTGTGTGGTCTTCCATTAGCCATTATACCAGATTGGTGTAATAAATTATCTGCTGTACAAGTTCAGAATGTCATTTCTTTCTCTTTTTTTCTTTTACATACCTCTGTGTTTTCTCGGGACTGAAATTCAAACTATGATCATTTGTATTTGATTGCATTTTATGAGTTTATGTGATGAAGTATATATATATATATATATATTTTTTTTTTGATTTCTCTGTTGTTATTGGATCATATATATTCATTCCATTTTGTATGACGTTTGCAGTCAATTCCCTCATAAATATTGAGATTCATATTTAAATATGGTAACGATTTAGACCCTAAGCTCTAATTCAAATTTTAAGCTAATTTATATATATATATATATATATAAAGAAAAGAAAAAAAAAAAAAAAAAAAAAAAAAAAGCTATTCTACCAATTTATAGACCAATGGTGTACATGATTAGCCAATTACCAATAGTAGGCATGGACAAACAATAAAATCAGCACAATCACAGAAATTAAATACACAATACCAATTTCAGCATGGTTCAAACTCAGCCAAGAGACGTTATTCACTGGGAAGCTCCAGTTTCCCCTTGGTATATATATCTCTACGTCTCCAAATACAAAATAAAAAATATCTTAGGATAAATTACAAAGTTAATTCTTATCCTTTACAGCATATCTCAATTTAATCCCTAACCTTTTAATTATGTCAATTTAGTTTTTAACTTTTTTAATACTGTGTTAATTTGGTCCTTACCGTTATCCCTTGAATGGGAAAAGCTGATGTATCAAACGGAATAATAAAAAATGATTTTCCATGCCACATTAACCGCTAACTATACCGCATGTCAGATTATTAAAAATAAATAAATAAATAATTAAAAAAGAAGAAGCTCAAATTGAAATGTTAAATGACACATGGCAATTTACTAATCCTACGGTTTAAAATAAGCCCACTTAATCTGTGTAATTTCCTCATCTTCTTTTCCTCACCTCACCTCTCTCTGCAACATTGCCACAATCACCTAAGCATGAGAGACCCATCGATGCAAGCTTTGATTCAACCCAAGATTCCAAAGAAAATAAATCCAACACCGTCTTCCTTCTCCAGACCTATTACCCAGTAAGATTATAATTTTAAATAAAATAACATTGAAAACAATTTTCCAAATTTGTTAATATTAATCGTTGTTAAATATAACAATATAAAAATCTGAAGACCATACTAATATTAATTCATTTGAATCATATAGACATTTACAAATACAGATCACAAACAATAGGGAATATCACTACATTGCAAAAGCATTATGCCCAATCTCCAACAGCAAACAATCCCAATCAGCAACCTTGTTGCTCTACTTTGCATCTTGTCTTACTAGGTAATAAAGTTCGGCTACCCAATCGGCTTTTTGGCACCTCCTATCTCTAGCCGCAAACACATCCACACCATCTTATGATTTCCACATCTTCTTGTGATCAACCCAATGTGTGTTCCAAAATTTCCTAACATTGGTGAAGTGGACTATGGAGGTGGACCGGCGGAGGACAAAAACTTCTGAATTACTAATTTTTAATTTGGCTTTTTTATTTTTATTTTTTTAAATATGATGTGGTGGTATAGTTACCGGTTGATGTAGCATGAAAAATCAATTTTTATTATTTCATTTGGCACATTAGCTTTTTTCATGTAAAAGATAACGGCAGGGTCCAAATTTACAGAACATTAAAAAGGTTAGGGACTAAATTAATACAATTAAAAAGTTAATGATCAAATTAAGATATAATGTAAAGGATAATTAGGATCAACTTTGTAATTTACCCAATATCTTATGTTTCTAAAAAATAGAGAATGCTTCTACTCTATGAAATAGATTTACTAATCTATTCCTAGAAAATAGATTACACATGGTATACGAGTAATATGAAGAAACAATTATGCACTAATTATTTATATGAACTTACCTATTTTTAGGAAATATACCTTGAATACATTTTAATTTAATGAGCTTTGCATGACATAAAAATAATATGAAGCATAAAAATGATGCACTAATCATTTTATATAAAGGTTGTACGACTTTTTAAAAATATAGGGAGTTTCTTAGTTAAATATAATATATATATATATATATATAGAGAGAGAGAGAGAGAGAGAGAGAGAGAGAGAGAGAGAGATGGGTTCAAGTTATACCTGGTGTAATTCTAAAGAGTTACATATTTTTTAAATCATTAGATTTAAGTAGATCCAACGGTAAAAAAAAGACCCTTATTAATGTTAATATTCTAATTAGTCTCATTTATTATCTCCTATTTAAAACATTCTATACTTATTTTTAAACCAAAAAAAATGTAGTCTCTTTCTTTCTCTTTGCATGTTTCTCTCTCTATCTCCTCCATGACTCTTCCACCTCCACAGCCAGGTTGTCGATAGCAACCAAAAAAAAAAAAAAAAGCCACAACCGCCAGACTTTGTTGAATAACACAATTATTTCTTTTAGTTATTCTCTATCTCCAAGTTTTATCAAGTTGATTTGAGAGCATATGGTTAAAGAATTTGGTAGCTCCATAACTAATTGTTGAGTCTAGATGTTTGGTTGGAAAATCATGAGTAAAATGTGTCCTGTAAGCATGTTTTGAGCGTGCCTTGAAGTCAAGATAGCTGAACAAGTTTCTGTAGATCATATTCGGCTTTTAGTTTGTTGGGAAATTTAGACCCCGATTGATAGAATTAACAAATTTTAAACCCAAATTGTTAATTAGATTTATTATAAATCAAACTTGTTAAAACAAACAAATATCAATATCATGTCAAAATCATGCAGTGAAAATAATAAATAAGACAAGATATGATGATCCAGGTAAACCAATGAAACCAACCAGTTTCACAGTAAAAAACCTGAGGGGAAACCTTCTCGAAAAGCAATCCACTATAGTAAAGAGAAGTTTCAGATCTAGTATAAAACGTTTGTCCCTAGACTCTACAATCCCCGTAGATGAACTCACAGTAGAAACCTTCTATCGCTTCAAAATTTCTAAACTCTTCAATATATAAACGCCACCCTTTTTGTTGCACGGATCTCAGTACGTGACTAACTCTTTTGTACGAATCCTAGTACGTGACTCACTCACCAACTTAAGAAAGAGGAATGTTGGTTGCAAAGTTCTTCAGTTCATCAATAATGAAGATTAAGAAATACTTGGTTACAAAACTCTAAGGCGCAAAGATGCAGTAACTTCTTTCAAAGAGAATAAGACATCGGTTACCTTTTGCATATGTTTTCCTTGTATTCTCTTATGTGACGACTTCTAAAATAAGCCTTATATAGGTCTAGGTTGTAAGAAAAGAAACCCTACACAAATACAAAAGCCTGGCCCAAAAATCAGATCTGAAAATTCTGATTTCCCGTAACCTCGATAGATAGCAGGTGTCGAGAAGGTGTCGAAGAGATAGAAACTTTCTCGATCAATCCACTAGGTGTCCAGGAGGTGTCGAGATTGCAATGAGGAAAAAGCTTAAGAAGCTCGATAGATAGCCAGCTGTTGAGAGGTGTCGAGCAGCTGTCGAGATATCTATCTACAGGTGTCGAGCTATCTGTCTAGCTTTATTGAACACCTTTTCTTCACTTGTTTCTTGGTCCAATCTTCATGGTTTTAATACTAGACTTGAACAACATGTTTCTTGAAGTATTAAACACATCTTAGATCTATCCAAATACAAATAAAGTGCGTTTTGTCAAAAGATTAGCCAGCTACATAAAATATTGACATATGTTCTTAACAAGTAAACCACATATATCCTAACATAGTCTTTTCGACAACTTTTGATAGCTGTTCACTTGAATGAATTGAGAAGTCTCGATTGATCGATCGATTGAGCTAATTATTAGGTAAAACACCTAGTGAATTAACTAGATGCATTTTGAAGCTTAAGTCAATGAGCAATTGCAATGCGCTCAAGAAAAATGAAAGAGTGATAATAAAATGTATTGCATTCCTTTCTCTCTGGTTGAGAGGGATTATATAGTGTTTTTCACTTTTCAGTGGTGGTTGGTGGGGTTTTCCCACAAACAACTAGGAAGTAAAGATGACATCATGTATACTCCATCCATGATTTCTAAGGGGACCTTGCATGAGGACACATTCCCTTGAGCTTAAGGGGACTTTTCGACCTTTGGTGTGTTCACCTTGAGCTTAAGCAATTTGCGGCATTCGAATGTAATTTAAAATATAGATCAAACTTCACATCTTTCTAATATTATCCATGTAATTATTTCTAATTTAAATGTTTAGGTTTTAAAGCATTATTAAATATGGGCAACCATCTACAATTAACGCATATTTTACAAAGAAAAGTGTTTCAAAATTTAGAAAGTTAATACCTTGGATATGAGTTTATTGGAGGGTTAAATCTACTAAAAGTACCCAAATAGTGTGTGTTGAAGTATAGAGGGAGAGGAGAGTAGAAGGTATGAGGGGGAATTAGAAGAGAGGGTAAGGGAATGGTAATTCCTTCCCTTTATTTAGTTGTTTTAAAAATTAGGTAGGGAAAGAAGTATAGATATCCCTGACCTTATTTTGATGTTTTAAAAATAAAATTAAAATAAGAGAAAATGATAAGATATTATATAAATTAAAAATTATACTCCTTCTTTGTTAAATTTAAAGGAATTGATATAAGTTAACATCATAAAGGCAACATTAATAATTTAATTTTTTAAAGTATAAGTGGAAGCCTTCCCTTTTTGTTGTTGCTATCAAAACTTCTCAAATCTCAAGACATAGGCTACACTTGAATCCTCACTGGCTTTTGCTTTCAACATCAGATTTTTTTTTTTTTTTTTTTTTTTTTTTTCAAATTAACAGGCAACTCCGTAGTCTCAAACAGGGTGATCTCTTCATCATACATTTTTTCCATAAAGGTAAAATCTCTGGCCTATGAACTTACTGCAGCTGGTCGTCCTCTCTCTACTCAAGATTTCAAAATTTGTGTTTTCAAAGGCCTCAAGTTTGACTTCTGTGATTTAGTGACCACATTGGCTACCCGTTCAAGTGCTATTTTCATTTCCAGAATTGCACAACCTTTTCCCCACTCATGAGTTTATCCATTTTGGATGCCTTCTTCTCTGTTATTTTCTCGGCACCTTTTGAATATACCACACTTCAGGCCAACATTGTTCAACTTGGCCCTCCTTCCTCTTATAGGGGTCATAGTTGACATATTCATAGTTGACATATATATGCCAATAAAAAATTTAAAATAAAATTGCTATGGTAACAATTGAAAAAAAAAAAAAATCAGAAGGAAAAAGTAAATTTAATAACACAAGAAATCAAAATAATTTTACGCTTAAATATCTTAAATAATTGAATATATTTGAATTCAATAAAATGATATTTTCATACTTTTTTAATTATATTAATCTTAAATATTCACATTTCCTAAATCTATTTGCTAACATATATGCTCGAATTGTGTCAATTTGTGTTATGTAATTGAAAAGAGTATTAATTAATAGGGCAAGTACATTTACTTTCATGTATTAATTATTTATTGGTGGTGCACTAATAATTTATGTAAATAATATTTTTGATTATTTTGTAAAATATTAGGAAATAATTGATTTAAAATTTTACATTCTTACTCAAATTGGGTTACAACTGAAGCTAAGTACAGCAAAGATTAAAGAAAATATAAGTACAAGTAATTAATAATATAAAAGATAATGCATACACTTAAATTATTCAAAATAATTAAATATTTATTCAATTCACTCAAGTGATTGGATCATGTTCTTGGTTACCATCTAATACATAAGTTAATTCTACCTTAACCCCTTTTTTTAGGGTACAATACCCACTAATAGGCAATCTGTTATACCAGGTTATCAAAACATCACATTTGACAGTTACATCCTCATATTGTGCAGTTCTAACATCACATGTGACAGTTTTTTTGTTACATTCGATGGTTAGCTCCCTTATTTTTTTGTCACATTTGATAATTCCATCCTCACATTGTACTGTTCCAATATTACATTTGGTAGTACTTTTGTCATATTTGGTGGTTTTTTTTTTCTCTCTCACATTTGACGGTTCCATCTTCACATTAAACAGTTCCTACATCACATGTGACAGTTCTTTTATCGTATTCAGTGGTTCCCTTATTTTTTCTCACATTTGACAATTTCATCCTCATATTGTGTAGTTTCAATATCACATTTAACAATACTTTTGTCACATTTGGTGGTACATTTTTTTTTTTTCACATTTGACGGTTTTATCTTCACATTGTGTAGTACCAACATCACATGTGACTGTACTTTTGTCACATTTGGTAGTTCCTTTATTTTTTTCTCACATTTGATGGTTTCATTCTCATATTGTGTAGTTCCAACTTCACATGTGACTGTTCTTTTGTCACATTTGGTGGTTCTTTTTTTTTTTTTTTTTTTTTGTCATATTTGATGGTTCCATTGTTACATTCGATAATACAAATATCACATTTGACTGTACTTTTGTCACATTTGGTTATACCCTTTTTTTTTTCTCACATTTGACAGTTTCATTGTTACATTGAACAGTACCAACATCACTTCTAATTGTACTTTTATCATATTTGGTGGTACCATTATTGTTTTCTCACATTTGACAGCTTTATCGTCACATTGGGCAGTACCAATATCATAGCTAACCGTACGTTTGTCACATTAAGTGGTACTCTCATTTTTTTTTTTTTTTTCACATTTGAAAGTTCCATTGTCACATTAGGTAGTAACAACATCATGTGTTACTTTTGTCACATTTGATGGTCCTCTTATTTTTTTTACTCACATTTGACAATTCCTTCATCACATTAAGCAATTTCAACATCACATATGGTCGTAGCCAACATAACCCAACCTTACCGAATTACCTAATAATTGATGAATATATATAACAAAAATACCCCTAAAACCTTAACAATTGCCGAAATACCCTTATATAATCAAATGAACAAAATATCCTTTGAAACTCTCAAAAATTATTAGGATACCCTTAAAATCTTAAAAATGACCAAAATACCCTCTAAACCTAAAAAAATGACCGAAATACCATTAGAACCTAAAAAATGGCCTAAATGATCCTGAAACCTAAAATATGACTAGAATGACTTTGTAACCTAAAAAATGACTGAAATACTCTTAGAACCTAAAAAATGATTGTAATGCGCCTGAGACCAAAAAAAAAAAAAAACTAAAGTGCCCATAGAATGTTAAAAATGATCGAAATGACACTGAAATCTAAAAAATGACTAAAATGACTTTATAGTCTAAAAAGTGATTGAAATACCCTTAGAACCTAAAAAATGACTAAAGTACCCATAGAACCTTTAAATGACTGAAATAACCACAAAGCCTAAAAAATTATCAAAATACCCTTATAAAAAAATGACTGTAATGCCCCCGATACCCAGAGAATGTCTAAATACCCTTAGAAACTTAAAAATGTCTTAAATACCCTTAGGACCTCAAAAATGACCGAAATGACCTTGAAACCTGAAAAATGACCAAAATACCCTCAATTCCCTTTAAAATTACTTGAATCCACTCAGAATTTTTTTTAAAAAAAAAATGATCAAAATACCCTTAGGACCTAAAAAATTATTAAAATACCCTTTGTACGTGCAAGTTAGATTTTTAAGACTATGTGAGCGAATGGATGATGCATCTAACAATACATTTAAGTGAAAAAAATTTAAGAACAATAAAAAAGAAAACTTTAACACTTTAATGTCAAGAGAAATGGAAAGCATAACATGAAAAGTAAATAAGGCATGAGAGGAATATGTGGAAAACCCTTTGGAATAGATGAAAAACCGCAGGTGAACAAGGAGAGAATGTCCCTTACTCTTTAGAGCTCTCTATTATGTTAAAATGAAAGTCTTTGTACAAGGGGGATGTTCTTCCAAAGAAAGCCTTTTCTCTACCTCACTTTCCTACATAAACTTTCTACTCTTTCTCTTGTTTTTCTCTAGGTTATTGTCCTAATTATTCAACAACATGTTCCTCTTATAGTATGAGGAATGTTGTGAGGTACATCAAGAGAGGTGTCAAACCCTTATTCGCCCATTTCAAACCCTAATACAACTATTGCACTATACTATGGCCAAAAGAGACAGAAAGCACGCCAATGATAAGGTAGTGGAACAGAGGGTGGCTCTGCTACTACGTCGGGAGAAAACCTTGGACAAGGAAAGGGATATCAGGGATACTAGGAGTGATACACGTGTCCTCAACAGTGGTCCAACACAAGCTCAACCAATAAGGGGTGTTCTATAGCATCTGACTATAGGGGGTTGCTATCTCCCTTTTGTACTAGTGTTGGGTGTCCAACATTTCCCTTCCTTTGCTCATAGCTATTCCACATGTAGGGTTCAGATCTAGCCACGTCAGCATTCTCACATGCCTTGGTTGATGTAATATACACCCTAAATATCTAAAAAATGATTAAAATACCCCTAAAATCTAAAAAATGACCAAAATACTCTTAAAACCTAAAAAATTATCCTAATACCATCGAAACAATCTAATATTTGTTTTTTTAAATAATAATTAAAATTTTAACAATGAATCATCCTAAAATGATCATAAAATTTATGAATTGAGAAAATACAATAATCAATTATCTGTAAGAGAAACAATTTTTAATAATTGGGAATAAATCAAATTTGAAATATCCTACCGTTCTAAAAGAAAAAGACCAAAATGACCCCCCAAAACCAACAATATGACCAGACCCTTGAAAATTATAAAAATACAAAATCTCTCTAATAATTAAAAAATAATCCTAAAAAATGATCTCTCTCTCTCTCTCTCTCTCTCTCTCTCTCACACACACATATAAGTGATAATGTTAATTTTAAAATATTCATTTTTAAGGATACTTTTTAATTTTGAGATGGTTTTTAGGATAATTCAATTTCATCACAAGTGTAAATATAATTGTATAAGTAAATATTTTTTATGTTGAAATAACTCTTGGTGTGTGGTCATTTGTTCTAATCATAGTTACAAATATGATAAACAATGATTTTGTGGCCGTAACTTATAATTCTTTGCTTTTACTGTTTGATTTTATAATTTGTGCTTCATTTACTTTTATTTCCCCTGTCCTTGTCTTGCATCACCACCTCTTTTTTCAATTCTTTTTTTTCTTTTTTAATGAAATAGTGAGGTTTTTATTGACTAGGAAAACAACCAAAATCCAAGGTAGAACACCCAAGCCATAGCAAAACTAAGACTGACATTTGCAAATAAAAGTTTACAACAGACCCACTACCAAAAAAAAAAAAAGGCTATTTACACCCCTCAACAGAGTGCCATGATCTCAACAAATCAAGCTAAAACTGGCCACTCCTAAAACACAATCTACAACAAAACTTATACATTAACATCATCAAGCTATTACAACTTCTTAAAACAGAAGCAACATGTCACAATTGAGTAATGAAACGGCAGATCCACCAGGCTTTGACAATAATAGAGCACCCCAAGATATCCAGCAATACCAAGCTTTCAGGGATCTGAGAGAGTACAATTCGGACAACTCCAAAGAGTAACATATAAGTGGTATTTCCAAAGTTACATGCAGCCTCGTGCCCTTCTTTGTGGTAACAGTTTGATTTCTGAATTGCTTTGAATCCATAGCTGGCTTATCTTAATCTAGATTCGATGAGAACGGTTTTTTAAACGAAAATTAGGAAATATGAGACGTGCATAAGCCTAACAAACTTAATGAAATATTCTTTAATTTCAATATTTCATACTTCCGATAGAAACAAATGAGATGATGATTTTTGATCTGTTCATGCACAGTGGCTGCAGATAAATTGTTAGAAGTATTTTGGGATATATTAGAAAGTCATTTGAGATGGCTAGGTCATATGTAGAGGAGAGCACTTAATTCACAAGTGATAAAGACTAAGTAGACTCTAATTGAAGGAACAAAAAACTATAGAGAGACTTAAAATAAATTTACTAGAAGTAATAAAATAGGACATTTCAATTTGAATTACAGAGGTATGAGAGAATGATTTTGGATAGGATAGAAGGACGGGTAAGAATGCATTTGGCTGACTTACTTAGTCTATTGAGGATCCATAATGGACTCCAAAAATTTGAGACTAAGTATCAGTTATTGTTGTTTTTAGGATATATTGCAGGTTACAATTTTTACCCCCTTTACTATAACTGTGACTGTTGACTGATATAAATTTCAGTGCTTGGATCTTTGTTCCGAAATCATCACAGGTAACTAGCAAACATATAACCCAAAATACCCAAACAAATTAACTAAAGAGAAGAAAAGAAAAGAAAAAAATCCAATTCTTACACAAGACCTAGCTTCTCAATACTAAAATAATCAAATCTAACCTTAAAAAAAAAAAAAAAAACCCAAATCACTATTTGTGTATCAATGGATGCTTTCAATTTTTGTAATTTATTTGTGTATCAACTCTCTGAACTACTTTCTCAAAAAAAAAAAAAAAAAAAAAAAAAAAAAAAAAAACTCTGAACTGAGCACTAAACATAACTAGTAGCATTAAAAATGTTCTCAATAGCATTTGCCCAGGGGTCTTGCTCTCTTTGTTTCATTTGAACAAATTTCCATGAAATAAAATAAGCATCTATTGATATGAAGATATGAATTTTTGGAAAAAAACTCAATTTACCTTGTGAAGGTCATAAAAAAACCTTGTCATTAAGTACCAGCATCACGAACAGCATTCTCTTTGCCTTATTTAGCCATCTAGAAATGCCACTGGTAGATTCAACATTGTCAATATGAAAATTATGGGATGTATAAAAAATTTTCATTATTTTGATATGCAATCCCTTTAACTTTTTTTTGATAAATCAGCAGAAAATTCTATTAGCACTAACACCAGAAACAACCTGAGATGCTATTCCCAAAACAAGGCAAATAGCATGCAAAAAGTACAAAAAAAACCCAATTCTGTACATGCCGGATTGCAACACAAGTTACACAAAAGCTCTTAAACTCTAAAACTAGAAAAACAACTACTCAAAACAATATTCAAACTTTGACTCCAAGCGCGCTGCTGTAGCAGCGACGTAATTATAACTTACTCTTTTCTTTTTCGACAGACTCAGGGAAGCAACCAAACCGACATACTCTCTACCCCTAAAAATACCAGTTTTGTGTAAATATATAAATGTACTCCATATAGAAAAGAAATGAAAATGAACAAAATAACAGCAACTATGTACCCGTGCCCTCCTTAGGAGTCAGGACATAGCAGAAAATTTTCTTTCTTTATAAAAAAGCCTTCCACCTTAAATACGCAGGTGTGGCCTTCTCTTCTGCTAACCATTGAAATCCCAAACATAAATAAATAAACAAAAATCAAATTTCAGCACCACACTAACAAGAACCCACAACCCTGATTATGATAACACAAAGCCACAACAAGTTTGGAAAAACCGAATCCCTATGAAGCATTAGCACAAACACTTTCTGTGCCACTAGGTAAAAAGAATAAAATTGGAACCACACCAGAACAAATGTGTTGCCAACGTTGTAGAGAATGAAAATGAAGAACGAAATTCAAAATTCTCTAAAAAAATCAACAAAGAAAAAGAGGAACAAAACAATGGCAGAGAATTAGGGTTTTGTTTGATCCTTACCTTAAACAAAATTAAAACGATTTTATACTTTAAGAGACATTCAGCGGTGAGTAAATGAGGATGCCGAAGGAATAGCAGTGAGATTGACAGATACGGCAACCCATTTGAGAAGAAGAATTCTCGTTTTTTTTTTTTTTTTTTGGTAGCATGTTTCAACTAAACTTAAACTATCAGCCAGAATTAAAATAATACTATTTTAAGAGGTGTGTTATATTTATGACACTTCTATAATATTTTTACAATAATGATTGAGATTTGCTTCAGTACCATATACACAAAAAAAAAATATGGAGTATCGTCGAATGATGAGTAATTTACCCAAATATTATAACACATAAAGAAATATTATAAATGTGACATAGACATAATTTATTATAAAAAAAAGTGTTTTAAAGTACACTACGAATTGCACACAACATCGGCTAAATTAAGGTTCAAACAAGATTGGCTCAATGCCTTGCACGTCCCATCTTGGAGAACTTTCGTATCTCCCTCAGCAGCCAAACAATAAAGCGAATGGTGTGAACCAAAAGAACCCCAGCGATCATGACAATCAAAACATAAGTGGGCGCAATAATTCGACCTGCTTGAAGAAGAGGATTAACAGGGTTCACTAGGGATATTGCTCTCGCATAGGCGAATCCTAGGAATATGAGAGCGATAGACATGGCAGATGTCATGAATCCCATACAAAGTTTATTCTTGAGAGGGAATCCACTAATGAGCAAAAAGATGGCACACAGAGATGCAGTGAAAGAGATGGTGTTAACAACCATGAAATATCTATAGCGAAAAGAGCCGAACACAGATGTTCCAGCTACACATGTATGTGTGGCGTTGCATCCAGTACCTATTTTATCTTCCGTTACGTTTGTTTGCCAAACTCCACCAGGGGGACTGATTGCAGGTTGGAAAGTGATAGTTGTGATCACAGTAGCCACCACCATTAGTGCTCCACGCGTCTCCTCTATCCAATCTCCTCGGTACTTTAAATACTCTAGCCATTTGCGCCATTTCTCGTTTAATTGTGATGGATTTGTAGATTCATGTTGAGCAGCAGCAATTGTCGATAATGGTGAGAGATTATTCACTCTTTCAACCCTGGCACCAGCATCCATTAAAATATTTCTAATGGTGAAGCTTTTGAAATCCTTTGGACAGTTCTCCAACATTTGTAAAGCTGTAAAACCCATGTAGTTTAAAGAATCTACTTCTTCTTTCACTTTTGATACCGAAAGCAGGTATTTTATTGTCTGCAAAAACCTAAAACATTAAATATAGATTTGAAAATTTTTGTTTTTAGGGTGTAGAAGCTAAAAAAACTTAAAGCTACATAGATGGATATCAGGATATAGGCGATCGGGTGATATTAGCAAAAAAGTTGATATTGCAAGGTATGCAACAAATGCAAAAAATTAAAAATGGTTAAACCGGATGCAATGTTTACAATCCAACCTCTGAATCGAAGTTAATGTGGGGCTCTAAAATCTCATCATTTGTCTGCTATTTTACTTTATTGCAAGTTCTCCTCAGCCAATTGTAGAATTTTAAAATTATCATTACTACAGAGAATAGAATTTTTGTGCAGTTTTTTTTTTTTTTTTTTTTTTTTTTTTTTTTTTTGACAAAATAGGGACGCAACATGTATGGAAAGCTTGTTTTATAATGTTGGTATTGTAAGCCAAAGCAAAGCAATGCATGTTTAAAATAATATTAAATATTAAAATAATTTTAAATTTATAATCTTCATGGTGAATTTTTAAAATTTTCCTTTGCAATATAGATTATTAAATTGTACCAAGGTGAAGAAAAAACTTCCAATGAAAATATAATACTATCTTGATAGTTAGAATGCCTTTTATTTTTATTTTTAGTGGACGTAGGCATAAATGCATTCGCATCAAGAATGCTAAAATATATAGTATTTAGCATCTTAAAACACTATTTTATTTATTTTAACATCTCACTTTATAATATACTCATTATCAAAAGTTTTATATTTTTACCATTTCATTAAAATATTATTTCTTTATTACTTTTTAATTTTTTATATTCTAAATCTCATATCTTCTTCTCTCTTTCTCTGCCTTATCTTAAATCCACTACAAAACCCAACCCATTGTCATTGCCACTAGCCACCGTCGCCCACTGCCACAGCCACCACCCGAAACCTCAACCTCAACCACCAAAATCACAAACAAAAAAAAACCCAAAACCAAATCACAAACTCAAACCTAAAACCAAATCACAAACCCACAAAAAAAAAAAAAAAAAAATACCCACCCACCATCAACCACCACTGGTCCACCACAAAAAGCCATCAAACGGATACCCACCACCACCGGTCCACCATAAACCATACCCACCCAAAACCAAATCACAGACCCACCACCCATAACTTGCTAATCACAAATCCACCACCCAAAAACAAATCACAAACCCACCAAATTATGCCCAAATCAAAACCCCTATACAAACCCACAACTTGCAAATCAGAACCCAAGGTATTGGAGAGGTTGGGTGGCATGGGAGAAGGCTTGGCAGCGTGGGTCAGGCCTAGGAGAAGGTTTCATGGCGTGGGTCAAGCGTGGAAAAAATGGCTGGGTCAGGCGCGGCTGGCATTGGAAGAATGGTTAGGTCAGGCGTGGGAAGAGAGTGCTTAGCGGTGTGGGTGATAGCAGGGGAGAAGAGATAAAAAGAAATAGAGAAAAGCTTCACGTTGAGAAGAAAGAGAGGAGGATAGACATGTATGAGACATAGAGAGAAAAGAGAGAAAGAAGATAGCACGCGTGTGAGAGGGATTAAAAAATAATATTTTCTTATAACATTCAATTATAGTGAGTTGCTAGAGATGGTAGCTCACTGCAGCTGAATGTCAAAAATTTTGACATTTAAGTGCTTTGATATAGGTGGTGTTTTGTGTTTTTGTTGCTAAAATATAGCTTTTTAGCATTTTTAATGTGAATGCTCTAAGAGCATCTACAATGGGACATGAATATGCCAAATGTCCACAAAATTTAAGCATTAAGCAACAATTGGATTCAGTAGCCAGAATGCCAAAAGTGGGAAAGTGTAAATTTTTTTGGCATAGTGCTACAGTGCCATATCATGTAAGATGGCACTGTAGCACTATGCCAAAAATAATGTTAATATTTTATTCCACTTTTTTCTCTCTCATCTCTCATCTCTCTCTTTGTCTTTCTCTGTCTCTCACACTTTCCTCTCTTTCTCCCTCTTCTCTATCACACCTTCGGTCCGTCTTCGATGCAAGGTCCAAAAACCAGACGTCATCGATTTCGGTCCGTCGTCGTCGTTGAGTCCGTGCAAATCGCCGGTGCTCAGAGCGACATGAGCTGATCTCTCTATGACATGAAACGATCTCTCCGTGATGATGCTGTTGGATAGCGTGACGATGAACACGGTGAATAGGAGGAAAGCGATGAATGCGCGTTTGTAGGCGTTGAAGTGGAGAATCTAGTGTCAAAAAGCCCCGCCGAAGTGGGTTGTGATCCGATTCTTTTGGGTTGCAATCTGGGTTTCTTTTTTTTTTTTCTTATTGTGACTGATAGCTATCGGTTGCGATCTGGGTTTTTCTGATCGGTGCTAATGGGTTTGTTGGGTTAATGGGTTTGATCAGTGCTGTGATTGTTAATGGGTTGATGGGTTTGGGATCGGTGATGGGTTGATGGGTTGATGGTTGTTCATCGTGGTGGTGGTAGCAGGTGGTGATTTGGGTTTTTGTTTTTATTTGGGTTTTGAGATATATTATTTTATTATGTAGATATATTATCTTAATGAGTAGAATAGGAAAATAAAAGTTTGGGATGCTGGAAGTATTATAAAATGGTATAGTATAATGATAAAGTGGTTTTTTGGAGTGGTAAAATAGAGTAGAATTGGAATTTCGGGATGTTGACGCTCTAAGGCTTTCATTTTATTCTTCTATACGGGGACAATTTTTTTCATTTTTTATTTTAACTATACGAATTTGAATTTCCTTTTTGCATTCTTCTTACTTCTTAGTATCATCAAATTTTCAGACTCCACAGTTAACATCAAAACTTAGTCCGAATGTTGAGACACGACCTTTAATATAAAAGTTTTAAATTAATAGTACTAATTGCATCTAATAATCTTATATCAATCACCCAATTGCCATTACTACCTAATGTGAAACCAAGGCCAACTCAATCCGCTTGGCAACTTAGACATTCACCTAACACACCTAAGTGAAAGAAGGCCTCAAATTTTGATCAATTTAACCCTAGTCAATAAATAAAATAAATAAATTTTTATCCAAGAAAACAAAAAATAAAAAACAAAAAAATAGTATTATTATTACAAATTTTACTTCAGAAAACATAAAATTGATATAACAATGAATAAAATGGATGTATTTCAACCAATATAAATGCATATTCTCGGCACACATTGACACACGTTTATTGTTTAACTCTATAGCAATTTTGGTTTTTTTCATAGGACTATACTTATCAGCTTTTAGATATTATATGAGTTAATGTGATATCACTGAACCAACTTTTTTTACTTGTTTATATATATATATATATATATATTAATTAATTAGTTTCACTTTCTTTCTTTGTTATACCATTCCCCCCCCCCCCCCCTTTTTTTATTTACGTTAACCCGTAATTTTTATACATATATTTAAATATATACCTGGTTCTTTTATTTATTTTAAGTAGTTTATTTTTGTATTTTTTCCATGTTTTCACAAGTCATTATACCCTTTTTTTAATATCTAAATATATATATAAAAGTTAATATAATGAAAATATGAATTTAGAATTTACTTTGGTATACTTATTAAGTTATTGAGCTAAATGACACATAAAATTTTTAGATATGTTCATTTAGAAATGTTGCAATTTTGCTTTTGATAAATTAACCAGGTTGTAATGTTATATACTTTAAATTCGCTCAGGCCTTCTGCACAATCGCAACTGCAGTTTGTTGAGGGCTGCCATGTCAAGTGGCATTCCTACTAAAGCACATACACCATGCTATCATAAATATCAGCTCCAAAAGGTCGCCACTAACATGCTGCACAAAGACTAAATACTAGACTAAGTCCAATCATATTTTAAATAAATATTATTTAATTAATATTTAAATTTAATATGAAAAAAAATCTCACTCAAAGTTTTCGCCTTAAGCCTCAAAATTGGTTAAGCCTGCCCTGTGTGAAACTCAACCAATTACCCAACCATGTATATATTCCAATATCATAACCAACCACATGAATATTCTAATATCATCAAAACTAATGTGTGTTCTATATGACAAAACAAATGTATATTCTATATAGATAATGCAAAATATAATTTTTTTTTAATGTAAAAAATAAAATAAAATAAAAGATACCTCAATTTGTTTTAGAATCACAGCTAAATGTAAGATGGTATTGCCACTTATATGGTCTTTGGAAGTGAGAAATTCTCCTTCATCACTCACAGATTCAACCAATAGTTTTAGAACCTCCAGTTGGTCGTATTTGACACATAAGTGCAAAATAGTCTCTTTCCCATCAACCATAACTTGAGTTGAGTTAGGCTGCACAGCGATTAACTCCCTCACAACATCAACTCGTCCTCTCTGAGCTGCATAGTGGAGAGGAATTCTCCCGTCTTTATCACAAATAGAGCATGCATTATTGTTTGTGTGTAATAGTGCTTGAGTGATCTTTATGTGACCCTCAGCAGAAGCCAAGTGAAGGGGACAGCGATTGTGGGAGTCCAACTCGCCAGCGAGTTGGGGTTTTATAAGTAGAAGAGCTTTACTAAATTCAAGGTGGCCAACTAGAGCTGATATGTGTAATGGTGTTTCACTAAAAGAAGTCAGTGAAATCCTATGGAGGAAGTGTGGGTCTTTTTCTTTCAACCTAGACAATGTGATCATACACCCACTTCCTGCTGCCTTGTAGAGTTCTATCATATCATCTCCTTCAGGACTTATTTCCATTCTCTCTATAGGATAGGTGGGATTGTTTTTGTTTGTGTTGTATCTGATATTCCAAAATAGAAGCATATAAATAGATGAATGTTGTTCACGGAATTTCCTTGTAGCAAAAGTTGTGGGTTATAAATAGCGTGGTGTTGACAAGTAGTGGAGGTTGGAAGACTTCTAAATTTGATCATATTCTACATGAATTGACTGCCCAGAATTTGCTTGTGAGAGACTTGATTGATGGGATGTTTACCTATTTCCAATGACCATGTCCAAATTAGAAAAAATCAGAAGAACTTCTAAGGCCGAAAGTTGATCATATTTTACAACAATTCATTGCCAAGAATTTGCATCTGAGAGACTTGATTGATGGGTTCTTTACCTACTTCCGATGACCATATCCTAGTTCGAAAAAATCAAAATAACTTCATAGGCCGAAAGTTGATCATATTTTACAAGGATTCATTGCCGAGAATTTGCGTGTGAGAGACTTGATTGATAGGTTTTTTACCTACATCTGATGACCATATCCAAGTTAGAAAAAATCAGAAGATCTTCATAGGCCGAAACACTACAAAAAAAAAGGGCCTATGGCCATGGTTTAAAAACGCGGCTACAGGTCACAAAAACGTGATCATAGCCCGATCTGGCCTATAGCCGCATTTCTTTAGGCCGCGCTTCTGAATGTAGCCTAAAACGCGTGACTATAACCCTCAGACGGTGTATGGCCGCGTTTTTGGAGCACGGCCTAAGCATACGTCCTATGGCCGCGTTTTAAGCGCAGCTTAAGTGCTAGCCCTAAGGTTGCGCTTTAAGTGCAGCCTAAGGAGATGTCTTAGGCCGCGTTTAAAACGCGACTGTAAGGCAAGTTGTACGGCCGCGTTTTAACCGTGGCCTAAGACATAGTCCTTAGGCCGCGCTTAAAACGTGGCCGTAGAGGTAGAAGTACAGCCGCGTTCTAAACGCGACCTAAGACTTAGTCCTTAGGCCACGTTTAAAACGTGGCTGTAGGGCCAGATGTACAGCCGCGTTCAAACCGCGGCCATAAGTTCTACCCTTGGGCCACGGTTTGAACACAGCCTGAGGCCCAGCCCGACATTTAGCCAGTAATATTCCGGCCACGTTTTTAAACGCGGTTATAGATTTTTTTTTTCTTTTTTCTAGGCCAGCTGACGCATGCAAATACAAAACGCAACTATAAGTTTGTCAAACGCTACCAAAAAAACTTGTCACACACACAATTCAAAAATTTTCTCAAACCTATCACAATTGTAATTATCAATCACATAGGCATCAAGTTCAATACAACAACAACAACAAATTAGGCATACATGACTATCATCAATTTCAATACAACAACAAAATTGACTATCATCATCAAGTTCAATACAACACATGACTGTTTCTAACTTCCTATAGCTATCTCGGATGCTTCTAGGGTGCCTTGTCTACATGTGGGGCACTACAAAAATGTAAAACATAACAGTCAATTACAAAAAAGCAAGTAGTATCCACAGAGTGTATACTGACATAAATGTAAAGATTTTTTTTTTAATAAATAATTAAAATAATAATAAATATATATATTTTAAGATGGAAACAGCTAGGCAAAAAAGAAAAGAGCATCCACAAATTTTTTTTATCCCTCACTTGTTCCCATTCCACAGTAGCATGGCTTCTTTTGCAGTACTATAAAAAGCACTCTAACAATGGATAAACTTTGGTTCAGAATGATGATAGTCTCACTCTTGGCAATTACCACTGTGAACTCAACAAAAGCAATACAAGTTGAATGATGATAGTCTCCCGGGAGCCTCGGCGTTGAACCTATGCAAGGAAATAATGTCCAAAAGACATAGATAAGTGTTCAAGAAGAAAGTGAGTGAAACAAAGAAATAAATAAGAAACAAGGGCATAATGGCCCCTTAATTACATCAGAATTACAATAGATATTTCCAAAACTACCTTTTTGTCAATATTTGTACAATAAATAGTTCTTGAGCACATCTTCGGTTCATCCTCAAACTAACATTCATAATAACACCAGGAAGCCACAAAACAGAAAAGAAATACATAATTAGAACTAGAAATGGTTAGTTTCTCACCCTTGGCAAAAAATGTTGGGTTGACTTATGAAATTGCTGTTTTAGAAGGTAGAACTCTTACTAGGTAGTATCCTAGCACGGTACTTGACAACCTCAACAACCTTTGGCCAACCAAGATAGAAGACAATCATAACCATAATCCATCATTATTTAATCAAAAAATGATACATGTGATCAAAATGAAACACTTACTACCTGGCCGCAACCAAGAAAGCGAGCAAACTTGTATCCTACGTAACACACTGCAAACGAAAACGTGTATCCTACTTGGTTCCTGAGAAAATGTTCACAAGAAAAAAAATATTAAATTTCTTATAGCTCTATGTGTTACACTAACACAGCACAACACCCTCAAAATTCCACTACCAAATAATTTTTTCCACATTTCAGAAACCAAAACGTATGAAAATAAAAGACACATACTTTTGGTACAACCATACTTTTGGTACAACAATAGTCAAAACGTTATTATCACTACTTATAATTCATTTTCTCAGCAACCACACAGCCTCTAAAAAGACAATAAAAACAAAAATACATACCCTTCTACTCATGAGTCCGTTGTCATTCCCAAAATTAGTCAGTACAACTTTGTTAGCATATCCAACCCCACCAGCACCAAAGTATCTGTGAATGTTAGCAACAGAAGGAGGCACAAATTCCTCAGCCAAAGTATTCACCAACCCCATCTGCTGGCTCTTGACCCCATTGGAGTCAAACCCATTTGCCATCTGACCCATCTGAGCCTTGTAATTCCATGTGTCCACTGAAAAATTCTTTGCCACTGGTTTATCCTTCTGATCACTCTTGTTCTCCACAAAATCATTGCTGGGTTTTGATTTTACAAGATCATTCTCTACATTTGAGCCCTCCGATGATACTACATTAGTAGTATTCTCAAAATTTTGACTAGCATTCTCAGCAATCGCCATGATCATCCCCCACACATTGTATCAAAATCAGAAAATTTTCTGATTTATCTATAATAATTATGTATATAACTGATCAGAGGACATAACCCACAAAAAAAAAAAAAAAAAAAAAAAAACACATCAAAGATACAATTTTTTTATCAAAAACCATCAAAATATATAGCTCATGAAATAAGACCATACCTGGCTTATCTACAACATTTCCATTGAAATAAGACCAAACCCACACCTCAGGATCATTTACCTCAACTTTTCTCCTTTAATATATCTTCTTCATATATATTATATATACATATAAATCTTTGTTTTACTAAGGATGTTTCTACAGAGAGAGATGAAATGGGTTTAATTAACATGATTGCCATAAAACTACCTTAGCAATGTTAACATCATATAAAATTTGAAAATTGAGTAGGTGAGCTTTGCAGAGCCAATTTAGCAATTGGGTACCAACAAATACACTATAAGATCATGGGAATTGATTTTGTCACATTCAATTAGTTGGTACATAGGGAGGCAAAACATTTCCTCGTAGACATACCTGTCAATACATATGTGGAAGACTCATCTAACGAAGATATTGTGATGGATCGCTACCCTAAATATATTAAACACGTCATATTAGTAGTACATAATAATGAGGAGCAATTAACACGCAATTTTCAATAAATCAATTGCAACATTGAAAGTACCTGAGATACTGAAAGAGTATTTAGAAATGGTTGCAATTGGGTTAAGATGTTTCTCTGAGCGTCGGCTATTGCTTCAGTGACTTCCTCTTTATGCCGCGCATGTAATTCGGCGATTTCCTCATGCTTTGCATGCATGTCGGCTATTTGCTCCTGATGCCTCTGCTCTGCCTGGGCAAGTTGGTCCCTCAACGAATTTTCCAAGTCAGTCATCCGCTGGGCCGTTTCACTGGACGATGGTGGAGTCGATGTATAACATGGAAGGTTGGACCCACTTCTTCCTGATGGGGTTGGTCCAAAACCGACCCCTCGTACACGTCCACAACGTTCTTTCCCCATCACTTGTGCAAACGCATCAGTTTTTGACCATAAAATTCCTTGATGACACTCTCCTTGTAGTGAGCCCCCTTTGTTTAAAATTTCAGTCATTTTCATCTGTTTTCATACAAGAACCAAAATAACATATTACTCGTTACAAACAATTCATGCACAAAATACGAAATAAATAAGGTACGATAAGGCTTACAATCTTATTTTCCAAGTTAGTACTAACAGGAGTCCCATCTTTCTTGGAGTATACTTTCTGGAAAAGATCTGCATGCTCCACTGCTTGCCCACTTTCTTTTGCCTACATCATACACAACAGTCTTATTATAAAAATGAAAATTTATGTTCATGATATGAAGCTGCAATTGACAACCAAAACACAGCAAATGAAATTTGGGACATAGCATGCAATATAATGTATAACCAATTTAAAGCCGTACATGATTACGTTCAAAAAGACATGTGAGTTGTTTTCTTTATGTGAATGCTTAGTATCAACTGGTTTTCGGTCCCAAAGTTCTATATATTGGCTAGCTACTTACAAACATTTCCTTCACACAACTTACAAACATTTCCTCTCTCTCACTTGTCTTTGCTGTCACAACGTCAAAACTACAAATAAAAAAATGAAGAAAAATGAAATGTTGTTATCAATTTATGGCTTTTCAACTTTTTTCTTTTTGGTTTTTTGTCCCTATAAAGGTAAAGCATACTGTACACAAAACTAGCTATCTCCACAAAACAATCATTTCTTCAGATAAGTGCCCCTACCCTATGTGTATATGCATGCCAACTGTATCTGAGCTGTCTGCTTTCAACTTATTTAGTTTTCCACATATAAGGTAACACAAAAAAAGAAAATCACAGAACAAGCAGTTGCTATATACCAAACCAATGTTGTCCTAACAAAGTGGCAAACATAATATTAATGAAATAACTAATCAAGAACAGGAAACATCACAATAAATGTTTTTTAACAGTCATGAACATGGATATGATTGTAGTCTTACTTACCCCAACACTGTGCTCTCCTCTGCAATAACATGTAACCTCACATGCTCCTTTGACATTAGTTTTTATAACGAATTTATACTAATGACGCAAGCAATAGTAAACATTACATACTAACTTTGTACAGTATCCTCAGATTCATCACTAAATTAATTTTATAAAACTATTTACATTTATTACATTTGAATCTAAAATAGTAGAATATTAAAACCTTGGCTACTTGTTGTATAATGCATTTTTTACCATATTGTCTGCAATTTGGGCAAAACTTATAGGCCCTGACCTCGCTATGTCCTTCTGAAACATACGACTTCTCTTGTTCTTATTAACTAATGTCTACAAACACATTCCCAACAACAAATTAAAACGAAGAAATTAGTTACATAAACTGTACTCGGTAAATTCACATACCCCATGATATGCATATTTCAAATAAAAGATAATAGAGCAGGAAAATAGTTGAACCTCCGTATTTGGATCAAACCAATAGTGAACTAGATCCGCATACTGCTGCTTCTCAGCCCATTCTGGTATTTTTGCAAGGACTTCTTCTTTGGACACATCTTTTGGGTACAATTTCTTTTTCAACTTGGTACGTCAGTTCCTCCTCAATTCCCCTAGTAGGTGCATTGCCCACGTCATTTGATTAGCTGGGTGGAGAACTTCTAGGTTAATGATCCACTTTTTTTGAAATGCAAAAAATGAGTTAGCATAGTGCAATAGTCCACCCTACTGAACATGCCATTTAGCACACATTCAGTTGTACATAACAATTAAAAGTAGCGTAATATAGCTATAGATTGAACAAGTCTAAATTTAAAAGAAAAATTAATTGGATGGTTAACTCTCATTTAATTAAACAAAAACCTAAAGACTTGTCCTACTTCCTATTTCCTAATGATATCCACTAGAAGGTGCTCTGTGACATAAATCTCATTGCTATGAATTCTTTGTTCTTATATAAAGCTGAGTCTTATACTTTATAATTGATTTATGCTAAGTCAAAGAAGCCATCTTCAAACAAGTCAAAGAAGTCTTATACCAATCATGCTTGTTTTTCACATGGATTTTCCACATTGTGTTACAATGGAAAAATAAAAAGATGTGTTACAACTTGACAGATTATGATTAATAGAACTAAAAATTAAATAGTTCAACACTAAATCCATGACCAAATGATTTATATATTCCACTTAAATGAGTTGCTAGGGTAGAATTTGGCATGTTTCATAGTGCATTGAGCATATTAGGGCATATATATATGGATCAGCTAACTCACAAATATTTCAATGATAAAGACAAACAAAGTATGCTAATACTTGAATCTCTATCCAGGCATCTTCTTTGTATTGAGGAGGGACCCGCGCCCAATTCAAAGGCATAAGTGGGCAGTAGGCAGGGAAGAGGCAAAAAGTGCCCAACCACTTTATGAATGTCTGTCTACTCTCCCCAAGCGGTTGGTGTGCTGCATTTAATGGCAACTCAATTTTCTTATTTGGTGGAAGGGCCCATATTTTTCTCATTAGTGTTTGTCCACGCTTTTTTGTCCCATTACTGGATCCGGGGGTTTCTTGACCCAAATCTTCTGCACGCACATTGCTGGTTTCTTGGGTTTGTTGAATCAAACTTTCTGCATATAGTAAACCGGCAATAGGATGAAATTTCAAAGTTCACAATTAGACAGAAGTTATTGTATATAGCTCAAGTGCACACTCTTAACATGATAGTGATGTTCATCAATCATGGCATTATTATACTTGCTTTTTAGCTTTACTTTTTTTCCTCATTTGTTTTCTTAATTTGCTTATTACTCAGGACAAGAAGTGAATTAAGTCGTTCATATTTTCATGAATTTAAAAGACGCAATGGGCAGCCTTGCATTGTTATCTCAAGAACATAATAAAAAGCATGTTTCAAAGCAACTAAGTATACTGATTTTAAAATCAGGCTAATACGAGAAAGGGAGAATAGTATTTTTTTTTTCCTTATTTTTTCTTTTTTTGAGAATGAGGGAGAATAGATTCTCTATAGTTAGTTAATAAAAATTGAAATTACTCATATAAGTCATTTATAGATGCATCTATAAATTATTCAATTACGATAAATTTTTTGACATAAACGAACAATGGTAATAATTGAGTAAAATTTCCTTACTAAAAATTCAAAATGTCCGTAGACACACATAATTTATTTTAATATTTATTTATTTTTCATATTATTTCTAAATTAGCCTAAGACTGCACACATAGACATCTTTTTCAGTTCTTCTATGGATACAACAACTCAAAACAATGTTATAAAATATGGTTCTAAATTTGTCATACCGTACAAATTAAATGCATTACATGCTATCCTTAGCCCAAATACTAGTACACTTTCCACAATGAAACTCTATTAAAGTTTCAAGTACCTCACACAAATCTAGAATTTAAAGCTTACTTTCATTACATCATCTAAGTTTGTCATAAGTTCAATTCAGTCTTCTAATTTCTACGATTTTTTTAATTACGATAAATTTTACGTGTATTCTATGTAATTCTTTAATTCAGTTTGTCAAAATCACATGGTATCATTAGGTGTCCTTCAAGAGTATTATTTTGAAAATGCAAAAGTGCTAAATTTATATCATTTTCGGACACTTGACGCCTAATTCTATGAAGATAAGTGGACAAAATGACCAAACGTTACATTTCAAAACACTTACTACCTAGAGAAGGGGGTTGGGTCTCATTATCATCACTTGCATCCCCTATTGCTTGGTTAGCTGCAAGGGCAGCCCTTAGCTCCTCCTCCACGCGGTCTCATGAACGTGAGGATCCCCCACCAACCTCAACAACCGTCAATGGAAATTCCCTTCGCATTCCTGCTGCCAACTGCTGAAAAATTATGCATCCAGTAGTAAATATCAAATGTTACATTAACAATCAACGTGTAAACTACCTGGGGGTGTTGTACTAGCATCAGGAGCATCTGCTCGTGTGTGTGGTGTAGTATAGGCGGCTTCCAAGTTCTCCTCCCCCCTTTGTTGTGAACGTGAGGGTCCTTCACCAACGTCTACAAGCGGCAATTGACGTTTCTTCCCTATTCCTGCATCCAAAAACTTTACCACACAGAGAAAATGTTAATTATAGACTATAAAAACTTGCATACAATGTAATTGAAAAAGATAAAGTAAAATAACTCATTCTCACATCTAACACTATATACAAGCATAGATCCAACTTTAAGAGCTTCTGTTAGCCAAACACCACA
Organism: Quercus variabilis; assembly: GCA_030445155.1. Lineage (NCBI taxonomy): Eukaryota > Viridiplantae > Streptophyta > Magnoliopsida > Fagales > Fagaceae > Quercus > Quercus variabilis. The sequence goes on from CP129449.1 coordinate 8,806,647, forward strand.
ACAACGACAAACTAAAACCCTAACACCTAACGAACTTGTATCTAAGTTGATAAGAAATGAATTTGAAATCCAATAGGTAGCAAAGTTTATATGGAATTCAATGCATAATAAGTACAAATTATAGGAAATAACAATATTAAAAGGAATTAACATATTCATCAAATACTACACAGAGGCATTCTAACTAGTTCATAAATGGATACACCACTAAACTATTACACTATTCATCGTCGGTGTACTCGTCCTCGTTGTCGTCTTCATTGTCGGACTCATCGTTAATAAACTCACACTTGTCTAAGTTGTTTACTTCATGACGATCTCTTTCAGCAATGATAGAGGCATCAATTTTCATTCCCTCTATATCATCTCGAGCCCAACTAAGGTTCTGACTCATAACCTCATTAGTGCTTATATTGTATGGAACATTCTCAGAAAAACTATATGTGTCATCCTCATCACGTTGGGGACCAATACCAGCATCGAACACATCCCTAGCTTTAGTTTTAACAACAACATACCAATCCTTCTGCCTTTTATCTTCCACATAAAAAACTTGTGTAGCTTGAGATGCCAACACATATGGTTCATCGATTATGTTACCCACCATGTATGAAGTGTGTAAAGTTCACCATAGGAAACCCAAATTCATCAGTCCTATATCTTCTTCTATTTTGGTCATCAACCCATTTACACTTGAATAACACATGTTTCATAGTGTCGGAATAGTTCAACTCGATTATATCATGTAAAACACCATAGAACGTAATGCCACCATCAGTAACAACACAAACTCCACTATTCCGCGTTTTCCTGTTTGACTCATCATTTACACTCCTAAACTTTAAGCCATTAATAACATAATGCTTCAGCCACTTTACATAAATACATGGCCATTTGGACAATGCAACAAGGGTATCACTAACTCCTTCCCTTTCCCTATCAGCAATAGTCAACGACATCACCTAACATATCCAAACATTATTATTCACATCAGTACAAGCAAACATAGTTAGGATAGTGTTACAAATTTAAGAAGTTTAAAATGTCATACATACGTGACCCCTAAACCAACTGCAAAACTTCTCCATGTGGTGCTTATATATAACGGCCTCAGAAACGTTACGATTGTGGCCTTTTTGGAGTTCGTCCTTTATCAATCTTTTGTTCATCCTGTGCATGCAATTGTATTATGGTTAATAGACCTAACATACATTGAATTGACGTGCAATCATAGTTGTATACGTAGTACTTACGAAAGTGGTTGATGTTTTCGGAATTGAATAAAATGAAGCGATGGGCTTGGGTCCACTCTTTATTGTTTAGTGTCATGATTGAAACCACCCCTGTTGACTCCTCAATCGTCCTGCGAGGTCAATTGAATATAGTTTCCATTCTTTCCATATACCATGAACAAAATGTTAAGCACTCTTCTATTATGTATCCTTCAGCAATAGACCCTTCCGGAGCAGCTCTATTTCGTACGTATGACTTAAGGCGTGACAGGTACCTATAGAGGAATGATAAGATTAATGATTGGCAAGGGTAATTTGAACATGCACATGGAACTCATAGTTGACCTAAAAAATTACACAGGTCTTACCTCTTAACGGGATACATCCAACGGTAGTGCACTAGACCACCAATCTTGGCTTCAGCAGCTAAGTGCATGACCAAATGTACCATCACCGTAAAGAAGGCTGGCGGAAATATCTTTTCCAATTCACACAATGTAACTGCAATGTCTGCCTCAATAGTCGCAATATCTGAAACCTTAAGGGTTTTGGAACAAATTTCTCTAAAGAAGCAAGCTAACTTTATCAAAGGCTTAGTAACATGAGAGGGCAAAGACCCACGTAAGGCTATGGGAAAAAGTTGCTGCATCAAGATGTGATTATCATGACTCTTCAAACCAGAAATCTTGCATTCTTTCATGTTCACACGACGTGAGATATTGGATGCATACCCATCAGGCACTGTTACGTCCTTCAAAACTTGCAAAAAACCTTCTTTCTCCGATGAAGTCATGTGAAAACAAGCAGGCGGTATAGTATACTTATCAGCACTTTTTCGTTGCAAGTGCAGTTCACTCCTTATCCCCATGTCTACCAAGTCAAGGCACACCTTGTAATTATCATTTGTTTGGTCCTTCAAGTTCAGCACTGTTCTGAGTATATTATCCATCACATTCTTCTCTATGTGCATCACATCAAGATTATGTCGCAACTTGTGATCCTCCCAATAAGGCAAGCTGAAAAAGATGCTCCTCTTCTTCCAACCACTCTCGTCTGCCTCCCCTTTCTTTCTTTTATCGTAAGCAAGTTGACATTTCCTTCCCAGGCAACGTCCAAGTAAATGTTCAGTTTCCAGAATAATGTTTGACACGACCGGTGGTTCAAGAGCCGATCACGTATCATTAGATCCATCAAATAACATACCTTCTTTCCGGAAATCGTGGTCAACATCCAACCATCATCTATGTCCCTTGTAACAAAATTTGTGGCCATTTCTCAAATATCGAGAATCGATCTCCACAGCACAAGAAGGACAAGCTAACCCACCTTTGGTACTCCAACCCGACAAATTTGCGTATGCAGGAAAATCATTTACGGTCCACATCAATGCTGCACGCAATTGGAATATTTCTTTTGAAGATGCATCGAATGCTTGTACTCCAACATCCTATAACTCCCTTAGTTCTTCCACTAACGGTTGCAAGTACACATCTATAGCAATCCCTGGCGAGGTAGGACCAGGAATAACTAATGATAGAATCAAAGATGACCATTTCACGCACAGCCAAGGAGGGAGATTGTAGGGGACCAACATGACAAGCTACGTACTGTGACTAGTACTCATAATTCCGAAGGAGTTGAACCCATCCACAGCTAATCCAAGTTTGACATTACGGGGGTCGGACAAGAATTGTAAATGCTTATTGTCAAACATTTTCCATGCATCCGAGTCAGCAGGATGCCGCATAACCCCATCATCAGTACGACCATTAACATGCCATTTCATAGAAGTAGCCAAATCGGGTGAAAGAAATAATTGTTGCAATCTTGGCTTTAAAGGGAACCATCGTATGATCTTTGCAGCTTTCTTCTTCCTCTTACTGGATGAAGCATTTTTACTAGCAACTAATGCCTCATTTGTTTTCCACCTTGATTCTTTACAACAAGAACACGCGTCGAGGTTAACATTTTCCTTCCAAAATAGCATACAATCATTGGGACAAGCATGGATCTTCTCATAACCCAAACCCAAATCCCAGAGTATCTTCTTAGCCTCATAATGGTCCTTTGGCAATTTAGCATTTGAAGGAAGCATATCCATCAGAACTTGAAGCAACATAGTAAATGACTTGTTCGTCCAACCACATAAAGTCTTCAATTGGAACAACACGACAATGGCTGAAAAAATGCTAAATTTTGTACAACCTTCATATAAAGGTTTGTCTACATCATCTATTAGCTTGTAAAACTTCTTCCCCTCATCATTCGGACCTTTAACCAGATGTTCCGTAGTTGGACCTTCTTCCATTGGTTCAAGTGGCATTTCATGCGAAGGGCACAAGTCGTGCAACATCCCACAAAAATCACCATATACATTTTCGGATTCTTGCACTTGAGAGCTCCCACATTCGATAGCTGTTGTAGCAACCACCGGTTCCCCATGAAATTTCCAAACTTTGTAATTGTTAAGCATCCTTGAAGCCTAACAATGATCACGCACCACATTTACTGGTTGTAAAATCAAATTCACACATTTCGCACAAGGATATAACATCTTCCCATTGCGCGTGGATGGAGAGGCAAATGCCATGAATTGGTTTACACCTTCAAAATATTCCCTTGAACCCCTCTTCTTGTCCATCCAACTTTTATCCATTGCGATATAATATTTACGGAATCTAACCTACACCAAGATTTGTTAATACGAAGGTAATAATTATTATAATTACATTCATTTGTTATTTGTTAAGAACAGACATATCCAAGTATGGTTAAATTTTCTTTGAACATATAACTCTTGTCCTAGACTAACTCAATGTGATAAGTTGTAAAAGTAGTTAATCATAAGTGTTTTTAAAAATATGAAAACAAATACCCAATGCATGTAATTGTAATAATTGTAATAATTAACAAATACCCAATGTATCTTAATTATATTCTTCTTTTATGTAATAAGTTTTAGTTGTGGCATATATAATGAAAATTAAACCAAACTCAAACCCATACAACAATTTACTCAAGTGAGTAGTGAATAAGACCAAACCTCTAAGATAGCGGGGGCAATTGACCAAAAACTAACTGCTTCTCGGATTTCCTCGGTGGTGCAACAATTGTATCTGCAAAAAAAGATTTATAAATTCAGACCATAAACTAATTATGTAGCCTAAAGAATGAAAAAACTAAAGACCTAAAGATATCCTACTAACCAAGTTAAAGTCATACTTTGAAACTTTTATGAAGTAAAGATCTTTAATATTATGACATTCTATCTATCTCACTTTAATGACATATATGACATTAGACTTAAAAAAAAAAATTAATAATATAAAAAAAAAAAAAAAATCATGATGGGGCTAGTATTACACAATGATAATAATAACACACAAATCTAGACAAAAGTAAGTCATTTCCATCTTTTTTTTTTCTACATTGGAATTACTTATACACACTAATAATATCGGAATATTTTAAAAAAAAAAAACAAATTTTTTTGGTAATCTAAACAACCGCTAATAGATTATGGGATGTGATGAATGTCCTCAACCACGTCCGAGACGTATATGCAGTATTGGTGGATCAGACTGTTTGGTCTTTGATGTTTTAGACCCACAATATTACACACAATCTATAGCATTTCATAAAGTGAAGAGTTAGGAGAGTGATTTTATAGCTCAAAACAACACTAAGTTATGAACCAATATAAAAATTTCTTCTAACCAAAAGGTCACTGTATATTAACTTCTTCCCATACAATTTTCCTTCTAAGATTTTTTTGGTTTTTTTGAAATGTAATTTGAAGAGAGCTTCAACGTACTAATGTGAATAAGCTCTGTTGATATCATTTTTTTTTTTTTTGGTAATAAAAAAGTTTTGCCAAATATCTCAAAGTCTCCTTTTTTAGAATTGATTTGGCCGATCTAGTTGCCTACAGTCCTAGCCAGTAATAGTTGAGACTCAACCTGCTTCAAGTAGAAGACTATTTCTGATGTAAAAGCCTAACCTTTAAATTTATTATAACCAAGGTGCACTCAATAATAATCAATATATTATCATCAACCAAGCCATAAAAATAATCCTTAGCATACAAATTTGTACGCATCTACCAAAGATCTCTTTCTTCTAAAACATGAAGAGAAATGTTACCTAGGTATAAGTTAACAATACTCAAATTGCATGCCTAGCTATGTAAACATTCTAAACAAGTACAGCCATCAAGTCATCTATATATATATATATATATATAGATCTACACCCTAAAAATTGTTCAATCAAGTGGCTCTACAGTTCACCATAAATTAAAAAAAAAAAAAAAAAAAGTGGCTCTACAATTTTTTATTTTTTTATTTTAAAGGTGGGTTTTACCTACTTAATTAGTATCAATGCATCACTGACAAAAGGAATGGCTTACCACTATAGGCTATTATGCCATTTCCTAATTGGCCTCTTAATTAAATTTTTGGTCTCGTTAATGGGTGATCTTATAGCATTTGTAAATATAAAATTTTTGAAAATTTTTGATATTGCTTTTATAGGAAATGTAAAAAATTGTTACAAAAATTAATTACTTTTTCCTTTTTCCATAAAAATTATTTAAAATTATTTCTTAAACCAATACTCTAAGGATTTTAGTTAACTTTTCTCTTAAATTTTTGTAATGGGTTTCAATTAATTCAACTAGTAAAATATCATTTGTTTAAAAGTCATATAATAGATTTTAGTTCAAATCCAATTGATTATTTAAAAAAATAAAAATAAATTGATGCTTTTAAAAATATATATATATAGATAGATATATACATATATTTTAGAAGAATAAAATAAAAGAAAAAAACTGATATACAATACCTTAAATGTTATTCCTTAAATTTCCTTCTTAAAATTCAATCATATGAATACTTAATTAAAAAAATACATTTTTGTCTCATTATGAGATAAAAGCCACGTGACAAAATTGTAAAAGATGAATCTAAGAAAAAGCACATAACTACTTTACCTAAGTCTTGCCGAAAATAAAATATATCAATATCTTAATCCGATGATAAATAGCATTTTTTTTTTTAAAGAATATACCATGTATGTTTTAAAATCCCATCATACTTTAGGGGGAAAAAAGGATTTGGAGCTCTTTATATATTTGGGAATCAAGAAGAAAGTGCAACTTAAACTAAGATTAAGATGTAACTAATGCGGTACTCATCAACTATCAACTACTTGGTTCTAATTGCTAGCATAGTTGCTTTCTCTCTCAAATAAAAAAATCAACAAAAATGCTAGTGTTGGCATTAACCATTACAAGCTAAACTTCTAAAAAAGGTTGTACCTACAGTTAATTTTAGTACTTAAGCTTATATTGGCCCGGCTAATACTATGACTATACGATAATTTTTTTAGCGATTTAGTTCAATTGATCAATCCTTTTCTTGTGAAAAAAAGAAAATATTAATCTCTTATCCTTATCTATAAATATATATATATATATATATATATTTTATACTTAAATAAAATACTTTATAACATTCAAATTCTATTATACTTATTAAAAATATATAATCGAATTTTATTTTTCCATGCAAGGATGAAGATTGAAGACAAGCTTGTTTAATTTTAGTCTTATTCCTGTTGGAGGACTGAGATTATGTTTACTTTTTAAGAAACAGAGTATATATATATATATATATTTAACTTTGGTTAGCTTGCTTGGTAGAAGGTTAATCAAAGTGTATTATATGCACATAGCCATGTATTGAAAATTCATTTGACAAAAAAAGGCCACGTAACTCCAAAGAATAGTGATTGAAGCACATACGCCACCTAGGCTGAGTTAGTTGAGGTTTTGGAAAAACTTCCTTGTACATGTCCCCTTTTATCTTTCACTATACTACACAATGTTATATAAGCAATGAGCATGCATGAATCATTGAATATAGGATTTTTTTATGTGTTATTTTTATATTATATATTTTTAAATATGATAGAATTTTTAATTTATGACGTTTACTTCATGATGATGTTCTTAATCATTAGGCCATAACACCAATTAATTTTTAGTAAAGGAAAAAGAGTTGAAGAGAAAAGAGGAAAAAACAGAGAATTTAAAATGGACGAAAGTACAAAATTTGAAAACACAAATTCAAACTATACCTTGTCTGCTCATCTTACTATTTGTTCTCAAACTTGGGTTGCTTCAAAAGGCTCCTTTACACCTTTAACATCACAAAAGAAAAGAAAATGAAATTGAATTGCAAACAAACATACTTAAAATTGGAAAAAAAAAAAACCAATTTATAGTTAATTAAATGAAGAAATTGAACAGTAAAAAACTTAAAAATAAGTACCTAAAGGTTGAGAATTATAAAAAAAATTGATGTTAATATGATTTAAAAAATAAATATATATATAAAAAAAAGAATAAGCACTAAAAAAATTACTCCTGCTTATGCGTGAGAGAGAAAGAGAGGGAGGTGATTTTGTGATATTGCCTAAATTTAAGGGATATGAATGAGAAGTCATTAATTGTAATCAAGAAATAAAGAAGATAAGAGTGGAGAGACATTTAGAATGAAGTTCTCCTACTATTTGTTATTGAGAGTATAAAGTTAGTGGAAAAGTGGAAGTAGATATGTTCAAGAACACAAAGGAAAAAAAAAAAACTGTATGTAACTCTTTTTTTTTTTTACCCGTTACTGCTTTTTTATAAAAGAAAAACATTTTTTTGGTAATTTTCTTTAAAAAAAAATTGTTTTATTTTCAAATTTGAATTTGGCAAAGAAACGTGGAAGAGGGAGAAACAAGGAAAAACTGATTTTTTTAAATTTATCTAAAATTTAGGAGTTTTAAAATTTGTAATTTTATATGTCTAACTCTACTATTTAAAATTGCTAAATAGGAGAATTTGAATGTATTTTGGTTATCAAAAAGTAGGAATCTAAATATGAGAAGCCCCTTAAATATAGTATATATATATATATATATATATATTGTGGGGCCAGGAAATTGTGCAATTTTGGTCCACTCCAAGCCAGGCCCAAGCAGCCCAATCCAAGGAAGGATGACTATCCGAGACAAATTTGGGGGAGAAAACTCCTTTGGATCCATGCCGAGGATCCCCTCGTCCTCGGCATACTGAGGATAATTGTAAAGGGAGGGGGGAGACAAATCCAAAGCAAGTTGTCACCTCAATAATCAATACGTTCACCTAACCCTTCTGGCCGCATTAATGGGGATGCAACCTCTGGGCAGGGCTACATCAATCAGGGTGAACCACTTGAACATGGATACAGCCTTTGATGGGACGGGCAGCCAGAGGAGAGGCCAATGAATGATCAACAGAAGGAGGAAGAGAGTAATATATAAGGGATACGAGAAAAGTGTAAATGGGGGGGGGGGGAAGAAAAAAAAAGGGAAAAAGGAGAGAGGACTGGGAAACAAGCCTCCTCGATCAATGGCCGAGGAGCATTCCTCAGTTGTAAATTGGTATAAGTGTTCTTTCAATAAGATATAAAGTAGTTCCGGCCCGGTGAAGGCCGGCCAGTGCTTAAACCTTCGACCAACTCTCTACAAATTCATTGTTTCGGGTTCGTTGGGCCTTCAACCCATATCTTTTGGGCTTGGGCTTCGAAAACTGACCCTACATATATATATATATATATATATATATTTTAGCTCCATTTGTTTTAAAGTAAATATTTTATATGTAAAATATTTTCAAGTGTTTGGTATGACAAATACAATTTTTCAAGTAAACCACCAAAATCGATGGCTCAATGTCGAAGCTGCTGGTGCCAAAGGTTTGGTGACCGGACCACAGGAAACAAAAGTTAAAGTGGTGACTCCAATGACTAGATTGCCGATGATCACTGTTGGATCGGTATCTTAAGTTTTAAGAAATTGAAGGAAAAATCAAATTTTAGTTTTGAGAAGGAGGAAGCAATCACACAACTTACAATAAAAATAAAATAAAATAATTTCTAACCTTATAAAAAAAAACATTTATTTTAATCAATGTTCTAAAATATATATTTCTAATTGTACTAATTTATCCAAAATTAAAAAAAAAAAAAAATAACAATCAAATTACAAGCAACAAATAAAATGGATGACGATGATAGAATACTAGTCTCATCACATGCACTTCACCCGAGCAATGAGGCTCTTTTTTTTATTTAGTGTCAGTTTTTTACTCATACCAATTTAAGTTCTACATTTCCCACTAACATTAAGCATTTATACTCATCATCAAAAATTTGGCCAGTTTGTGAAACAAAGGAAATATCATGTGCTGAATTTAAGTCTTGTCATCAAAATCTATAGGTTTACATTGTACTAGCAATGTAAGATTTACATTGCAAACTAAACAAATATGTACAAGTCCATAATGTAAACCCTATCTTGCTAGTAAAATTTAAACCAAGAATTTTCCTATCTGGTACTCCACAAGTTTGGAGGCTTAAAATTTTAGCAAGGGAAAGAGATGAGGAGCCTATCACTGGTCTTAGAAGTACAAATCACCAAGACCTTTTTGTGATAGGTCCTTTATAGCGTCCAAAAATAAAAACAAAAAAAAGAAGCAAAAGTGTTATTGGTTTTTTTTTTTTTTTTTTTTTTTGCTGAATAAGTGTTATTGGTACTTGTCACTCGTGCAATGGAGTTCGCATATTGGATATGCGAACTAGACTTTTTAAAACATAATAATACACCACGATGGATCTAAAACAAGATTTGTCATTGCGTAAAGTGCAATATCAATTTGAAATTTTGAATCCATTTGGTCCATGAGCGTCCTAAGGGATTTTCCATCCAATAAAACAGATAACTCTGTCTAATCTTCCGGCCAGAACACATTGATTGATCTTTCCAAGTTACACCTAATGCTTACAGAGGAAGCTAGGTAACAATGGTAGGGGCCTCTTTTTTAAAGTTTTCAAACAATAATGACAAAATGTTAGCCCCAAGTTCTTAGGGTCAACTATAAATCTTCAATTCTATGCGTGTCAAACTTTGTGTTTGTGCTTAGCGTCATATATTTTGTTCACAATCAAAGTAGTCAATCTCAAGCTTGGAAAAGGGGGAAGATTACAGTAAGTTGACAAAAATTTAAAAATTTAATCACTCTATTATGAATAGATCCGTTAAAAATAATCTTCTTTTTTATTAAAAAAAAAAATGTTGTTAGCTTCAGTGTAATATTGGTGAAAAGGTACACTTTGTTGGAAACAAAACCTTTTTCCCAAGATTCCCTCAACATCTAATAATCAATTAGCGCATACAATTGAATGAAAATTTGTAGCTAGATTCATATAAAAGTGATCAAAAGAAGTATGAAAGCATCACCTTAGCCACTTTTAATTGGGAACCACCCTCTATCTATGAAGCACGGGTGCGTTTATGGACTCGGGTGCGAGTGCGGGTGCGGGTGCGGGACTCGGCAATTTTTGAAAAAGCGGGTGCGGCGGGGTACGACAATTAAAAAATTATTAAAAATATTTTTATTTATATATTTTATATATTACTAAGCATGCTTTTTTTATATAATAATAGAAAACTCATATAATAATAATATATAAATAGATAGTAATAAGTGCACAAAAATTTTTGAAACTTGAATTATTGATAGAACTATTAAAATAGATGAGGCTTCTCATAAATAAATAAATAAATAATAATAATAATAAAAGAAGATAGGGGCTTAGTGGCTCACGTATTTAGTCACAAAATAAAGGTATGTGGCAGGTAATAAATTAGGTGTAGCTTCCCATTAAAAAAAAAAAAAAAAAAAAAAAGAAGGAAGATGTGGCTCACATGTTTGGTCAGAGAGGTACAAAAAACAAAATAAAGGGAGGATGTGGTGGCTCACGTGTTTGTTAAGAAAGGGCCAAAGGCTGAAAGGCATTTAACAAAACTTAACAAGAAAGCTGGGCTCTGCAAAAAACAAGGAAGAAGAAGACGAAGAAGCAACGAAGAAGAAGAACAAGAAGAAAGGGGTTAAGGCCGGTGAAATTGTGCCGGCGACAGTGGCTATCTTGTTTCAATATCCACCGGTATTTTCGGTTTAAGGTTTTTTTTTTTTTTTTTTTTTTTTTTTTTTTTTTTCTTTCACTGGCCGATTTTCTTTTTCCGGCCAAAATACACCATATTCGGCCGATACAATCCGATTTGGCCCGAATCAGTGCGAATCGGCCCGGTTCGACACGAATCGGCGCACGTCCGGAAACCAAAAAAAAAAAAAAAACTGGACGCAGTTCGACACGCGGTCAGCGGCGTCCCTCACGCATCGCCGCGTCGGACACGGGTGCAGCGGCCATTTTGCCGTGTCCGTGCTTCCCAGCCCTCTATTCTCTAAGTGCGCTTTTAATAGACTTATATATGGGTTAAGATTAGACCACTCTTTGCTTCATTTTGGATGAACTATACAAGCAATACCACAAAAGGAAACATCCAAACATCACTATTTTTATTTGAATCCACCACCTAATCTTTTGTGTACATAAGATTTGGTCTTAGGCTTATAATAGACCATATATTCTTTGTTTCCACCAGTTCTTTTATCTTTGATTCCACCATTTGTTTCCTTTTGATCGACTATTGCTCTTCTTTTTTTTACCTTCATAATGCCCCATTTGTGGTTGGCTTTGTTATTCTAAACGAAAAGACAAACCCTTTGCCCCTTTTCTTCAATAATTTCGTTATTAAAAACAGGGCTTTAATGAAAACAAAGCTTTGTCTGTCCTCTAAAGTAATTTTCCCATCCTAATCAATCCTTAATTCAGGAATTTGTTCTCTAATACCTTCCTTTTTACTCTATAAACTATTCAGAGAGAGATAATGGAGGTAAAGTGGGAGAAAGCTCATGTAACCTAGCCTATGAAAACCTTTTATTTACCTAAAGCAAAAAAAATAGTGCCATTTCTATTCAATAGCATAGTCATAGAGTCAACATTTGTGTACTAGAGTTTAGAACCTTTTTCAAAAAATTATCTTATCCTTTTTTCTTATTTCAACAAGGTAAACCCGGACCATTCTATGTGCCGAGTCACTAGGTTACCAGTTTGACTAGCCGACTGAGGTTTAATAACATTGTACTCAACCATATGCATATGCAGGATTGAAATCTTGCACACACAATCTCAATTACGTGTATGCATCCAAAGTCCTAACACAAGAACTTGAATTTTACATGTTAGATTGAGTTAACTAAAAAACTTATTAAAAAATGAAAAACTGAAGAAAAACACAAGAAACCCTAAAAACTAAAAATGATCAACTCAATATCAGATTAACACCACAAGGAAAAGGCATGATCATAAAACGAATCTTGAAATGTATTACATCAAGAAACTCAAGATTAACCTAGCTTCTATATATATATATCTACACCCTATTTAAGGTTTCTTGTAATTCAAAACAATTCATTATGGTAAAGATACCGTTGCTGGAGAATTTTTGAGGTGGATATATGTCTGTCAAGCTGAATCATTTTAACTCTTGCATCATTTTTTCTTTTTCTTTTTTTTCTTATACAATTAATAGCGCTCTACTATATCTGGAAGACCCCCACATCCTTTCCATTTAAAGATTGATCCTAGATTTTATCAAAATGGCAAAATACCTCGTGACTAAAATATCATGTTCATGAAAAAAAAAAAAAAAAGCACTAAAATATCTCCAAACCCACCGAAGTTAGAGTTACCTAATTATCAAAATTGCCAAATTACCCTAGAATTCTCAAAATTATCCAAAATTACAAGGTTGACCTAAATTAAGTCATAATACCATTAGAACTACTAAGGCTGCCAAATTAATCCTCAATTACATCAAACATTAATCCCCAAAACAGCTTGCAAGAATATACCAAATTATCCCCCTTCCCCCCACCCCTGTTAAAAAAAAAAAAAAAAAACAGCTTGCAAGAATTACAAAATGCTCCCAATACCTACAAGATTATCAAATTAACTTCAACTATGAAAAACTTTCTAGATTATCTCTTAAACGTGATGAAAATTTTCAAACTTTTCTTACACTCTACATATTAGCAAACACACATGAACTCCTTTAAAATGACCAAAACACCCTAAAAATCTTAATCAAAGACAACTCTTATTGCATTCCTTGATACTCTTTTCCATTTTTAATTAATTAGGGCGCCATAGATGTTGGATGACTAAACCCAAGTGTGTGCATGGCACATTTTTAGGCAAGCATCTTAAGGACATAACACTCTGCATGAAGAAAGGGTAAATGACTTGACTATGGATACACCATGAAATATTTCTAGTTGGCAAAAATTCACTTTTTGTCCACATATTCAGGGGGTATTTTTATTTTTAGTTCTTTTGTTTTCATACATTTCATTTTAGTTCTTGAGAGTTTTTACACAATATTTAATTTTGGTCTTTATCATTATTTCATTTACGGAATGCTTACATGGCACCCTTAAAGATGATTGTGGCTAATTGAATAACTAAAAAAAGTTAGTAGTTAGAATCTTATTGAAAAAAAAAAAAATCTACAAAAAGAGAAGAACCATTCCACAATTTAAAAAAAAAAAAAAAAGTACGAAAGAATTAAAATCAATTAAAAAAGAAAAAAAAACCCAACATCTAACTCTTTTTTTTTTTTGACAACCTAACATAACATACACAGTTCCCCTTATTGTGCATACTATTATGAGTAAAGACAAGCCCAAAAAGGTAAAAACACCACAAACAAAAAATGAACACCATGTTCTTGTGAGCCAAATCAAAATTCGAAAGTCCATGTTATTAAAAAAAAAAAAAAAACACACCCAGATACTTGATTTTATTAAGTAGTGAGTAGTGGCAGTTTGTTGTTCTCTTTTTTATGTGCCAGATCAAAATCTCAATCTCTCAATCTCATTTATCAATTAGTTTATCACAACAAACACATAAGACCAGCCAAACACTAAATACTACATGCTTCCTATAATGCAATGCAAATAAAATGAAGCAAAGATAGAAAATGTCCGATACAATGAACAGGATTAAATCCACACAACTGAACCAAACTACCAGTGTAAAAATACAAAGACATACTAGTTACAATCTACATGAAACATAGTTAGTAAAAAATTGTAATTTAAAATTATAATTAAGCATTTAAGAAGGAAATACTTGCAGACCTTGTATGTAGTCCTCCTATTCAGCTCAAAAATACCTCGGATTACTTAAGTAGGGGTGAGATTCAAAACCCTAGAAATCGAAGCATAAACAAGAGAAGTTAAAAGTTGCAACTCGAAGACCCAGATCGTGAAATTGAAAATTGCATACAATAGAAATTTGAAGGAAAGAGAGAAAAAGGGGGGAAACTTGCCTGAGTCGACTCATTGCATGACAAATCATCGGTGTTTTTTGAAGATCGATCTCAGAAAGTGGGACGGTGATGGTGTGTGGGTCGGCGATGGCAAGTGAGGTTGAGGATGAACGAAATTGGTGAAGGATGAGAGCTAAGAGCTGAGTGATTTCGAAATAGGGTTTTTGAGTCTGAGTGATTTCAAAATAGGGCTGAGTGATTTCGAAGGATGAGGGCAGAGTGATTTTTTTTTCTGCTATTTATACAAACCCTAGAGCTGCGGTTTTAACATGCGGCCATAGGGTTGGGCTTGAAGCCCCGTTTAGAAAACGCAGCTTGATCCTTGCCTGAAGCCGCATTTTAAACGCGCGGCTTTACACCATAATTTGGGCCGCGGTTTTAAAACGGGGCCATAGCTGGTCGCATTTGAAATGCGGCCCAACCCCAATAAACCGAGGTTGCAAAATAAGTCTATGGCCTCGTTTATAAAAAGGGGCTTCAGGTTTGGTCTTTAAGCCCCATTTAGGTCTGGTCTTTAAGCCCCGTTTTACAAAAACGGGGCTGTAGCACATCTATGGCCGTGTTTTTTAAAACGCGGCCTAGAGCCCCCGCGTTTTGTAGTGAAAGTTGATCATTTTTTACCTGGATTCATTACCCAAAATTTGTGTGTGAGTGTGGATGTAGTGCCGGATTTAGGCAGGAATGAAAAATGAGTCACCACCAAGTTTTATGATCTAGAAACCATGTATATAGCGCTCTTACATGGAAGGACTGATCTTACTATCAGAGTATTGGTTCAGAGTTTAAGTACGGCTTGGGAAGGTGTTGGCCACCTAAGATCGCCCAATCTGTGGGTCGGCTTCCATCCATTGTGTCTTACGTCTTAATCTCATTAAAGGCCTATTCAATATTGCATCTTAAACTCACACACATACTAGAATACATCTAAGCATACAACATGGTCTCTATCATCCCAAAGCCCAAGCATTCATCTATCATGACAACTCACATCAAACCTAACATACATCTATCATGCATATCATATTGTTTCATCCAAGGGCAAAAACATAAGCATGGCAAGATAAAAAATATAAAAAAGAAAAAAAAAAAGAGCGTGTTATTGCATCTAGACATCAAGAACAAACTCATCCAAACAAACATATTCATATTCATCATCAAACATATATCCCCCAATGCATGTTCATGCGAAGACATGACTTACCTTACTCCACCACAGCACTTATGCATCAATGCATGGAAATATGGATGTATGTTCATAGCTCATTAGAGGCTTAATTGAAAGGAAACCCTAATCTAACATGTTAAGGACAAACAAAACACACAAGCAAAGAAACAGAGACTTATAAGTATAAAACAAGATAAGGCAGAAGCATGTTAAATAAGAGAAACAAAGAAACAAAAGCAAAAAAGGTAGGATTAGGATTTCTAGGCACGAGTATGTGTGCGCATACATAGGGCTTGTGTACACAGAGTAGTTGTACGCGTACGCATGCAAAGAGCATGCATACACATACATACCTCAAACCCTAGCCTAGAAACAAAAACATGGAAAACAAAGCAGAAACTTAGGAACTATAAATCTAACAACCTAATGTGATTAAGGACAAAAAAATAAATAAACCTAAACTAAACAAGAATATTATAACATAAGCAAAGCAAGAAAACAAATAAAAACAGAATTCAAATAAAGAAAAAAGAGAGGAAAAGATTAGAACTTAATACTCAAACACAAAGTTTTCTAAGCTTGATTTTGACCGTTCCCCTCAGTCAAATCTATTCAATACCAAAAAAAATTGATTAACCTCAAATCTCGAAGATCAAGACCAGAAAAGGTCTCAATTAGAAGAAAACTGACTTGATGATGTTTTATGAAAAACTCCCTCTTTGATTCACTATTTTTAGTGAATTTTAGGTTTTTCTTGAGGATTTTCTGTGTGTTTTAAAAATGTGTCATGCGAGGCTTTTTATATTAAAAAAAATAGGGGTTTGGAATAGTTCCCAAATGATATGAGATTCATTCCAAACCTCAGCTTTAATGCATAAAACTTTTCTTTTATAGTTTCTAGAACCCTAGCATGTGTACGTAGGCTCATGTACGCATACGCATACATCAAACTTGCCTACGCATATCTTACGATTTTCATGACCTTTATTTGCAAAAATAGATTTATTTTGTTTATAAAAGAGTTATATTTTCCATAAAAACCTTTCCTCAAGTCACTTTTAATCTGATCGGGCCCTAAACCAACCTTGGGCTTTTGAAATTTAACATTATTGGGGAATAGGGGTTTGAGTCATAAGGGATATAAAGTACGGTGTCTATAGATGCCTATCTTTTGATTCGTGTATAGACACAACGGGGAGTCACCACCTAGTTTTTGCAATGGTCTAGGAGTCATATATATAGCATCCTTTTGAGGAAGGATCATTTTGATCTTACTACTAGAGATATGGGTTCAAAATTTTGGTACGGTTTTGGGAAGGTGTTAGGCACCCAAAACCGCCTAACCCTAGGGTTGGCCTCTCTCATTATGTCTCGTGTCTTAAGCCTATTAAAGGCATATGCAATATTATATCTATACTCACACACACATACTAGCATACATCTAAGCATACAACATGGCATCAATCATCCCAAAACCTAACCATTCATCTATCATGGTGTATCACAACCCAAGCCTATCATACATCTTTCATGCTCATTAACCAACCCTAACATCTATCATGGCAATCATCCAACCCTAGTCATACATCTATCCTAGCATTCCTACCATATCATATCTCATCCAAGGCAGCATGTTAAGACAGCAAAAGAATCATGTTATCACATGAAGCATGACAAGATCAAAACAAATATGTGATTGCATCAAGCATCCAAAGGCATATCCAAATAAGCATGTTTACATCTAGGCATGTTATCAAACAAATGCATGTGCATGTAAGTGCATGACTTACCTTAACTCACCTTACTGCATCTTAGCACTCATGGTACCAATGCATGGACATGTGAATCTATGGTCATAGCATTAAAGCAAGAAAATAAAAGAAACCCTAATTTAAACATGTGAAAAGAAAATAAACAAATAAACAATGAAGCAAAGACTTATATCTATGAAAAATGATTAAAACAGAGGCATAACATGTGAATGAAACAAAGAAACAACAGTAGAAAAACTCGGATTAGGGTTTCTGGGCATGAGTATGCGTGTGCATACATGAGCCTACATACATGACCAGATGTATACGTACGCATACCACAAGCCTTTCACCATAAATACCCAGGTGTCGCCTTCTCCTCTGCTAACCAAATCCCAAAAATAAATAAATAAACGAAAATCAAATTTCAACACCACACTAACAAGAACCAGAACCCCTAATTATCATAACACAAAGCCACAACAAGTTTTGAAAAACCGAATCCCTATGAAGCATTAGCACAAACACTTTCTGTTCCACAAGAAAAAAAGAATAAAATTGGAACCACACCAGAACAAATGTGTTGCCAATGTTGTAGTGAATGAAAATATTAACAAAGAAAAAGAGGAACAAAACAATGACATAGAATTAGGGTTTTGTTTGATACTTACCTTTAACAAAATCAAAACAATTTGATACTTTAAGAGACATTCAGCGGTGAGTAAATGAGGATGCCGCAGGAATGGTAGTGAGATTGACAGGTATGGCAATCCATTTGAGAAGAAGAATTCTAGGTTTTTTTTTTTTTTTTTGGTCGATTTTATAACCTATTTTACTAGTAGCATGTTTCCACTAAACTTAAACTAATAGTCAAAATTAAAATAAAACTATTTTAATAAATGTGTTACATCCACAACATTTTCACAATAATCTTATAATAAATCATAGGTGATTATTTTTAATGGTTGAGATTTGCTTGGGTATTGTGCGTGCCCAAAACGAGATTGACAGGCTGACTCGCTCTTAGGCTCACAATCTATTTGTGATGTGGGTTTTGGGTTTCCTACCTTAGGTGATTCCAGCCCAGAGACTTGACCCAATCTCACCAACCTTGGTGTTCCTTCCCTCTCCATTTATTGACTATGCTACTCTCAACTCTAAGCTTCCTTCGGAACCTTTCAACAAATTTCTCCCTTCCTTTATTTCTCATATTTATAACCCAAAAGTTGGTGGGGGGTTATGATTACTCTCATTGTTAGGGAGAGAGGGGGTCCAATGTCGTTAACCTTAAGTGGGAGTTTAATTGGGAGTGGGGTGTGGTAGGAGTGGCATTGGAACTGGATCGCTCTTTTGTATATATGCTCAGTAGTAATATTTCCCAGGGTACTACCAGGCACCTGAAAGTCAACACCCCGAGCAATTGTCTTATTGCTCGGGGAAGTGGTTTACCAAGTAAAGTCCAAGTGGTGAAGCTAGGTGCGTGTCAACTAAGACTATTTGCTTGTTGAGCTTTAAGATAGTGTGAGACTTGATCTTGTAGCTATTTTGGGTTTGGGCTTGGGCCTCAGGTAGAAAAGGTTTGATGTCATTGGGCCGCACTCTAGAGTCAAAGCCCAAGTCCCAAGTGGGACTAGGTATCTCTGTGTCGTACATTAGCCCCCCTTTGATTCGTGCTCGACTCTAGGGATGAATCAAGGAATCCAAGTTACAACAGTTACCCAAGAAGCTTTATGGGTGGGTATTGGACAGTTCAGAAGCTCATTAATGTGCTCTCAAAAGGCGTGTTGTACCTGGCCATCTGGCTCAGCTGTCATCATTACCTGACAGTTTGTGAACTAAGGCGACACGCGTGTCAGTTACCATAGGCATTTGTAAGGTTTTCTCTTATTTAAGTAATTTCTTTCCTTTAGTATATTTGCTTATGTCACCGATTTGTTTGATTAAGGTTTAATATAAAATCTAAAATTTGAATTTAGATGAGAAAGTCAAGAATCATGAGGTAGAGCTTAGTCAAGCTAGAACTCAAATAGAGAGGATGTCTAGTGCAAAGCCTGATGAGGTATTGAGTGCTCAAAAGCCTAGTTCTGATAAAATTGACTTAGGATATGCTGTTTCCTCTAGCCCCTCCTCTTCCACGACTTCTAGATCAAAGACTATCTTTATGCTCCAATCTGAGAAAGGTGATAAAGGTATGAGATTCAAAACTAATTTGTCTAATTCTAAATTCTTTGTTAGACCTCATGTTTGTTACCTTTGTGGTGTTTTTGGAGACATTCGTCCTAATTGCTTGAAGTTGTATCCTCAAAAGCAAGTGTCCAAATGATCATAGGTTTCCTTTCAAGGACCTACACCTTCATTTGGAGAGTTATTAAAAGCTTTCAGCTTTTTAACTCAATTTTAGGAGAATTATAATTCTTCTATGTCCTTTAGTAGACAAACTAGGACACGTGTCTTTTCATCTTCTTAGCTAAAGACTTGTGCTGTGTGGGTGAGAAAGGAGCCTAAGACATAATTGACTTTTCTGTTTGTCCTCTGCTTTAATTCTTTCTATCTAAAGTAGGACTCTCTTTGTTTGATTTCTTATTTATTTTTGGAATTATGCTTTCATGCATCTACATCTTTCTTTCATACTTTCATGTTGTTTGTCTGTTTTTTTTTTTTCAAAATAATAAAAAAAGGGAAAAACTAGAAAAATACAAAAATAGTGTGTGTTTGTGTATATTGGTACTTGTGTACCTTGGATGACAATTGAAACAAAGTTTTCTAAACTTTGTATCTTTTGTACCTTTAATGAGCATCTCTATGCACAACTAAGCAAGTAAGCTTTGTGGCTCGTGTTTGTGATGAGTGAGATTATGCAATCTTCTGTACTTAACACTCATATCAATCTTTTTGATGAGTAGGACTAGAAAATCCTAAGAGAAAGACATAGATAACCATCTCACTATTGTTGCTCGCCAATCATGAAATGACATTTGTATGCTTCAGCATAGCAAAAGTGCAATGTCAATGACATTTGTATGCTTCAGCATAGAAAAAAAGTAATGTCAAAAGTTTAACATAATTGGGTATTTCTTTTCTCTCACTTAAATGCACATGCATGATATGCTTAATAAAAGAAAAATATGCAAAGAAAAGTAAAAGCAAAAAGAATCAAAATGCTTTATATATAATTGCAAGCATGTTTCTAGAAGATTAGTGAGTAAATTTGATTTTCTCATATCTCAAATCGTCATAACATGAGACACTTATGTAATCTTGAGATGTTTTTTATACACAACACGCAAAATTGTCACTAATCTTGAGATGTCTTAAAATGTTTTGATACATATGCAAGTACAATGTGATTTAGCTATAACAAGGAATACATGTGTTAATGTATGCTCACTAAATTGTCTTGACTTATTTTTAAAATAGAAAATTGGTTAGACTTGTTTAGTGTGTGTGTGTGTGTATGTGTTTTGGATCTAAATGCTTGACATTTTTTTGTTGAAAGATGTTTTTGTGAGCTTAACATGTTGTTTGGATCTTTAGTTGAGCAGCTTGCTTGATCCATTCATCTCTATGTGTTTTTCCTCTCTTTGAAAAACTACTTTTTATCAAGCTCGACAGCTTCTCGACAGATCCTCAATAGATAAGCTATTTATCAAGACCTTTGATCTTCTTTTCTCAATAGAAGATAACATAATCTCGATCCATTGAAACTTTTGAGAATTTGTCTCGATAGCTTCTTGATAGATTCTTGATCCATCAAGAAACTTTCTGTCTACTCGATAACTGCTCGATCCATCGAGGTTGGCTTCTGCTTGATAGCTGCTCGACAGCTTCTCAATTTGTTGAGATCTTCTTGCATGCATTGTTTTTTACATGTTTTGGATCTTTCTTTTATCTTGGCATCCATAACATCTTGTTTCATTACATTCATGCATCTATATGGATTCCTTGTGCCCCCTTGATCATCTTTGATCATCTTTATTTTTCTCGAGTGAAGTTTTGTAGCTTCTTGTACCCTTTGTCAATCATGACAAAAATGGGGAGAAAATGTGGTTTCTTTTTAAGATTCTACATGTTAGGTGGAGAATTATATGCCTTTGTAAGAGGGAGTTATGTTTCATCTTGTTAGGGGGAGTGTTTACCTCCTTATTGTTTTAAGAGCTTCTTTTAGCTTCTTGTACACTGGTTTTGTGACCATGTTTACATATATTGTACTTATCTTTGATATATATATATATATGATGTATGTCTTCTTCACCTATCTCTCCATGTAATATTTCTTTTCTCTCTTTATACACGTTTCTTATTATGTATGTAATCTTTTATTTTTGTTTCACACTAAGATGCTGTGATGAGTTTTGTTTATAGTGTTTCAGAAATATAGGTTGTCAAAGTCTTCCATGCCATGAACTCACTTCTTGTAAAGTATTTTAAGAGTTTATGTTAAGGTAGATTTTATTGTATCCAACAAGTGAGTATGAGTTGAGTGATTTATGACTTTTCTCATATTTTATTTGTTTGTTGTGGTTTTGTCACAGATTGCCAAAGGGAGAGATTGTTAGGACATATGTGGATCATGTTAAGAACATATGTCATTTTGAAATTGGATAATCCTTTGACAAAATGCATTTTACTTGTAATTTGATAGATCTAGGATGTGTTTAATATTTTAAAGAATAAGAGTTCAAGTCTAGTATTGAAGTCATGCAATTCTGTCCAAGAAACAAGTGAAGAAGGGCTACTCATTAAATCTGGACAGATTTCCAACAGATAGCTCGATAGATGTATCTACCGAGGTCTCAACAGTTGTCGATAAGTAATATCTATCGAGGTTTAATGAAGAAAGATAGACAGAAGCTCGATAGAAATATCTATTAAGATCTACAAAATTTAGATTTTTAGATCTGATTTTCAGCCCACGCTGACATGTATCTGTTTAGGTTTTTTTTTTCTCACAACCCTAGACATATATAAGGTTTATTTTAAAAGCCGTCACATATGAAAATACAATGGAGAACCCATGGAAAAAGTAACCGAGTGCCTTATTCTCTTTAAAAGAAGCTACTACATCTTTACGCCTTAAGGTTTTGTAACCAAGTGCTTCTTAATCTTCATTATTGATAAAGTGAAGAACTTTGTAGCCAACAATCTTTTTCAAGTTGGTGTGTTAGTCATGTACTGGGAACTGTGCATCTTTAGTTAGTCGCATACTTGGATCCATGCAAAAAGGGTAGCGTTCATATATTGAATAGTTTAGAGGTTTTGAAGCAGTAGAAGGTTTCTGCTTTAAATTCATTTACGAGGAATGTAGAGTCTAGGGACAAAAGTTTTGTACTAGATTTGAAACTTCTCTTTATTATAGTGGATTGCTTTTTGGGAAGGTTTCCCCCCAGGTTTTTTACTGTGAAACTAGTTTGTTTCATTGGTTTTCCAAGGTCATTATATCTTCTCTTATTTATTTTTTCACTGTGCATGATATTAATATGATATTAATGTTAGTTTGTTTTAACAAGGTTTATTCATAATAAATCTAATTAACAACTTGAGTTTAAAATTTATTATTTCTATCAACTAGGATCTAAATTCCTAACAACCTCAAGTTGTATTGTAATGTTTTGTTATTTGCTTGACCAATTCACATGTATGACAATTCTGCGTCAAATGTACATAAGCTATTGACGTTGTAGGCATTAATGAAATTTCCTATTGGAGTTCCCTTATAGGAAAAGTTGTGGGTTGTATACCATGAGGTGTTGACAGAAAATGACTTTTAAATTTGATCATATTTTACATTGATTCTTTTCTCAGAATATGCATGAGAGAGACTTACTTGATGGAGATTGTGTTAGGATTAGTACCTTTAAATCCTATTGTATGATTCTATGTATTAAATTATGTATGACTTAATGTTGTAATTAATAAAGTTGTTTATTATTATATAAAATAATAATAACATGAATATTTGGAAATTATCATATAGTCCATGAGATGCATAGTATATGATTTATGTGAAAAGTCACAGAAAATATAAATCACAAGTTTTTTATAAACTCAAAATTATAGTTCATAGTCAATGATGAAATTGGGCATTTTATTTGCAAAGACTATAACATATCAAATAAGATGATCTGTTTTGATCATAGAAGTGGAGACTTCTAGTTGGTATGTTGATATGTTTTAAGAGTTAAGACATATTGAACTGAACCGCTATGAAATTTATTATTCTTCTAATGACTGTCAAATGAATAATAAATCTCACGGTTTCTATTTGCATGAACTCTTAATTCTGAGAGAATAATGGACCTGATTATGAGGTGTAAGTTACTTTGTTATGTCAGGAGTGAGATCTAAAGTCACGATCAAAACCTCAGTATGTTGGGCAGTCACATTTAGTGTTGATAGAATATATATTCTCAAGATGAAATTTATAATCTCTTAACGGATGTATACAATATTCCCTTGAGATAAGTTTAAGAGGTTTGATTATTCAGAGTGTTAGGCCTAATCACTTTAGTAAGGAGTTACTAAAGTATAAATTTATGAAATTGGATTTCATAAATATAAGATGAATAACATAAAAGACTAAACCGGGTACTCAAGGATTAAAATGTAGTAATCTTCAAAGTCGCAACCTACATTCATGACTTTGTATTATTACGAATATTTTATAAAGAGGTTTTATGTATAATAATGTCTTGGGATATAATTTATTAATAAGGCTTAGAGTACAATTATATTTATATAGTGGTATTAAATATAATTAATTGTAACTTTGGACTTGTCAAGAGTTGACAAAAAAGTCTAATGCCCATTGGAACTAGTGTCTTATTGGTCTTTTTTAGTCCCACTCTAAGCCACACACTAAAGCTCAATTGGAAAGGCCCAATAGGCCAACCCAATTAGATAATCAGTTAGTTATAATGGGACATTATCTTAGTCAATGAGATACATAGTATGTGATTTATGTGAAAGGTCACAGAAGATATAAATCATAAGTTTTTTGTAAACTCAGAATTTTAGTTTGTAGTTGGTGATGAAATTTGGCTTTTTATTTGTGAAGAGTATAACATTTCAACTAAGATGATTTGTCTTGGTCATGGAAGTGGAGACTTCTAGTTGATATATTTTAGGAGTTAAGACACATTGAACTGGATCACTGTGAGATATAAAATATTCTCTTGAGATAAGTTTAATGGGTTTGGTTATTTAGAGTGTTGGGTCCAACCACTTTAATAAGGAGTTACTAAAGTATATATTTATGGAATTAGATTTCATAAATATATGATTAATAATATAAAGGATTAAGATGTAGTAATCTTCAAAGTGGCAATCAACATTTATGACTTTGTATTACTACGAATATTTTAATGAATGGGGTATATGTATAATAAAGTCTTGGGATATAATTTATTAATAAGGCCTAGAATGCAATTATATTCTTATAGTGGTATTGAATATAATTAATGGTAACTTTGAACTTGTCAAGAGTTGACAAAAAAGCCTAAGGCCCATTGGAGCTAGAGTTTTATTTGTTTCCTTTGGTCACATCTCAAGCCACAAACAAAAGCCCAATTGGGTAGGCCCAAAAGGCTAACCTAATTAGATAATCAGTTTTTATTTAATAAGAGTTATTAAATAAAGAAACTATTGAGGTGGTGATAATGTACGTATGATGAAAAGAAAATAAATTAGTTTTTCTCCACAAGGAGAAGAAAAAGGTTTTTTCTTTGAGAATCAATGTACAAAAAGACTAATTGAGAGACCACACTTCTTAGGTACCATGTGGAATTGAGATGAAGATTAAAGGTATTCTCAAGTTTTGGTTTTGAATTTCACTGCATCAAGGTACGCTTCTTATTCTTTGTTCTAGAATTCAAGGATAAATGTTATCTCTCATGAATGAAGTAGATCCATGATTGTTGCTTCCGTTGTGTGTTTTGTATAAGATACAAAACCAAATTTTTCAATAGTTACCACCTTCATGGTCCTGGGAATCGAGAAATTCCCCATCATCACTCATAGAATCTACCGATTGTTTTAGAACCTCCAATTGATTGTATCTAATACACAAGTGCAAATCAGTCTTTTCCCCATCAAGCATAACTCTAGTTGAACTAGGTTGTGCAACAATCAACTCCCTTACAACCTCAACTCGTCCTCTCATGGCTACATAGTGTAGAGGAATTCTCCCATCTTGATCATGAATTAAGCATGCGTTGTCATTTACATGTAATAGTGCTCGAGTGATCTCTATGTGGCCCTTAGCGAAAGCTAAATGAAGGGGGCATCATTTTAGGGAGTCCAACTCACCCGCAAGTTGGGGTTTTAGAAGTAAGAGAGCTTTACTAAAATCAAGATGGCCAACTAAAGTTGATATGTGTAATGGAGTTTCGCCTAGATTAGTCAATGAAATTTTATTAAGGAGGCGTGGGTCTTTATGCATCAAACTATTCAATGTGATTGTACATCCACTCATTGATGCATTGTAGAGTTCTGTTATATCATCTTCTTCACAACTTAAGTCCATTCTCTCTCCACACCTTAAGTCCATTCTCTCTCTCTCTCTCTCTCTCTCTCTCTCTCGGGGTGAGGGTGTTTATGTGTTGGGTACAAAGCACCGTGTGGATCCAACCCACATGCCTTGTCAAAGCTCATTTATGAGCTTGCCTCCAAAAGTCTTCAAGTAAGTGATGTATGAGACCTGACTTAAGCGTGTTGGACACGCTAAAAAAAAAAAAAAAACCTAAGGTCATTCGGCCTCATGAGAAAAGCTGAAGCAAGAGAGCCATATTCGGCCATTGTGGTGTGAGTTCCAGAGAAAGCAAGACAAAAACATAGAGAGAGCTTCAACTTAAAAGGTGCAGTCCAAATGAAGAGACAGAGAGAAACACAGTAAGAGTGTGAGAGAGTGAAAAAGAAAAAGGAAACATTTTTCTTTACTCAAGTTACGCACAAGAAAGATAAATTAGTGGAGTTCTTATGGAGTTTTTGAGTGCTACTACAATGGAGAGTTGGAGTATTTAGAGGAAGATTTTGCTATTGGTTTTGTGGTGAAATTATATTTACTCCTTGAGATTTATTTGTTGTATATCCAATTTATTGTAGACTCAACTTTAGCATAAATTTGATAGTTGTAATCTCTATTTCATAGTGGATATTTTTCGGAGTTGCCCTGTGGTTTTTCTCTCTACACTGAAGGGCTTTCCACGTATGATTTGATGCTTGTGTGGTTTTGTTTATATGGTGCTTACTGATTTTTTTTCCCATAATATTACTATTGCTTGGTAGTTATATATTTTAATTCACACATAGACATTGAGTTATATAATATGATAATTTTATGTCTACGTCAAGGAAAATTCATAGGTACTTCTAGAGTACAGAAAAATTGTGCTCCTTCCTTTCATATTCGTGGTGGACCTTACCATGAATTTAATGAATGAATCCTATTACGAATGTGGAAGGAATGAACACCATTCTCCATGCTCCATGCTTAAGGAATATCTAATAATTAATAATGTCTCTTTTGCTCTTCATGGATGAACAAGATTAATCAACCTTGATCACTTTGGGATACTCAGTCTCTATGACATTGCAGAAATGGTTAAACAATACCTAAGTGAATTCTATTCTTGAATGAACATACATTGCAAAAAAGATTGCTATTAGCGACAGCCAGAGTTCGTCGCAACAACACAGAAAGCTGTCATAGATTAGTAGTGTTGATGACAAAAGCCTTATTGGTAATACTATATTATTGGCAAGGCCATTGCTAACACTCATTTTCGACAACAAAACTCTATCGTAAGTACTTGATAATTGTTGTCGTAAATTCAACTTCATACGAGAAAGTTGGAAGACCAAATACCTTTTGCGACAACCTAAGGCCATTGTTAATGCATAGTTTCAACGGCTAAATGCCGTCATAATTACTTTGTTTTTCATCGACAACACAACTTCAT
The DNA here is from genome assembly GCA_030445155.1 of Quercus variabilis. NCBI lineage: Eukaryota > Viridiplantae > Streptophyta > Magnoliopsida > Fagales > Fagaceae > Quercus > Quercus variabilis. Next base: position 8,834,077 of record CP129449.1, read on the forward strand.
ACAAGGAAGTCAGACGACCAAATACTTCCTACAACAAACTAAGCAGTCAAGAGACTTTAATACAAAGTCCTTGGAAAAATAAGATGGAAGGTGGTGGTAATGAGTTTAATACTTACATAGGTTACACCTGTGACTTATACTCAAACATTAACTTTAGTTTGTTTATTTTTTATGAAATTTTGTTTATTTTAGTTTTTGAAGGACTTTTTTGGATTATGTGATTTGTCAATTTGGTTAGACTAAATAAAAAGTTACACTCTTAAGTTGATTTGTCAATTTGGCTAGACTAAATTGCAATTTACACTTAAATTTGAGAAATTTGAATTTTATCTTTTAAAGTTTCAAAATTTTGGATTTACACCCCTAACATTGCATAATGTTTGCAAAAATACCCCTTTGCCCCTATTCATGAATAAGGCAACCGTTAAGGGCATATTTGGTAGAATGTAATAAACACTGTAATGTAATAGTTATTCCTATGATTTAACTATTCTTTAATTTGATTATACTTTTATTATAAGGAATAGTCATTCTTTATTAATAGTTATTCTTCAAAATGAGGAATAATCATTCCTCTTTAAAAGAGTCGTACTAGCTATTCCTTAACAAGTGTAATAATTTCCAAAATTAATATACTTCCAAATAAACAAACTTTCTATATACATTTAACAATTATAAAAATAAAAAATCATAAAAAATAACTCAAATCTCTCTCAAATTTAATAAATATTATTTTTAAGGAAATACAATTGTATGAGTAAGATATTTCCTAAAGTAAATCTTTAAATTTTATACTAATGTTATAACTCACAACCAAACTTATGAATATGTTTAATTATTATATTGCAACACATTTTATTCCTAGCAATAAAGATTACAATTTTTGTTATAATCCTCGTTCAATGTACCAAACATGTTCTAAATGTCACGTTACCTAAGAATGATATGGTTTTAAATATATCAATTAAATCTTGGAATTGTAGTTTATGGAGACACCATCATATTTAACTTCAATTAAATCTTGAATAGTATTTCCAACAATCTTGATTATATAATTTTTTACTTTCTTAATCAATTCAATCTTCTTTGCTTTTGATCTTCAAGCCAAAAATTAACAAATCCGTCTTCTTTTCCACTTATTTCAAATCAATGTTTAATTTCAATAAGAAAGAACCAACTTATTCCACACGTAATTTCCAATAACCACAAAAATGCAAGAACGTATGCTGGCATGAATTCAAACTTTATAGTAACTAGACTAATGGCCGCATTGACTGGAGTCATGAGACTCCAGTCAATACGGCAATCAGTCTAATTTTCCATTGCATAGACTCATGCAATGGAAAATTAGCTTGCTTTGATCGGTACGTAGATGATGACACAATGAAAAATCTAAAAATCTTCCAGAGAAGCAATATTTCTTTGATAGTAATAGGATATTAGGATCTTGACTTGAAGTTTAGTAGCTAACCCATGATTGGGGCTAGGTGAGTTTGGTCCACATTGCAATTGCATGGGTGGTTCCCCTTCCTTGACAGGTCGCCGGTAATCAATTTGTCTTCACTGAACAATCGAAGGACCGCGACTTTTAGCAAGTAGCAATTAAAGCTGTTGCTATATGAAAGGACCAATAATTCTACTCGGTCACTATCAAATTTTTAATACTCAACCGAATTTTAATTTCAAGTACTATATCTTCTCTAATATATAAGGATAATACTAAATCTAAAAGTTTAAACCTATATAGATTTTGACCCAATAATATTTTCTAATCGACTAAATCTTGTGGTAATTATCCAATATGGGTTACCATATTAGTCCCGCATGAATTTTCCAACAAAATGTGCTAGACGCTGCTGCATTAGGAGGAAAATCCAACCAACAAAAAAAAATCCAAGATGCTTTTACACTGGACTAATCTTCTTCAGCTTTTTATTACTTAGTAGCTTAATATCCTTAATCCTTGCAACTTCCATTGTTATTGTATCCTCTATTCCGATGCAACCCAATTACATTTTATCATTCACTCACTCTTGTGGTAATTATCTAATGTGAAATTTTTAACAGTTAACAAACTACATTACTCCTACGTGAATATTCTAGCAAAATGTTGTTGTATATATAGGTATATACATGGATAGGTTGTAATAATGATGATGTTTGAGTTTGGAGAATATTGTTTCATAAAGTGAAAATTCAAGTTTTGAAATTTTTTAAGTGAAAATTCAAAATTTAGTATTTTCGATTGGTTAAAGCTTTGGCTCGTTCAATCAAAATGATAAGAAAATAATCCTAGAGCCTCTGGATGAATCAATTGATATTCAATTCCTGTTCAATTGATCGGAAAGAGCACTTGATCAATTGAAATGAACTCTCGATTGATCTAAAGTCATAAAATAGGATTTTCAATAGAATTTTCAGGTGACTATTCAGAGAGTTTGAAGAGGTTTCAAGCTTTATGAACGGTTTTATGAAACATTTTAACTCTCTATACGTGCTATTTGATGAAATATAAACCTATTGGTATAAATAGAGGCTTCTGTTCACTTGAAAAATAAGTTAGAGAGAAACACGAGAAATTCTGTGGTCATTCTCCAGAATTGCTATCTGTAGAACCCAACATCTTGATTCTATCCTAGGGACAAATTTATGATAACTCTTTAGCAACAATAATGTGAGGGGCAAATATTGTCTAGGAAAAAGGATATTGATGGAAAATTTAGACCCCTTAAACACACAGATTGTGTAGCCTAGATTAATTAGCCAAGTTATTACTTAGTCAAATTATGCAATTCTAGGTTAAAGCAATCAAATAATCATATCAAGATATAAAGCAGCGGAAAATAAATAAACACAAGATATGATCACCCAGGAAACCACTTGGTAAAAACCTGGGGAGGATTTGACCTACTGATCCTCAAGGCATAACAGAATTCACTATGAAAGAATTGAAGTTCTTACAAAAGTATAGTCCTCGCTCTACTTCCTAATGCTACCCACCAGTAAAACTTCCTGACACGACCACGCGCAGGCTCCGAATCCATGGACTACTTCTTTCTTGAATTCTTCAATCAGCTATAAGCACCCCGCTTGCTTTTCCTTTAAGTTCCAATGGTTGCAACAGTAATGATCTTCAAGATGTTGAAATCATCTCTACCTTGAAAACCCTAAGTTTTGTGTAAAGGAAGTCTTCTCAAAGATCTCACACGAGATTCACACAAAACAGCAATATATGAGCAACAAAGCAATATGGACAACCTCCAAAAACGTGGCTAGGGTTTAGTTTATATACCTAGGGTAAAAACACAAAACCCTAAACGTTTAATGAAGTAGGCCTGAGTTGGAAATTCTGCAGAAAATTCAACCTGTGCGATTTTCGATCGATCGAGTCTATTCTTCGATCGATCAAGCCAGGCCGAAAGTCCCAAGTACTTCATCAGCCACTCGATTCCAACTTTACAATATTAAACCAACTTTGAGCGAGTCTAAACAAGATTAAATACAATGTTTTGATCATGGTTTGCCAACATTACAAATTAGAGTTCTAAATACATAAAATCCTAAGACCTTAGAACCTAACAAACTCCCCCTTTGACAATCCCTAACAAAACCCTAATTAACAGCTCAAAGTTTTACAAATAAAAAGCCCTTTACAAAGGTAATGCTCATAAAATCAAATTCAGCCTAACTACTATCCATCAGTTGCAAGTGTAGACAGCAGCTTAGTTGAATCAACCTGTATATTCCTGAAATACTCAACAAACGCATAAACGCATGTGTGACAGAAAAGAGTAAAACAACAAGTATAACATTCTTGTAAGATTCACACAACACAAACTAAAGACATATAAGAATGATCAAGTCATAAATATAAATCAATACGCAGTGAATCATAAAGCAACAAGAATCAATAAAAAATAAATGTATATCAATCAATGTTACTCCCCCTAACATGAATATCCCCAAAAAACCCAAAAAAAATATACAAAGTAAAACACCTAGATACAATCTAAAAAAAATCTCCCCCTAACTACAAAAACTCCCCTACAAGTCAAAACTCCACTCCCCCTTTTTGTGACGAAATGCCAAAGAGCAATCACAAGTTGCCATCAAAAGAAGGTGATGAGGGTGAATGAAGACGCGCTAAATCAACTCAGAGAGCACGAATCTCATCCAGCAAATCCACCAAAATCTGACCATAAGCCGCCTGAACGGTCATGATAGTCTCCAAAGTACGACGAACATCGAAGTTGGCTGAAGGAGGTGGAGGAATATCAGCAGCAGCAGTATCATCACCAACTGGATCAGGAATATCCTCACCAGCAAGACCTGTAGAAGAAGAAGGAGGAGGAGGTACGCTACTAGAGGGCTCAGACCTAGGGTGTTTAGAACCAGCTCGAAGATGAGCGGCCCTCTGTCTAAGAAAAGACGCACCTATAGGAGCTATCACATGAACATGCTCAGAGGAAGGAAAGCCACTAAGATCAAGATAAAGAAGAATCCTATGAATGAAAATAGGATGTACAAGAGCATGTGAAGAGGATGAACTCCTATAAACATTGTTCAAAGAATGAAGAAAAAGATGAGGAAAACTGATAGAAGCATCAGTAACTAAGGCATACAAAAATACACACCTCTCAAGAGGAATGGTGTGCACATGAGAAATGGGCCAGATAGAATGACAAGCTATCCTAAAGAAAAGATAATGTAACCCGGAGAGCTTAGCAGAAGTGATCCGAGGATCGGAACCCCACTGGACAGTAGTACTAGTGATGTAAGACAAAACATCGCTCAGCTCAGGAGACTTATCATATGGATAGACAGGATGCCGGACCAATGGTACCCCTAGAGCATCAGCCACTACCTGAGGAGTAATGGAGTACTCTACGCCTCGTATCCAACTCTTTACTAAAGTGTTGGAATCATAGATGCGGATAGAGATGTTCGAATAGAACTCTCTAATCAAGGCAGAAGGTGGAGGAGAATTAGAAACATCCACCAGAGGTAACCAGCCTCGACGCTCAAAATTTGCCCTAATGGCAGGATCGAGTTCATCTAACAACACAGAACGCTCAGCCCATATCCGTCTCCTAAGGTTAAGCTTATAAAAAATCTCTTGGTTTTTCTCACTCGGAAACTTCTCACGGTCAAAGGAAGGAGGGGATGGAGAAGAAGAATGAATAGACCTACAGGCTCTAGTTTTCCTAGGCATGATGCTAAGGAAAGGACAGAGACACAAAAAGAAAACAAAAAAAAAATACAAAAAAAAAACAAAAAAACAAAACCAAAGGCAAACTGCAAGTTAGAACAAAAAAAAAAAAATAGAATTAAAATCTATATGATGCATGAGCAGATACAATGCCATGATGCATGTACTAATACAGTGAGCAATTAAGTTCAATTGAGATTAAATTGACAAAATTGGATTGAGCAGGGAATTTTCTTAACAAAAACCCCAAAAATTTAACATCAACTGAAAAATTTTTAAAAACAAAATGATGAATTGAGCAACACAAACCACAACACATAGATTATAATGCTTAATTTCATCAATACAACAAGCCAATTTCATCAAATTCTACTCAATTTAACAAAATCCCCAAATCGGATCAATTAGAAAACCCTAGATTTTTCAATTTCACACCAAACTCAAAATTGATCAAATTAAACTATTTAGATCATGTCTATAACATTTCCCCACAAAAACCCAATGATCAATTGCATAAAATATGGCATGAGTCAAAAGAAAAATCCAAATATGCAAAGTGCGAAAATCGCCCCTTAAAAGCATGAATTTATGCATGAAATTATGAAAAATAAATGAAAAGGAAGGGTAAAAGTGTCTTACCGGATAGAGGAGAGAGAGATTTTGCAAAAACTTCAGAAGAAAACGACAAAAATCACAAATTGAGCTTGCCAACATGGAGAGAGGAAAAAAGTTTGAAAAGTATTTGAAATAGGAACTTTGAAAAAGTCAGAAAAGAACCTTTTAAAAACCTTTTTCACGATATTCGATCGATCGAATGTGACAGACATTTTAGAACAAACTAAGGCACTTTTTCGATCGATCGAAAAACAGGCTGGATCGATCGAAATGGGCAGAGGCTCACTAAATTTTGAGAAAAAATCCAGTTTTGAAAGACACAAACCGAAATTTTTAAAACAACTCCTCAAAGCATTAAATTGTAAAAACAACATGCATGAGTATGAGATGGAATGATTTTTCAAAAACCCAAAATTTGAAACCCAATTTTCTCAAAAACTAATTTCAATCATTCTTCCATTGAATTTTCTCAAGCAACAAAAATGTTGTGCACAAATCTCAAGATATTTTCAAACTTGGTTGGTCAGACCAAAAACACAAACACACTAGCATGTACAGTGTTTAACAAAGAGTAACTTGTGTAGTGTGTGATACTAGAAAAACTTGAGATACATGTGAGGTGATATGTGAATAGCAATCAAACACAAAGTCTACACAATTCATCACATAGAATTTAAAAGAGACTATCACCTAAAGAGTTACATCCTATAACTCCCACATCTCCTAGAACAAAAGCTTGCAATTATGTAAGTTTCTTGCATTTTTGCCTCTTATTTGTATGAGATGACATTCAGCCTAATAGTACACACCGGTTTGAATTAAGTGAATTGGCATCAAGCCTAATAGTACACACCAGTTTTAATTTAATTTGAGGCTACACCTTATGTTCTTTTTGTGCATGTGCTACACTTTCTCGAGCATAAAATCTTATGATATGCACTAAGGTGTTCATGATTGGCTAGTGAACAGTGGTGAGATGGTTATTTATGCCTTTCTCAAAAGAATCAAGTCCGATAGTTAAATAACATATGACTTCATGATTAAGACAAAGAGATCAAAAACCATACACATCTTGCTCATCAAAGTTAAACAAGGTACACAGACCATGATATGTGTCAAAAGATAGACCAACCTTGCTTTTCAAAAATCAAGACAAATAGTGTCTAACATAATATTTTCTTTCTCCTTTTTTTTTTTTTTTTAATTTTTATTAAAAAAGAAAATAGATACATCCTAGAATGAAATGCATGAATGTAATGCAATGCAAGTCCTAGAACAAAAACAACAAAAAGACACAAACCAAAGAACAATGGTCACCAAAGAATAGGGCCATTAAGCACAAGGACCATGTCAGAAAGACTCAGTTAGTTCGAGTCTTTTGCATCCAAGACCTTTTAGGTGCACCACGAGCATTGAAGTTCTTATTCACATTCGAGTGATTCCCAACTCCAGGATTGGAATAAAGGTTTAACACCTTTACCAATTCACCAATTAGTGCCATAGGATCTTGTGCTTGAGGCACATGCATTTTTGGTTTAGTTGCTCTCTTATCAGGTTGACGCTTGTAACAATTAGGACGAATGTGTCCAGACTTACCATAATAATGACAAACCCAAGCAGGTTTACCATGCATCTTGTCCTTAGATTTGGTAGGCTCCTTAGGTTTAGATTCTCTTAAGTCTACCCTAATCTTCTTAGGTGGTGAAACTTCTACAGGTTTAGCTACCTCACTCACAGGTGGTTTGATAGTTTCACTCACAACCTCACTCACAGAAGGTTCAGAAGAAGAAGCAGGAACAAAATTTGTGGAATGAGGAGTAGAGTAAAAAATGCTTTCAACATATCCCAAACCAGATTTATCCACAGGATACTTTTGAACATTCAACATGTGATCAAGTTTAGAACTATCAGATCTAGCAATAGATAAATCATGTTCTAAAGTTCTAACTTTATCAAGCAAAAGCATGTTCTCAGACTTAACATTATTCAAAAGCTCATTAGCATCAAACAATTTAACAAGCAAATTTTTCTTTTCAAGCTCCAAAGAGTCAATTTTCTTTAGGCCAAGATCAACTTTCATAGCATCCTTTGCAACAATTTTGCAAAGTTTGTTATAGGCCTCTTGAAGATCTGCATTTTCAGAGAGTTCCCCATCAGAAGGGTTCTCTTCAGCAGATACGCTTTCACTGACCATAGCAGTAGCTGTGAAAGCAATGAAGTTTCCATCCTCGTCACCACCGGACTCATCATCAGAAACCTCATTATCACTAAGGGTTACAGCCATAGCTTTACCCTTAGTCTTCAAGAATGTAAGACATTCAGATTTCATATGACCATACCTTTGACAGCCAAAACACTGAGGACCCAAAAAATTATTTGAAGATTGACCAACTCTATCATTTGGTTTTTCAAAATTATTTACCTTAGTGAGATCATTCTTTCTAAAATTTCTAGGTTCAGCAGTGTTGGTACCTCTTGCCTTTCTATTTCTATTCCTAAGAAAGTTCTTAAAGTTTTTAGCAAGATAGGCAATCTCTGTAGCAGAGAGCTCATCATCAAATCCACCACTATCAACATCATCAACTGACTTAAGAGCCATTGATTTGGATTTGTTTACTTTAGGTAGGTCAGACTCATAGGATTAGAGAGATCCTACAAGTTCATCTACAGGGATGGAGTCCACATCCTTACTTTCAGTAATGACAGTCACTTTGGGTCTAAAATCTTCAGTTAAAGATCTAAGAATCTTCCTAACAATTTTAGGTTGATCATAGATTTCACTCAAATTAAAAGCCGAATTGACAATATCATTTAGTTTGGCATAAAATTCATCAAAGGATTCATCATCAGACATCCTAATACTCTCAAACCTAGAAGTCAATTGTTGCAATTTATTAATCTTAACTGCCTTTGTGCCTTCATGCACAGTTTGGAGGATTTTCCAAGCAATATGAGCAACCTCAACATTAGAGATCCTCTTAAATTCCTCCATAGAAACAGCATTGAAGATGGCATTCATAGTTTTGCTATTGAAGCCTGCTGCTTCTTTTTCAGAAGTTTTCCACTCACTCACAGGAGTAGTGGGTTTCTCCCATCCGTATTCAACAGAATTCCAAACCCTTTCATCAATGGATTTCAGGAATGCTTTCATCCTTACTTTCCAATAAGCATAGTTGTTCCCATCAAAGTGAGGAGGAACAAACAAAGAGTGTCCATGCTCCATGACAACTGGGGTCAAGGATCAGCTCAGAGATAGAAATCTCAATCAAAAAGAGCTACCGGCTCTGATACCACTTGATGAAAAATTTAGACCCCTTAAACACACAGATTGCGTAGCCTAGATTAATTAGCAAAGTTATTACTTAGTTAAATTATGTAATTCTAGGTTGAAGCAATCAAATAATCATATCAAGATATAAAGCAACGGAAAATAAATAAACACAAGATATGATCACCCAGGAAACCACTCGGTAAAAACTTGGGGGAGATTTGACCCACCGATCCTCAAGGCATAATAGAATTCACTATGAAAGAATTGAAGTTCTTACAGAAGGACTACAAGCTCCCTGCTCGACTTCCTAATGCTATCCACCAGTAAAACTTCCTGACACGACCACGCGCAGGCTCCGAATCCACGGACTACTTCTTTCTTGAATTCTTCAATCAGCTACAAGCTCCCCGCTTACTTTTCTTTTAAGTTCCAATGGTTGCAACAGTAATGATCTTCAAGATGTTGAAATCATATCTACTTTGAAAACCCTAAGTTTTGTGTAAAGGAAGTCTCCTCAAAGATCTCACACGAGATTCACACAAAACAGCAATGTATGAGCAACAAAGTAATATGGACAACATCCAAAAACGTGGCTAGGGTTTAGTTTATATACCTAGGGTAAAAACACAAAACCCTAAACATTTAATAAAGTAGGGCTGAGTTGGAAATTCTGCAGAAAATTCAACCTGTGCAATTTTCGATCGATCGAGTCTATTCTTCGATCGATCGAGCTAAGCCGAAAATCCCAAGTACTTCTGCAGCCACTCGATTCCAACTTTACAATATTAAACCAACTTTGAGCGAGTCTAAACAAGACTAAATACAATGTTTTGATCATGGTTTGCCAACATTACAAATTAGAGTTCTAAATACATAAAATTCTAAGACCTTAAAACCTAACAGATATTGTGCCTCCAAGTTATCTATTTTTTATTTGTCTTTTGTGTTAATCTTGTTCTTCCATTATTATTTTGTATAATATCCCCAGCAAATGTGCTAGAGAATTTGGTTTCATTGGAAGGATAAGACCACTAAAGCACTGTGTGGACTTCTATCGTCCCTATAATTGCAACTAAGTTTTTCTGCACTTGAAAAGGATTCAAAAAAGGAAAAAATTGTATATATATTAAGGTAGTTGATACCGTACCGGTATGTATATCGCCAACATTTCACTCTGGTTTAAACACTGGCCATACAAGCCATATTGGCCAATTTCGAGCAATACCGATCAGTACTAGGTGTACTGGCCAGTACAGAAAAAAAGCTTTTTTTTTTTTTTTTTTTTTTTTTTATAGTTGTGTAATTTTTGAATTTTTATAAGAACAGAATAGTAACTTAGTTTCATTAACTTATTAGCATTATTTGTTTTCTCAGTATGCAATGAACAATTAAGCTTTTTATTTTTTATATTATGCGTTTTTTTTTTTCTTTTAATTAATGCTAAAGTTTAAAATCATGAATAATTTGCTCTGAATTGAGGTAATGTTTTGTGGTAAAAATTTATATTTTTATTATAATACACACACATACATACATACATACATACATATATATATATATATATATATAAAGGACAAAATTAAAACACGCAACATTTATTTTACGGTTATGGGATCTTCTTGACTTTTTGTAAGACCTAACCCATGATTGGGGCTAGGTGAGTTTGGTCCTCATTATGTTTTCATGGGTGTTTCCCCTTCCTAGACTCAAAGTATACACCCACACGTGCGCACGCACACACACACACATATATATATAGACCCTCATTAACTATGAATGATGGATTATTCAAATACACATAAATTTAGTCAAACTCAATGAATTTGTGCGAACCATGTCACACCTTGTGAGAGAGCATGGAAGAATTAAATTACATTTACATTGTGCCCTTTTAGGAAATTAGTGACTCCAACTTTGTCGAGGATGCATGTGTGGGCCATTGGAGCATTAAATTAATATTTCAATTCTCTCAATTACGTTTCTCTTGGTTTTTAGAATTTTGTAGGGGGCAGAAATTGCGTGATTCATTATTTATCATCATAAACATGGAAATAGATAACGTCACTATTGTGTATATTTTATTCTTGTTATTGTTAGGTTCTAAGACTTTAAGATTTAAATGTATTAGAACTTCAGTGTGTAATGTTAGCAAATCATAATCAAAACTTAGGCCTCGTTTGGAAGGAGGGAATGGAAAATAATGAAAAGAATAATTTTAGAATATTCTTCCCTTCTCTTGTTTGGGAGTTTTAATAAAGAGAATGGAAAGCTCATTCCCTTGTTTGGGAGTTTAAGTAAGAGGAAATGAAATGGGTAGGAGGTAACACTCATTCCTCTCTATTCCCTTTAAATCTTAAATTTTCATTCCCCTCAAAATTGGGAGGAATTGAAGAGAATGAAATTAAATTTAATGATTTTTTACTAAAACTCTCAAAATACCCCTATATATTTAACCTTTTATTTTAAAATAGGGGTTTAATAGTAATATTGTCATAAAATGATTCAATTCTATTCCCTCCATGTTGCTCTTAAACAAAATTACTTACATTTCATTCATTTTCATTCCTTTCCATTCATTCCTTTCCATTCATTCATTTTAAAACATCCAATCAAGGTTACTTAAATCCATTTCATTCCATTCTTTTCCATTCCTTTCCCTTACTTAAATACATTTCATTCATTTCCATTCCCTTATGATCATTTCATTCCACTCCCACATGAACTCCCAAAAGGAGTCTTAGAGTCTAGATTTAGGTTGCTCAAAGTGTCTTTATGTGTAAAGTTAGAATCAAGTGATTGCAAAATTTATTGGACTAAATCTGTAAGGCTCGATTGATCGAAAAGCAGACTCGATCAATTGAATCTCATGCAAATTTTTTTTTTTTTTTGTAGAATTTTCAGCTCAGCCCAAGCCCATATGACGTGTAGGGTTTTATGTTTTGCTTTAAGTATAAAAAGAAAAACCCTAGCCACATTTTAAAAGTTTTTGATATGTTGTGTGTGTGAATGTTCTGTGAGATTAGAGGTGTTTACCTCCATACACACTTAGGGTTATCAAGATCAAGATTGATGTCGAGAATTTTGTGATCTCTTCAATTATTGTTTCAAGAGCTTAAAGAAAAACACAAGTGGGAGAACTTGTGGTTGCTGTGGATCAAGGAAAGATGTAGTCCGTGGACTCGAAGTTGTCATGTGGTCTTCATAGTAAGTTTTCTATTCGAGGTAACAATAGGATGTTAGTAGTCTAAGTCTTATTGTACAAACTTTAATTCTTTCATAGTGGATCTGTTTTACCTTAAAGATAGCTAGGTTAACTCCTCCCTAGGTTTTTTACCAGTTTGGTTTTCTTAGGTTATTATATCGTTGTGTTCTTTATATTTTCGTATTATTTACATGATATGATTTACCTGTGTTAACCTAGATTTGAATAATTTACTTAAGTAATCACTTGGCTAAATAACTATGTTAAACAACTTGTGTTTTAAGGGGTCTAAAAACGTACAGTTATAAGGGAAGAGATTTGCAAAAGGTTGATAGCCAATATAAAATTTTATTAACCACTGTGCACCCTTAGTACCTTGGTACGATAGTCACTCTACAAATATAAGTGTTTGTGGGGTGTGGGAGCAAGGACTGGGGTGCACACATATATACACTTAAATTAAACTAAAGTTAAATTTCCATCTTGTATAAAAAAAAAAAAAAAAAAAAATTATTAAGGATTTGTGGGCTTTTATGGATCAACCTCACGTAGTAAAAGTTTTTTTAAAGAACACAACAAAATCTCACTATATTTTTGTAAAACTGAGGTGTTATTCTTCCATAATTCAAAATAAAATATATTAAAATTATACCAAGACCCACAATAACTCAGAACATAAGTGTTGTTAAAATATTATGAGATTTTGTCATGTCCTTCAACTTTCTTGCGTTATAAAATTCTATACATCATCTTCCTTCCACCCATATTTCCATTCTCCTCTCCAAAATGTTGTGATTGTAGAATATAGAACATAATAAATGGATTTTTGACTTATAAACAAAGTGAAAGAGCTTTTTTATTCAATTTTTAAAAAATTTATAAAAAAATATTATATATTTTTGTTAGTTTTCTTACTATTAATGTACCACTGAACATACACATAAATGCTTTTTTTTTTTTTTTTCATATTAGTATAAAGTAATATATAAGTATGTATGTCTAATTGAGTGTATGTGACTATGTGCATATGTGTATATAAATTTTGCCTCCTAAACCAAATCCTACTCCACCATTGATTGCACTAAAAAGCAGCATATGTGTATATAAATTTTGCCTCCTAAACCAAATCCTACTCCACCATTGATTGCACTAAAAAGCAGAGAAGGGAAGAGGAGAAGACACATTTTTCTTTGACGTGGAAAAGTGGATCCCAACAGTTGTTCACTTTTCGCTTTCGGTCATTTGGATGGAAAATTGGAATAAAATGCTTAACTTTTGTCCAAACTTACTATTATAAAATTGCAAATGTGGAGGAAAGTTTTGAATTATTTTTTTATAAAAATTAATTTTATGTCATGCTATTAAATTATTGATTCATAGTTTATAAGTATAAAAATTGAAATATCTTTTTATGAATATTTTTCATTTATATATGCTAAAATAGATGTAGTAGTAGAATCATAAAATAGAGTAATACAATAACACAAGGGTTATGTGATTCAGCTTGATGACCTACGTTCATGAAGGAAATATGTACAAATTATGTGTTACAATAAACCCAACATTGTATATATATTAGGCTAAAACTTAGAGTAATCATTCACTAATTATAGTTAATACATTTGTAGGACATGTATATAACTTAGCTTGTATATTAAGTAAAATTGGACTTGAACCTATAGTATTATTGGGCTAAAAGAAATTTATTTTTTATTTATTTTAGAAAGAAAAAAAATGTTATGTTCATAACATTCTCGCAGTACTTTTACAATAAATTTTAGGTGACAAGTTATTATGGAAGGGCAAAAAAATAATTTATGTCCACAACACTTCACAAAAAATCTTAAGTGGCAATATACATTGTGGATTCAAATTAAAACAAAAAACAACGTGCCACTTCAATTTTTTTTTTAAGTGTTGTAAAAGAGTAATGCTAGAAATACAAATTTTCTTACAAATTTTTTTACAAACTACTAATATGTTGAGTGGTTATTGATAAATAAAAAAATGATATTAATGGTAAGCCTAAATGAAAACCAATAAAAAGTTAACCACATCAATAATTTGTAAAAATATTGTAAAATAATTTATAATGGTCGTTGTACAAAAACAGAAATCATTGGTTTCTTTTGGCTCTTCAAGTGAATCCGAGAGAGGACTCGTACGTTGTACAAAAACAGAAATCATTGGTTTCTTTTGGCTCTTCAAGTGAATCCGAATTGCTTCCGTATGACCGAAATTTCAGCACAAAATTTCAAAATCGTCGAATGTCCCACTGCTTCTGCATGTCAACACGGCAACACCACGCGTTTTACAACCCTCCACCTGTCTTCCTTCGTCTTGCCAGGAAAGTTAGATCAAAATTTCACTTTCCAACCTGCCATGTTTCGTAACTTTTAAAAACAAAAACTATTCTAAGTACAATAGATTTATTATATGGATGATTTGGGAGCGATGGATTTATATGCTCTTTATTTTGATTATGTGGCCATTCATATATATGGCTGGCCTTTTAAAAGGCAATTTTCTATTTTCAAATTGACAAAGTTTTCCTCTAAATAAGTTTCTCTTCCAATTCATTACGTGACCATTTATAAAATTATTTCATTTATAATATTTAGGCAACTCATGTTACTCATTGAATAAATCAGGAGGCTTAAAATAAACATAAATAGTTTTATCAGTCATCTTATGATGAATAGGAAGAATTTGCAACCACACTGATTTGGGGATAAACTTTTCTCTTTCCAAATAGCAGAAGTATGAGGGACAAAATGGGCTTCTACCCTTTTTGGGCAAATTATATAGGGAAATGCGTCCTTTCCCAAACTAAATAGGAAAATTCCCCTCTTTTAAAACTTGATTTTTGATAAATCGACTTAGAAAAAAAAAAAAAAATTCTAAAGCCCTATAGTGGCGTTTTAAGGAGCATATAGTGACGTTTTAAGGACTTATAGTGACGTTTTTTAACTTAACTTCAAATAAATCGAGTTATAGGTAAAAAAACGCCACTATAGGTCGATTTCATTGCCTATAACTCGATTTCATTGAAGTCAAGTTAAAAAATGTCACTATAAATCCTTAAAACATCATTATAGGCTCTTTAAAAATGCCACTATAAGGTCTAACTTGATTTATCAAAAATCGAGTTTTAAGAAATGGACATTTTCCTATTTAGTTTGGAAAGGGGGGCATTTCCCTATATAATATGCCCGAAAAGGGCAAAAGCCCATTTTGTCCAAAGTATGAGTACGAGCAAAGATTTATTACTCTCCTACTTTATCATACTTGAGCTTTCACGTTCACATTCATGCAAGGCCAAGGGTAGAGCTAGGGGCTCAGTGGGGATGATGCCCCAAATTGATTGGTATGTATTGTATTTGTGTATTTTGAGTCTGACATTGGGTATATATAGGAGAAAGTTTGGCTGCAAAATTTGTTGTAGCGTAAAGCTACAACTTCACTCAATATTTTTTTTTTTTTATTAAATGTGGATTTTGACAAATTTACAATTAAATTATATTTTCTTCTTATGTCCTTTATACTTACAAGATTTCTAGAGTACCAAAGAATAATATTTATATCATCATCAATTATTTATATTTGAATTTTTTGTAACAAAATTATGCATAAAAAATATGTTAATGGATCATATGATAAATAACATCTCATTAATACAAAACTTGACAAATATGTTAAAAGTATAAAGAACATACAATCCCATAGTTAGATTTTAAAAATATGTAGCAATTTTAATATTTTTAAAGGAAGTTATAGTTTTAGGCTACAATCAATTTTGTTACCAAACATTGTTTTATACTTGATTGATTTGAGTTTATAAATAATTATAAAGAACCCCAATTGTGACTAGACTAATTTTTTCGGGTTATATTGTGAATTTGACTAACATTTTTCTTAGGTAATTACTAAAAAATATCAAAGCTAACTTGGTAATTCCATTTGGGCTCAAAGACACTGCCTGACAAGGAATTTAGCTAGTGTTTTTCCCTTAGACCGTTACAAGGGTGTGGGGGCCATTTTCCCCTTCCCTGCGTAAGAGGGGGAAAAAAACCTCAAGTACAGTGAAACTAATATTTTTTACAAAACAAACCCCCTTCACTTAGGATAGAACTTGATTTTTGTTTTCTTTCGCTTTAGTAAAAATGTTTATATAATTGATACCATTATATGTCAAAGTTTATCTAAAATTAAAGGAAAAAGGAACAAAATAGATGCCTTTTTATTTTCGAAATTGTTCTCAAAGATTCCAAAAGAACATTCATTTGTTTCTTTCTTCCTGTCACCATGACAATTGAAATAACGTTAAAATCTAGACCCAAGAAGAAGAAGCGCCGATGGTGGCATTTGGGAATTGGCAGAGTCAAGCTGATTGCGTGATATATATATGTTACGTGAATGTGCATGCAAGGATTTGCATACAATATTACATATAAATAAGTATATGCTTGAAATGATGTTATTTATGAAAGAGCTAAACCCTATTCTCTTTTTCTTGTGTGTGTGTGTGTGGGGGGATTTTTTTTTTTTTTTTTTTGTTTCTTAAAAAACAATTTGGAAGCTTAAGTTCAATTAAAAGTACAAATTGGATTCCAATTGGGCTCAAATTTTGTGCTAAATTCCCCTTTGATTATCCTATAATTCTATATCAAATGTCTTTAGAGATTTTAAAGGAATTTGAAGTCCCATGTCAAGTGTCCTTTTAATTATACATTTTTTTTTGGTGCTAATTATATATAATGCAAATTAATGTATCTAAACTTATAGAAAATATTAAAGACTCAATTTGAAATGATTATATTTTGATAGAATATGTATGTATATACTTGCCTAATTGGTTAATATGCTGGTTATAAGCTAGTTTATCATTTAAATAATTTTTTATTAAAAATAATTATAATTATCTGCTTTATGAAAAAAAAAAAAAAAAAAAAAAAAAAAACTTATCGCGATGGCCATCATTAAGTATAGAACAACATCACTTATCCTCATGTACAAAGTTTTGAGGATTAGGAACAGAAGGATTTTTTTTTTTTTTAATTTTTTTTAATTATCATTTATTATTATTTATTTATGTAACAACGAATATTATTTATTGAGAATGCAAACAATTTACATATTAAATTAACTTAAGACCTCTTTACTCTAATACTATATTAAATTACCGATTGTCCAAAAAGTTTAAGCTATTAAGATATGGTAAATTTAATCATTTAACCATACAATTTTGACATAGTACCCTCGCTGTATGGGATAAATATTATATTACAATAATCACCTAAAATTGCAGCAATCAAGAAATTCTAGGATTTGGCACGGTAGCTTAAAACATCTACTCCACTAGAAGAGTGTCAACAATGGGCAAATAGAGTTCCTACAAATTGGAACTATAAAGTAAAATTTTGGATCAATTTGGACTGAATTAGGCAACACTGCAAATTTTAAGCGTGTATTATTATTAAATTCAATTTGATTTTTATGTGTTCAATTTGTATCAAAATTGGCCCATCTTTCTACATTTAGAATAGCTAGCTTTTAAGAAATCATCCAAATGTGCAGCGTGCAGGTGAGGAAGACTGGATATTTATTTCATTCAAAGATTTTGAATTATTGTTTACTTATTTTATATAAAATAAATATTCTATTTTAATCCGATTTAAGTGTAAATGTGTGTAAAGCTCTCTTCTACTTTTTCATCCCTCCAACCAAAGAGACCCTAATAATAGAGAGGCACAAACTAAATCACAAAAAACATCAATATCTTAAAAATGGCACTAGCCATGAACCTTTAAATTCAAGTGCCTAACACTGAATTTGTGCTGCATGTGTATGCTCCAACACATCCAATGAGAGGACCAGCTCCAGTACTAGTCCATTTAATTACGTTACAAATACTTGGCTAATTGGAGTGTTAGTGCCTTCACATCGGTTCCTATTGCGTTTACATTTTCGTCATAACAAATGATAAAATTGGCAGCATCCTTATTAATAACATAAACATTACTGATTCTGTGTTAAAGGATTGGATATTTTAGAGGAACCCATCATCGACTCAAACTATATATGTAGATCCTCATTAACTATGAATGATGGATCTAGGGGTGTGCATGGGTCGGGTTGGGTCGGGTTGACCGAATTTTTTGACCCGACCCACCATGGTGGGTCAAAAAAAAAAATCGACCCAACCCGACCCATCACATAAATCCAACCCAACCCACATGGGTCGGGTTGAACCCATGGGTTTGAAATTTTTTTTAATTATTATTAAATTGAGTAGAAAAAAAATATATAAATATTAATATATTAAAAAAACCCAAAGATTAGTATCAATATAATTCCTTAAGGGCAAACAATACCAATAACTAAACAACAATAATAATTTATTAGAATTTATGTGAACTAATTGGCTTTTATATAGGATAAGAAGAGCTAGTTATTTTAAAAAATTTATTAATTACATAATACATATTATATATATAATTAGTATTAGTAGGAGGAACTAAGGAAGTATTGCTCTACAGCTGGTTTTTTTTTTTTTTTTTTTTTTTTTTTTTAAATTATTAAATATAATATATATATATATATATATATATATATAAATATATATATATATATATATAAATATATATATATATATATTTAAATATATATAAGTGCCTTGGTTTTTTAAAAAAAATTTATTAAATATATAATATATTTTAAATATATATTAAATATGGGTGGGTCGGTAGGTCGGGTCGGGTTTGGCAGGTTTGTAATTTTATGACCCAAACCCAATCCGACCCGCTATAAAAAAAAAAAAAAAAAATTGTAACCCAACCCAACCCCCCAAGGCCTAAAAACCGACCCAACCCGGTGGGTCGGGTTGGGTCAGGTCGAGTTTGGCGGGTCGATGGGTTTTCTGCACACCCCTAGACGGATCATTCAAATACACATAATTAAATTTAGTCAAACTCAATGAATATGTAGATCCTCATTGACTGTACATCCTGTTGCCGATGCGTTGCACGTAGAATGCAATTGTATCATTTTCTTCGAGCCTTACCAATAAAGCTTCCGAGAATACTTCACTTATATATTCTTTGTCCAAAAGCTTGGAGACTGGAGACACGTTTTGCTAAATGGCCCCAAATGAAGTTCACACAAACAGACTTTAATGAAATTTAGATGTTTCTTGGAAAACAAGTTGTGGGTGCAGGTAAAGTAGAGGGTGGGCCTATTTCAAGCGTCTCATGGAAATTTTCACATAGCCACTCCAAGAGCTGAAAAGTCATGTATGATAGATCATGTCATAAGAGGGGGAAACATTACTTCGGAACTACCTAATAACTTCCCAGTCATGATGGGTTGTGCGACTGATGCTCAAATTCAATTACATATATCAGAGAGTAGACAAAGAAAAATCAAGAAATTATCTAGGCCCTACATTTTAACTATATCAACTTTGAGCTAATTCTGATCAGTCAAGTGAGTCAACTTGAAAAGACCATATGAGGTTGCTAAGGGCCCAAACAGAAATCAAGGTGAAATTTTAGCCTATCAAATTCCAATGTTTAGATTTAGGTATAAATGCAAATTATATCTGCTAAGTTTAATCAATTGTCATTTTGGTCATTTAAGTTTCATTTTGGACTCAGAATTCATGTGAGAGGGGGGGAGTACGCATTTATGGTACTCCTGGAGTATTCAATAATTTTCCTTGGTTCTTGGGTAATTATTGGGTACTTCCAGAATACCATAAAAGTGTACTCCCTCCTTTCATATAACTATGGGTCCCACTAATTAAATTTATGGTGGGACCCACAATTTATATGAGAGGAGGAAGTAAGCATTTATGGTACTTCCGAAGTATTCAATCATTTTCCTTGGTTCCTGGGTAATTATTGGATACTCCCGAAGTATCATAAATGCGTACTTCCTTCTCTTACATAACTATGAGTTTCACTAATTAAATTTATGGTGGGACCCGCAATTCATATGAGATGAGGGAGTACGCATTTATGGTACTTCCGAAGTATTCAATAATTTTCCTTAGTTCTCTAGGTTTGATTTGCGGTTACCATTAATCCTTTCGTTTATAACCTTCGTTAATTATTAAAATATAAAAATTTAAGAGTAAAAAGTTATTAAAATTTTTGAAAAAAATGCAAAAAGTCAAATCATTTCTTTTAAGTTTGGACAATTTTCATTTTGGTCCAATAAGTTCCATTAAATATATATATATATATATATATATATATATATTTCATTTTGGTCATGTAAAATTACATTTGTTGTCACTTTTTAGTTCTTCTTAATGATAACTTGTTAAATGAAATAGATGAATGACTAATGGGGATTAATGACTCCAATTTTATTGAGGATAAATGTGTGGGTCATTATGAATCAGTCTATACAACAAGACGGCCAAAATTGGGAATTAACCCTGTTTGTCAAACAATATAATTAGTAGACACTGTTTTCGAAATTATATTTTTTACTAACATCTCGAGTTTCTAAAACTCAATTTAGGGGTTATAAATCGAGTCTCAAAGACTCGATTTCAGTGTTCTGATCACATCTGATTTGGCATATTTTCCACATGATGTTCACTTGGAAATCAAATTTCTAAGACTCGATTTATAAGCCAAAAAAAAAAATATTGTGTCTCTCTTGTACAAGCCATTCCCAAAAATACCAAAAAAAAAAAAAAAAAAATTTAAGAAATCACCACCAACCATTCAAAAGACAGCCATCAAAACCACCACCAGCCACCACCAAAGATTCAAAAAACCATCATCAACTGCCAAAAAAACAACCACTAACCACCCAAAAAACAACCACCAATAGCCCAAAAATCCATATTAAAAAGGCAAAAATACCCACAAAACCATATCAAAAACTTGAAAAGAAAACCCACGAACAAAGAATCTAATCTAAAAATCCAACACCCTAGCAAATCTAGTGGCAGCAAGATCAAAACAATCACCAATAAGATCAGAGCAGCCACCAAAAACCCAAGCCCCCGCTTAGCATCTAGATCCTGATGGATTTTATGAGAGAGACAAGAGGAAGAAGAAGGTGTGGAGTCTGTGGGTGGTGTCGTCGGTGGGTGGGGCCAGTGGGTTTTGGGAGAGATGGAATGGTTGGTGAGAGAAGGAATGGTTGATGGTGATTTCTTAAATTTTTTTTGGCTATTTCTGGGAATGGTGTGACTTAAACTTTTTTTTTTTTTTTTTTTTGGCTTATAAATCGAGTCTTAGAGACTCGATTTCCAAGTGGACATCACATGGAAAATATGTCAAATTAGATATGATTAGAACACTGAAATTGAATATTTGAAACTTGATTTATAAGCCCTAAATTGAGTTTTATAAACTCAAGATATTAGTAAAAGATGTAGTTTCGAAACAGTGACTACTAACTATATAGTTAGGAAATAGGGTTAATGGCCAATTTTGGCCCAACATGACCGTACACTCTGTTGCTGATGCGTTGTACGTAAAATTCTATTGTATTACTTTTCTACAAGCCTTTTTTCCATCTCTGTCTCGCCAATACATTTGATTGCAGAATGGAAGTAAATAAAAATGTGTACTTTCTTTATTCCACATGCACACGGTTATTCTAATCCTTTGCTTGACTTGAAATTTTATAAGAAGCATTGGCAAGGCAAAGTGGATGAAACCTCCAGTTGTTTGACAATCAGCCAAGGTTGGACCATACCTTGAAATTCATTACCAATAATTCAAGCTTCCAAGAATATTTAACTTACATATTCTTTGTCTAAAAGCTTGGAGACTGGAGACACGTTTTGCTAAATGGCCCCAAATGAAGTTCACACAAACAAACTTTCACTATAAAAAACATGGCTATAGCCCACATTTTTTGTAGTGTTTAATGAAATTTTAGATGTTTCCTCGAAAACAAGTTGTGGGTGCAGGTAAAGTAAAGTGTAAACTACCAAGTTTTCTGCCCAAGAAAATAAAATAAAATATAAAACGCCAGGTTTCAAGCATCCTGGACATTTTCACATAGACACTTTATCAAAAAGCACGAGAAGTCATAATGGAACATGTCATGAGAGGGGAGAGTATTGCTCCTGAACTACCTAACAACTTCTTAGTCATGATGGGTGGTCCAGCTGATGTTCAAATTCAATCACATATATCAAAGACTATGTAAAGAGAAACACCAAGAAATTATTTAGGAAAAGAATATATATATATATATATATATATTCCCGGATGCTAGAGCAATATGGTTTGCTGGCAGGTGGGGTTTAAAATCAAATAATGCTCTAGTAAACTCATGTAAAAATATTACCAAAGTAGTAACAAATCCTTTAAAATAGGGATTCATGGATAACAACAGAATAAAGAAGAAATTCTCAAGTTGTCCTTATATATAACCTTCACTTTGGATGCTATTTGGAACATGAGAAATCAAGTTCTACACAATGGTGGCCAAGCTAACATCATTGCAACTACTAGGAACATTGAAAATAGGTTCCAGGAATTTGCTACTGCAATTATAATTGAAAAGCTATTTAGAGTGGAAGGTGATGCGAAACACTGGGCCCCCCTACAGTAGGTTGGATTAAGTTGAATGTAGATGCTGCAATCTCCCATGAGTTTTCCACTTTGGTTGTAGTAGCTAAAGATGATAATGGAGAAGTCATTCATGTATGGGCCAAACTTTATGAGTTGTGCTATCCCTTACAAGCTGAGGTTGCAGCTATTTTATGGGCTCTTCAAATTGCTCTTGCGAAAAAATGGGATTGAATTATTGTGGACGGGATGCAAAAATTTGTATCGACTCTCTAGTGCCTATGAGTTCAAAGGAAAAGCAAGTGCACTAGTCCATCTCCACCTTTATCAGAAATAGTTTAGAAATTAGTAAGAGTTTTTTGAGTTGTAAATTTTGTTGGATTAGTATAGACTATAATGGTGCAGCCCATGCTTCTGCTAAGCTGACTAATAGTCTTAGAAGGTCGTTTTCTTGTAATAAGTCCAATCTCTCTGTTGTTATTGTTGATATTTATAGGGCTGATTGTTCTTATATTGTTCCTTGGTTTTTCCCTTTGATGAAAGTCCATGTTATTAAAACATTGGTCAAGGTCACACGGTTCTCTTTGTGGAAACTAATGGTTCTATTGTATTATTTTCTTTGAGCTATATTCATATCTCTTTCTCCAAAATTTTGTGATTTAGAATGGAAGTAAATAGAAAGATGTATTTACTTTTGTAAGGTTGAAATTTATCAACTATCTTGTTGGCTTTATTCCGTGCCAATTTGCTTGTAATTTAAGCACTTAGTAACTCTGTATTTAGGTGGGATTATTGTAAGGGTAGTGTGTGAGAAGATGTGAAGAAAAGCTCAAGTATGTGCAAGAAAGCAGAGTTTCGTGGCTAAGACTCGCGGCTGACTCGTGACTGGCAAGCCGCCAACTACAAGCACGTGAGATGCACACATGGGTAGCTGAAAGGTCGCGCCAACTATCGCATTATAGGACAAAAGTCCTAGGCTGTCCAAGCCGTTACGTCGTGACTTAAACTTACAACTTGGACAAGCCGTGAGGTCAAGCCGCCAATCAGCCCTGTTTGGCAAAAACTGTCTCTTTGTATTCCAAACACACACCATTATATATAGACCCTTATACCCACTAAATGGACAGAGCTTCTAGAGAAAATTTTGTAAGAGAAATCCTAAAGAAAAACAAGATTGCCTCATCCCCAATCTTTACCTTAGAGACTCTACAAATTCCTCTACTCTCTTCCTCTCCATTGTCACATCCTTGAGAGGTCATTGACCAAATCCTTATCTCACCACAACCACGTCTGTGAGAAGGTTCATTTGGTGTTAAGGGAAGCAGTTTGGAAGGAACCAATATACATTGGTTAATGCTATGGTCTAGTAGTAGAATCTAAAAAGTTAAAGAAGAAATAGGTTCAGCGTAACCTTGTTGGAGCAAGAAGCTTGGAGGGCTTAGGTACTTGGGTATATTAGGCTTTGAGGGTCTTTTACTGTTCATGTATCTCAACTACATTTTTTAGTGAATTATTTGACCGCTTGGAGAGCGGCAGAGAGGTTTTACGTTGAGGACTTCGGTTTCCTCTTCGATAACACACTATGTGTTATCCGTGTGTTTGCATCTTCCTTCCCTTTATCTTTACCTTATATTTACTGCTGTGGATGTGTTTATATTTGTCATAGATTAGTTATCAATTCTGTGATTGGCTTATGTTCATGTTCAGCACATTAATTGTTTGATTTTAAGCTTGAATTGATATTTTATAATTTGGGGTCTAAACGTTCAAGGGTGTTTTAGACACATATTGAACTTTCAATTGGTATCAGAGTGAGTACACCTGTTGTGGTTTAAATACCTGAGTGTGATCCTTGACCATTTTTGAGATGGATAGGTCTCAATCTTTAAATGTTCGACCATTTTTTGATGGTAACAATTATGCATTCTGGAAAGTTAGAATGAGGGCATTTCTATGCTCTATTGATGACACTGTGTGGGATGCGGTTGAAATAGGTTGGACCAGGCGGGAGGCTGAAAAATCCACCTGGGATAAGGCAGCTTTTACGATAGTCAATGCTAACAGTAAAGCTTTAAATGCTATATTCTGTGGTGTGTCTCCAGATGAATTCCACAGGATATCTCACATGACAGTGGCCAAGGAAGCTTGGAAGACATTGGAGACAACTTATGAAGAGACTAAAAAGGTAAAGGACACA
Source organism: Quercus variabilis (assembly GCA_030445155.1). NCBI lineage: Eukaryota > Viridiplantae > Streptophyta > Magnoliopsida > Fagales > Fagaceae > Quercus > Quercus variabilis. Next base: position 8,859,118 of record CP129449.1, read on the forward strand.
AAGCTCCAAATGCTTACCACCAAATTCGAAGAGCTTAAGATGGGAGAGGATGAGCCCTTTGGCTCGTTTTATGGGAAACTAAATGAAATTATGATTGTGAAGCTCAATCTTGGTGAGAAGATTGAAGATACTAAGGTGGTGAGAAAAATTTTGAGATCCTTACTGGAAAGCTTTCGAGCAAAAGTCACAGCTATAGAGGAAAGCAAGGATCTGGATGAAATTAAGATCCAAGAGCTCATTGAGTCACTTCAAACGTATGAGCTTGGACTGCCTTCCCATAAGACGAGTAAATCGCTTGCTCCTAAAACCATCACCGAAAGAATGGATGATCCTTCCGAAGAAGATGGAGTGAAGAAGAAAGTAGCATATCTTGTGAAAAACTTCCAAAATTTTCTGAAGATGAAGAATAGTAGGAAACCATTCAATAGAGGGAAGTTTCCATCCTCAAGAGGTGATAGGAAAGACTTTAAGAAAAGTGAAGGGAAGGATTCTCAATTTCAAGCGGACATTATGTGCTTCGAGTGTAATGGATATGGACACTTCAAAAAGGAATGTCCTAATTATTTAAAGGCAAAAGGAAAGGTTTATACCACTACCTTGAGTGATACTGATTCATCAAATTCTGACTCTGAAGATAGCTGTGATGGAGAAGGAAATTACTCTGCATTCATGACCATTGCACATGTAGAACCCTTGGATGATTTAGGTTCACTTGTGAAAGAGCTTAGGGAACATTCTAATTTGGAGTCTATTGGAATAGTTGAGGAGTCTGAAGATGAGGAAGTTGAAAAAGCAGTGGGATTGCAAGAGACTTACAACTCACTCCTTGAGAAGACCGGTGAATATGCTAAGGTGGCTAATGCAACCATTAAGAAGATGAAGAGGGCTGAGGAAGATTACAAAAGTCTTCTGGCACGATACAAGGAGGCGAAGTGTGAAATTGAGACACTAAATGGTGAGCTGTCGGAAGCTTATACCAAAGTAAGATTTCTTGAGCAAGAGGTGGTGCAAGCTCATGTCAAGATAGAGAAAGTCTTCTCCCAGAAGTTAGAAGATGTTATTTCATCTCAAAAACCTTCCTCAGACAAGTCCGGGTTGGGTTACACTAGAGGGAGTAGCACATCAGCCATGGTTGTCAAAGAAGTGAAGCTTGTAAAGGCTAAAGAGATGATTGTCAATAAGTCTATTCCTGAGAAAATTAAAGCTGAGAAGATGAACAATGTGGCTGATCAACGAGTGTTCAATAAGTCCCATAGTCAATCAAACTCCAGATATGGAGTTAGAGGAAGATCACTTCCAAGGTCTCAACAAGGTCCTAGAATGAACTATCTTTGTCACTATTGTGGAGTACAAGGACATACAAGATCCAATTGTCACAAGCTGAGAGCAGTGAACAATGCAAGTGCTCCTCGGTCACGAGGAAGAAGAAACGACAATAGGTCTTGGGGTGGTGAGCAACCAAGAAGTCAAAACCGTGATTTAGGAATGATGAACGTGATGAAGATGATTAGTGCCTTCACAAATTGCTTGGAAAGCTTCACACAAAGGTTTAACGGTCCTAATTCACATACCCAATCTGTTAAGGATATCATCCCAAACGCACGTGACTTGTGGGTGACGAAGGGTACTCATACATAGGCATTATAACATGTCCATGCATCAATACTTCCTATGTTTGTGAATATGCTTGGTTGTGTGCTTCCTGCTAATTGTTAGGTTGTTATTTTGTGTGTGTGATAGTCTTTGACTCAAATGTTTTTACATTTTTTGTCATGTTTTTTATCAATGTTTTACTACTTTTGTGTCAAAAATCCAAAAACACATAAAAAGTAAAAAATCCAAAAAGTTTGATCGACTTTGTTGAGTTTTGTCTCAAAGTATGTTTTGCCTTGTACCTTTGTACTAATGGCTTTGTACATTTAACGAGCTCAGCTTGTCTCTTATGCACTCATATCATTGTGGAAGAAATTCTGATATCTATGTGACTGTTGTAAATAGATCTTCAACCTTGTCATGAATGATTAGTGAATGATTTTGTTGATCTTGATACATGCATAAACTCATGCCTATATATCCTTCCACTTTTTATTTTTATGCTTAAAAGAGCTCTCTAAACGAAAAGAGATATAGAACTACAAAAGCATGTCGCACATATTAGTATCCGACTAGAAAAAATGGAAAACGACCAAAATAAAATGTATGATGCCCAAAAAGCCAAAGGCTAACTCATCAATTGAAATATCAAAAATTTCAGGCATCTATCTCACAATAAGATCCTCTTTGCTCAAAAAATACAAATAATATGTTAAATATGGAGCCAAATGCAAAGGTTCAAAGAATTGTTATCAAGTGCATGTGGGAGGTTATATATGCATGTTTCTATAATTGAGATAGGTCACATTATCTAGTGTTAGTTGTATATGCCTTGATTGAATTGATCATTGAAGCTTCACATTAGACTAAGGACTATTTCATTTTTTGATATTCACACACAACACACAAGTCTATGTTCAATGAATGCCATATTCATTTGTGTGATTGTACTTGATTAAATATGTTTTCACAAACTCAATCTTTGTTGATCAAACACAAAAAGATTTTTGAGTGCTTTAGTTTGTTTTTGGAAAGTATTTTGTTTTACAAAAATGTCAAAATTTTCAAAAATAGTGTTGCCTTGTTTTGGCGACTCAGTTGTGGGTAGGTCCAATTGCATGCTCCAGTCATGAAGCCCACTCTGAGAGTTTTCGTGGGTCACTGGCAAGTCAAGGCTGCAGTTGCGAAAAAGACTTAGAAAATTTTTCAAAAATTTGAGTTTTTGTGGTTTTCACGACTCAGTGTGGCGACTTGTTCGCGAGGGGTACATAGAGATTTTCGCGGCTCCCTCTAGTGACTATCTCGCAAGTAGATCTTCCAGTCGCAAAAAACACTCAGAAGTTTTTTCAAGAATCCTGTTTCATAGTGTTTCGCATCTTACCCTGGCAACTTGATCCAATCACGAAGAACGCGTGTTTTGCGTTTTAAAGACAGTTTTTAAAATTGTTTTTCAGTTTTTCCCTCGAAAATTTGTGACTGTTCATTGTCTTTCCCAAATCACTCTTTCAAACACTCCGTGTTTCTTTGAAAAAGCTCTCATCTTTGCATCATGTCCTCATCAAACACCAAGAAAAAGCTATGGGTTTTCTTTCCCTTACTTCATTCTTACTGTTTTGCTTTTTAGGTTATTATTTTGAATGCTGCATCTATGATTCTACGATATAAAATGTTCAAACATGGGTTTGCCTAAAATTTTGAGATTCATTGTGTGAGGGTATTTTTTTTTTTTTTTTTTTTGTTGCAGAGGTGTTTCAGAGATTTGTGAGTTCATCAGGTTGCTAAAATTTGGTCTGAACATTGATATTTGTTAGATTTTCTTTTGGGCATATGGTTTTGGGGTTTCTATATTTATCTCTGAATGTGGTGTTAGAATTTTCAAGCTATTTGAGTGTGTGGTGTTTGTGGTTGGCATTGTTCTTATTTTAAAACACCTGATCTTATTTGTGCTGTTGTTTTTAGTTTCCTTCTTGCACACTTCATACTCATTATGTCATGGTTCATTGACATAGGCTCATATCTATCTGAATGTGTTTTACAATGTCATTTATTTTGCTTTTGTATGCTCTTATGCTATTTAAACCTGTTTGATTTGATATATCCATCCTTTGGTTATCAACTATGCTAATTATGTATTCTGTTTGGTCACTCTGTTACTCGCTTTGTAACTAACTTGTTGCTAATGTGTGTGAATTTCCACATTATGCTTTGTCTTGTTGTGGCCTTTTCTACTTGTTTACAAATGGCTACATCACCTACAAAGAAGAAGAGAACTGCTAAGAAATCTAACAAAAAAATGAAAATGGATCCTAACCAATTTAGGTCTATTCAACACTTTGAGAGATATAGAGATTCTTTTTCAAAATGAACTATCATTCAGGAAAGATTTGTTGATTTCAAGGAGTTGAAGGACACTTTCATTCTAGAGTGTTTCGAGGGTAGAGGTTGGGAAAAACTGCTGAGTGACCTTCCATTTGTATGTGACCCTCTAATCAGAGAATTCTATGCAAATGCTGTGATAAGGGAGGAGGAGTTGAGTTGTTGGGTGAGAAGAAAGGAATTTACCTTAGATGCTCATGATATTAATAAGGTTCTAAGGCTTGAGGGATTGAAAGATTATGAATTCACTAACTACAAGGACAGAGTGCTTTCTCTAGAAACTGTCCAGAAAAGAATTTGTGGGGTTATAGAAAAGAGATGTCTCAACACTTCTGATTTTCTTAAAGATATGAGGTGTCTGACCACCATAATGATGTACAATCTGTACCCTATAAGGAAGATGACTACACTGACAAATGCCAGAGCCATCTTTCTCATGGAACTTAAGGAGAAAACCTATATTGACATTAGTTCTCACATCTTTGATACTATAGTGGATGAGACTAGATCCACCTCAAAACCCAAACTGATTTTTCCTAGTCTTTTCATGAGGATTTTCAGAGAAAAGGGTGTTGCAATTCCTCAAGATATGAGTCATTTGCCTCTTCTATTAGTAATTAACAAATTTACTTTCACAAGGATACAAAGTCGTCTTCCAAGTGAAGAAAAGGAGGGTGTCCAAGAAGAAGGTGATCCAATGGAGACTGAAGCAGAGGCTACAGGACCATCTTCCACACCAAGAAGAAGAGTCAAAAGGAGCAGGGCCTTTACTTCATCTGCTGCACCTCCTGATGCATTTCAGATCATCTTGGAAAGGCTTGATGAACTTAAAGAGGTTCAAAACCAGAATACTAAAAAGATGACAGCAATGCAGGATTAGCTAGATGTACTCTTAACCAAGTTTGACAGCATTCACACTAACCAGGAGCAGTGACCCTTTGGCCATTCCGGTCAAAAAAGGGAAAAATTTTTGGGGTAGCTCTTAAGGGGGAGTGCTTGTTTTGAGGGCGAGATTTCTTCATCACTTAATGTTTTGTTTGTAGCTTTGATATTTTGTTGATTAACTATTGTTATTATAGGTCCTCGTCTTGTTTTGGTTTAAACTCATAAATCTTGAATATGTTTAATACTTGGTTCATTTATATATTATTGATGTTAATCAGTTAAGTTAGCATATGTTCTGTTTTGTACCCATGTTACTTATGTAAGCTTTAAGGATTTGGTTGTATGCACACTTGTAGGCTTTTGTGGTTGTATGCCATTCTTTTTTAAGTACTGTCACTCTTGTGCTCTTGTAGGATTTTTCTTAGATGCACATACTTCTTGTACTGTGCATTAGTTGAGTGTTGGTCATTCAAGTGATTTGCCTTATGTTTGTCATCTTGAATGTCTGGATGTTCGTTCCAAGTGTGAATGAGTATTGTGATCACTTGGTTATAGTGATTGCATGTTTTGCTCTTGCCATAGTTTTTTGCTTTATTCCATTGTACTTGATCGCATTGTGCTTGTTCCATTTGCTTTACAAGTTTTTTGCATACAATGAACTTATTGTGTTGTTGTATTTTAGGAGTTACTTGTTCTTATGGTTCTAAAACTTCACAGATTCTAGAGTTAGGTGTGAATGAGTTTTCCAACTTTTCCCAACTCTCGCGTTAAGTCTAGAGTTTGTTTTAGGGTTTTGTCATGGAATAGCCAAAGGGGGAGATTGTAAGGTTGAAATTTATCAACCATCTTGTTGGCTTTATTTCGTGTCAATTTGCTTGTAATTTAAGCATTTAGTAACCCTGTATTTAAGTGGGATTATTGTAAGGGTAGTGTGTGAGAAGATGTGAAGAAAAGCTCAAGTATGTGCAAGAAAGCAGAGTTTCGCGGTTAGGACTCGTGGCTAACTCGCGACTGGCAAGCCGCCAACTGCAGGCACGTGAAATGCACACATAGGGAGCTGAAGGGTCGCGCCAACTGTTGTACTACAGGACAAAAGTCCCAGGCTGGCCAGGTCATTACGTTGCAACTTGAACTCGCGACTTAGACAAGCTGTGAGGTCAAGCTGCTAATCAGCCCTGTTTGGCAAAAACTATTTCTTGGTATTCCAAACACACACTACTATATATAGACCCTTATACCCATTAAATAGACAAAGCTTCCAGAGAGAATTTTATGAGAGAAACCCTAGAGAAAAATAAGATTGCCTCATTCCCAATCTTTACCTTAGAGACTCTATAAATTCCTCTACTCTCTTCCTCACCATTGTCCCATCCTTGAGAGGTCATTGATCAAATCCTTATCTCACCACACCCACGTCTATGAGAAGGTTCATTTGGTGTCAAGGGAAGCAGTTTGGAAGGAACCAATATATATTGATTGATGCTATGGTCTAATAGTGGAATCTGGGAAGCTTAAGAAGAAATAGGTTCGTTGTAACCTCATTAAAGCAAGAAGTTTGGAGGGCTTAGGTACTTGGGTAGATTAGACTTGGAGGGTCTTCTGCTGTTCATATATCCCAACTACATTCTTTAGTGGATTATTTGACCACTTGGAGGGCGGCGGAGATGTTTTACACTGAGGATTTCGGTTTCCTCTTCAATAACACATCGTGTGTTGTCTGTGTGTTTGCATCTTCCTTCCTTTTATTTTTGCCTTATATTTATTGTTGTGGATGTGTTTATATTTGGCATAGATTAGTTATCAATTCTGTGATTGGCTTATGTTCATGTTCCACACATTAATTGTTTGATTTTAAGCTTGAATTGATATTTTATAATTTGGGGTCTAAACGTTCAAGGGTGTTTTAGACACATATTGAACTTTCAACTTTAGTTCGAATGCACACAGAGAATCTAATCCTTTGCTTGAGCAATGGACAATTAAGTGAAACTTCGTAAGAAGCATCTAGCGAGGCAAATTGTGGGAAACCTCCAGTTGTTTGACTATGAACCATGGTTGGATCATACTTCCAAATTTCATTGCCAATAATTCAAGCTTTTCGTCCAAAAGCTTGGAAATTGGAAACACGTTTTTGTAAATGGCCCCAAACGAGAGATCACACTCAACCAGGTTTTGGCATTGACAATAATAGGGGTTGGGCCTAATTCAAGTTTCTTGGAAATTTTCACGCAGGCACTTTGTCCAAAAGCGTGTGAAGTTATGATGGGTTGTGCACTATGTTCAAATTCAATCATATATATCAAAAACTAAACTCTAGAGAGAGGGAATCATCCAGAAATTATTTAGGCCCTAGAATTTTTTTTTTTTTTTGGTAATATTTAGGCCCTAGATTTGAACTATATCAATTATCAACTCCGATCTAATAAGTGAATGCCATGTTAAGTGGGAGAAATTATAGAGTCATTTGGTGGACAAGTGATGTGGTCCACCATTCTACTAAAAAACTTTCATTTGTTTAAAATTGTTGACTCAGTAATTAATTTTTGTTTTAAAAAAAAATTATAACTAACAATTTTAAATAAATGGAAGTTTTTTAGTGGAATAATGGATCACATCATTTATGTACCATGTGGATCTTATAATTTCCCGTTAAGTGGACAAATAATGTCATATTCTAGTCAAATGATACCATATTCTGGTCAGTCAACATGAAAAGACAATCTGAGGTTTCTAAAGAGCCCCAAACAAAAATCAACGAGAAATTTTAGCTTGTTAATTTCTAGGTTTAAATTTAGGCAAAAATGTAAATAACACTAGTTAGGTTTAGTCAATTGCTATTTAATTTTGTTCTTTAATTTTAATTTTGGTCACTTTGGTTTTGTAAGTTTGTATTTACTGTTACAGTTAGTTATTTTATCCATAACTCTCTAATTATGGAGTTTTAAAAAATAAATTAAAATTTTGATATGTGAACTAGGAAGTATGAAAACTTCATTTGAAGTGTTGTACCATGTCGAACACTTGACACAGTTGGGACACTTTTTCATGCATGTCCTAGCCATGTCATTCATAAAAACAAATTGCAAGATATAGTCGAGACATGAAAACAAGAGAAATCAAATACTCTTTCACAAAACAAAGAAAGCGTTCATGTTTTGAATGATGATATTGCATTTGAAAATTAATAAATATCTTTAATTTTTTTTTTTCGTATTCTAATTTTTAAACATCCCTTAATAGTCATCAATTTGCTTTATTATTCATTATTAATCTTAATTTGATATATATATATATATATATATATATATAACATTATATGAAAAACAAATGCTTAATAACATATAGAAATTATAAATAAAAATATATTTAATAATTATTTAATAAATGTGTTCGGTCGTACCCTTGTCCAATTTAAAAGAAAAAAAAAAAAAAAAAATTGATGTGTGACCGTGTATGACTCTTCTAATTTACACAATTCGCCTTCTCATTTGGCTAGTAAGCTGGGTGAGTATTAAGTTGGCAAGACATTAAATTTGGACGGAATCTGAATTTCCTTTTGGAGTGGCTGACCTGATATGCTCCGAATTCAATGCTGCCTCATCATAATCATTAATAGGTGGAGTAGGGTTTCCTGAAAACTCGGGGGCAATCTCGGTATTTTCCTGGATGGTGTCTCCTATCATCGGTTTGCCAGGTTGCTCTGAGTGTAACGTCTCCTTTACTACACTCAACGGATCGAACGTTATGAAAACTTCCTGAAGGTTTTGTAACTGATCAATCATTGTACCGCTAGTCACCGGCCCCTGAACTTGTTGCTCCGATTGTGCTGTCAGGGGACTATGCACAGTGAAATTCGGCGAAGCACCACTGCCATCAGCATGAGAGTGTTTGGCCGACTGAGATTCTGCCATTCTGGTCGTGTTTTGGACTTATAGAAGCCAGGGTCAGAGAGGACAGTGGTAGGGACTGAGAAAAACAAGGACTAGATTAACCACTAATTACTGGAATGAGTTCTATTTTTCTTTCTTACTATCATAGTACTTAATTTGTTGATCATTAAGACAAGAAACAGTTCACAGTCACATGAGATGTCAATTGAAAATGATAAAGTTTTTTAAGTGATTGATTAAAATGATAATTTCCTAAAATGACTTTTTTTTTTTTTAATATAAGATAGAAATTCTACTTTAAGTTAATTAAAGCATTTGTATGTGAAGTTCCTTTCTAGAGACTTGAATTTTGGCTCATACCCCCTCTCCCCCCTCCTCTAGTCACTCTATAAGAACTTTGTATTTGTACAATAACTTTTACACTGAAAGTGTATGGTGGTAAAAATAACTCTTACTAAATACCAGTATAGCTAAAATAGACCTATATCTGCATTTGTAGAGGCTATACCCACATTTTTAAAACGCAGTTATAACCCTTTTTTTTTTTGTTTTTTTTGTTTGTGGGTAGTATAAGTATTTTCTATTACTTTGTTATTTGTTTGTCAAATAATTATTGTATATGTTAGGCATTTAGTGTATGCCATAAATTTGTTAGCATTAGAGGCTTGGAGTGATAAACGATTTTTTTTTTTTGAAATATAAATATAAATGTTTAAGTGGTACTAAAAAGTTTAAATAAAGTAAAAATTATCTCATAACACGTGAATAAGCTAAATATTAATGAAAATTAGGAAAAAAAAATTAAACTTCTGCTACTAATTTGTTCAGTGAAAATTTTTGTTATATTCCTAGTTTTATTGTATAAGATGAGTCCTTTCAGAAAAAGAATCGGTGGTGGATGGTCTTAAAAGATGGGATTTCTAAATACAACTTATCTTCAAATTTTGCTTCAAGTCCCTAATACAATAATATCTGAATCTGAAGTGAAATTGAGAAAAGGGTTACGCCAGGGTTTTTGTTTTTTATTTATTTATTATTTATTTTGAAAATAAGAATAGATAGGATTTGGAAATTTGATTTTCTTGTATGATAAAGAATTGTCATAGCTAGGAAAAATAATTTACTTCACTTAAAATAATAATTAAATCCTAACATTTATAGTTCTCATCACTTCTCACTGTTAAAAACTTTGTATAGAGCATAAATAAATGTTTCATCATGTTTTACAAATAGAAGTACATTCATAGTATAAATCAATTAAGTTGCAATTTTACTGAAAAAATAATAATAATAAAGTTACAATATAGAACTAGCTATCACATTGTATAATTGTGCAATTTTTTTTTTTTTGAATTAATAATGGATTAAAACAAATAATGGATTAATTTTGCAAGAACTTTGTAGCTCAACTAGTTGACATCTCCTAATATTTTCAATTGAGACATCCAAGATTCAAATCTCTCCTCTCCCTCTCGCAACTATAAACTAATCAAAACAAAAATAATAATGGATTAACTTTGTTTCCTCATAAAGTGGAAAATAGGTAATAGCATTGTTTAGTATAGTATATTTTATTCACAGTTAGTCCCAATTAGTTCAACGAAAGAAATAAGTTTGCTGCAAGTTAAAAATTAGAAATTTCATTTTTTTTTTTAAATTCAAACTAAAATTTAATCGTTTTTTATAAATAAATCCTCTAAAAATAAATAATTTTAACATTTTGGTATCAATGTCTTTGGTATTGCTCCAAGTCAACAATCAGACTAAAATTTAGTCAAAATGAATCCTGTAAAAATAATTTTCTTTCATAGCTAATTTGAAAATTTTGAGATCAATGTCTTTAGCATTAATGTATAAACTGGGAAATCTAAAATTATCAAGCCGATATTTCAAACCAATAAGAAAATCTAACACACAAGACCACCAAACCTATATTCTCTCTCTCTCATTTATTTTTCTTTTGTAACAGATATAGTCTCCAAATATAAACGAGTTGGGAGGCCTGGGTGGCTTATCAAATTCTTTTGATGCGGTAAAACATTAGTTTTTGTGACCATGCCTTGTGGGGATTGTGATGATCATGTCTAGTTGTCTCTGTAATTTGATTCCAAAATAGCTAAATTCTGAATTAATATATAACAATGCTAGGAACCAAAAAAAAAAAAAAAAAAAAAACGAGATTACGAAAAAGCATCTTATAAAGTCAATTTGTCTCCTTCCAGTCATGTATAATTATCTCATATAACTCAAAAGAACTAACTTTTAACTTTTTTTCTCTCCCTACGACTCTCTAACGCTGTTTAGAGAGACGGGGCTGTAGAACACCTTATCTTCCTCAGGGAATGATACTTTTTCCCTTTGTTGACTCTGTCGATAGTAGGGCTAGTGGGGTTTTGTTATTTGGGGGTGGGGAAACAGTAATCTTGTCCTACCTTTTTTCTGTTTTTTAGTGTTCTCAAGAGGTATGGAGGACGTACTCAACGACTGGAAGCGTTTTTCTTTACTGGAGGAAGAAACAAATAGGGTTACTCTGGATGAAGAAAGCCTAGATGATAAGGAGGTAATTCTCGCAGCAAAATTCATGACTAGAAGAGCGCTTAATATCGATGCGATTGGAAGAACTCTTAAGCCTTTATGGAAAACCAAGAATGGTTTTGAGATCCGAGATGTTGGGAACCATATCCTACTGTTTGTGTTTGACAATGAAAGCGAGGCTGAGAGGATTTTAGCAACTGGACTGTGGACATACGATAAATATCTCATAGTTCTCTCACGCTATGATGGATCAAGTCCTATTCGAAGTATCCGTTTTCAGTATGTAAATTTTTGGGTTCAACTCCATGGGCTTCCAGTAAGCAGACTAAATGAGAAGACGGCTTATGAAATTGGAAATAGCCTTGGAACTGTTTCGAAAGTTGGACAGGCCGGAGAGCTAATTGGTGGTGATTTCCTAAGGGTTAGAGTTGAAGTTAATGTATCGAGACCACTCAATAGAGGACGTAAAGTCCTCCTCGGTAAGGATGGCGAAATCTGGGTAACCTTCAGGTATGAGAAGATGCCAAACTTCTGTTATTGGTGCGGAATGGTATCCCACGATGCAAAGGAGTGCAGCGTCTGGCTCGCTAGCAAAGGTTCGCTATCACTAGATCAACAGGGGTATGGTGCGTGGCTCAGAGCTGATCCTTTCTCAGTAGGGAGGAAGTCTTTCGTGTTTGTCTCAGGCACAGGAGATGACTTTGGAGGGAATGAAGGACCGAGGAAAGGTAGTGGTGGAGTTTCAGAGAGGAAGCAGCAGACGAGGGAGACATCTCCGGCGGCGGCTACTAGTCCCGCTGACCCTAATCTGTCCTCGGAGTTTCAAAATACAGTTCCGGAATTTCAGGCACCAAACTCTCCAAGTCCCTATACAGGTAACGATGTTGGCCCTGAATCTTCTCCTATTGTAATGCCTGGAATTACGCATGCAGAAACGGGTAACTTTGATGAGCAAATCCAGGATATTGATAGGGCATTAAACAAATATGATTCTTACGTCACTCATTCAGCAAACCCGGATATTCAGGATGTAATATCTCCTAATGGGTATAGCAATGATGATGTAACCTGTGAACGTGATAGTCATGTATCCTTGATCCAAAGTGATATATATGGGCCCAACAACAATTCACATGACCATGAGGGGAACCAATCATGCTTGAGAAGGTGGAAGCGGTTGGCACGTTCGAATCAAAATGTGGAACCAGCCATGCATGCAACAAGTCTAGGTAAACGCAATATTGAAGCTAAGGGTTTTGAAGATACAGAACAGGCATCTAAAAGGGTGCAGTTTTCAAATGAACAATTTATTTTGGCGGAGGCTGCTGTGCAGTCCCGCCAGTCCCAATGAGTTGCCTAGCATGGAACTGTCGTGGGCTTGGGAATCCATGTACAGTTCGAGAGCTTGGAGATTTAATCCGGGCTAAAGATCCTTCTGTCGTGTTTTTAGCCGAGACATGGGCAGATGAAGCAAGGCTAATAGAACTGAAGAGAGATTTGGGTCTGGATAATTTGCATTTTGTCGAAAGAATAAATAGAGGTGGTGGTTTGGCTCTCTTTTGGAAAAATAATGTGGACTTGCACGTTCACACATCCTCAAAAAACCATATTGATGCTATTATAAATAAAGGGGGAGATGGAGCTTGGAGGATAACGGGTTTTTACGGGGAACCAGTAACACACAAAAGAATTGAATCTTGGAATCTCCTTCGGGATCTTAATTCCAGAATGGACCTTCCTTGGCTTTGCATAGGAGATTTAAATGAAATCACCAGACAGTCAGAGAAGTTGGGAGGTAGTATCCGAAGTCAGGCGCAGATGCAACTATTCAGGGATGCTATTGATGAGTGTGGTTTTATGGACCTTGGGTTTACGGGCTCTCAATTCACTTGGAAGAAGCACTTCAATGATGGCCATTCGGTGTGGGAGAGATTAGATCGGGGTTTGGCTAATAGAGAGTGGATGCTTAAATTTGGTGGAACTATAGTTCACCATTTACTTTCCTTCACTTCGGATCACAGTCCTATTTGGATTGTGCCACGTGATCAGATTTTTTCGCCTGCAACCAAACCTTTTAGGTTCGAAGAAATGTGGCTGGCGGAGAAAGGGTGCACGGATACTATTCAAGTTGTGTGGGCCGAGCAGGACTCTACAGACTTAAGTATCAAAGTTATAAAGAAGATTGAGAGGTGTGGTGTTGAACTGAAGAAGTGGAGCATGAAGAGTTTTGGCAGTATACGAAGAGAGCTAGAATTAAAAAAAAGGGAGATTGTGAAAGCTGAAAAAGAAGCTATGAGGACTGGACAGAATTTTGGAGTTAAGAAACTAATGCTGGAGCTCAATAATCTTATGGATAAGGAGGCTAGAATGTGGCTGCAAAGATCTAAAGTTCAGTGGGCAAAATATGGAGATAGGAATTCAAAATACTTTCATGCACGGGCAACTCAAAGAAGAAGACGTAACTCTATCCAAGCTATGAAGAAAGGTGATGGGACTTGGTGCCAAAATCAGGAAGAAGTGGCCGAAAATATCTTGGCTTATTACCAAGAGTTATTCCATTCGGCCAACCCCACTTCCATGGAGAATACCACTCAATATATTAACACCATTATTAATGATGATATGAATGCAAAATTGGTGGAGACTTTTGAGGCTTCGGAGGTACATGATGCAATTAAACAAATGGCTCCCTTAAAAGCACCTGGTCCAGATGGTATGCCCCTGATTTTCTACCAGTCTTATTGGGATTTATTAGGTGAGGATGTCACCTCCTCTGTGCTTCATTTTTTAAATACTGCATCATTGCCTGCTAACCTTAATCATACTTTTATTACTCTCATTCCAAAGGTTAAAAATCCGGAATTTGTCTCTGAATTTCGGCCTATTAGCCTGTGTAATGTATTGTATAAAATATTTTCAAAGGTTTTAGCAAATAGACTCAAAAAATTCCTACCAAATATTATTACTGAAAACCAGAGTGCTTTCACAAAGAGCCGTCTTATTTCTGATAATATTTTGGTGGCTTTCGAGTCTTTACATAGCATGCAGAGGCATACTGGCAAAGATGATTATATGGCCATAAAACTAGATATGAGCAAAGCTTATGATAGAGTGGAGTGGGGGTATTTGGAAGCAGTAATGAGAAAGATGGGGTTCGATGAAAAATGGATTCAATTGATGATGACTTGCATTACTACTGTGTCCTATTCTATCCTGATTAATGGGGAACCTAAAGGCCTGATCAATCCAACCCGGGGTATAAGACAAGGGGACCCTTTATCCCCTTTTCTGTTTTTGCTGTGTACTGAAGGATTGAATGGTCTACTTGCCCAAGCAGCCAACAGTGGGGACATTAAGGGCTTTGCTTTATGCAGAAATGGCCCTAGACTAACACATCTTCTTTTTGCAGATGATAGCCTACTTTTTTACAGAGCCACAGATCAGGAGTGTAGTAATATACTGAAGATTTTGGAGGTGTATGGAAGTTGTTCTGGTCAACAAATCAATAGAAATGAAACCACTATTTTCTTCAGCAAGCTCACTTCTGAAGTAACAAGGGAGCACATCAAACAAATGTTGGGGGTACCGGAGATTAAACAGTATGAGAAGTATCTAGGGTTACCATCATTTGTAGGGAGAAGGAAAAAAGCCAGTTTTGAATTCATAAAGGAAAAGGTTTGGAGAAAGTTGCAAGGGTGGGAGGCAAAATTATTATCTCAGGCAGGAAGGGAGGTCTTGATCAAAGCAGTCGTTCAAGCAATTCCCACCTATACTATGAGTTGCTTCAAACTACCCATAGGGCTATGCACGGAATTGGAGAGTCTTATACGGAAATTTTGGTGGGGACAACGAGGAGATAGGAGGAAAATTCATTGGGTCAAATGGGAGACACTGGTACAATCCAAACATGATGGTGGTATGGGCTTTAAAGATCTGGCTCTATTCAACGACGCTTTGCTAGCCAAACAAGCTTGGCGACTCCTGCAAAATAAAAACTCACTTTTCCACAGAGTATTTAAAAGCAAATTTTTCCCGGATTGTTCTTTCATGGAGGCCCCGGAGTGTGAGAGTGGTTCATATGCTTGGAGGAGTTTACTCAAGGGCAGAGAGGTGTTGTGGAGAGGGGCAAGATGGAGAGTGGGTAATGGGGACTCGATTAAGATTTGGGACTACCCGTGGCTGCCAAGCTTAGAGCACCCAAGGGTCTTATCTCCAGCCCCTGAAGGTCTACAAGAGGCCAAGGTAAATTGTCTTATCAACCCAATAAGGAGAAGTTGGGATAAGGATGTAGTGGCGGGCTTCTTTGCTCCGTTGGAAGCTGATTTGATACTAAAAATCCCACTTAGCCCTGTAAACGTTGAAGATAAACTCATATGGCCCCATGTCTCAAGTGGTGTGTATTTAGTGAAGTCAGGATACAGATTCCTTGCTCAAGAAAAAATGGGTCCACGGTTTTCTCCTCAAGCACAGGCAGATACTCCCAGTGTATGGCGTTGGATATGGGCGCTTTCGGTGCCAAACAAAGTTAAAAACTTCCTATGGAGGGCGTGCAAAGAAGCTCTACCTATAAAGACTAATCTGGTTCGTAGGAAAGTCCTAACAGAGGATATTTACTGTCACTGTAATTTGGAAGCAGAAGATGGACTCCATGCGTTGTGGGAATGTGCAAACCTCTCGACCATTTGGGAAGCTGATACTCTTTGGCTGTTTTGCAGGTCTAAAAAGTTCACAAACTTTTATGAGTTAGCAAGTTTTGTTATGGACAATGGTAGGAATCCTGAACTGTTTGCTGTCTTGGCGTGGACAATATGGTCCAGGCGAAACCAGCTCCGGATCAACAATAAGCCCTTTCCACTCACTCAAGTCTACCCTTCAGCGACGCAGATGCTCCAAGACTTCACTCAAGCCCAACCAACTATGTCTTCTATAGTGCCTCGGACACAAAGGAACACACCGAAGTGGGAACCTCCTCCTTCACCTTTTTTGAAGATCAATTTTGATGGCGCCACATTTAAGGAAAATGGTGAGGCTGGAATAGGAGTGATTGTACGTGATTCCCATGGGATGGTCATTGCTTCCTTGGCAGAAAAAATTCAGATGCCATCCTCATCAGATGAAGTGGAAGCTTTACCAGCAGTCCGTGCTGTTACCTTGGCAATAGACCTCAATCTACCCTCTTTCATTGTTGAGGGAGATTCAGAGGTGGTTATCTCTGCCTTAAGAAAGGAAGAAGACTCTTTCTCCTCTTTTGGCCATTTAATATCCTCTATTAAGCATTATTTACATTCCTGCTCTTGTATTTCTTTTTCACATACCCGCAGATCGGGTAACTCAGTAGCTCATTCTTTAGCAAAATTTGCGAAAGATATTGTTGATTTTTACGTGTGGATGGAGGATGTTCCACCACAAGTCAATGATGTACTTTTGGCCGATATTGGCTGATTTTCAGTTTATCAATCCAGTTGATGGTTTCTCAAAAAAAAAAAAAAAAAAAAAAATCTCATATTTTCAATTTTATATTCATGATATAAATTATCCTTTTCGAACAAAAGAAAGAAGATAAAATTATCTTAACTCCAATGCAATATAGCAACTAAGCCGTGAATTCTTCAAAAATACTAGTAATTGAACTATTCCATGTACTGCTTTAAAGTAATTTTATTTTTTCTAACCCATAATCTTTTTCCTTATAAAAGCATACCTAGCTTTTCTGGAGAAATGAAAAGACTTATGGATCACAAATTTGTTGGGCCATTATCTAGTTTATGTAAATTAATAAACTCAACAAACAATTTTAACCAATCTTTGTGGGCTTCTCTTGGTTTAATCTGGTGTAGATCGCCCTAAATCGGGGGCTTGTTCATTCTAGGTCGTAGGTGAGCTTGGACCTTGGTAGGATGCTTGATGGCCCATTGATGGTTGTAATATTGGGCCCAGTCTGTTTAACTGGGCCTACATTGTTTGGCTTACTCCAATTAGACCCTTTCGTTGTGCCCATCTTGGGCTTGAGCAATTTTCTCATTCGAATGTAGTTTACTTTAAAATACAGTCTGCAATTAGCATTTAAAAATAAAAAAATAAAAAAAATATTAGCCATATAATAATATCTGTGGGGCTTGAGAATTTGGCAACCCTGGCCCACTTTGTATTCGGCGCAAGACTTACATCGAGGAGAAGGAAATGCCCGAGAATGAAGTGTAAAAGTTCAAATTACCCAGAAACCCTACCGAGGACGGCTCTATCCCCAACCAGCCAAGATTGTAGGAGGCAGTAGTAATGAGTCACCAAAAGTAGCCTTCCAGGGTACTTAAGGAGAAAGACCAAGTACATCATATCGGTCGTGGAAGGGTGCCGAGGAGCACAGCTAGGATTGACTTATCACTTCCACATTAAATGTGCACGACTGATGTTCAGGTAGCATTATTGGGGAAGTGACCCCTGAGCAGTGCTACCTCGGTTGCTGTAACTCACTGGGGGTTCTGGTAAGGTGGTTGATGGGACGGGTTGTTAGAAAGAAAAGTGGATGATCAATAAGTGGAAGAAAGAGGTTATGAAGAAAGGACTATA
Source organism: Quercus variabilis (assembly GCA_030445155.1). Taxonomy (NCBI): domain Eukaryota; kingdom Viridiplantae; phylum Streptophyta; class Magnoliopsida; order Fagales; family Fagaceae; genus Quercus; species Quercus variabilis. The sequence goes on from CP129449.1 coordinate 8,876,964, forward strand.
TAAGGGGAAGAAACAGATGAGAATGGGGGACCATTCCCATGGGAGAGAGACCATTATCAAGCTCCTCAGATCGGTGCTGAGGACAGACTTTGGAGGATAACCTTGATCCACCTGCTTCCGACGGTGGCGAACGCTATATTGGGCATTGTCCGCTTGCTAGAGCCTAGTTCTTGAACCCGCTCTTTACAAATTCATTGTACTGTGCTAACTGGGCTTGAGTTCACTCTCTTAACAGTAGAAGTGCTCAAACCTAATCCCTATAATATCTAACTTTAACGTTTAGGTTTAAAGCATGATAAATTATGGGCAACTATCCACATTGATGCATATTAATTCTATTAAAAAGAAAAGCATTTTATAATTTACAAAAGTTAGTGCCTTGGTATTAGGGAAAATTATTAGATATTTTGGAGTACACTAAAGTGGTGCTCCGGCTTCCTCACCTCACATTCGTGGTGGATTTTACTAGTGAGAACCACCACAAATGTGAGAGTAGGTCAAAATGATTAGATACTTTGGGAGCACTAAATCATTGTACTCCTAGAGTACCTGACAATTACTTAGGTATGAGTTTTTCAAACCATAAAAGTGTACATTTTTAACACATGGAGGGAGAGGAGAGTAGAGAGTATGAGAGAAAAGTAGAACAGATGATAGGATAATGGTAATCAATTCCCCTTATTTGGATGTTCTAAAAATTAAGTAAGGGGAGGGTAATAGATTTACATACCCTTTGTTTCAATGGCATACAAATTAAAATAGGAAGTAGTGGAAATGTTGAGACATTGTATAGATTGAAAATTATATCCCTTTCATTAAGTGGAACACTCCCCTCCCTCCAATTTAGAAGAATTAATAAAAATAAAGGGTTTGGCCTAGAGCATTGTAATTCAAATAACACCTTGTGATGTTTCTAACAAAAACATTTAAGATTCAAATATCTACTCCTACAACTATTGAATTAAAATAAAAGAAATGAAAGGTTTTGGACTTGTATCTTACCCCTTTGAAACTCTTCAAAGCTATTCGACTCCCTTGAAGAAAAAAAAATAAAAATAAAAAAGGTTAAAACATGGTTAATTAGACCCCCTTTCGTCTCGACTACCCACTCCTCCTCCATTCTAAACGCATATTATTAAGATATGAATCGGGAAAGGATGTAGGGAAGTCTCAGACTAGGATTCCAAGGTGTGGTTCTCAACTCATTGTTTTACCTATTGGAAATTGAAATACTTTTAAATGACCTTGAAGTATGATTGTTTGAGTAAACACTTGACACAAAGTTCAAATACGTAAAATCTTATTGGAATTATATTACACAATTTAGAGTGTAATTAAAATTTAACTTTTCTTTCATTTGAGTTTTTCACTTATTTTATAGATGACTTTTAGTTGCTTACAAGAAAATAGAGAATATGTAAATACTTTTGTTAAAGTAAAAGAAAATATTTCATACATTAATCTCTCTCCTTTACGTAGAGTCTTTGTAAAATACAATTAAATACATATCATCATGATTTGACTTTTTATTCCAATAATAAGCACAAAGAAAAGAAATACAAAAAAGAAAAGAAAAGACCCGGGATTGAAGATTATCCAATACATTTGGATACCAATCCGGTATTGATTTGTAATTGAAGACCACACATTCTGTTTGTTACCTACCCTTGAAAGAAACTTTAATATTCAACTGCTAATAGTCATGTTCGCCCAACACGTATAACCTTTAGTAACTTTAGTGTTTTCTTTACTACCCAAGCCACAAAGCGAACTGTGTGAATCAAAAGAACCACAGCCATCATAGTAAGAAAACCAAAAGCTGGCATAACCATAACAGCTCCAGTTGATGTATAAAAATTATAGCTTGGAACCATAACAGCTCCAGGTGGTGCAGAATTCTTATTGGTTGGGTCCACTAGAACTATGGCAAATAAATAGGAAAGGGCTAGGAATGTGATAGTGGTACACATGGCAAATGTCAAGAGACCCATACAAATCTTATTCTTGAGAGGGAATCCACTGATCAGCAAAAAGACGACACAAAGAGATGTAATGAAAGAGGAAGAGTTGCAAAGCATGAAAAGCTGGTAGCAAGAAAAATGGTTAGAGCCTGCGACCGATGTTCTAGCCACATTTAGGTCTGCATTTAGAACCTTGACTGGGATCATTCACATTTGTTTGCCAAACACCACCTAGTGGGCTAATTGCTAGTTGGAAAGTAATAGTTGTTGTAAGGTTGAATTTATTCAATCATTTGTTTGATTTTATTCTGTACTAAATTTGCTTGTAATTCAGCATTTAGAAACCCTGTATTTAGTTGAGAATCATATAAGGGTAGTGTGTGAAAGAGTGTGAAGAAATGCTCAAAAGCGTGCACTCAAGAAGAGCCTTGTGACTGGCAAGTCGCCAGAATGGCACACATGTGAAGCATGGAGGGGGGGCTAAAGGGTCACACCAGCTGTTACACTACAGGACAAAACTTCTAATCTGGTCAAGTAGTTAGCTCACGACTCAAACTTGCGACTTGTTCTAGTTGCGAGCTTGAGTCGCTAGAATGCCCTGTTTGGTTGTAATTGACTCTTCGCATTCCTCATACACCCTATTATAAATACCCTTATACCCACAAAATGTAGAGAGTTTCCAAAAAGAATTTTGAGATAGAAACCCTATAGAAAAAGAAGATTGACTCATCCACAATCTTCATCCTTTGATTCTCCAAATTCTTTTACTCTCACCCTCTCCATTGACATATCCTTAAGAGGTACATTTAGCCAAATCCTTATTTCACCATACCCATATCTATGAAGAAATATTTTAGTGCTTGGGAAGCAATTTAGAAGAGACTAATTCATTTTGGTTGATGCAATGAGCGATTGTGGGATCCGGAAAGTTAGAGAAGACAAGGTTCGGCGTAATCTTGTTGAAGCAAGAATCTTGAAGGGTTTAGGTACACTGGGTAGATTAGGCTTAAAAGGTCTTCTACTATTCATGTATCTCAACTTTATTCTCTAGTGGATTATTGACCGCTTGGAAGGCCACAGAGAGGTTTTTCACCGAGGATTTCAGTTTCCTTCTCGATAACACATCGCTATGTTGTTTGTGTATTTGTATCTCTCTTTCCTTAATCTTTCCATTTTAATTATTGTTGTGGTTGTGATTAATTTCGGTTTAGATTGTTTTACCAATTTTGTTTTAGTTCATTTTTATATTCCGCACATACATTGTTTGATTATAAGTTTGTGTTGGTAATTTGTGAATTGGGGGTTTAAACGTTTATAGGTGTTTTACACACTATTTAAACATTCAGTTGTGATTACCGTAGCAACCACCATTAATGCACCACACGTTTCTTCTATCCAATCACCTTTATATTTCAAGCACTCTAGCCAGTTGCGCCTCTTCTTACTTGGCTGTGCTAGTTTTGCTGATTCATGGTTATCAACTATAGTTATTGACGGCGGTGGGAGATTATCCTGTGTGTTTCCTCTTTCAAGATCGGCATCCATTAAAATGTTTCCAATAATGAGGCTTTTGAAATCTGTTGGACTATGCTCTAAGAATTTTGAATCTGAAAACCCATCCAGTTCAAGGCATTTGCACCTTCTTTTACTTTAGACACTGAAAGCAAGTATTTTACTGTCTGTAAAAACTTATAGCATTAGAAAATTGAACAATTTTTTTTTCATAAGAAGCACAAGATGAAATGCTACATAAACCAATAGTTTCTCCAATTTGGTATTAATTCATAACACTTGGTTAGTGAAAAAGTAGATGTCATGAGTTATGCATCAGACTTTAAAAATTAGAGTTTTGAAAAACTAGGTTCTAATTTGTTACTACGCTTTTTCTTCCCTCCTCCAACCAAGAAAGCTATAGGAAGATAACTCCATTTGAGCCTTAAGGGTTACGATTATTCCTCTATACAAACAGAAATTTTCACCTTTTTTTTCCTTCAGCACAAAGTGAAAATTCACCTTATTATTACTATTTTTTTTTTTTTTATTGTATTTGAATTCCATTTGGTATTCTTCTCACTTGTTAGGATCTTGAGTTTTTAATACTAAATGTTGAGACACCACTTTAAATCTAAAAGTTTCAAGTTAGTAGGTTTGAATCCATTAATTAATCTTATTTCGACCAGTCAACCTTGGCATTACTATGTAATGTGAAACTTTACCAATAAACCAATCACATATATGTATATGCCAATTATTATAACTAACGACATTAATATTCTAATGTTACCAGAAATCCAGAAAGAAAAAACAATGCATAGAAGCAATCTACTTGACTTCCAATTTGAGCTACTTGATAAAACATATGTATATTATTCTATATAAATAATGCAAGAAATAAATTAAAACATACCTCAATTTGCTTTAGCATCACAGCATAATGCAATATGGTGTTACCGCCTTCGTGGTCCTGGGAATTGAGAAATTCCCCATCATCGCTCACAGATTCTACCAATAGTTTTAGAACTTCCAACTGGTTGTATTTAACACATAAGTGCAAAACAGTCTTTTCTCCATCAAGCATAACTCTAGTTGAGTTAGGCTGTGCAACAGTCAACTCCCTTACAACCTCAACTCGACCTCTCATGGCTGCATAGTGTAAAGTGCTCGAGTTGGCATGCGTTGGCGTTTACATGTAATAGTGCTCGAGTGATTTGTGTGTGGCCCTCAGCGGAAGCTAAATGAAGGGGGCAGCGTTTTAGGGTGTCCAACTCGCTAGCAAGTTGGGGTTTTAGATCTAAGAGAGCTCTACTAATTAAAATCAAGATGGCCAACTAAAGCTGATATGTGTAACCGAGTTTCGCCCAAATTAGTCAACGAAATTTTATTAAGGAGGCATGGGTCTTTAAGGATCAAACTATTCAATGTGGTTGTACAGCCACTCATTGATGCACTGTAGAGTTCTGTTATGTCATCTTCTTCATGCCTTAGGTCCATTTTCTCTCTCTCTCTGGGTGAGGGGCGTATATGCGTGTTGTATCCTCTATGTGATTAAAAGATAGAAGTGAATAAAATAGATGCATGTAGTTATGTAGTTGAGTTATACAGTATGGCAATTCTGTGTCTGTGTGAAATGTCCAAGCAATTGACGACGCAGGCATTATTGAAACTTTCTATTGGAGTTTCTTGATAGGAAAAGTAGTTGGTTATAAACCGCGTGGTGTTGACAACCAAAGCAGGTTAAACGAGTTTTAGCTTTGATCATATTTAACATAAATTCGTTGCTCAGAATATGCACGGAAGATATTTAATTGATGGATGGTTTGCCTGCTTCCGATGATGTGCATATATAGGACCATATGCTACTTAGATGAAGTCAAAAGATCTCCACAGGCCAAAAGACCATATCCTACTTAGACAAACCAATTACAGGACCATATCCTATACCTAATATATTAGAACCAGTCGAGCACCATGCACCAAAAATGACATATATACAATCTCAAAAAAAAAAAAAAAAAAAAAAAAAGACATTTACTTTTGTTATAGCATCGAAACGAGGTTAGATAATGTAAATCAATACAAATTTTCGATATGGCCCACTTTTTGTGTTCAAATTTACCGTGTATGTTCAAAAGTTGGGGAGCTAGTAAAAAATTGAAAGCTCGGGTTGCATAAAATGTCTTGAGAAAATTGGATGAATCATCTTCTAGGGGATCATGCCTACAATTACAAACCATTATTTGCCATTCAATTATTGTTGAGGTCCAAAATATCACAATATTGTATTAAGGCCCAAAACAATACAAAAATTGAAATTTAAGAACCATTTGGGCTTTCAAGGAAAGGGTAAGGCTCAAATTCACCAAATAAGGACTACTAAAATAAGTATGAAGGGGCCCAAACCCATGAACGGGTAAGCTTTGGGCCTTATGAAACAAAGAAAAAAGGAAGCTCAGCCCAGCCCTTAAGAGAGAAAATTGATGGGGAACTCAGAGAGAAAGCTGAACCAGGACACCTAGGGATTCCTAGAAACCTAAGATCCTCAAGATATGCAGCAGGAGACTAGCTGGGATTGAGATAGCTTAAGGGAGCATGCCCATGAACACAAAGAACGAGAACAGATATGTTCCATCAACCACCTAATGATGCAGAAAATGGCAGATGACTTGGGAACTAGCATTTCATGAAAAGAGGCCTGGTACCTCGGGAAATACAGGGAGATGGACCATGAAGGAAGGTGGCTGGGGATCTTTCAGCCTGATAGAAAGGAATTTGCCCATTTAGAGAAAGTGACAAAAGATAAGGCAGCCAAAAAGTGGGTCTAAAATGTAGTATCTAGAAGTTTTGGGAAAAGAAGAATTGAAAGTCAGCCCTTAGGACCCCCTAAATGAGGAAGTTCAGCTAGGGACTTCTGGAGAGGAAACCACAAAAGGAGAAAATAGTGAGAAAATAAGGAAATGATTAGCCACCAATGTTACTGAAACAATATTGGTTTTGGTACCCAGGGCAGCAAATGGAGGAAATTAGTGGTACACTAAAAACCCTAAAAGGGCACTATAAAAGGAAGGGGAGCCAATAGTAAAAATCATTCAGCAATAGTGAATCAGAGAGAAAAGATCCTTTAGAAAACTCCTTTAGAGTTCAAAAAGAGAGAAGAGTGGAAAAACACCGTTCGGGATCCTGAGATAGACACTAGAAAATACACTTGGATTTAAAGGGATTCAAACGTCACAAGTCTTGGAAGCCTAAAGAGCTATCTAAGTCTGTAATTTTTTTAACTTATTTGGACCTTGTAATATGTTCTAGTGCAATGAGAGCATAATGTGTTGAAAACTTAAGAAAATAATTAAGCATTTTTTATTATTATGAAGATCCATAACATTTTTTTATTTATTCACTTTCCCTTTACTTATATCATTTTTTACTGTTCCTTACTGCACAATATATGCATATTTTCTATGTGTTAGTGTGTATGTATTGTAAGATCCATGTTTTGTGCATAACTTGGTTTGTAATTAGCCCAACTTAGCTGCAATGAACCAACTCCAGTCCACTAAACTTAAGCATAAGGACTAGGATCCTTGTTTTTAATTGGGCCTGTGTGCTGTCAAAAAAAAGACCCACAATCATTAACTACGATAGTAAAATTTGAGGAAACCAGTTCTCTAGAATTATTTATAAAACACCATTATGTGAAAAAGAAAGTGTTGAACATGGTATGCTATTTTAATCACTAAACTATTTTCTCTCAATCTTAATTAGAAAGACGTCCATTAACTTGAGAATTGGAAGGTCAGCGGCTAGCATAGCATTCGTGTTTATTTAATCATTAATTTCTTTAAATTTATATCACTGTAAGTTTCTTTACAAACCTTCTCCCCTCTCCCCACGTGTGTGTGTTAAAAAAATATTTAGTATTCTAAAAAAAAAAAAAAAATTCCAGGCATTCATCATCCACATTAGCCATGCAACTAATCTGATTTTTTAATTAATTTTTTAATTAAATACTCATCACGTATAAATACCCTTTGCTAAACATTTTCACACGATGCATCAATTAGCAACTAGCAATAATAGAAAAATGAAAGTCTTCAGAATTTTTGCTAAGTTCATTTAATGTTTCAATATAAGTTTTTAAAAATCCATTTTCACCCGTCAAATTTACCGAGAACCCAAAAAAAAAAAAAAAAAAAAAAAAAAAAAAAAAAACGGATAAAATCGATGCTTGAAATAAAAATAAGGGCTAATTACATTTTACCAAAATAAAAACAAGACGACCTTTTTAAAAATCCTCTGACACTATAGTATTGGTGGTATCCAGAAGCTAGGAATTATTGTGATCTAGTCCAGCTTTAATTTACTGCAAAATACTTTCATGGATATATGCGAAGTTGCCTTAACACTACACCAAATTGTTAAGATTATTACATGATGTCCATGTCAAATTGTAAATGAGCTTCGCAAGTTAGAAAGAACAAGAGAAGCTAAGATTCTGGATTAATACGACGTGGTCCAACAAAGATGAAGTCAAGCCCCATTGAGTGAATGAGAAACTTTCCAGTTTGGGCTTGAGGTCAAGAGAGACGGACCAACATCCAAATACATTTTGTGCCTATGACCAAATGTAAGTACATTTTGTAACTATGACAAAATGGACCGGCATCCAATTAGCTTAGAGATGAACTCTTTCACCTTAATTTTGCATTACTATTAGTAGCACCATAAGCAATGAACGAAAATGACAAATGCACAATATAATACTCGTTCAAAAACAAAAAGGATTATCACTCACTTTCAAATGAAATGGAGAAGATCCAAATATAATGGTTGCTAGGCTATGAGAAATTTTTTGTGTGCAGTGGGGTTGGGAGTGTCATATTATCAACTATATTTTTTACTTTTTCTTTCGGTGGAATTTCACCTTAGAAGTTAGAATTAATGATGGGCATCAAGCGTAGGTCTTACCTGGGAGTCCAAATCTTCTGTCTCATCAATTGTGCTCCATTTCGTGCTCCACCAAAAAAACTTGGACAACTAGTCTCTTTCATTAGATGAGATATCTCATTAAATGAGACAGCTAACCTCTCTCATTAAAGTCAGAGTTATCTCATTTAATGAGAGAGACTAATTGTCCAAGTTTTATTGGTGGAGTATAAAGTGGAGCATAATTGATGAGACAGAAGATTTGGACTCCTTACCTGGCCTATTCCTCCAAATGTAAAGAGATGATTTCCCTAAATAGAATCATATTAATTACAAGCAGTCTGCACAAAAATTGTTTACCAGTTCTAATTGAATTATCTTATACCAGCTTCCTTTATATAACTTCAGCGAAAGAGAGGAAAGGAGAGGGATGAAAATAGTTTAATAATATATTAGTCGCACATATCTTTAGAGAGGCGAATAGGTGTGCTGATTTTTTGACTAACAATGGATGTTGTATGAGGGAGGATTTTGTTTTATTTGATACTGCCCCCTCGGATGAATTAGATAGATTACTTGTATTTGGTAGAAATGGTCTGTACTGTTATAGGCAGATAGCCAATACTTTGGCATCTGTGAACAATCTGTAACTTTTGCTTTTGTTGAATATAACACCTGTTAACCAAAAAAAAATTGTATATTAAAGGAAATATATTTTCAATATATTATTGAAACTTTAGGAGCTATATGAAATTTTAATAGAGTTTCATCTAGATTAAATTATTGAAATGTAAACATATATTATCATATTAAAATAAAAAATTATGATTGATTATGTAAATAATTAATATAAATTTTAAATTTCTTGAATTTTTTTAATCGAATTGTAGTAAAGTTTTAAATTTCTTAAAACTTAACTAATAGATTTTTTTATTAAAGTGAATTATAGTTGAAGTAGAAATAGCCACTTGGCTCAATCATAATCTTGAAACTTAGTTAATAGACATTTACAAGTGAACTATCATAATTGATGAAAATATAACCATTTGTCGTGGGGAGAAATAGCCACTTAGCATAGTAATGGCTTTTAGACCAAACTTTTACTATATAACATAATATGTATGATATGTTCAGCCACAAAATCATAGTTTTTAATCACTTTTATTTACTACAAATATGGTTCATCATTAGTTTAGGTATAACTCTATTGTCTAAGCTTTAAGAAATTAAACTCTAGTCCAACTAAGATTTTAGTGTCAAAAATTTTTAAATTTTTAAATAAAATTTAAAATTTAGTTTATTTATATTAATCATTTATCATAATTTTATATTTTACAATAAAAAATAAATAAAAAACATGCACACTTCATATTGTCCCTAGAATGATAGTATGGCAGTTAAATATAAAATCAATGAGCTTACATTTTTCTCTAGACCAATGAACCAACCACTAGAGTACCTGACGAGGGATATGTTGATGAATATATAGTTCTAATATTTTCTTACTCATTTTATATTGCATAATTATTATAACTAGTCGCTAACCCGTGCAATGCACGGAAAAACTATTGATTATGAAAAAAAATCCAATAATGAATGAAGAATTCAAGCTATTACTTAAAAAAAAAAAAAAAAAAATTGCATAGGATTTTTTTTTTTTTTTTTTTTTTTTGTGCATTTCAATTAGACTTTAGAAGATAATAATATGGTTATTACTTCTACTATTTTTGGGCTGGAATAATTTTTTTTTTTTTTTTGAATTGAAATAAAGTTATTTGTTTACTACTTTTTTATGTCATAATTTATTTACTATTATTGTTAAGCTAAAATATTTAAAAATGATTATCTGATTATTTATTTAAAAGAAATATTTTTATAAAATAATGTAATGGCAGTTTTGTGAATAAAAAGGCATATGATGGCATTGTAAAGGAAGCACCTTCCTTAAAACTTCCTTTCTACCCCTCCCAAGTGTCATAAATGTCATCTCATTTTATTTTTTATTTTTTATTTATTTTTTTTAACTCTTTTCATTCCTCTTCTCAGACACTCAAGCATCTACAAATCTATAACACTCCTCCTTCGTCTTATCTTCTTCGCTCAACTTTTTTTTTTTTTTTAATTGGTTTTCTTTTCTAATGTCCGCACCATCAAATCCAAAAGAAGCTACTCAGTGAAAACACATTCTTCATTTAGCTCAAAAATTCATATTCTGTTCAGAATGACGAAATTTCAACCGAAACCAATGGAGTCAATACCATACCAGAGACCATTTCGGTTTAACTATGAAAATAATATATTTCGGTACCGGTTAATTCTGGTGTACCGTCTTGGAATTACTATTAATATAATAATAATAATAATAATAATAATAATTGTGGGGGGTAAAAACCCAAAACTACTTAGTGGGCCTGGGGCACCATGTTGAAGAGTATTGTATTTTCGAAGAGCAATAATTGGTTAGGATAGTCCACTTGAAGGCAGGAAGCTCGGAAGTGGAGGCAGGATATAGTCCGAAGAGGTTACTAGTGGTCCGAAGAGGTCTTACTCCTCGGATACAAATAGCCTTGATCAGTCAAACGTGTAGAAGGTCTGAATGATCTTCCTAGTAACCCCAATGATAATGATAAGCTCTGGATAGTTTTGGCGATGATCAGAACAAAGAAATATCTAAAGGAAAAGCTGCTACCACTGTATTTAATGCACTGCAATAACTTTTCTGGCTGCATTTATGTGGAGAAGACCCTTGAACAGTGTAACCTCAGCTACTGCCACTCACAAAGAACTAAAGTTGACACATGACATGACATATATTTAAGTAGATACATAGATGAAGAACAAGTAGATGATGGAGATGATGGGGAAGGGTGCTATATAAAGAATGAGGGTTCCTGATAATGGGGGATCGGAAAAAAGAGAAGGGGGAAGAAAGAAAAACTTTACTATAGCTCCGTGTATTGTAATTACTGTTCATTCAATAAAACACCTCTTCGGACATTCACTCATGAAGTTTTTCAGGCATTATTTCATGTTATTTCAATCTTAAATACCTTAGCCAACCATTGTTTAATTCATAACCAGCCCAACTTTTTCCCCCACTCTCTACAAATTTATTGTTCTGGGTTTGTTGGGCCTTTAACCCATACCTTTTGGGCTTGGGCTACAAAAACTGACCCTACAATAATAATTTTTATTAACATTTAAAACAAATAAATTTAATAGTCTTTAAATAATTATTGGGTCAATGTGTACAATTATGTTGTAGTATTGGTCAATACCATAAACATCTTAATTAACTCAATCCCAATCCCTTTTTATTATAAAAAAAAAATAAAAGCCCAATCCCTTTTTCCAATTCATTTTTTTTCTATTTTATATTTCCTCCACCGTCTTGTCTAGTCAACTCTATCTTTTTGTTTATTGACTTACTTTTTATTACTATCTCATTTCTCTTTAATTCCCATCCATACATTTTCAAATTGAATCTTATCTTAAGATCCACTACATAGTAGCCCACGTTGTCCTTCAGTATTTGTCCCTCACAAATATGCTTCTCTCATTCTCTCTCTAGTGTTTCACGCATACTTTTCTCATCAGAAGATTTAAAACTAACCCATAATCACCCTTAGATCTATTTCTCTCTTTCCCTCACAAATCAGTTTCTCTCTCGCAAGTTGCTTCCCCTCACTCGAATGTTGCACCGGCTGGTCTGGCCACCCTGTGCTTGAGCGACACTGCCAGGGACGGACCCAGGTAGAGGGCTAAAGGGGCTTGGCCCCACCCTGGGCCCAAAAAAAAATAAAAATTAGCAAGTAAAATTTTCCAAAAAAGAAAAGAAAAAGGGTTTGGGCCCCCCCTGAGTTTTTAGCTTGGGCCCCCTTAGTTTTTAGCTCGGGCCCCCTCCCAATAATCATGAACCATAGCCCATAATCCGGCCAGCTCATAATCTGGCCAGCCCAGGAGCCCATGACCCATGTAAATCTTAAAAAAAAGAAAAAAAGAAAAAAGCAGTCCAAAACCAAATGGAGACAGCAAAAAACGAAGGAAAAAAAAGAAAAAAAGAAAAAAGAAAGGAAAGTGAAAGGCGAGACAGAGAGATAGAGAGTACTTAGAGACCCATCTTAATCGGAGACCCATGTCGCCGTGATAGAGAGAGACTGAGAGATAGAGAGCTGTGTCGCTGTGAGTCGTGACGTCATGATGCTTGCGAGACCAGAGACCCATTTGCCGCCACTGCCGCCGCCCACGGAGACCCATCACAAGTATTTACTCATATTTTCCTTCAAAACCTAATAAAATGTTTGTGATCTGAGAATCTGAGATTCACATAAACTGTACTTGTGCCTTGTGGACTTGTGATTCATGTTTGTGTTTTTACTGATGATTGATGAACTGAACTGGTGTTAGTGATTGTGAATTGAATTTGAATCTGTGCTGCCTGTGGTGTTTTTTTTTTTTTGGTTGGGGGGGATGCATTTTGGCTTTATGACTCTATCACTCTGTGTTTGTGACTCTCTCTCTTGCATTATATATATATATATATATATAGAGAGAGAGAGAGAGAGAGAGAGAGAGAGAGAGAGAGTAGAGTTTGTAGAGATAGTTTTTTCTTTGTTGATTGGTAGTTGGGCAGCATAATAGGGACAAGTGGAGTTGGGCAATGGAAAATTGACAGAAAAAAAGGTAAAGTTAAGAAAAGTTTTTGTTAGTAGTGTCGGTAGTGGGATTCATTGGGTTAATGGGTTAGAATTAGAAAGATGGAGACAACACAAAGACACAAAGATATAAATAAAGGCAGAGACAACACAAAGACATAAATAAAGGCAAACCAAATAGTCAAACACAAAGACATAAATAAAGGCAGACCAAAGACAAAAAGAAAAAAAAACAAATCATAAAATATAGAAAATTGTCACACAAATTTAAGAAAATAACGATGATTCTTATATGATTTTTATTTTATTTGTATATCATGAAAAAATCAACTACAATGCTTGATTTTTTCAAAAGAAAAGGTTCAACTTCAAATTCTTCCGAAGTCAACGTGGAATTGCCAACAACTAATGTTGCTATTCCAATTCTAGAAAATGTGGATGTTCCAATTCTGGAAAATGTGAATGTTCCAATTTTGGAAATAGTTTATTAATACTATATGGATGCATATTTGAAAATTTTTTTTTTCGCTTATCTCTGGCCCCCCCAACTTAAAATCCTGCGTCCGTCCCTGTACACAGCCACTATCATTCTCCTTCTATCTTTCTTTCTTTCTTTCTCACTCTCTCTCTCTCACTTTTTTTTTTTTTTTTTCAATTTGCAGAGGAATTACATTCCGGGCTATAACGCATTTTTTGGCCAGAATGACTGAAATTTGTTGGAAAGGCCGGTACAAACTAGAATAGTCCGATATATAAAATGAAACGAAATAGAGGTCTACTGCTACCAGATTGTTCACTGGCCGGTACGAAACAGTATTGACTTCGTTAGTCGGAACGCTGGTAGAGGCCGAATTTTGGAACGGAATAGAATAATGGGGTTACCTATACCGGAACGAAAAATTTCGACTTGAACAGAACGGTATTTAAAACATTGATCCTGTATTGTGTTTTGAAGAAATTTATGGAATAAGGAGGAAGATGACGAAAAGGGAGATGGGATTATTTTGGTTTTTTTTTTTTTTTGGGAGAAACTTTTGGCTTGGGTTTGTACTCGTGTTTACTGTTTTGGCTTGGTTTTGGATTGTGCTACGCTTGTGATACAGAGGAAGATGGGAGGAGAAAGAGTTGATCGGGTTTTTATAAGGAAGGAGGAGTATCAGGGAGAAATAGTGAGAAATAGATATTAAAATCAAACTTTTTGTTTTATAATGTTGATGTTTTAAAATAATGATGACGTGAAAAATTGTGGGAGCTTCGGTTTTATATATATATATATATATATAAATTGTTTCCTTTCAAGACCCCTCCCTTTTTATTTTAAAAAATTCAAGACATGCTTATGTCTTAGCTGGACATAGACTTATAACTTAGATGCGATAAGGAAGTACTACAAATTTGAAGGGTCCTTTTACCATGGAAACGACATGGAAAAAGAATCTCCTAAGCTATTCCATTTCTTCACCAAGAGATAAGGATGAATGATTGAGGTCCTATGTATACCAATTCAAATACATTTCATGCTGTGAAGATAGGGGCCTGAGGGGTGCGCGACAGGGGGCTGTGGACCTTAGCTTTTTAAAATTCTTCCTCTCTTCTATATTTTTATATAAAAATTTAAAAATTTATATATAAAATTTAACTAAGGGACTCCTATTTTTTTTTTTTTTTTAAATTGTACAACATTTATATAGAGTGACTAATGCATCATTTTTATGCCTCATAATATTATTATGACATGTGTAGTTCATTAAATTAAAATTTATTCAAGGTATATTTTGATTATTTTCTAACCAACATTAATCAACGAAAAGGCAAAAGCACAGTATAATCCTTCTTCAAAATGGATCATCTCGCTTTCAAATGAAATGGAGATGATCCAATTTTACGGTTGTTAGGCTATGAGAAACGAAAAGGGCAAAGGACAATACAATCCTCGTTGGAAAAGGATCATTGCATTTTCAAATGAAATAGAGAAGGTCCAATTCTATGGTTGTTAGGCTACGTGAAATCTATTCTTTCTTTTTTTGTAGTACTTTGGAGTTTGGATTCTCACATTATCAACTTTATTTTTACCCTTTCCTACCCATTTTTTCAAATGTAATGAAATACTTTCCCTTAAATATAATCATATTAATTAAAAAGATAATGAGTATCACTAACTTACAATTGTACACTCACCGCACAGGCACGTAGGTTGAAATCAAGTGTTCTGAAAATGAAAGAGGGTGTGAACGGAGTTTCTGAAAAGTGAGTGTGTAACAAAAAGCCAACTATTTAGCTTCAAGCTTCAATCGATATTTTAACAAGTGAAGTAGTGAACTACAGGTATGCTGACAACTGCTTCAACATTGTTTATGATTTGCAATATCTAGTTAGCTCATCCCATTTGAAATGAAGTTGTTATCCAACAATATTATGTTGTTTAAATACACCAAAAAAGAATTGCTTAAAAAAAAAAGAAAAAAAAAAAAAAAGCCAAACAATTGGACACAATAAGCCATTATCTATGATGACGTAATTTTTTTATATGCTATTTGAGATTTTTTTTTTTTTTTTTTTTTTTTTTTTTTGAGAAACACATACATATAAGCAACTGTACTTGCCATCTAATATTATAGGAAGCTGCGAACTATATAGATGACATTAATTTATATATTATATATCTTTAAAGAGTAATATTTAGTATTGATGTACATCAATGAACATATCATCATTTTCTTTTCATTATTTTTCTTTAAAAAATATGTATATAAATATTAATGTATGTAATAATGTGTTATACATTTACTCGTTCTCAAAACTAATTATAGCATATCAATTATGATATGATCATCACCTTTCACTATTGTGACTTTACACATTCTTGAGAATCAATGTCATTTTCATCAATTTCAAGAGATAGATAATAAAACCTTTAACAATGGTTTTTATTTTTTTGGTATAAGATATTACATGCAAGTGGTTTTCTTGATATGCTTTTTTGTGGTGTACCAACTTTCTCTACATTGTCTCAAGTTCAACTTGAATAAAACATTCAACAAACACAGAATCACCAACACATGCATAATAATTTAGTTAAAAATATAAATATTATAACAAATCTGATTGATTTTACTTTAACAGCAAACCACTTCCACTACATTGGAATACAATACCTTATCACAGATTATGGTTTTACATCACTTTATTATTAGAATTATTATTAATTTTTGAGTAATGTTTCTTAATTAAGGTTCGACATTCTGTCCATTTTGGGTCCACTTTGGTTCATTTGGTCCAAGTTGGTCTACTTTGGTTTATTTCAATCCAATTTGGCTGAATTTGATCCATTATGGTCCAATTTGGTCTATTCAGTCCAATTCATCCAATTCGGTCTATTCAGTCAACTTCGGTCCTTTTTTTCCATTTCGGTCTAACTTGATCTATTCAATACAGTTTGGTCCAATTCAGTCTATTTAAGTCAATTCGGTCCACTTTGATCCGTCTAGTCCATTTAAAAATGAGAAAAAACAAATTAGGGTTGAAAGTACTATCAATTATTGAGTAATATCAATTGTGATTATATGATAAGTTTTGATTATCATGATAATCTTAAGAGAATGAGAAATTTGAAATTTAAAAATTTTAATTGTACCAAAGTAAATTAGAAAAATATAATGAATAAAAATAATATATATTTAGAAGAATATGGACAAGTTCAAAAAATAATAGTATGAATCAAAAACACCTAAACTGATGAAATTATATATTTGTAAAAATAGAAAGATAGAGATTGACCGTCTATGGGTTTGATTAATAATTTATAATACTGGCTTAATAAACTAATTAACTACATATATATATTGTTCACATTTCTTTATGGAGGAACAAGTGAAAGTCAAATACACACGTATGTCGCTTTTATATATTCCAAATTCCTACTTCTTTCAACTAGCAGTTGCTGCTGTACAACAATACAAAAAACTCCGGTGATATTGTTTGAGAAAGAAAATTGTTGATTTAATCCTCTCTCTCCTAGGTTTCTCTCTCAAAACTAGACATAGAGTTTTTCTCTGTTTAAGAGAGTAAAATGGTTGCAATTGGAATTTGGAAAATTTCTTCTACATGTGACACTCATGTGAGTAGGAAGAGTGCAGGATGTTAGTCCATTTAACTGTAGATTAAACAGAAGTAGGAATTTGGCATCTGTCAAGTTTAGGTACTAAACTGACTAAAATAAGTTGTATCTGTCACTACCCAAAGTTTAAAGAATGTTTAGACATTTTTCTCTCAAAATTTTGGCAATAAAGTTCCTAGAAGATTTCTTAACAGAAACAAGGAGAAATTTTAGCCTATCAATTCCGTTGTTTAGATTTAAGTAGATGTCACCTAAACTATGAAAAACACAAAAGTTTGATTGAGATGATTATGGTGTTTAATCTTTAAGGGCTGTCCTATGGCAGGCTCCCGTGCGTGTGGGTTCTTTCATAGACTAAAACCCAAAAAATTGGTATTGGGTTTTCTGTTCTCGAACCATAGTGATTTTGGGCCTTATTTATTTGTCATAAACTTTGGCTTTTTGACGCTGGTAGAACAATCTTGTAGAGTTGGATTGGACTAGACATTTTGGGTTTGTGTAGAGGCCGAAAGCCCAATTGAAATGGCCTGATGTTTAAGGGAACAAAAGGATGGATGTGGGCTTCTCATGCTGTGATTTAGTTTATTGGGCTGAGCCGATAGGGTTAGGCTTACACGAATTGTTAGGGTCGACTCTTGGGTTAATCGAATTAGACCTTCACAAATGATGTATATTAGGCATATAATTATATCGACCAATTTTGATGTTTAAGTTTTAAAGCAAGATTAAATTATGGGCAACCCTTGACGATTGACGCATATTTTAAAAAGAAAAGTATTTGAAAATTTCGACCTCAATACCTTGGGTATAAGTTTGTCCAAGGTTAAATACTTAAATCTCTTAGGACTCTTTAAGATTTGAAATTGTTCTCAACTGACTACAACCATATACGTATGATGATGGCTTGCATTTCACTCCAAAATGATAT
This sequence comes from Quercus variabilis, assembly GCA_030445155.1. Lineage (NCBI taxonomy): Eukaryota > Viridiplantae > Streptophyta > Magnoliopsida > Fagales > Fagaceae > Quercus > Quercus variabilis. The sequence continues at coordinate 8,895,045 of CP129449.1, forward strand.
GCACAAAGGAAATGAAGGAATAACTTGAAGAGTAGCCAATACATTATTATTATAAACATTATCTGGGATTGTTGCTCTTTGAAAAGTCGACACAACCTGCCATGCATGTCTATTTTCATTGAAAGAAAATTAAAAGTTCCAACTGCTAACAAATTGCACCCCCAATCTTAGATACGCGATGGTCCAGAGCCTTATTTCGGATTTTTTATCACTCTTACCAGCCAACCGAGAAAGCGAATTGAGTGAACCAGAAGAACCATAGAAACCACAATAATCACACTACCCAGAATACAAACGTCCATGAAAGATGTATGCTTGGGCGAATCATACATCAGGAAATCTGGGGTGACCATGTAGAATGCGATTAAATAGGTAGCGGCCAGGAATGTGAGAGTCGAACATAGAGAAATTGTCAAGAGGCACAAACAAACTCTGTGCTTGATTGGGAATCCACTGATGAGCAAGAAGGTGACACCGAGTGATGCAACGAAAGAGTGTGTTGCAAATCATGAAATTCAAGTAGCTCCGGTAATCAACAGCATCGGCTAACACAGCCTTTCCAGCTAGACATGGTGTGTTTGAGCTGCATCTAAAACCTTGCATAGTATCAATTACATTTTCTTGCCAAAGACCTCCTGGGGGGCTGATTGTCTGTTGGAAAGTGATAGTTGTAATCACAGTAGACACCACCATTATTGAACCATGATTTTCTTCGACCCAATCACCCTTGTATTTCAAGTACTCTAACCAATTCTTCCTCCCTTTCTTGCTTGACTGTTCTAGTTCCACTGATTCACTGTGACCAACAGCAACTGCCAATGGTGATGAGGGATTATTCACTCTTTTAATACTAGCACCAGCATCCATTAAAATGTTTCGAATGGTGAAACTTTTGAAATCTTTTGGACAGTTCTCCAACATTTTTAAGGCTGTAAAACCCCTGTTGTTCAGGAAATCCACTGCTTCTTTCACTTTAGGCACCAAAAACAAGTATTTTATTGTCTGCAAAAACCTAAAGCGTTTTAGTTTTGATAATTAATTTATATTTAGAGGCATTAGTCAAAAAGGTCGATGCTACATAGACTGATAGACATAAAATCTATCCCTTATTAACAAGAAATGGATATTAGACCGGATGCAGCATTTGTAGGTTAATTTCTGACTCAAAAGTTATCGTGCGGTTTTAGAATCTAGCCCGCGCCCCAAAAAAAAAAAAAAAAAAAAAAAATCAAATGTGAACTTCACTCTTAAATCGCAATTATCACTTTTCAATCCCAGAAAAAAGGTTGGTAAGTGATAGTTGTGACCACAATAGCCACCACCATTAACGAACCATGGGTCTCTTCAAACCAATCACCTTTATATCTCAAGTACTTTTTCAGTCTTTAACTATTTGGTCAACCTACTCTAACTTGACTGTGTTGGTGTTGCTAATTCAGGGTGACCAATCGTGATTGCTGATGGTGGTGGAAGAATACTTTGGTTCTTTGCTCTCTCAACACCGGCATCGATTAAAATGTTTTGAATGGTGAAGCTTTTGAATTCTTTTGGATAGTGATCTAATACTTCTAAGGCTGTAAAACCCATATGATTCAAGACATCTGCTTTTTCTTTCACTTTAGACATTGAAGGCAAGAATTTTACTGTCTGCAAAAACTTGTAGCATTATAATTTTGAACAATTTGTTTATGAGAAGCACAACTAAAATGATACCCAATTTTTTTTTTTTTTTTCCCAATATCGTATAAACTCGCTATATAAATACTAAGATATCGTTGGTGAAAAGTGAAAACTAGTGATGTTATGAAATATACCATAGTGTAATTAGACTATAAAAACTAGACTTTGTTAACATAATTTTTCCCTAACAAGAAAGTCTCGTGTCTATCGACATTATCCCACGTTTTTAAGGAGAGAGTTAGTAGAGTACTGGTTTGGGGTGGGCTTGGCTCTTATATATTGGGAAAATCATTTGTTTTTTTTCTCAAAGTAAACTCAAACATTGAGTGAGTGTTTGGGTAGAAATTATCTACCCTGTGTATGTGTTTCTGGCGTTTAACGCATTTTTTTTTTTTTTTTTCTTAATGCACGCATTTTAGTGGGTAAGAGACAAAGTGTACTGCTCACTCACTGTTTACGAGACTCACAACCACTTTATTTATAAAAAAAAAATATTAAAAATCGGTTTTATGGTATTATTCATACATTTAAAAATTATTTTGTTACAGTGTTTTTAGTTTTCAGTTTTCAGTTTTCAACAAAATAAGATGTATCCAAATGGAACCTGAGTGTTTTTTTTCCCGCGCCTCTCACTCCTGGTATTTAAATTTCCATTTTGTATTCTTCTTATTTGTCGGGATCTTAAATTTGAAATAGATAACTTTAGTTACTTAACACCTTGACTTGGCATATCTCATGTTAGACACTAACTTAACTGAAAAGTTAAAAAAATAGTAGGGTTGCATCAAATAATGTTACATCTCGACGTTGTCTTTATTGAATGAAATTCGACCAGTTAACTAGCAACATGAATATTCTAACACCATTAGTAATCTAGAAAGAAATAAGATTTAAAAGGAACAATCTACTCAGATATGCAGTGAAAAAAAAAAAAAAAAAATCTACTCAAATATATGCAAGAAATAAACTAAAACATACCTCAACTTGCTTTAGCATCAGCTAATTGCAAGATGGTGTTGCCACCATCATGGTCTTTTGAATTGAGAAAGTCACCTTTGTCACTCACAGATTCTACCAACAGTTTCAAAGCCTCCAGTTGGTTGTGTTTGACACATTAGTGCAAAACAGTCTCTCCTCCATAAAGCATAACTTGTGTTGAATCAGGCGTGTAATAATTAACTCTTTCACAACCTCAACCCGCCCTCTTATGACTGCGTAGTGGAGAGGAATTCTCCCATCTTGATCACGAATTAAGCATGCATTGATATTTGCATGTAATAGTGCTCGAACGATGTCTATATGGCCCTCGGCAGAAGCCAAGTGGAGGGTGCATCGTCTGTGAGAGTCCAACTCGACAGCGAGCTGGGGTTTTTGAAGTAAAAGAGCTTTACTAAAATCAAGCTGCCCAACTAAAGCTGATATGTGTAATGGAGTTTCACTGAAAGAAGTCAGTGAAATTTTACTAAGCAAGTGGGGGTCATTATGGATCAACCTATACAATGTGGTTGTAGACCCACTCATTGATGCATTGTAAAGTTCTATTATATCATCTACTTCGCGCCTTCCATTCTCTCACTCTTTCTCTCTCTGTCTCTTGCTCTTGCTCTCTATGTGTGTGTGGTTTGTGATTCCGAAAATTAGCATATAAATAGATGCATGCGGTCCGCATAGCAATATTAACCATTGCTTGTGTTGAAATATTCGGTCAAGCTGCAAGTAGTTTAGGTGCTTTAGTTCTCACTGCTGTGCTACATGCAGTTTTATATTCTCTATTATTTGTTCTTTTATTTCATCACGTGTTGGTCATGTGAGTTAGTTATTAGTTTGTTAAGTTTGTTAATGAGTTTGTTAATGGGTTTGTTAATGAGTTAATAACTCAGTGTATATAAACAGATCAGTTCTTAATAAAAGGCAGCAGAGCATTATTCAATTTTCTTATCTCGTTCAAATCTCTCTCTCTCTCCCAATTTCAATATGGTATCAGAGCTTGTTGGAGCTTTGATGGTGCCATCAACAAAATCAGTTTTGTTCTTGGAATCAAGAGCATAAATGATAGCTCGGCTCCAAGTAGCATAGTTCTCTTCAGTAAGAGGCTGGTTAACCAGAATCAAGCCAGGATTCTCACTACTATGCAAAAAATAGGGACTGGATGGTTTTTCCCAAGCAGGAACAGAGGATTGAGAAGTAGATGATACAAAATCTGTATTGGCAGATGCGGAAGCCATTGAAGAAGCTTGAACTAGGTTTTATAGAGAACTTAGTTTCAAGAATCAGAGAAAGCAAAGAATTAAAGAAACTTTGCAAGAAAGATCAATGAAAGAAGAAGGGAATGCAGAGTGAAGAAAGCTTCAAAAACAAACCCTAACAATGGAGGATGAGTTAGGAATCGATGGAATGCACCGAGCCAACTCGCTCTGATACCATATTGAAATTTTTCCTGCTTGGAAGAAATGCAACAGGATGGTTCTTTCTTGGTTGATCAATTCGATGTCCAAGGATTTGATCTCAAGTGTGATTTACCTGAATACTGCGCAAGAAGTTTGGGTAGATCTCAAGAACCGATTCTCTCAGAGCAATGGCCCTAGGGTTTTTGAACTACGAAGAATGGTGAGCAATCTATCTCAGGATATTCTTTCTGTGAGTAGTTATTACACGAAATTCAAGGTAATCTGGGATGAATTGGTCAATTATAAGCCAATTCCCTCATGTTCTTGTGGTATTTGCACCTGTGGTTCAATGGCTGCTCGGGTTGAGTATCAGGAAGAGGAGTGTACTATGAACTTCCTGATGGGGCTCAATGAGTCTTTTGCAACTGTTAGGGGACAAATCCTACTGATGAAGCCCTTGCCTTCACTGAATCAAGTCTTCTCTCTCATTACTCAAGAAGAGAAGCAAAGAAGAGTTGGTTCTAATGCCATTGCAGTTGAATCTGCTGCACTCTTCTCTAGAGGTCCTAATAATTCATCTAACAAAGGAAATTATACCAACAAGCCTAATGGAAGAAGGGAAAGGCCAATTTGTTCACACTGTGGGATTCTTGGTCACGTGGTGGACAAATGCTACAAGATTCATGGCTACCCTCCTGGGTATAAGAACAAAGGCAAAGGTGCACTCAGCTAATCAGGTTTCAATGGGTTCCAATCTGGATCACACAGATTTTATGGAAGAGTTGAATACAGTGGCTCTCACTTCTTCTCAATGTCACCAGCTCATGTCCATGTTGCAAGCCCATACTTTAGGATCACAAGGAAATCAAGATTCTCCTCTTGGAACTCATCAAGCTGCCACACTCATCAGTCATACTGCTCCTGTCACCAAGTCCTTGCCGCCTGGTATTTTTCACACTGCAGGTATTTTACCTACACCTATTAGTGACATTTTAGATAAACCTGAATGCTTAGATTCTATTAATTCCATGCCTCTTTGTTTGCATTCATCCACCAACTTAGAACACTCAGTTTTTTCTTCCAATCTTGTCATTCCACCTACCCTGTTACCTAATGAATGGATTATTGATAGTGGTGCTACTGATCACATGGTTCATTCCATTTCATATCTTACCAAAATTACTTCTGTAGCTCATATCTCTGTCAAACTTCCTAATGGTGAATCTGCCTTAGTTACTCATGTTGGTCAAGTGCAGTTATCATGTGATTTGGTTCTTGACAATGTGTTGTGTGTTCCTTCTTTTTCATTCAATCTCATTTCCATTGGGAAATTAACACATTATTTGAGGTGTTGTTGCATTTTCCTCTCTCAATTCTGCTTTATACAGGACTTACTCCAGTGGAAGACGATTGGTTTGGGTAGAAAGCATGGTGGCCTGTACATTTTACAGCAAACCAATTCTACCAAGCTTTCTGTTCCAATTCAACTTTCCAATTTCATGCCCACTGTTCTCTCCCATCCTGGTGTTTACTCTCCTTCCTCTGTTATTGCTGATTGTAGTCTTGTCTCATGTAATAACACTACTGTTTCAAATTCTATCCTGTGGCATAATAGAATGGGTCATCCTTCTTCATCTAGGTTGCACCTGATTAGCTCAACTATTCCTGATGTAATTTTCTGTGATAAAGAGCTTCCTGTTTGCACTGTTTGCCCTTTAGCCAAACAAAAAAGGCTTCCTTTTCCTAATGAGAATAACATCTGTTCTTCCATTTTTGATCTTGTTCATTGTGATATCTGGGGACCATTTTCTGTTCCTTCTATTAATGGTTTTAAATACTTTCTAACCATTGTTGATGATTGTAGTAGATGTACTTGGGTATATTTGTTGAAATTAAAATCTGATGCTAGACCTGTCATTCAATCCTTCTTTTCTTTTGTTTAAACTCAATTTCACCTCAACATTAAAACCTTGAGATCCGATAATGGTCCTGAATTTCATATGCCTCAATTTTTCTCTTCCAAGGGTACCTTGCATCAACTAAGTTGTGTAGATACACCTCAACAAAACTCAGTTGTTGAAAGGAAACACCAACATATTCTGAGTGTTGCTAGAGCCCTTAGGTTTCAAGCAAATTTGCCTTTGAAGTTCTGGGGAGACTGCATCCTTACAGCAGTCTATCTCATTAATAGGTTGCCTAGTCCTTTGTTGAACAATAAAACTCCTTATGAAATCCTTTTAGGAACTGTTCCTTCCTACTCTCATCTCAAAGTCCTAGGTTGTCTATGTTTTGCATCTACTCTCTCTAGAAATAGATCTAAATTTGATCCTAGAGCCTCTCCTTGTGTCTTTCTTGGTTATCCCTATGGTGTCAAAGGATATAAGTTGTTCAATCTTGATACCAAGGCCATTTTCTTGTCTAGAGATGTTGTTTTTCATGAACATATATTTCCTTTTCATTCCATGGATTTTCATCTTAACAATGCTTCCAACTCTCAACCACTTTCTGGTGGTTCTTTATTTCCACCTCCCTCATTCATTTTTGATGATTCACCATTGGAAGTTTCTGACACTATGATTGACACTCATACACCTCACATATCTGATTTACCTACCTCTTCTCCCCATGCTATACCAGCCCATCCCATCACTCCTGACCCTACTCCAGTCACACTTGATTCCCCTGCTCAGCTTGTACAACCTGCCCACTCTGTCCAACCTGACCAACCAGCACCCAGAAAATCATCCAGACCTCACAAAGCCCCTGCTTACCTTCAAGATTTCCATTGTCAACTTGCCTCAACCAATCCCCTACCCTTACCTACCACCCATTTTCCTATTGAATCTGTCCTTTCTTATGATAGGTTATCTACCCCTCATAGAGTTTTCACCTTTGCTCTCTCTATTTGTGCTGAGCCCAAGTCCTATGCTGAGGCTGCCAGGGACCCTCGGTGGCAGGCAGCCATGTCTGATGAGATACAAGCTCTTGAAATCAACAATACTTGGCAGCTTACACCTTTGCCAGCTGGTAAGGTTCCTATAGGCTGTAAATGGGTCTATAAGGTCAAACATAGAGCTGATGGGAGTGTTGAAAGGTTCAAGGCTAGGCTGGTAGCAAAAGGGTACACTCAACAGGAGGGTTTGGATTACTATGAAACTTTTAGTCCAGTTGTGAAGTTTGTCACTGTTAGGACTCTACTGGCTGTTGCAGCTGCTCTTGATTGGCATTTGGTCCAGTTGGATGTTAATAATGCTTTTTTGCATGGAGATCTTGATGAGGAAGTATACATGCTACCTCCACCTGGTTTTGGTAGCAAGGGGGAGCCTGATTTAGTCTGCAAACTCACCAAGTCCTTGTATGGACTGAAGCAGGCCAGCAGACAATGGTTTGCAAAACTCTCAACCACAATCATCAACCATGGATTCACTCAGTCCAAATCTGATTACTCTATGTTTACAAGAGTTCATAATGATGTTATCATTGTTATCTTAGTATATGTTGATGATATTTTGGTAGCTAGTAACAACCTTGAAGCTGTTTCAGAGTTTAAACAATTTCTTCATGATCAGTTTAAGCTAAAGGATCTTGGTCCTTTGAAATATTTTCTCGGATTAGAGGTGGCTCGATCTTCCACAGGCATTAGTGTTTGCCAAAGAAAATATGTTTTGGAGCTTCTAGCAGAAACTGGACAGCTAGCAGCCAAGCCTATTAAGTCACCTATGGAGCAACACACTAAGCTATCAAACTATCATGGAGACTTGTTAACAGATCCTTCTCAATATAGGAGACTTGTTGGGAAACTATTGTATCTGACACTGACCAGACCAGATATTGCATATAGTGTGCATCAACTGAGTCAGTTTCTTGCACAGCCTAGACAGCCACATCTCCAAGCAGCCAATAGAATTCTCAAGTACCTAAAAGGGACACCTGGACAAGGTCTCTTTTTCTCAGCAAGTTCAGATTTACACTTGAAAGGTTATTGTGATGCTGATTGGGCCAGCTGTCTTGATACAAGGAGGTCTATCACTGGATTTTGTGTATTTTTAGGTGAGTCCTTAATTGCTTGGAAGTCCAAGAAACAACACACTGTGTCTAGGTCTTCTGCAGAATCAGAATACAGGTCTATGGCTGCTGTTGTTAGTGAGTTTGTATGGTTAAAAGGCTTGCTTAAGGACTTATCAATCAGTCATGAACATCCTGCTCTTTTGTACTGTGACAGTAAAGCTGCAATCCACATAGCAGCTAACCCGGTCTATCATGAGAGGACTAAGCACATAGAGCTTGACTGCCATTTTGTGAGGGAGAAGATACAAGATGGCTTAGTCAAGACCTTTCATGTTTCAACAAAGCACCAATTGGCTGATTTACTTACAAAGCCTCTGGGACATCAACAGTTCAGCAACTTACTTTGCAAGATGGGCATGAGCAACATATATGCTCCATCTTGAGGGGGAGTGTTGAAATATTCGGTCAAGCTGCAAGTAGTTTAGGTGCTTTAGTTCTCACTGCTGTGCTACATGCAGTTTTATATTCTCTGTTATTTGTTCTTTTATTTCATCACGTGTTGGTCATGTGAGTTAGTTATTAGTTTGTTAAGTTTGTTAATGAGTTTGTTAATGGGTTTGTTAATGAGTTAATAACTCAGTGTATATAAACAGATCAGTTCTTAATAAAAGGCAGCAGAGCATTATTCAATTTTCTTATCTCGTTCAAATCTCTCTCTCTCTCCCAATTTCAATAGCTTGAGCAATCCACTATGACAGGAAAAAGGTTGAGAGTGACAATCGGTACTGTAGGTGTTGGAAGAATCAGAAATTTCATGCTCAATCATACACACTCACAGGCCAGTTCGAAATATCATGAGTATTATTTTACGTGATTATATTATAGTTATTGCATGGTCTTGGGGGCCAGTTTTAATTTCTTGTTGCAACCTAACTGCTTGAACTTTTGTTTCAAGTGGTTAACAAAATAATATATCCCAAGTAAAATTGGAAAGAGGCTTTAGGCTCAATCTCTGGCCTACAAATGAAAATTATAGTTAGAAGATATTGTTCTCGATTAATTTGGCTTTTTATTTAATTATTTATGTTATTTGTTTATGCATAGTTTTATTTTTTAAGAAACAACTGTATTTTATTTGATTTTTTTTAATAAAATAAAACATCTACTTTCATAGGAGCCTTAAATTAATAATTCAGGTCGAAGACATATTAGGTTGTGTTGAAATTTAGGTTAATCTTTATAGGCCCACTAAGGCACTAAGGGCATTACCTTTTCATTCTGTGAATTTTCCAAGCAAAAGCATGAAAGGCTATAGTTCCGATCAATCAATAAAAGTCCTAGTAAGTGTTTGTGGCATGCCACCATTAGTCTTAACTCGTAATTTTGTATTAAAAAAAAACCATATTTTAAAATTTTGTAAAGTTTGAAAGTATTTTCAAAAAATAAATAGAAGGAAACTGAAATCTTGATTTTTCAAAAACGTTAGAGATAAAATAATTATATATATATATATATATTAGGGAAATTTTGTATAAATTTAAAGCCTTCTTAAGAGAGAGAGAGAGAGAGAGAGAGAGAGAGAGAGAGAGAGAGAGAGAATGTGAAAAAAGTTTTAACTGTGAAGGCTTTTTTTTTTTTTTTTTTTTTTCCATTTCTTGTCATTAAATTTGTACAAAAAGTCATGCTTTTTATGTATTGGTCGAATATAGACCATTGATTTGGATGTGAGATGAGAAAGTATTATTCATTCACCTACCATGGAAACAACATAGAAAAACATTCTCTATTGTGTTCTATTTCTTTACCAAGAGATAAGGATGAATGATTGTAGTCCTACGTATACCAATTTAAAAAATTCTCACAGGAAACAACATAGAAAAACATTCTCTATTGTGTTCTATTTCTTTACCAAGAGATAAGGATGAATGATTGTAGTCCTACGTATACCAATTTAAAAAAATTCTCACAGGAAACAACATAGAAAAACACTCTTTATTGTGTTCTATTTCTTTACCAAGAGATAAGGATGAATGATTGTAGCCCTACGTATACCAATTTAAAAAATTCCCACAGGAAACAACATAGAAAAACATTCTCTATTGTGTTCTATTTCTTTACCAAGAGATAAGGATGAATGATTGTAGTCCTACGTATACCAATTTAAAAAATTCTCACAGGAAACAACATAGAGAAACATTCTCTATTGTGTTCTATTTCTTTACCAAGAGATAAGGATGAATGATTGTAGTCCTACGTATACCAATTTAAAAAATTCTCATGTGAAGAAGACAAGGACCCTAGGGTTGGGAGATCAAGGGGCCATGGACCTTAGTTTTTAACTAAGAGTCTTCCTATATATATATTTAAATTGTATTACATTAAAATAAATAATCATGTACAATGACTTTTAGTTATTTTTAAATATTTTTAAAGCTATTATATGTTTCATATTAATTTTTTAGCTCTATTAGTATACTTTAATTATGTAATTTCTAAATTTTTTAACCTAAATTTTTTAAAATATATTAAAAATAGGACAAAATTTAGCTGTAAAATTAAGCTACAACCTTACTTAATATCTTTTTATTAAAAGTTAATTTTGAAAAATATACCATTGAATTATATCTTCTTCTTATATACTCTATACTTGCAAAATTCAAGAAAATTGAAGATCAATAGCTATGTCATCAATAAATTGTTTAAATTGCAAGTTTTTGTAATTTAAAACTTTGCATAAAATATAAGTTTATTGATAGGTTTTACACCCCTTAACCCAGCCAGATTAACCTAGTTAATTAGCCAAGTAATTATTAACTTAGTCAAATTATTCAAATCTAGGTTATCATAAACAAACAATCATATCAAGATATAAAGTAGAGGAAAAATAAATAACACAAGATATGATGACCTAGGAAACCACATGGTAAAAATCTAGGGAGGATTTAATCTACCTATCCTCAAGGTAAACCTAAATCCACTATATGAAAGAATCGAAGTTCATACAAAAGGACTTACAAGCTCCCTGCTTGACTTCCTAATGCTGCCCACTAGTAGAACTTACTGACACGATCATGTGCAAACTCTGAATCTACGAACTCTTTCTTTCTTGGATTCTTTACAAGATACAAGCACCTCCGCTTGTGTTTCTTTAAGCTCTAATGGCAGCAACTGAGTTGATCATCAAGATGTTGAAATAATTTCTACCTTGAAAACCAAGTTTATGTGAAGGAAAGCTCTTTAATGATCTCACAAGAGATTCACAGAAACAACAAAGTATGAGCAACAATACACTCAGAGCAACTCACTAAAATGTGGCTAGGGTTTTGTTTTATATACTTAGGGCAAAAACATAAAACCTTAAACGTTTAACGAGGTACGGCTGAGTTGGAAAATTCTACAGAAAGACATTCTGGCCGACTTTTGATTGATTGAGTCTTTCTTTTGATCGATCGAGCTAGGCCGAAATGCACCAATGCATCTGCAGCCTCTCGATTCCAACTTTACATGAAAGATACAACTTTGAGCAAGCCTAAACAAGACTAAACAACCTGTTTTGATCATGGTTTGCCAACAATACAAATTAGAGTTCTAAATACATAAATTCCTAAATCTTTAGAACCTAACAAACTCTCCCTTTGGCAATCTGTGACAAAACACAAACACAAAACTCAAAGTTTACAAGTAAAAGCCCTTTACATAAATAATGCTCATAAACACAAAAAATTCAATCCTAGCTACTATCCATCAGTTGAAGTTTAGACAGCAGTTTAATTGAATCAACCTGTATATTCTTGAAACACTCAACAAACGCATAAATGCATGTATGATAGAAAACAGTAAATCAATAGATATGTAAACTAACTTTCCACTTAAGTTAGATACAACAAAAGTAAAACATTCTTGTAATGATTCACACAACACATAATAAAGATATATATCAATGAATAATCTCATAAATATAAATCAATAAGCAGTGAATCACAAGAAACAAGAATCACATATAACAAAATAAATATATCTCTCCCTAACATGAATAGCCCCAAAAAAAAAAAAAATGATATACAAAGTGAAGCACCTAGATACAATCTAAAAACTCCACAGGCTCCTCAAAACAAAAAATCTCCCCTTAACTACAAAAACTCCTCTATAAGTATCAAAACTCTACTCCCCCTTTTTGTGACAGAATGCCAAAGGGCAATCATAAGCTATCATCAAAAGAAGGTGGTGAGGGTGAACGAAGATGTGCCAAATCAGCTCGCAATGCATATATCTCATCAAGTAAGTCCACCAAAATCTAACCATGAGCTGCTTGAACGGTCATGACAGTCTCCAAGTTACGACATACATTAAAGTCATCTGATAGAGGTGGAGGAATATCAGCAGCAGTAGCAGCACCAACAGGATCATCAACATCCTCACCAGCAGGACCTATAGAAGAAGATGGAGGAGGTGCGGTACTAGAAGGCTCAGACCTAGGGTGTTCAGAGTCAACTCGAAGGTGAGTAGCCCTTTGTCTAAGAAAAGACGCACCTATGGGAGTAATAACATGAACGGGCTCAGAGGAAGGGAAATCATCTAGACCAAGATAAAGCAAAATCCTATGAATAAAGATAGGATGGACAAGAGCATGAGATAAAGATGAACTCCTATAGAATTTATTCAAAGAATGAAGAAACAAATGAGGAAAACTGATAGGAGCATCTATAACAAGAGTGTAAAAAAAGACACACCGCTCGAGAGGTATGGTGTGAAGATGAGAAATGGGCCAAATAGAATGACACGCTATCCTAAAGAAGATATAGTGTAACTTAGATAACTCAGCAGAGGTGATCCGAGGATCAGAACTCCATTGGATAGAAGACCCAGTGATGTAAGAGATGACATCACTCAACAAGGGTACCCCTAGAGCATTAGCCACTACAATAGGAGTAATAGTGTACTCTACGCCTCGTATCCAACTCTTTACTAAAGTGTTGGAATCATAGACTCGGATAGAGATGTTCGAAAAGAGATTTCTAATCAAGGTAGCAGGTGGAAGAGGATCAAAAATATCCACCAAGGGTAACCAGCCCCGACGCTCGAAATTTGCCTTAATGGTAGGATCAAGCTCATCTAAGACTACAGCACGCTCAGACCAAATCTTTCTCCTAAGGTTCAGCTTATCATAAATCTCTTGATTTTTCTCACTCGGAAACTTCTCACGGTCAAAGGAAGGTGGGGAAGGAGTAGGTGAGGGAATAGACCTACGAGCTCTAGTTTTCCTAGGCACGGTGCTAAGGAAAGGACAAAGACACAGAGAAAGAACCAACAGAACAAAACAAAAAACAAAAGCCAAGGGTAGACTGCAAGTTAGCACAGAAACAAAATAGAACAAAAGTCTATATGATGCAAGAACAATTTTAATGACATGATGCATGTTCTAATGCAGTAAACAAGTTCAATAGAAGTTCAATTTCACAAAATTGGCTTGAGCATAGAGTTTTTAACAAAACCCCAAAAATTTAAAAACCACTTGAATGTTTTGAAACAAATTGATGAATTGATCATCACACAGGGTTAAAAACAGATTAGAATGACCAATTTCATCAAAACAACAAGCCAATTTTATCAATTTAACCCAATTGGACAAAATCCCTAAATCAGATCAATCTCAAACCCTAGAATTTTCAATTTATCACAAATCTCAAAATTGATCAAATTAACCAACAAAGATCAATATAATAACATCATAGGAACAAAACCCATTGATAAATTTCATAAAAACATCAAAAACCCCAAATATGCATAGGTTTGAAATTCTCAAATTAAAATGCATGAAATGTGAAAATAAAAGCAAAAAGAAGGGGTAATATGAACATACCGGCTTAAGGAGAGAGAAACATTGCAAAACTTTTGGACGAAAACGACAAAAAAATTGTTGTGGAGCCTTGCCGAGTCGAAGAGAGAGAGAAAGTTTGAAAAGTTTTTGAAAAGGTGACTTTGAAAAAGCCAGATCTGAGTTTTTAAAAAACTTGATTCATGATATTTGATTGATCGAAAATTACATTCGATCGATTAAATCAATCCGAAATTCCTAAAAGAATTTTAAGTAATTTTCGATTGATCAAATAAACAGATTGGATCGATTGAAACAGGCAGCGGCTCACAACATTTTGAGAAAAATTGCAGTTTTGAAAAACACAAACCACATTTTGGGCACAACTCCTCAAAGCATTAAAATTGATGAACAAAATGCATGAGTATGAGATGGAATGCTTTTTCAAAGACCCAAATGTTAATCCCAGTTTCTCCAAAGAAAATTTCAGCCATTTTCCCTTTAAATTTTCAAGAAAAAAAAATGTTTTGCATAGTACTCTAGGTATTTTCAAACTTGGTTGGTCAGACCAAAAACACACACAATAAAATGTACAGTGTTTAGCAAAGAGGAACTTGTGTAGTGTGTGCAACTAGCAAAAACTTGAGATAAATATGAGGTGACATGTGAATAGAAATCAACCACAAAGTCTACAAAATTCATCACATAGAATTTAAAAGAGATTATCAACTAAAGAGTTATATCATATAACTCTCACATCTCTTAGATCATAAGTTTGCAATCATGTAAGTTTCTTGAATTTTGCCTCATAATATACACACCAATTTTAGTTTAAGTGATTTGGCATCAAGCCTAATAGTACACACCAATTTTAAGCACTAAACATTTAAACCGAGGCTTCACCTTATGTTCTTTTTGTGCATGTGCTACACTTTCTCGAGCACAGAATTTTAAGATATGCATTAAGGTGTTCATAATTGGCTAGTAAACAGTGGTGAGATGGTTATTTATGCCTTTCTCAAAAGGATTAAGTCTGACAGTCAAACAACATGTGACTTCAAGATTAAGACAAAGTGATAAACACTATAAACATCTTTCCCACACAACATGCACTATAAAGTTTCAACTAGTCAAGTGCAATAAATAAGCTCATCAAAGCTAAACAGGGTACAAAGACATGTTCTGTGTAAATAAATTGACCAACCTTGTTTTCAAAAACCAAGAAAAATAGTGTGAAACACATTTTGCTTTCCCCCTTTTTATTTTATTTTATTTTATTTTTTTATTTATTTAAAAGAGAAAACACAAATAAATCCTAGAATGAAATGCATGAATGTTATGCAATGCAAGTTCTAGGAAAAAAAAAATAAAAACCAAAGAACAATGGTCACAAAAGAAAGAGTAATGAAGCACAAGGACTATGTCAGAAAGACTCAATTAGGTCAAGTCTTTTGCATCCAAAACCTATTAGATGCACCACGAGCATTGGAGTTCTATTCACGTTCGAGTGATTTCCAACTCCAAGATTGGAATAAAAGTTTAAAACCTTTACCAATTCACTAATGAGTGCCATAGGATCTTGTGCTTGAGGCACAGACACTTTTGGTTTGTTTGCTCTCTTTGCAGCTTGAAGCTTGTAATAGTTAGGACGTATGTGTCCAGACTTTCCACACAAATGACAAATCCAAGCAGGTTTACCATGCATCTTGTCCTTAGAAAGGGTAGACTTCTTAGGTTTAGACTCTTTCAGATCAATCCTAATCTTCCTAGATGGTGAAACTTTTATAGGTTTGACAACTTCACTCACAGGGGGTTTGACAGTTTCATTAACAACCTCACTCACGAAAGGTTCAGGAGAAGATGAAGGAACAAAGTTTGTAGAAGTAGGAGCAGACACATTGATGCTTTCAATAAAACTTAATCTAGATTTGTCAGAAGGAGTCTTTTGAACACTCAGCATTTGATCAAGTTTAGAATTAGTAGATCTAGTAACAGATAAATCATGTTCCAAAATTTTAACTTTAACAAGCAAGAGCATATTTTTAGATTTCACATTGTTTAAAAGATCATTAGCATCAAACAATTTAACAAGCAAATTCTTCTTTTCAAGCTCAAGAAATTCAATTTTCTTCAGGCCAAGTTCAACATTCATAGTATCCTTTGCAGCAACTTTGCAAAGTTTATTATGGGCCTCTTGAAGATCTGCATTCTCAGAGAGTTTCCCATCAGAAGGGTTCTTTTCAACAGATACACTTTCATTGACTACAGCAGTAACAGTGAAAGTAATGAAGTTTCCATCTTCGTCACATTTAGACTCATCATCAGAAACCTCATTATCACTAAGAGTTACAGCCATAGCTTTACCCTTAGATCTTAAGTAGGACATTTAGACTTAACATGACCATACCCTTGACAATCAAAACACTGAGCACCAAAAGAATTGTTTAAAGATTGACCAACTTTTTCTCTAAGTTTTTCAAAGTTATTAACCTTAGTGAGATAATTCTTCCTAAAATTTCTAGCTTTAGCAGTGTTTGTACCTCTTGCCTTTCTGTTGTTATTCCTAAGAAAGTTTTTAAAGTTCTTGGCAAGGTATGCAATCTCTGTAGCAGAGAACTCATCATCAAATCTATTAACTTCAACATCATCAACTGACTTAAGAGCCATTGATTTGAATTTGTTAGCTTTGGGTAGGTCTAGCTCATAGGACTGAAGAGATCCTACAAGCTCATCAACTGGGATGGAGTCCACATCCTTACTTTTAGTAATGGTAGTCACTTTAGGCCTAAAGTCCTCAGTCAAGGATCTAAGAATCTTCCTAACAATTTTAGGTTGATTATAGACTTCACCCAGATTAAAAGCAGAATTAACAATATCATTCAGTTTAGCATAGAATTCATCAAATGATTCATCATCAGACATTCTAATGCTTTTAAATCTAGAAGTTAATTGCTGAAGTTTATTAATCTTAATTGCCTTTGTGCCTTCATGCACAGTCTGGAGGGTTTTCCAAGCAGTATGAGCAATCTCAACATTAGAGATTCTCTTAAATTCCTTCATAGAAATAGCGTTAAAGATGGCATTCATAACTTCGCTATTGAACCCAGCTGCTTCTTTTTGATAAGTTTGCCACTCACTCACAGGAGTAATGGGCTTCTCCTATTCGTACTCAACGGAATTCCAAACCCTTTCATCAATAGATTTCAGGAATGCTTTCATCCTTACTTTTCAATATGCATAGTTATTCCCATCAAAATGAGGAGGAATAGCTAGAGAGTGTCCGTGTTCCATGACAATAGGGGTCAAGGATCAGCTCAGAGATCAAAAGATCTACAACAACAGAGCTACCTGCTCTGATACCACTTGATAGGTTTTAGACCCCTTAACCCAACTAGATTAACCTAGTTAATTAGCCAAGTGATTAACTTAGTCAAACTATTCAAATCCAGGTTATTACAAACAAACAATCATATCAAGATATAAAGCAGCGGAAAAATAAATAACACAAGATATGATGACCTAGGAAACCACACGGTAAAAACCTAGGGAGGATTTGACTTAGCTATCCTCACGGTAAACCTGAAGTCACTATATGAAAGAATCAAAATTCATACAAAAGGACTTACAAGCTCCCCGTTTGACTTCCTAATACTACCCATTAATAGAACTTACTGACACAATTACATGCAAGTTTTGAATCCATGAACTTCTTCTTTCTTGGATTCTCTACAAGATACAAGCACCTCCGCTTGTGTTTCTTTAAACTCCAATAGCAGCAACTGAGTTGATCATCAAGATGTTGAAATAATCTCTACCTTGAAAACCCTAAGTTTATGTGAAGGAAAGCTACTTAATGATCTCACAAGAGATTCACACAAACAGTAAAGTATAAGCAACAATACACTCAAAGCAACTCACTAAAACGTGGCTAGGGTTTTGCCTTATATACTTAGGACAAAAACATAAAACCCTAAACGTTTAATGAGGTAGGGCTGAGTTGGAAAATTTTACAGAAAAACATTCTGGCCGACTTTCGATCGATCGAGCCAGGCCGAAATGCACCAATGCATTTGCAGCCTCTTGATTCCAATTTTATATGAAAGACACAATTTTGAGCAAGCCTAAACAAGACTAAACAACTTGTTTTGATTATGGTTTGCCAACAATACAAATTAGAGTTCTAAATACATAAATTCCTAAATCTTTAGAACTTAACACTTATAAATCATTTAGTAAATAATATTTGATTAATACAAAATTTGATATGTGTATTAAGAGTGTAAAGAACATGTAATTCAACAGTTAGATTTTCAAATTATGTAATAATTTTTTGTTTCTTTTGAGTAAGGTTGTAGCCTTAGGCTATAACTAATTTTGTAGCTAAACTTATTGTTAAAAATATTAATTATAATCAATATGATGATGTTAAAAATAGTTCAAAATTTACAAACTAACTAGAATGAAAAAAAAAAAAAAAAAAATAGCAGTTGAGTTATGAGAATGCTAACATAGTCTGTTATATATGAAAAATATATTATATGTTGAATCTTGGTATAAACTTATTTCATTTCTTTAAATGTATATATATATATATATATATATTTAATCATTGGTTTTTAAATTTTTTATGGAAAAAATTTAACTACAAAATGGGTAAACCTAAAACTACAACCTAACTTAATAAAATAAACATAATTAATATTTTGGAAATCTAGCTGTTGAATTTCATGATCTTTATGCTCTTAATACACATGTCAAATTTTGTGTTAATTGAATATTATTTATTATATGATCTACAAGTTTATTTTCTATGCATAATTTTAAATTATAGAAACTTGCAATTTAAAAAATTTAGTGATGATATAGCTATTGGTCTTTAATTTTCTAGAAATTTTGCAAGCACGGAGAAAACAAGAAGAAAATGTCATCCAATGGTAGATTTGTCAAAATTCTCCTCCAATAAAAAGATATTGAGTAAGCTTATAGCCTTAGGCTATAACTAATTTTAAAGCTAATTTTTGTCCATTTTTTTATTAACATTTAACTTGGCACTTTAGAAAAATGCTTAGCTTTACTCCATGCTCATCCAAAAGAACAAATGTGTTGGATATTTTCAAAATAAGAGAACTTTGAAAAACAACAGGTAAATCTTTTCCTTGAATAAGTTTTATTTTATTTTTTTATAATTTAATAGTTACAATGGGAGAATAAGGATTTGAATTCTAAGTTTCTTCAGTAAAAAGCTAATTCATTTCGTAAACCTTTGTTGAGGACCATTTTTTCGGCCCACGTGGCATTACTTCATTGGCAACCTATGCCACATCAACATATTATTGATTTTATGGGTAAATCTATTTAAAGCCCAAAATAAGCTCACATCTCATTCAATTATATGGATTGGGCTCGCATGGCCCACGAGATCCTTAATCCATGAGGCGGGTCCATGGTCCAAATTTCCTCTTCATCAATTGAGACCATAACCCCATGACATTATCAACGTCAACGTATGGATCGGGTTTAAGCAATGAATCAAAGCTCATGACCCATATTACCTCTCTTACACTCATGGCAAGCGGCTTCTTTAACAAGAGCCCATATTTACACAAAATGACAACAAAACCCGAGATACGTCATCTCATCTTTGGCTTATGATTCAAGCTCATAAGTCACTTTGGGGAAACTTTGGAAGTCATGGTTTGGAGGCCAAGAGGTATGTTCAGTAAAGATCTAGCGGTTTAAAGTTCATAAAAAAAAAACATGTTGCTTGGCGTGTCTTCTTCAAATCCCTAAACTTTGACAAGTCTGTGTGTAGCGGGTAACGTATGGTAAACATCTCTTATCACGTAGCACTTAAAATGATAAAATTCTCCATTGCTCTTTTTTTATGCTTAATATTCATCATATGACAAATGCTCAATATCCCCAGCCATCTAATTGTTAGGAAGATTACTGTTCATTCAATCCCCAGTTGTTGTTATACATATTCAAAAACTTCATTATATTATTCTACATAAATTTCATTACTTCTTTCAGCTAAAATCTAGCTCAAGCACGTGGCCTAATTTGATTGGCTATCTTTAATCTTTCTCTATACAAAATATTCATAATATCTCTGAATACCCAGCTGCTGTCTGCCACAATCTGACCATATATTTCTTTGCTAGCTACTAGAGCAAAGCATTAAATACTCTTCTTCCTCACCAAGATTATGTCACAACATAATGAGACCTTGACTAAATCTCTAAGACTTTATTACCTTTCAACCAATCCTTCTATTATGTGTTGTAATGGAACCTTACACCAAAAACACAAACACCCAAAGAAGAAAGCATTTCTAGCTGAATCCCAGCTGTGTATTCAGAACTTGACACCTAGCTGGGAGTGACATCATCAGCCATTTAATGCTGAAATCCCAGCAGCCAGCTGTTATACCCAAATTAGCAAGATATCCTCCAAAGAGATCTTACTATTTTTCAGCCAAATCCTTGAAATGACCTCTCTAGCAGTCTGAAATGATTAATCTAACCTCATTGGTTTTGCCCAAAGCAAACAGCTTTTTACAGCTTTTCCTGATAGTGGGACAGCTTTTTCATGATAGTTGTCACAGTTTTTCCTGACAGCTGGGACAGCCTTTTCAGAGTAGCTGTGACAGCTGAACCAGTAGCCTGAGCATTACTGATTTTTCCACTTTTGGCTAAAACCAAAACCAACTACTAAAATTACCTTTCTCTTGTCAAAATACCTTCCTTTTCTGTTGCTTTTTTCCCCAGCAACTCTTACCTGAAATAGCAAGAATACCTTAAAACTAAACATACCATTTTTGGCCAAATCTTTAAATGGATTCTCTGAAGATTCATTCCTGTAGGGGACATATTTGGTTTGATATTATTTGCTAAAATACCCCCTTAAACTCAGCTAAAGGGGACCTGGGAAAAACAACTCAAGGGGGGACACCAAAAAGAAACTCACTCATAAACTTCTCTCTCCCTCTAATGACCGGGGGAAGCTCTGAATGAAAGGGGGGAACTTTTGAGTTTTTAGTTTCCAAAATTAGGAACTAAACTCTTCAACCTTTAGCTCATAAATGCCCTTCATAAGCCTTCATACAATCTCAGCAGAAAATCCTAGCAGCTTTGCTAAATACACTGCTACACTATTACTCCTCATATACTCATTCTCTCATTCTCAATACTTAGAAAATACACCTATCTCACTGCTCTTATCTCCAAATACCTAAATACATCTCCATGCTCTTCTTTTACAAAAGTCTTTCATCTTGGAAAGCCATCTCAACAACTTCTCCAGCAGTTATGATCTCATATTCTTACTATTTTTAACCACCATATCTCTCATATCTCACAACAGATCTATATATTTTACCATCTCAATACTTCTCAAGAGATGCCAAACACTCATACTAAAAGCTCTTCTCATGGAATGCATGAACTTCTATTACTAAAGCCCTTCTCCTAGAAGGCACCAAGATCTCATATCAAAGCCCTTCTCTTAGAAAGCATCACTACTTCTTACATAAAGCCCTTCTCTTAGAAGACATCACTATTTCTTACATAAAGCCCTTCTCTTAGAAAGCATATATACTCCATATAAAAGCCTTTCTCATGGAAGGCAATACTACTCATAACTTCACAAAAACTAAAAGAGCATTATTAAAGGAAAAACTCATTTAAGTGCATGATAAGAGGAGCATGCTTAACCAGCTCCTACACACAGTTGTGCATACTCTCTCTCCCTCCAGTTGCATCCATTTTTTCTCTTCAATCTTGAAATCATCATGGCAAACTACCATTGGCATTCTGCTAGAATCTTATCAGCTTACTGATGCTACACAACTGGGCTGCAAACTATCAAAGATAAGTGACTCTGTTTCCTTACCTTTAAATTTATATCATTACATGATTACTTCACATTTAAATACATATTACTTTATTCCAATTACTATTACAACTATTAACCAAGGCTTAAACTCATTTAAATGCATAACAAAAGGGGCAAGCTTAACTAGCCTCTACCACTGGTATCTTGCTGGAATCCTGTCAGCTCACCGATGCTACACAGCTGGAGCTATAAACCATACAAAGGGCTTAAACTCATTGAACTGCTGGCAGACTGCCTCTCTACTACTGGCACTTTGCTGGGATATTATCAACTCACAGAAGTTGTACAATTGGGGTTACAAACCATACAAAGATAAGTGACTTTGCTTCCTTATCAAACACATATTACATATTTACTCAACAATTATCGTGATTCTTAGATTTTGGCCTTAATGATTGTTAGGTTTAATAATACACCGGTAGCCGTTGGACCACGTGACCCAATGTTGAGTTTCGGGTGCAACTCCCCAAAAAAAGAAACCGGGCCTAGTAAGGTCATCCCTCCAACAAATCACATGTGGCTGGGCAACCGAAAAATGGCCCCAAAAAACCTTCATCACACTTTAGCGGCTTGCATTTATTTTGGAGAGTTTAGTTAACTTATTTGACTTATTTATAACCTTTTAAAGGTTTTTATTTTATTTTTATTATATTTTTAAGTTACGACTATACTTACCATGAATAGAAAATACTAATGTAAGAAACAAAATTCATATAATCATGGTTAATTTGGTGGCACTGAATTTAAGATGAGACATGAATTCCAACTATCACGGAAGCAAAACAATTTAAGGTATAAAGACAAAATTAAAACATGCCTTGTAAAATATAAGAACAAATTTCGAACAATAATACAAACGTTAAAACTAAATATTCAATTTAACCAAATACATCTAATAAGTACATTTCATAAACTATTTGTATATTAAAAAATTTTGAAGATCAAAATATTAGGGAATTTAAAATAAAGGTCTAGTGTATAACCTCCTATAAGTCTGATTGATTTTAATTATAAGAAATCACAATATTCATAATAAATACTTTTCCATTAAGATCTAATTACTAAAATGTTTCACCTACAATGTCAACTTTGCATTTTATAACGATTTGGAATCGCCAAAAACAAAAGAATAACATGAAAGAGGTCGGAGAAGGTGTATGATTGAGTGATTGATGAAAGAAGTAGGTAAATAATAGAAACATGGATGCACTTTCCCTGGTATCTATTGGATATGATGCTTATACCTTTTAGTAGCACCAAAACCAACTAACGAAAAAGACAAATGCACAACACAATCCTCTTTCAAAAAGGATCATCCCACTTTCAAGTGAAATGGAGAATATAATGGATGTTAGGTAACGAGAAATCTAGTTTCTTTGTGTAGTTGGGACCTGTCAGTGTCTTATTATCAACTTTATTTTTACTCTTTCTTCCATGGTGGGCCGCAAGCATATATAGGTCCTACCTATTTCTCCAAATATAAAATAGAGTTGATAATTATTCGCTCATATTCACAGAAAATTTGTTCCTTTCAAGGCCCCTCCCTTTTTGTTTTTTAAAAATTCATAGCATGAATTATGTCTTGGCTGGATAGAGACTTTCAACTTAGATATGAGATAAGGAAGTATTACAAATTCGAAAGGGTCCATTTACCATGGAAACAACATGGAAAAGTATCCTCAAATTTATTTCATTTCTTTACTAAGAAATAAGAATGAATGATTGAGGTCCCTTTTATATCAGTTAAAATGCGTTTCATGTGGTGATGACAGGTGCCTGAAGAGTGGCGATAGGTGGGCCATGGGCATTAGGGTTTTAAAGTTCTCTCTCTCTATATATAATTTAACTAAGGAACTCCCTATATTTTTAAAAAATTGTATAACATTTGTATTAAATGATTAATGCATCATTTTTATGCTTCATAATATTTTTATGTCAGGCGCGTAGCTCATTAAATCAAAATGTATTCAAGATATATTTCCTAAAAATAGATAAGTTTATATAAATAATTAGTGCATAATTGTTTACTCATATTACTCTTATACCATGTGTAATCTATTTTCTAGGAATAGATTGGTAAATCTATTTCATAAAAGCCTTCTCTATTTTTTAAAAACAAAAGATATTTTCTATTTTGCATTTGGAGACGAAGGTCCTACCTAGGGGAAACTGGAGCTTCCCACTTCCCAGTGAACATCGTCTTGAGGCTGAGTTTGAAGTTTGAACCATGCTGAAATTGGTATAGTGTATTTTTTTTTTTTTTTTTTTTTTTTTTTTTTTTTTTTGTGAGTAAAATGGTATTGTGTATTTAATTTGCTGTGATTGTGCTGATTTTGTTGTTTGTCTATGCCTACTATTGGTAATTGGCTAATCATGTACACAATTGGTCTATAAATTGGTAGATTAGCTTAAACTTTGAATGAGAGCTTAGGATCAAAATCATTACCATATTTAAATTTGATAATCTCAATATTTATGAGGGAATTTGACTGCAAACGTCATACAAAATGGAAAGAATATGTAGAGGATCCAATAACGTACAATATGAAAATCCATTCTAGTCCGGCCAAATCCCATACATCATTTCTAGTCTTTATTAAAAACATAGAATTTTTAGAAAACAATTTTTCTGTGTATGTTTGTTGAGCGGCAATGATTGGTTTTTTAGTACAAAGGAGTGTCATGGTGACTGGGATAGGAGATGGTGATTTTAGTGTGGAGGAGTGTGATAGTGGCCGGTTTAGGAGAATTAAGGTGGTTTTGTTGTGGTTTCTATGGTGTTTGGCCAAAATGGGTTAAGGATGGAGGAGTGTGAGGAGAAAGAAAAATAATAAAGTTTTAAAAATCACAATGATTCATCAACCAAAAGTAGAATTGCTTGAAAAATTAAAAAAAAATAAAAATAAAAATTAAGAGGCAGAGAGATACTACTTTTTCAAGAGAGAATAATAAGAAATTTATAGAAAATAAAATGAGAAGAAAGAGTAAAAATAAAAAATATTAAATTATCCAAATCATGCTATGTAATAAAATAGTATTATATTTTATATATTATTTTTATAATGTAATAGAATAGCATTTATGAAATCAAATTTTTTTTTATAAAAGTTACGAAGAATGTGAATGACAAAGATTAGGTGGTAAAGATAGAACAACAATAAAAGAGTACTCTTATCAGGCTAGTTGGCTAGCCCCATGTTAAAAATATAACTAAACACACGTAAAATCTCGTCAAGCTTAACAATCTAACAAAAAACTTTAAGGTACGAATAATAATTTAATACTAGTAACGAGAGACAATATTCCTCCGCAAGGCTAGATATATATATATATATATATATTATTTCATCTCTCTCTCTCTCTCTCTCTCCTCTCTGACCTCCATGACTTCGACTTTGAGAAAGAAATCGAGGTTTGTTTTGGGTTTAGTTTCTGGGTTTAAGATGGTGAACTTGTGAAATTTCTTTGTATTTTTTGGTCTTGGCTTTGTGATTTGTGAATCGTGTGGATTGCACTTGTGTGTGTGTTTGAGAACATGAAACAAGGTCTGAATATGGTAAAATTTCTATGTGGGTTTGTAAAGTGGCAATGATTGGGTTTTTTGAGTGATGGTGATTTTAGTATGGAGGGGTCTCATGGGGGCTGGGGTAGGCTCTGGTGATTTAGTTTGGAGGAGTGTGATAATGGCTGGGTGTGGAGAATGAAGGTGATTTTGTTGTGATTTCGACAGTGTTTGGCCAAAATGGGGTACGAATGGAGGATGGAGGACTGTGATGAGGAGAGAAAAAACAATTAATTTTTTTAATAGAGAAGATAAATATTTTTTTTTGGATGAATAGTAGATAAATAAGTATTAAGTTTAATATAAGAGTATCTATAAATGAGTTAATTAAAATAATTTTTTAGATCAAATTAGGCCAAAATAACAATAAAGTTGATGTGAATACTTTAACAGGTCTAATCTAGACTAATTGAATCCCTTGCAATCTCCATCACCAATCTTTGTCAAAAGAGAAATTTTACAAACCAATAACTCTACACTGGTACATATAATTTTCAAAAAAATACAACCAAATACATATGATCATGGTTTGAACTTGCATTCCAACAGCAAGAAAAAAAAAAAAAAAAAAAAAAAAAAAAAAAAAAAGACCTTCAGGACTTGGAAAGTGTCCAATACATTGTGATACCAATCTGGTATTGATAGCATGTTGAACACTATATATAGCTTGCCACGTCACTTACAATCCAAAAGACCAATTAAAATTTCAACTAGGAATAGAAATTGCAGTCTCCAATCTTAGATTCAAGTCGGTCCAATCCTAATTGTCCAAATTATTAGCACCTTCGCATGCACAAGGTGAACTTTCGTATCTTGACAACCATCCAGTGGAGAAAGCGAACTGTGTGAATCAGAAGAACGATACTAACCACAGCTATAAAACTTAACAGAACACAACTTGGTAGCAAGAACATTGGGAATTGTTGATTAGGTATCAGCAGGATGAATGCATATATATAGGCAAAAGCTAGGAAAGTGAGAGTGATACACATGGAAAATGTCAAGAGCCCGATGCAAGGCTTATTCCTAAGAGGAAATCCACTAATAAGCAGAAAGGTGACGCACAAAGATGCAGTGAAAGAGATAGTATTGCAAATCAAGAAAGCTGAGAAAAAGAAATTATCAGCATTACAGGCGAAGACTGAGGTTCCGGCTGGACATGTAATATTATATCCATTTCCAGTACTTAAGCTTTCATTTGTTTGCCAAACTCCACCTGGGGGATTGAGTATAGGTTGGAAAGTTATAGTTGTGATAACAGTAGCCACCACCATTAACGAACCACGCATATCTCCTAACCAATCACCCTGATAGCTCAAGTATTTTAACCATCTCAACCATATGTTCTTGCTTGGCTCCACTGGTTTTGTTGGTTCATGGTGACCAACAACAACTGCTAATGGTGGTTTAAGATTAGTTTGGTTCCTTGCTCTTTCAATCCCAGCGTCTAAAAAAATGTTTCGAATGGTGACATTTTTCAAGTCTTTTGGATAGTGATCTAAGACTTCTAAGGCTGTAAAACCCATCTGGTTCAATGAATATGCTCCATCTTTCACTTTAGACACTGAAAGCAAGTATTTAACTATCTGCAAAAATTTATAGCATTATAGTTTTGAACAATATTTTTTTAAGAAATTATATATAAGTGGATGCAAAGAAAAAAACCTACCTCTGTTAGCTTTAACATCACAGCTAAATGCAAGATAGTATTGCCACCATCATGGTCTTTGGAATTGAGAAAATCCCCTTCGTCGCTCAAAGATTCCACCAGCAATTTAAGAGCCTCTATTTGGTTGTATTTAACACATACATGCAAAACAGTCTCACCCCCATCAAGCACAATTTGAGATGAGTCAGGCTGCGCAGTGATCAACTCCCTCACAACATCAATTCGTCCCCTCATGACTGCATAGTGGAGAGGAATTCTATCATCTTGATCACGAATTAAGCATGCATTGTTGTTTGCTCGTAACAATAGTTGGACAATCTCAATGTGGCCCTCAGCAGAAGCCATGTGAAGGGGGCAACGTTTATGGGAATCCAACTCGACAGCAAGTTGGGGTTTTAGAAGTAGAAGAGCTCTACTGAAATCAAGGTGGCCAACTAAAGTAGATATGTGTAATGGAGTTTCACTCAGAGAAGTGAGGGAAATTTTGTTAAGGATGTTTGGCTCTTTATGGATCAACCTATACAATGTGGTTGTACATCCGCTCATGGATGCGTTGTAGAGCTCCATTATAGCATCTTCTTCATGCTTTATTTCCATTCTCTCTGTGGGGGAAGGGGGATTGTTATGTTTCGTATTGTATGATTGTATCTGACATTCCAAAATAGAAGTATATATATAAATAGATGAATGTAGTTCACAGATCAATATTATAATCTACTGCTTAGGACATTTCTTTCTTATCATACAAGCAAATTGGCAAAGTAGACATTAAGGAAAGTTCTACTGAATTTCCTGGTACGTAGCAAAACAAAAGTTGTGGTTTATATATATTTACATTGCCAACGAATACAAGAATGACTGGATGAATTCTTTATTTGCTTCTGATGACGACAGTCACATATGTTGTGTTTCATGTTACCAGCCAGTAGGGCCAGCTATAATATTTTTTATTAAATAAAAAATAAAATAAATAAAAATAAAGAAGAAGAGAAATGCAACATTAGGTCAGGGTGCAAGACTTTTCTAGCCAGGCTTCCTCAGGTCAGGGTGGCGCACGCGGTTAGGGAAGTAAACAAATGTGTTGACTTTTTGGCAAAGAGGGGATGCTCCCCCACCCCCCCCCAAACGGTAGATCTTAATTCCTTGCTTCGGATATGCATGGTGTGTATTGTTGTAGGCTTGCCGCGACTTTGGTTTTTGTGACTAGTTTGTTTGTTTGTTATATTATCTCCTTTAACCAAATATATATATATATATATATATGCTATATCTATAATTTATTTCACAACAAATCTTAAATGTCAGGTTATTACTAGCTAGATGTAAAGTTGTAATTTACGACTATATGTTTTGTTGACTTTTATTCCGTTTCAAATTTGATTGTAATTATGTTTAATCTTTTATACCATGTGTTATTTGTGGGATTTTATTGTAAGGGTTGTGAGAGAGAGAGAGAGAGTAGGAAGACTCAAGGCATGAAGACTAAAGCTGTTTTTGCGAGTAGCTCGCAACTAAGCTTTCCACGAAGTGATGCATGTGTCCTGCACATGATTAAAATGCGAAGAGTCAAGACAGGATGGAAACAGCTGTGTTTCACGAGTAGCTCGCGGGTAAGGCCTTCCCGCGAGACACCCGCAAAACGTTCTATTTTGCCAAATTGTCATTTCTGATACACAGTTTCTATCCCTACACTATTTATACCCACATTACCCACAGATGTTGAGGAGTGCTTCTAAGAGAAAACCAGCCACAAACCTTGAGAGTTAGAGATTGTTATACCCACAATCCTCTACACAATTACTTGTGGATTTTCCTCAACTCCTACCTCTCCATTTCCATACCATTGAAAGGTTGATAGCTCAAACACTTACCATACCCTTTCAGAGTGTCAAGTAAGGTTTAGGTGCTATTGGGAAGCATTGGAAGAAGCCAGGCTTTGGCGGATGCAATTGGGCGTATTGCGGGATCTGGAGAGTTAGACACGACACGGTTCCGAGAAGTCTTGTTGGAATAGGAGTTTGGAAGGCTCAGGTACATTGAGTAGATTAGTCTTGGAGAGTCTCTTGCTAACCCATGTATCCTAACTGATTGTCCAGTAGATCGATTACCGCTTGGAAGGCGGCGGAAAGGTTTTTCATTTAGTTCTTTAGTTTCCTCTTCGATAACACATCAACATGTTATTTTGTGTTTGCATTCTTCTTCCCTACTCTTTTACCTTTCATTTTACTACTGTGTTATAATGATTATGGGTTAGAGCAGTTTGTTTGTTTATCCGCTCACATTTACTCTATTCCGCACTTAGTATTAAGTTAGAGTAAAATCTATCGAGCTGTAACTTTAATTTGGGGGTTTAAACAGCTCTTGTGTTTTCAACACATTTTCAAGCATTCAATTGGTATCAGAGCAGATGCACTAGCTATGGTTTAATTACCTTAGTGCGATCCTTGACCCCGTTTGAGATGGACCAGTCTCAATCTTTCTACATTTTCATCTTCAAGGTATGTTTTCTAAACATTTTCTTCTCTTTTGTCTTAATTTATGCAAAAATTAAGTTAGGGTTTCCAAAATTGGAGATTTTTGAAAATGGGTTGGGTTTCATGATCTTTATGAAAATATTTCCAAAAGTTTGATTGGGCTGAGTCCTATTGGATCTTTGTGCATCTGTGTTGGCCCCTTGTGGCAATCTAAACATATACTGAGGCATTTTCACTTATGTTCATGCATTGTTCATCAGTGTAGTGCATTGTTGCATGCTTTGTGTTTGACAGAATGCCCATATGACATTTATGTGTTATAGTGGACTCAAATGAGTTCCATTGCTTGGGTTACTCTTGATTGAACATGTTTGACATGTTTTGGTCAATGGGTGTGTGTTTTACACACTTTGCCCAGTTTGTGCCTCAATGCCATGCCATGTATCACTTAGGCACACACTAGGCACACCTTATGCGTCATCTGCTGCACATACATGCACAGCACATGCACACACATGCACAGTTGCTTACTTTCCTGCATATTGCTAATGTACATGATAGGCCGCAATCTCAATGACCCCTTGTAATTAAACTTAATTAATTAATTAGCCGAGTTGTTAATTAATCAATTAATCATGCAATTGC
Organism: Quercus variabilis; assembly: GCA_030445155.1. Taxonomy (NCBI): domain Eukaryota; kingdom Viridiplantae; phylum Streptophyta; class Magnoliopsida; order Fagales; family Fagaceae; genus Quercus; species Quercus variabilis. The sequence goes on from CP129449.1 coordinate 8,925,181, forward strand.
ATGGAAGCACAAACAAATCACAAAAACTAAATATGCAACGGAAATTAAATAACACGGTGATTTGTTTACGAATGGGGAAATCCCTAACGGCAAAAACCCCATCGGGTGATTTTTAGGTCACCACTCCTGAAACTCCACTATTATCAAATCAAGCGGTTACAAGTAAAGGAATCCCAAGTACCTTACCAACCTACAGTTGAACCCTTACCCCAATACCCAATTGGACTTGATCTGTAGCGACAATTCCCTCCTTTGATGCACGGCTCCCAAGTACGTGACTAACCAGTGCGCAGATCCCAGTACGCGGCTTTAAAACACCAACTATGGAAGAGAGGTTGGCTGTAAAGTTCTTCAGTTTATCCTTTATGATGAATAATAGGAAGATGTTTGGTTATAAAACCCTTTGGTGCAAATACACAGCAACTTCTTGAAAGAAGATGAACTAGGTCAAGAACTTCGTCTTTTAATCACAATTTTCTTAAACAGAGATTGCTCAATGCTATTGTAACTTGTGTCACACTTGATGGCTCTTAAAACAATCCTTTTATATATTTAGGGTTAGAAGAAAAGAAGGCCCAAAATCATATTCACGGAACCTAAGAAAATCATATTAGAAATTTTAAATTTTAAATCTTGACAGATAGCAAGTGTCAAGGTAGCTATCAAGAAGGTGTTGAGCTTTAATGAAGTTGCACTTCAGCTTGCTTTTTCTTGGACAGACTTGATAACTTCAACACTTGACCTTAAAACCTTATTTCTTAAAATATTAAAAACACCTAGAACTACCCAATTACAAGTAGAGTGCGTTTTGTCAAAGGATTAGCTAATTTATATAAATAAGTAACATATGTTCTGAACAAGTAAAAACACATATGTCTTAATAATCTCCCCCTTTGGCAATCCGTGACAAAACCACAACAAACAAATGAACATATGAGAGAAGTCATAAATCACTCAACTCATATTCACTTGTTAATACAATAAAATCTATCCTAACACAAACTCTTGAAAAATTTTGCAAAAAAAGAGTTTATGGCAAGTAGACTTTGACAACCTATATTTTTGAAACACTTTAAACAAAACTTATCAAGGCATCTTGTGTGAAACAAAAATAATAGATTCCATACAAGTATAAAAAATATGTGTATAAAGATAGCGAAAAAACAACACATGAAGTGAGAGGTGAAAGAAACATACATCCACATATATAAAGAGGTATAAGTACAATGTATGTAAAACTGGTCAAAGGACCTCATATACAAGATTGTATCTAAAAAGTAAGAAAAGAAAAGATACATCAAAAACCTCACTACATCCCTCAAAATATCAACACTCCCCCTATCAAAATGTCCTATACTAACTCTCCCCCTAAGATGACTACTCTCATAACCCAAAACTACTCCCGCTTTTTGTCACGAGTGACAAAGGGTAGAGTGTCATGTAGACATCTCATCAATAGAGCTAGCATCTCCATCATCATCATCATCATCATCCTCATCATCATCCTCATCATCCTCATCCTTAGAATCTAAAGCTGCTGGAGTAGGTGGTGAAGGAGTAGTCTCTGAAGCAAAACCACCCATGGTCGCCTGCCGTCGTGCAATACGACTAACATGAACATTCACCTGATACAACTTAGCAGAGAGTGTATCAAGGCGAGTGTCCATGCGCTGCAGCTGTGCCATAATGTTTCCTAGAGATACATCACCCGTAGAGGAAGAAGAAGCAGATGTAGATGGAGTTGATCTGGATGGAGCTGAATGGGAGGAAGGAGTGGAATCTGTCTGTCGCGACCTAAACTGAGCCTCACTACGTTTTACGGTAGTGGCATCTATGGCAGATATGTGTGTGAAGTGGTCAAACACAGGAAAGTGAATGGAAAAATGGCGTAAAATTCTCGTGATAGCGAAAGGAAAGATGAGCTTATCACGGGACGCCAAATCAAGATGAACATCTATAATAGAAAGAATGAAGTGAGAAGAAAAATCTATAGTAAGATGCTCTAATAAAGATAACAAAAATCGAGCACGAGGCTCAGTGATGGAGTTATAGTGAGAGAGTGGACGGAGTACAAAAGTCATCACCATGTTAAGAAATCTAGGACCTTTAGCAAAAGGCCTACATGATGTGTATTGATGCTTTCCCCAATCAGTTGGGCGCTGACAGAAAGCAGAGATGAGCTCATCTTTGGACACAGTCCTCAGACACTCACAGGAAGGGTAATTAGGAAAATCTATCCTAGGTACTCTAAGCACATCCGCAACTAGCTGTGGTGTGACAGGAATGCGCGTACCTCGAACACGAGTGAAAAAGAGAGGTATTGAACGATCTATCCCATGCATGTTGGAGTAAAACTCCTATATCACATGAGAGGGCAAGTGACCAGGAAGTCACACAGTGATTCCCATCCCCTACTATGAATGACAGAGGGAATGTCAGTGTCGGCGAAGTCTGCTAGAATGACTTGGCATTCCAAATGAACACCTCGTCGAGAAAAGTTCTTCGAAAATGCCTTATGGGCATCTCCATCACAGAACCGAAGGTAAAGAGGAGCAAAGTCAAATGAAGAGGAAGCTCCAGAATGCAGAGGGTTCCGAGCAGGAGTGAATTTATGTTTGGGTGCCATAGACACGACTAACGTAAAATAATGAGAAAGAAATAGAGAGAGAGACAATCAGAAAAGTCCCAACACAGTTCAAATAGATCAAATAAATTGAACAAAAAGTACGTATGCATGGGAATGCATAAGCATGTGACATGCAAATCAAAAGACATTATGGGCTCAGCCCAATCCAATCCTACCAGCACACAAACATATAGCACACATCAAAATGCATGTAAATATCATTCTAATGCACATGGAATGCAATGTATGACATTTTAAAAGCATTTAAGTGAAAACCCAACCCAAAATTTCAAGAAAAACTCATCAATTTTGAAAAACCCCAAAAATTTCAAAAAAATACCAAAACCTAGGTTTCAAAACATGCATTGCATGAAAAAGGAAGGGAAAATGTGTTAGGGTTTGTGCCCTAAAATCCAATTTATTGGCATGTCATGAATAATTAAGCTGTTAAATTATTTGAGACCATTTATGAACTAATGGGACATTATCTTAGTCCATGAGAAGCATAGTATGTGATTTATGTGAAAAGTCACAGAAAGATATAAATCACAAGTTCTTTGTAAACTCAGAATTTTAGTTCGTAGTCGGTGATGAAATTGGGCGTTTCATCTGCGAAAACTATAACATATCAACTAAGATGATTTGTCTTGGTCATGGAAGTGGAGACTTCTAGTTGGTATGTTGATATGTTTTAAGAGTTATGACATATTAAGCTGGACCACTGTGAGATTTATTATTCTCCCAATGACTGTCAAATGAATAATAAAGATCACGACTTCTATTTACATTAACTCTAAATCTTGAGAGAATAATGGACCTGATCATGAGATGTAGGTTGCTTTGATATATCAGGAGTGAGATCTATAAGTTATGGTCAAAACCTTAGTATGTTGGGCAGCCGCATTTAGTGTTGATGGAACATATATTCTCAGGATGGAATTCATAATCTCTTAACGGAGATATAAAATATTCTCTTGAGATAAGTTTAATGGGTTTGGTTATTCAGAGTGTTGGGCCCAACCACTTTAGTAAAGTGTTACTAAAGTATATATTTATGGAATTGGATTTTATAAATATATAATGAATAACAAAAAGGATTAAACTGGGTACTCAAGGATTAAGATGTAGTAATCTTCAAAGTGGCAGTCAATATTAATGACTTTGTATTACTATGAATATTTTAATGAAATGGTTGAATGTATAATAAAGTCTTGGGATATAATTTATAGATAAGGCCTAGAGTGCAATTATATTCTTATAGTGGTATTAAATATAATTAATGGTAACTTTGGACTTGTCAAGAGTTGACGGAAAAGCTCAAAGCCCATTGGAGCTAGTGTCTTATTGGTCCCTTTGGTCCAATCTCAAGCCACAAACTAAAACCCAATTGGGTAGGCCCAAAAGGCTAACGCAATTAGAAATCAGTCATTATTTAATAAGTGTTATTAAATAAAGAAACCATGAGAATGGTTTTAACGTACGTAAGATGAAAAGAAAAAGAAATCAGTTTTTCTCCACAAGGAGAAGAAGAAGAATTTTTCTTTGAGAATCTACGTACAAAAGGACTGATTGAGAGACCACACATCCTGGGCATCATGTGGAATTGAGATGAAGATTAAAGGTATTCTCAAGTTTGTTTTTGAAATTCACTGCACCAAGGTACGCTTTCTATTCTTTGATTCTAGAATTCTTGGTTACATGTTTATCTTTCATGATTGAAGTAGATTCGTGTTTTTTTGTTGCTTTCGCTGCGTGTGATTTTGTATGAGATATAAAAACCAGATTTCTCCAACAATGGTATCAAAGCTAGGTCTTCAATATCATGCTTGTATAACATGTGATTGAATTTGAGAATTAAAGAAAAAACGTTTTCTTGATGATTTAATTTTCTGCAGTAAAATTTTCTGCATAATTGTGTCCTTGATGTGTGGATGTTCAAACCATGATATCAGTTCATGTTTATATGTATTAAGATCTGAATGTTGAACGAGTACTGTTGCTTGCCTTGCATTCTATTTTTTTTATGATCAAACAGTAAGTTAATGCTAGTTTATGAAATTTATTTCTAATGAGATTAGGATTATGTTTTCAAGGTTTCTAGCATTATTATGATTCTTGATTTTGATATTGAAAACCCTAATGTTTGATCTGAAAATCTTCGTTGATAAAATCCAAAAAGTGTTTTTGGAAGAGAACAATGAAGATGTCAAAAACGATTAGTTGTTTGTTCAAGAAAAACCCTAGAAAACTGCCTTAGAAAATTTCTCGAAATTCGAGTTTCATGAGTTTCGATCGATCGAAAATCACTTTCGATCGATCGAGTGAAACAGTGATCAAACTTTTTAATTAGATTGATTTTCGATTGATAGTCGATCGATCAAATTTTTTTTTCGATTGATCAAGAGGCAATCCAGTATCGATCGAACAAGTCAGAAGGTCAAGTTCGAATATTTTTATTTTTTCGATCAATCGAGGGGCACATTCAATCGATCGAAAGAAATAAAATTAGAAATTTTTTCTAAGTGTTTTCATGTTTTTTTAAGAGCAAGGTTATGTGTGATTAGATTACACATGGTTCTAACTAATAGACCTAATGAGATCAAAGATGTTAGTTAAATAGAACTCTTGGTACTAAATCATTTAATGATTGATAATCCTTAATTTATTTTAATTAGAGGTTTTTAATGAGATTAGAATACTTTGCCTAGTAAATTAAGGATAGAGTTCTATATAACTAATTTTTTATTCATTAGTGTTTAAGGAATCCTAAATAGTTTAGGACTTCCATTTTAGTTAGTGATTCTAATAAGATTAGAGTCTTTATCAAGTGCAAGGTTATTAGTTGTGATGGGATCACAATTATTTAAGAAAGACCCAAATAACGAGTGAGAGTGCTAAAATAGCCTTTTTGTTAAGTTTATTGTAATGTGAATAGATACCTTGTCTTGACTTCGAGTCTTGCATTCCATGCGGAGGATATTTACTTCACGGATTACCAGGTTAAACTTCTTTGTGATTGCACAAATGTTCGTTACGCTATTGTGACGTGACATAGTTATATCACATTGAATTTAAACAATTAAACACATTTGATGTGTAGGGTTAAAATTGTGATTAGATTACAATGATTTCAAGACACTTCACTTGTTTTAAAATTTCCAGTGGGAGAGAGATTCAAGGGTCGGATCTCATAGCCTCCATTGTTGGTTCATAGTGGTGTGGGGTAAGCATCTCGTCTTGGCCTCGAGCCTTGTGTTCCATGCAGAGGATGTTTATTTCATGGTACTACAAGATTGAATTTCTTGGTTTATAGTGGTTTGATCAAACACCTTGTCTTAGCCTCGAGCTTTGCATTCCATGCGGAGGGTGTTTTATCATGGTACTACAAAATAAGCCTGTTAAAGGGATGAAATGTGGCTACACATGATTCTAGACAATGATGTACACTAGACTAAGTTTGATAGCATCCTTTATGCTGAGTTCTTGCTATTATTGCTTAGAGGCCAAAGGAAGAACGGCAAATTATTTTTGTTTGGTAAAAGTTACCATGATAGCATTAATAATGAGAATAATTCTCGCCTGATCAAAGTGATTGGTATGACCTCGCTTCCAAGAAATATTAATTGCGGGATTAGGTTGTCGTTGCACCTAGTATAGTATGGTTTTCGGGTTCCATATTATATGGTTATGGATGCAAAATGATAATGTCATGTATTTAAGTTCATAGTCTCAGTATAAAGTTGTCATAAATTTTGTCCTCTAGCTACTATTTTAGTTGAATCACATTAACTAAGAAATAATTTTGGACATGGTGCTTAAAGGAGCTGAAGTAAATATTCATGTTTCGATTTAGCATTGTCACAATTTCCTATATATGATGCATTTATGGAAGATAGTTTATGATATGATCATAGTCTCCATTGAAATGCTAATATGTTATATTGGTTTCTATCTCAATTGTGCTACTGCATGAGATGCAAGAGTTAGTACTAGACTTAGACTTTATACTAAGTCTAAATGAGATGCTTGGTATGAATCATATTGAGTGCTAAGAAAAGCTTAAGAAGTTCCAATTCTGTATCATTTTATGAAAATATTTTATTTTTAAAATGAATTGGAATTCTTGGATGTAGAGATTAAATGTGAATCTCATGTGGACGTAATCCACAAGTCCTTGTTGGAATCATCTGATCAATTCAGATTGTTTTGAAAATAAATTCTTTTTATATTATCTGAATTGATTAGTGAATTCTACGTAACGGAAGACATCCTACAAGCTAAGGCTAGGATCGATATGATTTAATTCAAATTCTTAGCCTAAACCGAAAGGTAAGGGTGATAAGAGGAGGAATTATAATACCAAATAGTTGGATAAGTTAGTTGCCCTAGTAATTGCCAAAAGGAAATTAGTCTCAAAAGCATGACCAAAAGGAAATTGTTTCTGTTTTGGTAAAGCTAAGCATTGTCCATGATTGTTTTCTAGATGGAAATTTATATGTTTTACTTTTTAAAGAGAAAGTTTCTATTCTTTGGTTTTGTATATTTTGGCACTTATGTCTAGATCTTATTAATCTAAATGGTATTCAAGATTGGTGAAAGATGGGCTTTTAGAACCATTATTTTGTTATATTCACAATCTATGAATTCTATTTAGAGGATAATATGATCTAGGGTTCCTTTTTGTAAAGGAATAAAGTTTCAATAACTTTTTAAAGTTAGTGCATACATAAAGGAGGAATAGGGCTCTTTCAAAGTAAAGGTAGATTGTTCTAGAAGAAAAATGTCAAAATTTGTTATAGGACAACTATAAAGTACATTTGGAAATGAGATGGTTGTATTAGATACACCACAATACATTATTCTAGATATATAGCTAATACATGGGTACATTATTGTAGTGAGAGGATTACCAAATAAATTCATACTTTTGGGATAAACTTTTGAAGTCATTCCATAAGGATATGAATTTGATCCTCGGTCCTACGTAAAGGCAATAGATGATATGAATGTGGATTACTAATTCAAGGTTATGAGAATAGAATTAGATTCTATTTAAAGTCTAGAACTTGTAGAGGTGCTTAATTGCATTTAAGCCTATTGTTTTCAAATAGGTCTACAAGTAAATGAGATTGATAGATTTGAAGGTGCAAACCTTCAAAGTTAAGACTAGTGGCGAAAAGATTTATTCAAAAAGAAATGTTTCGACTATGAAAAGATTTTTTCACCAATAGTCTAGTTTGACTCTATCTAGATTCTCTTATCCATTATATTTCATTAGGATGAAATATGGTAATGGATATCAAGAAAGCTTCTTTTAGTAGCAATCTTGAGGAAGACATCTATCTGATGTAACTAGACTTATTCATAACAAAGAACCAGTAGCATTTAGTATGCTAGTTGCTTAAAATCCATTTATGGATTAAAGCAAGCATCTAAATCATAAAATATCATCTTTGATCAAGAAATCAAATTGTTTGATTTTGATCAAGTATTTAAAATGCCTTATGTGTGTAAAGGCTATATAGAATAATAAATTTCTTAATGAATGTTGATGACATTCTAATCATTTAGAATGATATAGAGTTATTGTCATCAAAGGAGTTTTTGGTTGTCTAGTCTAGTTTGATATAAAGTACTTAGGAAAGACTAGTCACATCCTAAGAATTATAACTTTGTTGTAATTCAGAAATTAGGATGTTGGGTCTATCTTAAACTGCTTAAATAGATTAGATTCTAGCCAAGTATAGCATGTAATACTTCAAGAAAGGATTCTTTCCTTTTAAGTTTGAAGTTCCTTTATAAAAGGACTATGATCCTAAGACATATGAAAGGAAGAGCATATAAGACGGTTCCTTACATCAAATCAATAGGAAGTCTTTATGCTATGCTATATACTAAGCTAAATATCTATTTTGCGGTGGGCATAGTAAGTAAATATCAAGTGAATCAAAGATCACTTAATTTAGTGGGAGTAAAGCATATACTCAAATATATTAGGAGAATGAGGGATTATATGCTTGTCCACAAAAGTGAGGTTTTGACAGATACTGGATGTACAAATACTGACTTATAGTTTGATTGTGATTCATGAAGTTGGACTTCAAGATATGTGTTCATCCTAGGTGGTGAAGATACACATCATGCGTAAGTATCATCTCATTAGAGAAGATATGAGTACGTGAAAAGTAGTAGTAGAAAAAATAATTTATGCAATAAATCTGGCTGAAACTTGTTTCCAAGCCTTGCCTTAGAGTGACTGTGAATTACTCTATAGGGAGATAAGTGTCGGATATGTGGTAATTGTCTTTTAGGGCAAGTGGGAGATTGTTAGGGTTTGTGCCCTAAAATCCAATTTATTGGCATGTCATGAATAATTAAGTTGCTTAATTATTTGAGACCATTTATGAACTAATGGGACATTATCTTAGTCCATGAGAAGCACAGTATGTGATTTATGTGAAAAGTCACAGAAAGATATAAATCACAAGTTCTTTGTAAACTTAGAATTTTAGTTCGTAGTCGGTGATGAAATTGGGCGCTTCATTTACGAAGACTATAACATATCAACTAAGATGATTTGTCTTGATTATGGAAGTGGAGACTTCTAGTTGGTATGTTGATATGTGTTAGGTTCTAAGGTCTAAGGATTTTATGTATTTAGAACTCTAATTTGTAATGTTGGCAAACCATGATCAAAACAATGTATTTAGTCTTGTTTAGGCTCGCTCAAAGTTGGTTTATTATTGTAAAGTTGGAATCGAGTTGCTGCATAAGTACTTGGGACTTTCGGCCTGGCTCGATTGATCAAAGAATAGACTCGATCGATCGAAAATCGCACAGGTTGATTATTCTGCAGAATTTCCAACTCAGCCCTACTTCATTAAACGTTTAGGGTTTTATGTTTTTACCCTAGGTATTTAAACTAAACCCTAGCCACGTTTTTAAAGGTTGCTCCAGTTGTATTGTTGCTCATACATTACTGTTTTGTGTGAATCTTTTATGAGATCTAGAGGAGCTTTCCTTTACACAAAGTTTAGGGTTTTCAAGTTAGAGATAGTATCAATAGCTTGATGATCAACTTGGTTGCTGCCATTGAAGCTTAAAGAATATCAAGCGGGTGTGCTTGTAGCTGATTGGAAAATTCAAGAAAGAAAGAGTCTGTGGATTCGGAGCTTGCACGTGGTCGTGTCAGTAAGTTCTACTGGTGGGTAGCATTAGGAAGTCAAGCGGGGAGCTTGTAGTCCTTTTGTATGAACTTCGATTCTTTCGCATAATGGATTCAGGTTTACCTTGAGGATATCTAGGTCAAATCCTCCCCAAGTTTTTACCGTGTGGTTTCCTGGGTTATCATATCTTGTGTTCATTTATTTTTCGCTGCTTTATATCTTGATATGATTATTTAATTGCTTTAACCTAGAATTGCATAATTTGACTAAGTAACAACTTGGCTAATTAATCTAGACTAACTAATCTGGTTGTTTTAAAGGGTCTAAAACTGTTCAAGTGGTATCAGAGCAGGTTGCTCTTTTGTTGGAGATTTCTTGATCTCTGAGCTGATCCTTGACCCCTGTTGTCATGGAGCATGGACACTCTCTGTTTGTTCCTCCTCACTTTGATGGGAACAACTATGCTTATTGGAAAGTAAAAATGAAAGCATTCCTGAAATCCATTGATGAGAGAGTCTGGAATTCCGTTGAGTACGGATGGGAGAAGCCCACTAGTAGCGCCCCTCATCCTCCTTCTTCTTCTACAGGTATTGCTGGTGAGGATGTTCCTAATCTAGTTAGTGATGATGCTGCTGCTGCTGATGTTCCTCCACCTCCTTCGACCGACTTTGATGTTCGTCATACTCTGGAGACTGTCGTGACCGTTCAGGCGGCTCATGGTCAGATTTTGGTGGACCTACTTGATGAGATTCGTGCTCTCTGAGCCGACTTAGCGTGACTTCATTCACCCTCACCACCTCCTTTTGATGGCGATTCCTGATTACTCTTTGGCATTCCGTCACAAAAAGGGGGAGTGGAGTTTGTCTTGTAGAGAGTTTTGTTGTTAGGAAGAGATTTTTTTTGTTACTTTTTGAGAGGAGCTTGTGGAGTTTTTAGATTGTATCTAGGTGCTTCACTTTGTATATCATTTTTTTTTTTTAGGATATTCATGTTAGGGGGAGTAACATTGATTGATATACATATTCTTTTTCTCATTGATTCTTGTTGATTTGTGATTCACTACTTATTGATTTATATTTATGAGTTGATCATTCATATATGTCTTTATTTTGTGTTGTGTGAATCTTACAAGAATGTTATACCTGTTGTTTTACTCTTTTCTATCACACATGTGTTTATGCGTTTGTTGAGTATTTCAGGAATATACAGGTTGATTCAACTAAGCTGTTGTCTACACTTGCAACCGATGGATAGTAGTTAGGCTGAATTTGAAGTTTATGAGCATTTCTTTGTAAAGGGCTTTTTACTTGTAAAACTTTGAGTTTTTAATTAGGGTTTTGTCATGGATTGCCAAAGAGGGAGTTTCTTAGGTTCTAAGGTCTTAAGATTTTATGTATTTAAAACTCTAATTTGTAATGTTGACAAATCATGATCAAAACAATGTATTTAGTCTTGTTTAGGCTTGCTCAAAGTTGGTTTATTATTATAAAGTTGGAATCGAGTGGCTGCAGAAGTACTTGGGACTTTCGGCCTGGCTCGATCGATCGAAAATCGCACAGGTTGATTATTCTGCAGAATTTCCAACTCAGCCCTACTTCATTAAATGTTTAGAGTTTTATGTTTTTACCCTAGGTATTTAAACTAAACCTTAGCCACGTTTTTGAAGGTTGCTCCAGTTGTATTGTTGCTTATACATTCCTGTTTAATTATGTAAATCTCTTGTGAGATCTAGAGGAGCTTTCCTTTACACAAAGCTTAGGGTTTTTAAGTTAGAGATAGTATCAATAGCTTGATGATCAACTTGGTTGCTGCCATTGAAGCTAAAAGAATATCAAGTGGGGGTGCTTGTAGCTAATTGGAGAATCCAAGAAAGAAGGAGTCCGTGGATTCGGAGCTTGCACGTGGTCGTGTCAGTAAGTTCTACTGGTGGGTAGCATTAAGAAGTCAAGCGGGGAGCTTATAGTCCTTCTGTATGAACTTCAATTCTTTCGCATAGTGGATTCAGGTTTACCTTGAGGATAGCTAGGTCAAATCTTCCCCAGGTTTTTACCGTGTGGTCTCCTGGGTCATCATATCTTGTGTTCATTTATTTTCCGCTGCTTTATATCTTGATATGATTATTTGATTGCTTATACCTAGAATTGTATAATTTGACTAAGTAACAACTTGGCTAATTAATCTAAGTTAACCAATCTGGTTGTTTTTAGGGGTTTAAAACCGTTCAATATGTTTTAAAAGTTAAGACATATTGAACTGGACCGCTATGAGATTTATTATTCTCCTAATGACTGTCAAATGAATAATAAAGTTCACGACTTCTATTTATATCAACTCTAAATCCTGAGAGAATAATGGACCTGATCATGAGATGTAGGTTGCTTTGATATATCAGGACTGAGATTTATAAGTTATGGTCAAAACCTTAATATGTTGGGCTACTGTATTTAGTGTTGATGGAACATATATTCTCAAGATGGAATTCATAATCTCTTAACGGAGATATAAAATATTCTCTTGAGATAAGTTTAATGGGTTTAGTTATTCAGAGTGTTGGGCCCAACCACTTTAGTAAAGTGTTACTAAAGTATATATTTATGGAATTGGATTTCATAAATATATAATGAATAACAAAAAGGATTAAACCGGGTACTCAAGAATTAAGATGTAGTAATCTTCAAAGTGGCAGTCAATATTAATGACTTTGTATTACTACGAATATTTTAATGAAAGGGTTGAATGTATAATAAAGTCTTGGGATATAATTTATAGATAAGGCCTAGAGTGCAATTATATTCTTATAGTGGTATTGAATATAATTAATGGTAACTTTGGACTTGTCAAGAGTTGACGAAAAAGCCCAAAGCCCATTGGAGCTAGTGTCTTATTGGTCCCTTTGGTCCCATCTCAAGCCACAAACTAAAGCCCAATTGGGTAGGCCCAAAAGGCTAACCCAATTAGAAATCAGTCATTATTTAATAAGTGTTATTAAATAAAGAAACCATGAGAATGGTTTTAACGTACGTAAGATGAAAAGAAAAAGAAATCAGTTTTTCTCCACAGGGAGAAGAAGAAGGATTTTTCTTTGAGAATCTACATATAAAAGGACTGATTGAGAGACCACACATCTTCGGCACCACGTGAAATTAAGATAAAGATGAAAGGTATTCTCAAGTTTGTTTTTGAAATTCACTGCACCAAGGTACGCTTTCTATTCTTTGATTCTAGGATTCTTGGTTACATGTTTATCTTTCATGATTGAAGTAGATCCGTATTTTTTTGTTGCTTCCGCTGCGTGTGTTTTTGTATGAGATACAAAAACCAGATTTCTGCAACAAAATGAACTTACCAAGTGATAGAAATCAAGGGAAGACCGAAAATGAAGAGGATTTAAAGATTTGAGTGAGAGAAACTTGGTTGGGGGGTGAAAAGTTGTCGGACAAATCGAGAGAGATCGGGGAAATGAAAGAAAAATCGGGACAGGCCCTTTTATAGACACCTCAGTAATTCTCGACAGTTGAGGTGTCTAGAGGTATCAAGGAAGGTGTTGAGAATTTTGCCTTCAATAACTTCAAGTGTCAAGAGGTGTCGAGGTACAAGACCAATTTCAGATATAAGAAGCTCGATCGATCGACAAGGTGTCGAAAAGGTGTCGAGGAGACAGGAGATTTCTCGATTGATCCATCAGGTGTCGAGACAGGTGTCGAGAAAGAAGACATCAGACACAACAAGTGAATCTCGATCGATCCATCAGGTGTCGAGAATCTATCGAGGAGACAGAAACTTTCTCGATTGATCCATCAGGTGTCGAGACAGGTGTCGAGATTGAGATAAGAAAAGGCTTGAGAAGCTCGACAGATGACCAGGTATTGAGGAGGTGTCGAGACAGCAGTTAAAAGCAGTTTTTCGAGAAGAGAAAAACACAGACATGAATGCAATCCAACATGCACTTCAACCAAAGATCCACTCAACATATAAAGCTCTCAAAATCATCTCTCAATAAAAATTTAAGCACATGGATTCTCAAAACACACACACACACACACACACTAAACAAGTGTAATCAATTTTATTTTTCAAAAACAAGTTAAAACAGTTTAGTGAGCATACATTAGCACATGTAAAACCTTTGTGATGGCCAAATCACATTGTACCTACATATGTATCAAAAGCAGCAAAGAATATTACGTGTTGTATGTGAAAAATATCGCAAGATTGCATATGTGTATGCATGTTATGACGATCTAAGATATGAGAAAATAACTTTAACTCACACAGAATCATAACTGTTTGATGGAGACTATCACCTTTAAGGTACATCCTATAACTCCCACATCTCCTAGAATACACGTTTGCAACCATATTTAAAGCATTTTTGATCTTTTTGCTTTTTGTTTTCTTTGCATATTTTCTTTTAAGCATATCATACATGGGTATATAAAAGAGAGAAAAGAAATACCCAAGATATTAAGCATTTGACATCGCACTTTTGCTATGCCGAAATACGAATGTCTTTGACACTGCACTTTTGCTATGCTGAAGCATACAGGTGTCATATTATGATTGGCGGGCAATAGTGGTGAGATAGTTATTTATGTCTTTCTCTTAGGATTTTCTAGTCCTACCTGTCAAAAAGAGTGATATGAGTGCTAAGCTTTAAGAGATAATTTAATCTTACTCATCACAAACAAGAGCCACAAAGCTCACTTGCTTAGTTGTGCATAGAGATGCTCATCTAAACTACAAAATATACAAAGTTTAGAAACTTTATTTCAATGGCCATCTAAGGTACACAAGTACCAAAGTACACATGACACACACTGTTTTTGTATTTTTTTTTTTTTTCAAAATTTTTTTTATTTTTATATTAAAAACAAAATAAACAAAACTGAATGTAAATGCACAAAACATGTTAAACAAAGCAAAACATAAAACTAGACTGACTCACCAAAAATGAAAAACACACAAGTAATGCAACAAACAAGAAAAACAAAAAGGGAAAAAGAAAGTGATGAAATCACTTAGAGTCCTTTTTCTTCCACACCTTGGAAGAACCTTTCCATTGATTGTACCTTTGAACCGGTGGTGAGGGGGAAGAATTGAAACTGTTAAAGTTAAAAAGAAACGTGAGGGCTTTTAGAATATCTCCAAGAGGAGCAAGAGAGGATTGAAACTGATTTTGGCTTCTTGATGCTATCATGCTATTGCTTTGTTGAGTGGCTAGCCACTTATAGCAATTTGGTCGAGTATGACCGGCAGCTCCACAATGATGACAGAGATGCTGCTTCTTTTGTTTAGTCTTTTGAGAGTTAGCCTTCTTAGCCCTAGAGTTCTTAGCATCTTTCTTATCATGCTTAAGGGGTGCTCCTAAGATAGATTTACCCTTGTCTAAGTTCTCACTAGCTAATTCAATTTTGACATCAGTGTTCTCAATTTCAGTGTTATTAGCTGAAGAAACAAAAACAGTATTGCTAGTAGAAGTAGTATTAGAGAACGAAAGACCATACCCCAAGCCAGTTCAATCTGAAGCAGATTTCTGATTGCTAAGCATCTTATCAAGTTTTGCACTTGAAGTCCTTTCCAATTGAGCTCTGACTTGTGACAGCTCTGCTTTAAGCTTCTTGGTCTTTTCAGCCAAAAAGTTGTTCTCAAATATCAGTGCTCTAATAGTTTGATTCGCATCATCAAACTTTGTGGACAACTTTTCACGATCAAGTTTCACATCACTGAGCTTCTTGGTGGCCAACCTATACAATTTCTCATGCTTCTCAGAGAGCTTGTAAAGCTTCTCATAGGCTGAATGGATATCATCTTGATCATCCATCTTCTCAAATTTTGACTCCACAAGTTCTTCTTCTTCATCCACTTCTTCAACAATCCCTTCAGTAGGATTGACTGTGGCAATGAAGGCATTTAAGATTTCGTCATCCTCATTGTCGGAATCATCTTCAGGCTCAATGTCACTCAAGGTTGTAGCAAGTGCCTTACTCTTCCCAATGCTCTTGAGATATGCAGGGCATTCATGCTTTATGTGATCAAATCCATGACATCCAAAATACTTTGGTCCTACAGGGACAGTGTACTGACCACCATCCTTAGTATCCTTCTTCCCTTTGTCTTGACTTTTGAACTGAGAAGAACTGGATTGTATGTGGTCCTTGTCGAAGTTCCTCCCATTGGCATTCTTCATAAACTTCTTGAACTGCCTTATAATGTAGGACTTCATTTTGGAATCTTCATCATCGGAAGACTTATCTATATCACTACTCTTCACTTTCAAGGCCATGCTCTTGCTTTTACCATTTTTGCCAATCTTGGAGAGTCCTAGCTCATAGGTCTGCAAGTTTCCAACCAGCTCAGTCAAAAGAATCTTGTCAATATCCTTTGATTCTTTTATTGCCATAATCTTGGCATGGAATCTCTTAGGTAGAGATCTGAGCACCTTCCTTACAACCTTGGATGGTTTCTATAAGATTGAAGGCTGAGTTCACTATATCCTTGAGCTTGGCATAGAACTCATCAAACGACTCATCCTCCTCCATCTTAATTTCTTCAAAGCTAGTAGTGAGCCTCTGAAACTTTAAATCTTTGACAGCTTTTGTCCCTTCATAGGTTGTCTGGAGGATGGTCTAAGCCTCCTTAGTAGTTTCAGTTGAGGATATCTTCTTGAACTCCTCATTGGTGACTGCGCTAAATAGGGTATTTAACGCTCTGCTGTTGAAGTTAGCCGCCTTGATCTTTGCATCATCCCAATCGGCCGGTTCTTCTTTTGGCTTAGTCCAGCCAATCTCTATAGCTTGCCACACCTTCTCATCTAAAGACTGCAAGAAAGCTCTTATGCGTACTTTCTAGTATGCATAGTTAGTGCCATCAAATAAAGGAGGTATGATTAATGACTGTCCTCTATCCATGACAAACAGGGGTCAATGGATCAACACAGCAAAGATTAAACCTAATCAAAGTATGCCTGCTCTGATACCACTTGATAGGCCACAATTTGAATGACCCCTTGTGATTAAACCTAATTAATTAATTAGTCGAGTTGTTACTTAAACAACTAATCATGCAATTACGTGGAAGCACAAAAAAATCACCAAAAACTAAATATGCAGCGGAAATTAAATAACACGGTGATTTGTTTATAAATGGGGAAAACCCTAACGACAAAAATCCCACCGGGTGATTTTCAGGTCACCACTCCTGAAACTCCACATTATCAAATCAAGCGGTTACAAGTAAAGGAATCCCAAGTACCTTACCAACCTATAGTTGAACCCTTACCCCAATACCCAACTGGACTTGATCCGTAGCGATAGTTCCCACCTTTGATGCATGGCTGCCAAGTACGTGACTAACCAGTACGCAGATCCCAGTACGTGGCTTCAAAACACCAACTAAGGAAGAGAGGTTGGCTGCAAAGTTCTTCAGTTCATCCTTTATGATAAATAACAGGAAGATGCTTGGTTACAAAACCCTTTGGTGCAAATACACAATAACTTCTTGAAAGAAGATGAACTAGGTCAAGAACTTCATCTTTTGATCACAATTTGCTTGAACAGAGCTTGCTCAATGCTATTACAACTTGTGTCACACTTGACGGCTCTTAAAACAATTCTTTTATATGTTTAGGGTTAGAAGAAAAGAAGGCCCAAAATCATATTCACGGATCCCAAGAAAATCATATTAGAAATCTGAAATTTTAAATCTCGACAGATAATAGGTGTCGAGGTAGCTATCGAGAAGGTGTCGAGCTTTAATGAAATTGTACTTCAGCTTGCTTCTTCTTGGACAGACTTGATGACTTTAACACTTGACCTTAAAACCTTATTTCTTAAAGTATTAAAAACACCTAGAACTACCCAATTACAAGTAGAGTGTGTTTTGTCAAAGGATTAGCTAATTTACATAAATAAGTGATATATGTTCTTAACAAGTAAAAACACATATGTCCTAACAGTACACATGCTCATGCACTTTTAGCATGTTGTTTTGGGTTTATTATTCTCTGTTTTAAGTATTGTTACTTTGGTTTTGGACTAACTTGAATCTAATCAAGTTTTGTGGTCTGTTTGTGTTGGTTGCACATTTTTTTTCTCTGTTGTTTGTGTAAATGTACAGATGTCTCCATTTGAGACTTCAGCAGTGAAAAGGGGTAGCAATAAAGGAAAGGTGTGACGTCCCAGTCAGTCTAAAGCAAACAAACAAAAAAAAAAGAAAAAAAAAAGAAAAAGGAAAGGGTCAAATTTTTATGGCTTCCACGTGCCCCACCTAACCCCACTGCCCACCACACAATTCACTCCATTTTATCTCTTCTTTGGCCAGCTCACTCTCTACCTTTCTTTCTTTTCATTTTTTTGTTTCTCTCATACGCTCCTCTCTACTCTCATCCTCTCTGCCGGCACTTCCACACCATCATTTCCACCATCACTTTTCGGCAAGGTCATTGGAAAATTCTATAAACACCTT
Source organism: Quercus variabilis (assembly GCA_030445155.1). Taxonomy (NCBI): domain Eukaryota; kingdom Viridiplantae; phylum Streptophyta; class Magnoliopsida; order Fagales; family Fagaceae; genus Quercus; species Quercus variabilis. Next base: position 8,943,436 of record CP129449.1, read on the forward strand.
CACATCCTTTTTTTTTAGGTAAAAATTTCTTATCTTTTTGGTGGGTTTTGCACTTTTGCTTGAGGTTATTTTTATCTAAGGTTTAATAATGATACCCATGTGATTTATGAGCATTGGAAGTGATATTTATGTGTTTTTATGTATGGGTTTTGTATTGGTGGAATTATTTGATGAGTGGGTATATATTTTTGTGCTATTGATGACTACTTAAGGTTTATGTGTTTTGCGTTATAACATGTAATGGTTGGTGAATTTAATTTTCCCATTGCCATTGGGTTTATTTGGAGTTAGTTGAAGTTGTCTTGAAGGATATTTTGATTTTGCTTTCATGGGTCTCTTAATGATGTAGTGTAAATTTTATAGAAGTTAGTCATAATGTTGGAGATGATATTAAATGGGTTAACTCTATAAATTGGAGTTTATGCCTTGTGAATCAATTTGTTGAGAAACTATGGAAGTGAAATATATTATTATTGATGAGGTTAAATACTAGGCTTTCCTAATTAAGTGATTACTTGGCAATTCCTAAATAGTGGCTAGATGCAATTTCAAGCTCTATACTTATTGTGATAGGTTTACTTGATATTGTTTAGGTCCTAGCTAATCTCCTTGGAGCTTGGAGAATTAGGCTTTTGCAGTTGCGAGGTAAATAGCTTTTTAATGGGATTTTGGAAAATAACCATGTTTTGTAAATGTTGTTTTTGGGTCAAATACGTTTTGGAAAATTATATATGGATATATGTTTTCTTAAAAGCATTGTGTTGTGACCCTATTATATATTAAAGAGCATCATATTTGGTATTGCATTTGGGGAAATGCATGAATTGTTGATATGAAAATATGAGCATCTTTTATTTAATCTTTGAAAAGGAAATCTTGGAATTCATGGTATATTAGAAAATTTAAAGATGCTTATCTTGTCTTGTTATGTGGGAAATTGATAGAAAATCTTTTGACAAGAATGAAGTTGAAAACCTTATAAACTTTGTGGAAGTTAAATTATTTAAGGTTTTTATGAAACTACCTGGACATGAACTATGTGTTTCAAAATAATGTAACCTGTGAGCTTATATGATTTTAACACCATGCCTTGTGTGATTTCCCGGTGATCACCCGATTTGATTTTCGTGGTCTTTGTGACAATGAAATCAAGTTTAGGTCAGTGCCCTTTCACTTTGGATGACGTGTTCTTCCCTACTGTCCATGGGGGAAAGAGGATTCCTTGATTGTGTATGGGTGAGGCTGCTGTCCATGGGGCCAAGAGACCACATGCAAGAAAGGTCCTATTTGACACGCTCTCTCTACTTCCCATGGAGGGAGAGAAAAACCTTGAGCGTATGGGTGAGGCTGCTGTCCATGGGGCCAAGAGTTTGCATACCAGAGAGGACAATATCATGCCAATTGTGAATGGGTGGATTCCCTGACCAGTCTATGTGGTAGTATGGTATATTTGTGATAAATTATCGTATGTTAGATTTTATGACTTTGGAAATTATATTGTTAGTGCTCACAGATTATAGTATATGGTTTCAAGGTATTTACTTTGAGGAACTTGTATTTCATTATTAAATCATTCTTGTCATATTATTATTATTGTAGATGAAACTTGCATTTCTCTCACCCCCATTAAATATGCTACTTACTGGGCTCTGTCTCATCCTATTATTTTATAACCTTTTTAGAGTAGGCAACAGTCTTTTGAGATAGCTTTTTGGTGGCTAATAGTAGTTAGACTAACTACTGATGGAGGCTGGACTTTTGTAATGGGTATATTAGATGGTCTATATCTTAGAATAGGCTAGACTCATTCTTTTGTATATTAAAGTGGTTGTGATGTTATTCCCACTGATAGGACAAGCTGATGATATGTAATTATAATTCAGACCTCTATTCTTTTGTGGCCAATGGTCATTGTAATTATTACTTAGAGCTCTGACTTACTTTGAGAGTATATTCAATGGAATTATTATGATAATTCATGATGTTGGTATTTGATATGATTTATGTGGATTGGATTGTCAAAAAGAAAAAAATCTACAAGTACTTTGAGATATCTTTCTCATGCTTTGGACCCTTTTGGGTTTGGGGCGTGACAAAAGGAGCCTATGATTGATGTTGATAACTTCACACCAAGGCCAAAATATCTGGTCTAGCTATCATCATACACTCCCAGCACATTCACTTCGACACAAAGTTCACATCTCTCCAGACTTAGATGGACTAAATTCAAAGGAAGCAAGAAGATCATGGAGACTAGCTATTCCATGACAAAAAGGGGGAGATGGTGTCGTTGATAGGGGGAGTGTAGTGATAGGCTGAGGAGAAGCTAGAAGCTACATTTTGTTTATAGTTTTTATTGCTTTCTTTTAAAGCTTAAGTACTTTGAATTTATCCTTCAGTTTAATATTCAGTATTTGTGTTTATCTCAATGCTTTGTAGCATTTTTTTTAGTACTTTTAGATGTTGATTATATATCTTGAGTACCTCACTCTTGTACCCGAGTAGGATATTTTTTCCTAGATGCAAATACTTCGTGTATTTTACATTGGTTGAGTGTTAGACATGCACTTAATTCTTGTGATTGATCTTAATTGCATTGCATGTTCGGATGAGCATTTACTAGCTAAATTTTCATTGTAGTCATTCTTTAATGACTGTTCTTGTATGATCAAGATATGCTTACAGGTTTTATAGTGTTTACAAACTTGATCGCACTTTACTTGCTCATGTACATACCATGTATTTAACTTGTCATAAGCTTAATGAAAGTTTTGTTTGTGTGCGAGTGTTTCAGGTTATAGGTATATATGTGCAACTGTTTCACAACTTCTAGAATAGGCGTGAGTGAGTTTTGCCACTGTTCTCAAACTCATGTCTAAGTCTAGAGTCTATTTTAGGGGTTTTGTCACGGAATAGCCAAAGGGGGAGATTGTACAGTTGTAATTTACAACTATATGTTTTGTTGGCTTTTATTTTGTGCCAAATTTGATTCTAATTATGTTCAATCTTTTATACCTTGTATTATTTGTAGGATTTCATTGGCAGGGTTGTGTGAGAGAGAAAGAGTGTGAAGACTCAAGGCATGAAGACTAAAGCTGTTTTTGCGGGTAGCTCACAACTAAGCTTCCCACGAAGTGATGCATGTGCCCTGCACATGACTGGAATGTGAAGAGTCAAGACAAGATGGAGACAGCTGTGTTTCGCGAGTAAATCGCGAGTAAGGCCTTCCCGCGAGACACTCGCGAAACATTCTGTTTTGCTAGATTGTCAATTCTGATACACACTTTCTATCCCTATACTATTTATACCCACATTACCCAGAGATGTTGAGGAGTGCTTTTGAGAGAAAACGCTAGCCACAAACCTTAAGAGTTAGAGATTGTTATACCCACAATCCTCTACACAATTGCTTGTGGATTTTCCTCAACCCCTATCTCTCCATTTCTATACCATTGAGAAGTTGATAGCCCAAACACTTATCACACCCTTTCAAAGTGTCAAGTGAGGTGTAGGTTCTACTGGGAGAATTGGAAGAAGTCAAGCTTTGGCAGATGCAATTAGATGTATTGTAGGATCCGAAGAGCTAGGTACAAAAGAAGAAGTAGGAAAAGTTATAAGAAAGGACATGCTAAAACCAAAAGAGAATAGTACTCTTGAAGAAACTCTACGTAGGAAGCTAGAAGTAGAAGAAGAAAGAAAACAAGAAAGAGCAAAACCTAAAGAAATAGTCAACAAAGGAAGGAAAAATAATAATAATGAAGAAAAGGAAAATAGTGTTAGCATAGTAAAAGCAAAAGTAGTCAACAAGAGATGGAAAATTGATAATAATGATAGTTTAAAAGAGAAAATTGATGAAAGATTAAAATCAATTGAAAGATCCACCCAAAATGATAGTTTGGCAGAATTAACTAAAAAGATAGAAATTTTAAATTTACCTTTAGATATAGACAGAAAAAGAGACATAGCAGTTTTAAATACTACTGAGGCATCAGATAATGAGAAAACTGACAGACATGCTAGACATATTACTTGTCATAAATGCAAAGAAGATGGACATACTAAAAATCAATGTGCTAGACATAATAAAATTGCTAAACAGATCAGTAAATTAGAATTTGAAAAAGATACACTAAATGAATTAATGGAAATATTTAATGTTAGTCAAAAAGAGATAGATCAAGTTAAGAAAAAGAAAGAACTAAAATCAACCAACCCACTTAAAGTTGATAAAAGAAAAGGGAAACAAAAAGACATAATAATGAAATTAATGGATAATTTACCTAATCATCTAAAAGATAAAAAAAGACTATTTGTTAAAATTGAAAGATTCTATAGATATACCTATTGCTTGTTTTAAGTGTAAGAAAGATGGGCACCATGTCACGGAATGTAGAAAGAAAGAAAAATCTAAAGATAAGAAAGAAAAGATAAATATAAAACAAGATGTAGTAGATATAAAACCTGTAACTATGCTGGACTTAATGACAGAAGCAAAAATAGTAAAAAAAAGAAATTAAAGATATCAAAGAAGAAAATTCCACAAATATAAATGAACTAAATATTACAGAAATAATAAATTTAAAAGAATTTCCTAAACCCATGATAAACCCCCCTTTATTAGAAAAATATATTTTGGACAATGACAGCAATGGACAAAATTCTTTAAGTTTAACTGACAGAGTTATTTTTAAAAATAAGGATACAAAAATTATAAAATAATTCTCTTTAACAGACTCAGGTGCTAATAACATGGATTGTATACAAGAAAGATTAATTTAGGCCAAAGGAGAAGATCTAATTAATCATAAATTACCTAAAGATAGATGTTTTGAAGCTATTAAAGATCTTCCTTCCAAAGTTGTTACAAGAAATTCCCTTATGGTTTCAGAGGCAGATGTAACCAATGTATATTCTAAATCCATCTTACCCTTTACTCAAAGAGAAATTTACTCCCTCAATAATTTTAGTATCTTAAAAAATATTAATAAAGAAAGAATCTACAGATTGAAAGGAGTTTGTCATCTTTAGAGACAAAAATATCACTTGTTCACCAATTGGCAGATAAAGACATAAAAAAGTTTAAACAAGATAAAAAGATAGAGATTTGTTCCTATTCCCCCATTGATATTTTGCATAAGCATCAACATATAATCCAAATAATTTGTGAAAAAGAAATTTGTGGAAAAGACGTTACAATCTCTTTTAATCAATATGCATGGATTGACAATTTGATAGAGATATCATTCAAGGTTGTGAGCAATAATATACTCATACTTTTTACAATAATCTCAAATACTCATATGACAGAGGATCCAGTAATTCGTGATCCCTTATGGTTATTTGAAATGCTAGAAGTAGGGTTTATTAGCAAATTAATCATAACTTCTGCAATTTAGATTAGTTTATTCCCCAAAGTCATCCAAGAAGCAGGTGCACATATTGGAGGAATTAATTATATGAAGATGGTAATCTGGAGTACTTTTCCAACTTAGGACATTAGCTATTATATGGAAGCTCAGCTAGTACAAATTCTGGTCCATATCCATGTTGGGGTTGTACCCCTGAATACAACTGGTATACAAGATATACTTATTTATCACTTGAGGATCCAGGTGCTCTGGCTCAAGAATGGTCTAATTTCATGAGTAACAAGATTTATGAAGTACAAAAAGAATAAGACAGAGGCTTCCACTTATATGGCTACACTAACAGAATAGCTATGTATGGTCCAAGACCTTTAGCAAGAAGGCTTATTGGGAAAAAAAGGATTGTTAAGGACCCCAGACTAATGACAACAAAGGATCATGTTCCTATTTACCTTATTATTTCATTTTGCGTTTTTTGTAATACTTATGGAGTGCTCCATGAGCATGAGCAGTATGAGGACAACTATGATCTGCTAGATTATGATAATATGTGGATACAGATTGATATGCTAAGCAAGACAAAATGATCAGACAAACAACCAGACAGACAACGACGACGGATCACTATTCATGTTAGCACCTAAGTCTATTAAAGCAATATCTTTCAAATAAAACTCTTTATTAATCACTAGAGTGATTTCTGAATGCCATTTTTGAAAGATTACTTTGTCAATTAAGCTCAAGAAATTTTGTTTATTGCTATCATTGTTCAAAGTAGTTTTTTCTAATAAAGGGGGTTTTATCATGGGTTTAGGAAATTCTTTCAAATTTATTATTTCTGAAATATTCTGTTCATTTATATCTATGGAATTATGTTCTTTAATATCTTTAATTTCTTGTTTTAATATTTTTTCTTCTGTCATTAAGTCTTGTAAAGTTATAGGTTTTGTATCTACTACATCTTTTTTTTTTTTTTTTTTTTTTTGTCTTTTCTTTTTTATCTTTAGATTTTTCTTTCTTTCTACATTTCGTGACATGGTATCCATCTTTCTTACACTTAATACAACTAATAGGTATATCTATGGAGTCTTTCAACTTTAGTAAATAGTCTCTTTTGTCTTTTAAGTGATTAGGTAGATTATCCATTAATTTCATTATTATGTCTTTTTGTTTCCTTTTTCTTTTATTAACTTTAAGTGGGTTAGTTGATTTTAGTTCTTCCTTTTTCTTTACTTGGTCTATCTCTTTTTGATGAACATTAAATATTCTCATTAATTCATTTATTATTTCTTTCTCAAATTCTAATTTACTGATTTGTTTAGCAATTTTATTATGTCTATCACATTGTTTTTTAGTATGACCATATCTTTTACATTTATGACAAATAGTATTTTTAACATGTCTGTCAGTATATTCATTATTAGTATTCTCATTATCTGATGGCTTAGTATTATTAAAGTTTGCGATATCTCTTTTTTTGTCTACATCTAAATGTAAATTTAAAATTTCTATCTTTTTATTTAATTCAGCCAAACTATCATTTTGGTTATATACTATGGATCTTTCAATTAATCTTAGTCTTTCATCAATTTATTCTTTAAACTATCAATATTATCAATTTTCCATTTCTTGTTGACTACTTTTGCTTTTACTACACTAACACTACTTTCCTTTTCTTCATTATTATTAGTTTTCCTTCCTTTGTTGACTATTTCTCTTTCTTGTTCTTTTCCTTCTATTTCTAGCTTCCTACAAAGAGATTCATTAATAGTACTATTTTTTTTTTGGTTTTAACATGGCTTTTCTTATGACTTTTCGTACTTCATCTTTTGTCTCTAGCTTTTCACTATTCTGTCTTTCCATTTTTTCAATCATTTCTTTTACCTATCCTTTGTTTTATCATTCCTTTATCTTCTATACGTGTTGTTCTTTCTTGAACCAGGCCATCTTTCATGTTATTAGTCTTTTGTCTTTCATTTTCTTCATGCATGATTCCTATAAGACTACTTTCTTTCTTTAGTTTTTCTTTCGCCAGGTCCTTTTCTTTGTCTTTATATGTTATAGATACAGCTCTATCAATTAATTTTTTCTTTCTTCTTTAGTACATGTAGTGAATCTTTCAATAGTTTCAAAATTTTCTAATTTTTTATTAATTATGTCTAAAAAACTATTATTGTGTCTATCAGTCTGTCGGTTGATTTTATCTTCTGTTAATATACTCCAATTATTTGTGTTATTATTATAGTTATAATCATCAATATCACTGTTAGAATCAAAATCTGTTTCATAATCCATAATACTATTTGACCAATTATTGTCTATATCTTTCATGCTATAACCTTCATCATAATCTATGTCATCATAGTCCATGTTTCAAATTAGTGTGTGCCTAGCCTAAGTGTGAACAAGAAACAGAAGATGAGCTGATAAATGTATTTATTCTCTTTCTAAGTAATTATTAATTATTGGCGAAACTATTACTAACCACTGGTATCCTTGCTATCGGGACCACCTCCTCGACAAACTCCATTACGGGACCAACCAAACAACACCTATTCATTGGCTAACAAAACGGGCTGACCAATGCGAAACTATGGTTTGCCAATGAGTCTGAGGCTGACCAACGCTATCAAGGAGCAGTGGTTTACTACAAATCCACTACTTGCTCCTTGATAGCGTTGGTTAGCCTCAAACTTGTTGGCAAACCATAGTTTCGCGTTGGTCAGCCCATTTTGTTAGCCAACGAACAGGTGCTGTTTGGGTGGTCTCGCAATGGAGTTTCCCGGGGAGGTGGTCTCGATAGCAAGGATACCAGTGGTTAGTAATAGTTCTACCAGTAATTATTAATTGCTTAGAAAGAGAATAAATACATTTATCAGCTCATCTTTTGTTTGCTTGTACACACTTAGGCTAGGTGCACACTAATTTGAAACATGGATTATGATGACATAGATTATGATGAAGGTTATAGCATAAGAGATATAGACAATAATTGGTCAAATAGTATTATGGATTATGAAACAGATTCTGATTTTGATAGTGATATTGATGATTATAAATATAATAATAACACAAATAATTGGAGTATATTAACAGAAGATAAAATCAACCGACAGACTAATAGACACAATAATAGTTTTTTAGACATAATTAATAAAAATTTAGAAAATTTAGAAACTATTGAAAGATTCACTACATGTACTAAAGAAGAAAGAAAAAATGATAGTTTTTTGGACCTCTATGAAAGAATGAAAGCTTTAAATTCAAGTTTAGAAAAAGAAAGAGAATTTGAACCCCGTCATAGATCACCTTTAACAAAAACTATGACAGATAATTGGTGTTAAACTACCAATTCTCTCAAAAGCTTAAGCTGTTAGGAAATAGTAAATTTAATCACTTAACCATAAGCTTAATACTCCTGCTCACTTGTGGGCCTAAACTTTCCCTTTATAAGTGGGGGCCCAACAAGTGGGAATTGAACATTTTAAATGGGAGGTAGAGTAAAACCAGGGATCGAACTCAGGATCTCCTACTCTAATACCATGTTAAACTACTGATTCTCCCAAAAGCATAAGCTTTTAGGAAATAGTGAATTTAATCACTTAACCAGAAATCTAACAATTAGCATAATAAGCAAAAGGATAATTCGACAAGTACCGACATATCAATGAATATGATAGATAGTAAAAAAGATGGCTTAATAGATAATGATAACAATAGTTTAAAGAATTCAAAAGTAACTGACAGAGCTGTATCTATAACATATAAAGACAAAGAAAAGGACCCGATGAAAGAAAAACTAAAGAAAGAAAGTAGTCTTATAGGAATCATGCATGAAGAAAATGAAAGACAAAAGACTAATAATATGAAAGATGGCTTGGTTCAAGAAAGAACAACACGTATAGAAGATAAAGGAATGATAAAAAAAAAAAAAAAAAAAAAGGAATGGTAAAAGAAATGATAGAAAAAATGGGAAGACAGAATAGTGAAAAGCTAGAGACAAAAGATGAAGTAGGAAAAGTTATAAGAAAAGACATGTCAAAAACAAAAGAAAATAGTACTCTTAAAGAATCTCTACATAGGAAGCTAGAAGTAGAAGGAAAAGAACAAGAAAAATAAATAGTCAACAAAGGAAGGAAAACTAATAATAATGAAGAAAAGGAAAATAGTGATAGTGTAGTAAAAGCAAAAGTAGTCAACAAGAGATGGAAAATTGATAATAATGATAGTTTAAAAGAAAAAAAAAATGATGAAAGACTAAGATCAATTGAATGATCCATAGTATATAACCAAAATGATAGTTTGGTAGAATTAAATAAAAAGATAGAAATTTTAAATTTACCTTTAGATATAGACAAAAAAAGAGATATCACAGTCTTTAATAATACTAAGTCATCAGATAATGAGAATACTGATAATGAGGACATTGACAGACATGTTAAAATACTATTTGTCATAAATGTAAAAGTTATGGTCATACTAAAAAACAATGTGATAGACAGAATAAAATTGCTAAACAAATTAGTAAATTAGAATTTGAGAAAGATATAATAAATGAATTAATGAGAATATTTAATGTTCATCAAAAAGAGATAGACCAAGTAAAGAAAAAGGAAGAGCTAAAATCAACTAACCCACTTAAAGTTAATAAAAGAAAAAGGAAACAAATAGACATAATAATGAAATTAATGGATAATCTACCTAATCACTTAAAAGACAAAAGAGACTCTTTACTATAGTTGAAAGACTCCATAGATATACCTATTACTTGTATTAAGTGTAAGAAAGATGGACACCATGTCATGAAATGTAGAAAGAAAGAAAAATCTAAAGAAAAGAAAGAAAAGACAAATATAAAACAAGATGCAGTAGATACAAAACCTGTAACTTTACAAGACTTAATGACAGAAGCAAAAATATTAAAACAAGAAATTAAAGATATTAAAGAAGATAATTCCATAGATATAAATTAATAGAATATTGCAGAAATAATAAATTTGAAAGAATTTCCTAAACCCATGATAAAACCCCCTTTATTAGTAAAAGCTACTTTGAATGATGATAGCAATAAACAAAATTTCTCAAGCTTAATTGATAGAGTAATCTTTCAAAAATGGCATACAAAAATCACACTAGTGATTAATAAAGAGTTTTCTTTGAAAGATATTGCCTTAATAGACTCAGGTGCTGACATGAATAGTGATCTGTCGCCGTTGTCTATCCAGTTGTCTGTTTGATCATTCTGTCTTGCTTAGCATATCAATCTGTATCCGCATATTATCATAATCTAGCAGATCAGAGTTGTCCTTATACTGCTCATGCTCATGGAGCACTCCATAAGTACTACAAAAAGTGCAGTATGAAATAAGAAGGTAAATAGGAACATGATCCTTTGCTGTCATTAGTCTGGGATCCTTAACAATCCTTCTTTTCCCAATAAGCCTTCTTGCTGAAGGTCTTGGACCATACATAGCTATCTTGTTAGTGTAGCCATATAAGTGGAAGCCTCTATCCAATTCTTTCTATACTTCATAAATCTTGTTACTCATGAAATTAGACTATTCTTGAGCTAGAGCACCTGGATCCTCAAGTGATAAATAAGTATCTCTTGTATACCAGTTGTATTCAGGGGTACAACCCCAACATGGATAAGGACCAGAATTTGTACTGGCTGAGCTTCCATATAATAGCTAATGTCCCAAAGCTAGAAAAGTACTCCAGATTACCATCTTCATATAATTAAGTCCTCAAATCTGTGCTGCTGCTTCTTGGATGACTTTAGGGAATAAATTAATCTGAATTGCAGAAGTTATGATTTGTTTGCAAATAAACCCTGCTTCTAGCATTTCAAATAACCATAAAAGATTACGGATTATTGGATCCTCTGTCTCTATATTGATAAGTAATCCCGGATAGGGATTGTATCTGTCACCAGTTCCTTCATAAACTCTATCTACTTCTCCAAAGCTTTCATTCCATGTAGCTTTATAGGATAACCACGTATTGTCTGTCATGTCTTCTATTCTGATAAATGCTGTAAAGACTAAAACTCTAAAAAGATGCATCCATCTGTAAGAACTTGTCAAAACTCTATGAGTTAGCATATTCTATTGGATTTCAAGAGGTAAAGTTCTAACGGCAAGTCTCGTTTTTTGTTGTATCATAGCGTGGAGCCTTGAAAAGCTTGTTCCTAAAAGATAGCTTTTTAGAGACTATGATTCTATCTTTATGGAACTCGAATCTCCATCCTCCTTGCTAGGGAGTTGACAACTGAGTACTTCAATAAATGCACCAGTGCTAACAAGATGTAATTCCAAAGCCTGAAGGGTCTTTTGGAATAAGGGTTTCTGTCTGAGGGTGAAGGCTGCTTGTAAATTATCAAGAAGTAGTTTAATATGAAGAGGACGGTCTGTGAATACTTTGTCCTGAAACATGAGATCAGTGCGGAGCACTTTTTGTAGAATTACACTTTTTTCACAACATGAATACATTGCCTTTGCTAGTAATGTATCCTGAAGGGATATTGTCTTTATCGAGACACCTTCATGCCAATCTGAAATCCTTACTGAAGGTTTTCAGAATTGTTTGGTTGCACTGCTGGTGCTTTGCCCTTTCCGATCATGTCTGCCTAGAAGGTTCTATTACTCATAGTAGTCTGCAAATGGGGTTTGGGAAAATGATTATGTCTTGAAATATTATTTGAGAATAAACACTTTCATGCAAGGCTTCTTTCAAATTCATTTTTAAAATCCTTTCACTAATGTCTTTCTGTAAAATTTCCTTAAAATGCTTTATAAGAAAATCATTTTTTAAATTTAAAGTATATATAATAAAACAAACTTTTCTCTATACACTTTTGTGCCCTTTCTGAGTAGTGGTATAAGAGTAGTCATGATGAAGTCTTTCAATGTTAGAGGGGCTGGAATTCAAAAACTTTACAAAATCTGTCATGATTCTATCCTTTTTATATGTGTTACTATATATCTCATTCTACGAAAATATGTGAAATAATGCTTCTCCATAAAGTTTTTTATCAACTACTATAATAGTCTAGGGAAAATTTGTTGATGTTTCTATTAAGAAATTATTATTTTTTTTAATTCAAAAATTACCACAATTAAAAGAATCTTTTAGGACTTCTTTTATTAAAACATTTGTCATATGAGTATTTGAGATTATTGTAAAAAGTATGAGTATATTATTGCTCACAACCTTGAATGATATCTCTATCAAATTGTCAGTCCATGCATATTGATTAAAAGAGATTGTAATGTCTTTTCCACAAATTTCTTTTTCACAAAGTATTTGGATTATATGTTGGTGCCTATGCAAAAGATCAATGGGGGAATAGGAACAAATCTCTGTCTTTTTATCTTGTTTAAACTTTTTTATGTCCTTATCTACTAATTGGTGAACAAGAAATATTTCTGTCTCTAAAGATGACAAACTCCTTTCAGTTCTATAGATTCTTTCTTTATTAATATTTTTTAAGATACTAAAATTATTGAGGGAATACATTTCTCTTTGAGTAAAGGGTAAGATGGATTTAGAATATACATTGGTTACATCTGTCTCTGAAACCACAAGGGATTTTCTTGTAACAACTTTGGAAGGAAGATCTTTAATAGCTTCAACACATATATCATTAGGTAATTTATGATTACTTAAATATTCTCCGTTGGCCTAAATTAATCTTTCTTGTATACAATCCATGTTATTAGCACCTGAGTCTGTTAAAGAGAATTATTTTATAATTTTTGTATCCTTATTTTTAAAAATAACTTTGTCAGTTAAACTTAAAGAATTTTGTCCATTGCTGTCATTGTCCAAAATATCTTTTTCTAATAAAGGGGGGTTTATCATGGGTTTAGGAAAATCTTTTAAATTTATTATTTCTGTAATATTCTGTTCATTTATACCTGTGGAATTATCTTCTTTGATATCTTTAATTTCTTGTTTTACTATTTTTGCTTCTGTCATTAAGTCTTGCATGGTTATAGGTTTTATATCTACTGCATCTTGTTTTATATTTGTCTTTTCTTTCTTTCTACATTCCGTGGCATGGTGTCCATCTTTCTTACACTTAAAACAAGCAATAGGTATATCTATAGAATCTTTCAATTTTAACAAATAGTTTTTTTTTTTAATATTTTAGATGATTAGGTAAATTATCCATTAATTTCATTATTATGTCTTTTTGTATCCTTTTTCTTTTATTCACTTTAAGTGGGTTAGTTGATTTTAGTTCTTTCTTTTTCTTAACTTGGTCTATCTCTTTTTGACTAACATTAAATATTTCCATTAATTCATTTAGTGTATCTTTTTCAAATTCTAATTTATTGATCTATTTAGCAATTTTATTATGTCTAGCACATTGTTTTTTAGTATGTCCATCTTCTTTACACTTATGACAAATATTATGTCTAGCATGTCTGTCAGTTTTCTCATTATCTAATGCCTCAGTAGTATTTAAAACTGCTATATCTCCTTTTCTATCTATATCTAAAGGCAAATTTAAAATTTTTATCATTTTAGTTAATTCTGCCAAACTATCATTTTGGGTGGATCTTTCAATTCATTTTAGTCTTTAATCAATTTTCTCTTTTAAACTATCATTATTATCACTTTTCCATCCCTTGTTGACTACTTTTGCTTTTACTATGCTAACACTATTTTCCTTTTCTTCATTATTATTAGTTTTCCTTCCTTTGTTGACTATTTCTTTAGCTTTTGCTCTTTCTTGTTTAATTTCTTCTTCTACCTCTAGCTTCCTACATAGAGATTCTTCAAGTGTACTATTCTCTTTTGGTTTTAGCATGTCCTTTCTTATAACTTTTCCTACTTCTTCTTTTGTAACTAGCTTTTCACTATTCTATCTTTCAATCATATCTTTTGATTTGTCTTGGCCTATTACTATGTCATCTTTCTTGCTATTTTGTCTTTCCATTTTTCCTATCATTTCTTTTACCATTCCTTTATCCTCTATATGTGTTGTTCTTTTCTGAACCAGGCGATCTTTCATGTTATTAGTCTTTTTTCTTTCATTTTCTTCATGCATGATTCCTATGAGAGTACTTTCTTTCTTTAGTTTATCTTTCATTAGGTCCTCTTCTTCGTCTTTATATGTTATAGATACAGCTCTGTCAGTTACTTTTGAATTCTTTAAACTATTGTTATCATTATCTATTAAGCCATCTTTCTTACTATCTATCATATTCATTGATAGTTCGGTAATTATTAAATTATCCTTCTGCTTATTATGCCAATTATCTATCATAGTTTTTGTTAAAGGTGATCTATGATGGGGTTCAAATTCTCTTTCTTTTTCTGAACTTGAATTTAAAGCTTTCATTCTTTCATAAATGTCTAAAAAACTATCATTTTTTTTCTTTCTTCTTTAGTACATGTAGTGAATCTTTCAATAGTTTCTAAATTTTCTAATTTTTTATTAATTATGTCTAAAAAACTATTATTGTGTCTATCAGTCTGTCGGTTGATTTTATCTCCTATTAATATACTCCAATTTATTTTTGTTATTACTATAGCTACAATCATCAATATCACTCTCAGAATCAAAAATCTGTTTCATAATCCATAATACTATTTGACCAATTATTGTCTATATCTCTTATGCTATAACCTTCATCATAATCTATCTCATCATAGTCTGTGTTTCAAATTAGTGTGTGCCTAGCCTAAGTGTGAACAAGCAAACAGAAGATGAGCTGATAAATGTATTTGTTCTCTTTCTAAACAATTAATAATTACTAGCGGAACTATTACTAACCACTGCTATCCTGGCTATCAGGACCACCTCCTCGGGAAACTCCATTGCAGGACCACCTAAACAACTCCTGTTTGTTGGCTAACAAGCTGCCAGACCAACTAGTGTTAAAAGTTTGTCAAATTTTTTGTAACGTCCCAATCAACTAAAAAAAAAAAAAAAAAAGTCAAGACCAGATTTATTTTGGGTTCCCACGTGCCAAGCCCCACCTAACCCCACTACCCATTCCCTCTTATCTCTTTTTTTGGCCAGCTCCCTCTTTTCTTTCTTTCATTTCTTTCTTTTCTCTTTACTGAAACACACACACACACTCACTTCTACACTCACCCGCTGGCCTCCACTCCAAACCACACCATCTCACCATCATTTTTCTGGCAAGATCACCGGAAAAATACTTAAGAACCCCAAAGCATCTTCATCATTTTATTTGAGGTAAAAAAATTTCTCATCTTTTTGGTGGGTTTTACACTATTGCTTGAGGTTTATTTTTATCTAAGCTTTAATAATGATACCCATGTGATTTATGATTATTGGAAGTGATATTTATGTGTTTTTATGTATGGGTTTTGTATTGGTGGAATTATTTGATGAGTGGGTATATATTTTGAGCTATTGATGACTACTTAAGGGTTATGTATGACGGAAAAATTTAGGAGTTTTTAGTTAAAACTTGTGGTGGTTGGTAAATTTAATTTTTCCACTGCCATTGGGTTTATTGGAGTTAGTTGAAGTTCTAAATTTCTTGTCTTGGAGGATATATTGATTTTGCTTTCATGGGTCTCTTAATGATGTAGTGTAAATTTTATGGAAGTTAGTCATAATGTTGGAGATGATGTTAAATGGTTTAACTCTATAAATTGGAGTTTATTATTGATGAGGTTAAATACTAGGCTTGCCTAATTAAGTGATTATTTGGCAAATTCCTAAATTATGGCTAGATGCAATTTCAAGTTCTATACTTATTGTGATAGGTTTGCTTGATATTGTTAGGTTATAGCTAATCTCCTTGGAGCTTGGAGAATTAGGATTTTGCGGTTGCGAGGTAAGCAGCTTTTAATGGGACTTTGAAAAATAACCATGTTATATAAATGTTTTTGGGTTAGACACACTTTTGGAAACTACCTATGGAAATTATACTTTTCTAAAAACTATTGTGTCATAACTTTAATATATATATATATATACATGATTATGTATAAGAAAATGCACCATATTTCGTATTGCATTTGGGAAAATGCATGAATTTGTGATATGGATAAATGAACATCTTTTATTTAATCTTGATAAGAAAATCTAGGATTTTATGGTGTATTGGAATATTTAAGATGCTTATCCTGTCTTAGTACTTGGGAAATTGATAGAAAATCTTGTTGACAAGAATGAAGTTGAAAACCTTATAAACTTTGTAGAAGTTAGATTATTTAAGGTTTTCTGAAACTACCTGGATATGAACTATGTGTTTCAAAGTAATGTAACTTGTGAGTTTATGTTGTTTTAACACCATATTATGTGTGATTTCCCGGTGATCACCCGATTTGGTTTCCGTAGTCTTTGTGACAACGGAATCAAATCAAGGTCAGTGCCCTTTTACTTTGGATGACGCGTTCTTCCCTGTTGTCCATAGGGGGAAGAGGTTCCTTGATTGTGTGTGGGTGAGGTTGCTGTCCATGGGGCCAAAAGACCACATGTAAGAGAGGTCCTATTTGACGCACTCTCTCTGCTGCCTATGGGGGGAGAGAAAAACCTTGAGGATATGGGTGAGGTTGCTGTCCATGGGGCCAAGAGTCTGCATACTAGAGAGGACAATATCATGCCAGTTGTAAATGGGTGGATCCCCTGACCAGTTTATGTGGTAGTATGGTAGATTTGTGATAATTTATTTTATGTTAGATATTATGGCTTTGGAAATTACATTGTTGATGCTCACAGGTTATAACGTATAGTTTCAAGATATTTACTTTGAGGAACTTGTATTTCATTATTAAATCATTTTTGTCATATTATTATTATTATAATAGATGAAACCTGCATTTCCCCCACCCCTATTAAATATGCTACTTACTGGGCTCTGTCTCATCCCATTATTTTTATAACCTTTTCAGAGTAGGCAACAGTCTTTTGAGACAGCTTTTTGGTGGCTAATAGTAGTTAGACTAACTATTGATGGAGGCTGAACTTTTGTAATGGGTATATTAGATGGTGTAAATCTTAGAATAAGCTTGACTCATTCTTTTGTATATTAAAGTGGTTGTGATGTTATTTCCACTGATGGGACAAGTTGTGTTATGTAATTAATTATTCAGACCTCTATTCTTTTGTGGCCAATGGTCCTTGTAATTATTGCTTAGAGCTCTAACTTACTTTGAGAGTATATTCAATGAAATTATTATGATAATTCTTAATGTTGGTTTTTGATATGATTTATGTGAAATGGATTGTTAAAAAACAAAAAAAATCTACAGGTTCTTTGAGATGTCTTTTTCATGCTTTGAACCCTTTGGGGTTTGGGGTGTGACAGTTATGGTATCAGAGCTTAGGTTATGATTCTGTAGACTTTGAAAATAGGAATTGATTTTGATTTTGATTTAAGTCAGAGCATTAGGGGTTTGATGAATTCTTTATTTTGTTCCTTTGTTTTAGCTTCCACCTGCTATTCCTTTTTCCTTATCAATCTTTTCTATGTTAACCTTCTATGTTGCCTTGTGATTTGCTTGCTTGTTTTTGGGTATAGGTATAAGTACTTTGGTACACTATGCCCCCTAAAAAGAAAGCACATAAAGTAAGGCATGTGGATGAGGTTACAACTCCAGAGCATGGCCACAGGCAACGCCAAGAGCGTGAGAGACCTGTCACCCCTAATGGTGATGAGATTGATGAGGTTGTAGTGGCTGACAGGATCTATGCTAGGATTGCTAGGGCAGTCCAGGGTGGTGAACGTAGGAGGGAGGATTTCCTTTTTGGGGAGTTCCGTAAGCAAAATCCTCCTACTTTTGATAGGGGGCCTAATCCTATGGCAGCAGAGAATTGACTGCTAAAGATGGAAAAATTACTAAGAGCCCTTGAATGTACTAATGCTCAGAAGGTGTTGTATGCCACTTATGCCCTTCAGGGTCCTGCTGATAGATGGTGGTCAAGCACTGAGAAATTATTGGAGACAGAGTTGGGAAGGGACACTCCCATTACTTGGGAGAAGTTTAAGGAAGTTTTCAATAGGGCATACTTCCCCGATGTAGTGAGGGACCGTAAGGCAAGGGAATTTTCTAATTTGGTTCAGGGGGCTATGGCAGTGGATGAGTATGTTGCTAAATTTGTTGAGCTCTCTCGCTTTGCTCCTTACTTGATTCCGGATGAGTCCAAGAAAGTGAAAAAGTTTCGGGAAGGCCTTAATGATAGGATTCGCCCTCTCATTATAGCCTCTGGAGTTGACACTTTTACTGAGGCTGTGAAGCGGGCAATGAGTCTTGATGAAGATTTTAAGTACAACCCTAGTTCCAAAGAGAGTGAAAAGAAGCAAGGGCCTTTTAATTCTCAACATGGTAAGGGTCAAGGACATAAGAAAGGATTCCTTAAAAGCTAAGGTAATAGAGGACAATCCTTTAGGCATAGCAAGAATGCCCATCCTCAGTCTAGTGACAAGAGGTCTTGCTCTCGTTGTGGTAAACTTCATGATGGACAAAATTGTGATGGGGTCAAGATTTGTTTTGTTCATAAGCAACCCGGACACTTTGCTAGAGATTGCCCAAGTTCTAAGGGCTCGAGTTCCTCTTCCTCATCTCAAGTTGCAAAGGGTAATGACAATGGGAAGAAGGTGCAAGGTAGAGTGTATGCCTTGACTACCCAGGATGCTCAGGCCACGGAAACAGTGGTGGCATGTATACTTCCTTGTTCTTTGCACATGCTAAAGTTCCTTTTGATCTCGGTTCTACACATTCTTTTGTTTCTTGTGCATTTGCTAGAAATCATGACAAGAGCCCCGATCTACTTGATTTTGAGTTATCAGTTTCTACCCCTGTTGGTGATACTTTAATGACTAATCTTATGCTTAAGTCTTGTATTATTTGTATTGAGGGTAGAGAATTATTGGCTAATTTGGTGTTGTTAGATATGCATGATTTTGATGTCATTTTGGGCATGGATTGGTTGGCTTCTTACCATGCTAGTGTGCATTGTTTTGAGAAAGAGGTGGTGTTTCGGCCTCCAGGTGAATCAGAATTTCTATTTAAGGTTTCATGTTTGCCTTTTATGCCTCCTGTGATATCATGCATTCAAGCAAACCGCTTACTTAGAAAGGGATGCCAAGGATTCCTTTCTAGTGTAGTGGATTTACAAAGTGGAGAAATGGAGATAGGAGACATTCCCATTGTGAGGGAATTTTCGGATGTTTTTCCTGATGATCTACCTGGGTTACCCCCGGATCGTGAGATTGAGTTCTCTATTGATCTCCTTCCTGGCACTGCACCTATTTCTAAGGCACCATATAGAATGGCACCTACAGAGTTGAAGGAACTTAAGGAGCAATTGGTAGAATTACTGGACAAGGGGTTTATTCACCCTAGTGCCTCGCCTTGGGGAGCTCCAGTTTTATTTTTCAAGAAGGATGGGTCTATGAGGTTATGTATTGATTACCGTGAGCTTAATAGAGTCACCATAAAGAATAAATACCCTTTGCCTCATATTGATGACCTATTTGATCAGTTGCAAGGAGCACAAGTTTTTTCTAAGATTGATCTTCATTCTGGTTACCTTCAGCTGAAGATTAAGGGTGAGGATATACCAAAGAGGCCTTTCGGACTAGATATGGTCATTATGAATTTTTGGTGATGCCGTTTGGATTAACTAATGCCCCTGCTGCTTTTATGGATTTGATGAATAGGGTATTCCATGAGTACTTGGATCGATTTGTCATTGTGTTCATTGATGATATTTTGATTTATTCTAAGAGTCAAGAAGAGCATGAAGAACACTTGAGGATTGTTATACAGATTCTAAGAGAAAGGAAGTTGTATGCTAAGCTGAAGAAGTGTGAATTTTGGTTGAATCAAGTAGTGTTCTTGGGTCATGTGAAATCTAAGGATGGAATTACAATGGATCCTAATAAGATAGAAGTAGTGGTTAATTGGGATAGGCCTACAAATGTGATTAAGGTCAGAAGTTTCTTGGGCCTTGCTGGTTACTATAGAAGATTTGTAGAGGGATTTTCCCACATTGCGGCTCCTTTGACACAACTTACTCGGAAGAATGTTAAATTCGAGTGGAAGGAAGAATGTGAGAAAAGTTTCCAAGAGCTAAAGCGGAGATTGGTCACAGCTCTAGTGTTAACTATCCCTTCAGGTACAAGGGGTTTTGTCATTTATAGTGATGCTTCTCATAAGGGACTTGGTTGCGTGTTGATGCAAAATAGGAAGGTTGTGGCATATGCCTCTCGTCTTTTGAAAAATTATGAGAAAAACTACCCCACTCATGACTTGGAGTTGGTTGCAGTTGTTTTTACTTTGAAAATTTGGAGACATTATTTGTATGGGGAAAGATGTGAGATTTTCACTGATCATAAAAGTTTAAAGTATTTCTTTACCCAGAAGGAGTTAAATATGAGGCAAAGGAGATGGTTGGAGTTGGTTAAGGATTATGATTGCTCTATTAACTATCATCCTGGTAAGGCTAATGTTGTAGCTGATGCTCTTAGTAGAAAGCCTTCAAGTTTTTCAGCTGCTTTGCTAACCACTCAAGAGAAAATTATTTGGGATCTTCAAAGGATGGAGATTGAGGTTGTTATGGGCCATTCTGAGGCCTACCTGGCTAGTTTGAGTGTTTAACCAACTTTGATGGAAAGAATTAAATTGTCAAACAGGTCGATGACCCACATTTAAAGAAAATCATGGATAAGGTGCGTAGTGAAAAGAAATCCAAATTTTCTATCTCTAAGGATGGTGCTTTGAGATTTGGGAGTAGACTTTGTGTGCCAAATGATCCATTGATCAAAAAGGAGATTCTAGAAGAGGCTCACTATTCTCCATATACAATACATCTAGGTAGTACAAAGATGTACCATGATCTTCGTGAAAACTTTTGGTGGAATAATATGAAAAGGGAGATTGCCCACTTTGTAAAGCAATGCTTGACTTGTCAGCAAGTTAAGGTGTCGCACCAACGACCCTCGAGTTTATTGCAACCACTTCTTATTCCCCAATGGAAGTGGGAGAAAGTCACTATGGATTTTGTTTCAGGATTGCCGAGATCCCCTAAGGGTCATGATGCTATTTGGGTGATTGTTGATAGAATGACAAAAACAGCTCATTTTCTCCCTATTCGGATGAACTACTCCCTTGATCGGTTAGCTCAGCTCTATGTTGATGAGATTGTGAGACTTCATGGGGTACTTGCTTCTATTGTTTTAGATAGAGATCCAAGGTTTACTTTGCGTTTTTGGGGTGGTGTGCAAAAGGCTTTGGGTATTAGATTGGATTTTAGCACAGCTTGCCACCCTTAGACAGATGGACAATCTGAAAGGACTATTCAAACTTTAGAAGATATGTTGAGAGCATGTGTTTTGGATTTTAAAGGGAGTTGGGCTGATCACTTACCTATGGTAGAGTTTGCTTACAATAATAGTTACCATTCAAGTATTAAAGCAGCACTATATGAGACTTTTTATAGGAGAAAGTGTAGATCCCCAATTTGTTGGGATGAGGTGGGAGAACGAAAAATCTTGGGGCCAGAGATTATTCAGAGGACTTGTGAAAAGGTAAATGTGATTCGTAATCAACTACGAGCAGCCTAAAGTAGACAAAAGAGTTATTATGACATTAGAAGGAAGGCTTTGGAACTTGAAATTGGAGATAAAGTTTTCCTACAGGTTGCACCTATGAAAGGGGTTATGAGATTTGGCAAAAAGGGTAAGTTAAGCCCTAGGTTTGTAGGACCTTTTGAGGTCTTAGAGAGAGTGGGCGAAGTTGCACATAGAATTGCCCTACCACTGACCTTGTCAGGAGTTCATAATGTTTTCCATGAGTCTATGCTAAGGAAATACATTCCTAATCCTTCACATGTTTTGAGTTATGAGCCTCTTCAGATTAGAGATGACTTATCATACGAAGAAGTTCCGATAGAGATTTTGGACCGTAAGGAGCAAGTGTTACGCAATAGAACAATACCTTGGGTAAAGGTGCTTTGGAAGAATCATTCAGTGAAAGAGGCATCTTGGGAGCGTGAGGATGATATGTTGTCAAGATACCCAAGCCTTTTTCAAGATCAAGGTACGTAAAATTTCGAGGACGAAATTTTTATAAAGGGGGAAGATTGTAATGTCCCAGTCAACTAAAAAAAAAAAAAAGTCAAGACCAGATTTATTTTGGGTTCCCACATGCCAAGCCCCGCCTAACCCCACTACCCATTCCCTCTTATCTCTTCTTTTGGCTGGCTCCCTCTTTTCTTTCTTTTCTCTTTACTAAAACACACACACACACTCACTTCTACACTCACCCACCGGCCTCCACTCCAAACCACACCATCTCACCATCATTTTTCTGGCAAGATCATCGGAAAAATACTTAGGAACCCCAAAGCATCTTCATCATTTTATTTGAGGTAAAAAATTTCTCATCTTTTCGGTGGGTTTTGCACTATTGCTTGAGGATAATTTTTATCTAAGCTTTAATAATGATACCCATATGATTTATGAGTATTGGAAGTGATATTTATGTGTTTTTATGTATGGGTTTTGTATTGGTGGAATTATTTGATAAGTGGGTATATATTTTGTGCTATTGATGACTACTTAAGGGTTATGTATGACGGAAAAATTTAGGAGTTTTTAGTTAAAACTTGTGATGGTTGGTAAATTTAATTTTTCCACTGCCATTGGGTTTATTGGAGTTAGTTGAAGTTCTAAATTTCTTGTCTTGGAGGATATATTGATTTTGCTTTCATGGGTCTCTTAATGATGTAGTGTAAATTTTATGGAAGTTAGTCATAATGTTGGAGATGATGTTAAATGGTTTAACTCTATAAATTGGAGTTTATTATTGATGAGGTTAAATACTAGGCTTGCCTAATTAAGTGATTATTTGGCAAATTCCTAAATTATGGCTAGATGCAATTTCAAGTTCTATACTTATTGTGATAGGTTTGCTTGATATTGTTAGGTTCTAGCTAATCTCCTTGGAGCTTGGAGAATTAGGATTTTGTGATTGTGAGGTAAGTAGCTTTTAATGGGATTTTGAAAAATAACCATGTTATATAAAGGTTTTTAGGTTAGACACACTTTTGGAAACTACCTATGGAAATTATACTTTTCTAAAAACTATTGTGTCGTAACTTTAATATATATATATATATATATATATATATGATAATGTATATGAAAATGCATCATATTTGGTATTGCACTTGGGGAAATGCATGAATTTGTGATATGGATAAATGAGCATCTTTTATTTAATCTTGATAAGAAAATCTAGGATTTTATGGTGTATTGGAATATTTAAGATGCTTATCTTGTCTTAGTACTTGGGAAATTGATAGAAAATCTTGTTGACAAGAATGAAGTTGAAAACCTTACAAACTTTGTAGAAGTTAGATTATTTAAGGTTTTCTGAAACTACCTAGATATGAACTATGTGTTTTAAAGTAATGTAACCTATGAGTTTATGTTGTTTTTACACCATGCTATGTGTGATTTCCTAGTGATCACTCGATTTGGTTTTCGTAGTCTTTGTGACAACAGAATCAAATCAAGGTCAGTGCCCTTTTACTTTGGATATCGCATTCTTCTCTACTGTCCATAGGGGGAAGAGGTTCCTTAATTGTGTGTGGGTGAGGCTACTGTCCATGGAGTCAAGAGACCACATGCAAGAGAGGTCCTATTTGAAACGCTCTCTCTACTGCCCATGGGAGGAGAAAAAAACCTTGAGGGTATGAGTGAGGCTGTTGTCCATGGGGCCAAGAGTCTGCATACCAAAGAGGACAATATCATGTCAGTTATGAATAGGTGGATCCTCTGACCAGTTTATGTGGTAGTATGGTAGATTTGTGATAATTTATCTTATATTAGATATTATGGCTTTGGAAATTACATTGTTGATGCTCACAGATTATAATGTATAGTTTCAAGACATTTACTTTGAGGAACTTGTATTTCATTATTAAATCATTCTTGTCATATTATCTATATATATCTAATAGACGAAGCTGAGAAAAAATGAGTGCCTACAATTAAGGCCGCGTTGACAAATCAGAAAAGTGACGTCACTTTAAAAAGTGACGCATTGTATCGTTTAGCAACGCTCTAGGACTGTTTAAAAGCCTCTGGTTATAAAAGGAAAACTAACCGGTTACAATACTCCCATAAAAACACTTGCGATTCTGAGAACGGAGGAGGAGAGAGAGATCGAGAGATTAAAAACTAAAACCCAAAACATCAGACATAAATCAAGATGAAGAAGAGTCGTACAGTCTCTTTCAATATCCCTAAACTCTCTCTCTTCTCACAAACCCAAATCTTTTTCTTCAAGAATATTCAATCCCTTCAATCTAGGCTCCAGGTTTGTTCTTTAATTCAATCTTTTTCCATTTCAAGATTCACGTATTTGTTTCTTGCTCTCTATATTATTGAATTCCTCAAATTTTTAAATTTTTTTGAAAAATCAGATTTGAATCGACCTTGGTGTGTGTGTATAGCAAACGGAGAAAGGAGAGAGAGATCGTGAATAAAGAGAGACAGAGAAATAGAGAGACAGAGATAGAGAGAAGGGTGCCACCCATATCTTCTGCCATCACCATAAGGGCACCAACCAGATATTCTGCCATCGCCGTAAGCCTCCACGGTAAAGTTCTATTTTAAATTTAAAAAATTAGGGTTTTTGGTTTTTATTTGGAGAATCAATTGGGTGTTAATTATGATTTAGATTGGTATTTTGGGTCAGAGTTGGTTTTGATTAATAGATTGGTATTTTGGGTCAGAAATAGAGAGAGGCGATGAAACAGAGAAAGGCGATGAGTACATGAAGAAAGAAGCAGAGAAAGAGAGAGGCGACGAAATCAAAAAGCTTCAAAAAACAAATTTGCAGACCCAAAACCTTGGCAGAACAGTAAACAGAGAAAGCACGGAGTGGGGACTGGGTAGGGAAAAATCTACCACCATCAAAGAGACAGGCCGTGTACCCATAACTGGTAAAGTTAATGTAATTGTTTTTTTTTCCTTTTCCTTTTTCGTTTTTAAATCTGGGAATTGAATATAATTTAGGTTTGAATTTCTTGGTTGGATTGGTTTAGATTTAGATTTTTTTAATAATTTACTCAGGAATTTGGATGTGAATAGGTTTTGCTTTGCCTATTTGGGTTGTATTCGTTTTGGGTAACTGCCTACATTATATTGTATCCCAGCATTAACACTGTTTGGCAGTCTTTGTGTATATATATTAAAAAAAAAAATGGTTAAAGTCAAATAAAAAACAAAAAGGGAAGGAGGGAAGGAGAAAAAAAAAAAAAACGCTTACGATACAGTGGAGACAGAGTTCATACCGTCAGTCATCACCATCCCTTGCCAGACTTAGACCATCAGATTGCCAGAACCGACATCAACAAAGGTAAATTTTTTTCCTCAATTTTGTAGGTTTGGGTATAAAACATTACTTTTAATTAAGTTTTTTTGTTGGGTAGGTTTAGATTTGATTTGTTTTTGTTTTGGGTTTTTGGATTCTCTATCAAAATGTTTGTTTTCTCAATTTTAGATATTTGCTTTTGTTTTGTTTTTGTTAGTTTTTTTAGATTACAGAAATCACTAAAAATATTGATTTTGGTTTGGGTACTTCTGTTTCTAATCTTAAGGAAATTGTTGGGATTAAATAAGAATAGGATTGAATGTTGCATTGATTTTTATTTTAGGTCTTTTCACTGTATGAAAAACTTGATTCCATTATGAAATAAAAAAAAAAAAAAAAAAAAAAAAAAACTAGATTCAATTTCGCCTCTATCCTCCCCCTCCTCCTTTTAGGCAAAATCAAAAGCAAATGGAAAGCGGGATGGTTATCTCAATCTATGCCAATTTGACTGCTCCTCTTTCAGGTTCTTACATTTTCCACCGTTTCTTATATTACTAATGATTTCCACTTCTTTACTTTACTCTTTCAGATTTCATGAGGCATATACACGGGCCAATCTGTGGTAAATAAAATCTATTTTTGATTTTTCCTTCAAATTTTGAGTTTAACTAAATGCTAATTGATTTTTTATTTTGGGCAAAGAGTTGTTCCTACGGATATTAACGGAAGGGAAAAAGTGTTCCCTTGGAGTACAATTGATAGTCAATGAGTGCATTCAAAAACTCAACCACTATTGCACTGTTGATGATGTTCAACTACGGTCCAATCCTAGAAATGCAAGTTATATACATATATGTTCACTTTTATCTAATCTTGGCCTTCTTTAAGTTTTATCTTTGAAATAAATTTTTGTTTCATGTTAATAATCAAATTCTACATTGATTTGTTCATTTATGTGTTGGTATTTTTATGTTATATGCAAAGCAAAAACTGATAATTTGATGTAATTATGGACATACCAAGTGCACATAAATTGTGTGTTCTTACTAAAACAACAACATCAACCAAGCATTAATCCCAAAATTTTGGGGTTGATATGGACATGGATCACACAGTGATATCTCGATTCTTAAAAAAAAAAAAAAATTAAGCAATGATACGTTGGGGATATAGGGATTAAATCAATTAATATATTTAGGTGTATTTTATTTTTGTTTAAAGTATAGGGATTTTGGAGTGTTCATGCTTCTGAGGCTATAGATCTTTAGAGGGTCGGCCATGTATTCTTTTCTGTCATTCTAAATTGTTTGTCTTAATTATTTTTTTTTTCTACTTTTAAATTGATGCCATGTGTTATAGTGATACAAGGGCTTAAGTTGATGATGAAGAAACAGCAATGATGAACATTATCAGGTCTGATGATTGGGTCACCATTAAAATCACAAACTAGACAATGATGGTGAATTCCTTATCCACAGCTCTCATTGTTTAGGTTTTTCTTATTCACTTTCAATTTTAAATAAATTTTTACTTAAAACTTTGAAGAAACATTCAATGCTTTTTGCAACAGGAATCAACTATGCTGATATGACGAATTAGCTTTTGCGTCGTTGACTCCATCTGATGAATCAATACCTAGCAGCTCTAGAAAGAAGTCCAAGTGATGATTGCCATGTTCATGCAATACAAAAAACACCATTGTTTCTGCTAGAAAGGGTATGATCAATTTGAAAATTTTACATGCTTTTAATACTGTTGGAATCATGGACAGTGATTCAGGCTTGAAAGATGTTTATGAGAAATTCTATTTACATCATTTATAGAAAGTAATTTGTACAAGGAAAAGTTATAAAGTAAATGCATAATATATTCCTAAGGTAATTGCAAAGATCAAAGTCAGGCATTGGGCATGATATTAGGGGGCAATCTATCATGCTTTATCTGTAGCAAATTAGCTCCTTGATTTAAGCATTGAGGCTGAGAATTTGGCTTCTGTTTGTTGCCATATTGGAATTGAGGCATCGGCTGCAAGTGTGCTTCATTACTTAATATACATCTTTCTTCTTCTAATTTATATTTGATATTTGATTTGCCAATTATGTTGCTCCTTAAATGTTTTTGAAGTGACGTGGTTATACATTTTTTTTTCCTTTAATTTTGATCTTATTGTTCCTCCCTTCCTTGCCTATTTTTTATGTGAATATTTATCTTTCAAGTTGTTTGTTCTTTAAAATGGAATTAAAAATTCAATAATTGAATTGTGTGTAAGGGCCACTCCCACTTGATTATTTAGCAAAAAAGAATGTGGGTCTTACATAACTTTATTCAATGTGAGTTTAATCTTTGTGAAATTAGGGTCAAGGACTTAGCATCTTTGCAAAATGAACAATGTTGTATGTTGAATCTTTGAGATGAAAAATATAGCATTTTTATTTTTATTCAATATTGTCTAATAGTTGCTTCTTCTTTTCTCCGGCAATAGACTTAAACAATTATTCAATAATTGGGGGCACAACTTAACTAAACGGAAACTAAGGAATTTTATTAATCATTCAATTTCTTATTGGGGTGTACCTCTCTGTTGCTGCCTTTGGAAGGAGAAGCAAACATTTTTTTTATTGATCATATTTTATTTGAGAATAAGTCTAATAGAATGTTGTCTTTATGTAGTGATTTTGGAAGGAGAGAAGTGCTAAGAAACAGAGTCTGCAACAACATTGAAGCAGATGAAAAATTTTCCTATTCTCAGGTAAATCATGGTCCTCATGGAAGCTTCAGGGTCTAAGAAAGGCAAATGGATTGGTGTTTCATTTCAGTGTAAGAATTTGAAGAAGTTCCAATATGTTCATAGGCTATCAAAGTTGAAAAGTGCATAGGAAGACTATTGCTATACTGTTATCTTTGAGGGTTCTCCCTATCAAAGTCATGAGAGAATTTGTAGAACAAGCTTCTTTATTTTTTATTCTATATATTTTTCTTTTGGACTTAGGTTCCATGTAAGGTATTATTTTGTCTAATAGATGTTTGTTGTACTCCCCTTGGCCTATTTTTAAATTGGTACAAACTATTGAAACATAAATTATATAGGACCTATAATACTTTTCAAAGTTGCTATGTCAAGGCCTTAGGCCTTCACTTGGTATCAATTTGGTGCGCAGCAGGTGTTTGTTGAAAGTTGTGAGTATTGGCACTTGGCAGCTAAGTGGTTTGTAAATGTTGTAAGTGGAACCTAAGTTTAAACAAGCATTGTGGTCTTCTCTTTTGGTTCTGTGGGCGTCTCTTCAAGTCTTAATCCTTTGTTGTCATGCTCTTGCACTTTTGTTCTTAAGAGTTGGTCTGTCTCTGCCTCTCTTTCTATATTACATTCTATAGGAATTTTGTTTCACTCTTGATTTCTCCATCTCCATCGAAATGATTTTTAGTTTTGATATTTGGCTCAAATGGTTATGATTGGTAGGAATAATTGTATTTGGTGAGTGATTAGTTTCTCAGATCTTATTATTGTCAAATTAGATGCATTTATATTTTATGGTGATGACCTTAGTATTTCATTTTGAGTTTTGATTCCAAAGTCATGTGGATAAAACAAAGTACTTGAAGTAGTTGAGGTCTCAAAGGATATACATGATTCTAAAGAGAATTTACCATCTAGCAATTTCAATGACAAGATTCTAAACTGCAAGTATAGGTGCACAATCCAAACTCTGTATGAGTAACAATGATTGTAGTTTGTGAACCAAATATGTTGGTGAGATTGTAATAGAACTTGAAATTTCACTTTTAACTCTTAATTACAATTGCATTTTTGGTCCATTCTATTGTTTTATTTATTTATTTATTTTAAACTATTTCTGATAATAATATTATACTCAATCCATTTTTATTTAATCATCCTATTGTTTGAGACTTCTTGTTATAGAAAGCACACAAATTTGAAATTCATACTTAAATTTAAGACCCTTGATAGGAAAAAATTATATTTGTTTAATTAATTATTAGCTTTTAGTTTTATCTAAGTATAATATATTAAGTTGATTGTTTCCTGATTCATAAAATGATCCCGTGCATTGCGCGGGTTAAATGCTAGTTATTATTATAATAGGTGAAACCTGCATTTCCCCCACCCCCATTAAATATGCTACTTACTGGGCTCTGTCTCATCCTATTATTTTTATAACCTTTTCAGAGTAGGCAACAGTCTTTTGAGACAGCTTTTTGGTGGCTAATAGTAGTTAGACTAACTACTGATGGAGGCTGAACTTTTGTAATGGTGTAAATCTTAGAATAGGTTTGACTCATTCTTTTGTATATTAAAGTGGTTGTGATGTTATTTCCACTGATGGGACAAGTTGTGATATATAATTAATTATTCAGACCTCTATTCTTTTGTGGCCAATGGTCCTTATAATTATTGCTTAGAGCTTTGACTTACTTTGAGAGTATATTCAATGAAATTATTATGATAATTCTTAATGTTGGTTTTTGATATGATTTATGTGGATTGGATTGTTAAAAAAAAAAAAAAAAATCTACAGGTTCTTTGAGATGTCTTTTTCATGTTTTGAACCCTTTGGGGTTTGGGGTGTGACATTTTTTGTCTCTATAAACTCTCAAAAATACACACACACACACACATGGCTAATTAATAATTTTGCATATAAAACTAGATAATAAAATTTAAGTCATATTTAATTTTTTTTAAAAGTCATATTTAAATATATAAAATGTCTCAATTTTGTTTTCGCCTAAAGCCTCCAAATGTGTCAAGCTACCTGCCAACTAACTTTAAATTTTGTTTCAAGTGGTCACAAAAATAATATCTGAAGTGAAATTGAAAAAAGAGCTAAATTTTTTTTTTCAAGGGCCTGCTATGTATCATCCCCATCAACTTTTTGTCTAACATATGTGAGTAAACCCTCATCTGAAGCAGGTAAACAATCTGTTAATTCTCTCTTCTTCTTCTTTTCTTCTTCTTCTTCTCCCTCTTTTTTTTTTCTTTTTTTATTTTTATTTTTATGAAAAGCCGAAAACATGAAAAATAATCCATCAATTCTCTCATAATACATGTAAAATATGATCAAATTTAAAAGTTGTCCAGACCTTACTACAAAACGCGGGGGCTTTGGGCCGCGTTTTAAAAAACGCGGCCATAGATGGACTACAGCCCCGTTTTCCTAAAACGGGCTTAAAGACCAGACCTGAAGCCCCGCTTTATAAACGAGGCCATAGCCTTATCCTACAGCCGTGGTTTTTTGGAATTGGGCCGCATTTTAAATGCGATCGGCTATGGCCCTGTTTTAAAACCGCAGCCCAAACTCTGGTGTAAAGCCACATGTTTAAACTGCAGCTTCAGCTAAGGATCAGGCCGCGTTTTCTAAATAAGGCTTCAGGCCCAACCCTATAGCTGCATGTTAAAACTGCGACTCTAGGGTTTGTATAAATATAAAAAACAAAAATCACACAGCCCTTATCTTCAAAATCACTCAACCTATTTCAAAAACCCTGTTTCGAAATCACTCATCCTAACCGACCCAAAAACCCTATTTCGAAATCATTCTGCTCTTAACTCTCAAAAACTCGATTCCGTTCATCCTCAAGCTCACTCACCATCGCCGACCCACGCACCATCGCCGTACCACTTTATGAGATCGATCTTCAAAAAACTTCGGCGACTTGTCAAGCACCCAGTTGGTGAAGGCAAGTTTCCCCCCTTTTTCAGTTGTTCCTTCAAATTTCTATTTATGCATTTTTCAATTTCACAATCTGGGTGTTTGGGTTACAACTTTTAACTTCTCTTGTTTATGCTTCGATTTCTACGGTTTTGAATGTCACCCCAACTTCGGTAATCCGAGGTATTTTTGAGCTGAATAGGAGGACTCCATACAAGGTATGCAAGTATTCCCTTCTTAGCAGATTCTCTAGGGATTGTTTTTCTCCTAAAAATGCTCCTCAAAACTAGTCTAGGGATTGTTTCTCCTAAAAAGGCTTCTCAAAACTAGTTTAGCCAACTATATCATTCGGATTTGGTAGCAAACTAGACAGTTGCAACTTGTAATATTGAAAAAAATCTCATTGCTCAAGGTTACCATCCCTTTGAAAAACCAACAAATATTAAAATTAATAAAAGAAAATACTAATAGATGCTCTTAAAGCAATGGTTAACAATCCATTTAATTGAAATATCAAGTTTAATAACAATCCATTAATAAATTGTTATTGTTCATAAATTTATTTAAATATAGAATTTAATGTGTGTTTATGTATAAAAATGAGTAAAAATATCACATATATTAAGTTTAAAAACAAAAGACTTGAAGCCCCAAAAATAAAAGTGAAAAGTTGAAGACATTTTTTTAATGGCTTATGACTGTGTCGACATAAATCACAAATCTGCTTGTAGTTCTAAATTAACATTCTTCAAGATCGAAGATTTAAGCCTTATAGAACTCTCCCTTTTCAAGGAGGTGTGTTGTATTACATAAAGTAACACAACACTATAGAAAAAAAAAAAAAAAAATTTAGAGCGATGCATCTTGAGAGTTCTATATATCACCTCACTACCTTGATTGCTTTTGAAATAATATAAAATTCAACTTTTTTCCATATATTTTTTCTAATTATTTAAAAGTTGAGTTTATGGGCAGAAAAACCTTGAGTTTGAAATTTTGCAAGGATCGAGAAATTGAGGAGGAAAAAGATTAGTAGAAGGACTAAAGAATTATGGATTAGTGTTGTGTTTTGTTTTTAATAATTATTTTTTAAGTTTAAAATATGTGATCCACTACTTTGAGTTGAAGTTTAATGATAGAGGAATTTTATTTGAATTTTAAAATGTTGTGATATGATATATTGAATTTCAGTTATTGAAAAAAATTACAAGCTCCATTAGTCAATTAATTTTTATGTTATCATGATATACTTATCTCAAAAAGTAACTTATACGTTAAAGATAAGTTGCAAAACACTAAAACCTATAGTCAATACTGTATTAGGTATGGTGAGATTCTATTA
Organism: Quercus variabilis; assembly: GCA_030445155.1. Lineage (NCBI taxonomy): Eukaryota > Viridiplantae > Streptophyta > Magnoliopsida > Fagales > Fagaceae > Quercus > Quercus variabilis. Next base: position 8,976,135 of record CP129449.1, read on the forward strand.
GTAGTCCCTATAAGGTTATATTTATCTTTTGATATGAATGTGGGTAACACTTATCTTTTGGAGGTAAACTCATCTAAAAGTTCCCTTAAATGTAAAATAACCTAAATTTATCCCAATTTTATAGCTAAAGTTTCGGTTAGAGCAAACTAATCTAAATTTACTCCTAATTTATTGCTAGAGCTTTTAGGTGCTAAATACAGTCATATTTTAAAGGAAATTTTTTTGGTGGGGGCTGGGGGGGATTGCCCCCTCTCACCTTCTTGGCCCTGCCATCATTTGAAGCTTTGATGATGGGAAATGACATGTGTACCTGCTGTGTGGTGCCTCTTTTTACTTGCTTGTCTTAATTTTTTATTCTCATTGTTTGTCTTATTAGTTTTTACTGCCACTTGCTTGAATGTATAAGTAAAAATAACACAGTTTCTTACGTTTTTTTTTTTTTTGTTAGATTTTTTATTAAAAAAAAAAAGAAGGCAGAAAATATTTTGCTACTTGTATTTTGTAATTGATAACATTATGCATGACAGCTTGTGTCTCATGCCTTCAATTTCAAATTTTGGAGTTCATTGTGATTTATGAAATTGATTTCTGTTTATATATTTGTTACCAGATTAATATAAATAAAGTTAATCATTTTTTTTTTCTTTTCTATTCAGTCATGCATAAAGGTTTCACTCAACATAGTCTCACCTGAAAATGTTGGTGTCTGCATCTGTTTAACGGAGGAATTACATACACTTCCCTAGAATCATAGGGCTAAGGTGGGCAAGTTGGAGGTATTTAATTGAATCCATCTTGTTGATATGACCTTAAGGGTTTATAAGATTTTTTTTTTCTTCCTGTTATTAGCATGTTTCCACTTGTGCATTTTGTGCTTAATACCGTGAACTATGCTGTTGTTCATCGTTAGCTTATTTGTTTCACCTTAGACCTTTTCATACCTGTACCTCAGTGATTGCTGGTGACAATGTGAGCTTTCTTTGTAGTGGCATCATCATGGTTTTGTTTCTAGAAATTTTCAAATTATTTTATTATCAGGAAGATTCCTTTTAGTTCTGTAAACAGTAATTCAATTTCCAACATATTTGATGCTTTTGTATTCGAAAGAGTTTCAGTAGTGATAGCATAAAAACAAATGAGACATTTTTGTGTGCTGATGGGTGTTGAAAATTGCTTTGTTTCCAATTGTAGGACAGAGAGTGCCTTGAAGTTTAGTTGGTTTTTCTTGTTTTATCCGGTATGTGATATATAATTCTATCTTAGCCATGCTATAGATGTATAGGTCTATTGATCAATCTGGCACAATGTAGCTTTATATTGGTTTTTGTATTTTTGCTGCTATTGCCCCCCCAATCATCTTTCATGGGAAGTCATTAACTTCAGTTCTTGTTTCTTGAACTATTGAAGTGGCTAGTTGCCATTAATAAAGCTTACAAATATATTTGCTATGTAGTATGTTTTGAAATAGCATTGCGTGAATAAGAAAAAAAATCAAGCACTTCTATGTTAAACATTGCTGGCTCTGTTTATGCCTCTCTGCAATGCTTCTTTTCGTTGCTGATTTAACAAAATCTGCCCATCACAATTGCCCCTTGATTGCTTATCTCTAAGTAATGCATATATCAATATGAAATTTGTAATTCTCATGCCTATACTGGTTTTTTTTTTTTAAGAGAACCATCTATAGCTCACAATATCAATGGAATAAGAATAACAAATTCTTAAAAAAAATATAAATTATGCAGTAAACAAAGAAGCCACTGAATTACCAATTAGAGTAAGTACTGGCTTTGCAATGCCCCAATTTATACTATCTTCCCTTTGCCCTGCTCTTCATCATTTATTGGCCAACAATCTCTTCTTTTTTTCTTTTTCTTTTTCTCTATGTCAATTAAAACATAATAATGCACAAAGAAAAAACAACAAAATTAAACTTTATGTGATATACCAGAACATTAATAGTGCAACTAAAACAAATCCAAATATTTAATTAATAGTGAAACCAAAACAAATCCAAATATTTAATTAGACTGTAAAAAGGGGAAACTCAATACAGATCAAACCAAAAAAAGAATCAAACAAAACCCATAAAAAATAAATAAATAAACCATCTGAGTTTCTCATAACAGACCTTAAAACACAACAAATATTTCCAACATACTCAAAATATGTCTTTAAGTGCACATCACAGGGTCCAATTTTGATGAGTAATGCCTCCCTAAAATCCAAAAAAACCCAATTTAAATTTCTTCACAATTAAACCTGATAATAATCAATTAATTGAATAGCTTTGTCACAAAGTGTACTTGTAACATGTATGTGACGGAAAACCTGTAAAACAGAATTCATATCAGAAAATATTGAAATGATCATATATAATGAGTCAAGAATAATGAGAGGACTATGGTTGGAGAGGTAGTTGGGGCGACCTTGGAGGTAGAATGCTTGACATGTTTGGTGGAATAAAAAATTTCAAAGTGAATGGGAGCAAAAGAAATAGAGACAGAAACTTAGAATTCTCCAAAAGAAACTTAGAATCTACCAAGATGGATGCGTATCTCACTGCCACTTGCATAACTATGATATGTCTTTATAGGAAAAAATGTAAAAACTACTATAAATTTTACGTATTTCTTTTATGTTAGGAATACACTTAACTTTATACAGCTTACTTAGTAAAAAGACAATGAGGCCATAGCCAATGGGCTGTCCTTTTGCTCCAAAGAGACGTGCTAAGTGGTGAGCTCCACACCCTAGAGCACCAGCGGATAATGTTGCACACGCTCTATTCAAACCTTTGCTGAGGGTAGCACCTAGAAAGGAACAAAAATAAATATGTACATTAATTGTTGCTTAGATATTTAACCATGTATATGATGGTTTGGTTAATTTTGCTAGTGACTTAAATAGCTTATCAACAATGAATTGAAAGACAACTACCACTATTAGCACAGCCCACACTCCTGAATTGAAAGACAACTACCACTGTTTACTATTGCTTGCGTCATTAGTATAAATTCTACCCAAGCAACTCATTTAAGTGGAATATATAAATCATTTCGTCATGACTTTAGTGTTGAACTATTTAATTTTTAGTTTTATTCGTAGTTTTAACGTTGTGACAGCAAAGACAAGTGAGAGAGAGGAAATGTTTGTAAGTTGTGTGAAGGAAATGTTTGTAGGTAGCTAGCCAATATATAGAACTTTGGGACCGAAAATCGGTTCAGACTAAGCATTCACATAAAGAAAACAACTCACGTGTCTTTTTGAATGTAATCATGTACGGCTTTAAATTGGTTATACATTATATTGCATGCTGCTTCATATCACGAACATAAATTTTCGTTATTATAATGACATTGTTGAGTATGATGTAGGCAAAAGAAAGTGGGCAAGCAGTGGAGCGTGCAGTTCTTTTCCAAAAAGTATACTCTAAGAAAGATGGGACTCTTGTCAGTACTGATGTGGGAAATAAGATTGTAAGCCTTAGCATACCTTATTTCTTTCGTATTTTGGGCATGAATTTTTTGTAGCGAGTAATATGTTATTTTGGTTCTTGTATGAAAACAGAGCAAAATGAATGAGATTTTAAACAATGGGGTCTCACTACAAGGAGAGCGTCACCAAGGAATTTTATGGGCAAAAACTGATGCGTTTGCACAAGTGATGGGGAAAGAACGTTGTAGACATGTACGAGGGGTCGGTTTTGGACCAACCCCATCAGGAAGAAGTGGGTCCAACCTGCCATGTTATACATCGACTCCACCATCGTCCGATGCAACGGCCCAGCAGATGACTGACTTGGAAAATTCGTTGAGGGACCAACTTGCCCAGGCAGAGCAGAGGCATCAGGAGCAAATAGCCGACATGCATGCAAAGCATAAGGAGGAAATCGCCGACTTACATGCGCGGCATAAGGAGGAAGTCACTAAAGCAATAGCTGCCGCTCAGAGAGACATCTTAGATAAGTTGCAGCCATTCCTAAATACTCTTTCAGTATCTCAGGTACTTTCAATGTTGCAATTGATTTAATGAAAATTGCGTGTTAATTGCTCCTCATTATTATGTACTACTAATACGACGTGTTTAATATATTTAGGGAAGCAATCCGTCACAATGTCTTCGTTAGATGACTCTTCCACCTATGTATTGACAGGTATGTCTATGAGGAAATGTTTTGCCTCCCTATGTACCAACTAATTAAATGTGACAAAATCAATTCCCATGAGCTTATAGTGTATTTGTTGGTACCCAATTGCTAAACTGGCTCTACAAAGCTCACTTACTCAATTCTCAAATATTTTATGATGTTAACATTGTTGAGGTAGTTTTATGGCAATCATGTTAACTAAACCCATTTAATCTCTCTCTATAGATTTATATGTATATATAATATATATGGAAAAGATATTAAAGGAGAAAAGTTGAGGTAAACGATCCTGAGGTGTGGGTTTGGGCTTATTTCAATGGAAATGTAGATAACCCAGGTATGGTCTTATTTCATGAGCTATATATTTGGATGGTTTTTGGAAAAAAAAAAAAAAAATTGTATCTTTGATGGTTTTTTTTTTGGGTTATGTCCTCTGATCAGATATGTACATGGTATAATAGATAAATCAGAAAATTTACTAATTTTGATACAAACTGTGGTGGATGATCATGGCGGTTGCTGAGAATGCTAGTCAAAATTTTGAGAATACTACTAAAGTTGTATCATCGGAGGGCTCAAATGCAGAGAATGATCTTGTAAAATCAAAACCCAGGAATGATTTTGTGGATATGTCAGTGCTGGTGGGGTTGGATATGCTAACAATGTTGTACTGACTAATTTTGGCAATGACAACGGACTAGAAGGGTATGTATTTTTGTTTTTATTGTCCTTTTAGAGGCTGTGTGGATGCTCAGAAAATGTGTCTTTTTGACTAGTGATAATAACGTTTTGACTATTGTTGTACCAAAAGTATGTGTCTTTTATTTTCATACGTTTTGGTTTCTGAAATGTGGAAAAAATTATGTGGTAGTGGAATTTTGAGGGCGTTGTGCTGTGTTAGTGTAACACATAGAGCTGTAGCAAATTTAATATTTTTTTCTTGTAGACATTTTCTCAAGAACCAAGTTCCATACACGTTTTTGTTTGCAGTGTGTTACGTAGGAAACAAGTTTGCTCGCTTTCTTGGTTGCGGCTACGTAGTAAGTGTTTCATTTTGATCACATTTCTCATTTTTTGATTATATAATGATGGATGAGAAATTGACTATTTCTAGTTTTAGAAATTGACAATCGCTAGTTCTAATTATATATTTCTAATTATATATTTTATGCATGGTAGTCTGAGGATGAACGGGAGATGTGCTCAAGAACTATTTATGTCTTTTGGACATTATTTCCTTGCATAGGTTCAACGCCGAGGCTCCCAAAACACTACAAAAGAAGTCATGCCCCATAATGGATGCTACTAGCTTTTTTGTAATTGACTGTTATGTTTTACATTTTTGCAGTGCCCCACATGTAGACAAGGCACCCTAGAAGCATCCGAGATAGCTATAGGAAGTTAGAAATAGTCATGCGTTGTATTGAACTTGATGGTGATAGTCATGTATGCCTATTTTGTTGGTGTTGTATTGAACTTGATGATGATAGTCATGTATGCTTATTTTGTTGTTGTATTGAAAATCATGCCTATGAGATTGATAATTACAATTGTGACAGGTTTGAGAAAATTTCTGAATTGTGTGGCTAGATTGATAATTACAATTGTGACAGGTTGGAGAAAATTTGTGAATTGTGTGTGATAGGAGTAAATTTGTAAATTCTGTGTGTGATAGGTGCTTTTGGTAGCGTTTGACAAATTTATAGCTGCGTTTTGTATTTGCATGCTTCAGCTGGCATAAAAAATGAAAATAAAAAAAACAATCCTATAGCCGCGTTTAAAAACGCGGCTATAGGATTGTATTGCCTAGTTCGGGCTGGGGCTTAGGCCGCGCTTAATGCGCGGCCTAAAGGGTGGAAATTTGGCTGTAATTAAGGATTTGACCTACGGCCGCGTTTAAAACGCGGCCGAAGGATAACTCTTAGGCCGCGTTTAAAACGCTGCTGCAGAGTTGGTCCTGAGGCCGCAGTTAAAACGCGGCCAAAGGCCTAATCCTAAGGCCGCGATTAAATCGCGGCCGTATGGGTCTCCCTACAGCCGCGTTTTAAGCGCAGCCATAGGACTAGCGCTTAAGCCGCGCTTAAAGCGCGGCCATAGCACCAACCCTTAGGCCGCGGTCATAAAACGCGGCCATAGACCCTCTAAGGGCTATAGTCACACGTTTTAGGCTACTTTAAAAAACGCAGCTTAAAGAACCACGGCTATAGGACAGACAGGGCTATGGCCGCGTTTTTGTGACCTGTAGCCGCGTTTTGAAACCGCGGCCAGAGGCCTATTTTTTAGTGCCTCCACTGGTTGTCAACACTGATACATCATCTGATCGTGATTTTTTTGGTTACTGAGAGAAAATAGATGTTACTCTAACAGATCAATTTCAGGGATACATAAATCTTAATAAGTTATAAGGAAAAAATTGAAAATCAACAAGATCCGAATCTTATTGATTTTCAATTGACCCAAACACATGTATAGACTTTATATATTTTGACCTCAAAAAGGCTATTCTATATTCAATGTTATGAGTTCCAATGATTAATAGTATTCAATATATAACTTTCTATTTGCAGTTAACTTTGTACTAGTCGCAGACCCACGCAATGCGTGGGAATATATCAATATTATGTAATGGAGTGTAATTTATAAAAAGTAACAATTACTTCAAGTATTATCTATTTTTTTTTAAAAAAAAAATTCTACAAGTATTTTTTATATCTACAAATATATCATAATATTATTTTTTGTATGTTTGATTAATATTTTTCTTAAGGAGAATCATATTCTTCTAACTTCTGTTGTAGTGTGTTATATTTGCCTAATATACAACTAAACTTTATAAGTTTCAAATTTATTATTCAAATTTCTCATCTCCTAAAGAATAAGCAGATTATCAATATAATAAAAACTTATCACAAAATTACAATTTATGTTAACCAAAATTAAAATGAAATTAAAGGAATAAAAGATAGACTTTACAATAATTTATTACTCAAACAAATGGTAGGCATATTCAAATTTAAAGCCTTGTAGATTGTGTTTTATTATAAACTCAAATTCTTATTTCCAAAAAAATTAAGTATTAATCCAAACCAAAATTCAACCAACCTACAAAAGAAAGAGAGGACTTTGTGATGGGAAATTTAAAAAACACAATACCATAACACATTGAAAAAAAAAAAAAAAAAACCATCAACCTTAATGAAAGTTATAAGAAATAACAAAAATCTAGAAAGAGAGAGATTACTCACAGTTTTTTCGTGGGAAAAATATAGATTGAATGAAAGAAATGATATCGAATTTATACAAAAATAAAATGAGGAAAAAAATAGTAAAAATATAAGAAAGAAAAAATGATGAAGGAAATGTAACAGTAAAGTAGAGAGTAGTGGGGAGATAAAAAAGCAAAAAGGGAGGAGAAATGTTGGAGGAAGTGTAACCGTAAATGTGAACTAATGGAGAGAATAAGAAGTTTTTATTTTTGTTTTTATTTTTATTTTTTAAGAATAGGGAGAATAAAAAAAATTTTAAATGGTACAAAATAAGTTGATGTGGCCGCTAATATAGCTCAACAGAAGCGTAGCAATAATAAATGTTACGCTTCAGTTTATATATATATATATATATATAAGAAAATTTTCAATTTGAGCTAACTGATGCAACCTAAAGAGTATTATATTATGTTTGATTTTTTCCCCATACATGGCACAAGGTATGCTTAGTGAAAAATAAAATTAAGGAACTACAGCAAATCTTATTCAATTGTCTACCAATTTCTTCCTCAAAATATATATATATATATATATATATATATATATATATATATTGTGTACCAGTTTGGATAAAAGTTGTAAAGGACAAAAGCTCATCACCAACAAACTTAAAGTATATTCCAATTACACATTATATTTTGATAGCAGAATTGATATCAGGATACTTCAACTTCCAAATTTATACTTTGTGGTAGATAGTCTCAAATCTTAGGTCACAAGTTGCACTAAAGATCTGCACTCCTTTACTCAAGTCACAACATTTTGGAATAAACCCAATTGAATCATTGAGGCACTTCATACAGTCTATGCTTGAAAGGTCTCTAGGGCATTGAACTGACCCATGGAGTTTGTAATTGTCTCCAACATCGAAGTCTCCAGTTGAAAACATTTGTGCATTCACAGAAGCTTGCCCTGCGAGTTGGGCCAACCACTCTCCTTTCTTTTGTCTAATCAATTGGTTAGTATTCATGTTTTCTGGGGTATTTGCGAAGAACAGTGTGTCACAGTCAATTTGGCCAAAGAAATCCAAATTATGATACCTCAATGTGCAGTAATAGTACCATATTGTTGCACCTTTATTATTGGGACAATGTGACCGAATTTCGTTGGCTGCATTAACAATACAACTCTTGCAATCTTTCTCTAAGATATCACCACAACAAATGGCAAGCCCATAAACTATGTCTACGCCTTGACCCTTTGTGCCTATTGCAAAACCAGTGGAAGGGATTTCATAGGAAAGATAAGGAAAAAGCTCATTCAAATTTGTATCATAATGGTCAATGATTGTGGAATTTACCCAAACCAAGTATTAACCCAAACCAAAATTCAACCAAAGCTACAAAAGAGAGAGAGAAGATTTTGTGATGTAAAATTTAAAAAATACAATACCAAAACATATATTAAAAAAAAAAACCATCAACCTTAATCATAGTTGTAAGAAAGAACAAAAATCCACACAAAGAGAGAGAGAGAGAGAGAGAGAGAGCACTCACAATTTTTTCGTAGGAAAAATATGGATTGAATGAGAGAAATGATATCGAATTTATACAAAAATAAAATGGGTGAGAAGAAGAGTCAAAATTTAAGAGAAAAATTGATTAAGTGTAACGATAAAGAAGATGGTAGTGGGAAGATGAAGAGGAAAAAAGGGAGGGGAAAGGTTGGTGGAAGTGGAAAGGTTGGGAAAAATGTAATAGTAAATGTGGACTCATAGGGAGAAGAAGAGGTGTTTTTTAATTATTTTATTTTTATTTTTATGAATAGGGAGAATAAAAGTTTTAAAAGAGAGAAAAAAAAAATTAGAAAATAAGTGGATGATGTGGCCGTTGATGTGGCTCAACGGAAGCGTAGCAACAATAATTACTATGCTTTAGCTTTTAGTAATATATAGATTGCAAAACCAGTGGAAGGGATTTTGTAGGAAAGATAAGGAAAAAGCTCATTCAAATTTGTATTATAATGGTCAATGATTGTGGAATTTACCCAAACCAAGTATTAACCCAAACCAAAATTTAACCAAAGCTACAAAAGAAAGAGAGAAGACTTTGTGACGTAAAATTAAAAAAATACAATACCAAAACATATATTAAAAAAAAAAACTATCAACCTTAATCAAAGTTGTAAGAAAGAACAAAAATCCACACAGAGAGAGAGAGAGAGAGAGAGAGAGAGAGAGAGAGAGAGAGAGAGAGAGAGAGAGAGAGAGAGCACTCACAGTTTTTTCGTAGGAAAAATATGGATTGAATGAGAGAAATGATATCGAATTTATACAAAAATAAAATGGGGGAGAAGAAGAGTCAAAATATAAGAAAAAAATTGATTAATTGTAACGGTAAAGAAGATGGTAGTGGGAAGATGAAGAGGAAAAAAGAGAGGGGAAAGGTTGGTGGAAGTGGAAAGGTTAGGAAAAATGTAACAGTAAATGTGGACTCATAGGAAGAAGAAGAAGTGTTTTTTAATTTTTTTAATTTTTATTTTTATTTTTAAGTATAGGGAGAATAAAAGTTTTAAAAGAGAGAAAAAAAAAATTAGAAAATAAGTGGATGATATGGCTGCTGATGTGGCTCAACGGGAGTGTAGCAACAATAATTGCTACGCTTCAGATTTTAGTAATATATGGATTTGTTGATCTTGGTTCTGTATCCCTTAATTGGGTTTTTTGCAAGGACAAAACCACCCTTGGACTAGGGGGATAGATTAAAAAAAAATTATTATTATATATATATATACTAATTTTAGTAATTTTGTTTTATAAAATTATATTTTGTTTTTCTTTAACAATATTATTAATTCTTTTAAGAATAATGTTATACTCACAAAGTTTTTTATAATATTTTTACAAACTATTTTGGTAGTAAATTCTTATTGGTTCGCATATAGGTACACCACTCACTTCATTTTTTTTACTTATTAGTAACTACTTATCACATCAATAATTTATAATAAAAAATAAATAAATAAACTTGTAGCGTGCTCTAACATTTTCCTCATTTTAGTGACCATAAAAAAATTTATAGATCTAAAATCTAAAACAAAATATACAAGCCAAAAAAAGAAAAAAAAAAGCACAACAACAAATATTACCAATAAAACTAAAAACAAAATTAAGCTTAATTAACTAATTTTATCCAAAATAAATAACATTTCCCTTTAAAAAATTCTAAACAAAAATAATTTTGTTCCTATCCACACAAAAAACAAAAAAATAAAAAAATCTCAGCAATTAAGTAGCAGAATTGGAGGTTGAAACTACAACACACAGCCAGCAGTAAAACCATCCCCACTAACTCAAAGTTCTAGCTCCCTCCTTGATTTTTGGTGAATTTAACAGTTTATAAACTAGCTAAATATTCTCGTAGTCAATTTTATTTTAGTAGTTTTGGCCTTAGTTACTACCCACCTAGCGATGAAGGTGTGATTGTAAGGGTGACTAACCTTTTTGTGTAATTTTTCTTTTTTTCCTTCAAAAATGTCTTATTATTAATCAACAAAATATGTTATTGTTTTCCTTTACTCTGCTAGATCATTCATATCAAAGGTTCTTGATCTTTTCGTTTTTAACAACTTAAAAAACTACTTTATCTATTTTAACATATCACTCTATAATATACAAAACATCAAAGATTTTTTTTTACCACTTTATTAAAATATTCTTTTTTTTTTTTTAAATTCTTTTATATTAAAATTTGCATCTCTTTCCCTCTTTCTCAGTGTCCCACTTCTCCCAAGTAAAAGCAAAAACAACCAACAAACCCACCACTCATCACTCACGTCCACTGCTAACCACCACCACCACCACCACCATACCGCCACTGCCATCCACATGCCACAACCCCCACATCACAACCACCTATCCACTGCACAACTACCATAGCCACCACTCACTAGTCACCATCCACTACATGTCCAATAAAAATGAAACCCACTCATTGCACAACCACAACCCACCACACACGGCACAAATTGAAACCCACCTTTCAAACCCAAACCCAAATCAAACCCACATGATCACAACCGGAGAGCCATTAGCCACAATTGAAACCACTGAGACCCACAATCGCAACCAGAACCACCGCAGGCCAAACCACTCAAAGGAAGTTAGTTAGTGGAAGATGACTTCATAATGAAAGAACTTGAGTTTTTTAGCTAGTTAGCATCAAAGGAACTTGGGATGGCCTGGACCAAATCAACGAGGAGAGGCTCTTATAAATATTATATATTCATTGATTTAGACCTTTTATTCCATTCACAGGTAATAAGTAGAGCCGGCCTTTCCCTTCCAAAGGGTGTAGATTTGTAATCTTCTTCTAATAAAGGATTTTGTTATATGATGAAGACCACAAATGCATTGTGTGATATAACAAAGTTTACCTTAGACACTAATTAGCTCGTCCTCCGCATCTATCATTCGCTTAAGCGCTTGTGCAATGATGTTAAGATTACTAAAATTTTCGCTACACTAGTCATATAATTGTTTTGTCAGTTTTTAAACACAAAAAATAAGAAATAAGAAATAAGAAATTAATATCCTTTGATGTTATTCTAGATAGTAACCAAGTACAGAAAAGAGAGAACCATTGATTAAACTAGATGTCATGAAATATGCGATAGCCATGGAAATTACAGTTTAAAAAACTACGTATTGTTGATATGTTTTTATTTTTTAATTTTTTTCCCTTCTTCCAAGCAAGAAAGTTATTACCGCATATTATGAAAGAGAAAACTGGAAGATAACTCTATTACTTAACACCCTACAAGGTGTAGCCTAGTTGTTGGAGACTTGTGATTAGCTATGGACCCAGAAATCCTGGGTTCGATCATCACTAAGAGTTTCTTGGATTACTTGATACACAATTCTAGCAAGTGAGTCATTTATTTGTAGTTTGCTCCCCAAAGCTGGATCTAAGGACCCTACCTTAGCGTAGTTCCACATCATCAAAAAAGTGATAAACTATTTTAGCGGACATCAACCTAAAGAAATTTATTTATTTTATTTATTTATTTTTAAGTTTATGTATTTTAATTTCCGTTTTTTTTTTCTTCTCACTAATTATAATATTGATTTTTTAAGACTCCATAGTTATATAGTTAGGTTTTTCTTTTTTCTTTTTTTTTTTTTTTTTTTTTTTTTTTATTTTTTTTTTAAGACTCCACAATTGACATATAGACTTTGTACAAAATGTTGAGACACCACCTTGAATCTAAAATTTTTTAAGTTAATAGGTTTGCATCTAATAATCTCATATCAATCACTCATTCTTGTTATTACTACCTAATATGAAACATGTTCAATTAACCTTTTGAGCAAAAAAAAAAAAGAAAAAGAAAAGAACAGAAACATGTTCAATTCCCTTTAGCATCACAGTTAAATGCAAGATGGTATTGCTACCGTCATGGTATTTGATATTAAGAAATTCTCCTTCGTCACTTAAAGATTCAACCAACAGTTTTAAAGCCTCAAGTTGGTGGTATTTAACACCTAAGTGCAAAATAGTTTCCCCATCGAGCATGACTCGAGTTGAGTCAGGCCGCACAATGATCAACTCCTTCACAACCTCAACTCTTCTTCTAATGGCTTCATAGTGAAGAGGAATTCTCCCACATATCCCTATCACAACTTAAGAATACATTTTCACTGGTTAGAATTATTTTTAAATACTGATTAGATTCACAATTTTCTAACAACTTAAATTTTTGTTATAAATCCTAGTATTCTACATGTTGTCCACAGTCAGTGAAGGATGAATGACTTTTAAATTTGATCATATTTTACACGGATTATTTGCCTATATATAACGTAGGAGAGACTTGATGGATTGTTTACTTGCGTCTCAAGTTCCCATGACGTTCAATCCCATATTTTAGAGAGTGAGAAGTTGACAACTAGTGGAGGTCAGACCACGAGTTTTAAGATTGATAATATTTTAGATGGTTGCTTTGAGCTAAACATTGGAAAGACTAATGGATTGTTTATTTGTTAATCTGATTCAGATAACATTCAATCACATATTTTTAGGAAAGGTTTTCTTGTTACATGGCTAGGTTTGATTTGAAGCGGTCAAAAAAATAATATCTGAAAGTGAAATTGGAAAATGACTATCAACTTCTCACTCTCTAAAATATGAGACTAAATGTCATGGAAACTTGGGAAGCAAGTTAACAATCCATCAAGTCTCTCCTATATTATATATAGGCAAATAATCCGATCAAATTTAAAAGTCATATATTCTTCCTCCACTGATTGTTTATTTGTTAATCTGATTCAGATGACATTCAATCACATATTTTTAGGAAAGGTTTTCTTGTTACATGGCTAGGTTTGATTTGAAGCGGTCAAAAAAATAATATCTGAAAGTGAAATTGGAAAATGACTATCAACTTCTCACTCTCTAAAATATGAGACTAAATGTCATGGAAACTTGGGAAGCAAGTTAACAATCCATCAAGCCTCTCCTATATTAGGCAAATAATCAGATCAAATTTAAAAGTCATATATTCTACCTCCACTGATTGTGGACAACACGCAGGATCCTCCCAATTTCACTCTAAATGGAGACATTTCATTTTACGATTAAGTTTTTATTTCATGAATCTAATATTATACAAAATGTTCATGATTCACATCATTTTAAATTTCAAATTACATAACATTGAATACATCTTTAAATTTATAATATTTAATCTAAGTCATAAAATAAATCAAATTAGCTCAAATAAAAATGATTCATTTCCAATAGCACGCAGTTATATTTTACAGCCCACAAATTTTCCTATCATAATAGAAAATTTTGCTAATGGGAGACTCAGTATACAATTTCTTCAATTGCTTGTATGTTAAGAATTGTCATCTACCACCAGATATCCTTGTCGTGATGGTCACACCACAGGTACAAAGTTCTTTTGTTGGGTGGGGGGGGGGGGGGGGGGGGGGTTGGGCAAGGGCTGAGATTTGAGGCCTTAAGAGAGAACTCTACACACATATACACTTAGGGTTATAGTAGAATTTCTATCTAGTAAAAAAAAATATCATAGTAAATAAAATGATAAAAATACAAAGTATTGGGGACATATTTTTATGTAATTGGCATATCCTTGACAAAACGCACTTTACTTGTATTTGGGTAAATCTAAGTAAGTTCAAGATGATCATCACAAGTGGTTAAATTGAAGACATGAAGATTACTCAAGAACTGCTCAAGAAAAGTGCAATTTGTAGGTCTCGATACCTCCTCAACAGAAGCTTAATCTGTTGAGATTCATTAAAGCTCGACAGATGTCTCGATCAATCGAGCTTATAGATTTTTAGATTATAGCCACAATGTTTTTATTCTAAAAGGCTATTTGTTTATGGGTTTGTATAATCTTTATTGGACTAGGAAAGTCCAAGGTTTGTGTAAACCTATTTGGAATAGGAGAGCCCATTAAGCTTCTATTTAAAGGAGGTGGGAAAAAGAAAAACCTAACCCTAGAGAGCTTCATAAGGTTTTCTTTTTGAAACCCTAGCCTCCTCCTATAGAAGAAAGAGTTCTTGCTGCGTTTCTTGTACGCATTTGGGTTTTATAACCAAGCAAAGTCTCTTGCACCAACATTGAAGATCTTATTGGTGTTTCTATGTGAAGTTGCTGCAAATCAACTACAACAATCATAGGGTTGCTGTGGAGTTAATCACGTACTGGGATTCATGCAAAGGAGTAAGACGCGTACTGGGATCCGCACATCAAATTGATTAGTCATGTACTTAGGAGCCATGCATCAAAGGTGGGAACTATTGCTACAGATCAAGTCCAATTAGGTATTGGGGTAATGGTTCAACTGCAGGTTGGTAAGGTACTTGGGATTCCTTTACTTGCAATCGCTTGATTTGATAATAGAGGAGTTTCAGGAGTGGTGACCTAAAAATCACCCGGTGAGGTTTTTGCTGTTAGGTTTTCCTCATTCATAAACAAATCACCGTGTTATTTAATTTCTGCTGCATATTTAGTTTTTGGTGATTTGTATGTGCTTCCATGCAATTGCATGATTAATTGATTAATTAACAACTTGGCTAATTAATTAATTAGGGTTAATCACAAGGGGTCATTCAGATTGTGGCCTATTAAGTGGTATCAGAGTAGACACACTCTGATTAGGTTTTAAGCTTTGCTGTGTTAATCCATTGACCCCTGTTGTCATGGAAACTCTTGATTGTTTTGTTTTGCATGATCTTATGTTGAATGATGATGATGATATTCAAGATGCCTATTGCAAGCTTTATCATTTTTGTATGAAATCTCTTAAATGTTCTACAAAATTAAAAGCTAATTTTAAAAAGGTCAAACGTGAAAAAGATGATTTTATTGCAAAATTGGATGAAGCCAATAATTTGAATGAGAATTTTAAAAATCAAATTTCATCTCAGGTGGACAAAATTAAGAGTTTGGAAAAGCAACTAGTTGAATTTAAAACTGAAATTGAAAATTTAACTAGTGCCAAACTTGTTGTTGAGCCTAACTCAAAAGAAAAAGATTTTTATGTTCCTCCATTTAAAAGGAATAATGAAGAGTTGAAGGCTAATATTGCTAGGATAGACAATGGTAAAAATTATGATGTTAACATTGAAGTTTCTAAACCTATGTCTAAAACCCCTCCTAGGTTGAATAAAAATTCTGAATTTGTCCCCACTTGTCATCATTGTCATATTGTTGGTCATATTAGGCCAAATTGTCCTAAGTTGTCAACTTCTAAGGTTAGACCTCCTTATAGGAAGCCGAATAGCTCTAAAACTACTCATGTTTGTCACTATTGTGGTGATTCTAGTCACACTCGCCCTAATTGTTTCAAGTTGTTTCCTCATAAGCGAGTGTCCAATAGGTCTCATCCTTTGTCTAAAGGCTCTGTATCTATTCTTGGTGAATTATTAAAAGCTTTGAGCTTTTTGACACAATTTCAAGGGAATTCTAATTCCTCTATGTCCTTTAGTAGTCATACTAAGACACGTGTCTTTTCATCTTCACGACCAAGGACTCATGCTGTGTGGATGATAAAGGATCCTAAGACTTAATTGTCTTTTCTGTTTGTCCTCTGCTTTAATTCTTTCTCTCTAAAGTAGATTTTCTTTGCTTGATTTCTTATTTGTTTTTGAAATTATGTTTTCATGTATATGCATCTTTCTTTGCATGCTTTACTTCACATGTTTTTGTTTGTTTATTTTCAATTTTGCTTATTTTTATTTTTGATAAAAAAAATAAAAAAATAAAAAAAAATTGAAAAATACAAAAACAGTGTGTGTTATGTGTACTTTGGTACTTGTGTACCTTGGATGACCATTGAAACAAAGTCTTTTAAACTTTGTATCTCTTGTAGCTTAGATGAGCATCTCTATACACAACTAAGCAAGTGAGTTTTGTGGCTCTTGTTTGTGATGAGTAAGATTAAGTTATCTCTTAAAGCTTAACACTCATATCACTCTTTTTGACGGGTAGGACTACAAAATCCTAAGAGAAAGGCATAAATAACCATCTCACAACTATTGCCCGCCAATCATAATATGACACGTGTATGTTTCGGTATAGCAAAAGTGCAGTGTCAAAGACATTCGTATGCTTCGGCATAGCAAAAGTGCGATATCAAATGCTTAACATCTTGGGTATTTCTTTTCTCTCTTTTATATGCCCATGTATGGTATGCTAAAATAAAAGAAAATATGCAAAAAAAATAATAATAAAAAGCAAAAAATCAAAAATGCTTTAAATATGGTTGCAAGCATGTATTCTAGGAGATGTGGGAGTTATAGGATGTACCTCGAAGGTGATAGTCTCCATCAAATAGTTATGATGGTGTGTGAGTTAAAGTTATTTTTTCATATCTCAAATCATCAAAACATGTATACACATATGCAATCTTGCGATGTTTTTCACACACAACATGTAATATTCTTTGCTACTTTTGATACATGTGCAGGTACAATGTGATTTGGCCATCACAAAGGTTTTACATGTGCTAATATATGCTCACTAAACTATCTTAACTTGTTTTTGAAAAATAAAATTGGTTAGACTTGTTTAGTGTGTGTGTGTGTGTGTGTGTATTTGACGATCCATGTGCTTAAAATGTTGATTGGATCATTGGTTGAGGTTCATGTTGGATTGCATTCATGTCTGTATTTTTCTCTTCTTGGAAAACTGTTTTTAAAAGCTAGCTCGACACCTCCTCGATACATTGCTATCTATCGAGCTTCTCAAGCTTTTTCTTATCGCAATCCCAACACCTCCTCGACACCTGGTGGATCGATCGAGAAAGTTTCTGACCTCTCGATAGCTTCTCGACACCTGGTCGATTGATCGAGCTTCTGTTCTTGTGTCTTTGCCTTCTTTCTTGACACCTGTCTCGACACCTCTAGATTGATCGAGATTCCCTTGCATGCATTTCATTTTTTTTGTTTTGCATTTTTTTTGTCCATAGCATCTTGTTATTCTTTTTCTTGTAGGTCTATGGTTCCTTGTTCTCCTCGTTTCCCTCTTTGTCAGTTTTTTGTCTATCTCCTGTCATGTCTTTTGGCCTTTTATGCCCTTTGACAATCGTGTCAAAAAGGGGGAGAAATTTGAAAATTGAATGTCATTCCTCAGGGGGAATAATAGATTTAGGGGGAGAACTTCATGTTAAAGGGAAGAATGTTTTTGATGTAACTAACTAAGGGGAAGAGTTAGTTTGATACACATTGATATTGACATATATTTTGTGTTGTGTATCTTTTGGTTTTGTAACCATTTACATACATCATGTGTTGTTTCTATATTTGATGATGATATATGTGTTTCACTCTTTATCTCACATGTGTTGTTTCTTTTCTCTCCTTATATACATGTTTCTTGTTTATTCAACTTGTCATTATTTTCCACATGGTACCTTGATGTGTTTTGTTTAGTGCCTTTCAGGAAAGACAAGTTAAAGCCAAGTCAAGATTCCGAACCTTTTTCTTGCAGCAACTTCCAAGGTTCAGATCTTTTAGACTAGGCTTATTTATTCTGTAATCTTGAGTAGAATGTACTCTAGGACATTCAATGTACTCTTGTGGTTTTGTCACGGATTGCCAAAGGGGGAGATTGTTGGAGACATATTTTTATGTAATTGCCATATCCTTTGACAAAATGCAATTTACTTATATTTGGGTAAATCTAAGTAAGTTCAAAATGATCATCACAAGTGGTTAAATTGAAGACATGAAGATTACTCAAGCACTGCTCAAGAAAAGTACAATCTGTAGGTCTCAATACCTCCTCGACAGAAGCTTAATCTGTCGAGATTCATTAAAGCTCGACAGAGGTCTCGATCGATCGAGCTTACGAATTTTTAGATTATAGCCACAATGTTTTTATTCTAAAAGGCTATTTGTTTATGGGTTTGTATAATCCTTATTAGACTAGGAATGTCCAAGGTTTGTGTAAACCTATTTGGAATAGGAGTGCCCATTAAGCTCCTATTTAAAGGAGGTGGGAAAAAGAAAAACCTAACCCTAGAAAGCTTCATAAGGTTTTCTTTTTGAAACCCTAGCCTCCTCCTACAGAAGAAAGAGTTCTTGCTGCGTTTCTTGTACGCCTTTGGGTTTTGTAACCAAGCAAAGTCTCTTGCACCAACATTGAAGATCTTATTGGTGTTTCTATGTGAAGCTACTGCAAATCAACTACAACAATCAAAGGGTTGTTGTGGAGTTAGTCACGTACTGGGATTCGTGCAAAGAAGTAAGCCGCGTACTGGGATCCGCACATCAAATTGGTTAGTCACGTACTTGGGAGCCGTGCATCAAAGGTGGGAACTGTCGCTACAGATCAAGTCCAATTGGGTATTGGGGTAATGGTTCAACTGTAGGTTGGTAAGGTACTTGGGATTCCTTTACTTGTAACCGCTTGATTTGATAATAGAGGAGTTTCAGGAGTGGTGACCTAAAAATCACCCGATGGGGTTTTTGCCGTTAGGTTTTCCCCATTCGTAAACAAATCACCGTGTTATTTAATTTCCGCTGCATATTTAGTTTTTAGTGATTTGTATGTGCTTCCACACAATTGCATGATTAATTGATTAATTAACAACTTGGCTAATTAATTAATTAGGGTTAATCACAAGGGGTCATTCAGATTGTGGCCTATCACAAAGCATCTGGTTCATATGAGTATTAAAATAATAATTAGATTATAACTATTATACTTCTCAGTACTATTCATGAAATAACTTCTTAGTACTATTCATGAAGTTTTGTAGAGAACATAAGTAAATCAATTTTTTAAAGTTTGAGAAAAGAAGTAAATTCATATATAGTGGAAAATATTGATGATGCCAAGATCGTTAGGGGTTAGGATCGTCCAGATGGTAACAGATAGGTCACCAGCGTGGTGCCAGTTGATGAGCCTCGATGGCAAAATTAGAAAGAGAGAGAGAAAGAGAGAGATAATGGAAAATTTTGGTTGATAGGGGTATATTTCTAATTATGTCCTTTACCTTTGTTAGGATGTGCCTTACATAGGCTTCTGCTCTCCTAGCCGTTGGAAACATAATTAATTGTGGTTTAATTCCTTGTCTAGGTAACGCCTCTGGCACTTTAATGCTGAGATATGGAGACCTCTGAGTTGTAACCTTCTTTACTTCGTCCAATCCTATAACGGCTCAGTCAATAAAGGCTTTATTTATGGTGTGCTCCTTGTTCATTGATATGCTTGGGCGAACAATAGCTTCGGGCACATCAATTGCCCCCCATTCCTTGGTCGTCAACATTCTTGATGGTCTAAGGAATGTGAAGGGTCGTCGTACACTGAGCGTGGCTTTTGGGATTCCGTTTCTATCACATTTATGGCAACGTGACGGTGCTGCATACTAGTGGGCCATGTGTCACATTTTGACTGGTGAGACATGGGCATGTTCCTCATTGAAGTGTTTGGGTTTCTCATGTCTCAGTTTTTTGGGAAAGGCTTTAAATGTGTTTCTTTTTCTTCTTCCTCCCTTGTTTTTGCTTTCTTCCCCATTTCTACACTTTCTCCATTTTTGAGTCCTCTCTTTTCTCCGAGTTTAGGCCGCTTCGCTTCTTTTTTTCTCAGGTATGATCTTCTCCCTTTTCCCTGCCTAATTTCCCTTTACTTTGTCTAAATTGGGGATTTCTACTTTTCTTTTCTTACCTTGATTTGTGATCATTCCCAAGTTAGGTATTTTTGTCCTTCTGTCTCTTTCCTCTTTGCCCGTTTAGCGGTGCTTCTTGGGTCAGTTAGTGGTTTTCCAAAGGTTGGTCCTTTTGTCCCTAGGGATAGTGCTTTAGAGGTAGTGTTGGCTGACCTTTCTCCATTGTTGCTTCAATCTTTAGATTGGTTTCGGTCCTTTTGAGGGATGTTGGTGGAGGTGACGTCTAGTGAGTTAGACATGAATCTATCCTCTAGTGATAAAGCTATGGAAGTTGATATTGCCATTTTAGCGCCTTCATCCTTAAACCCCTCATCTTCTTCTCCAACTATGCTGAGAGCCTTTCATGCACTCAAGGAAATGTGTTCCCTAGACAAGGACACTCTCTTTAGGTTTAAAGATAGGTTCTAGCTTCCTGACGAAGCTAGACTCTGCCATCCCTATTTATTCGAGAAGGCTTGTGCCTTCAACCTTGGGGAGGTATGTTTTTATGAAGCTGCCTTCCTGAGTGGCCTCAAATTCCCCGTCCACCCTTTTATAATGGAGCTTTTCCATCATCTAGGCATTACACCTGGGCAACTCATGCCGAATTCCTGGCAAATCGTCATTAGTTGCATGGAGATTTGGATGATAGTAACTAACGGTGGTGTGATTCGGGTGGACGAGCTTCTATATTTATATTGTCTGAAAGAGTTGAAAGAGTTTGGCTATTACGAGCTGGTACCTTGGGATAGGAAAGCCAGGCTCATTGATAGTCTCCTTTTGTCATTCTATTATTGGAAATCTAGATACTTTTTGTGTCTAGTGATTGTTGGGAGACTCTTTCAGATGACTTCTGGGGTGATGTCCCCAGATTACAACGTAGGTGGGGGACACCCAAACTTGGTGCGTTTTTTCTTCGTCCTTTTTCTCTTCTTTGGGAAGTTCTTCTTTGTTTTGTCCAGCCCTTACACTTGCTTTTTCTTCTTTTCTTTTAGTGAGGATTCATCCTAAGTTAAAGAGCAGGTACAAAGGTCGCATTAAGGACTCTTCGAACTACGCAAAGACCATTGTTGACACCCCATTTTGCAACCTGCATTTAACCTCACATGGAGGGTAAAAGGGTACTTTCACTTTAGAAATATGCATCTTGATTCTAGCCATTAGATCATTGGACTCATTTCACCAAAATGATCTTGATGTTGTAACGATCAAATCGACTGGTCATAAGGCCTAATCAGACCAACAGATTGAAAGTTATCATCAAATCAAGTTTTAATGGCTAAGATGTACTATCACAAATTGAGTCCGACTATATGTGATTATAAACAATTGATTTCAATTGGTTATAGGTGTAATCAATTTGAGATTGATGATGTGTCATAATTTGATTGGTTAGGACTACATTTTATGGTAAGGTTGCATACACCTAATTAATTAGATAGTTAAACATTAATTATTCAATGAGTAATTTGTGTAATTATCTTTTAATTAGAGTAAATTTGGAACCAATTAAGTTTGAAATGGGAGTGATTGGAGCCATTTAATGTTAATTGGGAGCTAATTTGGGACCTATTAATGTTAATTGTGCTGAAACCATTTTCTAACAAATGATCTCTGCTCACCATTTCATCAATATCTCTCAGAATATTTTGAATCTGTGAATAAGGTTAATTTTCCCAGAAACTAGACATCTGAGGCTTCAATTTGAGTACAAGAACGAGATAATTCTGGTCAGAATTGAGTCAAATATAATTTTTCGAAATTGGCTCTACAGGCTGTTACAACAGCTACGAGAAAACCGAATTTTGGCTTGCTCCCCACTCCCACAAATCTCTTCATTTAATGCACCAAATTTTTCTCAATGCTAAAATGAAGTCTAGGTTCATGATCCTTGTCAACCCTCATTAAATGGCCTTCTATTCATATTCCCTCCACCACTACTATATAAACCCTCCCTTTCCTTCATTCCAAAGGACACCAAAACCCCCCCTCTCTTCCCCTCTTTTGAGTTCTAGTGAAATTGAGTAGTCTTCTCATATCTTGGTCTTCCTGAGACTCAAGGTATTAAGTGAGACTCACTCTTCCTCTCTTAACTCTTCTTTTCCTCTGCCCTAGGACCTCCCTCAAGAGTCTCCTCCTCCACCATATGGATCTTGCATAAAGGTATAATCTCTTTCCCTAATTGTTTCTTGTGTTGCTATGATGAGAATTTAAGATTAAAGCATGATAATGATCATTTAAATTCCTTTGAATATGTTTGAATGTTCTTAATTGTTCTAATATGTTCTTCACATGTTCTTGGTTGTTCATCACATGTTCATGCATAACACTAGTTTTAATCTTAAATTCACATCAAAAATATGAAAAACATGTTTGTTTCATAATTCTTTCAAATCCTTGAATCTAGGATATCACCATCCACACACATTCACTAGAATTTATTTTTCAATCCAAATGCAATGCCTAATAAATTGAATTAGGGTTTATCACATGCACACACTTCAAATTCAACATGTAAATTGATTGATAATATATTGGATAATGTGATATGAATGTGGGCCACCATAATTTAGAAGACCGGTTTCACCGGGCAAGGTGGGTGCCTAACACCTTTCCACCTTGTAACATAGCCTCCGAACTTAGATCAAGAGTTAGTTGATCAAATGCTTATCCTTGTACTTTTCAATTTCTAGATTATAACTAGGAAACAAAGCCATGTATTTTATCTTAGATTGTATCTAGGATCAAAGCCATGTAATTTCCTATGTTTAATGTAAATTCAATTTCAAATTAATAAAATGATGAATTTTTCAATTATGGTTTTCTTGTTTATTCCAACAATTAAATAAGTGGCGACTCCATTGTAAAACCCTTAATCTAAAGGAGAAAATATAACTAGTCGAACCTCCATTTTGAGAGGCAATAACACGACTCCACCCATTCACGTGGGTTTGGCCCAACACATCCTAAAACTGGCTGGGGGCACAGTCTCTCACAACCATTGATGATTTTGACGAGCTAATCGACCCTCAAACTTTGGCTTTTCATTTTTTGGGTCCTGATCCTTCTCCTTACGTCTTGCGAGCAATAGCCAGAGAAGAAAAAATTAAGTTAATCTACTTATTCCTTTTTTTTTTTTTTTTTGAGCCTTGTGCTGACATCTTGTTTATGTTGTTCCTTACAAAAATGACCACTAAATTTAATCAAGAAATGTATGCCAAATTGAGGGCCAAGAAGAATGAGCCCTTGTCTACCATCAGCCAAAAGCGTCCCTGAGTAACGAAGGAGGTCGTTGAGACAACAATGTCCACTCCTGTCGCTTCTGACCCCAAGGCGACCTCTCTTATTGTTCCATCAAGGAGATCACTCCTCACCCCAGGAAAGCTCGAGGCAGTGACAAAGGAAAGAATAAGATGGACTCTAACATCTAGGATGACGCTACCACTACCATAGGGAGAGCCCACAACGTTGTTACTCCTGACGAGTTGAAAGGTTTAAGTGCCATACCTTCCCACGAGTTGGTGAGTCGTCAAGTTCATAAGCTCGTCCAGGCACGTCCTTTGCCCGAGCTTATTTTCGTCTCAGTTTTCTTTGTATCTCGAAACAGTCTTTACCTCATTTTTTTAAAAAAAAAAGTTTTGGGAGAGACGCTCCACATTACCACTGAGTATCTTACCACCGACGAAAGGGTCGTCATGGCCAACTCTAAGGTGGATGCATTAGAGGCTGAAAAGGAGAGGTTGTTGATGAGCGTGAACTCGTCAGTAACTTGTCCGATGGACGGAGGTGATCTTCCAACCCCTGGAGATGGACACCGGTGTGGTGCCTGCCACAACACCTCCAATGCCAAAGTCAGTAAAAATATCTTTGGGTAAAGTAAGCAAGATAACTGGAAATAATAATCAAAAAGAGCTCTTGGGTTTCTCTATGTGTATGTACCTGTTCTTCAGCGATGTAGGTGGCTTTATATGCCTTTTCTTGGCTTCTAGCCGTTGGGCAGTTATGGAGGTTTTTAATGCTCCTTTTGGTAACGCCTGAGTCTCTTTAATAGGCCATTGTTGTATTACAACGGGTTGTACAGTTGTCTTTGTAACCGCTTTTCCTGCATTGAATGGTCTGGATGTATTCGTCAGTGGAGCGTATGCTCGATTCATGTATTCGTCCATACCAACGTAGCCGTTGGTGTTCTATTGAACTTCGTCAGTATCGTCAGCTGCCCCCCCGATTCTATGTCCGTTATTGACATGACGATCATAGAATGTGAAGAGTTTGTGTGTCGTTTGGGATTTCGTTCCGAAATAATTGCAAAGCGGCGGTGCTTCGCAAATCGTGGTACACGTGGCGTGTGCTGGTAGGTGCAGTTAATGCTCTGATTTGGTGGGACTATTGGGCTTCCCGCTGTTTCTTTTTCTTTTTCAGTTTTCCAAGGCCTCAGTTTAAAATCTTCTTTTACTCCCATTCTTTCTTCCTCTAATCATCTGCTCCGACCTTTTTCTCCGGCGAGTTTTTGCTGTCTTCCTTCTGCGAGCTAACAACCAGTGCAGTGGTCCCTCCTCTTCTGGTGGTGCTTGCTCCTTCAAGGTATGTCTATTTTCCAGTGTTTGGCTTCCCCGTTTTGTTACTGTTTTGGCTCTGATTCTATTTTTTGTTGTTGTTGTTTTTTTTTTTTTTTTTTTTTTGGGGGGTTTAGTTTGCTGTTGGGTTTTCTAGATTTTTCATGCTTAGTAGCTTAGAGGTTAGGATAGCTTGCCCTTCAATTTCGTTTCTTTTTGCTCGGTTAGGTGGATTTTTGACGGGTCCCTTGAACATTGAGGATTTTATTTTTGAGGGTAACGACTTAAGTGTTGCTTTGGCTGATTTGTTGCCTCTACTTCGTCAATCTTTCGATTGGTTTAGGAACGAGGTTGGGGGGCGAATAGATATGTCGGAGGTTAGGTCGAGTGAGCTTGAGACTGGACTGTCGTCCAGCGGTGGTCCTGTGGACGAAGACGCAGCTGTTTCTGGTTCTCGAGAGGTTAGGGCTTTTTACGCCCAGGGTGAGAAGTGTGGGTTAGACGCAGACACGCTGGCAAGATTTAGAGATAGGTTTCAGTTTCCTGATAGGGTTAGGGTTCGTCTGCCCAGCGTGGACGACCGGGCGTGTCACTTCTTCCCTGGTGAGGTTTGCTTTTACGAGGAAACCTTCATTTGTGGGTTGAGGTTCCCCGTACATCCCTTCCTGATGGAGCTGTTGCATTATTTTGGAATTGCTCCGGGGCAGCTCATGCCTAACTCCTGGAGAATTCTAATCAGTTGTATGGGGATATGGCTGGCGGCTAATGATGGAGACATGATTAGGGTAGACGAGATAGTATATTTGTATAGGTTGAAGGCGTCAAAGGAGTATGGGTACTATGAACTAGTGCCTTGGGAGAGAGGGACTAGGATCGTCAAGAAACTACCTTCGTCATTCAGGTACTGGAAATCCAAATTCTTTTATGTGTCTGGGGACGATTTTGAGACGCCTTCGGGGGAGGTTTGGGGTGATCTCCTAGTGTTATGTCGTTGGTGGGAAACCCCGACTTTAGGTGCGTCAACATTTCTACTTTGTACTTTGAGTTTTGTCGTTTCTACTTTGTACCTTGAGTTTTGTCCTACTCCTGTCCATCACTGATGACATCGTCTTTCTCTCTTTTTATAGTTGAAAGATGACCTAAGCTCAAAAGCAGGTACAGAGAGCGTGTGCAAAAAGCTATTAAGTACGCGCAGACGATCGAGAACTGGGACGACCTCGTCAATCCCAAAACCCTCGCGTTCTTCTGCATCGGTCCTGAGCCTTCCGCTTTTGTTCTAAAAACCTTAGACATTGAAGGAAAAAAGAGTAAGTCATATCTTCGTCAGTACTGACCTCTCCTGTCTTTATGCTTTCCTTCGTGGGTAATGCTTTTCCATTTGGCAGAGATGACATCGAAGTTTAACAAGGACTTGTACGCCAAGATGAAGGCGAAGAAGAGCGAGCCTTTGTCTAACATAGGCAAGAAGACAGTGCGTGTAGTGGGGAAGGGTCTTCCCATTGCTCCGCCATCTTCCGGTACTCCCCTCCCATCCGGTACAGAGACAACTAGGACTGCTTCCCAGTCCACCTCGGTGGAGGAGCTTCCTACGCCCGTTGCTAAGAGGCCGCACCTAACAGGGAAGGAGAAGGAGAAGGAGGTGGACATTGGTCACTCGTCAGTATGGAATGATGAGAAGATTGCGGTTGATCGGGCTCACTCTATAATGACTTCCGATGAACTGAAAGCTTTCTCTGGAGTTTCCTTTAATTCGGTCGCCAGTGGCCACGTCCATAAATTAGTCCAGGTAATGTGCCTTTCACGACCAACTCCTTTCAACTCCCTTTTTTTTTTTTTTTTTTTTTTTTTTTTTTTTTTTTTTTTACTGACGAGTTAGTGCCTCTTTTTTTTTTTTTTTTTTTTTAGGCACTGGGAGAGAGTTTGCATATGGCCTCTGAGTATCTTACTCAAGAGGCTAAGCTTGCATCCCTCGTGTCAAAGGTGCAAGCTCTGGAGAACGATAATTCCCAGCTGAAGAAGAATCTCATTGACTCCATGGACGAGGCAACTACTTTGAAGGAAAAGGTCAAGGTCTTAGGTGACGACCTCAGAGTAGAGCGCCAACTGAACCTGGAGAAGGACGAGCATCTTCAGAGTTCTAGAGAGATGCTGAAGACTGTTGCCGCTAGGTCGGTTGAGGCCTTTCAAAGCACTGAAGAGTACAATACTGTGCTCTTTAGCTGGTACTTCAAAGGTTTTGAGCTCTTGCGCAGATACTTAGTCAAGCATCCTACTGGCGTCGATATGGGAAACCTGGATCTGGAGGAGGTGGACAAGGAGATGGCCGCTGACAAAGCCGCTGCATCTGTGACCCCTGCTGATGATGTTCCCGGAGATGCCCCTTCTGCTGATGACATAGCTGCTGACGCCCCAGACTCCTGAACCTGTTACTTAAAAAAAAGAAAGTTTTTTTTTTTTTTTTTCCCGTGATGGCTCTTTTGTAAATGTAACTCAAGAACATCCTCTTTTTTTTTTTTTTGAACCCAGTGTTTATGGGTTGGCAGAAGGAACAAGGGTAGTTCTTTAACTTTACCTTTCGTGTGTCTTGACGTGTTTGCCTGTTGTATGCTTTTAATTGTGAGTTTTTTAGGGCGTTTCTCGTTTGCATGTGTGTTTTATTTTCGCCATTACACGCAGATATTACAGTCTTTTCGTTACTCATATAATTGGTAGTAACGTACATCCGTCTAGGCGGAATCTTGTTACTTAGACATTTTTAGCGACGTTATATTCGTCAGTAACTTACATCCGTCAAGGCGGAATCTTGTTACTTAGCCATTTGTGGCTTTTCTTTTGCGACGTTATCTTCGTCAGTAACTTACATCCGTCAAGGCGGAATCTTGTTACTTAGCCATTTTTGGCTTGTCTTGAGCAACGTTATATTCGTCAGTAACTTACATCCGTCAAGGCGGAATCTTGTTACTTAGCCATTTTTGGCTTGTCTTTATTTCTTCAGGCATGTACTGTACGCAAATATAAGATGAACAATTCCTTTATTAAACGTGACTAACGAGTGTGTCTTTCGATTACAACTACTGATGATATTTCTTCAAGTGTTCAATATTCCACGGTCTTGGCAGCTTCTGACTGTCTAGGGTCTCCAGGTGGTAGCTGCCCTGTCTGGAGTAGTGAATGACTTTGTATGGCCCCTCCCACGTGGGGCCGAGCTTTCCCCGGGTTGCGTCTCTGGTTGCCTGGGTTACCTTGCACAAGACTAGGTCCCCGATGTTGAGTCTTCTAAGCTTTACCCTTTTGTTGTAGTATTCTTTCATCTTTCTCTGGTATTTCGTCATCTTGCCGAATGCCTTGTCTCGAATTTCGTCCAGATAGTCTAGGTCAAGCCGAAGTAGGCCGTCGTTTTCCTCTTCATTGAATGCCTCTCTCCTGATGCTGGAAATTTCCACTTCGACAGGGATGACGGCTTCAATACCGTAGGTGAGTCGGAAGGGGGTCTCTCCTGTTGGGGTTCTGGCCGTGGTTCTGCAAGCCTATAATACATTGGGCAGTTCTTCTGGCCAGGCTCCTTTCGCGTCGTCTAGTTTAGTCTTTATGATCTTCATCAACGTGCGGTTCGTTACTTCTGTCTGTCCATTCGCCTGGGGGTGGCCCGGTGACGAGAACCGGTTCTTGATGCCCAAGCCTAAACAAAAGTCCTTGAAGCTTTGGCTATCGAACTGTCGTCCGTTGTCTGATATTATCGTCCTTGGGATCCTGAACCTGCAAATTATGTTCTTCCATACAAACCCCTGGATTTTGGCCTCGGTAATGGTTGCCATTGCCTCTGCCTCTACCCATTTAGTGAAATAATCAATAGCAACTAGTAAGAATTTTACCTGACCTTTTCCTTGAGGTAGTGGGCCAACGATGTCGATTCCCCATTGTGCGAAGGGCCAGGAGGATGTTATAGTCGTCAGTTTTTCGGATGGGAGCAGCTGCACATTCCCGAACCTTTGACATTTGTCACACCTCTTGGCGAACCTTTCTGAGTCGCCCTGCATGGTTGGCCAGAAGTAACCGACTCGCATAATTTTCCTCACCAAAGATTTTGGGCCTGCATGATCCCCACATATCCCTTCATGGACCTCCCGCAAGACGTATTCGGCCTCTTCTTCGTCAACACACTTCAAGTATGGCATGGAGAATCCTCTTTTGTACAAGGTATCACCGATAATAGTGAATCTGGCGGATCTCTTCTTGATTTTCCTGGCTTCATCTTTATTTTGAGGCAGGTGACCGTCCTGGAGGAAGGAGAGAATGGGCGTCATCCAACTGCCTGTGCCTTCAACTGCGAATGTTGAAATTTCCTCAATACTGGGGTGCTTTTGTATCTCCAGCATTAACTCCGTCCCTGATTTCACTTCTTCAGACGAGGCTATCTTCGATACTTCGTCTGCAGCCTCATTCTGGCTCCTCGAAATTTAGACGAACTCCACTTTCTCGAACTCTTGTGTCAGTCGTTTCGTCAACTTGAGGTACTTCTGCATCCTTTCCTCCTTTGCCTCGTATTCTCCTTTGATTTGTCCAATTACTAGCTTTGAGTCGTTCTGGACTATCAGGTTGTTGGCCCCCAGCTCCTTTCCGAGTCTTAAACCCGTCAAAATTCTCTCGTACTGAGCTTCGTTGTTGGTGGCTGGAAACTTCAGTTGGACTCCATACTTCAACATTTCTCCGTCAGGAGTGGTTATGACGACCCCTACTCCCCCCCTTTTCTGGGCTGATGACCCATCAGTCTGCATTACCCAAGTCTCGTTCATGCTTGTAACGTCTGGTTCGTCCGGGGGAGTAAACTCTACGATGAAGTCAGCCAGAGCTTGTGCTTTGATGGCAGTCCTGGGGTGGTACTCTACGTCGAATTGGCTGAGTTCAATTGCCCATTGGACCATCCTCCCAGCTGCCTCGGGTTTGTTCATAGACTTCTTGATGGGTTGGTCCGTCATTACCAAGATCGGGTTTGCCTGAAAGTATTGTCTGAGCTTGCGCGAGGCTATTATCAAGGCAAAGGTGATTTTCTCGATCTTCGGGTACCTGAATTCAGCTCCCTGGAAAGCCTGACTGATGTAATACACCGAAAGTTGTTTCCCTTTTTCTTCTCGTATTAAGGCCGCACTAACGGCTGTGGACGAAACCGCCAGGTATAAGTATAAATTTTCCCCTTCCTTTGACGGGCTTAAAAGAGGTGGATTGCTGAGGTAACGCTTGAGCTCCTGAAAGGCTGCTTCGCACTCGTCGGTCCACTCGAATGCTTGCTTCAGGGTCCTAAAAAATGGCAAGCATTTGTCCGTTGCTCTTGATACGAATCTGTTTAGAGCCGCAATCCGTCCTGTGAGCTTCTGGACTTCTTTAACGGTCGTGGGTGATGCCATGTTAAGTATAGCTTGCACCTTTTCGGGATTTGCTTCTATCCCTCTCTGGGATACCATGAACCCCAGGAATTTTCCTGAGGCGACACCAAAAACGCACTTACCAGGGTTCAATTTCATTTGGTACTGCTTGAGGGTATCGAATGTCTCCTTAAGGTCGTCTAGATGCCCAAGCTCTTCCCTGCTTTTGACAAGCATATCGTCGACGTACACTTCCATATTCCTGCCTATTTGTTTGACGAACATCCTACTCACCAATCTTTGATATGTTGCTCCTGCATTCTTGAGATCGAAGGGCATTACCTTGTAACAGTAAAGTCCCTGGCTGGTGATAAAGGCAGTCTTGTCTTGATCTTCGTCGGCCATTTTTATCTGATTATACCCGGAGAACGTGTCCATGAACGTTAACAGCTTGTGCCCGGCCGTGGAATCCACCAGCTGGTCTATTCTTGGGAGAGGGAAACTGTCCTTTGGGCAGGCCTTGTTTAGGTCAGTGAAGTCCACGCACATTCTCCACTTTCCGTTGGCTTTCTTCACTAGGACGACGTTTGCTAACCAATCTGGATAGTACACCTCCCTGATAAAACCTGTGGCCAAGAGTTTACTTACCTCGTCAGCAATTGCTTGGTCTCTTTCTGGCGCGAACGTCCTTCATCTCTGCTTGACAGGTTTCCTCTCAGGGTCTACATTTAACCTATGCTGGATGACTTCTAGGGATATTCCTGGCATTTCGTCATGGTTCCAAGCAAAGACATCCAAATTAGCTCTAAGGAATTGGATGAGCTTCGTTCTCATCTCAGGACTTAATGTTGTTCCAATCCTGGTTGTTTTCGTCCTTTCCCCCTCGACCAGCTCCACTACTTCCAGGGCTTCCATTTTTTCTTCTTTCTCTTCCACTATCCACGCATGGTTTTCCTTAGATGCCAACACAGCTTGATAACATTCCCAAGCTAAAACTTGGTCCCCTTTAGCTTCGCCAATGCCTTCTTCCGTTGGAAACTTCACCTTCAAGCAGTAGGTGGACATGGACGCCTTCCATTTGTTGAGGGCTGGCCTTCCGATGATAATATTATAGGACGAGGGACAATCCACTACCAAGAAGTCTATCTGCCGAGTCAACTGTTTTGGATACGTTCCCACCGTTACTGTCAACGTCACTATACCCCTGGGGTACACCTTGTCGCCGCTGAAACTGATGAGTGGAGAATCGAAAGGACGAAGTTTATTGGAATCCAGCCTTAATTGTTGGAAGGCGGAAAAGTAAAAAATATCGGCAGAGCTGCCGTTGTCCACGAGGACTCTTTTGGTGTTGAATCCTTCTATGGTGAGCATTATGACCAGCAAGTCATTGTGAGGCTGTTTTATTCCTCTGGAATCATCCTCATTGAAGGTCATATCTTGGTCAGTCCGTCTGTACTTGTTTGGGGTATCATATGGACACTATTCACATGTCGTTGATGTGCTTTCCTGAGTGATTTGAATGAACCTCCAGTGATAAGCCCCCCAGCTATCGTCTGTATCTCCCCGACCACGTTTTGAGGGGGTTGTGGCTGACAGTCGTCTCTCCTGGAGGTGGACCCCTGGTGACCTTTGTTTTCATCCCGAAATTCGTTCTGTTCCCCATTCTTGACGAACTTCTGCAACTTCCCTCTCCGTATCAATTCTTCTATCTGTTCTTTGAGATCTCTACAATCTTCAGTGTAGTGGCCGTGATCTTTGTGGAATCGGCAGTATTTAGTTTTGTCGCGGACGTTGGGAGACGAGTGTAGTGGTCGTGGCCACTTAAGGTAATGCTCGTTTTTAATCTATGTCAAAATTTTGTCAACAGGCATAATGAGAGGGGTGAATTTTGCCATTCGCGGATTCTTTTCATCCTTCTGTCTGACTCCATCATTGGTTCGACGATCTGGACGATCTCGTTTCTGCCCTCTACGGTCGTCCTCCTTTCTGCCTTTATCCCCTGTTCTATCCGCGTCCTTAATGGCAGCTAAAGCGTCCTCAGCATTCATGTACTTTTGCGCCTTGAGGAGCATTTGAGCCATCGTCTTTGGGGGATTCTTTGCGAGGGAACTGACGAGATCCCTAGACCTTAGCCCTGCTTTGAAGGTCGTCAGCTGTACCATATCGTCGGCTTCGTCTACCTCCAGCGTTTCCCTCATGAAACGCTTCACATACGACCTCAGGGTTTCCCTTTCCCCCTGCTTGATGGTAAGTAAGTGGTCTGCAGTCCTCTTTGGTCGTTGCCCTCCTATAAAGTGACGCAGGAAGGAGCTGCTTAACTGATCGAACGTATCGATTGACGATGTTGGCAACTTCGTGAACCATTCTCGGGCAGCTCCTCTAAGTGTAGTTGGGAAGGAGCAACACAATATTTCATCTGGAGGTTGTTGAAGTCCTAGGGTCGTCTTAAAGGTGTTGAGATGATCCTGAGGATCCTTCAATCCGTCGAATGGTTCGAGCTGAAGTAACCTGAATTTCGACGGTACTGGGCAGTCGAGGACTGCTGTAGTGAATGGTGAATCTGTCGCCCGGACCATTCGATCCACAATCCGCTCCGTCTTCTCTTTAATAGCATTTCGTAATTCATCCATCTCCCTCCTCATCTCCCGAATAACATCGGAATTTTGCTCGACGGGAGTGTTTGGCCTTCGATGATCACTCCTTCTGTTGCTATCTCCTTCATCTTCCTGGTTTCCCTTCGAACGATTTTCCTCTTGCTGAAGTCGCAATCTCATTTCTTGGTTCTGCTTGGTCAGTTCTTCAATTGTGGCTGCAAGGGCTTGGACTTGTTGTGCTAAGGCTGCAGCATCTTGATTAGACTCCATCCTATACGAACAAAGATAAAAGGATTACTATTCCGAGTTTGAACACGAAAAAGTATCGAATTCCCATAGACGGCGCCAAACTGATGAGCGTGAACTCGTCAGTAACTTGTCCGATGGACGGAGGTGATCTTCCAACCCCTGGAGATGGACACCGGTGTGGTGCCTGCCACAACGCCTCCTATGCCAAAGTCAGTAAAAATATCTTTGGGTAAAGTAAGCAAGATAACTAGAAATAATAATCAAAAAGAGCTCTCGGGTTTCTCTATGTGTATGTACCTGTTCTTCAGCGATGTAGGTGGCTTTATATGCCTTCTCTTGGCTTCTAGCCGTTGGGCAGTTATGGAGGTTTTTAATGCTCCTTTTGGTAACGCCTGAGTCTCTTTAATAGGCCATTGTTGTATTACAACGGGTTGTACAGTTGTCTTTGTAACCGCTTTTCCTGCATTGAATGGTCTGGATGTATTCGTCAGTGGAGCGTATGCTCGATTCATGTATTCGTCCATACCAACGTAGCCGTCGGTGTTCTATTGAACTTCGTCAGTATCGTCAGCTGTTAACGGAAAAAAAAGACGAGCAGCTACAAGCAGCCAAGCATGAGGCTTCTGTGGCTGGAACTGTGGCTGGAAATGACGTGATGCAAGCTTTCCAGCTCACTGATGTCCTTCTCAGCTGGTACTTTAAGGGTTTTGAGTTTTGGGAAGGTATCTAGCAAAGCATGACCTTGGAATGGATCTGGAAAACCTGGACTTTGAGGTCGTGGACAAGGAAATGGAAGTCAAGGAAGCCAATGCCACTGGAGATGTTGTGGATGAAGGGGCCAGCGATGGTGGTGACGATCCTGTTGCTTGAATTTTTCCTGTCAGAAAAAGTTTTCTCTTCCTTTTTTTTTTTGGTTGCCCCATCTGTTTTGGGGCTTTATTCATTTATTTTTGAACACATTATGTTTTGGGTGCCTTATTTGTTTTTGGGCTTTTTTACTTTTGAACACTATCTTCATACATGCTTTTTATTTTGAACATTGCATTTTATCTATTCAAGCAACTAAATGATGGCATATTTTGTTTCTTTCTGGCTTTGCAAAATTCATTTTGTCTCTTACAGAGATTTTACCTCATCCCACTAACCTTTTTCTTTTGAGAAGAAAGTTTGAGAGGCCGTCAGGCTCATCATCCACTTCGTAATTTATGTCCTTCTCACTGTTTGACTTTAGTTCATCATTGGATTTTTAATGTGATTTATGTCCTTTGACGGTCCGACCTTGTCATGTGATTTATGTTCGTTATAGGACTTGTACCACTGGCCTCGTCATGTGACTTGTATCCATGAAAGGATTTATGTCACTGGCCTAGTCATGTGACTTATACCCTCCAAAGGATTTATGTCACTGGCTTCATCATATTTGAATTATATCCTGTGAAGGATTTATGTCATTGGCCTTGTCATTTGACTTATATCCTTTGAAGGATTTATGTCACTTGGCATCGTCTTCTAACTTATATCTTTTGAAGGATTTATGTCAATTGGCATCGTCATTGGTTAGTGCTTTTGTGGAAGCTTATGACTTGAATAATTCCTTTAATAAACTACTTTAGAGTAAAACAAGAATTTTATCAATGATTACAGATGATTATATCGCTACTAATGATAACTCTTCAGGTGTTCAACATTCCAAGGACGAGGTAACTTGCTACCGTCCAAGGACTCCAAGTGGTAGCTTCCTTATCTTGAGTAGTAAGTGACTTTGTAAGGGCCTTCCCAAGTTGGCCTCAATTTTCCATGAGCTGGGTCCTTTGTTGTAGGCGTAACCTTCCGTAGGACGAGGTCTCCTATGTTGAATCTCCTGAGCTTTAATTTCTGGTCATAGTATCTAGACATCTTCTGTTAGTACCTTGCCATTCTTTTGGATGCTTCATCTCTTGTCTCATCCAGGCAATCTAGATTCATCCCTAGTTGG
Organism: Quercus variabilis; assembly: GCA_030445155.1. NCBI lineage: Eukaryota > Viridiplantae > Streptophyta > Magnoliopsida > Fagales > Fagaceae > Quercus > Quercus variabilis. The sequence goes on from CP129449.1 coordinate 9,011,407, forward strand.
TTGTTGTTGGTTTCTTCGTTGAAAAACTCCCTCCTTATGCTGGTGATTCCAACTTCGATAGGGATTACAACTTCTGTACCGTAGGTAAGGTTGAATGGCATCTCTCCTATTAGGGTTCTTGTCGTGGTTCCCTGCAAATGCCTTCATGAACTTCTTTTAAGATATATCTCGCTTCGTCCTGTTCAACACATCTTAGGTAAGGGAGAGAAAATCCCCTTTTGTAATGCACGTCATTTAAGAGTGTGGATCTAGTAGCTCGCTTCTTTATCTTTCTTGCCTCGTCTGGATCTGAAGGCAAGCAACCATCCTTCAAGTAGGACGTAATGGGTGTCATCCAGCTCGTATCCCCTTGTATTGCAAACGTTTGGAACTCCCCAATGCTGGGGAATTTCTATACCTCCAATCTTATCCCCAGTGGATTGTCTTCAGCTTTTGAAGATGCATGTCTCACTACTTCGTCCGCTTCCGTGTTCAAACTTTATGGGACTTGTACAAATTCTACCTATTCCAGGTCTCTGGCCAGCTGGTTTATCAACTTCAAGTACTTTTGCATTCTTTGTTCCTTTGCTTCATAATCCCCTTTGATTTGCCTGATTACTAGCCTGGAGTCACTTTTCAAGAATACCTTTTTGGCTTCCATGGACTTGGCTAACCTGAGCCCTGTCAATATTACTTCATACTCTGCCTCGTTGTTGGTGGCTGGGAATTGGAGTTGGACCCCGTACTTCAAGATGTCCCCTTCCGGTAAGGTTATGATGACTCCAACTCTGCCCCTTGCTTTTACTGATGATCCATCAGTTTGCACCATCCATGACTCTGCTATGCTCATCGAGCTATCTTCGAGCATGGTGAAATCAACGATGAAGTCTGCTAATACCTAGGCCTTTATCGCTGTTCGAGGTTTGTACTCGATGTCAAATTGGCTCAGCTCGACTGCCCATTGTACCATTCAGCCTGTGGCTTCTAATTTGTTCATCACTTTCTTAATTGGTTGGTCTGTCATGACGAGGATCGAGTTTGGTTGAAAGTAAGGACATGGATTCCAAGAAGCAATGATTAGAGAAAAAGTGATCTTCTCAATGCGTGGGTATTTCTCCTCTGCTCCCTGAAAAGATTGGCTTACATAGAATACAAGGCCTTGAATCCTTGATTCCTCTCGAATTAGAGCTGCACTTACTACCTTGGCAGAGACAGCTAAATATAGGAACAATTCTTTGCCCTCTTTTGACAGGCTCAACAATGGCGGGTTACTCAAATAGCATTTTAGCTCTTTAAATGCTGCTTCGCATTCGTCGGTCCATGTGAAGGCCTATTTGAGAGTTTGGAAGAAAGGGAGGCATTTGTCCGTCGCCCTTGAGATGAAGCGATTGAGCACTACCACCCTTCCCGTTAACTTATACGCCTCCTTGACGTGCCTTGGTGAGTCATTTCTAGTATGGCTTTCACTTTCTCCTAATTGGCTTCCATTCCTCATTGTGACACCATAAAACCAAGAAACTTTCCCGAGGAGACTCCGAACACGCACTTCACTGGGTTCAACTTCAGTTGGTATTGTCTTAATGTTTTAAAGGTTTCCTCGAAGTTGTCCAAATGAATTTCTACCTCTTTGCTCTTGACAAGCATATCATCCATGTATACCTCCATGAATCTCCTTATTTGCTCACTAAACATTTGGTTCACTAACCTTTGATAAGTAGCTCCTGCGTTCTTCAATCTGAATGGCATGGCCTTGTAACAGTAGAGTCCTTGATTGGTGATGAAGGCCGTCTTTTCTTGATCTTCTTCTAACATCTGGATCTCTTTGTATCCTGAGAATATGTCCATAAATTTCAAGAACTTGTGTCCCACCATAAAATCAACAAGCTAGTCAATTTGTGGTAAGGGGAAACTGTCCTTTAGGTAGGCCTGGTTCAGATCCATGAAATCGACACACATCCTCCATTTCTCATTTGCTTTCTTCACCATGACGACGTTAGCCAGCCACTCCAGGTAGTACACCTCTCGGATGAACTTGGCAGCCAGGAGCTTATTGACTTCGTCCATGATGGCCTTGTTCCTCTCGGGCACAAAGACTCTTCTTCTTTGCTAGACAAGCTTTTTCCCTGGATCCATGTTTAGCTGGTGTTAAATGGCGTTCTCTAAAATGTTGGGCATGTCCTCATGGCTTTACGCGAACACATCCAAGTTCCTTTTTAGGAACTCCACTATACCTTTTTTCATATCAGGACCAAGATTTGCTCTTATGTTTATCACCTTCGCAGGCTCCCCTTGCACTAGTTCCACCATCTCGAGGCTTTTTTCCTTAATCATCCACGTGTGGTTCTCTTTCGATGTCGATACTACTTGATAACACTCATGAGCTAGAACTTAGTCCCCCTTGATCACTTCCACTCAATTTTCTATAGGGAATTTTACCTTTAAACAGTATGTTGAGGTTGTAGCTTTCCAACGGTTAAGAATTGGTCATCCAATGATGACATTGTAGGATGAGGGACAATCTACCACCAGGAAATTGAGTTTTCTTGTTATTTGCTAGGGGTATGTGCCTGCTGTAACCGTGAGGGTTACTATTCCCCTTGGGTAAACCTTATCCCCACTGAAGCTAACCAGGGGGGATTCGAATGGACGAAGCCTGCTCAGGTCTACTTTCAATTGTTGGAAGACGGAGAGGTAAATGATGTCGGTGGAACTTCCATTTTCTACTAAAATTCTTCTAGTGTTGAACCCTTCTATCATTAGCATGAAGACCAGGGGTCATCATGTGGTTGTTTCACCCTTCTGGCATCTTTCCTCTAAGAAGATCATGTTTGCTGCTTCTCTTTTCTAGTGTTTCATTGGTGGTATCATGTGGACACTATTAACCTGTCTTTGCTGTGACTTCTTGAGGGATTTGAAAGAGCCCCCTGTGATCAGACCACTGTTGATCATCCTTATCTCTTCTATGGAACTTTTTGGCTGCTTTTGTGACTTATCATCATCTTTGGGCTTCTCTTTTGACTTGATTTAGTCTTCCTGCTTCAGTCGTCCATATGTGTTTTTCTTGACAAACTTCTACAATTTTCCTTTCTAGATCAGCTCTTCTATCTGTTCTTTAAGGTCTCTACACTCATCAGTGTAATGCCCGTGGTCTCGATGAAAGCGGCAATACTTTTTTTTGTTTCATGCATTAGGTGGACCGCTCAATGGCTTCAGCCACCTAAGCTGATGGTCATCCTTAATCTACATCAAGATTTGGTCAATGGGCATTACCAAGGGTGTGAAGTTTACCATTTTTCAAGCCTTGTCAAGCCTTGTCATCCCTTTGCTTGCCCCTATCATTGTTGGGTAGGTGATCTCTCATTTCCCTCTTCTGCTCATTTTGGTCATCTTGAGAGCCTATCTTGGATGTTTGAGGTCCACCCACCTTTATCGCTGCCAAAGCGTCCTCCATATTCATGTACTACTGAGCCTTTATAAGCAAATCCGTCATTGATGCTAGAGGGCTCTTAGCAAGTGCCACGACGAACTCTTTAGACGTTAGCCTAACCTTGAACGTCATTAATTGTACTTGGTCCTCAGCTTCATCCACTTCCAGCATTTCTCTGTTAAACTACTTCACGTATGATCTCAAGGATTCTCTTTCTCCCTATATAATTGTCAATAAATGATCTGCTGGTCTTTTCTAACGTTGCCTCCCTATGAAATGATGCACAAATAGGCTACTAAGCTGATCAAAATTGTCAATAGAAGATCGTGCCAACTTGTTGAACCACACTCGGGCTGCTCCCTTGAGGGTGGTTAGGAAGGATCGACACACTATCTCATTTGGGGTTTGTTGTAAGCTCAAGGTCATCTTAAAGGTGGTAATGTGATCCAGTGGGTCCTTCAACCTATCATATGATTCCAGCTGTGGAAGCTGGAATTTTGGAGGGAAGGGGTACTCAAGAACTTTCTGTGTGAATGGGGAATCTGTCCTTCTCACCATCCCTTCCAGATTCTTTATCGTTTTCCCTTTCATTAGATTCTTGTGTTCATCCATCTCTTTCCTCATGCTCCTTAGGAGGTCATTGCTCACCTCATCAAACCCCTCTGTTCTCCTCGAGCCATCTCTCCCTTGGCTTCCTTCTGGGTCTTGCGCTTTATCTTTGTTCTTGTTTTTTTTTTTTTTTTCAATTCTTCTTACTGAGCAGTTTTCTTCCTGCTGCAACAGCTGCCTCATCTCTTGGTTTTGTTCTTTAGTTCTTCTACATTGGCTATGAGAGGTTAGACTTTTAGTGTTAGGGCAGCTGACTCTAGTGCGCACTTGAGTCCATCTAGATGACAACAAAGGTAGGGCAACATTTCTATCCTTAGGATTAGAAAAAAGAAAGCCTCCCCATAGACAGCGCCAAATTGATTATGCCAAGATCATCAGGGGTTAGGGCTGTCTAGATGGCTCCAATGCGGCCTGCAAGACAATAGAGAAAATTAACAAATAGGCCATCGATGTTGTGCCAGCCGATGAGCCTCTGATGGTAAGTTTAGAAAGAGAGTTAATGGAAAATTCTGGTTGATAGGGGTATATTTTTGATTATACCCTTTACCTTTGGTTGGATGTGCCTTATATAGGCTTCTTCTCTCCTAGCCATTGGAAACACAATTAATGGTGGTTTAATTCCCTATCTGGGTAATGCTTTTGGCACTTTAATGCTGAGATATGGAGACCTCTGAGCTGTTACCCTCTTTACTTTGTCCAATCGTAATGGCTCAGTCAATAAAGGCTTTATTCATAGTGTGCTCCTCGTCCATCGCTATGCTTGGATGAACAGTATCTTTGGGCTCATCAATTATAAATTAAATTAAATTAAATTGAATTTTGTCCTAATCTCAAAATGTTGGGATCACTATCAACATAAACTTCATAATGATTATTCCTTATCGATATATCAAAACCTCAATTGATTTTTTGTGTAAGTGGTATTCAAACCTAGCTAAGTTGTTTATTCAACCCTAAGAGATTTTAACTTTTAATAGTTTAGCTAAATGGATCCTACAAAGTCTTATATTTTACATGGATTATTTGCCTATAAATAACATAGGAGAGACTTGATGGATTATTTACTTGCTTCCCAAGTTCCCATGACGTACAATCCCATATTTTAGAGAGTAAGAAGTTGACAACTAGTGGAGGTTGGACCACGAGTTTTAAGATTGATAATATTTTACATGGTTTCTTTGTTCTAAACATTGGAAAGACTGATGGATTGTCTATTTGTTAATCTAATTCAGATGACATTCAATCACATATTTTCAGGAAAGGTTTTCTTATTACATGGCTAGGTCTAATTTGAAGCGGTCAATAAAATAATATCTGAAAGTGAAATTGGAAAATGACTATCAACTTCTCACCCTCTAAAATATGAGACTGAACGTCATGGAAACTTGGGAAGCAAGTAAACAATGCATCAAATCTCATCTTTATTTTATATAGGCAAATAATCCGATCAAATTTAAAAGTTATTCAACCTCCACTGATTGTGGACAACACGTAGGGTCCTCCCCCTTTCACTTTAAATGGAGACATTTCATTTTACGATTAAGTTTTTAATTCTTGAATCTAATATTATACAAAATGTTCATGATTCACATCATTTTAAATTTCAAATTACATAACATTTAATACATATTTAGTTTATAATATTTAATCTAACCCATAAAATAAATCAAATTAACTCAGATAAAAATGATCCATTCCAATATCACGCAATTATATTTTATAGCCCACAAATTTTCCTATGATAACAGAAAATTTTGCTTCAATGTTCCTTAGCACAATGTAATATGGGAAGGGAAAGGAATCCATATACTTTGAAAATTTAATGCTTCCACCCTCAAAGGATGTTTCCATGAGGTCCATGATCGACTCTTGCGGACTATCCAGAAGTAGAAATGCAACATAAACTTCCGATTCAATGCATCTCTAACACAGCGTTACAAGTTTTCCTGTGGTCTTTTGGCCCTATGGGTAGCAACCTCACCCACACAGTTAAGGATTTACCCATGTCATGCAAAGCAAGAGCCTCCAACCTGGCTTATCATCACGAAGATGGGGTAATCACACGTCACAAAGATGGGATAATCACGCATCACAAAGACAAGGTAATCATCAACATCATAGCACAAGGGCAAACCCACATCAAAAACCCACAAGTTAAATGTATTCAAATACATAGTTTACTTCCAAGTAGTTTCATAAGATATTTCAATAACCAAATATCCACACTATTCTCAAAATATTTTGCAGCAATTTCCCAAAATAATACAATTTAAGACAAAACGTCTTTAGTATTTCCAAATAATACTATAAATCCATGATATCCACTATCAAATGAATTCAAGGATACTTTTATTTTCCATCCAAATATTCATGCATTTCCCCATATGCAAATATTAAACATGATACATTTTTCATATATAATCACATATAGTAGGGTCACAACACAACTCTTTTTAGGAAACATAGTTTCAAGAATTATTTTCCAAAATTTATTTAACCCAAAACAGCATTTATGCAACATGATTATTTTCCGAAATCCCATTAAAAAGCTACTTACCTTAGCAATCCATTCCAAATTGACCTCAACTGGGCACCGCATTCAACCAATCAAGTTACTAGTTCCATCACCAAGTACTTTAGAACCTAGAAACACAAGTATCAAGCCTATTAATAACAAGGCCTACAACAAAATTACGCTATCAAATTTGTCTCCATAAATCCGAGAAGATTCTCTCAAAAATCAAACCTAAGGCCTTAAAGCCTAGCTTGACCATCCCAAGACAAGTACCCCTACCCAAACGGGAACCAAACAAGCATCCAAGAAACTCATAGTGCTGACACAACCAAAACATTTTAAATTCATTACTGCAATAATGTGCATCATAAGATAATATAGCATACTCATGAATCTCTTTGGGTACTAATTAATATATTTAAGCTAAGATAAGATCAACCAAGGTTTGGATTAATTCCACAATTTCTCAGCGTTTTAGTCCTGCTTTCAAATTTAGTACATAGCAGGGCAGCCATTTTGTAAAAATTGTTTGGTTAACGAAAAGTTATCCGATTAATTCAAAACTTTAAGGGAACATTCCCCTATATGTATACAATATACGTGCCACAAAAAATTCAGCCCAAAACGATCATAATTTGTAAAAGCCCTTAACCATTTAACAAATAAATCCACCAAATCAAAAGCCCATGTACTCAATCACATGTATACCACTCATGTAGCTTAGATCATAAAGAAATCTTAGAAAAACTTGAAAAGCTACCAAACAATTGAGTTTTACCTTTAAAGTTTGAGAGAATGGAGTGTATGGGGTTTCTAATGGGATTCTCTAGTTAAATCGCCAAAAGTGGTGGTGGATGTCTGGTTTACCAGTGAGGGAGTGAGAGAAATAGAGGGAGCTAGAGAGTTAATGTGTGTGGGCTTCGATGGGTGAGTGTGATAGGAAAATAGAGAAAGTGAGAGAAGGGGCATATGTATGGTGATAAGAGAAAGGGGGTGTGTTGATGGGAGCATTGTGGACAACTTGTTCCAAAATATCTTGGGATCAAATATACAACTTTACCCTTAAATTTTCTCCCATTTATAAATTGGCTCATTCCAAAATTAACTAAATACTATCACATGCCCAAATATTCAAAACTCCTCCATAAAATAGTTAACCACACTAACAAAAAAAAAGTCCAATTTAGATATTATTCTCATTGGAAAAATTGCTTTAAAAAATATTTGGGGTGTTACAGTTTACTAGTCCATATTTTATAAATGGCCATGACAGACCAAGCCAGTTATAGCAATGTTAATGTTCCCTTCCATTGCTGTGTCAAAAATTTTAACTTCGAATTCGGTGGAGGTGAATATTATATTGGGTCCAAACTCAAAAGATTCCTTCCATCTCCAAAAAAATATAACAACGTAAATGACATATTGAAAATAGCCAAAGCAATTTGACACAATAAATAGCCTTAATATTGATAACAAAATTTTGTTACGCAGCATTTGAGATACTGTACATGCCATCTAAAATTATAACATCAATTTTTTTTTCCTGGTTTTGAGCACTACATTATACCGCACCTAGTGCCCGTCAAACTTAGAACATTTACAAGTCAATTGTGTCACACTGAACTCTTCAATCCAACAAATTTATTCCCTCCAATACTGCATAAGCTCAAACCACTGTCTCAGTAAGTCAGAAAGGGTTCTAGGAAGTGCTTCAATGTTCCTCTGCACAATGTAATATAGGAAGGGAAAGGAATCCATACACTTCGAAAATTTAATGCTTCCACCCTCAAAGGATGCTTCCATGACTCTTGCGGACTATCCAGAAGTAGAAATGCAACCATACACTTCCGACTCAATGCATCTCTAACACAGCGCTACAAGTTTTCCTTCTCATGGAACCGACCATCTGCGCAATGATCAAGACAGGCTGTTGTAATTGGTTATGCCCAGATGGAAATCGTGCCTTGGCCACAGCTACATCCAACATCATGTTCAAATACGTCAACAAATCAACCACCGGTTCATCTGCAATGGTATTCTCTTGTTTGAATGTCAAGTTGGAGATCATCTTAATATTTTAATAAAATATAGTGTAAAATAAATAATTTGATATACTTTATTTTCAAATGTAAGTAAAAAAATAAAAAAACAAAAAAAATAGATTTTTATACTAAAATAAATCAAAAATAAAAAATAAAAAAATTACACCGGTACGAATACTCTAACAAAATAAAAGAGGGAACTAATTTGAAATAAAGTACAAGCTTCAAAAAATTTTATATAATTTCCCTAAGGTCTTAATAGGAAATAAGAACGAGCAATAACAAGATCATTGGCAACACATTTGGTTTTCTGTCGGGCAATCAATTATGGGTCCATTAGCCTAGTCCACACTAATTTGATACTTTTGGTACAAAAAAAAAAACACAATTTTTTTTTTCTATAATTTGTAGACTTTGAATCTTTTGATTCTTTAATTTTTGTCATTTAGAAGTTTTAACATTTATATTTTTAAGTTCATTTTTTTGTAATATTTGAAACTATTTGGCAAATTTCAACAGTTATAGCTGTGGATTATTTTTTTTTTTTAAATAACAAATTTTTCTCTAATATTTCTCTATTGTGTAGTCACACACACACACACACACACATACGTGTGTATAAATATTTTTTTCAATAATTTCTAAGTAGTGAATTTTTTTAATCTTTAATATTTTTTGGCATTTCAAAATTTTTAATATCTGAATTTTTGAGTTTTTTTTTTTTTTCTTTGCAATATCTAAAAACATCTAGTAGATTTTTGCAAGCCCATTGTACGTTTAAACAATTGTTTCTTTATCAATTTGTAACATAAAAAACTGAAGTAATTTTTGCAATGGTATAATTTCATAATCAATTTAAAATTTTATAAAATTTACTTTAATTTACTATACAAATAGGTAGGTTTTCAGGCATAGCATGGATTTGCGACTAGTTATTACAATAACTAGGAAAACAAAAGAAGTCCATGTAAGGCTATAATATTCATCTCATTCAAAATTACAATAATTAGTTTTACATTCAACAATTGATATCACAAGCATGCGGCATATATATATATATATATATATATATATATATGTATATATATATATATGTATATATATATATATATATATCCATAATTTTTTTTTTAAAGTTTTTTATTCTTCCTAGAGAAACAAAGCAACGTACTATCCATAAAACCATAATACAGAAACCTAAAAAGATTTAAAGACCCAAGCTAGCAAGCAGCAGAATACATAGGCGGCCTTCACTAACAGGAAGGGAGAAGAATGAATGGGAGTTGGCCAACAAGGGAGCACAAAGTTGAAGACATTGTAGCTAGGGTGATGAGATCTGGAAAATCGCGAACCACTTCCAGTGTTTTTCTCCGCAAGTTGCATAATACAACCTTAAAACCAATCACCAAATACATGATATCCCGGTGATTTGGATGATAGGCTAGGACTGGCAAATAAGGATTTTTCTCCATAACGTATTTTGAGAGCCAAGGAGACTTTTCAGAAACAATTTGGTTAAAATACAGTTGGTGCTCTAAGCACCATTTGCCTCCTCCTCTTTCATCTTTATCAGTCATTGAGCTCCCAAACGTGTAAAACATGATCAGAGAAGTTGTCACAAGGGAAGCATGAAATCTAGAATATAACCGGTAATAGGATTAATGACATAGTCATGACACGAAGCTTGAAGGTTGACCTTGTTGAGGGGAAAATTTTGATGTTCCCAAATAGAATATAAGATAGCCAAGCCGAAACTCGACAATGGGCTCTCGAAATAAAGCCCAAAAGCTTTCGGTGTCGTGTAAGCCCGCCCAAGCAAGAGATAGAGGCTGCACCCTGACAAGAAGACAACAACAAAGCACAATAAACACGTTATTGTTGTTAGTTTATTATATTATCAATCCTTTTATAGCATCATAGTTCAAATCAGTCTTCTAGCGATAAGGGTAAAATTACACTTAGTCTAGAAAAAACAAGTTTAAACAGTCCAATGCTCAATGATCAAATAAGTTTAGGAATGTGTTAACTCCTAGGGTTCCTTGTGTGTCTCGGTTAGGAGAATTTATAGTACTTTCAGCCATCATTACATCAATGTGAGGGAAAAATTCAATTGTTACAAATACATTATATCCTTCATCATAATAATAATAAACAAGGATTAAAGGCTCCATTGTTACAAATGAAAGAGGAAAAACTAGGATGGAATGAAGGGAGAGAAAGATCCCCAGCTCAATGCAACAAGTATTAAACTAAAATTTTAATGAGTGTGTGTTCATAAGGCATGAATGAGACAATATGGGCTGTTTTGAGTTAGTGAGATGAGATTAACTCTGAGGTTAAGGCTTTTTGTGAGTAGTGGGTTGTTTATGAGTAGTGGCAGGCATTTATGAGCTATGATTGTGTAAAGGAGAGGAAAGAATGTCTGAGGTTAGATGAATGTGGGCTGAAAGGGATGAGTAGTGAGCTTAAAGAAAGCTAAACTACTAGCAAAATGGCAAATAGACTAGGGGTTTCAGAGGGAGTCTGCTGTTGGTTTGTGGGCTGAGATGCTTATACTTTTATAATGAAGTTTTTAGAGAAGCATTAATCAACTAGAATCCAAAAAACGTAGCTCTGATTCAGGGAAGCCAAATAGCTGAATTAATAACCTAGATTTGGCCTAAAAATGGGAGATTTGCTTTTGGGTTTGTTTTGTTTCTTTGGGCAATGTCCACATGGGTAATATTTGGGGTAATCTTGGATTAAATACTAAGATTGCTGAGATTGTATTCAGCCAATGGTATTAAGGCAAGTATTAAGGAAGAATCCTAGTGCTGCAACTGAGATTTGGACCCTAGGAAGTAGGATTCAACACCCCAAGCCAGGTGTGAAAGTTTAAGCCCACTTCAGAAGGTTCTGCTGGAGATCCCTTTATACCCTCCAAACCACATGTTCCTAATTTTTTTCCCCTTTAAGATTCATGGGCTTGGCACATGAATCATGTTTTGAACGTTTTTAACATTTATAGCATCAATTTGCTGGAATTTGAATAATTTGGTTTCAGCTCCCCTTCCGTTGGACGTGCAGTATTGAAAAAGGATGATGGAGTCTCATCACCCTTTAGACTTTAGCTGATGTTACGAGCCTCGAGTAATGTTCACGTCAGGTAGAGAGTGACCAAAAGCTGATGGAACAGCCTGTAGTTCATTCTTAAGGACTTGGTTCTCTTGTTGTACTTCAGTCAAGGATGAACAAGGGTTGTTTTGCCTACTTTCAATCCTCTGCCTCTTGCTGGGATCTCTTAGATTGGGCTTGTTCACTTGGGCTGGTTCCTTTGGGTTGGGTTGTGTGCATCCTACAAAATCACCAACACACATGTTGCCATGGGTTTTCCTTTCTCATGGACTTTTATTAGTAAATATTCTTTGGGTTTTCATAGATACTTGCAATTGTAATATTTGAAACAATATGACAAGTTTTCAAAATACCTCTGAAATAACTTTTATTATGATGGATTCCGTAAATAACATTCATGGCTTCTAATAGTCGCATCATAATTTAAATGATAAGTTTGTGGGATCGAGTATTTTCCATGAGCGTTGAAGATACATTTTATGGATGTTGTGATGCAAGTGATGACCATGTGTTTCATGGGTTATAATGTGAGAACACATTCTTCAAGATAACTCCCTATGAGCTTTTATAAAACAATTGCCATGGTTTTTTGCCATAGTAATACTTAAGCAATAATTATGCCATGATACTTTTCTCTTTGCCAAGTGTTAATAATCTCGGGTTTTTTGATAAAACAGTGCCAATGAAGATTGGGTTTTTGATATTGCCAATAAAGATTGGGCTTTTGAATTTGCCAATGAAAATTGGGTTTTGATGTTGCCAATGAAAATTGGACTTTGATGTTCCCAATGAAAATTGGGCTACAAATATTACCAATGAGGATTGGGCTTTTGGATAAATAAATTACCATGGGTTTTGATTATGGATTTGAATTCCATTGATAAAATTGTTCTATCATGGATTTGAATCATGAGTTTTTCAAATATTGCCAAGCATAAGTATTCTTGGGCTTTAAATAGAATAGGATATGTATATTTTGAAAATAAATAGATGGTACTCAAATAAAATTATGTGTGTAAAAAAAAGTACCCTAAGAGACCTCATTTACGTATTGTTGATATATTGGTGGAATGTAAGGAAGAGATTAACAATAAGGTTCCTCCTCCAATGGCAAGAGGACATGTCCATTCTTTGACCATTTATCCTCCTTTAATGGTAAGCAGATTCATGCGATGCATGGCAATAAATAATTATTTTGTAATTGTAATATAACTAATAATTTTTTTTTCTAAAATTTGTTGAAGATAATTTGTTCTCTTTAAAAATTGAATTATTTCTAAAAAAAAAAAAAAAATTATCTTTCTATCTCTATCAATACATCATTATTTTTATTTTGAGTGTGTTTCAATAATATTATTATTCCTTTATGGGGTGGTTGATACTCCATATTCTTTGAAATTAAGTTTCTATGTTCTTTCTTTTATTTATTTATTTATTTTTATTTTTTTGTAAAACTAAACTTTTTAAGTTTTAAATAAATAATTCAAAATTTTCATTCTTTTAAAGGAGATTATCATTATAATCAAATCTCATAACAAAATTATACTTAAATATTACTAAATAATTGATAAACACATTCAAATGCATGATCATAATTATGATATATATATATATATATATATATATATATATATCAAATTTTCATTTACAAAATAACTAAGTATCAATTTAAATAAAAATCAAACTAAAGCGATAAGAGAGATAGGGACCACTAGTGACAGGAAACTAAAAAATGCAACACCAAAATTGTATTAACCTAAAATAGAGTTTTAAAAATCACAATGATTCATCAACCAAAAATAGAAATGCTTGAAAAAATAAAAAAATAAAAATAGAGAGAGAGAGAGAGAGAGAGACCACTTTTTCAAGTGAGAATAATAAGAAATTTATAGAAATTAAGATGAGAAGAAAAAGAGTAAAAAAAAAAAATGTATTAATAAATGCCAAATTATTGAAGTCATGATATGTAATAAAATAACAAACTTGTGAACCAAAACCTCACAACCCTACACAATCAAAAGTCTTTCATTAGCAGAAAAAGTCATAAAAAATTTAAAAAAAAAAAAAAAAACAACAACAACAACTTTTAGTACATGAAAGAAACACGATATATATATATATATATATTCTGTTGTTTCTATAATTTGTAGGCTTTGAATCTTTTGATTTTTTAATTTCTTGTCATTTTGGAAGTTTTAACATCTATATTTTTTTAGTTCTTTTTTTCTTGCAATATTTGAAAATATTTGGCAAATTTTAATGGCTATAGCTATTAATTAATTTTTTTTTTAAGATAACACTTTTTTCTCCTATATTTCTCTATTGTGTAGTCACACACACATACAGGGGTGTGTGTGTGTATATATTTTTTCAATAATTTTTAGTTAATGAATTTTTTTTTAATTCTTTAATATTTTTGGCATTTCAAAAGTTTGAATGTTTGAATACCTAAATTTTTGAGTTTTTTTTTTTTTTCTTTGCAATATCTAAAAACATTTGGCAGATTTTTGCAAGCTCATTGTACATGCAAACAATGGTTTTTTTTTTTTTTTAAATCAAATTTTAACATAAAAAATTGGAGTAATTTTCCTAATGATATAGTTTCATAATCAATTTAAGATTTTTTAAAAAATTATTTTAGTTTACTCACTACAAAAAAGGGGTCTATAGCCACGTTTCAAAAACGCAGCTATAGACCCCAAAAACGCGGCTATAGGATAGAGATGCGTTTCCTATAACCGCGTTTACAAACACAGCCTAAACAACGCAACAATAGGCCTCTAGCCGCGTTTTTCTATAGGTCAGACGTATAGCCTCGTTTTTAACCGCGGCTATATCCCAAGTTGGAGCTAAGGGTTCATACCTATAGCCGCGTTTTAGAAACACGGCTATAGGTTTTTTTAAAATTTTTTTAAAAAAAAATTATTTCTGGGTTTTTTTCCCAGAAAATTCAAAATTCAAATAAAAAAATAAAAATTAAATGCAAATCCAAAAAATTCAAAATCAAACACAAACAAAAAAAATTCAAAATCAAACACAACATACTCACAATACAAAAACACCCAGAAAATTCAAAATCAAACACAAACCCAGAAAATTCAAAATCAAAAACATACTCACAATACAAACACACCCAGAAAATTCAAAATCATACACAACATGCTCCAAAATATAAGAATGCAAACTCATTTAAACATAATCACAATATCAACAACACAATAGCACAAATTCAAGCACAGGCCCAAAAAATTCAAAATCAAATATTGCTAGAATATCCACTTCATTCAAAATTTTCAATATCTCCTCCATTTTCTTATTGACTAAACATAAAATAACAAAAAATATATATATATATCTATTGAAAAATTAGTGTGCTTGAGATGAAGAAAAAAAAAATGTAGCAGTAGCTCCAAAGAAACAAAGAAAACAAAAAAAGGAGTTACCCAGTTAAGAAGAAGGAAGGAAAAAAAAAAAAAAAAAGAGTTACAAAGATGTGAAGAATGAAGGAAAAAAAAAAAAAAAGATCTACCCAGATGTGAAGAAGGAAGAAAGGAAAAGGGAAAAAAAAAAAGAAGGAAAGAAAGAACCTGAAGAGTTACGGTGGATGAGTAAGGGGGAAATGGGCAGACTAAGCATTTGATGGGCAAGAATACAGTAAGTTAGGCAACGTTTGAAAGAAAAATGGAAAGTAGCATCTCGAGTTTCTAAAACTTGAAATCCACATTAAAAATCAAGTTTCAAAGACTCGCTTTCTGCCTGCTTTGTACTGCTGAGTTGGACAAAATGACACACCTGGATCTCAAGTCTTAAAGACTCGTTTTTTAAATATCGAGTCTTTAAGACTCGAGTTTCTTAGAGATAAACATTATCCAACTTAAGCCCGTATTTGATGAAAGATTTCAAGGAACTCAAGTCTTATAGACTCGAGTTTCACTGGGCAAACTAATAAAACATCACACGCTTAACACCCAGCCCGTATAACACAAGTGCTCACAGATAGCTCCTCTACATAGCCTTCTCACCCAAAAACAGAGCATCCTCACTCACTAACTCTCACCCTCACTAACTCTCACTCACCCATAACTCTCACACCACATTGTCTTTCACTCTCACTCACCACACTGCCTCTCTCACTACTCTTCCCTCTCATCAAATTCATATCTCAGGTAAGGGTTTGCATAATTTGACTATCATTGTAGTTGGGTATTAGTTGTCTATGGGTGTGGGTTAAATAGTTTGACTATTTATTTTGTAGATAGTTGACATAACTTAGTTAATTTTCCAATATTGTAAATTATAGAACTTTGTTTTGTTAGTCTTAATTTTTTGAGTATTTATTTGCCCATTTTGTTATCAAAATTTTATTCATCATTTCTAGGCTTTTATTTTTATCATGATCTTACAAGTTTTTTTGACTTTATTCATCGTTATTTTCGGTATGAAATGGGTAGTGAACAAATGCAATGAATGGGTATAATAATCAAACTCCTAAAAGTAATTCTTAAAATGCACTGACCTACAATACATGACTGTATAAGGAATTGATGATTATAAAAATAAAAATAAAAAGTATTAGAATTGGTCATTTTGAAAATAATTTGGTATTTGTTAATGACATTTAAGCCTTAAGGATATGGAATACTTTGGTTTTGTTAATTTAATATGTTTTGTTAATGCTACATCATCTTTGTAAAGTCTCTCCTCTTGTTCTATGTATTCTTTAAATATATATATATATATATATATATTTTCCTTAACTTTTATTTTTTGGGGTTGCTCCACTAGATATGTTTCAAATTTTGTTCTGAAGCCAAACTTAGAGCCATGGGTACCAGAAGTTACATAATGGCTATAAAACTAGTAATTACATATGAAAATTCTGGCTTGAATATGTTCAACCTTAAGATCACATTACTTTTTTTTCCCCCACTTTACGACTATGTTATCTAACTAACACAGTAACTTGACTTGAACCGGTTCACAATGCCTGAAATTGATATAATCCTATACCACGATGGTCCGCTTAAGAATGCCAATGCGAACAAGGGATTGCCATTTGAAGGGCCGGGTATAAAGACCTATTATACTCAAATTGATTGTAGGTTAAAGACCCTTGACGAATTGAAGAAGATTGTCATGGAAGAGTTGTGTGAGAATTCTGTTGTGCACAACATACAAATTACTTATCGTATGCCAAATGAAATCCTAAATCATCGAATTAATTACAAGTATATGGTGATAGAAACAAACAAACATGTAAAGATCATGTTTGACAAGTTTGAGAGAATAGCTGAAGTAACTAACATTGAGTTGTACATACAGTTGGAGCCACGTGTAGTCTGGCAAGAGGATATCCAACAAACAACCACAAACTTACAGGTTATGGTTCCAAATGCTCAATATGAGTATTCTACACATGTAAAGGATTGTTAGGACATATATGTTTTAACTTGTTTAAGAACATATGTCACTTATTTATGTAAATTGGCTAATCCGTTGACAAAACGCACTCTACTTGTAATTGGGTAGTTCTAAGTGTTTTTAATACTTCAAGAAACAATGTTTCAAGGTCAAGTGTTGAAGTCATCAAATCTGTCCAAGAGAAAGCAAGTTGAAGTGCAAAGTTTTTAACGCTCGACACCTGCTCAACAGCTACCTCGACACCTGCTATCTGTCGAGATTTAAAAAGTCAGATTTTCAATCTGATTTTCTTGGGATCCATGAATATGTTTTTGGGCCTTCTTTTCTTCTAACCCTAAACATATAAAAGGATTATTTTAAGAGCCGTCTAGGGTGACACAAGTTGCATTATCATTGAGCAATCTTTGTTCAAGAAAATTGTAATCAACAGATGAAGTTCTTTACCTAGTTCATCTTCCATCAAGAAGTTGCTGTGTATTTGCACCATAGGGTTTTGTAACCAAGCATCTTCCTGCTATTCATCATAAAGGATAAACTGAAGAACTTTGTAGCCAACCATTCTTCCTCAGTTGGTATTCTGAAGTCGCGTACTTGGATCCGCGCATTGGTTAGTCACGTACTTGGGAGCCGTGCATCAAAGGTGGAGACTGTCACTACAGATCAAGTCTAATTGGGTATTGGGGTAAGGGTTCAACTGTAGGTTGGTAAGGTACTTGAGATTTCTTTACTTGTAACTGCTTGATTTGATAATAGTAGAGTTTTGGGAGTGGTGACCTAAAAATCACCTGGTGGGGTTTTTGCCATTAGGGTTTTCCCCATTCGTAAACAAATTATCGTGTTATTTATTTTCCACTGCATATTTAGTTGTTGGTGATTTGTTTGTACTTCCATAAAATTGCATGATTAATTGATTAATTAATTACTTGGCTAAATTAATTAATTAGGGTTAATCACAAGGGGTCATTCAGATTGTGACCTATCAAGTGGTATCAAGGCAAGCACACTCTGATTAGGGTTTAATCTTTGCTGTGTTGATCCATTGACCCCTGTTGTCATGACTATAACTGGTTTGAAAAGATTCTTGTTTTCAAATACATCTTGTTTTTCTAATCACTATTTGTTTGAGTGTCTCAGAAAACACAAGTCTAAAAGTGATTTGAATTCCTTTACAATGAATAATGGAAAGGATCTCAGTTTGGCTAAAAGGAAACTAGACTGTCTCAGAGTAAAAATGTGCAAAGGAGTTTGCCTGAGAAGAGTAAAAGTTAATGGCTTAGCTCATCAAAGGCAGTTGAGTGAAAGAACCATTCCCTCTGATCTGTCATCCAAGCATGAAGTGTGTTTCATGATGAAGTCTACCTTGAAAGTAATGGAAACAATAAATGTGGTCATTGATGAGTCTTCAGATTCCAGCACTGAGAAAGGCATTGAGGAACTCTCTAAAGAAATTCTTCCTCCTGAGCCTAATGAAGTTCAAGACATTGTTGAACCAGAACCTATGTCTCCAAGTACTCCTAGTATTGTGGAAAACTCTACAAATACTCCTACTTCACCAGATTCTGTGTCTCATGAAGAACCCTCCTCTAGAATCAAATTAAATCATCCTCCTGAAGATATTGTGGGAAACATGAATAAACTCACATTAAGGAAACGTACAGTTAACAAATGTGTTGCTAACTTTGTGTCTTATTCCTATTATTTGTCATAGGTTGAACCTAAGAAAGTTGAGGAAGCACTACAAGATGAAAGTTGGGTCGAAGCAATGCATGATGAACTACTCCAGTTTCAGAGGAATGATGTTTGGACTCTAGTACCTAGACCAGAAGGTGAGCACATCATCGGTACAAAGTGGATATTCCGCAACAAGACTGATGAAGAAGGCAATGTGATTTGCAACAAGGCACGTCTTGTAGCTCAAGGATACTCGCAAATGGAGGAAGTAGACTATGATAAAACATTTGCCCCAGTTGCCCGAATGGAGTCAATCAGAATTCTGCTTGCCCTAGCATGTCAGCTGAATTTCAAACTCTATCAAATGGATGTAAAGACTGCCTTCTTGAATGAGTTACTCAAAGAGGATGTCTATGTGGCTCAACCAAAAGGATTCGTTGATCCACACTTCCCGGATACTGTGCTATACCTTAAAAATGCACTTTATGGGTTGAAGCAAGCTCCAAGAGCCTGGTATGATAGACTCACACAATATCTGGTGTCACATGGGTTCACAAGAGGAAAGGCTGATCAAACTCTTTTCATCAAAAGGGAAAACGATGAGTTGATAGTTGCTCAAGTCTATGTTGATGATATCATCTTTGGGTCGACTAAGGATGAATTTGCTCATGACTTCTCAAAACTCATGCAAGCCGAGTTCAAGATGAGCATGATTGGAGAACTGACTCACTTCCTAGGATTACAGATTCGTCAACAAGATTCAGGTATATTTCTTTCTCAATCTAAATATGTTAAAAATCTTGTGAAAAAGTTTGATTTGGAATCTGCTAGTTCTGTTAGAACCCTATGAGCCCTAATGTGAAACTCACTGTAGACTTGCTAGGTAAGAGTGTTGACCCCTCTCTTTATAGAGGTATGATAGGTAGTCTTCTTTACCTCACTGCCAGTAGACCTGACATTAGTTACAGTGTTGGAGTGTGTGCTAGATATCAAGCTAATCCCAAGGAATCCCACATAACCGCTTTAAAAAGAATCATAAAGTATGTCAATACCACTGCTGAGTTTGGTGTGGTATAGCAAGGACACTAATGGTGTCTTAGCTGGGTACTCTGATGCTGATTGGGATGGTAATGCTGATGATAGAAAGAGTACTTCAGGGGGTTGTTTTTATGTGGGTAACAATCTTGTCTCTTGGATGAGCAAAAAGCAGAACTCCATCTCATTATCCACTGCGGAAGCTGAATACATTGCTGCTGGTAGTTGCTGCACACAACTCCTCTGGATGCAAAAACTCCTTCATGATTATGGTATTAGTCAAGAGCATCTCACTATCTATTGTGACAATACTAGTGCCATTAATCTCTCTAAGAACCCGGTTCAACATTCTCGAATCAAACACATAGAGATTCGACATCACTTCAATAAGGAGCTTGTCGAAAATGGTACTCTCACTCTTGAATTTATTCACACTGATGATCAGAAGGTTGACCTGTTTACCAAACCTCTTGATAGCAAACGTTTTGAATTCCTTCGTCAAAACATTGGTGTCATCTTCATGGATTGATCTCCTTCTCTTACCCCTCTTCTTCATGCATATGCATCTAGTTTTTGCATTATTTTGTTTAACATGTTTTGTGTGTTTACTTTCAGTTTTGTTTATTTTATTTTTAATTAAAAAAAATTGAAAAAAATCAGAAAAATACAAAAATAGTGTGTGTTTTGTGTACTTTGGTACTTCTGTACCTTGGATGGCCAATGAAACAAAGTTTTCTAAACTTTGTATCACTTGTAGCTTAGATGAGCATCTCTATGCACAACTAAGAAAGTGAGCTTTGTAGCTCGTGTTTGTGATGAGTAAGATTAGGTTATCTCTTAAAACTTAACACTCATATCACTCTTTTTGACGGGTAGGACTAGAAAATTCTAAGAGAAAGGTATAAATAATCATCTAACCACTGGTACCCGCCAATCATAATATGACACCTGTATGCTTCGGCATAGCAAAAATGTAGTGTCAAAGACATTCGTATGCTTTGGCATAGCAAAAGTGCGATGTCAAATGCTTAATATCTTGGGTATTTCTTTTCTCTCTTTTATATACCCATGTATGATATGCTAAAATAAAAGAAAACATGCAAAGAAAATAAAAAGCAAAAAGATTAACAATGCTTTAAATATGGTTGCAAGCGTGTATTCTAAGAGATGTGGGAGTTATAGGATGTACCTCGAAGGTGATAGTCCCCATCAAACAGTTATGATTGTGTGTGAGTTGAAAGGTATTTTCTCATATCTCAGATCGTCATAACATCTATACATATATGCAATCTTGCAATGTTTTTCACACACAACACGCAATATTCTTTGCTACTTTTGATACATGTGCAGGTACAATGTGATTTAGCCATCACAAGGGTTTTACATGTACTAATGTATGCTCACTAAACTGTCATAACTTGTTTTTGAAATATAAAATTGGTTAGACTTGTTTAGTGTGTGTGTGTGTTTTGCATGATCCTTGTGCTTATATTTTTGCTGAGAGATGTTTTTGAGAGATTTATATGTTGAGTGGATCTTTGGTTGAGATGTGTGTTGAATTGCATTCATGTCTGTGTTTTTCCCTTCTCATAAACTGCCTTTTTCTGCTAGCTCGACACCTCCCTCGACACCTCCTCGATACCTAGTCATCTGTCGAGCTTCTCAAGTTGTTTCTTATCGCAATCTCGACACCTCTTCGACACCTGATGGATCGATCGAGAAAGTCTTTGTCCCCTCGATAGATTCTCGACACCTGACGGATCGATCGAGATTCACTTATGCTGTTTGAGTCTTCTTTCTCGACACCTGTCTCGACACCTTGCGAATCGATCAAGAAATCTCCTGTCTCCTCGTTACCTTCTCGACACCTTTGCGATCGATCAAGCATCACGTATCTATTTTTCTTCATGCATCTCGATACCTCTCGACACCTCCAACTGTTGAAGGCAATTTTCTCAATACCGTCCTCGACAGCTCCCTCGATACCTCTCGACACCTCAGCTGTCGAGATTTACTGAGGTGCCTATTCAAGTTCTGTCGCGATTTTTCTTCATTTTCACTCGATCTCTCCGTGTCTGTTCCTCTCCCTTTCACTCAAATCCTTCAACCCTCTTGGATCTTGATCATTTCTTACTCATATCACTTAGTAAGATCTCTATTCTCTTCATTTTTCATGCATTGCATGTTTGAAAACCTAGTTTTGGGGATTTTTCATAAAAATTTGGGGTTTTTCAAAATTGTTGAGTTTTTCTTAAAATTTTGGGTTGGGTTTACTCTTAAATGTTGTTAAAATGTCATACATTACATTTCATGTGCATTATAATGATATTTACATGCATTTAGATGTGTGTCATATGCTGTGTGCTGGTAGGATTGGATTGGGCTGAGCCCATGATGATATTTGTGTTTTGCGTATCACATGATCATTCATTCCCATGCATACGTACTTGTTATTCAAAATATTTGTCATTTTTGAACTATTTTGGGAAATTTTCTGAGTGTTTCTCTCTCTCTTTCTCTCATTCTTTTACGTTAGTAATGTCTATGGCACCCAAACGTAAATCCACTCCTGCTCGGAACCCTCTGCGTTCTAGAGCTTCTACTTCTTCAGATACTGCTCCCTTTAACATTCAGTTCCGTGATGGAGATGCCCATAAGGCATTTTCGGAGAACTTTTCTAAACGAGGTGTTCATTCGGAACGCCAAGTTATTCTGGCGGACTTCACCGATACTGACCTTCCCTCTGTCATTAACAGTAGAGGATGGGGGTCACTGTGTGACATCCCGGTTACTTGCCCTCTCATGCTGATACAGGAGTTTTACTCCAACATGCACGGGATTGATCTTTCAGTACCTCACTTTGTCACACGTGTTTGAGGTATACGCATTCCTGTCACACCGCAACTTGTTGCGGATGTGCTTAGGGTACCTAGGATAGAGTTTCCTGATTACCCCTCTTGTGAGCTCATTTCTACTTTTTGTGAGCGCCCTGCTGATTGGGGTGAGCATCAGTTCACATCATGTAGGGCTTTTGCTAAAGGTCCTAGATTCATTAACATGGTGATGACTTTTGTTCTCCATCCCCTTTCTCACTATAACTCTATCACAGAGCCTCGTGCTCGATTTTTGCTATCTTTGCTTGAGCATCTTACCATAGACTTCCCTTCTCACTTCATCCAGTCTATCATAGAGGTATATCTTGATTCGGCATCCCGTGATAAGCTCATCTTTCCTTCTGCTATCACGCGGATTTTACGCCATTTTCTGTTCCCTTTCCTGTGTCCGACCACTTCACACACATATCTGCCATAGATGCCGCTACCGTAAAACGTAGTGAGGCGCAGTTCAGGTCGAGACAACCAGGTGCCACTCCCCTCTCCCGTTCAGCTCCATCTAGATCAACTCCATCTACATCTGCTCCTTCTTCCTCTTCGAGCGATGTATCCCTTGGAGATATTATGGTGCAGCTGCAGCGCATAGACACTCATCTTGATACACTCTCTACTAAGTTGTATCAAGTGAATGTTCGTGTGGGTCGTATTGCACGACGACAGACGATCATGGGTGGATTTGCTCCAGAGGCTACTCCTTCACCATCTACTCCAGCAGCGTCAGATTCTGAGAATGATGATAATGATGATGATGGGGATGCTAGCTCTGCCGATGAGATGTCTACATGACACTCTACCCTTTGTCACTCGTGACAAAAAGGGGGAGTAGTTTTGGGCTATGAGAGTAGTCATCTTAGGGGGAGAGTTAGTATAGGACATTTTTGATAGGGTGAGTGTTGTTATTTTTAAGGGATGTAGTGAGGCTATATGTATTTTTTTCTTATCTCTTAGATACATTGGTCTTGTATATGAGGTCCTTTGACCATTTTTACATACATTGTACTTATCTTATCTCTTATATATGTTGATGTATATTTCTTTCACCTCTCTCTTCATGTGTTGTTTATTTTCTATCTTTATACACATGTTCTTTATACTTGTATGCAATCTATTTATTTCTGTTTCACACAAGATGCCTTGATGAATTTTGTTTAAAGTGTTTCAGAAATATAGGTTGTCAAAGTCTACTTATCATAAGCTCTCTTCTTGCAAAGTTTTTCAAGAGTTTGTGTTAGGATAGATTTTATTGTATTCAACAAGTGAATATGAGTTGAGTGATTTACGACTTCTCTCATATGCTCATTTGTTTGTTGTGGTTTTGTCATGGATTGCTAAAGGGGGAGATTGTTAGGACATATATGTTTTAACTTGTTTAAGAACATATATCACTTATTTATGTAAATTGGCTAATCCTTTGACAAAACGCACTCTACTTGTAATTGGGTAGTTCTAGGTGTTTTTAATACTTCAAGAAACAATGTTTCAAGGTCAAGTTTTGAAGTCATCAAGTCTGTCCAAGAGAAAGCAAGCTGAAGTGCAAAGTTTTTAACGCTCGACACCTGCTCGACAGCTACCTCGACACCTGTTATCTGTCAAGATTTAAAAAGTCAGATTTTCAATCTGATTTTCTTAGGATCCGTGAATATGTTTTTGGACCTTCTTTTCTTCTAACCCTAAACATATAAAAGGATTATTTTAAGAGCCATCTAGGGTGACACAAGTTGCATTATCATTGATCAATCTCTATTCAAGCAAATTGTGATCAACAGACGAAGTTCTTTACCTAGTTTATCTTCCATCAAGAAGTTGCTGTGTATTTACACCATAGGGTTTTGTAACCAAGCATCTTCCTACTATTCATCATAAAGGATGAACTGAAGAACTTTGCAGCCAACCATTCTTCCTCAGTTGGTGTTCTGAAGTCACATACTTGGATTCGCACATTGGTTAGTCACGTACTTGGGAGCCGTGCATCAAAGGTGGAGACTATCACTACAGATCAAGTCCAATTGGGTACTGGGGTAAGAGTTCAACTGTAGGTTGGTAAGGTACTTGGGATTCCTTTACTTGTAACCACTTGATTTGATAATAGTGGAGTTTCGGGAGTGATGACCTGAAAATCACCCGGTGGGGTTTTTGCCATTAGGGTTTTCCCCATTCGTAAACAAATCACCGTGTTATTTATTTTCCGCTGCATCTTTAGTTGTTGGTGATTTGTTTGTGCTTCCATAAAATTGCATAATTAATTGATTAATTAATTACTTGGCTAAATTAATTAATTAGGGTTAATCACAAGGGGTCATTCAAATTGTGACCTAACAAGGATGATGATGTTCATGCCAATGGTGATGATGATGATAATGACAACTATGTTGATGAGACTACTGCCATTAACAATGATGATGACGATGATGACGACGACTATGTTGATGAGAATATTGCCATTAACGATGAATATTTTGCCGAAAGAGATGAGTATGAAGACATGATCGGCAAAGGGGACTTTGGGGACTTTAAGAGGGACATCGATGACGATGAGACATTGGATGGTAGTGAACCTTATGCAGACAATGTTATTAGTATCCAAAACATTGTGAACACAATCCCTGCCTACGCACCTCCTGCATTGTCATTCTTTGCAAATACCTAGGAAAATATGGTTGATCCTTCACATATTGAGATGCCATTTGTGTCTACTTGGAGAGAGGGGATGAATTTGTGCAAAGGGTTGACTTTTGCCAATAAAGAGGAGGTGAAGCGCATATTAACAAATTGTGCCCTCAAAGAAAACAAACATTTTACGATCACTAGGTTGATGACAAAAAAACTTTGTGCAAAATGCGTGCATGAGTCATGCAAGTGGTATGTTTGCACAGTTATGAAGCCCAATCTCCACCAACTATGGATGGTCACCGTGTATGTGGGTCCTCACACGTGTGTACTGTTTGGGGTGCAAAATGATGGTAGAATGATGAGTTGTAATTTTATTGCATCAGACATCCATTAGAAGTTATGTAAGGATCACACTACCCCAGTTAAGCATCTCAGATCTATGATAGAGACGAAACATAATAGCCATAAGCCTTCTTACTACAAGGTATGGGATGCGAAACAAAAGGCGATTGCGAAGATGTTTGGGAATTAGGAAGAGTTTTACCAAAGGTTGCAAAGGTTGCAAAAGCTGCTAATGGCATATATTGATCAGTACCTGACTACCCAAGTGTTCTATCGTATCACACCCACCAATGAAGATGACACTATATTGTTGCATTATGTGTTTTGGTCTTTTGGTCCATGCACATCAGGATTCAAATACTGCAAGCCAGTTATTAGTATTGATGGGACCCATCTATATGGTAAATATCAGGGAAAGTTGTTGGTCGCAATGGCAACCAACGCTAACAACAAGATATTCCCTCTCGCCTTTACTGTTGTGAATTGTGAGTCAAGGTCCAGTTAGAGGTGGTTTTTACAGTGCCTCAGAGAAGCGATTGGCCACGTGATACCTGACGAAGGCATTTGCATAATTTCTGACCGACATCTTAGCATCAAAAACGCCATTGCAAACTGGCCTAGAAGGGATGATGGAAGAACACGGGTATTTTATAGATATTGCCTTCGACATATTGCTAGCAACTTTAACACCCATTTTTAGAACTCAACTCTAAAGTCAACGGCATTGAAAGCGGGATATGCTAGTCAGGTAGCTAAATTTGATACCATAATGGAGTCCATTAAGCAGGTGGAAATTGAGGCCATTAGGAATAAGAAGAAAGTGACGGGGAAGGATGGCAAGGAAAAGAATCAAGATTATCTTCCATACACATACCTAATGAGCGAGTCTGTGGATATATGGACCCAGTCACATGATGGTGGGAGACATTTTGGGGCAATGACAACCAATATATCAGAGTGCTTTAATGGTGTATTGAAAGGTGCACGGGGCCTTCCTATTGCCTTGTTGGTTGAGTTCACTTGGAACAAACTTGTTCAATATTTCCATAACCGGCACAAAGAATACCATTTTTAGTTCTCAGAGGGTAAGAAATGAAGTGCACATGCCTTATCCATGTGGGATGGGAATAAGCGTAAAGCTGAGAAACACTATCTCAAGCCATTTAGCAATGAAAAGCTAATATTTCAAGTAGTTACCCAACTTAACACGTGTAGCGCAGGAGGGGGAAACCACAGTTATGAAGTTCGGTTACAGGAAAGAACATACAGTTGTGGGAATGGCAAAACATAGGGATCCCGTTTTCACATGCAATTAGAGTATGTGACTATTTGCATATTGATTCGACCACATATATTCACCCATGTTATGGTTTGAACAATGCCTTTAACACTTATGAGCATGCATTTGTGGTTCCTAAGTCACAGTCATTGTGGAGGGATCTCATTGGGCCAAAGTGGTTGCCTAATCTAGCATTGTTGTGGGCCAAAGGTCGACCAGTGAAGTCAAGAATAAGGAATGAGATGGATGGAGTGAGGAATAAGGATCAAGAACCGGGATGGCGGAGGGAGGACGCAGATTTGGTAGAGAGTCAACCCAAGCAGACATGTGGATTGTGTCATGCTTCCGGGCATAACCGCAAAAAATGTCCACAGTCCCATGATGCTTCCAAAAGCGGTCATGTTCCACACTAGGTAGGTAGATGGAAAAAAGTTATGCATCAGTTAAATAATTATTGTTTATTCGATGTTTACCTAATGTTTACTATCTTGTCTCCTAATGTGATTACTCTACATTTTTCAAGCATGCTTCCATGGATGACGTTTTTGTCTTGCGGACCGCTGATCTTAGGAAAAGTGACTACGTTGTATTGGCTCTATGTGAACTTTTTGGTTTTTGTTGAATGTACTTGTAATTCTCTATCCAATGTACCTCTATGAAGATTGTGATTTGAGT
The DNA here is from genome assembly GCA_030445155.1 of Quercus variabilis. Classification (NCBI taxonomy): domain Eukaryota; kingdom Viridiplantae; phylum Streptophyta; class Magnoliopsida; order Fagales; family Fagaceae; genus Quercus; species Quercus variabilis. The sequence continues at coordinate 9,039,020 of CP129449.1, forward strand.
AGTATGGTTAGAACAGCAAATTAAGCATGGTTGGGCATGTTTTAGAATGTTGATATATTGAGCAACAGCTTTTGCTGCGATGTAAGTGCATTTGCATTGTAAAAATACGTTTATGCAAAGAGTGTAACAGTTTCTATAGTATGGTGCCTATTGAGAACGCATTTTGATGTAATATAATTTAAGTGCATTTACAGTTTCTGGTTTGCCTGCATGTCCAGGAAAATACTAAAAAAAAATTCCCAGTTTCTGGTTTGCCTATTGAGCAATTTTGCATGTCAAGAGGGGGAAAAAAAATTTCCCAATGGAACTCGAGTCTATGAAACTTGAGTTCCACTGGGAAAAAAGGGCAAAACAGAGCAATGCTCTCAGCCTAAACAGAGCATTCATAACATTCAGGGGAAAAAATAAATTTCCCATAGAACTCGAGTTTATGAAACTCGAGTTCCACTGGGAAAAACAGGGCAAAACAGAGCAATGCTCTCGGCCTAAACAGAGCATTCAGAACATTTGAGGTGAAAAAACTTTAGTATAACTCGAGTTTTATAGACTCGAGTTCTGTATCACGAGTTTCAAAAACTCGCGTTCTTTTCTTCTTCTTTTTTGGTGATTTTTTATTTTTTTTAAATCTCACTTTTTTATTTTTTTTCTTTTGTACAAAAGCGATATTTTTTTTGTAATCAATGTTGCAAATATTTTATTGTTAGATTATATTTTGCCATAATTTTGGTTGAGATAACTAATTCAATTAGTGATTTTAAATGTTTGAATCAAGTAAAACATTATACTTGACATGTGCCATTCTTCTTTCTTTTTTTCTTTTTTTCTTTCTTTTTTTCCTTTTTAATAACAGTCCACACACTACATGAAGAAATTGAGTAGTTGAAAGTCTAGATGGAGAAACACATTGGACCACGTACAATTGGTGAGAATATGATAGCAATCAAACACGAAGATGGCATAGACATTTACTCAAATGATTCCAAGGCCATATTTCCAAAGATATTTTTATGAATTTGTTGTGAATTAATCTGAAAAATGGATGAGAATCCAAGGTGACACCAACCAATTTAGCCCAAAACATACAGTCGCACACCCAACAAGACTAATATGTATCACTAGCAAAGATCTAGCCGGAATACATTTCATTTCCGGCATTCATAAATCAATTTACAATCATTTTTTAGAAATCTAAAATGTTTAATTACAAAGGATGATGAAATTGACTAACTACAAAGAATTTCGTGCATGCATTTGTTTTGGAAGGAAATAGAACAGTATTTAGTAGAGCCTTATTCTGGTTTCAATTTTCCTTCTATATATTGGGCATATATCAAGGTCTTCCCCACAATCGCAACATGTCTGCATACAAAGACATTTATAGAAGAAATTTGTAAAATGTTAATACATTTCCCTCACTTATCTCTTCTAAAGAGAATGACCGAATGGAAGAGGACAATTTACCTGGTGTCCACAACCATAGGCCATGTCCTTGCACGCTGACCACTAGATAGGTGTCGGTTCATAACTCCAACTCCAACTAATAAGTTTGACAAAGGAAACTTGCTGGAAAAAAAAAAAAAATGCATATAAGACAAGAAGACAACTGGCCAAAAAGCATTGGAGTACCATTTACAACTAGCCAAAAAGCATTATAACTTGAAAAGCATCATTTACAACTAAATCTTACATGGACACATGTTTATCATCACCATGTTGTCACACACCTAAAAGATCAACATCAAATGATTTTTCTATTTTAAGTGATGTAGGACAAGCCAGAACAATTCAACAATAAAATAAAAGAAGTGAAAAATAAAGGCTCTGGCTCCTAGCTAAATAAGACATAACCAAAGTATACAAGTCCATAAGACCAGCATAGTTGAAACGGTGTTGCTAATAAGGATGCTAGGAAAGAAATGGTTATGGTAGAACAAGGAACCTGTTACAGCTAAGATTTCAAACATCCATAAACTATAATTTTCCAAAAGGTACTAAAAGAGAAAGACATGGTTGTCTTAAGAAAAGAAATGAAGAATATACAGCTGCAATTGAGGATCAATTTCAACATTTAAAAAGACATAGGGGTGTAATCCTTAAAATACTTGCAGGAGGAGCAATAAACTAAATAAAAAGCATTTCCTAATACCAGTAAAATAAAAAATACTCAGAAGCCAAACCTTTCTGCTCGAAAGGACAAACTCAGAAGCCAAACCTTTTTGTACTCCTTATAAGACTGCATAACTGAATTTCGCAGCTTGATCAGCCTTTGTATTCTCTGCTCCGACCTTGCACAATCAGACAAGAGAGGGGAAAATCAACACTCTGACTGGATAAAAGGCTATGAATATGATTATGAGAATTAAACATACCTCAGCTGTATGATTGTGCTCCAATCAACACTACATGAATCTTGCTCCAATAGCTCCAGTTCTCAGAACCTTTGTCCATTTCATAGCAATCTCAGCTACCATGTCCTAATGAAAACAAGAGAAGAACACATTTTACCATCAGTTGAATCCATAGCACAAACCTCCTTCTATTTTCCTTGTAAATAAAAATGTCAAAAAACACTACATACTACCAAAAAAAAAAAAGATTATTTTTCTTCTTTCTTTATTTCTGTTTTAAGCCATAAGCCTTCAATTTTTTCCTTGTCACTTTCAGTCAATTTCCGAAATTGGGCACCTGGAACTCATTACTCACTAAATTCAGCTAGCAACTCATTACTCACTAAATTCACATATCTAAAGAAGGAAAATTAAAAACCCAGTTTAGTTCTCAAAAACTTTCACTAATTAGCACAAACATTCAAAAACCTATACTCAAATTATCAAATTTAGTGGCCAAAACATACGTATATATATTCAATGACTTTCAACATAGTAATCCAACATAGAAATAACAAAATACCCACCAGTTTGGAACTGTTTAATAGCCTTGTAAACAGGAAGCTCCACATCAACTTTATTTTCGTATCAATGTGTTTGGGTCTACTGCTTTTACGTTCTCTACTTTCAATGTGCAACAACCAACAGTATCAGCCTCATCATCATCCTGCAGTAAAGCAGCCGATAATGTATATATATATATATAAAAAAAAAAAAAAAAAAAAAAAAAAAAAAGAACCCAATAAATTTTGCTGGATAATGAATGCAACCATGAGCACTTGAATGGCTGATTGCTAATAGGAATTTAAGCTACTTAATTCTTAAAGCAGATGAAAAAGTAAAATGCAAGCAACACAATTACACTATACCTGTTTAGAAACAAACATACAAAACCAAAAGAAGAAAAGCTTGAAGAAAAAAAATACAAAAAATGGTTCCAAATCAAGGAGAATCCTAATTTAAGCAGTCAAAATGCCAGTCATCTTTTAAGCTAAACATATTCTATTGGTTTTCCTAGTGCCAATTAAATGACCTAGCATGTGATAGAGAATTCAACTGACCATGAAAGGCTTATTCCCCACCCCCCCCCCCCCCCCCAAAAAAAATCTTTTTTTGGGTAACTCTGCTCTACATGGTGCTGTTTTTTTTTTTTTTTTTTTTCTCTTTTTCTTTTTTTAAGGATTACGTGGTGCTTATTTACAAACATACAAAAACCTAAATAAATGTGTGCAAGCACACGCAGGGGAGGGGGGGTTGATTCAAGTAATATTTTATACAAAATATACCTTCTCATTGCCAGCCCTCAGCACTAGTTTACCAATAAGATAGATAGCAACTGCAATTTGCCGTTTCGAGACATCTTTGCATGTAAAATTCTTCGTGTATGCAGCCCTGATGTTTTTTATGTAGTCCTGCACTCAAAATTTCAGGTTTTAGCAAAATATTACTAAGGTCCTTCAATATCATCCCAGGGAGTGTATAAAAGCTAGTACTAAAGAACATTTGACAATTTTCAAAGCTAATAACCAAAATTGTATGTAAAAATCCTTCAGCATTATGATCAGTAATTTATTGCATGAAAAGAACCTTCAGCATCCTTGTTTTTTCATATTTTTCCTTGTCACTTTGCCCCTTCAAGGTACTACTAGCTGCAAGGAACACATACTTGAATTCCTTTGGATTGATTGGATCATTCCAAAAAGCTAACCATGTGACAGTATTGTCATGTCTTACTTCCTTCCAGCTGCCAAAGATTACAAATTCCAAAACTAACAGAATTTTGATGCTCTCCACGGCCTTGGAATAATCCGGGTGGTTCAACTCTAAAGATTCCAACCTGAGATTGAGATTATAAGAATTTTGATGCACGCTTTGAGATAACAACAATACGCATTGAGGTCCACATTATATTGCAACTTCAATCACATTATATGGGTTTAAAAGTATGATATAACTTAGATTTTGAAATCCATAAACCCAAACTACACACATAGTAAATAAAACTACAGAAAAGATAAATTTTCAAAACTCAAAATCCATCATATTTCTCAAAAACCAATTGAATTCAACATACAAAAACTATGACATTTGAGAATTTACTATGACATATATCTCACATGCACCATCCATAACACAAAGTAATTTGCTGCATGCATCTTTAACAAACCTTTTTTCAAGGTTCACCAATTTTGCATTTTTTAACCCTCATGTAATGTTTGGGTGGGGGAGGAGGCTGTGGGACATCATCCTTAGGCTCATCATCATGTTGCAAAGACATTAGATGCATACAATCAATATTCGGTGTAATTGTAAAGAATAAAGTGAACTGCAAAATAGGCATATACAGGGAAATTAATGTTATCATACCATAGAGCTGCGTTTGTGTCCTATTTTGTGTCCACCTGTCCCACAAGTGGGTGCTCTTCTAGCACGTTGTAGTCTATCTCGTGGGGGTGAGGGCTGACGAGGGGGATGCTCATTCGGAACATCAGTATTTGCCTGTGGAGTGTCAGTCCCAACCGGAGGTCCTAGAGGGTCGGATGAGGATGAGGTAGGTGGGTAATGATGCTCTATGTAGAGGCCAGGAGTGGGAATCATTGTCATGGGTTTAGTACGGGGTGGGTTTTTGGGCAAAGTGGATACACTAGAGCTGGTGGGTGGGTATGAGGGTGTCTTGAGGTGCAACGGAGGGGTCAACTGCGAATGAATACCGAGATCGAAACTGGGCTGCGAAGGTGGGGTAGGTGAAGGGACCTCGGGCTAAGGAGATGCATCTACCATGGGTGGAGGGGCCTCAGGCTGTGGAGATACATCTACAATGGGTGGAGGGATCTCAGATTGAGGAGATGCATCTAGGATGGATGGAAGGACCTTGAGATGGGGAGATGCGTGCAGGATAGGTGCAAGTATCTCAGGAGTACTTACAACCTGAGGGGTTGTTGCACGCCGACCATGGCCTGTAGCTGCACTTGTGCTTGGGCTTGCTGTAGCAGGCCGACCATAGCCCCTAGCTGCAGTTGGGCTTGGGCTTGTTATAGCAAGCAGACCATAGCCCTCAGTTGTGCTTGTGCTTGTGCTTGGGCCTGCTATAGCAAGCCCACCATGGCCCCTAGCTGCACTTGTGCTTGGGCTTGCAGTATCACGCTGACCATGGGTCGGTGTAATTACGGGTGCTGCACTTGTGCTTGGGGTTGCAATAGCTACAGATTCAATCTCAATACGAAATGTTTGCCTGCCTAGTGGCTGCAGGATCACCACCAAGGCCAGCCATATTATATAGGATGTGTCGGACATGGTTGTGTTCTCGGCTGTCTACAAGAAGCCAATTCAATAGCACTAAATGACTTTCAATCTGAAACAAAGAAAGCACCAGTACAATCAAAATTTTCCACATTTATGTAACAATTATAGAATGGATAATATGGTACTTATTAATCTACTTAAATACTCATCTAAACTAAGAACTGAAAGTTTTATTATGATACTAGATGCAATAGAAACTCTTTTTAATTGAATGTCAATCAGATCAAACCAAATTTGTTGAAAAAAGAAATCAATTGATTCTATGTTCATACATGAACTAAAGAAAAACCAAAGCAGGCAATAAAATATAATTAGAACACATTACCATCATATCTAATTTAGCGCTGTTACGGTCGACATACTTTCAAGTGACCAGACGGTACCATTGGTAATAGTCATGATCACGGGCCATCTCACCAGTCTAAGGAGGTGCATGGCAAAGTCGTTGTTCTCTACTATTCCATGAAATGATATACAGTTCATGCTCCTCCCTCCAATTATTTTCCACCTTCCCACGCAAGTCTATTCTATGCAGCCTTTCATCGTACACAACACAGTCAAGCCGCTTTTGCGCCAACCCAAACTGTCGAAGGACATGGTCCGGGTGGTGTATCTCCACTATGTAAAAACACACAAGCGCACCCTTACTGTCCACGTACCCCTCCCTACAACGCAGAAGTCAGGAAGGTGGACGAAGTGTGCCTCGTATGGCTACCACACAATCTACAATAGAAACAAAAAACAATTATCATGGCATCTTAAAATGTGAAACAAGGGAGAATACATAGATACAAGGATAAACAAAAATTAAACCGGAAGATATGTTAAAGTATGAAGCAATCATATTCTTAAGGAAAATTAACATAACCAAACAAAATTTTTGAATATTATTACCTGGTTCAGCTGCATTGTAACTAATTGCTCATGATAGTAAACCAAGGCCATCTCGGATGGCCTACTCTTCGAGCCTAGCACCCGCACCCACCTACAGTTATAAGCGAATAACATAAGATAAGTAGCTACTTAGTTACTAAGAAGAGTACATTGCATAACACACTAAATATCAAAAAAAAAAAAAATACTTACTTAAAGGCAAGTGGAACATATGGCCATGGGCCATAATCACATCCAGGTAGGGGTTCTATCCTCGGGCACAAGAATAGCAACCTTGCCCATGCCCAATACTGGACCAAGGTGCATGCCCCACCAATCTGCGATGCCCCTTTCTCGCTTGCCCAACACAACTCTTTGTACAACCAGGCCAGGCAACCACTGCCCCAACTATACTGGGGTGGATCACGAAGGTTCCGTAGTTGCTCCAAAAGCATCAGATGCACCCTATCTCTCGACTTGTCCATAAAAAGCTTATCCCCTAGTAGCGCTAAAATATAGCACCAGGCATACTTGTGTATTTGAATCTCCATTGCGTCATGAGGCAGTGGCGCTACAATGCCTCAACAAGTTGGCTGATGAGAATTCTTTGCCCTATCAAAGTTTTGTTGTCATTCACCGGAGTAAAACCAAGCAACTCCATGCAAAGAGTGCTCCAAGTTCCATCTAACACAGCAGTCGGCCCAACTAAGACCTCACCGTTTATAGGAAGCATGAAAATGACCTCCACATCTTATAAGGTGATTGACATCTCACCATGTGGAAGATGGAACGTATGAGTCTTCGGGCGCTATCGCTCAACTAGGGCCGTTATATGGTAATTATCTATCTCTCTGGAAAGGGCCTTAAACAATCCTTCAAGCCTTAGCAACTTGATAATGTCAATCACCCGATTATCTCACATTTGAATGTTTGCCATCTCCTTCGTGCAACCACGGCACATAAGTGCACCCAGGTCCTGCAAAATCAATAAAAATTATAGCAATTGTTAGAACTAGAAACACAACTTTGAAAGAACTTGCTAACTAAAAGTCAAAGATAACGTAAAAATTAAAGCGGTTGTTAGAACTAGATATTTCACCTCGCCATTCCAAATGTCCTCTGATCGATGATGTGGTTGTCGCGTCAACAATGACCTATCAAGCGGACCAAGCTACAAGATCTGTGGCTCCTCATCAATCTGACGCTCCATACTGCAAAGAGTGCTACTGTGAGATCATTAATAGTGTGGGGGCAAAGGAATGCTATTCTACATGCAAGGAAAATCTATACATTTGAGCAACTTATTGGCATTATTAAAAAAGGATGCTAAAAGAATGGAAAGCAATAAGAAGTACATCTATTGATAAGTCCTTAGAAATCAGTGGGCTGAAAAGTCTTCGGATGCTGTTGATCTTGAAGAATGAGTCCTGGAAAACCAAAGAAAATCAGAAAAGACTGGTGGAAGCTGGTCTTGAATCCTTCGATGGTAAAGTTAGTGGATTGAAGTAGAAAAAAGAGCACTTCAAAGACTTCACCAATTTTTATCTAGAATCCAAAAAAAAGTCCCCACACCTCTACGTAGAAAGGTCTTTATATAGTGTTAAAAATCAGTTATTTCTCCTATCGTCGTAGAGTTTGGAGGATTCAGAGGGTAACTTCCATAACTGTCATAGGAGTCACCTCATTGGGACCTGTGTTCTGATTCAAACAATATGACTCTTCAACATGACTCTTGGCTTTTGGAAGAGTGTTGGAAGTGTAACTCTTGGTGAACCTCATTCGTCCATCATTAAGGAAGGACGAGGTTCACTGCTTGTACGTCCTTCATTGGACGAGTGAATGAAGGACGAATGTAAGAGGACAGTAAAGGAAGGACGAGTGTATCAATCCTTCGCTCTCCACTTTGTACATCACTATGGACAGCCATATGGACGAGTAATTAACTTGGTGTTTTCCTTGCACCATCAGTTGCCCCCTTGTCCATGTGTTGTCCAAGAAAATATAGTAATTTACTCCTCTAGATGGACGAGCTTTTTTAATGATCAGAGATGCCACGTGTCACAATCTAATTGATGGTTCATTTTTTCAAGATGAAGACCACATGTCAGCATCTGATTGGTTGTGTGTCGTTTCATATGTTCAAGTCAACCATCTATAAATAGTGGAATGCCCCCATTACCCTCTCACTTCTGAGATTTTTTCTCCTTGACATTCATCATCTAGAGCCTCGTCTAAGAGTTTCCTCACGTCCATAGTTTCAGTGCATCCTAGAGCGAGGTATTCCCTATCTCCTCGTCTTTTAGGTTTTCAAAATTTTCTTTTTAGAAAATGTCAGGAATCACCATTTTCTCGTCTAGCGATAGTACAGAAAAGGCTATAAACGAGTATTATGATGAGAGTAGTGATAACTCTAGTGATACCAGTAGTAGTAGTAGGGGAAACACCACTGATGAGGAGTATGTCTCAGGGGTCCCTGGGCTTCCTTTAGAAGAAGTACAGAAACAACTTAGGAAAACTATTGGGTCCCAAGTAGGTACCTCGTCTTCCATCCCTCCATCCAGTCCTTTGGACGAGACGGAGGTAACTGTATATAGCTATGCTGTAGATATTCCTTCAAAGACGGACGAGGAAAGATTAAATAACCTTAGGGAGTGGTACCAAATCCCAGACGAGTTTAATCCTAGATTACCCATCCGTGGAGAGTGGTGTTGCAACCCTCATTTTGGGATAGGTGTATACGAGGCCTACCTTCTTGGAGGTCTTAGATTTCCTTTAAATTCTTTTACCAGAGAGCTGTTAGTTAGGTTAGGTTTAAGGGTGTGTCAATTCAACCCAAATGCATGGAGATTAATTATCTCTATGTAAATTTTGTGGAGGGAAGTGTTTGGAGGGGACCATCCTATTACTGTGGACGAGTTCCTTTACTGCTATAAACCTTCAGAGATTCATCAATCTCCTGGCTTTTATCAATTTACAGCCAAGAGTAAAGATTGTAGACTGGTGAAATCCTTGGCCTCGTTTGACAGAAAATGGAAGACAGAGTTTTTCTTCGTCTCTGGATTCTAGACTGGAAATCCTGTAGACGTTGGCTGGGATTCCTTTGGTCATTTTACTGGGGACCTAGGGAACCTTCGTCCTGAAGGTAAGTCCCTTAGCTTTCCCCTTCTTCTCTCTTACCTTTTATTTATTATTATCTCATTTAACCGTAATCTATTCCATTACAGCCTTTGGACGACCCATTTTGAGCAAGTTGCACCGTGACCGCGTCCATAGGGCTTGTCTACACACAAGCAGGGATTTCCATTCCTTGGTCAATCTCAGACGACTAGCTAAGTGAGGGTTAGGTCCTAATCTGTCTGACATTGCACTTGCACACGAGATTACAGTAAGAAAAAGTAAGTATTAGATTTCTGCATTCCTTGCATCTTTTATTTTCATTTTTCTAAGTGAATTCTCTTCATCTCTTTATAGGAATGGCAACCATGAGAGGCAATAAGGGAAAGGAGGTAAGTGCTGAGGGGAGCCGTCCTGAGCTTGATCGCCAAGCTCGTCCTATTGCTGGAGAGAAAAGGAAGACCATATCCAAACACTTATATCTGGAAAACCTCCCCAGCAGACATGGTAAAAAGGTTAAGCATGGCTCGTCTCAAGTAGTTAAGCCTACTCCATCGTCCCAGCAGCCAACCAAAGTCTATGATGTCGACTCATCCACTCCTATTGAGTCTACTCCGTCCAAGACTCCACCGTCCAGAACTGTGCCCACCTCGTCTCAACCATCCCAAAGGGCCCCTTCAAACATTTTTGAAAATGAGGACTTGGCCTGGGAGCGCTTTAAGAACACTGTGACGGACGAGGATATAAACGTCTGCTACGACATGTCCCTCAAGGACTTCGAACACTCTGGTGTTCATGACCTTTTCAAGGTAATATTTTTTCTTCGTCTTGACCAAATGTACATTTTTCTTCTTTTTTTTTTTTTAACTTATATTTGTTGTTGACTTTTATAGGGCATGTCTAAGTTTATAGCAGCGTCCAGACAGGCCACTGGGTTAGACAAGACGAGGATCTTGCTAGAGACAAGGATACAGGAGTTGAAGGAAGAAGCTAGACAATGGGCTGAGGTGGCTGCTAAGACAACGAAAAAGGCGAAGGACCTTAAAGCTTTGGTTGAGGAGTTGAAGGCTAATGCTGCAGAGAAAGATGCTCGTCTTGAAGACTTGCAAAGAAAAAGCGACGAGCACAACATTCTCCTCTCCAAAGCCAAGGAAGATGCAGTGGCTGAATTCAAAGCATCTAAGCAATACACAGATGCTATGGACACCAACTATGCAGCAGGGTTTGAAGACTTCAGGATGGACGCTGCTGAGAAGTTTCCTGACGTGGACTTTAGCTCCATCGTGCTCAATTTGAACCTTGCCACCACTAGTTCTCTCCTTGGTCTCGACTCTGAGGACGCTAACATAGAGGACGATGCCATGACTCAGCCTCAGGACGACCCCAATTTAGATGCCTCAATTTAGAACATACCTTGATGACATAGTTTTTTTTTCTTTTAAATATATATGTAATTTGAGTACATTTAGTTTGTCCATGTTTAAGGACGAATTTTGATAAAACAGTTAAGGGTGTTTAGGACGTTTCTTGTCCGCCCTTGAAACAATCAAATGAATACTGTTTGTCTTATATGCATGGACGAGTGTTTATTTTCTATACTAGATTTCTCGTTTTACTCATCTACATTTCATACACAAACTCAAACCATTTTTATTGGAATTTCCACTTGAGTGTGATTTGTCCATGTGAGATGGTAACAAAAACTTCACTTGAAATGGTTAAGTAAAAGCATTACTCGTCCTTAGACTTGTCTATGCTTTTGTCTCGTCCGTGAAATGCCCCTTTTTTTTTTAAGTAGGTGATTTAAACAAGTTCAAAACACCCATGTTTTTCCTCGTCCATGGTATAGTTAGGTATTATATTTTACCTTGCCCCATTTTATGGATGAGCATGCCTTGGTTTTGCTTGTAATTTGATCTACACAGGCTTTATCTCGTCCTTTGCTTTGGACGAGCATGCTTTATCTCGTCCTTTGCTTTAGACGAGCATACCTCGACTTCACTTGGAAATCTTTGAGATTACATCTCTGCGTCCAGAGAATTTTCTCGTTTTGAGATTTTCAGCTGTTTACAAGTCAATATGAACAAAAAGCAGTACTTAAATCATGGATTCACACAACATTATGTACATTTCACAAATATTGTTCACAATACAGATATTGTTCATAGACGAGGCATGTTTTAAGAAACTAATGTCTACCTTAAAAGAAAAACAAACACAAGCCAAACCATAATTTTGTCCTTAACATAATAATAAGACAAATAAATAAACAAGTCTCTTATGTAGAATAGTTTTTTTATGTAGATAGACAGCCTCTAAACTCGTCCAAAGTTATGTTCATCTAAGCTTGCATTTTACTGATAGTACTTCCTCAAGTACTCCACATTCCAAGGATGCTCTAACTTCCTCCCATCAAGGGCTTCCAAGCAATAAGATCCTTGTCTTTTGCAGTTGACGACTCTGTAGGGGCCTTCCCAATTTGGTCCTAACTTCCCATGAGCTGGGTTCTTTGTTGCTAAGGAAACCCTTTTTAGGACAAGGTCTCCTACGCTGAAACGCCTTGCCTTCACCATTGCATCATACTGCCTAGCCATAAGGTTTTTGTACCTTGCCATCCTTTGTTCAGCGTCCACCCTTACCTCGTCTATGAGATCAAGGTTCAAACGGAGTTGCTCCTCGTTATCTTTGTCCTGATACGCCGCCACTCTATGATTAGCCATATGCACTTCTGCAGGTATGACTGCTTCTGTTCCATAGGCTAGCTTGAAAGGAGTTTCCCCTGTAGGAGTTCTTGCTGTCGTTCTATATGCCCACAGAACACCTGGTAACTCGTCTAGCCATACTCCTTTAGCCCCCTCAAGCCGAGTCTTGATTAATTTTAATAAGGATTGGTTTGCAACTTCTGCTTGGTCGTTAGCTTGTGGGTGGGCTGGTGAGGAGTAGTGATTTTGAATTTCGAAATGTATGCAAAATCTCTAAAAAGTGCATTGTTAAATTGTCATTCGTTGTCCGATACCAGCACCTTGGGTACTCCAAATCTGCACACAATATTCTTCCACACGAAGTTTTTGACATTCTGTTGTGTGATGTTAGCCAAGGATTTTACTTCTGCCCACTTGGTAAAATAATCAATACCAACCACGAGGAATTTCATTTGTCTTACACCCAGTGGAAATGGACCCAGAATGTCTAGTCCCCATTGTGCAGAAGGCCACGGGGCCATCATTGGAGTCAAATACTCTGATGGTTGCCTGGGGACATTGCTAAACCTTTGGCATTGATCGCAGACCTTGACGTAGGCCTTAGCGTCAGCTTGCATGTTTGGCCAATAATATCCTGCACGGACGATTTTGTGGACAAGCGACCTGACTCCTAAGTGATTACCACACGCTCCTTCATGAATTTCTCTTATTATGTAGTTTGCTTCGTCTGGGGCCAAACACTTGAGAAAAGGCTGGGAAAAACCTCTTTTATAAAGAATCTCATCCATAAGAACATACCTGGCCGCCCTTACCCTCAACTTTCTTGCTTCGTCCTTCTCTTCTGGGAGTCATCCGTCTTTTAGGTATGACACAATTCGAGCCATCCAATTTGCTCTATCTTCCACCTGTTGTACTTCTGGGATGTCTATACTTGGCATATACTGAATTTCATCAAATTCATCTACGGCTTCACTCGCTGAGACTTCTTTCGCCAAGGCATTAGCTTCTATGTTTTCCTCCCTTGGGATTTGGACGAAGCTAACTTCCTCAAACTTTTTCATAAGGCACATCACTCTGTTTAGATACTTCCTCATTCGTTCTTCCTTGGCTTCAAACATGCCATTCACTTGGCCTATGATTAATTGAGAATCTCCCAGGACGAGGAGTGACTCCGCTTCTACGGACTTGGCCAATTCCATCTCTTTGAGAAGAGCTTCATACTCAGCTTCATTATTAGTTGTCTGGTACTGCAAAAAAACTTTGTGTTTTAGTTTGTCCCTCTCTGGAGATTGTAAAACCACACATATTCCTCCTGCGTACTATGTAGATGAACCATCCACATAGACGACCCACTTAATATTTTCCTTCTCACCCACCTCGTCACAATTTAAGGTAAACTCTGCAATGAAATCTGCTAGAGCTTGAGTTTTTATGGCATGCCTCAGTTGATACTTTATGTCAAACTCACTGAGCTCGACAGCCCATTGGATCAAACATCCTACAGCCTCTAGTTTGTTCATTGTCTTCTTGAGTGGGTGATCTATCATGACGTTAATGACGTGAGCCTAAAAATAATGCCTTAGTTTTCTGGAGGCTGTTATCAGTGCAAAAGCCAATTTCTCCATCAACGGATATCGTCCTTCTGCTCCCCTCAGTGCTTTGCTAGTATAGTATACAGGTCTTTGTACCTTGTCTTCTTTCCTCACTAATGCTGAACTTACTGCGTGTGGGGTGACTGCCAAATATAAATACAACTCTTCTCCTTGCACGGACGGACTTAACAAAGGGGCTTTGGTGAGATATGTTTTCAAATCTTCAAAAGCTTTCTAACACTCGTCGGTCCATTCAAATGCTTTTTTAAGAACCTTAAAAAACGTCAGGCATTTTTCAGTAGCTTTAGAAACAAACCTGTTGAGGGCGGCGACTCGTCCGGTGAGGGACTGGACTTCTTTGACCCTACTCGGAGGCTTCATACTCAATATTGCTTGAATTTTGTCAGGGTTTGCTTCGATTCCTCTGTAGGAGACCATAAACCCCAAGAATTTTCCTGATGATACTCCAAAAGCACATTTGCTAGGGTTCAACTTCATGTGATACTGCCTTAGTGTTTCAAATGTTTCCTGCAAGTCGTCCAGATGCCTATCTTCATCCTGAGTTTTCACCAACATATCGTCTATATAGACTTTCATATTCTGCTCGATCTATGGATGAAACATATGATTGACCAATCATTGGTACATTGCTCCAGCATTTTTCAAACCAAAAGGCATCACATCATAACAAAATAATCCCTGACTAGTGACAAAGGACATCTTCTCTTGGTCGGCTTCGTCCATCCTAATCTAATTGTATCCAGAGAAAGCATCCAGGAAACTGAGCAATTTGTGGCCTGTAGTAGAATCTACCAGCTGATCAATGCGTGGTAACGGGTAACTATCCTTGGGACAAGCCTTGTTTAAGTCAGTGAAATCAACACACATTCTCCACTTGCCATTCGCCTTCTTGACCATGACTACGTTGGCCAAACAGTCAGGATAGTATACCTCTCGAATGAACTCCACCATAATTAACTTCTGAACTTCCTCCTTAACAGCATTGTCTCTCTCTGGGGCGAACACCCTCTTCTTTTGTCGTACTGGTTTGGAGGAAGGGCATACACTCAGACGATGGGTAATGACACTAGGATCTATACCCGGCATGTCTTTGTGACTCCATGCAAACACATCTTTGTTTCTTTTTAAAAAACAAATGAGATCTTTCTTGATCTTTGCTTCCAGATCTGCTCCAACCCTGGTACACCTCTCAGGGTTATTATCATCTAAAGGAATATCTTCCAACGCTTCAATGGGTTCTACCATAACTTTCTTTTCTTCAATATTCATTGCTTGAATTTGCTTGTCCGCAGCCAGCAAGGCTAGATAACACTCTCTTGCTATTAGTTGGTCTCCTTGTACTTGGCCTACCCCATGTTTAGTCGAAAACTTGACTAACAAGTAATAGGTAGATGTAACTGCCTTCCACCTATTTAGGGTTGGCCTCCCAATTATTGCATTGTAAGAGGATGAACAATCGACCACAAGGAAGTTCACCTCCTTGGTAACTTGCTGCGGATATGCCCTCACTGTCACTGGTAATGAAATACTGCCCACAGGTTGTATCTTCATTCCACCAAAACCCACTAGGGGGAGTTCACTTGTCGCAGCTGATCTCGTCCTAACCTCATCTGCTGAAAGGCTGGATAATACAAAATATTAGCCGAGCTTCCGTCATCTATCAACACCCTTCTGGTATTGTAGTCAGCAATAAGGAGAGTGATGACAATAGCATCGTCATGAGGATGGTGAATTATCTCTGCATCCTTATTCGTGAAGGTGATCACTTGCTCATCCGTAGTTCTCTCGCTCGGTAATCGTCCAAAGAGTTGAACGTTCTGTACTGCTTTCAAGTATGCTTTCTTTGACTTGGACTACTGTCCTGTAGGACTTCCCCCTAGGATGATTCTTATTTCTCCGAGCGGTGGTCGTGATGACTCCTCTACCTTCGCTTTCAATTTCTCATCCTTGTGGTCTTGTCCAAGGAAATTTTTCAACTTTTCTTGCCTGATGAGATTCTCAATCTGTTGCTTCAAATCAAAACATTCATCCGTATCATGCCCATGATCCCTATGGAAGCGACAATACTTATTCCTATTGCGCTTGTTGGGATCTCCCTTCATCTTCTCTAGCCACTTCAAAGAAGGCTCGTCCTTGATTTGCATTAGAACTTGCTCAAGTGGCACGTTTAAGGGGGTGTACTGTTGATTTCGCGCTGAAGGACCTGCTTTCTTTTCTCGATCCCTCTTATCTTCCGTCCGTCCCTTCTTAGGACGAGGGCCTTGCTCTGACTGACGCATTGGGTTGGCTTCAACTTTCTCAGGTCTCTTCCTCTTCTTGGCTATGATAGCATCCTCTACATTCATAAAGTTCTGGGCTGAATGAACTAGTTCAGCCATGGTTTGAGGCGCTTGTTCATATAACTTATGGATGAATAAATCAGAATGAACTCCATTATAAAATGCTGCCAGAAGGAGTTTATCATCCACCTCGTCCACCGTCAAGGCATCCCTGTTGAAACGCGTGATGAAGGACCGCAAACTTTCATTCTCCCCTTACTTTATGGTTAGCAAGCTAGACGAAGAACGTTTGTGCCTCTGCCCTCCAATAAAATTGTTAACAAACAACTTGCTTAACTCTTTGAAGGACGTCACTGTATTAGGAGGTATTTTGCTGAACCACACTCGTGCAAGTCCTTTGAGGGTAGTAGGAAAAGCTCTACACATTATTTCATCTGGAACTCCTTGAAGATGCATAGTAGTTTTAAAGGTGGCAATATGGTCAAAAGGATCTCGCGTCCCGTCATACGAATCTAAAGGAGGCATCTTGAACTTAGGTGGCAAAGAATGAGCATTGATGGACGCCAGAAAGAGGGAATCAGTTCTGTGAACTAAGTCTTCCACAGGGTTTGTTTTCCTCATGTTTTCCCTCATCTCGTCCATGACCCTTCTCATTTGATCCATTTCCCTTTCCAAATGAGGTACCCTCCGTGAAGCGGTACCTTTTGACTGATTTTCAGTTTCAACATTCCTTTCCTCTTCTTGACTTTGGGCCCGTTCTTCGGCATTCCATTCGTGAGGCTGCTTCCTTAACTCAAGTTGTCTAACCAACTCTTGGTTCTGATGAGTTAACTCTGCCATAGCAGCGGCCATGGATTGCATATGTTGGAATGAAGATGGTTGCATGGTGGGTGCTGACTGACGGTCACAGTGAAGGCTACTAAATGCGTCCCTGCTTTGTTGAGGGCCTGGACTCGTAGCCCTAGATCTTGTCCAAACCATTTCAACCCTTTATTGGAGAAAAAAATTACAAAACTTAATAAACTAAGTTCAAAAGACAACAAATTTCTTACTTTCCTACAGACGGCGCCAACTGATAAGTCCTTAGAAATCAGTGGGCTGAAAAGTCTTTAGATGCTGTTGATCTTGAAGAATGAGTCCTGGAAAACCAAAGAAAATCATAGAAGACCGGTGGAAGCCAGTCTTGAATCCTTCGATGGTAAAGTTAGTGGATTGAAGTAGAAAAAAGAGCACTTCAAAGACTTCACCAATTTTTATCTAGAATCCCAAAAAAAGTCCCCATGCCTCTACGTAGAAAGGTCTTTATATAGTATTAGAAATCAGTTATTTCTCCTATCGTCGTAGAGTTTGGAGGATTTAGAGGGTAACTTCCATAACTGTCATAGGAGTCACTTCATCGGGACCTGTGTTCTAATTCAAACAATATGACTCTTCAACATGACTCTTGGCTTTTGGAAGAGTGTTGGAAGTGTAACTCTTGGTGAACCTCACTCGTCCATCATTAAGGAAGGACGAGGTTCACTGCTTGTACGTCCTTCATTGGACGAGTGAATGAAGGACGAATGTAAGAGGACGGTAAAGGAAGGACAAGTGTACCAACCCTTCGTTCTCCACTTTGTACATCTATATGGATGGCCATATGGACGAGTAATTAAATTGGTGTTTTTCTTGCACCATCATCTATAACTCAGGATTAAATAGAGTACTTTGTTGTAATTGGGGATTTAATCCAGTCTTGATCTTTTCTGTTCCTATGTAATTGGTAAGTTATTTTTAAAAATAATATCTCAATACAAGTGGAATCCTTTATTTCTCTAGCCTTTTCTCTCTCTCTCTCTCTCTCTCACACACACACACACACACATACACATGTAAATATCTACATGAGAGATGGATTTGAAATTTCATAGCTAAATCATGAAGAAAAAGCATTTAAAATAGTAAAAAAAATGAATATGAGCTTTAGCCCAAATTCAATTATCTCCTCATAAAAGTAGGGGTTAAAGACCTTTTGGTTATGTGTGTTGTGGCAAGGCATGCACATGCAACCCAACTCTACTAATTATTTGTTTACATACACAAAATACCATATTATACGTAGCATACAATGTCATCATATCTTAGTAAATTCAATCGAAAAATAATCATGCAATGCATACCCTAATCATGAACATATTCAAAAAAACAATCCTTATTAGCACAATCACAATAGATATTTAAAAATAGGGCAAAATTGATCATCTCATGTATAAATCACACAAATACAAATACAACAACTCAAATAGACACAACACACTCACACATCACATAGATACAAGCCCTATCAACTCAGATTGAGAACCAGCACACACACGTATACATCATAAAAATAAGACCTACTAATCTCAGCCTAAGCAAAACAGACATACCTCAAGATGCAAAAATGCTTTTCTCCAACCTAAAATCTTGTAAATTGGTCAAGTCTTACAATCATGCTTGATTTGTGTTGGAAATTTACTCGGGTTTCAATTTATTGGTCTGATGGTCGATTCTCATATGCAGGAAATTTAGTTATTTTAATTCTTTTAAGTCAGCTTTACACAGTGAGTAGACCTAGAATTCATATATTGTACACTAGTGCCATTTTGCCCAAGATAACCCTTAATTTAGAGTGGACATCTGTCATCACATCAATTCTCAAACTATGGGATTAATTCCAAGAAAAATTAGGATGAAAAGTAAAATTTGCATGAAATTTTACTATTGGTTATGAAAACCCAGATTGTGTTCCAAAAGGAAGAAAAGTAATTCCAAGTTTCTAACCAAGCCTTACAAGCGATGAACAGAGTCTTATGCACAGAAACAAAAAATTATTCTAACTAAAGCCACTTCAATATAACCTTACAGAGGAAACCAAAATCACTATAACTGGTTTCAATGGTGGAAACTCAAAACTGTGAAAATGCACATTACTTATCAAAAAAAAAAAAAAAAATCACTATAACTGAAAATCATGGTTAACATGCAACATATAAACACTACAGATTCCACAAAGGCAAAAGAATTATACCCAAAAAACCGAAATTGAAAAAAGGAGTACCTTTCGCACGGTGGGCTATGATCAGAGCAACAATGGCCTACGATTGCTTAAGAGTGAGTGAGTGAGTTTCAAAGGGCAGACTGAAGGTTGAGTGAGTTTGAGAGGGCGGAGCAAAGGTTGAGCGAGTGAGGGTTTGGCTAAGAGTGTTTCATGTCTTCACCGGGCTACGATCAGAGAAACAATGGGCTACAAATGCTTGAGAGTGAGTGAGTTTTAGAGGGCGGACCGAAGGTTGAGTGAGTTTGAGAGGGCGTAGCGAAGGTTGAGCGAGTGAGGGTTTGATTGAAAGTGTTTCGTGTGTTCACCGGGCTACGATCAGAGCAACAATAGGCTACAAATGCTTGAGAGTGAGTGAGTGAGTTTGAGAGGGTGGAGAAAAGTTTGATCGTGTGTTTGAAATTTGAGAGTATTTGAACAGAGCGTTTGAATGTGTTTTATGTTCTGCAGATTTTGAGTTTCTAAAACTCACTTTCAACGTGGCTCCACATGGCAATTTTCTCCAGCTAAGATAGCCCAAAAACTGAACACGATTTTTAAAAACTCGAGTTCTAATATAAAATCTCGAGTTTTAGAAACTCGAGATGTTAGTTTCACACTTTCTTTCGAAACCGGCCAACTAACAAAATGGTTAGAAATCCACTGTTATTTGGAAAGGGTGTTCGATGAATGAGTGAAGATTGAAGAAAGAAAAAAGAAAGAAAGAGATAAGAAAGAAAAGAAGAAAGTGGGGGTAGGTGGGGATGTAGGTGGGAAAGGGGGGGCACGTGAGAAGCTGAAGGAAAAACTTTTTTTATTTTTTAGGGGGGTTGTTACATATAGCAGCATTTTTAAAAACACGGCTGTAAAATGTCACTATAGGCCCCCTTAAAATTGTGTTTTTATATGGCAGGAGCTATAGCTGCGTTTTTAAAAAACGCAGCTATAGGTCGACCTTAAAAAAAATTTATTTGACTGGACCTCTTTTAAAAAACACAGGTATAGTTTGAGGCTTTAGCCGCGTTTTTTGAAAAACGCCGCTATAGATTAAGGCTCTAGCCACATTTTTAAGAAACGCAGCTATAGGTTAGCTATAGCTGCGTTTTTTGTAGTGACTATACATACAGGTCTGTTTTCATGCATAGCATGTCCGGTTTACAACTAGTTATTACAAAAACTAGGCAAAAAAAAGAAGTCCATGTAATAAGGCTACAGAATCCATGGAATAATAACTAGGCAAACAAAAAAGGTCCATGTAATAAGGCTACAAAATCCATCTCATTCCAAATTACAATAACTTGTTTTACATTCAACAATTGAAATCACAGGCATGTCGCATAATTGACAAATAATACAAAGTTTTGAGGGGAATTCACAAAAGCCTAATTTAGGCAAACCATAATTAATACAGATATCCAAAAAGCTTTAAAGACCAATTAAGCTAGCAAGCAGCAGAATAGATAGACGGACTTCACTTATAATAGGAAGGGAGAAGAATGAATGGGAGTTGGCCAACTAGGGAGCACAAAGTCGAAGACATTGAAGAGGGCGTGAGGGCAATCGTCTGGGAGATTGCGAACCACTTCCAGTGTGTTTCTTCGCAAGTTGCATGATACCACCTTAGAATTAATCCTCAAATAAAAGATATCCCGGTCATTTGGATGACATGCTAGGATTAACAAATCAGGACTTTTCTTGATAACGTTTGTGAGCCAAGGAGACCTTTCCGAAACCATTTGATTAAGACACAGTTGGTGCTCTAAGCACCATTTGCCTCCTTCTCCTCCTTCATCTTCATCACAGTTATTGAGGTCCCAAACGCTTAAAACATTATAATAGAAGTTGCCATAAGTGAAGTATGAAAGCTGGGACATCCTCAAGGCACCATTACATACTCCAAGGTTTTGAAAACCGAATCTAGGGTTCCATTCTAGGGGCATCTGAAAGCATCGACAGCATCCACTGTTGTAAGGAGCCCAACAAGGAATTCTCCACCACACCAAAAAAGCAAGCCATTATAAGGAACAGCTTGGAAGCTGAAGATCGCTGATACAACTCTGTGTGGGGCTGGGCACAGCACCATATAGGCCCTCCATTTACTTGTGTCGGATGAGAATATTTGCACCTTGAATTCCATTGGAATGTACTCAAATTCAGGAATGAACATCACCTTAAAACTAAGCTGCTGCTGCTGCTTATGATGAAGAGTATCATAGTTACATATTAACCCAACCCGAGGCCATACTGAGTCGATGCAAGTGTAATGGTCAGGAAGTGGAGGAAGGGCGTTCCATTGCCCAGTAATAGGATTAACGACATAGTAAACGCCAGGATTATCATAACCAGCAACAATTGCGCAGCATAAGAGCAAGTCATGACACGAAGCTCGAATGCTGACATCTACGTATTGTGGATATATTGGTGGAATGTAAGGCAGAGATTTAAAATAAGGTTCCTCCTCCAATGGCAAGAGGTTATTTTTGTTCTTTGCCCACGGAGCATGATTCTAGAGAAGCAAGGTAAAGGGGCAATGATGATGATCCACTATTGACCTGTTAACAAAGTAGCGAGCGAAAGAAGGATCTGAGACAACAGAGCACCATTCCTTTGATACAGACCTGCATCGCATTGCGGATTTGAAATCCAGCCGATGCAGTATTTCTAACACTAGAGATTCTGGGAGATCGTCAATGGTTGTCGCAATCCTCGTCCTCGTCCTCTTTCGCTTCGGAATTGTTCTTCTGTCATCCGAATCCTCGACAACAGTGATCGTCGTCTTTGGCTTCTGAATGCTACTGACATCAGAATCCTGGTATGAGAGATGAGAAACTAGCATCCGACTACTCCTTCTGCTATGATGTTTTTTTACATTCCTTCTCTCCATCGTTAGATCGTATCTCTCTTCTGGCCGCTTTACAAACAAAAGCAAATTACAATTTTGTAGAGGTTGTCATCCTCATATGTATATATAACCAACACCACCGACTATTACCTAAAACAAAAACAAAAATCAACACCACCGACGTATCCGTGTCGGTTACTAAATATTAAAAAAAAAATTTAAGGAAATCGTCACCGTCGATTAGCGCCTAGAGAGAACTCAGTGTTGACGGTGTACTATAGGATAGGCGGCGGTAGCAGTCTTGGAGTCTTGGAACATTGATAGCTCTGTAGGGGATGGGTTTTAGGGTTTAGGGATTTTTTTTTTTTTTTTTTTCAATCGATAATTAATTTCCTTGAGATTCCTGTAGTGACAGATTTGGGCCGTTTGGCCCACTGGTAACAAAAAATCATATATAGTTTAATACAAGGGAGTTGCCACTTTCTTTAAATAATAGGTCATAGATGCAATTTATACAATTAGATATTTCATAAAATTTTTCTTAGTTGTTTTGTACTTTTTCAACAATGAATAGCTTCAATTTGATTTATTAAAATTGTAAAAGCTCTATATTCATTTTATATTTGGAAAACTTTTAGAGCTTATATATTTTATTTATTTATTTTTCACAGTTTAAGATGACATAAGTAACAAATGAAAAGAAACTTTTCATATAAGTAATAAATGAAAAGGAAGAGCTTAATCGAAAACTAAAAAACCCTAACCCCTAGAAAACAAACATGTAAACCAAAAACTCACAAACCTTACGCAAATCAAAAGTCTTTAATTAGTAGAAAAGACGTAAACAAAAAAACAAAAAAAAAAAAAAACAAACAAACAAATTTTAGTACATGAAAGAAACACTTTTTTTTTTTTTTTGGTATCTATAATTTGTAGGTTTTGAATCTTTTGATTCTTAAATTTCTTGTCATTTTGGATGTTTTAACATCTATATTTTTGAGTTCTTTTTTCTTTTTCTTTTTTTGGCAATATTTGAAACTATTTGGCAAATTTCAACAATTATATATATATATATATTTCAATAATTTCTAGGCAGTGAATTTTTTTATTCTCTAATGTTTTTGGCATTTCAAAAGTTTGAATGTTTGAAGGTCTAAATTTTTTAGGTTTGTTTTTTCTTTGAAATATTTAAAAACATCTGACAGATTTTTGCAAACCCATTGTACATTAAACAATGGGTTTTTTTTATTATCAAACTATAACATAAAAAACTGGAGTAATTTTCATAATGGTATAGTTTCATAATCAATTTAAGGTTTTAAAATTTTATTTTAGTTTACTATACAAACAGCTTTGCTCCCATGCGTACCACGGCCGGTTTACGACTAGTTTTCACAATAACTAGGCAAACCAAAGAAGTCCATGTAATAGGGCTATAAAATCCATCTCATTCCAAATTACAATAACTTGTTTGACATTCAACAATTGATATCACTGGCATGAGGCATAATTTTTTTTTATTAGTAGAGAAACAAGGCAACCACTATGCATAATATATATATATATATATATATTGAAGTTTGTTCTTACTAGAGAAACAAAGCTACCACTATCCATAAAAAAATAGATTGTGTAAGTTTGAAAATTAGTATAACAAATACACGTTGCTAGGTTAAAAGTTTTGAGGGGAATTCACAAAAGCCTAATTTAGGCAAACCATAATACAGAAACCTAAAAAGCTTTAAAGACCCAAGTTAGCAAGCAGCAGAATAGATAGGACTCTTCCTCATTGCAATCCGAGACAACCATCAGCAATGGGGCTAGCTTCTCTTTTCGAGTACCACTCTTCTCTTATTATATAAGGTTGCACAGCTATTCTGTAGATAGCATTGTCTACTCCTCAGCTGACAGAAGGAACCTAATTACTCAACTGGTCCCTGTCTTCTTTTAAAGAGCGCTAATGACTAAGAATGGTTTTATTGACTAGAAAGTGGCAGTGGTAACTCCTGTGCCATTCATAGCTGTAACGACTACAACCGATGTTAGGAAAAGATTCTATCTGACAGGCACAGGCACACTGGAGTTTTAAGCTTCTCCACTAATGGTTGATTTGACGGGTAGATTGAATCTGGTCAGACAAAAGGACTGTTGAAGATGGAATCAGGCATGTAAGACAGACATATAGATTAGGCTCACAGGCCTAAGAGAGGAGTGGTACTCGAAAAGAAGGGAGAAGACCCAAGGTAGCAAGCAGCAGAATAGATAGGCGGCCTTCACTAACAGGAAGGGAGAAGAATGAATTAGAGTTGGCCAACAAGGGAGCACAAAGTTGAAGACATTGTAGCTAGGGTGATGATCTGGAAAATCGCGAACCACTTCCAGTGTTTTTCTCCGCAAGTTGCATAATACAACCTTAAAACCAATCACCATATACATGATATCCCGGTCATTTGAATGATAGGCTTGGACTAGCAAATAAGGATTTTACTTCATAACGTATTTTGATTTTTGAGAGCCAAGGAGATTTTTCAGAAACAATTTGGTTAAAATACAATTGGTGCTCTAAGTACCATTTGCCTCCTCCTCTTTCATCTTTATCACAGTCATTGAGCTCCCAAACGTGTAAAACATGATCAGAGAAGTTGTCACAAGGGAAGCGTGAAATCTGGAATATAACCTGTAATAGGATTAATGACACAGTAAACGGTACCCCTATTATAACCAGCAACAACTGTACACGTAGCATAAGTACAAGTCATGACATGAAGCTTGAATGTTGACCGCATTTACGTATTGTTGATATATTGGTGGAGTATGAGGCAGAGATTAATAATAAAGTTCCTCCTCCAATAGCAAGAGGAAATGTCCGTTCTTCGGCCATATATCATTTCTCTAATGGTAAGTAGATTCACACGATGTATGATAATAAATAATTATTTTGTAATTATGATATAATTTATAGTTTCCTTTTTTGAAAATTTGTGAAGATAATTTGTTCTCTTTAAAAAATTAAATCATTTCTAAAATTATTTTTTCATCTTTCTGTCTCTATCAATACATCATTATTCTATTTTGAGTGTGTTTCATTAGTATTATTATTCCTTTATGGTGTGGTTGTTTTTTTGGGTAAAACTAAATTTTTTAAGTTTTATATAAATAATTCAAAATTTTCATTCTCTTAGAGGAAATTATCATAATAATCAAATCTCATAACAAAATTACACTTAATGTTACTCAAATAATTGATAAACACATTCAAATGCATAATCATGATTATAATATATATATATATATATATATCAAATTTTCATTTCCAAAATAACTAAGTATCAATTTAAATAAAAATCAAACTAAAGCAATAAGAGGGATAGGGACCACTAGTGATGGAAAAATAAAAAATACAACACCAGAACAGTATTAACCTAAAATAGAGTTTTAAAAATCATAACAATTCATCAACCAAAAGTAGAATTGCTTGAAAAAATAAAATAAAATAATAAAAAATCAAGAGAGGGAAAGAGAGAGTAATTACTTTTTCAAGAGAGAATAATAAAAAATTTATAGAAAATAAGATGAGAAGAAAAAGAGTAAAAAATATATATATATATTAATAAATACCAAATTATTCAAGTCGTGCTATGTAATAAAATAACATTATATTCTATATATTATTTTTATAATGCAATAGGAATAACTCTACACTGGTAGATATAATTTTTGAAAAAGTACAACCAAATACATATGATCAAGGTTTCAACTTGCATTCCAACAGCAAGAACAAAATATTGGGGAAAAAAAAAACATTCAAGACTTGGAAAGTATTAAATACATTGTGATACCAACCTGGTATTGATAGCGAGTTGAACATTATATATGATTCAGATCCTCTAGATTTTCTAGGGTACTCTATCAACAGATTTTCTTAAATTTTAATCACTCTTTACTGATTTAATGGTCTAATTTTTGTCATATCAACATTTCATTAATAATATTCTTAAAATAATAAAATAATTTTGAAAAGAAAATAATTAAGATTATTGTTAGTGGAATGCTAACATGACAGATTCTAGACCATTAAATTATTAAAAAATTATTAGAATTTAAAAAAAATTATATGGTAAAATACCCTAGGAAGTCTAAAAGATTTGAATCCATATATAGCTTGCCACGTTACTTAAAATCCAAAAGACCATTTAAAATTTCAACTGGGAATAGAAATTGCGCGCAGTCTCCAACCTTAGATTATACTTTTTGTCCAAATTATTAGCGCCTTCGTATGTACAAGGTGAACTTTCGTATCTTGAGAACAATCCAGATGAGAAGGCGAACTGTGTGAATCAGAAGAACGATACCAACCACAGCTATCAAACTTAACAGAACATAATTTGGTAGGATGAACTTCGGGTCAGATGCATAGTAATCAAAAAAATAAAGTTGATTAGGTGTCAGCAGGATGAATGCACAAAGGCTAGGAAAGTGAGAGTGATACACATGGAAAATGTCAAAAGCCCCATGCAAAGCTTATTCCTAAGAGGAAATCCACTAATAAGCAAAAAGGTGACACACAAAGATGCAGTAAAAGAGACAGTATTGCAAGTCAAGAAAGCTGAGTACCGGTACTGATCAGCATTACAGGCGAAGACTGAGGTTCCGGCTGGACGTGTAATATTATATTCATTTCCAATACTTAAGGGTTCATTTGTTTGCCAAACTCCACCTGGGGGATTGAGATATAGGTTGGAAAGTTATAGTTGTGATAACAGTAGCCACCACCATTAACGAACCACGCATCTCTAGATCTCCTAACCAATCACCCTGATAGCTCAAGTATTTTAACCATCTCAACCATATGTTCTTGCTTGGCTGCACTGGTTTTGTTGGTTCATGGTGACCAACAAAAACTGCTAATGGTGGTTGAAGATTAGTTAGGTTCCTTGCTCTTTCAATCCCAGCGTCTAAAAAATGTTTCGAATGGTGACATTTTTCAAGTTTTCTGGATAGTGATCTAAGACTTCGAAGGCTGTAAAACCCATCTGGTTCAATGAATATGCTCCATCTTTCACTCTAGACACTGAAAGCAAGTATAACTATCTGCAAAAATTTATAGCATTATAGTTTTGAGCAATATTTTTTTTAAGAAATTATATATAAGTAGGTGCAAAGAAAAAAAAAACCTACCTCTGTTAGCTTTAGCATCACATCTAAATGCAAGATAGTATTGCCACCATCATGGTCTTTGGAATTGAGAAAATCCCCTTCGTCACTCAAAGATTCCACCAGCAATTTAAGAGCCTCTATTTGGT
The DNA here is from genome assembly GCA_030445155.1 of Quercus variabilis. NCBI lineage: Eukaryota > Viridiplantae > Streptophyta > Magnoliopsida > Fagales > Fagaceae > Quercus > Quercus variabilis. Next base: position 9,066,491 of record CP129449.1, read on the forward strand.
TGTATTGAACACGTGCAAAACAGTCTCACCCCCATCAAGCACAATTTGAGATAAGTCAGGCTGCGCAGTGATCAACTCCCTCACAACATCAATTCGTCCCCTCATGACTGCATAGTGGAGAGGAATTCTCTCATCTTGATCACGAATTAAGCATGCATTGTTGTTTGCACGTAATAATAAATGGACAATCTCAATGTGGCCCTCAGCAGAAGCCATGTGAAGGGGGCAACGTTTATGGGAGTCCAACTCGATAGCAAGTTGGGGTTTTAGAAGTAGAAGAGCTCTACTGAAATCAAGGTGACCAACTAAAGTAGATATGTGTAATGGAGCTTCACTCATAGGGAAATTTTGTTAAGGATGTTTGGCTCTTTATGGATCAACCTAGATAATGTGGTTGTACATCCGCTCATGGATGCGTTGTAGAGCTCTATTATAGCATCTTCTTCATGCCTTATTTCCATTCTCTGTGGGGAAAGGGGGATTGTTAGGTTTCGTATTGTATGATTGTATCTGACATTCCAAAATAGAAGCATATATATATATATATATAGATGAATGTAGTTCACAGATCAATATTATTATCTATTGCTTAGGACATTTCTTTTATCGTTCAACTGTTCAAGCAAATTGACAAAGCAGACATTAATGAAATTTCTACTGAATTTCCTGGTAACGTAGGAAAACAAAAGTTGTGGATTATATATATTTACATTGCCAACGAATATGAGAAAGACTAGATGAATTGTTTATTTGCTTCCGATGACGACAATCACATATGTTTTCTTGTTACCAGCTAGTAGGGCCAGCTCTGTACTCTAAGGTGAATGAGTCATTCCCCTAAAACCTCCAAATTCTAACCAATAGATCTAGAGTTATTTCTTATATTATAGTAGTATTAATTAAATTCAAATATTAGTCAATAAATAAAATAATATTTTTTATCAAATAGAAAACAAGAAAATAAAAATAAAGAAAAAGAGAAATGCTACATCCATAACATATTTCGCAATCTTAAATGTCAGGTTGTTACTGGCTATTATTGGTAGGGGAAAAAAAAAGTAATTTCAATAGTAATCGAGTTCAAATCAAAACTAATAATAACTTAACATCTTAAATTTATTATGAAAATGTTGTGAATGTAGCACTTTTAAAAATAAAATAAAAAAGCAATACACAAAAAAAATGATGAAATTAATGTCCCTTGATGTTATTCTAGATAGTAACCGAGTAGAGAAAAGAGAGAACCATTGATTAAACTAGATGTCACGAGATATGTGATGGCCATGGAAATTAGAGTTTAAAAAACTACATATTGTGAATATATATATATATATATATATATATATATATATATATATTCTCTTCCAAGCAAGAAAGTTATTACCACATATTATGAAAAAAAAAATTGGAAGATAACTCTATTACTTAACACCCTTAAAGGCATAGCCTAGTAATTGGAGGCTTGTGATTAACTATAATCTCAAATATCCTGAGTTCAATCATCACTAAAAGTTTTTTGAATTACCAGATACACAATTATGGCAAGTGAGTCGTAGCTTTCTCCCCAAAGGTCTACCAAAGGTGGATCTAAGGACCCTACCTTAGCGCAATTCCACATCATAAAAAAAAAAAAAAAAAAATGATAAACTATTTTAGTAGACTTAAAGAAATTTATTCTTCTATACAAGGAAAATTTTCATTTTTTTTGTTAAGTTTATGTATTTGAATTTCCGTTTTGTTTTCTTCTCACTAATTATGATATTGATTTTTTAAGACTCCATAGCTATATAGTTAGTGTTTTTCTTTTCTTAAGACTCCACAGTTGATATCTAGACTTCGTACAATATGTTGAGACACCATAGGTTTGCATCTAATAATCTCATATAATCACTCATTCTTGAGAGTGCTCTTAATTAAACTTACGTGCTGCAATTTCACTTTGGGTTGTACTAATAAAGTCGTTGTCTTCTAGACTTTTGACATAGTTAGTTCTTCCTATTTGTATCCTTAACTATTGAAGCTTATTTCATTCGAAAAGGGTATAGGCGGCTAACAAGCCTTACTAGAGACACAAACATTGAGAAATAATAGGGTTTGGTGTTTTTGCACTTGGTTGATATATATATATATATATATATATTTATATTATTGATTTGAGGTATGGGCTTGAATACCACTTACACACAAAAAATAATAATAATAATAATAATAATTAATTAATTAATTTTTTGATATGTTGATAATTATGAAGTTTATGTTGAGATAGTGATCCCAACATTTTGAGATTGGGACAAAATTTAATTTAAAATTAATTTATATTTTCCCACTATATATGAATTTACTATGACATTTTTTTACATATTGAGATATATGAATTTACAATGGGGCGTGGTAGTATATGACAATTCTTTAACATACAAGCAATTGAGGAAATTTTGTACTGAGCCTCCCCATTAGCGAAACTTCTATTATCATATGAAAATTTGTGGGCTAGAAAATATAACTGCGTGCTATTGGAAATGAATAATTTTTATCTAAGTTAATTTGATTTACTTTATGATTTAGATTAAATATTATAAATCTAAAGATGTATCTTATATAATTTAAAATTTAAAATGATGTGAATCATGAACATTTTGTAAAATTATTAGATTTAAGAAATAAAATCTTAATTGTAAAATGAAATGCCTCCATTTAGAGTGAAACATGTCCACAATTAGTGGAGGTTGAATGACTTTTAAATTTGATCGGATTATTTGCCTACATATAATATAGGAGAGACTTGATGGATTGTTTACTTGCTTCCCAAGTTCCCATGAAGTTCAGTATATTCAAGTGATTGAATGTCAACTGAATCAGATTAACAAATAAAGAAACCATCCAGTCTTTCCCATGTTTAGGGCAAAGAAACCATGTAAAATATTATCAAATCTTAAAACTTGTGGTCCAACCTCCACTAGTTGTCAACACCACTGGGTTTATAACCCACAACTTCATTAACACAGGTGTCATTAAATATATGCTTGCATTTTGGATCATACACAACACAGCCCCACAAAGAAAATGGAAATAAGGCACGTAGAAGATGATATAACACAACTCTATAATGCATCAGTGAATGGGGGTGTAAAACAACATTGTATACTTTAATCCATAAATAAAATAATATCTGAAAATGAAATTGGAAAATGGCCTACAAAAGAATTTTCCTTTGTTCGTTTTTCTAACGTCAGTTCTCATCACCTATCAACTTCTCACTCTCTGAAATATGGGATTAAACATCATGGGAGAGTTTAATTAAGAGCACTCGCATGAATAGGAACCTTGGTGTTTACTAGTCCTGACAGACCAAGCCAGTTATAGCAATGTTAATGTTCCCTTCCATTGCTGTCAAAAATTTAACTTAGAATTCGGTGGAGGTGAATATTATATTGGGTCCTTCCTTCCATCACCAAAAAAATATAACAATGTAAATGACATTGAAAATAGCCAAGCAAGTTGACACAACAAATAGCCTTTATTATTGATAACGTAATTTTGTTACGCAGCATTTGAGATACTGTACATGCCATATAAAATTATAACATCAAATTTTTTTTTTTCCTGATTTTGAACACTACATTATACCGTACCTTGTGCCCGTCAAACTTTGCACATTCACAAGTCAATTGTGTCACACTGAACTCTTCAATCCAACAAATTTATTCCCTCCAATACTGCATAAGCTCAAACCACTGTCTCAGTAAGTCAGAAAGAGTTCTAGGAAGTGCTTCAATGTTCCTTAGCACAATGTAATATGGGAAGGGAAAGGAATCCATATACTTTGAAAATTTAATGCTTCCACCCTCAAAGGATGCTTCCATGAGGTCCATGATCGACTCTTGCGGACTATCTAGAAGTAGAAATGCAACCATACGCTTCCGACTCAAAGCATCTCTAACACAGCGCTTCAAGTTTTCCTTCTCATGGAACCGACCATCTGCAATGATCAAGACAAGCTGTTGTAATGGGTTCTGTCCAGATGGAAGTCGTGCCTTTGCCACAGCTACATCCAACATGTTGTTCAAATATGTCAACAGATCAACCACCGGTTCATCCGCAATGGTATTCTCTTGTTTGAATGTCAAGCTGGAGATCATCTTGATCCCTGCCTCTCCAGTAAACGACTGATCAAAATCATGCAGTAACCTAATGTTCCCCTTCTTTCCAAAGCTTGTAACAGCCAAGTTTCCCATTTCCAGTTGAGACATGGCACGACAAACAGTTACTAGAGCCTCAATGGCAACATCACCACAGCAACTCTCAGACATGCTACGGGAATCATCCACAGCAATAACAACTTGATAATCACGTTTGTTAGGTCGGGTCCGCCTCAGCCATATCTTATCTTTCCTGTAATGACTTGCAATGTATGGAATTACCTTCTTCATGTTAATACGCTTCCCAGTTTTATAATCCCCTTGGAGCTTGCTGGCAAGAGTGGGCTCTAACACAAGACGCAATTGTTCTGCCAATTCCTGGGATAACCTTGTCGTCTGCAGTTCATATCTCCACCAAAGAGCAGTAGCATTATTGTTCACATCATTGGAAACTTCCTCAGGATCTTGGGCCTTTCCCAGCTCATCATCAACAGAAAGTTTGCTGAATTGATGTATGCCTTCGCTTAAGTAAGACTTCTTAACAGAGACCAAACTCTCTGAAAGGCTTCCAGGATTATCATCATCAAGACTTTGAACCTCTTCAGATCCCTCGTTAGGTGACTTCTCCAAATCTGTGAGCTGCATATGCTCTTCAATCTTACTTCTTTGGATTGACGCAGAGCTCTTGAGAGGGGGTGCTTCAGGATTTTGCTTCTCAATCTCCATATCAGCAAGGTCATCCCTATGCACTGTAAGACTATCTTCATCCGGCTTATTTCCATTGACATTTCTGTCAACCTGCTCAGATGTTGCAGGTCCCAAGGCCTGTGCTGTCCCTTTCTCAAATTCAGAAACAAATCCATATTCATCTTCATTTGCATCCTCAATCTCACCTTGTGACTCTCTATTGTCTGCCTGAAGATCAACAGACACTTTGACTCTTTCTTTCCACTCTTCAAGTGCATCCCCAACATTCCGGTAAGGATTAGTTTGGGTTTTTTGAGTAGATGAAGGTTCATGTTGAGGGAACTGACTTTTTGGTTGATTGTCAGTGAATCTCCCACTATTTGATGAGTCAGCAACCTCAATATCCATTTCAGTAGTATTAGTGGAAGGTAAGCCCTTTAAAGGAGCAAAGTCATTTTGAGCATCATTGTCGCTAGACCAGTTTGATTGTGGTGCTATATTTCTTGAATCTGGTGCCTGAGAGTCACCTTTTGGTTGTGTTGCAGATTCTGCATTGGGCACATGATCAGAAATAAGATCAGAAATTCCTGGCTTGAACATATCATTACTTGGTTTGGTTAAATTCTTCTCAACATTCTCTTCATGATCTCTACCAGGATCATCCCTTTCAGGACTTCCACCCACTTGTTCTGCCTCTGCCTCTCCCATAGTTTCATCTGTTGCATTTGTATTTTCTTCCTCGTGGTTTCCCTTCTCATCAGACTCCTCATTCTCCACAGGATCTGCGCCCTCCACAGAATCTGCAACCTCCTTTTCATCTGTGTCCATATCTTCATCAGAACACTGATTTGACTCATCAGGATTTAACCCTGTGGGATCAGCAAATGCTTCTTCTTTGTCCAGTTTCATGTCTTCTATGTTCTCTCTGTCAGCAAGATTGTCCTCACTTCCAACCTCATCATCTTGTTTGTCAAGTTCATCAGAATTAAGCTCTCCAGGTTCATCAGCATTAAGCTCTCCAGGTTCATCAGTAGTAGCAGCACTATCTTCCTTGGCCCTAAGCTCCCTAGAGCTTGTATCTCTATCCCTAACAGAAGACCCTGATTCATACTTCTCATTTGAATTACTGGGTGGTTCATCTTCATCCTTATCCCAAAGTTTCTCATCAACTGCTTCACTGTTAGCACCGGTTTCCCCCATTGCAGACTCTAACTGCTCATCCTCACTATCATCATCATTGTTATCTTCTGCAGAGTCCTCACTAACGCTCTGTGCATCGGCTGCAAAATCCTGTTCCATCTCAATCCCCTTCTCATTCTTATTCGGGACTTCATTTGAGGCATCTTGCTCTTCACCTGGCTGTAGAAACATTTAATGGAAAAGAATGAGACAGTCAAAGCATTAATGAAATAGAAAGAAAAAGGCATTAATATCAAGTTATGCAAACTCAAATATGTTTCAATGCTGTACCTTATCCAATGCCCCAATCAGCTGATCTTCATCGGTTATCTGATCACTGACATCATTCATTCCAGCACCTTCTCCCATACCAGTTCCATTTGCATCTTCAGATCTATCACGAGTACCATCATCCACCTGATCTTCAGCAGAGATGCCAAATCCTTTTGAAAATAAAGAAGCAAAAACACTTGCAAGCACATGGGTCACCATAGAAACCTGCATGGAAAAATACAGATTTTAGTTATTGTATTTCATAAATTTAAAGTTTGCTTCCATGAATAATTCAGAAAATTAAAATTGCACAGGTAAAATTCGAACCATAAAAAAGGAGTCATCCTATTGTTTGAATCTTCATTTACAATAGAAAACAAGTACTATTGTTTTTCACATTCACAGAAAAATTGGCCAATATGACACTCGAAGAAAAAAATTCTTCACACAAAATTAAAAGAAATGCCAAGTTTTGAGCAAAGAGGCAACGAACTTACCGTTCTATACATAGCTAAAAGATCTTGCAGGAGTGCATCACCAAAGTTCAAAATTATGTTCAAAGAGACGTGTAGATGCTTAAATTGTGCTCCAATTTGGGGATTACTGCTAATATCAATGCTAGAATGATTCAGGAGTTTTTCCTGAGCACAGCCAATCAGATGATTAACCAGATTAGATATATCTACAAATGGGAAAGACCTGACAATAAATCAAAGCATGCAGCAAGTAACTTACCGCATAGAACATAGTTTTGAGAAGCTTTTCACATAATAGATCCAATCTTAAATCCACTGCAAATGAGTCAAACAGAAATTCCCAAGAGGTAATATTCCCCACTGACTCTTCTGGAAGGTTTTGTCCAGAACTTGATGAACCTAATCTCCGCAATGCATCAGTGATATGTTCAAAAGTACTGTTAAGGGCTTCAACAAACCCAGAACTATTGCCCTCAGTATGTTCATTGATTGACGGCATGGAATTATACTCTTCCTCCATCAATTCTCCCTGCAAAAATTTTCAAGTAACATTTATAAGTTCTATTTCAGACAGCAGGTTAGAAGATTGAACAATCTAGTTATATTCCCGCTCAAAGCCCAAGCAACAAAAGAAGCGTAGAAGAAGACGAATAGAAAGGAGGAAAAACAAAACAAGAAAAGATACCTTTCTAAACACCACTTCAAAATGACTGAACAAAACTTCTATAACTGAACTTGAATCCACATCTTGCTTTTGGAAAGCTAAGAGATGCTCCTCAAACTTTTTTATGGCCTGGAAGTTTTGAGACACCAACTGTTCCATTTGCTTTGTAATAACATAACAGTGTGAGGTACCAGCTAGTGTTGCTGTAGATCTGTTTTGGCCAAGAAGGTAATAATCCAATGCTTCCTGTTACAGAATTATCATCAATATTGTCCAAGAAATACTGTCTTCAAGGAAAAACACAATGAGGAACAATAATATTGCACCTTAGATTTCTGAAAATCAGGAACAAATTTTCCAATGAAAGCAAGAACCCTATTTGCTGCGGCTTTGACACCATGACAAGTGTTCAAATGGGTATCTTCAAATGTTCTTAGCACCAGCGATGCTTCATTCAGCATGGCACACAAACCATCAAAGAGTTCCTGCAGAGAAAAATTCTCATATCTTAAGCTTAAGAGAAAGGTGAAACAAAATATCGGGAAAAATTATAACAAACTTGCCAAGCCACATTCCAGACTGAAAACTTACCTTCTGCTGCCACAGGCAATTCAAGGTGCCATGTTTATTTTTGATATGGCACACACTAACTGTTTCAATATCAGTGGTTGGAGAATTTGGATAGAGATTTTCCAATGTAGATACAGATTCCCTCAAGCGCTTCAATTGCCTAGCAAAATCATTGACAGCAACTTGCTGCTTCTGCTGTATCTCAATGAGCTGGTTGAGAAAAGCCCCCGACCTATCAACCTACAAAAAAAACCAAGAAATCAACACAGGAGGATTATATATACTCTTGGAACTAACTGTTTCTTAAATAATTGTGTAGAAACTGGACAGGCAAGCAAGCCTGACCAGAGAGACAATAATAGTGATTTTTAGATGTACAAACTCATTAAATTCTAGCATTCACCCCATAGGTAAATTAATCAGGTTTCCCATGTCAAGCACGATATCACAAAGAAAAATAGAATTGTATCAAGTTGGCAACACTACCTAATATGGCAATGGAACATAAAGCATGAGAAATCAGTTGATTAAACAAAATCAAACTAAAAAGGTCTTTTCAGTTGATATTTAGTTAGAGATCTACCTGTTCACGAGTAATATCCTTGTGGGAGTTTAGGCAAATCTGTTGCAGAAGCAGCACTGATGCTATGCTCTTAAAGTAGTACTCATTGGCAGTTTTCCATTCAGCAACCAAGGTCTCATGGGGAAAACTTTGAAATTTACTGGCAGCGGCAACATCCAAAGCTCCAGGAGCCAGTCTACTTTGTGTCAGGAGCAGATGCTGTACATCATATGATGGTTCAAGGAACCACCAAGATTTGTGTTGGCCCTATAAAGTGCCAGTCATGAAAAAGAAAACCAACATTTAGCCTTTATAATAATGCACACACAATCTGAGCTATAGATTACAACAACTAATATCCCAGCATCCAATTTTGATTACCTCCATATATATAGACTTGTGCCTAGACATGCCACTGCTTTCTAACAGCTTTAGAAGCTCTGAAAAGGCCCTCCTCTTCCCCAGACTCTTGTTTGTGTCCTTCCATAGATCACCACAATGCACTATAGTTTGATATATATTTTCAATTGTGCACCACACATCCTTCCATTGTTCCTGGTACAAGAGGCATGTAGACTGGGAGGCCGAACATTGCCTTAAAATACTACCAACCTCTGCACAAAGTACATATTCATAAGACTAGAAATGCCATAGTAGGAGACTAACAGAAGAAAAAAAATATATTAAGGAATATAACTCAGAAATAAGTAGGGAGGTAGGGGGGGACCTTCAGCAGGCTTAAAGTGTAAGAAAGAAGTATCAAAATCAGAAACTCTCTCAAGGTGCAACTCCTGCAAAGCATGATCTACTTTTTTTCTCCAATCAGCATAAAATAACCTAAACCAGGAAAAATGATGGTGAAGTTCCAGAACGAGGTATTTGGAGAAAATACTTGAGCACACAAAATGCCAGGAATGTATAAAAGCAAAAACCTGTCTTCATCACAGAATGCTGTCAGATCAAAAGGAGCATTGCACATCCCTATATTTTTTTCTGAAAATTCATTAAGCAGCTTTTGACCATTTAGTAATTGAGCATTTGTTCCCCTTTGTAGTGCGTATTGGTTAAGAAAAGGCAATACAGGTTTTTGCAGATGGTCCTATACAAACAAAAACAACAGAGCATGTCATTACCATTATCTCCAAGAAAAGAGGCTAGATTATTTTGTGTCTTGAGAAATACAAATACAAATTAATCACTAAGTAAGAAATCACATTTAACACGAATGAGTAGGAAGGCTAAAAAAATTAAATAAAATAGAAATTTTGTACGGTTCTACTCATGTTAACAGTCCACTGTTAACTATTACCAATCCAACAAAAGCTCATCTCATAGCATCAGTGATAAACTAATAAACCACGTTACTTACATTGTACTTCTCTATAAGATCCCTGAGCTTATTCCGGGTACTTTTTGAGTTTTTAATTGACAGCAAGCTTTCTGAACGCTCCCATCCACATAGTTTCAGAAGTTCTTTTAGCTCTACCTCAATATTTCTTCTAATAGCTTTTATGTGCTCCAAGATGCTGGAGTAAAAACACATTATTACCAACCAAAATGAGTCCATAGATCTTTGTTAATTAAAAAATATTTAAATATATAACAAGAGAAAAGAACTCACGTTGGTAAGAATTGCACATAAAATCCAAATACATTGTACAAGATCTTCAGATTTTCCATATCAGAAGGGCTGGCATAATCAATTAAAAATTAGTATACCATATATAAACAATAATTGGCAACAAAGAACATATAATGGGCACTATGACCATTACACTATGTTTTGTTGCACAGAAAGGGGGTAGAGAAGAAAAAAGAGTGAGGGAAAGGAAAGGAAAATGAAAGGGGGGGAAATTTATTTTACTGTTTTATCCACCTAAATTTTAAATTAATAATTACTTACAACAATATAAAAGTAATTTCACATTAAAAAAAATTTCCAAGGGTATAAAATTCATTTTATGGATTTGGAGGGGAAACAAAAAATAAATAAAAATTGGTGGGACTCATAGAAACTTTCCCTCTACATTTTCTTTCTTCTCTTTTTCCTTCTAAATAATAAAAGGAAATTGGGTCTTTTTTTTCCACTTTCTCCCCCATTCCCTCAAACGAAACGAAATATTTGAGTCTTAGAGATGACTTATTAACTTTCACAGAAATGTATTGGGGAAAAGTCAGATGATCTCCTACATGATTTTTCTTTAAATCTAAAAGGTGAAAGACAACAAAGCCACATTATTTACAACTCACCTTGAATAAATATTCAGGCATCTACCAGTCTCAAATTGACCAAGGAAAGCAAAAAGAAGTTGAAGACGTTTCCTAAATTCACCAATGCTGGACGTGTTAATGAATTCCTCCAAACTGCAAGTCCCAATTGTAAATTACAAAATTATTCCATATACCTAATAAAGTAATTTCAAAATGAATTCAGGCTAGAAACTTAATTAGAACATGCCTTTGAATGGTAGATAGGTCATATCCAACTGTATCAACAGAATCTCTGGGTTGAAGAATTGTATATAGAGGACACCATAACTGCAACAGTAAAAAGACAAAAAAATTAAATTAGTTAAGCAAAAGATAACACAGAGGTTCAAGATTAAAGATAAAAAGGACATTTTAGCCATTCTGCAAGCTTATGTTATATCACAAGTATTCTATAAGCTGTTTTAATGCATACACTGAAAGCTTAAAGATTGGAATTAATCACAAGAACAGGAGTTTATCTTCCGATGTTACAAATTGTTGACTTCTCTAACAGGATCAGCGAACCTGTACTTGCTTGATTGCACTGAAGCAGAGTTCATTAAGCCATGATTGTACACAAACTAAATTCACTCAGAGGAAAAAACAAAAGAAAATTTTTTACTTCAACAGTAGTTTTCCTCATTATTAATTGGCTGAAGTATTCACACTTTTTTGTGGGCAAGGAATAGTATTAACTATTAACTCTTACTGCTGTTATTTACCCTCGTCCTCTTTAGAGGTTAACAAATTTTATGCTCAACAATTGCACTGCAATTATATTGAGTCTTCAATATGAATAACTATGACTTACCTTCGCAGCATTAATCTCATACTGATCCTGCACTTCATCAAGCAGGGCAGGCCAAGATCCAAATTCCAACTTTTTCCATGATGACATCAGATCAAGAATAGGCTCTAATTGATCTATAACCATTTAAAGAAAACCATAAAACGTTATAATAACAACAGCAAGACCCAAGGAAAAGTGCTTAGTGGAAGCAAGTTCTAACCAGCTAGGGAGAATTTTGAGCCATTTTCATGTAATGCCTGGACCCTGTGAAGTAGAAATTGTAATCCAGAAAGAGCCTGCAAACAAGAAAAATCACATACTTATGCACTCATTGGAGGGGATAAGGTTTAGTATAGATGGATAATCAACTCATTCATACAAACACAGACATGCAGACGGACAGAAGTTAAGGCTCCATGAGACACATTTCAAAATCCATGATTAAATTTAACAAATAAATTAAATAAGAATCTATCAATTTAATTCACATATTTAATACTCAGTGTTCTGTGCAACTAAGTGACACATACGATGCTAGGTTAAAGGTTCACTAGTGTTATTGGACCTTTTCTGTCCACTAAAACTACTTTAATCACTTCTTGCATCATCCAAAGCCATCAATCAAGCAGTCCTGAAGAGACTGTAAAATAGTCATATCACTACCTTAGCCAATGGGGTGCTGAAAGGAATATTCAAGAGCATCTTAATTACACCCATGATACTTTGGAGGCCATGATGATCCTCCCATTCATTCAAGAGGGAAAGAATCTGATGTTGAAGAGGAGTAAGCAGTTTCACCATTTTAGCCATTAGAGGAGCATTTGAATCCTAGAAAAGGGATGGTAATTCAGTTAGAAGATGATCAAATAAAAAGAAAACATTGCAATAACAAGCAACCAAAGAAGTTCGCAAAACCTTGTAAAAATTGTATTTGCAAGCAGATCTACGAGATGCAATTGTCTGCTCATGCTCCAAACAAAGACGTAATAAGTGCTCTGGCACAAGTTTAGCATCTAAACTGGACAAAAATAAACTTCTGAAACCTGGGGGTAAAGAAGAAAAGGTAATGAATGCTCTCTCCATGGCACAATATACCAAATATTCATTCAGAAAATTAGAAAATTCAACTAAATCACCTTTAATCATCCCTACTCCCAATCTATAGGAGTCAGTAAAGGAAAGCAATCTCTCTGCATCAGATATTTGGAAAGTTCCAGGCTGAATTGAACAAACAATTAGTGACAGCATGTAGCATATTTTTTAATACACACAAACACAAACCCAAGAATAGGGTGCATTGAAGCCATAACCTTCTGTACCAAGACATATCCAACCACAATGAAAAATAAATACGTCACTGACTTCAATTAATACCAATCTATCTTCCAGCGGTTTTACATTAGCAATACACAAAAACCACTAAAACATTCTTCTGAGACGTCAATTTGTAGTGAAAAAGTTAAAGGAATGAACTAGTTATACAAAATCATATTCTGTTAAACAAGTTATAAATAAATACAGAATAAATTTCTATGTTTTTTTTTTTTTTGGGACTCAAAACTTGCAATCATAATTTCAAGAAATACCATATCTGTTGAAATTCATACTTCTTCTATAAAAAATAAATAAATAAAAATTCAGGAGCACAAGGTGACATCTCGCAGATTGACCGATATATTAAGTATTCTCAAACAAAATTTCTAATATAACTTACAGTAACAAGATTATTTGAACCAAATAAATGATTGTGAATGTCAACCGTGTTGTTCAGGATGGACTCCTCTATTACATCCCATTCTTCCTCTGAAGCTTCTTGTTCCTTAGAAGTCTCCTAAAAAGGACAAAAGGATTTTATGACCACCAAAAACTAAACTATGATAAATTTACAATATGCAAATACTTGCATAGATTTGCATATAAATATTATGAAAGTACTACCATTGTAGTTAACTTTTCTTCAGAAAGCAATGCCTTCCATTCTGAAAAACTATCATTTCCCATTGACTTGCCAAGTGTTGATATATCCACTTCAATTATCCTCTCAATCTGAAATGCACGAGGCTTGAACTTGTACTGCTGAGAATCATAGTCCTTTTTGGTTTTTGCTTGAATTTTCATGCTCACCCAAAGGTTGGAAAATTCTTTAAATATTTTATGCAAAAGCTGATTCAGAACATATATTTTATAATCAGATAATAATCGTGTGAGCAAATTCCTTTCTATTAGTTGCAATTAAAATAGACTCTGACCTTAAAGGACTCTTTATCCATCAATTGAGCATTAGCTACATGGTGTGCAACACGGACAAGAACATTTTGATGAAGAGACGCTTTAAGTTGCATAACAGAGACCTGTTCCAAATGGGAAAGCAAATACATTGCATAAACACGTCAATTTGATACTACATAATAGTAAAATAAATGAAATACTCCAAATAGATGAACTGTCAAAGAAGACGTTATGATGGAGACATCAAATGAAACAAGTTTATCTATTAAGAAAGAAGTAAATGAAGTGCAGACCACCTTATCAACAGCAACACCATTTGAGAATGTAACCAACTTTTCTAGCAAGGACATATCAGCAGCAGAGAAGATTGTGGGAATATCTATGTCATAGGAAAGAAGCTGAGGCTGTGTGCTGCTCAAGTTAACAGAAATCAACTTGGATGGAGATCCACGGGGAAATCTCATGAATGAATAGATAGTTCCCTGAAATACCCTCCAAGTCAGCCAATGATATGTTTAAAACATCCAAAAGAAAAAAAAAAAAAAAAAAATCTAAAATACAACAGAAAAAATACCATAATGAGATCCATATCGTCCAGCTCAACCATACTCAGCAAATCTTTCTGGAAGACACTAGCCAGAACCAGCGATGAGCCCAATTTCATTTCATAAACTGCAACTTGAACTGGTTGAACTACATCAACATATTCAGCATATTCCTCTGATAATCGGCCAACAAAACAGGTTGCTGTGTCCTGATAGACCAAGATAGAAACATGTGAAATAGGAATAATAATTTAAAATGCAACAACAATGTGGAATGGAAAAGAAATGAATTGTTATCATACAAAATACATTCCCAACTATCTAATCATGCATATTATTTGTACCTGCCAGTTGCACACTTGATCAACAATCTGTGGTAAGCCCATGGCTTCGATATTACTCACCATAACCTCCAAAGGTGTAATACATTTAAGAAGCCCATCACATTTTTTGAAAAATTCTTTGCAATCATGTTTTAACTTCATAAATTTCCCGGGATCAGAGCGGAACACAATCTGAGAACATGAAGAAACTTTTGTCATCAGATAAAAGACAAGAACCGACAAGAAACATGTCCAGCCTTGGTAAACTAATATTTTTCTTTAGAACTTTATAGGATTGTATGTCTGTTTTACATTGTCATCCTCCATATTCGGTTAGTGATTTGATAAATCTATGTAATCTGCATGACTGAGTGCATGATCTCCCCTTGTATACTCCCTGTATACTTGGGTGATTTGAGTTTTTTTTTTTTTGATAAGTAAAAAGATGTATATTCAAAGAGCTACCTCATGAAAAACAAAAGGTAGAGCAAGGAGTACAGAGTGATTTGAGTTTTTGATATTAGTAAGACTTTATTACTTATCAAAAAGGTATCATTCATACTCACAATTGCCACAAACATTTGATTTCCTCAAACACTAACAAAGTATCAATATTATCGTATACCATGAATTAGTTTATTTCATCTGCCAATGAAAATAGTAATACAAGAATAGAAGCGAAACTGATTAAACCTTTCTTTGCACCCTTCTAAGCTCCTCTTCAAGATTTTCTAAAGCCAGTGTTCTTCTATTATCATCTTCTCTTGTAGAAAAGTGTCCTGCTAAGTAGCCACACTCTTGTCGCACCTACAACAACCCATATATTAAAATATTTAAATTTATCACATTGTTTGGCTTCAAAGAAAAGCTCAACTACAAACTTCTGCCTGCACATGAGCATGCAAATTCATTCACATATATTACAAGTTTTGAGTTTATGATCTTAAAAAGAGAAATGAAATTAATTAAAACTAAACATGTCAGATTGACTTCAGAACTTGTGCACTCAACTTTTGGTTCAAATTAAGATACTTAATAACAAAAGAACCATAGATAACAAAAAACACATGCAAATACGCAGCTAGAAGTAATAGTTATGAAGAAATAAATTTGAGGAGAGGTGCTTGAAGAGCTTTAGATGTGGACAGCAATTCTATCTTTGACATTGCATTGGAGGTGCATAAATTTCACAATAAAGCCCATAAAAAATTAAACATTGTAAAACAACAAAAGAGCCCTGAGGCATGAAAGACCATTACAAAACACTTAGGCTGGTTAAATAATACAAGAAAGATACCTGGATTTCAAGCTTAAGGGATGCTATCTTCTCAGCCAACTGTGAATACTTCCAATAGTACTTCATGGCCGGATCTAGATCATCAGAGCTAAGCAAGAGATGAAAACGTAATCCCCCAATCCGTAACCATGCACAACCAAGAATATAGTGGAAGTCTAAGAAAGAAAAAAGGATTGAAAAATTAAAAAAAATAAATAAATAAAAAACTAAATTTAACAGAAAAACAAATTTTGCTTGGAACCAAAATAAATACAATTAATATTACAAGCACTTTATAAATAGGGGTCCAGTTAACAAGTGCCCTAAAGGCATTTGTTAATGAACCATTTTAGAAAAGTTTTGATACCACTTTTATGGAAAATCGAAAAAAGCTGTTAAAAAATAACTTGCTTTTTTTTTTAGTTTCCCATAATACTTCCCTAAAATGGTTCACTAAGAAATGTCCTTAGGGCATCTGTTGACAAAATCCTATATATAAAATTGATACCCAAGATAAATCTTGTAATTCTAAACACAACACAAAATGATCAATAGAAATTTAATCACCAGTAGATTCACAGTGAAGATAGAGATCTTTTAGCAGTGGTTCAATGTACTTTTGCACCGACTCCTTCAATCTGCCATGGCTTGATGAGAGAATAAGGGAACTCATTTGCTGGAGGTTCTCCTGCTGTCACCAAAGAAAGAGATGGATAAAAGGATGGACATGATGTAGCCATGAAAGATTAGTTTTTTATTACTTCATAAATTTCTATTCAAGTTCTATTCTATGGGACCCACATGTGAAGTCTAATTGAAACAAAACTGTGATTTTAAAGTCTAGGTATGAGTTTGTCAGGTTAAGGCTCCATAAGTAGAAAGTTTTATTGGAACGTTTTCTGGCATTTGGAACGTCTGAAAAATCACAAATTTTCATATATATATATATATATATATGATAAATAACATAATTTATTGGGGAAAAAAAATGTATACAGGACATATACTAGAGACCATCAATCATGGTGTAGAGTACAATAATCATTGAAAATTAATCTAAAAGAGAAGAAAAATGATAAAAACCCAATGAAGAAAGAGAAGTAAGAAAAAACATCTTTAGTTCTGGAATACTCCTTTCTTTGGTCCTCAAAGCTTCTAGCATTTCATTCATGCCATAGTCCCAAAATTTTGGGGTCAGATATGGATCCCCAACATATTAGTTAATATGTCTTCTTTGCCTCCATTCTACTCTATCTAAAGTCAAATTCTGAGTTACTCCCCTAATTGACATGTCCTATTTTATTACTTCTACTAATTTGATTTTTGGTCTTCCTCTACGTTTTTTATATAGATATGAAATAAAAAATATGATACACCACATAAAAGTATTAATACAAAACAACTGAAAAATAACCTAAAGCACACTTAAACCAATTTCTTCTTTTTTAAAAAGTCAATCATTACAATAATATGCACAATCAAAATATGAGTGCAATAGCAATAAATAAGAGGCGTAAAACATTTCTGTTCCAAATACCTGAAAATGAGGAAAACATTTTTTGAAAAATGTTTTAAGTTGAAACAAATGGCGACATTAAATAAATAAATAATAATAATAATAATAATAAATTAAAAAAAGAATGCAAACTGAAAATATGGAAAGTAACCATGCAAATGGTAAGACCAGTCTTTTGGAAACACTCGTTGTTCAAAAGATTATTAAAGATATAGAAACTTCAGAAAAAGCATACCTCAACTGAATTCTCCGATAATGCACAAAGATTGGACTTGATTGTTGCAAATTCATTTGAATCAAAAGACTTTTTATGTGCATATATAATCTGGAAGCAGAAGAGTAACATTAAGAATGAATTCCATGAATTCTAGCAGAAATAATAAAAGCATATCCAATTTGCAACATGAGCTACCTGGTGGAAAAGAGAACGAGCCATAGATAAAAGAATATGATGAAATTTTGTCCCAGTCATAGTGCTGTTCCAGAGGTTACAAGAAGCAACTCTAAGCTTCAGACATCGCACATCATATTCATGGATAGCAGATGCACCTTGCCTGCATTGAGCACAAAAGTTTGAAGAGAGAGAAATGAGATATGCAAGTGTGACATCAAAAAGAAGACTTCACTAGCATCATTACATAATAATAAATGGTCAAAAATAACAAATCTTAAAAATACGGTAATTTAGTAAATGATGAAAAAATGTACAATCCAGACAACAGAATACCAAGTTTCTAATTGTTGTACTTTATTCTTTTCGTTGAATAAAGAGCCATATAGCTAATCAATTGAAATATGATAAAACAGTTTTACAAATTCAAATGGCTATCAAGCAATATATATATATATATATATATCATCTTACAGAATCTGGAAGACTGTTGCTGTATTCACAGGCTGTACAAGCATATCAGGTAGTGGAATATCATAATCACCAATCTTTGAGAAGTTCTGCATGTCAATCAGAAGACCGCAAAACCACAAGTCTCCTCAGTCAAAAAATAAAAAACATAAAACACACAGACCCACATGCACACATATAGACACAGAGTCACACTTAAAATGATACATACCTTGATAAAAACAGGCTGATGGATCCAAAGAGACTGATGCCACCTAAACCACATTTCAAGAACAAAACTGGCAATTTTCCCATTCACTGCATTAAAAATAAGTACAAAGATAAGCTTATGGATAATGTAACAGGCTTAACCCATAGAGATAATGCTGCACTGACCTGCATCCATTGAAGTCCATGCATCCATTGTCCACAAGATCTTTTGATGTGGTAAAAACATTTGGGGAGGTCTTGATGAGAAGGTCAAGGAAAATTTCAAGCCAGACTCCAGCAGGTTGGTTACAGTACCCAAATCCTGTCATTAATGAAAAGCAAGAAAATAACATATTAAATAATATAACGAACACGTGGAACTACTTACTGTAACTATCGAAAAAATAAATGAAGAGCACAAAAATACATATAAAAAAGTGTTAAATTACCAATTTTTCCAAAAACTTAAGCTATTAGGAAATGGTAGATTTATTCATTTAACCACATAATTCTAACATCCCCCTCACGTGTGGGCTCAAACACCCTTTTATAGGTGAGGCCCAACGCATGGGATTTTAAATGGGAGGTAGAGTGGAGGAGACAATGATCAAACTCAGGACCTCTAGCTCGGATACCAATTTAAATAATCAATTCTCCCAAAAGTTTAAGCCATTGTTATATGGTAAATTTAATCCTTTAACCACATACTTCAAACAAAATGGATTTGAATTTTTTGGAATACTGTTAAAGTGATAACCCTTTTTAAGGGCTTAAGCTTTTGGGATTAACTGGTAATTTATCATAATGTAATAAATAAAATTGTATGAAGGATGAAAACAATTTTAGTACCAATTGAACTATTTAAATTGAAAATCATTCAATCAAATATCATTGAATACAAAATACAATCTACAATCAAACATCATTGAAATGCAAGTGTATGGTTAGAAAAGCCATGTTCTAAGTTGAACTAGGACCTAAAATATACTCATGACCAAACTTAGGACATTGCAATTATGATATATGATTCTCTTGACTTCAAAAATCTATGAATTGGTCCATCTAAAAGCAAACAAAGTATAAAACATTATTATCTACTAAATTTAGTGATATGGAGGTGAACTTCCATCATAGGATACAATTCTATTACATTCAGCAGCCAAGTACTAACATCATACCAAGAATGTTGTTATTTAATTGATCATACCAGCTGTAATCTTTTGGGATCAAGCAAGAGGAAAGATGAGAGCTTCTGAAGTAACATTATATCAAGGAAAAGACTTGTTCTGTCAATTAAAGGAAGAGTGTCCTGCCAGCTATCAAACCCGGACTTCCTACACAATATTTCAGGGCAGAAGATACAACAAGTAGCTGAATTCGCCTCAGAACTTAGATGCTCACTAAAACCCAAATTTGCCTCCAATTTGTGTTTTTCTTGTTTAAATCTTTCCGAAAGCATCTGCAAGTGGAAAAATTTATTCCCAAACAAGGGAAAAGAAATCCATAGCAGTAACTGTAGAGATTGTAAAGGACAAACCTGATGCATCTCCTCCAACTGCTGAACAACAGGGACATCATCTTCAATACCATTGCATCTGCCCATAATATATAATGACATGGAAACACCTGCATAATCATGGAATTGAAAAAGAAATCACATTTGCATTGTAGAATCAAAGAGTAGTATGTAAAATAGAATAAAATGTAAAAGTATATAACAAATGTAAAAAAGTTATCTAATAAGATCAAGAACAAGTCAAAAACAGAATAGCCACAACATTATTATTTTAAAGATTAACCAAATTTCCTTTATTGCGGCAATGGTACAACTTGTCAGCCCATGTCTTATATACAAACCAAAATTCTGTTTTGCATAGAAAATCCTTCCCCTCTTACATTGAAATCGATTCTCAAAAGACAAAGTTTAGCTCCAAAATTGGATATAGCCTAAAGTTACAACTTTACTCAATATCTTTTTATTGGAGGTAAGATTTGATAAATCCACCATTGGATTATATTTTTTTCTTATATCCTCCATGCTTGCAAAATTTCTAGAAAATTAAAGATCAATAGCTATGTCATCAATAAATTGTTTAAATTGCAAATTTTAGTAGTTTAAAATTATGCATAAGATATAAATTTATAGATCACATAATAAATAATATCCAATTTACACAAAATTTGACATATGTATTAAGAGAGTAAAGAACATGGAATTCAACGGTTAAATTTCTAAAATACGTAGTAATATTTATTTTATTAAGTAAGGTTATAGCCTTAGGTTATAACTAATTTTATAACTAAACTTTGTCCATTCCAAAAGAGAGCTCTGAATCTTTGATAACTAACAACAAATAAGGTATGCAACCAGTAAGAAACAACCAGGAAATAGAATATCATAGACAAATTTGGCCAATTAAATCTGCAGAAAATTCTTATTCATCCCCTTTTTTGGTATGAAATCCGAAGTTTTATCAAGAATAACGAAAAAGAAACAGAGAAAAGTATCCAGCAAGATAACTTTTAGGAACTTGAGTACTTAACCATACCAGAATTTCCCGCAACAGCCCCTTACAGTAAGATAAGTAGAATCACAATAAGGTTAATGCAAGCCAACTAGGGGATTATAAAACAAATCATCGGAAATTAGTACCAGCCACTGAAGTTTTGAACTTTTCTAATAAACCATTGGTAAAAGAAGAAGAGTAGATAAAGAAGTTGGACTACATTTCAAGTAGTAGAAGAGAAGGTAGGCATAAAGGTAATCTCAATAAGACTAATGAAACGGAGAAAAATCATAAGAAAGACGAGCAACCAAAAGGTAAAGAGAACTCTAATATTGAGAACAAAAACTAAATAATATCGTAAACCCAATAAAATCCTAGCCAATCAATTCCCCTCATATATGTGGCTTCAACATATATAATATTAAGGAAAATCACCCAGTATGTGAACAAGTCCCAAATCATAGGCTAAAACATACCAAATAATAAAATAACACATTACCAAACAAGCATTACATTAAACTTTATGAAACTTAAAACTACAAGACCAACATATTCGAATATTATCACAATATTATGTCAAAGGAGTATGGTCATAGAAGAATCTGAAAATTCTACCTTGCATTGCAAGAAAGCGAAGTTCAGGATTTGATGATGCAACAACCTCAATCAGACTTCTATTCACTGCTACAGCAAACATATTCAACAAAAGGAGAAAAATTCACTTCAATAATTTGAAAGAATTGTTAACTTCTTTTCTTTTTTGACAAGTAGATTTCAACAACCTAAGTCACAGCAACCTAATAAACAGTAAATAAGAATGCCATACCTTGCACCCGTGAGTTTGAATTTGTTGGCCAAAGTACCTCACAAAGTACTGAAAGTTGATGTTGTTTATGAAATAAATCAGCAGAAGGTGGCAAGAATGGATGACCCCCATGAATCCAAAGCAAGGACTTCTCACAAAGTAATGAAAGTTGATGCTCTTTATGAAATAAATTAGCAAAATTCTCCAGATTCTTGCTCTCCCTCTATTATGAACAAAAGAGTAATCAAGCCCAAAGAGCATTACAGGTTCGGGCTAAAAGAAATGAATAACAAGACACAAGCACAAAATGCAACATTATTGTGGTCAGCTTACCAGCACAATCTCAGCTGCTTCTGGGCAGACATCACTCAATTTTTCCTTCAATTTTGTGACATCCTTCATCAAAGAACGCCAAGAAATTCGCAACTGCTCAACATTTGACGATGTAGTTGGGTTAGAGTTAACACCATTCCAGAAAAGTACGTGATCTTCAAGAAGGTCAGTGTATAATTGAATCAGCACAGCAAAAGAAGGAGATTCAATAAACATGTATGATGAATCAACAAACTTATGAAGAATTTCCTCTTCAATTACTCGCAGAGATTTCAATACAGAACCCTGAACTTCGTCACTATGTTCATGGCTGCTCTGAGCATTCCATTGCTGACAGCTAACTCTTAATGGACCTAGGCAGTTAATGGCATTACTTAAAAATATGCTGCATGATTCAGCCATGTCCTTCGATGCCATTAAATTAACTAATTCTAATGACAACATTGGTATGGGCAGCAAGCCAAAATCTACTTGGTGAAGAGATGCAACCTCATGGTGTCGCTGAGAAATGTATTTCCAAACAGGATGATCCATTACCCGCTTGATTAACATCAGAAAAGAACTGAAAAACTGGCAGAAGGGTTGCATTTGAGCACTAAACCAGTTAAACCAGAGAAGATAAAGCTCAAGATCATTTTCCGTGGCTTGTTCGATGGTCCAGTTGGCAGCAAATTCCAGCATCTTATTAGCCAATGCTAATTCCGTTTTCCTACCAAAGTTTGAAACAGTTGAATTTGAAGACTTGGGAAACATTTTCTGTTCTAACTTCTTCACATTTATCAAGTGAGCACTTTTATGGCCACTAGCAATTCCTGATTCAAATGATGCAAACTGAGCCCCCAGGAACTCCAGATACATGCAATTTTGTTTCACACAAGTTTCTTTTGAGTACCATACAAAATCCATTACTTTCAATGGCATTGGCCATCCTCCAGGCAAACACAAAGTAAAAGCTAGTGATGAATCTGACAACTCTATAACTGATAAATAAGTGCTTTTAGCATGGCCTATTATATTTCCCCCTTCAGCTTCACCAAAAGAAGAAAGATATGTATGCTCCCAACTCACATGAAGACTCCACAAAGGCTGATTACCATTCATTAGAAGCTGATGGAATAACTGCACCCAATGTGACAGCTCAAGATATGTAATGCTGATATTAAGTCTTGAACCTTCGTTCCTAGCGAAGACATGTGATTTAGCCATTGATTCAACCAATCTACCACCAGGAATACCAGAAAGAATAAGAAATCTCTCCACATCTTTTAATTCAATCTGCACAGAACTGTAACCACTTCCTTCATCTAGTAACCAGCATGGCTGCATCATAAATATCTCAACTCCTCTATTTCGCATTGCTCGGGAAACTTCACCATAGTTTGGGTTAACTGTGAGGAACATCCGAAAATTAGGGTGTGGATGAAGAACCACTGGTTTTCCATCAACAATTCCACACTCATTAAGTGTAATTGATCCAGAAGGCTCCACTAAAGAGTTGAGTCTATCAAGAACCTTTATTTCATAATTAAGAAGAAAAATTAGATTTCTATCATTTCAGTCAAAAAAAAGAAAAAAAAAATTAGAGGACCTTATAAATAGAAAATGAATAGAATCAAATTGGTCATCAGATAGAGACATAACAACAAAATATCATAAGAATGTGTTATTAATTTAACTTGTCACATACCGTGGGATTACAAAGATTTGCATTCTCTAGAACAATCCATTCTCCACGTTCAATAGCTTTTATCAGAGGTCCCATAACCCATTCAAACTTCGCCGAAAAAGACCTTTTCTGATAATCCTCATGCAACTTTAAAATTGTCTTCATGGCTCTATCAAGATCCCTGATTGACCATGACAAAGGTAGATCATTTTTCTTAAGATCCTTTAGTTGTTCAATGATCTCAACTAACAAACTCAGAGAATTGGTGATTCTCTTCCCCTTCTCTGCATGCTCAGTAGAGCCTGATAAAAAGTTACAATCCATGCTTTTTAAAGCAATACATTTGGCTATTAACTGATCATTTCTTTCACTAATAGATGCTTCCTTCGAGGACTCCAATTGCAAACTATAATACTCCTTAACATAGCATTCAACTTGATCAACAACAAATCGAAAATTTCGGGAAGCATCATATTGCTCAAAGCATCCAAGTAACTCAGATATATCAGTTGCAGCCGAAAGATTTAATTCATTTAGTACATTGCCAGTGAGCTGAGCAAGTAACCTTATCAACGAAGTCTTACCAGATGATGATTGACCAATCAAAATGGACAGCCATTGATGCTGAATACAATGTGCAGCAGCTTCTAAACATTGACGAATTTCAGGCATAACTTTAAGCTGACTGCTTGAAATTTTAGATGATTGAAAATGGTTCCTTTTAATGGCAGTATTCCCCACAATTAAGTACTGAGAATTGAGCTGAACCCGTGGGTAAGGATTTATAGATGGCTTCACCTCAAAAACCTGCTCAAAGAGCTGTATGACCTCTCTGCGGTCAGCTGCTGTACGCATTCTTTGAATATAAAGAATGTTGAGGAAGGAATAATCTCTCAAGTTCTCCACTGCACCTAAATCAAACAAAACCGTATCTTAAGAAACCAGCATAGTACGAATCTATACATGCATAAAGTTCAAAATAATCAATCAGATTTAAAGAAAGAATATAGAAAACCTTGTATCATCTGACATGACCGAATCACATCACGTAGATTAAACTCCCAAGGTGAGCCATCCTGAGCAAATTTGTGATACAACATTGTCTCTTCATGCAATCGTTTGTTAAATGATATCAGTTTTATTAGTATAGACGTGGGGATTGATGGATAAAGTGAACTACAGATGAAGAGATAGTCAGCCTCAGCTAACTCATCCACATAAACCTGAAACCAATGACAAGGAAATAAATAATTGTTAATATCTTGCATTTCAAGTTAAACCATCATCTGTTTTACATAGTTTACACATCCACAGCAACAATGATGCTTAAACAAACATACCTTAGTGAAACGATTGAGAAAGGATTTTGGAAGGCCTTTTCTGCCACCACCTTGATGCGAAGGATTTTGACATGCAAAAACTCTAAAAGATGAGGGACACTTAAAGGTGTGACCCAGCTCCGGAATAAAGACTTCAGCTCGGTGATCCAGAATAGCATTCAAACCCTAACAACAATTAAAATTCCATCAATGATTATGTTCTCATTACTAAATAAAAAAATACATAAAGAAAAGAATAAATTACAAATTACATTGCCTAACTCAGCCTTGTTTTCAATTTCATCCTTTAAGTTACGTTTTTTTCAAGGGCTAATTACAACTTATCCACATGTGGTTTAGCCGAAAGTTAAGTAGCCTACTTGTAGTTTGAAATTCGGCACTTTACCCACTTGATGTCTACCCATTAGGGTTCGAACCCACGTCATCACCTTCTCCATTAAAAACATATACTACCTATATCCCAAATTGTTGGTCCTCTTTAGAAAACCCAAATTTTTAATGGAACGTCATATATTGTCTTGTCTTTTAATTAAAATATAGAAGTTTACAAAATTACCCTTAAACAAAGTTCTCAAAAAAAAAAATTTTAAGCGCTTGTGATTGGTAGGGGCATAATAGGAAACTTAGCAAATTAAAGGCTTTTAATTTTAGAAATAAGACAAAATTTTGGACACCCCAAAATGGAATACAGGACCAAAAATTTGGGACGAAGGGAGTAAAACATAACAAAATCAATAAATACAAGACCATAATGTAGCATTTGTATAAAAGGAATTATGCTTTCTCAAAAACATCAATAGAACAAGTTTCAACAAATCATCCTTAATTCCTTTAATAACCCCACATGATTCTCGAAAGAATAAATCAACTTGAACCATTGAAACCCAAATTTTGTAACTTAATACTAGAAAACCACCATAACTCATCCCAGTTACTCAATTCGAAGTCCCACTCAAATTTTCCACACCCCCATTCAACCTACTTCTAAATGAACAAAGATAAACCAAGAATTCAAAACTCAATTTTGTTCCGTTTTCCCACACTTTCCTTAAATAATTAACAACCAAATTCCACAACTTAAAAACCACTATAATACATTCCAATTATCATAGTCCAGCTCAGATTTCCACACCCCCCCCCCCCACCCAAAAAAAAAAACAAAACAAAACAAAACAAAACAAAAACAAAACAAAATACCCTATACCAAAACGACCAAGATCATCCAAATCATATCATGTAAAACCATTCAATCAAGCCCAAAGAAAAGAGCTTTTACTCTCACTTCTACTGTTATGGTTTCCTTCCTTTTCCCACATTTCCCCAACAACCAAACAAAGGATGAAAAAAAAAAAAAAACCTTTGAAGTTCAGAGACGCACTCACTCACCCCAGAGACAAAATCGAGAACACCCTTTTGTATCAAAACCCTGGAGGTCCAAGAGTAAAGGAAACAGAGAGGAAGGCCAAGAATGAGGACCTTGTAAAAGGGGTGGTGGATTGTATTAGGACTTCAATGCATGAGAGATTAGAGTGATTTGTGGCTTGATTTGGTCAGGATTTTGGAATTTCTGTAAGGCCAAAGAGATATAGACAGAGACCTTGGAGCGTAGGTGAGAAGCGGTGGTGGGAAGATTGGGGCAAAGAGTGGCCAGGAATTCTGTCATCCATTTTTGCAATAATTTCAATCCCTAAGGTTTTGACGTGTTTTATGTTTTGTTTTCCTATAAAAAAATAATAAAAAATAAAAAATTCAAACAAAAAAACAAGAGGTGTGTCACAATACCCTAACGAGACACACCTCATGTAGGTAAAGTGTCAAATTTCAAACCACAAGTAGGCAACTTAAATTTAGGCCAAGCCACTAATAGTAAGTTGTAATTAGCCTCCTTTTTTTTTAAGTAAAAACACAGTCAAATAAAACAGTAATTAGCCCCTTTTTCAATCAGTCCTTTAATTTTCATTCATTTCAATGTAGTCATCTGTCCAATCTTCACTGTTAAGACCACCAAAACAATGTCATCTTCACTCTTAAGACCCACCAAAACAATGTCATTTTGTATACTGAAAACTACTAAAACTAATAGTGAGATTGGATGGGACTAGACACAAGGACAAAATTGAAATCAAATTAAAGTTGAAGGACTAAAATGAAAAAACGGAATCTTGTGAAAGACTAATTGATAAAAGGTAAAAGTTAAAGGGTGAAATTTGTAACTAACTAAATATGCTGCGTAAATCTTGAAAACAAGCAGAAGCATCAACAAAATAATATTAGGAAAATAACGATAGAGGTTCATTATGGTACCTCTAACACAGATTGTGGAGCAAGATTAAGTTCATCAAGCAAAACCCAACAACCTTCCTTTAAAGCCTGCAAAAGAAGGAAGAATGTCAATACATGTTTAGAGTAAATTTGAGACAATTACACCTTTAATATATGACACTTTAACCTGCAATAGGATTCCATCAGACCATGCAAACTTTATTCCTTCATCACTCTCAACAGGTAAGTCCGACCCCAACAAGTCCATTATATCAGTCTGCATAAGAACATGTTTAATACTAATACTACTAAGTGCAAAAGGTTTCAGAAACCAAAAGGAAGAGAGAGAGAGAGAGAGAGCAAAGGATATAGTAAACTCAGAACTGCTCACCTGCTCAGATAAGTTTATGCGTACAACCCTATGTCCAGAAAATTTGCCCAAGGCAACAATTAAACTTGTCTTCCCAACACCTGGACTACCTTCCAATAAAACTGGGAACCAAATGCTAATTTAGAATGTTAAAACAAAGAATTCCATTGCACTAACAGGCAGAATATGGGCAAAAGGGAAATAATGAAATAAAGTGCACGCGCACGCGCACACACAAAAGTTAAAAAATAAAATAAAATAATAAAAAAACCTGGCTTTGGAAGTTGCATTGCCCTCAGTACCCGCAAGGCATTTCTGCAGGTCGTTGGTGCCAAAAACTCAAATTCCCCTACCTCACAGCTTTCACAACCTGTAGACATAACATGTACATCACTGACTACTAACTATGTAATGTGGATACTTTTACAATCTAATGGTCAATTACACATGTTTAAGACTTGGTGTTAGACTGAACTTCAAAACAGGTTAACAAATTACACAAGATCCCAAAAATAAGAAATTTTGCCTAAGGTCACAGATGAAAACATCTGAAATTAACTAACATTTTTTAACATTAACAAACAAACAGATACATACATAGACTGCACTTGATATAACAACCAAAACCCTCAAAAATAATAAAGCACAAGTTAATAGTCACTAGTGTTATCCAACAACAAGTAACACACACTACATCAAATTATGTTACCTTTTTCAATGTAGAATGGATTGATACCAAAGATATTGTCACATTGCATATTTTCAGTGCAAGAAATATCAGCAGTCATTCCCAGATCACCCCAACCAAAATTTTCCATCCTTGAAAGTTTTGTGTATATCAAATTATTGGTTTCCACCTGTTGTTTCAGAAAGAGCACATAGTCTTAATCAGTCACTGTAAATAATTGAACATAACATCTCAAGACCAGACAGCATTTCACTTACTAGAGAAGCTAACAAATAAACTTGCAGTAAACGTACAAGTTCAACAACTTCTTTTGGGAAAATAAAATATTAAACCAATAGAAGTGAAATGTAGGCAAACTTTTTGAAGTAATATTGAAAAGGTAAGCAAACAAGAACATAGTGACTGATTTCAGATGGATGGAAAGTTGTAAGAAAGATATGTTTTCATTTTCCAAGTATAAATAAATTTATTTAAAGACGTTAATGTCATGAAAATGAAGTGCACACATAGCATACATGAGTATACTCCTAATGACAAAAGCGAAAAGTGAAAACTAAGGAAAAGGAAATAGAATTTAACATCCACACATATTATACACACAAGCAGGACAACCAAATGTCTCACAAAAAATCTGCACCTCCTCAAAGACGTACTAAAGAGTAAGTTCTTTGATTTTTTTTTTCATATATAATAAGTATGAAAAGTTTATAGAAAAGAGACCACTTCATGCAAAAGGGCATAAAGTGGCCTAAAGAATTACAAACAAATACAAAGAAAAAAAATAATGAAACACATTGTTTGGGATTGCTTGATTGTTACTCCCTCCATCCCACTTTTTTTGTCCTGTTTCAAAAGTCAAACTTATTAAGAGAACATCAATTATTGTCTTGTCTATCTTTTAAAAATGTATAAGTTTCCAAAACTTCCCTTAAAAAAATTTATCAAAAAATTGAATTAGTAAATTAATAGGGGTATAATAGGAATATTCGTAAATTAATGACTTTTATTTTTAGAAACAAGACAATATTTTAGGACATCTCAAAATGGAATAGAGAACAAAAAAAGTGGGATGGAGGGAGTAATATTTTTGTATCTTATACTTGGTAAAAGCACATTGTTTAAGACCAAGGCTTTATCAAAACCAAAAATTATAATAGATAACTAAATAATTAAAATAAATAATGAAATTTCTTTAAACTTTGGTAAGATTTGGTTAGATAAAATGAAATTTCTTGAAACTTTGGTAATAGAGCTTTAGTTAGATAAAACTATGTAAAGTATTTATATTGTGTAATGTGACAAATGCACATCATACAGTGCTTAACACTTATCATTGAGCCAAATAACACAAGTAGGACACGTAATGCCTATATCTTATTACTAAAGCAAAAAATGCTGGTTAAAGGTCAAATAATATAGTGGAACTTTATTAAAATTTCTAGAAATTTTTGGCAATAGAATTTTTTTTTTAAACTAGGTTTTATAAACTTCTTAAAACTTTGGCAAAAGAGTTTCATTTATAGAGAACTATATTAATAATTGTAATATACTTATAATGCATCACATATGATACGTAATATTTAAGTTAAGCCATATGGCCCAAGCACAGCATGTAAATGCCAACTTTTATTGTATGGTATATAACATGTAATGCTTATCAAGGAATTTTTTTTTTATAGTAGACTTCATTAAATTGTAGTAATAAACACTCCATAAGTCAGGTCACAACTGAAACTAATAGTTTATATATGAAGACAAGAAAAAATAAAAATATAAAAGTGATGCACCATTTAAGCATTACAGAATTTTATTTTATTCTTTAAAAAAAAGTACACAATGCTTATACCAAGAAGTAACAAAACAAGAGCATAAAAGAAAACACACCGCTAGCTTTTCTAATAGAAAATGCAAGCATCTTTGCCTCAACTCTACAGCATCTTTTTTAGAAATACCTGTCCCTGAACAAACATAAAAAATATATGGACATAAGATGGCAAAAAATGACTTACCACTTGTACAAAAAAATTTCCTACGATCAATAAGAAATGGTAAAAATAAATGCTTAGCCAAACTGTTTTGAAAAGAAATATGCAGTTATTCACTATTAAAGAATAGAAACTACAAGGACAGGTACTGCTATAACAAAGCAAGAATGTACCTAAACTTAGTCCATCAAGCAACACAAGAAATGCCCCGTGGAGAAATGCAAATTCAGGCCCTAAACTCCTCTCTGTCATGTTAATAAAAGCAACCCAAGAGAGAAGATCTCTAACAGTAAGCATCCGCTCAGGGTGTAACTGGTTGAACCACTGTATAGCACAGATATTAAAACATAAAGTTAGAAATTGAGATTTGAGACTACTATTATTTTTCCAGAACTAGCTGCCAATATATATATTAGCATTTGATAGTTTAATATACTAGATAGTCACCAATCAGCCACATCCACAAGCCAAGAATAAAAAATCACAGGATAGGCAACAAATGACCAAAACCACAAAATAAAAAATCTTTGAAAAACTCAACTCATGGTGTTATAAACTTCTGACATTCTTGCAACTAAGAGAGGAAGATTATTGCTATGATGAGCTCACATCTTTCGTCTGAGACCAAAATACAAAAATTCCTTCTATTTTACTATTTGCAAATACTAATGGCAATTCCAACCCCCACAAGAATGACAGGGTGAATGAGACCTTGGGTTCAAGTCCCATGGACTGCATGAGTTACTCAGAAATTGCCAAAGGATATAGTAGTAAGAAATTTTGAGTTCAATGAATCAACCATTACTCTAACATTCCCCCTTCACGTGTAGGCCCAAACTCCCCTCCAATATCTAGGACCCAATGTGTGTAATTTTGAAAACTTAAATGGGGGTTAGAATGAAGAAAAAGTTTGAACCTCAAGACCACCTGCTTTGTTACCATAATAAACCATCACTTTTTCCCAAAAGAGTGAAATATTAGGAAAGGATGAAATTCATCATTCAACTACTATTTTAAAACTTGTCAACTCGAAAGAAAACAAAAGTTGCTCCCCTGAGAGAAACTTGGCACAAATTAACTAATGAGAGGAAAATTTAAGATGAGTCAATGCCATGAAACAATGGCTGCCATTCATACACCAAATTCAGAGAAATCTGTTTTGCTCAAGTTGGAGGCAGCATATACTCGGGAAACTCTAAACGTACTTCAACAGAGGCAAACAAGGATTTGACAGAGGATATGACCAAAGATGAAACAAAATCTTATAGAAAAAGTTGAACTCAAATATATTGTACATGGTCTTAATATGCCCAATGAACAGTTGTAATGATGGCACCCTATGTATGTTAAGGGAGAACTTCTAAAAAGTGAAAGCAGCTGCCCTCTTAATAGCTTTCCACCCAAAAAAAGCTGAGGAAGAATGTGCAATCACACTTGAGATATTTATAATTTTTAGAATTGATAGGGGCAAAATGGTGAACCAGTAATCAGCATTGTCAAATAACACTCTCTATACAGTAACATCAAAGAGTACATTACTTTATAGGAAAAAGAAATCATTGATAAAGCAGAAATGAGGAGTTGCAAAAGAACGTACTTCCCAAAAACTTAGCATAGCATCTACAATGTGCGATAGTTTTGGGTTGGAAAATCTGCACAAAAAAACTATTAAGAAACTCCGACCAAGAAAGTGTTCATTAAATGCATTATCTTCCACAAACATGTACTTCAAACTTATCTACCTCTGCAGCGCAATACTCTTAAGCTCATTTAGGTCACCAACAGGGGGAACCCATATCTCTGTAAACCGATTACGAAGAGCTGGAGATAGTTCCTTCTTGCCATAATCACCACCAGGATTCATAGTTGCAAGAACAAAAAAATTTTGATGAGCAGTAATTTTCTCCAAAACAGACCCACCTTTCTCAGCCAAAGACTGCAAACAGGAAAACATTTATCATTATGAATATATGATTTATAACATGTACATGGATGAGTGATGACAAATGGGTAAGAAAATGAGACACATAATGTAGATCAGAACCAGACATCAGTATATAAAAAGTGACAAGGAGCAGATTAGATACCAAGTAGAGTGAAGAGGAATAATATATATATAACCCATAAAATTGCTTGCCAGTTTGAACTACGTAAAGAAAAGCCAATCATGCAGAAATAACAGATTTCATTTCTAAGGGAGGGATAAAGAACCCATGCTCTTATCCTATGATTCACATCATCTTCAAAAATTGAACATTTACCATAATGTAAAAAGGCATATGGTACT
The DNA here is from genome assembly GCA_030445155.1 of Quercus variabilis. NCBI lineage: Eukaryota > Viridiplantae > Streptophyta > Magnoliopsida > Fagales > Fagaceae > Quercus > Quercus variabilis. The sequence continues at coordinate 9,099,264 of CP129449.1, forward strand.
CTCTTTTTTTGGCAGGAAAAAGCAAGCAATCACTATAATTCCAACCACTATAAAGACATCTGTAGACAAATAACTAATGTAAAAAGTAATTGAGCTGCTTAACCAAAATCAGTTTTTAGAAAAGGAAATTACTCACTAGTGTTCTTTCTGGCTCCAATACACTGTTCAGTCTTTCAAGTACACTATCATCAGCCAAGGAAATTTCATCCACAAGGAATAAATCACCATCTTTCATTGCTTGTACAAGAGGCCCATCTTGCCACATAAAAATGGTCTGCCATTTCTGATGCAGATTAGAGAGTTCTTCTATCATATTTTCAAAATCCATTGTAACATCAGAACCCAAGGCAAGGCCTTGTTTGTGATGAGCTATCATTTTAGTCAGCTGATCAAGAGTTGAAGAAGCTTGACTAATATCTGAAGAAATGGTCTAGAGCAAAAGACTTGTATTAGAATATTATGTGTGCCATAAACATCAACAATCAAGCCTTATTCCCAAAATGTTACTGTGTATATCATCAACGAATAAGATGAATAATAGAATACTTACAGATTCTAGAGGATGGCGGATAAAAGCCTCCAACGTCATCACTTGTTCTATTATTTCTTTATATTTTGCAATCAGTCTCGATCTCTCTCGAATAGGATAAAATCCCTATTAAACAATTCATGAGTTGTTAATTCATAAAAATTAAACACTTCCAAAAGATTTTCAAATGACATTCGAGCACACAAATAGAAAGTAAACACCACAGATAGTGATAACCAACCCCAAGAAAATCAGATGTCTCTGTGTACTGATGGCAGTTTAGTATGTGCAATTTCAAGCCCAAATCACTACTCAGTAATTGACAGACAGTGGTCTTCCCACCCCCCGTTTCACCAACAAGCAGTACAGGTTCTTTTAATTCATAGCAACGCTTAACAAGAAAGAACAATCTCCACATACTTTTAGTCCAGATGACACTGCATTGAAGGGGTACATTAGTTGTAGTGAAATAATTGTAAGATTTAAAACAAGCTACCAAACAGTGTAAAATGCTAGAGTCTGAGGCTCTGAGCTCATACTTTTGGAAAGTCTCTGAAACCCCTGCACCATCACAAGGTCTAAAAGAAGGGTTCCCAACAACCATTCCCTAAACAAAAAGGAACACAAAGAAATTAGGTTCATTATTCAAAATTACTATAAAAATCATTATTGTTCTTTAATAGAATGAAAAAGTAGGAAGTAGCTTGACTTTCTGTTCCACAATGCAAAAGAAATTTAGCATGCACAAAACCAGTATTTTTTGTGGAAAGCATGTACATATGAATGCATGGAGATGTAAAACAATATGCCTATACATAATACAATATCAATACACACACAAGAGGACCAACAGATAATAAGTATTATTTTATTATTATGAATATCACACAACACTTGCACTGCCAGTGCCAACACACACCATACCTGCTTGTACAATTCATCTTTGGCTAGTTTAACTCTGAGATGTCTCTCCAAAACTTCTTGGACAACACATTTCTCATCCTCATCTCGCAACCTTTCAGCTAGAAGATAATAGCCATCTCTAGCCAAATCTTCATAAGAACTCCCAAATTTCTTGAAGCGATGAGCCCAACGGAACAAATCTCTTGGAGTAATAAACCCATGCTTTCCTGCAAATACTTTGCTCCTCTGCCTGAGCAACTGCAATTCCTTCATGACATCAACCATTTTCTTAGCATAACTTTCAGGGACTTTACACCTCTCCTCTAATATTGTGCTCAACTCATTTTCTGGGATTTCATCCACATGGATCTCCACAAAACGATTGCGAAATGCTCGAGATAGCATTTTGCGCCCACCATAGAAAGTAGGCGGATTTTGAGTGGCAAAGAGCATGAAATCTGGATGCGCTCGGATAGTTTCCTGCAGTTCAGGCACAAAAAGTTCTCTGTTGTCATCGAGCAATCTATTCAAGGCTTCTAGTACATCAGATGGGGCCAAGTTAAGCTCATCCAAAACTATCCAATAACCATTACGTACAGCCTTAACCAATACACCTTCATGAAATACAAGCTTTCCACTAGCATCAGTAATGTAGGAACCTAAATATTCCTGCAAATCAGTGTGTTCATGATTATTGATCCGTACAAATTCGTGATCAGTTATTGCAGCTAGATACTGAACAAGGCTAGTTTTCCCGCTAGACGTGGGTCCCTGTAGAAGAACAGGATACCTTTTAATAAAAATTGTGCGTGCCAAGTTGCTAAGATGCTCCTTAACACTTTTAGTTAAAACATAGTTCTCCAAACCAGACTCGGATTTCTCTTTTTTTTGTATAATCAACTTGAATTTTTCTTTTAGGTTTAAGTAACCATCAAAAGGCACATGCGGAGGCATATTCCTCCCCAACAAATATGACAAAATCATTTGGTTCATTATCTCAGCACTGGGGCCGTCCAAAAGAGTGAGAAAAAACATACAGAACCCATCATATATTGCTTTGGGAAAACCAAACTCCCTCTCTGCTTTCCTGGTATATTCTAATGACCGATAGAGAGACCGTAAACTGTATTGTGGTTTCTGGTTTGCCCCATCTTGCAGCCTGTCTTCTGACTCCTTTTTAGCTGCTTTGTAAAAGCGCACAATTTTATTCACTAATTCTCGATTACTTTTGCTGTCGTCTATAAACTGATTAATAAATAGAGTCAAATCTTTGTCATCCAAAACATCATCAACAAAGTACTCTGTAAATCTACTCCTCAAAGAAAAGGGCAAATCCCGCTTTCCAGCATCAGTTGCAGGATTCATGCAAGCAAATATACGAAAATTAGGATGTCGTTGTATATAATTGACATCCCCTCTTTCAGCTAAACAAAGTGACCCATTTTCTCCTTCAAGAACACCAATAACTCTCTGCAAAGTCTCTGGAGGTGCCAAATTCACCTCATCAAGCAAAATCCACTCGCCATTTCTAAGTGCAGTAACAAAAGCTCCTTCTACAAATGAAAACATCATGCCCGATGAAGAACCAATTTGCCCACGGGCAGTTTCAAGCTTCAATGAAAAGTTATCCCAAGCTTTGTATCTTTCTTCATTCAAAGGTTTCTTCCGCTTTTTACCAGACCTTGATCTTCCCTCTTGAACAAACTTATGGAAAGAATCAACACCTTTTTGAAACCCAACTAGTAACATTTTCCAATTCTTATTACTAAGATGCTTTTGTAAATGGGCTAGAAAGTCAACATTGACCTGAAAATCAGCATACAACGGCACAAGTTAGCTTCAGAGACTGTAAAACATATGACAAGCAAGCATATGAAACTTATGAGAAGAAGGAAGGAAACCTTCATGGAGAATGTCTTAGAGAAAAGATCTTCAAACTCCTTATAAAGGGGGAAGCACACAAATTGCGCATCCATAGGCTTAAATCCACCTAATAAATCAGCAACATCGCTTTGCTGACTTAAGTTCTGCAACAAAAGATAAATTAATAGTTGGTCAATGTTCTGTAAGAGGTGCCCTGTATACAATATTTCATATTGGGAGAGACAGAGAGAACATACCAAGACAGTAAGTTTCTGGCCAAGTTTCGTGGCCAGATACTGCACAAGTGTTGTTTTCCCGGTACCCGTTTCACCAACCAAGAGAACAGGTTCATTAAACTTAACAGAGCAAGCTATTCTCTCAAGTACATGCAAAGAACTACGAATCTCAGCAAAAGGTTTCTTTTGGCTGTGTAACTACAAAATTCACATGGAAGTATCAAATAAAAAAGCTAATATGAAAGTAAACTAAATCAAGACAACGTCAAAATGTCTCCCACTTACAGCTATTTGAGTGCTTTGAAGAACAACTCGGCCAATTTTCAAATCTGTATGCAATTCCTGCAGTTCATATCTAAACAAATGAGATGCTGAATATGCCACCTAATCAAAAGAAATTTCACCAGAATCAAACTACAAACATAACCTGAATCATAGGTTTACTATGAGGATACAAAGTCTCTGCTACTGAAGCTGGCACTGCCCACATCTTAGCAATGTCTTTCATGATAGTCAACCGGTTTTCAGCTGAAGTTGAAAAGGCTGCAAATATATCAACAGCCTGGGAACATGAAACAATGCTTCAGTTGCCAAGAGAGTATTTTATCAATTGACCCACGGAGGAAAGAAGAGGAAAAAGAAGCCAAAGACATAAGAATAAGCCAAACCTCTTGATATATGCAATTACACTCATAAGCTGACAAACCATCTCCACTGAAGCTAAAGCCTAAACCTAAGATTCGCTTGCACCATTTAAGAAGATCCCTGCCATTAAGAATCAATAGCTTCAATTATAATATTCCAAATGAAGTCAACATGCAAATTAGCAATGATAACAGCTTTAGATACCTTAATGAGAATCTGCTGAGATAACTAACAGCAGAATTTCTGGGGTGGAATCCCGCTAGTTGATGTACAGGAGAAGAGTTAACCCTTTCAAAGGTTTCTATAAGAGAAATCATTCAATACATAGGTAAAAATCATTCTATATGAAGCAATTAATTCACAACATGTATAACCCACCTATGAGTTTCTCAGAAATTGGCTCTAAATTTGGATACCAGGCTTTTATTATATTTTGCAAGTCCTCCTTACTTGGAGGCACAATCATCACTTTCCTCCAAAAAACACCAAGTTTTCCACCTGCTTCCAAAGAAAAACATCTTCTAATTCATATGAACAACACAATTTTTTTTGTACATTTATATAATATTAATAATAAACACAATAGGCGCTATAAAAAGTAAAATACTATGAAGGGGGGAAAAGATTGATTTACATTGGAAGGCAACAGGCAGGGTTAGGTGAATTTCTTCAAACCCATTCCCACCATGCCAATCAAACAGCCATTAGTATTCCTGTTCCATAACCAAGAGAAGACTACATTTATCCCAGCCCTACTTATCAAAATATATATATATACACCCCTGCCCTGCACCCACAATGAACTCTTCATCACCCCTCACCACCCCATTTGTCAAAGCAAAAGATTGGGTTTACAGTAATTAACATGGATCTGGGAAAACCAAAATGATGGTATAATCATAGTGTGGTTGGAGAAACAATATCCTCTTTGAAAGACAAAGGTTAAGCCCAAGAATAAGTGTCCTTGATAATTAATTAGGTTTTTTTTATTTTATTTGGTTTTTAAAGTCAATGGTATTTTAGTAACTCGTAATTGTTGGTTGTAGGTCATAGTTTTGGGCATGGGGTTTTATACATAGGTGTGTTATTATACTCAAACAAAGGGAAGTTGATCAATAAAATAGTGCGAGAATTGAGAATTGAGCCACATTGGCCTTATTGCTCTTTTCTTCTTCTTTTTCTCTCATTACTGCCTCCCAAGTTCAGTCCCATGTCTTGGTGCTTACTCTTCCTTAAAGATAGTTCCTTGTGCGTGCTATTGGGTTTCCATTCCTTGCCTCACACCAGATAAGAAGGCAAGGATCCAAAAGGGAGTTGTGGGGGGGGGGGGGGGGGGGGTGCGGATGGAACCCTTTTCATAAGGCGAAGCAAGCTTTGATTACGCAAACCAAGGCCTTTGCAATAGACCCAGTGATTGGAAATAGCCAAGAGAAGAAAGACCAAAAAAGACAGAACGATCTACAGTCCAAAGCCTGTGCTGTGTGTGCAGCATCCCTGTCTTTCTCTTTGATACCCCGGCCTTCTGAGTACTGTTCACAAACTGTGGACATTCAATATTAACTCCTGTAAACTCTTTGCAACCCTAAATCAATTATTTTCTCGTCCCTATAAAAAACAATAGTCATTCTTGAAACTTAACCCTTCTTTCTAAAGGTTCTAAACCAGAAATTCACAAATCCTCTCAACCCAAAGCCTACCACAAGTACACAAAGACAATTTCCACAATTTGTCCCAAGTCTCAACAGGAAGAAGCCTGTATAAGTTGGATAGAAAGGGGGGAAAGTGAAAAGTAAGAGTGATGTACTGGATCTGCATTTGCAAAAAATTGAGTTGGGAAAGAAGAAAAATATTGCAATGAACTGAAGAGTATCATGAAATATGGTCCATTGAAGAAATCTTTGCATAAAGAATTTGAGAGCAGTTATAGAGGCAGTTCTACAGAAACCAAAAAAACATCTTGCAACAATTTTACAATAATTCCAAAAAGCCTCTATGCAGCCCAAATCTGTTCAATAGAAGGATTACTATCTTACCAGATCCCATATCCAATGGTAATAAGTCATAAGAAAAATATTGCAATGAACTGATGAATAACACAAAATATGGTCAATTGAAGAATCTTTGCATAAAGGATTTGAGAGCAGTTATAGAGGCAGTTCTACAGAAACCCAAAAAATATCTTGTAAGAATTTTACAATAATTCCAAAAACCCTCTATGCAGCCCAAATCTATTCCATAGAAGGATTCCACACTTACCAGATCCCATATCCAATGGGAACTAATCATAATAAAAATTGGAGACATGTACACAAAGTCCAAGAATTGCAAAGAGTAACACACCTTCTGAACTGCGTGATATATCAAATCTAGAAGTTGAAATTGTGGAAAATAGTCGAAAACTTTCTGCCACCGTTATTTCCTGCAAATGTAAGAACAATGCTTCAACATTAAGGCACTACATATGTTTTATAAATTCAATTAAGCTAAAAGCAAAGTACATTAGACTATGGGGTTATAAAACAATTCATGCTGAAAAATGCCAAATAAGTAAACATTCAACTGGAATCATGAATCAAGAGAACAAAAAATTTGTCAATAAAGCAGAAGGAAAAAAATGACAAATCAATTATTGAAGCAGACACCATCCTCAGAAGCCTATCTTTCTCTTCTCTGTTTTTTTTTTTTTTTTTTTTTTTTGGGTGGGGGTGGTGGATAGGTAACTTGCCCAAGCATACATGATAATTGTGACTTTTGTACCCTAATTATTTCCCTATTTATTGTGACTTGCACTACTTAGGTTATTTGTCAGAAAAATATCATGCAATTATGAAGATTAAATTAGCAAGCAAAATAAAAAATTATAGCATATAATATACTCACACATAAACAGCTCCTAGTAGACAACAATTACAATTACCATTAAAAGAGTTGAGTGGCATACATACTACTATGGCAACACTAAGTTTGATTCAAACACAGTTATGTAGCATTGGGGGTTACCATCTCAGATTAAGGACAGCCCTACAGGACCTTTTTTAAGCAATAAAAAGACAAGCAGTTACCTCCCCATGCCCATTTGAAAATGATTTTCCACCTTCCAGCAAAGGTAGTATGATGGATTGGACATCAGATGGTGCTTTGTCGACATCCTCAAATACAACCCAAAATCCATTCTGAACAGCCTGTGGAAAAGAAATTTTGAGGTTACCGTACATAAAAATCTCCAATTTTAAGGTATTACACAAATATTTAACTCTATATATTTATGTATGTTTAAACGAATTTTTGTAAAGAAAACAAACCTGGGTAAGTGACCCGGGCTGCCATCTAAATTCACCGGGTTGCTCTGTACAAACATAACTTCCCATTAAGGTTTTACCATCAATTTGATCATCCATGTGGATAGACAGAACTGTGGAACAGAGAGCAACAGAGAGGTTTTAGAGGTTTTTACTTTTTTGAATAAGTAATAAAATATATATTGAAAAGGCCATAAGAAAGACATAACTAAGTACAAAGAAGTACACAAAGGCGAACAGCCAACAAATTTCGAAAATAAAGAAGGAAGAATTATACTTGTTTGTGTGTGCAAGCACTTGTTTTTGTATCTAATATTTGAAACAGATGAGCTAACTAACAATTAGGTAATGTAGAATGAAATTTCTTAAAATCATAAAAGATTATGGATGAAAATCTTCTTTAGGACTAATATTATCCATTAAAACTAGGGAAATTTACACTTTTCCACCCTAAACTATACCCCATTTACACTTTGCCCCCTAAACAATCAAAATGCACGATCAACCCCCCAAATCGAAAACTTTCTAACACTTAAACCCCTGCCATTTCTTTTGATGTTAAGCCAAAGGAATTTAGCATTAAAATACCAATTTATCACTCTACCATCTGTTTTTGAGAGAGGTAAATTGGTATTATAATACTTAATTCCACCGTACTTGATACCAAAATAAAATGGCAATGGGGACATTGAAAAGAGTTATAACTTCCTGGGATCAATCATGCATGTCTATAGTTCAAGGGCAAAGTGTAAAATGGGGCATAGTTCAGGGTGGAAAAGTGTAATTTCGCCTAAAATATAAGATCAACATACAACAGGTAAAGAATTTTCATGCATTTTTAATCATTTCTTTGTCAAATTATGATTTATACAATATCAAAACAAAATTACCAACTAAAAATACAATATGAAAACAAAATCACATGCATACTATTTCTTGTCAGCAATCGTTTGCCATTGCCAAATACACATAACATCCACACGGACCACACTACATGTGACCTGTTATTGTGACTCACAATTCAATATTGAAGTCTCCCCTCAAGAGTTTTTATTGAGAAGTTTATATTGATTCCCTACTGCTTTTTTTTTTTTTTTTTTTTTGATAGGTATTTCCTACTGCTTTTCTAAAACATTGAAACAAACAATGTTGACATATTACAGGATATAAAATTTGCTATACAACACTATATAAGAATCTAAATTTATAAGAAACAACATAAAGAATGCTGAATGATAACAAATTACTTAGCCAGGAATAGCCAACATAAACCTACTAAATGACTTCCTACAGAAATAAGTTTAGAGAAGTTCAGTCTCATTATTCTGGTGCACACATTAAATTCTGAGGGCTTCAAATTCAATTACTGGGCTTCTGGAACCATATTTACTAGAGCATCAAACCCAATGAGGGACTCTTCTTTTTATTTTTTACAAGTTTTTGGGGAGTGTCTATTATACACACACACTTGCATACATAGTACACACCCCCAAAAACAAGGGAAATCGTGACTTCAAGTCACAATTTCGAAGTTTTAAATCGTCACTTGAAGTCACAATTTCCCTTGTTTTTGGGGAGTGTGTGTACTATGTGTGCATTAAGTGATGTGCAATAGACATTTCCCTTCTTATAAAAGTAACAGTTTTATTTAAAGAAAATGAAAAGTATGTACCCAAGCATACAAGGTGTATACCTGGGTAGCAAACAACAACCAGGTAAAAACTACAGCAATCAAGAAATTTCACCATATTAGGAAATAAAAAAAGGCCAGTTAATGAAGCTATCCAGTCATACAACAATGGTAATAGAATCATTTTCAGTTCTGTAAGAGTTTGGTAATAATAATTTGGAGCCTTTTTTTATTGTCCCCTCTCCTATAGGGAAAAACAAATCCAAAAAAACTAAACAGGCTGAACTAAACCAAACAGACCTGAGGTAAAACAGTACCAAAGATGCTAACAACTAACCCACTGAACAAGACATAAACAAATGGGCCAAGCACTACGAGTCTAAGGAAAACCAAACTTTAATTAAATAGTAGAGCATCCAACCCAAAAGCACAAGCTAATAGATGAAGAAGCCAAACTAGAACATACCCCCGTAACCAAGCTCACACAGCCAATGTGAGACACTTTCTTTCACAATATTTAGATCTATTTCCATACAATGCTATAAGCAGCATAAAATGAAAATTCACTTCCAAAATTAAATATATCTAAAGAAATAAATCCAAAAGGTAAAACAGAAGTCCAAATGAACCGACTGCAAGTACAATGGGGAAGAAAAGAAAGGACATACCTTGGTTCCTACTATCCTGGGCCAACTTGTGAATAAGAGCAGATTTCCCAGCGCCAGCAGGACCATATAGAAGAACAGGCCACTTTTGACTTACTGCCAACATAACCATCTCAAAACTTTTCTTCACAGCAGATGTCAAAAAGAACATATTTCCAACTGATGTATCCTCCCTGAATATATAAAATAAATGATCAAACGCGAACATGAAAAACCAACAGAACTATGAAGTAGGTGACACGCTATCAATAATATTTTAGGTTGGGGCGAGCAAACACAAACACACCCAAATTTATACTAAAGAAAAATTAGAAATACTAATGCACATGTTGCAAACAGATTCCAAAACCTTTTTTTAACAAGAAAAATAAGAGATCATTTCTAAATCCTACCCTGTAGCAAGCCTTTTACTCCGAGTTGGTGGTTCAATCTCATCAACCTGTGAAGAAGAAATGGCCAGAGAACAAAGGCCAGAAGAATAAAGACAGTTCTCTTGGTTGAAATCAATGCTTCTACTAGGAGAACTCAACTCATTTTGTTCAGATGACTTAATATACAAACCAGCCTTCTCCAGTGATGTATCTTGACAGAACTCCTTCCAGCTGAAAAGGGCAAAAGCAAAATGAATATATATATATATATATATATATATAAGCTGTTCAAATTTTAATTTGAGAATTAACAATTTGCTCAAAGAGTTAGACATAACCAACCGCAAAAAACATGAGAATGCTTCTGTGGCCCCAATACTAAAGTGTGGAGTTGGTATGTGGCTTGTTTTCAGAATGACTGACAGTATCTGTATCCCACACCATTTAATGTCTGCAATAACAGTATTATCTGCAGCACTGCTGCTCAGGTCAGGATTGGAGGTCTGCTTTACAAGATCCAAGAAACAGGACCAGTTCCAGTTCCTAAGTTTAGAAAAGATTTCTGAATCCACGAGGAGGAGGCGGTAAGATGTCCGAGCAGCACATAATATACGAGTTCCAACCTGACAAAACAAAATATAATTCAAATGTAGAGACAAAAACAAAAAATTGCCCATGAAATAATTATTTTTTTTCTTGAGAGAGAGAGAGAGAGAGAGAGAGAAAAATTAATGGCATGTGCTGCTCAAAATAATACCAACATTGATTCCTCTGAGAAAGTTCAATTAACATACCTTACCACACAGCCAAGGATTTTTTCCTTCCTTTGAAATGCGCTCAAAAGGAGGGGGAGCAAATTCGAAATATTTTAATATAGACCTGCACCAAGTAACCAGAACATATTTAGTGTAAAAGCATAAAAATAAAATTCCTCAAACTAAAATCAAATATCCAATGAGCAACCTTGTAGCACATCCAATAACATTCAAATATCAAACAGTTCAGAAATTGTGTAGCAAAATGCATACATAACTCAACCAGATATAAATAGCCACTGCCTGACCTATATCATTTTTTCACTTCTCTAAACTCTAGGATCCATCTAGAGGGTTAGCCTTTGCCATAAAAAGGAGGGTGAAATTTTTAATTAAATGCAATGGTTAAAGAATTACACAAAAAGCACGTCAGCTTACCCCAATAAAAAAGGAGCCAAGTCAAGGGCGCGACAGAAGGCCAAGCAAGCAAGCTCGTGAAGATCGAGACACCTCCCAGCTTGATTGTAGTGCTCAATTACCAAAACAACTTCATTCAAATCTTCCTCTTCTTCAACCTCCACTGACATGTCATTCGCATTGGACTTGCCCAGATGCCAAAGCAAGCCCACAGCTTTGTCCACAATCTTTCTGGCTATCGGGCGAAAACATCCCATCAAAGGAATGGTATAATTTGGGTGCAGAAATACCTCCCCCAGCACCTTTACCACCTCCTCTTCTGTCACAATGTCTCCCTGCACAAACCCAAATGAAAAAAAAAAAAAAAAAAAAAAAAAAAAAAAAAAAAAAAAAATTTAATACTAAAACAAACAAACAAAAATCATTCAAATTAAAATTTTCAATTAGTTCAACTAGCTCTCTCTTTGAGTTATTCCTAAGTAACCAAAATCCCGTATAGATGTCCAAAATTCATGTTATTCCAGCCAAAACCAAAAAACATAAAATTTTGAACTTTATATATCTTCAAACCTCAATTTAGCTAAACCCCACAATTTCTCCAACCCAAAACAAAAAGCAGCAAAATTTTGCAATTTTCTCAGCAACCAAACAAAGAGAGAGAGTTACCCCATTAGCAAGCAAATCAAACTGCGGGAAAGACCGAAGCTCTGGGCAACGATCAAGGAACCTTTGGAGTGAAAATTGAAGACTGAAACTACCGTCCATGGCCATTGTATTTTGATCACAGTGCCTTCGTGTATGTATATATATATATATATATATAAATATATATATTGAGAAAATAGATATGTATTTGTTTGTATAAACTACAAAATTTCACAGACCAGAAGTAGAAGCGATTTGAATCAAGCTCTGGTTTTTCTGGTTCCAACTTTCAATTTCGAAAGTGAAAAGTTAGGGTTTAAGGGTTTCTTCTTCTTTCAGGGGTTTCTTCTAGGGTTTTAGAGAGCGAATGTTTAGGGCATGAGTATTTTCATTTTGTGTGTTATATATAGGGGGCTTGGCTGGCTTACTTGACGACGTGGCTGTGAAGTCGAGGATTGGGTTTGCGTTTTTAACAAGAGAGAGCTTTTAATAAAGATCGCATAGAGTCGAGATTTAAACAACCGAATTTTTTACATTCACGATACCTAAATTAACCTCATGCTTTTTCTTTACTCCCAAATTGTCAAAGTAGTCACCGCGGTACCGCACAACTTTTTTTTTTTTTTAGGTAAACTTTTGGTTCCAATTTTATATACCATATTTTAATTTAGTCTCTAACTTTTTAATTTTGTCAATTTAGTCACTAACTTTTTGGTACTATATCAATTTAATCCCTTTTGTTATTTTTTTTATGAAAATTGATAACGTATCTAATGGCCAAAATAAAAAATTAGCTTTCGTAGATGTAATAATACACTAAAATTTTATTTTGGCCGTTTTTCATGTTATCAATTTTCATCCAATATATAACAACATCAATTAAATTGACACAATTGAAAAATTAGGGACCAAATTGAAATATAATATAAAGGATAGAGACAAAATATGTAATTTACCCTTTTTTTCACATTGGCCTAAATTGAAATTATATTGTTTGTTCTAATTGAATTGCAAAGAATATTTAAAAATTAGAGGGAAAAAAAAAAAGTCAACTCAAAAGCTTGAAACAATGCGAATTAAAGAAATCAAAAAATTACTCTATCTTTTTTAGACAATTTCAACCTATGGCATCTACTCCTGAATTGTGCATGTATACGTAATTTATGGACAGTGTGACTTGAATTTATGGCTAATTAGTGGTTGTCATACCATTGCTAATTAGTGGTTGTCATACCATTGTTACATTAGCCAAATAAGGATGGAACCAAAACTTGCAACTAGGGGGCGACTCTGTTGCTAGCTACGTACGATAACTCTAGCCTCCAACTTTGCTACTTAACACACTGAGGGTTTTTTTTGGATCTTTGACGTGTGTGTTTGCTACTAAGTAAGGACAAAATTATTTTATTAAAAAAATTTTAAAGGGCCAGGTTGTTTGTTTTTGGTAAAATGTATTGGTTAGGCTTAATATTTTTTAGTTTTGCTATTAGTAATTTTTGTTGTTACACTAATTTTTTGGGCTTGTATATTTTGTTTTAGATTTTAAATCTATACATTTTTTTATGGCCTTTAAAAGGAGAAAAATGTTAAAGATACAAACTTTTTTTATAAATTAATGATGTGGTGAGTGGTATTAGTAAGTAAAAAAATGATATAAGTAGTGGACTCAAATATGAACTAATAAGAATTTGCTATCTCAACACTTTGTACAAATATTATAAATAAGTTTGTGATTATAGTATTACTCTTAAAAGAATCTATGATATTGTTAGGGGGCAAATTGTAATTTTATAAAACAAAATTGTTAAAATTAATATCCATATACTTTTTTTTTTTTTTAAATGTCCAAGCTTAGCTCCGTCCCTGCAGCCAAATAAGAGAAAGAATAAAGGAACTGGAAGTAATTCGCCTCTAGCTATTAGCTTTTACAGGTTTCTCAAAAAAAAAAAAAAGCGCTCTTACAGCTAGCTTTTGTATATTACATTCAGGATTCGATCTGCAAAGCCCATGATTTGGAATTGTTTGATTATCTTTTTCCGTGGAAGAGGCAAAACATAAACATCTTGCTTGGACTTGGAAGCAAGCTACAACTACCTTACCAAATAAAAAATACAGCAAATGAATGCATCGAGATTAAGCATAACCAGTTGGGATAAGGATGTCATCGCAACCTTAATTTTTTCATATCAATTAGACATGTTAAACTTTATAAGTAGTGTTTTTTTTTGTAGTCCATAATTTCATATGACTTCAGTGAAGCAACCAACTTACAATTCTTAGCAATGGCAGTTCTAAGAATTTTTTTTAGAGTGATCATTAAGAAACTTAGATTATACAAAATCTAATAATAAGAAAACTTCATATATTGACGACAACAACAAAAAAAAAAAAAAAAAAAAAAAAAAAATCATATGCAAACATAGAAAGTTTTATAATTTTCTTCTACGAATTTTCTTATTTTGCAATCGTTATATGATAATCTCATTATCGATGTTGCAAACTATATCTATTTCAAAATTTTAGTTATATAAAATTTTTCTTGGAGTTTTTCCTTTAGTTTATAAGGATCTAATATATTGTTAAGAGGACCAAAGTTTAAAAACAAAATTTGACTACAAACTTAGTTGTAGCCTACGACTAGGCTACAACTCTCACTAAACAAATTAACATTACTATATATTTTGAAAATCTAATGATTGAATTGCATGTTCTTTATATTTTTAAAACACATGTCAAATTTCATGTCAATCAGATGTTATTTACTACTAGTATGTAACCCGTGGTTATGCATAAGAGTGATGAATTATAGTAGTGCTATTGATATTAGGTTGGATTATTAAATATATAGGATATTAGTTCGACCAAGACATTTAGAAGTACTAAAATGATTTTCTCTTGCAGTTTTTATAATATTGGTTACACTAAATTTCTCATTACATTGCTATTATGTATATAATTTTGAAAATCACTATTAGACACTACATATATAATATTAATTCACCATCACTGTCCACGAAATTTAAAAGTATCTCCTAAATTGAATGGAGATAAGTGCATGAAATCGTTTAGCTCAATTATAATTTGTTACATTTAAGATCTTCACATACAAAATATATAAATAGAAATAGTATAAAAAAAATATACTCATTAGTTCAAAAAAAAAAAAGTTGGACTCCTTATTTTCTACACTGAATTAACTCACTTGGCACAAAAATTTAGATTACATAGTACATGTGGCTCAAAATTTAACTCTAATTGAAATCTAATTTTCACACTAAATTAACTCAATTGGCACAAAAATTTAAAAGCTTAGATTAGACGAGACACGTAACGCAAAATTAGACTTTAATTGAATTCCAATTTGAAATCTAATTAGATTTTCTCTTAGTTTTGTCTATTAATATATATACTGAATTAACTCATTTGACACAAAAATTTAGATTGGATGGGACACATGACGCAACATTTAACTCTAATTGAAATCTATTTTTTATACTAAACTAACTCCCTTGAGACAAAAATTTAAAAACTTAGATTAGATGAAACACATAGTGCAAAAGTAAACTCTAATTGAATTACAATTTGAAATATAATTATATTTTCTCTAAGTTTTGCCTATTAATATATATATATATATATTCAATTCATAAACTTATTTTTTATGTATAATTTTAAACTACAAAAATTCAAAATTTAAACATTTAGCTGATGATATAGCTATTGATCTTTGATCTTTATAAAAGTTTGCAAGTATGGAAGATATAAGCAGAAAATTTAATTATATTGTGGATTTGTCAAAACTCACATCCAGTAAAAAAAAAAATATTGAAAGGAGTTGTAGCCTTAGTCTACAACTAAGTTTGTTGCCAAATTGTAGATTCCAATTAGCTCAATTGGTAAAGTTTCTGATGGTTGAATAAGAAATCTAAAGTTTAATTCTCGCCTATACAAAAAATTAATTAGTATCTTGGTTTGATGACAAAAAGTTATTATCAGGAGTGGATACTATAGATTGAAACTCTCTAAAAAAAAAAAAAAGTTTGTTGCCAAATTTTGTCAAAAGTAAATTATGTGGGGGCTAAAAAAAATTTAGGCTTATCACAAAGTTTTTTTAAGGATAAAAAAATCATAAATTTTTAAAACTTATACATAATAATAATTATTTTTTTCAAACCAAGATGGTCCTGTGACCACCTTAGACTCTACGTGGAGCCGCCAGTGATTCTAAGAATCTTCTTCCCCATCTAAACACTCATACTTTACATCATAAAATAAAGGTGGCCAAGGCAGAATTACTTGGAATTGCCTATTAAGCAGGTTATCTATTCTCCTTCATGATCTAGATCAAGGTAAAACAAAAACAGATCATGCTCGCAAGAACTAGTGAAAAATGTTACAATAATTGAAATAAAGCATTATGATATAGTAATTTGCTAGAACATTATGGTATTGATATGATCTCTACAAGAAAGCTAAGCAAAAATTCTTCTACCAAATTGCATAAATTTATTGATGATAATATTGTTAGTCGCAATTTCTTGAAATTAATTAGTGGGAAAATATGTTTTCATCCAGTCCATTTAGGAGAATGTAAATGTTATTGTACTGCTTGCATGAGAAAAAGGAATGCCACAAAATTAAGGGTATAGATTTTTATATTTATTATTAATAGATTCTTTTAAAAGAGAGAGAAAGGAAGTCCACAGACTGGATAATTATGTTCAAACCTTTAGGATTATCAAACTTTCCAACAAATTCCTTCAATTCATCAAACCAAAGGCATAAAGAGAAGCAACTTCCAAGAGTTTTGTTTGCCATTTAGCTAGATTTTAGTAACTATTTCATTAGTTGACATGTTTTTTAAACATTTTAGTAAACTAGCATCTCGCCTTTCTTAGACTCAAGTTCATTGAATGAACTTGAGTCTCATACACTTGATTTTGATGCTTTGGTAGAGGCTGATGTGGAAATTTTATACACGTGGAACTCCAGTCTAAGACAAAAGTTCTATTTTGGAGAAAAAAGGAGAAGAAGAACAAAGAAGAAAGAAGAGAACAAAGAAGAAAGAAGAAAGACGAAAGAAGAAATAAGAAAAAAGAACGAAGAAGAATCTAAGAAGAACAAAGAAAGCAACAGACAAAACTTGGACTCATCAATGCTACGAGAGTGGGAGACATAGGCGTGGGTGGTGCTTCGAAGCTTGGCGTTGGGTTTTGTTTTGAGGGTGAGAAGCGGAGCTTGGCATTGGGTTGGGTTTTGCAAGTGAGAGGTTCACCTGGAACTCGAGTCTTTAAAATACTAGTTTACTAAAATGTTTCAAAAATATGCCTACTAACAAAATAGTTGATAAAGTCATGCTAAATGGCAAAAAAAAAAAAAATCCCAACTTCCAAGGAAAATTCAAGTTGAACATTTTTGCAAACTTGGAATATCGAAAGAATAGAAGGCTTTGCCAACCATGAGCAACCTGTTCCGGAGACATATTACACTTTCAGACAAGTGTGAGCTTTGCAATCTCCATTCAGAAGACCCGCTGCATGCTGTGTGGTTATGCAGCGAAGTGAAAAGCACTTGGAGTTCGTTTCAGTGTTTCAACCGTGCTACCTTCCCCCGTCCACAAAGCTTTAGCGACTTACTATCTATGTTTTTTTGTAGGTCAAGGAAGATTATAGAAAGGAAGTTTTCACTATCACAGCTTGCCTCCTGTGGAATCGGAGAAATGCTATTCACTTCGGCAGACCTGTGCTCCCGACGGCCCAACTTCTGTCCAAGGCAGGCAACTTGCTGCAAGATTTTCTGGCGGTCCAGGAGGTTGATTCGGTTCAACCCTCTCTCCCCACGGTGCAAAATTGGAGAGCGCCTGAATCAAATTATCACAAAATCAACTTTGACGCTGCTACATTCAGGAAAACACATTCGGCTGGCCTTGGAGTGGTTGTCCGTGACTGGAGGGGTGAATTTGTTGGTGCTCTGTCTGCCCCTGTGTCGCTGTACCTATCAGTTGCTGATTTGGAAGCTTTAGCGTGCCGCAAAGCTGTCGAATTTGCTGCTGAACTTGGTCTACAGAAGGTGATTTTCGAAGGAGACTCAGCAATGGTCATCAGTGCTTTAAACCAGGATAATGCTGCCCTCTTTTCATTCGGTATCGTCATTGAAGACATCCGTATTCAAGTTTTAGCTTTTCAGTCTTTTGCCTTCAATTATGTTGGTCGCTCTTGTAATTGTGTGGCTGACTCATTAGCAAAAAAAGCAAAAGGCTTTAGGGGTGCTCAGGTTTCCACCCGAGGACATAGTTCCAGTATGCATTGTGAGTTGTGACACTTGAATCTGTGGCCGATTGCCGTTGTTGTACCGTTAATTGTTATTTCAGCCAAATATACAAGAGGGGGAAAAGATACTTCTTGAAAAATTTTCATAAAATAAACTGACCAAAATTGACAATTACCAAATAGAAAATTAATGAAATGTGCAGGCACACACGATTTATGTGTATTGTCACACTTGAATTACTGGCTAATTAGTACCATTGTTACAAATATACAAGAGAAATAATTAATAAAGGAAGCTAGAAGACAATTTCTTGAAAAAAATTCATAAAATAAATTGAATAACTGAAATTGACACTTTACAATATAGTAAATGGCAAAACTTAGGTACAGTATTTAATTGTTGTTTCTTAAATTCCCCTTTTAAGATTCTGTCATGTGAATTTTTCATTATAGGACTAAAGTGTATTTTTTAGTTAAGTAAACACATGGCTCAACCTTAAGTGGGAAACCTAAGGAACAGCACTAAGATATTATATCTAAGTTTTGTCCTATAGAAAATATACCAAATTATAGCCTCTTGTGATCAATAGCTAGCCTCTTGTCATCTAAGTGTTTGTTCCATATCAATAGGCATCTTTAAGTTTAAATTAAACTAGTTGCTAACCCGTGCGATGCACGGAAAAACTATTGACTTTGAAAAAAAAAAAATCCAACAATGAGTAAATAGACATTTTGCTAGATAGTATTTTTTTTTTTTTTTAAAAATGAAGAAATATTTAACTTTTATACTTTTCCATAGTTTAGAAGTATTGTCTAACATTGAACGTTATTGAGTTGCAAATGCATAGTTACCGAAATCTACAAAGTAATTTACAATTCTTAAATTAATAAAGCAAAACTCCCAATAGTTATATATACACACACAAACTCAAACCTAATATAAATTGCAAATATATAAACAAAGACCATGATATGAGGAAGACACACTAAGTTTCAAATTTGAGTAGCAATATGACTTTCTCGTAATAATAACAATACAGACAATTTAAAATATGGAACAATATCAAAATTATAATACCTAATTCCATTATCTTTTATGTTGAATCCAAACAAATAATTTATCGACCAAAAATCACAGCTTTTAATAGAAAAACAAAAAATGACATGGACCTAAATAAAAAGCATTTAAGGTGAAGAATTATGATCAACCCCAAGACTTAAAACTTCAAAATTTATAGAATCCCCAAATTTTATTTCAAAACCAAACCAAATTCAACAAATTTATATATAGCATACTAGATAAAAATTTATCGTTCCCTAGGCTGGAAGACATAGGTTGCAGTTTTGATTTTTCTCCAAAAAAATAGAGATACTTTTATCTACCATGTACAATATAAAGAAATAATTAGTAGAAATTTCAACCTAAAAACCAAACCCACGAAAATAATGTCAATATAAATATGAAAATTAACCCAAATACTCAAAAGAAAATCAATTCTAAACATAACAAAAGAATAAAATAGAAAGAAAATCTTAGATATAAACAAATATCCACTTATGTTGAATTGAAATTTTATTAATAATAACAATATAAAAAAATTCAACATAAAATTCATTAATCAAAGAAGAAAGTTGAATTAGATTGCTTAATTTTTTTTTTTTTTAAATGTTAGTTTCTGTTTTTTGCTTTGGTTATATATATATATATATATATATAAATTGTCAATGTTCAAGTTTGAGTTTAAGTTGGACTTATTAGAGAAATAGAGTTTGACGTTAGTTTCTGTTTTTTGCTTCGGTTATATATATATATATATAGATTATCAATGTTTGAGTTTGAGTTTAAGTTGAACTTATTAGAAAAATAAAGTTTCATTCCTTGTTAAGTTTGGATTAAACAAAAATAATGATAATGATGAATTTAAGTTTAAGTTGGATTTGTTAAAGAGAGAGTTTCATTCCTTATTAAATTTGGACTAAACAAAAATAATTTTATTTAAATAAAATGATAATTTTATTTAAATATTGTGTTGACGTAGAAAATTGTGAGAGTTTCAGAAGTATCGGTTATATATATATATATATAGATAATAGTAAATAAAAGATGGAATTTCACTCCTTGTTAAGTTTGGACTAAACAAAAATAATTTTATTTAAATATTGTGCTGATGTGAAAAATTGTGGGAGTTTCAGAGGCTTCGGTTATATAATATATATATATATATATGAGATGTAGTTTTCTGGTAGTCCATAGTTCCAAATGACTTCAATAAAGCAATCTACTTAGAATTCTTAGAATCGTCTTCCCCATCTAAGCACTCAACCTTTACATCATATAACAAATGTAGCAGAGGCCGCCTTGCTTCAAAGTCCCTATTTAGTAGGTTCTCCTTCATGATCTAGAACAAGGTAAAGCAAAATCAAAATATTAATTGTTCACAAGAACTAGAGAAAATGTTACAATAATTAAGCAAAAGCATGATGAGAGAGATCAATAACATACCTTTAGTAATTCTCAGGGAGCCTTGAAAATTCTAGTGGTACATTACTCCCTTGGCTTCACAGCTTATAAGGCAGCAAGTGGAGAGGTTTTTCCTTCGATGTGGGACTCCAAAGGATGCGGTGTAAAAGACTACAAGGCAAAAAGCCCTTGGCTCAAAGATCCGTCCATCCGAGGAACCTACACTTGATATCCAAACATGTTGTCCCTAATGTAAAAAATAAACAACAACGTATCTAAAATAGTAATAAATCAAACAAAAGAAGATACAATGAAACAATCATTTTCTAAACCCAAAAATGAGAAAAGCCACAATTCAAAAAAAAAAAAAAATTCATATTGTCAATAATTTTACAACTCAATTGGTTAGCACTTGTCTCATAAGGCACAACATTAAAAAAAATAGAATTAAAGGCCCAAGTCTTCTATTTTTATATATAGTATGGAGTTTTTAAATAAAATTCAAGGTAAACCGAACAGGTTTAAGGCAACTTTGATTTTAATTCCATCCATTTTCATCTTTCCATCAATTTTCGTTTATAGATATCACCCTTAAATACCAGCTAAGAATATATTGTATAGTAGTATTGCAAATTAAAGCATGCCAATTTAGTTATTAAAAAAATTACAAGTTTAAATAAATAGAAAAAAACTATAAAAAATTAAAACTAATTATAAAAAATTTAAATAAACTAAAAAAGAAAGGAAAAAAAAAAAACTCTACTTCTTTCCTTATTGAATTTTGTTGACATCCAACGTGAAATCTGACAAGTGACAACCCCACATCTTCAAACAGTTTAGCGCTTAGGGTTATAGAAGCTGAGGAAATTTCATAAACATAAATTGTTCCGAGTAATTGAAATTGACAATAACCAAATAGAAAATACAAACATATCAATGGAAGAAGATCTATCATAAACTGTTGTGATCCAGATGTCATCTAAGCCTTTTCCACATCAATCATTCTTCCAATCAATTTTAAAATTTGTTGTCTGGTAGTCCACGGCTTTATAAGACTTCAACAAAGCACTCCACTTGGAATGTTTAGGATCTTCTTCCTTATCTATCTTCTCAACCTTTACCTCAAATAAGGACTCATGTTGATGTAGCCCTTCTGATTTGAATAGCTTCTTAAGTAGCTTCTCATCCAGGACCTATATAACAAGGTAAAGCAATAACACAAAATGATGTTCACAAGAACTCAGAGATTATGGTACATAATTGTGTAAAAGCATGATGTGAGAGATAGAGAGGATCAATAACATACCTCAAGAAATTTGCTGGACCTTGACAATATTGATAGAGTCTCTACAGAAAAATCAAGCAGAATTCTTTCTACCAAATCTGAAGAACTCATTGAAGATATAATAACTATTGCTGGCCTCAAGTCCTTGAGATCAATTCCCGAAGAAAGCACCCTTTCATTCAATCCATCTAGTAGAATGACTTTGCCCTAGTAGGGAAAAAAGAAATGCACCAGAATTAAAGATATACATATATTATTTATAAAAACTTAAAAAATTCAAAAGAAAAGAGAAAATATGTACCTCAGAGTGGATAACCAAGTTTAAACCTTCAGTACTATTAAACTTTCCAACAAGTTCCTTCAATTTATCAAACCATAGAGTGATACAACTTCCAAGATCCAATTCAAGCTCAACTTCTTGCAAACTTGGAGCATTGAAAGAATGGAAGAGACATTTATTCAATCTGTACTGAAGTGAAACTAAATTGGGGGTATCAACTTCCACCACCTCAAGATCTGTACACTTCTCTAATTTGAGCATCTTAAGCGTTTGTGAAGAGATTTTGATACTTGCCATCTTGCATGTTGAGATTTCCAAGACCTCAAGAGTGGGAAACTTTGAACTTAAGCTCTGAAGCAACTCAATTGTCCTGTTACTAAGCCCAACTAGTTCAAGTCTTTTCAAATTTTTACAAGCTTCCAAGTAAATATCACAATGCACATTCACTGATTGCAATCGGTAGGAATCCTTACTCCAGTAGTAAAAGGTTTGTAAACTTGGTGCTTTAATTTCAATCCTCGAAACCTTTCTTCTAGCATATACATGAAGCAAGTTAAGCCGAGGAAGATTTGACACCTTTAAATGTTTGAGACCATGACAGCATATTAGTCGAAAATCCTCAATCAAAGGGCATCTTAGTGTCAGATTCTGAATTACCTGCTCATCTAGACGAACATTATTCAAAACCAAAGTTTTCAGATGACAAAATTTGAACTCATTACAAGGCTCTAACTTGCAAAATTTTAACCGGAGCTCAGTTATTGTTTTGGCCTCAAGCACTATCTGAGGTAAACTATAATATATCGGTTTTCCAGATTCATTTCCATCACTAAAATGTATTATTGACAAGAAGAGACCCAGTGCCTTGACTTTTCTCTCAGTTGCAATGGTTAACCATTCAACAACACGAGGCAACAGCAGCTCCTTGTCATGGTAGGTTAACTGAAGAGCGAATTCCTCTACACTTGAGTCGCGGCTACGAAGGGTTTTATCTATGTAAGTCATGAAAGCATTCTTCTTCATCCTGATTCTTCTGTTTTCTTCTGGAGAGTTATCGGGGCTTTCACTGCTTCTTGCATCGAAATTCCATTCGTTAAAAACAACACAAGGGAATGAAGCCCATGCACGTTGCCAAGTCTTGGACAAAACACTAGTTCTGGCTGCAGCTTTAGTGTCATGAAGATGAGAGAGGATTTCGTGAATAATGGGTTCTGGCAAAACAGATATCCGATCATCACCTTCTTGTTTGTTTTATTTCCTTTGTCTTTCCATATTGAAAGGTTTCTTGCTCACAAAGTAATTAACTCAGCG
Source organism: Quercus variabilis (assembly GCA_030445155.1). NCBI lineage: Eukaryota > Viridiplantae > Streptophyta > Magnoliopsida > Fagales > Fagaceae > Quercus > Quercus variabilis. The sequence continues at coordinate 9,122,828 of CP129449.1, forward strand.
TTCCAGAACTTGAAAGTTGTAAATTCTTGGAGTTGGACAAACATATATATCATCCACACACACAAAAAAGAGTTATAGCTTGAGATTAGTCACCATAGTTGAAGGCATACATACCTGCTTGAGAATTGCAGAGTTCTATCTTTGAGGTTTCTTGTTTCTTTTGTGATTGAGTTTGCGGAGCTTCCTCTGTTTGTAGGCACTTAAAAGAGGCCATCTAAAGTGTTTGTCTTCGACTAGGATTTGGTTTAAAAAATAACTTTAAAGTTAGAAAATAAAAATAAATAGATAGGTTTATACGGTGTACCGTGTCAGTGAGACACTTGTACACTTCTACAAATAAAACGATATAAACTCCGGTCTTCACATGGCCTTATCAAATCTGGTTTTTCCAGAAGATTACACCGTTTTTTTTTTCCCCCAAAATTTTTTCCTTTTTTTTTTTGTTAAAAATTTTTTTCCTTTACTTTTTATTTTTTATTTTTAGACACAAACACACAAAAGGGAGAGGAAAAAAAATATTCTAAAGATTTTTCCTTTACTAAAATACTAAAAAAAGCAATTAATTTTTCTTTATACATCAATAATTAGGGGTGAGAAAATTTAAACTTTAAATGTCTCTCTTAAATTGTTCCAATTGAATTATAAAACTCTTGTTTCATGATAATTAAAACATGCATGACACGACAAACCGAGCAATCACCCAGGCGCCTGAGCAAGGTGAGGCGCCGCAAAGGCGCCTTAAAGGCTCTAAGGCGAGGTGCTCGCCTTTAGAGCCTAGGCAAGCAAGGCGACCACCTTAAGCCATGAAAAAGGCGCTAAGGTGAGAGCCCTAAGTTTCTTTTTAATTTTTTTTTTTTAGAAGTTTGTTGTGGAACCTATTTTTGGATTATTAATTTCAAAAGGCATGTTATAAAATCTATTGTTAGTATAAATTAATTTACAAAATTGTTTTGTAAGACTTATTGTTATATAGAAGCTTGTTGTAAAACATATTGTTAGAACTAACTAATAGAGCCTAATCCATGTTAATCCTATTTTGAAATAATTTGATTGACCTAATTTCTTCATGCTACACATTGAAAAACGCTTCATTATAATAGTATAATACACTAGGTACATATGATTTAAGTTATATATGTATAATAAATATATTACGAATTTGGCGCCTTACTTTACTTAGGCTAGCACCTTTTTGTCACCTCACGCCACGGGTGATACAAGGTCCTGGCGCTTTAAAGTCGCCTTTGGCCATTGACTACCCTAGATCAAACCCAATGCACTAAGCTCTTAATTAATTAAATAGAAAAAACTATCAAAATTAAGTGAATATCAAAAGTATAAAATTTAAGTAAACTTGAAAAAATAACTATAAATTCTCTTTCTACAAATTTTCAGTTTCTTGGCATCCAAATAACTAGAAAGCTAAAAATGCCAAACAATGTCACGACTAAGGTGCCGTTTGGTTCTCTGTAATGTGCTCTTGATGCAATGCGCATTACGATGGTGTGACATAAAGATTTTTAGTTTATTTTATTTTTTCTAATATTATCATAATCTAAAATTACAAAATATATCACATTACCTTAATCTAATCACCTTCCAAAAATTTGTAATGTTGTATTCATGTATTGAGATTATATTAATGTAAGATTATAATAATGTAATATTATGGTGTAATGTAATATTACGGCGAACCAAATGCTCCCTAAGCATACACAACCACTAGTACTCATTATTGGGACTTACCAACAACTCGGGCCAAAATGGAGATATACCCATTTTGCTGAAAAGTTCCAGCAAAATGCTTCATGTCTGGAATTATTTAGGGGAATGTTCTTGTTTTAAAACTTGATTTTTTAAAAATCGAGTTATAGCTAAATTAAACTTAAAAAAAAAAAAATTGTGGAATGGAACTTGAGTTCCATTTGAATATTTTCAAAGAACTCGAGTAAATATATATATATATATATATATTTGTGGAACTCGAGTTCCTTGAAAGAAACTCTAGTTCATGGAACTTGAGTTCCACTTGAATATTTTCAAGGAACTCGAGTTCCATGAACTTAAGTTCCACACTAAAACTCAATTTTGATAAAATCGAGTTTTAAAACATGGGCATATCTTTAAATAGTTTCAAACATGGGGCATTTTGCTGGAACTTTTCGAGGAAAGGGGTATTTTGTCATTTTGGCCCAACAACTTGCCATGGATCACAAGTACTAGATGGATTAGGATCTGAGTGACAAACCATGTCAAGAGTGAATTCTTTGTCCCACTTGGAATAACATGTTGCAAAGAAAGAATAAAAGTCCAAGGGTTGTATGTTGCTAACATCGTCACAAAATAAAAGGGACATGATTTTTTTTTTCTATATTTTATTGTTAAGCCAAGATATTGAACATCAATGATGTCTCAAGAGTGGTTTGAGGATTTATAATTTAGGGTTATGTGGTTTTAAGGATTTAGGATTTAGGGGTATAAGAGGATTAGCATAAGATAGTTCTTAAAAAAGTTATTTTGACACATCAAAAAATTACTTTATCTTTTTTTTAACTAATCACTTTACAATACACTCTACATCACACAATAAAGGCTCTAGAAATTCTTTTCAGGGTGGTCATTAAAATCAATTAAATTTTAAAAAATTAATAATAATAAAACTTGAATATATTAACATTACAAAATAAATACATAAAGTTTTAAAATTTTCTTTCACAAGTTTTCATATTTTGAAATCATTGTGAGATATGATAGTTTCACACTTTCACTATCAATGTTATTAACTATACCTTTTTCAAATGTACACAACCAAACAATTATTAAGTTACTGATCTCTCATTTAATCACTAACATATTGCCTAAATAAGTACTAATATAAACAAAATGCATGCATTATCTTTTTGGAAAAAATATATACATAAATCTAACAAATTCGGCTAAAGACTAAAGCAAGCACTAAAAGACTAGCTATTTAAAGAGTGTATATTTTTTTATATAAAAAATAGTGATTTTAAAATATACCATTTAAAAACACAACTTAAAAAATAACAATCATATGTTAGATTTTAGGCTAATTTTTTTGTTTGGACAATTTTTGAGAAGTGCTATGTCCACAATATTTTTGCAACACTTTCACAATAAAGCCTAGTTGGTAAGTTTTTACTAGTTCTAATTTGAACTTACCATTGAAATGATTATTTTTTGTTTACTAGTAACAACCTGCAACTTAGGATTTGTTACGAAAATATTGCAAAAATATTGTGAACATTGCATTTCTTGCAATTTTTTTGTTCAACATTCAATGGACCAAAATTTTGGAGAGGTTGAATTTTATTTTTAATGGGCTTAATTTTTGTTAAGGGTGTTCAAGATTTTTTTTTTTTTTTTTTAGGGTGGTTAAGTCTTTTTTCTAGGGTGGTCAAAAGACCTATATTAATTTAAAACTCAAAATTTTTTAAGGTATATTAAAAAAAAAAAAAATTAGGGTGATCCTGTGACCACCCTCATTAGTACTTGGTGCCCCTGACATCACACCCTCTATATTAAGATCCCAACACATTTAAATAATCTAAAACAAACCTCATATATATTAAAAAATTAACAAAACAAATATATTTTATCATTTCGCCCCAAGAGAGAGAGAGAGAGAGAGAGAGAGAGAGAGAGAGAGAGAGAGAGAGAGAGAGAGAGAGAGAGGGTGTGGGGATGTGATGTGGGAGAGAAAAAATTGAATAAAAATACCAAACTATGTTTAGCGCATATAACAGTACCATCTTATTATTAGAAGAGCATTGTATTTGGCATTTGACACATCTCATGAAGGTGATTTTTTTTGTTTGGTGTGCTAAATGCTAAAAATTAATTTAGCATTTGGCACACCTAATGCAAATGCTCTAAGGGTTTAGTGCTTGGGGGTTGAGGGTTTTAAGGGTGTAAGGGTTAGGTGTTTAAGGGACTAAGAATTTAAGGGTTTAGGGGTTTTGAGGTTTTAGAGTTTAGGGTAAATTCTTATGATTTAGGGTCTTGGGCTTTCACTATTTTGGGATTTAGGATTATCAAGAGTTTTTAATGATAGGGGGTATAGGGGTCTAGAGGTTTAAGGTACGTTTGGTTAGAGCGGTGGAAAAGTGGAAGGATAGAAAAATGTGGAAGGATGAAAAAGTGAAAGAATATAAAAGATTTTAATTTCCGTCCTTTTTATTTGGTTGGGAGTAAAAAAAGTGGAGGGATAGAAAAAGTGAATTTGTATAAATTTATTTATGTACCCTTATTAAAAATGATGCCCAATTAAAAAAAAAAAAGTGACAAACCAAAAAAAAAAAAACACAAAAGAAAGCAAAAGAGAAAAAAAGAAGAAGAAGAATATGAGCATGGTACACTTAAAACAAAAGAAAAAAGAAAGAAGAGGCAACTGGGGAAGAAAAAAAGAAGAAGAAGAAGAGGAGGAGGCAATGTCCAAGAGGAAGGAAATAAAAAATTAATTTTTTTTTTAAAAAAAAAGAAAGAAAGAAAGAAAGAAAGAAAGAGGTGAGAAGAGCAATGTGCAGAAAAAGCCCATGTGCAAGTGCACAAGGGCATTTTTGTCCAATAAGCGCCCTCATTTTCTTCCTTCAATTTTCTTTCCATTTTGGGGAAAAAACTTTTTCGTGGGTTAAGGGAGTAAACACTCGGGCCCTACCATTATTTTTCTTCTTTCCCATCCAACCAAACACATTCCAAAAAAATTTTCCTTCCCATTTTCTCTTCAAAGTTTTTCATCCTCGATTTTCACCTCCAAACAAACACACCCTTAGGGTTTATAGTTATTTTGTGTTTACCAATATTACATGGAGCCAATATACAAGAGGATATATAAGGAATAGGAAGACAATTTTATGACAAAATGTCATAACATAGATTTTTCTAGTGATCGAAATTGACAATAACCAAATAGAAAATACAACAAATTAATGCAAAAAAAAAAAAAAAAAAAAATCTAGCATTTATTGTTCCATTCAAGTTTAAAACTACTTGTTTGGTAGCCCATTGTTTCATATGACTTAAACAAAGCAATCCACTTGGAATATTCATAATCTTCTTCCCCATCTAAGGTATGAACCTTTACATTAGACAAAGAATCTTGTAGATGCCTTGATTTGAATAGCACATTAAGTAGCTTCTCATTTAGGACCTATAATAAGGCAAGGCAAACACAAAATGATTATTAGGTTCTAAAGATTCAGATTTAAATATTTAGAATCATTGTTGTATTGTGTTGGCAAACCGAGAACAAAACATGTATAATCTAGGTGTTTAAGGCAATGCTTAAAAGTATTTGTTTCAAGGTTCAAGTCCAGCTGATTGCAGAAAAAGGGAGTGTAGTTCTGCCTTACTCGACCGATCTAAAATTGTAAGTCTAGTTTTTTCTATAGAATTTTAAACATGCCCAAACCCGCGAAAACGTTTAAGGTTTCATCTAAAATTTTCCACATATAAAAGGGAAACTCTAACCACGTTTTGAAGAGGCTGGAGAAGACTTGTGTGTTACTCTTTATGAGATTTGAGAAGTTTTGTACCTTCTAACTACACAAGAATCTACCGAAGCCAAAACTACATTCAAGCATTGGTAGAACATAGTTGTTGCATCAAGATCACTACTGAGAGTGATCTGAAACCTTTGAGTGGGTTTTCAAAGTTACAAGCAAGGTGGCTTGTGTTGGTGTAAATCCAAGAAGAAAAGGAGTACGTGGATTCAGAGCTTACATGTGGTCATGTCAATAAGTTACTATTGGAGGTAGCATTAGATTTGGGGTTAAATCTTTTATAAAAACTTTAATTCTCTTATAGTGGATTTACTTTAACTTAAGAATAGGTAGGTCAAATCCTCCTTAGGTTTTTACCTTGAAATGGTGAGTTTCATTGGTTTTCTTGGGTCATCATATCGTGGTGTTTTTACTTTTCCACATCTTTGCATGATATGATTTATTTGTGTTTAACCTAGATCTGAAATTTAATCTACGTAATCACTTAATTAATATATTAGGTTAAACAATCTAGTTTGAAGGGTCTAAACAAACAAACAATGATGTTCACAAGTTTTCAGTGATTATGTACCATAATTGTGTAAAAGCATGATGTGAGAGATAGAGAGGATCAACAACATACCTCTAGTAATTTTCTAGACCTTGACAATATTGATAGGGTCTCTAGACTCTATACACAAAAATAAATCAGAATTTGTTCTACCAAATTAGATAAACTCATTGAAGATCGAACTATTGTTGGCCTCAATTCCTTGTGATCATTTAGTGAAGAAAGTAGACTTTCATTCAATCCATCTAGTAGAAAGCCACGCACTAGTAGGGAAAAAGGAATGCCTCAAAATTAAGGATATAGCTATATTTATAACAACTTAAAAAGTTCAAAAGAAAAGAGAAAACATGTACCTTAGAGTGGATAACCAAGTTCAAACCTTCAAAATTATTAAACTCTTCAACAAGTTCCTTCAATTTATCAAACCAAAGAGTGAAACAATTTTGAAGAACAAATTTAAGCTCAACTTCTTGCAAACTTGGAGTATTGAAAGAACAGAAGGGAAATTTATTCATCTTGCAATGAAGTGAAACTAGGTTGGGGGTATCAACTTCATCCACACTAAGAGGCCTTAAGAGTGGGAAACTTTGATCTTATATTTTGAAGCAACTCATCTGCCATGCTATCATGGACAAATAATCTTTCAAAATTTTGCATGCTTCCAAGTAAAATCCACAATGCTCATTCTGAAAAGGATATGCATGCACTCAGCTTGAAGCGGGCTCCAATGGAGGAAAATTTGGATGACTTTGATGATTCTTCTGGAAGTGGGGGAAATAGACCCACCACAAAAGAGCACTTTGAGGCCGTCAATAAAGATTGATGTTCTGCCACCACATAATCTTTGTTCTTGTCCAGGAACTGATCAGCTTGATAAGTTACCTTTAAAATTGAGAAGATTTCAGAAGCTAGAGAAAATGCCCTAAACCTTCCCAAGGCAAACAGCTAATTTGACAAAAAAAAAAATTGTTTACCTCCCCTGCATAGTGTGATATGGTAAAATTTGTGCGAGAAAGCTTTGGTTTGATAAAGTTCTGGTGATTCTTAAATGTCTGGTACAACTTCTGTTGAAACATACTGCATTCAAGAATCAGATAAATATGAGTAGCAGAGCAGAACAAGAAACTACCACATGTAACAGAATGCAGAGACCAGCCAAATGGAATGTAAATACCAGTTAATTATGATCAAGATTGAAATCTAGAATTAAACCACATAAAGCAAGGGCAGCACATTACCTGGCCTCATCAAGTAGCACAATAATTCCTCCAGGTTTCTGTAAAAAGATCAAATTACTCATTTATTAGATAAATGATATACAGCACAATATGGTTATGATATGCACTCAATATCAAACGACAACATTTTATTATTATTATAAGTAAATACCAAATCACAACATGAATCTATTAATCTAACTACTAAAACACAAGTCCTTTAAAACGGCCTCAAAATGAGAAACACAAAATTCTAAGTTAAAATATTGTGTAACAGCTAAAAACCTTTTCAATCAGATCAAGCACATCTTGGTTATCGACAAACTCAATGTAGCTCCAATATATCTCTCCTTTGGTAACTCTTCCTGCTCCATTTTAAACACATGCTGGAAGAGCACAATAAAAAATAACCAAAATCAGCCTATAAGCTATCTCAATAATTAGGACCCAAAACAACTGGTATTGATTAATAACCTGACCTGATTGAAATGCTGTTGTAGTTTTTCATTTGTGAAATTGATGCAGAACTGCTCGAGACTGTTTTATAAGAAGATTTCAGCACAAAACTAATGAAATATTGTTTGTAGTTGTGCACTGTTCTTTGTCTTTCTTTTCTTTTGGTTGTTGTAGTTGTTAGGGTGGACTGTGGAGGGGAGGGGCACAATGTCATTGGAGCACAAACTTCATAACTTTTTGTAAAATTATATAAAGAAATGAAATTTATCTTGCTCCAGTGAAATCAAAAGATTGTAATAGCATACCTATTGCACTTAAAACTTTCAAAACCATAGATATCAAGGACTCCAATTATCGACTTTGAGTTTGGATCCTGTCCAATAGAAACGTTAATTTTTTCCACAAGCCTGTCAAAACAAGTGGTAAATCAATATATTATCAAACATATACAAAGATAAGAAGACTATAATACGAACCAGGGAGAAAATAAAAGGTCTAATGAGCCCCTTACCAGTCAAACAAGCGAGAATATATTGTGTTGGCTAATGCCTCTCTGCTAGCAATTGCATTTTCAGGGTCAAGAGTTCTTGTAATAATTTCTTCAGGTGTCACCATTGCACGTTTAATCAGAGCATCTTCCAAGCTCTGGGCATCACACTTGTAAAATGATTATGATTAACAGTGAAACATGACACTATTAAATAGATTTCAAAACAAGATTCAGAGATGCACTTCTAATGGGAACAAATAAAAGAAACATACCTTAGAAGTTCTGCGGTCATATTAAGATGGAATCTAGACTTTTCATCCTTAATGACTGAGGAATCTATTTCCTTCCCTTCTGCAAATTTAATATTACCAAGGTGAAGAATTGCAGCTTCAACCCTGAATATTGCCTCCTGAAAAGAATTTTAAAAAGGCCATGATGAAAGAATTTGAGATGACCAATTTGGGTTTGATGAAATACTTTCTTGGTTTTCAAGTGCGACAATCTACAGGTAAAGTTTTTATTTGCCAAGAAAAGTACATTGAAGATTTGCTTAAAAAATTTCACATGGCAGCATCTAAGCCAATGCCCACACCTATGTCTTCTAATGAGAAATTGAAGCAAGAAGATGCAGCGGAAATGGCAGATGCAAAGACATATCAAAGCCTTGTTGGTTCTTTGATTTATCTCACAAATACAAGGCCAGATATTGTTCATTCAGTCAGCCTTATATCAAGGTTCATGAATCAGCCTAGCAAGCTGCATTATGCAGCAGCAAAAAGAATTCTTCGCTACCTGCAAGGCACCAAGAAGCTAGGCATTTTGTACAAAAAGGAGAATGACAACAATCTTGTTGGTTTCACTGATAGTGATTGGGTTGGATCACTTGATGACAGAAAAAGCACGTTTGGCTACATCTTTTCCTTGGGATCAAATGTGATTGCTTGGAGTTCAAAGAAGCAAAAGACAGTTGTCTTATCTTCAGCAGAAGCTGAATATATTGCAGCAACTGATGCAGCATGTGAAGCTATTTGGCTAAGTTGAGCCTACCATCACCTGCCAGTGTCACGGCCATCACCATGGCCACAATTGGCACTCATTGGCATCGCCACTACCACCACCACAATTGTCACCACTGCCAACATTATGATACCATATGATTGTCAAATGTTTTGCAAGTTTTAGATTCTGTGTAGCCCCTCGCCCTTTCTTATTTCCTATGTAGTCAAAAAAATTGATAGACACATGTCAACCATAGATGGTTGCAAATATTAGAATGGTAATTTGATAGACATGTCAAAAAATGTAGTGTTTTAGTTACCAACTCATGAGCCACCACTTTCACTTGTTCCGGACTCTTCTCTTGCAATAGCTCCATTATTTCTAGCACTTCCAGCTAACTCTTCTCTTGCAATAGCTCCATAGTCTCTAACACTTCTAGTCGACTCTTCTCTTGCTGTAGCTCCATTGTTTCTAGCACTTCTAGTAGACTCTTCTCTTGCCATAACTCCATAGTTTCTAGCACTTCTAGCCAACTCTTTTCTTGCAATAGTTCCATAGTTTCTAGCACTTCTAGCTGATTCTTCTCTTGCAAAAGCATCATTATTTCCAACACTTCTAACCATAGGTAGAATACCTTCAAATTGTCTTAAACAAGGTTATAAAGAGTAGGGAAAAAAAAAATCTCTTTCTCATAATATGTGGCTTGCAATACATGAAAAACAAGAATTCTTAATTAAAATATTAAAGGCAAGCAAGAATGATAATTCTATTCAACTTAAAAATTACTTGGGAAGGAATAATGAAGACCTGTAAGTCACTTTTCCCAAAAAGAGCAGAGGAGGATAAATAGGTGCCTGAGGGAGAGATGAAGCATAATGAATATACTATAAACTCATACATATACAAAATATAGAGATGAAGCATAGCACTGCAACAACACTCATTAGGGTTCCAAAGTTAAACATTGGTTACTCACATCAAGTGCAACAATGGCAAGAGAAGCATCAGGATAATTACTAGAACCTTGCAAAGATAAAGATATCGTATTTCCACATATTTGTCAAAAATCTGAACCATGAAACCTTCAGAGCTTCTTTAAACAAAATTGTACTGACATCATTTAAAAAGTCATTTGTTGCATACCTTGGTAGAGCTAATATCAGGTAGAAATCAAGATCTGCAAGAAGGTAGGGTGATGCCTCCACAACAAATAGCAATTATTATGTACAACAACACAACAATCAAGCCTGTCAACAGTGCCCTATCATACATTAAAAAAAAAAAAAAGTTTAGATGCATGAGAATTAAAATGCCTAAAGGCTATTAGCAGATAGAAACTTTTAACATGTTCGTATACTTCCAATCATTACCAATTGTATTGTCTAAATACTGCATAACACTAATAATTAATAGTATATAATCAAATTCTTCATTATGTAAAGTAACCCTTATGTGATAAATAATTATACAGTTAATAAAGGTTGGCCAAGGAGATCTACCTCAAATGGCATTTCATCCCCCCGTGAGGAAAGAAGTGGCAAGTGAGGTTTTAGATTCAAGATCTACGATGTACATGTTTAACTCACCAATCGAAAAAGATGAAACTCATGATTAAACAGAATTAGAAAACCTTTTCTAGATGACAGTAGACTAAACAATTAATCAGGTGGTTCTTACACAAAATATATCATTTTGTGTCATGTAGAACTCTTAGGCATAAGTTAATTAGAAAGAGCCAGTATATAATTTATTAAGTTTATGACATACAATCCAATATTCTTGGCAATATAATGATGCAGGGAGCAAAACCAAAAATGTTTCAAATTTTCTTTGAGATACCAAATTTTATTTTTGAATTTTGAATTTGGCTTTTATGTGATTAAAGAATTTATGAAATGTAATTGCAATTAAATTTCATCCATGAAGCCAAAGAAGGCTCCAAGAATAGTTTAAGAGTACAATTTGAATAAGAATTTTATGATTAGAGAATGTTTCCTCTTGTTTGGTGGTGATACGAAGCAACCTTAAGTCGCGATGCCTAAGGTTTTTAGACAGATTCTAGATGGTGAACCTTAGGATTTGTCCTATTCTATCCCCTTTCTTTTCCCCCTTTATCTTAGTGTTCCTACCCTTGTCTTGCATGGCTGAATCATAAAACTAGGAGCGTTCATCAATCAGTGTATTTGGTTTGCAAGAAATCATGCTGTATACGTAGGAAATTTGACCTTCAGTCATTTTGTTAATGTGGCAGTTCAATGTTGCTAGTGGGTGAAGGGGGGAAAAAAAAGCTGCTTTTGTAAATGCCACAGTGAACAAATGAGATTTGACCACCAGTGGTTTTCTAAAAGATTGGCTGCAAGCTTAGGCCATGGGCATCTTTTGGTAGCCAATCTAAATAGGTAGAGGGGTAGACAACGAGGGGCTAGCCGGATGAGGAAAGAGGATGGGAAGTAGTAAACGGATAAAGGGGGAAGGGAAGGCAGTCAGTGTGCTTCAGTATTCAAATCCCATGAAGCTCAACTACTCGAAGTCATAGGCCATCACATTTTCTTCCAAAACCTCTTCTTATAAATTTTCACATTTCTTTTGTCTTTAGCAAAAATATACATTTGGTCCATTAAATTTGGGCAAAGTTCTATTTTAGTCAAGAAATTTATTATTACTAGCCGCGAACCCGTGCATTGCGTGTGATAATTATTTTTATGGTAGTTTTATTAAAAAAAAATTTACAATTTAAACTAATCTAATAATGAGTAATGCATTTCGTAATTATATTTTTATTTATTATAGGAACAATCATAAATGTAATATAGAAACAATCCAAAACACCAAAAAAACGTAAACTAAAAAAATTTAATAAAACTTAACAATGATTAATTGAACCAATATTAGGATAAAATTTTGTTTTTGATAATCTATTAAGGTTATTTTCTTTGTAGAAATTATAATTTCAGCCACCCAAAACATATTATCAAAAAAAAAAAAAAATTATTAGCAAAATCTAAGAATTAAATTTCTATATAGGCATTGTTATAAAATAATAATAATTAAAATAAAATTGCAAAAGTTAAAATTTGTCACTTATTTGATTATTTTCGTTTGGCTAACCTTTTCTTTTCTTTAAATGAATGGCATTATAGAGTACTTCTAATATAATTATTAAGAGTACTTTGTTCACCACAAAGGATTAGAAAATAAACAAAAATTAGTGAAGTCTCATAGTTTAACATCTAAATTGAGTACTATAAAAAATCATGCTATGTAACAAAATAAATACCAAATTATCCAAATCATGCTATATAATACAATAATATTATATTTTTATATGTTATATTTAATTCTTTAGAACACAATAGGATAACATTTAACAATCAAAGAGAATAAAAAATAAAAACAATAACAACAACAATTTAAAAAACAAAATTAAATTGCATTAAGCCAAAATAGAGTTTTAAAGAATATAAAAAATTATCAACCTAAAGTAAAGATGCAAGAAAAATAAAAATATCCACCAAAAAATTTAGAGAGAGAGAGAGAGAGAGAGAGAGAGAGAGAGAGAGAGAGAGAGAGAGAGAGAACCTTTTTGTGTGAGGGAAAACTATGCATAAAATAGATGAGATAGTAACAAATTTATAGTAAGAGGGTGTGAATAAGAAGAGCTAAAATTAAAGGAAGATGAAGGAAAAAGGAAGAATGATATTAATGTAGAGGGTAGTGGGGAGATGAAAGGGTAAGGGAGGGAGAAAGATTGAAGAAGTAGTGGGGAGATGAAATGATAAGGGAGAGAGAAAGGTTGGAGAAGGGTAAATATTAAAAAAAATTATAGGAAAATTGGAAAGAAAAAAAAAAAACCCTAAAGCTTGAAAGGCTTCAACATTTTGTTTATTTATTTATTTTAACCCTAAAGCTGAACTGAAAAGGTTTTGGATTGGGCTTGATAGTGGAACTAAATAAATAAGAGGTGGGCTGGATTAATTATATAGATTTATTATAGTGTGATAGTGGAAATAAATAAATAAGTAGTGGATTGGATTTATTATAGGGTGATAGTGGAAGTAAATAAATAAGTAATGGGATGCATTTATAGGGCTGAAAATTGTAAAAAAAACCATTTTAAAATTGTAGGACAAATTATATTTAAAAAAAAAATGATGTGGTAGCTGATGTGGCGCAATGTGAGAGCAGCAACATTAAATGCTTTGCAAAAAAAACCATTTTAAAATTGTAGGACAAATTATATTAAAAAAAAATGATGTGGCAGCTGATGTGGCACAATGTGAGAGCAGCAACATTAAACGCTACGCTTCAGCTATTAGTAATATATAGATTATATTTTTAGTTCTAAAAAAATTAAAGTATCCAATTTACTCCTATTGTCTATGTGCTATAATAATTCCTGCTTACATGGCTAATGGAGGGCATAGGTGGCTTCTTTATTTATTTATGTGAGGTTGATTGATGAGAGCCTGACTACATGTGGTGCAAAGATCATTACATTAGAAATCCCAACCCTAATAGCTCAAAATCAAAACCTCAAAGTAAAAAAGTCCCTAAAATGACCAACAGCTCAAAATTCCCCCAAATTCTCACATTCCTCTCCCTCAAGCATCTATTTTCCCTCCTCGTGCAACAGTGCTTTATGAGCGATGTGTCATAAATATCTCACAGTCAAAGCATTAAGCCAATACCCATTGGTAAATTTCATTTGAAAATGTGTCGAATTCAAAAGTTCACCAATTTTCTAGGAAGCACAAAGCCCTGTTTCAGCTCTAGTGACCATACAGAATTACTACAAATGCAAAATTTACATAAAACACTCATGAAAAACGCATTAAACTCTGAATTCCAAAAGACCATTGAACATATCCATTGTCCACAAGTTAGTTCCTGGAAATACCATCTACTTACAACTTAAATCTAAACTATTAAAGCTATAAACTAGTTATCCTCCACAAATCTCTTATTCTTTGTTTTCCTTTTAATTTATTTTTTACTCTTTCGGTAATTTCCACAAGCACTTGGCACACATACTCTATGTCTAGACTTGCATAGACCAAGTTATTTTTTACTCTAAATCAAAGTTGCCTAATGCCTAACAATAGTCCTCTTATGAGTAGTCTGTAATTAAAGGAGATATTTGAAGCCAAAATAGGCAAATTGAAAAACAAACCTAAATTATATAGTAAGAGTAATTATATTAATAAAAAATAATTCTAGATTTGCAATTTAATTATACAAGTTATATACAAAAAATCCAAAATAAAAAACAAAACGTTGCTATCTATGGAAAAACAAAGAAATACAAAATTGAAAGTTATGTTTTCAAGGAGAATGTGAAATTGGATTCATCAATGTATAGAAGATACCTAATTAGAGGTTTGGATAGGTAAAAGTGTGAATATATACAAGATTTGGATGCGATTGTACCAACTCGGTGAATCTGAAGCAAAGAAAAATCAACCAAAGTCAAAAACTCTATTTGGTTGCCGAGAAAATAACAAAAAAACACAAGGAAGGAAGAGAAAGAGAGAGAGAGAAAGAACATGTAAGGAGTTGAGAACTTGTGTTTAGGCCAAGAGAGATGTGAGCTATGAAAGAGAGCGGCGGGAACGATAGCGAGAGAGAGCCTACCTTAATGTTTTAAACTCTGGGTTTAAAATGAGCTTTTATACAATATAATAAAGTGTTATTGATCTCCAACATTTTACAACCGTTGATACAAAATTTAATTTATTTTATCCACAGTTGATGAAACTATTGATAAAACTATTCTCTTTTTAATATTTTTTGACTCCCTTTTACTACGGTGCCTAAAGAAAAAAAAACTAAAACCAAATACTTTTTAATACTTTTTTCAATAGTTATAATAACTACAGAAATAAGTTTATGAATTTCCTTGTTTTTACTCTATAGTTGTACTTAACTGTAGAAAATTAAGCTTTTATCTACATTTTTTAGTGACCGTGGATATAAATATGTTGAAAAAACTCAAGTGTCCCTCTAGTAACACCGGTGTGGTGCCAACCAATAAACCAGCAATGGTAAAGTCAGAAACTTGAGAGAGAATGATAGCATGATAATAATATTATCAGTCATGCTAAAGGGTGCCCTTAGGGTATTTGTTAACAATTCATTTAAAGAAAATTTTGACACCACTTTTATGGAAAATGAAAAAAGCTGTCAAAATATTAAATTACACTTTTTTTCTTTTTCCATAAAAACTTTCTTTAAATGGATTGTTAACCGATTCCCTAAGGGCATTCGTTAGCATTTCCCTAATATTATAGCTAAATATGTATATACCTCTCTTATTTTGGAGTGGTTTATATAACTTATCCCTTTGTAGCAATTGAGAGTCTTTAATGGCTCCATTCCTGCCCCTAGAAACATGTTGTTCGTCTTAATGAAGTTCATGATAGGGCCGGTAATGGTCTTGTCTTTGTTTTGTGCATCAAATGTTTATTTAATGTATTTATATCATCCAATCCTAATTGAACAACCTTTATTTATGTACTCATCATTTGCCCCATATTCCTTGGTCGTCACTATTTATTTTGACGACTATAGGAATATGAGAGGTCATCTTGCTTTTCGAGTTAGTTGAGACCCTTGAGATTTCATTCTATTTGCATTTAATGGGACATGACGTTGCAGATCAAGTCATGGCCACATGTTGCACATTCATTGGTTGGACATGGGTACACTTTTTGCGTGCCCTTTCATTTCCCACGTTTTGGTTTTTAGGAGTGCCCTAAAACTTTTCCCCCCCTCTCTTCCTTCTTCTCCCCAACTTCTTTTGCAATATCTCTTCCTTCAAGGTTAAGCTTTAGAACCTTTTCTTTAGGTATGGTTTTTCTCTTACCACTCTCATTTTTTATGCATTAATGGTTGATTACGCTGAGACTAGGCATCTTTACCTTACATTTCTTCCTTTTTAGCTCATCTTGGAGCTTCTCATGAGTCTTCAAGTGGCCATCGTCCAAAGGATAGGCTTTTTGTGTCTCGAGATAGTTAGGCCGGTTTTAACTGGGTTATTTCCTTTGTTGCATCAGTCTTTGAATTGTTATCATTTGTTGTGTGAGATGTCTGTTGAAGGGAGAGTGGGTTCTGAGGTTAGGTTGATTGAATTGGATACTAGGTTATAGTCTAGTGATCAACCTGTTGTAATGGAGGTAGATACTGTTGCCTCTAAACCTTTTCCTTCTTCAAAACCTATGATTCTTCAAGCTCTTAAGGAGTCTTGTACCATGAAAGGGGAGCATGTTGGATTAGGTACAAGTTTCAATTTCCTGAGCGTACTGGAATTTGTCTTCTGTGTTCAAATAAGAAAGCTTGTGGAGAAGTTTGGTTCTATGAAGCTAACTTCTTGAGTGGCCTCAGGTTTCCTGTCCATTCATTTATCATGGAGGTTCTTCATCATCTAAACATAGCTCCTAGACAGCTCATGCCTAACTCGTGGAGAACCGTCATTAATACATGGAGATTTGGTTGTCCGTCCATAAGGGAGATACGATTAGTATAGACGAATTCCTGTATATGTATTTTCTAAAGGAGTCAAAGCAGTTTAGGTATTATGAGTTCGTGCCTTGGAATAGAAAGTCTAGAGTTGTGGTCGACTTTCCTTCTTCCTTTCGTAATTGTAAATTCAAATATTTCTTCATTTCCAGTAGTGGTTAGGAAAATCCTTCCAATGAACTTTGGGGTGAATTTCCCCTGTATACTTAGTGTGTTGTACCTTTCTCTTATTTTGGAGTGATTTATATAACCTCTCCCTTTATAGCTATTGGGTGTCTTTAATGGCTTTA
Organism: Quercus variabilis; assembly: GCA_030445155.1. Lineage (NCBI taxonomy): Eukaryota > Viridiplantae > Streptophyta > Magnoliopsida > Fagales > Fagaceae > Quercus > Quercus variabilis. Next base: position 9,139,867 of record CP129449.1, read on the forward strand.
TTCTTGCCTCTAGAGACGTATTGGTTGACATTATCTACGATTAGACTTTTGTTATTTATTATTTTGATATTTAATTTGTAATTTTTGGAATTTTAGGTTTAGGGTGTTTATTTCTTTGTTTTTATGTGCATTTAATGCTTTTTAGGTGAAATTTGGTTCCTAATATGGTTAGGTATTAATTAGGATTTATTTTAGAATATATATATATATATATATTGTTAGTTGAGTTTAATGGAGTCCTTAAATAGGCCTCCAAGTTTGTAAACATTTGTTAGCATTATTGATATTAATAAAAATTTAGATTTTTATCTATTGTTTCTCTAGTGGATTCCAAAACTTTTTCTCCCTATAGATTCAAGGAATTCTCGTAGATTCAAGGTTATTTTTAGAAGCAAACATGTTATGTTACCTATATTCTAGAAGTAGTCGTGTTCTGTTTCTTGTCGCTTCCACATCCCTCATTAGTTGGTATCAGAGCCTTGTCCTTACCCTGGTCTGATGGCTACTAAATGTGATGGTAGCATTTTTAGTAACTGAAAGGCTAAAACAGAATTTCTTAGGAAGGAATTCCTTCAACTTCAACATGATATCCTACAAGTATTATGTGAATTTCAGCTAGTAGTTCCTCTTGTCAAGAAATCCTCCTAGAGGAACACCAATAGACGCACTCCTAAATATAAGAAAACTCAATTCTTTGATGGAGAGATGCGTAAGTTAGATTTTATTGATTGGCTTCTTGATTTGGAAGAGTAAGGCTTGCATTGAATAAATTGAATGGTGAAGCAGAGGAACGGTGGGAAGACATACAAATTGATAGAAAGTGTCAAGGTAAGTATCCAATTCGCTCTTGGCAAAGAATGAAAAGGGTGTTTGTTGATTTATGTTTTTGTCATGATTATTATGATATGAGAGATGCTATATATGTCTATAACAATTTCACAACAAATTACAAGTGGTTAGTTGTTACTGGTTCAAATTTGAAACTAACACTAAGATTACTTTTTTGCCCCAATAATAACAATCAGTAACAACCTGTCACTTATGATTTGTTGTAGAAATATTGTAGAAATATTGTAGACATATCATTTCTCTTATGATATACTAGATTATACAAGTGTTAAATATATATATATATATATATTCATATGATTCAAAAAAAAAAAAAAAGTTTAAGGGTCAACAATATGAAGTTAATTTCTAATGAAAATATTGAAGAAAATCAAGTCTTATTATCACAAGTTGAAAATGTTTGTGAAGGTAAATTGCATGAAAATTATTTTGAAGCCAATGAGGAAAAGATAGATGTTCTTAATACAGTTAGTGAAAATTGTAGTGAAGTAGATGATTGTGAGGTAGAAATTGTAGAGAACATTGTCCAAGATATATTGATGAACCCAAATCACGTTATCATTGCAAGTTCGATGCTCGTGTTATTTCTGTGGTAGGCGATACACCAAAGTTTATTGATTTTGTTGGGGTTGAAAGATTTGCATCAATTATGAATTCTCATTTGGTGAATATTGTCAATTGCATGAAGGCTAAAGAAAGAGAATCTCCAGTTAATTTGCTTCCCCAGTTAATCGATGAGTTACAAGTTTGGAAAGAAGACTAAGGGACTCAAGTATTCCAAGTATTTGTTTGCTTGGTATGGAAGATTTCAAATCTCAATTATCAACTCGAGAATGAGTTTCTCTTCAAGTGAAGGGGTCTAGATGTAGGACAAAATTTACAATTAGACATTACTATTTATTAATTTTGGTATTTAATTTGTAATTTTTGAAATTTTAGGTTTAGGGTTATTATTGCTTTGTTTTCAGATGCTTTTAATACTTTTTAGGTCAAATTTGGTTCCTATTATAGTTAGGTATTAATTATGATTTGTTTTAAAGTATATTTCTTTGTTAGTCAAGTTTAATAGAGCCCTTAAATAGGCCTTTAATCTGCAAACGTTTTTCAATATTATTGATATTAATAAAAATTCAGACTTTTGTCTATTGTTTCTCTGATAGATTCCAGAACTATCTCTCCTTGTGGATTCGAGGTTATTTTTACAAGTAAGTGTGTTTTGTTTCTTGTTTTCTAGAAGTAAACATGTTCTACTTCTTGTGGCTTTTGCATCCCATATTAGATCAGAAATGGTCTTGTCTCCGTTTGTTTCTGTTACGGCTGTGCATTATATGCTTGTTTAATGTATTTATATCATCCATTCCTGATTGGACGACCTTTATTTATGTACTTATCAATAATTATACAATATCAATCTTATGTACCAATATAACCATCCGTCAATGCATGTATGAATTTGCTTACAAACGGAAATATAATGCTCCATCTGATATGACATCAAAGTTTAAATACAATAATTGTGGCACTAATTTTTACGAACTTGTAGACAATCTATTTTGCATTATTAAATCTGACAACCAGAGCAAAAGACCAAGTTGGACCATCGACCATAAAATAATTAAATCACCAATGTAATCAAGATGCCCTTTATTGTACCGCATTACATACTTAAACTTTAGCACTGATAACAAACGTAGACACACTCACAAACAAAATTATTTAGTAGAAATAGTGCAACAAAAATTATCGTATGCATCAGCATTTATTTTGGCAATGAGACTCACATGCTGCTGTGACAGTCATGCCGCATACGAGCGATACAGGAGATACTTTCTCCTTCAGCTTTACTTTGGTAGTATGAGTATTATTGTGGCAGCAATTTGAGTTGAAACTACTTTGATTGTTGTGGCAGCATCTAAACCTGATAGACATCTCCATGATCTCGGAACAGTCAGGGCATTTTCTACAATCTGGGATCAATAATCCATCGATTTTTGGGATGTCAAAGTCACGGCAAGGCAAACCATCCTTACGAAGTTGTTCGTTATAGTATTTCTCGAGACATACTTCAAAAGAAAATGCACTTTCGTTCAAACACTGCTTCCATTCATCAAAGTTCTTCAAGACTGTCAGAACTGTTGTACCATAACCACTGAACACCAATCTAGCCCCTTTGCACAGCACAACCCATCCTTTCTCATTCTTGTAAGAAAGCAACTTTTGGATTTCCTTTGTCACTGTGTCCACTTCGGTAACCATGTGAGACTTGTATAGGAAAAAGTTGTCAAGGAGCTTCCAGAAACGCCGTTGGATGCCACTGTCCTTTCCCACATTGAACAATGAAATTCTTGCACCCTTTACATCATCATTAGCCAAGCCTGTTGCTTCCTTGCAAAATTCTTTGATCCATGTGGAATCCTTGCCTCCATAAAAGAAAATGTGCTTCTCCTCTTTGATCTGATTGAACGACTTTTATTTAAACCGGGAACAATAAAATTTGCTTCAAACTACTTGCATGAATACATCTATGTGTAATTGATCAAGAGACTTGTAGCTCAACTTATATTATTATTTTTGTATTTCTAATGGAAATATTCTAGGTTTAAATTCCTAGTTCATTCCCAATAATGACTATTGAATTATCAAAAAATATTTATGATTATAGATTCTCTTACTCTCGTTAATGTACATTGAACATACATATAAATGTGGACATTAATAAAATTATGGACATTGTGTATATAAATTATATACAAAAGTGAAATTGAATAAATAAATAAATATATATGTGTGTGTGAGAGAGGGAGAAAGCGCGCGAGAGAGAGAGAGAGAAAGAACTTTACCCAAGTTGATATGTCAGTACTGAATTCAATCATTAAGGATCCAAACCAATCTTCCCTTTTGCGCAGTTCTTCATCTCTCCGATGAGTGAAAGGGAAGGCGCTTGGTCCCCATATCTTAATCATGTGGACTGCATTATAGTGTTCCACGGTCCCTTGTGAGTTCAATGCCAAGATGATAGGCTCATTCTTGTAGTGCCACTGCTCCTTAACGTACTTGATAGCTGATATTGACGAAAAGTTTTGCACTACGAACCACGACATCTTAGACCGCAGCAACTCAAACTTCTTTTGCATCTCAATGGTCCACTGCTCCACAATTGGGATCCAAACAATCTTATACTCGTTGTTGCTTGTAACATTTTCATAAATGGGGTTGAGAATCGAGACATATTCTGTGATGTTGTCCACGTCCAAGCCCGAAAAGAACAACAACACCTTCTTTGTTTTCACCGCTTCGAGGATCTGTTTGAGAAATACAATTATAAAAATTAAGTCATGTTAGCACAAACTTGTAGCCTCTTAATTTTGTGTATTATTATTTCTTTGTCTATTTACTCTTTTAATGCATATAAATTAGATCAAATGCATGAATAAAGATATTTAGTTGAACCAGCACAGACAGTCATGAAGAAAACATTACGGACATGCTTGGAAAATAGAAGTATATATAGAACCATAACATGTTTCTTACCAAATAAATAAATAAATAAATATATATATATATATATATATATATATATATATATATATATATAACCGTAACATAACAAATTGTCACGGGCTTGATTAACAACAACCTTGAATGCACATTTATATATATGGGCTAGACAATAAATGTTTGCTCCTAACGTTTAGATAGGCTATTTTTTGTGTAGGCACAATACAATTTTGGCTTTGGCACAGCCTTGATTAACAACAACCATGAATGCACTTTTTTAGGTCAAATAACAAATCTCATCCGATTGGCACAAACTTGATATACGTATTAAGAATTTAGAGAATACGTAATCCAACAATGATTTTTTGAAATTTTAATCTAATAAAAAGTTAATAGGTTATATAACATTGCTTATAGAGTTACATTCAGTATAATCAACTAAATGTAACTTTAAACAATTCTATACTACTCAATATTTTTTTAATTGAATATTAATTTTGATAAACCTATTGTTGGATTCTTCTTATACCTTACATGCATACAAAATTTCAAATGTTTAGCATTGAAAAATTTTTAAATTTCTTGCATTGTAAAATTATTCATAAAATATGAGTTTTTGGATCGAATAATAAATAACATTTGATTAATATACAATTTGGTGTATGTGCCATTAACATAAATATCATGTAATCCAACAATAGTAATTTCAAAATTGGAGTTCAATAAAAAGTATAAGATGGTTTGATATTGCTTAAAGTTTGTATCTAAACAGAAAATTTTGCTTAAAACTACACAAAGTATAACTTAATTTTTGATCCTATATATACATTGTGTGTGTTGTTTAAAAAATGTGATTAAAATTAGGCCTCCTGCACGCTACTCTTTTTAGATGTATTTGGAGTTCTGTAATCAAGCCTGAGTAGGGTAGGGGCTAGACTTAAATTAGTACCCATTGTTATGGCCCTAGACTAGATTCGCCCCCTTAAGGATATTCAATTATAGGAATTTACATATTAATTTCAAGCCAACTTGATAGTATCTATTAATTCGATGATCAAGATTTCTTTTCTATATAATAGTATAAATGGTAACACATCATTTAAAATTTTTAAATAACATAACATCATTTCTCTTTCCCTCCCCACCACCCCCCCCCCCCCCCCTTTTTTTTTTTTGCAAAAATTAAATGTGAACCATGAAATGCATTTTATTTGAAAATGCTAAGGATCTTGGTCCCATTTTAGCATGGTACTACTGACTGGTAAATATAATGATAAAAGTAGTACTCCGTATAAATAAAACCACAAAAGTATACGTGGAAAGCAATTCGATCCCCAATAAATGTAGACTGTAAAACTAACCAATTCGTTCGGAAAAACTTTCACTTGTTGCCTGTTGTCGCTGGCAAAAAATAGAACCTTCAAGACCTCCACGATGTCAAGCGGCTCTTTTAAGAATCTAATGAGCTTCCAATAAGCCTCTATTTTCTCTGCATTGAACAAAAAGCTTTGGTCAGGATTTTGCGCCTGTTTAAGTCAATTGGAAATGTAGCACGTGCAACATATCATGGTAGCACTTGTTGGGAAAATAATGTAATAATGGAGGTGGCAACCGCATGCTTAATTTCTTCTGAGTAAAATCAGACTGAGTGACTAACCTATTTCTTCGTTGCAAAGTTGTATCTGCAATTTTAGTTTGACATGGATGACATTAATTTTCTCGGCAAATTGCGAAAGCTCCTGTGTCTTTCTCCTGAAAATGTGAAACCATGGTTATTTGCATTAGATTTGTTGAATTCAAAGTTAAGCGATTAAATTCACTATTTTCAAATAGTTTTAAGCTTTTTTAGAGAAGTGATAAATTATTATTAGATCAGCAAGTGGTGAACCCTCCTATTGTATCAAACCTTAATTATAAGGACTTACTCATCTTTAATGAGACAACACATCCGAGTCGTGCAAACTACAACAGTTATGATAGCCCAAAAAACGTATACTGAGATATTGTCCGTGGCTATTGAGAGTGCTGGTACATCCTTTGGATTATACTTAACAGATCGTTCCTCCAACGTAACAATGCAATCAATGACATTCAATGTGTCCTTGATCAGTTTGTTAACTTCAACAATCGCACTCTCATGGTTATGATCAATGCTTGGCCGCGTTAGGAGAGCAGGTATCCCCTTCAAGATCCCCATTGACTTGGTGAGTTGATCTGATGAGTGAAACTGATCTAGGTGTCTACAGAAGTCTCCATAGTCCAAAGTAAAAGCCGCAAGTGTCAACACTGCCTTCACATGCCATGAGTAATCTTTGAGTTTTTCTAGTATTGACTTTGTTGTTTTGTAAGTAGTTTCCTCACTCGGATCCTTGCATACCATCTGACATTACATATATTCCATTATGAAAAATGCTTATGTAAATTGTGTACGTAGCTACACGATCACATTCATATCGGCACTTTACTATTGTGCGTAATTAAAGTAGAATAGAATTGCTATTCTTTGTAATTGGAAAAATAATAAAAGTACTACTAATTTTGTTATAAAAGGCTTAAAAAGTGACCTCGATATATGTGATATTTTTGTCAAATCTATTGCATGAAAAATAAAATCTTAATTTCTTTTTTAATACCCTAACATTGCTCTTATAATGATATTATTTATATTATAAAATAATTTCAGTGGTTAAAGCCAAGAGTTTAAACTATAAACTTTTAGCATAGATTCGCTTGTAACGGTAAAACAAGCAAATGATTGCCATTCATACCTTTAAGGGTAGTCAAACTTACTAGCATAATCGTAATAGACTTTTAATAGTGTTTGGCTGGCAATTATCTTTTCTGAAAGTGTAGTCTTCGATTGAAAATGATTGCCATTCATACCTTTCAAAAGAGGTTTTGGCGCTATAAGGAAGAACATACAACCAAGCGCATCTTAGAGAGCAAAGAGAATTTAAAGAAAACATTCCCTCCAGCTTAGAAGTATGAAATTTCTTCTAGTAGGATTAGTTTAAGAGCAATCTTCTGACAGCAAATTTAGTGATCTTCAACCGTTGTATTTAAGTAATTTTCAATTAGTTCCAAGTATTTTTTTTATTAAATTTGTGCTTTTTGATTTAGTGGTAACGGTTTTCAATCCAAATTACTTTATGCATGTTATTACTTTCATGTTTATTGGAATCTTTTGATCACTAAAAATTCCTTTTAATTGAGGCATGCATTTTACCAAACTCACACAAAGTTAGATGCTTTCAAAAATAAATGCATCATATAATTTATTTATTTCTAACAGATACCTCGTAAGAAAGTTCCTTGAGTGTACATAATGGTGGAATGAAGCTTGTTGCGATGACTCTTTCACCCTTGATCTCCATGTGTGGTTGTTTAGTACCCTAGAGTATGACCAAAATAATCATTAGTGAGATAATTTAAACAATATATGAGGAGAGAGAAGTTTTTATTTAAAAAATCATTGTATATTTCTTGAGTTTAACAATATAATTGGATGAAAGGGAAATAGAGAGAACAGGTTGAGGGGATGGGGTAGGAGGGGTTTAATTAACCTTATTTTGTTATTTTTTTTTTCAGTGAATGAATGCAAGGTTTGAGGCATTTGGAAGGGTAAGATACCCATCAAAACCAATCATTTCTAATTCCCTCAACTTGGGGATATTCTATTCGAGGCCAGGGGTTCCACTCATTCTAAAAAGTAAAAAGTAATAAGTAAATATAATTCAAATTTATTCTTATGATATCAACTTATATATATTTTCTTTAAGTTGAACAAAAAAGCTGTATATCGTCAGTTATATAATGCCTTAACATTTCCTCCCATTTGTATTATAATTTTTAAACTGTTCAAACAACAGGGAGGGATATTGTGCTTGTTATTTAATTTTTTTTTCTTTTTTTTTTTACCCTTTTTAAAGCCAAAATGAGGGCTTGAAAAACACATATGGTTGAAGATATTGAAAAACACTAAGTGTTGAATTTTTATACTCATCTCTTCGATTTCAAAAGGACAAGGTCAAGAAGGTTATTTATTAAAGGAAGAGTTACCTCAATAGTGTACCCCAACCTTCGGACAAGAAGTAGAAGATAACATTTATACCAATAATAATAACAATAATAATAATAAATTAAAGAAGAAGAATAAGTAGTAGTAAAGAAAATTCTTATTAAAGATCGTGTGCAGGGTAGTAACATATATATATACCCGAAAAACATTGTCAGCAGCAATGGTAGCAGGTTTGAGAATGTTTGTGACGATAGCAAAAAGCGAGGCAACATCGAACTTTTCGGCAGTATGAATTCCGGGAACACTAATTTCTTTCTTGATCTCATCGTCGGTCATTTGAAACGGCTTCTTGTTGCAGGCCATGGCTACACTGGGTATTACAAAACAAAGTTAGAAATTCAAGCCAGAAGAGAAGGGATAAGTTGGGTTGTTTGTGGTAATGGTGTGGTAGAATTAGATTGGCTTATTGCCCTATTTATAGGATTCTAGCTTTGGGGGGGGGGGGGGGGGGGGGGGGCGTAAGCATGAACTGATAAACCCTAAATTGTTTTATGTTAAAAGGTGATTATTGTATTTCTTTTATTATTTAATATACTAACTTTAACTTTTGCTTTCTTGGCACCAAGATACATGTGGGAGTATTATATGTGAATGATGTTGGATGACCCTGGTGGATAAAGCATTGGAGTGACAGCCATTACTTCGAAGGGTGGTCTTAGGAGTAGAGAAAAAGCATTGGAGTGTTTGGAGAAGTAATGTCTCCAAGGCTTTGATCTCTCTGGCGGTCATATTTAACTAGTTTTTCAAAATTAAGCTAATTTTAGAATGAATTTTCACAACTTTCTAGTCGTAAAATACATTTAAAATAAAATAAAAATTCTGGTTTTTGTTTGGACAGAAATCCTTTTGACTAGAATGTGTTTTCCTAATCTACATTTCTGGAGCAACAAAAATGTGACTCCTCAATTCTCACTAGAGTAATTGGGATGCAATGATTGGTTACTCATGCGAGAATGTGTCTTATGAAGAGATATTTCTTTTACAATATATAAAACCCATATATATGGTACTCCCACGTATATAATTCTACACTTCTTTTTTTATCAACAACTCTACACTTCTTCAAACTAAAAGCAATTCTTTTTTTTTTTTTTTTTTTTTTTTTTTTTTTTGAGAAATAACTAAAAGCAATTCCATTTAACATAATTACTTTTTAATAAATGTTTCAGCTTAATACTAATTAAACTCAAGTTTTCAAGAAAATGCCTTCTGCCATAATAGAATGCATTCCACTAGTAATCGCTCCAAACTAGAAAATAAATTACAGGATACAAAACGGACACATTCTAAAGAAGGAATCTTTAAGTTTCATTCTTGCTGCTTCTATATATTAACTTTTTTTTTTAAAGTCGCTTCTATATATTAACTTACTACAACGTTGAGACAACTGTAAATACCATAATATGTTTTAAATTTATTTAGTGTGAAAACACTGTAAAATGTACGACACTATGACTACTTTTTCATATATTATTTTGGTAAATTGAAATTGGAACTTTTTATTAAAGTGAAAACTGTCTTCTGTTTTAAGCAAATTGACTATTAACAAAATCTCTTTGAAGTTCAATCTTCTTCTTTACTTTTTTCCATCTTTCTTCTTCTTGTTTTATTGAGTTTTTCTCTTTTGCTTTGGTATAATATTCGATTTAACAGATTTTATTTTTTATGTTCAAGGGTTCATTATGTCTGTCATTTTCCTTCAACAATCCTATTCTAGGGGTCCATTGTACCGACAAACCTATTAAAAAACTTGAAAGTTCAATATGGGTATGAAACACCCTTGAACGTTTAGACCCTCAATTACAAAAATATCAACACAAGCTATATAACAAACAACTTATGTGCAGAAAATGATAAATAGCTTATATCAGAATAGTGACACAATCTAAACCATAAATAATCACCCACACAACCGTAATTAAATGGTAAAGATAAAGGGAAGAGAAATGCAAACATAAGGGCAACACTCGATGTGTTATCAAAGAGGAAACCGAAGCCCTCGGCGTAAAACCTCTCCGCCGCCCTCCAAGCGGTCAATAATCCACTAGAAAATGTAGTTGGGATACATGAACAGCAATAGACCCTCAAAGCCTAATCTACCCAGGTATCTAAGCCCTCCAAGCTTCCTGCTCCAACGAGGTTGCGCCGAACCTTTTTCTTTTCTAGCTTACCGGATTCCGCTACTTGACCATAGCATCAACCAATGTATATTGGTTCCTTCCCAAGCTGCTTCCCTAAGCATTAAATGAACATTCTCACAGACGTGGGTGTGGTGAGATAAGGGCTTGGTAAATGACCTTTCAAGGGTATGACAATGGAGAGGAAGAGAGTAGAGGAATTTGTAGAGTCTCTTTAGATGAAGATTGGAGATGAGATAATCTTGTTTTTCTCTAGGGTTTTCTCTCACAAAATTCTCTCTGGAAGCTCTCTCAATATGATGGGTATAAAGGTGTATATATAGTAGGGTGAGAAGGGAATGCAAAACGTCAGTTTTTGCCAAACAGGGCAAGTTGGCAACTTGGTCTCACGGCTTGTCCAAGTCACGAGTTCAATTCGCGACGTAACGGCCTGGCCAGGCTGGAACTTTTGTCCTGTAGCGTGACAGCTGGCGCGACCCTTCAGCTTCCCAGTGTACCTCTCACGTGCCAGCCTTTGGCGACTTGCCAGTCGCGATCCACCCGCGAGCCCTAGCCGCGAGCCTCTGTTTTTCTTACACACTCTTAAGCTTTTCTTCACATCTTCTCATATACTATCCTTACAATTTTTCCACCTAAATACAGGGTTGCTAAGTGTTAAATTACAAGCAAATTGGTCACGGAATAAAGCCAATTAAATGGTTAATTAAATTCAACCTTACAACTCCCCCTTTGGCTATTCCGTGACAAAACCCTACAACAGACTCTAGACTTAAACGTGAGTTGGGAACAGTTGGAAAACTCACTCACACCTAACTCTAGATTCTGTAAAGCTCTTGAACATATGAATAAGTAACTCCTGAAAGACAATAACATAACAATATCATTGTATGCAGAAAACTTAATATGCATATGGAGCAAAATAAGCATGATCAAGCAAAAATGAACATAGGCATAAAAGTAATAATTCATGGCAAGATCAACACTAGTAGTCACTTAAGCAAAAGTGATTACTATGTTCATTCACACAAGGAATGAACATCCAGACATGCAAAAATGATAAACTCAATTGAAGAGAATCATTTGCAAGTCCAACACTCAACCAATGTATACAAACATATATGCATCTAGGAACAATCCTACACGGGCACAAAAGTGTTGTACTTAAGATAATGCAAGGCATTAACAAGTACCAAAGTATAAAGCACAAAGGCTGCATATGCAAAGTTTTGCAAATACATAGCACAAACCATAAAAGCCTACAAACAGTGCATAAGAACAAGAAACAACTCTCAAAGCTTACAAAAGCATCAATGGGTACAAACCTACAATCAAACAGTGCTTAAAGCTGAAAAAACATCATACTATATAAGTGCTGAAAGATATAAGATGGATACAGAATAATGATAAAAACTAAAGATAGACAAAAACAGTAAACAAAAATCTGTTAGTTGAAATCTCCCCCTTTCGTTGAGCTCTCCCCCTGCCAATAGCATCTCCCCCATTTTGTCAAGGAATAGCTAGTCGTCATTATCTTCTAGTTTTCTTTGAATTTCATACAATTGAGTTTGAATCGAAGTAAACTTCGTATCCCATCGAGAGTTGAGATGATGCAAGATGGAAGTAAGATCGAACATCTTTGAACTCAGCTCATGAACAGAAGCTACAATAGAGTCTAGCTTCTCGTCAGCGAGGAGTGAACTGGAGCGCGAGCCACTGTGGGTCGCGGAAGCTTCTGTTTTGATTCCCTTCTTGCTATGACCAATGCTAGTGTTGAATGTGCGCATGTTGATTGGACATGGTTTTGCGCAAGGAACTTCATTCTCAGATGGATAGATCCCTTTACGCTTCAGAATTCCTGAGATGAGACAGCAAAATGGGATGCACATCCTTGATTATGTTCTTAGAATAGTTTTGCAAAGGATATGAAAGATATGAGCACAGATGTCAATCTCGACATCAGAAATTAGATCATGAAGAAACAGTGCACGCCCGAGATTTATACACCCTGTGCTGGATAGGGGATACATGTTGTGAAACATGACGATCGTGAGCACCCTCAATTTTGGAGGAAGAGATGAAACACTAACTGAATTCCCATTTGAGGAAAATTCCAGATTGTCCCCAAGAGCTGCATTAAGTAATTCCTCATCCGGATGAAAATCATCATAGACCGGTGATATCCCAAGTATTGGCCTGTTGATGTGCAGACTCTCTGCTAGATACGCGGGAGAGACCGAGAAACTTTTTCCTCTAACCCAGCACTTAAGTTCATCTCCTTCAATAATTGCATTGGCATAAAACTCTTTTACCAGATCTTCATATGCATCATCAAGGTCAGAGAGGAGATAATTCCAGTCCTTGCAAGCAAACCATTGAGGAATGTTGGTGTCAAACAAAGAATGTTGGTCAAAGACTCTTTCAATCAGAGGTGTCGCCTTTTTGAAGTAATTTTCATGAGTCTGAAAGGTAGCATACGATCGAAACTTGTTGGGATCGAACACACCAGATGGGGAACGAGCCTGCTTTGGTCTAGGAGAGAAATCATCAATTTCAATGACATGTTCCTTCCCTTTGTTGCTTCCTCCTTTCATAGCTGATCTCTTGAATGGAGACATTTTCACTCTGCACTATGATGTAATTCACACACAAACACCAAACAAGACAGCACCCATTATTAGCAATATGTCAATGCCATACCATGAATAATGAAGGAAACCCTAAACACTTGAAATTTAGGGTCAAAACATGACAATGAGTTTGTTTAAACAACCAACACCACACAAAGAACACAAGATAAAGATGATCAGTGTATGGACCAGCACAAACATACTGTATAATCCGAAAATCAGAAACCCATGTTCAAACAAGATAAATCACAATACACAATAACATCTTCACAGAACGAAAAAAAATTGCCCAAATCAGGAAGTATGAAGGGTAAGGAAGAAAACTCATACCTTTTTGATGAAGATTTTAGAGAAAATGATGCAGAAATGGAAGTTTTTCAACGAGAAACACGGAATGTTTGTGAGAGTAAAATGAGGAAGACAATGAACAGTCACACAAGTACGAGAGAAAAAACTGAAAACAATTTTGAAATTGTCTTTAAAGTGCAAAATACGCGTTTTTCGCGACTGGATCAAGTCGCCAGTAAGTCACCAGGTTAAGCCGAGAAACACTGTGAAGAAAAGAAACTTGAAAATTTCTCTAAGTGATTTTCGCGACTGGAAGGTTTACCTGCGAGATGGTCGCGATATGAGCCGCGAAATTCCCTGAGTACCTCTCGCGACTAGACCTTCCACCCGCGAACCAAACGCCACACTGACCTGCGAAATCTGGAAAACTAAAAATTTGGAATATTTCTCTAAGTCTTTTTCGCGATTAGAATACTGACTCGCCAGTAAGCCGCGAAAATCTCTGATTGAGCTCGCAACTGGGCTTGAGACTGTGCTAACTCGTGATTTAGTCGCTAAAACAGGGCAACACTGTTTTTGTAAAAATTTCACATTTTTGTAAAAGCAAAGTACTTTCCAAAAACAAAACAAAACATTCAAAAATCATTTTGTGTTTGACCAACAAAGATTGAGTATGTGAAAACACATTTAATCAAGTACAATCACACAAATGAATATGACATTCATTGAACATAGACTTGTGTGTTGTGTGTGGATATAAAAAATGAGATAGTTCTTAGTCCAATGTGAAGTTTCAATGATCAATTCAATCAAGGCATACACCACTAGCACTAGATAATGTGACCTATCTCAATTATAGAAGCATGCATATATGACCCCCCACAAGAACTTGATAACAACTCTTTGAAGCTTTTCATTTGGCTTCATATTCAACATATCATTTGCCATTTTTGAGCAAAGAAACTCTCATTACGAGATAGATGCCTGAAATTTTTGATATTTCAATTAATGAGTTAGCCTTTGGCTTTTTGGGCATCTTTCATACATTTTATTTTAGTCACTTTCCCTTTTTTCTAGTCAAATACTAGTATGTGCGACAGGCTTTTGCAGCTCTATATCTCTTTTCATTTGGAGATTTACATTTAGAGAGTTCTTTTAAAGCATAAAAATAAAGAGTGAGAAGATATATAGGCATGAGTCTATGCATGTCTCAAGATCAACAAAACCATTCACTAATCATTTATGACAAGGTTGAAGATTTATTTACAACAATCACATAGATTTCAGAATTTCTTCTACAATGATATGAGTGCATGAGAGACAAGCTAAGCTCATTAAATGCACAAAGCCATTAGTACAAAATTACAAGGTAAAACATGCTTTGAGACAAAACTCAACAAAATGATCAAACTTTTTGGATTTTCAATTTTTTTTATGTGTTTTTGGATTTTTGACACAAAAAAAAATTTGACAAACAAATCAGCAAAAAGAAGACAAACAAAAGACACATAAAGCAACTAAAAACACAATTAGATATTATGGAGGATTGAGTTTAAGGAATTATACCGATACCAATTGTCTTACGCAAGGATTCAAACCTTGGGCCATCAAGAGGTTTGGTGAATATGTCTGCTTTTTGATTGTCAGTATTGATGAATTCTAGACACATTGTCTTGTCTTCTACCAAGTCTTGAATGAAGTGATAGCGGATCTCGATATGCTTTGATTTGGAGTGTTGAACCGGATTCTTTGACAAGTTTGTGGCACTCGTATTATCACAGAACACACACATAGTGTCTTGAGAAATGCCATAGTCATACAGTAGCTTTCGCATCCATAACAATTGTGCACAACAACTTCTTGCTGCAATGTATTCAGCTTCAGCTGTTAACAACGATACTGAATTTTGCTTTTTGCTCATCTATGAATTCAAGTTGTTTCCAAGATAGAAGCACCCACCAGAAATACTTTTTCTATCATCTATGCACCCTGCCCAGTCAGCATCTGAATATCCTGCCAAACACTCATTCGAATCTTTTGTATACCAAATTCCATGGTCAGATGTATCATTTACACAGCGAATGATTCGTTTAACTGCTGTTAAATGGGATTCTTTAGGAGCGGCTTGAAATCTTGCACAGACTCTGACATTGAATGCAATATTCGGCCTACTTGCTGTGTGATAGAAAAGACTACCAATCATACTCCAATAAAGAGTTGAATCAACGTCAACACCGGCTGCATCTATGCTCAACTTTGCTAAGGAACTCATGGGAGTAGAGGTATGTTTCTTGGAGTCCAGACCAAATCTTTTGACAAGATTTTTGGCATACTTTTCTTATGAAATAAATATTCCATCTCTCTGTTGTTTCACTTGAAGTCCAAGGAAGTAGTTCAGCTCCCCTACCATACTCATTTCAAATTCCCTTTTCATTTCTTCTGAGAACTCATGAGTAAGTTTATCAATTGTGGATCCAAATATGATATCATCCACGTACATTTGAGCGACAAGAAGGGATTTTTCATCTCTTTTAACAAATAATGTGCGATCTGCTTGACCTCTCTTGAACCCACAATCCAATAGGTAGGTAGTGAGACAGTCATACCATGCTCTTGGTGCCTGCTTCAACCCATACAAAGCTTTCTTCAATCTTAGTACATGACCCGGGAAGTGAGGATCTTCAAACCTCTTTGGTTGTTCAACGAAAACTTCTTCATTGAGAAAACCGTTTAAGAAGGCACTCTTTACATCCATTTGGTACAACTTGAAATCCATGATGCATGCTATGGATAAGAGAATCCGAATGGATTTTAATCTTGCTACCGGAGCAAAAGATTCGTCAAAATTTATGCCTTTCACCTGAGTATACCCTTGAGCCACCAATCTAGACTTATTTCTGATGACTTCACCATCTTCATCTGTTTTGTTCTTAAAAATTCACTTGGTGCCGATCATATGTGTATCTTTAGGCCTTGGAACCAATTCCCACACATCATTTCTAACAAATTGGTGTAGCTCCTGATGCATAAACTCTACCCAATTTTCATTTTTCAATGCTTCTTCTACCTTTTTGGGTTCAAATTGAGCAAGATAACAGTTGTATGTTACATGGTTAGCAGTATACTTCAGCCTTTTTCTCAAACGAAGTCCTTCGTTTACATCCCCAATAATATTACTTGATGGGTGATTAAGTGTCACTCTTGATGAAGGTTTCTTGGAAGTTGAGAGTTCCTTATCACGAGAAATTGGAGTTTGAATTTCTGGAGGAGTGAGTGGACTTGAGACTTCTTATGTTGATCTAGTCTCTCTTCTTGATACAAGAGGTGTGGTCTCCTTTTCGGGTGTTACTTTCTCAGCATCATCACTTAAAGGCATATCATCATCATCCTCATTCTCCTTGAGTTCGAGCCCCTTTCCATCATCCTCAATTTCCTTTTCAGATATGGTGTCGTCTATGACCACATTGATTGACTCCATCACCGTCTTAGTACGCTTGTTATACACTCTATAAGCTCGGCTATTTGTGGAGTATCCTAGGAGTATTCCTTCATCACTCTTAGCATCAAATTTTTCCGGATTTTCCCTGTCATTTAGAATATAGCATGTGCTCCCAAACACTCTAAAATACTTCACCTTGGGTTTCTTTTCTCTCCATATTTCATATGACGTCTTCTTTGTCCCCGCTCGGAAATAAATTCTGTTACAAATGTGACAGGATGTGTTCACAGCTTCAGCCCAGAACCTTTAAGGTAATTTTTTGTTGAGTAGCATGACTCTAGCCATCTCTTGGATCACCCGGTTCTTTTTTTCAACCACCCCATTTTGTTGTGGAGTCTTTGGAGCTGAAAATTCCTTCTTGATACCATGTTCTTCACAAAATGATTCAAATTTTCGCATTCTCAAATTCCTTCCCATGATCACTTTTGATTTTGACTATGGGAACTCCTTTTTCATTTTGCAATCTCTTGCATAATCTTTGCATTTTATCACATGCTTCAGACTTCTCTCTGAGGAATTCCACCCAAGAGTACCTTGAGAAATCATCAACTATCACCATAATGTATCTCTTTCCTCCCAGACTTTCAGTCCTTGTAGGCCCCATTAGATCTACGTGAAGAAGTTCCAAACACCGTGAGGTAGCAATCACATTCACCTTGGGATGATTTGCTTTTGTTTGTTTCCCCATTTGACATGCTCCACATATAGTCTTCTCCACCTTTCCAAACTTTGGAAGTCCCTCAATGGCCTCAAGTTTAGAGACTTTACATACTTGTTTGAAGTTTGCATGTCCAAACCTGTGATGCCACAGTTTCAGCATATCAACACAAGCACTTCTACACAAAATAGGTGTTGTAGGTACTACTCCATAGCAATTATCAGTAGTCCTATTTTCTTCCAAGACTTGAATACTTTCTTATCAATGATTATGCACCCCTTCTTTGAGAATTGAACGAGAAAATCTTCATCACATATTTGAGTAATACTAAGGAGATTTGCCTTCAATCCTTTGATGTATAATACTTCTTTCAACAAAGGTAGTCCCGATATTTCAACCGTCCCTTTCCCGAGAACTTGAGCATGACTCCCATCACCAAAAGTCACATAATCACATGCTTTCTCTTTAAGAGTCATAAACAATGATTTATCTCCTGTCATATGACAAGAACATCCACTGTCAAGGTACCATAAACATGAATTAAATACCTTCAATGAGGCGTGCACAAACATACACGCATGAGACAAGCATTCTTGACCATCAAACAAAAATTCATTGTTATTCTCCATGCTTATTCCAGATTGAATTTTCTTTTTCAGATTATCAACCTTTTCACATAATAATCTATTTCTTCTTTTGTATTTCTCAATCAAAGAGTTAGACTCACATAGACTATTGTGAAGAGTGTGGTTCTTGCTTTCAAAATATTTCAGCATGTGAATGAACATCCTAGCATGTTTCCTGGATGTAATTAGCTCTAAGAGTTCATTTTTGAAGTTTCCCTTAAATCTACTCATAGAGTTATTATCACAAACACTTAAACCACAATTCAGCATGCCCCTTTTTACAGCATCATCCATAGCCGAGGGGTCTAGGATCGCACTCAGGTAATCAAACCACAAAGAGTGCACCTGCTCTGATACCAATTGAAAGTTCAATATGTGTATGAAACACCCTTGAACGTTTAGACCCCCAATTACAAAAATACTAACACAAGCTATATAACAAACAACTTATGTGCGGAAAATGATAAATAGCTTATATTAGAATAGTGACACAATCTAAACCATAAATAATCACCCACACAACTGTAATTAAATGGTAAAGATAAAGGGAAGAGAAATGCAAACACAAGGACAACACTTGATGTGTTATCGAAGAGGAAACCGAAGCCCTTGACGTAAAACCTCTCCGCCGCCCTCCAAGCGGTTAATAATCCACTAGAAAATGTAGTTGGGATACATGAACAGCAATAGACTCTCCAAGCCTAATCTACCCAGGTACCTAAGCCCTCCAAGCTTCCTGCTCCAACGAGGTTGCACCGAACCTTTTTCTTTTCTAGCTTACTGGATTCCGCTACTTGACCATAGCATCAACCAATTTATATTGGTTCCTTCCCAAACTGCTTCCCTAAGCACCAAATGAACCTTCTCACAGACGTGGGTGTGGTGAGATAAGGGTTTGGTAAATGACCTCTCAAGGGTATGATAATGGAGAGGAAGAGAGTAGAGGAATTTGTAGAGTCTCTTTAGATGAAGATTGGGGATGAGGCAATCTTGTTTTTCTCTAGGGTTTTTTCTCACAAAATTCTCTCTAGAAGCTCTCTCAATATGATGGGTATAAAGGTGTATATATAGTAGGGTGAGAAGGGAATGCAAACGTCAGTTTTTGCCAAACAGGGCAAGTTGGCAACTTGGTCTCGCGGCTTGTCCAAGTCGCGAGTTCAAGTCGCGACGTAATGGCCTGGCCAAACTGGAACTTTTGTCCTGTAGCGTGACAGCTGGCGCAACCCTTCAGCTTCCTAGTGTGCCTCTCACGTGCCAGCCTTTGGTGACTTGCCAGTCGCGATCCACCTATGAGCCCTAGCCGCGAGCCTCTGTTTTTCTTGCACACTCTTGAGCTTTTTTTCACATCTTCTCACATACTACCCTTACAATTTTTCTACCTAAATACAGGGTTGCTAAGTGCTAAATTATAAGCAAATTAGTCACGGAATAAAGCCAATTAAATGGTTGATTAAATTCAACCTTACACAATTGGTATCAGAGTAGTCATTCTGCGGCAATGATGGGTGAGACACGATCCACTGCCATGACCAATGAAGCTATTGCTTCTCTTCGAGCTATTTCAGATCATCATAGTAAAGACATCCAAGAGATTCAAAGGATATAAGAAATCCATACCAGAACCTTGAATGAGATGAATCAACATCTCATAGCTATTTTGCAGAAGTTGAGTTCAGATGATGAACCCAAGGCACAATCATCTCAAGAAAATTCACCCCCAATTCAAAGTTCTTTGACATTGTCTCTTGTGAAACTTGTTAAGCTTGATTTCCCACACTTTTCAGCTGATGACCTGGCTTGCTGGGTGTATAAAGCCAAGCAGTATTTTAGGTATTACCAAACCCCAAATGCAGAGAGAATGATGATTGCCTCCTTCCATATGGATCAAGAAGCCCTAATCTAGTTCCCAGAAGCAGAGGAGGCTGGTGTGTTTTTGATTGGGAATCATTGGTGCAAGCACTACACATGAGGTTTGGTTCTACAGCTTATGATGATCCTATGGAAGTGCTAACAAGGTTAAGGCAGACATCAACAGTTGCTTTGTATAAGGCAGAGTTTGAAGCTGTGTCTAATAGGATCAAAGGCCTTTCTCCATTACACAAGCTGAGTTGCTTTTTAAGTAGCTTAAAGGATGAGATAAGGCTACCAGTAAGGATGCTTAACCCTCAATCCTTGAATGCATCCTTTGGATTGGCCAAGATCCAGGAGGAATATGTGCTGAGCTACAAGAGAAATGCGCAGTATCAACAAGAATCAAAGAAGAATTCTATCTTAGGGTTGCCTAAGGGTAATACAATGGTAGAAGTTAAAACTAGGATACCTATTAAGAGAATAACACTTGGACAAATGGAAGAGAGAAAGAAAAAAGGCCTATGTTATAATTGTGATGAGAAGTGGGGGCCGGGCATAAATGCAAGAATGTAAAATTGTTTACGAGGCCTCACTGACCCAGTAGATTGCAAGCAAGAAGATTGTTGTCTGTTGCCAGGAGTTGGATGTGTGGTTGGTTTTTGGGCAGTTTTTGGGTCTCTCTTATTCAATTGATCCTGGAGGGATGCTTGTTTAAGATTTAACGATCGCATAAAGGATCGGGTTTATTTGACTATGAATTGGATGCTAGAAAAGCTAAGAGGTATTACTTCAAACATTATGTCCTTAATATTGGTTGGTTCATTCATGTTGATGTTGTGAATTTATTATTTATAGTCTCCAACTTTTAATACATGATTTAATTCAGACTCAATCTAATTTTGCAACTAGCGCATTGGCTCTAAAATAATTTATTTATAAGTACAGCTTTCGTTTAGAAAGGCTTGGGGGGCTGGAGTCAAGGGAATACCATTGACAGAACCATAGTGGTTTTATGTTAAGCATAATTTTTTTTCTTCTTCTCATTTACATACGTCATCAAAAAAATATGAGTAGAAAATCAAAGTTGAGCTTGGCTTAACAGAATTCTAAGAATTTCAGTAGGGACAATTTGATTTGAAGTTAAGCTAGGTTGTCATGCACTATTATTGATGATTGCAGGTCTTTGTCATATATTTCACAGAGTGATACAGGTTCACGTTGTTTAAGAGACCAGAAAGAATTGTTGGCAAAGATAGTGTACTAGATCTTGTTTTCTGTTTTTATCATGAAATGTACATGGAATAAAATGTTACGGATTATGAATCCTGCCTATGATGTGTTAGAACTATTTATCTACATAGTGTCAGTCATTTAAAGAAGACCATGAAGTAATATTTCATCTCTTTAGATAACTTTGATATGATCAAGCAGGGACAAAATGCATTGATATCCTTTGAACTGTATTCTAGTTGCACAAACACCCCTAAACTAATTTTTTCAATCCCTTTTTTCTGTATAAGAAATAGCATAATTTATTCATAGAAGCTATTCTTATTACATCAGTATTCACCACCTGCCACACAAAGGCAGGGGTCTCATCCAACTACACCCTCACTCTTTCATTTTAGGAGCGAATGTAACTAACCTTAAAGCAGCTACATTACAACCTTTCTGTACATAGCTCAATCTCCATGTCCTAAAGAAATCAAGAAGGTGCTTAACTTCTTCAACAACTTTACTTAAGCAGAAAATCTCTCTCCTTCTGCTCTACTGCTTGAATGAAAGACTTTGGCTCACTTTCAAAAATTATGTCCCGAAAACCAGCTTCAAGAGAAAAACGCAGTGCCACCATCGATGTACGGACTCGTGTCCCTTGCAGATCAACATATTCCCTTCCTCTTGTGAAAAGATCAGCAGACACCCCATCCCCATGTCTAATCATTTTAACAATAGTACGCAAGCTGCACAAAATCCTCAGAGCATAATTTTTTCTGAGGGATTACCTCTGTATTTGAGTGTCGATAACAAAAAGTACTTGAAAGAGAGCAAAAGAAGCCTAGTCACATCATAGTGCGGAATATATATATATATATATTATACAACAAATATTAGCCAAAAAAAAAATGCGGCTAACATTACAAATTACAATTTGAAGTAGTAGGCAGCTGTAAGGATAAAAATATTACGAAATGAAAGCCCAATAGATAACAAAAGAAGCCTAATGTAGTGTAACTAGTAGTGCAAATACCCATCCTACTACAGTGAAGATATAATAATAATAATAATAATTAGCCAAGAAAGACCAAACAATAGCCTGGGAAGAAAAAAAAAATTATTAATACAATTACACATTGAGCTGTGGGAAATGAAATATATACAGAGGTTCTGTGGGAACATCGACCTTCAAAGAGTACTGCCAATTGACAAGAGAAGAGATTGCTGGCAGGCAAGTATAACCACTTGATTTCATTCTGAGCGTTGTGATAAGAATAAAAAGCTTGAGTTTTTGCGAATAAGAGGTGGAGGATCAATTTCGGGAAGTTCGATTTGTTGCATTGACTTGGAAATGTCATCCATAGTGAATGGAATGCTGCATTTTGAACACAAGCAGTGTTGGTTTTAGCCATACAGAGGAGGCATGAAGTAAAGAAGTGATACTAAAAGCATGCAGTAGTTAGAGATTTCTACCTCTAGTCATAATCCAATAAGAAAGAACTGCTGACAGCAATGTTTGAGTCCTGGTCATCATAAATCTCATACTTAAATAACATGCACATAGTCAAAACTTCTGAGTGAAATTTTACAGAAATGAATCTGCAACAGGTTGATCAATGATTTAAGGATAGATAATTAGAATCCATATTGTCAAATAACAGAACAGGTTTGTATTCTAGAACGAATTGAATGATAAATTCTACAAGGGATATATAAAAAGTGAAAACTGCAATCAGCCCCGCAGAAATGAATTCACAACATAACCACTGAAAAGAGACATATTGGGTCTAATTATTTTTCTTGAGAAAAGCTGATGAGCTAGACAAATTGGTTTAAAGTCTTCAAAAAAACAAAAGGGTGGAACTGGTATTCCAAAGACTATCTTTTATAAGCATTTAGTTAGCAAACAGCTCATGAGGTAAACGATGACTAACAAGTCCTAACCAAGTAAAATTTTAGTACGTACACAACTTAAATCAGTAGATATATTGTGAGTACCATATCTTTCATCCCAGCACGTTGTAGTATTATACTACTTGATGGAAATTTAGACCCCTTAAACACATAGATTCCATAGCCTAGATTAATTATCCAAGTTGTTACTTAGTCAAATTATACAATTCTAGGTTAAAGCAATCAAATAATCATATCAAGATATAAAGCAGCGGAAAATAAATAAACACAAGATATGATCACCCAGGAAACTACTCGGTAAAAACTTGGGGAGGATTTGACCCACCAATCCTCAAGGCATAACAGAATTCACTATGAAAGAATTGAAGTTCTTACAGAAGGACTACAAGCTCTCCGCTTGACTTCCTAATGCTACCCACTAGTAAAACTTTTTGACACGACCACGCGCAGGCTCCGAATCCACGAACTACTTCTTTCTTGAATTCTTCAATCAGCTACAAGCTCCCCGCTTGCTTTTCTTTTAAGTTCCAATGGTTGCAACAGTAATGATCTTCAACATGTTGAAATCATCTCTACCTTGAAAACCCTAAGTTTTGTGTAAAGGAAGTCTCCTCAAAGATCTCACACGAGATTCACACAAAACAGCAATGTATGAGCAACAAAGCAATATGGACAACCTCCAAAAACGTGGCTAGGGTTTAGTTTATATACCTAGGGTAAAAACACAAAACCCTAAACGTTTAATGAAGTAGGGCTGAGTTGGAAAATCTGCAGAAAATTCAACCTGTGCGATTTTCGATCAATCGAGTCTATTCTTCGATCAATTGAGCCAAGCCGAAAGTTCCAAGTACTTCTGTAGCCACTCGGTTCCAACTTTACAATATTAAACCAACTTTGAGCAAGTCTAAACAAGACTAAATACAATGTTTTGATCATGGTTTGCCAACATTACAAATTAGAGTTCTAAATATATAAAATCTTAAGACCTTAGAACCTAACAAACTTCCCCTTTGGCAATCCGTGACAAAACCCTAATTAACAGCTCAAAGTTTTACAAATAAAAAGCCCTCTATAAAGATAATGCTCATAAAATCAAATTCAACCTAACTACTATCCATCAGTTGCAAGTGTAGACAGTAGCTTAGTTGAATCAACCTGTATATTCCTGAAATACTCAACAAACGCATAAACGGATGTGTGACAGAAAAGAGTAAAACAACAGGTATAATATTCTTGTAAGATTCACACAATCACAAAATAAAGACATATAAGAATGATCAAGTCATAGATATAAATCAATACGAAGTGAATTATAAAGCAACAAGAATCAATGAAAATAAATGTATATCAATCAATGTTACTTCCCCTAACATGAATATCCCCAAAAAAGATATACATAGTGAAGCATCTAGATACAATCTAAAAAAAATATCTCCCCCTAACTACAAAATCTCCCCTACAAGTCAAAACTCCACTCCCCTTTTTTGTGACGGAATGCCAAAGAGCAATCACAAATCGCCATCAAAAGGAGATGGTGAGGGTAAATGAAGACGCGCTAAATCAACTCGGAGAGCACGAATCTCATCCAGCAAGTCCTCCAAAATCTAACCATGAGCCTGCTGAACGGTCATGACAGTCTCCAAAGTACGACAAACATCGAAGTTGGCCGAAGGAGGTGGAGGAACATCAGCAGCAGCAGTATCATCACTAACAGGATCAGGAATATCCTCACCAGCAAGACCTACAGAAGAAGAAGAAGGAGGAGGTACGCTACTAGAGAGCTCAGACCTAGGGTGTTTAGAACCAGCTCGAAGATGAGCGGCGCTCTGTCTAAGAAAAGACTCACCGATAGGAGCTATCACATGAACAGGCTCAGAGGAAGGAAAGCCACTAAGATCAAGATAAAGAAGAATCCTATGAATGAAAATAGTATGTACAAGAGCATGTGAAGTGGATGAACTCCTATAAACATCGTTCAAAGAACGAAGAAAAAGATGGGGAAAACTGATAGGAGCATCAGTAACTAAGGCATACAAAAATACACACCTCTCAAGAGGAATGGTGTGCACATGAGAAATAGGCCAGATAGAATGGCAAGCTATCCTAAAGAAAAGATAATGTAACCCGGAAAGCTCAGCAGAAGTGATCCGAGGATCAGAACCCCACTGGACAGTAGTACCAGTGATGTAAGACAAAACATCGCTCAGCTCGGGAGATTCATCATATGGATAGACAGGATGCCGGACCAAAGGTACCCCTAGAGCATCAGCCACTACCTGAGGAGTAATGGAGTACTCTACGCCTCGTATCCAACTCTCTACTAAAGTGTTGGAATCATAGATGTGGATAGAGATGTTCGAATAGAACTCTCTAATCAAGGCAGAAGGTGGAGAAGGATCAGAAACATCCACCAGAGGTAACCAGCCTCGACGCTCAAAATTTGCCCTAATGGCAGGATCGAGTTCATCTAACAACACAGAACGCTCAGCCCATATCCGTCTCCTAAGGTTAAGCTTATCAAAAATCTCTTGGTTTTTCTCACTCGGAAACTTCTCACAGTCAAAGGAAGGAAGGAATGGAGAAGAAGAAGGAATAGACCTACGGGCTTTAGTTTTCCTAGGCATGATGCTAAGGAAAGGACAGAGACACAAAGAGAAAACCAAAAGAAAATACAAGAAAAAACAAAACCAAAGGCAGACTGCAAGTTAGCACAAAAAAATAGAATTAAAATCTATATGATGCATGAGCAGAAACAATGCCATAATGCATGTACTAATGCAGTGAGCAATTAAGTTCAATTGAGATTAAATTGACAAAATTGGCTTGAGCAGGGAATTTTCTTAACAAAAACCCCAAAAATTTAACATCAACTGAAAATTTTTAAAAACAAAATGATGAATTGAGCAACACAAACCACAACACATAGATTATAATGCTTAATTTCATCAATACAACAAGCCAATTTAATCAAATTCTACTCAATTTAACAAAATTCCCAAATCGGATCAATTAGTAAACCCTAGATTTTTCAATTTCACACTAAACTCAAAATTGATCAAATTAAACTATTTAGATCATGTCTACAGCATGTCCCCACAAAAACCCAATAATCAATTGCATAAATTATGGCATGAATCAAAAGAAAAAAACAAATATGCAAAGTGCGAAAATCGCCCCTTAAAAGCATGAATTTATGCATGAAATGATGAAAAATAAATCAAAAGGAAGGGTAAAAGTGTCTTACCGGCTTGAGGAGAGAGAGATTTTGCAAAAACTTCGGAAGAAAACGACAAAAACCACAAATAGAGCTTGCCAACACGGAGAGAGGAAAAAGGTTTGAAAAGTTTTTGAAATAGGAACTTTGAAAAAGTCAGAAAAGAACCTTTTAAAAAACCTTTTTCACGATATTCGATCGATCGAAAATTACATTCGATCGATCGAATGTGACAGACTTTTTAGAACAAACTGAGGCACTTTTTCGATTGATTGAAAAACAGGCTGGATCGATCGAAATGGGTAGAGGCTCACTAAATTTTGAGAAAAAAAAAACCAGTTTTGAAGGACACAAACCTAAATTTTTAAAACAACTCCTCAAAGTTTTAAATTTTAAAAACAACATGCATGAGTATGAGATGGAATGATTTTTTTTCCAAAAACCCAAAATTTGAAACCCAATTTTCTCAAAAACAAATTTCAATCATTCTTCCATTGAATTTTCTCAAGCAACAAAAATGTTGTGCACAAATCTCAAGATATTTTCAAACTTGGTTGGTCAGACCATAAACACACACACTCGTATGTACAGTGTTTAATAAAGAGTAACTTGTGTAGTGTGTGATATTAGCAAAAACTTGAGATACATGTGAGGTGATATGTGAATGACAATCAAACACAAAGTCTACACAATTCATCACATAGAATTTAAAAGAGACTATCACCTAAAGAGTTACATCCTATAACTCCCACATCTCCTATAACAAAAGCTTGCAATCATGTAAGTTTCTTGCATTTTTGCCTCTTATTTGTATGAGATGGCATTCAGCCTAATAGTACACACCGGTTTGAATTAAGTGAATTGGCATCAAGCCTAATAGTACACACCAGTTTTAAATTAATTTGAGGCTACACCTTATGTTCTTTTTGTGCATGTGCTACACTTTCTCGAGTACAGGATCTTATGATATGCACTAAGGTGTTCATGATTGGCTAGTGAACAGTGGTGAGATGATTATTTATGCCTTTCTCAAAAGAATCAAGTCCGATAGTTAAATAACATATGACTTCATGATTAAGACAATGAGATTAATACCATACACATCTTTCCCACACAACATGCACTACAAAGTTTCAACTAGTCAAGTGCAATGAAAAAGTTCATCAAAGTTAAACAAGGTACATAGACCATGATATGTGTTACACGATAAACCAACCTTGTTTTTCAAAAATCAAGACAAATAGTGTTTAACATAATATTTGCTTTCTCCTTTTTCCCTTTTTTTTTTTTTTTTTTTTTTTAATTAAAAGAGAAAACAGATACATCCTAGAATGAAATACATGAATGTAATGCAATGCAAGTCCTAGAACAAAAACAACAAAAAGACAAAAACCAAAGAACAATGGTCACCAAAGAAAAAACCAATTAAGCACAAGAACCATGTCAGAAAGACTTAGTTAGTTCGAGTCTTTTGCATCCAAGACCTTTTAGATGCACCACGAGCATTGGAGTTCTTATTCACATTCGAGTGATTCTCAACTCCAGGATTGGAATAAAGGTTTAACACCTTTACCAATTCACCAATTAGTGCCATAGGATCTTGTGCTTGAGGCACAGACACATTTGGTTTAGTTGCTCTCTTATCAGCTTGACGCTTGTAACAATTAGGACGAATGTGTCCAGAATTACCACAATAATGACAAACCCAAGTAGGTTTACCATGCATCTTGTCCTTAGATTTGGTAGGCTCCTTAGGTTTAGATTCTCTTAAGTCTACCCTAATTTTCTTAGGTGGTGAAACTTCTACAGGATTAACTACCTCACTCACAGGTGGTTTGACAGTTTCACTCACAACCTCACTCACAGAAGGTTCAGAAGAAGAAGCAGGAACAAAATTTGTGGAATGTGGAGTAGAGCCAAAGATGCTTTCAACATATCCCAAACCAGATTTATCCGCAGGATACTTTTGAACATTCAACATGTGATCAAGTTTAGAACTAGCAGATCTAGCAATAGATAAATCATGTTCTAAAGTTCTAACTTTATCAAGCAAAAGCATGTTCTCAGATTTAACATTATTCAGAAGCTCATTAGCATCAAACAATTTAACAAGCAAATTTTTCTTTTCAAGCTCCAGAGAGTCAATTTTCTTTAGGCCAAGATCAACTTTCATAGCATCCTTTATAGCAATTTTGCAAAGTTTGTTATAGACCTCTTGAAGATCTACATCTTCAGAGAGTTCCCCATCAGAAGGGTTCTCTTTAGCAGATACGCTTTCATTGACCATAGTAGTAGCTGTGAAAGCAATAAAGTTTCCATCCTCGTCACACCCAGACTCATCATCAGAAACCTCATTATCACTAAGGGTTACAGCCATAGCTTTACCCTTAGTTTTCAAGAATGTAGGACATTCAGATTTCATATGACCATACCCTTGACAGCCAAAACACTGAGGACCCAAAAAATTATTTGAAGATTGACCAACTCTATCATTTGGTTTTTCAAAAATATTTACCTTAGTGGGATCATTCTTCCTAAAATTTCTAGGTTCAGCAATATTGGTTCCTCTTGCCTTTCTATTTGTATTCCTAAGAAAGTTCTTAAAGTTTTTGGCAAGATAAGCAATCTCTGTAGCAGAGAGCTCATCATCAAATCCACCACCATCAACATCATCAACTGACTTAAGAGCCATTGATTTGGATTTGTTTACTTTAGGTAGGTTAGACTCCTAGGATTGGAGAGATCCTACAAGTTCATCTACAGGGATGGAGTCCACATCTTTGCTTTCAGTAATGGCAGTCACTTTGGGTCTAAAATCTTCAGTTAAAGATCTAAGAATCTTCCTAACAATTTTAGGTTGATCATAGATTTCACCCAAATTAAAAGCAGAATTGACAATATCATTCAGTTTGGCATAAAATTCATCAAAGGATTCATCATCAGACATCCTAATACTCTCAAACCTAGAAGTCAATTGTTGCAATTTATTAATCTTAACTGCCTTTGTGCCTTCATGCACAGTTTGGAGGATTTTCCAAGCAATATAAGCAACCTCAACATTAGAGATCCTCTTAAATTCCTCCATAGAAACAGCATTGAAGATGGCATTCATAGCTTTGCTATTGAAGCCTGCTGTTTCTTTTTCAGAAGTTTGCTACTCACTCACAAGAGTAGTGGGCTTCTCCCATCCGTATTCAATAGAATTCCAAACCCTTTCATCAATGGATTTCAGGAATGCTTTCATCCTTACTTTCCAATAAGCATAGTTGTTCCCATCAAAGTAAGGAGGAACAAACAAAGAGTGTCCATGCTCCATGACAACTAGGGTCAAGGATCAGCTCAGAGATAGAAATCTCAATCAAAAAGAGCTACCTGCTCTGATACCACTTGATAGAAATTTAGACCCCTTAAACACACAGATTGCGTAGCCTAGATTGATTATCCAAGTTATTACTTAGTCAAATTATGCAATTCTAGGTTAAAGCAATCAAATAATCATATCAAGATATAAAGCAGCGGAAAATAAATAAACACAAGATATGATCACCCAAGAAACCACTCGGTAAAAACCGGATTTGACTCACCAATCCTCAAGGCATAACAGAATTCACTATGAAAGAATTGAAGTTCTTACAGAAGGACTACAAGCTCCCCGCTCGACTTTCTAATGCTACCCACCAGTAAAACTTCCTGACACAACCACGCGCAGGCTCCGAATCCACGGACTACTTCTTTCTTGAATTCTTCAATCAGCTACAAGCTCCCCGCTTGCTTTTCTTTTAAGTTCCAATGGTTGCAACAGTAATGATCTTCAACATGTTGAAATCATCTCTACCTTGAAAACCCTAAGTTTTGTGTAAAGGAAGTCTCCTCAAAAATCTCACCCGAGATTCACACAAAACAACAATGTATGAGCAACAAAGCAATATGGACAACCTCCAAAAACGTGGCTAGGGTTTAGTTTATATACCTAGGGTAAAAACACAAAACCCTAAACGTTTAATGAAGTAGGGCTGAGTTGGAAAATCTGCAGAAAATTCAACCTGTGCGATTTTCGATCGATCGAGCCAAGCCGAAAGTCCCAAGTACTTCTGCAGCCACTCGATTCCAACTTTACAATATTAAACCAACTTTGAGCAAGTCTAAACAAGACTAAATACAATGTTTTGATCATGGTTTGCCAACATTACAAATTAGAGTTCTAAATACATAAAATCCTAAGTCCTTAGAACCTAACACTACTGATTCTGTATAAATGCTAAGTACCGAAAGAGGCAACAAGTCAACAAGTCAAGAATATGATACAAAATGAAAATTCATCACGCGATTACGTGTAAGACGGTTTGGAGTCAACAAGTCAAAGTATTTATAAAAAATATGATTTAAAAAAAAAAGATAATTCTCAAAATAATACAAATATTATTAGTAGCCAGTGGTCTCCGATTGCATCACCACTACTCACACTCAGCTTTTCTTCTGCCAAACTTTCCTCTTGAATCCGAATCTCTTCCTTCGTTATTGCTTTGTCATGGGTGCCTCTTTTGTTGCTCATGTGCTTTTTTTACCATGCTTCTTTGCTACAACCTTCAGCTTCTTCCTCAAAGCAGAGTCAAATGCCTCTTGCAATGAAAAAGACAAACAAGCACTTCTAAACTTCAAACAAGGTCTCACTGATCCTTTGAAAAAGCTCTCATCCTGGTCTGACCAAGAAGATTGCTCTAGATGGAACAGAGTTGTCTATGACAACAAAACTGGCCGAGTCACTGAGCTCCACCTCAATTATTCGCGGTTTGGCGGTGAGATTAGTGGTTCATTGCTCCAATTAGAACATTTGAATTACTTGGATTTGAGTTACATTGACTTTAATTGTACTCCTATCCCAACTTTTCTTGGTTCAATGGCTAGTCTGACACATCTTGACCTTAGTTGGTCTAACTTTTCTGGACACATTCCTCATCAGCTTGGGAACCTTTCAGACCTTCATTATCTGAGTCTTGGAGGTAATTATTATCTATATGCAGATAACTTTCATTGGATGTCTAATCTCTCTTCCATTCAATACCTTGACTTGAGCAATTCCAAACATCAATCAGAAGTTGGTTGGCTTCAAATAATGAGTACATTTCCATCTCTTTCGATGCTAATCGCGTCAGATTGTGAACTTGTTAATCTGAATCCATCTCTTGGATTTGTTAATTTCACATCTCTTCAATACCTTTTTCTTTCCGAAAATCTTTTCAGTCATGAGATACCAAATTGGTTCTCTAATCTCACTACAAGCCTCTTGTGGCTTGACCTGACCAGCAATTCTCTAAGAGGCAAGATACCACCAAGCATTTTCAATTTACAAAAATTAGAATCTTTACTCTTGTATTCCAATAAGCTAATTGGAAAAATTCCTGAGTCATTAGGCCAGCTTAAACATCTAACATTTCTCAATATGGAACGTAATTCTTTTAGTGGTCCAATTCCTTCTTCCATTGGGAATTTATCTAATTTGGTAGTATTACATCTCTCTCAGAATCAGTTGAATGGTACCATTCCAAAGACTCTTGGGCTTTTCTCAAATTTATTGGATTTAAATGTCTCAATTAATTTCTTAACAGGGCCAGTAGACGAAGAGCATTTTACTAAACTCTCAAAATTAAGGTTTCTAGATATCTCTCATACACCTTTGTTCTTTAACGTGAATTCCAATTGGGTTCCTCCTTTTCAACTTTCATTTGTTGACATGAGCTACTGCAAGATAGGTCCCAACTTTCCAACATGGCTACAAACACAAAGATCCGTTTCATTTTTATACTTGTCCAAGTCAGAAATTGTAGACAAGGCTCCAGGTTGGTTCTGGAATTGGACTTCAAACATTGGAGAAATCAATCTCTCTGACAACCAAATAGAAGGGGATATATCAGACATTGTGCTGAACTCTGTTATCATAAATCTAAGATCTAATCATTTCAAAGGTCAAATGCCACAATTGTCAACAAATGTCAAGGAGCTACATATAGCTAACAACTCATTTTCTGGGCCAATTTCCTCTTTCATGTGCCAAAAGATGAATAGAAAGAATCAATTAATGGTTTTAGATGTATCAAATAATCTCTTAATAGGTGCACTTCCTCACTGCTGGAAGTATTGGCAATCTTTGACCCATCTAAACTTGGGAAGCAATGAAATATCGGGTAGAATTCCATACTCCACGGGCTCTTTAGTTGCACTCCAATCACTACATTTACAGAACAATAAAATCTCAGGAGATGTACCTTCATCATTGAAGAAGTGCTCAAATTTGAGTCTTATTGATATAGGTGAGAATCTTTTGTCAGTGGCCATATCACCATGGATTGGAGAAATGACAAGTCTTATGATTCTCCGATTAAGTTCCAATGGATTCAAGGGCCATATACCTCTACAAATATGTCAACTTTCTTCTCTTACAATATTGGATCTTGCCAATAATAGCCTTTCGGGACACATACCAAATTGCTTGAAAAATATCAGTGCCATGACAATACCTACACCCAAATTTGAAGTTAATTATACTTACAATACGCATGGCAGGAGCACATTTTTTGGAATCTATCTTGAGAATCTCAAGTTGGTTCCCAAAGGGATAGAACTAGAATATGAAAGAAACCTTGGCTTTGTTAAGATGATAGATCTTTCAAGCAATAACTTGTCTGGATCAATCCCTTCAGAAATTTCAGTTCTTTCCGAACTGTGTTTTTTAAACTTGTCGTGAAATCAATTCATAGAAAGATACCAGAAAAAATCGGGATCATGAAAAAGTTAGAGTCTATTGATCTCTCACAAAATCATCTATCAGGTGAAATTCCTTTAAGCTTGTCTAGTTTGACATTTCTTAGTCACGTGAACTTGTCATACAACAACTTGTCAGGCAAAATTCCATCAGGCACCCAACTTCAAACTTTTGATGCACTCAGCTACGTTGGCAATCCTCAACTTTGTGGTAATTCACTTCCAAGAAACTGCACAATTAGGGAAGAACCTCACAATAGGACACCAATTAGAGCAACGGAAGAGGACTCTAATAATTCCAACTTCTACATTGGTATGGGAGTTGGATTTGCAGTTGGTTTTTGGGCAGTTTGTGGAGTTCTCTTCTTCAACAGGACCTGGAGGCATGCTTATTTCAAATTCTTCAATGACATGAAGGATTGGGTTTATTTGACTACTGTGCTAAACGTGAATTGGATGCTGGAAAAGCTAAGAAGCTGCCACCTTTAGTAAGTGAAAGTCATCATTATCTAGCTAAGAGGTATTACTTCAAACATAATGCCATTAATATCATGTTAATGTTCTAGACTTGCAGTCACCAACTTTGAACACATAATTTAATTCGCAGCTAAATTGTTGTAGCCATTTGGATTTTGAATCACAAATACTACATATGAATTTTGCCTAAATTTGCAGCTAGCTCATTGGGTCTGAAAATAATTTATTTATAAATTTTTGAGCATAAATAGTGGGAAATCTATGAATAGTGGTGTTATGTTGAGCATAAATATTTTTCTCATTTATATACATCATGACTTCACACCTTACATCACATGCTGTAAGGCTTTGATTTTATAGGGAAATTTTCAAATATAATAAATAGAAAATCAAAGTTGGGCTAGGCATAACCAGAATTCTTAGAATTTCAATAGTGCACAATTCGAATTGAAGTTAAGCTTGAGGTCTAGGTGGTGATTGACTATGATGTATGATTTGTGGTCCTTGTTTATATTTCAGGGAGTGATACAGGTTCATGCTCTTCAAGACGAATCGTTGGCAAAGATATTGTACTAGATCCTATTTCCTGGTTTTATCATGAAATTTACATTGAATAAAATGTTGTGGACTATGAATCCTATGCATGAAGTGTAAGAACTATTTATCTGTAGCATAGAGTCTGTATTTATAAGTTAATATTGATTTACTTCCATAAGTTTTATCAGTAATCAATCAATTTTTCTGCATTTAAAAAAAAAAAAAAGATCTCATTTCCCTTTCTACAACTTTTATATGATCAAGGATAAAATGCATTGATATCCCTTTGCACTCACACCGCTAAAAAAATTTTATCCCCTCTTTTTTTTTTATATACATGTTGATACCTATTTTTGTGACACATTTTCTATAAGCCCAATGCAAGTTAAGAGCAATTTATTTTTAGGCCCAATTCATGTATTTTATCTCATTTTATTCTTTTTTGCATGGCCCAAGCTCATGCACCTTTGAGGGATTTGAGGGAGTGTGGTTTGTTTAGTGTGGGTAGACTTTTTAAGACTTTTTGCATGAGTCTAGAACATAGGTTGTGCTATGCAAGCTGGGGATGCTTGCATGACCCAGTGCTTAGGGAAAAGATCACATGTCCAAAGTTTTCACCCAAATAAAGGCTTGTAGTTACTACTATATGTGTGGCTGAAACCTTCAAACATTTCCTTTTTAAGATTTTGGACCAAGCTAGCTTTTTGGCTAACTTTGGCTACACAATGTCAGCATGACTAGCTTTCCAAGAGGTAGAAAAGGGCTAGGGAAGGGCACCCAATCTTATTTGGTCAAGACTTTCTCTTAATAATGCTAAAAGCGAGCTAATCTTTTGTCCAAACAAAAGAAAACTGAACCAAAACAGAGCTTCCAAAGCTTGATATAAAACCCTCTCTTCAAATTCAAAGGAACTAGCCACCTTTTACCTACAAAACCATAACTCGGAGTAAAAGCCCATAACCAACGACATAGGAGCCATATTCACATTCAAGTCTTAGAGTGAAAATAATGGCACAAATGAGTCTTTCATCTCTCCCTCACTACTTTTCTTAAATTCTCCTTTTTGTTGTATGTAAAGAAAAGTTTCAGATTTATGTGTTTCACATGTTTTACCATTTTTCTATTGTCTAGGACCTTGAGCTCATTCTTGTAATGCACCAATAGCCTCTATTTAACAAATATTGGAATTTTGGACTTGATTTCCCCATCTTATGCATTTTCTAAGAAACCAAGGAGATTTTTGGCTCCTTTCTTTATTTTTGGCCTATTTAGAAATCTTTCTCGATGATACAAAATAGCATAATTCATTCATTGAAACTACTCATATTACATCAATACTATTCACCACCTGGACCACCTCCCTCAGAAAGGGTCTCATCCTACCACACCATCTCTTCTCACAATGTTCTCTTGGCAAATTTTGCTGCAAAAAATAATAATTGGAATTGTGACATGTCAATTTGTAAATTTCATATAGTAAAATTTGTAGTAATCTTAGCATTACTAACTATATTAACATTCCATCCAAATTGATAACAATAATTTAAGATCCTTTGTACCACTTTGGAGTATTTGTAAATGAAGTTGAAATTTCTCAATTTACCTTTATATCCTAATTTGTCTTAATGTTTAATCATTTTCAATTAAATAATATGGTTATTTTTTAATATATAAAAAAGTGAGAAATGTTACGTTCACAAAATTTTCACAATAAATCCTAAATAATAAGTTGTTATTGGTGGTCCAAAAAGTAATTTCTCTAGTAGACTCATATTAGAACTAGTAACAACTCACCACCTAGAATTCATTATGAAATTATTGTGAAAATTTTGTAGACGTAGCATTACTTAGCCTTCTTTACAAAGAGAACTAGGGCTAAAATTTCCCCTCGCAAACTTCTTGTAATAATTATAAAATTTTTTGAGTAAGTAGTTGTATACAAGATTTTTTTTTTTTTTTTTGAGAAAGTTGTATACAAGATTTTAAAAAGCTAGATAGATAGTTGAATCCAAGGATCTGATCATTCAATTGCCTTAACACATCATTAATCACATACTCTCTCCTTTGTGCTACAAACGATGCAGCTCCAACCAGTATCTTATCCAGAAGGTGGAAGCAGATGTGGAGTTCATTCTCCATTTTGAAATTTGACCAACACAATATTCAAGAACAGGAGGAACAATTTAATCCAGTCAGGATATGATGAACAATTGGTCCTACATATTACCTCTTATGTGTTAGAATTGGCCTCTCATACCGACTAGTGGATCAATGCTGCAATTGAAAACAACATGAAAGAGCTATCCATGTTCTTGTCAAGAAAAATAAACAATTCAGTTTTCCCTAGGCTGTTATTAATACAAAAACAATTAACTAGATTAAGGTCACAACCGCAAAAATCAATTCTAGTCCACAACCGCAAAAATTGAATCTCCAACCACCCTTTACTTGATGATTTGAGATTCATGCAGTGCAAAGGGTTGAAGGATCGGTAGGTTTCAAGTCCTAAAACGTGATAGGCTTTAGGCACATCATCAACATTCATGGGCTGAAAAGGATTGAAGTCAGGCTCCGAAATCTTCTAACATTTTGGTATTGTGGGAAGAAATCCTTGCCCAGCAAGATTGACTTGGTTGCTTGTGTATCTTTAAAAAGATTAATATGGGAGGATGCCAACATGACAGATGAAATGCTTCATGACCAGTTTGCTAGTCAAGCATTAGAGTGCAAGTTAAATAAAGAATTCAAATCAAATTCTAACTGCATTCAAATTTTGTGTCAAGTATCCCTCTTATTTAAAACAACTTCTAACCCATTTAAAAGTTTAAAACTACTTCTACCTAAGACCCTGCACCGATCAAGTCAGATTAAGTTGGAGCTCAACCCACCACTTGCTTGACCATGTCGAGTTGGGGAGGAAGTAACCAGCCACTAACTGCTAAGAAATGGACACTTAACCGTCCAATATTCCAAACACTCTTTTATCAGCATCTTTTTAGCATAGAGCCTATGAAGCTAAATGAAGGCTGACAACTCCTAACCAAATAAAAGTTTAGAACACGACTTACATCGGTAGATACACTGTGAGTGCCATATTTGTCATCCCAGTACATTGTACTGATCCTATGTAATTGCTGTATGCTAAGCACCTGAAAGAGGATGGGACAAAAAAATTAGAAAGACAGGAGGAGGGATGGAGGGAGGAGAAGAAGGGTTAAAGACTCACCGGACATAGATCATTTGTTATTTCTTTCAAGGTCTTTTTGGGCTTCTGATGTATGACCTGATATTGCAGGAAAAAATGAAAAGGAAAAGACTAATAAGACACATTTAATAATAGATACCTCAATAGGAATGGAAAATGAGATAAATGAATCAAACCAGGAAGCCAACTGCTTGTCGGAAGTGCTTCATCTCATCCCAAGCCAAACCTACAAACTGCATGCAAATAAGGTACTAAATAAGGTCTACCAAAAGAGAGGCATGGAGAAAGAATACAAGAGATTGATCCATGGCTAGTACCTCCTCAGTCGCATCATGACACCACTGTTCCAACTCAGCCAACCCTGCCTTCAAGTATTCCCCCATTGCTGAATGAACAACATTCACACCGCAAGAGAAGGCGGCAAAAAAGAAATTTAAATTGTCAGGGAATATACCTTAATATACTCTATAATCAAAGTAAGTTGTAGGATTCTAGAAACCTTAAGTGATACTTTTACCTGTTAAATAACTGAACGTTGATGAAAGAAAATATCTGAGCGAATAATTTGCGAACTAGGAATGGAGGGACCTGTATTGTCACAATATTGAAGAGAGTTAGCCATGTAAAGAGCAAAAACAATGACCCCATCTCATTGTACTTGGAAGCTCCACTTACATGGTTGACCCTCATGATCATCAAGTAGTTATCAATGCATTTCACAATGCTTTGCCAGTGAGCAATAAGAGCTTGTTGAGCTGCAGCATTGGCTTGAGCACGTCCCTTCACTAAACTAGCTCGGGATGTCCTAGGTGCCTGTGTCAGAATTGATGAAGAAAAAAAATTAATTAATTTAGAGCATGGATATAGCTGGCTCCTACAACTACATATGCCACCAAGACAACGGGCCTCCGGAAATATTTGTAAAACATACACACACATGTATGCACACTATTTTATCCTGGTACTCATTCATACTATAGTAGAAGCAAATGTACATCAAATTATCAACCGGGAATTTGCACATATTAGTTTTTGGTCAGACTAGATGCACAACAATTGGGATGGCTCAGGACTCAGACATGGTTGGTTTATTACTCATTTTGACTTAGATAAGCCCAGAGGAAAAATGAACAATTTGTTTAGAAACATAATCCCTTAAACTAGAAAAAAAAAGGGGGGGGGGGGGGGGGACGCATTAAATGGCGGGTAAGAAGCAGTATCTATGTACAGATGCATCACTTGAAATTCACTAGAAATTTGTACATGTTTCATCTGTTACTCAATATGCCCGAGATTAAGGTTATAGTAGGAAAAATATTCAATGCTTTTACATAGAAATCAAAAATATGAGAAAGGTGCACTCATCGGCAGATGCGTTGTTGTCTGAAGTAAAAAAATATATTTTACAATTATAAAATCTCCAAAAAACTAATATATGGAAGTAAAAAGATATGGTAATAAAAAATGGGAAGAGAAGATAACGTAGCAGTTACCTGGATACAAAATCCAAGCAATGGGGAGATCTCTTTTTTTTTTTAAATTATCTCTTATCATTCCATATATTTTTCAAGGAAGGCTGTGAGTTGCTGTTTAAAAAGCTGGATATTTGGCTTCAACTTTCCGTAGTTCATCCAGGCCACCAAGAATCCAACTATTAAGAAATGAGAACCCAGCACTTTGTGGAGACGCTCGAAGCACCTATAAATTGGAATTATTAAAAAAAATAAAATCAAACTACATGATAGTACCAAAAATAAAATGTCTCTTTCCTTACTTGAGACATCCTCCCAAATGGAGAAGTTGATGCTGATCTTCGCCGTTGTGGAGTTAAGTTTGCTGCTCCAGTTGCCTTCAATGTGCGTTGGAGGAGTAACAGCAACGTGGATGAATTTGATAGCCAATAAGCTAATACGTCATTGTTATCCTGGACCTTCAGTGAGTGGCATAATGACATTAAACACAAATTAATTTATGAGTTTCTTTGCTGCTCCAGCAAAAAAAATCCAGAGCTATAAAATAATTTTCATTCATTGAAACAGATTCAATGGTAAATGGCCAATCAGATTGTTCTTTTGCACAAACATAAATAATATATGATGAAACCCATACAGGTACCATTCCAACTAAAACAGAAGCTAAGCCATACCTCTAGTGCCAAGCCTACTGTTTGAATGATACGGTCAAAAATATTGGTTCTTTCAACCTCAAAAGACCGCCATTGTAGAAGGCATTTGTATATTAGACAAGCAGAAACAGGTTTGCCCCCAGAAAAACCTAGATCTTGTGAAATACACTTTATTAGCAGGTCCTGGTTCTCCTGCACCCAGAAAGAATACAGCAAATGAGAAAAGACCTTAGCCAGTGTTGGTTCAGCCAAATACATAGTAAACTAAGAAGTATGGGAAGTAGAAACCCAAAATGGAATATCAAGATGTTTTTGAGGTTTAAATTTGTTTCACAAGTTTCTTACAACCACTTACCTGCTGCTTTTCATTTAGAGATTTCTGTGGCTTTTCCTCCACTTCAGTGGCTTCCCGTGAGTTAGGTACAGTGACAATTGAATCCTGAGACATTAAGAAGATGATGGGAACACATATATATTGCTTTCCTCGATTTGATATACACAAAGCAAATAAATCATCTTACCGACGGTTTCCTTATTTCTCCATTTTGAACATTGCCATTCTCAGGAGTCCTCTGCAATTAATTGACAACTTAAAAAAATTTCCATAAACTTATGTGGTTCAGATAAATTAATCATTTATCATGCCAAAATACCTGAATGATTGTTATCTTTGGTCTTGCAGATAAAAGTTTCCCTTTTGGTGATATGGGCAGTGCTTGTTGTCGCATTACCTGATTCTCTGATTGTAAATTAGTGAGTTTCTCCTCAAGCCTGGATCAGAGGTGGAAGAAAAGTTTCAAAACACTTCAATATTTTACACATCTTAACCGACTCTTATTTATCCATGCCTTCCTTTATATGTTGAAGCTTCTGATCCCACTTTAATATTAATATTCCAATAAGAAATTGAAAGCATAATGAAAACACTTCCATATTGTGTGTTAGAGATATATATTAAACATATATTAGCCCAATGTAATAGACCCAAGCCCATTCCTGCTTGTACTAGTAGTCTAGGGTTTAGTCGCCTATATATACTCATGTTAGGGTTCATTGTAACACAGGTTATTGTACTACACTCCTACACAATAAAGATGTAGCCCTTAAGGGATTCCTCCGTGGATGTAGGCCGTCAAGGCTGAACCACGTAATCCTCATGTTCTTGATGTTCCTATTCTATGCTTCCTCTTCCGCATCCACTCTAGCATACACAACATGGTATAACACATTGCGTTTGATAATATTCTCCATTTAACATGGTATCAAAGCTAATATTCAACATGGTATCAGAGCTAATATTTAACATGGTATCAGAGCCAAACTTCGTTCTTGGCATCAAACAAACATCTCTACACAGCAAAGAAGATTCTCACGTGCATACCACCATCTGAAGTCACACATGTTTGTCCACTGGATCCAGCCTCCACAGCATCTCGCAGCCATCATAGCTCTGTGCTGTGTCAAAATCCAACAACCAAGCAAAGCAGTGACTCAACTTCTCAGATCTGTGCAAATCCAAGCCTCGTCTGATGAAACCAATACCACAAACGTGCTCCACTACCTCCCGCGACAAAAACCCAGAAACACGGCCAACAACGGAAGCCTCACGCGCCACCACGCGCCTCCATTGTAGCCCACGCGCCACCGAGGATTTCACTTGTTCAGATCCTCCTGTAGTTACACGCGCCGCCCTGATAGCCTTGTAGCCCGCCGATCTGCAGAACTGTGAAATCCGGAGCTCATTGGATGTTGCACGCGCCCTCACGCGCCGCTAGTATTTCCGGCTTCTCCTCCACGCGCCGGTGAACTTCCCACGTGCCATCCACGCCCCGGACAACTTCGGCTGATGTCATCTAACGTCACATGATGACGTCATCACTCCACGTCATCAGCCACGTCAGCCCTAATTCCACGTCATCAGCCACGCAACTCGCCACGTCCGCAGTGTCGCCTTGTCAGCACCACGTCACCTTGCTGACTGTTGACCCGGACCACCCGGATCTGACCCGTGAACACTGACCGTTGACTTTGACCTGGACCAGTTGACTTTGACTTTTTGCGTTGACTTTGACCAAAAGTCAAAATTTTCGAAAGGCCCTATCTTGCTCAGTTTTTCGCGTAGATTCCGATTTTGGACTCCGTTTCTTCATTTGAAACTCCAAAATTGGTCAATTGGCACATTCTTCATTGTGGTTTCTTTAAAGGCATTCTTCAAGGCATCTCCAAGTGATCTCCTCATGCTTATCCAACCTCAAGCCTTCATCGAGCTTCTGCCTTGAGTTTGAGGGAGGGTGTTAGAGATATATATTAAACATATATTAGCCCAATGTAATAGGCCGAAGCCCATTCCTGCTTGTACTAGTAGTCTAGGGTTTAGTCGCCTATATATACTCATGTTAGGGTTCATTGTAACACAGGTTATTGTACTACACTCCTACACAATAAAGATGTAGCCCTTAAGGGATTCCTCCGTGGATGTAGGCCGTCAAGGCTGAACCACGTAACCCTCATGTTCTTGATGTTCCTATTCTATGCTTCCTCTTCCGCATCCACTCTAGCATACACAACATGGTATAACACATTGCGTTTGATAATATTCTCCATTTAACATGGTATCAAAGCTAATATTCAACATGGTATCAGAGCTAATATTCAACATTGTGCATATACATTAAGAACAAAGAACAGGAGTCATTACTAGAATATTGACAAAAGGCCTCAGAGTCTGCAGGCATTTAATGTGCAATTAGCAATAGGGTTGAGATAACTTCCAAAATTATTACAAACCTTTGCACTGAATCTTGAAGCTGATCCACTTTCTTCCCTGCATCTTCAAGCTTCCTATTAAATTCCCCATTTTTGGCTAGCTCAACAGCATAAGCCTGTTTGGTCTCTTCTGCTATCTGTGTTTCTGATTGCAACAAGACCTGTACAAATGTGAAATTCATCATATGTCGCCCTCATAAACTCAACCTGTGGTTCTGGTGAATTAACAATTACTTTACTGAAATATTAGTATCAGTTAGACTGCAGTACAAAAAGTGCCCTGTGTATAAAGTGTATAACTTACTTTTAAAGGTTTCACATACACCACGTGTCATTTTGAATTCAAAAATTCAACTTCCCGGATTATATTACCTCTCCTGAGTGAAGTAACCAACTAACCATAACAAAGATGCAGTTTCTCTAGAGTGTGTCTTGGAACCCAACACTTTTTATGTCCTATAGAGTAGGGCTAAAGTATATTTAAAAGAGGATGTTCAAGCAAACTGTAACAATTTTTTAAAGCAATTTTTCCAATGAGAATAATATCTAAATTGGACTTTATTTTTTAATCAGTGTGGTTAACTATTTTATGGAAGAGTTTTGAATATTTGTACGTGTGATAGTATTTGGTTAGTTTTGGAATTGGCCAATTTTAATATGGGAGAAACTTTAAGGGTAAAGTTGTAAATTTGATCCAAAATATTTTGGAACAAGTGGTCCACAATGCTCCCATCAACACAGCCTCGTCCTCTTATCACCATATGTATGCCCCATTGCCCCTTCCCTCTATTTCTCTATCTTTCTGTCTCACCCACCCACCGAAACACGCACTAGCACACTCTAGCTCCCTCTCTATTTCTCTCACTTTGTCACCAGTAAACCATCCATCCACCCCCATCTCTGGCTAGTTCCACTAGAGAATCCCATTAGAAACCTCATATGCTCCATAATCTCAAACCTTAAAGATAAAACTCTTAACTGTTTTGGTAGCTTTTCAAGTTGTTGTAAGATTTCTTTCTAATCTAAGCTACTTGAGTGATATACATGTGATTGAGTTCATGGGTTTTTGATTTGGTGAACTTAATTGTTAAATGGTGAAGGGTTTTTGCAAATGGTGATCATTTGGGGTTTCTCCATGGTTAAAAATTTGGGTTCCTTGAGCAAACGTATTGGTTGATTTTGTGGAAGTTTGGGGTTGATTTTTGGGAGTGTGTTCATTGCATTTTAAATGACTTTGGCAAATGTGGGTGTGAGTGAAGTGATAACTACGAATTTATGCAAGTAAAGTGTGAGCATGTGCGTTTTGCAAATCAAGTGTTTGATAAGTTGTTTATATGAGATTTTGGGTTTGATTCCTTGCTTTTAATATGCTTTAAATCTTGTGGTTTTAATTGGAGTAATTCTCAAATAATTTTGGCTAGTCTTAAACTATAACAATTTTCTAAAACTGTCAGGGACAGATTTGAGTAAGCTACAATACATGATTTTTAATAAATTATAGAAAAATCGTTTGGGCTGAATTTTCTGTAGTACGTTGTATGCATATAGGGGAATGTTCCCTTAAAGTCCTGAATTAATTAGATAACTTTTCATTGACCAAAATTTTTTTACAAAATGGTTGCCCTGCTATATACTGAATCTGAAAGTAGGACTAAAACGTTGAGAAATTGTGAAAGTAATCCCAAACCTCGGTTGATCTTATCTTGGCTTAAATATATTATTTAGTACTCAAAGAGATTCATGAGAATGTTATATGACCTTATGATGCACATTAAAAAAAAAAAAAAAAAAAAAAAAAAACCTTATGATGCACATTATTGTAGTAGTGAACTTAAAATGTTTTGGTTGTGTCAGCAGAGTTTCTTGGATGCTTGTTTGGTTCCCGTTTGGGAAGCGTACTTGTCTTAGGATGGGCAAGCTAGACTTTAGAGCCTTAGGTTTGATTTTAGGGATCGTTTTGATTTATGGAGATAAGTGTGATGGTTATTTGTGAAAGTCCTTGTTATTGATAGGCTTGATCATTGTGTTTCTAGGTTCTGATATTCTTGGTGATGGACCTAATGACTGGATTAGTTGATTATGTGATGCCTGGTTGAGGTAAAATTGGTTGGCCTTATAACAAGGTAAAGCAAACTCAAAATGATGTTCACAAGTTTTCAGTGATTATGTACAATAATTGTGTAAAAGCATGATGTGAGAGATAGAGAGGATCAATAACATACCTCTAGTAATTTTCTGGTCCTTGACAATATTGATAGGGTCTCTAGACTCTCTACACAAAATCAAGCAGAATTTGTTCTACTAAATTAGATTAAATCTTTGAAGATATAACAATTTTTGGCCTCAATTCCTTGTGATCATTTAGTGAAGAAAGTAGAC
Organism: Quercus variabilis; assembly: GCA_030445155.1. Taxonomy (NCBI): domain Eukaryota; kingdom Viridiplantae; phylum Streptophyta; class Magnoliopsida; order Fagales; family Fagaceae; genus Quercus; species Quercus variabilis. The sequence continues at coordinate 9,184,570 of CP129449.1, forward strand.
TTTCATTCAATCCATCTACTAGAAAGCCATCGCACTAGCAGGGAAAAAGGAATGCCACAAAATTAAGGATATAGCTATATTTATAGCAAATAAAAAAGTTCAAAAGAAAAGAGAAATCATGTATTTTAGAGTGGATAACCAAGTTCAAACCTTCAAAATTATTAAACTCTTCAACAAGTTCCTTCAATTTATCAAACCGAAGAGTGAAACAATTTTAAAGAACAAATTTAAGCTCAACTTCTTGCAAACGTGGAGTATTGAAAGAAGAAGGGAAATTTATTCATCTTGCAATGAAGTGAAACTAGGTTGGGGGTATCAACTTCAACCACATTAAGATCTTCACAAGCCTCCAAAGTGAGCACCTTAAGAGTTTGACAAGAGATTTTGATTCTTGTCATCTCGCAATTTGAGATTTTTAAGACATCAAGAGTGGGAAACCTTGAACTTATATTTTGAAGCAACTCATCTGCCATGCTATCATGGACAAATAATCTTTTCAAATTTTTGCATGCTTCCAAGTAAAATCCACAATGCTCATTCTGAAACTGATTTGTATTATTATTCCGGTAGGAAAAAGTTTGCAAACTTGGTGCTTCAATTTCAATCCTTGAGAACCATTATTCTAGATTCTACATAAAACAAATTAAGTCAAGGAAGATTCAAGATCTTTAAATGTTTGAATCCATGATAGTTATATAGTTGGAAATCCTCGATCAAAGGACAGTTAAGTGTCAGATTCTGAATTACCTGTCTATCTAGATAGACATCATCCAAATTCAAACTTTTCAGATGAAAAAAGTTAAAACTGGTTACACGGCTCCAACTTGCAATGTGCTAACTGGAGCTCAGATACTGTTTTGGCCTCAAGCGCTACCTGAGGTAAACTGTAATATATTTGTTCTCCTACTAATATATGTTCACCAGTAAAATGCTTTATCTACAAGCAGAATCTCAGTACCTTCACATTTCTCTCAGTCACAAATTAAGGTTATCCATTTGACAACACGAGCCAAAACAAACTCTTTGTCATGGTAGGTTAACTTGAGAGTGAATTCCTCTACCTCTAGGCTTGAGGTGTGTTCAAGGCGGCTTTGAGGGGTGTTATCTATGTAAGTCATGAAAGCACTCTTCTTCTTCCTGATTTCTTCGTTCTGTAGTGGATCAATTGCCTGATTTCTTCGTTCTGTAGTGGATCAATTGCATTCACTAATCAGTACTAGCTAGTGGTCTTTATTCACAAATTGTTGGACCTACAAATTAATGCTTCCCAGTTCATAATAGAATTCCCAACCCTATTCCCACCTCAATGAAGTGTATCATTTATTGTTGCTAGGCTTCAGTTGAGCCACATTAGCGTCTACGTCATTTTTTTTTTCTTCCAATTTTTCTATAATTGTTTTTAATATATATATATATATATTTTAGTATTTACACTTCTCCAACCTTTCTCCTTCTTTTACTTCTTCATCTCCCCGCTACTTTAACCTTTTTCCCTTCCTTACCTTGTCATCTTCCCATTCCTTTCTAAATTAATATCATTCTTTTTCTTTCCTTTCATCTTCATTTATTTTTATCTTTTCTCATTCACACTTTCTTACTATAAAATTGTCGCTATCTCTTCCATTTTATGCATAGTTTTCCCTCACAACAAAAATGTTGTCTCTCTCTCTCTCTCTCTCTCAAATTTTTGTAGATTTTTTTATTTTTCTTGCATATCTGCTTTAGGTTGATAATTTTTTATATTCTTTAAAACTCTACTTTGGGTTAATGCAATTTAGTTTTGTTTTTTATTTTTTATTTTTTTGGTTCTCTTTGATTGTTAAATGTTATCCTATTGCGTTATAAAGAATTAAATATAGCATATAAAAATATAATATTATTTTATTATATAGCATGATTTGGATAATTTGGTATATATTATAAATTGATATTTCTTCTATTACATAGCATAATTTTTTATAGTGCTTAATTTAGATGTTAAAACTATGAGATTTTACTAATTTTTAGAATGAGTCGCAGCTGCAGCCTTAAAGCAATTCTTAGGATATGATCAACCAGCACATGGAATCCAAGAAAGAACGAGGGCAATTAGTATAGGATAATGCTAAAATAACACATTCAACCCTAACCTTTTTCTTCCATCTTATCCTTCCTTATATTCAAACCATACTATGGCTAAAACCATGCTTTCATTATTATATTTGTCACATGGCCGATGGTTCTAACCACAATAATTTTGTTTTTTTTTTTTTTTTCCTAAGCTTGTCGTGCTCGTACAGAAAAATTGTGAACCTTTTTCACATGCTATGACATTAAAAAATAATCTTCATAAATAGAATAAGCCAAATCTGTTATAGAAGACATCTACCATCAACGTGAATTGTGATTACATTTACTCTTTTGTTCTTTTTTAAATCTTTGGCTTTAAAACACATTACTTTTTTTTTTTTTTGAGTAAATAAAACACATTACTTGAGCCCACCAAGAATATGATATATTTGATTTTGGACCCAACACCAATAATATTTTATGAATTCAACCACCAATCCATAGACCTAATTGTGAAAAAACTGAATTCACACGTCAAAACTAAATGCAAAATGGTACCCACCCATGTGCACAACACCCATGGCTTTGAACAGGAGGGCTATTCACTTGTTGCCTTTGTCCTATCGCCTTTAGATTAGGGGCAATATTACTGCAATTTAAGAACGATACTGGTAGTTTTCACAAAAATAAATAAAAATAAAAAATGAAAGAAAGAATGATACTGGAACAGCATCTAAGTATTAGCCTCAAAATTTTTTAGATCGATTTTGGATTCTTAATAACTAAATTAATTAGAATTGATCACTTATACAAGAATAAGAGCAAAATTTATGTACAATACCTTAAGTGCAGTGCATTATATACCCAATCAAATTCAAACATATGGGTGTATTGATTCTCAAACCAATCCGGAATAATTGTCCTTGTTTTATAATTATTTTTTTTCCTATATAATAAAATATTATTTGTGTTTTATTGGTTAATACAATAATGTGTTTGAATTTTAATGTACTATGTATAAGGTGTTTTACTTAGGTTTTGTCCTAAGAACAATACTAGTAAAATATATATATATATATATATATATATATATTATATTGATTTAATATATATATATATATATATATATATATAAAGATTTAATATATTGTGATTTATGGTATATAAAAAGGGCTGGCTTTTAGACTGATTAGTTAGGCCATTCCCTAAGGCGGTAAGGCCCATTATAAAAATTCCCCAAAATTTTAGGGTAATAATTATTTTTATTAGAAAAAAATGTGTGGGTTGTGCCCCACAAATTGTTATAAAATATGTTTTTATTAGAACAATTTCTCAACAAAAAAAAAAAAAATGAAGTCATTTTTAACAAGTCAATTAATAAATTGTTAGTATTTTTATATTCTATTTTGAGATATTCCAAAATAAAGTCATTTTTAACAAGATAACTAATAAATGTTTTAACTTACTATTTACTTTATCTGTATAGTCAACGCTCATATTTTATCAAATTTGAACCCTTTTATTTATTTTTATTTTTTTTGGGAGAAAAATGAAAATTTGAAGTAATACTCATCATCTTTTATTAAATTTGAACTTAAAGTGGCTAGTTGTCAAAATGCCCTTCATATTACACCTATTGTATCTACTCATAAAATTGTTCAATGTGTACAGTCTTCGTGTGGGTCTATAATCTGATCTGAGTTGAAGTTGCTCTAGACCTTGATAGTTGAAACGTAGGGCACACATCATATTTTTCGTAAGAAAATATCGTGCACATACATCTAGTCCATTTATTCATGCTAAGCTCCTTTCATGAACACTCCACATCGTAAATTATTTATGTATAAATGTATATTCAAATATTTATATATGGCAGCTCCTTCCAAAACCTTTATTTTCACCATGTCCTATATATATATATATATATATATATATATATAGAGAGAGAGAGAGAGAGAGAGAGAGAGAGAGAGAGAGAGAGAGAGATATGAGTTCAAGTTACACCCGGTGTAACTCCATAAAAGTTATACCTTTTTGTGGAGCCGAAGAATTTGGCAACCGCAGCCCACTTTATACTAGGCATAAGGCCCACGCCAAGGAGGAAGAAGTGGTCGAGGACGAAAGAAGCAAGTCCAAAGTACCTTGAAACGTTGCCGAGGACAATCTTGTCCTTGGCGAACCGAGATCAAAGAAGAGAAGAGTGGCATGCCATCAAAGACAGCCTCCTAGAGCATCCCATGGAAAAAGACAAGTAGAATGGGTTAGCCATGGGAGCACGATGGAGGAGCAATTCAAGAAGAAACTGTCACCTCTGCATTAAATGCCCATAACTAACGTCCTGGCCACATTGATGAGGGAATGACCCCTGAACAATGCTACCTCGGTTTTCGCAACTCACAAAATGCTAGAGAGGGTGTCTGATTAGACAAGCACTCAGATATAGGCTTGGATGATCAACAAGTGGAAGGCCAAGATCAACTGGAAGGGGGTACATAATGTAAGGAATCCTCCAGGAAAAGGGAGGGAGGGCACTGTAACAATCTCAAGAACTCATATAACCATTGTCATCCAATATATAAAAGGGCAGAACTCCCCGAATTGTGCCGAGGACAAACTTTCTTTGATAAACTCATTTCATCTCTGTTTGATTATCACGAACACCATATTAACTATTGTCCACGCACTAAAGCCTAGCTCTTTCACTTACTCTCTACAAATTCATTGTATTGGGCTAGTTGGGTTTGAGTCCATTAATCCAACAGAAGAAGTGCTCAAATCTAGTCCCTACACTTTTAATAGCAATTGATTTTCATAAGATCTAATGGTTAAAAAGAAAACACTATTATCCATTCTTCAAGCCGACTATTCTTCAAAATGCGTAGCTGTCTATCCATTCTTCTCTCTCCCTCTCTTCTTTAGTTCGTAATAGAAAATTTAGAAAAAAATGTATATTTATTTTATTGTTAAAGTCTGTTTATTTAAATTTCCAAATTTTAATTCTATGCCAAGTTGAGGGTTGCATTTCAGCTTTCAAATAAAATGGTGTCAAGCCATCTTTGAAAAAATGACAGGACTTGTTGGAAAGTCTAAATGAATCATGACAAGTTTATTTGTAACTATGCATACTTTGTAGGTCTAAATGAGCCAAGATGAGTTTCAGGGTCCCAATAGATATTCCCTTCTGAGACAGTAAAAACTACAAGGTACACATTTTATCTAAAGCAATCATCTTCTTTGGTCTCTCTTATATTATTTTCTTTTTCATATCTAGCTTTTAGTCATGATGAGTGATTAAGCATTTCTTTGGGTTACTATTCTCCAAGAAGAAGAAAAAGACTCTTTCTTTGAGTTTCATTAGCCATTCCTACCTTGCAAAATTGCCTAGAAATCCTTTAGTTAAGGATTAGGAACTACAAAAGCATATTTAAGGGAAACTATCATCAAATTTTAGATCCAATTTTTCACCTCGCCATCTTGAGTTTCTTATACCCCCTATAATATTGAGGGGAGGGGAAAAAAAAACTGAAGACTAGAGTAATTTGTGGTGTTTATTTTGATTAAATATATCAAGTTATTAAAAGCATTAGCATTAAGTGTGTTAAATGATAAAATTTTAGCATTTAGCACACCAAGTACCAAAAAACGAATTAACCACATCACATGTTCCAAATGCTAAAAATTTTGGCATGAATGAACAGTATTGTTCTACTAAAACAATATGGAACAAATGCTAAAATTTTGTTCTCTTTTTTTATTCAACTTTCCTCTCTCTCTCTCTCTCTCTCTCTCTCTCTCTCTCTCTCTCTCTCTCTCTCTCTCTCTCTTTGCCATCAATCTCAGCACCAAGCTACTAACCTCAAGTCGCCATCTAGATCTCTCTCTCTCTCTCACTCTAAGCCCCTTCCACTCTCCCACTTTGGGCTCTCCACTTCTCTCTCTCTCTCTCTCTCTCTCTCTCTCTCTCTCTCTCTCTCTCTCTCTCTCTCTCTCTCTCTCTCTCTCTCTCTCTCTCTCTCTCTAGTTAGTGGTTGTGGGTCGGCTTATTGTTGCAATGATGGTATTCAAGTTTTGTGTTTTTTTTTTTCCTCCGATGGTGGTGGGTTTATTTTATTTTTACCTGTGGTTGTTTTTTGGTTGGTTTTTGAGATGATTTTTATTGTTAATTTAGTTGGATTTGGGTTGCAGTCATGGTAGCCAGTGGATTTGGGTTGTGAAATAATTTTTTTATTGGGTTTATGGGTTGTAGAGTAAAATGAATTTTATAATTTGTTGAATTTATTATTTTAATGTGTTGAATGTAAGATTTAATGAGGGGTGTTGTAAAGTGGTGCATAAAAATAAATAAAGTAGATTTTGATATGTTAAAATGGCATTTGGAATAGAACGGCTAGAGCATTCACATAAACTCGTGTAAAAATTTCTATCTATTTTAGCATAAGAACATACTTTTCCTATTGTATATACTCACATTTCAAAACTCTCCACGTTAGATTATTTATTTTAAACTACATTTTATTAAAAATATCATTTTTTTTTCATTTTTTTTAATTATTTCTCTTTCTTCACATATAACAACCACCATCCATTATTTCCTTCATTCTTGAGATACATAAAAAAAAGAATAACAATTAAATACAAAATAAATAGTATTAGTATGAATAACAACTAAATGCAAAATGAATAGTATTAGTACAAATTTACACAATCATATTATTATATATAATAAAAGTTGGGCTTAGACGCCGTGATTGCGTCACGTGGCTTCACCAAATTGCATAAATTTTGTTAAATTTTTATATTTTTAAAGAACTAAAAATGAATAGTATACTATCAAGGAACTCTAATTCATTCTTATCTCTAATTCATTATTATCATAAAGTAAGTGTATCTCTAAAAAAAAATTGAAATAAAAAACTACAAGAACACAGACTCACAAAATTCAAACACAAAAACAAAACCAAAGCACAAAAACGTAATCCTAAACATAACAAAAACCTTTGAATACAACAACACAAAATAAAACCCAAATTAAATCACACCCATACTATCAAAAAATACTATTTGAAAGGTGGTGCCGTTGCAGAGACTTGCTCTTAAAAAGGTTAGCTTCTATTTTTACAATTTTTTTTTTTTTTTTTTTTTTTTTATGATGTTATGTCTCTCTGTATATGTGTGTATACGTGTTTAATCGTTGATATAATTAAGTTTCTATTTTATTTTTCTTTCTTCATATTGCTTGGTTTCTGAAAAATTAAGAAAGGGGTACAAGTTTTCGAAATTTGAACTTTGATTTAATTTTTTCACCCTCTAATTTTTTCATACTTAAGCTTTGGTTCAATTTTTTTTTTTTAGGTTCTTGCAAGGAGAGCCAAGAATCAATATACCTGGAAAGGGTTTGGTACAATCCCTGTAGCCTTAAAGGAACTCAAGGTTAAGGCCTGCAAAATTTTACATCATGCCCACAACCAGTCAAATGGGGCAAATTAAAACCCAACAGGTACAGCTTTTCCCTCTTTGTAACAATTTGGGTTTTGAAAAATTGCTTTGGGTATTTTAATTGTAAATGTTATTTGCGTTTTCGGCAGGTTTCAGATGATGATGAAAGACTTTCCAATCCCAGTACTAGAAGTCAGAATGACAAGTCGGAGCTTACCAATGCTGTCACATACTCAAATGCTTGCTAAAAGTTATTAATTTCTTTTTGGAAACCTTTTTGAAATAACTAAAAAAAAATAATATACTATTAAGGACTCTAATTCACTTTTTCATTAAGTAGTTTATCTCTTAAAAAAAAAAAAATAAAGAAATAAAAAACTGCTTCATGTATGCTTCAGGTAAGATTGTAGGTAAATTAATATTAGATTAATCAGGACTCTAATTCATTTTTATCTCTAATTTATTGTTATCATAAAGTAAGTGTATCTCTAAAAAAATGAAATAAAAAACTGTAGATTAATATTAGATTAATTAGGACTCTAATTCATTCATATCTGAAATTCAAAAAATCAAGACTCTAATTCATTCTTATTATAAAGTAAGTGAATCTCTATTAAAAAAAAAAAAAAAAAAAAAATACTGCTTCCCAAAATTTTTTTTTTTTTTTTGGGGTATTAACTTTAACGTAAACCAAAAAAAAAAAAAAAATTTTAAAAAAATCTAATAACAATCTAGCTAATAACGTTAACTATTTTTTTGAGATAAAGTATTTAAAAAAAATTAATATGTAATTAAACTAAACTTCTTGATTAGGTAACTTCAAGGAATTTATAGTATTTGATTTTTACTTGAACTCCTTTTCTAGGTGGAGTATGTATATATGTACACTATTCGTTGGTGTAGTTTTTCATTCTCCAACTTATTGTATAGTTTTTTTTTTTTTTTATTTAGGCTTCCATTTTTCTACCTACAATCATGTAGGTATGTATTTTGTACTCTAATTTTTTATTATAATCAATTAAATTCATTTTATGTATTTGTTGCCTTTTGTTTAAGCTAATTTCCTTAGGGGGTAATTTCCTTATGTTTGATCTAATTCATATGTTAATGGTTTGATCCAATTTAATTATTTTGTTGTCCAATATATATGTAAGTTGTCGTAGTAAATTCCAATCATAGACTATTAAATTTACATACAATTTTGCAATCTATATGGTACTTTTTTTTTTTTTTTTTAACTCTGTTTAATTTTCTTCTTGATATATATATATATATATATATATTTTTTTTTTTTTTTCAAGTTTGTCAAAAAAGATTTCAAGCATCCTAAGAAAGGTTTTTAATCTAGATGTAGAACTTTGCAATTTTCTAGATTCATTAGATATAAAATTCATATGCAAATAGTTTGATACATGTAACTACAAATGATATTATAGCACAATTTTTTCTTTTTTTCTTTTTTATGAGAATATTATAGCACAATTGGTATGTTAGAAGATAATTTTGTATTAAGGTGCTATCATTTTATATTTGATGGTTGTTATACTAATGCAATTTATTTTTTTCGTTATAATAATTACATATTTGGTTATAATAATTATATATATTCTTACAATTTTTAACATAAAACCGTGCAACGTACAGACCTTTAACTAATTACTAATAAATTTGAAAGCTTACATAATTACACTCAGACTGATGTAAATCATTTAAAAAAAATATTAGGCATTTTTCAATTATATACTGATTCGATGTGAATGCTATAAAATTTTTCTGCATTTTTCTATTATATACAGATAAATGTGAATGCTATAAGGATTTTCTTATCCATTGTATCCGTGTTTCACGCAATGTGTTACGTTCATTATCTGCCAGTACGAATGCACAGTGATTCGATGTGAATGCTATAAAATTTTTATGCATTTTTCTGTTATATATAGATAAATGTGAATGCTCTAAGGATTTTCTTATCATTGTATCCGTGTTTCACGCAATGTGTTACGTTCATTATCTGCCAGTATGAATGTACAGTGATTCGATGTGAATGCTATAAAATTTTTCTGCATTTTTTTGTTATATACAGATAAATGTGAATGCTCTAAGAATTTTCTTATCATTGTATCCGTGTTTCACGCAATGTGTTATGTTCATTATCTGCCAGTACAAATGCACAGTGATTCAATGTGAATGCTATAAAATTTTTCTGCATTTTTCTGTTATATACAGGTATATGTGAACGCTATAAGGATTTTCTTATCTATTGTATCCGTGTTTCACACAATGTGTTACGTTCATTATCTGCCAGTACAAATGCACGGTTTTACATCTTTTAAGTACATCATTATTATTCATAAAAATAAAATAATATTTAAAGTACATCGTTATTCACATCCTTGATAAGACATTTTTTTGGCCACATTCTAACAATATGAAATCCAGCCCATACACAAATTGTCGGACCTATTGGACTGTGTTTGATAAAACGTAAATCGAAAATGACAACAGAGAGCATGTGCTGTGGGACCCAGAAATTTAGGTGCCAACATTTAATGAAAAAGGAGTCAGGATGTCTGGTATGGTGACTCTTGTTTCTTTCTCATTGATTATTTACGTATTGAAATTGACATCTTAACGAATCTCTATTTACAGCGTTTGGTTGAAAGGAAATAAGAAAAGAGTACTAAAAAGGGAAAGGTACTGTTTTGTTTTGTTCTGTTTTGTTTTGTTTGGTTGGTTGAAGGGAAAGTGCAGACAAAAATGAAAAAAGAAAAAGAAAAAAAGAGATAAGGGAAGAAGGGACTAAGGGTAACACCATTTTCCGTGATGTTTCCACCCGATTTGCGTGGAAAGAGAAGGGAAGATTTAACTCTATATATATAAACTTCTAAATATCCAATATGATAAAAATAAATAAATAAATAAATATGGCATTTCATTGTCTTGGTGACAGCATAAATATAGGCAAGTGCTACCATTTTAAAAGTTTAAGATATATACGAAATGGCTGACTTAATGGTTTTTACTTTTTAAGATGTAATGATATTTATAAAATTATGAGCTTTAATTAGTTCAGTTGGTATAGATTTTTGTTCTCAAATAAGTTTAATGGTAAGAACAATTATCATGGAGTAAACATAATTAAGTTAAAATCTCATCATATTTATCAAAAAATGATATTCAGGAAATCTTGAGGTTCGAAACCTCTAATCAACGTCTTTGAATAATTTCTATTGAATTCTTCTCTATAATTATCTATAGAGTAAAATCACTTTCATCCAAGTGAATACAAGGGAATGTAGCCATTGCACGTTGCCAAGTTTTTGATAGAAACCTAGTTTTGGTTGCATCTTTATTCTTTAGGCTCGAGGACAGAGAGTATTTTGTGAATAATGGGTTCAGGCAAATCATATTTTTTATCACCTTCTTGTTTGTTTTGTTTCCTTTGTGGTTCCATTCTCCCTTGACAGGCTTTCTGCTCACATATTAAACTTGGGTCTTAAGAACCTGTAAGTTAGACATACATATCATCCAAAAAAATCACACACACACATATATAAAGACTAATCTGGACAATAAAAGGCTACTCATGTGAATTCTAAGCAACATTGAATAATAAAAGGCCCATAAAAAGATTAGCATAACCATTATATTCTGTTAATTTGTTAGGCTTGTTGTACAAATTATATTGGTTCTTTTTTTAAACTTATAAAATGATTACTCTATATAATAATTTAAAGCCATATTATAGTAAGTATTTGTGCTTCTAAACCTTAAATTTTAACCTGAATATAATATCAAATTATGGAGTTTATTATATAATTTTTTTTCTTTTTTCTTTTTTTGCTAAACATTATATAATTATTTCTTGATATAATTACTTTTTTTTTTTTTTTTTGAGAAACAAACACAGACACGCACAAGAGAAAGAGAAAGGGGTTCTAACACAAAAGCACACCACAACTCTACTCAAAAGTTATTATATAATTACTTATACACATTTTTATGAAAGATAATAAGTTACAATGTAAAGCATAACTCATAATACTATTGAAAGGTAACAATATTTTTTTTTTCTCTGGAATTAAACCTTTTGCTTCTTTATTGTTCTTTTGTATCTATCCTTTTTTATTTCTTTCATAAATTTCAAACTATAAAAAACATTGATATGGAAAATATCTTTTTAAAATGAAACTTGACGTAGAAATAAATAGATAAAAGAGATTATTCACAAGCGTTAAAGGCATCATACCTACTTCAGATTTGCGACTCCTTCTCTCTCTTTGAGGTTTGTTGTTTGTTTTGTATGTATTGACGTGATTTCTCTTTCAGGTTTCCTGTTTCTTATGTATTTATATTGCGTGTTTTCTTTCTCTTAGTGAATAGGGACATAACAAAGATAATGTACCTTAAGGATAAGTATTATAGGCACTTAAGTTATATCCACTATCTAATGACTTTTTCTTTTTTGAGAAGTGATGATGCAAAAAACTTTCACCTGTCCTAATCCGGTTTGAAGTGACTACATAGTGTGTTCAATTGGGAGGAGGGGGTATATCCTGTACCTGGCATATATGCCGGGTACAGGATATACAAAATCAATTGGGAGAGCCTTTGATACTTAAGTAACTATTGTCTTTTTACGAAAATAGAATTTTTTGGGGTTGTTCTCATTCATAACTTGTAATTCTAATTCCGCATATATATATATATATATAGAGGGCTGATATTGTAGTCATTATGCTCATAAATGTCCCAAATTTCCATAATTATAGGGGATTATTATTCTAAATATAACAGTCATTGGCTTAATGAGAGTTATGGCCGTTAAGTATGGTCATCATCTAAGGCTCTTAATGACTTTTTTGGGGTTGTTGGGTGGGCTATAAATTTCTCTTTTTAAAATTTGGGAGTGTTCAAATGGGCTCAACATCAGCAATGAGAGAGAGAGAGAGAGAGAGAGAGAGAGAGAGAGAGAGAGAGAGAGAGAGAGAGAGAGAGAGAGAGAGAGAGAGAGAGAGAGAGAGAGAGAGAGAGAGAGAGAGAGAGCAACCGACTAGAAGTTTAGTACACAACTTAAATTAGTAGATATATTGTGAGTACCATATTTGTCATCCCAGCACATTGTAGTATTATACTATTGATTCTATATAAATTAAGGGTTATGCTAACGAGTGCCCTTAGGACACTCCTTAATAATCCATTTTAAGAAAATTTTGATACTACTTTTATGGGAAATGAAAAAAACTGTTAAAATATTAATTACATTTTTTTTTCATTTCCCATAAAAAATTTTTTTAAATAAATTATTAATTAGTGCCCTAAGAGCACTCGTTAGCATTCTCATAACACTACAAGAAATTTGGTCTTTAGTGACGGCATATAGTCGTCACTAATGCTTTAAATATCGTCACTAATTATATTTGCGACAAAAAATGTCGTCGCTAACTTTCGTTAAACGAACTTGGTAACAAAAAAGTTTTTTAGTGACGATTTAATGTCGTCGCAAATACAATACTATTAACAATGACAAAGTCGTCGCTAATAGTGACAATTCTCGTCATAAATAACTCGAGACCCCAAGACGAAATGTCATCGCTACTAGCTCATTAGTAGTGATGAATTTTTTTGTTGTCGCTAGTAGATTATTATTAACGACAACATTTTTGTTGTCGCTAATATGTCATTACTAGCGATGACGCTTGCTGTCATCACAGATAATGATATATAAGTGACCACAAACATGTCATTACTAAAAATTGCATATTAGCGATGATATTGTTTGTCGTCACTAATGATATGATAAAATATTAGCGATGACATTGTCGTCGCTAATAATATTTTACATTTTTTTTTTTTTAATTTTTCTTTAAAATTTACTTTCTAGATTTTACGTGGATACCTGTTGGGAAACAACAAAGCACAATCTTATGCCCATAAAAAAGTTTCAATCACAAATACTCATATAAGCATAACAATTGCTCAATCAATAACTACTAATAAGGGAAAATAATACCCAAGTTCAATATCATATACATAATAAAAGCTCCAATCTATTCACTCAAATACTAATCAAATGATAACAAATTCCTCATGAAGATATGCAACCAAGCTGAAACTTGTTGCAATGAACAAAACACAAAACAAGAGCCAACAAGGAACAAGACAAAGAAGAAAAAGAAAAGAAAAGTAACCGCTAAAATTCCATATCCAATTTTCTCAATATTTCCAAACTAGTTTTCTTTTAAAAAGTACTCCATAACTCAAATTAAATAAAGACCCTTTCTACAATTCACCAACCAATTACACCCAAAACACACAAAAACTCCAAAAATCATTCAAAACCTATGAAACTCTAAGACACAAAGACCCACAACTGAACCATGAAACAACTGTTGATTTTCAAAGATACCCACAACTTGTTTGCCAAAATTAAGGAATGCCCAGAAGGTAAAATGAAGAGAGATCATCAAAAGTACCTCAATTTAACACAACAAGGAAAGATGTGAACTTTGACACTCCCTAAAGTTAAAGTGTCAGACTTTGAGTTTATTTTCTTCTTCTATAAAAAATAAAAATAAAAACTTTCTTTCTTTCACATAGTGTCCGATAAACGCCTTGGACTTACAAGTTGAACAAAAGAGTGAGATTGTGCTCTTTTCTGATCACGTTTGTGCCTTCAAGACGAACCACCACTGGTACTTTCAACATAACCTTCAAAACAAGACCCAACAGAAGTTAACACTTCAGCAAATGGTTTGGAGGCAATAAAGTCATTAAATTAAATTGAAGGTGAAAGAAAAGTAACAATTTAAAATGTTATGATAGTTCAATTATCACAAAGAGTCTTTTCCATCATTCCTTTTTCCATTTTATTTTTCATTAAAAGATGTCAAAAACGTTCATCTGTTTTCTTAAACTCTCAATCCGCAATCACACCCACAAAGCTATAAGAAAAGCTGCTAGAGTTTTCTTAAACTCTCAATCTCTATATGAATTTGGTTGGTTATCTAAGGCCTTAAGAAATAGACGAACTATTAAAGGAAAAATGACTTGAAAATTAAAAAGAAGACTCATGGGCTTGGTACAGCCAATTAATTCTCATTTTAGTAAATCTTGAATTTGCCAAATTATGCATCTTGCTAAGACTCAACAATGACAAAAAAAAAAGCTTCTGAATGGTGCCAATTAGGTCCCACATCAAAACTAGACTCCAATTCTAGAATATCCTTGTTTGATCTTTGACCTCTATGCTAGTTTCATCACTCTCAAGAGGTTGTAATTGAAAATTTAAGAGAGCAAATCAAAGAAATGGTGATCAATGCTACCTAAAGCATGAAGTTTATTTTACTCAGAATATCATACCATAAGTAATTGGTTTTTTTTTTTTTTTTTTTTTTTTTTTAAGACTTGAATTGTGTAACAATGGTTTTGGGGATTTTTTTTTCTATAAGGGTTTATCACCAACTTGATTGTAGGACTTTCTGACATTCATTTTGTTGAAATCTAAGAAGACTTAACAGTATTTCTGCTGGCACAACTTGTACACACACACTTTAGACCAAGAAACACATAAGCCCCTCTTGAGGGCCTTGTTAAACCCAAGATAACGATCCTAACTGCAAACAACAATGCTTGATAGCATGATTTTTTCTTTATTGGATTTCAATTACAACATTAGTTAACATTTGAGTATACCTATATAAGTTTGCATGATTGCAAATTTTGTTCACTTTTGCAAATAAAAAATGAGAAATAGAAATTTGGATGCAATGTTTAATTTGTAAGTGTAAGAAAATTAGGGGCAAGATAGAACTAAAAGGCTATGTTAGGCTTCTTCATAGTTTTACAAGGAAATGGCATCTGATGACACCTTTAAAATTTTAGATTTATACGGAATAATTTACAATAACATTGAATTATAGAAGTAAACATAAAAGGAGGGAAAAAAAAGGGAGACTACTCACAACCTTTGAAGACCAAGAGACCCGAAACCGAAATGTTGGAGGGCTTTGACATTTCACCAACCAAATTGTTCAGCTCCACAACAGCAATAAAAGCCAGTTCTTTTGCTTAAAAAGCCTCTTTAGCCAATTTTTGATTCTACACACATGACCCACTATTCTTCTCTGAAAGCTAAACATGTTCTAACTTAAGTTTCTCATTCTCAATCTCCTATCCAAACAAAAAAACACAACAATGAGTTCCAAAAGTGCAGGCACTTGTCAAAATGTAGAATGACACATAAACAATGTGCTTTAATACCAGACAATTGTGTAGTATATTTTGCAGATGAATCAAGAACTTTCATAGCATGAGTGGGTCAAGTAGCTAGATCTTCTACAAGGATCACATGCTAGCCATTTGTGAATTAGATTTTGCCAAATAGATTTTCATGATGTAGAAGACAAGGTGTTATTTGCATGTTATAAACAAGAGTTTAAAATTGGGCCAAAAAAGAAGAACCCATGATAAGGACAGTCAGATCGTTGCCATAATAATCCAACTTTAATAAACCATAATTCCACACATCACAAATTTTCAATCACAAATACTCATATAAGCATAACAACTACTCAATCAATAACTACTAATAAGGAAAAACAATAACCAAGTTCTATATCATATATATAATTTAAATTCAAGTTTACTCTCTAAAATAATAATAAAATAATGACAAATTCCTCAAGAAGATATACAACCAAGTTTGCAATGAAAAGTATCTCCCCTCAACATCATCAGTAGCCCAAGGCGTGCGACATTTTAACCTGAAATAAAAAGAATAAACCAATGTAAAGGTAAACTAAAGTAGATGACAATAATGTGTACAAAATAATTTTAACATCCAAGTAAAACTTTAACATTTTTATTTTTCAAAAATACCATAGCTGAGAAGATATGAAAGCTTTATGTATTTAACAAAACTTAACCTACATCAAAACTCAACTTAATCTTCATCCCCAAGATCTCCAATAGATTCATCATTGCTAGATAAATCTTTTTCCTGATCTGAGCTTGAAACATCATCATCATTATATGTTTCTTCTTCATTGTTGGAATCTGTATCCCATTCCTCATTCGACAAGTCATCATTGATAAACATACTTTCATCAAGTTGCACATATACATCATCAACAGGTATTAAGTCCCCCAAATCTATTGCTGGCACACCATCTCTATGTAACAAAGTTAAGTCTTCATCGTTTTCTTGTTGAACTGTTGCATTAACTCCAATACATTCACTTTCTTGGTATACCGCATCACCATTATCTTCTTCATTTTCTTCATGCACTTTCTTTGTGCCTGTGGGAATATCATACATATTTCTATGCGTCATATGTTGCACCACTCGCCAACTACTCCCCAATTTGATATCATTCAAGTAAAAAACTTGTGAAGCTTGGCATGCTAGGATAAATGGGTCAGAATGATACCATGTACGAGATGTATTCACACTTGTACAATGCTCCTCCCTTTGCATTCCTGTTCCATCCCTAGTGTCCCACCAATCACACTCAAATAAATATACACGATTATTGCCCAAGTAGGTTAGCTCCAAAACATTCCTCAACTCACCATAGTACTCAGTTTTTGTTCCACCATCTTCACCTGAAACAAAGACACCACTATTCTGAGTACGACGAGTATGTTCACGGTCTTTTGTGTGGAACCTAACACCATTCACAATGCAACCTTGGTAAACTGCAACTAAAGCATCAGATCCACATGCAAGACTATATAATTCTTTTGACACATTTGTCGCATTACTCCCACATATACGATTTTTGAACCAATTTTCGAATTCAACCTCATGCTTATAATCAATGTCAATGATTCCTTCTCCCTGGATCTCCAAATAATGCTCACTACATTACAAATACATTAAAACACTTCATTTTATTTTCAAGTAACATGAAAATTTTCTTTAAAAAAAAAATCAATGGATCTTCAGGTAATGCTTACTACATAATAAAAACATATAAGCACTTCATTTTATTGCTAAGTAACATGTAAATTGAAAAAAAAAAAAAATTCAATGAAATACTTACGTTTTGTACGAATCAATTTCTGAGCAATTGCTAAGCACATACCATCGAGCCCGTGTGAGATGCATATCATCAAGTCTTACATATTTTGCTGCTCCTAAAGGACGTACTGGTTGTGAAAAAATAGACAAACCTACATTCCTTTCCCCCTGACACCTGTCGCTATTCCGCTCCTCACAACTCCATACTGTCTCAATCTCATGAAGATACATGGAGCAGAATGTCAAACATTCAACAGATAAATATCCCTCAGCAATTGACCCTTCTGGACGTGCTCTATTTCGCACAAACCGCTTTAATTTACCAAGAAACCTTTCAATTGGATACATCCAGCGAAATTGAACAGGGCCTGCAAGCTCTACCTCTCGAGGTAAATGAAGAGTACCATTATATCGAAAAAAGCGGGTGGGAATATCATTTCCATTTTGCATAAGATCACAACAATGTCTTCCTTCATTTGATTTAAGACATCTAACTTCAATGTTCGTGAACACAAGTCCTTAAAAAATAAACACAATTCAATCAATGTTGTACGTATGTTTTCATTAAAATATCCACGAATTGCAACAGGAAGTAATCGTTGTAAAAGTACATGAAAATCATGGCTTTTCATTCCTGAAATCGTACCATCATTGGTGTTCACGCATCTACTAATGTTAGATGCATACCCATCCGGAAACTTCACATTTTTCAGCCAATCACAGAATCTTGTATTCTCAACTTTTGTCAATGTATACTTTGCTTGTGGCATTTTTGTAGATGTACCAGTTTTCTGTAAGTGCAATTCTTTACGTATGCCCATATCTTCTAAATCCTTTCGTGCCTTAAAAGTGTCTTTATTTTTCCCTTTTCCACTATCATACATTAGTGTACCTAAGACACTTTCACATATATTCTTCTCAATATGCATGACATCTAAGTTATGTCTTAGTTTCAATGTTGACCAGTAAGGTAACTCAAAAAAAATACTTTTCTTTGTCCAATTCAACTCAATCTTTGTGCGCTTTCTTTTTCTTGTAGCTTCATCATTTCCAAATTGCACTTCTGGAACATTCATTAGTTGTTGTAACAGTTGATCACCTGATAATTCATTAGGGGCTATCCTATGCTCTTCAGTTCCATCAAAAAATTCTTTTTTTTTACGCCAGTTATGCTCTAGAGGTAAGAATCGACGATGACCCATGTAACACAATTTGTGGCTAGACTTCAAATAACTCGACTCTGTATTCTCGTTACATATGGGACATGCTAACTTTCCCTTAGTAGACCACCCAGATAAGTTTGCATATGCAGGAAAATCATTTATAGTCCATAATAACGCTGCATGCAACTTAAATGAATGTTGCGTTGATGCATCATACGTCTTGATGCCTTCATTCCATAATTCTTTTAAATCATCCACCAACGGCCGCAAGTACATATCAATTTTGTTTCCAGGTGCCTTACATCCAGGAATAAGTAAGGACAAAATCATATACGGATCCTTCATACACCTCCATGGAGGTAAATTATACGGCATAAGTACTACTGGCCACATGCTATATGATGTACTCATGTTACCAAATGGATTGAACCCATCGCTTGCTAAACCAAGTCGCACATTACGAGAATCTGCAGCAAACCAAGCATGTTTTTTATCAAACTCTTTCCACACTATTGAATCAGCAGGATGTCTAAGGTAATCTCCATCTTCAAGTCCCTCATCTTTGTGCCACCTCATGTCTTTAGCTATATCTTTTGACATAAACAATCGCTGCAACCTTGGTTTAATTGGGAAATACCTTAAGACCTTCCAAGGAATTTTTTTACCTTTACTGCTGTTCTCTTTCCATCTTGAAGTATGACATTTTGGGCATTCTTCTTTATCAGCATGTTCCTTCCAGAAAAGTGTACAGACTTTTTTGCATACATGTATTAACTCATAGCTAAAACCCAAGTCTCGCCTAAACTGCTTTGCTTCATAATACGATTTTGGCAATGACTCCCCATCTGGGAGCGCCTGCTTTATCAAGTCAATCATCAAATCAAACGACTTATCACTCCAATTGCAAAGTGTCTTTATATGAAGCAGCTTCATACAAAAAGAGAGTTTAGAAAACTTCTTGCAACCTGGATAAAGCTCACGTTGGGCATCTTCCCACAATTGATCAAAAGGTCTTGCTTTGTAATCATTGTTTGATGGACCTGGAGAAGTGGAGGATTCGCCTATATTTGCATCTGGAAATGTCCCCCGATAAATGTCATCTAACATTTCTTCAACGTCATCAATGTCCTCTGCTTGTGAATTATCATCATTATGCTCAGCTTGCACATGTTTAAAAAACGGATCTTCTTCCCCATGAAATATCCATTCAGTGTAATTCAAATCAAATCTATTCACAATCAAATGAGTCTCCACCGCGTCTATATGTTGATAATACCGATTTGTGCATTTACGACATGGACACTTAATCCTACCAACTCGATCTGCATGACCACGTGCCATGCTAATGAACTGCTTAACACCTTCACTATATCGTGTACTAGTTCTATCAGTTTCATGCATCCAACTTTTATCCATCTTGCTGTCCCTATCATAATTTCAACAAACACGTTCTTACTTGAGATGAAGTGGGTTGATGAGTTAAACAAGTTTTCTATTATGATGTCTCTATCATAATTCATAAATATAAAAGAGGTGAACTACTTACCAAGTATAACCCAATTTTCTTCAGAAATAAAATCAATTAAAAAATATAAACAAAATCGCTTGCAATTGAAACAACAACAATCATAATGGACTATTTTCAGCTAGTCCGACTAGTTCATTGTACAAGACTACAAGTGCCTAAAAAACAAATTAATATTTTTTTGATAAGTAAAAATAATAATTATAATGAATATGTACATTGTACATACTCAATTTGTAAAATTTCAGGGTGACAGCCATAGTTTCAAAACCAAACTTGATCAAAATCAAAATCAAAATATTTGACAATATTTCAGAAACAAAATCAAAAGCAATAATAAATATAAGACAGTCCAACTAGTGTAATTGAACTCCCTTCAACCACAAAATAACCATAGACATAAAAACAATACGAATATCTAACCTTTACACACTTTGTAGCAGCAACCCAATTATGTTTCCTAAATCGCTAACCTGCAAAGTACAATAGAAAAAAAACACTCTCAATGCTCAGTTATGTTTCCCAATTACAAATTCAAGGGTTGAAGTCAAAGAATTATGAGAAAAGCATAGAGATAAATTCACTCACGGTGAATGAAGTCCACAGCTTGGCTAATATCCACAAATGAAGGAGCAAAGAGATAATCTCTTGTGGGAATTACTAGGTGGTCAATCTCATGGGCCTGAGAACCATTAATCAATTAGGAAGAACAAGTGTATCTCCAGCAGTGAAATAAAAATTCTGATTTAAAATGCTAAGTAATCAACATTCTGTTAATTCACATAGATGCCTACATTCAATAAATTCATAAAATGTTCCATGAAATCAAAACGGGAAATAAAATTATACTTTTAAGCCATAAACCAAGTATATACAACTTTTTTTTGTTTTGGTTTTAAAATGGAAATTTCTTACACCTAGTCATAAAATGATATGACAACAGTGATTTTATTAGTTCATAAGATCCAAATAAAAGTGAATAAAGAAACAAATGGTAGAAAGTAGAGAGAGTATACAAGATATAAGGATGTGGGAACCAAAGTTTCATAAGGTTCATTCAAAGTAATGACACCACCCACACCAAGCTGCTTCAACCGTGGAACATCTTTGGGAAATGGAACCGCACCCAGCAGCAAGAACTGAAAAAACACAACAAACGAGATTAGCAAATTAAACAAATTTTCAACTCAATGCATAGACTCACTAGGTACCGTACCATCTTCTACAAACTAAACACACTAATCACCTAAATTTTCCCGAGAGTGTACCTGATCGGCGCCGGAGTCTGTGACAGTTGAATGGATCTTATGAGTATGTTCGAATGGTGACGGAAGAGGAAGGTCCTCTGTTTTTTTTTTTGCGTTCACTCACCGGTGGGATTAGCGAAACCCTAGAAACTGAAATTAAATTGGGAATTGAATCTGAGGGGTGGGATTGGAAATTTGTGGAAATTGAGAGGGGTAGAATTGAGATTTGCGAAGATCTGAAAGAGGATGTAGTCGTGTAGAAAAATTGAGAAGAGTCGACGATAACCCATCCTAGTATTAGAGAACTGAAAGAAGAGTTCAATGATCCTACCAGGAATTCCCTTTTTTTATGGCTCATTTACTTTCCTGGCAAAACACGTCATAACGAAGGAAAGTCCAACTTTAAAAAAAAAAAAAAAAAAAAAAAAAAAAACAAAGGAAAGTCCACATAAAAAGAATATGAGCCCATTTAGCTTTGATTACATGGCATAAAGCACTCACCGAATTTAGAGAATGAGAATTGACACAATAGTCCAAAACTACAAATTACGTTTGCATGAATTTATGCATGCATTTATCTTGAGAACTTTCTCCACAACTTTAAGTGAACTGAACCACCATATGTAAATGTTATGTAGGCATTAAAATTTAACGACTTATTTTCATTACTCCCTGTGGGCAATATGACTAATATCTCTAAACCATTTTCCGTTATTTATTATTAAGGTAATTTATGTGCAAACATAATAATTAGGAAGATGAATTAGATTATCATCCCTATCATACTCAATTCCGAAATTGTTATCATATTGAGCTATGAGTCTTGATCAGCTAATTTGTTCTCAAACAAAATTATGTGTCAGATTAACATTTATGTTCCACTTTATGTTCTATCAATTGCAATATATCATGTATCTGATTTTTGTTTTCCATTTTAAACTTTAGTTATTTTACAAGACAAAGGAGAAAAAGTGACAATGTGATTAAGGGAATATAAAATGAAACAAAGTTAGGGCCAAAGATTTTTATTTGTTTGGTCTCTTTTATATTGAGAATCATAAGGTTCAAATTCTCCCTCATCTTATTGTAACTATCGAATAATAATAATAATAATAATAAACCCCTAATCAATTGATAACATCATGTTTTTGAAATTTGAAAATCGATTGAAAAAATAATAATCAATATATATTTCTAAATATTATGTTGTTGAGGAAAAAAGGTAATTGATATTTTTCATGTAACAATATTGTCCCTAACCTTTCTACATGGCTATATGTGAAAAAGCTTTTAAAAGCCAAAAAAAGCGTATAAATCGATTGGGTAGACTACCAGACCTGTATAGTATAAGCTGATTATGAGAGATGATGACGACTCGCAACCCCCCACTGATCCATCATAAATTCGGTGGTTGTTTGTTTAGTTTGTTTGATGCAATTATTGATGCAAAAGTCCCATGTAATTGTAACTTGTAAGTGAGTGAAACAGGCCCAACCGTCCAAGCCACTAAGGCAGTAGCAAATGTCTTCATGTTTTCACTCACTCAGTGCACACCCCAATATTGCATGCAATCGTACCCGCACTTTTAAGTCAAATTTTCAATGTAAAATGTGTACAGTTGCAAAATATAGAGCCTTTTAGGTAAATATTGCTAAAATCAAAATATATTTGCGTTATAGGTACTGTTTGAAGTTAATTGTGGAAATGAGGAGAGAGATTGAATTTTGGCAACACCGTTGCCGAAATTCAACAAAAAGTAGGAGAGAGAATGAGCAAAAGGTGGAAATTTTCAGATGTTGAATTTCGGCAACACCGTTGCCGAAATTCATCTGCCCAAATTTCCTGTGCTGCCCGGATGTGTGAGAAGTGCAATAATGCGTGAACGCCCAAACTTTAAAAAAAAAAAAAAAAAAAGTAATTATGGCAATGGTATTGCCGAAAATAGTAGGAAAAAAAAAGTGAATGCGAAAGAATTAAAGAAAAATATAATGTGCTACCTACACAATATTTTTACAATATTTTCACAATAAATTACAAATAACTAGTTATTATTAGTTCAAATTTAAATTTGACATTGACATTACTATTTTAATTTAAAAATAACAACAAGTAACAACCTGATACTTAGCATTTGTTGTAAAAATATTGTAAAAATTGTATGCACTTATTATTTCTTAAAAAAAAAAAAAATTCTCAATTGTGGCAATGCTATTGCCGAAATAGTGGGTAAAAAATTTTCCCCACTATTTCGGCAATGGCATTGCCACAATTGAAAAAAAAAAAAAAAAAATGTGGGAATTTTTTTTTTATAAAAAAAATGTGGCAATGGTATTTCGGCAATACCATTGCCACAATTGGGATTTTTTTTTTTTTTTTTTTAAATGTGGCAATGGTATTTCGGCAATACCATTGCCACAATTGAATTTTTTTTTTTTTTTTTTTTTTTTAGAAATGAAGTGCACACAATTTTTACAATATTTTTACAACAAATTCTAAGTGTCAAGTTATTACTTATTGTTATTGTTGGATTAAAATAGTAATCTCAATGTTAAATTTAAATTTGAATTAATAATAACCAGTTACCTGTGATTTGTTGTGAAAATATTGTAAAAATATTATGTACGTAACACTTTATATATTTTTCTTTAATTCTTCCGCATTCACTTTTTTTTTTCCCCTACCATTTTCGGGAATACCATTGCCACAATTACCATTTTTTTTTTTGGCACCCACTCATTATTTTTTTTTCTAATTGCGGTAATGGCATTGCCGAAATTGAGGAAAAAAAAAAATTTTCCACAACTTCCCATTGCCACATTGAGAAAAAAGTTTTTTTATTTTTTTCCCAAATGGCATTGCCGAAATTGCGGAGAAAAAATTTTCCCCACAATTTCGGCAATGGCATTGCCACAATTGGGAAAAAAGTTTTTCCCCAATTGTGGCAATGCCATTGCCGAAATAGTGGGGAAAATTTTTTCCCCACTATTTCGGCAATAGCATTGCCATAATTGGGAATTTTTTTTTTTTTTTTAAGAAATAATAAGTGCATACAATTTTTACAATATTTTTACAACAAATGCTAAGTATCAGGTTGTTACTTGTTGTTATTGTTAAATTAAAATAGTAATGTCAATGTCAAATTTAAATTTGAACTAATAATAACTAGTTATTTGTAATTTATTGTGAAAATATTGTAAAAATATTGTGTAGGTAGCACATTATATTTTTCTTTAATTCTTTCGCATTCACTTTTTTTTTCCTACTATTTTCGGCAATACCATTGCATAATTACTTTTTTTTTTTTTTTTTAAGTTTGGGCGTTCACGCATTATTGCACTTCTCACACATCCGGGCAGCACAGGAAATTTGGGCAGATGAATTTCGGCAACGGTGTTGCCGAAATTCAACATCTGACAATTTCCACCTTTTGCTCATTCTCTCTCCTACTTTTTTGTTGAATTTCGGCAACGGTGTTGCCGAAATTCAATCTCTCTCCTCATTTCCACAATTAACTTCAAACAGTACCTATAACGCAAATATATTTTGATTTTAGCAATATTTACCTAAAAGGCTCCAAAATATATGTGTATGGTTGTACAGGTGTGAAATAAACATTAGTTATTAGCCATGCAAAAATCCCTTTCAAAAGCCGCACAACTCTACTTCTCATATCTACAAAATACATTTTCCTTGTAAACTAAGGCGCAAAAATGAAAGTTTTGTGAACTGAGTATGACTATAAAGCCTCAAACTTAAGATAACTTTTTTTTTCCTAAACTATTATATCACAGGAACGGTAAAGATCCATAAACGAGTTCATAAACCATAAAAATTCAATTAGCAGTACAATTAAGTAAATGAAATAAATAAATGAAATCTCAACTATCATTTCCTAATTGATTTTCCAAACCTACAACTTCCACAACTGAAAATTTAGGCACCGGTTTTTGAAAAGTTAAAAGATATAACATAATTGGAGCAAACCAACAAAAAACAAAAACAGTAAATGATAGTGATAAAAAATGGAGATTATGATTGAGAAACAAAATGGAGAGACCTGGGAAACCATCAAAGGAATAAGCAATAACTACAACTTATGAAAAACAATACCCAAGTTCAATATCATATACATAATTTAAATTCCAATCTATTGTCTCAAATACTAATAAAGTAATAACAAAGTCTTCATAAAGTAATAACAAAGTCTCAAATACTAATAAACTAATCACCTTATAAACTAGCCATTAAACCTTGCCATCAGTATAGCTAGTTGCTGACGTTGTTCCTCAACCTGACTCTGTAACTGTGCCATTTGGTTCTGTGTTTCAGCAAGTTTTTGATCTGACTCACCCTGTTTTTGCTCCGCTTCAGACAGTTTCAGCATCGTATTGGACAAATCTTGCTTGCAGGTTTCCAACTCCATATTCATGCTTGTCTCATATTGCAAATGAGAAGAAGGGGTTGGGGTCGGAATCACAAATTTCCCCATCCCTCTTACAAAGCCTCGCCTTGTCCCTAGCACTTCTATAAAAATTTCCTCCTCAGTGCTTTGGTTCTCTTCATCAGCTACTTTTTCTTTCATTAAATTCTGCACAGATGACATAAAATTTTACTAAATAATTTATGCAATTAATTCAAGATTTACTCTATAAATTATCTATATGAAATCAAACTTTCATATATATGAATACAAATTGGAATATTAATTACATAATTTTCTTCAGTGGTAGTAGTCACAAAAGAACCATCTTTCTTTGTGCGGGTCATCTTATAAAAATCCACTTTTCCAATCTCTTTACCACCTTGTTTTTTCTGCACATAATAAAGATAAAATTAACATGTATACTCTAGCATTATTATAAATAATAAAGAATTAAATTGTTGCAACCTCTTCATAGTAAGCAATAAATGATTTGGATCCACAAGTGTGACCAGTTTTGTTCTTTCCTCTGTTCTCCTTATTCTTGTCTGACTTTTTCTAACAAGTATTAGATAAAAAAGAAAAAGAGAATTAAAACAAAGAGAATTAACAATCATAACAAAAAATATATGAAAATATACTTGTGTTGAAAATTATTAACATTTTAGTATGAACAAGATTTACCTTCCATGTGGTTGTTTCATATAGATCACATAAAGCATCCCATTTGTCCTGTGTCAAATCTGGTGGAACATTGGCCCTCACTTCCTCCTTACTAAATGTCAAGTACTCCTTGTAATAGTTGCTCCGAACATTATTATAGCTACTTGACAATGAAATCTCCATACACTTCTTATCCTCAACGTGATTTGGGTCCAACGTGAAATCACCCTAAAACATAATAATTAAAAAAACAATTATCGTTCATTTTTTTACACAAATTTTAAATACCATAGCCTTTGTAGTAACAACTTACCACCAAACGATTCTTCAACATTTGTCGGTGTTCTTGTGGAGCCTTAGACCAAGATTGATAACTAAGGTTCGCATGTTCACGAACGATGAAGCCCACCCTTCTTGTAAACACACTAGCATTTTCGCCCACAGGTCCTTGGGCCCCTGGAAGGATGGTTATCGGAACGAGTCCATTTTCCCTCAGTTTTTTAAACTTGGTGCATAGATTTCTACCTCTTTTCCGTTTGTTGGGCATATTAACTATTAGGAAAAATAAGATAGCATAGTCAGTAACATTTCTTATAGTCAGTAACATTTTGGCAACTTAACTTATTCAAATTCTATAATAACAAAGACAACCACATGAAAGATTAAACTTTCACTCACCAGATGCAGTAGGGACAACCATCTCATGTGGTGGTCCATCAGGTGGAGACATTCTTCTTAGGGGGGCCAAAAACTAATATATATTAACAGAGAGAGAGGAAGACAACAAATAATATAATTGACACAGAAAAATAATCATTGTAAAGAAAATAAAGTAAAACAATTTAAAGCAAATGAAAAACCATTAACACAAATGAAATATCACTTATCTAAAAAACAAATCATTCGTAGTGAACTTAAAGCAAAAGAATTTAAATGGATACACAAACAGATTGTTAATTAAATAAACAAAAAAAGATATAGAAAAAATGGGGAAAAAAAAAACTAGAGACATTCTAATCAATTCATTATTTCTATGAAATTTTGGAACAATACACTAAAAGACTTTGGCCCTAAATCTTGAAATTTGAAAACAAGTTTAGAACTGTTTTTAGCTACATGATTGACAAGCATCCAAATATAGGAACATAGTATACTGTATGCCAATCAAACAGTTGACAAATGGGATAAGGGAAACAAGAGCCTCCTGCATGGGGTTCAATTATTTGCTTCATATTGTTAGTATAGTTAAGAGGAAAAATTCCCCAGTGAAAAGTCTGCAAGCTGCATTTTGCAATTGGTTGGACAAGAGAAATAGCTATTCAGCCACATCCAAACAATATTAACAATACTCTTAATTAATACCGTTAAGAAACAATATTAACAATATTAAGAATAATACTTTTAATATTTTTTGGACTTCACTTGCACATCTAAACAATATTAAGAATAAAACAAATATTTCAGAAATAACATGCTTGTTAAGGTTCCAAAGCAAAGACACTGCTAAATCCAGAGTGTAAATTCTATGTAAATAAAAAATAGGCTTTAAATAGAATAATACTTTTAATATTTTGATACCCTTCGCTTGCACATCTAAACAATACTAAGAATAAAACGAATGTATCAGAAATAATATGCTTGTTAAGGTTCCAAAGCAAAGACACTGCTGAATCTAGAGTGCAAATTCTATGTAAATAAAATATAGGCTTTAAATAAATATATATGTGTGTGTGTGTGTGTGTGTGTGTAATGGTGTTCACAACATGGACATCCAAACAACAGTCTCTGGTTCTTTCTTTGAGTACAATTGCTATATACATCTCCAACATGTAACATGGCCAAATAACAATGATAAGAGACATGTATATTAGTATTACAGGGTGATTAGCAAAACAAAACTACAATCAATTAATGTCAATTAAGAGACATGAATATAACAGGGTGTTAATGAATGTGATGGGAACTTTATGAATGTAAATTTAAAAATAAGAATATAAATAAAATCTTTTAGAAAGAAAAAGGTTCCTCAATAATTTAAAACTTGCAACAGTCACCAGGTCAAAAAGACAATATTGTTTTTTTTTTTCTTTTTGAGTATCTTATTATTACTTTTACAATCAAGATAAATCCCTAACTTTTCAATTAAATTAATTGGTAGGGAAAATTGAAGTTGAATTTGAAGCGGCTTGCTAAAATTTTTGAAGCAGTATCATCGGTCAATTTTTTTTTTGATAAGTAAGCAATATCATCAGTCAATGAAGCCAGAACTTATGAAATATATTAACAACCAAGAATAAAATTAGAATCTACCGCTAACAACCAAGAATAAAAGAAGGCAAACTAAAGCAAGAAAGATAAGAAATAGAGATTTTGAAGTAAAATTGCCAAACCTGTTAAAATTCCAAAGCCGACTGCAAGGAAGACTTTAGATTACCATTTTTTCTCTTATAACAAAGAAATTGAATGACTTTGACAAGAAAAAACAAACTGTTCAGTACATCCAACAATTTTTTTTCATTCTTTAATAATAAAAGTTTGGGTTTTAATTAATAGATTATTTATTAAAGACATTTATTAATTTAATGACAAACACTAAGAAAAAAACCGGATGTAAAGAAAAAAGAAAATACCTGAACAGCAGCAGTGGATCTACAGTTTTAGCGGGTATGTGAGAAAGAATGAGAGATGATGAGTGATATATAATTGGCGGTAATGACTGAGAAAGACACGGGGATCATGCTCATCATGGGACTTCAAAATCGGTTATGTTAGGTGTTTTTTTTTTATTCCAATTTTCCCTCCAAATACAAACAATGCTGGCCGATTTTCCCTCCAAATAAAAATAATCCTTTCTCTCAAACATTTCTAAACTGCAGTCAAAACCGAAAAAAAAAAAAAAAAAAAAAAAAAGACAGAAGCACATACAAAAAAATAATTTTGATTTCCCTCCAAATATAATTTTTGGCCTATCCCTAACCCATTTTCCCTCCAAATACAAACAATCATTTCTCTCAAGTATTTCTAAACTGCAGTCAAAAGCAAAAAACAAATAAATAAATAAAAATAAAAAAGACAGGATCCATCTGGGATGCATTGAGGAGGAAGATGAGATAGATTATGTGCAAATCCGCCCCATTTTTGTGCAAATCCGCCTCTTGCCCTTGTTGTTTGCATGGCTCTAATTGGTAAAAATAAAAAGA
This sequence comes from Quercus variabilis, assembly GCA_030445155.1. Taxonomy (NCBI): domain Eukaryota; kingdom Viridiplantae; phylum Streptophyta; class Magnoliopsida; order Fagales; family Fagaceae; genus Quercus; species Quercus variabilis. The sequence continues at coordinate 9,214,297 of CP129449.1, forward strand.
AGATAAAAAGAGAAGAGTTTTACAGACTTGAGCAGCAAAATGAAGAAGAAGATAGGTACAGAATATAAACTATAATGCTTGAATCTTGGGATTTACAGACTTGGGGAGCAAAGATGAGACGTGAGAACTTAAAAAATTCCTTAAGAATATAAACTATTAATGCTTCCCAATAGTATTATACTAGCCTATAGCTCCTATTTATTTACTTATTTATTTATTTTTGGTTAAAGCCTATAGCTACTATTGTAGCTTATATAGCCATTATTTCTTTTCTTTTATATAAAATGTCAGAACTGAAAATTGGTTGCAATGACCAAGGTGGACTTTATATAATACAGCCTATATAGCCTATAGCAACTATAAACTAAGATCGGACGTCTCAAACCCATTGAATGCACTGAGCCACTGACCAAGGTGGACTTTTGATAGCAAGGGACTCAGATTTTTTGATTTAACATTGGAAGAAAGGATTGAATAAGTAAAAATTGGGAAGCTATAATTAACGTGTCTGAGTGGAGAACTTAAAAAGCTGGGTTGGGAGTTGTGAAAAAACAGTAAAAGTAGGCCCTTAATTTTTTTTGGGTTTTATCACTTTTTTTTACTAATTAGTTTTTTTAAAATATATTTAATACCATTGTTAACCAAGGCAAATAATATAAAAAATAAAAAATTATAATTAAATATTATTACTATAATATTTTTACAATAAATTTTAAATAATAAATTATTATTAATAAATATTAATGAGTAAAAAATTACTTTTTTGTAATAATTCAAATTAAAGCTAGTATTAATTTTTTACATAATTTGTGGGTTCATTTATCATTTCTTTTTAATGTTGTATTGTCTTATTACTGTTCACTTATAGACTTTCTAATCCAACGTGACATTGTTTTTGTGCTTTTTTACATGCTTCACCTTTCTTTACTTCTACAAGTTCCAACTACAGCCTCTTATTAATTTATTTTGAATAAAATAATTTTATATTTTGCTTTATTGTTTTGTGTGTATACATCTAAGAAAAATACAAACTTCACATCTTTTCTAGATAAATACAAACTTCACATCTTTTCTTTTTATTACTTCAAAAAAAAAAATTCAAATACGGTACACCAAAGAACTAACCACTATTCTATTGCCCATCATATTTGATTTATATGGAAACTAAATTAATTTATTCTAAATCTATAATGTATTTCAAGTTTTCAAAGACAATAAAAACACACTATTTTTTTTTTTATGAGAAGTGCCACGTATAGAAACTAAATTAATCTATTCTAAACCTAGTGTGTATTTCAAGTTTTCAAAGACAATAAAAAAAAAAACACATTTTTTTATGAGAAGTGCTATATTCACCATTTTTTCACAACAAATTATAGATGGTTAGTTGTTATTGGTTCAAATTTGAACCTAACACTAACATTATTTTTTTTGCCTAACAATAACAACCAGTAATAACCTAACACTTAGAATTTGCTGTAAAAATGTTGGTAAAATTTGAGAACAATTGGATGATTAGATTAAGAGAGCATTGCCAAAAAGGTACACAGCACACGTCCATCATGCGCCATCTTTGGATTTGAAATCTAACCGTTGGATTCAAAGAGTGAAATGAAATGTTAATTCTAGTAAATTATGGTCACAATCAAACTGTTGGATTTAAAGAAAGGCGTGGTCAAAGTTTAGTTAAAATTGGTCAAACTCGGTCAAACTTAATAGATGGTCCCGAGACCACTAGACTTTATAAAATTCATATTCGAATCTTGATCATTGGGATTGAAGAGTATGGTAACATATTGGTGTTGGTGAAATTTGAGAACAATTGGATGATTAGATTGGGAGAACATAGCTATAAAGGTACATAACATATGTTCATCACACACCATCCTTAGATTTGAAATCTAACCGTTGGATTCGAAGAGTGTAATGAAAGGGTAATTCTAGTAAATTATGGTCACAATCAAACGGCTGGATTTAGAGAACTGTGCGGTCAAAATTTAGTTAAAGTTGGTCAAACTCGATCAAACTTAATAGATGGTCCTGAGACCACTAGACTTTGTGAAATTCATATTTAGATCTTGATCATTGGGATTGAAGAGTATGGTGACATATTGGTGTTGGTGAAATTTGAGAACAATTGGATGATTAGATTGAGAGAACATAGTACATAACATATGTCCATTATGCGCCATTCTTAGATTTGAAATTTAACCGTTGGATTCAAAGAGTGTAATGAAAGGATAATTCTAGTAAATTATGGTCACAATCAAACGGCTGGATTTAGAAAAATGCACGGTCAAAGTTTAGTAAAGTTGGTTAAACCCGGTCAAACTTAATATATGGTCCCAAGACCACTAGACTTTGTTAAATTCATATTTGAATCTTGATCGTTGGGATTGAAGAGTATAGTGACATATTGGTGTTGGTGAAATTTGAGAACAATTGGATGATTAGATTGAGAGAACATAGTCATAAAGGTACATAACATATGTTCATCACACGCCATCCTTAAATTTGAAATCTAACCGTTAGATTCGAAAAGTGTAATAAAAGGATAATTCTAGTAAATTATGGTCACAATCAAATGGTTGGATTTAGAGAAAGGTGCGGTCAAAGTTTAGTTAAAGTTGGTCAAACCCAGTCAAACTTAATAGATGGCCTCGAGACCACTAGACTTTGTGAAATTCATATTCGAATCTTGATCATTGGGATTGAAAAGTATGGTGACATATTGGTGTTCATGAAATTTGAGAACAATTGGATGATTAGATTGAGAGAACATAGCCATAAATGTACATAACATATGTCCATCACACGCCATCCTTAGATTTGAAATCTAACCGTTGGATTCAAAAAGTGTAATGAAAGGATAATTCTAGTAAATTATGGTCACAATGAAACGACTCGATTTAGAGAAAGGTGCGGTCAAAGTTTAGTTAAAATTGGTCAAACCTGGTCAAACTTAATAGATGGTCCTGAGACCACTAGAATTTGTGAAATTCATATTCGAATCTTGATCATTGGGATTGAAGGGTATGGTAACATATTGGTGCTGGTGAAATTTGAGAACAATTGGATGATTAGATTGAGAGAACATAGCCATAAAGGTACATAACATATGTCCATCTCGCATCCTTAGATTTGAAATCTAACCGTTGGATTCGAAAAGTGTAATGAAAGGGTAATTCTAGTAAATTATGGTCACAATCAAACGGCTGGATTTAGAGAACTGTGCGGTCAAAATTTAGTTAAAGTTGGTCAAACTCGATCAAACTTAATAGATGGTCCTGAGACCACTAGACTTTGTGAAATTCATATTTAGATCTTGATCATTGGGATTGAAGAGTATGGTGACATATTGGTGTTAGTGAAATTTGAGAACAATTGGATGATTAGATTGAGAGAACATAGTACATAACATATGTCCATTATGCGCCATCCTTAGATTTGAAATCTAACCGTTGGATTCAAAGAGTGTAATGAAAGGATAATTCTAGTAAATTATGGCCACAATCAAATGGTTGGATTTAGAAAAATGCACGGTCAAAGTTTAGTAAAGTTGGTCAAACCCGGTCAAACTTAATAGATGATCCCAAGACCACTAGACTTTGTTAAATTCATATTTGAATCTTGATCGTTGGGATTGAAGAGTATAGTGACATATTGGTGTTAGTGAAATTTGAGAACAATTGGATGATTAGATTGAGAGAACATAGTCATAAAGGTACATAACATATGTTCATCACACGCCATCCTTAAATTTGAAATCTAACCGTTGGATTTGAAAAGTGTAATAAAAGGATAATTCTAGTAAATTATGGTCACAATCAAATGGTTGGATTTAGAGAAATGTGCGGTCAAAGTTTAGTTAAAGTTGGTCAAACTCGGTCAAACTTAATAGATGGCCTCGAGACCACTAGACTTTGTGAAATTCATATTCGAATCTTGATCATTGGGATTGAAAAGTATGGTGACATATTGGTGTTCGTGAAATTTGAGAACAATTGGATGATTAGATTGAGAGGACATAGCCATAAATGTACATAACATATGTCCATCACACGCCATTCTTAGATTTGAAATCTAACCATTGGATTCTAAAAGTGTAATGAAAGGATAATTTTAGTAAATTATGATCACAATCAAATGGCTGGATTTAGAGAAATGCACGATCAAAGTTTAGTTAAAGTTAGTCAAACCCGATCAGACTTAATAAAAAGTCCCGAGACCATTAGACTTTGTGAAATTCATATTTGAATCTTGATCATTGGGATTGAAAAGTATGGTGACATATTGGTGTTGGTGAAATTTGAGAACAATTGGATGATTAGATTGACAGAACATAGCCATAAAGGTATATAGCATATGTCCATCATGTGTCATCCTTAGATTTGAAATCTAACCGTTGGATTTGAAGAGTGTAATGAAATGTTAATTCTAGTAAATTATGGTCACAATCACACTGTTAGATTTAGAGAAAAGTTCAGTCAAAGCTTAGTTAAACTTAGTCAATCACAGTCAAACTTAATAGATGGTCTTAAGACCACTAGACTTTGTGAAATTAGGCTCAGTGGGAAGGTTTTCAGTGGATTATTGGGTATTGGAGTTGTTGTTAGAAAATGTTAATAAAGAAATAATTTTGAAAGATGATGAACATCATGTTAACATTAACCTAGATAAAGTTGATTAGGCAAAATGATGAAAATTTTTATTTTTTTCGCTCATATATCATATATTATCACTTTTGATTTTAATTAATTTGAATATGTATGTTATAAATATATTTTAATTTGATTTATTTACTTACTTTTGGTAAATATTATTACATAATTGATTATTGAATTGGTTATTAGTTGAATATATTATGAATTTATAATGAATATACCTTTCATATATTTATAATGAATTTATTAGTTTGGTAAATATTGACTAATACCTTTCTTATGACACATGATACAGAAAAATAAAAAATTGATTCATGATGCAATTCACATTTTGATAACTATGAGAATTAGTCAATATTTTGAGTGGAATCAGAACTTTCTCAATTTTTATTATTTTATCGATTTCAAGTTTCAAATGGGTAACATTATGATTTGAGAGTATTTTGAAGCAACAAGCCCTTCGTTGTCTCATTTTTTCTTTTTCTTTTTTCTTATAACTGATTTGAAAGTTTTAAGTTTACTTTGGAGGTTTCAAGTTTCTTTTGGTCATTATATAAGTTTAAGGGTATTTTGGTCATTTTGACGAGGTTAATGGTATTTTAATCATTTCAAATATTTTAAAGGAATTTATGTCATTTTAAATATTTTAAGAGGCATTTGGAGGATTTGATAAAAAAAAAAAATCATATTATATCAAAATTGTTTTAGCCACATATTAGTGACCACAATCTTTGTCTTCATTAAAAGATCCCTTATAGCGACGACCTAATTCATTGCTAATATATAATATGCTTCCCTCCAATAATTCCCACCATTTTTTGAGAGTGAAAATTTTACCTTCCATTATATTTAGGTAAATATATTTGCGACGACATGTTGTGTCATCATTAATAGTCTTCTAATAGCGACCACTAATGTGTTATCACTGATAAATAAAGCATATATATAATATACTTAGTATATATTTTTGGCCACATATCTGTGACGAAACATAAGGCTGTCACTAAAGATGATTATTAGCGACGATAAATGTCGTCGTTAAAATAAACCTTATTTTAGCGATGTAAATGTCGTCGCAACAAAATTTATTGTCGTTGCTAAAAGTTTCCCTCCATTTTTCACAAGTAAATAAAATTCCCTCCATGGCGTTAGCGACGACTTATTAGCGACTACCTTAGTGTTGTCGCTACAATACACTTATTAGTGATGACCATTTATTATCGTCGCTAATATTTGCCTAATAGTGACGACTTTTTGGTCGTCGCTAAAACATTGGTCGCAAAAGACCAAAATTCTTGTAGTGTAAATTAATGCTAAGTATCTGAAAAAGGCAACAAGTCAACAAGTCACTGAATTTGGACAACTGCATATAGCCTTTATTACATAAAAATTGTGCTGCACTGAGGAATAAGGATAATAATGCAAAAATATTGATCAACAAGTCACCGAAAAATAAAATAAAAAATAAAAAAGCCAGCAAGTAAAAGTCTTGAAGAACCACTCTGGAAAGAAAATTTGCTTTTATGGAAGACTTTCTGCAAAATCGAATAATTTGTGGGCAAAAAGAGAATCAGCTATTATATTAAGAAAGTTTCAATATCATTTTAACGAGAAATAAATAAAAAATAATAAAATAATAAAAACTGTAAAAAGAGTTAGTTTTTTTTTTTTCTTTTTCTTTTTCTTTTCTAATAAAAAATTTCTTAAAATAGTTCCTCAATTTAAAGCATCCATTAACTTTCTCTTATAATATTATATCATTGGGTAGTACCTAAAAGTTTAAGCCCCCAATTACCTGAAAATGGCGGTACCCACAAGAAAATAATGTGCAAAACAAAGCCAACAAATCAAGAATATGACACAAAATGAAAAATCATTACATGATTACGTGTAGGACGGTATGTAAGATTAATTATCTTAAAAAAATTTCATGTGCTTTGCATTTGGTAGGTTGTCTTTCACATTGTGAAAGAAAACTAATAACGTGGAGATGGAGACTGGAGTTCCAAAGGAAGAAAGAGTTGCTTGTTGACTCCCCATCCTTTCAACATTTGCAACTACAAGATAGATTTCTTTTGCTTTTTAGGTTATAGACTTTTTAACGCTTTTTAGCATAGTGTATGTTGTTTTCTATGCAGGAAAATGCTATATGCTATCTATTTATAATATTTTTACAATACTTTCACAATAAATTTTAGATGATAAGTTTTAATTGGCTGTTGTTAGTGAGAAAAAAATCATTTTAATGATGGATTCAAATTAAAATCAATTACAACCTCTTATAATTTATTGTAAAAGTGTTGTAAAAATATTGTGAACATAATATTTCTATTCTATACAAGGGGGCTCATATAAAATGCATCACGGTATCCAAGAAGGGTAGCATCCAATAAGAATGAGTGTGAGATAGCAAGAATCAAGTGTGAGGAAATAAGAAAACGAAAGGTAAAATAGTGAAGAGTGTGTTATAAGTATTAGGCTAAAATACAAAATATACCCTCTAAGTCTAATTGAAATTCAATTTAGACATCTAATTTTATTTTCGGTTAATTGATTTTCTAAATTTTAAATTTATTCAATTTAGACATTCCATACAATTTCCTTAACAATTTGTCATTAAAACAATATTTTTCCCACATGAAAAAATCTATAAAATTATATATATATATATATAGAGAGAGAGAGAGAGAGAGAGAGAGAGACTTTTTATGTGAGAATTTGTTTATTCAAACTTAGTTTGAAAGAATCTCAATATAATCTTAGTTTGACAAAATTGCAATATAATGTTTGATTGGCATTAGATTATAAACTTAGTTTTTAACTTTTAGTTTGTATGTACGACTTTTAAAACCTTACTTTTCTGTGTATTTTCTCACTTTTTCAAATATACTTTAACAACTTTCAGCAAAATTTTTAACAAAAAACTAAATAAGATATCTTCAAAACAACACAAATGCTCATGGGAAAAAGCCCTTCTTCACATAATTATCAAAAACTTTGCTGAAAAATAGAGATATGAGAGTGCCATTGCAAAACACGTCACAGGCAACAAGAAAACAAAAGTAATCAAAGTGTCAAAGTCTTAAAAACTTTGATACAGAATAAAGGAGAATGATTTCTACGTGAAACATGATTTGGTGGCTTAAGTCAACAAGTCAAAGTATTCATAAAAGATATGATTTGTTTTCTGGAAGAATTGAAATATAGTGTTTGATTGGCATCAGGTAATAAATTTAGTTCTTTAAGTACAACTTTTAAAATCTCTTTTTTTTTTTTCTTGTATTTTCTCATTTTTTTTTTTAATTTTTTCAAGTTACAAGTATATTTTAACAACTTTAAGCAAAACTTTTTTAACTAAAAACTAGATAAGATATTCTCAAAACAACACAAATATTATCAAGAGCTAGTAGTCTCCCTCATCAAAAAAAAAAAAAGAAAAAGAAAAAAGGAGCTAGTAGTCTCCAATTGCACCACCACTACCTGAAAGTAGAGTTGATGAATTTTGTCTTCTTTAATAAACATGTTAGGCTAGTGTTGACTCATATAGTCGAATACTCATGAGTTAACATGAGTCTGACATGCGAACACGAATGACCAACCCTACGTGAAAGAGGCAATAAGTCAACAAGCCAAACTTTGAAAAATCATTACATGGTTACGTGTAAGACGGTATGTAAGATTAATTATCTTAAAAAAATTTCATGCGCTTTGCATTTGGTAGGTTGTCTTTCACATAGTGAAAGAAAACTAATAACGTGGAGATGGAGATTGGAGTTTCAAAGGAAGAAGAATTGCTTTTGTTGACTCCTCATCCTTTCAACATTTGCAACTATAAGGTAGCTTTCTTTTGATTTTTAGGTTATAGACTTTTTAATGCTTTTTCGCGTAGTGTATATTGTTTTCTATATAGAGAAATGATATATGCTATTGGACAAGGTACAATATCTTAGGTACTATTTTTTAGGTTTTTTTCTTAAGATTTAGTTATATGGCTACTTAATTAAAAAATACACTTCTATCTCATGTGAAAAAATCCACATGGCAGGATTTTAAGAGAGGAACCTAAGGAACAACACCTAAGTACTGTACCTAAGTCTTGCTCATATGCTATATATTCAAAGTATTTTTACAATACTTTTACAATAAATTTTAAATGACAAGTTTTAATTGGCTGTTGCTAGTTAGTAAAAGGTGAAATAGTGAACATAACATTTCTATTCTATACAAGAGGGTTCATATGAAATGCATTGTAGTATCCAAGAAGGGTAGCATCCAAAGAGAATAAGTGTGAGATAGCAAGAATCAAGTGTGAGGAACTAAGAAAACAAAAGGTGAAATAGTGAAAAGTGTGTTATAAGTATTAGGCTAAAATATAAAATATACCCTCTAAGTTTGACTAAAATTCAATTATGCCTTCTAATTTTATTTTTATTTAATTGGGTTCTCTAAATTTCAAATTTATTCAATTTATTTCATCCAATTTCCTTAAAATTTTTTCATTAAAACAATATTTTTCCTACATGAAAAAAATCTATAAAATTATATATATATATATATAGATATATTGAAATAGGTTCAAGTTACACCTGGTGTAACTTCACAAGAGTTACACATTTTTTAGACCATTAATTTGTATTAGATCTAAGGGTGAAGAAAACACTTATAATCATGTATTTATTGTTCCCGAGAAATTAGTAACTAAGGCATTAATTTTTCTTATTAAAAATAGAAAAATAAAAAACATCATTAACTCTCTGCTCTCCATCATCTTCATCTTCTCTCCCTCTCTCACATGGCCTTATGAGATCCATGCAATCTCCACATATTTGCTCCATTTACAGTGTGAACAAGCCATGTCTTCCCTTGATCTAAGCAAATATAAAATATTCAAGGCGGCTCCGAGAGAATGGAGAAATTTTGACAAAGCTTTATATGTTTGATGTACTAAATATCAATTTGTGCCAAGATTTGACATCTTAAGCCAAGGATAACTCGGAAGCATTTCATACTTGCACGTTGCTTGATAGTTAGCTATGTTGTTTTTTTGTCTTTGAATATTGGAGATTTTTTTTTTTTTTTGGGGGGGGAGGGGGGGGGGGGGCTTTGGAAATTCAAGTCTATCTGTCCAGAGAAAAAAAATCTGCAACTTAAAAACGTTGAGAATAGGCATTGTGCAAGGTTAGGGATGATTTAATTATGAGAGAGAAAAAAAAGTAGAAATAATATAATATATTATTCTCTCAAATTAATTAGGTTAGCTAATATGGAAAGCAATAAATTTTAATGATTACATTGATTATAGTGATTTTCTAACCATTAGATTTCTTAGAAATCTACGGTTTAAAAAAAGTAGAACTTTTCAAGAGTTACATCAGATGTAACTTGAACCTATCTCATATATATTATAGACATTTTGTGGGAGAATTTTTTTTTCATTAGTTAATTGCCTTAATGGAAATTTTTTAACATAATTAGACAAAAGGCATGAATTGAATAAATTTGAAACATAGAAAACTCAATTAAACCAAAGTAAAGTTAGAGGAGTTAAATAAATTTTTGTCAAATTTAGAGAATGCGTTTTACATTTTAGCCTAAAGATTAATAAAGCTTCTTTTCTTTTAACTGATAACCCTTTGAATATTGTACTTGAGTGTGACTAGATTTATTTCATAGTATGTGATACTTTTATTTTCGGTGTTAAATTTATTAAATTAGAAAAACTTTGGCACCGAAAAAATCTCAACACAATAAACCTTCTTAAATGGTCTTCAAATTTGGCTGATGAGTATATCTCAATTGCTGGAAATTAGGAAATCATGAGTACAAAAATCACTACATTACTCTTTCTAATGAGAAATGAGTATCCAATGCCTAAATTACTATATCCACTAGTAGAATATTGGTTAGAGGTATCGATCTTGAAATAGAATCAGCGAGCAATCATGTCATTTAATGCTGAATTTAACTGAAAATTTACTTTTGTGCAACCAAATTTTGCATAAACAAGTATTTCCTAGATTAGATTTTACTTTTTTACAATACAATAAAAACGACAAAAAGGATCAAAGTACAGAAGATTAGACCAAAGCCATATCCAATACAACATGCTCATGGGAAAAAGCCCTTGTTCAAACAATTATCAAAAACTTTGCAGAAAAACAGAGATACGAGAGTACCATATTACAAAACACGTCACAAACAACAAAAAAACAAAAGCAATCAAAGTCTTAAAGTCTTAAAAACTTTAAACAGAATAGAGAACAATCATTTCGCAGCTACGTGAAACACGATTTGGTGGCTTAAGTCAACAAGTCAAAGTATTCATAAAAGACATGATTTATTTTTTGGAAGAATCGCTATATAGTGTTTCATTGGCATCAACTTATAAACTTAGCTTTTAATTTTTAGTTTATATAATCTTATTTTTTTATTTTTTGTTTTTATGTACAACTTTTAAAACTTTATTTTTTCTTGTATTTTCTCACCTTTTCAAATTATTTCTAGTTACAAGTATATTTTAACAACTTTCAGTAAAAAAATTTCAACAAAAAACTAGATAAGATATTCTCAAAACAATACAAATATTATCAAGAGCTAAGAGTCTCCGATTGCATCACCACTACTTGAAAGTAGGGTTGAGGAATCTTACCCCATTTAATAAACATGTTAAGTTAGTGTTGACCTATATAGTCAGATACTCATGAGTTGACATGACACAAACCCGACACGCGAACCCAAATTGTCACCTCTACCTGAAGAGGCAACAAGTCAACAAGTCCCCAAATTTGGACAACCGTATATAGCCTTTATTACAAAAAAAATTGTAGTGCACTGAGGAATAAGGATAATAATGCAAAAATATTGTGTTTGTTCTCATTCATAAATTGTAATTCTAATTCCGCGTATATATAGGGTTGATATTGTAGCCGTTATGCTCATAAACGTCCCAAATTTCCATAATTATAGGGGATTATTCTTCTAAATATAACAGTCATTGGCTTAATGAGAGTTATGGCCATTAAGTATGGTCATCATCTAAGGCTCTTAATCACTTTTTTGGGGTTGTTGGGTGGGCTATAAATTTCTCTTTTTAAAATTTGGAGTGTTCAGACGGGATCAACATCAGCAACGAGAACATGTGGTAGGAGAGAGAGGGAAAGAGAGAGTAACCGACTAAAAGTTTAGTACACAACTTAAATCAGTAGATATACTGCGAATACCATATTTGTCATCCCAGCACGTTATGGTATTATACTACTGATTCTGTATAAATTAATGCTAAGTACCTGAAATAGGCAACAAGTCAACGAGTCACCGAATTTGGACAACTGCATATAGCCTTTATTACATAAAAATTGTGGTGCACTAAGGAATAAGGATAATAATGCAAAAATATTGATCAACAAGTCACTGAAAAATAAAATAAAAAATAAAAAAAGCCAGCAAGTAAAAAGTCTTGAAGAACCACTCTGGAAAGACAATTTGCTTTTATGGAAAACTTTATGCAAAATTGAACAATTTGTGGGCACGAAGAGAATCAGCTATTATATTAAGAAAGTTTTAATATTACTTTAATGAAAAATATAAAAAAAATTGTAAAAAATGTTAGTTACCTTTTTTCTTTTTTTCTCATAAAAAGCTTTTAAAAAAAATCTCCTAAACCATCATATTTAGAGCATCTGTAGTGATCTATTAACTTTCTCTTATAATATTATATCATTGGATAGTACCTAAAAGTTTAAGTGGCCAGCTACCTAAAAATGGCGGTACCCAAAGGAAAATAATGCCCAAAACAAAGTCAACAAATCAAGAATATGATACAAAATGGAAAACATTACACTGCTACGTGTAAGACGGTCTGTAAGATTAATCACCCACTCAATTGTGATTAATCTTAAATTTTGGTAGGTTGTCTTTCACATTGTGAAAGAAAACTAATAACGTGTAGATGGAGACTAGAGTTCCAAAGGAAGAAGAGCTGCTTTTGTTGACTCCTCTTCCTTTCAACACTTGCAAACTATAAGACAGCTTTCTTTTGCTTTTTAGGTTATAGAATTTTTAATGCTTTTTAGCGTAGTGTATGTTGCTTTCTATACGAAGAAATGCTATATGCTAGATATTCATAATATTTTTACAATATTTTTATAATAAATTTTAAATGATAAGTTTTAATTGGCTGTTATTAGTGAGTAAAAAAATCATTTTAATAATGGATTCAAATTAAAATCAATAACAACTTACTATGATTTATTGTGAAAATGTTGTAAAAATATTATAAATATAACACTTCTATTCTATACAAGGAGGTTCATATGAAATGCATCATGGTATCCAAGAAGGGTAGCATCCAATAAGAATGAGTGTGAGATAGCAAGAATCGAGTTTGAGGAAATAAGAAAACAAAAGATGAAATATTGAAAAGTGTGTTATAAGTATTACGCTAAAATACAAAATGTACCCTCTAAGTTTGACTGAAATTTAATTTAGTTTTCTAATTTTATATTTATTTAATTGAGTTCTCTGAATTTTGAATTCATTCAATTTAGACATTTCATCCAATTTCCTTAAAAATTTGTCATTAAAACAATAATTTTCCCACATGAAAAAAATCTATAAAATTATATGTGTGTGTGTATTTTATATACTTATTGTGTGAGAGTTTGTTTTTCAAAATATCTTTTTTCATTAGTTAATTGCCTTAATGGCAATTTTTTAACATAATTGGAAAAAAGGCATGAATTGAATAAATTTAAAATATAGAAAACTCAATTAAATCAAAGTAAAGTTTGAGGACTTGAATGAATTTCTGTCAAATTTAGAGAATGAATAACCCTTTGAATATTGTACTTGAGTGTGACTAAATTTATTTCAAAGTATGTGATACTTTTATTTTCAGTGTTAGATTTATTAAATTGGAAAAAATTTGGAACCGAAAAAATCTCAACACAATAAACCTTCATAAATGGTCTCCAAATTTGGCTGATGAGCATATCTCAGTTGCTGGAAATTAGGAAATCATGAGTACAAAAATTACTAAATTACTCTCTCTAATGAGGAACGAGTATCCAATGCCTAAATTACTATTTATATCCACTAGTAGAATATTGGGTAGAGGTATATATCAACCTTGAAATAGAATCAGCCAGCAATCATATCATTGAATGCTGAATTTAAATAAAAATTTACTTTTGTGCAAACAAAAGCATAAACAGTATTTCAAAAAAAAAAAAAAAAGCATAAACAGTATTTCATAGATTAGATTTTACTTGTGTACAATACAATAAAAACCAAAAAAAAAGGTTCAAAGTGCGGAAGATTAGAACACAGCAATATACAATTCAACATGCTCGTGGGAAAAGGCCCATCTTCAAACAATTATCAAAAACTTTGCAGAAAAACGGAGATACGAAAGTGCCATTGCAAAACACATCACAGTCAACAAAAAAGCAAAAGTAATCAAAGTGTCAAACTCTTAAAAACTTTGATACAGGATAAAGAACAATCATTTCACAACTACATGAAACACGATTTGGTGGCTTAAGTCAACAAGTCAAAGTATTCATACAAAATATGATTTGGTTTTTTGGAAGAATCGCTATATACTGTTTGATTGGCATCAGTTTATAAATTTAGTTTTTAACTTTTAATTTTTATCTACAAGTACAACTTTTAAAACTTTACTTTTTCAATTTTTTTCAAATTACAAAAATACTTTAATAATTTTCAGCAAAAAATTTAAAAAATAAATAAATAAAAGATATTCTCAAAACAATACAAATATTATCAGTAGCCAGTGGTCTCCGATTGCAGCACCATTACTCACACTCAGCTTTTCCTCTTCCAAACTTTCCTTTTGAAGCCGAATCCCTTCCTTCGTTATTGCTTTGTCATGGGTACCCCTTTTGTTGCTCATGTGCTTTTTTTACTATGCTTCTTTGCTACAACCTTCAGCTTCTTTTTCAAAGCAGAGTCATACGTCACTTGCAATGAAAAAGACAAACAAGCACTTCTAAACTTCAAAGAAGGTCTCAGTGATCCTTCGAAACTGCTCTCATCCTGGTCTGACCAAGAAGATTGCTCTAGATGGGACGGAGTTGTCTATGACAACAAAACTGGCCGAGTCACTGAGCTCCACCTCGGCGCCGCTTTGTTCAATTATTCGTACTTTGGCGGTGAGATTAGAGGTTCGTTGCTCCAATTAGAACATTTGAATTACTTGGATTTGAGTATGAATGACTTTAATTGTACTCCTATCCCAACTTTTCTTGGTTCAATGGCTAGTCTGACACATCTTGACCTGAGTTGGGCTAACTTCTCTGGACACATTCCTCATCAGCTTGGGAACCTTTCAAACCTTCGTTATCTGGATCTTGGAGGTAATAATTATCTATATGCAGATAACTTTCATTGGATGTCTAATCTCTCTTCCATTCAATACCTTGACTTCAGCGTTTCCGAACTTCTAATAGAAGTTGGTTGGCATCAAATAATGATTATGTTCCCATCTCTTTCGACGCTAATCGCGAAAGATTGTGAACTTGGTAATCTGAATCCATCTCTTGGATTTGTCAATTTCACATCTCTTCGACACCTTGATCTTTCCTTTAATCAACTTGATAATCTGAATCCAACTCTTGGATTTGTCAATTTCCCGTCTCTTCGACACCTTGATCTTTCTTATAATCCACTTGATAATCCGAATCCATCTCTTGGATTTGTCAATTTCACATCTCTTCAATACCTTGACTTGAGCTATTCCAAACTTCTAAAAGAAGTTGATTGGCTTCAAATGATGAGTATGTTCCCATCTCTTTCGGCGCTACACGCGTCAAATTGTGAACTTGTAAATCTGAATCCACCTCTTGGATTTGTCAATTTCACATCTCTTCAATACCTTGATCTTTCCGATAATCTTTTCAGTCATGAGATACCTAATTGGTTCTCTAATCTCACTACAAGCCTCTTGCATCTTGACTTGAGCAACAATTCTCTAAGAGGCGAAATACCACCGAGCTTTTTCAATTCACCGAAATTAGAATATTTAGACTTGAATTCCAATAAGCTAATTGGAAAAATTCCAGAGTCATTGGGCCAGCTTAAACATCTAACATATCTCGATATGAGAGTTAATTCTTTTAGTGGTCCAATTCCTTCTTCCATTGGGAATTTATCTTATTTGGAAACATTATTGCTCTCTTATAATCAGTTGAATGGTACCATTCCAAAGACTCTTGGGCTTCTCTCAAATTTACAGACTTTATATGTCACAAATAATTTCTTAATAGGGCCAATAGAAGAAGAGCATTTTACTAAACTCTCAAAACTAATGTATCTACATATCTCTCATACACCTTTGTTCTTTAACGTGAATTCCAATTGGGTTCCTCCTTTTCAACTTTCAACTATCTTTATGAGCTCTTGCAAGATAGGTCCCAACTTTCCAATGTGGCTACAAACACAAAGATCTGTTACATATTTAGACTTGTCCAAGTCAGAAATTGCAGACAAGGCTCCAGGTTGGTTCTGGAATTGGACTTCAAACATTGAAAGAATCGATCTCTCTGACAACCAAATAGAAGGATATGTATCGGACATTGTGCTGAACTCTTTTATCATAAATCTAAGATCTAATCATTTCAGAGGTCAAATGCCACGATTGTCAGCAAATGTCAAGGAGCTACATATAGCTAACAACTCATTTTCTGGGCCAATTTCCTCTTTCATGTGCCAAAAGATGAATAGAAAGAATCAATTAATGGTTTTAGATGTATCAAATAATCTCTTAACAGGTGCACTTCCTCACTGCTGGAAGTATTGGCAATCTTTGACCCATCTACACTTGGGAAGCAATGATATATCGGGTAGAATTCCGTACTCCATGAACTCTTTAGTTGCACTCCAATCACTGCATTTGCAAAATAATAGAATCTCAGGAGATATACCTTCATCATTGAAGAAGTGCTCAAAATTGAGGCTTATTGATATAGGTGAGAATCATTTGTCAGGGGCCATACCACCATGGATTGGAGAAATGACAAATCTTACAATTCTACAATTACGTTCCAACGGATTTAAGGGCCATATACCTTTACAAATATGTCAACTTTCTTCTCTTATAGTATTGGATCTTGCCAATAATAGCCTTTCAGGACACATACCAAATTGCTTGAAAAATATCAGCGCCATGACAATATCTACACCTGGATTTGAAGCTCAATATTCTTATGAATTTTTGTGCGGAGGGATTTTATGTGGTGGAATGTATCTTGAAAGTCTCAAGTTGGTTCCCAAAGGGATGGAGCTAGAATATGAAGAAAACCTTGGCTTTGTTAAGATCATAGATCTTTCAAGTAATAACTTGTCTGGATCAATCCCTTCAGAAATTTCAGTTCTTTCCGAATTGTGTTTTTTGAACTTGTCGCAAAATCAATTGATAGGAAAGATACCAGAAAAAATAGGGATCATGAAAAAGTTAGAGTCTATTGATCTCTCACAAAATCATCTATCAGGTGAAATTCCTTTAAGCTTGTCTAGTTTGACATTTCTTAGTCGCTTGAACTTGTCATACAACAACTTGTCAGGCAAAATTCCATTTGGCCCCCAGCTTCAAACTTTTGATGCACCCAGCTACATTGGCAATCCTCAACTTTGTGGTAATCCACTTCCAAAAAATTGCACAATTGGGGAAGAATCTCAAAATAGGACATCAATTGGAAAAACTGAAGAGGACTCTAATAATTCCAACTTCTACATTGGTATGGGAGTTGGATTTGCGGTTGGTTTTTGGGCAGTTTGTGGAGTTCTCTTCTTCAACAGGACCTGGAGGCATGCTTATTTCAAATTCTTCGATGACATGAAGGATTGGGTTTATGTGACTACCATGCTAAACGTGAATTGGTTGCTGGAAAAGCTAAGAAGCTGCCACCTTTAGTAAGTGAAAGTCATCATTATCTAGCTAAAAAGTATTACTTCAAACATATAATTTAATTCACAACTAAATGTTGTAGCCATTTGGATTTTGATTCACAAATACTGCATATGAACTCTATCTAAATTTGCAGCTAGCTCATTGGCTCTGAAATAATTTATTTATAAATTTTTTAGCATAAATAGTGGGAAATCTATGAATAGTGGTTTTATGTTGAGCATAAATTTTTTTTCTCATTTATATACATCATGGTTTTGCACCTCACATCACATGCTTTAAGGCTTTGATTTTATAGGGAAATTTTCAAATATAATAAATAGAAAATCAAAGTTGGGCTGGGCATAACTAGAATTCTTAGAATTTCAATATTGCACAATTTGAATTGAAGTTAAGCTTGAGGTCTAGGTGGTGATTGACTATGATGTATGATTTGTGGTCCTTGTTTATATTTCAGGGAGTGGTACAGGTTCGTGCTCTTCAAGATGAATCGTTGGCAAAGATATTGTACTAGATCCTATTTCCTGGTTTTATCATGAAATTTACATTGAATAAAATGTTGTGGACTATGAATCCTGCGCATGAAGTGTAAGAACTATTTATCTGTAGCATGGTGTTTGTATTTATAAGTTGATATTGATTTGCTTCCATAAGTTTTATCAGTAATCAATCAATTTTCTATGTTAAAATAAAATTAAAAATTAAAATAAAAAAGATCTCATTTCTCTTTCTATAACTTTTATATGATCAAGGATAAAACGCATTGATATCCCTTTGCACTCACACTGCCAAAAATATTTTATCCCCCCTTTCTTTTAATATACGTGTTGATACCTATTTTGGTGACACATTTTCTATAAGCCCAATGCAAGTTAAGAGCAATTTATTTTTAGGCTCAATTCATGTATTTTATCTCATTTTATTCTCTTTTGCATGGCCAAGATCATGCACCTTTGAGGGATTTGAGGGAGTGTGGTTTGGTTAGTATGGGTAGACTTTTTAAGACTTTTTGCATGAGTCTAGAACATAGGTTGTGCTATGCAAGCTATGACCCAGTGCTCATGGAAAAGATTACATGTCCAAAGTTTTCACCCAAATAAAGACTTGTAGTTACTGCTATATGTGTGGCTGAAACCTTCAAACGTTTCCTTTTTGAGATTTTGGACCAAGCTAGCTTTTTGGCTAACTTTGGCTACACAATGTCAAACATGACCAACTTCCCAAGAGGCAGAAAAGGGCTAGGGAAGGGCACCCAATCTTATTTGGTAAAGACTTTCCCTTAATAATGCTAAAAGCAAGCCAATCTTTTTCCAAACACAAGAAAAATGAACCAAAACAGAGCTTCCAAAGCTTGATATAAAACCCCTTCTTCAAATTCAAAGGAACTAACCACCTTTTACCTACAAAACCATAACTTAGAGTAAAAGCCCATACACCAACATCATAGGAGCCATATTCACATTCAAGTCTTTTTTATTACAAGATAGAATTCTACTCTAACAAAATCTAAGTGTATATGTGTGTGAAACTCCCTCCTAGAGACTTGAACCCCGGCCCTTGCCCCCCCCTAACCCTACAAGTACTTATACTTGTGGAGTGATCATCGCACCAAGGGTGTGCTGTATATTCACATTAAAGTCTTAAGAATGAAAATAATGGCACAAACAAGTCTTTCCTCTCTCCCTCACTACTTTTCTTAAATTCTCCTTCTTACTATATGTAAAAAAAAGTTTCAGATTTATGTGTTTCACATGTTTTACCATTTTTCTATTGTCCAGCACCTTAAACTCATTCTTGTAATGCACCAATAGTCCCTATTTAACAAATATTGGAATTGATTTCCCCAACTTATTGCATTTTCTAAGAAACCAAGGAGATTTTTGGGCTCCTTTCTTTATTTTTGGCCTATTCAAAAATCTTCCCTGACAATACAAAATAGCATAATTCATTTATTGAAACTTTTCATATTACATCAATACTATTCACGACCATCTCCCTCAGAAGGGGTCTCATCCTACCACACCATCTCTTCTCATAGTGTTCTCTAGGCAAATTTTGATGCAAAAAATAATAATTGGAATTATGACATGTCAATTTGTAAATTCCATATAGTAAAATATGTAGTAACCTTAGCATTACTCACTATATTAAGATTCCATCCTCATTGATAACAATAAGTTAGGAATAAAAATCCATTGTACCACTTTGGAGTATTTGTAATTGAAGTTGAAATTTCTCAAATTTTCATTTATATCCTTTTTTGTCTTAATGTTTAATCATTTTCAATTAAATAATAGAGTAATTTTTGAATATATAAAAAAGTGAAAAATGTTACGTCCACAAAATTTTCATAACAAATCTTAGGTGATAAGCTATTATTGGTGAGCCAAAAAGTAATTTCAAAAGTAGACCCATATTAAAATTAGTAACAACTTACAACCTAAAATTCGTTTTAAAATTATTGCGAAAATTTTGTAGATGTAGCATTACTCAACATTACATAGCCTTCTTTATAAAGAGAACTAGGGTTAAAATTTCTCTCACAAACTTGTAATAATTATAAAAATGAATTTGAGAAAGTAGTTGTATAGAAGGTTTTAAAAAGCTGGATAGATTGTTGAATCTAGAGATCTGATCATTCAATTGCCTGATCAGTTTGCTAGTAAAGAATTAGAGTGCAAGTTTAATAAAGAATTCAAATCAAATTCTAATTGCATTCAAATTTTGTGTCAAGTATCCCTCTTACTTAAAACAACTTTTTACCCATTTAAAAGTTCAAAACTACTTCTACCTAGGACTGTGCATGGATCAAGTTATATTAACTTGGAGCTCAACCCACAACTCGCCTGACCATGTCGAGTTGGGGAGGAAGTAACCAGCCACTAACTGCTAAGAAATGGACACTCAACCATCCAATATTCCAAGGGTGGCGGTTGGGGGTGTGTCAAAACTCAGAACTGGCTAAGATCTAGCCAAAACTGGCGAGGATGGGTAGTGATAGTTGTTGATCTGACCAGAACATGTGCGAAAGGCAATGACGAATTGACGATCATATATATAGTTAGAATGAAAGACAAAAGGTAACAACACTCACGTCTAGCTATATCGAGTCAACAAAGCAATAAGAGACAGCAGAATGAAAGCCCAATTAATAACCAAAAAATAGTAATAATAATTAATAAATTAATAAAGAAGTCTCCTTACATCATATTGCACAGAAAACTATTTATACAACAAATATTAGCCAAAAAAAAATGCGGCTAACATCACAAACTACAATTTGTAGTAGTTGGAAACCAAGTGAAAAAATATTACACAAATGAAAGCCTAATAAATAACAAAAGCAGCCTAATGTAGTGTAACTAGCAATAAGACTAGTGCAAATACCCGTCCTACTACAGTGAATGAAAAATTGAAAAAATAAGAGAAAAGAATTAGACCAGACTGACCAAATAATAGCCGGGGTAGAAAAAAATAAAATAAAATGATTAATATAATTACACATTATATTGTCTAGATCATTTATTTTCTTGGCTGTACCAATGGAATATATGCAAAGGTTTTGTGGCACATCAACTTTGGATGTTCCAAGAGTAGTAGCCCATGGAAGAGAAAAGATTGCTGGCAGAGAAGTACAACCACCTGATATCATTCTGAGCGTTGTAATAAGAATGTAAAGCCCGAGTTTTCGCGAATAAGAGGTGGAGGATCAATATCAGGAACTTCAATATGTTGCATTGACTTGGAAATGTCATCCACAGTAAATGGAATGCTGCGTTTTGAACACAAGCAGTTTTGATATTAGCTATACACAGAAGGCGTCAAGATGTGATACTAAAAGCATGCAGTTGGAAGTTTTTACCTAGAGTCGTCATCTAATAAGAAAGAGCTGCTGACAGCATTGTTTGAGTCCTCGGTCATCATAATTCTCATACTTGAAATAACCTGCACATAGTGAACTTTTGAGTGGAAGTTCAACAGAAATGAACCTGCGACAGCTTGATAAATCATTTATGGAAACAAATTGAATGATAACCTTACAAGGGACCGTATAAAAACAGCAATTGCAGAAATGAGTTCAAAATGTAACCACTAAAAATAGACATATTGGGTTTAATAATTTTTCTTGAGAAAAGATTATGAAATAGAAAAACTGATCAAGAGTATTCAAATTTTTTTTTTATTTGGAACTAATTCCAAACACTCTTTTATCGGCATTTTTTTAGCAAAGAGCCTATGAAGGTAAATGAAGGCTGACAACTCCTAACCAACTAAAAGTTTAGTACACAACTTACATCAGTAGATACACTGTGAGTACCATATTTGTCATCCCAGTACATTGTACTGATCCTGTATAATTGCTGTATGCTAAGCACCTGAAAGAGGATGGGACAAAAAAATTAGAAAGACAGGAGGAGGGATGGAGGGAGGAGAAGAAGGGTTAAAGACTCACTAGACATAGATCATTTGTTATTTCTTTCAAGGTCTTTTTGGGCTTCTGGTGTATGACCTGATATTGCAGGAAAAAATGAAAAGGAAAAGACTAATAAGACACATTTAATAATAGATACCTCAATAGGAATGGAAAATGAGATAAATGAATCAAACCAGGAAGCCAACTGCTTGTCGGATGTGCTTCATCTCATCCCAAGCGAAACCTACAAACTGCATGCAAATAAGGTACTAAATAAAGTCTACCAAAAGAGAGGCATGGAGAAAGAATACAAGAGATTGATCCATGGCTAGTACCTCCTCGGTCGCATCATGACACCACTGTTCCAACTCAGCCAACCCTGCCTTCAAGTATTCCCCATTGCTGAATGAGCAACATTCACGCCGCAAAAGAAGGCTGCAAAAAAGAAATTTAAATTGTCAGGGAATATACCTTAATATACTCTATAATCAAAGTAAGTTGTAGGATTCTAGAAACCTTAAGTGATACTTTTACCTGTTAAATAACTTAACGTTGATGAAAGAAAATATCTGAGCGAATAATTTGCAAACTAGGAATGGAGGGACCTGTATTGTCACAATATTGAAGAGAGTTAGCCATGTAAAGAGCAAAAAAAATGACCCCATCTCATCGTACTTGGAAGCTCCACTTACATGGTTGGCCCTCATGATCTTCAAGTAGTTATCAATGCATTTCACAATGCTTTGCCAGTGAGCAATCAGAGCTTGTTGAGCTGCAGCATTGGCTTGAGCACGTCCCTTCACTAAACTAGCTCGGGATGTCCTAGGCGCCTGTGTCACAATTGATGAAGAAAAAAAAAATTTAATTTAGAGCATGGATATAGCTGGCTCCTATAACTACTTATGCCACCAAGACCATGGGCCACCTGAAATATTTGTAAAACGGACATACACATGTACGCACACTATTTTATCCTAGTACTCATACACACTTATCAAGAAGACATGCACCATAATACAAGCAATTGTACATCAAATTATCAACCAGGAATGTGCACATGTTAGTTTTTGGTCAGACTAAATGCACAACTGTTGGGATGGCTCAGGACTCGGACATGGTTAGATTATTACCCATTTTGACTTAAGATAAGCACAGAGGAAAAATGATCAATTTGTTTATTAGAAACAAAATCCCTTAAACTAGAAAAGGGGGTAGGGCAGGCGGGGGGAAGTTGCATTAAAAGGCGGGTAAGAAGCAGAATCTATGTACAGATGCATCACTTGAAATTCACTATGTTTCATCTTTTACTCATTATGCCCGAGATTAAGGTTATAGTAGGAAAAATATTCAATGCTTTTTACATAGAAATCATAAATATGAGAAAGGTGCACTCGTCGGCAGATGCATTGTTGTCAGAAATAAAAAAAATATATTTTAAAATTATAAAATCTCCAAAAAAACTAATATATTAAAGTAAAAAGATATGGTAATAAAAAATGGGAAAAGAAGATAACATAGCAGTTACCTAGATACAAAATCCAAGCAATGAGGAGATCTCTTTTTTTAAATTATCTCTTATCATTCCATATATTTTTTCAAGGAAGGCTGTGAGTTGCTGTTTAAAAAGCAAAGCTGGATATTTGGCTTCAACTTGCCGTAGTTCATCCAGGCCACATGTTTGTGGAGATGAGAACCCAGCACTTTGTGGAGATGCTCGAAGCCCCTATAAATTGGAATTATTAATAAATAAATAAATAATCAAACTACATGATAGTACCAAAAATAAAATGTCTCTTTCTTTACTTGAGACATCCTCCAAAATAGAGAAGTTGATGCTGATCTTAGCCGTTGTGGAGTTAAGTTTGCTGCTTCAATGTGCGTTGGAGAAGTAACAGCAATGTGGATGAATTTAACAGCCAATAAGCTAATTCGTCAATGTTATCCTGGACCTTCAGTGAGTGGCATAATGACATCAAACGCAAATTAATTTATGAGTTTCTTGGCTGCTCCAGCAAAAAAAAAAATCCAGAGCTATAAAATAATTTCATTCATTGAAACAGATTCAATGCTAAATGGCCGATCTGATTGTTCTTTTGCACAAACATAAATAATATATGATGAAACCCATACAGGTACCATTCCAACTAAAACAGAAGCTAAGCCATACCTCTAGTGCCAAGCCTACTGTTTGAATGATACGGTCAAAAATATTGGTTCTTTCAACCTCAAAAGACCGCCATTGTAGAAGGCATTTGTATATTAGACAAGCAGAAACAGGTTTGCCCCCAGAAAAACCTAGATCTTGTGAAATACACTTTATTAGCAGGTCCTGGTTCTCCTGCACCCAGAAAGAATACAGCAAATGAGAAAAGACCTTAGCCAGTGTTGGTTCAGCCAAATACATAGTAAACTAAGAAGTATGGGAAGTAGAAACCCAAAATGGAATATCAAGATGTTTTTGAGGTTTAAATTTGTTTCACAAGTTTCTTACAACCACTTACCTGCTGCTTTTCATTTAGAGATTTCTGTGGCTTTTCCTCCACTTCAGTGGCTTCCCGTGAGTTAGGTACAGTGACAATTGAATCCTGAGACATTAAGAAGATGATGGGAACACATATATATTGCTTTCCTCGATTTGATATACACAAAGCAAATAAATCATCTTACCGAGGGTTTCCTTATTTCTCCATTTTGAACATTGCCATTCTCAGAGTCCTCTACAAATAATTGACAACTTAAAAAAATTTCCATGAACTTATGTGGTTCAGATAAATTAATTATTTTTCACACCAAAATACCTGAATGATTGTTGTCTTTGGTCTTGCAGATAAAACTTTCCCTTTTGGTGATATGGGTAGGGCTTGTTGTCGCATTACCTGATTCTCTGACTGTAAATTAGTGAGCTTCTCCTCAAGCCTGGATCAGAGGTAAGAAGAAAAGTTTCAAAACACTTCAATATTTTACACATCTTGACTGACTCTTATTTATCCATGCCTTCCTTTATATGTTGAAGCTTCTGATCCCACTTTAATATTAATATTCCAATAAGAAATTGAAAGCATAATGAAAACACTTCCATATTGTGCATATACATTAAGAACAAAGAACAGGAGTAATTACTAGAATATGGACAAAAGGCCTCAGAGTCTGCAGGCATTTAATGTGCAATTAGCAACAGGGTTGAGATAACTTCCAAAATTATTACAAACCTTTGCACTGAATCTTGAAGCTGATCCACTTTCTTCCCTGCATCTTCAAGCTTCCTATTCAATTCCCCATTTTTAGCTTGCTCAACAGCATAAGCCTGTTTGGTCCTTTCTGCAATCTGTGTTTCTGATTGCAACAAGGCCTGTACAAATGTCAAATTCATCATATGGCGTCCCAATAACTCAACCTGCGGTTCTGATGAATTAACAATTAATTTTCTGAAATATTAGTATCAGTTAGACTGCAGTACAAAAAGTGCCCTGTGTATAAAGTGTATAACTTACTTTTAAAGGTTTCACAAACACCACATGGCATTTTGAATTCAAAAATTCAACTTCCCAGATTATAATACCTCTCCTGAATGAAGTAACCATAACAAAGATGCAGTTTCTCTAGAGTGTGTCTTGGAACCCAACACTTTTTATGTCCTATAGAGTAGGGCTAAAGAATAATTTAAAAGAGAATGTTCAAGCAAGCAGTAATTATTATCCTACAACCAAGTATTTATACCTTCAATCTTTCAACTTCAGCTGTCAATGACTCAACCCTTTGTGTATCTTTTATTATAACAGGAGTCTCCTTGATGACAGGAGGTGCTTCTTCAATAGCTTTTCTGGCTGCCTCTCGTTCTTTAATGATCATGGAGCTTGCTTCTTCTACTTGTACTTGCATTGCATGCAATGCTTCTTGTAGCTTGGCAGTTTCGCATGCTTTTGCCTCCTCAAGATCAGTCTGTATTGACAGCAAACAAAGTAAACTCAGATCCATCCTCGACTCTGAATTAGAAGAATAAAAATATATATTTTAATAGATGGAAAAATAAGAATCCCTACCCTTAATCGCTTTTCTAATTGCAGGTGCCATGTAAGTTCTTCCACACGCTTCTCTAATTTGTCTTTTGCTTCTTTAAGTGCCCCAGTTTCCCTTGCGGCCTATATTAATTTATAGGAAATGTCAGCACTTGCTGTAATTCTTTATACATAACAACCACGTCGTAAACTTTCATCAAGTTGAACAAAAATGAAAGATACAAAAA
The DNA here is from genome assembly GCA_030445155.1 of Quercus variabilis. NCBI lineage: Eukaryota > Viridiplantae > Streptophyta > Magnoliopsida > Fagales > Fagaceae > Quercus > Quercus variabilis. The sequence goes on from CP129449.1 coordinate 9,240,543, forward strand.
TATTTTTAAAAGAATTTTAAACCATTTTGAGCATTCTGAGCTCTCTTCTAGCGACTCGGCATCTCCAGCCACACTGAGAAACAATAGCTGCCTTCTGAAGATTCATATAATAAGAATAAGCTTGGTGGCAGCGCCAATTTGCCTGTAAACCACAGATATATAAGAATCTAGAAGAAAATTTTGAATTTTCCATACTTCAGAAGTCAGAGAATTGGCGTTTGAAAATGCTCAAGGGAAACCAATATAACAATCTTATCTTGAGTGGTAAATTGCATTAACACCCGAATAACAATAACAATATCTATACCTAAAAGATCATATCACTGAACAATGATGATACCTGAATAATGATGGCAGCTTTAGTTGTCTTCCGTAATCTGAATTCATTGCGTGCTGTCATTGCTCTTAAGCCTGTCTGCAAAATTGATTGCCGATGAAAGTACCGTTTGGTGGGATTTCCTGGCACTGTATCGCCTGAAATTCTTCTGAATCTTCAGGGCTGCAACTTCCCGTCTCAACTGCTGATACTGTTTACGAGCCATTTTACCTAAAAAAAAAAAGCGAGAAAAGGACAGAAGAGTTCAGTCCAAGTGATTTGGTTAGTGACCAATATGATTATTTGATTGAGCTTTGAAAAACACCCAATTTTCAGAAACTGCCTTCTCAAACATTTTGCCTTTCTTTCTGATTTGGATCTTATTTATATGTAAAGAAATCACATATCTCACTATTATATCGACATGCATGACAGATTGTCAGACGTTTTCATCAGTCTCTTATAATTCCAGCAATGGCAACACTTCTCATGCCATGAGATAAAAATCTGAATTTAGCTAGCAACATTAACACATTCTTTTCAACTCTTCCTGCTTTTACCAAAATCACATATGTTGCAAATCTCATGCATTTTAATATGTTCTCAAGTTTCATACATTCTGTAATAGCAAACAAAATAAAATAAAAATTGAGCATGACATTTCCTTATTTCCTACTGACAAAGTGCAGAGATTTGAAGACAATAGAAAACAATACCTCGCCAATGGGATTGCGTCTGAATAGCAGCTTTGCGCAATGAGATGAACTCTTTACAGGCAATGTACGTACGAATTTGCCGTTGGATAGTTCTAGCAGCATTTCCAAGTACCTCAGCTCTTCTAGCATCCAACTCAGCCATCTGACCCGCTCTGAGGAAAACCTTTGCTTTGCCTATCTGCCAGTTCACATTGCAGTGAATAATTATTATATACAGGGACAAGGAAAATGCATATAATATCCTGAAAAGGAAATAGAATCAAGTCAAACAACCATAAAAGCAGCATGGTCAGGGACGAGAAGTTGAACATAAAAACTTGAATCACCTGATATCCTTTCAATCCCTTCTTATCAAGAATCATTTGGCAAGCCATTTTATCATCATAACTGAAAAGAAATGGAGAAAGCACCATTAAGTAACATTTGAGAGCTATATCAACTTAAGTGGTAAGTACTACAAAAAGCAAGTTCACAAAAGAAAAGAAAAAATCTGAAGTTCTGTGTAAAAAGATTAATTATTACATACTTTCCTTCCAGAACCTCTGGAGCCAGAACACCAAAACGATTAAGAAACTCATAAAATGTGCGTCTGGTAGGATATCCAGCACAACTTATCCTGATGGCCTCAAGAACACCTTAGATGATAAAAAAAATTCAGATCACATGAAAACAAAAGTATACAAGTTTTGATGAGGAAAAAAAAAAACAAAGGTTCATTTTGACAAAATCATACTCACACCACAGCGTAATTGTTGAATGATATTAGAATTCTCAAAAATAGCAGGTTTCAGGACATTATTTGGCTTCACACATCTGATGTAATGAGGTTCTGTGGCACTCAAGGTCTCCATCAACGATTGAAGTTGTAGCTGCCAATTACCATAATTGATTCATTAAATCATTTCTCATATTCTGTAATCAAAATTATAAGTAAATTCATATTGAACACTGGTAAAATTGTCAAACACAGAGCATATTAGTCCACAAAAAAAAAAACAATGAACCTTGTAAAATCACCATATATACCATTACTAACAGTATCAAAATATCACTGAAGAGCTATTGAAAAAAGAAAAAGCTTGACCTTTAGGTCACGTGGGAATTTTAATGGGAGGTAGAGTGGAGAAAACAGAGATCGAACTCAGGACCTCTTACTTTGATACCATGTTAAATTACCAATTGTCCCAAAAATTTAAACTATTAGAATATGGTAAATTTAATCATTTAACCACATATTTCTAACAAGGTCTTCTAAAGTAAATTGCAAGCATGTGATGGGCAAAAGAAGACCACGGTATGTCAGCCAACTTGAGGCATAAAAACATAAGACTGACCACAAAGAAATTGAGGGGATTTGGCAAGGAATATATATGGAAATTATTAAAGTGAAATGCAGATGGAATAGAGGTCAATGACATCATGGCACACAACAGTTACACAAATAATTAGGATGGTTGACAACACTCGCCTACACACCCATCATATGTTATTGTTAACCCCATCCAAACGAGAGAAGTTGAAAAGGATATGCATGCACTCACCTTGAAGTGTGCTCCAATGGAGGAAAATTTGGATGACTTTGATGATTCTTCTGGAAGTGGGGGAAATAGACCCACCACAAAAAAGCACTTTGAGGCCGTCAATAAAGCTTGATGTTCTGCCACCACATAATCTTTGTTCTTGTCCAGGAACTGATCAGCTTGATAAGTTACCTTTAAAATTAAGCAGATTTCAGAAGCTAGAGAAAATGCCCTAAACCTTCCCAAGGCAAACAGCTGATGTGACAAAACAAAATTGTTTACCTCCCCTGCATAGTGTGATATGGTAAAATTTGTGCGAGAAAGCTTTGGTTTGATAAAGTGCTGGTGATTCTTAAATGTCTGGTACAACTTCTGTGCAAATGTTTCATGTGTTGATTTAGGAAACATACTGCATTCAAGAATCAGATAAATATGAGTAGCAGAGCAGAACAAGAAACTACCACATGTAACAGAATGCAGAGACCAGCCAAATGGAAGAAATGGAATGTAAATATCAGTTAATTATGATCAAGATTGAAATCTAGAATTAAACCACATAAAGCAAGAGCAGCATATTACCAGGCCTCATCAAGTAGCGCAATAATTCCTCCAGGTTTCTGTAAAAGATCAAATTACTCATTTATTAGATAAATGAAATATGGTATAATATGGTTATGACATACTCTCAAATATCAAATGAAAACATTTTGTTTTATAATAAGTAAATACCAAATCACAACATGAATCTATTAATCTAACTACTAAAATGCAAGTCCTTTAAAACAGCCTCAAAATGAGAAACACAAAATTCTAAGTTAAAATATTGTGTAACAGCTAAAAACCTTTTCAATCAGATCAAGCACATCTTGGTTATCGACAAACTCAATGCAGCTCCAATATATCTCTCCTTTGGTAACTCTTCCTGCTCCATTTTAAACACATGCTGCAAAAGCACAATAAAAAATAACCAAAATCAGCCTGTAAGCTATCTCAATAATTAGGACCCAAAACAACTGGTATTGATTAATAACCTGACCTGATTGAAATGCTGTTGTAGTTTTTCATTTGTGAAATTGATGCAGAACTGCTCGAGACTGTTTTATAAGAAGATTTCAGCACAAAACTAATGAAATATTGTTTGTAGTTGTGCACTGTTCTTTGTCTTTCTTTTCTTTTGGTTGTTGTAGTTGTTAGGGTGGACTGTGGAGGGGAGGGGCACAATGTCATTGGAGCACAAACTTCATAACTTTTTGTAAAATTATATAAAGAAATGAAATTTATCTTGCTCCAGTGAAATCAAAAGATTGTAATAGCATACCTATTGCACTTAAAACTTTCAAAACCATAGATATCAAGGACTCCAATTATCGACTTTGAGTTTGGATCCTGTCCAATAGAAACGTTAATTTTTTCCACAAGCCTGTCAAAACAAGTGGTAAATCAATATATTATCAAACATATACAAAGATAAGAAGACTATAATACAAACCAGGGAGAAAATAAAAGGTCTAATGAGCCCCTTACCAGTCAAACAAGCAAGAATATATTGTGTTGGCTAATGCATCTGTGCTAGCAATTGCATTTTCAGGGTCAAGAGTTCTTGTAATAATTTCTTCAGGTGTCACCATTACACGTTTAATTAGAGCATCTTCCATGCTCTGGGCATCACACCTGTAAAATGATTATGACTAATGTGAACAAGTAAAAGAAACATACCTAAGAAGTTCTGCAGTCATATTAAGATGGAATCTAGACTTTTCATCCTTAATGACTGAGGAATCTATTTCCTTCCCTTTGGCAAAATTAATATTACCAAAGTGAAGAATTGCAGCTACAACCCTGAATATTGCCTCCTGAAAAGATTATACAATGATGAGAAATCTGGTTGAACCTTCATAAAGAACATGCATTGTCTAAAGTTGCAGGAAGGCAACCTGTTCTTCCTCATTAATTCCAACTATTTCCATAGTCCTTCTGGTTGCAAGATATTCATGAGCATCATTTACACCATCCAGCTTATAGTAATTTGATTGATTTAAATAATTGAAAGTTTTGCAGACTCCCTCACTTATATTTCTCAATGTCCTACAAATATTTGAAAAAAAAAAGGTAAAAATAAAAATTTTGAAATGGAACTTATACTTACAGATAACACTAACAATAGTTGAGCTTGCTTGATTTAAAAGATAAATATAGAGAAACAAATTGACGGGCAGAATAGTGTAAAATACCTCAGGTGGTGCAGCACAAAGGAGGTAAAAGCAATGGTAATTTCTTTCGGGAACAAAAATCTGGCAAACACGAGACCCTTCGAGCAGGATACGTTCTAATTGCTGCCCCAGATATCCATTCTTGTCGAATTGGATTTCAACAAATTTACCAAAACGACTACATAGTAATGTCACGATGACATGAAAGAGACATTATAATGAGAACTTCAAACAGAGATATCTCAAAATAAGCATGGTTAAGAAATATATGCAGTCTGTATAATCAGTATAAGAAGAAATGTAACTATAAAGTGAATTTCCATATGATTAATAGACACTTTGAGTTGTTGTTCCGAACTGTTTTGGCATTACCAAAGGCCTCAAGAACTGGGTTGGACTGTAATATTTAAAAAAAAAAATTAAATCAATGAGGACATAAACCTCATTTTTACTTGGTTCTTGAGATAGTATGTCAAGTATATGCTCATATAGGGAACTTTGAAATCCCGAAATAGAATGCAACTAATAATAACTTCATCATACATTCATACCTCCAGAACTTTCTGTTCAACTGTTCGTCCTTCTACTCCAGATCACCCACCTAAGTGTGCAAGATATTTCATGAGCATCTTTGTTGTCTCAGTTTTACCAGCACCACTTTCTCCACTAACCAAAATTGAATTGCTTTTTCCTTCGTTAATCATTGCCCTATTATCTTAAACAGAATGTCAAATAAGAAACTAACCCACAGGTAAACAAAAAAGCAGTGACATCCAGAAGGTGAATCTAAATTAACCTGTATGCAACATCTGCAACTACAAAGACATGAGGACTCAGCTCCCCAAGAGCAGCTCCATTGTATTGTTCCATCATGTGTGTGTCATATGGATGAGGCAATCATTGAAATGGATTAATTGCTATCAGGATATTTCCCATGTATGTCTGAGAAAGGTAATTTCAAGTATTACATCCAAAAATTATTTCTAGACAGTTGCTTCAGGATATTAACATGTCCAAGGAAAGATAAAAAGTAACATAGCTCACATAGATTTCATTAAGTTCATATCTACTGGCCAAGTTTTGCAGAACTCCAGGTTCATGCAAATAGGAAAGCTTTGTCATGTCATCTACCCCTCCAGGAGGAGCTTCAGTATCCTTTGGAAACACTTTTGATATACTTGTAATGACCTGCACCAGTCATCAACTAGATTAGAACTAGATTTACATGCAAGAGAAACACGTAAAAACTTTAGGTGCTGATTACCTAAAAGTTGCACTTTCTTTTAGGGAAATTGACTAAACTATAGATAAATTAAAGATACAAGGGAGAATTATATACTAATACGTTCAATTTCTTACTACTGAACAGAGAGCCTAGGTCTATTTGGACAAACCTAACATTAGTTCAAGAAGAGTCTTTGGTATAAACAGGAGTTCTTCTATGTTTGGCTTAGGAACAAATTTATTGTATTTATGAAAATGCTGGAGTTATTCTCATGTTTGTTGTAGAACACTCCTAGAAGCTGGGTAGCAAATGTGACTTAATAAAACAGTCTTATTAGAATAGAGATCTTCATTTAGTATTGTACAAAATGTTACATGATATGGCAAAACTTTCGACATGTTCTGTTATCAATTTTTAATTGTGTTGATACCATCACTTTAATTTACAAGACTTTGATAGGAAGATGGCAAGCTACCTAATTTAGACAAGCAAACTGCTTCCATTTTCCTTTCAGCTATAAAACAAAAATGTCATCGACTTTATCGCATATGGTTAAAATCCTTAAACTTTTGAGAGAGGTTAACACTGTAAGCCAATATGAACTGACTCTTCACATGATTGTGCAGCTCTGATCACCATATCAATAGGTTTTTCCCCCTTTAGATTGTTGTCTGCAGTGACACTCTAAATACCTTGATTCTGGATAGGAAAACAATAATCTTTCTTTCTTTGCTTAATAGTTTACACTGTGTTCACGCTTATCCTCTTGTTTCATCTATAATTAATTCTGCCGTTAATCTTAGATTAGATTATAAGGTTGAAAGCTCCCAATATACTCAACATAACTTCTGTACTAAATCATTGAAAACCACTTTGCTTGAACCTGTCTTTTCCTATATTTTTAGAAGAACTTCGAAATTCTCAAAAAAAAAAAAAAATTGTGTTTAGATGAGGAATTTTGAGGTGAAATTTTACTCAAAGTTGTAACTTGATAGTTCCCAATATTGGTTTCCTTTGCTTGTGTTAACAAGAAAGGTAATCCAAAAATCCTGCAGAATTTTGAACTTGGAATCAAGTTTCCAAATCCAAGTTCAAATTCCATAGGGAATGTCTCATTTGATGATCATATGGTATCATAATGTTGGCAGTGGTGACAATTGTGGTGGTGGTAGTGGCAATGCTGATGAGTGCGTTGTGGCAGTGGTGATGGTTGTGACACTGGCAGGTGATGGTAGTGGTACCAGCAATGGCAGTGGCAACAACTTTTATGGATTGTATTGCAATTGTATTTTAATGAGAAGGAGGGAAATCAGTTAGTGGCAGTTATTGATAGCTGTGAGTTGGTTGTGACAGTTGGCTAGTGGTTACTGTATCAATCAGTTAGAGTAGGGGATTAGGGAATTGCTAAGTGATGTATAAAAAGGGCATTACTGATCGAATGAAGAATAAGCAATAAGAATATTCTAAATTCAGTTCCAATTCTTTTCTTCCTTTTCTCTCTTTCTCTTGGAGGACCAGCTGACCTCAAATACAGCTAAATACATACATTTCTTGATTTCCACACCTAACAATTGGTATCAGAGCAGTGACTTTGCGACAATGATGGGCGAGACACGATCCACTGCCATGACCAATGAAGCTATTGCTTCTCTTCGAGCTACTTCTGATCATCTTAGTAAAGACATCCGAGAGATTCAAAATATACAAGAAATCCATACCAGAACCTTGAACGAGATGAGTCAACATCTCACAGCTATTTTGCAGAAGTTGAGTTCTGATGATGAACCTAGGGCACGATCATCTCAAGAAAATTCACCCCCAATTCGAAGTTCTTCAGCCTTGTCTCTTGTGGAACCTGTTAAGATTGATTTCCCACGCTTTTCAGGTGAAGACCCTGCTAGCTGGGTGTATAAAGCCAAGCAGTATTTTGGGAATACCCTTGACAGAACCAGAGTGGTTTTATGTTAAGCATTATTTTTTTTTCTTCTCATTTACATACATCATCCAAAAAATATGACTATAAAATCAAAGTTGAGCTGGGCTTAACAGAATTCTAAGAATTTCAGTAAGGACAATTTGATTTGAAGTTAAGCTAGGTTGTCATGCACTGTTATTGATGATTGCAGGTCTTTATCATATATTTCACAGAGTGATACAGGTTCATGTTATTCAAGAGACCAGAAAGAATTGTTGGCAAAGATAGTGTACTAGATCTTGATTTCTGGTTTGATCATGAAATGTACATTGAATAAAATGTTATGGATTATGAATCCTGCCTATGATGTGTTAGAACTATTTATCTACATAGTGTTAGTCACAGAAGACCATGAAATAATATTTCATCTCTTTAGATAACTTTGATATGATCAAGCAAGGATAAAATGCATTGACATCCTTTGAACTTTATTCCAGTTGCACAAAAACCCCTAAACTAACTTTTTCAATCCCTTTTTTCTGTATAAGAAATAGCATAATTTATTCATAGAAACTATTCTTATTACATCAGTATTCACCACCTGCCACACAAAGGCAGGGGTCTCATCCAACTACACCCTCACTCTTTCATTTTAGTTAGGCTGAAAGCATGCGCTAACACAGCAAATGTGCCTGTGACAAACGTCAACACCATCGTTCCCGTGGCAAGTATGGTTAAATTGGCGGCCATATTTGTACACAATCGACGCACTGCAAAAGTAACGCGTGTGGTGTGAATCCATATTGGCATGATTAGGTAGATGAAGAGAGCAGAAGTAGATAATACCAAGGCTATGGTATCTATAATAATGAATGCATTGAAACTATCATTTTTCGTCAGAATTGCAGATCCGGCATTTCTACCATCTTGAAAGAAACCCCCGGGCACGGTAATGCCTGCTGCAAAGGTCACGGTTGCAATGAGTGCATTCACTATCGCTGAGGTTTTGGCATATGTTTCCATCATGGAAATCATTGCCTTGAATTGACTGTCAATGATTTGTGCTTTTTCTGGGAGTCGCTGACATTTTTTAAAATTAAGCCTCTCAAAATGTCTCATAACCTTTTCAATCTGCAACATGTACAATAAGTGTTTAAGAAAGGTAAGAGCGAATATTAGGAGTGCAGGATTATAGCGGGGGAGAAACAAATGAAACTATGAATTTTGAATTCTTTTTCAATCAATGAAGTAAAACTATGAAAGGAAAATGAAAATGTTAAATATACTACGAATTTTTTTATTAATAAAAAGATACTACAAATTTGAGAAGTCGTGTTTTATGTTGGCTTAATTTAGTGAAAAAAGTTTATCTGTAATGCATTTTATTAGTGATATATTGTTTTCTGGGTTTTCATGTAATTTAGTGACAAAAGTTTATTTGTAATGCATTTTATTAGTGATATATTGTTTTCTGGGTTTGCAGATCGACATATTCCCCTGCTCTTGTGCAAAGATCAGCAGAAACCCCATTCCCATGTCTAATCATTTTAACAAATAGTACGCAAGCTACACAAAATCCTCAGAGCATAAATTTTTCTGAGGGATTTCCTCCGTATTTGAGTGTCGATAACAAAAAGTACTTGAAAGAGAGCAAAAAGAAGCCTAGTCACATCATATAACGCAAAATAAACACACACACACACACACAGATATATATATATATATATATTATACAACAAATATTAGCCAAAAAAAAATGCGGCTAACATTACAAATTACAATTTGAAGTAGTAGGCAGCTGTAAGGACAAAAATATTACGAAATGAAAGCCCAATGGATAACAAAAGAAGCCTAATGTAGTGTAACTAGTAGTGCAAATACCCATCCTACTACAGTGAAGATATAATAATAATAATTAGCCAAGAAAGACCAAACAATAGCCTGGGAAGAAAAAAAATTATTAATATAATTACACATTGAGCTGTGGGAAATGAAATATATGCAGAGGTTCTGTGGGATCATCAACCTTCAAAGAGTACTGCCAATTGAGAAGAGAAGAGATTGCTGGCAGGCAAGTATAACCACTTGATTTCATTCTGAGCGTTGTAATAAGAATAAAAAGCTTGAGTTTTTGCGAATAAGAGGTGGAGGATCAATTTCAGGAAGTTTGATTTGTTGCATTGACTTGGAAATGTCATCCATAGTGAATGGAATGCTGCATTTTGAACAAAAGCAGTGTTGGTTTTAGCCATACAGAGGAGGCATGAAGTAAAGAAGTGATACTAAAAGCATGCAGTAGTTAGAGATTTTTACCTCTAGTCATAATCCAAAAAGAAAGAACTGCTGACAGCATTGTTTGAGTCCTGGTCGTCATAAATCTCATACTTCATTAACATGCACATAGTCCAAACTTTTGAGTGAGTTTATAGAAATGAATCTGCAACAGCTTGATCAATGATTTAAGGATAGATAATTAGAATCTATAATGTCAAATAACAGAACAGGTTTAAATTCTAGAACGAATTGAATGATAAACCCTACAAGGGGATATATAAAAAGTAAAAACTGCAATCAGCCCCGCAGAAATGAATTCAGAACATAACCACTGAAAAGAGACATATTGGGTCTAATTATTTTTCTTGAGAAAAGCTGATGAGCTAGACAAATTGGTTTAGAGTCTTCAAAAAAACAAAGGGTGGAAATGGTATTCCAAAGACAATCTTTTATAAGCAATTAGTTAGCAAACAGCCCATGAGGTAAGTACCCGACTAAAAGTTTAGTATGTACACAACTTAAATCAGTAGATATACTGTGAGTACCATATTTGTCATCCCAGCACGTTGTAGTGTTTACTACTGATTCTGTATAAATGCTAAGTACCCGAAAGAGGCAACAAGTCAACAAGTCACCGAATTTGGACAACTGCATATAGCCTTTATTACATAAAAATTGTGGCGCACTCTTAGGATAATAATGCAAAAATATTGATCAACAAGTCACCGAAAAATAAAATTAAAACTAAAAAAAGCCAGCAATCAATGTCTTGAAGAACCACTTGGAAAGACAATTTGCTTTTATGGAAGACTTTTAGCAAAATCGAATAATTTGTGTGCAAAAGGAGAATCAGCTATTATATTAAGAAAGTTTTAATATCAATTTAATGAGAAATAAAAAAAGAAAAACTATAAAAAGAGTTAGTTACTTTTTTTCTTTTCTCATAAAAAACGTTTAAAAATAGTTACTAAACCAATATATTTAGAACATCTATTAACTCTCTCTTATAATATTATATCATTGGGTAGTACCTAAAAGTTTAAGCACCCAACCAGGGGCGGAGGGAGGGGGGGGCGAGGGGGGGCACCTGCCCCCCTTGAACTTTCAAATGTTTTGACCTCCCCACCCCTCTCCTACAAAAAAAAAAAAAAAAAAAGAAAAAAAAAAGAAAAGAAAAGAAAAGAAAAAAAAGCCACTTGTAGAATTTTTTTATGTGTCAAGTTTTTTTCTTGAATAGCCAACTTGAGACATACATTCACGACATACAGTCCACTGAAGAGTTTTCAGCAGTTAAAAGAATTGGATAGCTTGCTAAAAAGATGGTAAAAATAAAAAAGAATGTTTCATATCCATTGGTTTACTCATTAGTGACTTTGGCATTGATCTTACCAGTTACAATAGCTACTGTTGAAAGAACTTTTTCAGTAATGAACATAATTAAAAATCAATTACGCAATCGAATAGGAGATCAGTGATGAATGATTGCTTAGTCACATATATTGAGAAAGATATATTCAAGACTATTGAGTGTGAATAAATCATGCAGCGGTTTCAAAATATAAAAAATTGCCAAGGGCAATTGAGTAAAATAAGCTAGATGTGAAAAAATAAATTTAAGTTTACATTTTATGTTAGATTCTTTATAACAATTACGTAATCATATAGTTGTTTACTTATTTTGTTATTAATACTGATCAATTTTTTTAGATTAATTTTTTACTTCCAATCTTGTCTTTTAATCTTGCCCCCCCTGACCTAAATTCTTGACTCCGCCACTGCACCCAACTACCCGAAAATGGCAGTACCCACAGGAAAGTAGTGCGCAAAACAAAGTCAACAAATCAGGAGTTTGATACAAAATGAAAAATCATCACACGGTTTCGTGTAAGATGGTTTGGTGGCTTAAGTCAACAAGTCAAAGTATTCATAAAAGATATGACTCTTTGTGTGAATTAAGATGGAAAAGAAGGGATTGCTTTGATTAAAGCGGAAGTATTCCAAGAGAAAAAGGTGACTACTTGATTAAGGTGGAGCTATCCCGAAAGAAAAGAAGACACTCAAGGACAATTGATGGAATTTGAGTCAATGTGGAGATTGTTGGGAAATTGTCTCAAATTCCAATTGTGGCTTGGAAAGTCAATTAAGTTTCCTAGTTGAAGAAGGAATAATTAATTTGAGTTTCCTTTGTGTAGAAGGAAAAACTATTCTTTGGTGTATAAGGAAATTCTATTCATTGTTAAAGAAGTAATGCATTCCTAATACAATAGGGAGTAGGAAAAGAGTCAAATAATTAAACAATACTACAAATAATTTGATGGCTTTGACCCAAGGGTCCTCCCTATGGGGAGAGGGAAAATAAAGCATGAAACCAAGAGAGAAAAAATGGATTTTTGGTTGGGAGGAATGCAAGAGGAAGGAGAGAGTAAGGTCCTTTAAGGAGACAACCAATAGAGAGAGCTGTGCATGGAGAAGAAAATAAAAACGAGAGAGCAAAGTGTTGTTGTTGTAACACCCGCCTTACTTAACTTTAATTTAATTGCTTTTGGAGTGGAGTGGAGTTGATTAATTATTTCATTTATTTGAAAGTGATATTATTTTATATTATGATATCTACAAAGAAAATAAATAGAAGAAGATATAACGTGAAGTGTTATTTTTATGAATTATTTATATTTAACTTTTAGTCTCCTTATCAGTGAAGGAAAATGATAAGAAATTAAAACTTATTTAGATTAGGAGTTTAAGTGTTATTGGAATTATTTAGAGTTCTAGCCTATCTAAACAACCTTAATTTGAGTGTAATTGGGAACTAGTCGCTAACCCGTGCAATGCACGGAAAAGCTATTGACTCTAAAAAAAAAAAAAATGAAGAAATATTTAACTTTTATACTTTTCCATAGTTTAGAAGTGTTGTCCAACATTGAATGTTGTTGAGTTGCATGTACATAGTTACCGAAACCTACAAAGTAATTTACAGTTCTTAAATTAATAAAGCAAAACTCCTAATAGTTATATACACACACACACACTCAAAACTAATATAAACTGCAAATATATTGATAGGCCAAGAATGTACTAGCCCCTTGTGATGAATTAATCAATTAATTTAGCCAAGTTAATTAATTAATCCAATTTACATGCAATTCAGGTGGCAGTACAAAAAAATCACCAACTAATCTAACATGCAGAGGAAAATAAAGTTGACATGGTGATTTGTTTACGAATAAGGAAAACCTACATGGCAAAAACCTTACCAAGTGATTTTAAGGTCACCACTTCTGAGAATCCACTATTATCATAACAAGTGGTTACAAGTAAAGGAATCCCAGTATCTTATACCAACCTACAGTTAAACCCTTACCTCAATACCCAATTGAACTTGTTCTGTAGTGACAATCTCTCATTTTCAATGCACAGTTCCCAATACGCAACTAACCAATTTGATGCACGAATCCAAGTACGTGACTAGCCAAAAATACATGGCTCCTAGTATGTGACTAGTACAACAACTTGAGAAGGATGTTGGCAACAAAGTTCTTCAGTTCATCAACACAATGAAGATCATGAAATTCCTTGGTTACAAAACTCAACGGCATACAAACACAACGGCTCCTTGAAGAGAAAGATGAACTAGGGCAACTTAGTTTTCGGTCACAATATGCTTTGAAAAACCTTTGTGTTGAGGTGCATCATCTGTGACGGCTCTTAGAATAATCCTTATATATGTTTAGGGTTGTAAGTAAAAAAAGCCCAAACACGTATTCACGAATTGGAGTGAAATCAGAACTGAAAATCTGATTTTCATAAATCTCGACAGATAGCTTAGCTGTCGAGCAACTATTGAGCATCAAGCTTGAATAGCCTTTTAAACCTCAATAGATGTTAGCTGTCGAGCTTTAAAATCCAACACTTTTTCACTTGAATCTTGGACAGATTTGCATGATTTTTATTAATACTTGAACTTGAAACCTTATTTCTTGAAGTATTAAACATATCCTAAATTTACCCAATTACAAGTAAAGTGTATTTTGTTAGAGGATTAGCCAACTCTATAATTGACATATGTTCCTAACATAATTTACATGTCTTAACATATATAAACAAAGACCATGATATAAGGAAGACACACCAAGTTTCAAATTTGAGTAGCAATATAATTTTCTCGTAGTAATTGAAAGCTCGAAAACGTGTTGAAAAACACAAGAGCTGTTAAGACCCCCTAATTAAAATAACGGCTCGATAGATTTTACACAACTTTAATACAAAGTGCGGAATAGTGTAAAAGCGAGCGGATGAACAAGAAACTACTCTAATTCAAAATTAAAGCAATACAGCAGTAATAATGAAATTAAACAAGAGTAGGGAAGAAGGATGCAAACACAGAAATCACCGAGACGTGTTCTCGAAGAGGAAACCGAAGAACTCAGCGAAAAACCTCTCTGCCGCCCTCCAAGCGGAAATCGATCCACTAGACAATCAGTTGGGATACATGAGTAAGCAAGAGACCCTCCAAGCCTAATCTACCCGATGTACTTAAGCCCTCCAAGCTCTTACTCCAACAAGGCTTCTCAAAACCGTGTCTTGTCTTAGTTCTCCGGATCCCGCAACAAGCTCCATGTTGCATCTACCATTCCAAGTTTCTTCCAATGCTTCCCAGCAGCACCAAAATGTCACTCAACACTCTCAAAAAGGTGTGGTAAGTGTTTGGGCTTTCAATCTCTCAATGGTGTGGAAAATGGAGAGGGAAGGGTTGAGAAGATACCACAAGCAAGTGTATAGAGAAAGGTGGGGATGACAATCTCTAATTGCAAATGTGTTTGGCTAGGGTTTTCTCTCTGAAGCATACCTCAACATTTGTGGGTAATGGGAGTTTATATAGGATAGGTGCAAAATGTGTGAGTCAGTCAGTACAAGCTGGCAGAACAGCATGTCTCGCGGGTGTCTCGCGGGAAGGCCTTACCCGTGAGATACTCGCGAGAGACAGCTGTCTCCACCTGGACTGACTCTTCGCATTCCAGCATGTGCAAGGCACATGCTTCACTTCGCGGGAAGCTTAGTCGCGACATACCCGCGAGATTCCTTCAGCTTCCAATTTTGCTTGAGTCTTCACATACTCTCTATCACACACCCCTTACATTAATTCCCACAACAAATACAGGGTATAAACAATTGATATTAATTACAATAAAATTTGGCACGGAATAAAAGCCAACAAAATACATAGTTGTAAATCACAACTTTACAATCTCCCCCTTTGGCTATTCCGTGATAAAACCCTAAAACAGACTCTAGACTTAAACGTGAGTTTGGGAATACAAGCAAAACTCACTCACACCTAATTCTAGATTTTGATAAGCTCTTGAAACATATGAACAAGTAACTCCTGAAACACAATAACAAACCATTATCATTGTATGCAGAAAACTTGAAAAGCATATGGAGCATTAAGAGCAAGATCAAGCAAGATGAAATAGAGAACACTAAATCATGGCAAGATCAAACACGTAATCACTATACACAAGCAATTACTATGCTCATTCACATAAGGAATGAACATCCGGATATGCAAGATGATAAGCTCATATGAAGAGTACCATTTGCAAATCCAACACTCAACCAATGCAAAGTACTCGAAGTATTTGCATCTAGGAACAATACTACTAGGGCACAAGAGTGTTCATCACTCAACCAATGCATAGAACGTATATGCATCTAGGAACAATCCTACACGGGCACAAGAGTGTTCATCACTCAACTAATGCATAGAACGTATATGCATCTAGGAACAATCCTACACGGGCACAAGAGTGATGTGGTGAAGTAAATGTATGACATTAAACTTCAAAAGCACAAGCATAAAGGCTGCATAAGCAAAGAATTGCAAATACATGGCACAAACCATAAAAGCCTACAAAACATGCAATGAAACAAAACAACCCTTAAAGCTTACAAAAGCAACATGGGTACATGCAAAGTATGCTACAAAGCATAGAGAAAATCATAAAAGAAACATCTGAAATAATACTTAAATAAAGCATAGTATCAAAGTCTTAAACCAAAAGCAGTAAAACAGTTATAACCACTAAAAATACTGAATAAAAACCGTCTTTAAAACCAGTAACCAATGTTACTAAGTTGCTAGATTATGCTCCCCCTAACGCTGTGCAAGCTCTTCTCTAGCTCCCCCTCAGAATTTTCTCCCCCTTTTTGACCGGAATGGCCAAAGGGTCAGAACTGAGCTAACTCTGAATCCGAGTCGTGCTCCATAGATAAGTCTTGTATTTGAGAAGAGAGTGCAATGATCTGTCCTTAAAGGTATGCAAACTGATCCGCGGTGTATTGTACATGGGAGTCAAGCACCGTAGACATCTGATCTATCTTAGCAAGCAACTGATCCAGTTTGCTTAAGCCTTGTGGATGAGCCGAAGATGATGGCTGTGCAGAAGGTTCAATAGCCGAGGTGAACCTGTCAATCTCTTCCTCTGTATCTTCACCTTCATTATGCTGAACCTGTCGTGGTGGCGGTATGGTATGCACACCGGTCTTAGAACCCTTGATGTGTGCAGTGCTCCTAGTCAGTGTATGACCACCAATGGGATAGTCTCTTGGAATAACCGTGAGGCCACTGGGCAGCTTGAGCTTTGCCTTGGCAATCAGTCCCATGATCAAAGAGGGGAATGGCATCACAGTTCGTGAATTCTGCTTGGTGATGCTCTTCCTCAGGACATGCATGATATGGCCACAGATGTCAATCTCCTTATGTGTAAAGAGGTCATACAAGAATCTGGTTCTCGGAGCAGAGAGAGTGGTGAGATTGGTGACCGGATAGAGATTGTGAATCATCACATAGCTTAGTGTCCTCATTTCTGGAGAGAACTTGATGGTATTCATGGATGATTTCTTCGGTTCACCACTAAGGAGTGTAATCATGTCGTGAGTAGAACCCATTCTGTCCTCATAAGCAACAGTGATTGGCTGAGATGGAGGACGAGTTTCCAGAAAATCTTGAATGCTCTCTCTTGTAATCACAAACTCCTTGTGTCGTACCCAGCACTCAATACATTCTCCATTGACAGTGGCATTGGAGAAGAACTCTTTGATAATATCTGAATAGACCACTCCAGTTGGGTTCAGCAACTTGGTCCAAGTTCTATCTTTGAACACTTCAGGGATGAAAGTGCCCTCAAGAGTCTCTAACTGGACTACCCGTTCCATGATGATTGTCTTGTCCTTGTAGCAGTCATTGTACTTCATATCAGCTTCTATAGACCTGAAATGATCAGAATCAGTTCGGGCTCGCTTTGAAGACGATTTCTTCTTAGCAGCATACTTGGTGGGAGACATCTGCACAATTTTACAAAGCAAAGAAGGAAAAAAAATATGCACCAACATAAATCAGAAGACAAACTTCATTAGATTCAAATTAGTTCCAAACTAGACTTACACTAACTTAAAACATATCATGGTAGACACTAAATAACATGCTCAAAAACTCCAACCAATAAAGCATAACCACAATGCAACAAATTAAGAGATAATGTGTGTCTATGTGCATGTGCTGATGAGTGTGTGCGGCATGAGATGCATGAGGGTGCCTAAATGTGCCTAGTTGTGTGTCAAGAGTGTGCAACCTAAGCAAAGTGAGTGAACCACACAAGCAAAGATCAAACCAAGTGCAATTAGAATAAACAAGTGAAAGTCCATGGATTGAAATCACTTAATTCCATTTTAGCACAAAAATGTCACTCGGACATTTTGACAAACACTTAGCGTGCACAAATACAAAAAATACATGAATAATGCATGAACATGTGAAAATCTACCCTCAATACATGATAAAATGCCACAAGGAGCCAACACAGATGCAGAAACAACTAATGGGACATAGCCCAATCAAAAGAAATGAGAAAAATGCACCCAATTTTGAAAACCAACCCAAAGTTTCGAAAATCCCCAATTTTGAGAACCCTAACAAAAATTTTGCATAATCTAAGCAAAAACTTAAAAAGAAATGGTTAACAAACATACCTTGAGGAAGAAAATGCAGAAAAAATGCTTGGATTGAAGGGAAATGAATGGAATAATGATTTTGGGTTGAAAAAGGTTGAGAGAGGTTGAGCAAGGGAAGTTTGATAGTTTTGAAAAACTGTCACATCAGCTATATAAAAACTGAAAACACGCATTTTTCGCGGGTTAGAGAGGGGCGAGACAGTCACGAGAGGTGCCACTGAAGCACAAAATTTTCGCGAGAAGCATTATGTTGCGAAACAGTCGCGAGACAGTCGCGGTAGCTTTTGTCTAAAATTGGAAAAATCTAATTTTAGCCAAACAGCATTTCGCGAGAAGCTGTTGGTCGCGAGACAGTTGCGAGACAGTCGCGAAAGTTTCTGTGTGACATGATAAAAGAACAATTTCCCTCAACCCATTTTCGCGGGAAGCTCTAAGTCGCGAGCTTCTCGCGAAACTACCCCTGAACCAGTTTTTGAAGAAACACAAAAGCATGCATTTTAATTAAAAATAAATGACAAGAAAGTATAAAATCACTTTCAAAAACAAATAAAACACTCAAAAATCTTTTTGGGTTTGATCAACAAAGATTGAGCATGTGAAAACACATTTAATCAAGTACAATCACACAAATGAATAAGACATTCATTGAACATAGGCTTGTGTGTTGTGTGTGGATATCAAAAATGAGATAGTCCTTAGTCCAATGTGAAGCTTCAATGATCAATTCAATCAAGACATACACAACTAGCACTAGATTATGTGACCTATCTCAATAATAGAAACATGCATATATGACCTCTCACATGTACTTAATATCACTTCATTGAAGCTTTTCATTTGGCTCCATATTCAACATATCATTTGCAACTTTTGAGCAAAGAGAATCTCATTTAGAGAAAGATGCCTGAAATTTTTGATATTTCAATAGATGAGTTAGCCTTTTGGCTTGTTGGGCATCATACATTTTTATTTTGGTCGCTTTCCCTTTTTCCTAGTCAAATACTAGTTTGTGCAACAGGCTTTTGCAGCTCTATATCTCTTTTCATTTGGAGATTTACACTTAGAGAGCTCTTTTAAGCAAAAACAATAAAAGTGAGAAGATATATAGGCATGAGTCTATGCATGTCTCAAGATCAACAAAATCATTCACTAATCATTCATGACAAGGTTGAAGATCTATTTACAACAGTCACATAGATTTCAGAATTTCTTCCACAATGATATGAGTGCATGAGAGACAAGCTAAGCTCGTTAAATGCACAAAGCCATAAGTACAAAGGTACAAGGCAAAATATGCTTTGAGACAAAAACTCAACAAAGCGACCAAACTTTTTGGATTTTATAATTTTTATGAGTTCTTGAATTTTTGAACACACTCAAAACAGAACAGGAAAAGAGAGAACAACACATAAAGACCAACCAAAAAAAATACAAAAAAATGCAACAGCAAATGACCCTAAGCATTGAAAAAATTTATGCGTGGACATGTTACAATGCTTATGCATGAGTACCCTTCTTCACCCACACGTCACGTGTGTTTGTGGTGATATCCTTAACAGATTGGGCACGAGAATTTGGACTGTCAAACCTTCTGGTGAAACTCTCCAAGCAAGTGGTGAAGGCACCGATCATTTTCATCACGTCCATCATACCGAGATCACGATTCTGACTTCTCGGTTGTTCACCACCCCAAGACCTCATGTCATTTCTCCTTCCCCATGACCGAGGTGCACTTGAATTGTTATCTAATCTCAGCTTTTGACAATTGGGTCTAGTATGTCCATGTAGTCCGCAGTAATGGCACACATAATCCATTCTTGGACTCCGTTGTGATCTTGGGAGAGATCTTCCTCTGGTTCCATGATTAGCCACAGATTGATTTCGGGGCTTATTCACCATTCGTTGCTCAGCCACATTCTTCTTCTTTACATCCTCAACTTTCTCAATACTGGGCTCTTCTACAACCGTCTCGTTTGCCTTCACAAACTTCATTTCTTTGGTGACTTTTACTGATGAACTGCTTCCTCCTGTGTATCCCAACCCGGACTTGTTTGAAGAAGGTTTTTGTGATGAGATAACATCATCTAACTTCTGGGATGAGACTCTCTCTATCTTGGCATGAGCTTGCACTACCTCTTCCTCAAGAAACCTCACCTTCGTATAGGCTTCAGACAACTCGCCATTTAGTGTCTCAATCTCATACTTAGCCTCTTTATATCTGACCAAGAGACTTCGGTAATCTTCCTCAGCTTTCTTCATTTTCCTTACAGCTGCCTTGGCTACTCTGGTATACTCTCCCGACTTCTCAAGTAGTAAGGAGTAATTTTCTTGAAGATTAGCTGTATTCTCTTCATCTTCAGCGTCTGATTCTTCCACAATCCCAATAGACTCTGAATCAGAAAGCTCACCAAGCTCCTTCACAAGTGCGCCCAAATCATCCGATGACTCTACATGAGCAATAGTCATGAATGCGGAGTAGTTTCCCTCTCCGTCACAGCTCTCTTCCGAGTCAGAAATAGAAGAGTTTGAATCACTGAGTGTCGTGGCATAAGCTTTGCCTTTTCCCCTCAGAAAATTTGGACACTCCTTCTTTAGATGTCCATGGCCATTGCACTCATAGCATACAATTTCTAAAGAAAGTTGAAACTCCTTCCCTTCTTTCCTTGTAAACTCTTTCCTATCACCTCTTGAAGATGAGAATTTTCCTCTGTTGAATGATTTCCCACTGTTCTTCATCTTCAGAAATTTGCGGAAGTTTTTCGCAAGAAATGCTACTTCCTTCTCCACCCCATCTTCTTCGGAGGAATCATCCATCCTTTCGGTAATGGTTTTAAGAGCAAGTGATTTACTCATCTTATGGGAAGGCAGTCCCATCTGATATGTTTGGAGAGACCCAACTAATTCTTGAATTTTAATCTCATCCAAATCCTTGCTTTCCTCTATGGCTGTAACTTTTGCTCTAAAACTTTCAGGCAAGGACCTCAATACTTTTCTCACCACCTTAGCATCTTCAGTCTTCTCCCCAAGATTGAGTTTAGCAATTACAATTTCATTGAGCTTCCCATAGAATGAATCAAACGGTTCATCATCACCCATCTTGAGCTCTTCAAATTTGGTGGTAAGCATCTGAAGTTTTGTGTCCTTAACTTTCTTTGTACCCTCATACGTGGTCTCCAAAATCTCCCAAGCTTCTTTGACAACAGTCATATGAGAGATCCTGTGGAATTCATCAGGAGACATAGCACAAAAAATAGCGTTTAAAGCTTTGCTATTAGCATTGGCTGCTGCTAGAGCTGCCTTATCCCAATTAGCCTTCAGTTCCTCCGGCTTAGTCCAGCCTAGCTCAACCGCATCCCAAACGGTATCTTCTATAGAGCATAAAAATGCTCTCATTCTGACTTTCCAGAATGCGTAATTGTTCCCATCAAAAAATGGAGGAACATTGAGCGATTGAGACTGGTCCATCTCAAATAGGGTCAAGGATCACACTAAGGTATTTAAACCACAGCAAGTGTACCTGCTCTGATACCAATTGAAAGCTCGAAAACGTGTTGAAAAACACAAGAGCTGTTAAGACCCCCTAATTAAAATAACGGCTCGATAGATTTTACACAACTTTAATACAAAGTGCGGAATAGTGTAAAAGCGAGCAGATGAACAAGAAACTACTCTAATTCAAAATTAAAGCAACACAGCAGTAATAATGAAATTAAACAAGAGTAGGGAAGAAGGATGCAAACACAGAAAACACCGAGACGTGTTCTCGAAGAGGAAACCGAAGAACTCGGTGAAAAACCTCTCTGCCGCCCTCTAAGCGGAAATCGATCCACTAGACAATCAGTTGGGATACATGAGTAAGCAAGAGACCCTCCAAGCCTAATCTACCCGATGTACCTAAGCCCTCCAAGCTCTTACTCCAACAAGGCTTCTCGGAACCGTGTCTTGTCTTAGTTCTCTAGATCCCGTAACAAGCTCCATGTTGCATCTGCCATTCCAAGCTTCTTCCAATGCTTTCCAGCAGCACCAAAACGTCACTCAACACTCTCAAAAAGGTGTGGTAAGTGTTTGGGCTTTCAACCTCTCAATGGTGTGGAAAATGAAGAGGGAAGGGTTGAGAAGATACCACAAGCAAGTGTATAGAAAAAGGTGGGGATGACAATCTCTAATTGCAAATGTGTTTGGCTAAGGTTTTCTCTCTGAAGCATACCTCAACATTTGTGGGTAATGGGGGTTTATATAGGATAGGTACAAAATGTGTGAGTCAGTCAGTATAGGCTGGCAGAATAGCATGTCTTGCGGGTGTCTCGCGGGAAGGCCTTACCCGCGAGATACTCACGAGAGATAGCTGTCTCCACCTGGACTGACTCTTCGCATTCCAGCATGTGCAAGGCACATGCTTCACTTTGCGGGAAGCTTAGTCGCGAAATACCCGCGAGATTCCTTCAGCTTCCGATTTTGCTTAAGTCTTCACACACTCTCTATCACACACCCCTTACATTAATTCCCACAACAAATACAGGGTATAAACAATTGATATTAATTATAATCAAATTTGGTATAGAATAAAAGTCAACAAAATACATAGTTGTAAATCACAACTTTACAGTAATAACAATATAGACAATTCAAAACATGGAAAAATATCAAAATTATAATACCTATTTCCATTATCTTTTATGTTGAATCCAAACAAATAATTAATTGAAATTAATCCAAAAAAATAATTAATCAACCAAAAATCATAGCTTTTAATAAGAAAACAAAAAATCACATGAACCTAAATAAAAAGCATTTAAAGTGAAGAATTAAGATCAACCTACTAAGATGCAAATACCGAAAACCCCGAGACTTAAAACTTCAAAATTTATAGAATTCCCAAATTCTACTTTAAAACCAAACCAAATTCAACAAATTTATATATAACATACCTAATAAAAATTTATTGTTCCCTAAGCTGGAAGGCATAGGTTGCAACTTTGATTTTCCTCCAAAAAATAGAGATGTTTTATCTACCATGTACAATAAAAAAAAAAAAAATAGTAGAAATTTCAACCCAAAAACTAAACCCACGAAAACAAAGTCAATATAAATATGGAGATTAACCCAAATACTCAAAAGAAAATCAATTCTAAACATAACAAAAGAATAAGATAGAAAGAAAATCTCGGGCACATATGAAAGCAAATAAAAAATTTGACATAAAAGATAAAATTCGTTGATAAGAATATAAACAAATATCCACATATGTGAAATTGAAACTTTATTAATAATAACACTATAAACAAATTCAACATGAATTCATTAATCAAAGAAGAAAGTTGAGTCAAATTGCTTGTGTTTTTATTTTTTTTTATTTTTACGTTAGTCTCTTTTTTATTTTTTCTTTTTCTTTTTTTTTAATCCTAAAGTGAAGTTAAGTTTAGGGTTTTAAGGAAGTAATTGCTAAGGTTTTGAGAGGGGCAAAAGAGACTCACAACAAGAGTCCGTCTCTCTATTTTTTTTTTTTTCCCTTAATCCTTTTTTTTTTTTTTTGGGGTTAAGGAGGGGAGAGAGTCCTACCAGGAGTCTCTCTCTCTTTCTCTCTTTTTCTTAATCTAACATGAGTCTCTTTTTTTTTCAATAATTTTCAACGTGAGTCTCCTTTTTTTTTTTTCTTAGTCCTATTTTCAACGCAAGTCTCTTTTTTTCTTTTTTCTTTTTTTTTTTTTCTTTTTTTGAGTCCTATCAGAAATTTTTTTTTTTTTTTTTTTATGTAGATTATTAATGTTTGAGTTTGAGTTTAAGTTAGACTTATTAGAGAGATAGAGCTTCACTCCTTATTAAGTTTTAATTAAACAAAAATAATTTTATTTAAAAGAATGATAATTTTATTTAAATATTATGCTAACATGAAAAATTGTGAGAGTTTCAGAGACTTCGGTTAGGACTCTCTCTCCCTTTCTCTCTTTTTTAATCTAATTTGAGTTTTTTTTTTTTTTTTTTTTTTCTTGTTAGGTTCTAAGTACTTAGGAATTAATGTATTAGAACTCTAATTTGTATTGTTGGCAAACCATGATCAAAACAAGTTGTTTAGTCTTGTTTTAGACTTACTTAAAGTATGTGATTTATGTAAAGTTGAAATCGAGCTGCTGCAGAACTCATTGTGCAATTCGGTCTAGCTCGATCGATCAAGAATTAGACTTGACCGATCGAAAGTTGGGCAGAATGTTTTTTTCTGTAGAATTTCCAACTCAACCCTAAGCCCATATGACGTGTAAGGTTTTATGTTTTGCCCTAAGTATAAAAGGAAAACCCTAGCCATGTTTTTAAGGTTGCTCTACTTGCTGTGTGTGTGAATCTCTTGTGAGATTTGAGAGGTGGTTGCCTTCACACATGCTTAGGATTATCAAAAATGAGATCTCATTGAGAGCTTGATGATCATTTAGTTACTGCACTAAAAAGCTTAAAGATACGCAAGTGAGAGTGCTTGTACTTGCTGGAGAATTCAAGAAAGAAGGAGCTTGCACATGGTCGTATCAATATGTTTTCTACATGAGGTAGCAATAGGATGTTAGAGCATTTACATCAGATCAGTTATAGTCTTCTAAAATACATATACAATGTAAATTTTACATATTTTGAGCAAAAAAACACCTACATCAGTGGGTGTAAAAATATGTAAAACCATCCATATTTTTCCCTGAGCTACAATACCCGTGTAAATATACACGGGTACTGTAGCTCGTGTATATACTAAAATAATATTATCCAGTTCGCACCAAATTTTCTCTCCCCATTCTGTGCACAATGACCTCAGACACACCCACACACAAACACATATCAACACACAAACAAATCCACACACAAACAAACCCACACAGACAAACCAAAAGACACAGAGATCGGAGCTTGGTTCGTGGGTCGCCGGAGCTTGGTTCGTGGAGCGTGGTTCATGGACCGGTCGGTGAAGACACGATCTGGGTCATCGAGGCTTGGTTCTGAGTCGCCGGAGCTTGGTTCATGGATCGGGCGGTGAAGACGCGATCTGGGTCGCCGGGGCTTGGTTTTGGGTCGCCGGAGCTTGGTTCATAGATCTGCCGGTGAAGACGCGATCTGGGTCGCCGAAGCTTGATTTCTGGACCGGCCGGTGAAGAAAGCTTCTAAATCTGGTGAAGAACTTTATCTGGGCTGGTAGTTTTTTGAGAAAGAACAAGACGGAGAGAGAGAGAGATAAGAGAGAAAGGCTGTAGTTTTTTGAGAAAGAACGAGATGGAGAGAGAGAGAGATAAGAGAGAGAGGCTGTTAAGAAAAAAAATGAGAAGAGAGAGGGAGAGGTGATCTGATAAGAGAGGGGGCGCGTAGGTAGTGTGGGGATATAATAAAAATTTAAGAAGAGTGAATATTTTATTTAGATAAATGTGTATAATAAACAGACTGATGTAGGTGTCTTGTAAAATTAAGTATGTAAAATAGAAAAAGTAGGTTTTAAATGTGTAAAATGGAAAAATTTATAAATGAGCTGATGTGAATGCTCTTAGTGGTCTAAGTCGTTATTGTAAAAATTTGATTCTTTGATAGTGGATTCAGTTTTACCTTAAGGATAGCTTGGTTAAATCCTCCCTAAGTTTTTTACCGGTTTGGTTTTCCTAGGTCATCATATCTTTGTGTTCTTTATATTCCGCACTTTACATTGATATGATTATATGATTGTGTTAACCTAGATTTGGAATTTGGACTAAGTAATAACTTGACTTGTTAACTAAGTTAATCCAATTGTGTTTTAAGGGGTCTAAAAACTTATAAGTGGTATCAGAGCAGGTTGCTCTCTTATTGTTGATCTTTTGATCTCTAAGCTGATCATTGACCTTTGTTGTCATGGAACACAGACACTCTCTGGTCATTCCTCCTCACTTTGATGGGAATAATTATGCTTATTGGAAAGTAAGGATGAAAGCATTCCTGAAATCTATTGATGAGAGAGTTTAGAACTTCGTTAAGTATGAATGGAAGAAGCCCACTACTCCTATAAGTGGTAAACTTCTCAAAAAGAAGTAGCCGCTTTCAATAGCAAAGTTTGAATGCTATTTTCAATGTTGTTTCTATGTTGGAATTTAAGAGAATCTCTAATGTTGAGGTTGCTCATACTACTTGGAATATCCTCTAGACTGTGCATGAAGTCACAAAGGCATTTAAAGTTAATAAGTTGCAGCAATTAACTTCTAGATTTGAAAGCATTAGGATGTCTAATGATGAATCTTTTGATGAATTCTATGCTAAGCTTAATGATATTGTTAATTCTGCATATAATCTGGGTGAAATCTATGATCAACCTAAAATTGTTAGGAAGATTCTTAGATCTTTGACGGAGGACTTTAGACCCAAAGTGACTGCCATCACTAAAAGCAAGGATGTGGACTCCATCCCTATTGATGAACTTGTAGGATCTCTTCAGTCCTATGAGTTGGATTTACCCAAAACTAGCAAATTTAAATCAATGACTCTTAAGTCAGTTGATAATATTGATGTTTGTGGATTTGATGACGAGCTTTCTGCTACAGAAATTGCTTACCTTGCCAAGAACTTTAGGAATTTTCTAAGCAACAACCACAAAAGGGCAAGAGGTAAGAACACTACTGAACCTAGAAATTTTAGGAAGAATGATCCCACTAAGTTTAACAACACTAAAAAACCTAGGAAAAAAGTAGGTCAATCTTCTAATAATTCTATAGGTCTTCAATGTTTTGGATGTCAAGGATATGGTCACAGGAAATCTGAATGTCCTACATACTTGTGGTCTAAGGGTAAGGCTATAGCTGTAACCCTTAGTGATAATGAAGTTTCCGATGATGAGTCTGGTTCTGACAATGATGGAAACTTTATTGCTTTCACTGCTACTGCTGTAGTCAATGAAAGCTTGTCTGTTGAAGGAAACTCTTCTGATGGGGAACTCTTTGAGGATGCATATCTTCAAGAAACCTACAATAAACTTTGCAAAGTTGCTACAAAGGATGCTATGAATGTTGATCTTGGCTTGAAGAAAATTGCATCACTTGAGCTTGATAAGAAAATTTTGCTTGTGAAACTGTTTTGATGCTAATGAACTTTTGAACAATGTGAAAACTAAGAATATGCTTTTGCTTGATAAAGTTAAGAATTTGGAACTTAAACTATCTGTTGCTAAAGAACAAACTAATAGATCTGCTAGTTCCAAACTTGATCATATGCTGAGTGTTCAAAAGTCTCCTTCTGACAAATCTGGATTAGATTTTGTAGAAAGCATCTTTGTGTTTGCACCCCATTCCACAATCTTTGTGTTAAAGCTATAAAGGTTACACCTCCTAAGAAGATTATAATTGATTTAAAAGAGTCTAAACTTAAGGAGTCTAACCTTTCTTAGGACAAGTTGCATGGTAAGTTGTTTGGGTTTGTCATTTTTGTGGAAAGTCTGGGCACATTCGTCCAAACTATTATAAGCTACAAGCTGCTAAGCGAGCAAATAAGCCAAAAGTGTATGTGCCTCAAGCACAAGATCCTATGGTACTTATTGGTAAATTGGTAAAGACTCTTAACCTTTATTCCAATCCTAGAATTGGAAATCACTCTAATGTGAATAAGACCTCCAATGCTCGAGGTGCATCTAAAAAGTTTTGGATGCAAAAGGCTCAATCTAATTGAATCTTTCTGACATGGTCCTTGTACTTCATTGCTTTTCTCTTTGTAACTATTGTTCTTTGGTTTTTGTTTTCTTTTTGTTTCTAGGACTTGCATTGCATAATATTCATGCATTTCATTCTAGGATTGTTTTTGTTTCTTTTTTTCAAAATAAAAAAAAAAAAGGGGGGGGGGGTTGGAAAAAGGGAAGCAAATTATGTTTTACATTATTT
This sequence comes from Quercus variabilis, assembly GCA_030445155.1. NCBI lineage: Eukaryota > Viridiplantae > Streptophyta > Magnoliopsida > Fagales > Fagaceae > Quercus > Quercus variabilis. Next base: position 9,268,592 of record CP129449.1, read on the forward strand.
TCTTGGATTTGAAATCAAGGTTGGCCAATTTATTTTTGCATAACATTTTTATATACCTTGTTTAGCTTTGATGAGCTTATTTCTTGCACTTTACTAGTTTGAGCTTTGTAGTGCATGTTGTGTGAGAAAAATGTTTATAGTTTTTGATCACTTTGTATTAATCTTGAAATCACATGTCTTTGATTGTTGGACTTAATCATTTTGAGAAAGGCATAAATAACCATCTCATCACTGTTTACTAGCCAATCATGAACACCTTAGTACATATCGTAAGATTTTGTACTCGAGAAAGTATAGCACATGCACAAAAAGAATATAAGGTGTAGCTTCAGTTAAATGCTAAAATTGGTGTATACATTTTGGACTTTAATTAAATCAATCAAATAAAATTGGTGTGTACATTATCCCGACTATTTTAATAAGTTTCTGATCAATTAAAATTGGTGTGTACAATATGAGGCAAATCAAGAAACTTACATGATTGCAAGTTTTTATTCTAGGAGATTTGAGAGTTAAATGATGTAACTCTTTAGGTAATAGTCTCTCTCAAATTCTATGTGATAAATTTTGTAGACTTTGTGCTTGATTTCTAAATGTATATCATCTCACATATATCTCAAGCTTTTTCTAGTTGCACACACCACACAAGTTACTTTTTGCTAAACTTTGTACATGTTATGGTGTGTGATTTTGGTTTGGCCAACAAAGTTTGAATATTCCTTGAGTTTTTGCAAAATGTGTTTGATACTTGAAAATATAAGGGTCTTAATTGAAAATCTTAATTTTGGAAAATTTGGGTTCAAAACATATGTTTTTGAAAAGCATTTCATCTCATACTCATGCATTTTATTTATAAAAATCTATGTTTTGAGAAGTTTCTGCATAAAAATGCTGTATTTTTCAAAAATCTAATTTTTTTAGAATTTCAACCTATTGAACCTTTTTTTCAATTAATCGAAATTGCAATTAAAAATTTTGGTCAGCCTCTGTCTATTTCGATCGGTGCTCAATTAGTGTTGGATCAATCGAAGCATTTTCGACCGATCAAATCTGTTTTTCGATCGATTAAAAATTGTGTAGAGAATTTTTTTAAAAACTGATTTTCGCGTGTTCAAAACTCACTTTTTCAAAAGTTTTCAACTTTTTCTCTCTCTATACGACTCGGTCAAGGTTCCAATCCATTTTTTTGTCGTTTTCCTCCATTCTTTTTCAAGGTTTTTCTCTCCCAAGGCTGGTAAGACATTTGTACCCTTCCTTTTGCATTTATTTTCACTTTTCATGCATCAAATCTTGGATTATTGGAAAATTTCGAACCTATGAACTTTTTGGCGTTTTTGATGATTCAAGCCATATTTCTTGAAATTGATCAATGGGTTTTTGTTATAAGATCCTATATATCTGTTATTGATGTGTTAATTTGATCAATTTGATGAATTGTGAGAAATTGAAATTTCTAGGGCTTGAAACTACCCGATTTGGGGATTTTGTTAAAATTGAGTGTAATTGATGAAATTAGCTTGTTGGATTGATTAATTTGATCATTATAAACTGTTTTCTGACTTGTGTGATGATCAATTAGTCAATTTAGTACAAATTGAAAAAGTGTTTTTTCAAAATTTTGGGGTTTTTGTTATAAACTCTATGCTCAAGTCAATTTTATGATTCTAAACTAAAATTGAGCTTGTTATCACTGCATTAGAGCATGCATCATGACATTTATCTGTTCATGCATCATATAGATTGTTTTTCTATATATATATATATATATATTTTGTGCTAACTTGTAGTTTGCCCTTTCTTTTTCTTTTTTTTGGTTCTGTCCTTGTGTCTTGTCCTTACCCTAGCACCATGCCTAGGAAGACTAGATCTTATAGGTCTGCTCCTTCTCCTCCTACTCCTTTTGATAGTGAGAGCTTTTTAGAGTGAGAAAAACCAAGAGACCTTTAACACACTGAACCTTAAGAGAAAGATTTGGGCTGAGCGTAAGGTTTTGTTAGATGAGCTTGATCCTATCATTAGGGCAAACTTTGAGCATCGGGGCTGGTTGCCACTTTTGGATATTGATTATCCTTCTCCAGCTACCCTGATTAGAGAGTTCTACTTGAACCTCTCTGTCCACGTCCATGATTCCAACACTTTAGTAAATAGTTGGATATGAGGTGTAGAGTTCACTATTACTCCTACAGTAGTGGCTGATGCTCTTAGGGTACCGTTGGTTCAGCACCCTGTCTATCCCTATGATGGGTCTTCTCCCTTGGACGACATCATGTCTTACATCACTGGATCTTCTATCCAGTGGGGTTCTGATCCTTGGATCACTCCTGCTGAGCTCACTGAGACTATCTATCTTTTCTATAGGATAGTGTAATTTCTTGTGGCCTATCTCTCATCTACACACCATTCCTTTGGAGTGATGTGCATTTTTGTATGCTCTTGTTATGAATGCTCCTATTAGTTTTCATCATCTATTTCTTCATTCTTTAAACGAACTTCATGTAGAGATTTTTTGTAGTTAGGGGGAGAGTTTTTGTTTGTCGGAGCTTGTGGATTTTAGATTGTATCTAGGTGCTTCACTGTATATGTATACTTTTTGGCTCTTGATGTATTGTTTTTGGGCTATTCATGTTAGGGGGAGATATACTGTTATCCATATTTCTTGTTTCAATGTTCATTGATTTATATTTATGAGTTATTCATGATATATGTCTTTGTTTTCTGTTTTGTGAAGTCAAGAATTTATTTTTGTTTTACTTATATTTTCCACACATATGTTTATGTGTTTGTTGAGTATTTCAGGAAATATACAGATTGATTCAGTTGTGTTGCTGTCTACACTTGCAACTAATTAATAGTAGTTAGGTTGGATTATTTTGTAATGGGCATTATTTTTGTAAAGGGCTTTTACTTGTAACTTTAAGCACTATGTTTGTGTTTTGTCACAGATTGCCAAAGGAGGATTTTGTTAGGTTCGAAGTACTTAGGAACTAATGTATTAGAACTCTATTTTGTATTGTTGACAAACCATGATCAAAACAAGTTGTTTAGTCTTGTTTTAAACTTTCTCAAAGTATGTGATTTATGTAAAGTTGGAATCGAGCTGCTGCAGAATTCATTGTGTAATTCGGTATGGCTCGATCGATCGAGAATTAGACTCGACCGATCAAAAGTCGGCCAGAATGTTTTTTCTACATAATTTCCAGCTCAACCCTAAGCCCATATGATGTGTAGGGATTTATGTTATATCCTAGGTATAAAAGGGAAACCCTAGCCACGTTTTTGAGGTTGCTCTGCTTGTTGTGTTTGTGAATCTCCTGTAAGATCTGAGAGATGGTTGCCTTCACACATACTTAGGATTATCAAGAAGGAGATCTCATTGAGAGCTTGATAATCATTCAGTTGCCACACTAAAGAGCTTAAAGATATGCAAGTGGAAGTGCTTATACTTGCTGGAGAATGCAAGAAAGAAGAAGTTCATGGTCTCAGAGCTTGCACATAGTCATGTCAAAAAGTTTTTTACATGAGGTAGCAATAGGATGTTAGTGGTCTAAGTCGCTATTGTAAAATTTCGATTCTTTCATAGTGGATTCGGTTTTACCTTGAGAATAGCTAGGTTAAATCCTTCCCAGGTTTGGTTTTCCTAGGTCATCATATCTTTTTGTTCTTTATATTCCGCACTTTACATTAATATGATTATATGATTGTGTTAACCTAGATCTGAAATTTGGATTAAGTAATAACTTGGCTTGTTAACTAGGTTAATCTAATTATGTTTTAGGGGGTCTAAAAACTCACATTTCTTTTCCAAAGTGAGTCTCTTTTTTTCTTGGTTTTTTTTTTTCTTTTTTTTTTAGTCCTATAAAAAATTTTGTTTTTATACAGATTATCAACATTTGAGTTTGAGTTTAAGTTGAACTTATTAGAGAGATAAAGTTTCACTCATTGTTAAGACTTGATTAAACAAAAATAATTTTATTTAAATTAAATGATAATTTTATTTAAATATTGTGCTAACGTGGAAAATTTTGAGAGTTTCAGAGGCTTTGATTAGGACTCTCTCTCTCTCTCTCTCTTTCTCTCTTTTTCTTAATGTAACATGAGTCTTTCTTTTTTTTTTTCTTTTTTGAGTCCTATCAAAAATTTTGTTTTTATATAGATTATCAATGTTTGAGTTTGAGTTTAAGTTGGACTTATTGAGAGATAGAATGTCACTCCTTGTTAAATTTTGATTAAACAAAAATAATTTTATTTAAATAAAATTATCATTTTATTTAAATATTGTGCTGACATGGAAAATTTGAGAGTTTTAGAGGCTTTGATTTTATATATATATATACATACATATATATATATATATATATATATATCTCTCTATCTCTCTCTCTTAAAGTCTTGGAAGCTTATTTAAGTTTTATGGGCTTCTTGGAAGTTAAAAAGATAAGTTTTATTGAGTTTAAATTCTAGCCCAAGTAGGAAACGTTAATTCTAGCCCAAGTAGGAAATCTATATATATATATATATTAATGGATAAAGCTGAGAGAAAATCCAATTAGGATTCAAGTTGGAATTCAATTAAAGTATAATTTTGTGTCATGTGTCCCATTTAATCTAAGTTTTAAATTTTTGCACCAAGTGAGTTAATTCAATGTAAAAATTGGATTTCAATTAGAGTTTAATCTTGCACCACGTGTCCCATCTAATTTAAGTTTTTTTAACTTTTGTGTCAAATGAGTTAATTTAGTATAGAAAACAAGGAGTCTAATATAAATAAACCATAAAACACCTAATCACATAATTAAAAACAATTCAAATTTATAAGTCATCTATGTAATATACCATGACTATGTACAGTCCATTACTAACTAGGTTATATATAAAAATATTAAACCATAGTTTATAGAAAATTAAATTAGAATCAAAATTGGATTTTGCTTTTGTTAGCTTTCCATACAAATTAAATTGTTTAGAATTTTGTTATTATTTTTTCTAGCTCTGAACTAATGAAAGTATTTTTTATACAATTTCTATCCAAGTATTTGTATATGAAGATATTGAATATAACAAACTATAATTGAGCTGAATGATCTCATACACCTATCTCCATTTAACTTATGATATATTATTTGACCAATTTATTATTTTATTTTGTGCTGTATTTAGTAGATTTTCACAAATAATAATTGTGAATTGATATTGTATATGTAGATCCAATAGTGATTTTCAAAATTATATATGTAATAGCAATGCAATGAGAAATTTAGCATAACTAATATCATAAAAATTACAAGAAAAAACTATTTTAGTACCTCCAAATATACTAGTCAAACTATGTCCTTTATGTTTAATAACTTAAACTAATATCAATAGTACCACTACGATTCTTTACGCATGGGTTACATACTAGTGTATATAATGTGTAAAGCTGAATTTATTTAAGAGTACTAATTAGAGTGGGATTGGTCTTCCTAGATTGAATTAGAGTGTTATTTTAGAGGTATGTATATATATATATATATACACATACTGGGTCTTTTTAATTCAGCCACATGAAAGGTAGAGAGCGACTGCAAGATTCCCAAAACAAAAAACAAAAAAAACAAAAAAAAAAAAAAAAAACTTAAACTTGACAAAGACGACATCAAGGTAATTTTTAACGAGCTAATTATTGATTGTTTGGTATCATAAGTTAAGATACATGTTGTTTATATCCGTACAACTAAGATCGAATTCCCTACATCCAAATTAAATAGACTATCATGAGATGTAAGTAAATACTGATGCTTAAGGATTATTTTGGATTTGATGGTAAAGTATTAAATACTAATGATAGGCCTTTGGTTAAAGAATTGTTAGGATCTGACATGTAGCTATGATTTATAAAGGTTGATATATGATTTTGGAAGAGGGATAGCATGAATGGTTTATATAAATAGTGTAAGTATGACTTAACATTGCAAATTCATCTCTATAGCTAATGCAAGAGCTTTTGGTGGCTAGTTTATTTATTTTATTTTAGTAAGAGGATTTTTAATTAGTAGTGGAATATGTAGAACTTAATAAATCATCTATTTCTGTATTAGGTTCGAGTGACATTGACCTAGATAGTTGAGGTCAAATGTGTTTTGGTGATTTGAGGTAAGTAGACCAGCAAAACATGATGTCTCTCAAGATGTGTATAATTATATATACATATATTTGCAAAAGTGAAGTTTCAAAAACTTGTACCATTGTCGATGTTATAGTTAAGCCAGTCACAGACTCGTGCATTGCGCATGATAATATTATTGTTTTAATTATTATTTATTAACAATTGGTTTTTCTTTATCTTTTAAGTTAATAAAAAAAAATACATATATTTTTCTTAAACCTTTATATATATATATATATATATTTCTTTAATGTGAATCTTTACATATATAAACTCTATATATTTTATTTCTTTATATACGTAAAACCATAGACTACTAGCCCATAATGATAATTGCTAAATAATTTTATCATTTTTTATAATGCAATATATTGAATAAAATAATATGAGAAGAAAAAAGTAAAAATATAATGTATAACAATAAACGCAAATTAATTATCTCTCCAAGTCAGGCTATGTAATATAATAATATTACATTCTTACATTCTATCTTTAATTCTTTATAATGCAATAGGATAAAATTTAACAATCAAAGTGAACAAAAAAGAAAAAGAAAAAAGAAAACCTTAAAACACAATTAAATTGCATCAACCTAAAGTGGAGTTCTAAAAAAACCAAATTTATAAATCTAAAGTATAGATGCAAAAAAAAAAAAAAGAAAAAAAGAAAAAAAAAAAGAATCCACCAAAAATTGAGAGAGAGAGAGAGAAATAAAATTTTTTCTGACAAAAAATTATGCATATAATGGAACAAAAAAACTTAAAACACAAAAGTAAATTGCATCAACCCAAAATAGAGTTATAACGAACACAAAAATTTATTTATTTAAAGCAGAGATGCAGGAAAAATAAAAATATACTCCAAAAAATATTGAGAGAGAGAGAGGGAGAACCTTTTTGTGAGGGAAACTATGAAAAGAATGAAAGAGAGAATGATAAATTTAAAGTAAGATGAAGTGAATATGAAGAGACAAAATAAAGGAAGATGAAGGGAAAGGTGAATAGTGATATTAAGGTTAAGGGAAGTGGGTAGATGAAAAGATAAGGGAATGAGAAATGTTAGAGAAAGTGTAATTATTAATAAATAAAAAAAGTAAGTGTTAAAAAAATTGTAGGAAAATTGAAAAAAAAAAAAAGAGGGATAATGACATGGATGCTGGCTCAACTGGAGCACAACAATAGTAAATGTTATACTTCAGCTTTTAGATATATATAGATGTTTTCTTTCTGACAGTTTTATAGAATACATTATAATACTGTCAAACAATTTGTAAATGTTTTGTAAAAATTATATTTTGTCAATGGTACTATTGTTTTGTTTTGAAAGACATCCTCATGTTATGTAGTCTCTTATTGAGCTTCTAACTCATTCCCCCTTTCTCCACTCTTTCAGATTAGAGCAGTGGAATATCTTTTGGTGGTATATAATTGGAGCCATAGATTGAAGACTTCTTTTGGAACTATGTTAATTGATGGACTATTTTATTATGTTTTCTTAGGATAGTGAGTTTAATATTCTTCAAACTATTTAGGATTGTATTTGGAGAGTTTATTGTTAAAGTTTTAGTTTAATAGATTTTATAAGAAAGACTTGATGGTTTGATTCTTATTTGTGGATATTTAACTACGCTTTGTTCCATTATAACAAATATTGATTATTTATAAGACATGTCGTGCATCTAAATCCTTGGTATGGATTTTGGGGTATTATAGTTGTTGCCTTTGAGAGAGATAATTTTTGTGTGTGTGTGTGTGTGTGTGTGTGAGCAAAGAAAAACAAGAGAGATTTTTCTTTAGCCGTGAGACATACACAAGAATTATTGTAATTGATTTGATTATAGTGAAATTATTCAAAATTTGTCCCATGGTTTTCCCTTCAAGGAGAAAGAGTTTTCCATGTAAATATTTGTGTTTTTGTGTGTGATTGCTATTTTGAATTGATAATATTGTTGATAATATTATTCGGGACCCAATAAATGGTATCAGAGCCCATGATGGTGAGGGCAAAAGAGGCAAGGTTAACGAGATTCCTTTCACAGTTGGAGCGGGAACAAGATATGTGTACTTGAAACCCTTTCACAAATGGAGCAGGGCGGCTCCCTTTTGTAATTGGAGCAGAGACGGTATATTGCACCAAGCAAGCCTATAAAGCTCCACACATACGATCTTGGAAAAGGCCCAACAAAGGAGTACTATTGGCAAGGGTGCTAGACAACGATGAAGTGCGAGGTTCCCATGAAGGATAAGAGATGTGCGGGGTTGACATGTGAATGCCCATGGATAATGCACTAGTGAAGGGAAAGGCCCATTAGGTAAGGGGGAGTGAGTAGGACTTGTTCATGGCTCACATAGGGGTCTTGAAGCCCACAGAGAGACAGAAACTCACACGTGAGGGGGAAATTGTTAGGTTACACGTGTGAGTGAAGTTCCACATTGAATAAAATTTTGAAGAATGAGTAATTAATATAACATAATTGAGCACATACCCATTAGACTTTGGCCTTTTGGGTAAGAGCATGTATCTATATATTATATTAACTAGTTGCAGACCCACGCGTTATGCGTAATAATTTTTTATATACAATACTATTTTAGTTCATAGACTTTATAAAGAGTTTTTTTTTTTTTTTTTAATATATATAAATAGTTTTATCATATTTTTCATAATCTTATCTACAAAATTTTTTTTTACCATTATCATATATTTATTGGTTAATGATTTGCATAACATAGACATTAAATAAGAGTTAGAACTATTCATTAAATTTTTTAAGTCATGGTGTATGAAGATTATGGTTTTATGTGTATATATATATATATATATAATTTCCCTAGTTAGAGTTTGATTAGTTTTAAGTTTAAATTTTGTATTATTTTAGTTAATTGTTGATTATTGATTTAATTAATTGAATGTAGTGGTTGATTTTATTGCACTACAAAGTTTTCAACGTCCTTTGTATAGCCATCTCTGTTTTATTTCTTACTCCTCTTGACCACCTTTTTATTTTCCAAATAACGGTGATTAGTTGATGTTTGATTTCATTTATTTTTTTCTTCCTTCATTTATTCTTTATTACTTTGTATGTTCTTGGCTAGTTGTAAATTTTATGGTTATAAATAAGAAATAGATATCATAGATGGCTTAAATAGTTATAGATGTAGTTACGTTAGTGGTATGTCAAAAGTTTTATTTTTTATTTTTTTCTTCTAAATTTTCAAAGAAATATGAAAGGTATTTCTCTAGTTTGATCTTAATCAATTAAGATATCTATAATATATTAACGTAAGTAATTATGAGCCTTAAATTTTTTTAATGTATGAAGTGGTTAGGTTAGAGGTATGTCAAAGGTTTTATAAAAAAAATTTAAAAATAATTCCAAGGAAATGTAAAAGGCCTTTTTTTAAAGAAGAAATTGTGACTTTTTTAATAGTAGAAATATGATTGTTTTAATTACCTTATTTATAGATTTCATTATTAAGTTATAAACATCTAAATTAAAGTAGATAAATGCATAAATGCATTTATATAAAGTTACAATCTCCTGATGATAGCTCAACTGGTAAAGTCTCTAATGGTTGAATAAGAGATTTGGAATTCAATCTCCGCCTACACCAAAAACTGATTGGTGTTTTGGTCTGATGATAAGAATTATCATCAAAAGTGGACGCTATAAGTTGAAATTCTCTCAAAAAAAAAAAAAAAAAAAACCCTCACAAGATAAATATGTATAGATAATTTTATTATCTATATAATAACTAATAGCCGAAAGGTTTGATCTTTTGTTAACCTTACCTCATTGTGCCACGTGACCACATAAATTTATGCCACACAACTGCATTTAAAAACCGAACAATTGTATCTTTTCGTATTGCAGAATAAGACACTGAACAATTGTATCTTATGGAATTTTAAATAACTAACCACAACTAAAAGAAACAAATCATTACACTGTATCATACAGTTGTTTTCCCTCGGTACATATAAATATATCCGGACTGCAAAAAAACTGCAATTTGCAAGTAGTTTTTCTTTTCCAACCGCACACCTCTGTCTTTGAAAAAAATCGTTGACAATCTCAATGCCAATATAGCAAGCGATCAACATGTTCATGAAAATCACTGGCGCCTCCGAGTCATTACCACTAAGTAAACTGGAGGTGCATTTTCGTGGTCTGCTATTTTCGACCTTATTTATCATTTCATTCTGATCTGCCTTTGTTTTTCTACTATTTCTTTTATATTTTGGCTACTGATTATGTTGTTTTTCAAGGAGTACTCTTGAATCATTATTGAAGAAAATGGAACAATTACCGTCGGTAGCGATGATGGTACACCACATTATTTATATTTATCAACCTCAAAATTGTCTAACACTAACAGAAGTTGACTTCTCTTTAAAAAACTATTTTGTTTCACTGGATACAAGTACCATACAATTGTAAAACAAAGACACAAAAAACATAGGAGGAAAGAAAAATAGAAAGGCCAAAATAATAAAATCTTAATTTCATGATCTGATGCGTCTCTCTACTTCTCAGCTTTACAGGTCCAAACTCCACCAAACCCAACAGTTTCCCATTTTTCAACTTTTACAGCATTTGACAGAAGAAGAGGAAGCAGAAGATGAGAATGAAAGCAGTGGATGATCTTATTGTGGGGGAAAAGAAACATAAATAAAATGAAAAATTGAAAACATAGGAGAGAGTTACAGAAGCACTATGAGAGAAAACAAGATTAAAAAAAAAAAAAAAAAAAAAGGAGATGAGGGAATGTCACAGAAAGGATAAGAATGAAGAGAATTAATAAAGGGAAAGAATTAAAAAGATAAAGAAAAAGTGGCGTTGTAGAAGAGGAGATGATAGTCACGTGAGGGAGTTGAGTTTTGCTACTTTAGAAACTTTTAAGCAGAAAGGCAACTTCTTGGAAGGTAGACATAAAATACCATTCCATCCTTACTTTTATTATTTTATACCAAAAAAGAAAATACTAAATTTGTTTCATTTATTTATTTCATCTTTCACTTGGGCTTTGGTCTCCAACTATCTCCCAATAGTGTTATTAGAATATTTGTGTAACATCACTACAAAACACGAGGGTATTGGGCCACCTTTTTTTGGGCTGTGTTTGGAGAAACGCGGCCCCAAACATACTAAAGCCGTGTTTTTTAAAAACGCGGCTTAAAGAAAAAACTGGAGTCGCGTTTTAAATGCAGGGCCATAGAAGGGTTCTGAAGCCGCGTTTTTTTCAGCTATAGCCGCGTGACTCTTATTAGTTAGATCTACACAGTTTCCTTTTAAATTGGTATGGGCATATAATATACTACAAAGACTAGAGTAATACTTAGAGTGTATACTGTATAGATTTTTGTACATTGCTGATTCAGTATTAATCACAAAATATTTATAAAAAAATGATATTTTAAAGATTTATTTATGCAGTTAGTTTTTTAGGCCTAAATTTATTATGTTCTTGATATCAAGTAATTTACTTTCTATAAAAATATTCCAATTAACTATGAATATATATTTAATATATTAAGTCATTTTCTTATGTCCTTTTATTTTCTTTTAGTTATACTGTGTCATATATTACCTATTTATGATTACATTTTTTTTTTTTTTATAATGATTCCAATGCCTGTTGTGGATAGATATAGCCATCTACCCATCTCCTCACAAGCATTCCATGCATCTATGTTACGTCGCTAACTATTTTTCTTTTTAAAGTCTTAATAGTAACTATTTAAACTCAAATATAATGCCTTTTTTTTCCCTTCCAAACTCATTCAGTAATTTAACCCGTGCATCGCAAGGGTTAAATGACTAGTTATTATTATTCATAAATCATTATTTTATTGTGTACTTATAAATATCTAAATTAAAGTTTTTTTTTTTTTTTTTAAATTACTCAAGATGAACGTTTGACTACTGGTAGATGTGTGTTTTTTGAAGACTAAAAGTATACACAATCGCTTTAGTTGGAACAATATGACTATGCAAATATTGTTGCGAGTGGTTCCATCATTTGCAAATTACCAAGTTTGGTGGCCTTACAAAATAGATATTTCATTTTGCAAAAAACTTTACATGAACTCCTCTTTTGTGACAACCTTTTTTTTCCCCCCTTTTAAGTTAACACATGTGGTAATTGTAAAACGTTAGTGATATGAAAAATAGAAAGGTTTAAATATTTAAAAAACATTTTTAGTAGATCATAATATAAAACATTTTTTTCTCAATGTTTTATGTAACTTTTCCCATAAGATCAATATTGCTAGCATCCTTTAAAGATGATACATAATATTTTTGAGAAGAAGAAGAAGAAGCAGAGACGATGCTAACACATAATATAAAATTATTAAGTTTGTGTGATTTAAATTAGTGGCAAAAAAAATATTAATGTATCTATGATAAAAGTTTTTATCTAAATGATATATAATAGTTCATATTATTTTTAGACTTTGATTCAAAAAGTTCATTATTAATAGTCTTTTAAATCTATAAATTACTCAATCTATGGGCCTAGACATATTCAAAGGGCGCTATCTAAATTATAAATTATATGACCCTTTATCACACAAATATTTTGATTCTCCCAATGTATGATAAAGGAAGGCAGGCTTTTGTCTAGCCACTTTCTTGATTTGTGCTGCATAATTTAATAGAAAGGAGGATGTGACTGGATTTAAATGTTGAATAAAATAAGACGAGAGGAAAAAAGAGTAAAACTAAAATATATGGCAATAAACATCAAATTGTCCAAGTTATTCTATGTAATATAATAACATTATATTATTATATTCTATATGTATAATATAGTAGGATAATATTTAATCAAAGAGAATATAAAAGATAACAACTTAAAACACAAAACTAAATTGCAACCACCCAAAGTAGAATTCTAAGTATCACAAAAATTCATCAACCTAAAGAATTGATGCAATAAAAATAAAAAATCAAACAAAAAATGAAAAAAAAAAAAATTGAGAGAGAGAGAGAGAGAGAGAAGTAACATTTTGCATAGAATGAAAAAAAATGTCAAATTTATAGTAAGATATTGAGAATAAGAAGAGTCAAAATAAAAGATGATAAAAGGTAGAGAAAGAATGATATTAAAGTAGAAAGTACTGAGGAGATGAAGAGGTAAAAGGTAGGGAGAGTTTTGGAAAATTAATAATAAAAAATAATGGTTAATAGATATTTTAATTTTTAAATAATGGAGTTTTTAAGTCACCTTAAATTAGAAAATGTTTTAAAAAATATATAAGAAAAATTGGAAACAAAAAAAATGATGGCATGGCTGCTAATGTGACTTAACGTGAGTATAGCAATATTAAATACTACACTCTAACTTTTAGTAATATATAGATTACTCAAGGAAGCTCCCCAAAGTGTTTATCTCTCCCAACAGATCAATAATATAAGGATAGATAATGAGAATCCATAATGTAAATAACAAAATAGGTTTGAATTCTAAAACGAATTGAATTGAATGATAAACCCTACAGGGGGATAGACAAAAAGTAAAAACTACAATCAGCCCCGCATAAATGAATTCAGAACATAACCACTAAAAAGAGACATATTGGGTCTAATTATTTTTCTTGAGAAAAGCTGATGAGCTAGACAAATTGGCTTAAAGTCTTCTAAAAAACAAAAGGGTGGAACTGGTATTCCAAAGACTATCTTTTATAAGCATTTAGTTAGCAAACAGCTCATGAGGTAAACGATGACTAACAACTCCTAACCGACTAAAAGTTTAGTACGTACACAACTTAAATCAGTAGATATACTGCGAGTACCATATTTGTCATCCCAACACGTTGTAGTATTATACTACTGATTCTGTAAATATGCTAAGTACTCGGAAGAGGCAACAAGTCAACCAGTCAACAAGTCAAGAATTTGATAGCCAACAAGCTAATATGTCATTGTTATCCTGGACCTTCGGTGAGTGGCATAATGACATCAAACACAAATTAATTTATGAGTTTCTTCGCTGCTCCAGCAAAAAAAAATCCAGAGCTATAAAATAACTTCATTCATTGAAATAGATGCAATGCTAAATGGCCGATCTGATTGTTCTTTTGCACAAACATAAATAATATATGATGAAACCCATACAAGTACCATTCCAACTAAAACAGAAGCTAAGCCATACCTCTAGTGCCGAGCCTACTGTTTGAATGATACGGTCAAAAATATTGGTTCTCTTATTGAGTTTGCATCTGTTAATATCTGTTGTAGTTTCTATTGTAGTTTGTATTTGTTGCTTGTAGTTTGTATATATATATAAGTGAACTCCAAGTAGTTTAGCAATAGCCTAGCATAATAGTTTATAATACAGCTGTCGTTTATAGTTAGTTAGATTAATGAGTTAGTTATTAGTTAGTTATTTTCTGTTTTCATTCTGTTTCATTTTCCCGCCTCTGTTCTCCTTATATAAAGAACAGAGTGTGCCAAGTTGATGTAATGAATTCATTTCACAAGATTCATATTGTCATATCTCTCTCTCTCAATGTGTGTGTGTGTTTTCCTCCATTGATGAATCTTTGGAACTTGTATGAATTCAATATGGTATCAGAGTAGAACTAGCTTCAGAGATCATTCACTTCTGGTATTCTCTGATTCTTCCTAGTTCAATTACGTCCTTTCTTGATTCTTTAATGCTTCATTCAGATCAACTAGAAATTTATCTTATTGTATTTCTGTTGATTCTTGCATTAAGATCATCATCTTCTAGGTCTTGATTTCTTTTATGTGTTGAAAATCTTGATCGTGATTTTCCTGTTCATAATTGAAATTTGAATCTCCATTCTCAGGGTTTCAATTCCCTTTCTTTGATTTTAGGGTTTCCAATCATTTTTTTTTCTTAATTTGATCAAGATTGAGAGCTGAATCTTGATTTCCTATATCTCTTGATCGATTCTCGAGAAAATTGGTTCTTGATTTTCTTTATCAATACATCTAGCTATGACTGAGAGTACATCAAGTGCTACTCATCCCACTGTCCAGCCTTGGGAAAATACATCCAGTCCATATTTCCTATCTAGTGGAGATAATCCAGGAGTTTCTTTGGTGGTTCAACGTCTCACCGAAGAAAACTATAATACCTGGAGTAGGGCAATTCTCATTTCTTTGGATGCCAAAACTAAATTAGGATTCATTGATGGCTCTATTTCCAAGCCTCAGTCTGTTGATCACCCATATTACACAGCATGGTGCAAATGCAACAGCACTATCCTAGCTTGGTTGTTTAGTTCTGTTTCTAAGGATTTACAATCAAGTATAGTATACTTTAAGACTGCCAGAGATGTCTGGGTTGATTTGCAAAACAGGTTTGGGCAAGGGAATGGACCTACAATCTTTGATTTAAGAAAGGAGATTAGTTCCTTGACTCAAGAGGACTTAACCATTAATGCATACTATGCCAAATTCAAAGGTCTCTGGGATGAATTTTCGAATTATAGGACATGTACATGTGGTTATCAAGTTGAGGAATGTACCATGTCTTTTCTGATAGGGCTGAATGAGACATATACAGCTGTTCGAAGTCAAATTCTGCTAATAGAGCCTGAGCCTCCTTTAAGCAAAGTGTTCTCTCTTCTACTGCAAGATGAGAAACAAAGAAAAGTAAGTGCTAGGAAGAAGGCCTTGATTGATACATCAGCAGCTTTGGCAGCCTTTGGGTCTAAATTTGGCAACTCCAAGACCTTTGTTAAGTCTAAGAATGGCAGACCACAGTGCACCCATTGTGGAGCCATGGGGCATGTTGTTGACAAGTGCTTCAAACTGCACGGATATCCTCCTGGATATAAGTTCAAAAACAAAGGTAGTTCACCTTTTGCAAGCAATGTTGTTACTGCTAAAGATCTCAATGAACCTGTTGCTCTCACCAAGGCTCAATATCAACAGTTGGTTGGTGTATTGAACTCTCAATGTCACTTTGGCACCTAAGGACCAACAAAGGCATGTTTGGACACTCCTTATCATCAAGTTGCCACCATCATTTCTCAGCCTTCAATGGATGTTCAAGCCCAAACCTTTTCAGGTATTTGTTTTTCCCCTTCTCTTAAGCATTCAGTTTTTTCTTCCAGTGCAAATACATCTCACATTAGCTCATTTGACTGGATTCTGGATAGTGGTGCAACAGACCACATGGTTCACTCTCTTCATTTCTTTACTTCCATTACCTCTTCTGTTCAAATTTCTGTTAGACTTCCTAATGGTGAAATGGTTAAGGTAACCCACATTGGAACTGTTAAAGTCTCAGCAACCTTGACGTTAGAGAATGTTCTTTGCATCCCTAGTTTTTCTTTCAATTTTATTTCTATAAGCAAGCTGACCCAAAATCCCTCTTGTTGTTGTGTTTTCCTTTCTCATTATTGTTTTCTTCAGGACTTACTGCATTGGAAGATGATTGGGTTGGGTAAGAGACATGGAGGCCTGTACATCTTGCAGTGCACTGATTCCTTCACCTTACCACAATTTGTTTCTGAGGTTCTGTCCAAATTGCCTTCTTTTTTTTTGTAATAAGAATGTCAGTGTCAATGCCTATCATCTTAACTCTTCTAATGATGTTGAGAATTCAAATAGTACTGTTAGATTGTGGCATTACAGATTGGGTCATCCATCTACACAAAGAATAGCTTTGTTGAAACATCTTGTACCTGATCTAACTTCTTGCAATAACAACAATTCCTTTGATTGTCTTGTCTGCCCTTTGGCTAAGCAACATAAACTGCCTTTCCCTAAGTCCACAAGTGTTTCTTTATCTTGTTTTGACTTAATCCATGCTGATATTTTAGGTCCTTTCTCTACTCCTTCATTGAATGGCTCAAGATATTTTCTTACTTTGGTTGATGATCATAGTAGATGTACTTGGGTTTATTTAATGAAACTTAAATCTGAAGCTTCTTCCTTGATTCAAATTTTTTTTCAAATGATTCTTAATCAATTCAAGGTGTCCATTAAGGTGATAAGGAGTGACAATGGTCCTGAATTTGCCCTTTCTTCTTTTTATGCTTCAAATGGCATTTTACATCAGCTGTCTTGTGTTGAAACACCACAACAAAATGCTGTTGTTGAAAGAAAACATCAGCATTTGTTGAATGTTGCTCGGGCTTTAAGGTTTCATGCCAATTTGCCTTTAAAATTCTAGGGGGATTGTGTTCTTACAGCCACTTATCTTATCAATAGGCTTCCTAGCCCTCTTCTAGGCAATATGACTCCTTACCAGAAACTTTTGGGCCATTCTCCATCATATCAATCTTAGATCCTTTGGTTGCTTATGTTATGCTTCTACTTTGGCTAGAAACAGATCCAAATTTGATCCTCGAGCCAAGGCTTGCATATTTCTTAGATATCCTTCTGGAACCAAAGGGTACAAGTTGTATGATTTGTCTACTAAAACTACCTTCCTATCTAGAAATGTCATCTTCAAAGAATCTACATTTCCTTTTAAACATTGGTTGTCTAAACCTGTCCTTAGTCCTTCTTTCCCTTCTCACAGTATGTTTTCATCTCAGCCTTCCTTTCCAGAATCCATTTCTCCTATTTCTACTGAGTTTTCTTTGCCCTTCAGTCATATTGACACTGCTGTCCCTCCTGATGAGTTCCCAGATCTTGTTCATCCTGATCTGGACACTTCTTCTCCTGTCTCTAATACTCCACTTGAACCTTCTGATCTTCCCACTTCCTTACCTATTTTACCTGCTGTTCAAAAGTCAACTAGGCCTCATAGACCTCCTTCATACCTTTATGATTATCACTGCAATATGGCTTCAGCTTCTATCATGCCTTCCCATGATTCCATTGCCAGTCCAGGTATTTTATATCCACTTTCTTCCACTCTCTCTTATTCTAAACTTTCTACTGCACATAAAGCCTTTTCTGTTGCCTTGCCCACTACCAAAGAACCTTCTTCCTATGCTGAAGCTTCCATTGATCCCTTGTGGCAAGCTGCCATGAAGGCTGAGATTGAAGCTCTTCAGGCTAATCACACTTGGGTGTTGACCAATCTGCCTCCTGGTAAGGTGCCTATTGGGTGCAAGTGGGTTTACAAAATTAAGCTTAAAGTTGATGGTTCCATTGAAAGGTACAAGGCTAGACTTGTGGCTAAAGAATTTAATCAAACTGAAGGTGTTGATTACTATGAAACCTTCTCTCCTGTTGTGAAGTTTGTGACAGTTAGGACTCTTTTGGCTGTGGCTGCTATGTTTGGTTGGCATTTGTCCCAACTAGATGTCAATAATGCCTTCTTGCATGTAGAGTTGAATGAGGAAGTGTATATGGTTCCTCCTCCTGGTTTTGGTAGCAAGGGGGAGGTGTGCAAGCTCACTAAGTCACTTTATGGCTTGAAGCAGGCAAGTAGGCAGTGGTTTGCCAAGCTCTCATTAACTCTCATTGAACATGGTTTTATCCAATCCAAGTCAGACTATTCTGTATTCACCAAGATTAGCAAGGGTTCCATTCTCATATTGCTGGTTTATGTAGATGATATTCTAATAGCTAGCAATAATGTGGAGGCAGTCAATACATTCAAGAGGTTTCTGGATAACAAATTCAAGCTCAAGGATCTTGGTACCTTGAAGTTTTTCTTAGGTCTTGAGGTTGCAAGGACTGACAAAGGCATCAACTTATGTCAAAGAAAATTTGTTTTAGAATTACTTTCTGATACAGGTTTGCTTGCAAGTAAGCTTGCAAATGTTCCCATGGACCAATCTGCAAAATTTAGAAGTTCTATGGGAGAAGATGTTCCAGATCCATCTCTATACAGAAGAATTATAGGCAAGCTTCTTTATCTCACCTTAACCAGGCCTGCCATTTGCTACTCAGTGCATAAATTGAGTCAGTTTATGAGTTCTCCCAAATTACCACATTTGCAGGCAGCTTACAAGGTACTAAAGTATCTTAAGAAGACACTAGGACAAGGCTTGTTTCTATCAGCAAGTTCTAAATTAAAGTTAAAAGCCTATTGTGATGCTGACTGGGCGGCTTGTCTAGATACAAGAAGATCAGTTTCAGGCTTTTGTGTCTTTCTTGGTGAGTCTCTCATATCCTGGAAATGCAAGAAGCAGCAAATGGTATCTAGATCATCTGCAGAATCAGAGTATCGAGCAATGGCTACTGTCACTAGTGAGGTTGTTTGGTTGTTGGCCTTGCTTCAAACATTTGGTTTAGATCATAATCAACCTGCCTCTCTGTATTGTGATAGCAAGGCAGCCATATACATTGCTGCCAATCCAGTATTTCATGAACGTACGAAACATATAGAGGTTGACTGCCATTTCATTCGAAGTAAGCTTCAAGATGGAGTGATTAAGACATTCCATATTCCTACAAGACACCAGATTGCTGACTGTTTCACAAAGGCACTTGGTTACAAGCAATTCTACTTCCTCTTATCCAAGATGAACCTCATCAACATTTATGGTTCATCTTGAGGGGGAGTATTGAGTTTGCATCTGTTAATTGCATCTGTTAATATCTGTTGTAGTTTCTATTGTAGTTTGTATTTGTTGCTTGTAGTTTGTGTATATATATAAGTGAACTACAAGTAGTTTAGCAATAGCCTAGCATAATAGTTTATAATACGGCTGTCATTTATAGTTAGTTAGATTAATGAGTTAGTTATTAGTTAGTTATCTTCTGTTTTCATTCTCTTTCATTTTCTCGCCTCTGTTCTCCTTATATAAAGAACAGAGTGTGCCAAGTTGATGTAATGAATTCATTTCACAAGATTCATATTGTCATATCTCTCTCTCTCTCAATGTGTGTGTGTTTTCCTCCATTGATGAATCTTTGGAACTTGTATGAATTCAATATCTCTCAACCTCAAAAGACCACCATTAGAGAAGGCATTTGTGTATTAGACAAGCAGAAACAGGCTTGCCCCCAGAAAAACCTAGATCTTGTGAAATATACCTTATTAGCAGGTCCTGGTTCTCCTGCATCCAGAAAGAAGACAGCAAGTGAGAAAAGATCTTAGCCAGTGTTGGTTTGGCCAAATACATAGAAAACTAAGAATATGGGAAGGAGAAACCCAAAATGGAATATCAAGATGTCTTTGAGGTTTAATTCTAGTATTATGATAACCAATTTAAAGTAAGAGGATATGTACCATTGTGCACCTAATAGTTAATCTTATTAAGCCTTGATGTAAGTTATCATATGGGCCAAGTGGGAGAATGTAAAAATAAATTATCCCATTTAATAACATATCCATTTGATAACTTCATGTATGTTATGGTTTAATAAGATGATACATGTCCTTAAAATATTGGTTAATAGAGAAATAAGTTTCCTAAGTAACTCCAATTTTGATGGGTAAGTGGAGACTATAGATACAAAGAATTTGATCCTATTTCTACTTATAAAAGAGACATTTAGCTACCCCATCACATTCACTGAATAGGTGAAGAGAAAAGTGGGTCAAAAGAGAGAAACCAATTCTATAAGAATTAAGTGCATGTTTATACTAAGACTTGATCTTAAGAAAATTTTAGCAATGGATCAAGGTAAACTTTATAATCAATTTGTGTATTCATGAAATCATGATAATTCAAGATCCTATAATTTATATTATGGTTGTTTATAATTTGTTAATGAAGGAACCTAAAAATTGATAATGACAGAGCTATTTTACCTTTATCTGACAAAAGTGACATATCCTTTAGTGGGAGTCACAGAAAAGAAAAAATTGAGACAATAGGGAGTAAAAAGTATAAACAACAAGAATATACAACTATAAACAAAGCTGTAAAGATAAATCATCAAACAATGATCCTATTGCTTTACCAAAATTAAGAATAGAGGTTTCTGATCAATCAAAATAAGGGTATTATGACTATTATCCAATGTTTGAGGAAAAGAAGTGTCGTAAGTTTAGGTTTTAATGAATTTTTGCTGAGTTTTAAATACAAGGAAAAAAAATAAAAGAAAATTTAGAACCCTTTTGTGCTTGGCATTGAGCTCTTTAATAATGTTGGTCTTCAATTCCTTAAAGCATCCAACTTCTCAAGAACAGTCCTTAAAAAGAAAAGAAAAAAAAAAATCATATTGTTCTCAAAATTTAGTAAATCATGAAGGCATATTATTATTAATTAATCAAGTACACACAATTTCAAAAAAAAATTAAAGAATAAAAACAACAAAATTTGAAGGATCTAATAAATTCAATATATATATATATATAAATGAAATAAGCTGTTTTTCTATAGCGTAATTATTACAGCTTAAATTTTCTATGATATAGTTGACAAGTATCATGTTAAAATGCTTGTAATGTTATCAAATTATCCCAATGATATAAATAACAAAGCTTTCTCTCTACAGAACCTTGAGTTTCTCTGTCGCCAAGAAAGTGAGCTCTCTTCTCCTTCACTTGGGTAGTAGAATTGGTTGTCCCTTCTTTTTTGAAGGAGAGTTTTGTTTCTCGTGGGATAACAAGTTTATCCCGGGAGCTAGTTGGGTTTTTTTTTTGTGGGGTGCAGGGAAACACGTTTTCTATCCATTCTCACTTGGTTTTAGCGAGACATGGAGGATTTGACGGAACATTGGAAAAACTTCTCTCTCTCGGAAAAGGAGAAAACAGGCTTTGTTTTGAGTAAGGATCAACAAACAGGTGAATTCATCATAGCAGCTCAATTCCTAACGCCACGTTTTCTCAATATGGAAGCGATGGCAAGAACTTTCAAGCAGCTGTGGAGGTCCACAAATGGTTTCAAAATCCGTAACCATCAAGATCATAGGGTGCTTTTCGTTTTCGATAATTTAACCGACGTTGACAGGATACTGCAAAGCCAGCCTTGGAGTTTCGACAAACATTTAGTGATGGTCCAGAGATACAATACGGATGTGCCAGTCCGGGAATTGTCTTTCACGAAAGCTCTCTTTTGGGTGCAAGTCCATGAAATCCCAGTCAGGTATATGACAAAAAAGGTTGCTGAAAACCTTTGCGAAACTGTAGGGGAAGTTCAAAGATCAATCGATGCGGTTGATGATGAAGGTGGTCATTTTATCAGAGTTCGTGTAAGTGTAGATGTCACCTTACCTTTGTGCAGGGGAAGATTAATCACAATGGAGAATGGGAAAAAACACTGGATTCGTTTCAAGTACGAACGGTTGCCAAATCTGTGTTTTTGGTGTGGGCGACTAACTCATAGCGACAAGAACTGTGACTTGTGGATTGAAAGCAAAGGCACCCTCTCCCCTGATCAGCAACAGTTCAGTTCTAGCCTGAAGGCAGCACCATACTCGGCTAAAGGAAAAAATGTTATCTTCGTTCCAGGTTTCTATGAAGGCAGAAAATCCAGTTTTCAAATGTCAAAGGAAGTAAGCCCATGTCCAGGTCCGGTGGGGGAAAATTCAGGGACGGAGTCATCGGAAAATGTTCAGACCGACATGGAGGTTTCGGTGGAAGAAACAAGCAATAAATGTAGAGAATCATTGAATGTTGAAACCGTTGGTGTGGAGAAGACGTTACAAACGGACGCTGCAATTATTTCAAATGGAAAGTCAATCTCAAATGAATCTTGTCCATATTCGAACCAGATTACTGGAGAGAATAACATTAATTCAGAGATTTTATTTCCCAAATCAGTTACATCGGCTGAGCTATTTGAAATCCAAATTAAGGAAATTGATGAGGCCCTATTCAAGTTTGGAAAACACTCGGAGGGGGATTTAAATGCACAAGAGACCATCAATGCTGAAATTAATTCTCACAGTCAACATGGGGAAGCAAGAGACGGAAGTGGGACACGTGAGGTAGGCCTAGCACATGCACGTGAGCAACTCCAGGGGGCTGGCTGTGCACTTGCACAATCTGTCCAACAGAACTTCGACACAACCAATCCCAAAAAACTTGGTACCAGGAGGGGCAGAAAATTACAAACACGTGCAAGGATAGAGAAGAATAACAAGACAGAAAAATTAGTATGTGGGAAGAGAGGTGGGGAGGATCATCTAGAGTTACCGAACAAGCGAAGGTTGGTTTCAAAGGATGATGGAAGTTCTTCTTTTTCAATGGTGGAGGCTGTGTGTCAGCCCCGCCAATCGCAATGAGTCTTTTATGTTGGAACTGTCGTGGGCTTGGGAACCCATGTACAGGGAATGAGCTTGCTGATATTGTGCGGGCAAAAGATCCCTCTGTCGTGTTCATAGCCGAAACATGGGCAGATGAGGCAAGGCTAAACGATGTAAAACAAAAAATACAATTTGAGAACATGTTTGTGGTACCAAGAGAAACAAGGGGTGGAGGTTTAGTTCTTTTCTGGAGAGATACTATGGCGGTCACAATCGAGGGTTCTGATAAGAACCACATTGATGCAATTATCAATAAAAATACTGAATCGGAGTGGAGATTTACCGGTTTTTATGGAGAACCGGAAACACAAAGAAGATTTGAATCATGGAATTTACTCCGACGGCTAAATCAGAAATTTCGGGTGCCATGGGTGTGTGCTGGCGATTTTAATGAGTTGCTCAGGAGCGATGAAAAAATAGGGGGAAATAGAAGAAGTCACAATCAGATGCAGCTATTTAGAGAGGCAGTAGATGCTTGTAGTTTTTTGGATCTTGGTTTTTCGAGTTCCAAGTTCACTTGGAGCAAACACTATGCAAGTGGCCAATCCATATGGGAGAGACTTGATCGGGCTTTTTGCACTAATGATTGGCTTCAAATGTTTGCAGGAACAAGGGTCTTTCATCTCCATAGCACCACTTCGGATCATGTACCAATATTGATTGCTCCTTATGGTCTTGACCCACCCCCTATTTCAAAGCCATTTCGGTTTGAAGAGATGTGGCTCTCGGATAAAGGATGTGGGCGAACGGTGGAGGCAGTCTGGAGAGACCCATTCCCTTGTG
This sequence comes from Quercus variabilis, assembly GCA_030445155.1. Lineage (NCBI taxonomy): Eukaryota > Viridiplantae > Streptophyta > Magnoliopsida > Fagales > Fagaceae > Quercus > Quercus variabilis. The sequence continues at coordinate 9,292,606 of CP129449.1, forward strand.
ATCCTGAGGTTCAAGTGATGAAGAAAATAGCTAAATGTGGGGCTGAGTTAACACAATGGAGCCGTAAGAACTTTGGAAGTGTACGGAGGGAGCTAGTGGAGAAGAAAAAACTTTTGGTTAAGGCAGAACGGGCGGCCTTGCAATCCGGGAGAAACTTCCAGGTTAGGGCACTTAAAAAAGACATCAATGAATTGTTGATAAAAGAAAACCAAATGTGGAGGCAGAGAGCAAAAAGTTTCTGGTTGGTTGGTGGTGATAAAAATACCAAGTATTTTCATAGTCGAGCAACTCAGAGAACTAGGCGCAATAGAATTCATGGAATCACCAACTCTTCAGGCTGTTGGGTTCAAAATCCAGATGAAGTTGCCAATTCATTCATAGAGTTTTACAAAGAACTCTTTGATTCATCAAATCCGGTGGTTGGTGTTGAGGATTTGTACCCACTGCCTCGTATTGTTAGTGATGAAATGAACACCAAGCTCTCACAAGAATTCATGGAATGGGAAGTGCAAGCTGCTTTGAAGCAAATGGCTCCATTGAAAGCTCCCAGCCCTGACGGTATGCCCCCTCTCTTTTACCAAAAGTATTGGGAACTTGTTGGTGATGATGTTACAAAAACTATTTTATCCTACCTCAATTCAGCCTCTTTACCCCATCCATTGAATCATACTTTCCTGACTTTAATTCCAAAAATAAAAAATCCAATTACTGTCTCTGATTATCGCCCCATTAGTCTTTGTAATGTGCTCTATAAGATTTTTTCTAAGGTGTTAGCAAATCGCCTCAAAAAAATCTTACCAAATATAATTTCTGAGCAACAAAGTGCTTTTACAAAAAACCGTTTGATATCTGATAATATTCTTGTAGCTTTTGAGACATTGCATAGCATGAATGTTCATAAATCTACAAAATCAGGTTATATGGCAGTAAAATTAGATATGAGCAAGGCATATGATAGGGTGGAATGGATTTTTTTGGAGGAGGTGATGAGGAAATTGGGGTTCAATGAGAGGTGGATAAACCTCATGATGGTTTGTGTGAAAACTGTATCCTATTCGGTGTTGGTCAACGGTGAACCGAAGGGATTGATCCGACCTACTAGGGGGATTCGCCAAGGTGACCCACTATCACCTTTCCTCTTCCTACTATGTACGGAGGGCCTCCATAGCCTAATTTCTAAAGCGGAAAGGGAAGGAGCCATTCACGGTTTTGGCTTAAGCAGAAGGAGCCCTAAACTAACCCATCTGCTTTTCGCGGATGATAGTTTGCTATTTTGCAGGTCTAATAGAAGTGAATGCCAAAAGGTGTTGGAGATCCTAGCTCAATATGAAAGCTTATCGGGGCAACAAATAAATAAGGGGAAAACAGCTATCTTTTTCTCTAAATCCACCAATGAAGCTATGAAGTTGGAGATTCAAGAAGCATTAGGATTGCAAGAGGTGAAGCAATTTGACAAATACTTGGGGCTGCCTTCTTTAGTGGGGAAACATAAAAAAGCTAGCTTTGACTACATTAAAGAAAGAATTTGGCGGAAATTGCAAGGATGGGAAGAAAAATTGTTGTCTCAAGCCGGAAGAGAAATATTAATTAAGGCCGTCGTGCAAGCAATCCCAACCTATTCAATGTGTTGCTTTAAACTTCCTTTAGGTCTTTGTCAAGAAATTGAGGGTTTGATTCGAAAGTTTTGGTGGGGCCAAAGGGGTGAGCGGAGGAAGATACATTGGGTAAAATGGGAGGATTTGTGTGAGCCAAAGACGGAAGGAGGTATGGGTTTTAAGGAGTTGTCTTTATTTAATGACGCCCTATTAGCAAAACAAACTTGGAGACTTCTACATAATAAAGACTCCTTGTTCTATAGGGTTTTTAAATCCAAATTCTTCCCAAATTGTTCTATCATGGAAGCTAAGGAGGGTCATGGGGGATCGTATGCATGGAGGAGTATATTAATGGGGAGGGGAGTTATTCGGAGGGGGGCAAAGTGGAGGGTCGGAAATGGGGAGTCCATCAAATTATGGGGGGATAGATGGTTACCCTCTCTTACTCACAATTCATTGCAAGGACCACTAGTAGCTGAGTTACAAGATGCCACTGTTGGCTGCCTCATAAACCCAGCCACTCGCTCGTGGGACTCATCCATCCTGTGTAGACTACTCAGCCACGAGGAAGCATCTGAAGTTCAGAAAATCCAGCTCAGTCAACAACCAAGTGAAGATGCTCTGTTCTGGCCATATGTGCAGTCCGGTGTTTACTCAGCCAAATCTGGGTACTACTTCCTCAAAACAGAAGCTAGAATGTCAACTCCTCCAAGGAATCAAGCTCCGGTACAAACCAAATCTTTGTGGAAAAGGATTTGGCAATTGGCTGTCCCATGTAAGGTAAAAAATTTTGTTTGGAGAGCATGTAAAAATGCTATTCCAACAAATTCCAACCTGGTTCGACGCTGTGTTTTTGGTGATTCTACGTGTCCCCTATGCTCACAAAGCTCCGAAGATGTGCTACATTCCTTGTGGTCACGTCCGGGTCTAAATCAGGTCTGGGAGGATGACCCACAATGGGCGTTTAGAAGCACTACCAGGTTCCAAAACTTTTCTCAAGTGCTCCTCCATGTGCTGAATTCGGACTGCAGTGATGACTGGTTCGCAATGCTCATTTGGAACATCTGGTATCGACGGAATCAAGTGAGGACTTCCCCACCAGGTTGGCCTTTGGACCAAATAGCTCAGCAAGCATACCAGTCCCTTCAGGAGTTTCGGTCTGCACAGTTCAGGAAACCCAGTGCAGCAACTTCAGTTCAGGTGCGTTGGCAGCCCCCACAAACGGAATTGGTCAAAATTAATTTTGATGGAGCAGTGTTCAAGGATGAAGATAGAGCAGGTATTGGAGTGGTTATTAGAGATAACTGAGGCATGGTAATGGCTTCTTTATCACATAATATTCCACTCCCATACTCTGTTGTAAATTTGGAAACTCTGGCAGCATACAGAGCACTTGAATTCTCCCTTGAGTTAGGCTTCGACAAAGCAATTCTTGAGGGAGATTCGACTATCGTCATGAATGCTTTGAGGGACCCTTCTCCATCCTTAGCTTCATATGGTTTGCTGGTTCGGGATGCCCAATTAATGGCACGTTCATTTGCTTGTATTTCCTTTCAACATGTTGGTAGAGTAGGGAATAATGTCGCTCATAACCTAGCTAGACATGCACGTCATGTCACTGGTTTTTCAGTTTGGATGGAGGATGTTCCTATCCAAATTTTTACAGCTGTTCAGGCAGATTTGCCTATTACTGAATAAAAAACTTCGAGTTCTTCCTTCTCAAAAAAAAAAAAAAAATTATCCCAATGATAAGCCATCTCAATCCAAGTACTCATTTAAAACCCAAAATTATCACAAAGATATTAAGTATCTAACAATCGCTTCTCACAACAAAATCCCCATTCGATTACAAAACAAATTCACTACCGCATTTGTGCAAACATAATCTCAAATAACCATTCAGATGTACTACACTCACTTAGACATCAAAATAAATTAACAAATCAAAGAAAACACGTGTTTCTCCTTAGGTTTTATTTATGTTCAAAAAAAATTTTTGAAGCAATTCCTCAATAAATTGTTCTTTATCAATTCCTACATAACACACGCGCGCACATATAAGTTGGGAAGAGAACACCTTACGACAACCCGTTTTCCAAAACAAACTAAAAATTACAGCATCACATCAATCCAAATCATTGAACACTCAAAATATATTTCAAACCAAAAAAAAAAAAAAAAAAAAACCTCAAAATACTTTAATAAATTTTTTTCACAAAATATTTTCTCAAATAAACCAAAGATACAGTAATTCATCCATTGGTTGAATCAAGACGATTGTTCAATTACACAAATTCATGCCTACTCATATCAAATAAAATATAAACAATTAGTTATACAAAAAAAAAAAAAAAAAAAAAAAAACCAATTTCCTTCTTGATATATTAAAAGTTTTAAGCATTTAAATTTGAAATCAAACCAAACACGAAAAATACACCCTTGCTCTGCTGCAGCCTTGGAATCACAAACCTCTGCTTGATGACTATGAGTGTGAACAAAAACAGAAATCTATAAATATAAAATCCTCAAAAGCCCATGACATTCAACAAAACCATAAAAATATAAAGAATTGGTCACAAACAACATTTAAGCTCTTGAGCTACCTTTTTTTTTTTTTTTTTTTTTGGCTCCTTTCTTTAACTCTTTTTATATGGTTACTAGTAGGGGTATCCACGGGTCGGCTCGGGTCGAGTTTGTGCCCAACTCGAACTCGACCCAACAAACTCGAGTAGGAGAAATCAGAACCCACAACCAACCTGTGTGGAGCTTCAGTTTGGCTAGTTCAAGTTTTGTCGGTTTCGGGTGCATATCGGTTGGTTTCGGGTTTGCTCCAGGGGGCAAAAATCTGGCCAGATTTTGGCCTAAATCTTGCTGGAACTTAATAGATCTGGCCGGATCTATCAAGATCTGGCCAATATTTCTCCATACCCTTCGAGATCTGGCCAAGATCTCACTATATTTGTCGAGATCTAGCCGAGGTCTCAATATATCGGCGGAGTTTTCAATTTAGACTTACCAGTTTTTCGCCGGAACACGAGATTACGATTGGAAGAGAGATAGGCATCGGGCAAGTCGGGTTCTTCTGCTTCTCAGGTAGTTAAACCGAGACTTGAACCAACCTTATCAGGTTTTCACGCCGGCGACCCATAGCTGACCAAAGCACCATTAAAATCAGGCGATTATCGGGTCGAAGGTCGTTGAGCCGGTCAGTTTCTTCGGGCCGGTCGGGTGCTGGACAACCCTAGTTACTAGCTTTTACTACTGTGTCTCAAAATCTCCAAAGCCCAATTGGAGAAATTAATTACTGGGCTAGTGGGCTCAATTCTTGACCAGTCCTACTTATTTAAGCCATAGCTAAGCTTTCAGCCTAGTAATTGGGGCTCATTTTGAGCTTATTTTTGGCCTAATTTTTGTGGCCATAGCACAGCCTTTTGACAAGTATTTGGGCTGCGTTTTGGGCTTATTTTGCCTTATGCACCATTATAAGCTCACCCCACCACCCCAAAAAAAATCCAAAATTTTATCCAAGTGTTTATTTGGGTGGGACAGCATACCATTTTTGAGTTAGCTAAGACTTTAAAAATATTAGTTAGGGCTGTTTATTTGGGTGGGACAGCATATCTTTATTGAGTTAGTTGATTCTTTTAAAATATTAGTTAGCGCTATTTATTTGGATGGGACAACATACTTATATCGAGTTAGTTGAGACTTTAAACTTACTAGGTAGGGGTGCAAGACCCGTGCTTGCCATAAAATAAGATTAGTGATTAAGGTCAATTTTAAATTTAATTTATATTACAAAATAAAGATAAAGATCATTTGATTTTTAAAGTACATAGAGATTTACATTAAAAATATTAATATTAAAAATTTTGATAATTATGTCAATTAATCTCATTCGTATAAAGATTTTGATCTTACACAAAGTTAGGGTAGCTATTTAACATATAAATATCTATTTTACTATAATAGTTTATTTAGTAACCATTTGCTAAGGCAGTATATCCACTCAATAAAAATTTCTAATAATGATAACGAATATCATTATCTTCCAACAATAAGTAATTGAGTTTTGCTAAGGAAAAAATAATAAAAATAACAAAAGGCATGTGTCATCAAATTTTCCATTGGATAAATTATAAGTTTCAAAAATTGAAACCTAGAACAAATAAACCACCTTATATCATCATTCCAACTTTCCATGCATTACTACAATCTAAAACTCAAAATATGTGAAGAAAATTTTTGAGATGTTCTATTTAGTGGGAGTATTTTAAACATTACACAATAAAATATTTTAAGTTTATAAGATTTCATTAGGGTTTAACTGAGAGAATCATAATATAACATATTTGCTCTTTTCCAAAATATTAAGAAAAAAATTGCTTGATGTTAAAGTTTAATGAGAAATTGTAAACTATCTCAAACATAAAGGATGAAAAGTGTTTTTATCCTAAGCTTTGTTTTTGTTTTTGGGATTTTGTTTGTAAGACTGTTTTTACTTAAAATGGTGCATAAAGAAAAAATACAAAAGTCAACTCAAGAAAATTGTATGTGAAACAATGAATTTTGGCTCAACAAAGTTAACTAAACCAATAAAAAATTTCTAGAAACATAACAGAATGACCCAATATTTTCATAATAGCTTTTATTTTATTTTATTTTTTTTGACTTGTAAAGAATTAACAGCTTAGCAATTTTGAAAATAATTTGACGACAACAATATGTCTTAACATTCTCACAAAAGAAATTTTATGTCCACGATATTTTCCTAACAAGTTATAAGTAGTAGGTTGTTACAGGTTGTTATTGGTGGGCAAAAAAGTAATTTTATTAGCAAGTTTAAATTAAAAGCAATAACAATTTAACACATATGATTTGTTATGAAAGAGTTATGAAAAATGTTGTAGCTGTAGCATTTTTTTTTTCACAATACATTTATTTTTGAGAAATTATATGTTCACAACATTTTCACTACAAATCTTAAGTGGCAAGTTGTTACTAGTTGTTATAATTGGGGCAAAAAAATAATCTTAGTGTTAGATTTAAATTTGAACCAATAACAACTAACCACCTATGATTTGTTGTGAAAATGTTGTGGATGTTGCATCTCTCTTTATTTTTAGTTATGGTTGGTTCCAATATGAAATTTTATTATTTTATTTTGACCTATAAGAAATTAACACCTCAAAAATTTTGAAAATATTATGTCAATTTGTTGTGCTAATATTTTGATTATTTTGTGAAACATTGCGAATTGAACAAACCAAAAATAATGTAGCAAGACTACCGTAGCTTTACGCATTCAAAAAAAAAAGAAAAAAGCGACTAGTGAAACAATACAACTTGAACAAACCAAAGATACTGTAGTGAAATTACTACAAATTTAAGGCATTCACTTTTTTTATATATAGACTAGGTTGGGTTGCACGTGCCTGCCCCTTAAGCAAGAAAAATAAGATTTTTTTTTTTTTTTTTTAAGAAGTATGAAATCACGTACTTAAATTTAGTATAGCTATTTAACACTTGAATATCTATTTAATATGATAATTTCTTAGATCCTATTTTACTAAAAGCAATGTTTACTCATGAAAAAATTCTACTAAGAATAATAACGAATGTTAGAGGTGTCCACGGGTCGATTCGGGTCGGGTTTGTGCCCAACCCGAGACCGACCCACCAGACTCGAATGGAGAATGTTCTGACCCGCCGCCGACCGGCGAGGGAGTCAGATCGGAGCGGTCGGTTTTGCGCCAGAAACATGGTCGGTTCGGTCGAAACCGTTCACGGTGGAAAATCTGGCCAAAATAGTTGATTTCAAGCCAAAATGCACTAGATACAACGGAGATCTCACCTGATCTGGTGAGATCTCGCTAGATCCGGTGAGATTTCCACCAGATCTGGCTGAGATCTCACTAGATTCGATGATATCTTCTAAAATCCGACCCAAATCTCATAAAAATCTAAGGTATTCTGACCAAAAAATCGCCAGAAAATTCATATTTCGCCGGATTTTGGTAAGGCTCCGATCAGGTCGGTTGAGGTGGGTTTTATAGGAGAGAACCTGCCATCCGACCCGCCGGACTCAGTTTCTAGGCTTTACAACCCGTCGCCGACCACCGGAGCTCACGGATCGGTCGCGGGTGGGTCAGTTCCGGTCAGGTTTGGTCAGTTGGATCGGGTCCGAGTCTGGCTGGACACCCCTAATGAATGTTATCATCTTCCAATAATAACCAATTAAGTTTTGATAAGGCATTGTCACAATATTTAAAATTTCACAATGAATGATGATATATGCCACAATTAAAACTTCTCATCAAATTAAATACCTATAACCATCTACAATGATGAATATATATTTTGTTATTCATATTTCCTTCTTTGTTATCTTATTATGAGTGTAATTACAATTTTTAGCTTATTTAATTTTTAATGAACACCCTTTTAAATAGGAATGTCATTGAAGTTTTCATTACATAAACTTATAAATCTAGAAGATTTAAACCTCTAATAAATTATTGTTCTCTAAGTAACAAATAGAAACCATAGACATCATTATTCTTACTTTCCAAGTATGACTACCATATAAAACTCAAAATAAACAAATAAAATTTTTGGGACATTAAAATTTAGTAGGGTATTTAAGACATTGTACAACGGAATATTCTAGGAGTCATAAGATTTCATTAAGGTTTAACTAAAATAGTAACAATAGGGGTATATACTCATTTACAAAATATAAAAGATAAAATCATTCAACTTTAAAGCTAAGGGGGAGAAGGAACTACCCTAAACATAAAGGGGAAATACTTTTTACACAATTTTTTTTTTTGGGTGTGTAAAAACTCTGTGTGTGTGTGCGCACGCGCATGTTTTAAAACTTTAAACAATGTGAAAAAAAAAAAAAAAAAAAAAAAAAAAAAAAAAAAAAAAGAAATCAGCCCAATAAAATTGTGCTTAAAAAGGTGAATTTTGACTCAACAAATTGACTAAACCAAGAAAGAAGTTTAGAAACACAACAAAATATCATGATATTTTCATATTACATTTATTTTTAGTTATGGTGGGCCCTGGTCGAATATTTTACTATTTTATTTTAGAGTAATGCTATGTTTACAATATTTTCACAACAAATCCTAAGTGGCAAATTGTTATTGGTTTTAAACTAAGCCAACCACTTTAAATTGTGCATTAAATTAAAAAAAAAAAAATGGAAACTGAAGAAAATCGTGCTAAACCGTGAATTTTGACTAAACCAAAAAAGAAGTCTAGGAATATAATAAAATGTCACAACATTTTCACAATACATTTTATTTCTAGCTATGGTAGGTCCGTCTAATATTTTATTATTTACGTCTATAACATTTCTATAACAAATTTTAGCTGGTAAATTGTTACTGATTTTAAAATGTGACCAGCTCTTAAAATTGTGTATTAAAAAAAAAGAAACAAAAAACCAGCCCAAGAAGACTGAGTGCAACAATGAATTTTGGCTCACCCAATTTGACTTAACCAAAAAAGGGTTTGAGAACGCAATAAAATGTTACAAAATTTTCACAATATCTATTTTCAGTCGTGGTAGGTCCCATTATGATATTTTATTATTTATTTTAAAGAAATGCCATTTCTATAATATTTTCACAAAAAAATTACAAATGACAAGTTATTACTAATTTTAAATTGAGCCCACAATCAATATCACTTTTTTTATGCACCACTTGACACCTAGGATTTATTGTGAAATTAATGTGAAAATCTTTGGACTTCACTTTCTTTTTTTCTTTTTTAATGTATAAGGAACTAAGATCTCAGCAACTGTAAAAATATTGTAACAACAACATGATGTTACAGCATTTTCACAATAAATTTATTTTTAGTTGTGGTTAGTCCCAATCTCTCTCTCTCTTTTTCTTTTTTCTTTTTTTGCCCTATAAAAATTTGACACCTCAATAATTGTGAAAATAAATATTGTGAAAATTTGTTGTTCTAGTATAACAATGCCATGTAAACGCATATAAATATTTGTGAAGTGCTATATCCACAATATTTTCACAACAAATCATAGGTGGTAAGTTGTTATTAGTTATAATTTAAATCAACAAATTAAATTACTTTTTTGCAAATTCATAACAGTAAATAATAAATTATTTATTTAGAATTTGTTGTAAAAATGTTGTAAATGTATCATATCTCTAAACATTTAAAAAAAAAAAAAAAAGCTTAATTAATATGCAAAACAGTGAGTTTTGAAAAACTCACCATTTTTCTTTTTTGGTTGAAAATACTAAATATTTTTAACACACACACGGGGAGAGGGGAGAAGGTTTTAAAAAAACTTACAGTGATGTATATCCAAAAACTCACCAAATAGACTAAACCAAACTGGTACTGTAGAAAGAGCTATTCCCTCTTCTTATATAGTTAGTAGAAGTAGAAAATAATAATAGACATATAAATAGAAGAGATATAGATAGTTAACGGAGTTTTTTTTTTTTTTTTTTATTAACTAGTTAATAGAGTTAGTGGACAGTAGATGTATAGATAAGATAGAAAAAGACGTTGCAAAGAAGTCTACAAGTCAAAGTCTTGAACACTTTGATACAACGAAAAATCAAGGCAAAAATGCAAAACTAATCCTTTAACTTTTAGTCTTCTAACTTTTAGTTTTGTCATTTCAGTCCTTTAGCTTTTAATTGTTGTCAATTTTGTTAGGTTCTAAAGGTTTAGGAATTTATGTATTTAGAACTCTAATGTGTAATAATGGTAAACCATGATCAAAACAATATGTTTAGTCTTGTTATAGTGTGCTCAAAGTTGTTTAATTATTGTAAAGTTGGAATCGAGAGACTACAGATGTATTGGGGCATTTCGGTCTGACTCGATCGATCGAAGAATAGATTCGATCGATCAAAAATCGACCAGATTGCGTTTTTTGCAGAATTTCCAACTCAGCCCTAACTCATTAAACGTTTAGAGTTTTCTGTTTTTACCCTAGGTATATAAGGTAAAACCCTAGCCACGTTTTTATAGTTGCTCCAGTTGAATTGTTACTCATACATTACTGTTTTGTGTGTATGTCTTGTGAGATCTAGAGGATTTTTCCTTTACACAAAGCTTAGGGTTTTCAAGTTAGAGATAGTATCAACATCTTGATGATCAACTTAGTTGCTACCATTGAAGTTTAAAGATAAACAAGCGGGGGTGCTTGTACTTGATTGAAGAGTCCAAGAAAGAAAGAGTCCGTGGATTCAAAGCTTGCACGTGGTCGTGTCAGTAAGTTCTACTGGTGGGTAGCATTAGGAAGTCAAGCGGGGAGCTTGTAGTCCTTCTGTATGAACTTCGATTCTTTTGCATAGTGGATTCAGGTTTACCTTGAGGATAGCTAAGTCAAATCCTCCCCAGGTTTTTACCGTGTGGTTTCCTGGGTGATCATATCATTGTGTCTTTTATTATTCCGCTGCTTTAGTATTTTGATATGATTATTTGATTGTTTTAATCTAGAATTGCATAATTTGACTAAGTAACAACTTGGCTAATTAATCTAGGCTAACCAATCTGGTTGTTTTAAGGGGTCCAAAACCGTTCAAGTGGTATCAGAGCAGGTAGCTCTTTTGTTGGAGATTTCTTGATCTCTAAGCTGATTCTTGACCCCTGTTGTCATGGAGCATGGACACTCTCTGTTTGTTCCTCCTCACTTTGATGGGAACAACTATGCTTATTGGAAAGTAAGGATGAAAGCATTCCTGAAATCCATTGATGAGAAAGTCTGGAATTCCGTTGAGTACGGATGGGAGAAGCCCACTACTCTTGTGAGTGAGTGGCAAACTTCTGAAAAAGAAGCAGCTGGCCTCAATAGCAAAGCTATGAATGTCATCTTCAACGCTGTTTCTATGGAGGAATTTAAGAGAATCTCTAAAGTTGAGGTTGCTCATATTGCTTGGAAAATCCTCCAAACTGTGCATGAAGGCACAAAGGCAGTTAAGATCAATAAATTGCAACAATTGACTTCTAGATTTGAAAGCTTTGGAATGTCTGATGATGAATCTTTTGATGAATTCTATGCTAAATTAAATGATATTGTCAATTCTGCTTTTAATTTGGGTGAAGTCTATGATCAACCTAAAAGTATTAGGAAGATACTTAGATCCTTAACTGAAGACTTTAGACCCAAAGTGACTGCCATCACTGAAAGCAAGGATGTGGACTCCATCCCTGTTGATGAGCTTGTAGGATCTCTTCAGTCCTATGAGTCTAACCTACCTAAAGTGAACAAATCCAAATCAATGGCTCTTAAGTCAGTTGATAATGTTGATGATGGTGGATTTGATGATGAGCTCTTTGCTACAGAGATTGCTTATCTTACCAAAAACTTCAAAAACTTTCTTAGAAATACCAACAGAAAGGCAAGAGGTACATACACTGCTGAACCTAGAAATAATTCTTTGGGTCCTCAGTGTTTTGGTTGTCAAGGGTATAGTCATGTGAAATCTGAATGTCCTACATTCTTAAGGACTAAGGGTAAAGCTATGGCTGTAACCCTTAGCGATAATGAGGTTTCCGATGATGAGTTCAAATATGATGAGGATAGAAACTTCATTGCTTTCACTGCTATTGCTGTAGTTAATGAAAGCATATCTGTTGAAGAGAACCCTTCTGATGAGGAACTCCCTGATGATGCAGATCTTCAAGAGGCCTACAATAAACTCTACAAAATTGCTGCTAGGGATGCTATGAATGTAGAACTTAGCCTGAAGAAAATTGATTCTCTTGAGCTTGAAAAGAAAAATTTGCTTGTTAAACTGTTTGATGCTAATGATCTTTTGAACAATGTTAAATCTGAGAACATGCTTTTACTTGATAAAGTTAAAATTTTGGAACATGATTTATCTGTTGCTAGATTGCTAGTTCTAAACTTGATCATATGCTGAATGTTCAAAAGTATCCTTCTAATAAATCTGAGTTAGGTTATGTTAAAAGCATCTTTGACTCTGCACCGTATTCCACGAATTTTGTTCCTTCTTCTTCTTCTAAACCTTCAATGAGTGAGGTTGTGAGTGAAACTGTCAAACCACCTGTGAGTGAAGTTGTCAAACCCGTAGAAGTTTCACCTCCTAAGAAGATTAGGGTTGATTTGAGAGAAACTAAACCTACCCTTTCTAAGGACAAGATGCATGGTAAACCTGCTTGGGTTTGTCATTTTTGTGGTAAGTCTAGACACATTCATCCTAACTGTTACAAGCTTCAAGCTGCTAAGAGAGCAAACAAACCAAAAGTGCCTGTGTCTCAAGCACAAGATCCTATGGCACTTATTGGTAAATTGGTAAAGGCTTTGAACTTTTATTCCAATCCTGGAGTTGGAAATCACTCGAATGTGAATAAGAACTCCAATGCTCGTGATGCATCTAAAAAGTTTTGGATGCAAAAGACTCGACCTAATTGAGTCTTTCTGACATGGTCCTTGTACTTCATTGCTCATTCCTTTGTGACCATAGTTCTTTGGTTTTTGTGTTTTTGTGTTTTTTTTTTTTTTTTTTTTTGTTTTTTTTTTGTTTATAGGATTTGCATTGCATTTCATTCATACATTTCATTCTAGGATTTATTTGTTTTCTCTTAAATAAAAAAAAATAATAAAAAAAAAGGAGAAAAGGAGAAAGCAAAAATTATGTTTGACACTATTTTTCTTGATTTTTGAAAAACAAGGTTGGTCTATCTTTTTACACATGTCATGTCTTGTGTACCTTGTTTAACTTTGATGAACTTATTCATTGTGCTTGACTAGTTGAAACTTTGTAGTGCATGTTGTGTGGGAAAGATGTGTATGGTTCTTAATCACTTTGTCTTAATCATGAAGTCATATGTTATTTGACTGTCGGACTTGATTCTTTTGAGAAAGGCATAAATAACCATCTCACCACTGTTCACTAGCCAATCATGAACACCTTAATGCATATCATAAGATTGTGTGTTCGAGAAAGTGTAGCACATGCACAAAAAGAACATAAGGTGTAGCCTCAAATTAAATTAAAACTAATGTGTACTATTAGGCTTGATGCCAATTCACTTAATTCAAACCGGTGTGTACTATTAGGCTGAATGTCATTTCATACAAATAAGAGGCAAAAATGCAAGAAACTTACATGATTGCAAGCTTTTGTTCTAGGAGATGTGGGAGTTATAGGATGTAACTCTTTAGATGATAGTCTCTTTTAAATTCTATGTGATAAATTGTGTAGACTTTGTGTTTGATTGCTATTCACATATCACCTCACATGTATCTCAAATTTTTGCTAGTATCACACACTACACAAGTTACTCTTTGTTAAACACTGTACATGCTAGTGTGTGTTATTGGTCTGACCAACCAAGTTTGAAAATATCTTGAGATTTGTGCAAAACATTTTTGTTACTTGAGAAAATTCAGTGGGAGAATGATTGGAACTTGTTTTTGACAAAATTTGGATTTAAAAATTTGGGTTTTTGAAAAAGCATTCCATCTCATACTCATGCATTTTGCTTTCTTTGTTTAATGCTTTAAGGAGTTGTTTTTCAAAATTAGGTTTATGTTTTTCAAAACTGGATTTTTTCTCAAAATTTAGTGAGCCTCTGCCCATCTCGATCGATCCAGTCTGTTTTTCAATCAATCGAAAAAGTGCTCTAGTTTGTTTCAAAATGACTGGTTCATTCGATCTATCGTGGAGAAGCTTTTTTAAAAAGATCAGATCTGACTTTTTCAAACACTTTTCAAATATTTTTCAAATTTTTTCTTTCTCTCTCCGACAAGGCAAGCTAAATAGTTCAGATTTTTGTCGTTTTCCTCCGAAGTTTTTGCAAAGTTTCTCTTTCCTCAAGCCGGTAAGACTCTTTTGCCCTTCCTTTTGATTTTATTTTCATGTTTTCATGCATAAATCCATGCATTTAAGGGAGATTTTTGGACTTTGCATATTGGGATTTTCTGATTGATTCAAGCTTTATTTTGTGCAATTGATCATTGGGTTTTTATGGAGACACATCATAAACATGATTCTTGCTTGTTAATTTGATCAATTTTGAGTTTGGTGAAAAATTGAAAATTCTAGGGTTTATTCTTGATCTGATTTGGGGCTTTTGTTAAATTGGGTAGAATTTGATGAAATTGGCTTGTTGTATTGATGAAATTAAGCATTATAATCTATGTGCTGAGTTTTGTAATGCTCACCTTCATCAATTTGTTTAAAAATTTCAACAAGTAGTTTTCAATTTTTGGGGTTTTTGATAAGAAATTCCCTGCTCAAGCCAATTTTGTCAATTTAATCTCAATTGAACTTAATTGCTTACTACATTAGTACATGCATCATGGCATTGTATCTGTTCATGCATCATATAGATTTTTATTCTATTGTTTTTTTTTTTTTTTTGTGCTAACTTGCAGTCTATCCTTGGTTTTGTTTTCTTGTGTTCTTTTGGTTTTCTCTTTGTGTCTCTGTCCTTTCCTTAGCATCATGCCTAGGAAGACTAGAGCCCGTCGGACTATTCCCTCTTCTTCTCCATCCCCTCCTTCCTTTGATCGTGAGAGGTTTCTGAGTGAGAAAAACCAAGAGCCTTTTGAGAAACTTAAGAGAAAGATTTGGACTGGGCGTTCTATTCTGTTAGATGAACTTGATCCTGCCATTAGGGCAAACTTTGAGCGTCGGGGCTGGTTACCCTTGTTGGATATTTCTAATCCTCCTCCACCTTCTGCCTTGATTAGAGAGTTCTTTTCGAACATCTCTATCCGCATCTATGATTCCAACACTTTAGTAAAGAGTTGGATACAAGGCGTAGAGTACGCCATTACTCCTCAGGTAGTGGCTGATGCTCTAGGGGTACCGTTGGTTAGGAATCCTGTCTATCCTTATGATGAGTCTCCCGAGCTGAGCAACGTTTTGTCTTACATCACTGGGACTTCTGTCCAGTGGGGTTCTGATCCTAGGATCACTTCTGCTGAGCTCTCCGGGTTGCACTATCTGTTCTTTAGGATAGTGTGTCGTTCCATCTGGCCCATTTCTCATGTTCACACCATTCCTCTTGAGAGATGTGTATTTTTGTACGCTCTGGTTATTGATGCTCCTATTAGTTTTTCCCATCTCTTTCTTCATTCTTTGAACGATGTTTATAGAAGTTCATCTACTTCTCATACTCTTGTTCATCCTATTTTTATTCATAGGATTTTGCTCTATCTTGACCTTAGTGACTTCCTTTCCTCTGAGCCCGTTCATGTGATAGCTCCCACAGGTGCATCTTTTCTTAGACAAAGGGCCGCTCATCTTCGAGCTGGTTCTAAACACCCTAGGTCTGAGTCATCTAATAGCGCACCTCCTCCTTCTTCTTCTACAGGTCTTGCTGGTGAGGATGTTCCTGATCCAGTTGGTGATGATGCTGCTGCTGCTGATGTTCCTCCACCTCCTTCGACCGACTTTGATGTTTGTCGTACTCTGGAGACTGTCGTAACCGTTCAGGCGGCTCATAGTCATATTTTGGTGGACTTACTAGATGAGATTCGTGCTCTCCGAGCCAACTTAGCGCGACTTCATTCACCCTCACCACCTCCTTTTGATGACAGCCTATGATTGCCCTTTGGCATTCCGTCACAAAAAGGGGGAGTGGAGTTTTGTCTTGTAGAGAAGTTTTGTTGTTAGGGGGAGATTTTTTTTTGTTACTTTTTAAGAGGAGCTTGTGGAGTTTTTAGATTGTATCTAGGTGCTTCACTTTGTATATTATTTTTTTGGGGATATTCATGTTAGGGGGAGTAACTTTGATTGATATACATGTTGTTTTTCATTGATTCTTGTTGCTTTGTGATTCACTGCTTATTGATTTATATTTATGAGTTGTTCATTCATATATGTCTTTATTTTGTGTTGTGTGAATCTTACAAGAATATTATACCTGTTGTTTTACTCTTTTTTGTCCCATATGCGTTTATGCGTTTGTTGAGTATTTCAGGAATATACAAGTTGATTCAACTAAGCTGCTATCTACACTTGCAACCAATGGATAGTAGTTAGGGTTGAATTTGAAGTTTATGAGCATTTCTTTGTAAAGGGCTTTTTACTTGTAAAACTTTGAGCTTTTAATTAGGGTTTTGTCACGGATTACCAAAGGGGGAGTTTGTTAGGTTTTAAAGGTTTAGGAATTTATGTATTTAGAACTCTAATGTGTAATATTGACAAACCATGATCAAAACAATATGTTTAGTCTTGTTATAGTGTGCTCAAAGTTGTTTAATTATTGTAAAGTTGGAATCGAGAGACTGCAGATGCATTGGGGCATTTCAGTCTGACTCGATCGATCAAAGAATAGATTCGATCAATTGAAAATCAACCAGATTGCGTTTTCTGAAGAATTTCCAACTCAGCCCTAACTCATTAAACGTTTAGGGTTTTATGTTTTTACCCTAGGTATATAAGGTAAAACCCTAGCCACGTTTTTATAGTTGCTCCAGTTGAATTGTTGCTCATACATTGCTGTTTTGTGTAAATCTCTTGTGAGATCTAGAGGAGCTTTCATTTACACAAAGCTTAGGGTTTTCAAGTTAGAGATAGTATCAACATCTTGATGATCAACTTGGTTGCTACCATTGAAGCTTAAAGATAAACAAGCGGGGGTGCTTGTACTTAATTAAAGAGTCCAAGAAAGAAGGAGTCCGTGGATTCGGAGCTTGCACGTGGTCGTGTCAGTAAGTTCTACTGGTGGGTAGCATTAGGAAGTCAAGCGGGGAGCTTGTAGTCCTTCTGTATGAACTTCGATTCTTTCGCATAATGGATTCAGGTTTACTTTGAAGATAGCTAGGTCAAATCCTCCCCAGGTTTTTACCGTGTGGTTTCCTGGGTGATCATATCATTGTGTCTTTTATTATTTCGCTGCTTTATTATTTTGATATGATTATTTGATTGATTTAACCTAGAATTGCATAATTTGACTAAGTAACAACTTGGCTAATTAATCTAGGCTAACCAATCTGGTTGTTTTAAGAGGTCTAAAACCGTTCAAATTTGGTACTCTGTTAAACCTCAGTTATGTCCTATCGTTAATTGAGTAAAAACTACATCATTTTGGGTTTTTTTTTTTAATAAATTTTGAAATTAAAAGAAAATTAAAAAAAAAAAAACTGATATTAAGAAAAAAAAAAAAAAAAAAAAACATTTACTCGGTCAAAACTAAGAATCATTCCATACCCAAATCCCTTAAAGAAATTGGGGAAATGATTACATTGGGACTCACTTTTTTCATTTCTCTCATTCCCAAACAAAACTCTTTCTTCTTCTTCTTTATCGTTTCAAAACACTTAATAATTATCTAATAATAGGTTTGATCTATCTGAACACCACCGAGGAAGATGAAACACTGTCGTCGAGCTTGTCTTCAACATCTTCATCGTCTTTCTTTGTAGCCAGATTGAATGCCAGTGGTGGGTCGGGTTCGAATTTGGTGGTGGGTGCATCAGCATCAGCTTCGACTTCATGTTCGGTGTGTTTGGAGCTATGGCCCACTGATATCTTTGCTGAAGAAAGGTAGTGAATTTGAGAAAATGGATAGGAATTTGAGAAAAACACAAAAATTGAATCGACAACGACGAAATAGAAAAATGATCGAGGTGAATATTACGACGGCAATAAAAACCCTAGTGTTTTTTTGGGGACGAACGCAATCGAATGCGCAAAACAAAGTTTGTGTTTTGCTTTCAATATCAAATTCTTGCAAAAAAAGCAAAAAGCTTTTGTGGGTTTCTTTTTTCTTTTTTTTTTTTTGATAAATTTTTTTTGGGTTTGGGAGGAATTGAAATTGGAGAGAGATGGAGAGATTTTAGGGTTTTGTTTCTCTGGTCAGAATTCGATCCAAGTGCTATCGATCGTGTTGTCAAGGAGAGACAGACAGAGAGAGAGAGAGAGAGAGAGAGAGAGAGAGAGAGAGAGAAATATAATAAAAGAAATTTTTTAATATCTGTTTTTTTAATTTTCTTTTAATTCTGAAATTTATTATAAAAAAAATAAAAATTTAAAAAAAAATAAAAAATAAAAAAGCCAAAACAACTTTGTTTTGGCTCAATTAATGGCAGGACATAATTGGAGTTTAACAGAGTACCAAATTGATGAAAATTGAAAGTTAGAAGACTGAAATGACAAAACTGAAAATTAGAAAACTGAAATGAAAAAGACTGAAAGTTAGAAGGTCAGTTTTGCATTTTTGCCAAAAATCAATACGTGGTTCCGTGTGAAAGCCCTCCAAGTCCAGCACACCTTTGCATTAATGATCTACAACCTTCTACAGACTTTCGAACTTCTCTTTGAACCATTCTCTTCTTCCTTCTTTATTGTTTCGTCATGGGTGCCTCTTCTGCAACTTGTTTACTTTTCTTACTATGGTTCTTTGCCGCAACCTTTTTTTTAAACTTCTTTGAAGTAGAGTCAAATGTCTCTTGCATTGAGAAAGACAAACAAGCACTTCTAAAATTTAAACGCAGCCTCATATTCTCATCCGGGTTTATAGAACTTGAGATCTATGTATATTTTAATTGAATTTCGAGTCTATAAGACTCAAGATTCACGTGGCATAATTGAATTTCTTGAAGAAAAAAAAAATTTGAGTAGGCTCAGTTTTGTTTTGTAGAACTTGAGTCTATAAGACTCGAGATCTATGTGGCATAATAGTTCCAACTCAGCAATTGAGATTTGTGTCTTTAAGCCTCGAGTTTTATATGAAACTCAAATTTATAAAACTCAAAATGCTAGTTTGCAAAAATCTTTCAAATGCATGTTAACTTATTATATTGTATCCCCTCACTATGCTAGCTTGCAAATTTCTCGGACTGCTTTGGATGGAACAAAGTTCACTGCAACAAAAAAATTGATCGACTCACCAAGTTATCAATAACATCTGGCGGTGAGATAAGTCCTTCATTGCTGGAATTAGAGTTTTTGGATTACTTGGACTTGAGTAACAATGACTTTAATTGTACTCCAATTCCAAGTTTCCTTGGTTCATCGAGCAATCTGACACATCTTGACCTCCGTTCTAGTAACTTTTGTGGACTCATTCCTACTCAGCTTGGGAACCTTTCAAGCCTTCACTATCTAGATCTTAGAGATAATTTTGCCCTTCATGCAGATAACCTTCATTGGGTGTCTAGTCTCTCTTCCATACGATACCTTGGCCTGAGCTCAACTGACCTTGACAGAGTAGTTGATTGGCTTAAAATAATGAGTAAGTTCCCATCTCTTTTGGAGCTATACTTGCAATATTGTCAACTTGATAGTCTAAATCCATTTCTTGGATTTGTCAATTTTACATCTCTTCAAGTTATTGATCTTTCTATAAATCATTTCAATCATGAGATACCTAATTGGTTCTCTAATCTCACTGTAAACCTCTTAGACCTTCGCCTAAGTGAAAATTCTTTGAAAGGTGAGATACCACCTAGCATTTTTAGTTTGCGAAAGTTACGAACTCTACAATTGGATTCCAATAAGCTAACTGGAAAAATTCTGGAGTCATTAGGACAGCTTAAACATCTAACACATCTCAATCTTGGGACATTCTAGCATTTTACCCCTTTTTTTGTTTTTAATTGGCAATATGCCCTTGTTTCGAAACTATATAGGTTTATGCCCCTGTTTCGATACTCAATAACCCTAAAATCGAGTTACTTAAAGCACTCGCTTGGTTTAAAATCGAGTTATGCCCGATCAAAAAAAAATTGCATGAAACTCGACTTAATGGAAATCGAGTTCCAAAATGCCACTATAAGGCTTAGAAACATCACTATAGGGCTTAAAAACGCCGCTATAGGGCCACTAAACCTGGTATTCACACTTATAAAAAAAAATTTTGCAAAAAAACGCCACTATAGGAAATAAAAAACGCCACTATAGGACCGTTGAACCTGGTATTCACACTTATAAAAAACAAAAATACCAATATATCATGTTCTAATGATAATGTTCTCAAGCTAATTGCTTAATATATATCAACATTTAAAATTTAAAAAAAAAAACTTAATCTTATTTACATTTTTTTCTTGGCACTAGTAAAGCTGATTTAGTTAATTTATTCAAGTTTTAGATTGATTTATATTAGATTGCATGCACATAATTAAACGTACTGTAAAGCATTAATTTCACTCACATTTAGGGAGCCAAGTCTTGAGCTAATATTGAGTATCCGGATTTTTGAATGTGAGAGACGAAACATGGGCAATAGAGCCTCAGTCAATAACTTGGCTCCATAGAAATTGGTTTTGATCACTATCTCTGCATGCTCCACTGAATTCTCATTGATTTCATTGAATGACACAGCGGCATTGTTCACCTGAAGAGAAATTGAAGAGCTTTAATTTTGTCATTGAAGAGAAATTGAAGAAATGTCAGGAAAGAGTTGAACTATTAGCAATTATATAGATACTTGTCTATTATAATAACCAATTTATTATATTTACTATAAAAAATACAGGTTATAGCCGCGTTTTAACCCACCAAAAGCGTGAATACTAGGTTCAATGGCCCTATAGCGGCGTTTTTTAATCCCTATAGTGGCATTTTTCTGAAAAAAAATTTTGTAAGTGTGAATACCAGGTTCAGTGGCTCTATAGCGGCGTTTTTTAATCCCTATAGTGGCATTTTTAAGCCCTATAGTGGCGTTTTGGAACTCGATTTCCATTAAGTCGAGTTTCATGCAATTTTTTTTTTTTTTTTAAGTTTGGTCGGGCATAACTCGATTTTAGGGTCATCGAGTATTGAAACAGGGGGCACGAACCTATATAGTTTCAAAACAGGGGCATATTGCCAATTAAAAACAAAAAAAGGGGTAAAATGCCAGAATGTCCCTCAATCTTGACAATAATTCTTTAAGTGGTCCTATTCCTTCATCCATAGGGAATTTGTCTTATTTGAAAGAATTACAGCTCTCTGAGAATCGGTTCAATGGAACCATTCCAACGACTCTTGGGCTTCTCTCAAATTTAGAGATTTTATATGTCGAAAATAATTTCTTAACTAGCACAGTAAATGAAGAGCATTTCACTAAACTCTCAAAATTACAGTATCTAGGTATCTCTCATACACATTTGTTCTTCAATGTGAAATCAAATTGGGTCCCTCCTTTTCAACTTACATCTATCACAATGAGCTCTTGCAAGATAGGTCCCAACTTTCCAACGTGGCTACAAACACAAAGATCCATTATATATTTACACTTGTCAAAGTCAGAAATTGCAGACAAGGCTCCAGGTTGGTTTTAGCCATACAGAGGAGGCATGAAGTAAAGAAGTGATACTAAAAGCATTCAGTAGTTAGAGATTTTTACCTCTAGTCATAATCCAATAAGAAAGAACTGCTGACAGCATTGTTTGAGTCCTGGTCGTCATAAATCTCATACTTAATTAACATGCACATAGTCAAAACTTTTGAGTGAAAGTTTATAAAAATGAATCTGCAACAGGTTGATCAATTATTTAAGGATAGATAATTAGAATCCGTATGTCAAATAACAAAACAGGTTCGAATTCTAGAACGAATTGAGTGATAAACCCTAAAAGGGGATATATAAAAAGTAAAAACTGCAATCAGCCCCGCAGAAATTAATTCAGAACGTAACCACTGAAAAGAGACATACTGGGTCTAATTATTTTTCTTGAGAAAAGCTGATGAGCTAGGCAAATTGATTTAAAGTCTTCAAAAAAACAAAAGGGTGGAACTGGTATTCCAAAGACTATCTTTTATAAGCATTTAGTTAGCAAACAACCCATGAGGTAAACGATGACTAACAAGTCCTAACTGCCTAAGGGTCTATTTGGTTGAAGGGGTGGAAAAGTAGAAGGATGAAAAATTGTGGGAGGATGGAAAAGTAAGAGAATAGAAAATATTTAGTTTTCCCTCTTGTGTGTTTGGTTGGAAGGGTGGAAAAGTAAGAGGGTGGAAAACTTTTTTGTTTGGTTGGAGAGAAAAAGGGAAAGATGGAAAATATAATTTATATAAATTGACTATTATACCTTTATTACATAATAGGTAAAAAATAGATTTATTTGTACTCATTAAATAATATAAAATTTACCACATTATATATATATATATATATATATAAATTTATGTTATTATTTTTATTATTATAATGTAAAAATTACAATAATGTACAACTTGATCAGGTCACGTTGAAAAAAAAAATGCTGAGAGAAGAGAACCTGGACTGCTAGATGTTGGTGTGCTGTGAAGGTAAGATGAGAAGAGGCAAAAGTGATAAAAGCAACCACATCAGTCTGTCTAAAAAATTCTGTATATTTTACACAAAAAATTTATTAATTTTATTTTATACCATCATTTTTACAAAATACCCACATTAGTTTATTTATTATACACATTTTTTTATTAAAATAATATTTCTCTTCCTTTTTCTATTATTTCCCAACTACCCCTTACCTACCCCTCCTCCTTTTTCTAATTCATAATAACACTCCCTTCACCTAACCCATCCTCCTTTTTCTGATTCATAATGACACTCCGCTCTTATCTCTGTATCTCCGCCTCTCTTTGTTCTCCTTCTTTCTTTCTTTTTCTTTTTTTTTTCTTTTTTTTTTTTTTAGAATCTTTTTCTTTCCTCCTCTTCTTTTACAATTTGAGTTTTATGCTTTTATTATAGATGAAATTTTAGGTTGGGCTTGATTAAGGGCAATGATTTTGGGCGGTGAAATTTCTTCTCCGGTTTGGGTTTTTCTTCCTCTTCTTCAGCATCTTCTTCTTTCTTTCTTCTTCTTCTCCTTCTTCTTTTTTCAATTTCGGTTTGATTATTTATATGAATTTGTATATGGGTTTGATGAATTTGGATCTAGCTTTAGAACGATTTTGTGGTGTGTCTGTGATGAATTTCAGTGGGTTTGTTTTGATTTTAAGTTGGGTTTTCTAATTGCATTTTGGGTTAATTTTCTGTTGATTTTGGGTTAATTTTCTGTGCTAAGTTGTGGTATTTGGTGGTGTTGCCTGGTTGGGTGGTTATTTTCTACCGCACTAGGTTGTTTCAAACATTGGGAGAGGGCATTTTTGTAAAAGTGCTGTGAGAGCACTTTCTCTCCATCATTTTCCTCCTGATTTGGGAGAATGAATTTTGTGGGCCCAGGAGAGAAAATTTTCTCCCGGGTTTTCCTTCCTCCCCATTTTCTTCATTTTACCAAATAGTAGAAAACACTGTTTTCCACCCTATTTTCCTCTCTATGTTTTTCATCCCTCCTAAATTCACCCCAACCAAACACAGTGTAAAAGTTTAGTACATACACAACTTAAATCAGTAGATATACTGTGAGTACCTTATTTGTCATCCTAGCATGTTGTAGTATTATACTACTGATTCTGTATAAATGCTAAGTACCCAAAAGAGTCAACAAGTCAACAAATAAAAATATGATACAAAATGAAAAATCATCACACGGTTACGTGTAAGACGGTTTGGAGTGAACAAGTCAAAGTATTCATAAAAAATATGGTTAAAAAAAAAAAAAAGATATTCTCAAAACAATACAAATATTATCAATAGCCAGTGGCCTCCGATTGCATCACCACTACTCACACTTAGCTTTTCATCCTCCAAACTTTCCTCTTGAACCCGAATCCCTTCCTTTGTTATTGCTTTGTCATGGGTGCCTCTTTTGTTGCTCATGTGCCTTTTTTGCTATGCTTCTTTGCTACAACCTTTAGCTTCTTCCTCAAAGCAGAGTTAAATGTATCTTGCAATGAAAAAGACAAACAAGCACTTCTAAACTTCAAACAAGGTCTCAGTGATCCTTTTGGAGTGCTCTCATCCTGGTCTGACCAAGAAGATTGCTCTACATGGGACGGAGTTGCCTATCACAACAAAACTGGCCGAGTCACCAAGCTCCACCTCAATTATTGTGGGCTTGGCGGTGAGATTAGTGGTTCGTTGCTCCAATTAGAACATTTGAATTACTTGGATTTGAGTGGCAATGACTTTAATCGTACCCCTATCCCAACTTTTCTTGGTTCAATGGCTACTCTGACATATCTTAACCTCCGTTGGTCTAACTTCTCTGGACACATTCCACATCAGCTTGGGCACCTTTCAAACCTTCGTTATCTGGATCTTGCAGGTAATTATCACCTATATGCAGATAACTTTCATTGGATGTCTAATCTCTCTTCCATTCAATACCTTGACTTGAGCAATTCCAGACATCAATCAGAAGTTGGTTGGCTTCAAATAATGAGTACGTTCCCATCTCTTTCGACGCTATTCGCGTCAGATTGTGAACTTGTTAATCTGAATCCACCTCTTAGATTTGATAATTTCACATCTCTTCAATACCTTGATCTTTCCGATAATCTTTTCAGTCATGAGATACCTAATTGGTTCTCTAATCTCACTACAAGCCTCTTGCATCTTCACCTGAGCGGCAATTCTCTAAGAGGCGAGATACCACCGAGCATTTTCAATTCACTGAAATTAGAATCTTTATACTTGGCTTCCAATAAGCTAATTGGAAAAATTCCAAAGTCGTTAGGCCAACTTAAACATCTAACATATCTGCATATGTATGGTAATTCTTTTAGTGGTCCAATTCCTTCTTCCATTGGGAATTTATCTTATTTGGAAGCATTATGGCTCTCTGATAATCAGTTGAATGGTACCATTCCAAAGACTCTTGGGCTTCTCTCAAATTTAGAGGATTTATATGTCCAAAATAATTTCTTAAGTGGCACAGTAGACGAAGAGCATTTCACTAAACTCTCAAAATTACAGTATCTAGATATCTCTCATACACATTTGTTCTTTAATGTGAAATCCAATTGGGTACCTCCTTTTCAACTTATAGATATCACAATGAGCTCTTGCAAGATAGGTCCCAACTTTCCAACGTGGCTAAAAACACAAAGATCTGTTACAAATTTACACATGTCCAACACAGAAATTTCAGACAAGGCTCCAGGTTGGTTTTGGAATTGGACTTCAAACATTGTAACAATCGACCTATCTAACAACCAAATAGAAGGGGATGTATCAGAGATTGTGCTGAACTCTTCTTTCATAAATCTAAGATCTAATCATTTCAAAGGTCAAATGCCACAATTGTCAACAAATGTCAAGGAGCTACATATGGCTAACAACTCAATTTTTGGGCCAATTTCCTCTTTCATGTGCCAAAAGAAGAATAGAAAGAATCAATTAATGGTTTTAGATGTGTCAAATAATCTCTTAACAGGTGCACTTCCTCACTGCTGGAAGTATTGGCAATCTTTGACCTATCTAGACTTGGGAAGCAATGATATATCAGGTAGAATTCCATACTCCATTGGCTCTTTAGTTGCACTCCAATCACTGCATTTACAAAACAATAGAATCTCAGGAGATATACCTTCATCATTGAAGAAGTGCTCAAATTTGAGTCTTATTGATATAGGTGAGAATCCTTTGTCAGTGGCCATACCACCATGGATTGGAGAAATGACAAGTCTTATGATTCTCCGATTAAGTTCCAATGGATTCAAGGGTCATATACCTCTACAAATATGTCAACTTTCTTCTCTTATAGTATTGGATCTTGCAAATAATGGCCTTTGGGGACACATACCAAATTGCTTGAAAAATATCAGGGCCATGACAATACCTACACCCAGATTGGAATCTCAAAATCCTTACTTTATTTTGTATCGTGGAACCTATATTAAGAATCTCAAGTTGGTTCCCAAAGGGATAGAACTAGAATATGAAAGAAACCTTGGCTTTGTTAAGATCATAGATCTTTCAAGTAATAACTTGTCTGGGCCAATCCCTTCAGAAATTTCAGTTCTTTCCGAATTGTGTTTTTTGAACTTGTCGCGAAATCAATTGATAGGAAAGATACCAGAAAAAATTGGGATCTTGAAAAAGTTAGAGTCTATTGATCTCTCACAAAATCATCTATCAGGTGAAATTCCTTTAAGCTTGTCTAATTTGACATTTCTTAGTCACTTGAACTTGTCATACAACAACTTGTCAGGCAAAATTCCATTAGGCACCCAGCTTCAAACTTTTGATGCACTCAGCTACATTGGTAATCCTCAACTTTATGGTACTCCACTTCCAAGAAACTGCACAATTAGGGAAGAATCTCAAAATAGGACATCAATTGGAAAAACCGAAAAGGACTCTAATAATTTCAACTTCTACATTGGTATGGGAGTTGGATTTGCGGTTGGTTTTTGGGCAATTTGTGGAGTTCTCTTCTTCAACAGGACTTGGAGGCATGCTTATTTCAGATTCCTCAATGACATGAAGGATTGGGTTTATGTGACTACTATGCTAAACATGAATTGGTTACTGGAAAAGCTAAGAAGCTGCCACCTTTAGTAAGTGAAAGTCGTCATTACCTAGCTAAGAGGTATTACTTCAAACATAACGCCATTAATATCATGTTAATGATGTAGACTTGTAGTCACCAACTTTGAACATGTAATTTAATTCACAGCTAAATGTTGTAGCCTTTTGGATTTTGATTCACAAATACTGCATATGAACTCTGTCTAAACTTGCAGCTAGCTCATTGGTTCTGGAATAATTTATTTATAAATTTTTTAGCATAAATAGTGGGAAATCTATGAATAATGGTTTTATGTTGAGCATAAATTTTTTTCTCATTTATATACATCATGACTTCGTACCTCACATCACATGCTGTAAGGCTTTGATTTTATAGGGAAATTTTCAAATATAATAAATAGAAAAATCAAAGTTGGGCTGGGCATAACTAGAATTCTTAGAATTTCAATATTGCACAATTCGAATTGAAGTTAAGCTTAAGGTGTAGGTGGTGATTGACTATGATGTATGATTTGTGGTCCTTGTTTATATTTCAGGGAGTGGTACAGGTTCATGCTCTTCCAGATGAATCGTTGGCAAAGATATTGTACTAGATCCTATTTCCTGGTTTTATCATGAAATTTACATTGAATAAATGTTGTGGACTATGAATCCTGCGCATGAAGTGTAAGAACTATTTATCTGTAGCATAGTGTTTGCATTTATAAGTTGATATTGATTTACTACCATAAGTTTTATCAATAATCAATCAATTTTCAGTGTTAAAATAAAATTAAAAAATAAGATAAAAAAGGATCTCATTTCTCTTTCTATAACTTCTATATGATCAAGGATAAAATGCATTGATATCCCTTTGCACTCACACCGCTAAAAAAATTTTATCCCCCGTTTCTTTTTATGTATGTGTTGATACCTATTTTGGTGACACATTTTCTATAAGCCCAATGCAAGTTAAGAGCAATTTATTTTTAGGCTCAATTCATGTATTTTATCTCATTTTATTCTCTTTTGCATGACCCAAGCTCGTGCACCTTTGAGGGATTTGAGGGAGTGTGGTTTGGTTAGTATGGGTAGACTTTTTAAGACTTTTTGCATGAGTCTAGAACATAGGTTGTGCTATGCAAGCTATGACCCAATGCTCATGGAAAAGATCACATGTCCAAAGTTTTCACCCAAATAAAGATTTGTAGTTACTGCTATATGTGTGGCTGAAACCTTCAAAGGTTTCCTTTTTAAGATTTTGAACCAAGCTAGCTTTTTGGCTAACTTTGGCTACACAATGTCAGGCATGACCAGCTTCCCAAGAGCAGAAAAGGGCTAGGGAAGGGCACCCAATCTGATTTGGCAAAGACTTCCCTTAATAATGCAAAAAGCAAGCCAATCTTTTTCCAAACACAAGAAAAATGAACCATAACAGAGCTTCCAAAGCTTGATATAAAACCCCCTATTCAAATTCCAAGGAACTAACCACCTTTTACCTACAAAACCATAACTTAGACTAAAAGCCCATACACCAACATCATAGGAGCCATATTCACATTCAAATCTTAAGACTGAAAATAATGGCACACACAAGTCTTTCCTCTCTCCCTCACTACTTTTCTTAAATTCGCCTTCTTGCTGTATGTAAAGAAAAGTTTCAGATTTATGTGTTTCACATGTTTTGCCATTTTTCTATTGTCCAGCACCTTAAGCTCATTCTTTTAATGCACCAATAGTCTCTATTTAACAAAAATTGGAATTGATTTCCCCATCTTATTGCATTTTCTAAGAACCGAAGGAAATTTTTTAGGCTCCTTTCTTTATTTTTGGCCTATTCAAAAATCTTCCTTGACAATACAAAATAGCATAATTCATTCATTGAAACTTTTCATATTACATCAATACTATTCACCACCTGGACCACCTCCCTCAAAAAGGTTCTCATCCTACCACACCATCTATTCTCACAGTGCTCTCTAGGCAGATTTTGCGGCAAAAAATAATAATTGGAATTGTGTCATGTCAATTTGTAAATTCCATATGGTAAAATCTGTAGTAACCTAAACATTACTCACTATATTAAGATTCCATCCTCATTGATAACATTAAGCTAGGAATAAAAATCCTTGTACCACTTTGGAGCATTTGTAATTGAAGTTGAAATTCCTCAAATTTTCATTTATATCCTAATCTATATATATATATATATATAAAATAGGTGAAACTGAGAGAAAATCCAATTAGATTTCAATTGAATTCTCAATTCTGCGCCACGTGTTTTTTTTTTTTTTTTTTTTTGGTCAAGTGAGTTAATTAGATTCTCAATTTTGCACCATGTGTCCTATCTAAATTTTTAAAATTGTTGTGCCAAAATAAATAATACATTAACACCTAATAAAAAAACCAAGAAAACCACAAAAATAACATAAACAAGAACATTTCACCTGGACACTTCCATGTAGACTCTCAAACTCCTCTCTCTCTCTCTCTCTCTCTCTCTCTCTCTCTCTCTCTCTTAAATGTTTCTCTAAATATAATCTCAACCCCTAACCACCTGCTACTATCAGCAAACAATTATTAATAACAAACCGGCAACCCCCCATTGCACAACAAACAAATTTGTAAGTAAACTTACAACCCCTTTTCTATTCATATTCATTGACTTATGAAACATTGTCAATTCCTTTTCTCACATTTTTTTTTTACGATTTACAACTCTTTTTCTTCATAACAAACCATTGAATTTAACAATATCAATATTCAAACATATAAATGAAACTTAAATTCCGTATAAGGACTAAAATAACCAGCCATACAAATTCAAAAAATATGGCTTTTGGAAACAATACTTCATTATAATGCAGTTTAAAATCATGAGCTGTTTTCCTTATACTATTTCTTACTATTACGTGGCTTCTATATATATAATAATAGGTGAAGTTGAGAGAAAATCCAATTAGATTTCAATTGAATTCTCAATTTTACGCCATGTGTTTTTTTTTTTTTTTTTTTTGGGTCAAGTGAGTTAATTAGATTCTCAATTGCGCCATGTGTCCTATCTAAATTTTTAAAATTGTTGTGCCAAAATAAATAATACATTAACACCTAATACAAAAACAAAGAAGACTACAAAAATAACCTAAACAAGAACATTTCACTTGGACACTTCTATATAGACTCTCAAGCTCCTCTCTCTCTCTCTCTCTCTCTCTCTCTCTCTTAAATGTTTCTCTAAATATAATCTCAACCCCTAACCACCTGCTACCATCAGCAAACAATTATTAATAACAAACCGACAACCCCCCATGCACAACAAACACGATTGGGTGTATAGGAATGACAACAAAGCTACACGTCTTAGCAAGATGTCTTTCAGTCTTTGTCAAACTCTTTTCCAAGTTATTTTGGTGAAGGGATTGGTCCCTTAGGAAATGTTGTCTTGGCATGACTAATTATATTTTTACATTTATTATTCTAAATGTTAATTTCAATTTATTTTTTAATTCATAATCAATAAGCAAAAAATTTGTATATATATATATATATAATTGTGATTGTTTTTAAATGTACCGTGCATATGCATGGGGTTAAATACTAGTTTGTCTTAATGTTTAATCATTTTCAATTAAATAATAGAGTTATTTTTGAATATATAAAAAAGTGAGAAATGTTACGTTCAAAAAATTTTCACAACAAATCTTAGGTGATAAGCAATTATTTGTGGGCCAAAAAGTAATTTCAAAGATGGACCCATATTAAAATTAATAACAACTTACCACCTAGAATTTATTTTGAAATTATTGAGAAAATTTTGTAGACGTAGCATTAGTCAACATTATATAGCCTTCTTTATAAAGAGAACTAGGGTTAAAATTTCCCCTCGCAAACTTGTAATAATTATAAAAAAAAAAAAAAAAATTGAGAAAGTAGTTGTTTAGAAGATTTTAAAAAACTGGATAGATAGTTGAATCCAGGGATCTGATCATTCAATTGCTTGATCAGTTTGCTAGTAAAGAATTAGAGTGCAAGTTTAATAAAGAATTCAAATCACATTCTAATTGCATTCAAATTTTGTGTCAAGTATCTCTCTTACGTAAAACAACTTCTTACCCATTTAAAACTTTAAAACTACTTCTACCTAGGACTATGCATGGATTGAGTTAGATTAAGTTGGAGCTCTACCCACCACTCGCCTAACCATGTCGAGTTGGGGAGGAAGAAACCAGCCACTAACTACTAAGAAATAGACACTCAACCGTCCAATATTCCAAGGGTGGCGGTTGGGTGTGTCAAAACTCAAAACTGGCTAGGATCTAGCCAAAACCGGTGAGGATGGGTAGTGATAGTTGTTGATTTGACCAAAACATGTGCAAAAGGCAATGACGATCATATATATGGCTAGAATGAGAAACAAAAGGCAACAACACTCATGTATGGCTATATCGAGTCAACAAAGCAATAAGAGATAGCATTCCCAGTCTGGAGCCACCACCCCTATTTTGCAAACATTGCCAAATTAAATTGCTTCAGTTACTTAAAGCCCATACCTCCACAAGCCTTCGGAGCACAAAGTTTCTCCCAAATGATCCATGCCATTTTCTGTTCCTCCTTACACTGCCCCCACCAAAAATTCCAAATAATACTTGTCATCTCATTATAAAGAGAATCGGGAATTTTAAAGTAGCTCATAATATACGTCGGGATGGCTTCGGCCATTGCTTTTATCAGTACTTCTTTCCCAGCTTTAGACAATAGTTTTTCCTTCCAACCTGCTAGCTTTCTAGCCAGTTTTGTCTTCACTTCCTTAGAAGTATTCTTCTTATTTCTTCCCACATATGATGGAAGACCCAGGTATTTCTCATGCTGCCGAATCACTTGAGCACCAAACCTCACTTTTATCTCTTCTTGGATCTCTTTTGCTATGTTAGGGCTAAAAAACAGAGAAGTTTTTGCACGATTCAGCTATTGGCCAAAAGCTTGCTCATACGTACACAGTACATTCTGAAGGGCTTCACATTCCTCGACAGTGGCTATGCAAAAAATTAAACTATTATCTGCAAAAAATAAATGAGAAAGACAAGGTCCACCCCTACACACAGATACACCTTTCAACAAACCATTAACTGCAACCTTTTTAATTAATGCAGACAGACCTTCTGCACAAATCAAAAATAAATATGTGGAAAGTGGATCACCTTGGCGTAGTCCTCTGGAAGGAATAATATGGCCAGTAGGTTTACCATTGACACAAACAGCATAAGTGACGGAAGTAATGCACTACATCATTAAGCTTCTCCATTATCTTATCTAATCATGCCCATTCCACCCTGTCATAGGCCTTGCTCATGTCAAGCTTGAGAGCAATCTCTCTTGTAGCCCTTGATTTCTTCAAATTAATCTGGTGCATTGCCTAAAAGGCCACTAAAACATTATCAATAATCAACCTACCATTCACAAAAGCACTCTAGGTATCACTGATAATAGCTGGGAGGATTTTTTTGAGTCTGTTGGCTAAAGTTTTAGATGCCAGTTTGTAAATAACATTACAGAGACAGGTGTCATATTATGATTGGCGGGCAATAGTGGTGAGATGGTTATTTATGCCTTTCTCTTAGGATTTTCTAGTCCTACCCGTAAAAAAGAGTAATACGAGTGTTAAGTTCAAGAGATAACTTAATCTTACTCATCATGAACAAGAGCCACAAAGCTTACTTGTTTAATTGTGGATAGAGATGCTCATCAAAGTTACAAATGATACAAAGTTTAGAAACTTTGTTTCAATGGCCATCCAAGGTACACAAGTACCAAAGTATACAAAACACACTATTTTTGTATTTTTTTGATTTTTTTTTCAAAAATTTTTTTATTTTTAATTTAAAAACAAAAATAAATAAAACTAAAAGAAAACACACAAAAACATGTTAAACAAAGCAAAGCATAAAACTAGACTGACTCAAAAAAAAAAAAAATGCAAAACACATAAGTAATGCAACAAATAAAAACAAGAAGATAGAAGAAAGTGATGAAATCACTTAGAGTCCTTTTTTTTCTACATCTTGGAAGAACCTTTCCTTTGATTAAATCCTTGAACCAGTAGTGAGGGGGAAGAATTGAAACCGTTCAAGTTCGAAAGGAACATGAGGTATTTGAGAAGATCACCAAGAGGAGCAAGAAAGGATTGAAACTGATTCTAGCTTTCAAATGCGATCATGTTGTTGCTCTGTTGAGTGGCTAGTCACTTATAGCAATTTGGTCGAGTATGACCGGTGGCTCTACAATGATGATAAAAATGTTACTTCTTCTATTTAGGCTTTTGAGAGTTAGCCTTCTTAGCCCTAGCATTTTTAATATCTTTCTTATCCTGCTTAAGGGGTGCTCTTAAGATAGATTTACCCTTGTCTAAGTTCTCACTAGCTAATTCAGTTTTATCATCAGTGTTCTCAATTTTAGTGTTATTAGCAGGAGAAACAAAAACAGTAGCACTAGTAGAAGCAATATGAGAGGAAAAAAGACCATACCCTAAACCTGTTCGATGTGAAGCAAATTTCTAAATGCTGAGCATCTCATCATGCTTTGCACTTAAAGTCCTCTCCAGTTGAGTTTTGACTTGAAACAGCTCCGCTTCAAGCTTCTTGGTTTTCTCAACTAAGAAATTGTTCTCAAATCTCAATGCAGCAATCGTTTGATTAGCCTTATCAAACTTTGTGGACAACTCTTCACGATCAAGTTCCACATCACTTAGCTTCTTGGTGGCTAGCCTATACAGTTTCTCATGCTTCTCAAACAGCTTGTATAGTTTCTCATAGGCTAAATGGATATTATCTTGATCATCCATCTTCTCACACTTAAAATCCACCAATTCTTCTTCTTCTTCTTCCACGTCTTCAACAATCCTTTCAGTAGAATTGACTGTGGTAGTGAAGACATTCAAGATTCCATCATCTTCATCGCCAAAATCATCCTCAGGCTCAGTGTCACTCAAAGTTGCAGATAATGCCTTACTCTTCCCAATGCTCTTGAGATATGTAGGACATCCAAAACACTTTGGTCCTGCAGGAACAGTGTACTGACCGTCATCCTTAGCATCCTTTTTCACTTTGTCTTGCCCCTTAGATTGAAAAGAACTGGATTGTCTGCGATCCTTATCGAAGCTCCTTCCATTGGCATTCTTCATAAATTTCTTGAACTGCCTTGTAATGTAGAACTTAATCTTGGAATCTTCATCATCGAAAGACTCATCTGTGTCACTGCTCTTTGCCTTCAAGGCCATGCTCTTGCCTTTACCTGACTTGCCAATTCTAGTCAGCCCTAACTCATAGGTCTGCAGGTTTCTAACCAACTCGGTCAAAGGAATCTTATCGATATCCTTTGATTCTTCTATTACCGTAATCTTGGCATGGAATCTCTCTGGTAGAGATCTGAGCACCTTCCTCACAATCTTGGATTCAAGAATGGTTTCCCCAAGATTGAAGGCTAAGTTCACTATGTCCTTGAGCTTGGCATAGAACTCATAAAACGACTCATCCTCCTCCATCTTTATTTCTTCAAAGCTTGTAGTGAGCCTTTGAAACTTTGAATCCTTGACAACCTTTGTACCCTTATAGGTTGTCTAGAGGATGATTCATGCTTCCTTTGCAGTTTCAGTAGAGGATATCTTCTTGAACTCCTCATTGGTGACTGCGCTAAATAGAGCATTCAATGCTCTGCTGTTGAAGTTTTTTGCCTTGATCTTGCCTTCATCCCAATCGGCCGGTGCTTCGTTTGGCTTGGTCCAGCCAATCTCTACAGCTTGCCACATCTTCTCATCTAAAGACTGCAAGAAAGCTCTCACATGTACTTTCCAGTATGCATAGTTAATGCCATCAAATAAGGAGGTATGATTAATGACTGTCCTCTATCCATTACAAACAAGGGTCAATGGATCAACACAGTAAAGATTAAACCTAATCAGAGTTCGCCTGCTCTGATACCACTTGATAGGCCATAAACTGAATTGACCCCTTGTGATAGAAATTAATTAATTAATTAGACAAGTTATTAATTAATCAATTTATCATGCAAACACGTGGTAGCACAAACAAATTACCAAATAACTAAATATGCAGCAAAAATTAAATGATACGGTGATTTGTTTACTAATGGAAAAAAACCTTACAGCAAAAACCCCACCGGATGATTTTCAGGTCACCACTCCCAAAACTCTATTATTATCACAACAAACGATTACAAGTAAAGGAATCCCAAATACCTTATCAACCTACAGTTGAATCCTTACCCCAATATCCAATTGGACTTGTTCTGTAGTGACAGTTCCCACCTTTGATGCATGGCTCCAAAGTACATGACTAACCAATGCACGGATCCCAGTACGCGAATTCAACACCAACTTGAAGGAGAAGTTGGTTGCAAAGTTCTTCAGTTCATCCTACACGATGAAGATCAAGAAGATGTGTAACACCCCAAAATTTTAACACCTATTTAGTTATTATATGTAAACTACAAAAGAGGCCTACAATTAAATGAATTAAATTGGTTTGGGCATAAGATATTAAAAAATAAGATAAATACAATTAGAATATGAAGCCCAAGTGAGATGGCATAAGTAAATATATGGGCCTTGAAAACCCTAGCCTTCTTCCTCTTTAGTCACACGTGTATTTTGCTGATGGAGGCTTCCTTTTTGCTTCAGCCGACTATTGAACTTTGTCTTTCTTCACTGTGGCATTGAGTTGGAGTCTTCAGGTATGATTTTCTCATGCTCAAGATTTAAGAAGTTTGAATAGTCAATAGCTAGCAATTGATATGAACCTAGACTATCATTATACTATAGAAAAGAGCTCCTCCGATTGTATTGTATTAGATAAAGATTTGGTCAATATGTCAGGAAGGAACTCAGACTTTGAAATTGAACCAAATAGAGTATTAGGCTTGGACTTTGTCACCATGTTAAAGTAAAAAGAGTGCTTATGGTTATTGCATTCACATATAGCCTCAATGGTTGACCAATCAACCATCACACTTCTATTATTGTCTAAATCCTTGTCCAGCGACATTAAAGGGACAATAGGCAACTAGATTGATATAAGGCTTGTACGTGGCTTTCCATGTTAGATTGATATATATATATATATATATATAATATTAAGGTCAGTAGATATCCAGTGGCATTAAGAGAGTATTCTAGCACTAGATTGATAGATTAAAGCAATCTCACATGGCCTTCAATGTTAAGTTGAATATATATAGTTATATATATAATGTTAGAGTCAATGGACATCCAATGCATCAAGAGGGAATGCTAAGCAACAAATTAAGGCAATACGTGGCTTTCAATAGTAAATTGGATAGTTAGGTGAATAAAGGGAGAATTTTAGATATATCA
The DNA here is from genome assembly GCA_030445155.1 of Quercus variabilis. Classification (NCBI taxonomy): domain Eukaryota; kingdom Viridiplantae; phylum Streptophyta; class Magnoliopsida; order Fagales; family Fagaceae; genus Quercus; species Quercus variabilis. The sequence goes on from CP129449.1 coordinate 9,328,876, forward strand.
ATATTGTCTAGGATAAAACCATTTTAAGTGTGAAAATAAATTTTTAAGTGGGAAATTGTGTATTGATGAACCTATTTTTGGTATTGCTAGGTTCTAATTCTACTGAATTGTTGTGATTCAAGGGAGGTTGATTTCCATTATTTTGCAACTAAGATGTAAGTGGTGTTTACTAATTTTGGGGATTTTTCCCAAATAGCGTTGGTTATTAAACTATTATATATATAAGAAATATATTGTTATTCTATACATATAAATGGATATTTTATAATTTCTTGATGTGTACATTAATTATTCGTTTTATGAAAAACTTGTGGGACAACTTAAATTTATTTAAATTTGTATGTGTGATATATCCTTATATTTTTGAGAATTATGATTGGATTATTTTTGTAAGCATCTTGAATGGATTGCTTATGTGAGCATCTTGTATATGTTTCGAAAACCTATGGCAAGTCGTGATTAGAAGCTCAGTATGGTATTTAGTCCTTAACAAGGGACAATCATACTGCAGCTAGTCCTTAGCAAGGGACAGTCCCAAAAGGGGACAGTGCACATTTGATAGCTCCTTAGCAAGGGAGTAAATTATTGAGGATCCAAAAGGGAAGCTCCTTAACAAGGGAGTGGACCTTTAGGTTCCAAAGGAGCCATCCTTAAGAAATGGGATGAAAAGGAGGTTCCAGTCCCAAAAAAGGGACAGCACAACCCTATCAACGGGGCGTAAACGTTGACCACGAGAAAAGCCTAGGAAATTGTTTATGTGATGGTATTAATATATATATATATATATATATATATATATATATATATATTATGATGGCTCACGATATAAAGATATTTTTCTTTTACATGAAATATTTGATGATAAATATTTTTGAGTTACAAGTTATGAAATTGCTGTAAGAATTATTTATTGAAGGTTTGTTCCCACACCCCAATGTCAGTGAACTCCACTTATTGAGTTATCTCACCCCCCCCCCCCCCCTTTTATTTTCCATTACAAATACATTAGAGGGATTACTGGAGTAGAGATTCTTGAGAGACAGCAGTTACAAACTATTTTTATAGAACTGAGAATTTTATTATTATTGTATGGCATTAAATATTGTATTGGAGAATTATTTTGAGGATGTTTTGTATTTGATGAATTAGAGCTCTGACTTTTGTGATGAGATTCAAGGTTGCTAGTTTCTTTTATTTAACATATTTTATGGATTATTCAAATTAAATAAACATTTATTGCTTATGATTTTAGGGCGTTACAATTGTGGTATCAGAGCTTAGGATATGATTTTGTAGACACTTGAAAATTTAGGTTATAATCTTGTAGACATTTGAAAACTAGGTTATGATTTTGCAGATATTTGAAACTAAGTTATGATCTTGATTTTTGTCAGAGCATTTGGTATTTAGGTTATGTTTGATGAGATATTTTAAATAATCTTAGCAATGTTACTTCTTATGTTTAGTAATAATAATTATTGCACTGTCTATATTTCTTGATTTCCTTGTTAACTAGGTATCATGCCACCCAAAAAGAAGAGAGTAGCTAATTCCAATAGCGAGGAACCTATTGTTAATTTGCGAAGGCCAACCAAAGCAAGGGTTGATACTGAGGCTAAAGTCACTCAAGACATGAGAAATAATGAACATCCTAGGGTGACACGCATTGATCCTTTGGATGAAGCTACTACCCGACTATTGGATAGGTTAGCCCATGTTGCTAGTAGAGGCACAGGTAGAGTAGAGGCAAGGGCTGGTTGCTCTTTTGAGACTTTTATGAAGCAAAATCCCCCTTCCTTTGATGGGAAGCCAGATCCTACAAAAGCTGAGAATTGGTTCTTACAGATGGAGAAGTTGTTAGAAGCTTTAGATTGCATTGATTCTCAAAAGGTGCGGTTTGCAACTTTCAAGTTGATTGGGGAAGCTGAGCATTGGTAGAGATCCACTAAGGCCATATTGGAGAGAATGGACACTGAGAGAAACCCCATTACTTGGGAGAAATTTAAAGGGGTTTTCTATGATAACTACTTCCTTGAGGTGGTTCGGGAACGAAAAGAGAGGGAATTTGCTGATTTGGTGCAAGGAAGTATGACTATTGAGCAATATGCTACTAAATTCATTAAGTTATCTCGCTTTGGACCCCACTTAATCCTTACTAAGGCGAAGAAAGCAAGCAGATTTCAAAAGGGGTTGAATGAGAGACTTCAACACCATTTGATTACATCAGGGGTTGATAATTATGCGGAGTCAAGAAAGCTATGAGGCTGGAGGAAGATTTCAAGAACAATGTTAGGAAGGAGAACCCACCCAGAAACACTGGACAGACAGGCTTTCGACAAGGTACTACTCAAGGTCATTGGAACAAAAACGGATCTTTTGGGAGGTCTGGGAGTAATTCATCATCAAATAAGCCAGAAAATAAGAATCCACCCCAGAATGCTCAAGGTAGAAGTTCAAATGCTTGCCCTACATGTGGAAGGTTTCATGGAGATAAGCTGTGTTTCTTTGAAGGAAAGGATTGTTATAATTGTGGGAAGATAGGACACCTAGCTAGAAGCTGTACTTCTCCTTAACAAAACTCAATGGCACAACCTGGAAAGAATGATCAAAGGAGGAAAGCACAAGGGAGAGTGTTTGCACTCACACCACAAGACGTTCAAGCTTCGGATACTGTGGTTACAGGTATCCTCCCTTTATTCTCAAACTTTGCTAAAACTTTATTTGATTCTGGATCTACACACTCTTTCATCTCCTCTCGATATGCTAAGTTACGTGATAAGAAACCTGGACTTATAGATTATGACTTGTCTGTGGCCACACCTATGGGTGATTCTTTGGTGTGTAACTCTATGCTTAAGCCTTGTGTCATCCGAATTGAGGATAGGGAAATGTTAGCAAATTTGATTTTGATGGACATGTATGACTATGATGTAATTTTGGGAATGGACTGGCTAGCGGCTTATCATGCTAATGTAGATTGTTTTAGAAAAGAAGTGGTGTTTCGACCTCTAGGAGAACCTGAATTTCGGTTTAAGGGCTCTAGGATGCATGCTTTACCTAGGGTGATATCTGCCCTTCGAGCTAAGTGTCTATTACAGAAAGGATGCCAAGGGTACCTAGCTCATGTGGTGGACACTAGGAAAGAGGTATTGAAGTTGGATGATATCCCTGTTGTAAGGGAGTTTCCTGATGTCTTTCTTGAAGACCTACCAGGGATACCTATAGATAGGGAGATTGAATTCTCTATTGATTTACTCCCTAGAACTTCTCCTATTTCGAAAGCACCATATCGGATGGCACCAACTGAACTTAAAGAGCTCAAGGAACAGTTGCAAAAACTCCTTGATAAGGGGTTCATCAAACCAAATGCATCTCCTTAGGGTGCACCAGTTTTATTTGTGCAGAAGAAGGATGGGACTATGAGGTTGTGTATTGACTACCGTGAGTTAAACCGGGTTACTATGAGAAACAAATACCCTCTCCCTCGTATTGATGACTTGTTTGATAAATTGCAAGGGGCACAAGTCTTCTCTAAGATTGACCTTCGTTCTGGGTATCACCAGTTGAAAATCAAGAGTGAAGACATACCTAAGACAGCTTTTAGGACGATGTATGGGCACTATGAATTCTTGGTAATGCCTTTTGGATTGACCAATGCTCCTGCTGCATTTATGGACTTGATGAACAAAGTGTTTCATGAGTACTTAGACCGCTTTGTTATTGTCTTTATTGATGACATCCTAATCTTCTCCAAAAGCATAGAAGAACATGAAGAGCACTTGAGAATTGTTTTTCAAATTTTGAGGTATGCCAAGTTTAAGAAGTGTGAATTTTGGCTAGACCAAGTGGTGTTCCTAGGGCATGTGATATCTAAGGCAGGGATTTCTGTAGACCCTAGTAAGGTTGAAGCTGTGGTTGATTGGGCAAGACCAACAAATGTGAGTGAGATTAGAAGCTTTTTGGGCCTTGCTGGCTCTTATAGGAGGTTTGTCGAGGGATTTTCCCGTATTGCAGCCCCTTTGACTCAACTAACTCATAAGAATGCCAAGTTTGTGTGGACAGAAGAATGTGAGATGATTTTTCAAGAATTTAAGCAAAGGTCGGTCACTACACCAATACTAACCATCCCTAGCAACTTGGGAGGCTTTGTCATTTATAGTGATGCTTCAAAAAAAAGGATGGGTTGTGTGTTGATGAAGCATGGTAAAGTCATAGCTTATGCTTCCCGCCAATTAAAGAGTTATGAACAAAATTATCCCACCCATGATTTGGAGTTGGCTGCAGTGGTGTTTGCATTAAAGATTTGGAGACATTATTTGTACGGTGAAAGGTGTGAGATTTATACAGATCATAAGAGCTTGAAGTACTTCTTTACTTAGAAAGAATTGAATATGAGACAACGAAGGTGGCTTGAGTTGATTAAAGATTATGATTGCTCAATCAATTACCATCCAGGCAAGGCTACTGTGGTAGCTGATGCACTTAGTCGAAAGTCCTTTGGTTTCTCAGCTGCCTTGTTAACTACTCAAAAGGAGATTATTAATGACTTAAAGAGGATGGGAATTGAAATTGTTATGGGTGATTCCCAAGCCTTTATGGCCAGTTTGACAATACTTCCCACCTTGATTGAGAAGATTAAGAGGTCACAGGTTGAAGATGCACAAATTGTAAAGATCATAGGAGAAGTACAAGAAGGGAAGAGACCAGAATTTAATGTGTCTAATGATGGTGTTTTAAGGTTTGGAAAAAGGCTTTGTGTGCCAAATGATTTTGCATTAAAGAAGGAGATTATGGAAAAAGTCCATCGTACCCCATACTCAATGCATCTTGGTAGCACTAAAATGTATCATGACATTCAAGAAACTTATTGGTGGAATAACATGAAGAGATAAATAGCTCAATTTGTGGAGCAATGCTTGACTTGTCAACAAAATAAGGCACTACACCAAAAACCTTTAGGACTACCGCAACCACTTCCCATTCCTAAGTGGAAGTGGGAGCACATATGTATGGATTTTGTGACTTGTTTGCCAAGATCTCCTAAGGGACATAAGGCCATTTGGGTAATTGTGGATAGGATGACAAAAACAGCACATTTCATTCCGGTTATGATGACTTACTCACTTGATCAGTTAGCACAGATTTATATTGATGAGGTTGTGAGTCTTCATGGAGTTCCAGCATCAATTGTGTCTGATCGAGATCCAAGATTCACCTCAAAGTTTTGGGAAAGCCTACAAAAAGCTTTGGGTACTAATCTTAGCTTTAGTACAGCCTTCCGCCCATAAACAGATGGACTATCAGAAAGGACTATTCGTACTTTGGAGGATATGTTAAGGGCTTGTATATTGGATTTCAAAGGGAGTTAGGAAAAATACTTGTCTTTAGTGGAATTTGCCTATAATAATAGCTACCACTCTAGTATTGAGATGGCTCCCTATGAGGCTTTGTATGGTAGAAAATGCAAGTCCCCATTGTGTTGGGAAGAGGTTGGTGAGAGAAAATTGTTGGGACCAGAAATCATTCAGATGACATCTGAGAAGTTTGATCTAATTTGTAAAAGATTGCAAACAGCACAAAGTCGACAAAAGAGTTATTACGACAACTTGAGAAGGAAAGTTGAATTTGAGGTTGGGGATATGGTATTTTTGAAGGTTGCCCTAATGAAGGGTGTGATGAGATTCGGGAAGAAGGGGAAGTTGAGTCCCAGATTTGTTGGTCCTTTTGAGATCCTAAGACGCATTGGTAAGGTTGCCTACGAGTTGGCCTTACCGCCTACACTTGCAGGGGTGCATAATGTGTTTCACGTTTCCATGTTGAGAAAGTACATCCCGAATCCTTCACATGTTTTGAACTATGAGCCACTCAAGATCAAAGACAATTTGACTTATGAGAAAGTTCCAATCCAAATTCTTGACCGCAAGGATCAAGTGCTACGCACTAAGACCATATCATTGGTTAAGGTTCTTTGGAAGAATCACACAGTGGAGGAGGCATCTTGGGAGCGAGAAGATAAGATGAAATCAAAGTATCTAGAGTTGTTCATTAATGAAGGTATGTACAATTTTGAGGACGAAATTTTTTAAGGGGGGAAGGATGTAACACCCCAAAATTTTAACACCTATTTAATTATTATATGTAAACTATAAAGGAGGCCTGCAATTAAATGGATTAAATTGGTTTGGGCCTAAGATATTAAAAAATAAGATAAATACAATTAGAATATGAAGCCCAAGTGAGGTGGCATAAGTAAATATATGGACCTTGAAAACCCTAGCCTTCTTCCTCTTTAGTTACACGTGTATTTTGCTGATGGATGCTTCCTTTTTGCTTCAGCCGACTATTGAACTTTGTCTTTCTTCACTATGGCGTTGAGTTGGAGTCTTCAGGTATGATTTTCTCATACTCAAGATTTAAGAAGTTTGAATAGTCAATAGCTAGCAATTGATATGAACCTAGACTATCATTATACTATAGAAAAGGGCTCCTCTGATTGTATTGTATTAGATAAAGATTTGGTCAATATGTCAAGAAGGAACTCAGACTTTGAAATTGAACCAAATAGAGTATTAAGCTTGGACTTTGTCACCATGTTAAAGTAAAAAGAGTGCTTATGTTTATTGCATTCACACATAGCCTCAATGGTTGACCAATCAACAATCACACTTCTATTATTGTCTAAATCCTTGTCCAGTGGCATTAAAGGGACAATAGGCAACTAGATTGATATAAGGCTTGTACGTGGCTTTCCATGTTAGATTGATATATATATATATATATAAAATATTAAGGTCAGTAGATATCCAACGGCATCAAGAGAGCATTCTAGCACTAGATTGATAGATTAAAGCAATCTCACGTGGCCTTCAATGTTAAGTTGAATATATATAGTTATATATATAATGTTAGAGTCAATGGACATCCAATGCATCAAGAGGGAATGTTAAGCAACAAATTAAGGCAATACGTGGCTTTCAATAGTAAATTGGATAGTTAGGTGAATAAAGGGAGAATTTTAGATATATCAATATTGTCTAGGATAAAACCATTTTAAGTGTGAAAATAGATTTTTAAGTGGGAAATTGTGTATTGATGAACCTATTTTTGGTATTGCTATGTTCTAATTCTACTGAATTGTTGTGATTCAAGGGAGGTTGATTTCCATTATTTTGCAACTAAGATGTAAGTAGTGTTTACTAATTTTGGGGATTTTTCCCAAACAGCGTTGGTTATTAAACTATTATATATATAAGAAATATATTGTTATTCTATACATATAAATGGATATTTTATAATTTCTTGATGTGTACATTAATTATTCATTTTATGAAAAACTTGTGGGACAACCTAAATTTATTTAAATTTGTATGTGCGATATATCCTTATATTTTTGAGAATTATGATTGGATTATTTTTGTAAGCATCTTGAATGGATTGTTTATGTGAGCATCTTGTATATGTTTTGAAAACCTATGGCAAGTCGTGATTAGAAGCTCAGTATGGTATTTAGTCCTTAGCAAGGGACAATCATACTACAGCTAGTCCTTAGCAAGGGACAGTCCCAAAAGGGAACAGTGCACATTTGATAGCTCCTTAGCAAGGGAGTAAATTATTGAGGATCCAAAAGGGAAGTTCCTTAGCAAGGGAGTGCACGTTTAGGTTCCAAAGGAGCCATCCTTAAGAAATGGGATGAAAAGGAGGTTCCAGTCCCAAAAAGGGGACAGCACAACCCTGTCAACGGGGCATAAACGTTGACCATGAGAAAAGCCTAGGAAATTGTTTATGTGATGGTATTAATATATATATATATATATATATATATATATATTATAATGGCTCACAATATAAAGATATTTTTCTTTTACATGAAATATTTGATAATAAATATTGTTGAGTTACAAGTTATGAAATTGCTGTAAAAATTATTTATTAAAGGTTTGTTCCCACACCCCAATGTTAGTGAATTCTACTTATTGAGTTATCTCACCCCCCCCCCCCCTTTTTATTTTCCATTACAAATACATTAAAGGGATTACTGGAGTAGAGATTCTTGGGAGACAGTAGTTACAAACTATTTTTGTAGAACTAAGGATTTTATTATTATTTTATGGCATTAAACATTGTATTAGAGAATTATTTTGAGGATGTTTTGTATTTGATAAATTAGAGCTCTGGCTTTTGTGATGAGATTCAAGGTTGCTAGTTTCTTTTATTTAACATATTTTATGGATTATTTAAATTAAATAGACATTTACTGCTTATGATTTTCGGGCGTTACAAGATGTTTGGTCACAAAACCTTTTGGTGCAAATACACAGCAACTTCTTCAGAGGAGATGAACTAGGGTAAGAACTTCGTCTTTGATCACAAATTGTTTGAACAAAGTTTGCTCAATGCTTGTGCAACTTGTGTACTATTTGACAGCCCTTAAAACAATGTTTTATATGTCTAGGGTTAGAAGAAAAGAAGACCCAAAGACACATTTACGAATCCCAAGAAATCAAATCAGAAATCTGATTTTTATAAACCTCGACAGATAGAAGCTGTTGAGAAGGTGTCAAGCTTACAGGCTTGAGACAGCTTTCTTAAGCTCGATATATGCAGCTATCGAGCCAACTGTCGAGATTTAATGAGTTTGCTCTATCAGCTTGTTTTCTTGGACAGACTTGATGACTTCAACACTTGATCTTGAAACCTTATTTCTTGAAGTATTAAAAACACCTAGAACTACCCAATTATAAGTAGAGTGCGTTTTGTCAAAGGATTAGCCAATTTACATAAACAAATGACATATGTTCTTAACAAGTGAAACACATATGTCCTAACAATTGGTATAAGCTTATAAACTTAGTTTTTAACTTTCAGTTTATATAACATAGTTTTTAACTTTTAGTTTTTATCCTTCTCAAAAAAAAAGAAAAATTTGTTAGGTTCTAAGGATTTAGAAACTAATGTATTAGAACTTCAATTTGTAATATGTTGACAAACTATGTTCAAAACATAGAGTCTTGATTTAGGCTTGCTCAAAGTGTGTTTAATTGTAAAATTAGAATCAAGTGATTGCAGAAATTATTGGACAAAATCTGCAAAGCTCGATTGATCGAAAATTAGACTCAATCGATCGAAACACGTGCAGATTTATTTTTCTGTAGAAATTCCAATTCAGCCCAAGCTTGTTTGACATATAGGGTTTTGTGTTTCACTCCAAGTATAAAAGGAAAAACTATAGCTACATTTTAAAAGTCTTTTATGAGTTGTGTATTAAATCTTTTGTGAGATCTAAAGGTGTTTACCTTCATACACACATATAGAGTTATCAAGATAAAGATTTACGTCAAAAACTTGATGATCTCTTCAGTTGCTGCTTAAAGAACTTTGAAGAAGATCTGAAACCTTTGAGTGGAGTCTCAAAGTCACAAGTAAGAGAACTTGTGGTTGCTGCAAATCAAAAAAAGAAGTAATTTATGGACTCGGAGCTGTCGCATAGTCGTGATAGTAAGTTTTCTACTTAAGGTAGCAATAGGATGTTAGTAGTCTAAGTTCTATTGTAAAAATTTCAATTCTTTCATAGTGGATCTATTTTTATCTTGAGGATAGCTAGGTTAAATCCTCCCCAAGTTTTTTACCAGTTAGGTTTTCCTAGGTTATCATATCGTTGTGTTCTTTGTATTTCAATATTATTTACATGATATGATTTTATTGTGTTAACCTAGAACTAAATAATTTATCTAAATAATCACTTGGCTAAATAACTAGGTTAAACAACTTGTGTTAAGGGGTCTAAAAACGTATAGTTTTTATGTACAACTTTTAAAACCTCACTTTTCCTTTTATTTTTTCACTTTTTCAAATTTTTTCAAGTTACGATTTTAACAATTTTCAGTAAAAAAATTTCAACAAAAAACTATATATGATATTCTCAAACAACACAAATATTATATGGAGCTAGAAGTCTCCAATTGCATCACCACTACCTGAAAGTGGCAGCAAGTCAACAAGTTACCGAATTTCGACAGTTGCATATTGCCTTTATTACATAAAAATTGTGGTGCACTGAGGAATAAGGATAACAATGCAAAGATATTGATCAACAAGTCACCAAATAAAAAATAAATAATAAAAAAAGCCAGTAAGTAAAGTCTTGAAGAAGCACTCGGGAAAGACAATTTGCTTTTATGGAATACTTTCTGCAAAATCGAATAATTTGTGGGCAAAACGAGAATCAGTTTTTTTTTTTTTTTTTTTTTTTTTTTTTTTTTTTTTTTAATTCAAGATAAAATTTCTACTCTAACCTAATCTAAGTGTATATGTGTGTAAAGCTCCCTCCTGGGAACTCGAACCTCAGCCCTTACTCCTCCCCCCCCCCCCTCCCCCCACACCTCACAAGCACTTATACTTATGGAGTGACCATCACATCTAGGGTGTGCGTTGGTAGAATCAGCTATTATATTAAGAAAGTTTTAATATCACTATAATGAGAAATATAAAAACTGTAAAAAGAGTTAATTACTTTTTTAATTTTTTTTCTTTTCTAATAAAAAGATTCTAAAAATAGTTACTAAACCATTTAGATCTTCTAGATTTTCTAGGGTTCTCTACCAATATATTTTCTTAAATCTTAACCATTCTTTAATGATTTAATGGTCTGGATTCTGCCATGTCAGCAATCTACTAACAATAATCTCAATTTTTTTGTTTATAACATTATTTTATTATTTTAAGAGTATTATTATTGGAATGCTAATATGGTAAAATCAAGAAGTTGTTAGAATTTACCGAATTCTATTAGTAGAGTACCTTAGAAAATTTAGAAAATCTGGATCCGTTCTAATGTATTTAGAGCATCTGTTAATTTTCTCTTATAAGATTATATTATTAGGTAGTACCTAAAAGTTTAAGCGCCCAACTACCTGAAAATGGCGGTAGCCACAGGAAAATAACAAAGTCAACAAATCAAGAATATAATACAAAATGAAAAATCATTACTTGGTTACGTGTAAGACGGTATGTAAGATTATTCACCCACTCAATTGTGATTATCTTAAAAAAATTTCATGTATTTTGCATTTGGTAGGTGGTCTTTCACATTAAGAAAGAAAACTAATAACGTGGAGATGGGGTTCCAAAGGAAGAAGACTTTCTTTTGTTGACTCCTCTTCCTTTCAACATTTGCAAACTATAGGATGGCTTTCTTTTGCTTTTTAGGTTATAGACTTTTTAATGCTTTTTAGCGTAGTGTATGTTGTTTTCTATGTAGAAAAATGTTATATGCTATATATTTATAATATTTTTGTAACACTTTTACAATAAATTTTAAATGACAAATTTTAATTGGCTGTTGTTAGTAAGCAAAAAAATCATTTTAATGATGAATTAAAATTAAAATAAATAATAACTTACTATAATTTGATGTGAAAGTTATTGTAAACATAATGCTTCTATTCTATACGAAGGAGCTAATATGAAATGCATCACTGTAGCCAAGAAGGGTAGCATCCAATAAGAAAGAGTGTGAGATAGCAAGAATCAAGTGTGAGGAAATAAGAAAACAAAAGGAGAAATAGTGAAGAGTGTGTTATAAGTATTAGGCTAAAATACAAAATGCACTCTTTAAGTTTGACTGAAATTCAATTCAAACTTCTAATTTTATTTTCGTTTAATTCAATTCTCTAAATTTCAAATTTATTCAATTTAAACATTTCATCCAATTTCCTTAAAAATTTGTCAATAAAACAATATTTTTCCCACACCAAAAAAAAAAATCTATAAAATTATATATATATATATATATATTAAAGACATTGACGTGAGAATTTGTTTTTCAAAAATTCTTTTTTCTTTAGTTAATTGCCTTAATGGCAATTTTTTAACAAAATTGGACAAAAGGCATGAATTGAATAAATTTGAAACATAGGAAACTCAATTAAACCAAAGTAAAGTTAGATAACTTAAATGAATTTCTGTCAAATTTAGAGAATGCATTTTACATTTTAGCATAAGTATTAACAAAGCTTCTTTTCTTTTAACTGATAACCCTTTGAAAATTGTACTTGAGTGTGACTAGATTTATTTCAAAGAATGTGATACTTTTATTTTGGGGGTTAAATTTATTAAATTGGAAAAACTTTGGCACCGAAAAAATCTCAATACAATAAATCTTCATAAATGGTCTCCAAATTTGGCTGATGAGTATATCTTAATTGCTGGAATTTAGAAAATCATGAGTACAAAAATTACTACATTACTCTCTCTAATGCGTAAATTACTATTTATATCCACTTGTAGAATATTGGATACAAGTATCAAACTTGAAATAGAATCAACCAGCAATCGTGTCATTTAATTAGGGGTGTCAATTCGGGTTAGCGTGTCGGGTTCGTGTCGTGTTGAGGTAGGAGTATTTTACTAAATGGCTCAACCCTAACCTAACCCATTTAATAATCGTGTTATGATCCTTCAACCCTAACCCGATCTGTTAATAAGGCGGGTTGACCTGACCCAACCCATTTGACACACTTTATAAACGAGTCGTGATGGGTTGACACGAATGTAACACAACCCATTTCAACCTGCATAATATTAAATATAATATCCATCTAGAAATATTTTTTTTTTACATCCTAAAAGCAGTGCATACACTTCAAGTCTTCAACTCACATTCAAAATAATATAGTTCAACAAAAATATAACATTCATCTAGAAATAAGTGCATAGTTTAACAAAAGAAGTGCATATACTTCAACCTAAATTCAAAATAACATAGTTTAACAAAAATAAAATAACATAGTTCAACAAAATTATAATATCCTTGGAACTCACCAAATGCTAAGTGTCAATATTGAAAGAATTGGAGCAAACAGTAGACTAAAGTTTATAGAACAAAAACATTATGTACAAAAAATTACTGCAAAATTTTGAAACACCAAGAAAATAGTTTTCTTTAATTCTAAAACTCACAAAACACATGTGAGAGAGAGAGAGAGAGAGAGAGAGAGAGAGAGAGAGAGAGAGAGAGAGAGAGAGAGAGAGAGAGAGAGAGAGAGAGAGAGCAATAACCAATTTGAGAATTTGGCATGAGATTATAAGATAGTAGAGTGAGTATTACAGCTGAAATAAAATAAAAAAATAAAAAATAAAAAAAGATATTTATAAGATGGTTTAGAGATTTAGGGTTTGAAGGATTTAGAGATCTAGGATTTTTAAAGTTTCAATTTCCAATTATATCCCTTGTAAGTTTTTATAATTACTCACTTTTCTTTTTAAATTTAAAATATATGTTGGATATAAAAGGTATATGACAAATCTAAAATAAAATGAATATTTATTTGTTATATGAGTTAAACGGGTTGTGTTAAGTGGGTCATTTCAGGTTGACATAAATAAATTGGTGTGTCAAACGCGTCTATTGCAGGTTACGCGGGTTGACCCATCTATGACACATTTCTTATTGTGTCGTATTCGGGTCGACCCGTTTATGACCCAAACCCATTAAGGCCCAACCCAAACCCTCAAAAACCCGTGTTGGGTTCGTGTCGTGTTCGCGAGTTGGGTCGAACATTGACACCCCTACATTTAATGCTGAATTTAAATGAAAATTTACTTTTGTGCAAACCAAATTTGCATAAACAGTATTTCATAGATTAGATTTTACTTTTGAACAATACAATAAAAACGAAAAAAATTATCAAGGTGTGGAAGATTAGTCCGAAGCCATATACAATACAACATGCTCATGGGAAAAAGTCCTTATTCAAACAATTATCAAAAACTATGCAGAAAAATAGAGATACGAGAGTGCCATTGCACACGTCACAGACAACAAAAAAACAAAAATAATCGAGGTGTCAAAGTCTTAAAAACTTTGATACAGAATAAGGAACAACCATTTCGCAGCTAGGTGAAAGGCAATTTGGTTACTTAAGTCAACAAGTCAAAGAATTCATAAAAGATATGATTTATTTTTTTGGAAGAATCGATATATAGTGTTTGATTGGCATCAGCTTATAAACTTAGTTTTTAACTTTTAGTTTTTATGTACCATTTTTAAAATCACATTTTTTCTTGTATTTTCTCTCTTTTTAAAATTTTTTCAAGTTAGGAATATATTTTAACAACTTTCAGCAAAAAAATTTAACAAAAAACTGGATAGGATATTCTCAAAACAACACAAATATTATCAGGAGCTAGTAGTATCCAATTGCATCACCACTACCTGAAAGAGGCAACAAGTCAACAAGTCTCCGAATTTGGACAACTGCATATAGCCTTTATTACATAAAAATTGTGGCGCACGTAGGATAACAATGCAAAATTATTGATCAACAAGTCACCAAAAAATAAAAGAAAAAAGAAAGAAAGCCAGCAATCAAAGTCTTCAATAACCACTTGGAAAGACAATTTGCTTTTATGGAAGACTTTCAGCAAAATAGAATAATTTGTGGGGAAAAAGAGAATCAACTATTATATTAAGAAAGTTTCAATAGCACTTTAATGAGAAAAAAAAAAACTATAAAAAAAGTTAGTTACTTTTTTCTTTTCTCAAAAAAAAAAAAAAACTTCTAAAAATAGGCCTTAAACCAATATATTTAGAGCATCTGTTAACTTTTTCTTATAATATTATATCATTGTGTAGTACCTAAAAGTTTAAGAGCCCAACTAGCTACCCGAAAATGGCTGTACTCACAGGAAAATAGTGCACAAAACAAAGTCAACAAATCATCACACGGTTAAGTGTAAGACGGTTTGGAGTCAACAAGTCAAATTATTCATAAAAGATATGACTAAAAAAAAAAAAAAAAAAAAGGATATTCTCAAAATAATTCAAATATTATCAGTTGCTAGTGGTCTCCGATTGCATCACCACTACTCACACTTAGCTTTTCTTCCTCCAAACTTTCCTTTTGAACCTGAATCCCTTCCTTCGTTATTGCTTTGTCATGGGTGCCTCTTTTGTTGCTCATGTGCTTTTTTTACTATGGTTCTTTGCTACAACCTTCAGCTTCTTCTTGACAGCAGAGTCAAATGTCTCTTGCAATGAAAAAGACAGAAAAGCACTTCTAAACATTAAACAAGGTCTCAGTGATCCTTTTGTAGGGGCCTTTTTTGTGTTGTGAGTTGGGCTGGGTTGCCTCCTGCGATGATGGGCCCAAATATTCTAAGTGGAAGAGTCAAAACCGGCCCAACTGTAACTCACTTTGGGCCGGCTTGTGCGCAAACTAGGCCTCGTCTGCTAGGAGCGTACTTACGGTAGGAAAAGCTGTTTCAAATGATTTACGGCTGACAAATAAAACAATAGCAGAAGAACAAAAAGATAGTGACCTTTTCTTAATGAAAAATAACCAAGTAATCTCTATCTTATACCAATCACAGTAATGGCAACGGAAGTTATAACAATAGCTTTACAAAAGAGATAGAGGATTAAGTGATGATATGAGTTAATCGAAAATAAATGTCAAGTCAAGTTTGGGTCCGTAGTGGCAAAGACCAAGGAGGAAGAATGCTTCCTCTCAATGCAACTAATCCCCCAGGAAAAAGATTTTACCGTGGGGATTAATGACTTTGAGGGAATCGAACCTAAATGGTTAGTGCTCAAAGGAATCTCTTTTGTTTACTTATCTCAAAGAGAGTAGGATTTCGAGGGAGAGAGAAGGAAATCGACCTACTGGTGCATGCCCATTGTATTATCTCCCTCTGTTTTCTGTTTCCCTTCTTATCTTTTTTTCTTTCCTTTCCTTTTCTTTTGTTTTTCTCTTTCTTGGTCATACTCTGTTTTTCGATCCCCTTTACAGGGCACGGCGAAGGTCCTTTTATAGGGTCTGCCATGACTGGATTTTACCACCTTACCCCTTAACCGCCTTAGTCTGGTCTGGGCATACTTGTCGACCACCAAGGAGTTCGTCTGTGTACTTACCCTTGCCAGACGGAGGCAAGTTTGTTTTGTTTTGTTAGTGTACCGTGGCATTCTTTCCTACCACGGTGTAAATGCTTTTCTCTCTCCTTCCCTCATGGCATGTACCAAATGGTCTCCCTTCAACCTTTCCTCTTTTGGATGGTCTGTCATCCCAGCAAGACGTACCTCCCAAAAGGGCTTGGGCAAGAGTCGCAGAATAGGTCTTTTTCCCTCTCCCCACCACTAAACTATACCCCCCTTACTTCTTACCTCTGACCCATGGCCCCACCACGTCCCATATTGACTAGGTACAGGCTGGTGGTGCCTAGGCCTTGCGCGTGCTTTCCTGTCATGTATGTTCAAAATCTGCCTGGTGCCTATGCGTTTGCCGCGATCTGAAGCTTTGTTTGCACAGTCTACCACACTTCTTTGTTCTTTTACATGGGCCGTTGCATAATTCACTGTTCCCTTTGGGGCTAGGCTTCATTTGATACTGGGTTTTACATTTCTCTTAGCCCATTTCTTGGTTGCCCTCATGTCCTGCCATATTATTCTGTCATTCCTGCCATAATGACTTGGTCCTGCTAGTCCTCTTTTAGACTTGCCGTTTTACTCCCTTCCCCAAATGGCCTTGCATGACCATGGGCTTTCTTTCTTAGAGGCTCCTGTGTCCCCTTAGGCATCCTCGACCTATTTACTTGTTTTGGGCTTCCTTGACCCATTTACTTACTTTGGGCTTCCTCAAACCTTTTCCTAACTTTGTGTTCCCATGGGCTTTTACTTACTTCATTGGGCTTCCCCAACCCAATTACTTCATACCCATCCTTGGGGTTTGTGAGGCTGCCAACAATCCCCTACTCTCTTTGTTTACACTACTTTGAGCCTACCGCGGCTCATTCTTACTTTTTTTCACATCATACACTACCCATGGGTTTGTTATTCTCTCTTTTCGGGCTTTTCGAGCCCACTTGCTTCCTCAAGACCCATTTATTTATTTTATGAACCTGTGACCCATTATTCTTGCCACTTGGGCTTAATGGTTTTATTCTATGCTTGCCACTTCTACTTGCTGCCTGTGTTGCTGAGTTGGGCCTCCTTCTTGTTTTACAAAAATGACCCTCAACACCTTTGAAAGTGCTTTGATCTTGTTCTAACCAAGAAGATTGCTCTAAATGGGACAAAGTTGTCTATGATCAAAAAACTGGCCGAGTCACTGAGCTCGAACTCTCTAATGCGATGTTTGGCAGTGAGATTAGTGGTTCATTGCTCCAATTAAAACATTTGAATTACTTGGATTTGAGTCTCAATGACTTTAATCATACCCCTATCCCAACTTTTCTTGGTTCAATGGCTAGTATGACACATTTTGTCCTCCATCGGTCTAACTTCTCTAGACACATTCCTCATCAGCTTGGGAACCTTTCAAACCTTTGTTATCTGGATATTGGAGGTAATTTTTATCTATATGCAGATAACTTTCATTGGATGTCTAATCTCTCTTCCATTCAATACCTTGACTTAAGCAACACCAAACATCAATCAGAAGTTGGTTGGCTTCAAATAATGAGTATGTTCCCATCTCTTTCGACGCTACACACGTCAGCTTGTGAACTTGTTAATCTAAATCCACCTCTTGCATTTGTCAATTTCACATCTCTTCAATATCTTGATCTTTCCGCTAATCGTTTCAGTCACAGGATACCTAATTGGTTCTCTAATCTCACTACAAGCCTCTTGATGTTTGACCTTAGCCTCAATTCTCTAAGAGGTGAGATACCACCGAGCATTTTTAATTCACCGAAATTAGATTCTTTATACTTGTATTCCAATAACATAATTGGAAAAATTCCGAAGTTGTTAGGCCAGCTTAAACATCTAACATATCTCCAAATGGAAGGTAATTCTTTAAATGGTCCAATTCCTTCTTCCATTGGGAATTTATCTTATTTGGAAGAATTATTTCTCTCTGATAATTAGTTGAATGGTACCATTCCAAAGACTCTTGGGAATTTCTCAAATTTATGGAGATTATGTGTCTCAAATAATTTCTTAACAGGGCCAATAAACGAAGAGCATTTTACTAAACTCTCAAAATTACTGTATCTAGATATCTTTCATACACCTTTGTTCTTTAACGTGAATTCCAATTGGGTTCCTCCTTTTCAACTTGAATATGTTGACATGATCTACTGCAAGATAGGTCCCAACTTTCCAACGTGGCTACAAACACAAAGTTCCATTATTGCAGTTTTAGACTTGTCCAATTGGAATCGGGCTTCATACGTTGTAACAATTAATCTCTCTAACAACCAAATAGAAGGGGATGTATCGAACATTGTGCTAAGTTCTCTTTTCATAAATCTAAGATCTAATCATTTCAAAGGTCAAATGCCACAATTGTCAACAAATGTCATGGAGCTATATATAGCTAACAACTCATTTTCTGGGCCAATTTCCTCTTTCATGTGCCAAAAGAAGAATAGGGAGAATCAATTACTGTTTTTAGATGTATCAAATAATCTCTTAACAGGCGCACTTCCTCACTGCTGGAAGTATTGGCAATCTTTGACCCATCTAGACTTGGGAAGCAATGAAATATCGAGCAGAATTCCATACTCCATGGGCTCTTTAGTTGCACTCCAATCACTGCATTTACAAAACAATAGAATCTCAAGACATATACCTTCATCATTGAAGAAGTGCTCAAATTTGAGTCTTATTGATATAGGTGAGCATCCTTTGTTAGTGGCCATACCACCATGGATTGGAGAAATGACAAATCTTACGATTCTCCGATTAAGTTCCAATGGATTCAAGGGTCATATACCTCTACAAATATGTCAACTTTCTTCTCTTATAGTATTGGATCTTGCCAATAATAGCCTTTCGGGACGCATACCAAATTGCTTGAAAAATATCAGCGCCATGACAATACCTACACCCAGATTTGAAGCTCAATATTATTACGATTATCTGCATAGCAATTATAATCGAACCTATCATGAGAATCTCAAGTTGGTTCCCAAAGGGATGGAACTAGAATATGAAGAAAACCTTGGCTTTGTTAAGATCATAGATCTTTCAAATAATAACTTGTCTGGATCAATCCCTTCAGAAATTTCAATTCTTTCCGAATTGTGTTTTTTGAACTTGTCACGAAATCAATTGACAGGAAAGATACCAGAAAAAATCGAGATCATGAAAAAGTTAGAGTCTATTGATCTCTCACAAAATCATCTATCAGGTGAAATTCCTTTAAGCTTGTCTAGTTTGACATTTCTTAGTCACTTGAACTTGTCATACAACAACTTGTCAGGCAAAATTCCATTAGGCACCTAGCTTTAAACTTTTGATGCACTCAGCTACATTGGCAATCCTCAACTTTGTGGTAATCCACTTCCAAGAAGCTGCACAATTAGGGAGGAATCTCAAAATAGGACACCAATTGGAAAAACTAAAGAGGACTCTAATAATTCCAACTTCTACATTGGTATGGGAGTTGGATTTGTGGTTGGTTTTTAGGCAATTTGTGGAGTTCTCTTCTTCAACAGGACCTGGAGGCGTGCTTATTTTAGATTCTTCGATGACATGAAGGATTGGGTTTATGTGACTACTGTGCAAACCGTGAATTGGTTGCTAGAAAAGCTAAGAAGCTGCCACATTTAGTAAGTGAAAGTTGTCATTATCTAGCTAAGAGGTATTACTTCAAACATAATGCCATTAATATCATGTTAATGTTGTAGACTTGTAGTCATGTACTTTGAACACGTAATTTAATTCACAGCTAAATGTTGTAACCATTTGAATTTTGATTCACAAATACTATATATGAACTCTATCTAAATTTGCAGTTAGCTCATTGGCTCTGAAATAATTTATTTATAAATTTTTTAGCATAAATAGTGGGAAATCTATGAATAGTGGTTTTATGTTAAGCATAAATTTTTTTCTCATTTATATACATCATGACTTCGCACCTCACATCACATGCTGTAGGGCTTTAATTTTATAGGGAAATTTTCGAATATAATAAATAGAAAATCAAAGTTGGGCTGGGCATAACTAGAATTCTTAGAATTTCAATATTGCACAATTCAAATTGAAGTTAAGCTTAAGGTGTAGGTGGTGATTGACTATGTTGTATGATTTGTGGTCCTTGTTTATATTTCAGGGAGTGGTACAGGTTCATGCTCTTCAAGATGAATCGTTGGCATAGATATTGTACTAGATCCTATCTCATGGTTTTATTATGAAATTTAAATTGAATAAAATGTTGTGGACTATGAATCTTGTGCATGAAGTGTAAGAACTGTTTATCTGTAGCATAGTGTTTGTATTTATAAGTTGATATTGATTTACTTCCATAAGTTTTATCAATAATCAATCAATTTTCCGCATTAAAATTAAATAAAAAATAAAATAAAAAAAGGGTCTCATTTCTCTTTCTATAACTTTTATATGATCAAGGATAAAATGCATTGATATCCCTTTGCACTCACACCGCTAAACAAATTTTATCCCCCCTTTCTTTTTATATACGTGTTGATACCTATTTTGGTGACACATTTTCTATAAGCCCAATGCAAGTTAAGAGCAATTTATTTTTAGGCTCAATTCATGTATTTTATCTCATTTTATTCTCTTTTGCATGGCCCAAGCTCATGCATCTTTGAGGGATTTGAGGGAGTGTGGTTTGGTTAGCATGGGTAGACATTTTAAGACTTTCTACATGAGTCTAGAACATAGGTTGTGCTATGCAAGCTATGACCCAGTGCTCATGGAAAAGATCACATGTCCAAAGTTTTCACCCAAATAAAGACTTGTAGTTACTGCTATATGTGTGGCTGAAACCTTCAAACGTTTCCTTTTTAAGATTTTGGACCAAGCTAGCTTTTTGGCTAACTTTGGCTACACAATGCCAGGCATGACTAGCTTCCCAAGAGGCAGAAAAGGGCTAGGGAAGGGCACCCGATCTTATTTTGTAAAGACTTTCCCTTAATAATGCTGAAAGCAAGCCAATCTTTTTCCAAACACAAGAAAACTAAACCAAAACAGAGATTCCAAAGCTTGATATAAAACCCCCTCTTCAAATTCAAAGGAACTAACCACCTTTTACCTACAAAACCATAACATAGAGTAAAAGCCCATACACCAACATCATAGCAGCCATATTCACATTCAAGTCTTAAGAGTGAAAATAATGGCACAAACGAGTCTTTCCTCTCTCCCTCACTACTTTTCTTAAATTCTCCATCTTGCTATATGTAAAGAAAATTTTATGATTTATGTGTTTCACATGTTTTACCATTTTTCTGTTGTCCAGCACCTTAAGCTCATTCTTGTAATGCACCAATAATCTCTATTTAACAAATTTTGGAATTGATTTCCCCATCTTATTGCATTTTCTAAGAAACCAAGGAGATTTTTGGGCTCCTTTCTTTACTTTTGGCCTATTCAAAATCTTCCCTAACAATACAAAATAGCATAATTCATTCATTGAAACATTTCATATTACATCAATACTATTCCCCACCTAGACCACCTCCCTTAGAAAGGGTCTCATCCTACCACACCATCTCTTCTAACAGTGTTCTCTAGACAGATTTTGCTGCAAAAAATAATAATTAAAATTGTGACATGTCAATTGATAACAATAAGTTAGGAATAAAAATCCATTGTACCACTGTGGAGTATTTGTAATTGAAGTTGAAATTTCTCAAATTTTCATTTATATCCTAATTTGTCTTAATGTTTAATCATTTTCAATTAAATAATAGAGTTATTTTTTAATATATAAAAAAGTGAGAAATGTTACGTTTACAAAATTTTCACAACAAATCCTAGGTGATAAGCTATTATTGGTGGGCCAAAAAGAAATTTCAATAGTGGACCCATATTAAAATTAATAACAACTTACCACTTAGAATTTATTATGAAATTATTGCGAAAATTTTGTGGACGTAGCGTTACTCAACATTACATAGCCTTCTTTTTAAAGAGAACTAGGGTTAAAATTTCCCCTTGCAAACTTACAATAATTATAATATAAAAAAAATTGAGAAAGTAGTTGTATAGAGGATTTAAAAAAGCTGGATAGATAGTTGAATCCAGGGATCTGATCATTCAATTGCCTGATCAGTTGCTAGTAAAGAATTAGAGTGCAAGTTTAATAAAGAATTCAAATCAAATTCTAATTGCATTCAAATTTTGTGTCAAGCATCCCTCTTACTTAAATCAGCTTACCCATTTAAAAGTTTAAAACTACTTCTACCTAGGACTGTGCATGGATCGAGTAATCAACTCATCTGACCATGTCGAGTTGGGGAGGAAGTAACCAGCCACTAACTGCTAAGAAATGGACACCCAAGCGTCCAATATTTCAAGGGGGGCGGTTGGGTGTGTCAAAACTTAAAACTGGCTAAGATCTAGCCAAAACCGGTGAGGATGGGTAGTGATAGTTGTTGATCTGACCACAACATGTGCACAAGGCAATGACGATCATATATATAGATAGAATGAGAGACAAAAGGCAGCAACACTCACGTCTAGCTATATCGAGTCAACAAAGCAATAAGAGATAGCAGTATGAAAGCCCAATTAATAACCAAAAAATAGTAATAATTATAATTAATAAATAAATAAAGAACTCTCCTTACATCATATTACACAGAAAAATATTTATACAACAAATATTAGCCAAAAAAAAAAAAAATGCGGCTAACATCACAAACTACAATTTGTAGTAGTTGGAAACCAAGTGAAAAAATATTACACAAATGAAAGCCTAATAAATAACAAAAGCAGCCTAATGTAGTGTAACTAGTAATAAGACTAGTGCAAATACCCATCCTACTACAGTGAATGAAAAATTGAAAAAATAAGAGAAAAGAATTAGACCAGACTGACCAAATAAATAGCCTGGGCAGAAAAAAATAAAATAGAATGATTAATATAATTACACGTTGAGCTGGACCAACGGAATATATGCAAAGGTTTTATGGCACATCAACTTTGGATGTTCCAAGAGTAGTAGCCCATGGAAGAGAAAAGATTGCTGGCAGAAAAGTGTTGAGCTTTGTGGAGCCTAGTTTATTTTTTGGCTTAGCCCATTATAACCCTGTAAGTAGGATATAAAAGCCGCTTTTATAATTAGGGTTTTTTAGACTACAACTGTTGTTGTGTTTTTAGAGAGAGAGAAAAACACTGTAGCTGCACTTTGTATTTTTTCCCTGATAATAGTGAAATCCCTGCAACTCCGTGGACGTAGGCAAATTGCCGAACCACGTAAATACTGTCTTGTGCGTGTGATTATTTTTTCTTTGGCGTGTGTTTTCTCTATTTTTATTGTTTCTCACAAGTTGGAATTTTGGTTAAATTCCCAACAACTGGTATCAGAGCCTAGGGTTAGGATTGAGTGGGAGCAATGGCAGAGGAAGCAGGAAAGGCGTCTGGAATAGAAAAGTTTGATGGCACAAACTTCGCGTATTGGAGGATGCAGATTGAAGATTATCTCTATGGGAGGAAATTGCATCTGCCTCTTTTGGGGACAAAACCTGAGGCGATGAAGGCTGATGAATGGGCTCTTCTTGACAGACAGGTACTGGGAGTTATCAGGTTAACTCTGTCTAGGTCTGTTGCACATAATGTTGTAAAGGAGAAGACCACAGCAGATCTGATGAAGGCTTTGTCTAGTATGTATGAAAAGCCGTCAGCAAACAACAAGGTGCATTTGATGAAGAAACTGTTCAATCTGAAGATGGCAGAGAACGCATCAGTAGCACAACATCTGAATGAATTTAACACTATTACAAATCAATTGTCGTCTGTAGAAATTGATTTTGATGATGAGATTCGTGCTTTGATCGTCTTGGCTTCTTTGCCAAACAGTTGGGAGGCAATGAGGATGGCAGTAAGCAATTCCACAGGAAAAGAAAAACTCAAGTACAATGATATACGAGATTTAATTCTGGCTGAGGAGATTCACAGAAGAGATGCAGGTGAAACCTCAGGATCTGGTTCTGCCCTAAACCTTGAGACAAGAGGCAGAGGTAATAACAGAAATTCAAATCGAGGCAGATCAAAATCTAGAAATACTAATCAGAACAGAAGTAAATCTAGATCAGGCCAACAAGTACAATACTGGAATTGTGGGAAAACAGGTCACTTTAGGAACCAATGCAAAAGTCCTAAGAAGAAGAATGAAGATGATTCTGCTAATGCTGTAACAGAAGAGGTACAGGATGCATTACTTCTTGCAGTAGACAGTCCACTTGATGATTGGGTTTTGGATTCAGGAGCCTCGTTTCATACCACTCCACACCGAGAAATCATACAGAACTATGCTGCAGGTGATTTTGGTAAGGTGTATTTGGCTGATGGTTCAGCTCTGGATGTTGTGGGTATGGGAGATGTCCGGATATTATTACCCAATGGGTCTGTTTGGTTACTGGAGAAGGTTCGACATATTCCTGACCTAAGGAGGAATCTGATTTCTGTTGGACAACTTGATGATGAAGGGCATGCAATACTATTTGTTGGTGGTACTTGGAAGGTTACAAAGGGAGCTAGAGTATTGGCTCGTGGAAAGAAGACTAGCACTCTGTATATGACCTCAAGTCCAAGAGACACAATTGCAGTTGCTGATGCAAGTACTGATACAAGCCTATGGCACCGCAGGCTTGGTCACATGAGTGAGAAAGGGATGAAGATGCTGCTGTCAAAAGGAAAACTACCAGAATTAAAGTCCATTGATTTTGACATGTGTGAAAGCTGCATCTTAGGAAAGCAGAAAAGGGTGAGTTTTTTGAAAATTGGCAGAACACCGAAGGCAGAAAAATTGGAGTTAGTACACACTGATTTGTGGGGCCTTCTCCGGTTGCATCCCTTGGAGGTTCTAGGTACTATATCACTTTCATTGATAATTCAAGCAGAAAGGTATGGGTTTATTTTCTAAAAAATAAATCTGATGTATTTGAAACTTTTAAGAAGTGGAAGGCCATGGTTGAGATAGAAACAGGTTTAAAACTAAAATGTTTGAGGTCTGATAATGGAGGAGAGTACATAGATAAAGGGTTCAGTGAGTATTGTGCTGCACAGGGAATTAGGATGGAAAAGACCATTCCTAGGACACCACAGCAGAATGGTGTGGCTGAGCGCATGAACAGAACTCTTAATGAGCGTGCTAGGAGTATGAGGTTGCATGCTGGACTACCAAAAACTTTATGGGCTGATGCTATTAGCACTGCAGCTTACCTGATAAACCGAGGGCCATCAGTTCCCATGGAGTTCAAACTTCCTGAGGAGGTTTGGAGTGGTAAAGAGGTAAAATTTTCCCATTTAAAAGTTTTTGGTTGTGTTTCTTATGTTCATATTGATTCTGATGCTCGTAGTAAACTTGATGCTAAGTCTAAAATATGTTTTTTCATTGGCTATGGTGATGAGAAATTTGGCTATAGGTTTTGGGATGAACAAAACAGGAAAATCATCAGAAGTAGAAATGTGATATTTAATGAACAGGTTATGTACAAGGACAGGTCAACTGTAGTCTCAGATATTGCAGAGATAGATCAAAAGAAATCTGAATTTGTCAACTTAGATGGATTGACTGAAAGTACTGTCCAGAAAAGGGGTGAAGAAAATAAGGAGAATGTAGATTCACAGGTAGATCAGAGTACACCTGTAACTGAAATCCGCAGATCTTCCAGAAACATTAGACCTCCACAGCGTTATTCACCCGCTTTAAATTAT
The DNA here is from genome assembly GCA_030445155.1 of Quercus variabilis. Taxonomy (NCBI): domain Eukaryota; kingdom Viridiplantae; phylum Streptophyta; class Magnoliopsida; order Fagales; family Fagaceae; genus Quercus; species Quercus variabilis. The sequence continues at coordinate 9,354,512 of CP129449.1, forward strand.
CTACTATTGACTGATGGTGGTGAGCTAGAGTGTTATGATGAAGCCTTGCAAGATGAAAATTCAAGCAAGTGGGAGTTAGCCATGAAGGATGAGATGGATTCCTTGTTGGGGAATCAGACATGGGAACTGACTAAATTGCCAGTAGAAAAGAAGGCTTTGCACAACAAGTGGGTATACAGAATAAAGAATAAGCATGATGGTAGCAAACGTTACAAGGCCAGATTAGTTGTTAAAGGGTTCCAGCAGAAGGAAGGCATTGACTACACAGAGATATTTTCTCCAGTTGTGAAGATGTCAACAATTAGATTGGTGCTGGGAATGGTGGCTGCAGAAAATTTATATCTTAAGCAGTTAGATGTGAAGACGGCATTCCTTCATGGTGACTTGGAGGAAGACCTTTACATGATTCAGCCAGAAGGGTTCATTGTTCAAGGACAAGAGAATCTAGTCTGCAAACTGAGAAAGAGCTTGTATGGCCTAAAACAAGCTCCTAGACAGTGGTACAAGAAATTTAACAGTTTTATGCATAAAATTGGGTTCAAGAGATGTGAAGCTGATCATTGTTGCTATGTTAAATTCTTTGACAATTCTTATATCATTTTACTGTTGTATGTGGATGATATGCTCATTGCAGGGTTTAGCATTGAGGAGATTAATAATCTGAAGAAGCAATTGTCAAAACAGTTTGCAATGAAGGATTTGGGAGCTGCAAAGCAAATCCTTGGTATGAGAATCATTAGAGACAAGGCTAATGGTACATTGAAGCTTTCACAGTCAGAGTATGTGAAGAAAATTCTCAGCAGGTTCAACATGAATGAATCTAAACCAGTGAGCACACCCTTGGGTAGTCATTTCAAACTGAGCAAAGAACAGTCACCGAAGACAGAAGAAGAAAGGGACCATATGAGCAAGGTGCCTTATGTCTCAGCTATTGGCAGCTTGATGTATGCTATGGTGTGTACAAGGCCAGACATTGCACATGCAGTGGGAGTTGTGAGCAAATTCATGAGTAGGCCTGGAAAGCAGCATTGGGAGGCAGTCAAGTGGATTCTGAGATATCTGAAGGGTTCATCAGATACATGTCTTTGTTTCACAAGTGCAAGTTTGAAGCTGCAAGGTTATGTAGATGCTGATTTTGCTGGTGATGTTGATAGTAGAAAGAGTACTACTGGGTTTGTATTTACTCTGAGTGGTACAGCTATATCATGGGCTTCAAATCTACAAAAGATTGTTACTTTGTCTACTACAGAAGCTGAGTATGTTGCAGCAACTGAAGCTGGAAAGGAGATGATTTGGCTACATGGTTTCTTAGATGAATTGGGTAAGAAGCAGGAGATGGGCATTCTACACAGTGACAGTCAGAGTGCAATCTTTCTTGCCAAAAATTCAGCTTTTCACTCAAAGTCGAAGCATATACAAACAAAATACCACTTTATCCGTTACCTTGTTGAAGATAAGTTGGTAACACTTGAGAAGATATGTGGATCTAAGAACCCAGCAGATATGTTGACTAAGGGTGTCACTATTGAGAAGTTGAAGCTGTGTGCAGCTTCAATTGGTCTTCTAGCTTGAGGACAGGAGGATGAGTTGCAGGGATGAGGGATTGTTTTTGGAGGATAGCGGCTGATGTTGATGATTGAACTAGTCTCCAAGTGGGAGATTTGTTGGGCTTTGTGGAGCCTAGTTTATTTTTTGGCTTAGCCCATTATAACCCTGTAAGTAGGATATAAAAGCCGCTTTTATAATTAGGGTTTTTTAGACTACAACTGTTGTTGTGTTTTTAGAGAGAGAGAAAAACACTGTAGCCGCACTTTGTATTTTTTCCCTGATAATAGTGAAATCCCTGCAACTCCGTGGACGTAGGCAAATTGCCGAACCACGTAAATACTGTCTTGTGCGTGTGATTATTTTTCTTTGGCGTGTATTTTCTCTATTTTTATTGTTTCTCACAAGTTGGAATTTTGGTTAAATTCCCAACAAAAAGTACAACCACTTGATATCATTCTGAGCGTTGTAATAAGAATGTAAAGCCCGAGTTTTCGCGAATAAGAGGTGGAGGATCAATATCAGGAACTTCAATATGTTGCATTGACTTGGAAATGTCATCCACAGTAAATGGAATGTTGCATTTTGAACACAAGCAGTTTAGGTATTAGCTATACACGGAAGGCGTTCAAGATGTGATACTAAAAGCATGCAGTTGGAAGTTTTTACCTAGAGTCGTCATCCAATAAGAAAGAACTGCTGACAGCATTGTTTGAGTCCTCGGTCATCATAATTCTCATACTTGAAATAACCTGCACATGGTGAAATTTTGAGTGGGAGTTCAACAGAAATGAACCTGCGACAGCTTGATAAATCCTTTATGGAAACAAATTGAATGATAACCTTACAAGGGACTGTATAAAAACAGCAATTGCAGAAATGAGTTCAAAATGTAACCACTAAACATAGACATATTGGGTTTAATAATTTTTCTTGAGAAAAGATTATGAGATAGAAAAACTGATTAAGAGTATTCAAAAATTTTTTTATTTGGAACTAATTCCAAACACTCTTATCAGCGTTTTTTTAGCAAAGAGCCTATGAAGGTAAATGAAGGCTGACAACTCCTAACCAACTAAAAGTTTAGTACACAGCTTACATCAGTAGATACACTGTGAGTACCATATTTGTCATCCCAGTACATTGTACTGATCCTGTATAATTGCTGTATGCTAAGCACCTGCAAGAGGATGGGACAAAAAAATTAGAAAGACAGGAGAAGGGATGGAGGGAGGAGAAGAAGGGTTAAAGACTCACTGGACATAGATCATTTGTTATTTCTTTCAAGGTCTTTTTGGGCTTCTGATGTATGACCTGATATTGCAGGAAAAAATGAAAAGGAAAAGACTAATAAGACACATTTAAGAATAGATACCTCAATAGGAATGGAAAATGAGATAAATGAATCAAACCAGGAAGCCAACTGCTTGTCGGATGTGCTTCATCTCATCCCAAGCCAAACCTACAAACTGCATGCAAATAAGGTCATAAATAAAGTCTATCAAAAGAGAGGCATGGAGAAAGAATCCAAGAGATTGATCCATGGCTAGTACCTCCTCGGTCGCATCATGACACCACTGTTCCAATTCAGCCAACCCTGCCTTCAAGTATTCCCCATTGCTGAATGAACAACATTCACGCCGCAAGAGAAGGCTGCAAAAAAGAAATTTAAATTGTCAGGGAATATACCTTAATATACTCTATAATCAAAATATGTCGTAGGATTCTAGAAACCTTAAGTGATACTTTTACCTGTTAAATAACTGAACGTTGATGAAAGAAAATATCGGAGCGAATAATTTGCAAACTAGGAATGAAGGGACCTGTATTGTCACAATACTGAAGAGAGTTAGCCATGTAAAGAACAAAAACAATGACCCCATCTCATTGTACTTGGAAGTTCCACTTACATGGTTGGCCCTCATGATCTTCAAGTAGTTATCAATGCATTTCACAAGCTTTGCCAGTGAGCAATCAGAGCTTGTTGAGCTGCAGCATTGGCTTGAGCACGTCCCTTCACTAAACTAGCTCGGGATGTCCTAGGTGCCTGTGTCACAATTGATGAAGAAAAAAAATTTTTAATTTAGAGCATGGATATAGCTGGCTCCTATAACTACATATGCCACCAAGACCATGGGCCACCTGAAATATCTGTAAAACAGACATACACATGTATGCACACTATTTTATCCTAGTACTCATACACACTTATCAAGAAGACATGCACCATAATACAAGCAAATGTACATCAAATTATCAACCAGGAATTTGCACATGTTAGTTTTGGTCAGACTAGATGCACAACTGTTGGGATGGCTCAGGCCTCGGACATGGTTAGATTATTACCCATTTTGACTTAGATAAGCACAGAGGAAAAATGATCAATTTGTTTATTAGAAACATAATCCCTTAAACTAGAAAAGGGGGTAGGGCAGGCGGGGGGAAGTTGCATTAAAAGGCGGGTAAGAAGCAGTATCTATGTACAGATGCATCACTTGAAATTCACTAGAAATTTGTACATGTCTCATCTGTTACTCATTATGCCCGAGATTAAGGTTATAGTAGGAAAAATATTCAATGCTTTTACATAGATATCATAAATATGAGAAAGGTGCAATCATCGGCAGATGCATTGTTGTCAGAAGTAAAAAAAATATATTTTACAATTATAAAATCTCCAAAAAACTAATATATGGAAGTAAAAAGATATGGTAATAAAAAAATGGGAAAAGAAGATAAACATAGCAATTACCTGGATACAAAATCCAAGCAATGGGGAGATCTCTTTTTTTAAATTATCTCTTATCATTCCATATATTTTTTCAAGGAAGGCTGTGAGTTGCTGTTTAAAAAGCAAAGCTGGATATTTGGCTTCAACTTGCCGTAGTTCATCCAGGCCACCAAGAATCCGACTATTAAGAAATGAGAACCCAGCACTTTGTGGAGATGCTCGAAGCCCCTATAAATTGGAATTGTTAAAAAAAAAAAAAAAAAAAAAAATCAAACTACATGATGGTACCAAAAATAAAATGTCTCTTTCATTACTTGAGACATCCTCCCAAATAGAGAAGTTGATGCTGATCTTCGCCGTTGTGGAGTTAAGTTTGCTGCTCCAGTTGCCTTCAATGTGCGTTGGAGGAGTAACAGCAACGTGGATGAATTTGATAGCCAATAAGCTAATACGTCATTGTTATCCTGGACCTTCAGTGAGTGGCATAACGACATCAAACACAAATTAATTTATGAGTTTCTTCGCTGCTCCAGCAAAAAAAATCCGGAGCTATAAAATAAGTTCATTCATTGAAACAGATTCAATGCTAAATGGCCGATCTGATTGTTCTTTTGCACAAACATAAATAATATATGATGAAACCCATACAGGTACCATTCCAACTAAAACAGAAGCTAAGCCATACCTCTAGTGCCAAGCCCACTGTTTGAATGATACGGTCAAAAATATTGGTTCTTTCAACCTCAAAAGATCGCCATTGGAGAAGGCATTTGTATATTAGACAAGCAGAAACAGGTTTGCCCCCAGAAAAACCTAGATCTTGTGAAATACACTTTATTAGCAGGTCCTGGTTCTCCTGCACCCAGAAAGAATACAGCAAATGAGAAAAGACCTTAGCCAGTGTTGGTTCAGCCAAATACATAGTAAACTAAGAAGTATGGGAAGTAGAAACCCAAAATGGAATATCAAGATGTTTTTGAGGTTTAAATTTGTTTCACAAGTTTCTTACAACCACTTACCTGCTGCTTTTCATTTAGAGATTTCTGTGGCTTTTCCTCCACTTCAGTGGCTTCCCGTGAGTTAGGTACAGTGACAATTGAATCCTGAGACATTAAGAAGATGATGGGAACACATATATATTGCTTTCCTCGATTTGATATACACAAAGCAAATAAATCATCTTACCGAGGGTTTCCTTATTTCTCCATTTTGAACATTGCCATTCTCAGGAGTCCTCTACAATTAATTGACAACTTAAAAAAATTTCCATGAACTTATGTGGTTCAGATAAATTAATTATTTTTCACACCAAAATACCTGAATGATTGTTGTCTTTGGTCTTGCAGATAAAACTTTCCCTTTTGGTGATATGGGTAGGGCCTGTTGTCGCATTACCTGATTCTCTGATTGTAAATTAGTGAGCTTCTCCTCAAGCCTGGATCAGAGGTGGAAGAAAAGTTTCAAAACACTTCAATATTTTACACATCTTGACCGACTCTTATTTATCCATGCCTTCCTTTATATGTTGAAGCTTCTGATCCCACTTTAATATTAATATTCCAATAAGAAATTGAAAGCATAATGAAAACACTTCCATATTGTGCATATGTATTGAGAACAAAGAACAGGAGTAATTACTAGAATATGGACAAAAGGCCTCAGAGTCTGCAGGCATTTAATGTGCATATGTCATCCCCATAAACTCAACCTGTGGTTCTGATGAAGTATTAGTATCAGCTAGACTGCAGTACAGAAAGTGCCCTGTGTATAAAGTGTATAACTTACTTTTAAAGGTTTCACAAACACCACCAGGCATTTTGAATTCAAAAATTCAACTTCCCAGATTATAATACCTCTCCTGAATGAAGTAACCATAACAAAGATGCAGTTTCTCTAGAGTGTGTCTTGGAACCCAACACTTTTTATGCCCTATAGAGCAGGGCTAAAGAATATTTAAAAGAGAATGTTCAAGCAAACAGTAATTATTATCCTACAACCAAGTATTTTTACCTTCAATCTTTCAACTTCAGCTGCCTCTCGTTCTTTAATGATCATGGAGCTTGCTTCTTCTACTTGTACTTGCATTGCATGCAATGCTTCTTGTAGCTTGGCAGTTTCGCGTGCTTTTGCCTCCTCAAGATCAGTCTGTATTGACAGCAAACAAAGTAAACTCAGATTCATCCTTGACTCTGAATTAGAAGAATAAAAATATATATTTTAATAGATGGAAAAATAAGAATCCCTACCCTTAATCGCTTTTCTAATTGCAGGCGCCATGTAAGTTCTTCCACACGCTTCTCTAATTTGTCATTTGCTTCTTTAAGTGCCCCAGTTTCCCTTGCGGCCTATATTAATTTATAGGAAATGTCTGCACTTGCTATAATCTATATATTACTAAAAGCTGAAACGTATAATTTAATGTTGCTACACTCACGTTGAGCCACGTCAGCAGCCATGTCATTTCCACCATGTTTTTTGTAATTGTTCAACAATTTAAAATTAGTTTTTTCCAATTTTAAAATACTAACAAATATAAAATAAATCTCATCCTTATCTCCACCATAAAGCCCACTTCTTATTAATTTAATTCCCACCACTATCTCCACCATAAACCCCACTTCTTATTAATTTAATTCCACCATCTATATATATATATATATATATAAGCTGAAGCAATCACATGTTATATATTTTCCTCTCTTTCTTTTCTTTATATTTTCTCTCTTTTTCAAAATCTATATCTATTCTATATATATCTTAAAGCTGAAGCATAGCATTTATTGTTACTATGCTTCAGTTGAACCACATTAGCGTCCACGTCAATATCCTATTTCTCTCTAATTTTCTATAATTTTTTTTAAACATTTACTCCTTTTTATTTATTTATTTAATATTTAGACTTTTTCCAACATTTGTTATTTTTTTACCTTTTCATCTCCCCACTATCACCTACTTTAATACCACTCTTCATCTTTCTCTTCATCTTCCCTTATTTTGTCTATTCTTATTCACACCATTTTACTATAAATTTGTCATTCTCTCTTCCATTCTTTGCATAGTTTTTCCTCTCAAACAAAAGGTTATTTCTCTCTCTCTCTCTCTCTCTCTCTCTCTCTCTCTCTCTCTCTCTCTCTCTCTCTCTCTCTCAATTTTTGGTTGATTTTATTTTTCTTGCATCTCTACTTTAGGTTGATAAATTTTTGTATTCTTTAGAACTTTACTTATGGTTGATGTGGTGCAATTTTGTATTTTAAGTTGTTTTGTTTTCCTCTTCAATTTTTGATTTAATCTAATCAATTATTTTTTTAAATAATCCTAATAAATTAATTTAGTACAATAACAAATTTGAAAACAACCTATGAATCAGAAAAGTATTAGAAGATTAATTGTAATTGTGTTGTTGTTCCTGGGTTGCATTTTTTTAAGTGGGTTAATTTTAATGGGCAATGTGACGGCGAGTGTGGGAGTGAATTCGTTATCAATATTATGAGGTTTGCTATTTTTGGTTTTTGCATATTGTTTTCTTGATCATAGGATTAATGGGTGTCTCTGGTTTCGCCTTTTAGGTTCTTCTATGTTATTGTTATTGTTATTGCCGCTGTTGGCGCTGTTTTTTCCATTATTTTTAATTAATTTGGTTGGCTGATTGGAATAAGTTTTAGGAGTACTGGTTGAAAACTTTGTAAATTGTTGTATCTCTGATTTTTTTTTTCCCTCCCAAATTTGGTGGACTTTGCATATATGGAAACTAATTATTTATGCGTGAGTTTTACATATGGAAAGGGGTTTATTGAAGAAGAACATCGAAGACTAACTTCTCTAAGTCCATTGAAAAAAATCAAAGCAAACACTAAACTTTGATCCTCTACTCTACCCAAAATAAAAAAAATAAAAAAATAAAAGCAAACACTAAAAAGAAAAAAGTGAGCACATTATAGAGTTGGGAATTTTATTTGATACATGTAGAGAACTTTAAATTCTATTATTTTGCAAACTAGCTGGCTCTTCTCATGGATTTATGCCATTTGAGACTTTAGGAAAAAAGTGACAAGAGGAATTATTTAGAACCTTAAAATAAATGAAGGGTTGAGGAAGTGGCAAAAATGGAAGGATAGTAGATTTGTACGTTTGAGTTGCTGAGAAAAGGGGATGGAAAGAGACTATGAGAAATTGAGAGGGGCATTTATTGAAGTTAATGGGAAATATGAGATAAAACATTAATTTTAGAAAATTGATGATGTGACCTGTAGTGTATTTTTAGACTTTGATCTATTTTGAATTAATGGTATAAAAATGATGTAACTTGAACTCATCTCATTTATATATAAATATATAATTCATTTACTCTTTCTTGCAATTTTACTTTAGGTTGATGAATCATTGTATTTTTTTTTTAATAATTTTATTTTGGGCTAATACAATTTGGTAGTGTGTTTTATTTTTTTTCATCACAAGTCTTCTCTCTCCCTCTTATAGCTTTTGTTTGATTTTTTTTTTTTTTTGACATAATACTTAGTTATTTTGAAAGTGAGATTTTGAATTTATATCAAAATACAATATTGGCTATGGATTTGAATGTGATTATCAACTATTAAAACAACCCGAGATGAATATGTATAGACAATATATTTGCTTTAATTTTTCATTGATTTATTATTTAGTTATAACATCAAAATTCAAGTAAATGAATATTTAAAGTTAAAACTGCCTAAGATGAATTTGTAAAGTCAATATATTTTTATATTTAATATTGTTAAAAAACGAAAAGCAAAAAATAAATAATAAAGAGAATAGTGACGTGGAAGATGATAAAGCTCAATATGAAAGTCCAGTTAAAGGCAATTAATCTTAATAATTGAAAGTGCATGTAGTCAATTTTTATTTGTTTGATCATGTTCTCTTTATATTGTTATACAAATTATTTTCTTTCATTTCGATAAATGAAATGCTCATTTTTTTTTTTTTGGAGAAACTAAATTGTTCAATTTAAGATATAAAGTCTACTTTTTTTTTCTACATATTATTTTAAATATTTTTAGAAATTTCTAAGAAATATGTAGTTCTAATCTAATGTATCTATATTAGCAGACAAAACCCAATTAATAGTTCGAAACTACTCCTAGGATAAGAAAAATTATAAATAATAATAATCTCTTTTAAGAAAATGAGAAATTTGAATAATATATTTGAAACTTAAATAGTTTAATTGTACTAAAAAAAAATAGAAAAACATAATGTACAATGACATAATTTAAAAAAATATGGTCTGCCTAAAAAATGAATAATATCAACTAAAAGGTCTAAATAATAAAATGATGATATATTTTTTGAGATAGATAAATGAAATATAATTTCAGAGATTGTTTTATTTTTGGGGAGAAAAAATTATTTTCCAAAAAATTTAGAGAGAAAAAATTATATATTATACCATAACTATGAAATAATTATCTATTCCCACGCATCGCGTGGGTCTGCGACTAGTTCTTTATACATAACAACCACGTCATAAACTTTCATCAAGTTGAACAAAAATGAAAGATACAAAAATATTTTTAAAAAGATTTTTAAACCATTTTGAGCATTCTGAGCTCTCTTCTAGCGACTCGGCATCTCCAGCCACACTCAGAAACAATAGCTGCCTTCTGAAGACTCTTATAATAAGAATAAGCTTGGTGGCAGCGCCAATTTGCCTGTAAACCACAGATATATAAGAATCTAGAAGAAAATTTTGAATTTTCCATACTTCATAAGTCAGAGAATTGGCGTTTGTAAATGCTCAAGGGAAATCAATATAACAATCTTATCTTGAGTAGTAAATTGCATTAACACCCGTATAACAATAATAATATGTATACCTAAAAGATCGTATCACTGAACAATGATGATACCTGAATAATGATGGCAGCTTTAGTTTTCTTCCGTAATCTGAATTCATTGCGTGCTGTCATTGCTCTTAAGCCTGTCTGCAATTTGATTGCCGATGAAAGTACCGTTTGGTGGGATTTCCTGGCACTGTATCGCCTGAAATTCTTCTGAATCTTCAGGGCTGCAACTTCCCGTCTCAACTGCTGATACTGTTTACGAGCCATTTTACCTAAAAAAAAAGCAAGAAAAGGACAGAAGAGTTCAGTCCAAGTGATTTGGTTAGTGACCAATATGATTATTTGATTGAGCTTTGAAAAACACCCAATTTTCAGAAACTGCCTTCTCAAACATTTTGCCTTTCTTTCTGATTTGGATCTTATTTATATGTAAAGAAATCACATATCTCACTATTATATCGACATGCATGACAGATTGTCAGACGTTTTCATCAGTCTCTCATAATTCCAGCAATGGCAACACTTCTCATGCCATGAGATAAAAATCTGAATTTAGCTAGCAACATTAACACATTCTTTTCAACTCTTCCTGCTTTTAACAAAATCACATATGTTGCAAATCTCATGCATTTTAATATGTTCTCAAGTTTCATACATTCTGTAATAGAAAACAAAATAAAATAAAAATTGAGCATGACATTTCCTTATTTCCTACTGATAAAGTGCAGAGATTTGGAGACAATAGAAAATGATACCTCGCCAATGGGATTGCGTCTGAATAGCAGCTTTGCGCAATGAGATGAACTCTTTACGGGCAATGTACGTATGAATTTGCCGTTGGATAGTTCTAGCAGCATTTCCAAGTACCTCTGCTCTTCTAGCATCCAACTCAGCCATCTGACCGCTCTGAGGAAAACCTTTGCTTTGCCTATCTGCCAGTTCACATTGCAGTGAATAATTATTATATACAGGGACAAAGAAAATGCATATAATATCCTGAAAAGGAAATAGAATCAAGTCAAACAACCATAAAAGCTGCATGGTCAGGGACGAGAAGTTGAACATAAAAACTTGAATCACCTGATATCCTTTCAATCCCTTCTTATCAAGAATCATTTGGCAAGCCATTTTATCATCATAACTGAAAAGAAATGGAGAAAGCACCATTAAGTAACATTTGAGAGCTATATCAACTTAAGTGGTAAGTACTACAAAAAGCAAGTTCACAAAAGAAAAGAAAAAATCTGAAGTTCTGTGTAAAAAGATTAATTATTACATACTTTCCTTCCAGAGCTTCTGGAGCCAGAACACCAAAACGATTAAGAAACTCATAAAATGTGCGTCTGGTAGGATATCCAGCACAACTTATCCTGATGGCCTCAAGAACACCCTAGATGATAAAAAAAATTCAGATCACATGAAAACAAAAGTATACAAGTTTTGATGAGGAAAAAAAAGAACAAAGGTTCATTTTGACAAAATCATACTCACACCACAGCGTAATTGCTGAATGATATTAGAATTCTCAAAAATAGCAGGTTTCAGGACATTATTTGGCTTCACACATCTGATGTAATGAGGTTCTGTGGCACTCAAGGTCTCCATCAACGATTGAAGTTGTAGCTGCCAATTACCATAATTGATTCATTAAATCATTTCTCATATTCTGTAATCAAAATTATAAGTAATATTCATATTGAACACTGGTAAAATTGTCAAACACAGAGCATATTAGTCCACAAAAAAAAAACAATGAACCTAGTAAAATCACCATATATACCATTACTAACAATATCAAAATATAACTGAAGAGCTATTGAAAAAAGAAAAAGCTTGACCTTTAGGTCTGTTAAATTACCAATTGTCATAAAAGTTTAAACTATTGGCATATAGTAAATTTAATCATTTAATACTCCTCCTAACGTGTGGGCCAAAACTACCTTTTAATAGAGGAGGCCCAACGCGTAGGAATTTTAATGGGAGGTAGAGTGAAGAAAACAGAGATTGAACTCAAGACCTCTTACTTTGATACCATGTTAAATTACCAATTGTCCCAAAAGTTTAAACTATTGAAATATGGTAAATTTAATCATTTAATCACATATTTCTAACAAGGTCTTCTAAAGTAAATTGCAAGCATGTGCTGGGCAAAAGAAGACCACGGTATGTCAGCCAACTTGAGACATAAAAACATAAGACTGACCACAAAGAAATTGAGGGGATTTGGCAAGGAATATATATGGAAATTATTAAAGTGAAATGCGGATGGAATAGAGGTCAATGACATCATGGCATACAACAGTTACACAAATAATTAGGATGGTTGACAACACTCGCCTACACACCCATCATATGTTATTGTTAACCCCATCCAAACGAGAGAAGTTGAAAAGGATATGCATGCACTCACCTTGAAGCGTGCTCCAATGGAGGAAAATTTGGATGACTTTGATGATTCTTCTGGAAGTGGGGGAAATAGACCCACCACAAAAGAGCACTTTGAGGCTGTCAATAAAGCTTGATGTTCTGCCACCACATAATCTTTGTTCTTGTCGAGGAACTGATCAGCTTGATAAGTTACCTTTAAAATTAAGCAGATTTCAGAAGCTAGAGAAAATGCCCTAAACCTTCCCAAGGCAAACAGCTGATGTGACAAAACAAAATTGTTTACCTCCCCTGCATAGTGTGATATGGTAAAATTTGTGTGAGAAAGCTTTGGTTTGATAAAGTGCTGGTGATTCTTAAATGTCTGGTACAACTTCTGTGCAAATGTTTCATGTGTTGATTTAGGAAACATACTGCATTCAAGGATCAGATAAATATGAGTAGCAGAGCAGAACAAGAAACTACCACATGTAACAAAATGCAGAGACCAGCCAAATGGAAGAAATGGAATGTAAATATCAGTTAATTATGATCAAGATTGAAATCTAGAATTAAACCACATAAGGCAAGAGCAGCATGTAACCAGGCCTCATCAAGTAGCGCAATAATTCCTCCAGGTTTCTGTAAAAGATCAAATTACTCATTTATTAGATAAATGATATATGGTATAATATGGTTATGATATACTCTCAAATATCAAACGAAAACATTTTTTTTAGAACAAAGTTTAGCTAGAAAATCAATTATAGTCTTAGGCTATAAACTCACTCAATATCTTTTTATTGGAGATGAATTTTGACAAATTCACCATTGGATTGCATTTTCTTCTTATATCCTCCATGTTTGCAAAATTTAAAAAAAATTAAAGATCAATAACTATGTCATCAATAAATTTTTAAATTGAAAGTTTTTGTAATTTAAAATTATGCATAAAATATAAGATTATAGATTATATAGTAAATGATATCCGATTAACACAAAAATTGACATGTGCATTAAGAGCGTAAAGAACATGTAATTTAATGGTTAGATTTTCAAAATATGCAGTAATATTTATTTTTTTAAGTGAGTTCGTAGTCTAAGGCTACAAACAATTTTGTAGCTAAATTTTGTCCTTTTTTTTATAATAAGTAAATACCAAATCACAACATGAATCTATTAATCTAACTACTAAAACACAAGTCCTTTAAAACAGCCTCAAAATGAGAAACACAAAATTCTAAGTTAAAATATTGTGTAACAGCTAAAAACCTTTTCAATCAGATCAAGCACATCTTGGTTATCGACAAACTCAATGTAGCTCCAATATATCTCTCCTTTGGTAACTCTTCCTGCTCCATTTTAAACACATGCTGCAAGAGCACAATAAAAAATAACCAAAATCAGCCTATAAGCTATCTCAATAATTAGGACCCAAAACAACTGGTATTTATTAATAACCTGCCCTGATTGAAATGCTGTTGGAGTTTTTCATTTGTGAAATTGATGCAGAACTGCTCGTGACTGTTTTATAAGAAGATGTCAGCACAAAACTAATGAAATATTGTTTGTAGTTGTGCACTGTTCTTTGTCTTTCTTTTCTTTTGGTTGTTGTAGTTGTTAGGGTGGACTGTGGAGGGAGGGGCACAATGTCATTGGAGCACAAACTTCATAACTTTTTGTAAAATTATATAAAGAAATGAAATTTATCTTGCTCCAGTGAAATCAAAAGATTGTAATAGCATACCTATTGCACTTAAAAGTTTCAAAACCATAGATATCAAGGACTCCAATTATCGACTTTGAGTTTGGACCCTGTCCAATAGAAACGTTAATTTTTTCCACAAGCCTGTCAAAACAAGTGGTAAATCAATATATTATCAAGCATATACAAAGATAAGAAGACTATATACAAACCAGGGAGAAAATAAAAGGTCTAATGAGCCCCTTACCAGTCAAACAAGCGAGAATATATTGTGTTGGCTAATGCATCTGTGCTAGCAATTGCATTTTCAGGGTCAAGAGTTCTTGTAATAATTTCTTCAGGTGTCACCATTACACGTTTAATTAGAGCATCTTCCAAGCTCTGGGCATCACACCTGTAAAATGATTATGACTAACAGTGAAATGACAATATTAAATAGATTTCAAAACAAGATTCAGAGATGCACTTCTAATGTGAACAAGTAAAAGAAACATACCTAAGAAGTTCTGCAGTCATATTAAGATGGAATCTAGACTTTTCATCCTTAATGACTGAGGAATCTATTTCCTTCCCTTTGGCAAAATTAATATTACCAAAGTGAAGAATTGCAGCTACAACCCTGAATATTGCCTCCTGAAAAGATTATACAATGATGAGAAATCTGGTTGAACCTTCATAAAGAACATGCATTGTCTAAAGTTGCAGAAAGGCAACCTGTTCTTCCTCATTAATTCCAACTATTTCCATAGCCCTTCTGGTTGCAAGATATTCATGAGCATCATTTACACCATCCAGCTTATAGTAATTTGATTGATTTAAATAATTGAAAGATTTCGGACTCCCCAACTTATATTTCTCAACGTCCTACAAATATTTGAAAACAAAAGGTAAAAATAAAAATTTTGAAATGGAACTTATACTTACAGATAACACTAACAATAGTTGAACTTGCTTGATTTAAAAGATAAATATAGAGAAACAAATTGACAAGCAGAATAGTGTAAAATACCTCAGGTGGTGCAGCACAAAGGAGGTAAAAGCAATGGTAATTTATTTCGGAAACAAAAATCTGGCAAACACGAGACCTTTTGAGCAGGATACGTTCTAATTGCTGCCCCAGATATCCATTCTTGTCGAATTGGATTTCAACAAATTTACCAAAACGACTACATAGTAATGTCACTATGACATGAAAGAGACATTATAATGAGAACTTCAAACAGAGATATCTCAAAATAAGCATGGTTAAGAAATATATGCAGTCTGTATAATCAGAATGAAGAAGAAATGAAACTATAAAGTGAATTTCCATATGATTAATACACACCTTGAGTTGTTGTTCCGAACTGTTTCGGCATTACCAAAGGCCTCAAGAACTGGGTTGGACTGTAATATTAAAAAAAAAAAAAAAATTAAATCAATGAGGACATAAACCTTGTTTTTACTTGGTTCTTGAGATAGTATGTCAAGTATATGCTCATATAGGGAACTTTGAAATCCAGAAATAGAATGCAACTAATAATAACTTCATATACATTCATACCTCCAGAACTTTCTGTTCAACTGTTCGTCCTTCTACTCCAGATCACCCACCTAAGTGTGCAAGATATTTCATGAGCATCTTTGTTGTCTCAGTTTTACCAGCACCACTTTCTCCACTAACCAAAATTGAATTGCTTTTTCCTTCGTTAATCATTGCCCTATTATCTTAAACAGAATGTCAAATAAGAAACTAACCCACAGGTAAACAAAAAAGCAGTGACATCCAGAAGGTGAATCTAAATTAACCTGTATGCAGCATCTGCAACTACAAAGACACGAGGACTCAGCTCCCCAAGAGCAGCTCCATTGTATTGTTCCATCATGTGTGTGTCATATGGATGAGGCAATCATTGAAATGGATTAATTGCTATCAGGATATTTCCCATGTATGTCTGAGAGACTGAGAAAGGTAATTTCAAGTATTACATCCAAAAATTATTTCTAGACAGTTGCTTCAGGATATTAACATGTACAAGAAAAGATAAAAAGTAACATAGCTCACATAGATTTCATTAAGTTCATATCTAGTGGCCAAGTTTTGCAGAACTCCAGGTTCATGCAAATAGGAAAGCTTTGTCATGTCATCTACCCCTCCAGAAGGAGCTTCAGTATCCTTTGGAAACACTTTTGATATACTTGTAATGACCTGCACCAGTCATCAACTAGATTAGAACTAGATTTACATGCAAGAGAAACACGTAAAAACTTTAGGTGCTGATTACCTAAAAGTTGCACTTTCTTTTAGGGAAATTGACTAAACTATAGATAAATTAAAGATACAAGGGAGAATTATATACTAATACGTTCAATTTCTTACTACTGAACAGAGAGGCTAGGTCTATTTGGACGAACCATTAACATTAGTTCAAGAAGAGTCTTTGGTATAAATAGGAGTTCTTCTATGTTTGGCTTAGGTACAAATTTACTGTATTTATGAAAATGCAGGAGTTATTCTCATGTTTGTTGTGGAACACTTAGAAAAAGTCCTAGAAGCTGGGTAGCAAATGCAACTTAATAAAAC
Organism: Quercus variabilis; assembly: GCA_030445155.1. NCBI lineage: Eukaryota > Viridiplantae > Streptophyta > Magnoliopsida > Fagales > Fagaceae > Quercus > Quercus variabilis. The sequence continues at coordinate 9,371,242 of CP129449.1, forward strand.
AGTCTTATTAGAATAGAGATCTTCATTTAGTATTGTACAAAATGTTACATGATATGGCAAAACTTTTGACATGTTCTGTTATCAATTTTTAATTGTGTTGATACCATCACTTTAATTTACAAGTCTTCGATAGGAAGATGGCAAGGTACCTAATTTAGACAAGCAAACTGCTTTCATTTTCCTTTCAGCTATAAAACAAATATGTCATCGACTTTATCGTATATGGTTAAATCCTTAAACTTTTGAGAGAGCTTAAAAACGAGAATCAGAAGCCAAGAGGTGCAAGATATATAGCACTATCCCTCACAAAGTTTTGTTCAAAATTAGTGGAGCCATGCCTAAAGCTTAATAATTATAAATTCTTTGTTGTATGAGAGAATACAGGGGAGAGGTTGTAACTTAAGAAACAAAAGCACAAAGAATCAGAGATAATCATGCCCAAGAACTTAACATTGTAAGCCAATATGAACTGACTCTTCACATGATTGTGCAGCTCTGATCACCATATCAATAGGGTTTTCCCCCTTTAGATTGTTGTCTGCAGTGACACTCTAATGACCTTGATTCTGGATAGGCAAACAATAATCTTTCTTTCTTTGCTTAATAGTTTACACTATGCTCACGCTTAACCTCTTGTTTCATCTATAATTAATTCTGCTGTTAATCTTAGATTAGATTATAAGGTTGAAAGCTCCCAATATACTCAACATAACTTCTGTACTAAATCATTGAAAACCACTTTACTTGAACCTGTCTTTTCCTATATTTTTAGAAGAACTTCGAAATTCTCAAAAAAAATTGTGTTTAAATGAGGAATTTTGAGGTGAAATTTTACTCAAAGTTGTAACTTGATAGTTCCCAATATTGGTTTCCTTTGCTTGTGTTAACAAGAAAGGTAATCCAAAAGTCCTGCAGAATTTTGAACATGGAATCAAGTTTCCAAATCCCAAGTTCAAATTCCATAGGGAATGTGTCATTTGATGATCATATGGTATCATAATGTTGTCAGTGGTGACAATTGTGGTGGTGGTAGTGGCAATGCTGATGAGTACTAGTTGTGGCAGTGGTGATGGCTGTGACACTGGCAGGTGATGGTAGTGGTACCAGCAATGGCAGTGGCAACAACTGTTAGGGATTGTATTGCAATTGTATTCTAATGAGAAGGAGGGAAATCAGTTAGTGGCAGTTATTGATAGCTGTGAGTTGGTTGTGACAGTTGGCTAGTGGTTACTGTATCAATCAGTTAGAGTAGGGGATTAGGGAATTGCTAAGTGATGTATAAACAGGGCATTACTGATCGAATGAAGAACAAGCAATAAGAATGTTCTAAATTCAGTTCCAATTCTTTTCTTCCTTTTCTCTCTCTCTCTCTCTTGGAGAACCAGCTGACCTCAAATACAGCTAGATACATACATTTCTTGATTTCCACACCTAACAATTGGTATCAGAGCAGTGACTTTGCGACAACGATGGGTGAGACACGATCCACTGCCATGACCAATGAAGCTATTGCTTCTCTTCGAGCTACTTCTGATCATCTTAGTAAAGACATTCGAGAGATTCAAAATATACAAGAAATCCATACCAGAACCTTGAATGAGATGAATCAACATCTCACAGCTATTTTGCAGAAGTTGAGTTCTGATGACGAACCCAGGGCACGATCATCTCAAGAAAATTCACCCCCCAATTCGAAGTTCTTCAGCATTGTCTCTTGTGAAACCTGTTAAGATTGATTTCCCATGCTTTTCAGGTGAAGACCCTGGTAGCTGGGTGTATAAAACCAAGCAGTTTTTTGGGAATACCTTTGACAGAACCAGAGTGGTTTTATGTTAAGCATAATTTGTTTTTCTTCTCATTTACATACATCATCAAAAAAATATGACTAGAAAATCAAAGTTGAGCTGGGCTTAACAGAATTCTAAGAATTTCAGTAAGGACAATTTGATTTGAAGTTAAGCTAGGTTGTCATCACTGTTATTGATGATTGCAGGTCTTTGTCATATATTTCACAGAGTGATACAGGTTCATGTTATTCAAGAGACCAGAAAGAATTGTTGGCAAAGATAGTGTACTAGATCTTGATTTCTGGTTTGATCATGAAATGTACATTGAATAAAATGTTATGGATTATGAATCCTGCTTATGATGTGTTAGAACTATTTATCTACATAGTGTTAGTCACAGAAGACCATGAAATAATATTTCATCTCTTTAGATAACTTTGACATGATCAAGCAAGGATAAAATGCATTGACATCCTTTGAACTTTATTCCAGTTGCACAAACACCCCTAAACTAACTCTTTCAATCCCTTTTTTCTGTATAAGAAATAGCATAATTTATTCATAGAAACTATTCTTATTACATCAGTATTCACCACCTGCCATACAAAGGCAGGGGTCTCATCCAACTACACCCTCACTCTTTCATTTTAGTTAGGCTGAAAGCATGCGCTAACACAGCAAATGTGCCTGTGGCAAACGTCAACACCATTGTTCCCGTGGCAAGTATGGTTAAATTGGCGGCCATATTGTACACAATCGACGCACTGCAAAAGTAACGCGTGTGGTGTGAATCCATATTGGCATGATTAGGTAGATGAAGAGAGCAGAAGTAGATAATACCAAGGCTATGGTATCTATAATAATGAATGCATTGAAACTATCATTTTTCGTCAGAATTGCAGATCCGGCATTTCTACCATCTTGAAAGAAACCCCCAGGCACGGTAATGCCTGCTGCAAAGGTCACGGTTGCAATGAGTGCATTCACTATCGCTGAGGTTTTGGCATATGTTTCCATCATGGAAATCATTGCCTTGAATTGACTGTCAATGATTTGTGCTTTTTCTGGGAGTCGCTGACATTTTTTAAAATTAAGCCTTTCAAAATGTCTTATAACCTTTTCAATCTGGAACATGTAGAATAAGTGTTTAAGAAAGGTAAGAGCGAATATTAGGAGTGCAGGATTATAGCGGGGGAGAAACAAATGAAACTATGAATTTTGAATTCTTTTTCAATTAATAAAGTAAAACTATGAAAGGAAAATGAAAATGTTAAATATACTACGAATTTTTTTATTAATAAAAAGATACTACAAATTTGAGAAGTCGTGTTTTATGTTGGCTTAATTTAGTGAAAAAAGTTTATCTGTAATGCATTTTATTGGTGATATATTGTTTTCTGGGTTTTCATGTAATTTAGTGACAAAAGTTTATTTGTAATGCATTTTATTAGTGATATATTGTTTTCTGGGTTTGCAGGTCGACATATTCCCCTGCTCTTGTGCAAAGATCAGCAGAAACCCCATTCCCATGTCTAATCATTTTAACAAATAGTACGCAAGCTACACAAAATCCTCAGAGCATAAATTTTTCTGAGGGATTTCGTCCGTATTTGAGTGTCGATAACAAAAAGTACTTGAAAGAGAGCAAAAAGAAGCCTAGTCACATCATATAGCGCAAAATAAACACACACACACAGATATATATATATATATATATATATATTATACAACAAATATTAGCCAAAAAAAAAATGCGGCTAACATTACAAATTACAATTTGAAGTAGTAGGCAGCTGTAAGGATAAAAATATTACGAAATGAAAGCCCAATGGATAACAAAAGAAGCCTAATGTAGTGTAACTAGTAGTGCAAATACCCATCCTACTACAGTGAAGATATAATAATAATAATTAGCCAAGAAAGAACAAACAATAGCCTGGGAAGAAAAAAAATTATTAATATAATTACACATTGAGCTGTGGGAAATGAAATATATGCAGAGGTTCTGTGGGATCATCAACCTTCAAAGAGTACTGCCAATTGAGAAGAGAAGAGATTGCTGGCAGGCAAGTATAACCACTTGATTTCATTCTGAGCGTTGTAATAAGAATAAAAAGCTTGAGTTTTTGCAAATAAGAGGTGGAGGATCAATTTCAGGAAGTTTGATTTGTTGCATTGACTTGGAAATGTCATCCATAGTGAATGGAATGCTGCATTTTGAACAAAAGCAGTGTTGGTTTTAGCCATACAGAGGAGGCATGAAGTAAAGAAGTGATACTAAAAGCATTCAGTAGTTAGAGATTTTTACCTCTAGTCATAATCCAAAAAGAAAGAACTGCTGACAGCATTGTTTGAGTCCTGGTCGTCATAAATCTCATACTTCATTAACATGCACATAGTCAAAACTTTTGAGTGAGTTTATAGAAATGAATCTGCAACAGCTTGATCAATGATTTAAGGATAGATAATTAGAATCCGTATGTCAAATAACAGAACAGGTTTAAATTCTAGAACGAATTGAATGATAAACCCTACAAGGGGATATATAAAAAGTAAAAACTGCAATCAGCCCCGCAGAAATGAATTCAGAACATAACCACTGAAAAGAGACATATTGGGTCCAATTATTTTTCTTGAGAAAAGCTGATGAGCTAGACAAATTGGTTTAGAGTCTTCAAAAAAACAAAGGGTGGAAATGGTATTCCAAAGACAATCTTTTATAAGCAATTAGTTAGCAAACAGCCCATGAGGTAAGTACCCGACTAAAAGTTTAGTATGTACACAACTTAAATCAGTAGATATACTGTGAGTACCATATTTGTCATCCCAGCACGTTGTAGTGTTTACTACTGATTCTGTATAAATGCTAAGTACCCGAAAGAGGCAACAAGTCAACAAGTCACCGAATTTGGACAACTGCATATAGCCTTTATTACATAAAATTGTGGCGCACTCTTAGGATAATAATGCAAAAATATTGATCAACAAGTCACCGAAAAATAAAATTAAAAATAAAAAAAGCCAGCAATCAATGTCTTGAAGAACCACTTGGAAAGACAATTTGCTTTTATGGAAGACTTTTAGCAAAATCGAATAATTTGTGTGCAAAACGAGAATCAGCTATTATATTAAGAAAGTTTTAATATCAATTTAATGAGAAATAAAAAAAGAAAAACTATAAAAAGAGTTAGTTACTTTTTTTCTTTTCTCATAAAAAACATTTAAAAATAATTACTAAACCAATATATTTAGAACATCTATTAACTTTCTCTTATAATATTATATCATTGGGTAGTACCTAAAAGTTTAAGCACCCAACTACCCGAAAATGGCAGTACCCACAGGAAAGTAGTGCGCAAAACAAAGTCAACAAATCAGGAGTTTGATACAAAATGAAAAATCATCACACGGTTTCGTGTAAGATGGTTTGGTGGCTTAAGTCAACAAGTCAAAGTATTCATAAAAGATATGACTCTTTGTGTGAATTAAGATGGAAAAGAAGGGATTGCTTTGATTAAGGTGGAAGTATTCCAAGAGAAAAAGGTGACTACTTGATTAAGGTGGAGCTATCCCGAAAGGAAAGAAGACACTCAAGGACAATTGATGGAATTTGAGTCAATGTGGAGATTGTTGGGAAATTGTCTCAAATTCCAATTGTGGCTTGGAAAGTCAATTAAGTTTCCTAGTTGGAGAAGGAATAATTAATTTGAGTTTCCTTTGTGTGGAAGGAAAAACTATTCTTTGGTGTATAAGGAAATTCTATTCATTGTTAAAGAAGTAATGCATTCCTAATACAATAGGGAGTAGGAAAAGAGTCGAATAAGTAAACAATACTACAAATAATTTGATGGCTTTGACCCAAGGGTCCTCCCTATGGGGAGAGGGAAAATAAAGCATGAAACCAAGAGAGAAAAAATGGATTTTTGGTTGGGAGGAACACAAGAGGAAGGAGAGAGTAAGGTCCTTTAAGGAGACAACCAATAGAGAGAGCTGTGCGTGGAGAAGAAAATAAAAACGAGAGAGCAAAGTGTTGTTGTTGTAACACCCGCCTTACTTAACTTTAATTTAATTGCTTTTGGAGTGGAGTGGAGTTGATTAATTATTTCATTTATTTGAAAGTGATATTATTTTATATTATGATATCTACAAAGAAAATAAATAGAAGAAGATATAACGTGAAGTGTTATTTTTATGAATTATTTATATTTAACTTTTAGTCTCCTTATCAGTGAAGGAAAATGATAAGAAATTAAAACTTATTTAGATTAGGAGTTTAAGTGTTATTGGAATTATTTAGAGTTCTAGCCTATCTAAACAACCTTAATTTGAGTGTAATTGGGAACTAGTCGCTAACCCGTGCAATGCACGGAAAAGCTATTGACTCTAAAAAAAAAAAAAAATGAAGAAATATTTAACTTTTATACTTTTCCATAGTTTAGAAGTGTTGTCCAACATTGAATGTTATTGAGTTGCATGTACATAGTTACCGAAACCTACAAAGTAATTTACAGTTCTTAAATTAATAAAGCAAAACTCCTAATAGTTATATACACACACACACACTCAAAACTAATATAAATTGCAAATATATTGATAGGCCAAGAATGTACTGACCCCTTGTGATGAATTAATCGATTAATTTAGCCAAGTTAATTAATTAATCCAATTTACATGCAATTCAAGTGGCAGTACAAAAAAATCACCAACTAATCTAACATGCAGAGGAAAATAAAGTTGACATGGTGATTTGTTTACGAATAAGGAAAACCTACATGGCAAAAACCTTACTAGGTGATTTTAAGGTCACCACTCTTGAGAATCCACTATTATCATAACAAGTGGTTACAAGTAAAGGAATCCCAGTATCTTATACCAACCTACAGTTAAACCCTTACCCCAATACCTGATTGAACTTGTTCTGTAGTGACAATCTCTCATTTTCAATGCACAGTTCCCAATACGTGACTAAGTAATTTGATGCACGAATCCAAGTACGTGACTAGCCAAAAATACATGGCTCCTAGTATGTGACTAGCACAACAACTTGAGAAGGATGTTGGCAGCAAAGTTCTTCAGTTCATCAACACAATGAAGATCACGAAACTCCTTGGTTACAAAACTCAACGGCATACAAACGCAACAGCTCCTTGAAGAGAAAGATGAACTAGGGCAACTTAGTTTCCGGTCACAATATGCTTTTGAAAAACCTTTGTGTTGAGGTGCATCATCTGTGACGGCTCTTAGAATAATCCTTATATATGTTTAGGGTTGTAAGTAAAAAAAGCCCAAACACGCATTCACGAATTGGAGTGAAATCAGAACTGAAAATCTGATTCTCATAAATCTCGACAGATAGCTTAGCTGTCGAGCAGCTATTGAGCATCAAGCTTGAATAGCCTTTTAAACCTCAATAGATGTTAGCTGTCGAGCTTTAAAATCCAACACTTCTTCACTTGAATCTTGGACAGATTTGCATGATTTTTATTAATACTTGAACTTGAAACTTTATTTCTTGAAGTATTAAACATATCCTAAATTTACCCAATTATAAGTAAAGTGTATTTTGTCAGAGGATTAGCCAACTCTATAATTGACATATGTTCCTAACATAATTTACATGTCTTAACATATATAAACAAAGACCATGATATGAGGAAGACACACCAAGTTTCAAATTTGAGTAGCAATATAATTTTCTCGTAGTAATAACAATATAGACAATTCAAAACATGGAAAAATATCAAAATTATAATACCTAATTCCATTATCTTTTATGTTGAATCCAAACAAATAATTAATTGAAATTAATCCAAAAAAATAATTAATCAACCAAAAATCATAGCTTTTAATAAGAAAACAAAAAATCACATGAACCTAAATAAAAAGCATTTAAAGTGAAGAATTAAGATCAACCTACAAAGATGCAAATACCAAAAACCCCAAGACTTAAAACTTCAAAATTTATAGAATTCCCAAATTCTACTTTAAAACCAAACCAAATTCAACAAATGTATATATAACATACCTAATAAAAATTTATTGTTCCCTAGGCTGGAAGGCATAGGTCGCAACTTTGATTTTCCTCCAAAAAATAGAGATGTTTTATCTACAATGTACAATAAAAAAAAAAAATAATTAGTAGAAATTTCAACCCAAAAACTAAACCCACAAAAACAAAGTCAATATAAATATGAAGATTAACCCAAATACTCAAAAGAAAATCAATTCTAAACATAACAAAAGAATAAGATAGAAAGAAAATCTCGGGCACATATGAAAGCAAATAAAAAATTCAACATAAAAGATAAAATTCATTGATAAGAATATAAACAAATATCCACATATGTGAAATTGAAACTTTATTAATAATAACATTATAAACAAATTCAACATGAATTCATTAATCAAAGAAGAAAGTTGAGTCAAATTGCTTGTGTTTTTTTTTTTTTTTTAATTTTTACGTTAGTCTCTTTTTTATTTTTTTAATCCTAAAGTGAAGTTAAGTTTAGGGTTTTAAGGAAGTAATTGCTAAGGTTTTGAGAGGGGCAAAAGAGACTCGCAACAAGAGTCCGTCTCTCTATTTTTTTTTTCCCTTAATCCTTTTTTTTTTTTTTTTTGGTTAAGGAGGGGAGAGAGTCCTACCAGGATTCTCTCTCTCTTTCTCTCTTTTTCTTAATCTAACATGAGTCTTTTTTTTTTTTTTAATAATTTTCAACGTGAGTCTCCTTTTTTTTTTTTTCTTAGTCCTATTTTCAACGCAAGTCTCTTTTTTTCTTTTTTCTTTTTTTTCTTTTTTTGAGTCCTATCAGAAATTTTGTTTTTATGTAGATTATTAATGTTTGAGTTTGAGTTTAAGTTAGACTTATTAGAGAGATAGAGCTTCACTCCTTATTAAGTTTTAATTAAACAAAAATAATTTTATTTAAAAGAATGATAATTTTATTTAAATATTATGCTAACATGAAAAATTGTGAGAGTTTCAGAGACTTCGGTTAAGACTCTCTCTCCCTTTCTCTCTTTTTTAATCTAATTTGAGTCTTTTTTTTTTTTTTTCTTGTTAGGTTCTAAGTACTTAGGAATTAATGTATTAGAACTCTAATTTATATTGTTGGCAAACCATGATCAAAACAGGTTGTTTAATCTTGTTTTAGACTTACTTAAAGTATGTGACTTATGTAAAGTTGCAATCGAGCTGCTGCAGAATTCATTGTGCAATTCGGTCTAGCTCGATCGATCAAGAATTAGACTTGACCGATCGAAAGTTGGGCAGAATGTTTTTTTCTGTAGAATTTCCAACTCAGCCCTAAGCCCATATGACGTGTAGGGTTTTATGTTTTTCCCTAAGTATAAAAGGAAAACCCTAGCCATGTTTTTGAGGTTGCTCTACTTGCTGTGTGTGTGAATCTCTTGTGAGATTTGAGAGGTGGTTGCCTTCACACATGCTTAGGATTATCAAGAATGAGATCTCATTGAGAGCTTGATGATCATTTAGTTACTGCACTAAAGAGCTTAAAGATACGCAAGTGAGAGTGCTTGTACTTGCTGGAGAATTTAAGAAAGAAGGAGTCTGTGGTCTCGGAGCTTGCACGTGGTCGTATCAATATGTTTTCTACATGAGGTAGCAATAGGATGTTAGAGCATTCACATCAGATCAGTTATAGTCTTCTAAAATACATATACAGTGTAAATTTTACACATTTTGAGCAAAAAAACACCCACATCAGTGGGTGTGAAAATATGTAAAACCATCCATATTTTTCCCTGAGCTACAGTACCCATGTAAATATACACGGGTACTGTAGCTCGTGTATATACTAAAATAATATTATCCAATTCGCACCAAATTTTCTCTCCCCATTCTGTGCACAATGACCTCAAACACACCCACACACAAACACATATCAACACACAAACAAATCCACACACAAACAAACCCACACAGACAAACCAAAAGACATAGAGATCGGAGCTTGGTTCGTGGGTCGCCGGAGCTTGGTTCATGGAGCATGGTTCGTGGATCGGCCGGTGAAGACACGATCTGGGTCGCCGGGGCTTGGTTCTGAGTCACCAGAGCTTGGTTCGTGGAGCATGGTTCGTGGATCGGCCGGTGAAGATGCGATCTGGGTCATCGGGGCTTGGTTTTGGGTCGCCGGAGCTTGGTTCATAGATCTGCCGGTGAAGACGCGATCTGGGTCGCCGGAGCTTGATTTCTGGACCGGCCGGTGAAGAAAGCTTCTAAATCCGGTGAAGAACTTTATCTGGGCTGGTAGTTTTTTGAGAAAGAACGAGACAAAGAGAGAGAGAGATAAGAGAGAAAGGCTGTAGTTTTTTGAGAAAGAACGAGACGGAGAGAGAGAGAGATAAGAGAGAGAGGCTGTTAAGAAAAAAAATGAGAAGAGAGAGGGAGAGGTGATCTGATAAGAGAGGGGGGCGCGTAGGTAGTTGGGGGATATAATAAAAAATTGAGAAGAGTGAATATTTTATTTAGATAAATGTGTATAATAAACAGACTGATGTAGGTGTCTTGTAAAATTAAGTATGTAAAATAGAAAAAATAGGTTTTAAATGTGTAAAATGGAAAAATTTATAAATGAGATGATGTGAATGCTCTTAGTGGTCTAAGTCGTTATTGTAAAACTTTGATTCTTTGATAGTGGATTCAGTTTCACCTTAAGGATAGCTTGGTTAAATCCTCCCCAAGTTTTTTACCGGTTTGGTTTTCCTAGGTCATCATATCTTTGTGTTCTTTATATTCCGCACTTTACATTGATATGATTATATGATTGTGTTAACCTAGATTTGGAATTTGGACTAAGTAATAACTTGACTTGTTAACTAGGTTAATCCAATTGTGTTTTAAGGGGTCTAAAAACTTATAAGTGGTATCAGAGCAGGTTGCTCTCTTGTTGTTGATCTTTTGATCTCTAAGCTGATCATTGACCTTTGTTGTCATGGAACATAGACACTCTCTGGTCATTCCTCCTCACTTTGATGGGAATAATTATGCTTATTGGAAAGTAAGGATAAAAGCATTCCTGAAATCTATTGATGAGAGAGTTTGGAACTTCATTGAGTATGAATGGAAGAAGCCCACTACTCCTGTGAGTGGTAAACTTCTCAAAAAGAAGTAGCCGCTTTCAATAGCAAAGTTTGAATGCTATTTTCAATGTTGTTTCTATGTTGGAATTTAAGAGAATCTCTAATGTTGAGGTTGCTCATACTACTTGGAATATCCTCTAGACTGTGCATGAAGTCACAAAGGCATTTAAAGTTAATAAGTTGCAACAATTAACTTCTAGATTTGAAAGCATTAGGATGTTTAATGATGAATCTTTTGATGAATTCTATGCTAAGCTTAATGATATTGTTAATTCTGCATATAATCTGGGTGAAATCTATGATCAACCTAAAATTGTTAGGAAGATTCTTAGATCTTTGACGGAGGACTTTAGACCCAAAGTGACTGCCATCACTAAAAGCAAGGATGTGGACTCCATCCCTATTGATGAACTTGTAGGATCTCTTCAGTCCTATGAGTTGGATTTACCCAAAACTAGCAAATTTAAATCAATGACTCTTAAGTCAGTTGATAATATTGATGTTGGTGGATTTGATGACGAGCTTTCTGCTACAGAGATTACTTACCTTGCCAAGAACTTTAGAAATTTTCTAAGCAACAACCACAAAAGGGCAAGAGGTAAGAACACTACTGAACCTAGAAATTTTAGGAAGAATGATCCCACTAAGTTTAACAACACTAAAAAACCTAGGAAAAAAGTAGGTCAATCTTCTAATAATTTTATAGGTCCTCAATGTTTTGGGTGTCAAGGATATGGTCACAGGAAATCTAAATGTCCTACATACTTGTGGTCTAAGGGTAAGGCTATAGCTGTAACCCTTAGTGATAATGAAGTTTTCGATGATGAGTCTGGTTCTGACAATGATGGAAACTTTATTGTTTTCACTACTACTGCTGTAGTCAATGAAAGCTTGTATGTTGAAGGAAACCCTTCTGATAGGGAACTCTTTGAGGATGCAGATCTTCAAGAAACCTACAATAAACTTTGCAAAGTTGCTACAAAGGATGCTATGAATGTTGATCTTGGCTTGAAGAAAATTGCATCACTTGAACTTGATAAGAAAATTTTGCTTGTGAAAATGTTTTGATGCTAATGAACTTTTGAACAATGTGAAAACTGAGAATATGCTTTTGCTTGATAAAGTTAAGAATTTGGAACTTAAACTATCTGTTGCTAAAGAACAAACTAATAGATCTGCTAGTTCCAAACTTGATCATATGCTGAGTGTTCAAAAGTCTCCTTCTGACAAATCTAGATTAGATTTTGTAGAAAACATCTTTGTGTTTGCACCCCATTCCACAATCTTTGTGTTAAAGCTATAGAGGTTACACCTCCTAAGAAGATTATAGTTGATTTAAAAGAGTCTAAACTTAAGGAGTCTAACCTTTCTTAGGACAAGTTGCATGGTAAGCCTGTTTGAGTTTGTCATTTTTGTGGAAAGTCTGGGCACATTCGTCCAAACTATTATAAGCTACAAGCTGCTAAGCGAGCAAATAAGCCAAAAGTGTATGTGCCTCAAGTACAAGATCCTATGGTACTTATTGGTAAATTGGTAAAGACTCTTAACCTTTATTCCAATCCTAGAATTGGAAATCACTCTAATGTGAATAAGACCTCCAATGCTCGAGGTGCATCTAAAAAGTTTTGGATGCAAAAGGCTCAATCTAATTGAATCTTTCTGACATGGTCCTTGTACTTCATTGCTCTTCTCTTTGTAACTATTGTTCTTTGGTTTTTGTTTTCTTTTTGTTTCTAGGACTTGCATTGCATAATATTCATGCATTTCATTCTAGGATTGTTTTTGTTTCTTTTTTTCAAAATTAAAAAAAAAAGGGGGGGGGGGGTTGGAAAAAGGGAAGCAAATTATGTTTTGCATTATTTTCTTGGATTTGAAATCAAGGTTGGCCAATTTATTTTGCATAACATGTTTATATACCTTGTTTAGCTTTGATGAGCTTATTTCTTGCACTTTACTAGTTTGAGCTTTGTAGTGCATGTTGTGTGAGAAAAATGTTTATAGTTTTTGATCACTTTGTATTAATCTTGAAATCACATGCCTTTGATTGTTGGACTTAATCCTTTTGAGAAAGGCATAAATAACCATCTCATCAATGTTTACTAGCCAATCATGAACACCTCAGTACATATCATAAGATTTTGTGCTCGAGAAAGTATAGCACATGCACAAAAAGAATATAAGGTGTAGCTTCAGTTAAATGCTAAAATTGGTGTATACATTTTGGACTTTAATTAAATCAATCAAATAAAATTGGTGTGTACATTATCCCGACTATTTTAATAAGTTTCTGATCAATTAAAATTGGTGTGTACAATATGAGGCAAATCAAGAAACTTACATGATTGCAAGTTTTTATTCTAGGAGATTTGAGAGTTAAATGATGTAACTCTTTAGGTAATAGTCTCTCTCAAATTCTATGTGATGAATTTTGTAGACTTTGTGCTTGATTTCTATTTGTATATCATCTCACATATATCTCAAGCTTTTCCTAGTTGCACACACCACACAAGTTACTTTTTGCTAAACTTTGTACATGTTATGGTGTGTGATTTTGGTTTGCCAACAAAGTTTGAAAATTCCTTGAGTTTTTGCAAAACGTGTTTGATACTTGAAAATATAAGGGTCTTAATTGAAAATCTTAATTTTGGAAAATTTGGGTTCAAAACATATGTTTTTGAAAAGCATTTCATTTCATACTCATGCATTTTATTTATAAAAATCTATGTTTTGAGGAGTTTCTGCATAAAAATGTTGTATTTTTCAAAAATCTAATTTTTTTAGAATTTCGACCTATCGAACCTTTTTTTCGATTAATCGAAATTGCAATTAAAAATTTTGGTCAGCCTCTGTCTATTTCGATCGGTGCTCAATTAGTGTTGGATCAATCAAAGCATTTTCGACCGATCAAATCTGTTTTTCGATCGATTAAAAATTGTGTAGAGAATTTTTTTAAAAAACTGATTTTCACGTGTTCAAACTCACTTTTTCAATAGTTTTCAACTTTTTCTCTCTCTATACGACTCGGTCAAGGTTCCAATCCATTTTTTTGTCGTTTTCCTCCATTCTTTTTCAAGGTTTTTCTCTCCCAAGGCCGGTAAGACATTTGTACCCTTCCTTTTGCATTTATTTTCACTTTTCATGCATCAAATCATGGATTATTGGAAAATTTCGAACCTATGAACTTTTTGGCGTTTTTGATGATTCAAGCCATATTTCTTGAAATTGATCAATGGGTTTTTGTTATAAGATCCTATATATCTGTTATTGATGTGTTAATTTGATCAATTTGATGAATTGTGAGAAATTGAAATTTCTAGGGCTTGAAACTACCTGATTTGGGGATTTTGTTAAAATTGAGTGTAATTGATGAAATTAGCTTGTTGGATTGATTAATTTGATCATTATAAACTGTTTTCTGACTTGTGTGATGATCAATTAGTCAATTTAGTACAAATTGAAAAAGTGTTTTTTCAAAATTTTGGGGTTTTTGTTATAAACTCTATGCTCAAGTCAATTTTATGATTCTAAACTAAAATTGAGCTTGTTATCACTGCATTAGAGCATGCATTATGACATTTATCTGTTCATACATCATATAGATTGTTTTTCTATATATATATATATATATATATATTTTGTGCTAACTTGTAATTTGCCCTTTCTTTTTTTTTTTTTTTTGGTTCTGTCCTTGTGTCTTGTCCTTACCCTAGCATCATGCCTAGGAAGACTAGATCTTATAGGTTTGCTCCTTCTCCTCCTACTCCTTTTGATAGTGAGAGCTTTTTAGAGTGAGAAAAACCAAGAGACCTTTAACACACTGAACCTTAAGAGAAAGATTTGGGCTAACCGTAAGGTTTTGTTAGATGAGCTTGATCCTATCATTAGGGCAAACTTTGAGCATCGAGGCTGGTTGCCACTTTTGGATATTGATTATCCTTCTCCAACTACCCTGATTAGAGAGTTCTACTCGAACCTCTCTGTCCACATCCATGATTCCAACACTTTAGTAAATAGTTGGATATGAGGTGTAGAGTTCACTATTACTCCTACAGTAGTGGCTGATGCTCTTGGGGTATCGTTGGTCCAGCACCCTGTCTATCCCTATGATGGGTCTTCTCCCTTGGACGACATCATGTCTTACATCACTGGATCTTCTATCCAGTGGGGTTCTGATCCTTGGATCACTCTTGCTGAGCTCACTGAGACTATTTATCTTTTCTATAGGATAGTGTAATTTCTTGTGGCCTATCTCTCATCTACACACCATTCCTTTGGAGTGATGTGCATTTTTGTATGCTCTTGCTATGAATGCTCCTATTAGTTTTCATCATCTATTTCTTCATTCTTTAAATGAACTTCATAGGAGTTCCTCTACCACTCATGCTATTTTTCATCCTGTTTTCATTTATAGGATTTTGTTGTTTATAGGTTTAGATGACTTCCCCGCTTCTAAGCCCGTACACATTATTGCTTCCATAGGTGCCACTTTTCTTAGGCAGAGGGTTACTCGGATGAGAGAGAGCTCTAAAGCCCTCGTGTTGAGCCTTTTGGTACTGCACCCTCTCCTTCTTCTACAGGTACTACTTCTGGTGAAGTGTCTGCTAATCCTGTTGCTGCTGTTGCTGTTCCTCCACCATCTACTTTGGATGACTTTGACATTTGTCGTACTTTGGAGACTTTCATAACCGTTCAGGCAGCTCATGGTTAGATTTTGGTAGACATGCTTGATAAGTTCCATGCTTTGCAAGCAGATTTGGCTTATTTTTGTCGTTCGCCTTCGCCACCTCTTTTTAATGATGGATGATTACCCTTTGGCATTCCATCACAAAAAGGAGGAGTACATTTAGACATTTGTAGAGATTTTTTGTAGTTAGGGGGAGAGTTTTTGTTTGTCGGAGCTTGTGGATTTTAGATTGTATCTAGGTGCTTCACTGTATATGTATACTTTTTGGCTCTTGACGTATTGTTTTTGGGCTATTCATGTTAGGGGGAGATATACTGTTATCTATATTTCTTGTTTCAATGTTCATTGATTTATATTTATGAGTTATTCATGATATATGTCTTTGTTTTCTGTTTTGTGAAGTCAAGAATTTATTTTTGTTTTACTTATATTTTCCACACATATGTTTATGTGTTTGTTGAGTATTTCAGGAAATATACAGATTGATTCAGTCGTGTTGCTGTCTACACTTGCAACTAATTGATAGTAGTTAGGTTGGATTATTTTGTAATGGGCATTATTTTTGTAAAGGGCTTTTGCTTGTAACTTTAAGCACTGTGTTTGTGTTTTGTCACAGATTGCCAAATGAGGAGTTTGTTAGGTTCGAAGTACTTAGGAACTAATGTATTAGAACTCTAATTTGTATTGTTGACAAACCATGATCAAAACAAGTTGTTTAGTCTTGTTTTAAACTTTCTCAAAGTATGTGATTTATGTAAAGTTGGAATCGAGCTACTGCAGAATTCATTGTGCAATTCAGTGTGGCTCGATCGATCGAGAATTAGACTCGACCGATCAAAAGTCGGCCAGAATATTTTTTCTACATAATTTCCAACTCAACCCTAAGCCCATATGATGTGTAGGGATTTATGTTATATCCTAGGTATAAAAGGGAAACCCTAGCCACGCTTTTGAGGTTGCTCTGCTTGCTGTGTTTGTGAATCTCCTGTGAGATCTGAGAGATGGTTGTCTTCACACATACTTAGGATTATCAAGAAGAAGATCTCATTGAGAGCTTGATAATCATTTAGTTGCCACACTAAAGAGCTTAAAGATACGCAAGTGGAAGTGATTATACTTGCTGGAGAATGCAAGAAAGAAGAAGTTCGTGGTCTCAGAGCTTGCACATAGTCGTGTCAAAAAGTTTTTTACGTGAGGTAGCAATAGGATGTTAGTGGTCTAAGTCACTATTGTAAAATTTTGATTCTTTCATAGTGGATTCGGTTTTACCTTGAGAATAGCTAAGTTAAATCCTCCCCAGGTTTGGTTTTCCTAGGTCATCATATCCTTTTGTTCTTTATATTCCACATTTTACATTAATATGATTATAAGATTGTGTTAACCTAGATCTGGAATTTGGATTAAGTAATAACTTGGCTTGTTAACTAGATTAATCTAATTATGTTTTAAGGGGTCTAAAAACTCACATTTCTTTTCCAAAGTGAGTTTCTTTTTTTCTTGGTTTTTTTTTTTCTTTTTTTTTTTTAGTCCTATAAAAAATTTTGTTTTTATACAGATTATCAACATTTGAGTTTGAGTTTAAGTTGAACTTATTAGAGAGATAAAGTTTCACTCATTGTTAAGACTTGATTAAACAAAAATAATTTTATTTAAATTAAATGATAATTTTATTTAAATATTGTGCTAACGTGGAAAATTTTGAGAGTTTCAGAGGCTTCGATTAGGACTCTCTCTCTCTCTCTCTCTCTCTCTCTCTCTCTCTCTCTCTCTCTCTCTCTTTTTCTTAATGTAACATGAGTCTTTTTTTTTTTTCTTTTTTGAGTCCTATCAAAAATTTTGTTTTTATATAGATTATCAATGTTTGAGTTTGAGTTTAAGTTGGACTTATTGAGAGATAGAATGTCACTCCTTGTTAAATTTTGATTAAACAAAAATAATTTTATTTAAATAAAATTATCATTTTATTTAAATATTGTGCTGACATGGAAAATTTGAGAGTTTCAGAGGCTTTGATTTTATATATACATACATACATACATATATATATATATATATCTCTCTTAAAGTCTTGGAAGCTTATTTAAGTTTTATGGGCTTCTTGGAAGTTAAAAAGATAAGTTTTAATGAGTTTAAATTCTAGCCCAAGTAGGAAGCGTTAATTCCAGCCCAAGTAGGAAATCTATATATATATATATATATATATATATATATATATATTAATGGATAAAGTTGAGAGAAAATCCAATTAGGATTCAAGTTGGAATTCAATTAAAGTATAATTTTGTGTCATGTGTCCCATTTAATCTAAGTTTTAAATTTTTGCAACAAGTGAGTTAATTCAGTGTAAAAATTGGATTTCAATTAGAGTTTAATCTTGCACCACGTGTCCCATCTAATTTAAGTTTTTTTAACTTTTGTGTCAAATGAGTTAATTTAGTATAGAAAACAAGGAGTCTAATATAAATAAACTATAAAACACCTAATCACATAATTAAAAACAATTCAAATTTATAAGTCATTTATGTAATATACCATGACTATGTACAGTCCATTACTAACTAGGTTATATATATAAATATTAAACCATAGTTTATAGAAAATTAAATTAGAATCAAAATTGGATTTTGCTTTTGTTAGCTTTCCATACAAATTAAATTGTTTAGAATTTTGTTATTATTTTTTCTAGCTCTGAACTAATGAAAGTATTTTTTATACAATTTCTATCCAAGTATTTGTATATGAAGATATTGAATATAACAAACTGTAATTGAGCTGAATGATCTCATACACCTATCTCCATTTAACTTATGATATATTATTTGACCAATTTATTATTTTATTTTGTGTTGTATTTAGTAGATTTTCACAAATAATAATTGTGAATTGATATTGTATATGTAGATCCAAAAGTGATTTTCAAAATTATATATGTAATAGCAATGCAATGAGAAATTTAGCATAACTAATATCATAAAAATTACAAGAAAAAACTATTTTAGTACCTCCAAATATACTAGTCAAACTATGTCCTTTATGTTTAATAACTTAAACAAATATCAATAGTACCACTACGATTCTTTACACATGGGTTACATACACTAGTGTATATAATGTGTAAAGCTGAATTTATTTAAGAGTACTAATTAGAGTGGGATTGGTCTTCCTAGATTGAATTAGAGTGTTATTTTAGAGGTATGTATATATATATATACATACTGGGTCTTTTTAATTCTGCCACATGAAAGGTAGAGAGCGACTGCAAGATTCCCAAAACAAAAAACAAAAAAAAAAAAACAAAAAAGAAAAAAAAAAAAACTTGACAAAGACGACATCAAGGTAATTTTTAACAAGCTAATTATTGATTGTTTGGTATCATAAGTTAAGATACATGTTGTTTATATCCGTACAACTGAGATCGAATTCCCTACATCCAAATTAAATAGACTATCATGAGATGTAAGTAAATACTAATGCTTAAGGATTATTTTGGATTTGATGGTAAAGTATTAAATACTAATGATAGGCCTTTGGTTAAAGAATTGTTAGGATCTGACATGTAGCTATGATTTATAAAGGTTGATATATGATTTTGGAAGAGGGATAGCATGAATGGTTTATATAAATAGTGTAAGTATGACTTAACATTGCAAAATCATCTCTATAGCTAATGCAAGAGCTTTTGGTGGCTAGTTTATTTATTTTATTTTAGTAAGAGGATTTTTAATTAGTAGTGGAATATGTAGAACTTAATAAATCAACTATTTTTGTATTAGGTTCGAGTGACATTGACCTAGATAGTTGAGGTCAAATGTGTTTTGGCGATTTGAGGTAAGTAGACCTGCAAAACATGATGTCTCTCAAGATGTGTATAATTATATATACCTATATTTGCAAAAGTGAAGTTTCAAAAACTTGTACCATTGTCGATGTTATAGTTAAGCCAGTCACAGACCCGTGCATTGCGCATGATAATATTATTGTTTTAATTATTATTTATTAACAATTGGTTTTTCTTTATCTTTTAAGTTAATAAAAAAATACATATATTTTTCTTAAACCTTTATATATATATATATATATATATATATTTCTTTAATGTGAATCTTTACATATATAAACTCTATATATTTTATTTCTTTATATACGTAAAACCATAGACTACTAGCCCATAATGATAATTGCTAAACATTTTTATCATTTTTTATAATGCAATATATTGAATAAAATAATATGAGAAGAAAAAAGTAAAAATAAAATGTATAACAATAAACCCAAATTAATTATCTCTCCAAGTCATGCTATGTAATATAATAATATTACATTCTTACATTCTATCTTTAATTCTTTATAATGCAATAGGATAAAATTTAACAATCAAAGTGAACAAAAAAGAAAAAAAAAACCCTTAAAACACAATTAAATTGCATCAACCTAAAGTGGAGTTCTAAAAAAACCAAATTTATAAATCTAAAGTATAGATGCAAAAAAAAAAAAAAAAAAAAGAAAAAAAAAAAAGAATCTACCAAAAATTGAGAGAGAGAGAGAGAGAGAGAGAGAAATAAAATTTTTTCTGACAAAAAATTATCCATATAATGGAACAAAAAAACTTAAAACACAAAAGTAAATTGCATCAACCCAAAATAGAGTTATAACGAACACAAAAATTTATTTATTTAAAGCAGAGATGCAGGAAAAATAAAAATATACTCCAAAAAATATTGAGAGAGAGAGAGGGAGAACCTTTTTGTGAGGGAAACTATGAAAAGAATGAAAGAGAGAATGATAAATTTAAAGTAAGATGAAGTGAATATGAAGAGACAAAATAAAGGAAGATGAAGGGAAAGGTGAATAGTGACATTAAGGTTAAGGTAAGTGGGTAGATGAAAAGATAAGGGAATGAGAAATGTTAGAGAAAGTGTAATTATTAATAAATAAAAAAAGTAAGTGTTAAAAAAATTGTAGGAAAATTGAAAAAAAAAAAAGAAAAAAAAAGAGGGATAATGACATGGATGCTGGCTCAACTGGAGCACAACAATAGTAAATGTTATACTTCAGCTTTTAGATATATATAGATGTTTTCTTTCTGACAGTTTTATAGAATACATTATAATACTGTCAAACAATTTGTAAATGTTTTGTAAAAATTGTATTTTGTCAATGGTACTATTGTTTTGTTTTGAAAGATATCCTCATGTTATGTAGTCTTTTATTGAGCTTCTAACTCATTCCCCCTTTCTCCACTCTTTCAGATTAGAGTAGTGGAATATCTTTTGGTGGTATATAATTGGAGCCATAGATTGAAGACTTCTTTTGGAACTATGTTAATTGATGGACTATTTTATTATGTTTTCTTAGGATAGTGAGTTTAATATTCTTCAAACTATTTAGGATTGTATTTGGAGAGTTTATTGTTAAAGTTTTAGTTTAATAGATTTTATAAGAAAGACTTGATGGTTTGATTCTTATTTGTGGATATTTAACTACGCTTTGTTCCATTATAACAAATATTGATTATTTATAAGACATGTCGTGCATCTAAATCCTTGGTATGGATTTTGGGGTATTATAGTTGTTGCCTTTGAGAGAGATAATTTGTGTGTGTGTGTGTGTGTGTGAGCAAAGAAAAACAAGAGAGATTTTTCTTTAGTCGTGAGACATACACAAGAATTATTGTAATTGATTTGATTATAGTGAAATTATTCAAAATTTGTCCCATGGTTTTCCCTTCAAGGAGAAAGAGTTTTCCATGTAAATATTTTTGTTTTGGTGTGTGATTGCTATTTTGAATTGATAATATTGTTGATAATATTATTCAAGACCCAATAAGTGGTATCAGAGCCCATGATGGTGAGGGCAAAAGAGGCAAGGATAACGAGATTCCTTTCACAGTTGGAGCGGGAACAAGATATGTGTACTTGAAACCCTTTCACAAATGGAGCAGGGCGGCTCCCTTTTGTAGTTGGAGCAGAGACGGTATATTGCACCAAGCAAGCCTATAAAGCTCCACACATACGATCTTGGAAAAGGCCCAACAAAGGAGTACTATTGGCAAGGGTGCTAGACAACGATGAAGTGCGAGGTTCCCATGAAGGATAAGAGATGTGCGGGGTTGACATGTGAAAGCCCATGGATAATGCACTAGTGAAGGGAAAGGCCCATTAGGTAAGGGGGAGTGAGTAGGACTTGTTCATGGCTCACATAGGGGTCTTGAAGCCCACAAAAAGACAGAAACTCACACGTGAGGGGGAAATTGTTGGGTTACACGTGTGAGTGAAGTTCCACATTGAATAAAATTTTGAAGAATGAGTAATTAATATAACATAATTGAGCACATACCCATTAGAATTTGGCCTTTTGGGTAAAAGCATGTATCTATATATTATATTAACTAGTTGCAGACCCACGCGTTATGCGTAATAATTTTTTATATACAATACTATTTTAGTTCATAGACTTTATAAAGAGTTTTTTTTTTTTTTTTTAATATATATAAATAGTTTTATCATATTTTTCATAATCTTATCTACAATTTTTTTTTTACCATTATCATATATTTATTGGTTAATGATTTGCATAACATAGACATTAAATAAGAGCTAGAACTATTCATTAAATTTTTTAAGTCATGGTGTATGAAGATTATGGTTTTATGTGTATATATATATATATATATATAATTTCCCTAGTTAGAGTTTGATTAGTTTTAAGTTTAAATTTTGTATTATTTTAGTTAATTGTTGATTATTGATTTAATTAATTGAATGTAGTGGTTGATTTTATTGCACTATAAAGTTTTCAACTTGTATAGCCATCTCTGTTTTATTTCTTACTCCTCTTGACCACCTTTTTATTTTCCAAATAACGGTGATTAGTTGATGTTTGATTTCATTTATTTTTTTCTTCCTTCATTTATTCTTTATTACTTTGTATGTTCTTGGCTAGTTGTAAATTTTATGGTTATAAATAAGAAATAGATATCATAGATGGCTTAAATAGTTATAGATGTAGTTACGTTAGTGGTATGTCAAAAGTTTTATTTTTTATTTTTTCCTTCTAAATTTTCAAAGAAATATGAAAGGTATTTCTCTAGTTTGATCTTAATCAATTAAGATATCTATAATATATTAACGTAAGTAATTATGAGCCTTAAATTTTTTTAATGTATGAAGTGGTTAGGTTAGAGGTATGTCAAAGGTTTTATAAAAAAAATTTAAAAATAATTCCAAGGAAATGTAAAAGGCCTTTTTTTTAAGAAGAAATTGTGACTTTTTTAATAGTAGAAATATGATTGTTTTAATTACCTTATTTATAGATTTCATTATTAAGTTATAAACATCTAAATTAAAGTAGATAAATGCATAAATGCATTTATATAAAGTTACAATCTCCTGATGATAGCTCAACTGGTAAAGTCTCTAATGGTTGAATAAGAGATTTGGAATTCAATCTCCGCCTACACCAAAAACTAATTGGTGTTTTGGTCTGATGATAAGAACTATCATCAAAAGTGAACGCCATAAGTTGAAACTCTCTCAAAAAAAAAAAAAAAAAAAAAACCCTCACAAGATAAATATATATAGATAATTTTATTATCTATATAATAACTAATAGCCGAAACGTTTGATCTTTTGTTAACCTTACCTCATTGTGCCACGTGACTACATAAATTTATGCCACACAACTGCATTTAAAAACCGAACAATTGTATCTTCTCGTATTGCAGAATAAGACACTGAACGATTGTATCTTATGGAATTTTAAATAACTAACCACAACTAAAAGAAACAAATCATTACACTATCATACAGTTGTTTTCCCTCGGTACATATAAATATATCCGGACTGCAAAAAAACTGCAATTTGCAAGTAGTTTTTCTTTTCCAACCGTAAACCTCTGTCTTTGAAAAAAATCGTTGACAATCTCAATGCCAATATAGCAAGCGATCAACATGTTCATGAAAATCACTGGCGCCTTCGAGTCATTACCACTAAGTAAACTGGAGGTGCATTTTCGTGGTCTGCTATTTTCGACCTTATTTATCATTTCATTCTGATCTGCCTTTGTTTTTCTACTATTTCTTTTATATTTTGGCTACTGATTATGTTGTTTTTCAAGGAGTACTCTTGAATCATTGTTGAAGAAAATGGAACAATTACCGTCGGTAGCAATGATGGTACACAACATTATTTATATTTATCAACCTCAAAATTGTCTAACACTAACAGAAGTTGACTTCTCTTTAAAAAACTATTTTGTTTCACTGGATACAAGTACCATACAATTGTAAAACAAATACACAAAAAACATAGGAGGAAAGAAAAATAGAAAGGCCAAAATAATAAAATCTTAATTTCATGATCTGATGCGTCTCTCTACTTCTCAGCTTTATAGGTCCAAACTCCACCAGTGGCGGAGCCAAGAATTTAGGTCAGGGAGGGCAAAATTAAAAGACAAGATTGGAAGTAAAAAATTAATCTAAAAAAATTAATCGGTATTAATAACAAAATATGTAAACAACTATATGATTACGTAATTGTTATATAGAATCTAACATAAAATGTAAACTTAAATTTATTTTTTCACATCTAGCTTATTTTACTCAATTGCCCTTGGCGATTTTTTATATTTTGAAATCGCTGCATGATTTATTCACACTTAATAGTCTTGAATATATCTTTCTCAATATATATGACTAAGCAATCATTCATCACTGATCTCCTATTCGATTGCATAATTGATTTTTAATTATGTTTATTACTGAAAAAGCTCTTTCAACAGTAGCTATTGTAACTAGTAAGATCAATGTCAAAGTCACTAATGAGTAAACCAATAGATATGAAACATTCTTTTTCATTTCTACCATCTTTTTAGCAAGCTATCCAATTCTTTTAACTGCTAAAAACTCTTCAGTGGACTGCATGTCATGGATGTATGTCTCAAGTTGGCTATCCAAGAAAAAAAATTGACACAAAAAAATTCTACAAGTGGCTTTGTCTAGTCCATCAAGTTTACTAAGTGTGATTCATTAATTTTATATATAGAATTGTACTAGGAGTAGAAGTCTACTACTACTAGAAAAGTTGAAAAGATAACGTAAATTCACTTAATTGAGATTTCTTTTTTTTTTCTTTTTTTTTTTTGTCTTTTGTGTAGGGGAGGGAGGGGGGGGGGGTCAAAACATTTGAAAGTTCAGGAGGGCAGGTGCCCCCCCTCGCCCCCCCCCCCCCCCCCCCCTCCGCCCCTGAACTCCACCAAACCCAACAGTTTCCCATTTTTCAACTTTTACAGCATTTGACAAAAGAAGAGGAAGCAGAAGATGAGAATGAAAGCAGTGGATGATCTTATTGTGGGGGAAAACAAACATAAATAAAATGAAAAATTGAAAACATAGGAGAGAGTTATAGAAGCACTACGAGAGAAAACAAGATTAAAAAAAAAAAAAAAAGGAGATGAGGGAATGTCACAGAAAAGATAAGAATGAAGAGAATTAATAAAGAGAAAGAATTAAAAAGATAAAGAAAAAGTGGCGTTGTAGAAGAGAAGATGATAGTCACGTGAGGGAGTTGAGTTTTGCTACTTTAGAAACTTTTAAGCAGAAAGGCAACTTCTTGGA
This sequence comes from Quercus variabilis, assembly GCA_030445155.1. Classification (NCBI taxonomy): domain Eukaryota; kingdom Viridiplantae; phylum Streptophyta; class Magnoliopsida; order Fagales; family Fagaceae; genus Quercus; species Quercus variabilis. The sequence goes on from CP129449.1 coordinate 9,396,426, forward strand.
AGGTAGACATAAAATACATTTCCATCCTTACTTTTATTATTTTATACCAAAAAAGAAAAATACTAAATTTTTTTCATTTATTTATTTCATCTTTCACTTGGGCTTTGGTCTCCAACTATCTCCCAATAGTGTTATTAGAATATTTGTGTAACATCACTACAAAACACGAGGGTATTGGGCCACCTTTTTTTGGGCTGTGTTTGGAGAAGCGCAGCCCCAAACATACTAAAGCCGTGTTTTTTAAAAACGCGGCTTAAAGAAAAAACTGGAGTCGCGTTTTAAATGCGGGGCCATAGAAGGGTTCTGAAGCCACATTTTTTCAGCTATAGCCGCGTGACTCTTATTAGTTAGATCTACACAGTTTCCTTTTAAATTGGTATGGGCATATAATATACTACAAAGACTAGAGTAATACTTAGAGTGTATACTGTATAGATTTTTGTACATTGCTGATTCAGTATTAATCACAAAATATTTATAAAAAAAAAAATGATATTTTAAAGATTTATTTATGCAGTTAGTTTTTTAGGCCTAAATTTATTATGTTCTTGATATCAAGAAATTTACTTTCTATAAAAATATTCCAATTAACTATGAATATATATTTAATATACTAAGTCATTTTCTTATGTCCTTTTATTTTCTTTTAGTTATACTGTGTCATATATTACCTATTTATGATTACATTTTTTTTTTATAATGATTCCAATGCCTGTTGTGGATAGATATAGCCATCTACCCATCTCCTCACAAGCATTCCATGCATCTATGTTACATCGCTAACTATTTTTCTTTTTAAAGTCTTAATAGTAACTATTTAAACTCAAATATAATGCTTTTTTTTTCCCTTCCAAACTCATTCAGTAATTTAACCCGTGCATCGCAACGGTTAAATGACTAGTTATTATTATTCATAAATCATTATTTTATTGTGTACTTATAAATATCTAAATTAAAGTTTTTTTTTTTTTTTTAATTACTCAAGATGAACGTTTGACTACTGGTAGATGTGTGTTTTTTGAAGACTAAAAGTATACACAATCGCTTTAGTTGGAACAATATGACTATGCAAATATTGTTGCGAGTGGTTCCATCATTTGCAAATTACCAAGTTTGGTGGCCTTACAAAATAGATATTTCATTTTGCAAAAAACTTTACATGAACTCCTCTTTTGTGACAACCTTCCCCCCCCCCCCCCCCCCCTTTTAAATTAACACATGTGGTAATTGTAAAACGTTAGTGATATGAAAAATAGAAAGGTTTAAATATTTAAAAAACATTTTTAGTAGATCATAATATAAAACATTTTTTTCTCAATGTTTTATGTAACTTTTCCCATAAGATCAATATTGCTAGCATCCTTTAAAGATGATACATAATATTTTTGAGAAGAAGAAGAAGAAGCAGAGACGATGCTAACACATAATATAAAATTATTAAGTTTGTGTGATTTAAATTAGTGGCAAAAAAAATATTAATGTATCTGTGATAAAAGTTTTTATCTAAATGATATATAATAGTTCATATTATTTTTAGACTTTGATTCAAAAAGTTCATTATTAATAGTCTTTTAAATCTATAAATTACTCAATCTATGGGCCTAGACATATTCAAAGGGTGCTATCTAAATTATAAATTATATGACCCTTTATCACACAAATATTTTGATTCTCCCAATGTATGATAAAGGAAGGCAGGCTTTTGTATAGCCACTTTCTTGATTTGTGCTGCATAATTTAATAGAAAGGAGGATGTGACTGGATTTAAATGTTGAATAAAATAAGATGAGAGGAAAAAAGAGTAAAACTAAAATATATGGCAATAAACATCAAATTGTCCAAGTTATTCTATGTAATATAATAACATTATATTATTATATCCTATATGTATAATATAGTAGGATAATATTTAATCAAAGAGAATATAAAAGATAACAACTTAAAACACAAAACTAAATTGCAACCACCCAAAGTAGAATTCTAAGTATCACAAAAATTCATCAACCTAAAGAATTGATGCAATAAAAATAAAAAATCAAACAAAAAATGAAAAAAAAAATTGAGAGAGAGAGAGAGAGAGAGAGAGAGAGAGAGGGAGAGAAGTAACATTTTCTTTGCGTGAGAAAACTATGCATAGAATGAAAAAAAATGTCAAATTTATAGTAAGATATTGAGAATAAGAAGAGTCAAAATAAAAGATGATAAAAGGTAGAGAAAGAATAATATTAAAGTAGAAAGTAGTGAGGAGATGAAGAGGTAAAAGGTAGGGAGAGTTTTGGAAAATTAATAATAAAAAATAATGGTTAATAGATATTTTAATTTTTAAATAATGGAGTTTTTATGTCACCTTAAATTAGAAAATGTTTTAAAAAATATATAAGAAAAATTGGAAACAGAAAAAATGATGGCATGGCTGCTAATGTGACTTAACGTGAGTATAGCAACATTAAATACTACACTCCAACTTTTAGTAATATATAGATTACTCAAGGAAGCTCCCCAAAGTGTTTATCTCTCCCAACAGATCAATGATATAAGGATAGATAATGAGAATCCATAATGTAAATAACAAAATAGGTTTGAATTCTAAAACGAATTGAATTGAATGATAAACCCTACAGGGGGATAGACAAAAAGTAAAAACTACAATCAGCCCCGCATAAATGAATTCAGAACATAACCACTAAAAAGAGACATATTGTGTCTAATTATTTTTCTTGAGAAAAGCTGATGAGCTAGACAAATTGGCTTAAAGTCTTCTAAAAAACAAAAGGGTGGAACTGGTACTCCAAAGACTATCTTTTATAAGCATTTAGGTAAGCGATGACTAACAACTCCTAACAGACTAAAAGTTTAGTACGTACACAACTTAAATCAGTAGATATACTGCGAGTACCATATTTGTCATCCCAGCACGTTGTAGTATTATACTACTGATTCTGTAAATATGCTAAGTACTCGGAAGAGGCAACAAGTCAACCAGTCAACAAGTCAAGAATTTGATAGCCAACAAGCTAATATGTCATTGTTATCCTGGACCTTCAGTGAGTGGCATAATGACATCAAACACAAATTAATTTATGAGTTTCTTCGCTGCTCTAGCAAAAAAAAATCTAGAGCTATAAAATAACTTCATTCATTGAAACAGATTCAATGCTAAATGGCCGATCTGATTGTTCTTTTGCACAAACATAAATAATATATAATGAAACCCATACAGGTACCATTCCAACTAAAACAGAAGCTAAGCCATACCTCTAGTGCCGAGCCTACTGTTTGAATGATACGGTCAAAAATATTGGTTCTCTTATTGAGTTTGCATCTGTTAATAGCATCTGTTAATATCTGTTGTAGTTTCTATTGTAGTTTGTATTTGTTGCTTGTAGTTTGTATATATATATATATATAAGTGAACTACAAGTAGTTTAGCAATAGCCTAGCATAATAGTTTATAATACAGCTGTCGTTTATAGTTAGTTAGATTAATGAGTTAGTTATTAGTTAGTTATTTTCTGTTTTCATTCTGTTTCATTTTCCCGCCTCTGTTCTCCTTATATAAAGAATAGGGTGTGCCAAGTTGATGTAATGAATTCATTTCACAAGATTCATATTGTCATATCTCTCTCTCTCAGTGTGTGTGTGTGTGTTTTCCTCCATTGATGAATCTTTGGAACTTGTATGAATTCAATATGGTATCAGAGCAGAACTAGCTTCAGAGATCATTAACTTCTGGTATTCTCTGATTCTTCCTAGTTCAATTACGTCCTTTCTTGATTCTTTAATGCTTCATTCAGATCAACTAGAAATTTATCTTATTGTATTTCTGTTGATTCTTGCATTAAGATCATCATCTTCTAGGTCTTGATTTCTTTTATGTGTTGAAAATCTTGATCGTGATTTTCTTGTTCATAATTGAAATTTGAATCTCCATTCTCAGGGTTTCAATTCCCTTTCTTTGATTTTAGGGTTTCCAATCATTTTTTTTTTTTTTTTGTCTTAATTTGATCAAGATTAAGAGCTGAATCTTGATTTTCTATATCTCTTGATCGATTCTCAAGAAAATTGGTTCTTGATTTTCTTTATCAATACATCTAGCTATGACTGAGAGTACATCAAGTGCTACTCATCCCACTGTCCAGCCTTTGGAAAATACATCCAGTCCATATTTCCTATCTAGTGGAGATAATCCAGGAGTTTCTTTGGTGGTTCAACATCTCACTGAAGAAAACTATAATACCTGGAGTAGGGCAATTCTCATTTCTTTGGATGCCAAAACTAAATTGGGATTCATTGATGGCTCTATTTCCAAGCCTCAGTCTGTTGATCACCCATATTACACAGCATGGTGCAAATGCAACAGCACTGTCCTAGCTTGGTTGTTTAATTCTGTTTCTAAGGATTTACAATCAAGTATAGTCTACTTTAAGACTGCTAGGGATGTCTGGATTGATTTGCAAAACAGGTTTGGGCAAGGGAATGGACCTACAATCTTTGATTTAAGAAAGGAGATTAGTTCCTTGACTCAAGAGGACTTAACCATTAATGCATACTATGCCAAATTCAAAGGTCTCTGGGATGAATTTTCGAATTATAGGACATGTACATGTGGTCATCAAGTTGAGGAATGTACCATGTCTTTTCTGATGGGGCTGAATGAGACATATACAGCTGTTCGAAGTCAAATTTTGCTGATAGAGCCTGTGCCTCCTTTAAGCAAAGTGTTCTCTCTTCATCTGCAAGATGAGAAACAAAGAAAAGTAAGTGCTGGGAAGAAGGCCTTGATTGATACATCAGCAGCTTTGGTAGCCTTTGGGTCTAAATTTGGCAACTCCAAGACCTTTGTTAAGTCTAAGAATGGCAGACCACAGTGCACCCATTGTGGAGCCATGGGGCATGTTGTTGACAAGTGCTTTAAACTGCACGGATATCCTCCTAGATATAAGTTCAAAAACAAAGGTAGTTCACCTTTTGCAAGCAATGTTGTTGCTACTAAAGATCTCAATGAACCTGTTGCTCTCACCAAGGCTCAATATCAACAGTTGGTTGATTTATTGAACTCTCAATGTCACTTTGGCACCCAAGGACCAACAAAGGCATGTTTGGACACTCCTCATCATCAAGTTGCCACCATCATTTCTCAGCCTTCAATGGATGTTCATGCCCAAACCTTTTCAGGTATTTGTTTTTCCCCTTCTTTTAAGCATTCAGTTTTTTCTTCCAGTGCAAATACCTCTCACATTAGCTCATTTGATTGGATTCTGGATAGTGGTGCAACAGACCACATGGTTCACTCTCTTCATTCCTTTACTTCCATTACCTCTTCTGTTCAAATTTTTGTTAGACTTCCTAATTGTGAAATGGTTAAGGTAACCCACATTGGAACTGTTAAAGTCTCAGCAACCTTGACCTTAGAGAATGTTCTTTGCATCCCTAATTTTTCTTTCAATCTTATTTCTATAAGCAAGCTGACCCAAAACCCCTCTTGTTGTTGCGTTTTCCTTTCTCATTATTGTTTTCTTCAGGACTTACTGCATTGGAAGATGATTGGGTTGGGTAAGAGACATGGAGGCCTGTACATCTTGCAGTGCACTGATTCCTTCACCTTACCACAATTTGTTTCTGAGGTTCTGTCCAAATTGCCTTCTTTTTTTTTGTAATAAGAATGTCAGTGTCAATGCCTGTCATCTTAACTCTTCTAATGATGTTGAGAATTCAAATAGTACTGTTAGATTGTGGCATTACAGATTGGGTCATCCATCTACACAAAGAATAGCTTTGTTGAAACATCTTGTACCTGATCTAACTTCTTGCAATAATAACAATTCCTTTGATTGTCTTGTCTGCCCTTTGGCTAAGCAACATAAACTGCCTTTCCCTAAGTCCACAAGTGTTTCTTTATCTTGTTTTGACTTAATCCGTGCTGATATTTAGAGTCCTTTCTCTACTCCTTCATTGAATGGCTCAAGATATTTTCTTACTTTGGTTGATGATCATAGTAGATGTACTTGGGTTTATTTAATGAAACTTAAATCTGAAGCTTCTTCCTTGATTCAAATTTTTTTTCAAATGATTCTTAATCAATTCAAGGTGTCCATTAAGGTGATAAGGAGTGACAATGGTCCTGAATTTGCCCTTTCTTCTTTTTATGCTTCAAATGGCATTTTACATCAGCTGTCTTGTGTTGAAACACCACAACAAAATGCTGTTGTTGAAAGAAAACATCAGCATTTGTTGAATGTTGCTCAGGCTTTAAGGTTTCATGCCAATTTGCCTTTAAAATTCTAGGGGGATTGTGTTCTTACAGCCACTTATCTTATCAATAGGCTTCCTAGCCCTTTTCTAGGCAATATGACTCCTTACCAGAAACTTTTGGGCCATTCTCCATCATATCAACATCTTAGATCCTTTGGTTGCTTGTGTTATGCTTCTACTTTGGCTAGAAACAAATCCAAATTTGATCCTCAAGCCAAGGCTTGCATATTTCTTGGATATCCTTTTGGAACCAAAGGGTACAAGTTGTATGATTTGTCTACTAAAACTTCCTTCCTATATCCAAAAATGTCATCTTCAAAGAATCTACATTTCCTTTTAAACATTGGTTGTCTAAACCTGTCCTTAGTCCTTCTTTCCCTTCTCACAGTATGTTTTCATCTCAGGCTTCCTTTCCAGAATCCATTTCTCCTATTTCTGCTGAGTTTTCTTTGCCCTTCAGTCATGTTGACACTGCTGTCCCTCCTGATGAGTTCCCAGATCTTGTTCATCCTGATCTGGACACTTCTTCTCCTGTCTCTAATACTCCACTTGAACCTTCTGATCTTCCCACTTCCTTACCTATTTTACCTGCTGTTAGAAAGTCAACTAGGCCTCATAGACCTCCTTCATACCTTCATGATTATCACTGCAATATGGCTTCAGCTTCTGTCATGCCTTCCCATGATTCCATTGCTAGTCCAGGTATTTTATATCCACTTTCTTCCACTCTCTCTTATTCTAAACTTTCTACTGCACATAAAGCCTTTTCTGTTGCCTTGCCCACTACCAAAGAACCTTCTTCCTATGCTGAAGCTTTCATTGATCCCTTGTGGCAAGCTGCCATGAAGGCTGAGATTGAAGCTCTTCAGGCTAATCACACTTGGGTGTTGACCAATCTGCCTCCTGGTAAGGTGCCTATTGGGTGCAAGTGGGTTTACAAAATTAAGCTTAAAGCTGATGGTTCCATTGAAAGGTACAAGGCTAGACTAGTGGCTAAAGGATTTAATCAAACTGAAGGTGTTGATTACTATGAAACCTTCTCTCCTGTTGTGAAGTTTGTGACAGTTAGGACTCTTTTGGCTGTGGCTACTGTGTTTGGTTGGCATTTGTCCCAACTAGATGTCAATAATGCCTTCTTGCATGGAGAGTTGAATGAGGAAGTGTATATGGTTCCTCCTCCTGGTTTTGGCAGCAAGGGGGAGGTGTGCAAGCTCACTAAGTCACTTTATGGCTTGAAGCAGGCAAGTAGGCAGTGGTTTGCCAAGCTCTCATTCACTCTCATTGAACATGGTTTTATCCAATCCAAGTCAAACTATTCTGTATTCACCAAGATCAGCAAGGGTTCCATTCTCATATTGCTGGTTTATGTAGATGATATTCTAATAGCTAGCAATAATGTGGAGACAATCAATACATTCAAGAGGTTTCTGGATAACAAATTGAAGCTCAAGGATCTTGGTACCTTGAAGTTTTTCTTAGGTCTTGAGGTTGCAAGGACTGACAAAGGCATCAACTTATGTCAAAGAAAATTTGTTTTAGAATTACTTTCTGATACAGGTTTGCTTGCAAGTAAGCTTGCAAATGTTCCCATGGACCAATTTGCAAAATTTAGAAGTTCTATGGGAGAAGATGTTCCAGATCTATCTCTATACAGAAGAATTATAGGCAACCTTCTTTATCTCACCTTAACCAGGCCTGCCATTTGCTACTCAGTGCATAAACTGAGTCAGTTTATGAGCTCTCCCAAATTACCACATTTGCAGGAAGCCTACAAGGTACTAAAGTATCTTAAGAAGACACTAGGACAAGGCTTGTTTCTATCAGCAAGTTCTGAATTAAAGTTAAAAGCCTATTGTGATGCTGACTGGGTGGCTTGTCCAGATACAAGAAGATCAGTTTCAGGCTTTTGTGTCTTTCTTGGTGAGTCTCTCATATCTTGTAAATGCAAGAAGCAGCAAGCGGTATCTAGATCATCTGTAGAATCAGAGTATCGAGCAATGGCTACTGTCACCAGTGAGGTTGTTTGGTTGTTGGCCTTGCTTCAAACATTTGGTTTAGATCATAATCAACCTGCCTTTCTGTATTGTGATAGCAAGGCAGCCCTATACATTGCTGCCAATCCAGTATTTCATGAACGTACGAAACATATAGAGGTTGACTGCCATTTCATTCGAAGTAAGCTTCAAGATGAAGTGATTAAGACATTCCATATTCCTACAAGACACCAGATTGCTGACTGTTTCACAAAGACACTTGGTTACAAGCAATTCTACTTCCTCTTATCCAAGATGAACCTCATCAACATTTATGGTTCATCTTGAGGGGGAGTATTAAGTTTGCATCTGTTAATAGCATCTGTTAATATCTATTGTAGTTTCTATTGTAGTTTGTATTTGTTGCTTGTAGTTTGTGTATATATATAAGTGAACTACAAGTAGTTTAGCAATAGCCTAGCATAATAGTTTATAATACGGCTGTCGTTTATAGTTAGTTAGATTAATGAGTTAGTTATTAGTTAGTTATTTTCTGTTTTCATTCTGTTTCATTTTCCCGCCTCTGTTCTCCTTATATAAAGAACAGAGTGTGCCAAGTTGATGTAATGAATTCATTTCACAAGATTCATATTGTCATATCTCTCTCTCTCAGTGTGTGTGTGTGTGTTTTCCTCCATTGATGAATCTTTGGAACTTGTATGAATTCAATATCTCTCAACCTCAAAAGACCGCCATTAGAGAAGGCATTTGTGTATTAGACAAGCAGAAATAGGCTTGCCCCCAGAAAAACCTAGATCTTGTGAAATACACCTTATTAGCAGGTCCTGGTTCTCCTACATCCAGAAAGAAGACAGCAAGTGAGAAAAGATCTTAGCCAGTGTTGGTTTGGCCAAATACATAGAAAACTAAGAATATGGGAAGGAGAAACCCAAAATGGAATATCAAGATGTCTTTGAGGTTTAATTCTAGTATTATGATAACCAATTTAAAGTAAGAGGATATGTACCATTGTGCACCTAATAGTTAATCTTATTATGCCTTGACGTAAGTTATCATATGGGCCAAGTGGGAGAATGTAAAAATAAATTATCCCATTTAATAACATATCCATTTGATAACTTCATGTATGTTATGGTTTAATAAGATGATACATGTCCTTAAAATATTGGGTAATAGAGAAATAAGTTTCCTAAGTAACTCCGATTTTGATGGGTAAGTGGAGATTATAGATACAAAGAATTTGATCCTATTTCTACTTATAAAAGAGACATTTAGCTACCCCATCACATTCACTGAATAGGTGAAGAGAAAAGTGGGTCAAAAGAGAGAAACCAATTCTATAAGAATTAAGTGCATGTTTATACTAAGACTTGATCTTAAGAAAATTTCAGCAATGGATCAAGGTAAACTTTATAATCAATTTGTATATTCGTGAAATCATGATAATTCAAGATCCTAGAATTTATATTATGGTTGTTTATAATCTGTCAATGAAGGAACCTAAAAATTGATAATGACAGAGCTATTTTACCTTTATCTGACAAAAGTGACATATCCTTTAGTGGGAGTCACAGAAAAGAAAAAATTGAGACAATAGGGAGTAAAAAGTATAAACAACAAGAAATACAACTATAAACAAAGCTATAAAGATAAAAAATCAAACAATGATCCTATTGCTTTACCAAAATTAAGAATAGAGGTTTCTGATCAATCAAAATAAGGGTATTTTGACTATTATCCAATGTTTGAGCAAAAGAAGTGTCGTAAGTTTAGGTTTTAATGAATTTTTGCTGAGTTTTAAATACAAGGAAAAAAAAATCAAAGAAAATTTAGAACCCTTTTGTGCTTGGCATTGAGCTCTTTAATAATGTTGGTCTTCAATTCCTTAAAGCATCCAACTTCTCAAGAACAGTCCTTAAAAAGAAAAGAAAAAAAAAATCATATTGTTCTCAAAATTTAGTAAATCATGAAGGCATATTATTATTAATTAATCAAGTACACACAATTTCAAAAAAAAATTAAAGAATAAAAACAACAAAATTTGAAGGATCTAATAAATTCAATATATATATATAAATGAAATAAGCTGTTTTTCTATAGCGTAATTATTACAGCATAAATTTTCTATGATATAGTTGACAAGTATCATGTTAAAATGCTTTTAATGTTATCAAATTATCCCAATGATAAGCCATCTCAATCCAAGTACTCATTTAAAACCCAAAATTATCACAAAGATATTAAGTATCTAACAATCGCTTCTCACAACAAAATCCCCATTCGATTACAAAACAAATTCACCACCGCATTTGTGCAAACATAATCTCAAATAACCATTCAGATGTACTACACTCACTTAGACATCAAAATAAATTAACAAATCAAAGAAAACACGTGTTTCTCCTTAGGTTTTATTTATGTTCAAAAAAAAAAATTTGAAGCAATTCCTCAATAAATTGTTCTTTATCAATTCCTACATAACACACACGCGCGCGCACATATAAGTTGGGAAGAGAACACCTTACGACAACCCGTTTTCCAAAACAAACTAAAAATTACAGCATCACATCAATCCAAATCATTGAACACTCAAAATATATTTCAAACAAAAAAAAAAAAAAAAACCTCAAAATACTTTAATAAATTTTTTTCACAAAATATTTTCTCAAATAAACCAAAGATACAGTAATTCATCCATTGGTTGAATCAAGACGATTGTTCAATTACACAAATTCATGCCTACTCATATCAAATAAAATATAGACAATTAGTTATACACAAAAAAAAAAAAAAAAAAAAAAAACCAAGTCCCTTCTTTATATATTAAAAGTTTTAAGCATTTAAACTTGAAATCAAACCAAACACGAAAAATACACCCTTGCTCTGCTGCAGCCTTGGAATCACAAACCTCTACTTGATGACTATGAGTGTGAACAAAAACAGAAATCTATAAATATAAAATCCTCAAAAGCCTATGACATTCAACAAAACCATAAAAATATAAAGAATTGGTCACAAATAGCATTTAAGCTCTTGAGCTACCTTTTTTTTTTTTTTTTTTTTTTGGCTCCTCTCTTTAACTCTTTTTATATGGTTACTAGTAGGGGTATCCACGGGTCGGCTCGGGTCGAGTTTGTGCCCAACTCGAACTCGACCCGACAAACTCGAGTAGGAAACCCACAACCAACCTGTGTGGAGCTTTGGTTTGGCTAGTTCAAGTTTTGTCGGTTTCGGGTGCATATCGGTTGGTTTCAGGTTTGCTACAGGGGGCAAAAATCTGGCCAGATTTTGGCTGAAATCTTGCTGGAACTTGATAGATCTGGTCGGATCTATCAAGATCTGGCCAATATTTCTCCATACCCTTCGAGATCTGGCCGAGATCTCACTATATTTGACGAGATCTAGCCGAGGTCTCAATATATCGGCGGAGTTTTCAATTTAGACTTACCAGTTTTTTACCGGAACACGATATTACGATTGGAAGAGAGATAGGCATCGGGCAAGTCGGGTTCTTCTGCTTCTCAAGTAGTTAAACCGAGACTTGAACCTACCTTATCAGGTCTTCACGCATGCGACCCATAGCTAACCAAAGCACCATTAAAATCAGGCGATTATCGGGTCGAAGGTCGTTGAGCCGGTCAGTTTCTTCGGGCCGGTCGGGTGCTGGACAACCCTAGTTACTAGCTTTTACTCTTATGTCTCAAAATCTCCAAAGCCCAATTGGAGAAATTAATTACTGGGCTAGTGGGCTCAATTCTTGACCAGTCCTACTTATTTAAGCCATAGCTAAGCCTTCAGCCTAGTAATTAGGGCTCATTTTGAGCTTATTTTTGGCCTAATTTTTGTGGCCATAGCACAGCCTTTTGACAAGTATTTGGGCTGCGTTTTGGGCTTATTTTGCCTTATGCACCATTATAAGCTCACCCCACCACCCAAAAAAAAATCCAAAATTTTATCCAAGTGTTTATTTGGGTGGGACAACATACCATTTTTGAGTTAGCTAAGACTTAAAAAATATTAGTTAGGGCTGTTTATTTGGGTGGGACAGCATATCTTTATTGAGTTAGTTGATTCTTTAAAAATATTAGTTAGCGCTATTTATTTGGATGGGACAACATACTTATATCAAGTTAGTTGAGACTTTAAACTTGCTAGGTAGGGGTGCAAGACCCGTGCTTGCCATAAAATAAGATTAGTGATTAAGGTCAATTTTAAATTTAATTTATATTACAAAATAAAGATAAAGATCATTTGATTTTTAAAGTACATAGAGATTTACATTAAAAATATTAATATTAAAAATTTTGATAATTATGTCAATTAATCTCATTCGTATAAAGATTTTGATCTTACACAAAGTTAGGGTAGCTATTTAACATATAAATATCTATTTTACTATAATAGTTTATTTAGTAACCATTTGCTAAGGCAGTATATCCACTCAATAAAAATTTCTAATAATGATAACGAATATCATTATCTTCCAACAATAAGTAATTGAGTTTTGCTAAGGAAAAAATAATAAAAATAACAAAAGGCACGTGTCATCAAATTTTCCATTGGATAAATTATAAGTTTCAAAAATTGAAACCTAGAACAAATAAACCACCTTATATCATCATTCCAACTTTCCATGCATTACTACAATCTAAAACTCAAAATATGTGAAGAAAATTTTTGAGATGTTCTATATAGTGGGAGTATTTTAAACATTACACAATAAAATATTTTAAGTTTATAAGATTTCATTAGGGTTTAACTGAGAGAATCATAATATAACATATTTGCTCTTTTCCAAAATATTAAGAAAAAAATTGCTTGATTTTAAAGTTTAATGAGAAATTGTAAACTATCTCAAACATAAAGGATGAAAAGTGTTTTTATCCTAAGCTTTGTTTTTGTTTTTTGGATTTTGTTTGTAAGACTGTTTTTACTTAAAATGGTGCATAAAGAAAGAATACAAAAGTCAACTCAAGAAAATTGTATGTGAAACAATGAATTTTGGCTCAACAATTTTGGCTCAACAAAGTTAACTAAACCAATAAAAAATTTCTAGAAACATAACAAAATGACCCAATATTTTCATAATAGCTTTTATTTTTTTTTTTTTTTTTTTGACTTGTAAAGAATTAACAGCTTAGCAATTTTGAAAATATTTTGACGACAACAATATGTCTTAACATTCTCACAAAAGAAATTTTATGTCCACGATATTTTCCTAACAAGTTATAAGTAGTGGGTTGTTACAAGTTGTTATTGGTGGGCAAAAAAGTAATTTTATTAGCAAGTTTAAATTAAAAGCAATAACAATTTAACACATATGATTTGTTATGAAAAATGTTGTAGATGTAGCATTTTTTTTTTCACAATACATTTATTTTTGAGAAATTATATGTTCACAACATTTTCACTACAAATCTTAAGTAGCAAGTTGTTACTAGTTGTTATAATTGGGGCAAAAAAATAATCTTAGTGTTAGATTTAAATTTGAACCAATAACAACTAACCACCTATTATTTGTTGTAAAAATGTTGTGGATGTTGCATCTCTCTTTATTTTTAGTTATGGTTGGTTCCAATGTGAAATTTTATTATTTTATTTTGACCTATAAGAAATTAACACCTCAAAAATTTTGAAAATATTATGTCAATTTGTTGTGCTAATATTTTGATTATTTTGTGAAACATTGCGAATTGAACAAACCAAAAATAATGTAGCAAGACTACCGTAGCTTTACGTATTCAAAAAAAAAAAAAAAAAAGCGACTAGTGAAACAATACAACTTGAACAAACCAAAGATACTGTATTGAAATTAGTACAAATTTAAGGCATTCGCTTTTTTTATATATAGACTAGGTTGGGTTGCACGTGCCTGCCCCTTAAGCAAGAAAAATAAGATTTTTTTTTTTAAAAAGTATGAAATCACGTACTTAAATTTAGTATAGCTATTTAACACTTGAATATCTATTTAATATGATAATTTCTTAGATCCTATTTTACTAAAAGCAATGTTTACTCACGAAAAAATTCTACTAAGAATAATAACGAATGTTAGGGGTGTCCACGGGTCGATTTGGGTCGGGTTTGTGCCCAACCCGAGACCAACCCACCAGACTCGAGTGGAGAATGTTCTGACTCGCCGCCGACCGACGAGGGAGTCAGATTGGAGCGATCAGTTTTGCGCCAGAAACACAGTTGGTTCGGTCGAAACCGTTCACGGTGGAAAATCCGGCCAAAATAGTTGATTTCAGGCCAAAATGCACTAGATACAACGGAGATCTCACCTGATCTGGTGAGATCTCACTAGATCCGGTGAGATTTCCACCAGATCTGGCTAAGATCTCACTAGATTCGATGATATCTTCTAAAATCCGACCCAAATCTCATAAAAATCTAAGGTATTCTGACCAAAAAATTGCCAGAAAATTCATATTTCGCCAGATTTTGGTAAGGCTCCGATCAGGTCGGTTGAGGCGGGTTTTAAAGGAGAGGACCTGCCATCCGACCCGCCGGACTCAGTTTCTAGGCTTTACAACCCGTCGCCGACCACCAGAGCTCACGGATCGGTCGCGGGTGGGTCAGTTCCGGTCAGGTTTGGTCAGTTGGATCGAGTCCGAGTCTGGCTGGACACCCCTAACGAATGTTATCATCTTCCAATAATAACCAATTAAGTTTTGATAAGGCATTGTCACAATATTTAAAATTTCACAATGAATGATGATATATGCCACAATTAAAACTTCTCATCAAATTAAATACCTATAACCATCTACAATGATGAATATATATTTTGTTATTCATATTTCCTTCTTTGTCATCTTATTATGAGTGTAATTACGATTTTTAGCTTATTTAATTTTTAATGAACACCCTTTTAAATAGGAATGTCATTGAAGTTTTCATTACATAAACTTATAAATCTAGAAGATTTAAATCTCTAAGTAACAAATAGAAACCATAGACATCATTATTCTTACTTTCCAAGTATGACTACCATATAAAACTCAAAATAAACAAATAAAATTTTTGGGACATTAAAATTTAGTAGGGTATTTAAGACATTGTACAACGGAATATTCTAGGAGTCATAAGATTTCATTAAGGTTTTACTAAAGTAGTAACAATAGGGGTATATACTCATTTACAAAATATAAAAGATAAAATCATTCAACTTTAAAGCTAAGGGGGAGAAGGAACTACCCTAAACATAAAGGGGAAATACTTTTTACACAATTTTTTTTTTTTTGGGTGTGTAAAAACTGTGTGTGTGTGTGTGTGTGTGTGTGTGTGTGTGTGTGTGTGTGTGTGTGTGTGTGTGTGTGTGCGTGCGCGCATGTTTTAAAACTTTAAACAATGTGAAAAAAAAAAAAAAAAAAATCAGCCCAATAAAATTGTGCTTAAAAAAGTGAATTTTGACTCAACAAATTGACTAAACCAAGAAAGAAGTTTAGAAACACAACAAAATATCATGATATTTTCATATTACATTTATTTTTAGTTATGGTGGGCCCTAGTCGAATATTTTACTATTTTATTTTAGAGTAATGCTATGTTTACAATATTTTCACAACAAATCCTAAGTGGCAAATTGTTATTGGTTTTAAACTGAGCCAACCACTTTAAATTGTGCATTAAAAAAAAAAAAAAGGAAACTGAAGAAAATCGTGCTTGAAACCGTGAATTTTGACTAAACCAAAAAAGAAGTCTAGGAATATAATAAAATGTCACAACATTTTCACAATACATTTTATTTCTAGCTATGGTAGGTCCGTCTAATATTTTATTATTTACGTCTATAACATTTGCATAACAAATTTTAGCTGGTAAATTGTTACTGGTTTTAAAATGTGACCAACTCTTAAAATTGTGTATTAAAAAAAAAAGAAACAAAAAACCAACCCAAGAAGACTGAGTGGAACAATTAATTTTGGCTCACCCAATTTGACTTAACCAAAAAAGGGTTTGTGAACGCAATAAAATGTTACAAAATTTTCACAATATCTATTTTCAGTCGTGGTAGGTCCCATTATGATATTTTATTATTTATTTTAAAGAAATGCCATTTCTATAATATTTTCACAAAAAAAAATTACAAATGACAAGTTATTACTAATTTTAAATTGAGCCCACAATCAATATCACTTTTTTTATGCACCACTTGACACCTAGGATTTATTGTGAAATTAATGTGAAAATCTTTGGACTTCACTTTCTTTTTTTCTTTTTTAATGTATAAGGAACTAAGATCTCAGCAACTGTAAAAATATTGTAACAACAACATGATGTTACAGCATTTTCACAATAAATTTATTTTTAGTTGTGGTTAGTCCCAATCTCTCTCTCTCTCTTTTTCTTTTTTCTTTTTTGCCCTATAAAAATTTGACACCTCAATAATTGTGAAAATAAATATTGTGAAAATTTGTTGTTCTAGTATAACAATGCCATGTAAACGCATATACATATTTGTGAAGTGTTATATCCATAATATTTTCACAACAAATCATAGGTGGTAAGTTGTTATTAGTTATAATTTAAATCAACAAATTAAATTACTTTTTTGCAAATTCATAACAGTAAATAATAAATTATTTATTTAGAATTTGTTGTAAAAATGTTGTAAACGTATCATGTTTCTAAACATTTAAAAAAAAAAAAGCTTAATTAATATGCAAAACAGTGAGTTTTGAAAAACTCATCATTTTTTTTTTTTTTTGTTGAAAATACTATATATTTTTAACACACACACGGGGAGAGGGGAGAAGGTTTTAAAAAAACTTACAGTGATGTATATCCAAAAACTCACCAAATAGACTAAACCAAACTGGTACTGTAGAAAGAGCTATTCCCTCTTTTTATATAGTAAGTAGAAGTAGAAAATAATACTAGACATATAAATAGAAGAGATATAGATAGTTAATGGAGTTTTTTTTTTTTTTTTTTTTATTAACTAGTTAATAGAGTTAGTGGACAGTAGATGTATAGATAAGATAGAAAAAGACATTGCAAAGAAGTCTACAAGTCAAAGTCTTGAACACTTTGATACAACGAAAAATCAAGGTAAAAATGCAAAACTAACCCTTTAACTTTCAGTCTTTTTCATTTCAGTCTTCTAACTTTTAGTTTTGTCATTTCAGTCCTTTAGCTTTTAATTGTTGTCAATTTTGTTAGGTTCTAAAGGTTTAGGAATTTATGTATTTAGAACTCTAATGTGTAATATTGGTAAACCATGATCAAAACAATATGTTTAGTCTTGTTATAGTGTGCTCAAAGTTGTTTAATTATTGTAAAGTTGGAATCGAGAGACTACAGATGCATTGGGGCATTTCGGTCTAACTCGATTGATCGAAGAATAGATTCGATCGATCAAAAATCGACCAGATTGCGTTTTTTGCAGAATTTCCAACTCAGCCCTAACTCATTAAACGTTTAGGGTCTTATGTTTTTACCCTAGGTATATAAGGTAAAACCCTAGCCACGTTTTTATAGTTGCTCCAGTTGAATTGTTACTCATACATTACTGTTTTGTGTAAATCTCTTGTGAGATCTAGAGGATTTTTCCTCTACACAAAACTTAGGGTTTTCAAGTTAGAGATAGTATCAGCATCTTGATGATCAACTTGGTTGCTACCATTGAAGTTTAAAGATAAACAAGCGGGGGTGCTTGTACTTGATTGAAGAGTCCAAGAAAGAAAGAGTCTGTGAATTCAAAGCTTGCACGTGGTCGTGTCAGTAAGTTCTACTGGTGGGTAGCATTAGGAAGTCAAGCGGGGAGCTTGTAGTCCTTCTGTATGAACTTCGATTCTTTCGCATAGTGGATTCAGGTTTACCTTGAGGATAGATAAGTCAAATCCTCCCCAAGTTTTTACCGTGTGGTTTCCTGGGTGATCAAATCATTGTGTCTTTTATTATTCCGCTGCTTTATTATTTTGATATGATTATTTGATTGCTTTAACCTAGAATTGCATAATTTGACTAAGTAACAACTTGGGCAATTAATCTAGGCTAACCAATCTGGTTGTTTTAAGGGGTCCAAAACCGTTCAAGTGGTATCAGAGCAGGTAGCTCTTTTGTTGGAGATTTCTTGATCTCTAAGCTGATTCTTGACCCCTGTTGTCATGGAGCATGGACACTCTCTGTTTGTTCCTCCTCATTTTGATGGGAACAACTATGCTTATTGGAAAGTAAGGATGAAAGCATTCCTGAAATCCATTGATGAGAAAGTTTGGAATTCCGTTGAGTACGAATGGGAGAAGCCCACTACTCCTGTGAGTGAGTGGCAAACTTCTAAAAAAGAAGCAGCTGGCTTCAATAGCAAAGTTATGAATGCCATCTTCAACGCTATTTCTATAGAGGAATTTAAGAGGATCTCTAATGTTGAGGTTGCTCATATTGCTTGGAAAATCCTCCAAACTATGCATGAAGACACAAAGGCAGTTAAGATCAATAAATTGCAACAATTGACTTCTAAATTTGAAAGCATTAGAATGTCTGATGATGAATCTTTTGATGAATTCTATGCTAAATTAAATGATATTGTCAATTCTGCTTTTAATTTGGGTGAAGTCTATGATCAACCTAAAAGTATTAGGAAGATACTTAAATCCTTAACTGAAGACTTTAGACCCAAAGTGACTGCCATCACTGAAAGCAAGGATGTGGACTCCATCCCTGTTGATGAGCTTGTAGGATCTCTTCAGTCCTATGAGTCTGACCTACCTAAAGTGAACAAATCCAAATCAATGGCTCTTAAGTCAGTTGATGATGTTGATGGTGGTGGATTTGATGATGAGCTCTCTGCTACAGAGATTGCTTATCTTGCCAAAAACTTCAAAAACTTTCTTAGAAATACCAACAGAAAGGCAAAAGGTACATACACTGCTGAACCTAGAAATTTTAGGAAGAATGATCCCACTAAGGTTAATAACCTTGAAAAACCTAAAGAAAAAGTTGGTCAATCTTCAAATAATTCTTTCGGTCCTCAGTGTTTTGGTTGTCAAGGGTATAGTCATGTGAAATCTGAATGTCCTACATTCTTAAGGACTAAGGGTAAAACTATGGCTGTAACCCTTAGCGATAATGAGGTTTCCGATGATGAGTTCGGATATGATGAGGATAGAAACTTCATTGCTTTCACTGCTACTACTGTAATTAATGAAAGCATATCTGTTGAAGAGAACCCTTCTGATGGGGAACTCTCGGAGGATGCAGATCTTCAAGAGGCCTACAATAAACTCTACAAAATTGCTGCTAGGGATGCTATGAATGTAGAACTTAGCCTGAAGAAAATTAATTCTCTTGAGCTTGAAAAGAAAAATTTGCTTGTTAAACTGTTTGATGCTAATGATCTTTTGAACAATATTAAATCTGAGAACATGCTTTTACTTGAGAAAGTTAAAACTTTGGAACATGATTTATCTGTTGCTAGATCTGCTAGTTCTAAACTTGATCACATGTTGAATATTCAAAAGTATCCTTCTAATAAATCTGAGTTAGGTTATGTTGAAAGCATCTTTGACTCTGCACCGCATTCCACGAATTTTGTTCCTTCTTCTTCTTCTAAACCTTCAGTGAGTAAGATTATGAGTGAAACTATCAAACCACCTGTGAGTGAAGTTGTCAAACTCGTAGGAGTTTCACCTCCTAAGAAGATTAGGGTTGATTTGAGAGAAACTAAACCTACCCTTTCTAAGGACAAGATGCATGGTAAACCTGCTTGGGTTTGTCATTTTTGTGGTAAGTCTGGACACATTCATCCTAACTGTTACAAGCTTCAAGCTGCTAAGAGAGCAAACAAACCAAAAGTGCCTGTGTCTCAAGCACAAGATCCTATGGCACTTATTGGTAAATTGGTAAAGGTTTTGAACCTTTATTCCAATGTTAGAGTTGGAAATCACTCGAATGGAATAAGAACTCCAATGCTCGTGATGCATCTAAAAGGTTTTGGATGCAAAAGACTCGATCTAATTGAGTCTTTTTGACATGGTTCTTGTGCTTCATTGCTCATTCCTTTGTGACCATAGTTCTTTGGTTTTTGTGTTTTTTTTTTTTTTTTTTTTTTTTTTTTTTTTTTTTTTTTTTTTTTTTTTTTTGTTTCTAGGATTTGCATTGCATTACATTCATGCATTTCATTCTAGGATTTATTTTTTTTCTCTTAAATAAAAAAAAATTAAAAAAAAAAAGGAGAAAAGGAGAAAGCAAAAATTATGTTTGACACTATTTTTCTTGATTTTTGAAAAATAAGGTTGGTCTATCTTTTTACACATGTCATGTCTTGTGTACCTTGTTTAACTTTGATGAACTTATTCATTGCGCTTGACTAGTTGAAACTTTGTAGTGCATGTTGTGTGGGAAAGATGTGTATGGTTCTTAATCACTTTGTCTTAATCATGAAGTCATATGTTATTTGACTGTCGGACTTGATTCTTTTGAGAAAGGCATAAATAACCATCTCACAACTGTTCACTAGCCAATCATGAACACCTTAATGCATATCATAAGATTGTGTGTTCAAGAAAGTGTAGCACATGCACAAAAAGAACATAAGGTGTAGCCTCAAATTAAATTAAAACTAATGTGTACTATTAGGCTTGATGCCAATTCACTTAATTCAAACCGGTGTGTACTATTAGGCTGAATGCCATTTCATACAAATAAGAGGCAAAAATACAAGAAACTTACATGATTGCAAGCTTTTGTTCTAGGAGATGTGAGAGTTATAGGATGTAACTCTTTAGGTGATAGTCTCTTTTAAATTCTATGTGATAAATTGTGTAGACTTTGTGTTTGATTGCTATTCACAAATCACCTCACATGTATCTCAAGTTTTTGCTAGTATCACACACTACACAAGTTACTCTTTGTTAAACACTGTACATGCTAGTGTGTGTGTTATTGGTCTGACCAACCAAGTTTGAAAATATCTTGAGATTTGTGCACAACATTTTTGTTACTTGAGAAAATTCAGTGGGAGAATGATTGAAACTTGTTTTTGACAAAATTTGGATTTAAAAATTTGGGTTTTTGAAAAAGCATTCCATCTCATACTCATGCATTTTGCTTTCTTTGTTTAATGCTTTAAGGAGTTGTTTTTCAAAATTAGGTTTATGTTTTTCAAAACTAGATTTTTTCTCAAAATTTAGTGAGCCTCTACCCATCTCGATCGATTCAGTCTGTTTTTCGATCAATCGAAAAAGTGCTCTAGTTTGTTTCAAAATGACTAGTTCATTCGATCTATCGAATGTAATTTTCAATCGATCAAAAATCGTGGAGAAGCTTTTTTAAAAAGATCAGATTTGACTTTTTCAAACACTTTTCAAATCTCTTTCAAACTTTTTCTTTCTCTCTCCGACAAGGCAAGCTAAATAGTTCAGATTTTTGTCGTTTTCCTCCGAAGTTTTTGCAAAGTTTCTCTTTCCTCAAGCCGGTAAGACTCTTTTGCCCTTCCTTTTGATTTTGTTTTCATGTTTTCATGCATAAATCCATGCATTTAAGGGAGATTTTTGGACTTTGCATATTGGGATTTTCTGATTGATTCAAGCTTTATTTTGTGCAATTGATCATTGGGTTTTTGTGGGGACACATCATAAACATGATTCTTGCTTGTTAATTTGATCAATTTTGAGTTTGATGAAAATTTGAAAATTCTAGGGTTTGTTCTTGATCCGATTTGGGGCTTTTGTTAAATTGGGTAGAATTTGATGAAATTGGCTTGTTGTATTGATGAAATTAAGCATTATAATCTATGTGCTGAGTTTTATAATGCTCAATTCATCAATTTGTTTAAAAATTTCAACAAGTGGTTTTCAATTTTTGGGGTTTTTGATAAGAAATTGCCTGCTCAAGCCAATTTTGTCAATTTCATCTCAATTGAACTTAATTGCTTACTACATTAGTACATGCATCATGGCATTATATCTGTTCATGCATCATATAGATTTTCATTCTACTGTTTTTTTTTGTGCTAACTTGCAGTCTATCCTTGGTTTTGTTTTCTTGTGTTCTTTTAGTTTTCTCTTTGTGTCTCTGTCCTTTCCTTAACATCATGCCTAGGAAAACTAGAGCCCGTAGGACTATTCCCTCTCACTACAAAAAAAAAAAAAAAAAAAAATGTCTATTAGCGACCAGGAATTTATGACGAACCTAAAAAGCCCTCTCAAAAAATCTTATTTGTGAAAGCAAAATAAAGCCCTCGCAAATACTTGATAAAATGTGAAATATTTGTGACCAACAAAAAAAGCTATCGCAATTATATGTTATAGCCGTCACAAATGCTAATATTTTGGAGGGAAATTTTCCCTCCATATTATTTGCAAGGGACAATTAAAAATCTCTCACAAAAAGTGTATTATTTGTGACGGTTAAAAAAATGCCGTCACTAATACTAAATTATTTGCGAGGGCTAGGATCGACCTTCACAAATAATCATTAAAATGTAAAAAAATTTGGAGGGAAATGTTCCCACCAAATTATTTCCGAGGGACAATAAAAATTCCCTGCAAAAAGTTTATTTTTTGTGTGAGTTAAAAATATACCCTCACTAATACTAAATTATTTGCGAAAGCCACAATTGGCCTTCACAAATAATCATGAAATGATTAATTATTCTAAAATTCAAAGAAAAATAAAAAGAAATACATAAACATATAGCACTTTGTATTCTTTAGATGAACCTTTTGTTTAAGGCCTAAAAAAATTCCTTTTATATACATCCTATATATGAAAGGTCTGTTCTTATTTTCTAATAAATTTTATCCATAAAAAAATGATACCAATTTCAACTTCAAAATGGTAGTCTGAAATTAAAAAATAGCAGTCTTTTGTACTCTCTCTCTTTCTTAAAAGTGAATAAAATTTTCTTCCCATCAAGGAAAGCGAGCTTGTCCAATTGAAATATAAGCCAATCACAATATAAACATTATCAAATAAGCCAAGTCTCTTTATTTATTTATTTATTTTTGAGCTAAAAAGGATAGAAATGCTTTATTAGAAACAAAGAAGAATTACATTAAATAGTCCTTTTAACACGGAAGCACGAAGAAATTTTTAGCAATTACAAACCAACAACATGTCTTTCCTTCCCATTTTGTGAAAAATGCTTATTAGATAGATGTCCAACATCAGATTTATCCTACAAATATATTTTGATTTATGTTGTGCCCTGGACAGGAATGAACACAAAATAATAAATTAGTTCCTTCCGTGTCTTATCTTTAATATTCATAATTGTCCCAATCACACTGTCAAATATATTTTTTTCAACATGCATCACATCCATTGTGATGTAATAGAAGTGTGCTACAATATGGCAATTTAAAGAAAATCAATGCCTGTGCTTCAACCATCTTGTAAGAAGCAACACCAAACCTTTTACATTTTTTTTATAAAAAAAGTACAAGTGTGAAGATTGGAACATAGTACAAGTTTGAAGTTGTCCTTAATGAGGAAAAAACTATGATCCCAAATTAAGATGGATTCTTAAAGGGGTACTTGACTGTAAATTCATCATTCTATAATGAACCTTATATCCCTTGTACTAGGATGGCTTGCATGCCATGTATAAAGTAAAACTTAAATAAAAACACAAATAATTTAACTGAGATTGTCACATTCCTCAAAAAATACTTTACAGTAAGACGTTGGAGCCAAGTCATGACAAATAATACATTCTCTCAGTGATAAATAGTCATTTTGATATCTCAAATAAATAATGGTGTCAGCGACAGCAACAAGCACATATAAAGGGAGCAATAGAAGAAAGTCATTTGGTAAAATACTCAAAAAAGGGTAGGAGTTACAAATTCAGATTGTGGGGTGGAGTAAGAAAAGAAGAAAACAGATCAGTAGAGCACCTTCTAGGCTATTATTGCTTGGCTCACTGCCATCCCTCCCAAATTGCAAACATAGAATATAACCACATAGGTTAAGAACTATATTGCAAACCAAAAGTACTCCCCAACTGCAACAAAAGGTAATACCCTGATGACAAAGAAAAGCAAAGGCAAAATCAGTACTAATTACAACTCTCTCTATCAATGTTGATGAGCAACTATGGACTAAAAAATTAACATTTCTAGTACTGAGAAAACTTCCAACATAAAGTCATTAAATTCATGAGTTCACCCACCGCCCCATAGTTATGTAGAGTGGAAGTGCCATCTTATCCAAATGGATAAAAGCTTTAGCCGTTTAAGGAAACAAACAAATTTTATAGTAATTGATAATGTTAATAATGTTATTTTTATTTTGTATCATACATCACACTACATTGATGGAGCATGCAATTGCAAATAGTTTTGACTACAAACTTTGAACGGATCAAGTCATTGAAATAATCTGAGACTTTAATACAATCAAATTGTGTGTGTGTGTGTGTGTGTGTGTGTGTAAGTCACATGGTAATGCGATGGTATCTAACATGCAATTTTAAGGAGAGCTCATAAAAAGAACCTAATAAAGGAACCATCTTTTAGCAAAGAGACAGAAATTCAATTTAAATGAAAAGTTAGAAGCACATACACCAAGACCGCTTTGCTTTGGACAGCTCTTACAGCCAACACAATTCACCCATAGAATGTCACTTCCTATGTCAACTTGCACATAATAGTCTTTTGGAGGGGATCCAAACCCAAGTTTGGCAGAGTATAGCCTACAATAATCAAATAAACCATATAAGCATCCAAAAGACAAAATGATGAATGTCTTTTTTTTCCTACTAGGTGATATTATATGTCTGCATTGTGCTAGTAAAATAGTGTGACAGAACACACAAAAATTATATTTTAAAATTTTAAAAAAGTGTCTAGTATTTTAATATTAGAAACCAAATATTTTCAGTTAGTTAGGCCTTAAGCAACAACACAGATCAACCATGCCAAATGGTCTATTTCTCTCTACACCACCAATATAGCAGCAAACAAAAGATTTCTTTTATAATCATTCTTTCAAATTATTTAGGTAGGAGATAAAGGAAAAAAAAAACTGAGTTATAGATGGTACTAAAAAGAAAAAGAATGTATTGACTATTACATTCAAACAATAAAAGAACCAGTGCATAGACAAAGGACCAAATGCTACCAACTTTCGTTAGTAAAAAAAAAAAATACTAGCTTTACTGTTAACTAACAATAAAAATTTACAATTGATGCTTTAAGAAAATACCAATTCCAGTTGAAAACCAATAATTCTAGAGAACAAAAATTAACCAGAAAACAAATAACTAAGAAGAGAGAGAGATAGAGATTGGATCTCAAAACCAATAGCCTAATCTATCATTATATCATCTTAACTAAAAAGGAAAAAGTACATAAGTACCCCAACAAGATGCCAATTACAACAGGAATTGGCATTAAAGAAAGGAAGAAACAAAGCCCAAATTTGTATATATGCAATTGAATTGTTCACACATTAACCGACCTGTGGGGTTCCAATTCCTGATTCTGCTATTGCTCTGCTGCCGCTGCCCAGCCTCTCTCCACTCACAACCACAGCTGCTCCATAAAAGAAAGAGGCATCTCATAAGGCAGTCAAATAATTAAAATATGTCATTTAGAAAAAGGTTATCCAACATCATTAGGAGATAAAACTGCCCAAACAAGAAAATTTTAAGTTTTTAAACTTCTTATAGAAACAGGAGATACTCTCTTACATCACTCACGGCATACAATTGATTTTATGAACAAAAGCCTTGTTTTGAAAGGTTCGATGTGAACCACAACAAACATCTACAACATTGCCCCCATGCTGTTTTTATTCATCAATAAAATCATTTTAGCTGATAAATTATTGCTTAGGTATAAAAACAAAAGATATGGAGAAATAAATTAGTAGACATGGGGGGACAGTAAAAATTAATAACCAAAATCCATAAGTATGGTTTCTATAACTTTAATGTAACATACACAAAGAAGAAGTTGAGGAGGTTGTAACTAATATAATTAGAAACAAAAAATAAACAGAAAACTTGCATTCAAAGTATTGTAAGACAATGGGAACAAATTATGAAAATATTAGATTAGTATGACTATAAGCCCAAACATTCAAAGAATACTTATTATTCAAGATGTAACATGCATCTAAACGTAAGTACCAGTAAAATGAGAATGATAAGAAAAATAAGCAGTGAAACAAAAAATTCATTGAATACGGTAAAAATCAATTGGAAACAAAATGATAATAAATAAATATATACATATATATATATATATATATATATATCATCAAGAACATAGACTGCAACAGCAAGGAAGTGCTATGGGTTCAATGTGAAGAAGTCACAACTCACAAGAACTTAGATAGGAAACAAAAGGGTCAAAACAAAAAAGAGAGGAAAATGAAAGAGAAGAAAAACAAAGAATGAGGTGTAGAGAATAGATTCATATCTTACAACTAATCTAGAAAACGTTGATGAGAAAATCATACAGCTGCACCCACGATAGATTTTTTTTTTTTTTTTACTGAAAAGAATCTGTACAGCAGCCCCTAATATAGAGTTTTTTTTTTTTAATTATTTATGAAAAGAATTCATACAGATGTCTCCAATTTGTTCTAAATTTATTACTTTATTTAACTAGTATTTTGAATATTATAGAAACATCAAATAATCCTTTCCATAAGTAAAAATATATTGAACTTAGGTAACAAATTCCCGTAAAGAAAAGTAATTTCTAGGCACCAGTTTCAACTATTAAGGCAATCAAAGCAATTAACAGAACAAAACACAGAAAGTTTTCAACATTATCAAGAGAACGCTAGGTGCTCTCACAAGTCCTTCACCACTGTTTAGAGTTTCTCATAAGCTTATAATGTTGATCCATCTCCATATGCCATAACCATTTGTTTAGAAAACTACAACATTGAACCTATCAAACTCATTGTTTGTGTCTTGGGAATATGGAGAACTGAATAGAAATCACACAAATGCAGCAAAAGAAAAGGCTTTCAAAATTAGTCAGCTTCCACAAAAGACCACATAGAACCCATTTCACTAACTAATAATTCAGATAAAACCAAACAAACCCCTTACTTGATTTACAGAACTTAAGCAAAAATAAACTATCTTCCATATAAAACATGAAAATAAAACAAACCCAGATGCCAAAATAACCTAAAAGTTACTCACAACATCACTTAAATTCGAATCAAATTACAACACCACAAAAAAAGGAGGAACTTTATTTTTTCAAAACCAACAAAAACCCAGATGCCAAACTAGCTCAAATTGCTTAAAAACAATAAGAATCAATATCAATCATCATATAAAAACAAAAACAAAAAAAGGATACACAAATTAAACAAAACCAGATAACAAAAACACAAAACGAAGTGAAGCAACAAGCGAGAGAGGTCATAGTCATGTTTGTTTACCGGGAAAGTACTTTCCCACAACACAAAAAATGCTGTTGCCGTGCTTCTCTGAGCCTTGGAGGCGAAAGAATTGGAGGAGATCAAGATCGGAGAAGTCTTCGTCGAGAGAAAGGTACTGGCCAGAGCAATCATTCCAAATCTCTTGCTCTTCTTCTTCTTCTTCTTCTTTGTCTCACTTAGAAAGTTGGGTATTCTTTTTTTTCAATTGTCTTGATCTTTAGGTGCTTTTCTCATTTTTTTTTTTTTTTTTTTTTTTGGGTGTCTTGCTGCGCAGTTGCGTGTTGTCAGTTGGCGTGAGTTGGAAGTGTTAGAGGGAAAAGTGAAAAAATTAGAGGGAAAGGGGAATTGTGTTCCAAGGTAGTTGGAAGTAGGGAGCGAAAAGAAGTGAACAAAATTTTGAGGGAAAGGGGAATTGATGGACATGTGGCGCTAAGGTTTAAATGTTTATAAGAAATTGCGTGTTATAAGAAACTTTTTTTTTTTTTTTGTTAATTTCAATTTTAGAATATATGTAGTGGCATGTGGTTTGAAGTTTATAAGGTTTAAAGTTTAAACAATTAGTATAATTTTTTATAATAAACAAGAATAAATAGGAGTATGTATATGAAATACATAGGTTAATTAATGAAATAAATTAGATATTACTCATAAATTGAATAGCTTTCCAAAATTAGATAATAAAAAAGATTATATGTCATAGATTAAAAGAACAATTAGAAATCTCCACAGTGAGCTATATCAAATACTATAAAATAACAATATAGTTCAGCTATTAAATATTAAAACAAATGATGGGTTTGCTTATATGTGAAAAGGGTTTAATTTGAGGTCGATTTGGTTGTTCAATTGAGCTTAAATTTCATCAACACCAATATTTTACCATGCTATGCAAATCCAACGGTAAGAATTGGAATCTAAATTGGCGCATGAAGGTTACATGTTGTGTACCCATACTTTGATTGGTCCGCTCTCACAATCAAACCATCCAATCACACCCTAATTTCACCAATACCCATTATTTACCGTGCTCTTCCTATCCAATGGTTGGACTTTGAATTTGGCGCCATTTTCAAAACTGTCAAATAGTAGACCCATGCCCTTGCAAGGCTGGCCTAAGGTCCCTATCACAAAAGGCTCAAAATTTGACTCATAAGAAAAAAGGCACTGTCCCCTATTATAAAAGGCTCAAAATTTTATAAAATTATATATGTGTGTATGTGTATATATATATGTATTTATATATGTGTAGGTGTGTGTGTGTGTGTATATAATGGTTGTTTACCTTTTTTATTATTATTAGTGATACTAAGGATAACACAAATTTACTATAGGATTACAAATTGACATGTTACCTATCACACACACACACACACACAAAAAAAAATCATTAAAAAATGAAAAAAAAATTAAACATTCATAATTAGGTTGTTCAAGTTTATCGATCATAATCATTTTCTTATTATATAATTTATATTGTGAACATTTTTTAGTACCATTAATGCATTTTTCCTTTTCATTTCTATCAAGACTTCCAAAATACAAGACCAATAGAAACCTAACCCAATTGAAACCCTAAAATGTTTCAAAAAAATGTTTCAAATGTTTTGGGGATTTTTTAAGGGTATATTGGTAATTGTGTGGGTTTTGGTGGTATTTTGGACATTTCAGAGGTTTGGGGGGGGGGGTATTTTGCTAATTTTAGAGATTTTGGAGTTATTTTGATCATTTTAGTGGTTTTTAGCATATTCAATGATTTTAGAGATATTGGGGGTATTTTAGTCATTTTTGAGGTTTCATGAGTATTTTGCTCATTTTAGAGATTTTGAGGATATTTTGGTCATTTTAGTTGTTTTTGAGCATATTTGATAATTTTAGAAATATCAGATTAAAGGGGTGGGTTACTAATTAAATGGGTTGAGTTGGTAATAGATAATTAATTTATATATAAACGAGTCATAAATGGGTAATTACACACCCAACCAATTTATGACCCAACCTACCCATTTGCCACCCCTACCTATGGGGTATTTGGTTCATTTTCAGTTGTCGGGGGTATTTTGGTCTTTTTATAAGTTTCATTCTAAATTTCAGTTATTTTTCTTGCTTCGAAGGTATTTCAGTCATTTTTTGGGTGGTAGGGGTGTCTTGGCCATTTTTTGAGTTTGTGGGGTAGGTTGGCCTTCTTTTAGTCTCAGGGGTATTTTAGTCGTTTTCACTGAATAATACATTATATTTCCTCCAATTTTCATGTTTTCTTAGGATTCAAGGGTAATGTGGTCCTTTTTTAAGCTTCAAAGGTGTAAGGCCTCGATTTTTGCGATTAAGCCCAAAAAGTAGATGGACTCAAGCCCAAAAAGCGCAAAATAATGAATTTGTAGGGAGTGGGTTGGAAAACTGGGCTTTAACAAGTTGGACAACTTGTATAATGATTTAGAAGACAAAAAAAGGAAAATAAATTGATCTAAACTAAAGAAAATCGTCCTCGGCAGGGTCCGATGAGATCAATCCTTATATATATTTCTTTCAAGTGTGATTACAAAGTCAGTTCTAAGTGGCTACAATGTTTCTCCTTTTTTTTCTCGCTCCTCTTTTTCATTAAGAGTCTCTTACATTATATATCCCATTTTGAATGATCTTGGCTTTCCACTTGTTGAACATCCAAGCCACTACTTAAGAGCTTGTCCCATTGGTCACTCTTATAGGCACTCTGTGACTCG
Organism: Quercus variabilis; assembly: GCA_030445155.1. Taxonomy (NCBI): domain Eukaryota; kingdom Viridiplantae; phylum Streptophyta; class Magnoliopsida; order Fagales; family Fagaceae; genus Quercus; species Quercus variabilis. The sequence goes on from CP129449.1 coordinate 9,426,751, forward strand.
GGGCAACCAAGGCAGCATTGTTCAGGGGTTTTCTCTACATAAATCCGGCCAAAAAATTAGCTGCAGAGTATTTAATGCAGTAGCAGCAGTTTTTCCTTAGATATTTCCTAACTCTCGTTCTTCCCTTACACTCATAGCGCATGTCTTTACCAATAGAACCTCCTAGTACATCACCCTCGATTACAGGAGGCATATTTTGATCTCCGTTGCATTTAGCCGAGGGGATATTCCTCCTCGAACATCCTTTCCCAGCCATTACGGTCATATTACATCTCTCTTGCTATTGATTCATTTTTGAATCTCAAACCACTGTAACTCCTTGGAAAAGGCCCAATGCCCAATATATATTCAGGCCTGCGTCCCCACAAAAGGAATTTCAGCTATTTTTCTTATTTTGGGGGTGTTTTAGTCATTTTTTGGGTGGTAGGGGTGTTTCGGTCATTTTCTGCGATTATGTAGGTAAGTTGGCATTCTTTTAGTTTTAGGGGTATTTTAGTCATTCCAAAGTAATATTAAATTATATTTTAATTTTTTAGTCCTCCAATCTCATCTTACATTTTTTTCTAGTTATTACATCATATTTTAGTAATTTGTAGCAAGGAATTATATTTTATTAATTTGAAGTATTAAATTAAAATATATTAAATTAGTTTGAAGTATTAAATTCAATTAAATTTTGTTAAATTGAATTAAAATATATTTCTATTAACTAATATATTTCATTTTATTAATTTGTTGTGTTAAATTATATTTTATTAATTTGAAGTATTATATTAAATCTTACTAATTATTAAATTATACTCAAATAATTTGTAGTATTAAAATGTATTTACATAATTGGAAGTATTAATTATATTGTTATTAATTAGTAAATTATATTTTATTGACATGTAGTATTAAATTGCATTTTAGTAATTTGAAGTATTAAATTATATTTTATTAATTTCAAGTATTAAATATTATTTTATTAAAAAAATCCTTACGGAGCTATTAAGGCGGGATTAATTTTCACCACAACAAGGTATATTTCCGTCATAATAAACCTTAGCCCACTCTTTCTTTATTACAGCAGCTTTAAAATTCTGAATATTGTCACAATAGGTCAAAATGTTGTCACAATAAAAATTATGAATTCCCTCTAAAACTCTACAATTCCCACCAAAACACTAGGTAAAAATTTGGGATTTCTTTACTCACTCACAGATCAAACCATCGGACTGCCGAGCCTCACCCAAACACTCTCTACCCCATTCTCCCTCACTCTCGTCTCCGTACCCTTGCCGCTCGGACTACCAAGCCACAACTGTCCTCCTAGCCGCGGGTCCAACAGTCCTCCGAAAACCTCATTCTCCCTCACTCCCTTCCTCACTCTCCCTCACAGTCTGTCGGCCTTGCCTTTTGCCGCCGACACCACCACTTCCAACAACACAGCCACCGCGGCCATCCTCGAACTCCTTTCTTCCCTCAGCTGCCTAACAGACCCCTGACGATATAGCTTCCACTCTTTATTTATTTAGCACTTTTTGTTTTTGTTTTTTCATACAATATTTGTCTTGGGTTTTTGGTTTTTCAATGATGAGGTTATTCGACAATGAATTGGGCCACAATAGATTTTATTGGTAAGCTCATATAAATATTCAAATCCTGCAATATGTGTTTAGTTGATTGCTGTTGTATCTATGATGTTACTAAATTGGACCCAATTTGAATTTTTGGGTTTCTTTGACTATAGATTAAAATTTGCATGGTTCTACATATTTGTTTTTATTGCATTCCACATGTTCGATGAAATCCCTCTTAGACTTGATATGTGATGTTTGGGTTTTATTTTTCCCACCCCATACCTGATTGTCCACATTGCATCTGTTTGTGCTTGGAGCTAAACTGGCTCTTCAAGGCTATCTTCTTATGTTTTTGTTGAGTCTAGAGTTTAGCTATGCGTGTCACTCTGTTTGGAGTCTGGAATAAACCTGAGTCTTTTGGAATTCTGTTAAACTTGTGCTGCATTGCTGCTTGTCTCAGCTGGTTGTTTTGTTTTGTTCATGAGGTTCTCTTTTGTGTCAATTAAAAGAGATTAAAAGAGAATTCGTAGTGGAACAATATAAGCAATATAAGCATTAGTTGTGCAATAAAAGACAATATCCAAAATTTGGTTGTTTGTTTCACTTATTTTTCTGTGCCTCACAATATTGTTAAAGAGTCATGTTGGGCTTACTTGTGGATTTGTATGGCATGAGCGGCTGGTAATTAAAGCTAAAAACTTGAGTGACATTGCTGAGATTTGGATGCTGAACAATAAGGGTCCATTGTGTGTAGTTAAGTCCGTACTTGAGGTTGGGGATGCTCATCTTCACATGCCAAAACGAAACATAGTTTAGCTTCAAATGCCAATGCACCCTTATTAGGCACATGTGCTGTGTGCACTGTAGTAATGGCCCATTGGTTGTTATGTTTGCTCCCACAATGTTTTGTTTTTATCGTTAATGCTCTTTCTAAACAATATTAAATAAAACCTGGCATTTTTGCTTTTAAAATTTAATTATCGATTTGGTTGAGTTTGTGAAGCTTTTGTCTGTATATTTTAAGGTCTTTGTGGTTGTTTCTTTATATTTATGGGAGTAGAAATTGTATCCTGTGTATTTGATTGTTAGACTCTTGATTGGAATTATTTAGTTGGCCATATTAAAAATGGACTCTTTCATTCTGCATTTTGCCCTTTGGTAATTTTGTTACTACACTTTGAAGGTTCTTCCTACTAGAGCATTCTTAAATATCATAGACAGGACGTAAGAACGAATAAGTTTAGAAGAGACCAAAACTTTTTGAGAAGCATATGTTTATCTCTATGCAAGAGTGTCTCCCCATGTGCATTGCTGAAAGCTTTCCTTATTTTCATATACATTCAATCTATTATGAACACCCAACAAGTGTGTGCAGTCGTGTTTCAGTGCATTTGTCTCTGCACATACTTTAGAGCTTAGTATAATGCTGCCTCTTGAAGATTAACATTTTTTCTTCTCCTTCTTCTTCGTCGTCGACAGTGGTGGAAGGAGACTTCTCCTCCTCCGTGAGTTTATTGGAGCGTTGCTTGGTAGTGCCTTCGGCTGTTTCTTCTTCTTCTATGCTGAGTCCGGTTATGAAAGGGTAGTACAGTGGGTTTGGTGCGGTTGCCTTGGAGAAAGGCAAGCTCGATATGTCCCAGAAGCAATCCTAGTCTAGCCCCGAGGTACTTATTTCTCTCTTTCTTTCTAACATCTATTAGTGTTTGGTTGCTCAGAGTTTTTCAGAATTATTTGAGACATTACACATTTAGTCTATGTTTCACAATTATTTGGAGATGAAAAAGAAAAATTTTATGTTAGAGTTAACACTAGGACCTTTTTTGCACAAACTTAAAATTATTAAGAACTAAAATGAATCATCATGTCCAAGCTAGGATAGGCTAAGATTTGAGGACTAAATCTTTATTTCAAGAATAGAATTCTTGAGATTCATTGCTCTAACTTTCTCACCAAAATAAATAATTTAAGATTCTGCTTAAGTTTCCTGTTTGAATTTCTATTAGGCTTTACTTACCTATAAAAATAAATAAAGAAACCAGTATTGGACAGCCATCAACTTTTGCTTTTGTGGGTTTATTAATTGTGCCAAATCAAATTTGTTTACCATTTCTTCAATGGAAGAATGGAATTTGGTGCTGACATTCTTAATGTGGATAGTATGGAAGTAACAGAATAGTTGTATGTTCAAGGATGTTGGGGGGTCTCTCAATCAGATTAAATCCCTGTTGATTCGTACCTTGTTTGTTTGCTCTCGAGCATGGGGTTTTACACATTTTACCTCTATTTTTTAGTTCCAAAACGCTTTTAGATCTTCTGTATGACCTTCTTGTAATTTTTTTAAGATACTTTGTGTTCAACATTGCAAACATAAAGAATTTTTTGTCTTCAATAAAACTTTTATTACTTATCCAAAAAAAAAATTCTTGTCCAATTTTCCTAGCAAAAAGTTTTGTTTTCTGGGTGCAAAACAGTTAACATTTATAAGATCCAAACAAAACTTTGTGATTTTTTCCATATATGTTTACATTGATTGCTTCTTGTTTTGTTTCTACTAGTAAAACCACAGCTTTGAACCTTTGTCTTCATGCACTGTTAAGGGTCTCTCCCTAATGTTCATGAGGTGCCTTGGTGTTTTTTTTCCCCCCTCTTGCAAGACCATCATAGAAGCATCCTTTTTTCATGGTTTGGCCTATCCTATCTTTTAGTTTTAGGACAAAATTACTGCTGACAGTAATTAATAGTGTTGGCCAAAGTTTGCATTGGGTGAACCTGTTGTAACCAGTGGCTAGGTTTGGACTTGAAGTTTCACTTTTGTTAACTTCAAGGGCCAAGATATATTTTTCCTGACTTTAAGCTTTGGATTGTGTAGAGGGCCTTGTTGGCTATTGAACATAAATCCAGAATTGTTATATTATTTTAATTTATATTTAATTTTGATTGTGGTTTAAGTAATCAAATTAAGTTATTATTGTTGTTAAATTAAAAAAAAAAAAAAAGAGTTATTACTGTTGTTTATGATATATTATTATATGATTAGATTTGATATAGTAATATTTGTACTTATTTATTGAAGCATTGATACAAATACAAATTCACTTTAATTGTTTCATTTTAACTCATTTTAACTCATGTTTAATGATTTTTTATTTATTTTTTAGGATGGTATTAGCAGAGATGAAGAGGACAACTATGACACTATCTATTTTTTTGAGTTTCGACAGTTGTGTATGAGTTTTGTATTTAATTTTGTCTATCATATGTGTTTTGTGGTTTATGTTTTTATAATTGTTATATTATTTTAATTTATATTTAATTTTGATAGTGGTTTAAGTAATCAAATTAAGTTATTGTTATTGTTAAATTAAAAAAAAAAAGGTTACCTTGAGCGGTCTAGGGATACTAGAATTCACTTCAATTGTTTCATTTTAACTCATGTTTAATGTTTTTTTATTTATATTTTAGGATGGTATTAACAGAGATGAAGAGGACAACTCAGACAATAACATAGAGGTAGAAAACAACTTGGAGAGTGACTCAGAGGAAGACTAATGTAGATCTTGTCATAGAATAGTTGTTTAAGTTTAAAACAAAGTTGAATTTCAGGATTTCTTTGTATATTTATATTTTAAAGTTTGAACTTATATGAATTTTTATCTTTCGATGGATCAATTTTTAGTAATTATTGTACTATTGTATCAATTTTTAGTAATTTTTGTACTATTGTAACATGATGGTTAAACAAAAATGATATAAAATAAATTAAAAATAAATAATAAAATATTTCAAAAATTATATAAAATATTACCATTGATGACATAAAAATTTGGTCATAAATAACTTTATAGTGATGACAAAGTCCCTCGCAATTAATAGAATAGCAACACTCCTAACCTTTCGCTAAAAATAAGTTGCGAGGGGTTAAAAGCCCTCACAAATAAATTTTAATGATGTTATTATTGCGAGGGTATAAATTTCCTCACAAATAGTTATTAACGACGACGGTTTCTCCTCGCTAAAAATAAGTTGCGAGGGAATAAAAACCCTCACAAATAAATTTGAGCGATGCCATTATTACGAGGGTATAAATGTCCTTACAAATATTTATTAACGACGATTGTTTCCCCTCGCTAAAAATAAGTTGTGAGGGGTTAAAAGCCATCACAAATAAATTTTAGCGATGCCATTATTGCAAAGGTATAAATGTCCTCACAAATATTTATTAACAACCGCTGCTTCACCTCGCTAAAAATAAGTTGCGAGGGGTTAAAAGCCATCACAAATAAATTTTAACGATGCCATTATTTGTCACTAAAAAGTATCTCGTCAATTTGGAATTCGCAAATAACTAATTGTGAGGGTATAAAGGTCCTCACAAATAGTTGTTAACGACTACTGTTGCCCCTCGCTAAAAATAAGTCGTCGACTTTTCTCGTCATTTAGTAATATATTTGTAAGGGCGAATTTGTTTAGTAGCGACGGTAAGTTGCCCTAGTAAATTATTTATTTGCGAAGGTATGGTCGTAAAATCTCTTTTAGTGACAAGTGCAAATACAACGGCCTTCGAGGGCCAAATGCCCTCGCTAATAACCTTTTGCGACGATATTTGAATTTTTGCGAGCGAATATGGCCCTCGCTAGTAGACTCTTTTCTTGTAGTCTTCTTCTCCATCCCCTCCTTCCTTTGATCATGAGAGGTTTTTGAGTGAGAAAAACCAAGAGCCTTTTGAGAAACTTAAGAGAAAGATTTGGACTGAGCGTTCTATTCTGTTAGATGAACTTGATCCTGTCATTAAGGCAAACTTTGAGCGTCGGGGCTGGTTACCCTTGTTGAACATTTCTGATCCTCCTCCACCTTCTGCCTTGATTAGAGAGTTCTTTTCTAACATCTCTATCCGTATCTATGATTCCAACACTTTAGTAAAGAGTTGGATACAAGGCGTAGAGTACGCCATTACTCCTCAAGTAGTGGCTGATGCTCTGGGGGTATCGTTGGTTAGGAATCCTGTCTATCCTTATGATGAGTCTCCCGAGCTAAGCGACGTTTTGTCTTACATCACTGGGACTTCTGTCCAATGGGGTAATGATCCTAGGATCACTTCTGCTGAGCTCTCCGGGTTGCACTATCTGTTCTTTAGGATAGCGTGTCATTCCATCTGACCCATTTCTCATGTTCACACCATTCCTCTTGAGAGGTGTGTATTTTTGTACGCTCTGGTTACTGATGCTTCTATTAGTTTTTCCCATCTCTTTCTTCATTCTTTGAACGATGTTTATAGGAGTTCATCTACTTCTTATACTCTTGTCCATCCTATTTTTATTCATAGGATTTTGCTCTATCTTGACTTTAGTGACTTCCCTTCCTCTGAGCCCGTTCATGTGATAGCTCCCACAGGTGCATCTTTTCTTAGACAAAAGGCCGCTCATCTTCGAGCTGGTTCTAAACACCCTAGGTTTGAGTCGTCTAATAGCGCACCTCCTCCTTCTTCTACAGGTCTTACTGGTGAAGATGTTCCTGATCCAGTTGGTGATGATGCTGCTGCTGCTGATGTTCCTCCACCTCCTTCAACCGACTTTGATGTTCGTCGTACTCTAAAGACTGTCGTGACCGTTCAGGCGGCTCATAGTCAAATTTTGGTGGACTTACTAGATGAGATTCGTGCTCTCCGAGCCGACTTAGTGCGACTTCATTCACCCTCACCACCTCCTTTTGATGACGGCCTATGATTGCCCTTTGGCATTTCGTCACAAAAAGGGGGAGTGGAGTTTTGTCTTGTAGAGGAGTTTTGTTGTTAGGGGGAGATTTTTTTTGTTACTTTTTAAGAGGAGCTTGCGGAGTTTTTAGATTGTATCTAAGTGCTTCACTTTGTATATCATTTTTTTTGGGATATTCATGTTAAGGGGAGTAACTTTGATTGATATACATGTTGTTTTTCATTGATTCTTGTTGCTTTGTGATTCACTGCTTATTGATTTATATTTATGAGTTGTTCATTCATATATGTCTTTATTTTGTGTTGTGTGAATCTTACAAGAATATTATACCTGTTGTTTTACTCTTTTCTGTCGTACATGTGTTTATGTGTTTGTTGAGTATTTCAGGAATATACAGGTTGATTCAACTAAGCTGTTGTCTACACTTGCAACCAATGGATAGTAGTTAGGGTTGAATTTGAAGTTTATGAGCATTTCTTTGTAAAGGGTTTTTTACTTGTAAAACTTTGAACTTTTAATTAGGGTTTTGTCACGGATTGCCAAATGGGGAGTTTGTTAGGTTTTAAAGGTTTAGGAATTTATGTATTTAGAACTCTAATACGTAATATTGGCAAACCATGATCAAAACAATATGTTTAGTCTTGTTATAGTGTGCTCAAAGTTGTTAATTATTGTAAAGTTGGAATCGAGAGACTGCAGATGCATTGGGGCATTTCAGTCTGACTCGATCGATCAAAGAATAGATTCGATCAATTGAAAATCAACCAGATTGCGTTTTCTGAAGAATTTCCAACTCAGCCCTAACTCATTAAACGTTTAGGGTTTTATCTTTTTACCCTAGGTATATAAGGTAAAACCCTAGCCACGTTTTTATAGTTGCTCCAGTTGAATTGTTGCTCATTCATTGCTGTTTTGTGTAAATCTCTTGTGAGATCTAGAAAAGCTTTCCTTTACACAAAGCTTAGGGTTTTCAAGTTAGAGATAGTATCAACATCTTGATGATCAACTTGGTTGCTACCATTGAAGCTTAAAGATAAACAAGCGGGGGTGCTTGTGCTTGATTGAAAAGTCCAAGAAAGAAGGAGTCCGTGGATTCGGAGCTTGCACGTGGTCGTGTCAGTAAGTTCTACTAGTGGGTAGCATTAGGAAGTCAAGCAGGGAGCTTGTAGTCCTTCTGTATGAACTTCGATTATTTCGCATAGTGGATTCAGGTTTACCTTAAGGATAGCTAGGTCAAATCCTCCCCAGGTTTTTACCGTGTGGTTTCCTGAGTGATCATATCATTGTGTCTTTTATTATTCCGCTGCTTTATTATTTTGATATGATTATTTGATTGCTTTAACCTAGAATTGCATAATTTGACTAAGTAACAACTTGGCTAATTAATCTAGGCTAACCAATCTGGTTGTTTTAAGAGGTCTAAAACCGTTCAAATTTGGTACTTTGTTAAACCCCAGTTATGTCCTGCTGTTAATTGAGTAAAAACTACGTCATTTTGGGTTTTTTATTTTAATAAATTTTGAAATTAAAAGAAAATTTAAAAAAAAAAACTGATATTGAAAAAAAGAAAAAAGAAAAATAAAAAAAAGAAAAAGAAAAAGAAGAAAACATTTACTCGGTCAAAACTAAGAATCATTCCATACCCAAATCCCTTAAATAAATTGGGGAAATGATTACATTGGGACTCACTTTTTTCATTTCTCTCATTCCCAAACAAAACTCTTTCTTCTTCTTTACTATTTCAAAACACTTAATAATTATCTAATAATAGGTTTAATCGATCTGAACACCACCGAGGTGGATGAAACACCATCGTCGAGCTCGTTTTCAACATCTTCATTGTCTTTCTTTGTAGCCAGATTGAATGCCAGTGGTGGGTCGGGTTCGAATTTGGTGGTGGGTGCATCAGCATCAGCTTCGACTTCATGTTCGGTGTGTTTGGAGCTATGGCCCACTGATATCTTTGCTAAAGAAAGGTAGTGAATTTGAGAAAATGGATAGGAATTTGAGAAAAACACAAAAATTGAATCGGCGACGACGAAATGGAAAAATAATTGAGGTGAATATTACGGCGACAATAAAAACCCTAGTGCTTTTTTAGGGACGAACGCAATCGAATGCACAAAAAAAAGTTTGTGTTTTGCTTTCAATATCAAATTCTTGCAAAAAAAGCAAAAAACTTTTGTGGGTTTCTTTTTTTTTTTTTTTTTGATAAATTTTTTTTGGGTTTGGGAGGAATTGAAATTGGAGAGAGATGGAGAGATTTTAGGGTTTTGTTTCTCTGGTCAGAATTCGATCCAAGTGCTATCGATCGTGCTGTCAAGGAGAGACAGACACAGAGAGAGAGAGAGAGAGAGAGAGAGAGAGAGAGAGAGAGAGAGAAATATAATAAAAGAAATTTTTTAATATCTGTTTTTTTTTTTAATTTTCTTTTAATTCTGAAATTTATTATAAAAATAAAAAATAAAAAATAAAAATAAAAAAAGCCAAAACAACTTCGTTTTGGCTCAATTAATGGCAGGACATAATTGGAGTTTAATAGAGTACCAAATTGATGAAAATTGAAAGTTAGAAGACTGAAATGACAAAACTGAAAATTAGAAAACTGAAATGAAAAAGACTGAAAGTTAGAAGGTCAGTTTTGCATTTTGGCCAAAAATCAATACGTGGTTCCGCATGAAAGCCCTCCAAGTCCAGCACACCTTTGCATTAATGATCTACAACCTTCTACAGACTTTCGAACTTCTATTTGAACCATTCTCTTCTTCCTTCTTTATTGTTTCGTCATGGGTGCCTCTTCTGCAACTTGTTTACTTTTCTTACTATGGTTCTTTGCCGCAACCTTTTTTTTAAACTTCTTTGAAGTAGAGTAAAATGTCTCTTGCATTGAGAAAGACAAAAAAGCACTTCTAAAATTTAAACGCAGCCTCATATTCTCATCCGGGTTTATAAAACTTGAGATCTATGTATATTTTAATTGAATTTCGAGTCTATAAGACTCAAGATTCACGTGGCATAATTGAATTTCTCGAAGAAAATTTTTTTTTGAGTAGACTCAGTTTTGTTTTGTAGAACTTAAGTCTATAAGACTCGAGATCTATGTGGCATAATAGTTCCAACTCAGCAATTGAGATTTGTGTCTTTAAGCCTCGAGTTTTATATGAAACTCAAATTTATAAAACTCAAAATGCTAGTTTGCAAAAATTTTTGAAATGCATGTTAACTTATTATATTGTATCCCCTCACTATGCTAGCTTGCAAATTTCTCAGACTGCTTTGGATGGAACAAAGTTCACTGCAACAAAAAAATTGATCGACTCACCAAGTTATCAATAACATCTGGCGGTGAGATAAGTCCTTCATTGCTGGAATTAGAGTTTTTGAATTACTTGGACTTGAGTAACAATGACTTTAACTGTACTCCAATTCCAAGTTTCCTTGGTTCATCGAGCAATCTGACACATCTTGACCTCCGTTCTAGTAACTTTTGTGGACTCATTCCTACTCAGCTTGGGAACCTTTCAAGCCTTCACTATCTAGATCTTGGAGATAATTTTTCCCTTCATGCAGAAAACCTTCATTGGGTGTCTAGTCTCTCTTCCATACGATACCTTGGCCTGAGCTCAACCGACCTTGACAGAGTAGTTGATTGGCTTAAAATAATGAGTAAGTTCCCATCTCTTTTGGAGTTATACTTGCAATATTGTCAACTTGATAGTCTAAATCCATTTCTTGGATTTGTCAATTTTACATCTCTTCAAGTTCTTGATCTTTCTATAAATCATTTCAATCATGAGATACCTAATTGGTTCTCTAATCTCACTGTAAACCTCTTAGACCTTTGCCTAAGTGAAAATTCTTTGAAAGGTGAGATACCACCTAGCATTTTTAGTTTGTGAAAGTTACGAACTCTACAATTGGATTCCAATAAGCTAACTGGAAAAATTCTGGAGTCATTAGGACAGCTTAAACATCTAACACATCTCAATTTTGGGACATTCTAGCATTTTACCCCTTTTTTTGTTTTTAATTGGCAATATGCCCCTGTTTTGATACTCAATAACCCTAAAATCGAGTTACTTAAAGCACTCACTTGGTTTAAAATCGAGTTATGCCCGATCAAAAAAAAAAATTGCATGAAACTCGACTTAATGGAAATCGAGTTCCAAAATGCCACTATAAGGCTTAGAAACGTCACTATAGGGCTTAAAAACGCCGCTATAGGGCCACTGAACCTGGTATTCACACTTATAAAAAAAAATTTGCAGAAAAACGCCACTATAGGAAATAAAAAACGCCACTATAGGACCGTTGAACCTGGTATTCACACTTATAAAAAACAAAAATACCAATATATCATGTTCTAATGATAATGTTCTCAAGCTAATTGCTTAATATATATCAACATTTAAAATTAAAAAAAAAAAAAAAAAAAAAAAAAAAAAAACTTAATCTTATTTACATTTTTTTTCTTGGCACTAGTAAAGCTGATTTAGTTAATTTATTCAAGTTTTAGATTGATTTATATTAGATTGCATGCACATAATTAAACGTACAGTAAAGCATTAATTTCACTCACATTTAGGGAGCCAAGTCTTGAGCTAATATTGAGTATCCGGATTTTTGAATGTGAGAGACGAAACATGGGCAATAGAGCCTCAGTCAATAACTTGGCTCCATAGAAATTGGTTTTGATCACTATCTCTGCATGCTCCACTGAATTCTCATTGATTTCATTGAATGACACAGCGGCATTGTTCACCTGAAGAGAAATTGAAGAGCTTTAATTTTGTCATTGAAGAGAAATTGAAGAAATGTCAGGAAAGAGTTGAACTATTAGCAATTATATAGATACTTGTCTATTATAATAACCAATTTATTATATTTACTATAAAAAATACAGGTTATAGCCGCGTTTTAACCCACCAAAAGCGTGAATACTAGGTTCAATGGCCCTATAGCGGTGTTTTTTAATCCCTATAGTGGCGTTTTTCTGAAAAAATATTTTGCAAGTGTGAATACCAGGTTCAGTGGCTCTATAGCGGCGTTTTTTAATCCCTATAGTGGCGTTTTTAAGCCCTATAGTGGCGTTTTGGAACTCGATTTCCATTAAGTCGAGTTTCATGCAATTTTTTTTTTTTTTTAAGTTTGGTCGGGCATAACTCGATTTTAGGGTCATCGAGTATCGAAACAGGGACACGAACCTATATAGTTTCAAAACAGGGGCATATTGCCAATTAAAAAAAAAAAAGGGGGGTAAAATGCCAGAATGTCCCTCAATCTTGACAATAATTCTTTAAGTGGTCCTATTCCTTCATCCATAGGGAATTTGTCTTATTTGAAAGAATTACAGCTCTCTGAGAATCGGTTCAATGGAACCATTCCAACGACTATTGGGCTTCTCTCAAATTTATAGATTTTATATGTCGAAAATAATTTCTTAACTAGCACAGTAAATGAAGAGCATTTCACTAAACTCTCAAAATTACAGTATCTAGGTATCTCTCATACACATTTGTTCTTCAATTTGAAATCAAATTGGGTCCCTCCTTTTTAACTTACATCTATCACAATGAGCTCTTGCAAGATAGGTCCCAACTTTCCAACGTGGCTACAAACACAAAGATCCATTATATATTTACACTTGTCAAAGTCTGAAATTGCAGACAAGGCTCCAGGTTGGTTTTAGCCATACAGAGGAGGCATGAAGTAAAGAAGTGATACTAAAAGCATTCAGTAGTTAGAGATTTTTACCTCTAGTCATAATCCAATAAGAAAGAACTGCTGACAGCATTGTTTGAGTCCTGGTCGTCATAAATCTCATACTTAATTAACATGCACATAGTCAAAACTTTTGAGTGAAAGTTTATAAAAATGAATCTGCAACAGGTTGATCAATTATTTAAGGATAGATAATTAGAATCCGTATGTCAAATAACAGAACAGGTTCGAATTCTAGAACGAATTGAGTGATAAACCCTAAAAGGGGATATATAAAAAGTAAAAACTGCAATCAGCCCCGCAGAAATTAATTCAGAACGTAACCACTGAAAAGAGACATACTGGGTCTAATTATTTTTCTTGAGAAAAGCTGATGAGCTAGGCAAATTGATTTAAAGTCTTCAAAAAAACGAAAGGGTGGAACTGGTATTCCAAAGACTATCTTTTATAAGCATTTAGTTAGCAAACAACCCATGAGGTAAACGATGACTAACAAGTCCTAACCGCCTAAGGGTCTATTTGGTTGAAGGGGTGGAAAAGTAGAAAGATGAAAAATTGTGGAAGGATGGAAAAGTAAGAGGATAGAAAATATTTAGTTTTCTCTCTTGTGTGTTTGGTTGGAAGGGTAGAAAAGTAAGAGGGTGGTGTGGACGACTAAATTTCTCTGTTCGAAATAAAGTCAAACAAGTAAAAATAGTTGCACAAATGCGAATTTGTATTGATGATTGTGGTATAATTCTCTGTGATTACAAAAGAGTTATCCTCTGATTCGATCTCCTTGCAAGACTTATTGATTTGGATTTGTGGTAATGTGATTGTGACTTGAACACAAAATATCCTTCAATTTAGTTGAAGGATGGATCGAAGATTACTAAAACGGAATTACAATGAATCTCTGGCTATGAGCTGCTTAGAAATCCTTTGTTCTTCACGTTCTTCGTGTTCTTCGTGTTCTTGGATTTATGGTGGAAGTTCTTTGGGGCTTTAGAGGCTTGAATCGGTAGAGCTTCACTGATTTATGATTTGTTGGTGTTTTCGGACACTTCAGGCTTAATTCCCGCAAACTTTTGAATCTAGGCGGATGATTTGGATGATTTTCCTTCGAATGTTCTTCATATTCGAAGTTGAAGTTCTTGAAGTTCTTGGAGGCTTTAGAGCTTGGTTCCGGCAGAGCTTCTGGACTTCTGAGTGCTTCAAATGGTTTTTGGTGTCTTGAATGTCTTAGGAAGGCTTCTATTTATAGGAGTTTTGGGGTAGGTAAGCGACACATGGCGGAGTCTAATTGGTGACACATGGCAGAGCTTGATTGGTCCGCTTATGTCATCGCTTGCACATGCTGAAATGATTGTGTCATCGCTTACACGTGCGAGGTTGCTTAGGTCATTGCTTACACATGCGAGGCTGCTTATGTCATTGCTTGCATGAGCTGATGTTTGATTGGTTCTTGCATGACACTTGGCAAATTTCTATCGGTTTCTGAATAGTGATAGCAAAACCTAGCAGCAATATGTGGCGCTTTGTAATTGGCTGCATTTTGTGGACTTGGTAGTGTGACGTGTCAGCTTGTGATAGGTCAGAAATTTTCCTTCTCTACAAATGCCCCATCGAGACTCATTCACACACACAGTTTCAGAATGTGGTGTGAGAATGAGTTTCAAAAACAGACTTTCACTCTTAGCTCTTCAAATGAAGTAATTGAAGGTGGCGGAGCTTTCAGCAGGATGAGATAATTTCGGAGGAGTAGACCCACCCATATGAAAGGTTTTGATGAGGCTGGAAAGAGGTTTGCAAGTATTTGAATGTACTTACATGATCGAGCTTTCTCAGCAGAGGTTAAGTTGAAGTAACTTCAGAAGAGTGTTTTTGGATTGTTGGCGGTGATCACATGGTGTAGAAGATGGGGAAGACGTGAGGATGGTGGATGGGTACTGCGCGCAAAGCCATGGGGCTAGCCTCGTGTTTTTAAGAACCGCTGGTGAAGTTATATCAGAAGAGTATACTTCCGATTACGGCGAGGCCATGTGGGAAAGTGGTTGAGTGCGCTTGCATCATTGTTTTACCCCGGTTGAGGTAATTTCAGAAGCTTATGGATTCTGGAAATGACGGTGTTGGTGGTGAAGAAGAAAGGGATGAAGCAAAGCGAATGGATGAAACATACGTCACCATGGTTCTGATCCTGTATGTCAGGAACCTTCTGATAAAGGTGTTTCTGGGAGATACACCTTCGAATATGGTACTGATTGTATGTTGCTTGTGGTCTGACAATGAGTCATTGAATGTGCGTGTGTAATGGGACCGCACTAACAGACGTTAAGTTGAAGTAATTTCAGAAAAGTTCATTCTGAAATACTTCAAGTTGAATTTAAGTTGGAGTAATTCCAGAAAGCGTGTTTTGAGGTACCAGCAACGATGACCTCTGGATTGCACGCCGATGGGAACATGGAATATGGCTTTGGCAACCCTTTACCAGCCCCAAAGGCTGAACTCTGATGAGCTGGTGCCCCGGAGGTCGTTTCAAGTGTTGGATGAAAGACAATTTGTAGGATACCCCAACACTTTTTACCACCTTCACCTCTTGACACTTGTTGGGAAAGCACAACAAAGTGGAAGATGGAGCTAACTTGTGATTCTGGTCTTAAAAACCAGCCGAGTTGCTGTTTGTTTCGAACCGCTGCTTTTGCTAGAAGACCAAGCAATTGGAGAGAGACTACAAAAGCCCTGAGGTTAGGAACAGGTGCCTCGGCTGGACTTGGATTTCCTGGCCAACCAAATCTGAAGAAGCATGGAACCACAATGCAGGCCTTGTTATGAATAATTTTATGGACGACTGTGGTCGTTAGGTGGAGAAACAAAATTTGTTTGGATCTCAAAACTACAATGATGCTGTGAAGAGGGTTTCTGCCGAACCATGGGAGGGTTGATTTCACACTGATTATGAAGTGATATTGGTTGTTAAGTGTTGAGAATGATGAAGCCATAGTGAGAAATGGTCGTGAGAAGGAGGATTTGAGAATTTGAAAGAGGAAAATCTTTGTTTATGACTCAGTGTTTTTCTGGATGAGTTATTAATGAATCTGGCCCTCCTATTTATAGCGAAGAGACGAAGAATGGTGGATGGATTGTTGAGAATGGCGGATGTGAATTTTTGGTGAGACTGGTCCATCTTGAAAATTTTGACTTTTTGGTCAAAGTCAAAGGTTTAACTTGGTCGAAGTTTTTTTTTTTTTTTTGGCGGTTCGAACCAGGTCGGATTTTCGGATCGGACCGATCCGGTCTAGTCAAACGGGTCAGTCAGTGGAGTATGACGTCAGCCATGACGTCACAGAGCTGGAGCGTGTACGCGTGTGGCGCGTGTACACACGTGAGAGATACTCGGCACGTGTGAGAGCGTGACCTGACATTCTGGCGGACATTCTGGCGGCGCGTGGCTCATTATTTGGTCCTGAAATTTTCAGGTTTTGTAGATAGAAGGCCGTAGAGGACTTCTATGGGGTCAGTTTCGTGAAATTATGAGCAGGTTTGCACAGTTTTGAGAAACTAAACCATTGGTTATCGCGAGCTTGTGGCGGCGCGTGGAGGCACGTGGCAGTGTTTTTGGGCCTGAACTTTCTGGGTTTTGTAGATCGAGGGCCAATGAATCTAATGGTGACACCAGTTTTGTGAAAATTTTCTCGGACTTGTGCAGATTTGAATGAGAAACTCGCAGGACGTTGGGAGTTTTTTTTTTTGGCCATGCGTGGCGGTCCATTGCGACTCTACTGTGTACGTGTTTTCTGGGTTTTGTTGCTTGAAGTCCTTAGAAGATTTTGGTGGGTTGATTTTTGTGAAATCTTGTTAGAAGCTTTTAGAAATTTGGACTGCAGATGGTTGGTATTGTTAGAATTATTACCATTTTGGTCTGGTGGCCATTCTGACATTGCTTGACAACCCAGCAAGGAATGGTTCCAAGTAATTACTAAACATCTTTACACTGAATATCACCTTCTATCTTCAAAATTCCATGCCACCTTCCTTGACTTTGAGTGCATTTGAGTTTGCAAAATCTGACTTTGAACTCCATAAACCTCTCTATATAAGGCCATCCGGGCATGAACTAATTTATGCAAGTAGAGTTTTTGTGAGTAGCATAATACTCTGAAGTGTAGAGAAATTATGCCTTCTTTTCTTTCTCTCTCTTTTTTTTTTTTTTTTTTTAACATACTCAGTTTGTACTAACACCTTTTTTTTTTTTAACAGGCTAGAGATTACAATTGAATCTCTCTCTTTCTCTGATCTCTTTTTTTTTTTTTTTTAATGTTATTTAGACGTGCTATGAGATTTTCTTCTAACAAGTTTTTTTTTTTTTTTTTTTTTTTTTTGTCGCTTGTTTTTGTCATGCAGCATGCTTTCTTTAACAATTAAGCCGCACCAACACTTGTCTTTTCCAGGCAGCCATCTCATGAGTTTTTGCAACATAGCCACATCAAGAGTTTTTATCATGAAGCCGTGCCAGCACTTGTTCTTGTACTGAAGCCATGCCAATATTTCATTCACGCTGAAGCCACGCCAACACCCACCTTTCTCATGAAGATCTGCTACGAAGTCACACCATTATTTGCACCGAAGTCGGAACAACATTCATCTTTGCCATGAAGTAATGTCAACACGTTATTCGCACCGAAATCGTGCCGACGTTCATCTTTGTCATGAAGCCATGTCAACACTCCACATTAGCACTTGTATTTACATTAAAGTTGCACCAACGTCCATCTTTACCATGAAGCTACATCAACACTCCACTTGCATTAAAGTCGTGCCAACATTCATCTTTGTCGTGAAGCTATGTCAACACTTCATTCGCATTAAAGTCGTGCCAACATTCATCTTTGTCGTGAAACTATGTCAACACTTCATTCGCACCGAAGTCGTGCCAATACTTGTTCTTGCCATGAAACCACATCAATGCTTCATTTACATCGAAGCTGTGCCAACATTCATCTTTGTCATGAAGATCTTCACAATGAAGCTGCATTAAAGCCGTGCCGACATTCATTTTTGCCGTGTCAACACTTCATTCGTATCAAAGCCATGCGAGCATTCATCTTTGTCATGAAGTCCAAACAACACTTCATATCGAAGCTGTGCCAACGTTCATCTTTGTCATAAAGTCACGTCAACACTTTATATCGAAGTTGTGCCAACATTCATCTTTGTCATGAAGCCACGTCAACACTTTATTTGCATTGAGGTAACATTGAAGTTGCACCAATATCGACCTTATAGTAAAGCTACAACAACATCAATTTTCAGAGGCAACATAGCCCAGACATTAAGGATACGTAGCATTGCAGCTAGACATCGGGATTTCAAGACGTTGAAGATGCAAGGAGTCCCCATCAAGACTTTGAAGACGCAAGAAGATCCCAACTAAATCTCGAAGATGCAAAGAGTCCTTATCAAGACTTTGAAGATGCAAGGAAATGCCATCTACAACTCAACATTGCACGAACATCCCTATAGAAGCAAAGTGATGCAACACCAATAATCTATCCTTATTCTGGAGAAAGATGACGTCATCCAAATTTCAGAAATATGATGTGAAACGACACCACTCAGAAGGGAGATGATGCGGTTCAAATTCTAGAGCTATGAAGTGACACAACTTAGAAGAGGGACGATGTAGCTTAGACTTGCAAGGTACAAGAAAATGCCCCCAGGAGATAAGTGATGCAAAAGATACTTCAGAAACGTGGGAGAGTGTTCATGGAAGATAGGCAATGCCATGTAGACTTCATTTCTTGCAAAAGTGGTTGAAGATTTTATTTTACTCCACAACCAAGAATCAACTTATGTTCATCATCATTTCAAGGATAGCTAAGCAACATCAGCTCCTTGCAGTCTTTATCTTCGACTACAACGATCTTCGATCATCCTGTTGAGTAGTTGACTACCTTCAAGTAATGTCTTGCTGACCAAAGGGCCTTAAAAGCATATTGACAACTATTGCAAAATTCTTCAAGCCAGACTGACAATCCTTCTTTTTTTCATGTGACTGAACTTAGTGACAAGCACAAAGCTGCCTACGTACCCCCGAGAGGGATCAAGTCATTACGTAGTTCAAAATGGTTTTTTTTTTTTGATGATTTTTTTTTTTTTGATATTTTCCTTTTGGACGATTTCTTTGTTTTTGTTTTGTTTTTTGTTTTTTGTTTTTTGTTTTTTGTTTTTTGTTTTTTTTTTGTTTTTTTTTTTTTTTGATAATTTTTTTTTTTAGTGCATGACTGAACTCAGCAAAAGAAATACTAAGTTGCCTACGTACCCTTGAGAGGGATCAAGTCATCACGTAGTTCAAATGTTTTTTTTTTTTTTTTTTTTGCAAAAAAGGGGGGCTCAGTGTGTAATAGTGGGTATCACCACTAATCGAACCCGAGACCTCTCAAGGGCGAATTGGGCATCCAACCACTACGCCACACTAGCAATTGGTGACATAAAGTGGAATTAATTCCTTTTTATTGGCATGCTTTCAAAGGTAATGGGAAGACATCATGTACCCTTGCAGTATTACAGTGGGCAGTTTAAACTCTTACCAAGGAGCAATCCTCGATTTTCAGGCATAGAAGCATTTGAGGAACTTCCCATTGATGGGGCCGATCCTTACACCATCATTATCAATTAATTTATAAGCTCCATTGGTGTAGACTTCTTGCACAACATAAGGGCCATCCCATTTTGAAGTGAACTTATTGCCTGTACGATGAGTTGTGATGATAGGTCTTCGAACGGCGAGGACTAAGTCACCAACTTGGAATGATCGTGGTTTAAATTTTTTATTGAAGGCGCTTGAAAGACGAGCTTGATAACACTCAAGGCGTTGTTGGACCTCGAGCCTTTTCTCATCAAGTGCCTCTAATTCTTGCAATCTGAGCTTGGCATTTTCTTCTCCAGTCAATCCTTCTTGAATGGCAATCCGTAATGATGGGATTTGACGTTCGAAAGGATGGACAGCTTCCACTCCATAGACAAGAGAATATGGCGTTGCTTGAGTGGGCGTTCGAAATGTTGTTCGATATGCCCATAATGCTTCTCCGATTCTTTCATGCCAGTCTTGCTTCGTCTTGGAGACTACCTTTTTCAACAAACTGCCAAGTGTCTTGTTAAACGCTTCAGCTAGTCCATTTGCCGAGGCATTGTACATGGAGGAGTTGTATTGTTTAAACTCAAACTTCTCGCATAGTTCCGTCATCAACCTATTGTAGAACGGTTTCCCATTATCAGTTATGATATAACGAGGGACACCATACCGATAGATCAAATGAGTTCGAATGAAATTGACTACTGTCTCTTTTTTCACTTCCCTGAGGGGTACAGCTTCCGCCCACTTCGAGAAGTAATCGGTTGCGGCCAAGATGTACAAATGGCCACCGGATGACTTTGGTAATGGTCCTATCGCATCAAGCCCCCATGCCTCAAAAGGCCAAGAAGCTACAGTTGGGTGTAGAGGTTCTGGCGGCTGGTGGATGAAGTTTACGTGATACTGACAAGCTTTGTATCTCTTGGCGCACTCTATGGAATCTTGCACCATTGTAGGCCAATAGTAACCCATTCGTTTGATCCTGTAATGTAATTTAGGACCCGACTGATGTGCGCCACATATTCCAGAATGAGCCTCCTCTAAGGCTTGTTTAGCCTCCTCTTCTCCTAATCAACGAAGAAACAATCCATCAAATGAACAGCGGAAGAGAGTGTCTTTATAGTAAATGAATCGAGCAGCCCTCCACCGAATTTCAGTCTTGTGGCGTTTATCATCCGGGAGTCTTCCATGTTGAAGGTATTCAATGATCGCTTGTCGCCAATCTTCTTTTTCAACAAGGCATACCGAAATGATGTTGCCTTGCTCTTCTTCTTCTTCTTCAATTACGAGAGGTACCACCCACCTTTGGGAAATAGCAACTTTGGTGGTCTCTTCTTGGGATAATGCCAAGGCGGTAGCCAAATTAGCTAAAGCATCGACCTGTCTATTCTCCTTTCTTGGTATATGCTCCAATGTGATGGCCTTAAAATTTTTTAACAACTTCTTCGCATATTGGCAATAGGGGATAAGGTCTTCCTTCTTGACGTCATACTGCTCCAAGATTTGGTTGATAACTAATTTGGAGTCCCCAAAGATCTCAAGTTGCGATATGCTCATTTCAATGGCCATTTGTAGACCAATAATCAATGCTTGATATTCAGCTATATTGTTAGAGTAAAGTTCGCTTAATGAGAACGAGTACAGAAGTATTTGCCGTTGTGGAGAAACAAACACTACACCTACCCCCGCTCCTTCTCGTCGTACAGCCCCATCAAAAAACATAATCCATAGTGGCATTACTTCAATGTAGAACACGTCTTCATCCGGGAAATCATCGGAGAACTCCCAATCAGACGGAACTGGGTGATCAGCCAAGAAATCTGCCAATGCTTGTCCCTTGACAGCTTTTTGTGGGACATACGTAATGTCATATTGTTGTAGCGAAACCGCCCATCGAGCTATACGACCCGAAACCACTGGCCTAGAAAGGACATACTTAATTGGGTCTGCTTTTGCTATCAAACGAACTGTGTATGCTTGCATATAGTGCTCCAGTTTATCTATAGCAAAGAAAAGAGCAAGACACATCTTTTCAATAGGAGAGTAATTTAATTCAGCTCCGTTGAGAGTTTGACTTAGATAATAAAGGGCTCTTTCTTTTCCCTCTTCATTTTCTTGTGCCATAAGAGCACCCAGAGATCTTTCTTGTGCCGCGATGTACAACACTAGAGGCTTTCCTGGAATAGGAGCACCCAAAACTGGAGGATTAAGCAAGTATTTTTTGATGCGTGCAAAAGCATTGCTACAAGCCTCATCCCATTCAAAGTGCACATCCTTCTTCATCAATCTATTGAAAGGTTGACATCAACCAGCCAAGTTCGAGATAAATCGTCGGATGTAAGCTAGTTTTCCCTGCAAGCCTCTAAGTTCTCGCAGATTCTTGGGCTCTGGCATTTTCTGGATAGCCTCAATTTTGGACTGGTCAATTTCAATACCGCGATGCCTTACAACGAAACCAAGAAATTTCCCAGACGTTACGCCAAAAGCGCATTTGCGTGGGTTCATTTTAAGCTGATATTTTCTTAGGCGGTTGAACACGAATCGCAGATCTACCAGATGGTCTTCCCTTCTTCTTGTTTTAACCGCCAGATCATCGACATAACACTCCACGTATTTGTGAAGTACATTATCAAAGATCTTTTGCATGGCCCGTTGATAAGTAACACTGGCGTTCTTTAATCCAAAAGGCATCACTTTGTAACAGTAAATGCCCTTAGGGGTACGAAAAGCTGTGAGCTCTTCGTCCTTAGGATTCATTCGAATTTGGTTGTAGCCTGAAGAACCATCCATGAAAGATAAAGCTTCATGACCAGTAGTGGCGTCAACCATTACCTTAGTGATAGGTAATGGAAAATCATCCTTAGGACATGCATTGTTCAAATCACAGAAGTCAACGCACACTCGGATTTGTCCATTCTTCTTTTTGAACGGGACGATGTTAGCGATCCATTCCGGGTACTGCACTTCGCGAATGAAACCCGCCTCGATTAGCTTATTGACCTCAGTTTCTATTTGAGGGATAAGCTCCGGCCAAAAGCGTCTTTGGGCTTGTTTAACTGAGCGCACGTCTTTCTTTACTGCCAAATGGTGTACAGCAATACTTGGATTGAGCCCGGGCATTTCCTTGTAAGTCCAAGCAAACACATCTTTGTATTCTACTAGGAGCTTGAGGTACTCTTCTTCTTCTTCAGGGGTGAGAAGCGCACTGATGAAAGTTGGCCGAGGTTCTTCAGCAGTCCCTAAATTGACCTCTTTAAGTTCATCAACTGTAGCCTGTCCTCCATCTTCCAAGGCTGGAGAAGCTTCCTCGACCTCTTCATCTTCAGCATCTGAAATTGTATCCTCTTCTATTGTAATATGAAACGAGGATGATACTTCTTCAATTTGCTCATTGTGGGCGAGTGGCTGACTCGTATGTACAATCGTTCGCCTTTTGACTTTAAGCGATCCTTCAATGCTGATATCTAAGGCAAAGTTACGTTTCATGCGTGAAGGAATGCTACTGCGGATCTCATCATTGGCTTTCTTCTCCCCTTGATCCTCAAGGTTTATTGAATTTTGAGAATGATTATCACCAGGCCTTTTTGTTGCCCCCAATCTATCAAAGACTGATTTACAAGAAAGAGTGTCATGATTTTGTGTTAAGCAAGTTGTATTTAACTTGTCGAACACTGTAACTCGTGACGATAAGCCCTCAATGCGATCAAACACTAAGACCCATGATGGAAGGTGATCTTTTCTTTGATTCAAATTCTCGTCGACCTCCACTATTATGTATTGGGAACTTGAAGCATTGGTTTTCCTCTTGATCCATATCTGAGCTGGTTGCTCTGGAGTATAACCTAATCCGGTCTTCAGGATAGGAATCTCATGCCCTTCAAGTCGCATTTTCCTTTGTGTTTTGCTAAGGCCATGCATCTTTTCTCCGGTAGCTTCTGGAATTAGCTTCCCTAAGTCTCCTTGTGTTGAAGTTTCAGCTCTTATTGAACTACTGGTAGATTCACTAGAATGATCATTCCTGCATTCTGGATTTTTCTTTGAGGAAGGATTATTCTTTTCAGTGATGAATCTAACATGCTTCTTTTCACTCTGCTTACTTTCCATTGGCGGGATCTCAACTGGGAGAACTTCACTGGCAACGTTATCTTCTATATAAAATTTTGTGTCAGCAAAATGAGCTTCAGTCTCAGCAAAAGGCTTTAAATCAGCATTGACCTTTTTTATTCCACCTTGAAGATACTTGAAACATTTATGCAAAGTTGATGGCACTATTCCATTCCCATGGATCCATGGACGTCCTAACAACATGTTGTAGGTTGTCTTGGCATCGATGACCTGGAACAAAACGTTACTTGTCAATTCTCCAATGATTAACTCCAAATGTATCATGCCGATTGCACGTTGTCCTCCTTGGTTAAAACCTTGAATGACCAAACGACTGTGCGATAATTCCTCCATAGTCAGACCAAGTCGTCTCATTGTCATTTTTGGTAGTATATTAACAGCTGATCCTCCGTCAATGAGGATACGATCGATCTTTTGTTCACGAGTATAGCCAGAGACATAAAGTGGACGATTGTGGGGCTTAGAGCCTAACAACAGATCCTCATCAGTGAAAGTTAAGTCTGGAGAGCACACGTAATATTCCTGGGTTTGTTGAAGTGTGTTGGTAGAAGGAGCGCATATCTCTAGTTTTTCAAGAGTTTGAGCGAGTGCTTCTCTTGGTGAGATGGAAGATTGCAAGGGTTCTACTTCCTCAACTCGAGATTGGAGTTCCTCCAAAGATGGCAAAGTCTCATTTTGACCACCATGGCCAACGTTCTCCTCCTCATCCTGAATTTTGCAATGAGAGACTGTGTGAACGGCCTCAGCCGAGGCATCTTGAAAGAATTTTCTAGGGAAGAATTCTTCCAATGTGACGAGATTTCGAAGTTTTTGGGTTCGTGTTGAATAGTCAGACATTTTTGTTCCTAGTTTTTCTTGCCTTTTGTCACTTCTTTTTGACCAAGGCTGAATCTGGTTTTGTGCTTTTCTAGACTCTTGGGTGATCAAATGAAGAGGGAATGTACGTTTCTTCTTCCATCTCCTGCGAGTAACCACCGTCCAACCTTCTTCCTCATCCACTGTTTACCTTTCATCGTCATTTGAATCATAATCAGGTGCCTTTTGTGAGAGCTGAACTTGAATAGGTTCTAGAGAACCAAACTGAATGAGAGTGGTATTTGCCCCCTGTTTAGTAGTTGGAGACATACAACTAGGTAACCCACAAGCAAAGGTTACAAGTTTTGACTGAGCAACATCATTAAAATCCAAGTCGATTTTCCCTTCCTTGGCGAGTTTCATGATGAGTTCTTTAAGAACAAAGCATTTTTGGATTGGATGGCTTATGATGTGATGATAGTTGCAATAGTTCGGGTTGTCCACTTTTCCCATCTCCTCCGGTCGCATGCATTCTGGCAATTCAATTAACTTCAACTTGAGCAATTGTTCTAGCATTTCGGGCATATCGATATCTAGGAAAGGATACACTTTTTGTTCCCATTCCTTGAGTGATGAGCGCCGCGTCTCACGCTGTTGGCCCACATCGGGCCTCTTTTCATTAGCCTTCACATTTCTTGTTGAAATTTTGACTGGGGCAAGGTTGACATTCATTGAGTCTTTGACATTACCTTTCGAATTCCTGTCATTTTTCCTCATTTCCCGTTTCTCTCTCCTTTCCTCAAGTACGGGAGGTTTTGTATTTCCATGGTTAGAGATACTCAATTCCATGTCATGCGCACGAGTTGCTAACTCTTCAAATGTTCGGGGCTTTATCCCTTGAAGGATGTAAAGAAGTCCCCAATGCATGCCTTGGATGCACATCTCTATAGCAGATATTTCAGAAAGTCTATCCTTGCAATCTAGACTCAAAGAACGCCATCGATTGATATAATCAACGACAGGCTCATCTTTCCATTGTTTGGTATTGGTAAGTTCCATCATGCTCACCGTGCGCCGTGTGCTGTAGAATCAGTTGAGAAACTCTCTTTCAAGTTGTTCCTAGCTATCGATTGACTCAGGTTCTAAGTCTGTATACCAATCAAACGCATTTCCTTTCAGTGAACGAACAAACTGCTTTAGCAAGAGGCCTCCTTGAGTCCCCGCATTCTCACATGTTTCTACAAAGTGAGCCACATGTTGCTTAGGGTTTCCTCTGCCATCAAATTGTAAGAACTTAGGGGGTTGATACCCATTTGGCATCTTCATATTATCGATGCGCTTTGTATAGGGCTTCGAATATATGAGGGAACTTGTAGAAGAGCCTACATATTATGCCCGAATAGTGTTCGTTATCATATCCTGCAATTGTTGGAGAGATATTGAAGCCATTGAGGCGGAATGTCTGTATTGGGAAGTGCCTTCACCTCCTTTTCCCTTATCACCCTTAGCATTTTCTCCCCTCAAGGTAAAGCCAGGTGGTCGCTCAAGGCCATGACTTGATTCACCCGAATCTTCTATCTCCAGCTTGTTCATTAGGGTTGCAATTTTGACGTCTTTTTCTTCAAGTGATTTTGTGAGGAGGATGATCCGTTGTTCCATTTCAGCCATCTTTTCTTCCATGGTAGAGGTGTTAGTCATCATTGCTGGCATGACCTCTAGATGTGATGGAGAAAATGATGAAATAGGATGGGTCAAAAGTACTTCATTCCTTAAGTTTCTCATCACAGGTGAAGAGTTGATAGAAAAGGTCCTTGTTGGAGATGACTCATTACTGTTCTCCAAATCTTTTGAGACAGATGAATCCTTATTGGTAGCTTTCCTCTTTGCAAGAAAGTCTAGAGAGATGACAGTAGAAAGCTCACCCTCTTTGGTTGGTTGAGGTTGAAGTCGATCAAGAGCTTTGGATCGATTGCGAGTGACTAGGCCGGCATAATTATCAGTACTGGAAGCATCAATTGCTGATTTTCGAACATTCTTGCTAGAGGCCATTGAAGGTGGTAGCAAAATGATGTCGAATTTCTTTTGAATGAGAAAGAGATGAAAGGCAGAGAGGTCCCACCGGGTGTGCCAGAATATGTGGACGACTAAATTTCTCTGTTCGAAATAAAGTCAAACAAGTAAAAATAGTTGCACAAATGCAAATTTGTATTGATGATTGTGGTATAATTCTCTGTGATTACAAAAGAGTTATCCTCTGATTCGATATCTTTGCAAGACTTATTGATTTGGATTTGTGGTAATGTGATTGTGACTTTAACACAAAATATCCTTCAATTTAGTTGAAGGATGGATCGAAGATTACTAAAACGGAATTACAATGAATCTCTGGCTATGAGCTTGTTAGAAATCCTTTGTTCTTCACGTTCTTCGTGTTCTTCGTGTGTTCTTCGTGTTCTTGGATTTATGGTGGAAGTTCTTCGGGGCTTTAGAGGCTTGAATCCGTAGAGCTTCACTGATTTGTGATTTGTTGGTGTTTTCGGACACTTCAGGCTTGATTCCCGCAAACTTTTGGATCCAGGCGGATGATTTGGATGATTTTCCTTCGAATGTTCTTCATATTCGAAATTGAAGTTCTTGAAGTTCTTGGAGGCTTTAGAGCTTGGTTCCGGCAGAGCTTCTGGACTTCTGAGTGCTTCAAATGGTTTTTGGTGTCTTGAATGTCTTAGGAAGGCTTCTATTTATAGGAGTTTTGGGGTAGGTAAGCGACACATGGCGGAGTCTGATTGGTGACACATGGCAGAGCTTGATTGGTCCGCTTATGTCATCGCTTGCACATGCTGGAATGATTGTGTCATCGCTTACACGTGCGAGGTTGCTTAGGTCATTGCTTACATGTGCGAGGCTGCTTATGTCATCGCTTGCATGAGCTGATGTTTGATTGGTTCTTGCATGACACTTGGCAAATTTCTGTTGGTTTCTGAATAGTGATAGCAAAACCTAGCAGCAATATGTGGCGCTTTGTAATTGGCTGCATTTTGTGGACTTGGTAATGTGACGTGTCAGCTTGTGATAGGTCGGGAATTTTCCTTCTCTACAAGTGGAAAACCTTTTTGTTTGGTTGGAGAGAAAAAGGGAAAGATGGAAAATATAATTTATATAAATTGACTATTATACCTTTATTACATAATAGGTAAGAAATAGATTTATTTGTACTCATTAAATAATATAAAATTTACCACATTATATATATATATATATATATATAAATTTATGTTATTATTTTTATTATTATAATGTAAAAATTACAATAATGTACAACTTGATCAGGTCACGTTGAAAAAAAAAATGCTGAGAGAAGAGAACCTGGACTGCTAGATGTTGGTGTGCTGTGAAGGTAAGATGAGAAGAGGCAAAAGTGATAAAAGCAACCACATTAGTCTGTCTAAAAAATTCCGTATATTTTACACAAAAAAATTATTAATTCTATTTTATACCATCATTTTTACAAAATACCCACATTAATTTATTTATTATACACATTTTTTTATTAAAATAATATTTCTCTTCCTTTTTCTATTATTTCCCAACTACCCCTTACCTACCCCTCCTCCTTTTTCTAATTCATAATAACACTCCCTTCACCTAACCCATCCTCCTTTTACTGATTCATAATGACACTCCGCTCTTATCTCTGTATCTCCGCCTCTCTTTGTTCTCCTTTTTTCTTTCTTTTTCTTTTTTTTTTCTTTTTTTTTTTAGAATCTTTTTCTTTCCTCTTCTTCTTTTACAATTTGAGTTTTATGCTTTTATTATAGATGAAATTTCAGGTTGGGCTTGATTAAGGGCAATGATTTTGGGCGGTGAAATTTCTTCTCCGGTTTGGGTTTTTCTTCCTCTTCTTCAGCATCTTCTTCTTTCTTTCTTCTTCTTCTTCTCCTTCTTCTTTTTTCAATTTCGGTTTGATTATTTATATGAATTTGTATATGGGTTTGATGAATTTGGATCTAGCTTTAGAACGATTTTGTGGTGTGTCTGTGATGATTTTCAGTGGGTTTGTTTTGATTTTAAGTTGGGTTTTCTAATTGCATTTTGGGTTAATTTTCTGTTGATTTTGGGTTAATTTTATGTGCTAAGTTGTGGTATTTGGTGGTGTTGCCTGGTTGGGTGGTTATTTTCTACCGCGCTGGGTTGTTTCAAACATTGGGAGAGGGCATTTTTGTAAAAGTGCTGTGAGAGCACTTTCTCTCCATCCTTTTCCTCCTGATTTGGGAGAATGAATTTTGTGGGCCCAGGAGAGAAAATTTTCTCCCGGGTTTTCCTTCCTCCCCATTTTCCTCATTTTACCAAATAGTAGAAAACACTGTTTTCCACCCTATTTTCCTCTCTATGTTTTTCATCCCTCCTAAATTCACCCCAACCAAACACAGTATAAATGCTAAGTACCCAAAAGAGTCAACAAGTCAACAAATAAAAATATGATACAAAATGAAAAATCATCACACGGTTACGTGTAAGACGGTTTGGAGTGAACAAGTCAAAGTATTCATAAAAAATATGGTTAAAAAAAAAAGAAGATATTCTCAGAACAATACAAATATTATCAATAGCCAGTGGCCTCCGATTGCATCACCACTACTCACACTTAGCTTTTCTTCCTCCAAACTTTCCTCTTGAACCCGAATCCCTTCCTTTGTTATTGCTTTGTCATGGGTGCCTCTTTTGTTGCTCATGTGCCTTTTTTGCTATGCTTCTTTGCTACAACCTTTAGCTTCTTCCTCAAAGCAGAGTTAAATGTCTCTTGCAATGAAAAAGACAAACAAGCACTTCTAAACTTCAAACAAGGTATCAGTGATCCTTTTGGAGTGCTCTCATCCTGGTCTGACCAAGAAGATTGCTCTACATGGGACGGAGTTGCCTATCACAACAAAACTGGCCGAGTCACCGAGCTACACCTCAATTATTGTGGGCTTGGTGGTGAGATTAGTGGTTCGTTGCTCCAATTAGAACATTTGAATTACTTGGATTTGAGTGGCAATGACTTTAATCGTACCCCTATCCCAACTTTTCTTGGTTCAATGGCTAGTTTGACATATCTTAACCTCCGTTGGTCTAACTTCTCTGGACACATTCCACATCAGCTTGGGCACCTTTCAAACCTTCGTTATCTGGATCTTGCAGGTAATTATCATCTATATGCAGATAACTTTCATTGGATGTCTAATCTCTCTTCCATTCAATACCTTGACTTGAGCAATTCCAGACATCAATCAGAAGTTGGTTGGCTTCAAATAATGAGTACGTTCCCATCTCTTTCGACGCTATTCGCGTCAGATTGTGAACTTGTTCATCTGAATCCACCTCTTAGATTTGATAATTTCACATCTCTTCAATACCTTGATCTTTCCGATAATCTTTTCAGTCATGAGATACCTAATTGGTTCTCTAATCTCACTACAAGCCTCTTGCATCTTCACCTGAGCGGCAATTCTCTAAGAGGCGAGATACCACCGAGCATTTTCAATTCACTGAAATTAGAATCTTTATACTTGGCTTCCAATAAGCTAATTGGAAAAATTCCAGAGTCGTTAGGCCAACTTAAACATCTAACATATCTGCATATGTATGGTAATTCTTTTAGTGGTCCAATTCCTTCTTCCATTGGGAATTTATCTTATTTGGAAGCATTATGGCTCTCTGATAATCAGTTGAATGGTACCATTCCAAAGACTCTTGGGCTTCTCTCAAATTTAGAGGATTTATATGTCCAAAATAATTTCTTAAGTGGCACAGTAGACGAAGAGCATTTCACTAAACTCTCAAAATTACAGTATCTAGATATCTCTCATACACATTTGTTCTTTAATGTGAAATCCAATTGGGTACCTCCTTTTCAACTTATAGATATCACAATGAGCTCTTGCAAGATAGGTCCCAACTTTCCAATGTGGCTAAAAACACAAAGATCTGTTACAAATTTACACATGTCCAACACAGAAATTTCAGACAAGGCTCCAGGTTGGTTTTGGAATTGGACTTCAAACATTGTAACAATCGATCTATCTAAAAACCAAATAGAAGGGGATGTATCAGAGATTGTGCTGAACTCTTCTTTCATAAATCTAAGATCTAATCATTTCAAAGGTCAAATGCCACAATTGTCAACAAATGTCAAGGAGCTACATATGGCTAACAACTCAATTTTTGGGCCAATTTCCTCTTTCATGTGCCAAAAGAAGAATAGAAAGAATCAATTAATGGTTTTAGATGTGTCAAATAATCTCTTAACAGGTGCACTTCCTCACTGCTGGAAGTATTGGCAATCTTTGACCCATCTAGACTTGGGAAGCAATGATATATCAGGTAGAATTCCATACTCCATTGGCTCTTTGGTTGCACTCCAATCACTGCATTTACAAAACAATAGAATCTCAGGAGATATACCTTCATCATTTAAGAAGTGCTCAAATTTGAGTCTTATTGATATAGGTGAGAATCCTTTGTCAGTGGCCATACCACCATGGATTGGAGAAATGACAAGTCTTACAATTCTCCGATTAAGTTCCAATGGATTCAAGGGTCATATACCTCTACAAATATGTCAACTTTCTTCTCTTATAGTATTGGATCTTGCAAATAATAGCCTTTGGGGACACATACCAAATTGCTTGAAAAATATCAGCGCCATGACAATACCTACACCCAGATTGGAAGCTCAAAATCCTTACTTTATTTTGTATCGTGGAACCTATATTGAGAATCTCAAGTTGGTTCCCAAAGGGGCGGAACTAGAATATGAAGAAAACCTTGGCTTTGTTAAGATCATAGATCTTTCAAGTAATAACTTGTCTGGGCCAATCCCTTCAGAAATTTCAGTTCTTTCCGAATTGTGTTTTTTGAACTTGTCGCGAAATCAATTGATAGGAAAGATACCAGAAAAAATTGGGATCTTGAAAAAGTTAGAGTCTATTGATCTCTCACAAAATCATCTATCAGGTGAAATTCCTTTAAGCTTGTCTAATTTGACATTTCTTAGTCACTTGAACTTGTCATACAACAACTTGTCAGGCAAAATTCCATTAGGCACCCAGCTTCAAACTTTTGATGCACTCAGCTACATTGGCAATCCTCAACTTTGTGGTACTCCACTTCCAAGAAACTGCACAATTAGGGAAGAATCTCAAAATAGGACATCAATTGGAAAAACCGAAGAGGACTCTAATAATTCCAACTTCTACATTGGTATGGGAGTTGGATTTGCGGTTGGTTTTTGGGCAATTTGTGGAGTTCTCTTCTCCAACAGGACTTGGAGGCATGCTTATTTCAGATTCCTCAATGACATGAAGGGTTGGGTTTATGTGACTATTGTGCTAAACATGAATTGGTTACTGGAAAAGCTAAGAAGCTGCCACCTTTAGTAAGTGAAAGTCGTCATTACCTAGCTAAGAGGTATTACTTCAAACATAACGCCATTAATATCATGTTAATGTTGTAGACTTGTAGTCACCAACTTTGAACATGTAATTTAATTCATAGCTAAATGCTGTAGCCTTTTGGATTTTGATTCACAAATACTGCATATGAACTCTGTCTAAACTTGCAGCTAGCTCATTGGTTCTGGAATAATTTATTTATAAATTTTTTAGCATAAATAGTCGGAAATCTATGAATAGTGGTTTTATGTTGAGCATAATTTTTTTTCTCATTTATATACATCATGACTTCGCTCCTCACATCACATGCTGTAAGGCTTTGATTTTATAGGGAAATTTTCAAATATAATAAATAGAAAAATCAAAGTTGGGCTGGGCATAACTAGAATTCTTAGAATTTCAATATTGCACAATTCAAATTGAAGTTAAGCTTAAGGTGTAGGTGGTGATTGACTATGATGTATGATTTGTGGTCCTTGTTTATATTTCAGGGAGTGGTACAGGTTCATGCTCTTCCAGATGAATCGTTGGCAAAGATATTGTACTAGATCCTATTTCCTGGTTTTATCATGAAATTTACATTGAATAAATGTTGTGGACTATGAATCCTGCGCATGAAGTGTAAGAACTATTTATCTGTAGCATAGTGTTTGCATTTATAAGTTGATATTGATTTACTACCATAAGTTTTATCAATAATCAATCAATTTTCAGTGTTAAAATAAAATTAAAAAATATGATAAAAAAGGATCTCATTTCTCTTTCTATAACTTCTATATGATCAAGGATAAAATGCATTGATATCCCTTTGCACTCACACCGCTAAAAAAATTTTATCCCCCATTTCTTTTTATATATGTGTTGATACCTATTTTGGTGACACATTTTCTATAAGCCCAATGCAAGTTAAGAGCAATTTATTTTTAGGCTCAATTCATGTATTTTATCTCATTTTATTCTCTTTTGCATGACCCAAGCTCGTGCACCTTCGAGGGATTTGAGGGAGTGTGGTTTGGTTAGTATGGGTAGACTTTTTAAGACTTTTTTGCATGAGTCTAGAACATAGGTTGTGCTATGCAAGCTATGACCCAATGCTCATGGAAAAGATCACATGTCCAAAGTTTTCACCCAAATAAAGATTTGTAGTTACTGCTATATGTGTGGCTGAAACCTTCAAAGGTTTCCTTTTTAAGATTTTGAACCAAGCTAGCTTTTTGGCTAACTTTGGCTACACAATGTCAGGCATGACCAGATTCCCAAGAGCGGAAAAGGGCTAGGGAAGGGCACCCAATCTGATTTGGCAAAGACTTCCCTTAATAATGCTAAAAGCAAGCCAATCTTTTTCCAAACACAAGAAAAATGAACCATAACGGAGCTTCCAAAGCTTGATATAAAACCCCCTATTCAAATTCCAAGGAACTAACCACCTTTTACCTACCAAACCATAACTTAGAGTAAAAGCCCATACACCAACATCATAGGAGCCATATTCACATTCAAATCTTAAGACTGAAAATAATGGCACACACAAGTCTTTCCTCTCTCCCTCACTACTTTTCTTAAATTCTCCTTCTTGCTGTATGTAAAGAAAAGTTTCAGATTTATGTGTTTCACATGTTTTGCCATTTTTATATTGTGCAGCACCTTGAGCTCATTCTTTTAATGCACCAATAGTCTCTATTTAACAAAAATTGGAATTGATTTCCCCATCTTATTGCATTTTCTGAGAACCTAAGGAGATTTTTTAGGCTCCTTTCTTTATTTTTGGCCTATTCAAAAATCTTCCTTGACAATACAAAATAGCATAATTCATTCATTGAAACTTTTCATATTACATCAATACTATTCACCACCTGGACCACCTCCCTCAGAAAGGTTCTCATCCTACCACACCATCTATTCTCACAGTGTTCTCTAGGCAGATTTTGCGGCAAAAAATAATAATTGGAATTGTGACATGTCAATTTGTAAATTCCATATGGTAAAATCTGTAGTAACCTTAACATTACTCACTATATTAAGATTCCATCCTCATTGATAACATTAAGCTAGGAATAAAAATCCATTGTACCACTTTGGAGCATTTGTAATTGAAGTTGAAATTCCTCAAATTTTCATTTATATCCTAATCTATATATATATATATATATAAAATAGGTGAAACTGAGAGAAAATCCAATTAGATCATAATCCAGAATCTCCACTTTTGCACCATGTGTCCTATCTAAATTTTTTAAATGTTGTGCCAAATAACATACTCATTATAACCACTAAATAAAAACCAAGAAAACCACAAAACTATACAATAAACAAGACATTTCACCTGGACACTTCTATGTAGACTCACAAACTCCTCTCTCTCTACTCTCCCTCGACTCGTCGCTCCCTCTCACTCTCTCTTAAATGTTTCTCTAAATATAATCTCAACCCCTAACCACCTGCTACTATCAGCAAACAATTATTAATAACAAACCGGCAACCCCCCATTGCACAACAAACAAATTTGTAAGTAAACTTACAACCCCTTTTCTATTCATATTCATTGACTTATGAAACATTGTCAATTCCTTTTCTCACATTTTTTTTTTTACGATTTACAACTCTTTTGCTTCATAACTAACCATTGAATTTAACAATATCAATATTCAAACATATAAATGAAACTTAAATTCCGTATAAGGACTAAAATAAGCAGCCATACAAATTCAAAAAATATGGCTTTTGGAAACAATACTTCATTATAATGCAGTTTAAAATCATGAGCTGTTTTCCTTATACTATTTCTTACTATTACGTGGCTTCTATATATATAATAATAGGTGAAGCTGAGAGAAAATCCAATTAGATTTCAATTGAATTCTCAATTTTACGCCATGTGTTTTTTTTTTTTTGGTCAAGTGAGTTAATTAGATTCTCAATTTTGCGTCATGTGTCCTATCTAAATTTTTAAAATTGTTGTGCCAAAATAAATAATACATTAACACCTAATACAAAAACAAAGAAGACTACAAAAATAACCTAAACAAGAACATTTCACTTGGACACTTCTATATAGACTCTCAAGCTCCTCTCTCTCTCTCTCTTTCTCTCTCTTAAATGTTTCTCTAAATATAATCTCAACCCCTAACCACCTGCTACCATCAGCAAACAATTATTAATAACAAACCGACAACCCCCCATGCCTAACAAACACGATTGGGTGTATAGGAATGACAACAAAGCTACATGTCTTAGCAAGATGTCTTTCAATCTTTGTCAAACTCTTTTCCAAGTTATTTTGGTGAAGGGATTGGTCCCTTAGGAAATGTTGTCTTGGCATGACTAATTATATTTTTACATTTATTATTCTAAATGTTAATTTCAATTTGTTTTTTAATTCATAATCAATAAGCAAAAAATTTGTATATATATATATATATATATAATTGTGATTGTTTTTAAATGTACCGTGCATATGCATGGGGTTAAATACTAGTTTGTCTTAATGTTTAATCATTTTCAATTAAATAATAGAGTTATTTTTTAATATATAAAAAAGTGAGAAATGTTACGTTCAAAAAATTTTCACAACAAATCTTAGGTGATAAGCTATTATTTGTGGGCCAAAAGTAATTTCAAAGATGGACCCATATTAAAATTAATAACAACTTACCACCTAGAATTTATTTTGAAATTATTGAGAAAATTTTGTAGACGTAGCATTAGTCAACATTATATAGCCTTCTTTATAAAGAGAACTAGGGTTAAAATTTCCCCTCGCAAACTTGTAATAATTATAAAATAAAATAAAAAAATTGAGAAAGTAGTTGTTTAGAAGATTTAAAAAAACTGGATAGATAGTTGAATCCAAGGATCTAATCATTCAATTGCTAAATCAGTTTGCTAGTAAAGAATTAGAGTGCAAGTTTAATAAAGAATTCAAATCACATTCTAATTGCATTCAAATTTTGTGTCAAGTATCTCTCTTACGTAAAACAACTTCTTACCCATTTAAAAGTTTAAAACTACTTCTACCTAGGACTATGCATGGATTGAGTTAGATTAAGTTGGAGCTCTACCCACCACTCGCCTGACCATGTCGAGTTGGGAAGGAAGTAACCAGCCACTAACTACTAAGAAATAGACACTCAAGCGTCCAATATTCCAAGGGTGGCGGTTGGGTGTGTCAAAACTCAAAAATGGCTAGGATCTAGCCAAAACTGGTGAGGATGGGTAGTGATAGTTGTTGATTTGACCAAAACATGTGCGAAAGGCAATGACGATCATATATATGGCTAGAATGAGAAACAAAAGGCAACAACACTCATGTATGGCTATATCGAGTCAACAAAGCAATAAGAGATAGCATTCCCAGTCTGGAGCCGCCACCCCTATTTTGCAAACATTGCCAAATTAAATTGCTTCAGTTACTTAAAGCCCATACCTCCACAAGCCTTCGGAGCACAAATTTTCTCCCAACTGATCCATGCCATTTTCCGTTCCTCCTTACACTGCCCCCACCAAAAATTCCTAATAATACTTGTCATCTCGTTATAAAGAGAATCGAGAATTTTAAAGTAGCTCATAATATACGTCGGGATGGCTTGGGCCATTGCTTTTATCAGTACTTCTTTCCCAGCTTTAGACAATAGTTTTTCCTTCCAACCTGCTAGCTTTTTAGCCAGTTTTGTCTTCACTTCCTTAAAAGCATTCTTCTTATTTCTTCCCACATGTGATGGAAGACCCAGGTATTTCTCATGTTGCCGAATCACTTGAGCACCAAACCTCACTTTTATCTCTTCTTGGATCTCTTTTGCTATGTTAGGGCTAAAAAACAGAGAAGTTTTTGCATGATTCAGCTATTGGCCAAAAGCTTGCTCATACGTACACAGTACATTCTGAAGGGCTTCACATTCCTCGACAGTGGCTATGCAGAAAATTAAACTATTATCTGCAAAAAATAAATGAGAAAGACAAGGTCCACCCCTACACACAGATACACCTTTCAACAAACCATTAACAGCAACCTTTTTAATTAATGCAGACAGACCTTCTGTACAAATCAAAAATAAATATGTGGAAAGTGGATCACCTTGGCATAGTCC
This sequence comes from Quercus variabilis, assembly GCA_030445155.1. Lineage (NCBI taxonomy): Eukaryota > Viridiplantae > Streptophyta > Magnoliopsida > Fagales > Fagaceae > Quercus > Quercus variabilis. The sequence goes on from CP129449.1 coordinate 9,463,789, forward strand.
TCTGGAAGGAATAATATGGCCAGTAGGTTTACCATTGACACGAACAGCATAAGTGACGGAAGTAATGCACTACATCATTAAGCTTCTCCATTATCTTATCTAATCATGCCCATTCCACCCTGTCATAGGCCTTGCTCATGTCAAGCTTGAGAGCAATCTCTCTTGTAGCCCCTGATTTCTTCAAATTAATCTGGTGCATTGCCTCAAAGGCCACTAAAACATTATCAATAATCAACCTACCATTCACAAAAGCACTCTAGGTATCACTGATAATAGCTGGAAGGATTTTTTTGAGTCTGTTGGCTAAAGTTTTAGATGCCAGTTTGTAAATAACATTACAGAGACAGGTGTCATATTATGATCGGCGGGCAATAGTGGTGAGATGGTTATTTATGCCTTTCTCTTAGGATTTTTTAGTCCTACCCGTCAAAAAGAGTGATACGAGTGTTAAGTTCAAGAGATAACTTAATCTTACTCATCATGAACAAGAGCCACAAAGCTTACTTGTTTAGTTGTGCATAGAGATGCTCATCGAAGTTACAAATGATACAAAGTTTAGAAACTTTGTTTCAATGGTCATCCAAGGTACACAAGTACCAAAGTACACAAAGCACACACTATTTTTGTATTTTTTTGATTTTTTTTTCAAAATTTTTTTTATTTTTAATTTAAAAACAAAAATAAATAAAACTAAAAGAAAACACACAAAAACATGTTAAACAAAGCAAAGCATAAAACTAGACTGACTCAAAAAAAATAAATGCAAAACACTTAAGTAATGCAACAAATGAAAACAAGAAGATAGAAGAAAGTGATGAAATCACTTAGAGTCCTTTTTTTTTTCTACACCTTGGAAGAACCTTTCCTTTGATTAAATCCTTGAACCAGTAGTGAGGGGGAAGAATTGAAACCGTTCAAGTTCGAAAGGAACATGAGGGCTTTGAGAAGATCCCCAAGAGGAGCAAGAGAGGATTGGAACTGATTCTAGCTTTCAAATGCGATCATGTTGTTGCTCTGTTGAGTGGCTAGCCACTTATAGCAATTTGGTTGAGTATGACCGGTGGCTCTACAATGATGACAAAAATGCTACTTCTTCTATTTAGGCTTTTGAGAGTTAGCCTTCTTAGCCCTAGCATTTTTAATATCTTTCTTATCCTGCTTAAGGGGTGCTCTTAAGATAGATTTACCCTTGTCTAAGTTCTCACTAGCTAATTCAGTTTTATCATCAGTGTTCTCAATTTTAGTGTTATTAGCAGGAGAAACAAAAACAGTAGCACTAGTAGAAGCAATATGAGAGGAAAAAAGACCATACCCTAAACCTGTTCGATGTGAAGCAAATTTCTGAATGCTGAGCATCTCATCATGCTTTGCACTTAAAGTCCTCTCCAGTTGAGCTCTGACTTAAAACAGCTCCGCTTCAAGCTTCTTGGTTTTCTCAACCAAGAAATTGTTCTCAAACCTCAATGCAGCAATCATTTGATTAGCCTTATCAAACTTTGTGGACAACTCTTCACGATCAAGTTCCACATCACTTAGCTTCTTGGTGGCTAGCCTATACAGTTCCTCGTGCCTCTCAGACAGCTTGTATAGTTTCTCATAGGCAGAATGGATATTATATTGATCATCCATCTTCTCACACTTAAAATCCACCAATTCTTCTTCTTCTTCTTCCATGTCTTCAACAATCCTTTCAGTAGAATTGACTATAGTAGTGAAGACATTCAAGATTCCATCATCTTCATCGCCAAAATCATCCCCAGGCTCAATGTCACTCAAAGTTGCAGCAAGTGCCTTACTCTTCCCAATGCTCTTGAGATATGTAGGACATCCAAAACACTTTGGTTCTGCAGGAATAGTGTACTGACCACCATCCTTAGCATCCTTTTTCACTTTGTCTTGCCCCTTAGACTGAAAAGAATTGGATTGTCTACGATCCTTATCGAAGCTCCTTCCATTGGCATTCTTCATAAATTTCTTGAACTACCTTGTAATGTAGGACTTCATCTTGGAATCTTCATCATCGGAAGACTCATCTATGTCATTGCTCTTTGCCTTCAAGGCCATGCTCTTGCCTTTACCTGACTTGCCAATTCTAGTCAGCCCTAACTCATAGGTCTGCAGGTTTCCAACCAACTCGGTCAAAGGAATCTTATCGATATCCTTTGATTCTTCTATTACCGTAATCTTGGCATGGAATCTCTCTGGTAGAGATCTGAGCACCTTCCTTACAATCTTGGATTCAGGAATGGTTTCCCCAAGATTGAAGGCTAAGTTCACTATGTCCTTGAGCTTGGCATAGAACTCATAAAATGACTCATCCTCCTCCATCTTTATTTCTTCAAAACTTGTAGTGAGCCTTTGAAACTTTGAATCCTTGACAATCTTTGTACCCTCATAGGTTGTCTAGAGGATGATTCATGCTTCCTTTGCAGTTTCAGTAGAGGATATCTTCTTGAACTCCTCATTGGTGACTGCACTAAATAGAGCATTCAACGCTCTGCTGTTGAATTTTTCTGCCTTGATCTTGGCTTCATCCCAATCGGTCGGTGCTTCGTTTGGCTTAGTCCAGCCAATCTCTACAACTTGCCACATCTTCTCATCTAAAGACTGCAAGAAAGCTCTCATATGTACTTTCCAGTATGCATAGTTAATGCCATCAAATAAGGAGGTATGATTAATGACTGTCCTCTATCCATGACAAACAAGGGTCAATGGATCAACACAGTAAAGATTAAACCTAATCAGAGTTCGCCTGCTCTGATACCACTTGATAGGCCATAAACTGAATTGACCCCTTGTGATAGAAATTAATTAATTAATTAGACAAGTTATTAATTAATCAATTTATCATGCAAACACATGGTAGCACAAACAAATCACCAAATAACTAAATATGCAGTGACAATTAAATGATACGGTGATTTGTTTACGAATGGAAAAAAACCTTACAGCAAAAATCCCACCGGATGATTTTCAGGTCACCACTCCCAAAACTCCATTATTATCACAACAAACGGTTACAAGTAAAGGAATCCCAAATACCTTACCAACCTACAGTTGAACCCTTACCCCAATATCCAATTGCACTTATTCTGTAGTGACAGTTCCCACCTTTGATGCATGGCTCCCAAATACATGACTAACCAATGCACGGATCCCAGTACGCGACTTCAACACCAACTTGAAGGAGAGGTTGGTTGCAAAGTTCTTCAGTTCATCCTGCACGATGAAGATCAAAAAGATGTGTAACACCCCAAAATTTTAACACCTATTTAGTTATTATATGTAAACTATAAAAAAGGCCTACAATTAAATGGATTAAATTGGTTTGGGCCTAAGATATTAAAAAATAAGATAAATACAATTGGAATATGAAGCCCAAGTGAGGTTGCATAAGTAAATATATGGACCTTGAAAACCCTAGCCTTCTTCCTCTTTAGTCACACGTGTATTTTGCTGATGGATGCTTCCTTTTTGCGCTTCAGCCAACTATTGAACTTTGTCTTTCTTCACTATGGCGTTGAGTTGGAGTCTTCAGGTATGATTTTCTCATGCTCAAGATTTAAGAAGTTTGAATAGTCAATAGCTAGCAATTGATATGAACCTAGACTATCATTATACTATAGAAAAGGGCTCCTTCGATTGTATTGTATTAGATAAAGATTTGGTCAATATGTCAGGAAGGAACTCAGACTTTGAAATTGAACCAAATAGAGTATTAAGCTTGGACTTTGTCACCATGTTAAAGTAAAAAGAGTGCTTATGGTTATTGCATTCACACATAGCCTCAATGGTTGACCAATCAACAATCACACTTCTATTATTGTCTAAATCCTTGTCCAGTGGCATTAAAGGGACAATAGGCAACTAGATTGATATAAGGCTTGTACGTGGCTTTCCATGTTAGATTGATATATATATATATATATATATATATAAAATATTAAGGTCAGTAGATATCCAACGGCATCAAGAGAGCATTCTAGCACTAGATTGATAGATTAAAGCAATCTCACGTGGCCTTCAATGTTAAGTTGAATATGTATAGTTATATATATAATGTTAGAGTCAATGGACATCCAATGCATCAAGAGGGAACGCTAAGCAACAAATTAAGGCAATACGTGGCTTTCAATAGTAAATTGGATAGTTAGGTGAATAAAGGGAGAATTTTAGATATATCAATATTGTCTAGGATAAAACCATTTTAAGTGTGAAAATAGATTTTTAAGTGGGAAATTGTGTATTGATGAACTTATTTTTGGTATTGCTAGGTTCTAATTCTACAGAATTGTTGTGATTCAAGGGAGGTTGATTTCCATTATTTTGCAACTAAGATGTAAGTGGTGTTTACTAATTTTGGGGATTTTTCCCAAACAGCGTTGGTTATTAAACTATTATATATATAAGAAATATATTGTTATTCTATACATATAAATGGATATTTTATAATTTCTTGATGTGTACATTAATTATTCGTTTTATGAAAAACTTGTGGAACAACCTAAATTTATTTAAATTTGTATGTGCGATATATCCTTATATTTTTGAGAATTATGATTGGATTATTTTTGTAAGCATCTTGAATGGATTGTTTATGTGAGCATCTTGTATATGTTTCGAAAACCTATGGCAAGTCATGATTAGAAGCTCAGTATGGTATTTGGTCCTTAACAAGGGACAATCATACTTCAGCTAGTCCTTAGCAAGGGACAGTCCCAAAAGGGGACAGTGCACATTTGATAGCTCCTTAGCAAGGGAGTAAATTATTGAGGATCCAAAAGGGAAGCTCCTTAACAAGGGAGTGGACCTTTAGGTTCCAAAGGAGCCATCCTTAAGAAATGGGATGAAAAGGAGGTTCCAGTCCCAAAAAAGGGACAGCACAACCCTATCAACGGGGTGTAAACGTTGACCACGAGAAAAGCCTAGGAAATTTTGTATGTGATGGTATTAATATATATATTATGATGGCTCACGATATAAAGATATTTTTCTTTTACATGAAATATTTGATGATAAATATTTTTGAGTTACAAGTTATGAAATTGCTATAAGAATTATTTATTGAAGGTTTGTTCCCACACCCCAATGTCAGTGAATTCCACTTATTGAGTTATCTCACCCCCCCCCCCCCTTTTATTTTCCATTACAAATACATTAGAGGGAGGAGTAGAGATTCTTGAGAGACAGCAGTTACAAACTATTTTTGTAGAATTGAGAATTTTATTATTATTGTATGGCATTAAACATTGTATTGGAGAATTATTTTGAGGATGTTTTGTATTTGATGAATTAGAGCTCTGACTTTTGTGATGAGATTCAAGGTTGTTAGTTTCTTTTATTTAACATATTTTATGGATTATTCAAATTAAATAAACATTTATTTCTTATGATTTTAGGGCGTTACAATTGTGGTATCAGAGCTTAGGATATGATTCTGTAGACACTTGAAAATTTAGGTTATAATCTTGTAGACATTTGAAAACTAGGTTATGATTTTGCAGATATTTGAAACTAAGTTATGATCTTGATTTTTGTCAGAGCATTTGGTATTTAGGTTATGTTTGATGAGATATTTTAAATAATCTTAGCAATGTTACTTCTTATGTTTAGTAATAATAATTATTGCACTGTCTATATTTCTTGATTTCCTTGTTAACTAGGTATCATGCCACCCAAAAAGAAGAGAGTAGCTAATTCCAATAGCGAGGAACCTATTTTTAATTTGCGAAGACCAACCAAAGCAAGGGTTGATACTGAGGCTAAAGTCACTCAAGACATGAGAAATAATGAACATCCTAGGGTGACACGCATTGATCCTTTGGATGAAGCTACTACCCGACTGTTGGATAGGTTAGCCCATGTTGCTAGTAAAGGCACAAGTAGAGTAGAGGCAAGGGCTGGTTGCTCTTTTGAGACTTTTATGAAGCAAAATCCCCCTTCCTTTGATGGGAAGCCAGATCCTACAAAAGCCGAGAATTGGTTCTTACAGATGGAGAAGTTGTTAGAAGCTTTAGATTGCATTGACTCTTAAAAGGTGCGGTTTGCAACTTTCAAGTTGATTGGGGAAGCTAAGCATTGGTAGAGATCCACTAAGGCCATATTGAAGAGAATGGACACTGAGAGAAACCCCATTACTTGGGGGAAATTTAAAGGGGTTTTCTATGATAACTACTTCCCTGAGGTGGTTCGGGAACGAAAAGAGAGGGAATTTGCTAATTTGGTGCAAGGAAGTATGACTATTGAGCAATATGCTGCTAAATTCATTAAGTTATCTTACTTTGGACCCCACTTAATCCTTACTGAGGCGAAGAAAGCAAGCAGATTTCAAAAGGGGTTGAATGAGAGACTTCAACACCATTTGATTACATCAGGGGTTGATAATTATGCAGAGTCAGTTAAAAGAGCTATGAGGCTGAAGGAAGATTTCAAGAACAATGTTAGGAAGGAGAACCCACCCAGAAACACTGGACAGACAGGCTTTCGACAAGGTACTACTCAAGGTCATTGGAACAACAAAGGATTTTTTGGGAGGTCTGGGAGTAATTCATCATCAAATAAGCCAGAAAATAAGAATCCACCCCAGAATGCTCAAGGTAGAAGTTCGAATGCTTGCCCTACATGTGGAAGGTTTCATGGAGATATGCTGTGTTTCTTTGAAGGAAAGGCTTGTTATAATTGTGGGAAGATAGGACACCTAGCTAGAAGCTGTACTTCTCCTTAACAAAACTCAATGGCACAACCTGGAAAGAATGATCAAAGGAGGAAAGCACAAGGGAGAGTGTTTGCACTCACACCACAAGACGTTCAAGCTTCGGATACTGTGGTTACAGGTATCCTCCCTTTATTCTCAAACTTTGCTAAAACTTTATTTGATTCTGGATCTACACACTCTTTCATCTCCTCTCGATATGCTAAGTTATGTGATAAGAAACCTGGACTTATAGATTATGACTTGTCTGTGGCCACACATATGGGTGATTCTTTGGTGTGTAACTCTATGCTTAAGCCTTGTGTCATCCGAATTGAGGATAGGGAAATGTTAGCAGATTTGATTTTGATGGACATGTATGACTATGATGTAATTTCGGGAATGGACTGGCTAGCGGCTTATCATGCTAGTGTAGATTGTTTTAGAAAAGAAGTGGTGTTTCGACCTCTAGGAGAACCTGAATTTCGGTTTAAGGGCTCTAGGATGCATGCTTTACCTAGGGTGATATCAGCCCTTCGAGCTAAGTGTCTATTACAGAAAGGATGCCAAGGGTACCTAGCTAATGTGGTGGACACTAGGAAAGAGGTGTTGAAGTTGGATGATATCCCTGTTGTAAGGGAGTTTCCTGATGTCTTTCCTGAAGACCTACCAGGGATACCTATAGATAGGGAGATTGAATTCTCTATTGATTTACTCCCTAGAACTTCTCCTATTTCAAAAGCACCATATCGGATGGCACCAACTGAACTTAAAGAGCTCAAGGAACAATTGCAAAAACTCCTTGATAAGGGGTTCATCAAACCAAATGCATCTCCTTGGGGTGCACCAGTTTTATTTGTGCAAAAGAAGGATGGGACTATGAGGTTGTGTATTGACTACCGTGAGTTAAACCGGGTTACTATGAGAAACAAATACCCTCTCCCTCGTATTGATGACTTGTTTGATCAATTGCAAAGGGCACAAGTCTTCTCTAAGATTGACCTTCGTTCTGGGTATCACCAGTTGAAAATCAAGAGTGAAGACATACCTAAGACAGCTTTTAGGACGAGGTATGGGCACTATGAATTCTTGGTAATGCCTTTTGGATTGACCAATAGTCCTGCTGCATTTATGGACTTGATGAACAAAGTGTTTCATGAGTACTTAGACCGCTTTGTTATTGTCTTTATTGATGACATCCTAATCTTCTCCAAAAGCATAGAAGAACATGAAGAGCACTTGAGAATTGTTTTTCAGATTTTGAGGTATGCCAAGTTTAAGAAGTGTGAATTTTGGCTAGACCAAGTGGTGTTCCTAGGGCATGTGATATCTAAGGCAGGGATTTCTGTAGACCCTAGTAAGGTTGAAGTTGTGGTTGATTGGGCAAGACCGACAAATGTGAGTGAGATTAGAAGCTTTTTGGGCCTTGCTGGCTCTTATAGGAGGTTTGTCGAGGGATTTTCCCATATTGCAGCCCCTTTAACTCAACTAACTCCTAAGAATGCCAAGTTTGTGTGGACAGAAGAATGTGAGATAAGTTTTCCAGAACTTAAGCAAAGGTCGATCACTACACCAGTACTAACCATCCCTAGCAACTTGGGAGGCTTTGTCATTTATAGTTATGCTTCAAAAAAAAGGATGGGTTGTGTGTTGATGAAGCATGGTAAAGTCATAGCTTATGCTTCCCGCCAATTAAAGAGTTATGAACAAAATTATCCCACCCATGATTTGGAGTTGGCTGCAGTGGTGTTTGCATTAAAGATTTGGAGACATTATTTGTATGGTGAAAGGTGTGAGATTTATACAGATCATAAGAGCTTGAAGTACTTCTTTACTTAGAAAGAATTGAATATGAGACAACGAAGGTGGCTTGATTTGATTAAATATTATGATTGCTCAATCAATTACCATCCAGGCAAGGCTAATGTGGTAGCTGATGCACTTAGTCGGAAGTCCTTTGGTTTCTCAGCTGCCTTGTTAACTACTCAAAAGGAGATTATTAATGACTTGAAGAGGATGGGAATTGAAATTGTTATGGGTGATTCCCAAGCCTTTATGGCCAGTTTCACAATACTTCCCACCTTGATTGAGAAGATTAAGAGGTCACAGGTTGAAGATGCACAAATTGTAAAGATCATAGGAGAAGTACAAGAAGGGAAGAGACCAGAATTTAATGTGTCTAATGATGGTGTTTTAAGGTTTGGAAAAAGGCTTTGTGTGCCAAATGATTTTGCATTAAAGAAGGAGATTATGGAAGAAGTCCATCGTACCCCATACTCAATGCATCTTGGTAGCACTAAAATGTATCATGACATTCGAGAAACTTATTGGTGGAATAACATGAAGAGAGAAATAGCTCAATTTGTGGAGCAATGCTTGACTTGTCAACAAATTAAGGCACTACACCAAAAACCTTCAGGACTACCGCAACCACTTCCCATTCCTAAGTGGAAGTGGGAGCACATATGTATGGATTTTGTGACTTGTTTGCCAATATCTCCTAAGGGACATAAGGCCATTTGGGTAATTGTGGATAGGATGACAAAAACAGCACATTTCATTCCGGTTAAGATGACTTACTCACTTGATCAGTTAGCACAGATTTATATTGATGAGGTTGTGAGTCTTCACGGAGTTCCAGCATCAATTGTGTCTGATCGAGATCCAAGATTCACCTTAAAGTTTTGGGAAAGCCTACAAAAAGCTTTGGGTACTAATCTTAAGTTTAGTACAGCCTTCCGCCCATAAACAGATGGACTATCAGAAAGGACTATTCATACTTTGGAGGATATGTTAAGGGCTTGTATATTGGATTTCAAAGGGAGTTAGGAAAAATACTTGTCTTTAGTGGAATTTGCCTATAATACCACTCTAGTATTGAGATGGCTCCCTATGAGGCTTTGTATGGTAGAAAATGCAAGTCCCCATTGTGTTGGGAAGAGGTTGGTGAGAGAAAATTGTTGGGACCAGAAATCATTCAGATGACATCTGAGAAGTTTGATCTAATTCGTAAAAGATTGCAAATAGCACAAAGTCGACAAAAGAGTTATTACAACAACTTGAGAAGGAAAGTTGAATTTGAGGTTAGGGATATGGTATTTTTGAAGGTTGCCCTAATGAAGGGTGTGATGAGATTCGGGAAGAAGGGGAAGTTGAGTCCTAGATTTGTTGGTCCTTTTGAGATCCTAAGACGCATTGGTAAGGTTGCCTACGAGTTGGCCTTACCGCCTACACTTGCAAGGGTGCATAATGTGTTTCACGTTTCCATGTTGAGAAAGTACATCCCGGATCCTTCACATGTTTTGAACTATGAGCCACTCAAGATCAAAGACAATTTGACTTATGAGAAAGTTCCAATCCAAATTCTTGACCGCAAGGATCAAGTGCTATGCACTAAGACCATATCATTGGTTAAGGTTCTTAGGAAGAATCACACAGTGGAGGAGGCATCTTGGGAGTGAGAAGATAAGATGAAATCAAAGTATCTAGAGTTGTTCATTAACGAAGGTATGTACAATTTTTGAGGACGAAATTTTTTAAGGGGGGAAGGATGTAACACCCCAAAATTTTAACACCTATTTAATTATTATATGTAAACTATAAAGGAGGCCTGCAATTAAATGGATTAAATTGGTTTGGGCCTAAGATATTAAAAAATAAGATAAATACAATTGGAATATGAAGCCCAAGTGAGGTTGCATAAGTAAATATATGGACCTTGAAAACCCTAGCCTTCTTCCTCTTTAGTCACACGTGTATTTTGCTGATGGATGCTTCCTTTTTGCGCTTCAGCCAACTATTGAACTTTGTCTTTCTTCACTATGGCGTTGAGTTGGAGTCTTCAGGTATGATTTTCTCATGCTCAAGATTTAAGAAGTTTGAATAGTCAATAGCTAGCAATTGATATGAACCTAGACTATCATTATACTATAGAAAAGGGCTCCTTCGATTGTATTGTATTAGATAAAGATTTGGTCAATATGTCAGGAAGGAACTCAGACTTTGAAATTGAACCAAATAGAGTATTAAGCTTGGACTTTGTCACCATGTTAAAGTAAAAAGAGTGCTTATGGTTATTGCATTCACACATAGCCTCAATGGTTGACCAATCAACAATCACACTTCTATTATTGTCTAAATCCTTGTCCAGTGGCATTAAAGGGACAATAGGCAACTAGATTGATATAAGGCTTGTACGTGGCTTTCCATGTTAGATTGATATATATATATATATATATAAAATATTAAGGTCAGTAGATATCCAACAGCATCAAGAGAGCATTCTAGCACTAGATTGATAGATTAAAGCAATCTCACGTGGCCTTCAATGTTAAGTTGAATATATATAGTTATATATATAATGTTAGAGTCAATGGACATCCAGTGCATCAAGAGGGAATGCTAAGCAACAAATTAAGGCAATACGTGGCTTTCAATAGTAAATTGGATAGTTAGGTGAATAAAGGGAGAATTTTAGATATATCAATATTGTCTAGGATAAAACCATTTTAAGTGTGAAAATAGATTTTTAAGTGGGAAATTGTGTATTGATGAACCTATTTTTGGTATTGCTAGGTTCTAATTCTACTGAATTGTTGTGATTCAAGGGAGGTTGATTTCCATTATTTTGCAACTAAGATATAAGTAGTGTTTACTAATTTTGGGGATTTTTCCCAAACAGCATTGGTTATTAAACTATTATATATATAAGAAATATATTGTTATTCTATACATATAAATGGATATTTTATAATTTCTTGATGTGTACATTAATTATTCATTTTATGAAAAACTTGTGGGACAACCTAAATTTATTTAAATTTGTATGTGCGATATATCCTTATATTTTTGAGAATTATGATTGGATTATTTTTGTAAGCATCTTGAATGGATTGTTTATGTGAGCATCTTGTATATGTTTTGAAAACCTATGGCAAGTCGTGATTAGAAGCTCAGTATGGTATTTAGTCCTTAGTAAGGGACAATCATACTGCAGCTAGTCCTTAGCAAGGGACGGTCCCAAAAGGGGACAGTGCACATTTGATAGCTCCTTAGTAAGGGAGTAAATTATTGAGGATCCAAAAGGGAAGCTCCTTAGCAAGGGAGTGCACCTTTAGGTTCCAAAGGAGCCATCCTTAAGAAATGGGATGAAAAGGAGGTTCTAGTCCCAAAAAGGGGATAGCACAACCCTGTCAACGGGACATAAACGTTGACCATGAGAAAAGCCTAGGAAATTGTTTATGTGATGGTATTAATATATATATATATATATATATTATAATGGCTCACAATATAAAGATATTTTTCTTTTACATGAAATATTTGATAATAAATATTGTTGAGTTACAAGTTATGAAATTGCTGTAAGAATTATTTATTGAAGGTTTGTTCCCACACCCCAATGTTAGTGAATTCTATTTATTGAGTTATCTCACCCCCCCCCCCCCCCCCTTTTATTTTCCAATACAAATACATTAGAGGGATTACTAGAGTAGAGATTCTTGGGAGACAGTAGTTACAAACTATTTTTGTAGAACTAAGGATTTTATTATTATTTTATGGCATTAAACATTGTAATAGAGAATTATTTTGAGGATGTTTTGTATTTGATGAATTAGAGCTCTGGCTTTTGTGATGAGATTCAAGGTTGCTAGTTTCTTTTATTTAACATATTTTATGGATTATTCAAATTAAATAGACATTTACTGCTTATGATTTTGGGGCGTTACAAGATGTTTGGTCACAAAACCTTTTGGTGCAAATACACAACAACTTCTTCAGAAGAGATGAACTAGGGTAAGAACTTCGTCTTTGATCACAAATTGTTTGAACAAAGTTTACTCAATACTTGTGCAACTTGTGTACTATTTGTCAGCCCTTAAAACAATGTTTTATATGTCTAGGGTTAGAAGAAAAGAAGGCCCAAAGACACATTCACGAATCCCAAAAAATCAGATCAGAAATCTGATTTTTATAAACCTTGACAGATAGAAGCTGTTGGGAAGGTGTCGAGCTTACAGGCTTGAGACAGCTTTCTTAAGCTTGATATATGCAGCTATCGAGCCAGCTGTTGAGATTTAATGAATTTGCTCTATCAGCTTGTTTTCTTGGACAGACTTGATGACTTCAACACTTGATCTTGAAACCTTGTTTCTTGAAGTATTAAAAACACCTAGAACTACCCAATTATAAGTAGAGTGCGTTTTGTCAAAGGATTAGCCAATTTACATAAACAAATGACATATGTTCTTAACAAGTGAAACACATATGTCCTAACAATTGGTATAAGCTTATAAACTTAGTTTTTAACTTTCAGTTTATATAACATAGTTTTTAACTTTTAGTTTTTATCCTTCTCAAAAAAAAAGAAAAATTTGTTAGGTTTTAAGGATTCAGAAACTAATGTATTAGAACTTCAATTTGTAATATGTTGATAAACTATGTTCAAAACATAGAGTCTTGATTTAGGCTTGCTCAAAGTGTGTTTAATTGTAAAATTAGAATCAAGTGATTGCAGAAATTATTGGACAAAATCTGCAAAGTTCGATCGATCGAAAATTAGACTCAATCAATTGAAACACGTGCAGATTTATTTTTCTGTAGAAATTCCAATTCAGCCCAAGCTTGTTTGACATATAGGGTTTTGTGTTTCACTCCAAGTATAAAAGGAAAAACTATAGCTACATTTTAAAAGTCTTTTATGAGTTGTGTATTAAATCTTTTGTGAGATCTAAAGGTGTTTACCTTCATACACACATATAGAGTTATCAAGATCAAGATTTACGTCAAAAACTTGATGATCTCTTCAATTGCTGCTTAAAGAACTTTAAAGAAGATCTGAAACATTTGAGTAGAGTCTCAAAGTCACAAGTAAGAGAACTTGTGATTGCTGCAAATCAAAAAAAGAAGTAATCCATGGACTCGGAGCTGTCGTATAGTCGTGATAGTAAGTTTTCTACTTGAGATAGCAATAGGATGTTAGTGGTCTAAGTTCTATTATAAAAATTTCAATTCTTTCATAGTGGATCTATTTTTATCTTGAGGATAGCTAGGTTAAATGATCCCCAAGTTTTTTACCAATTAGGTTTTCCTAGGTTATCATATCGTTGTGTTCTTTGTATTTCAACATTATTTACATAATATGATTTTATTGTGTTAACCTAGAACTAAATAATTTATCTAAGTAATTACTTAGCTAAATAACTAGGTTAAACAACTTGTGTTAAGGGGTCTAAAAACGTATAGTTTTTATGTACAACTTTTAAAACCTCACTTTTCCTTTTATTTTTTCACTTTTTCAAATTTTTTCAAGTTACGATTTTAACAATTTTCAGTAAAAAAAATTTCAACAAAAAACTATATATGATATTCTCAAACAACACAAATATTATCGGGAGCTAGAAGTCTCCAATTGCATCACCACTACCTGAAAGTGGCAGCAAGTCAACAAGTTACCGAATTTCGACAGTTGCATATTGCCTTTATTACATAAAAATTGTGGTGCACTGAGGAATAAGGATAACAATGCAAAGATATTGATCAACAAGTCACCAAAGAATAAAATAAGTAAATAAAAGCCAGTAAGTAAAGTCTTGAAGAAGCACTCGGGAAAGACAATTTGCTTTTATGGAATACTTTCTGCAAAATCGAATAATTTGTGGGCAAAACGAGAATCAGTTTTTTTTTTTTTTTAATGCAAGATAAAATTTCTACTCTAACCTAATCTAAGTGTATATGTGTGTAAATCTCCCTCCTGGGGACTCGAACCTCAGCCCTTACCCCTCCCCCCCCCCACCTCACAAGCACTTATACTTATGGAGTGACCATCACATCTAGGGTGTGCGGTGGTAGAATCAGCTATTATATTAAGAAAGTTTTAATATCACTATAATGAGAAATATAAAAACTATAAAAAGAGTTAATTACTTTTTTAATTTTTTTTCTTTTCTAATAAAAAGATTCTAAAAATAGTTACTAAACCATTTAGATCTTCTAGATTTTCTAGGGTTCTCTACTAATATATTTTCTTAAATCTTAACCATTCTTTAATGATTTAATGGTCTGAGTTCTACCATGTCAGCAATCTACTAACAATAATCTCAATTTTTTTGTTTATAACATTATTTTATTATTTTAAGAGTATTATTAGTGGAATGCTAACATGTTAAAATCAAGAAGTTGTTAGAATTTACCGAAATCTATTAATAGAGTACCTTAGAAAATTTAAAAAATCTGGATCCGTTCTAATGTATTTAGAGCATCTGTTAATTTTCTCTTATAATATTATATTATTAGGTAGTACCTAAAAGTTTAAGCGCCCAACTACCTGAAAATGGCGGTACCACAGGAACATAACAAAGTCAACAAATCAAGAATATAATACAAAATGAAAAATCATTACTTGGTTACGTGTAAGACGGTATGTAAGATTATTCACCCACTCAATTGTGATTATCTTAAAAAAATTTCATGTATTTTGCATTTGGTAGGTGGTCTTTCACATTAAGAAAGAAAACTAATAACGTGGAGATGGGGTTCCAAAGGAAGAAGACTTTCTTTTGTTGACTCCTCTTCCTTTCAACATTTGCAAACTATAGGATGGCTTTCTTTTGCTTTTTAGGTTATAGACTTTTTAATGCTTTTTAGCGTAGTGTATGTTGTTTTCTATGTAGAAAAATGTTATACGCTATATATTTATAATATTTTTGTAACACTTTTACAATAAATTTTAAATGACAAATTTTAATTGGCTGTTGTTAGTAAGCAAAAAAATCATTTTAATGATGAATTAAAATTAAAATAAATAACAACTTACTATAATTTGATGTGAAAGTTATTGTAAACATAATGCTTCTATTCTATACGAAGGAGCTAATATGAAATGCATCACTATAGCCAAGAAGGGTAGCATCCAATAAGAAAGAGTGTGAGATAGCAAGAATCAAGTGTGAGGAAATAAGAAAACAAAAGGAGACAGGGTGATCCTCTTTCTCCCTTTCTTTTCCTGTTTTGTGCAGAAGGTCTTAATGCTCTGTTATGCAAAGCAGCTGAGAATAAGGAAATAACGGGCCTAACCCTATGCCGACAGGATCCAAGGATTTCTCATTTGTTCTTTGCAGATGATTGCCTCTTGCTTTGTAGGTCCAATGTAACTGAATGCCAAAAACTTCAGCTCCTTCTTGATTGGTATGAAGCTGCTTCGGGCCAGAAGGTGAACAAGGCCAAGACCACTTCATTCTTCAGCAGAAATACTCGTGAGGAGGCTCAACAAGAGATTAAGGATCTATTGGGAGTGCCAACCATAAAGCACTATGATAAATATTTGGGCTTGCCATCTTTTGTGGGGAGGCAAAAGAAAGCTTGTTTCAATCAAATTAATGAGAGAATCTGGAATAAGATGCAAGGGTGGAAAGAGAGACTGTTATCTCAAGCAGGAAAGGAAGTGATGATTAAGGCCGTGATCCAATCCATCCCCACCTATTCCATGAATGTGTTTCGTTTGCCACTAGGCTTGATAAAAGATATAGAGTCCATGATCCGTAAATTTTGGTGGGGAAATCAAGACAATACAAGGAAAATGCAATGGGTGAAGTGGAGGACACTTTGCTCCCCAAAATCTCTTGGAGATATGGGGTTTCGTGATCTTTGACAATTTAATGATGCTTTCCTTGGTAAACAGGTGTGGAGACTCTTCCATGAAAAAGATACTTTGCTTTATAAAGTGTTTAAGCCGAAATATTTTCCTACGGGTTGTATCCTTGATGCTGAAATCAACCAAAGGAGCTCTTTTGCATGGGAAAGTATAATGCAAGCAAGGGATGTTATTCGTAAGGGTGCTAGATGGCGTGTTGGGGATGGCTCTTCAATAGACATCTGGAAGCATAGATGGCTAGACTCTTTAAGGGGCGGAAAAATCCTTTCTCCAAGGCAGGACTCTTCTTTGGCCGTAGTTAAAGATTTGTTTATCACCGGAACAAAGTTGTGGAACTCTGACCTCATTGATCATAATTTTTATCCTTGGGAGGCCGAAAGTATTAAAAGCATGCTTGTTAGTTTCCACACGGACAAGGACTTACTCATATGGCCGTGGACCCCAGATGGAGCATACTCTGTCAAGAGTGCTTACCGGTTTATGGCAAATGAACTGCTCTCAGCCCAGGCTAGTTCGTCAAACCCAGAAGCTTCAAAAACCTTGTGGAATGGTATCTGGAAGCTCAAGGTCCCAAATAAAGTGAAACACTTCATGTGGCGGGCATCAAATGAGTCTCTTCCTACAAAATCTAACCTCTGTGCACGGCATGCCCTTCATGAGAATAGTTGTGGCCTATGTGATGAGTTTCCTGAAGATGTCATCCATTTTTTATGGTCATGTGACCATGCCAAGTGTATTTGGCTCTCGGATCAGGCTTTTCACTACCCACGTACAAGGAAGTTCAGAAGCTTTGGTGATCTAGTGTCCTTTGTGCTTGCGGAATTACCCTCATGTACTGCTGCGCTTTTTTCCGTGGTGTCTTGGTGTATATGGACTCGACGGAACAAGTTGAGAGAACAGCAACCAGTGTGGGATGTTGGAGAGACTGTGAAGAAAGCGAGGGAGCTGTTGCAGGAGTTTAATGACCTGCAAGAGTTTCCTTCAAGAATGGTTTTTCCACGGGTGAAGGCGAGATGGAAGCCACCTGAAGCAGGGGTCTTTAAAATCAACTTCGACGGGTCAATGTTTGAAGACAGAGCGCTTGCTGGTCTAGGTGTTGTCATCCGTGACGAGTCTGGGCTAATCATTGCGGCCCTTAGTCAGAAAATACCTTGGCCAAGCTCGGTGGACATGGTTAAAGCTCTGGCAGCAAGGAGGAGCTCTTGTTTTCGCCCAAGAGATAAGCATCTTCAAAGCTGAAGTAGAAGGTGATTCCTTGAATATAATACAGGCTTTAAATAATCCTAAGCCAAATAGAACTCAGCTGGGTCATATTTTTAATGATATCCAAAGATTAAGGGATAGCATGCAGTGTTGTAACTTCCTTCACACACGTAGGGGGGGTAATAAGTTGGCCCACTCCCTTGCAAAGAGAGCAATTTTATCTGCTGATACGAATGTGTGGTTAGAAGAACTACCACAAGACTTGATTGATGTATACCAGTTTGATTTATCGTAATAAAGTTTGACTTACCTTTTCCTCAAAAAAAAAAAAAACAAAAAACAAAAGGAGAAATAGTGAAGAGTGTGTTATAAGTATTAGGCTAAAATACAAAATGCACTCTTTAAGTTTGACTGAAATTCAATTCAAACTTCTAATTTTATTTTCGTTTAATTCAATTCTCTAAATTTCAAATTTATTCAATTTAGACATTTCATCCAATTTCCTTAAAAATTTGTCAATAAAACAATATTTTTCCCACACCAAAAAAAAAATCTATAAAATTATATATATATATATATATTAAAGACATTGACGTGAGAATTTGTTTTTCAAAAATTCTTTTTTCTTTAGTTAATTGCCTTAATGGCAATTTTTTAACAAAATTGGACAAAAGGCATGAATTGAATAAATTTAAAACATAGGAAACTCAATTAAACCAAAGTAAAGTTAGATAACTTAAATGAATTTCTGTCAAATTTAGAGAATGCATTTTACATTTTAGCATAAGTATTAACAGAGCTTCTTTTCTTTTAACTGATAACCCTTTGAAAATTGTACTTGTGTGTGACTAGATTTATTTCAAAGAATGTGATACTTTTATTTTGGGGGTTAAATTTATTAAATTGGAAAAACTTTGGCACCGAAAAAATCTCAATACAATAAATCTTCATAAATGGTCTCCAAATTTGGCTGATGAGTATATCTTAATTGCTGGAATTTAGAAAATCATGAGTACAAAAATTACTACATTACTCTCTCTAATGCGTAAATTACTATTTATATCCACTTGTAGTATATTGGATACAGGTATCAAACTTGAAATAGAATCAACCAGCAATCGTGTCATTTAATTAGGGGTGTCAATTCGGGTTAGCGTGTCGGGTTCATGTCGTGTCGAGGTAGGAGTATTTTACTAAATGGCTCAACCCTAACCTAACCCATTTAATAATCGTGTTATGATCCTTCAACCCTAACCCGATCTATTAATAAGGCGGGTTGACCTGACCCAACCCATTTGACACACTTTATAAACGAGTCGTGATGGGTTGACACGAATGTAACACAACCCATTTCAACCTGCATAATATTAAATATAATATCCATCTAGAAATATATTTTTTTTACATCCTAAAAGCAGTACATACACTTCAAGTCTTCAACTCACATTCAAAATAATATAGTTCAACAAAAATATAATATTCATCTAGAAATAAGTGCATAGTTTAACAAAAGAAGTGCATACACTTCAACCTAAATTCAAAATAACATAGTTTAACAAAAATAAAATAACATAGTTCAACAAAATTATAATATCCTTGGAACTCACCAAATGCTAAGTGTCAATATTGAAAGAATTGGAGCAAACAGTAGACTAAAGTTTATAGAACAAAAACATTATGTACAAAAAATTACTGCAAAATTTTGAAACACCAAGAAAATAGTTTTCTTTAATTCTAAAACTCACAAAACACATGAGAGAGAGAGAGCAATAACCAATTTGAGAATTTGGCATGAGATTATAAGATAGTAGAGTGAGTATTACAGCTGAAATAAAAAAAAAAAAATTTTAAAAAAGATATTTATAAGATGGTTTAGAGATTTAGGGTTTGAAGGATTTAGAGATAAGTTTTTATAATTACTCACTTTTCTTTTTAAATTTAAAATATATGTTGGATATAAAAGGTATTTGACAAATCTAAAATAAAATGAATATTTATTTGTTATATGAGTTAAACGGGTTGTGTTAAGTGGGTCATTTCAGGTTGACATAAATAAATTAGTGTGTCAAACGCGTCTATTGCAGGTTACACGGGTTGACCCGTCTATGACACATTTCTTATTGTGTTGTATTCGGGTCGACCCGTTTATGACCCTAACCCGCAAAAACCCGTGTTGGGTTCATGTCGTGTTCGCGAGTTGGGTCGAACATTGACACCCCTACATTTAATGCTGAATTTAAATGAAAATTTACTTTTGTGCAAACCAAATTTGCATAAACAGTATTTCATAGATTAGATTTTACTTTTGAACAATACAATAAAAACGAAAAAAATTATCAAGGTGTGGAAGATTAGTCCGAAGCCATATACAATACAACATGCTCATGGGAAAAAGTCCTTATTCAAACAATTATCAAAAACTATGCAGAAAAATAGAGATACGAGAGTGCCATTGCACACGTCACAGACAACAAAAAAACAAAAATAATCGAGGTGTCAAAGTCTTAAAAACTTTGATACAGAATAAAGAACAACCATTTCGCAGCTAGGTGAAAGGCAATTTGGTTACTTAAGTCAACAAGTCAACAAGTCAAAGAATTCATAAAAGATATGATTTATTTTTTTGGAAGAATCGATATATAGTGTTTGATTGGTGTCAGCTTATAAACTTAGTTTTTAACTTTTAGTTTTTATGTACCATTTTTAAAATCACACTTTTTCTTGTATTTTCTCTCTTTTTTAAATTTTTTCAAGTTAGGAATATATTTTAACAACTTTCAGCAAAAAAATTTCAAACAAAAAACTAGATAGGATATTCTCAAAACAACACAAATATTATCAGGAGCTAGTAGTATCCAATTGCATCACCACTACCTGAAAGAGGCAACAAGTCAACAAGTCTCCGAATTTGGACAACTGCATATAGCCTTTATTACATAAAAATTGTGGCGCACTTAGGATAACAATGCAAAATTATTGATCAACAAGTCACCAAAAAATAAAAGAAAAAAGAAAAAAAGCCAGCAATCAAAGTCTTCAATAACCACTTGGAAAGACAATTTGCTTTTATGGAAGACTTTTAGCAAAATAGAATAATTTGTGGGCAAAAAGAGAATCAACTATTATATTAAGAAAGTTTCAATAGCACTTTAATGAGAAAAAAAAACCTATAAAAAGAGTTAGTTACTTTTTTCTTTTCTCATTAAAAAAAAAAAAAAACTTCTAAAAATAGGCCTTAAACCAATATATTTAGAGCATCTGTTAACTTGTACTTATAATATTATATCATTGTGTAGTACCTAAAAGTTTAAGAGCCCAACTAGCTACCCGAAAATGGCAGTACTCACAGGAAAATAGTGCACAAAACAAAGACAACAAATCATCACACGGTTAAGTGTAAGACGGTTTGGAGTCAACAAGTCAAATTATTCATAAAAGATATGATTAAAAAAAAAAAAAAAAAGGATATTCTCAAAATAATTCAAATATTATCAGTAGCTAGTGGTCTCCGATTGCATCACCACTACTCACACTTAGCTTTTCTTCCTCCAAACTTTCCTTTTGAACCTGAATCCCTTCCTTCGTTATTGCTTTGTCATGGGTGCCTCTTTTGTTGCTCATGTGCTTTTTTTACTATGGTTCTTTGCTACAACCTTCAGCTTCTTCTTGACAGCAGAGTCAAATGTCTCTTGCAATGAAAAAGACAAAAAGCACTTCTAAACATTAAACAAGGTCTCAGTGATCCTTTTGTAGGGGCCTTTTTTGTGTTGTTAGTTAGGCTGGGTTGCCTCCTGCGATGATGGGCCCAAATATTCTGAGTGGAAGAGTCAAAACCAGCCCAACTGTAACTCACTTTGGGCTGGCTTGTGCGCAAACTAGGCCTCGTCTGCCAGGAGCGTACTTACGATAGGTAGAGCTGTTTCAAATGATTTACGACTGACAAATAAAACAATAGCAGAAGAACAAAAAGATAGTGACCTTTTCTTAATGAAAAATAACCAAGTAATCTCTATCTTATACCAATCACAATAATGGCAACGGAAGTTATAACAATAGCTTTACAAAAGAGATAGAGGATTAAGTGATGATATGAGTTAATCGAAAATAAATGTCAAGTCAAGTTTGGGTCCGTAATGGCAAAGACCAAGGAGGAAGAATGCCTCCTCTCAATGCAACTAATCCCCCAGGAAAAAGATTTTACCGTGGGAATTAATGACTTTGAGGGAATCGGACCTAAATGGTTAGTGCTCAAAGGAATCTCTTTTGTTTACTTATCTCAAAGAGAGTAGGATTTCGAGGGAGAGAAAAGGAAATCGACCTACTGATGCATGCCCATTGTATTATCTCCCTCTGTTTTCTGTTTCCCTTCTTATCTTTTTTTTCTTTCCTTTCCTTTTCTTTTGTTTTTCTCTTTCTTGGTCATACTCTATTTTTCGATCCCCTTTATAGGGCACGGCGAAGGTCCTTTTATAGGGTCTGCCATGACTAGATTTTACCACCTTACCCCTTAACCACCTTTGTCTGGTCTGGGCATACTTGTCGACCACTAAGGAGTTCGTCTGTGTACTTACCCTTGCCAGACGGAGGCAAGTTTGTTTTGTTTTGTTAGTGCGCCGTGGCATTCTTTCCTACCATGGTGTAAATGCTTTTCTCTCTCCTTCCCTCATGGCATGTACCAAACAGTCTCCCCTCAACCTTTCCTCTTTTGGATGGTCTGTCATCCCGGCAAGACGTACCTCCCAAAAGGGCTTGGGCAAGAGTCGCAAAGTAGGTCTTTTTCCCTCTCCCCACCACCAAACTATACCCCCCTTACTTCTTACCTCTGACCCATGGCCCCACCACGTCCCATATTGACTAGGTACATGCTGGTGGTGCCTAGGCCTTGCGCGTGCTTTCCTGTCATGTATGTTCAAAATCTACCTGCCGGCTATGCGTTTGCCGCGATCTGAAACTTTGTTTGCACAGTCTACTACACTTCTTTGTTCTTTTACATGGGTCGTTGCATAATTCACTATTCCCTTTGGGGCTAGGCTTCATTTGATACTGGGTTTTACATTTCTCTTAGCCCATTTCTTGGTTGCCCTCATGTCCTGCCATATTATTCTGCCATTCCTGCCATAATGACTTGGTCCTACTGGTCCTCTTTTAGACTTGCCGTTTTACTCCCTTCCACAAATGGCCTTGCATAACCATGGGCTTTCTTTCTTAGAGGCTCCTGTGTCCCCTTAGGCATCCTCGACCTATTTACTTGTTTTGGGCTTCCTTGACCCATTTACTTACTTTGGGCTTCCTCAAACCTTTTCCTAACTTTGTGTTCCCATGGGCTTTTACTTACTTCATTGGGCTTCCCCAGCCCAATTACTTCATACCCATCCTTGGGGTTTGTAGGGCTGCCAACAATCCCTTACTCTCTTTGTTTACACAACTTTGAGCCTGCCACGGCTCATTCTTACTTTTTTTCACATCATACACTACCCATGGGTTAGTTATTCTCTCTTTCCGGGCTTTTCGAGCCCGCTTGCTTCCTCAAGGCCCATTTATTTATTTTATAGACTTGTGACCCATTATTCTTACCGCTTGGGCTTAATGGTTTTATTCTATGCTTGCCACTTCTACTTGCTGCCTGTGTTACTGAGTTGGGCCTCCTTCTTGTTTTACAAAAATGAACCTCAACACCTTTGAAAGTGCTTTGATCTTGTTCTAACCAAGAAGATTGCTCTAAATGGGACAAAGTTGTCTATGACCAAAAAACTGGCCAAGTCACTGAGCTCAAACTCTCTAATGCGATGTTTGGCGGTGAGATTAGTGGTTCATTGCTCCAATTAAAACATTTGAATTACTTGGATTTGAGTCTCAATGACTTTAATCATACCCCTATCCCAACTTTTCTTGGTTCAATGGCTAGTATGACACATCTTGTCCTCCATCGGTCTAACTTCTCTAGACACATTCCTCATCAACTTAGGAACCTTTCAAACCTTTGTTATCTGGATATTGGAGGTAATTTTTATCTATATGCAGATAACTTTCATTGGATGTCTAATCTCTCTTCCATTCAATACCTTGACTTAAGCAACACCAAACATCAATCAGAAGTTGGTTGGCTTCAAATAATGAGTATGTTCCCATCTCTTTCGACGCTACACACGTCAGCTTGTGAACTTGTTAATCTGAATCCACCTCTTGCATTTGTCAATTTCACATCTCTTCAATATCTTGATCTTTCCGCTAATCGTTTCAGTCACGAGATACCTAATTGGTTCTCTAATCTCACTACAAGCCTCTTGATGTTTGACCTGAGCCTCAATTCTCTAAGAGGTGAGCTACCACCGAGCATTTTCAATTCACCGAAATTAGATTCTTTATACTTGTATTCCAATAACATAATTGGAAAAATTCCAGAGTTGTTAGGCCAGCTTAAACATCTAACATATCTCCAAATGGAAGGTAATTCTTTAAATGGTCCAATTCCTTCTTCCATTGGGAATTTATCTTATTTGGAAGAATTATTTCTCTTTGATAATTAGTTGAATGGTACCATTCCAAATACTCTTGGGCATTTCTCAAATTTATGGAGATTATGTGTCTCAAATAATTTCTTAACAGGGCCAATAAACGAAGAGCATTTTACTAAACTCTCAAAATTACTATATCTAGATATCTTTCATACACCTTTGTTCTTTAACGTGAATTCCAATTGGGTTCCTCCTTTTCAACTTGAATATGTTGACATGATCTACTACAAGATAGGTCCCAACTTTCCAACGTGGCTACAAACACAAAGTTCCATTATTGCAGTTTTAGACTTGTCCAACTTAGAAATTGTAGACAAGGCTCCAAGTTGGTTCTGGAATCGAGCTTCATACGTTGTAACAATTTATCTCTCTAACAACCAAATAGAAGGGGATGTATCGAACATTGTGCTAAGTTCTCTTTTCATAAATCTAAGATCTAATCATTTCAAAGGTCAAATGCCACAATTGTCAACAAATGTCATGGAGCTATATATAGCTAACAACTCATTTTCTGGGCCAATTTCCTCTTTCATGTGCCAAAAGAAGAATAGAGAGAATCAATTACTGGTTTTAGATGTATCAAATAATCTCTTAACTGGCGCACTTCCTCACTGCTAGAAGTATTGGCAATCTTTGACCCATCTAGACTTGGGAAGCAATGAAATATCGGGCAGAATTCCATACTCCATGGGCTCTTTAGTTGCACTCCAATCACTGCATTTACAAAACAATAGAATCTCAAGACATATACCTTCATCATTGAAGAAGTGCTCAAATTTGAGTCTTATTGATATAGGTGAGCATCCTTTGTCAATGGCCATACCACCATGGATTGGAGAAATGACAAATCTTACGATTCTCCGATTAAGTTCCAATGGATTCAAGGGTCATATACCTCTACAAATATGTCAACTTTCTTCTCTTATAGTATTGGATCTCGCCAATAATAGCCTTTCGGGACGCATACCAAATTGCTTGAAAAATATTAGCGCCATGACAATACCTACACCCATATTTAAAGCTCAATATTATTACGATTATCTGCATAGCAATTATAATCGAACCTATCATGAGAATCTCAAGTTGGTTCCCAAAGGGATGGAACTAGAATATGAAGAAAACCTTGGCTTTGTTAAGATCATAGATCTTTCAAGTAATAACTTGTCTGGATCAATCCCTTCAGAAATTTCAATTCTTTCCGAATTGTGTTTTTTGAACTTGTCGCGAAATCAATTGACAGGAAAGATACTAGAAAAAATCGAGATCATGAAAAAGTTAGAGTCTATTGATCTCTCACAAAATCATCTATCAGGTGAAATTCCTTTAAGTTTGTCTAGTTTGACATTTCTTAGTCACTTGAACTTGTCATACAACAACTTGTCAGGAAAAATTCCATTAGGCACCTAGCTTTAAACTTTTGATGCACTCAGCTACATTGGCAATCCTCAACTTTGTGGTAATCCACTTCCAAGAAGCTGCACAATTAGGGAAGAATCTCAAAATAGGACACCAATTGGAAAAACTGAAGAGGACCCTAATAATTCCAACTTCTACATTGGTATGGGAGTTGGATTTGTGGTTGGTTTTTAGGCAATTTGTGGAGTTCTCTTCTTCAACAGGACCTGGAGGCATGCTTATTTTAGATTCTTCGATGACATGAAGGATTGGGTTTATGTGACTACTGTGCAAACTGTGAATTGGTTGCTAGAAAAGCTAAGAAGCTGCCACATTTAGTAAGTGAAAGTTGTCATTATCTAGCTAAGAGGTATTACTTCAAACATAATGCCATTAATATCATGTTAATGTTGTAGACTTGTAGTCATGTACTTTGAACACGTAATTTAATTCACAGCTAAATGTTGTAACTATTTAAATTTTGATTCACAAATACTATATATGAACTCTGTCTAAATTTGCAATTAGCTCATTGGCTCTGAAATAATTTATTTATAAATTTTTTAGCATAAATAGTGGGAAATCTATGAATAGTGGTTTTAGGTTAAGCATAAATTTTTTTTCTCATTTATATACATCATGACTTCGCACCTCACATCACATGTTGTAGGGCTTTAATTTTATAGGGAAATTTTCGAATATAATAAATACAAAATCAAACTTGGGCTGGGCATAACTAGAATTCTTAGAATTTCAATATTGCACAATTCAAATTGAAGTTAAGCTTAAGGTGTAGGTGGTGATTGAGTATGTTGTATGATTTGTGGTCCTTGTTTATATTTTAGGGAGTGGTACAGGTTCATGCTCTTCAAGATGAATCGTTGGCATAGATATTGTACTAGATCCTATCTCATGGTTTTATTATGAAATTTAAATTGAATAAAATGTTGTGGACTATGAATCTTGTGCATGAAGTGTAAGAACTATTTATCTGTAGCATAGTGTTTGTATTTATAAGTTGATATTGATTTACTTTCATAAGTTTTATCAGTAATCAATCAATTTTCCGCATTAAAATTAAATAAAAAAATAAAATGAAAAAAGGTTCTCATTTCTCTTTCTATAACTTTTATATGATCAAGGATAAAATGCATTGATATCCCTTTGCACGCACACCGCTAAACAAATTTTATCCCCCCTTTCTTTTTATATACGTGTTGATACCTATTTTGGTGACACATTTTCTATAAGCCCAATGCAAGTTAAGAGCAATTTATTTTTAGGCTCAATTCATGTATTTTTATCTCATTTTATTCTCTTTTGCATGGCCCAAGCTCATGCATCTTTGAGGGATTTGAGGGAGTGTGGTTTGGTTAGCATGGGTAGACATTTTAAGACTTTCTACATGAGTCTAGAACATAGGTTGTGCTATGCAAGCTATGACCCAGTGCTCATGGAAAAGATCACATGTCCAAAGTTTTCACCCAAATAAAGACTTGTAGTTACTGCTATATGTGTGGCTGAAACCTTCAAACGTTTCCTTTTTAAGATTTTGGACCAAGCTAGCTTTTTGGCTAACTTTGGCTACACAATGCCAGGCATGACTAGCTTCCCAAGAGGCAGAAAAGGGCTAGGGAAGGGCACCCGATCTTATTTTGTAAAGACTTTCCCTTAATAATGCTGAAAGCAAGCCAATCTTTTTCCAAACACAAGAAAACTAAACCAAAACAGAGATTCCAAAGCTTGATATAAAACCCCCTCTTCAAATTCAAAGGAACTAACCACCTTTTACCTACAAAACCATAACATAGAGTAAAAGCCCATACACCAACATCATAGGAGCCATATTCACATTCAAGTCTTAAGAGTGAAAATAATGGCACAAACGAGTCTTTCCTCTCTCCCTCGCTACTTTTCTTAAATTCTCCATCTTGCTATATGTAAAGAAAATTTTATGATTTATGTGTTTCACATGTTTTACCATTTTTCTGTTGTCCAACACCTTAAGCTCATTCTTGTAATGCACCAATAGTCTCTATTTAACAAATTTTGGAATTGATTTCCCCATCTTATTGCATTTTCTAAGAAACCAAGGAGATTTTTGGGCTCCTTTCTTTACTTTTGGCCTATTCAAAATCTTCCCTAACAATACAAAATAGCATAATTCATTCATTGAAACATTTCATATTACATCAATACTATTCCCCACCTAGACCACCTCCCTCAGAAAGGGTCTCATCCTACCACACCATCTCTTCTAACAGTGTTCTCTAGACAGATTTTGCTGCAAAAAATAATAATTAAAATTGTGACATGTCAATTGATAACAATAAGTTAGGAATAAAAATCCATTGTACCACTTTGGAGTATTTGTCATTGAAGTTGAAATTTCTCAAATTTTCATTTATATCCTAATTTGTCTTAATGTTTAATCATTTTCAATTAAATAATAGAGTTATTTTTTAATATATAAAAAAGTGAGAAATGTTACGTTTACAAAATTTTCACAACAAATCCTAGGTGATAAGCTATTATTGGTGGGCCAAAAAGAAATTTCAATAGTGGACCCATATTAAAATTAGTAACAACTTACCACTTAGAATTTATTATGAAATTATTGGAAAAATTTTGTGAACGTAGCATTACTCAACATTACATAGCCTTCTTTATAAAGAGAACTAGGGTTAAAATTTCCCCTTGCAAACTTACAATAATTATAATAAAAAAAAAAAATTGAGAAAGTAGTTGTATAGAGGATTTAAAAAAGCTGGATAGACAGTTGAATCCAGGGATCTGATCATTCAATTGCCTGATCAGTTGCTAGTAAAGAATTAGAGTGCAAGTTTAATAAAGAATTCAAATCAAATTCTAATTGCATTCAAATTTTGTGTCAAGCATCCGTCTTACTTAAATCAGCTTACCCATTTAAAAGTTTAAAACTACTTCTACCTAGGACTGTGCATGGATCGAGTAATCAACTCATCTGACCATGTCGAGTTGGGGAGGAAGTAACCAGCCACTAACTGCTAAGAAATGGACACTCAAGCCTCCAATATTTCAAGGGTGGCGGTTGGGTGTCAAAACTTAAAACTGGCTAAGATCTAGCCAAAACCGGTGAGGATGGGTAGTGATAGTTGTTGATCTGACCACAACATGTGCACAAGGCAATGACGATCATATATATAGATAGAATGAGAGACAAAAGGCAGCAACACTCACGTCTAGCTATATCGAGTCAACAAAGCAATAAGAGATAGCAGTATGAAAGCCCAATTAACAACCAAAAAATAGTAATAATTATAATTAATAAATAAATAAAGAACTCTCCTTACATCATATTACACAGAAAAATATTTATACAACAAATATTAGCCAAAAAAAAAAAATGCGGCTAACATCACAAACTACAATTTGTAGTAGTTGGAAACCAAGTGAAAAAATATTACACAAATGAAAGCCTAATAAATAACAAAAGCAGCCTAATGTAGTGTAACTAGTAATAAGCCTAGTGCAAATACCCATCCTACTACAGTGAATGAAAAATTGAAAAAATAAGAGAAAAGAATTAGACCAGACTGACCAAATAAATAGCCTGGGCAGAAAAAAATAAAATAAAATGATTAATATAATTACACGTTGAGCTGGACCAACGGAATATATGCAAAGGTTTTGTGGCACATCAACTTTGGACGTTCCAAGAGTAGTAGCCCATGGAAGAGAAAAGATTGCTGGCAGAAAAGTACAACCACTTGATATCATTCTGAGCGTTGTAATAAGAATGTAAAGCCCGAGTTTTCGCGAATAAGAGGTGGAGGATCAATATCAGGAACTTCAATATGTTGCATTGACTTGGAAATGTCATCCACAGTAAATGGAATGCTGCATTTTGAACACAAGCAGTTTCGGTATTAGCTGTACACGGAAGGCGTTCAAGATGTGATACTAAAAGCATGCAGTTGGAAGTTTTTACCTAGAGTCGTCATCCAATAAGAAAGAACTGCTGACAGCATTGTTTGAGTCCTCGGTCATCATAATTCTCATACTTGAAATAACCTGCACATGGTGAAATTTTGAGTGGGAGTTCAACAGAAATGAACCTGCAACAGCTTGATAAATCCTTTATGGAAACAAATTGAATGATAACCTTACAAGGGACTGTATAAAAACAGCAATTGCAGAAATGAGTTCAAAATGTAACCACTAAACATAGACATATTGGGTTTAATCATTTTTCTTGAGAAAAGATTATGAGATAGAAAAACTGATTAAGAGTATTCAAAAAAATTTTTATTTGGAACTAATTCCAAACACTCTTTTATCAGCGTTTTTTTAGCAAAGAGCCTATGAAGGTAAATGAAGGCTGACAACTCCTAACCAACTAAAAGTTTAGTACACAACTTACATCAGTAGATACACTGTGAGTACCATATTTGTCATCCCAGTACATTGTACTGATCCTGTATAATTGCTGTATGCTAAGCACCTGCAAGAGGATGGGACAAAAAAATTAGAAAGACAGGAGGAGGGATGGAGGGAGGAGAAGAAGGGTTAAAGACTCACTGGACATAGATCATTTGTTATTTCTTTCAAGGTCTTTTTGGGCTTCTGATGTATGACCTGATATTGCAGGAAAAAATGAAAAGGAAAAGACTAATAAGACACATTTAAGAATAGATACCTCAATAGGAATGGAAAATGAGATAAATGAATCAAACCAGGAAGCCAACTGCTTGTCGGATGTGCTTCATCTCATCCCAAGCCAAACCTACAAACTGCATGCAAATAAGGTCATAAATAAAGTCTACCAAAAGAGAGGCATGGAGAAAGAATCCAAGAGATTGATCCATGGCTAGTACCTGCTCGGTCGCATCATGACACCACTGTTCCAATTCAGCCAACCCTGCCTTCAAGTATTCCCCATTGCTGAATGAACAACATTCACGCCGCAAGAGAAGGCTGCAAAAAAGAAATTTAAATTGTCAGGGAATATACCTCAATATACTCTATAATCAAAATATGTTGTAGGATTCTAGAAAACTTAAGTGATACTTTTACCTGTTAAATAACTGAACGTTGATGAAAGAAAATATCTGAGTGAATAATTTGCAAACTAGGAATGAAGGGACCTGTATTGTCACAATATTGAAGAGAGTTAGCCATGTAAAGAACAAAAACAATGACCCCATCTCATTGTACTTGGAAGTTCCACTTACATGGTTGGCCCTCATGATCTTCAAGTAGTTATCAATGCATTTCACAATGCTTTGCCAGTGAGCAATCAGAGCTTGTTGAGCTGCAGCATTGGCTTGAGCACGTCCCTTCACTAAACTAGCTCGGGATGTCCTAGGTGCCTGTGTCACAATTGATGAAGAAAAAAAAATTTTAATTTAGAGCATGGATATAGCTGGCTCCTATAACTACATATGCCACCAAGACCATGGGCCACCTGAAATATTTGTAAAACAGACATACACATGTATGCACACTATTTTATCCTAGTACTCATACACACTTATCAAGAAGACATGCACCATAATACAAGCAAATGTACATCAAATTATCAACCAGGAATTTGCACATGTTAGTTTTGGTCAGACTAGATGCACAACTGTTGGGATGGCTCAGGCCTCGGACATGGTTAGATTATTACCCATTTTGACTTAGATAAGCACGGAGGAAAAATGATCAATTTGTTTATTAGAAACATAATCCCTTAAACTAGAAAAGGGGGTAGGGCAGGCGGGGGGAAGTTGCATTAAAAGGTAGGTAAGAAGCAGTATCTATGTACAGATGCATCACTTGAAATTCACTAGAAATTTGTACATGTCTCATCTGTTACTCATTATGCCCGAGATTAAGGTTATAGTAGGAAAAATATTCAATGCTTTTACATAGAAATCATAAATATGAGAAAGGTGCACTCGTCAGCAGATGCATTGTTGTCAGAAGTAAAAAATATATATTTTACAATTATAAAATCTCCAAAAAACTAATATATGGAAGTAAAAAGATATGGTAATAAAAAATGGGAAAAGAAGATAAACATAGCAGTTACCTGGATACAAAATCCAAGCAATGGGGAGATCTCTTTTTTTAAATTATCTCTTATCATTCCATATATTTTTTCAAGGAAGGCTGTGAGTTGCTGTTTAAAAAGCAAAGCTGGATATTTGGCTTCAACTTGCCGTAGTTCATCCAGGCCACCAAGAATCCGACTATTAAGAAATGAGAACCCAGCACTTTGTGGAGATGCTCGAAGCCCCTATAAATTGGAATTGTTAAAAAAAAAAAAAAAAAATCAAACTACATGATAGTACCAAAAATAAAATGTCACTTTCATTACTTGAGACATCCTCCCAAATAGAGAAGTTGATGCTGATCTTCGCCGTTGTGGAGTTAAGTTTGCTGCTCCAGTTGCCTTCAATGTGCGTTGGAGGAGTAACAGCAACGTGGATGAATTTGATAGCCAATAAGCTAATACGTCATTGTTATCCTGGACCTTCAGTGAGTGGCATAATGACATCAAACACAAATTAATTTATGAGTTTCTTCGCTGCTCCAGCAAAAAAAATCCGGAGCTATAAAATAAGTTCATTCATTGAAACAGATTCAATGCTAAATGGCCGATCTGATTGTTCTTTTGCACAAACATAAATAATATATGATGAAACCCATACAGGTACCATTCCAACTAAAACAGAAGCTAAGCCATACCTCTAGTGCCAAGCCCACTGTTTGAATGATACGGTCAAAAATATTGGTTCTTTCAACCTCAAAAGACCGCCATTGGAGAAGGCATTTGTATATTAGACAAGCAGAAACAGGTTTGCCCCCAGAAAAACCTAGATCTTGTGAAATACACTTTATTAGCAGGTCCTGGTTCTCCTGCACCCAGAAAGAATACAGCAAATGAGAAAAGACCTTAGTCAGTGTTGGTTCAGCCAAATACATAGTAAACTAAGAGGTATGGGAAGTAGAAACCCAAAATGGAATATCAAGATGTTTTTGAGGTTTAAATTTGTTTCACAAGTTTCTTACAACCACTTACCTGCTGCTTTTCATTTAGAGATTTCTGTGGCTTTTCCTCCACTTCAGTGGCTTCCCGTGAGTTAGGTACAGTGACAATTGAATCCTGAGACATTAAGAAGATGATGGGAACACATATATATTGCTTTCCTCGATTTGATATACACAAAGCAAATAAATCATCTTACCGAGGGTTTCCTTATTTCTCCATTTTGAACATTGCCATTCTCAGGAGTCCTCTACAATTAATTGACAACTTAAAAAAATTTCCATGAACTTATGTGGTTCAGATAAATTAATTATTTTTCACACCAAAATACCTGAATGATTGTTGTCTTTGGTCTTGCAGATAAAACTTTCCCTTTTGGTGATATGGGTAGGGCTTGTTGTCGCATTACCTGATTCTCTGACTGTAAATTAGTGAGCTTCTCCTCAAGCCTGGATCAGAAGTGGAAAGTTTCAAAACACTTCAATATTTTACACATCTTGACTGACTCTTATTTATCCATGCCTTCCTTTATATGTTGAAGCTTCTGATCCCACTTTAATATTAATATTCCAATAAGAAATTGAAAGCATAATGAAAACACTTCCATATTGTGCATATACATTAAGAACAAAGAACAGGAGTAATTACTAGAATATGGACAAAAGGCCTCAGAGTCTGCAGGCATTTAATGTGCAATTAGCAACAGGGTTGAGATAACTTCCAAAATTATTACAAACCTTTGCACTGAATCTTGAAGCTGATCCACTTTCTTCCCTGCATCTTCAAGCTTCCTATTCAATTCCCCATTTTTAGCTTGCTCAACAGCATAAGCCTGTTTGGTCCTTTCTGCAATCTGTGTTTCTGATTGCAACAAGGCCTGTACAAATGTCAAATTCATCATATGGCGTCCCCATAAACTCAACCTGTGGTTCTGATGAATTAACAATTACTTTTCTGAAATATTAGTATCAGTTAGACTGCAGTACAAAAAGTGCCCTGTGTATAAAGTGTATAACTAACTTTTAAAGGTTTCACAAACACCACATGGCATTTTGAATTCAAAAATTCAACTTCCCAGATTATAATACCTCTCCTGAACGAAGTAACCATAACAAAGATGCAGTTTCTCTAGAGTGTGTCTTGGAACCCAACACTTTTTATGTCCTATAGAGTAGGGCTAAAGAATATTTAAAAGAGAATGTTCAAGCAAGCAGTAATTACTATCCTACAACCAAGTGTTTATACCTTCAATCTTTCAACTTCAGCTGTCAATGACTCAACCCTTTGTGTATCTTGTATTATAACAGGAGTCTCCTTGATGACAGGAGGTGCTTCTTCAATAGCTTTTCTGGCTGCCTCTCGTTCTTTAATGATCATGGAGCTTGCTTCTTCTACTTGTACTTGCATTGCATGCAATGCTTCTTGTAGCTTGGCAGTTTCGCGTGCTTTTGCCTCCTCAAGATCAGTCTGTATTGACAGCAAACAAAGTAAACTCAGATCCATCCTCGACTCTGAATTAGAAGAATAAAAATATATATTTTAATAGATGGAAAAATAAGAATCCCTACCCTTAATCGCTTTTCTAATTGCAGGCGCCATGTAAGTTCTTCCACACGCTTCTCTAATTTGTCTTTTGCTTCTTTAAGTGCCCCAGTTTCCCTTGCGGCCTATATTAATTTATAGGAAATGTCAGCACTTGCTATAATTCTTTATACATAACAACCACGTCATAAACTTTCATCAAGTTGAACAAAAATGGAAGATACAAAAATATTTTAAAAAGAATTTTAAACCATTTTGAGCATTCTGAGCTCTCTTCTAGCGACTCGGCATCTCCAGCCACACTGAGAAACAATAGCTGCCTTCTGAAGACTCATATAATAAGAATAAGCTTGGTGGCAGCGCCAATTTGCCTGTAAACCACAGATATATAAGAATCTAGAAGAAAATTTTGAATTTTCCATACTTCAGAAGTCAAAAGAATTGGCGTTTGAAAATGCTCAAGGGAAACCAATTTAACAATGTTATCTTGAGTGGTAAATTGCATTAACACCCAAATAACAATAATAATATGTATACCTAAAAGATCATATCACTGAACAATGATGATACCTGAATAATGATGGCAGCTTTAGTTTTCTTCCGTAATCTGAATTCATTGCGTGCTGTCATTGCTCTTAAGCCTGTCTGCAATTTGATTGCCGATGAAAGTACCGTTTGGTGGGATTTCCTGGCACTGTATCGCCTGAAATTCTTCTGAATCTTCAGGGCTGCAGCTTCCCGTCTCAACTGCTGATACTGTTTACGAGCCATTTTACCTAAAAAAAAAGCGAGAAAATGACAGAAGAGTTCAGTCCAAGTGATTTGGTTAGCGACCAATATGATTATTTGATTGAGCTTTGAAAAACACCCAATTTTCAGAAACTGCCTTCTCAAACATTTTGCCTTTCTTTCTGATTTGGATCTTATTTATATGTAAAGAAATCACGTATCTCACTATTATATCGACATGCATGACAGATTGTCAGACGTTTTTCATCAGTCTCTCATAATTCCAGCAATGGCAACACTTCTCATGCCATGAGATAAAAATCTGAATTTAGCTAGCAACATTAACACATTCTTTTCAACTCTTCCTGCTTTTAACAAAATCACATATGTTGCAAATCTCATGCATTTTAATATGTTCTCAAGTTTCAAACATTCTGTAATAGAAAACAAAATAAAATAAAAATTGAGCATGACAATTCCTTATTTCCTACTGACAAAGTGCAGAGATTTGGAGACAATAGAAAACAATACCTCGCCAATGGGATTGCGTCTGAATAGCAGCTTTGCGCAATGAGATGAACTCTTTACGGGCAATGTACGTACGAATTTGCCGTTGGATAGTTCTAGCAGCATTTCCAAGGACCTCTGCTCTTCTAGCATCCAACTCAGCCATCTGACCCGCTCTGAGGAAAACCTTTGCTTTGCCTATCTGCCAGTTCACATTGCAGTGAATAATTATTATATACAGGGACAAAGAAAATGCATATAATATCCTGAAAAGGAAATAGAATCAAGTCAAACAACCATAAAAGCAGCATGGTCAGGGACGAGAAGTTGAACATAAAAACTTGAATCACCTGATATCCTTTCAATCCCTTCCTATCAAGAATCATTTGGCAAGCCATTTTATCATCATAACTGAAAAGAAATGGAGAAAGCACCATTAAGTAACATTTGAGAGCTATATCAACTTAAGTGGTAAGTACTACAAAAAGCAAGTTCACAAAAGAAAAGAAAAAATCCAAAATTCTGTGTAAAAAGATTAATTATTACATACTTTCCTTCCAGAACTTCTGGAGCCAGAACACCAAAACGATTAAGAAACTCATAAAATGTGCGTCTGGTAGGATATCCAGCACAACTTATCCTGATGGCCTCAAGAACACCCTAGATGACAAAAAAAATTCAGATCATATGAAAACAAAAGTATACAAGTTTTGATGAGGAAAAAAAAAAACAAAGGTACATTTTGACAAAATCATACTCACACCACAGCGTAATTGTTGAATGATATTAGAATTCTCAAAAATAGCAGGTTTCAGGACATTATTTGGCTTCACACATCTGATGTAATGAGGTTCTGTGGCACTCAAGGTCTCCATCAACGATTGAAGTTGCAGCTGCCAATTATCATAATTGATTCATTAAATCATTTCTCATATTCTGTAATCAAAATTATAAGTAATATTCATATTGAACACTGGTAAAATTGTCAAACACAGAGCATATTAGTCCACAAAAAAACAATGAACCTTGTAAAATCACCATATATACCATTACTAACAGTATCAAAATGCCATTGAAGAGCTATTGAAAAAAGAAAAAGCTTGACCTTTAGGTCTATTAAATTACCGATTGTCATAAAAGTTTAAGCTATTGGGATATAGTAAATTTAATCATTTAACATTCCTCCTTACGTGTGGGCCAAAACTACCTTTTAATAGGCGAAGCCCAACACGAGGGAATTTAAATGGGAGGTAGAGTGGAGGAAACAAAGATCGAACTCAAGACCTCTTACTTTGATACCGTGTTAAATTACCAATTATCCCAAAAGTTTAAACTATTGGAATAAGGTAAATTTAATCATTTAGCCACATATTTCGAACAAGGTCTTCTAAAGTAAATTGCAAGCATGTGATGGGCAAAAGAAGACCACAGTATGTCAGCCAGCTTGAGGCATAAAAACATAAGACTGACCACAAAGAAATTGAGGGGATTTGGCGAGGAATATATATATATATATATGGCAATTATTAAAGTGAAATGCAGATGGAATAGAGGTCAATGACATCATGGCATACAACAGTTAAACAAATAATTAGGATGGTTGACAACACTCACCTACACACCCATCATATGTTATTGTTAACCCCATCCAAACAAAGAGAAATTGAAAAGGATATGCATGCACTCACCTTGAAGCGTGCTCCAATGGAGGAAAATTTGGATGACTTTGATGATTCTTCTGGAAGTGGGGGAAATAGACCCACCACAAAAGAGCACTTTGAGGCCGTCAACAAAGCTTGATGTTCTGCCACCACATAATCTTTGTTCTTGTCCAGGAACTGATCAGCTTGATAAGTTACCTTTAAAATTGAGAAGATTTCAGAAGCTAGAGAAAATGCCCTAAACCTTCCCAAGGCAAACAGCTAATGTGACAAAACAAAATTGTTTACCTCCCCCGCATAGTGTGATATGGTAAAATTTGTGCGAGAAAGCTTTGGTTTGATAAAGCGCTGGTGATTCTTAAATGTCTGGTACAACTTCTGTGCAAATGTTTCATGTGTTGATTTAGGAAACATACTGCATTCAAGAATCAGATAAATATGAGTAGCAGAGCAGAACAAGAAACTACCACATGTAACAGAATGCAGAGATCAGCCAAATGGAAGAAATGGAATGTAAATATCAGTTAATTATGATCAAGATTGAAATCTAGAATTAAACCACATAAAGCAAGAGCAGCATATTACCAGGCCTCATCAAGTAGTGCAATAATTCCTCCAGGTTTCTGTAAAAGATCAAATTACTCATTTATTAGATAAATGATATACAGTATAATATGGTTATGATATGCACTCAAATATCAATCGACGACATTTTTTTTTATTATAAGTAAATACCAAATCACAACATGAATCTATTAATCTAACTACTAAAACAAAAGTCCTTTAAAACAGCCTCAAAATGAGAAACACAAAATTCTAAGTTAAAATATTGTGTAACAGCTAAAAACCTTTTCAATCAGATCAAGCACATCTTGGTTATCAACAAACTCAATGTAGCTCCAATCTATCTCTTCTTTGGTATACTCTTCCTGCTCCATTTTAAACACATGCTGCAAGAGCACAATTAAAAATAACCAAGATCAGCCTATAAGCTATCTCAATAATTAGGACCCAAAACAACTGGTATTGATTAATAACCTGACCTGATTGAAATGCTGTTGCAGCTTTTCATTTGTGAAATTGATGCAGAACTGCTCAAAACTGTTTTATAAGAAGATGTCAGCACAAAACTAATGAAATATTGTTTGTAGTTTTGCACTGTTCTGTCTTTCTTTTCTTTTGCTTCTTGTTGTAGATGTTAGGGTGGAGGGGAGGGGCACGATGTCATTGGAGCACAAACTTCATAACTTTTTGTAAAATTATACAAAAACGCATGTGATGCATAGTATCCGCTCTCTGCCTCTAAAGAAATGAAATTTATCTTGCTCCAGTGAAATCAAAAGATTGTAATAGCATACCTATTGCACTTAAAACTTTCAAAACCATAGATATCAAGGACTCCAATTATTGACTTTGAGTTTGGATCCTGTCCAATAGAAATGTTAATTTTTTCCACAAGCCTGTCAAAACAAGCAGTAAATCAAAATATTATCAAATACAAAAATAAGAAGACTATAATTCAAACCAGGGAGAAAATAAAAGGTCTAATGAGCCCCTTACCAGTCAAACAAGCGAGAATATATTGTCTTGGCTAATGCATCTCTGCTAGCAATTGCATTTTCAGGGTCAAGAGTTCTTGTAATAATTTCTTCAGGTGTCACCATTACACGTTTAATTAGAGCATCTTCCAAGCTCTGGGCATCACACCTGTAAAATGATTATGATTAACAGGGAAACATGACACTATTGAATAGATTTCAAAACAAGATTCAGAGATGCACTTCTAATGTGAACAAGTAAAAGAAACACACCTAAGAAGTTCTGCGGTCATATTAAGATGGAATCTAGACTTTTCATCCTTAATGACTGAGGAATCTATTTCCTTCCCTTTGGCAAAATTAATATTACCAAGGTGAAGAATTGCAGCTACAACCCTGAATATTGCCTCCTGAAAAGATTATATAATGATGAGAAATCTGGTTGAACCTTCATAAAGAACATGCATCGTCTAAAGTTGCAGAAAGGCAACCTGTTCTTCCTCATTAATTCCAACAATTTCCATAGCCCTTCTGGTTGCAAGATATTCATGAGCATCATTTACACCATCCAGCTCATAGCAATTTGATTGATTTAAATAATGGAAAGTTTTCGGACTCCCCAACTTATATTTCTCAATGTCCTACAAATATTTGAAAACAAAAGGTAAAAATAAAAATTTTGAAATGGAACTTATACTTAGAGATAACACTAACAATAGTTGAACTTGCTTGATTTAAAAGATAAATATAGAGAAAAAAATTGACAAGCAGAATAGTGTAAAATACCTCAG
The DNA here is from genome assembly GCA_030445155.1 of Quercus variabilis. NCBI lineage: Eukaryota > Viridiplantae > Streptophyta > Magnoliopsida > Fagales > Fagaceae > Quercus > Quercus variabilis. The sequence continues at coordinate 9,503,028 of CP129449.1, forward strand.
GTGGTGCAGCACAAAGGAGGTAAAAGCAATGGTAATTTCTTTCAGGAACAGAAATCTGGCAAACACGAGACCTTTCGAGCAGATACGTTCTAATTGCTGCCCCAGATATCCTCCCATTCTTGTCGAATTGGATTTCAACAAATTTACCAAAACGACTACATAGTAATGTCACGATGACATGAAACAGACATTACAATGAGAACTTCAAAAAGAGATATCTCAAAATAAGCATGGTTAAGAAATATATGCAGTCTGTATAATCAAAATGAAGAAGAAATGAAACTATAAAGCATAAAATGAATTTCCATATGATTAATACACACCTTGAGTTGTTGTTCCGAACTGTTTTGGCATTACCAAAGGCCTCAAGAACTGGGTTGGACTGTAATATTAAAAAAAAAAAAATTAAATTAAATCAATGAGGATATAAACCTTGTTTTAACTTGGTTCTTGAGATAATATGTTGAGTATATGCTCATATAGGGAACTTTGAATATATCCTTGTTTTAACTTGGTTCTTGAGATAATATGTTGAGTATATGCTCATATAGGGAACTTTGAAATCCAGAAATAGAATGCAACTAATAATAACTTCATCATACATTCATACCTCCAGAACTTGCTGTTCAACTGTTCGTCCTTCTACTCCAGATCGCCCACCTAAGTGTGCAAGATATCTCATGAGCATCTTTGTTGTCTCAGTTTTACCAGCACCACTTTCTCCACTAACCAAAATTGAATTGCTTTTTCCTTCATTAATCATTGCCCTGTTATCTTAAACAGCATGTCAAATAAGAAACTACCCCACAGGTAAACAAAAAAGTAGTGACATCCAGAAGGCGAATCTAAATTAACCTGTATGCAACATCTGCAACTGCAAAGACGTGAGGACTCAGCTCCCCAAGAGCAGCTCCTTTGTATTGTTCCATCATGTGTGTGTCATACAGATGAGGCAATAGTTGAAATGGATTAATTGCTATCAGGATATTTCCTGTGTATGTCTGAGAAAGGAAATTTCAAGTATTACATCAAAAAATTATTTCTAAACAATTGCTTCAGCATATTAACAAGTCCCAAGGAAAGATAAAAAGTAACATAGCTCACATAGATTTCATTAAGTTCATATCTAGTGGCCAAGTTTTGCAGAACTCCAGGTTCGTGCAAATAGGAAAGCTTTGTCATGTCATCTACCCCTCCAGGAGGAGCTTCAGTATCCTTTGGAAACACTTTTGATATACTTGTAATGACCTGCACCAGTCATCAACTTGATTAGAACCAGATTTACATGCAAGAGAAACACAGAAAAACTTTAGGTGCTGATTACCTAAAAGTTGCACTTTCTTTTAGACAAATTGACTGAACTATAGATAAATTAAAGATACATGGGAGAATTATATACTAATACGTTCAATTTCTTACTACTGAACAGAGAGGCTAGGTCTATTTGGACAAACCATTAGCATTAGTTCAAGAAGAGTCTTTGGTATAAATAGGAGTTCTTCTATGTTTGGCTTAGGAACAAATTTATTGTATTTATGAAAATGCAGGAGTTATTCTCATGTTTGTTGTAGAACACTTTTTTTTTGATAAGTAAGAAAATATATATTCAAAAGACTACTAGATGCAAATTAGTACCAACATAACAAAAGTACAAAAAAGATGGAAAAGCAAAAACATAAAAAGACATTAATTACAAAGAAAGAGAGCTAAGGAATAGAGGAAGAGAGTCACTAGATGTGAGTCCCTAAGCTCTAGCCCAATCAAACAGGAAACCAGAAAAGAGAGCACGCATTTGGTCCTCAGATCTATCCAAATCCTCAAACATCCTCCGATTGCGTTCCTTCCAAATACACCACATCAAACACAACGGAACTAAGTTCCAAATGTAAGATGAATGCTTCCCCAACCAATTCCACCAACTAAATAGAAACTCTGACACCAAACGTGAGGAGACCCATGAAATCCCAAAAATCCTAAAAACAAAGTACCAAAGCCGATAAACTTTTTCACAATGTAACAACAAATGATCCACTGTCTCACCACAGCAATGACACATAATGCACCAGTCAATAAAATCAAAGCCTCTAAGCCGCAAGTTATTGCCCGTGAGGATCCTATCCCATGTGGCTATCCAAACAAAGAAAGAGACACGCCGGGGAGCCTTAACCTTCCAAATACCCTCCCATGGAAAAACAACGAAAGAAGAGCCGTATAACTTATGATAATATGAGCGAATAGTAAAATTCCCATTTTTTGTCAACTTCCATCTCAAACGATCACCATCAGTCCCTGAAGGTAAATTGGCTGCCAAGAATCGAAAGAAATCATCCACCACATCTGCCTCCCAGACATTAGGACCTCGATTGAAACGAACATCTCAAGTTCTCCCATCCCCTACTCCTTGACATATCAAAGATGATTCTACGGACGCCTCTCTGTTTGCAACAAAATTGTACAAGACTAGAAAAGCCAATTGGAGAGAAAGGTCTCCACACCACCTACCTATCCAAAATTTCACTCTATCCCCCACCCCAACCTTATATTGGACATTTTTGTTGAAAACTCCCCAACCCTTCCGGATACTTCTCCACAAACCACAACCATGAGCCCCCCTTCCCAACTTAGAGGTCCACCCCCTAAATTCTTCCCCAAATTTCAAAGTTACCACCCTCCTCCAAAGCCTATTCTCCTCGATCCCAAAACGCCAAAGCCACTTTCCTAGCAAGGCTTTATTGAAAGTGGTCAATTTCCTAATACCCAGGCCACCATTAGCAATAGGCATACACACCTTATCCCATCCCAATAAATGAGTCTTAGGGTCTCCCCACAGGAAATCCTTTTGGAGCTTCTCAATTTTGTTTGCCACATGTGTAGGGATGGTGAATAGAGATAAAAAATATGTGGTAAGGCTGGATAGAGATCTTCATTTAGTATTGTACAAAATGTTATATGATATGGCAAAACTTGCAACATGTTCTGTTATCAATTTTTAATTGTGTTGTTACCATCACATTATTTTACAAGTCTTTGATAGGAAGATGGCAAGCTAATATGAACTGACTCTTCACATGATTGTGCAGCTCTGATCACCATATCAATAGGGTTTTTCCCCCTTTAGATTGTTGTCTACAGTGACACTCTAATGACCTTGATTCTGGATAGGCAAACAATAATCTTTCTTTCTTTGCTTCATAGTTTACACCATGCTCATGCTTAACCTCTTGTTTCATCTATAATTAATTCTGCTGTTAATCTTAGATTAGATTATATGGTTGAAAGCTCCCAATATACTCAACATAACTTCTGTAATAAATCATTGAAAACCCCTTTACTTGAACCTGTATTTTCCTATATTTTTAGAAGAATTTCGAAATTCTCCAAAAAATTGTGTTTAGATGAGGAATTTGAGGTGAAATTTTACTCAAAGTTGTAACTTGATAGTTCCCAATATTGGTTTCCTTTGTTTGTGTTAACAAGAAAGGTAACCCAAAAATCCTGTAGAATTTTGAACTTGGAATCAAGTATCCAAATCCCAAGTTCAAATTCCATAGGGAATGTGTCATTTGATGATCATATGGTATCATAATTGGCAGTGGTGACGATTGTGGTGGTGGTAGTGGCAATGCCGATGAGTGCTAGTTGTGGCAATGTTGATGGCCATGACATTAGCAGATGATGGTAGTGGTACCAGCAATGGCAGTGGCAACAACTGTTAGGGATTGTATACTAATGAGAAGGAGGGAAATCAGTTAGTGGCAGTTATTGATAGCTGTGAGTTGGTTGTGACAATTGGCTAGCGGTTACTATATCAATCAGTTAGAGTAGGGGGTTAGGGAATTGCTAGGTGATGTATAAAGAGGGCATTACTGATTGAATGAAGATTAAGCAATAAGAATGTTCTAAATTCAATTCCAATTCTTTTCTTCCTTTTCTCTCTCTCTCTTTCTCTCTTGGAGGACCAGCTGACCTCCAATACAGCTAGATACATACATTTCTTGATTTCCACACTCAACAATTGGTATCAGAGCAGTGATTCGGCAACAACAATGGGCGTGACACAATCCACTGCCACGACCAATGAAGCTATTGCTTCTCTTCGAGCTACTTTAGATCATCATAGTAAAGACATCCGAGAGATTCAGAAGATACGAGAAATCCATTCCAGAACCTTTAACAAGATGAATCAACATCCCACAGCTATTTTGTAGAAGTTGAGTTCTAATGATGAACCCAAGGCACGATCATCTCAAGAAAATTCACCCCCAATTCGAAGTTCTTCAGCATTATCTCTTGTGAAACGTGTTAAGCTTGATTTCCCATGCTTTTTAGGTGAAGACCCTACCAGCTAGGTGTATAAAGCCAAGCAATATTTTGGGTATTACCAAACCCCAAATGCAGAGAGAATGATGATTGCCTCCTTCCATATGGATCAAGAAGCCCTGATCTGGTTCCAAGAAGCATAGGAGGCTGGTGTGTTTTCTGATTGGGAGTCATTGGTGCATGCACTACTCATGAGGTTGGGTTCTACAGCTTATGATGATCCTATGGAGGTGCTAACAAGGTTAAGGCAAACGTCAACAGTTGCTTTGTATAAGGCAGAGTTCGAAGCTATGTCTAATAGGATCAAAGGCCTTTCTCCATTACACAAGCTAAGTTGCTTTTTTAGTGGCCAAGATTCAAGAGGAATATGTGCTAAGTTGCAAGAGAAATGCGAAGTATCAACAAGAATCTGGTAAGAATTCTATCTTGGGGTTGCGTAAGGGTAATATAATGGTAGAAGCTAAAACTAGGATACCTATTAAGAGAATAACACCCGCACAAATGGAAAAGAGAGAAAAAAGGCCTATGTTAGAATTGTGATGAGAAGTGGGGGCCCAGGCATAAATGCAAGAATGTAAAATTGTTTCTTTTAGAAGAGATTGAAATGGTTCAAGGTTTACAATCTATGATGCAAATTACTGAGTTAGAAGAGGATGTGGATAGTGATGTTGTTACCAAGATTGCTGAGAACAATCTGACCAATCAAGAAGAGGATATTGAGATCACTTTGTATGCTTTAATAGGTACCCCTACACCTAGTACTGTGACAGTTAAGGATAAAATCAATGGTAGTGGGTTAGTGATACTTGTCGACACTAGTAGTACTCATAACTTCATTGATGCATCATTGGTTTCTAGTTTACAACTAAGAGTTGATGCTACAAAAATCTTGGAAGTTAAGGTGACCAATGGTTCTATTGTGAAGACTCATGGGTTCTATAGTAAGGTACTAGTGTGTGTTCAAGGAGTGGAGTTTTGTATCCAATTCCATGTATTGGCATTAGGGGGTTGTGATGCAATGTTGGGTACTCAATGGCTGAGCACTCTTGGAGATATACAATGGAATTTCCAACTCTTAACTATGAGTTTTTACTATAGGAGTCAGTAAGTCTTGTTGCAGGGTTTGAGACCATCTTCAAGGTCCTCTCTAATGGATTGTGATCAATTCTTTAAAACTCCAGTAAGGAAAGGATTTTTACTACAAATTTCTATTGCAGAAGGAGATGTGACAACAGCCAAGGTGCCTACAGCAGTAAAATCATTAGTGCAAGAGTTTAACCATGTCTTTGAGACTCCAAGGGGTTTGCCTCCTCTTAATGGACATGAACATCAGAGTAATCTTAAGGAGGGCACTCAACCAATTTGCCAAAGGCCTTAAAGATATCCATTTTATCAAAAGAATGAGATTGAGAAGATTGTGAAGGAATTGTTGTCTGTTGGTTTTATTAGGAACAGTTGCAGCCCCTTTGCTTCTCTTGTCTTGCTGGTGAGGAAGGCAAATGGATCATGGAGGATGTGTATTGACTATAGGGCATTAAACAGCAACACTGTTAAGGACAAGTTTCCCATTCCTATCATTGATGAATTGCTAGATGAGTTGAATGGAGCTGTTATTTTTTTCCAAACTTGACTTAAGGTCTAGATACCATCAGATTAAAATGAACGAAAAGGACATACCCAAGACAGCTTTCAGGGCACATGAAGGCCATTATGAGTTCTTAGTTACATCGTTTTGCTTGACCAATGCCCCATCAACTTTCCAATCCTTGATGAATCAGGCATTCAAGCCCTTTCTAAGGAGGTTTTGTGTTAGTCTTATTTGATGATATACTGATATATAGAAAATCACTGCCTAATCATATCCTCCACCTTATAACTGTTTTGGAGATTTTAGCTGCTAATAAATTGTATGCCAAAAAATCTAAATGCGCGTTTGCTTGTAAAGAAGTGGAGTACTTGGGACATGTGATCACTAGTGAAGGAGTACACACTGACCCTAAAAAGACTGCTGCTACACAGCAGTGCCTAAGGATATTAAGTCCTTGAGAGGGTAATTAGGTCTCACAGGGTATTACAGAAAATTTGTCAAGGGGTATGGCCAGATTGCAGCTCCTCTGACAGCCTTGTTGAAGAAGGATTCATTCTCTTGGTCAGATGAGGCTGAGTTGGCTTTTCAGCAGCTCAAGACAGCTATAGTCCAACCACCTATGTTGGCTTTTCCTAATTTTGAAAATCCATTTGTTGTGGAGTGTGATGCTTCAAGGAGAGGGTTGGGTGCAGTTTTGATGCAGCAAGGCAGACCTATAGCCTTTCACAGTCAAGCTCTCAAGGGTAAAAATTTAGCCTTGCCTACATATGAGAAGGAATTGTTAGCTCTAGTCACTACCGTCAAGAGGTGGAGGGCATACTTGGTGGGAAGACCTTTTGTTGTCAAGACTGATCAGCAGAGCCTAAAGAATTTGTAGGAACAGAAAATTGGCACCCAGCAAAAGTGGTTTACTAAATTGTTAAGGTATGATTTTATAGTAGAATATAAGAAGGGGAAGGATAATTTTGGTGGCTGATGCAGTGTCTAGGAAGATTGAAACTGAAGATTGTGTCCTTGATGGTGACTTAAGTTCTCAGGATGGGGTTTTGTTTGCAATTGTATTCTAGTGAGAAGGAGGGAAATCAGTTGGTGACAATTAGTGGCAGTTATTGATAACTGTGAGTTGGTTGTGACAGTTGGCTAGTGGTTACTGTATCAATCAGTTAGAGCAGGGGATTAGGGAATTGCTGAGTGATGTATAAAGAGGGCATTACTAATTGAATGAAGATTAAGCAATAAGAATGTTTTAAATTCAGTTCCAATTCTTTTCTTCCTTCTCTCTCTCTCTCTCTCTCTCTCTCTCTCTCTCTCTCTCTCTCTCTCTCTCTCTCTCTCTCTCTCTCTCTCTCTCTATGTTGGAGGACCAGCTGACCTCGAATACAGCTAGATACATACATTTCTTGATTTCCACACTTAACAACATTGACAATGATAATGAAGGTGGTAGTAGTGGTGGTGGTGGCGGCAGTGGCATTAGTACGAAGAGTAGTAATTGTACCATCATCATTGTAACTACTAAAAGAGTCTAATTTCTTAATTTCAAGATCTACCAAACCAAACAATGCAAAATTAAATCGATAGACTTGAAATTCCCATCATTTTGAAAATTCCAATAATTTATCAAATCCAAATACAAGGTAAAATATTTTCAGAAAGAAGGATAAATACATACAAAACCTATAATGCTCATTTATGTCACAAGTCACAAATGTTCTCAATAATTCCATTTGCATACAGAAGTGGTAGATTTAAGGGACAGGTCCATTCATACAAAAATAACCAAGTAAAGGAGCACTTACTGTTTTTCCATTGGTGGTTTTGACATGAACCTCCTGGCCATTGATTCGAGTAACTTCCCCATCCAACCATGCCAAAACTGGATCTTCGACCCATACATGAGAACCCACAACTATGTTAACCAGTGATGCCTACAAATAGCAAGGACGCAGAAAAAAACATCAAAGTTAGAATGAAGTCCAGAAATGCATTAAAGACTTACAAGTTCATCGTGAAAATGATGTTTACATCAAAACTTAAGACTATGACAGAGCACAAAACAGCAATATCAATATCCATAACAGAATGTTATAAAAAAAATAGAGAGCATAAGATACATTGCTACTAAGACATAAGAATTGAATAGAGCATTAATTACATCAAATATTCATGAGTAAGCATGCAATCTAGATCAAAGTCTTGATGAAACTATCTAGTTCTGTAAAGACAAGAAGTAACCTTAGCCAGTACCTATAGCCAAAAATACACTTACTGATTCAGAAACCTCCTAATATCCAAGCACTTGTAACCTTTTTGATGAAATTAAAACCAACATTTAAATTTAATTAAAAGTATCTGTTTTTAATAAGATATTGTCACTATAATTCTCAAGTATCACAATTTGTTGCCTTCAGAGTAGAGAATTATGGGGGGGGGGGAAAAAGAATACAAACACAAACCCCAATTCCTTAAATTTGAATAATAAAAAATAAAACAAATTCCAACCAAAATTAAATTTCTTCAAACAAACAAGTTAAAACACACATACACACAAGGTAAGCCCATAACAGATAGCAAAAGACAATAAAACTTCAACCAGTAAACCTACAAATAAGAGAGAGAGAGAGAGAGAGAGAGAGAGAGAGCAGCTTGGAATGAATAAAAGAGAATTTATCTCGAGAAAAACAAAACAAAACTACACAGAACACAGAAAATGATAAGAGATAACTTAAAGAAAAGTTGAATTCTATTGAAATTCAGTACTTTTTTTTCTATTGAAAGAGAAAACTTATTCATGGACAATTGCACATAACAAATTGGTACCTTAAAGAAAATCAAGAACAAACCCAGTTCCTCAAAATTTAGAAACAAACAAATAAAGTCACCCCCAACTCAAAATTCAAAACACATGGTAAAAAACCCAGCAAGAACAAATCACACAAAACAAACCCTCAACAGGCAAGCACAGCAACAAATACAAAAGGAGGAGAGAGAGAGAGAGAGAGCAATGAAGTAAACAAACAAAAACAAAGGTGGCAAGCTTTGAAAATTTACCATTCCAGAACAAATTCCACTATTTGCACTTCAACTCAGCAACCCCAGCACATCAAATAAGAAGCCTCAATCAAATAGCTTTTCATTTCAAACAAAACACCCACCAATTCCTTCCCTCTCAAACCCACCTCTCTCTCTCTCTCTCTCTCTCTCTCTCTCTCTCTCTCTAAACTTTGGTTCAGTTCACTGTTCCTTTCTCTCTCTAAGCTTTGGTCCCTCCCTCCCTCTCTCTCTCTCTCTCTCTCTCTCTCTCTCTAACTTCAAAGTTTTAATTTTTTTTTTTTTTTTCTATCTGGGTCTCTCTCTTTCTCTCTCAAAACCTTGTTTGCTTAACTCACCGTTCCTTTCTCTCTCTAAGCTTTGGTCTCTGTCTAAAACTTCAGGTTGTTTAAGTTATTTTTTGTTGTTTATTTATATTTTTCTATGAGTGTCTCTGTTTTTAGAAGAGGTTTTGGATTTGTATGGGGCAGTGAGAGCGATGTGGGGACAATGGTGGTAATCAGCTACACACGGCTACACAACACCACTCTATTTGTGTGTTTATATTTACAAAGCTCAAACGACCGGTCGCGTTGGGACCCATTATCATTGACTAATCAAGCAAAACATTTAATAGGTTTTAAAGCTTAATCACCTGATTACAGTGAGTTACAGACTTACAGTCAACTCGTAAACTTATAAAAAAAATTTCGGTCAAATAAGAGATTTAAGAGCCTATATATAAAATCAATTAGTTTCTTAACTTGATAATAAAAAATAATCATTATAACAAACACTATAAATTAAAATTTTACATATTTATCAACAACAACAAAAAACTTATTTATAAATTTGCACGAGTTGTTTGAGTTTAATTACATACTTAATCTAACAAGTGTCTTGTTACTCAACTCGTACTTTTAGATGTTTTCAATAAAGATGCCTAGATTCGAATCCTCTCACTTTCAAATATCAAATTATCAACAAAAAGCTATGTACTTAACAAAATCCAGTGGGTTGCCCTAGTGTACGTAACAAGAGGGGATTTTAGCCTTTTACCTCTATTTTTTAAAATATTTGGCAATATGAATCTATTTCCAAACTATCTAGGTTTCTGCTCCTATTTTGAAACTCGATTTCCTTAAAATCGAGTTTCAATGAATAACTCGATTGATTTAAAATCAAGTTATGTCCGATCAAACTTAAAAATTTTAAAAAAAAAAAAAAAAAAAAACATGAAACTCGAGTTTCCAAAATGCCACTGTAAGTATTCCTAAACGCTGCTATAGCCGATCAAACTAAAAAAAAAAAAAAAATTGCATGGAACTCAGGCATAACCTATAGCTACGTTTTGATTGTCCTATAGGTCCATGCAAATTTTTTTTTTTTAAGTTTGATCGAGCATAACCTATAGCTACGTTTTTGTTGTCCTATAATGGCGTTTTTAATGGAAATCAAGTTCCGTGAACTCAAGTTCCATGCAATTTTTTTTTTAAGTTTGATTGGGTATAACTCGATTTTGTACCAATCAAGTATTTCATTGAAACTCGATTTTAAGGTAATCGAGTATCAAAACAAGGGCATTTACCTATATAGTTTCAAAACATTAGCATATTGCTAAATTTTTTTTTAAATAAGGGTAAAATGCTAGAATTCCCCATAACAAGATTCACAAGGTTTTGAATTTAAAACCTCTCATCAACAGTTTTGGATCAACTTAAGAAAACACTCCGTGTAATCTATGTGGGACAAAGAAGTTACATACTCAGTGGATAGTAAGGTGCTCATTGAACTCTAGACACTCTCATTAAAAAAAAATCATGTTATGAATTCATAGTTTCTTTCTTTCAACTTTTCAAAGTATAATGCAAGAATAATGTTCGGTGTGAAGTAAATATTTTTCAAAAATGATTATGGTTGGTCTTAAAACTCTCTCTCTCTCTCTCTCTCTCTCTCTCTCTCTCTCTCTATATATATATATATATAATTCAATTTATTATTTACTTTATTTGATAATAATATATATAGTTTTTACAAATTAAGCTAACTAAAATCAACAAAACTTGATTACTTTAATCTTAAATAAAAATGGTTTTTTTTTTTTTTTTAGTGACGTGTCTTAAGTTTTTTTTTTTTTTTTTTTTTTTGGTTAGCAAAAATTACTTTTACTCAAATTTGTACAAATAACACCTTTTGAAAAAGCATCATCCTTCTTTTTTTCCAAAAATGCGCTTTTTAATTTACCTCTGTGCAAAAAATAAAATAAATTTACCAACAGAATCCAGAAATACATATTTTGACTTAAAAGAGCATTTGTTTGGTCACAATAAAGGGAATTGAAAGAAATAAATAATGGGAATCAAATGGGGCCTTAAGTTGACAACTCTATGGGTCCGTTTGGATAAAACTTATTCTTGCTGAAAGTTATTGAAAACTGATTGTTGCTGAAAACACTGTAGCAAAATAATTTTTAAATATATAACTAATACCGTGAGACCTATTTTTAATGTGTAAATAGTATATAAACAGTACGTAAACAGTGTCGAACTGTTCATGCACAGTAAAAATTGTCTTCCACTGTCGTCAAATCCAGGCCAAAAAAGAAAGGGAGAAAACGCAACTCACAATTCACAAAACGCGCCGCAGGCATCAATGCTATCCAAACCAAGGCTATATATCAAAAAAGACATTCTGGATTTGCTATATAAAGTAATGATGAGTTTGATACACCAAATGAAGCACACCATGCATGGTGGCTATCAAATAACGTGCTTAAAATTATACTCCTCTTCTATATTTTATTGTTAATATGTAATTTTATTTGTAAGTTAAGTACATGTTTGAATGATGCACATATGATTTGCTTGTTGAAATTAAAGTCTCAAGCTCATTTGTCGGCCCAAACAAAAAACCATTTTTATAGCTTTTACAAGTTGAGCTATCAATATATCAATTACTAAAAAAACAGGAAAAAGGCATTGTCCTTCCTTTATCCTTGTGATAGCTCATCATAATTCTCCATCTAAACTGTAAAATTGAGCAATATCCATATCCCCAATTAACTATTGAAAATGAGCTTATCAACAAAAAAGAAAAAACTAATGAAAATGAGTAACTGCCCCTTTATTGTTTGTTAAAACCATGAACTCATTACAAAATCCTTTGAATTTTGAAATATTCCACAATGAAATTACTAAAATATATACTCTTTTGTGTGTGTGTGCGCGTGGGGGGGGGGGGGGGGGGATTGCAAATGACTTAATAGTTAATGGAGAAAACTACAAATAAAACAATAGATAAAGAGGGACTGGCTTTTACCTTTCTTTTTAAATATGTTTAGAAAACTATAATGATTTCTTATAAAACTTCTCATATTTACATTTCATTAGAATCATGCCACATCTGTGAGTTTCAATTAACTCAACCAATAAAGTCTTTGATAGTTGAATAAGAAGTCTAAGATTTAATCCATGCCTACATCAAAAGTTGATTGGTGTTTTGGTCTGATGATGAAAAGCTACCATAAAGAGCAAACGTTATAGGTTGAAATTATCTATATTAAAAAAAAAAAAAAATCATGCCACTTCACATTCTGTTTAAATAATATAATAAGTTACTTCACAAACAAACACAATTATAATAAATACATGTTAATAAGTATCATAATTATCAACTTTCATATTTAGAAAAAAAAGATGGAGAATATTATATTTTTGTTGAACTTTCCTATTTATTGCACAAGTTACTAACTAGTCAAAAATAATATTGCTAATTTTTGATGAATAGTTAGTAACTTATACAATATACAGAAAAGTTCACCATAAGTACAATATTCTCTATGTTTTATTATTATTATTTTTTTAAATATGAAAGTTGATAAGTATGATACTTATAAATATATATTTATTATGGTTGTAATTGTTTATGAAGTAATTAATTGTATTATTTAAAGAAAATGACAATACTTAGATACAATACTAAGAGGAGAAATCTAAAGAACAACATCTAAATACTATTCCTAAATTTTACCCTAAAGAAAATATAATAAGACAAGATTCTACTGATGGGTGTAAATATAACAAGTATTATAATAAATCCTTATAGTATTTAAATATAATAAAAATAGGGTAAATTATATTTTCCCCTTTTATACGTTGGTTCATTTGCACCTTTTCTCTCTTAAGTCTTAACTATGAGCTCATTTGCAATTCCCCCTCAAGATCATATTTTTGTTTAATTTAATTGTAGAATATTCCATGAAACAAATAATTATGTTATGTATTAACAGTTTAACTAATAATAGGGGTATTTGCTCATTTTCAACAATTAAAAAAGACATTGTTCGATTTATAATTTTGTGGGAGAATTATGAACAACCCATAAAAATAAGGGGGAAATTGATTTTTTTAATATATAGATGTCAGAATTTAGAACTGTAATTAGTAACTACAGAGTGATATCATGGTTATTTATTTCATATTTTATATGGCATGAATTTCAAAACCTTTCACGACAAGACAAAGGGCTATGCCTATTTTCATTTTTTTTTAATTTTTTTTTTTTATGAATAGGGCTATGCCTATTTGTCCATCTTTGCTGGCTTTTGCAATATTTTATTTCTTTATTTTTTTAATTTTCAACTTTGTTGGGAACGAAATTCAAAGGAATATTCTCCTTGGAGGAAATTTTGATGCTATATTACCATTCCGACGGTTTTCCAAAACTGCCCTGAAATATAATCGGTCGGACATGGATATCATCGGAGAGACAATATGCTAGTAAAGGTTATTTACGTCTTTTAGTTACCTCACCATATTTTTTGCCATGTTTGGGGGGAAATAAATTGGATTCCAAAATGAAAATTTTTTTTTCTTTCTGGGTTAGATTACAAATGAAATTAAGCCTTAAGCTTGTGTGCACGAAACTAATTTGGAAAGCGAAAATACAAAGTTTTCCCAGCAAACTTGCTTAACATTCACGAAATTTTGCTAACTTTTGAATAAATATTTACATGCTGAGCAAATACTCAACTCGATATTATATTCTATTTCTAACCTTTGGCTTTTGAACGTGCATAAATTTCTTAGCTCCAAAATTTAACTCTTCCTTCATTTCTCCTTTCTTTTGTTTGCAATAACTTTAATGACAAGAGGTTTCAAATGAATATAACTTATTGTAATGGCCAGTGAAAAAAAAAAAAGAGTTTTAGTGGAATTTATGATGTGTTTTTATATTAAAATTTTATTCACTTTTCATTGTGTATATGTATGTGTTTGTTTCTGTAAAAAAATAATATATATATATACACACACAACTTTTTAAGGTCTCATGTTTTTTAAAATGCATTTAAAATGCATATATACTTATATCCAATTTATCTTGAAGTAAAATAAACTAATGGATTCAAATTTCAAACGGATACTTAGAATAAACATTGATAACAATTTTTCAAAATGGGACATAACGTGTACTACATAATAAATTGGATTTGAGGTATCTCCTCCGATACCCATGACTTTACAGTTGCAAAGCCCAAGCCTAAAGGGCCCCTAAACAAGCACCAAGGCCAACATCTAGCCCACAAAATTTTGACTCAAAACCACTTCCATGTGGCAACCTCACTTCAACACTTACATGAAAAATTGATCAGCAACCCCTGTTCCAAAAACTAGGGGTGTGCATGGGTCGGGTTGGGTTGGGTTGGGTCAAATTTTTTTTGACCCACCATGGGTCGGGTCAAAAAAATTCGACCCAACCCAACCCAACCCACATGAGTCGGGTTGGGTCGGGTTGAACCCATGGGTTTGAAATTTTTTTTTAATTATTATTAAATTGAGTAGAAAAACATATATAAATATTAATATATTAAAAAAACCCAAAGATTAGTATTGATGTAATTCCTTAAGGGCAAACAAAACCAATAACTAAACAACAATAATAATTTATTAGAGTTTCTGTGAACTAATTAGCTTTTATATAGGATAAGAAGAGCTGGTTATTTTAAAAATTTTATTAATTACATAATACATATTATATATATAATTAGTATTAGTAGGAAGAACTGAGGAAGTATTGCTCTACAGCTGGTTTTTTTTTTTTTTTTTTAAATTATTAAATATAATATATATATATATATATATATATAAATATATATATAAGTGCCCTGGTTTAAAAAAAAAAATATTAAATATATAATATATTTTAAATATATATTAAATATGAGTGGGTTGGTGGGTCGGGTCGGGTTTGGCGGGTTTGTAATTTTATGACCCAAACCCAACCCGACCCGCTATAAAAAAAAATTTTGTAACCCAACCCAACCCACCAAGGCCTAAAAACCAATCCAACCCAGTGGGTCGGGTTGGGTCAGGTCGGGTTTGGCGGGTCAGTGGGTTTCTGCACACCCCTACCAAAAACCTATGAATATACGCACTATGGACTTTATTACTTTTCGGTTTTCCAATTTCCAGTGAAGTTCATTCATTGATTTAACCTTCCCAAGCTTAGAACTTAGAGGTTGTTCAATTCTTGTAGGATTTGACTTGGTGAATTTCAGCTTGTTCGCCACCCTCCTGCCTGATGGGGATCCTTGGTGTGGTTTAATAAGCACTGTTGGATTCAAAAAATAAAATTTACTACCATATATTATATATACCTTTAATATAGGAAAGCATATCACTTCCATACTCTTGATTCAATAAGCAGTGTTGAATCTTTTTTTTTTTTTTAGAGGGAAAGTTTCAACCTAGAACGTTTACTCTAGATGTTTGTCATATATTATCAAACCAAAACACTAATTAATTTATAGTGTAGGCAGAGAAAGATAGGACCCCGGATCTTTTATTTGATCGCGAGTGACTTTTTCTTATAAAGAAGATTGAATAATGTCACTAAATTATGAGACTCTTAATTGCTTTTTTTTTTTTACTTAACACCATAGTTACATTTAATTAAAACTATGAATTATCCATCTATTTCGCCCTTGGAAGCATTATCTCCTTAAGAGATTTATACAACATTGGTAGAAATCTTGTGATTTCTCACCGTTATTATTTTTCAAGAGTGATTAATGACATTCTTCAAGTGGCTTTGATAGTGTTTTGATATTGACATTCCTTTGTGGGTAAAATTTCAATATAGTTTTTCTATTACCCAAAAAATGATACAATTCTTCAATTACAAATTAATTTAAATACATGATTGTATTGACTAATGAAACATGAACATAATTATCTTTTTTTTTTTTTGAAATGTATTTGAATTTAATTAAATAATCAAATGTATTGCACTGAAAGAATTACACCTAAATTTTACCATTTCTTATCTTAATTAAGCTTCCCTTGAAATATGTTGGCTAAAAATACTGATATTTAGGGTTGTCCAGATTGATTAGGTAACCCAACCCACCCGAAGAACTGACCGAACTCGACCCGAATCCAGCCTACCTGATTGGTCCGACGAGTCTTAACCATTAGAAACCAATTTCAACAGGTCGGTTTCAGTTTTCCTCCCATAAAACTCGAAAAACCCAAATTGACCGAAAGATTTTCAAATTCCGACCAAAATTTCCAAATCCCAGCCAAAATTTCCAGATTCCGGCGATAATTTTCCAAAATCTGGTGATAATTTTCTAGAATCCAGAAAAGAAACCCAGATTCCGGTGATATTTCCCTTAGATCTAGTGAGATTTTGACCGAATCTAGCGAAATCTCATCAAATCCGATGAGATTTTCGCCGAATCTGGCTAAATCTAATCAAATTTAAGGGAAATATCGCCGAAATCTGGAAAATTATCGCCGAAATCTAGGTTTTTTAACCAATTCTATGTTTTTTTTTCACTGTTTTCTGCCATCTTCTTAAATCTATGACTTCGACCTACCCGCCCGCCACCCGTTGATGGTCTGAATCGCCCAACCCAATTACTCTAATGGGTCAATGGCAGGTGCATTTTTTTCCCACTCGATTTCGGCGGGTCGATTCTAGGTTAGGCATAAACCTGACCCGGACCGACCTATGGACAGCCCTACTGATATTCATATCTAGATTCAAGTGGCTTTGAACATAGGTTTGAGCTCGTTTAGAAATTGTAAATTTAAACCCATGATATGACCCTAAGGCGGGTGTTGATACTCATTTTGGGAAGCCTAGTAGAAGGAAGAAGCCTAGCAACATGGGTAGAAATGAGTTAATAATTGAATAGAAAAGTCATTAAGCCCAAGCGGTAGAAATAATGGATCATAGGCTTGTAAAATAAACGAATGGGTCTTAAGGAAGCAAACAGTCCTAAAGGAGCCCGAAAAGAGAGAAGTAGCAAACTCATGGGCAACATGTGATGTAGAAAAGTAAAAATGGGCCACAGCAAGCCCAAAGTAATGCAAGTAAAGAAAGTAAGGGGTTGGTGGAAAATCCATGGGCCCTAGGGATGAAAGATAAAGTAATTGGGTCAGGAAAGTCCAAAGGAGTTAGTAAAAGCACATGGAAATGCAGAATTGGAATGGGCTGAGGATGCTCAAGGAAAGTAAATGGGCCAAGGATGCCTAAGAGGAAATAAATGGGACACAGGAGCTTGCAAGCAGTGTAACAAAAAGCCCAATGATCATCTTGAGTAATTGAGAGAAGAATAAGCAGTAGGCCTAAAGAATCCTATCAGGCTTGGGTCCAATAACATCACAGTAGGAATGACAGAATAGTGTAGCAGGAAATGCAAAGACTACAGAAAATAGCAAAAGAATTGGCTGAAGGAGGAAAAGCCCACAATCAAGTAAAACTTAGCCCCCAAAAGGGAGTGGGCCATAGAGAATGAGGAATCAGAAAGTAGCTCACACCATAAGAAGTCAAGGGTGGGCGGCAAAATGTGAAGAGGAGTCTCCAGACCATGGCAAACGTAGCGGGCAAGTTTTGGACACACACAGAAGTTGAGCACGCATAAGGCTCAGGCTTCACCAACCTGTACCCAACCAACACAAGAGGTAGTGGGTCATGGGTCAGAGGTAAGAGGGTATGGTCTGGCAGTGGAGAGAGGGAAAAGCCTATTTTGGGGTTCCTGCTCAGGCTCTTTTGGGGGAAATGTCCTACTAGGATGACATACCACCCGAAAGAAGCAAAAATGAGTTAGAATCACTAGGTGCATACCATGAGAGATAGAAAGAGAGAGAGCACCCACACCGTAGCAAGTAAGAGTGCCACAGCAAACAAACAAACAAAATAGTCTTCTTTGTTTGATGGTACGGCCAGCACAAGTAAGTGGTGGTGGCTAGGCAACTGATAAATCAATGGTGATCGGCAAGGACACTCAGACCAGATAAAGGTATTTAAAGGCTAAAATAGTAAAATCCAGTTACGACATGCATTATATAAAGGACATTTGTCGTGCATAGGAAGGAGGGCGGTAATAGTAACCTTTGGAAAAAAATCACGAAACAGAAACAAGTATTGAGAAAAGAAGAGAAAAAGAAAGAGAAAAGGAAAATTAGAAAATAAGGAAAGAAAACAGATAGTTAGAATGGCAGACATGCACCAATAGGTTGATCCCCTCTCTCCCTCTAAAAGTCCTGCTCTCTACCAAAAGCAAGGTGATTCTTTTGGGTACAAGCCATTCAGGTCTGTTTCCCTCAAAGTAATTAATTTCAATGGTAGGATTTTTCCTGGGAGATTATTCACATTGAGGAAAATGGTTCCCTCCTTGATCTTGGTCCTGTGATACAACTTGGCATAACAGATTGACCTTTTTCTTTCTTTAGATAACTCATGTCTTACTTATTTATCTCCACCATTTTCTTTATAAGATGTTTCTAATCATTGTGATTATCATTTTAATTGGGGATTATTTATTCACTTTGTCTAAAGGCAAAAGTACTTTCTTTTATTATTATTATCATGTCTGCTTACCATAACTCATCCAAAGTAGTTTTGCTTGCCATGGGCATGCGAACGAAGTTTTTGACAAACGAGACATAATTTGTGCATAAGCTAAACCAAAGTGTATTATAGTTGGACCAGTCTCAACTCCCTTACTCAAAAAACTTGGGCCCAATATGGCAGGAAGCAGCCCAACCCAGCATTACAAAAAGGCCCACCACAGTGGGTATACAACTATACTGTATACTTTCTTTAGCTACCCCCCCCCCCCCCCCCCAAAAAAAAAGAAGCCCACTAATATATTTATATTTAGACTTGGCCTTAAAAAGATTTAACGAGCTTTGCAAAATTGAAATCATAGAAGTCTTGATCAAGCTCAACTAGCTGAGTCTTTTGGCTAAATATTGCTAAAATTAAAACATATTTGCGTTATAGGTACTGCTTGAAGTTATTTGTGGAAATGAGGAGAGAGATTGAATTTCGGCAACAGTGTTGCTGAAATTCAACAAAAAGTAGGAGAGAGAATGAGAAAAAGGAGGAAAGAGAAAAACCTAATGTTAGGAACAGTAAATCTTGAATTTCGGCAACAGTGTTGCCGAAATTCATCTGCCCAAATTTCCTATGCTGCTCAGACGTGTGAGAAGTGCAATAATGAGTGGGTGCCCAAAAAAAAAAAAAAAGTAATTGTGGCAATGGTATTGTCGAAAATGGTAGGGAAAAAAAAAAGTGAATACGGAAGAATTAAAGAAAAATATATAAAGTGTTATGTATACAATATTTTCACAACAAATCACAGGTAACTGGTTATTATTAATTCAAATTTAAATTTAACATTGAGATTACTATTTTAATCCAACAATAACAATAAGTAATAACTTGACACTTAGAATTTGTTGTAAAAATATTGTAAAAATTGTGTGCACTTTATTTCTAAAAAAAAAAATTCAATTGTGGCAATGGTACTGCCGAAATACCATTGCCACATTGTGGCAAATTTTTTTTTTTTTTATAGAAATGAAGTGCACACAATTTTTACAATATTTTTATAACAAATTCTAAGTGTCAGGTTATTATTTATTGTTATTGTTGGATTAAAATAGTAATCTCAATGTTAAATTTAAATTTGAATTAATAATAACCAATTACCTATAATTTGTTGTGAAAATATTGTAAAAATATTATGTACGTAACACTTTATATATTTTTCTTTAATTCTTCCCCATTCACTTTTTTTTTTCCCCTACCATTTTCGGCAATACCATTGCCACAATTACCATTTTTTTTTGGCACCCACTCATTATTGCACTTCTCACACGTCCGGGCAGCATAGGAAATTTGGGCAGATGAATTTCGGCAACACTGTTGCCGAAATTTAAGATTTACTGTTCTTGACATTAGGCTTTTCTCTTTCCTCTTTTTTCTCATTCTCTCTCCTACTTTTTGTTGAATTTCGGCAACACTGTTGCCGAAATTCAATCTCTCTCCTCATTTTCACAAATAACTTCAAATAGTACCTATAACGTAAATATGTTTTAATTTTGACAATATTTAGCCAAAAGACTCCAACTAGCTTGTTCTTTTTGTAAAAGAATAGGTGTAATTTTTTTTTTTTTGCTGAGAATAGGTATAATAGTTAAGTTGTTATAAAATAATTTATATATTCTTTTTTTTGAAAAAACTCACAAATAAAGTTATATACATTCAATTTTGTTTCAACTATTTTTCTTTTAGAACTTCTAAAGATGCTAGTTTAATTTCATTCATTCTACTCAATTCCATTCCATTCTATTGTATCACATTCAATTCTTTATATTTATTTCATTTTATTAAATTTCTTTATAATTTACTCATTCTGTTATATTAAGTTTCTTTATAAATCTTCTAAAAAATTAAAAAAAAAAAGGTTTCCTTATAAAATCCTAAAGGAAACTAAGGACCAATGCACACTTTCTTTGTGGATCATTGGGCCATTCCGGTCGGATGATTGGGTGTGGGAAGCTACACTAACAATTATGGAAAAGGTAAAAGGTCCCAAAAAAAAAAAAAAAACAACTACGTAAAAGGTAACACAACTATTTATCTATTTCAAAGTTTTGGTAATCAAATAAATTATTTTTTTAATTCTTCTCACATGCTCTTCCTCGACTCCCACCGTTCTTATCCAAATCCCTACCACCGTGTGTCAGTGAGGGCACTTTTGGGCACTAAAAACAAAACCAAAAGGCAAATCCATAAAGATTTCTTATAAAATTATTATCTGCTATATCTCAGTGAAAAGTGAAAACCTATTAACATATTTCTTAAACTAGTTCTTTAGATTTTACGGCATTTGTACTTTTTTTTTTTGATATCCCATTTATTAATGATAGTCAAGCTAAAATTATTTTAAAAATTTTAGTCTATTATTTTAAAATTTTTAGACTCTTAGGAAAATGATTATCCTAAAATGGATCTATTTCATAGTTCAAATCAAACTTTAGCAACATGAGGATGATGTTAGTTACATATGTGTTTGCACTTCAAAGGGAACTTATAAAACCAAGATGTACTTAGTAATGTATATGATGTGAGATTTAACACAAGTTTGCACAACACACATTTTAACAATCTAATCTAATATTTTTTTTTTTTGAGAAACCAATCCAATCTAATCAAATTCAGATAATTTAGAATATCACAATTTATATCTAATCTTAACCATATAATGAATGCAATAGAGAAGACTTGAAATAGAGATGATTGTTCTCCAAAATCTTAATCACACGAGACATATATCCTTTCCATTTGAAATAAATTTATAATTCATTTCATGGTTTAAATTAAATATTATAAATTTAAATATACATTTAATGTGATGTGGTATCATGTACACAATTAAATACAAAAAAAAAAAAAATGAACTACTAAATAAAATATTTCCAATTGATTTAAAATAGAGATGTCTTTTACAAATGGGGTGCCATATGTACACTATTATATATATATATATATATATATATATATATAATATAGGTGCTAATTTTAAATATGAGATGTCATAAGTAAACTATCAATATATAGATTATAAATTATATTTTTCCATTCAAAACTTTCAATTTATTTTCAATATCCACCAAATTATTAAAAGTTAACTCTTTGTTTGTTTCAATATTAACATTTTCTAAAAAAAATGAAGCATTTTTCAAAAAATATTTTCTAACAAACTCTTTTATTTTCTTATATTTGGTAGCAGCTTTAAAATGAGTTAAAAAATTATTTCTTAATTTTTCTTATTTAACTTACTTAAAGATAAAGTTGTTTTCCTTATTTAACTTCAAATAAGATAAAGGTTGTTTTCATCCGAAAACAGTTTTATCTCAAAGTTAAGAGATAATTTTCCTTAATCTCTTTTTATTTTTAAAATTTTTTTTCCCCTACTACTACCAGTCTACCATATAAAACAAAATGAGAAAAACTATCTTCACTTCTAACAAAATTCTTTGTCTTTCTTTGTTTTTTCCATTCTGAAAATAAATTTTTTAATTTTTGATATTTTTGGGGAGAATCTTGAAATGCTCTAAATGCCCCAGTCTCATATCAGCTAATTGACAACTACTATTCACAGTCGACTCCCCACATCCCCTTAAAACCCTCCAACTTTCCATATATAAATGCTTTATATGCAACAACCCATCTCTCATTAACAACAACGCATACATACAAACACACACAAAAAACACAACAAAACCCATTTTCCATAATGGCTCATTCTTGTTCTTCTTCTTTTTCATCTACCTCATCGTTCTTCTCCATCAAACCCAAAACCCCATCTCCAAAACCCCATTTCATCAAAGCCTCCACAAACCCATCTCCTCCACCACCACCACAACAACAGCCAAAACCCATCTCAGTCTCCAAACCCCGCCGCCCGCTCGACGAGAACATCCGCGACGAGGCTCGCCGCAACAACCCAACGTACTCCCACCTCTTCTCCGCCAAGTACGTCCCTTTCAGCCCTGACCCGTCTCACCAAACCTCCGACGAGTCCTACTCCCTCGACGAGATCGTGTACCGCTCCCGATCCGGCGGGCTGCTCGACGTCGAGCACGACATCGCCGCCTTGAAAACCTACGACGGCAAGTACTGGCGCGACCTCTTCGATTCCCGCGTCGGCAAGACCACGTGGCCTTACGGCTCCGGCGTCTGGTCCAAGAAAGAATGGGTCCTCCCGGAGATCGACGACGCCGACATCGTGTCGGCTTTCGAGGGAAACTCTAACCTTTTCTGGGCCGAGCGTTATGGCAAACAGTTTCTGGGCATGAATGATTTGTGGGTTAAACACTGTGGGATCAGCCATACTGGGAGTTTCAAGGATCTGGGCATGACTGTTTTGGTGAGTCAAGTGAATCGGCTTCGAAAAATGAACCGTCCTGTTGTTGGGGTTGGCTGTGCCAGCACCGGAGACACCTCGGCGGCGCTTTCGGCTTATTGTGCCTCTGCTGGGATTCCCTCCATTGTTTTCTTGCCTGCTAATAGAATCTCCATTGCCCAGTTGGTTCAGCCCATTGCCAATGGCGCTTTCGTGTTGAGCCTCGACACTGATTTCGATGGATGTATGCATCTCATCCGTGAGGTAACCTCTGAATTGCCCATTTACTTAGCTAATTCATTGAATAGTTTGAGATTAGAGGGTCAGAAAACCGCTGCTATTGAGATTTTGCAACAATTTGATTGGCAAGTGCCTGATTGGGTTATAGTTCCCGGTGGGAATCTTGGGAATATATATGCTTTTTACAAAGGTTTCCATATGTGTAAAGAGTTAGGCCTTGTGGATAGGATTCCTAGGTTAGTTTGTGCTCAGGCTGCCAATGCAAACCCGCTTTACTTGCATTACAAGTCAGGGTGGAAGGATTTCAAGGCTGTAAAGGCGAATGCCACGTTTGCATCCGCTATTCAGATAGGTGATCCCGTTTCGATTGATAGAGCAGTGTATGCCCTGAAGAATTCTAATGGGATTGTCGAGGAGGCAACTGAGGAGGAGTTGATGGATGCTATGGCGGAGGCGGATTCAACTGGGATGTTTATATGCCCGCATACAGGTGTTGCGTTGACTGCATTGATTAAGTTGAGGAAGAGTGGGGTGATTGGGAAGACAGATCGGACGGTGGTGGTGAGCACTGCACATGGGTTGAAGTTTACTCAATCTAAGATTGATTATCATTCTAAGGAGATTAAGGATATGGCATGCCGGTTTGCTAATCCGCCAGTTCATGTCAAGGCGGATTTTGCATCGGTTATGGATGTGTTGCAGAGGTATTTATTGAGTAAGTCGCCGAATCATTAGGGCATGATTGATTGTTGAGCATTGTTATTTGGTTTGGTTGGCTTTGGTGTTTGTTATTTTTGTTTTGCTTTCTTGTTTTTCGATGTAGGACAAGGAAATGTTTAAGATGAGTAACTGTTATACTCTTATGTAAGCTTTGATAGGAAAGGAGTTTAGTTGTAACTTGTAAGGCAGCATAGCCAAATTTTGGACAAATTCCTTGTAATTTGAATTCGACGACATTTCTGTTTACTCATTTCTTGTGTTCTGTATGCTGCTCTGTGTTGGAGTTATATTTATTTTTCAGAATTTATGTAGTTCAACTAGTAATTTCTATGCTTTCTCTCTAGTTTTCATTTTATTGATTTGAACTAAAAAAAGGTTTCTGAATATATAGAACTGCAGGAGTGTGACTTTGACAAGCTGTGATATTGAATTTGTACATCCCTTCGTGAAATCATTTTATTTTGTACTTTGCTGTTGAAGCAATATTTTACACTAAAGAGTAGTTGATGCCTGCATTTAAAGGTCTATCTAAGAAGTTTTAGGGGAAGTAGTTCTTAACTTCTATGATCATGGTCACATTATGTTATGTTCTCCTTCATTGTTTTCAGCCCATGCACCCCAAATTGGTTAATTTATTACAATTCTAGCAATCATTCAGTTTCTCACCTTTCTGCCGATTGCATGGTGATTCTGAGTTATTTTCTTCATTCTGAATACAATATATTTATCTTGGTGGGAAGCCTATGGTGGTTGTAGAAACTAAAAAGTATTGAGTATTGCCTTCCAAATCTGCAAAAGTTACTGTCTTTTGGAGATTGAAATACCTCTCAGCATGAGTGAGGCTGTCTGAAATTGGCAGGTATATGATTATTCCCTTCACGGGAGAAGATGGCTTAGTGCTGTTCTGATAACAGGTATGTTAAATTTACATATGAGGAAACTATAGTGGGCATGGAATTTGGCATCAGACTTTGCTGAGAGTTTAAAAAAACAAACGATCTGCAGGTATGGTGGTCTGTGATCTTGACTTGCAGAAAATGGATTCAGAATTATCATTGCTGTGAATTGATGTATTTAGATTCAGAAGAAACCAATAAACTCTTAGGTCATGTTTTGATTAATTTTAGCAAGCACAAACTGTAAATGGCAAAATAGTATCTATTATGATTGATTGTTTTGTTAATTCCTTGAGCAAAATTCATGATGAACTCAGGAAAGTGTATCCCTTCTATTATTTCAATTTTTGTTTTGCTTCTTATTGTTGGATTGTTGAGTGTAGGACAAGGAAATGCTTAAGATGAGGAACTGTTATACTCTTTTGTAAGCTTTGATAGGAAAGGAGTCCACTTGTAACTTGTAAGGCAGTATAGCCAAATTTTGGACAAATTCCTTGTAATTTTAATTCAACGACATTTCTGTTTGCTCATTTCTTGTGTTCTATATGCTACTCTGTGTTGGAGTCATATTTATGTTTTGTTTGTTGACTTGTTTTATTTCTTAATTTTCAGCATTTACCTAGTTAAACTAGTAATTTCTATGTTTTCTCTAGCATTCATTTTATTGATCTGAATTAAAATTTTTTAAAAAAGTTTCTGAATATATAGAACTGCATTAAGGAGTGACTTTGACAGGCTGTGATATTGAATTTGTATATCCCTTCATGAAATCATTTTATTTTGGACTTTGCTGTTGGAGCAATATTTTACACAAGCTCCGTTGGATTGTGCATTCCATGTTCACGTCTGCGTCTGTCTTATTTATTTTTTTTCCCCTGACCAGCACCTCTTGCACTGTTCACGTGACATGAACAGTGCAAGTAGGCAATGCTACAGTGTTAAAAGAGTGAACAAAGAGTGAACAGTGTTGCAGAAATTATTGTTTTCAGTTTTCAGCAAAATAAGTGATATCTAAATGCACATTAAGAGTAATTGAAGCATTATTTTACAGAGTAATTGATGCTTGCATTTAAAGGACTATTTAAGAAGTTTTAGGGGAGTAGTTCTTAACTTGATCATGGTCACATCATTTTATGGTCTCCTTCATTGTTTTCAGCCCATGCACCCCAAATGTGCTAATTTATAACAATTCTAGCAATCATTCAGTTTCTCACGTTTCTGCTGATTGCATGGTGATTCTGAGTTATTCTTCTTCATTCTGAATGCAATTTATTTCTCTTGGAGGGAAGCCTACAGTGGTTGCAGGTTGTATCGAGTATCGAATTCCAATTCTAAAAAAGTTACTGTCTTTTGGAGATTGGAATACCTCTCAGCATGAGTGAGGCTGTCTGAAATTGGCAGGTATATGATTATTTCATCCATGGGAGAATATGGTTTAGTGCTGTTCTGATGAACTCAGGAAAGTGTATCTCCTCCATTCTCTTGATGACCCCCAACCATTCCTTTACTCGGCATTCATGACCTGAGAGTTGCATAGCGTTTAATTAAAACTATGAATTATCAATCTATATGGTGCTTGGCATCAAGACTAAATGTTGAAGGTGGGCTTCTATCTCGATGGCACCTACCCCATCTCCAGTTCCAACATCGCAGATTTGATTGGCCCCCCCCCCCCCCTACCCCAAAAAAGCCAAAAAAAATAAATAAAAAGAAGAGCCCAAAAATGTTGTGATTTCTTACAGTTATTCTTCACGAGTGTTTGGCAATGCTTCAAGCTGCTGTGAGAGTAAAGATACTATTTTGACATAGATGTTCCCTGGTCTTAATTGTGCTTCCCCTAGAGATCTTTGGGCCAAAAAGGCTGATCTTTTACTTAAGGATTCAGGTAGCTTTGGATATGGGTCTGACCTGGTTCAGAAATTGTAAATTTAAACCCCACCCCACAACCCCACCAGCCCACTAATGTAGACTTTTCAACCTGTTGATGTCAATTCAATGCACTTGGTCTAGAGTGCAAATTGCAGTCAACTTTCTTTTTGGTTCATTGGACAAAGATTGAACCTATAAAAATTACCCAGAAACAAAAGACGCACACACAATTGAAAGTTGTTCTCTTCCATTTCTGACTTTTCTCATTTCTTGATATAGGCAAGATTAGATTGTTATGTGGCACCATCACCTTCCTTAATCAATAGGGACCTTTCCAATGGGGGAGAGAAAAACAAAAAACACATTGTCACGTATTTCAGAATTTAAATAGCTATTTACAAAAAAAACACATACAATTACATAGAAGTTAAATAGCTATTTACCTATTTCAGAATTTTGGTAATCAAAGTTCTTTGTTATTGAATTAAAGTTCAAAAAGAAAAGAAGAAGATATATGATATATTGCAATCGATGGAACATATGGAACAAAATTATTTTTCTTCTCAACCATTCACCTCAATGATCAATCGGACCCTCGGCTAACACGAATAATTTTCACTGATATTTTCAATGTTCAAGTGCTTCACAAAATTCCACAGAAATAAGATTAAACATTGTCACATCCCCATCCTTATAAACTAATAAAAATGTGTTTGAACTTTGAATAAGCTTAATCTTGTTTAAGCTTTACTGCGTGGAAACTTTGCCACTAAAACCAAAACCGAAAGCGAAGGCAGCTGTCACTTCATAACGGTCAATGAATGTAAGCACAACAAAAAGCCCAAACAATTTCTTAAATAATTCTCTCTCTTTCTTTCTCTAATTCTCTGCAAACTTAACAATCATAGTACTAATTCACACAGCTCTATACTTACGTACCAAGAAATTCACAGAGAGAAATCAGAGAGTGAGGTCTTTTCTGGAGGAAAATGGAGTTGAAACAAAGAGTAGAGCAATTCAAAGGCCAAACAAGGCTACCCAAATTGGCAATCCCAACAAGTTATGATCTTTATCTCAAACTTGACCTCACAGCATGCACTTTTTCTGGTACAGTACAAGTTAACCTTAACATCCTCGAACACACCAAGTATCTCGTCCTAAATGCTCTAGAACTTGATGTTCATAAAGTCTGGTTCACAAAATCTAACAACCAAGTAAGTACATAACTCTTGTTCCCTCATTGAGTCTACTAGTTATGGGTGTTTTTCTAATGCTGTTTTTTCTTGGTTTTTGAAGACATATCAGCCGTGTGATGTTGTTTTGGATGGTGATGATGAGATACTAGTGCTGGTCTTTGATGAAATGCTTAGTCCTGGTGATGGAGTTTTGGGGATTGATTTTTCTGGGGCCCTTAACCAGCAATTGAAGGGACTCTATAGATGGTAGCTCCTTTTCTTGTTCTTTTTAATTCTTTTTTACCATAATTGTTTCCATGGAAAACATTTTTTTTTTGGAGAATAACTCTTGTGGAAAACTTACCCATTTTCTTGTATTTTGGTTGCAATTCTGCAAATTCTCAGAAAAATCTTATGTTGTTTTTGGCTTGCATATAATATTATAAATAATTTCATGTAATTTCAAATAATTATAAAAACAAAAACTTTCATTTATGTAACTGGAAAAACATTTGATATTTTTTGGACCATTTAGGAGCTTCAAATGGAAATGTTAAATACAAATTTGGAATCTTTGTGAAAATTATGTGGAAAGTGAACATATTTGAGCAAAATATGTCATTTGGGAGAAAAAATAAAGTAATCAATCAACACCGGTCGATCAATAATTAGTCAACGACCAGTCTGTTGAGCGAGAGGGGTTGGGTGGAAAGTTACCATTGGGAGAGTTTTTATTTATTTATTTTGTGTTTGTGTAGAGTATATTTGTGAGGGTCTATTGAGTATGTAATGTTTTGGAACATGTGTTCTGCATTGGACATGTTTCCCATTGACCACATAAAACATTTTTTGTTGATCAATACCTATTGGAATATTCACGTGTGAGTGGTTTGGTTAGCTAAGTAATGAAGTCCCACATGGATACATACAACGAGAATGGGTAGTTAATATAACATAATTGTGTCCAAACTGGTCCATTAGCTTAAACTTTTGGGTCAATTGGTGTTCTTGTACATTTTATTGACGATTCAATTAGGTTTTCCCAAGAGGTTATCTCCCCAACAAGTAGGGGAAGAAACCATAGAAAAGAAAGAAGAAATGAAATTTTTTGAATTTTTAGTTACTATTGAGAATAATCAAGTACGTAATAATCCCACCAATGAGGCAGAACTTGAAACAACTATGTAACAGACAGTTATTTGTCTTGGGCATTAACCCTTTTATTTTGACAGTACTTATGTGGATGGAGGAGTGAAGAAGAATATGGCAGTAACTCAGTTTCAAGCGGTGGATGCAAGGCGGTGCTTTCCTTGCTGGGATGAACCTGCTCTTAAGGTATGCATAATTAAGAATTTCCCTTTGCCCTTGAAATAACTCACTCTCTCACTTATTTAGAGCCTGGAATCAATTTACCTTAAGTGACATTTACTTGTGCCCCCTTTTTTAAAAGTAGTGACTTTTACATGCTTGTATGAAACAACAGGTAAAATAGAACTTTTAATCATGTAAACAGATTATAAATGATATTACCATAGATTTTTTTTTGGTGAAAAGCTTAAATGAAGCAAATAGGCAACATAGTATACTTGTATTTGTGTTTTGTTTAGTCAATGTTAATGAATATCAGGTGTAAGTGGCCACAAATATCTGATTAGAGTTAACTAATACTGTTCTTATGTGGTTTAAATTATTCTTGAAACTCCATTTTTTCTCTTCAATTTACTGCTTCTCAGGCATTACTAATACATTCTTTACAGGCCACCTTCAAGATCACAATAGACATGCCATCAGAATTGACAGCATTGTCCAATATGCCAATTACTGATGAAAAGCTCAATGAAAATATCAAGACTGTTTATTTTGAGGAATCTCCAATTATGTCAACTTATTTGGTGGCTGTTGTTGTTGGTGTATTTGATCATATTGAAGAAACCACAGCTGATGGTATGCATATAACCGATATAAGGCCGATGCTTCTTTATTTACTTTTTTTTTTCTCTTCTTTTTTCTTTTCAAGTTTGTGTAGACTATTGCACTGTACATGCAGGAACCAAGGTTCGTGTATATTGTCCTGTTGGAAAGTGTGATAAAGGGAAGTTAGCTTTAGATGTTGCTGTTAAGGCGCTTGACATATTTACTAGGTAATTCCCACGATCTTTTCTCTTGGTCGTGAGGAATTTTTGAACTTTACACCTTAATCTTGTCTTTACATAGATCAATAAATTCAAATTTATCCACCATGACATGATTTAAAAAAAAAAAAACAAATGAGGGACACTGTGCCATTACATAGAGTTTGGTCTATAGTTATGCACAGGAGAAGGTGAACTTTTCAGTACATTCTTGTTTGACCTTCCAAAGAACAGAATGAATTTTTATTTTTATTTTTTAAAATTTCCTTCTTTCCTTTCAATTGATTGGTAAAGATTAAAGGAACAAGTTAGTTTCTCTGGAACCTGACTCTAAAACCTAGTTGAGTTGTAAATATGAGGTATAAGGTTAAAAGAGAGAAGAGGGGAAAAGAAGGATGGAGAGAGAGAGAGAGGCTTGAGAAAATGTCTAAGGCTTTCCTAAGCATTTAGTCACCTTAGCACATATTTATGTTAGATTTTATGCAATGATTACAAGAATACCTTTATGCTAATGTAAAATAACATGCTAATAACTGGAAGTAACTCTAACAACTTCATCCAGATACTTCTCAACTCCTTACCCACTTCCAAAACTTGATATGGTTGCTGTTCCTGAATTTTCTGATGCGGCTATGGAGAATTATGGTTTGATCACATACCGTGAAAATGTGCTACTTTACGATGATTTACTTTCTCCAGCAGACAGGAAGCAGTTTGTAAGTTACATATCTAACAGAATTTACATTTCATTTTTCTCTTTTGCATTATGATCCTCCCAAAAAATAATCAATCTGCTTTGAGGCCTAGCAGCTCCTGCTTGTCATGAAATGCAATTTCAAGACACTTTTTGTTTTACTTTTTCTACGTTCCCTTTTTATAAATCAAAACACGTAATAGGGAAATGTAGTATTCTTTTTTATTTCCCAAAAACCCTTATTATAGAATAACTGACTACTATTGATAATTTCTTGATGCAGTCAATTCATTAAATGGTTTATTATATAGTGCTATCAATAAGAAAAATCTGGAACAAATAACAGATCAATTTCAATGGAGATCATAATTACTTTGAAATAAGTATTCTTCTATCCTAAATAGTTGTATAGTTCTTTAAATCATATTCTGGTTGTGTCAGCTCACAATTGCTGTATCACATGAAGTAGCCCATCAATGGTTTGGCAATCTGGTAACAATGGAATGGTGGAGTCATTTATGGCTTAATGAGGGATTTGCAACATGGGTAAAATTGAGTCATCTTACATTACTGCTTCCACTTGCTGGCTATTTCAATACATTCATTTAAAAAAAAAAATCTCCATTTGATCTTAAATTTCCAGGTAAGTTATATGGCCACTGACATCATGTTTCCTGAGTGGAAAATATGGACTCAATTTCTTCTAAAAACAAATGATGGCCTGCGTATGGATGCATTGGAACAATCACATCCTATTGAGGTAAGGAAGTAAATGCTTTTGTTAAATGTTGCAAATAGCACATCAACTATGCATGTTATATTATTTATCTTGTTAGTGAATCAAGTGATAAAATCAACAATCTTTTTAATTGGCAAACTACTTCCTAAAATGGCATGTTTTTGGGGATTTCAATTACCGCAATGAACATCATCAAAGTAAAGTAAATTTATTGACACAAAGTCAACCTAGTGTGTGTGTGTGTGTTCACATGCATGTGCATCTGTCATCAGAGTGTGTGGAACACTACCTAGTAGGAGGGAGGTGACAGTGCAGGGAAATATCCTATAATCCAACTCCAAAGATTGAAGCACTAATTGCACTATATTACAAGTAAGTCTCAATTATGAATTCAATTGAGAAAAAATTGTTAGGCAATTTTCTATATAAAGCATAACTTTAACTTGTAATTCAACTCTGTCCATCACATGATATTTGGCATATTTGCAGGTGGAGGTACACCATGCTCGTTCAATAGAGGAAATATTTGATTCTATCAGCTACAAAAAGGGATCTGCTGTTATTCGAATGTTGCAAGGTTATCTTGGTGATGGTACATTTCAGGTGGGATAGTTCATTCTTGACTTAAAATAGTTAAGTTATTTTTATATGGAGCACCAAATATTGATTCTGTATTTTCATAGTAAAACCTTCTACGCAATATTTCATAACCATTTCTTGGAAAATCTATACAGAACTAATGCTTGGCATTTATCAGTTAATATCATTTGTTTATAAAGCTTTAATGGCTCTCTTGTTTATTAAGCAGGTTTGGCACTTTATAATTGTCAAGGCTGTTATGTAATTTATGTTCATTTCTGATCATATTCTAGGTTAACAATGCCATTATAGTCTTCAATTATTCAATGGGCTAAAAGAATATATATTGATACCACATGGGCTCAAAAATTAAGAGTGGATTGGGTTTTGATCCAGTGTGTAGGATGCTTTGCCAAGTAACACCTTCTAGGTATTTTCTTTTGCAGAAATTCATGCTCCAGTGTCTGTTCTTCTTTTAGAATCTACATATTTTCCGTGTCACTTATATTTGTAAAATCGGAAGCTTTCTTTGATCACCTATTCCACTAATCGCAGTCACTACAATGTATCATTTCTCAGTGCAGTAGACCTTAATATCACATTTTCATGAAAATAAGGTTCTTAATAACAAAAATTTCGGCATGAACAATTTTCTTTTGTCAACATGTTATGCACACAAATTTAAGAACAAAATGGCTGAAGGGAAAGGCCTGAATTATATTCCTGTAGACATTTAATTCGCACTTCTTGAATGTCATAAAAAAATTTCACCATGTAATGAGTGGATAGAAAATTAACTTTGACTAAATTACATATATAACTCTGTGACATCTTATTTGAACCAGAAATCCTTAAGTTCGTACATAAAAAGATATGCTGGAAAAAATGCGAAGACAGATGATTTATGGGGAGTTCTTTCAGAGAACTCTGGTGTTGAACTCAATTCGATGATGGATGCTTGGTCAAAGAAAAAAGGATTTCCAGTTATCTCTGTAAAATACAAAGATAATATTTTGGAATTTGAACAGGTATTATTATTAATTAATAAGCAAATGGGCATTTCTTAAAATCTTAGAGGTCAAGTTATTCATCTTTATCTATGACAATCTTTGTTATTGTGGAAATCTGATACAGTTTTAAGATTTGCAGTCGCAATTCCTATCATCTGGTTTGGGTGGTGATGGCCTATGGATTGTTCCAATAACCTTATCAATTGGTTCATATAACAAATGCAAGACTTTCCTTTTGGAAACTAAATCTGGAAAAGTGGATATATCTGAACTGGTTCATTCTCCCCATGAAAACTCAAGCTCAGTTAATGAAAAGAATAAAGAGAAATGTGATGACCATTTCCGGGTCAAAGTTAATACTGAGCAGAGTGGTTTCTACAGGGTAAATTATGAAGATAAGCTTGCAGCTCGACTTAAGAAAGCCATAGAGAGTAATTGCTTGTCAGCACCGGATAAATTTGGTGTGTGCCGTATCCAACAATAAATTAATAACTGATCATATGTTGTTGTATTAGGCTGGCTGTATTCATAGGAAACTGATCACATGGTGTGAAGTATACTAGATTCTGACTTTGGTGCTTAGTTCCTAGGGTAGGTGTCACAGCAGGGAAGCATTGTTGTGACTAGAGTTTGGCAAATGAATTGGCAAAATTAAGACAGCGTATTTGGTCTCTATATGTTAATTCCTTATAAACACCAAGCCTATCCTCTCTCTATAATAAATTCCTTACATTAGGGGTTTTTCTTGATTTATGCCATTATAAGTTCTGCACTCATGGTCAAATAGCATAAAACTCCTTTTACGACTCAATTTTCAGGCATTTTGGATGATACATATGCTTTTTGTGAGGCTTGCAAACAACCACTGTCATCATTGCTTTCTTTGATGGTTGTGTACAGAAAAGAGCTTGATTTCATTGTGTTATCGAAACTCATTAATGTAAGGAAAACTTCTATATCTTGATAATGTTACTATCAACCCCAAATATTTACTAGAACTTGACTTTTTTAAGTGATATACACAACAGGTGTGTTATAAAGTTATGGAGATAGCTAGTGATGCCATCCCAGCTGTAGTGAATGAGTTGAAATTTTTTTTCATTGATCTTCTCCTCTTTTCTGCAGAGTAAGAACAATCACCATACATATTATTATGTCAATGACTGCATTCCAACTCACTGGTTGCTGGATACTGATTGGAACCTCTTCTTCACGATTTTTTACTTTGAGTGGAGATGAGCTTGTTGATCAGTGTGCAAGTTTCTTGGTTGGGGCTGACGTGTAGGCAAAAAAGAAAAAAAAAAAAAAAAAAGCACAAGGATATCCTTTAGTATCTAGCAATTGTGCATTAAATTGTTTTTCAAACATATGGATTCCTGTCTTTCTAAATGAATATCTTCATCTTTATAATGTTTGCAGCCTCCTTGGCATTATCTTCAAATTACTGTTATGTACGCACTGGTTTTAGTTAATAGAATGAAGTAAACTTTTTCATACACTTCAATATCATTTTTTTTTTCTTTGTGCAGAAAATCAGGTTGGGAATCAATATCTGGAGAGAGTCATTTAAACGCACTGTTGAGAGGAGAAGTCTTTCTGGCTTTGGCCACTTTTGGCCATAATAAAACTCACAAGGAAGCAATCCAGCACTTTCAGACGTTACTGAATGATAGAAATACTCATCTCCTGTCAGCCGACACTAGAAAGGTAATGTATTTTTGAATAACTTCCTTATTTGTAGGGGCATTCCAAGTTTGATATTCAACAGTGGTGTATGCTCTGCAGGCTGCTTTCATTGTTGTAATGTTAAATGCTAGTACCAAAGATAGGAATGGATTTGAGTCCTTACTGAAGCTCTATAGAGAAGCAGATACTGTGCAAGAGAAGGAATTGGTTTTACGTAAGATTTAGTAACATTTGAAATAATATCCTGTGTGACTTTTTGGGTTTAAGCTACTTAAATTTAATGCCATTCTTTCATCCACATGTTGTCTTGCATCTTGTCCAGACCCAAATATATTGCTTGAGGTTCTAAATTTTATGTTGTCTGATGAGGTATTGGTTGTACCAATTAAATCATGGTTTCTAACGGCCTTGTCTTCCTTGCCAGTCTAATTGTTGCTCATCTAAATATCCTTTTAGGTTCGAGATCAAGATAGTATTTACGTTCTTTTCATGATAAGTTCAGAAGGCCGTGAGGTAGCATGGAGATGGTTGAAGGTATGCAGTTCATCGTCAACATCTTCATGATGAGTTTTACTTTTGACTATTACCATCATTTTGGGATTTAGGAAATAATTGGGATGATGTCTAATTGTGTATATTGTCTAGAAAGTATTATCATTGGGAATTAAGAAGCAATTAATTACTTTGAATGTTTTCATCTATTTTGAAGTTTTCTTCTTGAATTAAAATTTGCGGAGACTTATATATTCAGTGATAAATGCAGGAGAATTGGGACTTGATCTTTGCCAAATATGGTGTGATGTTAACCTACTATTGCATCACTAAGATTCTCCCTCTGGTAATCAATTCGACCTTTTTAAATAGCAATGTTACATGTGTGTATCTTGAGTCTTTTATCCCAAATATACAGTTGATATGATACAGTGGTTGGCCAGTTAAAAGAAACTCCACCCAGTTTGTTATTTCCATCAATTATTTATCAATAAATGTAGTTTGGCCTCCCCAAATAGTACTTTGGATACATTAAACTTGAAATATCAAGCTTGATAGTTAATCACCTTTTTACTTGTTCTTAGCCACCTTGTTACTTAATTTCCTCCTTTACCTTGATTTAATCAGCAATACATAAACCAAAATCACCATCAGTTTTTTGAATAAATTGTATTATGATAACGGCAAAAATCCAAAACTGAATCTCTAAGTTTCAACTTTTGTCATTTCAGTTCTTTAAGTTTCAGTTTTGTGATCATTTCAATTTTCTAAGTTTCAATTCTTGTCAGTTCAGTATTCTGTTAGGTTTTAGTTAAGTGGTGCCGTTAAATGAACCAAAACGACGCCATTTAGGCTCTCTTCTTCTTCTTCTTTTTAAACAATAAATTTTGTAATTAAAACAAAAACAAAAACTGTTATTAAAAGAAAATACAAAAGAAAACAATTAAGGGGAATGATGTTGTTCCCCTTCCCTTGAAAACAAAACAAAAAACCCTGATGAATGATGAATTTGTATGCCTTAGCTGAGAAAATTGGTGGAAAAAGAGAGAGGGAAAGAGGAAAGTACTGAAGTTTTGTTCTCATTTCACATTGATTAACAAGGATAAACAAAAATGAAAAAAAAAAAAAAATTTATATATATATATGTATATGTATGGAGACCAATTCAAGCTTCTCATGCTAATTTCAGACTTAACCACCAAGTAAAACATTTTTTTTTTTTTAAAACCTTTCCTCAACCTTTGAAAATAGCAATCAAATTCACTTTTACTTCTTGGTACATCTCTTATTTATCTTTCAACTTTCAAGAAAGTCTTAATTACCATGGAGTTTTTCAAGAACGCTACTGTAAGACTGAGAAGTCACTTCAACAAGTACCTAGTAGCTGAGGACGACGAATAAAAAGTACGATATAAGGGCAACGATGCCTCAAATAGAGCGTTTTGGACCATTGAGCATGTAGAAGAAAACAACAACCTTATCTGCTTGAAAAGCTGCCATGGCAAATACCTCAATGCCTTAGATAAACCCTTTTTACTAGGGATGACAGGGAACAAAGCGTTACAAGCTATGTCAGTATCAGAATAATTCTATCGACTTGGAGCTTAGAAAAGATGGGGTTTACTTGAAATTTATAATCTCGTCTCTCCCCTTGCAGATCTCTAACTCTCTCTCTCTTTCCCCTCTCTTTTTCCCCTAATTTTTTTCGTTCCCCTTAATTACGAAATTGAAAAAAAAGAGCCTAAATGGCATCGTTTTGGTTCACTTAATGGCACCACTTAATTGAAGCCTAATGGAATACTGAATTGACAAAAATTGAAACTTAGAGAATTGAAATGACAAAAGTTGAAACTTAGAGGGTCCGTTTTGGATTTTTACCTATGATAACTTATAAATTGTATTATGATAACTTTAAAATTTGACTTCAATGTAACATGAAAAATTAGGATTATCTTTCCAAAAATATAACTTCTCAAGTTTCTTACTTAAGAAAGTACCTTGACAAGTTTAGTTGTATTATTATAAATAAACAAGTCGAGTTTCTGCATGATGCATGATGTGTGGTGCATTTTGTTAGTTTCCTCCAATATTTTAATAATTTTCTTCTAAAATATTGTAATATTTAGTGTTCTATTTTATAGACAAAATAGAAATACAACAAGATTGATGTACTAATTTGTTCATACTATATGTGTTTAAAATTTTGAAAATTGTATTATATTGTGACTGATATAGATAGACTTGATTCATGCATACTAAAAAAAAAATGCAAATACCATTTTGATAAATAAAAATAAAAATATCGTTGGATAATTTTTTTTACATTCTTGATCATGTGTTATTAAATTTATTTATTTTTCTTTGTTTCCACTGTTACAAAGTAAGAATATTTTAGCAAGAAAACTATATTTCTACTCAATTGTTTTCGTATAAATCTTAGAAAACTAACATCAAAATTTCATTATACTTAATTAATTAATGCACCACGTAAAATAATTAATATAGAACTATATATTTATTTATCATATTAGTAATCTTTTAATATAGAAATACTACAATTTTGGTTCCATATATATATATATATATAAATTTTTTTTGCATTCTTGATTGTGGGTTATTAATTTAATTTAATTTTTTTTTCTTGGACTTTGTTTCCATGGTTGCAAAAGTAATTAAATTTATGCAAGAATAACATGTTTTTAATCAATTTTTATTTTTTTCACATATAGATCTTAGAAAATTGATATCAAAATTTTATTATATTTAAATAATTAGTGAACCACTTAAAATAATTAATAAAAATATTTATTTATCATATTAGTAATCTTTTTAATTACATAAAATAAATACTAAAGTATTGGTAATTTGTTATATATGTGTGTGTGTGCGCGCGCGCGTGCGCGTGTGTGTGAGGGTAAGAAACACAATACAAACTTAAAAGCGTATGAGTTTCTAATAAACACAATTAACTTCTAATTATTAAGGGATAAAATTCCACAATGGGAAGATTAGATTGATGATTGGAGATAGAAACAAATGAACTAAACTCTTAGATTAATAAAAATTTGTTTCCCTAAGTACACATAGAGGTTCTAAGGAGAAAATGCAAGCTCTAGCTTTTCTCTCTTTCTCTCTCTAGTTCTCCCTCCGTTTTTTCTGGGTCCTCTTAAGTGTTAGTGACCTCCTTCTCTTATTCTCCCCTTTTTTGCTTTCCAGCTGTTCCTCCCTAATGTGGATTTGGGGAGATATTTGTCCTATCAAATCCCTCTCCCTATCATTTCTTGGTCATGAAGGTAGACTTTTGGGGTGTTCTTACTATTCAGGCTAGTCATTTTGCATTTAATGGGGTTGATATTAGGTAGGGAGAGCTCATTAATGCGGCGGTGACTATTACATTGGGTTTTGTGTCTTCTTCTACATGTTCCTTCGGAAAATAGCCGAAGTGGTATCTTTGGTAAAGCAATTGGTAGCTTCTCAGATGGGTTGCGTTAGACTGGTTCCACGGATTACCTCAGTAACGGGCCTAGATGGTCTTTCCTCTATTGGGTTTTGGTTATCCTGTATTTACATATGGGCCAGGCCCATCCCATGGAGGAGGGTTTTAAGAATACTCTCCTTGGATTGCAGTCCACGAGGCAAACTTGCCAGTGGCCACTAGACTCATCAGGATATGGAAACATGTCCAGTCTTGGACACGTGTCCGCAATCCAATGCGTCCAGTGGCACTGGCCATTGGACAAAAGCCGAATCCTAATTAATATATGTATTTACTCCATTAATTAATTCAATGTACTAGTACTATGATGTAAATGCAATTTTTATTGAGGTATAAGTCCAATTAAAAAAAGAAAGAAAAAGAAATGCACCATATGGCAGAACATTGTGGTTTTTCGCATGAGGTCTTTGCTTATATATATATATATATATATAATTGATTGATTCATCATAGGCAACAAAATCACCCTCAGATTTCTCAATTATGTTTAAAAAGTGAGTCATCTCTTGAAAGTGGTTCTGTTCTGTTTATTGATTTTTGATAGCTTGTGTTTAGTAATGATGATATTGATTAATTATCGCCAAAACAATATTGGTATGAATATATGTGTACTCATTTATTAAAGATTATGAACTTGATTCACTTAATAGTTAATATAAAGCAATCATAGCATGCCAGATTATGATATGTGGTAAAGATATCCATTAGTGATGCTAAAAACAGATTGCTCACTCATTGAATTTTGTCATTTGGCAGTTCTGTAGCAATGAAAAGGCTGATGAGATAGAAGCATTTTTTGCTAGCCGTATGCATCCTTCTTTTACTATGATTTTGAAACAATGTATCGAGCAAATCCGACTCAAAGCGAGGTGGGTTGCCAACATAAGGCGAGAGCAATCTCTAGAAGACCTAGTCAAACAATTAGCTTCCATGAAATGCTAGTCTTCATTTTGTTTCCAAGACTATATTGTGAATGTAATGTTAAGAATAATGAACTACATACTGTATGCTCAGCAACTTGTGCTTCTACATGTAAGGAGTTACATATGAAGAAATCAACTATACCATGAACAGTTTACAACCTGGCATCATTATCCTGAATTCTATTTAGTTTAGTCAGACCAGTAGATCAACCAAATAAATATACTCGCAACTTTACTCTTCTCAATAGTCCTACTATCCACTAGCTCTCCACCGCTCTATGTGCCATAACTAGTCTTTACTCTTAACTTAATTGATCAGACAGAATGGTTTATTATTAGAGGCTTTATTTGAAAATTCTGATAGCAACGTTACTTCTTCATTGTGACATATCCCCCTCAAGGTGGGTCTTGATGATTTTCAGTAAGGTACGGTTTGTAACTTCCGTCTCTCTGTTTGTTTGAGGATGTCAAGGTTATGAAATTCCTAGTTGCCCACAAAAGTCTTGGAATTTCTGGCTATCAAACCGTCGTATCTCGCATGCCAAGCATGACCCATTCCATTCCAAAGCTAACACACAAAAATATTGCTAAAGTCTAAAGAGAAACTCGCGTTTCTGTTCATTTTCTATCAAAAATGCCAAAGACCACAGCTTGAGAGTAAAGTTAAACACAGTCTGACAATCGAAATATGCAAAGCGAAATCTCATCATATATCCATGCAACTTTCTATAAAAAGTACATTTGGATTTACAAACCCCATAGAAAAACAAAAGCACCAAAAATGAAGAATAACCAAGTACGTTAAACTTAGTATTTACCTATGTATAATCTGATTTCATGTGTATTTCGGAACAATTCACTTTTGATAAAAGTGCGGCACATTAAGTCATTTAAAAATAAAGAATGTAAATTACATTTTGATTCCTCTATGTTTAAGGTTACTGTCAATTTGATCTTTTATGCTTTATTATTATTATTATTTAAAAAAAAAATTGATTAGTAAAATTTCTATTTACTGTCAATATCCAAATAATTGCTCATGTTATTTTTGTTAATAAATTGGAAGAAAACCATTAGGGGATTTTGTCATTATAGGGAGAAAAAAAAAAAAAAAATTTCAAGTACTGTCCATGACCCATGTAATTGTAGAACAAACAAATTAACCTTAAGTAGGGTCTACAAAATGTATGTTAAAGTGGTGTGTTCAGAATCTATTTTATCCTAGATTTTGCGCATCTACATTTTTTTAGTTGGTCTTGTGCACTATTCATGGAACCCGCAAATACAGAAAAACACAAATCTAACTTTAAAATTGGGTCTCATGGCACTATTCACACATTTAAAAATTATTTCGCTACAGTGTTTTTAGTTTTCAATTTTCAGCAATAAACGGTATTCAAGCAGATCCTAAAAGGACTTGATAACATTGAAGGAAATTGAAGAGGTATGACCAAGTGATCCTCTTATCAAACTATCAAAAACCAATTTTTGTTCAACTGCTACCAGCTACAGCAAGGTAAAGCACATTTTTTTCGGTATTGTTTCATAATCACATTAGATTCAGTGTTAACACACTCTGTTTTAACTCTTTCTATTAGGTTTCACTGCATGCCTCCAACAATAACAAGCCTTGAGTAAGGCATAATAAGACTGCCATATAATAAGCCTTGAGTATGTCATGTGTATTAGAGGCTTCTCATGACATCGAACACCTAATGTGGGGCAAAGTTATATGATGAAACTAGAAGGACAAGCATCGCCTAATATAGACTCTCAGCAGTTATCCTAACAAATTAAAGAGACATCCGTGACAACTTATAAGGTAAGAGTGGTGATAGTTACACAGTATGTGTGTACGAAAGACAGTATGAAATTGTGATTTAAAAACTCAATTTCAGTTATAGTTGTGAAATCGTGTGCAATAATAATAACTGAAATTTTCAAAACACAATTTCAATTGAAGTGTGTATAATAGTGTGTGCAACAATAATTAGCGATAATTCCCAACCGTAGCTTAATGAATTCCAACGTTAGCACATTTGCAACAATATATGAAAAATTTGTCTGGTTTTTCTTGATATATGCTACATACAGAATGCACAAATAGCAGTGCTAGACGGTATACACAAGGGAAACATTATTTAACTCTCCATCGTAATTTATTATAGCACTGACATTAATGAGAACCTTTCTAACAGGTTCCAACCCTTTTGCCCACGTACCATTATTGAACTTTAACCATTTTGCAATCACCAGTTTCATGATGCATCAGATTTATTGTGTCCAAGTTCAACACAAAAACATTTTTGACACACTCCGCTGAGCCAAAGATTATCTTTGTAACCAATGCAAACAGTTGAGAATCACAAAAATGAGTGCACTAATATCTAGTGAACATTTTAGACCATATGAACTATAAAGTGTATTTAGGATCATGAAGTAGAGATCAAGCCCAGAATTTACCAAAAGATGAAAGGCATACAGACATTTTGTATATTAAAAACAATGCCGAAGAATGGAAGAAAGTGTTTATGAATATCAGGAAAAAAAAAAAAAAACAGTTGAAAAAGAAAAAATGTGAAGAAACCAAATAATTAACTTTCTGTTTTTGGTCATCAAGCACATTTAGTCATGCAAGTTCAACCTAATCAAAGCCATGGCTATCATTCATTTTCAAATTCACAATTCCAACTTAACAGTCAATACTTTTATGGATTTGGTTAATGGGTTAACTGAGTATTTGATAATAGACAATTTTAGAAAAGTTTTAATACTAATTTTATGGAAAATATAAAAAGTTGTAAAAAAAAAAAATTAGTTACTTTTTTCTTTTCCTATAAAAAGTTTTTTAAATATTATTTAAATTAATACTCTTACTACATTTTGATAACTTATCCCTACTCTTATTATAACAAGGTGATAAATAAATTTCTTTAATATTTTTCTATTGTGTGTAATTAAAAATTGATATATTTTTTTTATAAAGTTTATGTAGTAAAATGTATAGTAAACTACCTCACTCAAATTTTTTTTTTCTTTTTCTGATAAGTACCCTCACTCAATTTGAATTTACTTGTTGTTCATGAATCACAGTCCCATGTACTTGGTTCAAGTTCCTTCTAAATATCTTGGCCTAAGTTTTAAATTGAGGGGTAGAAGGGTTGCTGACTTCAATTTTCTAGTGGAAAAACTCAAATCTAAACTCCAAGGGTGGAAGGCAAGACTGCTCTCACAAGCTGGTCGAGCCACCACTCTCACAAGCTGGTCGAGCCACCCTCATAAACTCCATGCTTCATTCCTTACCCTTGTACACCTTTTCTTGCTTTTGGGTTCCTGAGAGTATTTGCAATCAGATGGATGCTATAACAAGGAACTTCTGGTGGGGTCATGACCAAGGGGTTAGAAAAATGCATTTTATTAATTGGAATAGGATTTGCCAACCTAGG
Source organism: Quercus variabilis (assembly GCA_030445155.1). NCBI lineage: Eukaryota > Viridiplantae > Streptophyta > Magnoliopsida > Fagales > Fagaceae > Quercus > Quercus variabilis. The sequence continues at coordinate 9,546,269 of CP129449.1, forward strand.
AGCACAGGTGGTCTTGGTTTTAAGAAATTCAGTTTGATGAATCAAGCAATGTTGGCAAAGCAATTTTGGACGATCCAACATAACCCCCATTCCCTTGTTGCTAAAACTTTTAAGGCTAAATATTTTCCTAGGTCCTCAATTCTTGACTGTACTCCCAAGCCTCATCAGTCATGGTGTTGGAGAAATATCATTAAGCATGAAAATCATAAACTTAGAGAGGGTAGATGGTGGGTGGGTAATGGATCTAACATTCCTTTAAATCACCCTGCTTGGTACCCAACACAGAATTTACACAACCCAAACCTCACTTCAGGCACTGTGGCAGACTTAATTGATCAAACCTCTTGCACTTGGAAATCAGATCACAGTCAAGGCCCTATATCCATTTCCTTTGTGCAAGGATATTCTAGGAATTCCCTTATCAAAAACAGGGGTGGTAGCTGACCAACTTATGTGGAAATACTCAAATTCAGGGGATTACAATGTCAAAAAAGCTTACCAGGTTCTGCTGCAAGATACCAACCATCAATCCCCTGCTAATCACTTACATTTCTCCGCACACAACCCCACCCCCCCACCCCCCCCCCCCCCCCCCCCCCCCCCGCTGTGTGGAACGTTCTTTGGAAGGTTAAGGTGCCCTTAAAAATATGCAATTGTATTTGGAGACTTCTTCATGATAGCCTACCAACCTTCCATACTCTAAAATGTAGAGAAATTACTAATGTTGGTCTGTGCCCTCTGCGTAATTCAGATGATGAGTCTGCCACTCATCTTTTCTTACATTGCCCTTTCTCTAGAGCTTGCTGGTATGGCTCCCAATTAGCTATTCAGTCCTCTGAGGTTGTAGCTGTGTCTGTTCAGCAATAGGTTAGCAAAACCATTCTTGGGCATAGCACATGGAAGAGGAGAATATGAAATATCTGCAGTTATTCTTCACTATCATCTGGTCTATTTGGCACCACAGGAACAAAGTAGTGTATGAGGGTTTAAAACCTGACCCATTGAATGTCATTATGACCTCTCAGTCTCTATTTTGCAGGTATCAGGAGGCCTTTGCTCTTTCTAAATATTGTACCAATGGAAGGAGTGGTGGCTCAAGAGTTCTAGTCCACGGGCTGGGTGGTCATTGGGAGCTCATAATCAGGATTGCTGGAGTCAGACAGAAAAGGGTCAAGAGAAGTGCCTATGCTTATGAGGCCCTAAACAGTCAAGGAACCATTGTCTTCAGTGGATGTCATAGCAGTGCAGCTGACTCAGCCTATGGTGCTTTGCTGGAGGCTATGGTGGATGCTGCAATGCAAGCTAGGAGGTGTGGGTTTAGCCAACTTTTGTTCATAAGCAGCAGCAAGAGGCTAGTCTATCAGTTCAGCAGGACTAGCATTCCAAATTCGATGGAGAAGACTACTTTTGCAGATCTGTCTTCTTTGAAACAGCTTGGTGTAGGCTTTAAGTACCTTTTTGTGCCTTCTGTTGTACTTAGGTATCGTTTGGCTGGCACATTTACGTTTGATGTTTGCGTTTTTCAGCTTTTTTTTTTTTTTTTTTTTTTTTAACGCGTTTCCAGCTTTTTTTTATTGTAGCAGCATTGTAGCAGCTACTGTTCAATGAACACTAGCCGCAATAGTTGACTTTTTAGTACAAATTTCACTGTTTATGGACCCACAAATTTCACTTTTTAGCAACTTTTTCATTAAAAATGAGTCTCACGATATTATTTACACATTTAAAAATTATTTTGCTACAGTGTTTTTCAATTTTTAGTTTCAATTTTCAGTTTTTAGCTGTATTCAAACGGACCCTTAATAATGTCTATTCTATAGCTGTTTTGGCTACTAAATCTCCTATGCACTATAGCTGGGCTATGCCACCAAGTGTATAACTCTCTTTCTGCTTTGTTTTCAAAAAAGAAAAAGAAAAAGAAAAAAAGAATCACAGTCCCATGTGGCCCTTTTAGCCGACTATCTTATTATTTTTTAGTATAAAAATAAACGACAAATTTGTGATGAAGAGGCTAATGAGCCCAAAAAAAAAAAAAAAAAAAAAACCTAATGACTAACCTTGAATTGGCAAACTTCCCATAATAGATAACATTAAGACATGCAAAATAACATGAAAAGCGTTTAACTTAAATTAAAAAAAAATGAAAAAAAAAAGACAACTAAAATTTGACTGATGCCAGTCCAATAACATACTCCTGATAAATAAAACTTCAAAATACTTTTTTTGTTTTGTTTTTAAAAAAATGATTATTATGGGAGCTGGAACCATCGAAGTTGGATCACGATTTTCATGTCTTCTTTGATGGTAAATACAACTTGGAGTTGGAACCATCATTGACAAAAGTGTGGGCCATTGAAAGCCCTGAATCTTCTTCTCCATTGTTAAAAGCCATGGGATCTATCTCTTCCATTTTCCCCAGAGCCCCTGAATTTCCAAAAAAAAAAAAAAAAAAAAAAACAGAAAACACACAAAACTTGTTTGTTTAATTAATTTTCTTTGGTTTTCCAAACTGAGAGAGTGAATAATAAAAAAAGTAGGTACCTGGACATGAGTGTTGCAGTTGGACGATGAGTAATTTTTAGGTACTTCCAGAGCATAGAAAATGATACGTATTTCCTCATTTTATATTTATGGTGAGTCTACTCATTAAATTCATGACGGAGTTTACTATAAATATAAAAAGAGCGAGCACCATTTTACTTTGTATCAAAAGTACCTAAGAATTTTCCTTGGACAAGGGCTCCATATTTAGAGTTGGAATCAGATTTGAAGCCATCTGAAGTGGACAGGTAGTGTTTTTCGGGACGTCTGGCATAGGGTGGTTAATGTTGAAAGTCCATTGATCCATATCAGAGCCATAATTATGCCTAGCACTTGGACTCAGCACGTGAAAAACATCAGATTTTTCATTTTTGTGAACAACAGATGCACTCTACACGGACCCCCACCTTTTTGGATGGTTATTAACCCAATCCTTCATTTCACATATTACCTCAACGTAATTTAGTTCAGATGGGTTTGACTTATTCAATTGGTACTGCAATTTCTTATTAGATAAAGAAAATATCCACAGATGGTCAGAGAATTCATATGTAGGAGTGGAAAGAAGGTTCGCTTTTTCACAACCATTGATGGAAAGGTAAATGATAAAAGAAGACATCCGTGGATATTTCACCAGTCCAAAAGCAAAACAGACATCAAAAAATTTTGGAAATTTGTGACCAACCCAAAATGATATGACATTTCCATCACTTTCATGGTTTAAGTTTAACCACTTTGGAATCTCAGTTCCTGGTAGTCTAATTATAAATTTATCATCTTTAGGTTTAGGCAAAAGCGAGCGATTATTTGGTAAAATCCTTAAAATTTCTCCAATCTGCATGCAATTAGCAAATTCAACAAAAATTGAATTAGGGAGGAAACTGACAAAAAATTGTTTCTTTATTATAACTTTAAAAAAGAGAGACAAACCTGATTCAATAATCTGCTTGATGATTGTGGATTCAACGAATAGCTATTTGTTACATCCACAAATTGTACAGATTGTGGAAGCCTTGGAATTTCTCGAAGCTGCTTGCAATGTACTATATAGAGGAACTCTAATGTATTAAATCTGCTAAGGCTGTCGGGGATGCTAACAATATTAGTTTCACATAGATCTAGAGATTTCAATACGGGGAAGTACTCGGGTTTCATCAAAAAATCTAATTCAATTAAATTTTTATTGCCCCTGAAACTCAAGAAATCCAACATAAAAAAACCATAACTGGAAAAGCCATCAAAATAATGGAATGTCTGTCTCAATCTGGCAGTGGGAATAGATAGTTCACTAAGAAGTTGTAATTTATAGATGTCATCTGGAAGATACCTAAGGTCTTGGCAATCATGTAAGTCTAAGCTGTGAAGCCTTGTAAGATACTTGATTGATGAAGGCAACTCTCGAATACCACTATGACGTAAATATAAAGTCCTTAAACATTTTATTTCCGGATGAATATTAGGAAACTTCTCAAGCCTTAAGCAATCTATAAGAACAAAATCCACAAGAGATTTCAACCTGAGGTTGTTTGGAAGAATTTGAAGTTTTTCACAACCTTGAAGATCCCATATCTGAAGCTTATCAAGAAATCCAACTGACTCATGAACCTTAACTAAATTTTGACAAAAGGAAAGATCCAATTCTTCTAGGCTTGGGGTACACAACTCAGGTAATTCTGTGATGGACTCACACCTGTTGAGATTGATATATTTTAAATATTTTAGCTGGATTCCCTGTTGAAGAAAAAAACATTTTTATTTTCAACCAACATTCAAATAAAATTTAAAGAAAATAAAATTTATAAATACTAATACTCATACCAATTTGAATGTTGTCTCCAATCTAATAAGACTACGTGGCATCTCAAGCGCAACAATTTGTTGAGGATAATATTTGGATGGCAAGGAAAATGGAAATTCAGGCCATTGAAGCAACCTTAACCCACTGGGAAGATATTTGAGTTCTTCACAAATTTGTACATTACAAACTATAAGAAATTTGAGATTTTTCATATTTTCAAAAGCTTCAGCTTCTATAGGCATCATTATCAGTTGAGGTGAGAAGCACATGATGCCCCGAATTTTACTTGATCCCTAGTTGGACAAAGCATTAGTTACACTAAATAATAGAACTATAAAATTTTAAAAAAATTAAACATACAATACAAATAAACTTAAATTTTCTTCAATATTTAAAAAAAAAAAATCAATGGAAAAAACTCATTTGGAAAAAAAGAGATGCAAAAGAGCTTATACCATATTTGTAGTTAGTATTTCATAAGCATCCTCAAAACACCATATCCTGCTACGTTTTCCGAGGTCTTCTGATTCTTGTTGAACAATTTCTCTTCCCATTTGTTGAAGCAAGTCATGCATCCACAATTTTCCAGATTGACCAACCGTTACAAGACACTTATCAATAAGTTTTCCAATTCCATAACTTGGATATAATTTGCAAGCGTCTAATATATTAACTACATAACTCCTATCGAATCCCTTGACGAAACATGCAATATCCAGAAAAATATCCTTTTCGGTCTTTTCAAGTCCATCATAGCTTATTTTGAGTTTTTCTTGAATTTTTTTGTGAGGGACGTTTTTATACTTTTCTAATGCACTTTTCCATTCATGTATACTTTTTTCACACAAATCAGAACCTATTATTTTAAGAGCTAATGGAAGGCCATTGGCATAATGTATGATTTGCTTTGCAACTTCTAAATAATCTTGCTTAGGTTCAATTTTGGGGAAGGCATGCAGGTTGAAGAGTTCATGAGATTCAGATTGATTTAATTCGTTAAGCTCATAAATTGGATAATCTTTTCCAAGAGTATTTAGCACTTGTTTGTCTCTTGTTGTTATGATGACTCTACTTCCTAAAGCAAACCAATCACATTCTCCAAGCAAATTTACCATCACTTCTGAGTCATCCACATTGTCAAGAATTAAAAGAAGTCTTGTACGACAAAGCCTTTCTTTTATCATAATAATTCCTTTAGGTACACTGTCTACCTTTACAAATGTACCCCGTGAGATCTTAGAAAGAAGCATCTCTTGTAGTTTGATTATGTCATCATTTGTTCCCGATTTTTCTTTGATATCCTCTAGAAAGCAACTCAATTCAAAACACTTAGTGATTCTGTTATAAATAGCTTTTGCAATTGTAGTCTTACCTACTCCTCCAAGACCATGAATCCCTACCATGCGAACATCATTTGACTTCATATCTAAAAGCAATTCTATAGCATCCACATGAGAATCTATTCCAACTGGGTGTTTAGTAACAAATAACTGAGTGCGATTCAATTTAGTAACTGATATCTCTTTAATAATTCTTTGGATGAATTGAGTTTCAGATTCAATACAACTGTCACACACAAAGCATAAGAAACATATAATAATTTAGACAAATTGAAAATATACATAGATGGGTCATTCATGTAAGAAGAGTTCAAAAGTTTAATTTGAAGTTATTGTGGGTTGGGTTTGGATCCTGTATTGGATTTGTAACTTCTCTTCATATAGCGAATTGCCCTATTTGGGTTGGGTTGCCCTTGTAATCTTCTTCTTCTTCTTCTTTTATTTTATTATTTATTTTATTTTATTATTATTATTTTTTACATTGGACATGTTCTCTATCAATTTTTTTTTTCACTTCCTCACCATATCATTGTGTTATTTGTTTATTACTTTTAATGCTTGCTTTGTTGATTTGTGAATTGATGGTTTCATTGATTAAATCATTAAAATTGGGTTGGTATCATTGGAAATTAATTCACAAATGCTTTGCATTTTAACTTTGGGAATTAATCCATCCCCAAGACTATTTTACAATTGAATTTCATGAGTGAGTAGATTTTTTTTTTTGGTGAGCTACAAAAGATTCTCTATTAAAAGAGTTAAATAATCATTTTAGTGAGCATGCAACAAATTTTCTTTGAATGTCATTATTGAATATATATTTTTTCAGCTACAATAGATTATCAATTAAAAGAATCGGTTTTTATTGAGCATACAATGAAGTTGATTAATATTAAATTGGCATTACATCTTCAAGAGATCAATGATTTATTTAGAATTGATGGCATTTTTTTTTGTTGAGAGAACAATTACTTACAAGATTTTACATATCATGAAAACTGTTATTATAAAAAGAAGTTTATCATTATGGACATAATGTAGTTTAACAGTCAAACTTCAAAAAATTTTAAAAAACGATTTAAGAATTGTACAAATAGATGGTAGGGACTAGAAATTCAATAGCTTATCAATTTGTTTTTAGAGTTTTTGTTCTCGTACTTACTTATCTAAGATTTATTGTAACTACAAAATGAGGACTTTCTGCCATAAATATAGTGAAGATTAAGCTCACAACAAAATGAGAAGACCATTATCTAACACTCTTTGATCTTGTATATTGAAAGAGAAACTGCTATTAAATTTAGTACAAAATTAATTATTGATTAGTTTTGAGAATAAAAAGAAGATCAAATGCTATTTTGATAGATCATATACAATTGAGTTGAAATATATTAAAAACATATTTTTCCTTTGTTTTTGTTTATATTTTATTAATACTGAATAAATACTAGTATATTTTTTTACATATTAATGTAGTTTTCAGCTTTATTATATTTCTTATGTGAATTTCTTTTAGGACAAAGTTTAGCTATAAACTTAATTGTAACCTAAGACTATAACTTCATTCAATATCATTTTATTGGATGTGAATTTTGACAAATTCATCATTAGATTACATTTTCTTCATATATCTTCCATGCTTGCAAAATTTTAAGAAGGTTAAAGATCAACAGCTATGTCATCAGTTAATTGTTTAAATTGTAAGTTTTTGTAGTATAAAATTATGCAAAAAAATAAGTTTATGAATCATATATTAAATAACATCTGATTGACACAAAATTTATCATGTGTGTTAAGAGCATAAATAACATGCAATCCAACAGTTAAATTTTGAAAATATGTAACCATATCAAGAGCAGAGCCAAAAATTTTTGTTTAGAGGGGTGATTTGTATTTCTAATTTATTAGTTTATACAAATGTCTATACACATACATCTATACACACACACACAAGTTAATATAGTGAAATCCTTAAAGTTAAATGTTTCATAGAATTAAATTCATCTTTCACCATCTTTTATAGTGAAATCCTTAAAAATTTTATTTCCAATATAAGTTACCAAATTATCTACCATTGCAAGTAAAAAAATTTCAATTGAATTAATGAAGTTTTCAAAGACATGAATGATCCAAAACTTTAAGAGATACAAGAACACATTTTACCATAAAAAAATGAATTTGAGTAACAGTACATTCTCTATAACTACTAGACCAATTGACAATTTTTCTAAGAACATTGTTAGACTAACTCAAATATTTGAGGGGGCAAGGGCTATTTTTGGGGGCTAATTATTAAAATATTAAATATTTCTATATACTACAATGATATTTTCAAAACTTTTTTTGGGGGGGGGGGGGGGGGGGTGTGGCATGGCCTCCCCACCTTAACATGTGGCTCCGCCTTTGAGCCATTTTAATTTTTTTAATAGAAGTGGTAGCTTTAGACTACAACTAAGTTTGTAGCTAAACTTTGTCCCTTGTTTTATTCATGATTGGGGCTTGCCAAAGATGAAATCCTAATTAAAGTTTGTAACTCTTTTTCGACTCTTTGTAACTCATAAAAGCACACAAGAATATTAAGTCATAATTGGTAAAATTATCTGGTGTTAATTTTTTATTAAAATTTTTTTTATTAAATTTCTGCAATCAACTTTTATAACTTAACTACCTCAGTAGTAGAAGATTCTATCATTGCACACTCTTAGTGCAATGGTTATTCCACAAGTATAAGGGTGTGAGAGACAAGGGTCGGGGTTCAAGTCTCTAGAAAGAAACTTTCACACACATATACACTTATATTAGGCTATAGTAGAATTTCTACCTTGTATTAAAAAAAAAAGTAGTAGAACACTCTGAAAAATACGATACTTTCATAATTAATTTAGTGAAAACATTTAATATCATAACAAAACTATTAAACTCTATAACTCATAGAAGAGCAGTGAATAGTTACATACCCCTCCTTGTAATGAAACCCAGACAAGCTAGTTGCTTTAGTCAAAGCTGTTCTCCACCTCTGAACCTTCTCCATATTATCATTTAAATTTTCTTCATGTAGAGTTAGTGCTACTCCAAACTTTCCCTTTTGTTTACGTATTTATGATGGATTCACTTTGTAAAATACAGGTAGGACTAATTGTCTATTATTCCTACACTCAAGAATCTTTACAAGTTCATCTAAGCACCAACTGGAAGATGCATAATTTTCAGAGAACACAACAATCGAAATCATTGATAATTCAATGGCTTTAAAAAGTTCCATTGAAATTTCTTCTCCTCTTTGAAGGTCATTATTGATAAAGGTGTTAAAACCCTTATCACATAAAGCTTGATATAAATGACTTGTAAAATTATAACGGGTATCTTCACCTCTAAAATTTAAGAAAACATCATAGATGAATTGGGGAGTGAAAGAAGAGGAGGCTCCGTTGATCTGGAGAGCCATAGGAATCTATGAGTAAAAGGTTGAGCAAATATGGAGAGAAGAAAGATGTGATGAGACGAGAAACAAAATGACTTTAATGACAAAACGTAATATGACTTGTGACGGTATGCGTTTTCAGTTTTTCATTAAAAATTGAGAACACACCAATATTTCAAACTTTTTTATTTATTTATTTTATTTTTTTACAAAGTTTCATACTTTTTCCACAGCCCACTATTTTGACCATGTTAAATATATATTTAACATGGGCTGCTTGTACACATTGGCGACTTGACAAGCCACCCACCCTACACATTAGGGGTAGACATTAATGTCTGAATATTCAGCCATTTCATATTTGGCTTTGTCCCTTTCAGTATTCCCTCTTCCTCTTTATAATATAGCATAAGCTTTTATTGTAATGTACAAAGGGAAATAGATAAGCAACCCTAAGGGAAATGGATAAACTTTTTATACATACATATATATATATATATATATATGATGAGGTGGATAATCACTAGAAAAAAAAGCAATTCAGATATAATTTTATTCTCATATTTTATTTATTGTCTTTATATTTTCTTTATTTTACATGTTATAAGCACAAAACTCTAGTCAAATTCTAAAAAAGAAGTTGTCCTCATTCTTCCTTGCAAAATTAAAGGTTATTTGTATGAGACTATAGCTCACCGTAAATTCCTCCTAAGAAATGTTAATTTTAATAGCTTATTTTTTTATTATCAGGCTAACATATGCTTACAGTTTTTCTCCTTTTTCAATAAATAAAAATCTTATGGGTTTCATGTTATGCCAATTTTGTCAGTAGTGAATTAAGCAATTCTATTATGCTTATTCTTATCTTAATCATATTAAACTTATATGTGATATATGTCTATAAATTTTGGATACAAATTAATAAAATAATTAGAGTATGAATTTGGTAAGGATGAGGTGTAAAACATGGTTTACACCATCCAATAAGATATTATTACATTATATTTTTACTTAAAACTCAATACATCCTATTATAGGAACAATCACAAATGTTATATATATATATATATATATCATACAAAAATGGAAACAGTATAATTTTTTTAAGGAATTCAAAAGGCAAGTTAGTGAAAGGATTAATTTTTTAATAAAAATTATTTATAACATTTTGTGTACTATTAAAAAGCATATAAAATTTGAAAATTATTCTCAAGTTTTAAACAAACTTTCTCCATCCCTATTTTTTCTACTCTACAATCCAAAACACCAAATAACTAATCTAAAAAATTAATAAAACTTAACAATTATTAATTGGATCAATTAAGAAAACAATTTGTTGCTGATAATCTATTGAGATTATTTTCTTTGTAGAAATTATTACAAATTCATCCACGCACAAAGATTATCAAATGAACAATTATTAGCAAAATCTCAAAATTAAGTTTTTATATATGCATCGTTATAAAAATAATAATCATAAGTTGAAAATAAAATTGCAAAAGCCAAAATATGTCATTCATCCAATTTTATTTTTCGTTTGACTAACCTTGCTTTTCTTTGAATAAGTGACATTATAAAGTACTTCTAATACTGCTATTAAGAGTACTTTCTTTACAAAAACTACAAATTTGTCCACCCAAAAGGATTAAAAAATAAGCAAAACTTAGTAAAGCATCATAGTTATCTAAATGGATCACTAAAAATAAATCAAATTCTAACTCTTGCAAAATATGTAATTATTAACCCAAATCAAATCAAACCAATAGGATAAAGAAAAAGAACTTGTGATTGGTGTAGGGTCACAATTTATAACCTAAACCCCAAAGATATGGGATATGAGCCCAATGAGCCCAATACAATAAATTTGTAAAGAGTGGGTGATAGAACTAGGCTTTTTGGGAATTAGACAACGGCTAGTAAGGATTTAAAAGATGAACAAGCACAAAAACACAAGTAAAACTTGATGAAATTAAGGTTTAAGGAGATGAACTACGCTTGAATCACTGTTCCTAAAAGCTAATATAGACCTCAATGCTACAATAATTCTTTTTCTCTCCTCCTTTTCTATCTTTTTTGATCCCCCTCTTATGGGAGGTCTTTTACATTATATAGTTTCCTTTCAAATCATCTTGATCGTACACTTATTCATCATCTAAGCCTTCACTTAAGTATATGTCTCATCAGGCATCTTCTTTGGCTCTCTGCGAATGGTGGTGGTTGAGACTACACTGTTCAGGGGTCTTTTCCACATAAATACGGCCAGAATAATTGCTGCAGCGCATTTGATGTGGTGGTAGTAGCTTTTCTTTTAGACATTTCTGTATTCTTATCACCTTTGTACGTGCCTGAAGTTCATCTTTATCGTTGGAACTTCCTAGAAGGTCACCTAAACCGTTCAAGTACCTGCTTGACTGATATTCATCATATCTGAGAAGGGGATAATCCTCGAACTATATGCTTCAATCCTTTTCTTCCGTGATTCTCAACTTTGGGGCCTTCTCTAATCATTTGCTCCTCCTTGGAAATATCTACATCCTTGAATAAGGTCCAAAGCCTAATATACAAATTTGAGCTCTCATCCCCACAATCGGGAATTAGAATACCAAAATACCTAAATATGCATAAAAGTCGATACAAATTTACCAAAAGGATAAACAAATGTGATGTGACAATTAATCAACAATAACAAAAAGAACTATTAGTGAAAAAAAATTGGTTGAAATAATTTAAAAAAATCCACCAAAAGAGAGACAAAATGAGAGAGAGAGAGAGAGAGAGAGAGAGAGAGAGAGAGAGAGAGAGAGAGAGAGAGAGAGAGAGAGATTGACCTTTTTTGTCGTGGAAAATATAGAAGGAATAGTGGAGAGGAGTGGAAATGAAGTAAGAAGAAATTTATATAAAAATTAAGATGGAAGAGGAATAGTGGAAATAGATGAAAGGTTGAACAAAGTGAAACTGTAGAATTTAAGAAGATATAAATGAGAAAATTTAAAAATATATAGAAAGAATCAAATGAAAATTTTTAAAAGACAATGATTGGAGGAGACGAAATATTGAACGAAGAAAACAATGGTTGAAGAAAATGAAAATTAAATTGAATAAGGTAAAAATTTCAAAAAAAAAAAGAAAAAGAAAAAGAAAAAAAAGAAAGAAAGGATGCTAAAGATGTGGTGTAAAGAGAGTTTTGTAAAATTTATTACAAAGCTTTCGTTATTTATATAGTACAGATATGTATAGACAATTTTTTTTTTTTTTTTTGGTTTTTGATTCTTCATTGATTTTATTGTTTAGTTATAAACCTCTAAATTAAATTAAATGAATATGAAAAGGCAAAATTATATGTAAAGTTTAAACCGCCCAGGATAAATGTGTAAAGTCAGTAATCTATATATATGTTTTTTGTAAAAGAAATTAGGAATAAAAATAAATAAGAAAAATAATAATTACGTGGCCAATAACATGACAAATGAGATGGTGCAACAGGAGTTTAATAACAATATATACTACGCTCAAACTTTTAGATATAGATATATATATATATATATATATATATAAATTGGATTTGACCCATATGCACTATAGTTTTATAAAGCAAATTGCAAGTAGCATACAAAAGGTAGTAGTAAGAGCATCCACAATAGTGACGCTAAAAATATAGTTATTTGGCACTTACAAAAGTCACTTTATCTATTTTATCTCTTCACACCCAACATCAATGGATCTATATTTTTAGCTATTTGATTAAAATAATACAAATAACTCATTAGAATAATAATAAAAACATCCACAGAAAAAAAAAAAAAAAATAAAATCACCAACCCAAATCCTCAATCTTTTTCCTCGTCCCAGACCAAACAAAATCACCAATCACAAACAAAAATAAAAAATCACCAATCACAAACAAAATAAAAAATCACCAGCACAGCACAAACACGGCGTGGGTCGGTAAGCTGGGTCAGCAGAAACCCAACACAGATGAAGATGAAGATGAAGATCGGCGGAAACCCATAAATCAAGCTCCAACAGAGTTGAGGGATGAGGGAGATGAGGGAGGCACTAGATGGCTAGAGAGAAAAAAAAATGAGGAGGAAAAAAGAAGAAAAAAGAGAAGCCGGAGAGAGAGAGAGAGAGAGAGAGAGAGAGAGAGAGAGAGTGAGAGAGAGAGAGAGAGAGAGAGAGAGAGAGAGAGAGAGAGAGAGAAGAGAAAATATTTGTTTAATGAGAGAAGAGAGAGAAGTTAATAATATATATATATATATATATATATATATATTTTTAACTTCTTGCTATAGTGCCAGTCATAAATAGTTGTACATTATACTAATAAGTTAAAATTTTTTACCTATGACATCACTACTGCAGCATGCATTTTTGTGTTTTGGTGAAGCTAAAATAGCTGTATAGCTATTTAGCTTCACTGCTACTAATGCTCTAATATGCAACTCCAATCCAGGAAACACGAATTTCCAAAGAATTTTACAATTGCCTAGGTGCAAGTATTTGTAGATAAAAAACGTGAAGAAGTAGTGGACCTATATAAGAACCACTAAAAGTCTGTTAAATCAACTATGAAAAATGTTATGAAAAATTTTGTGTTGTAGCATTGCTCATTACAAAATTGTTTTGATTCAAATTGATAAAATCTGCTAATGTGGCTATTTTGCAAACATGTCAACTATCCATTGATTTGTAACAACAAATAATAAAGCTGACATGGTAAGCCAATCCTATGAGATATTGTCGCGGATCCTAATTAAACCTAGGCCAAAAAAAGTTAAGATGGTACAAAAGTAAAAGGCTAAAACAATAATAATAAAAATGGAAGGTTATTTTTATTTCTTAAACGAAGTGGGAATTGCATGGTGCAATCCAAATCCCATATTATTAATAAATGAGAAAAACAACTTTTTTGCTATAAATTTTACAATTTTAATGTGTAGACTCTGAGTGAGTGGTGGCAAAATAGTTAAGCCCATATAAAAATGACAGGCAATCACTCACCGTCTAGCACATCATATTTCCCTAAAAAAAAAAAATCTAACACATCAAAATGGCACTAAAACTTGTGATACAGTGTATGCCAAATTAATGTGATACAAGCCGAAAAATCCCTCACCCTTTCCTTTTGAGTGAGAAGGAACACACGTAATGATCACCGATCACCAATCACCATCTTGGATGGAAAGGCAATTGAAAACCCTATAAATCTGAACTTCAGGATCCATTTCATTAGCATACTGTCCAGACCCAAAATATATATAGTTCTTAAGTTTTCTGAATTTTATGTTGTCCGAGTATTTGCTCTGAATATCAAATTATGGTTTCTAACAATCTCATAGGCAACGTATAATCATCCTCAAATTACTCATGTTATGACAATATTGACCCAAAATTCCAAAGTAACATTTTGCATGACTACTTTCTACAGCATGCCAACTAGGACACATCCCCTTGACTACTCTCTCTCACAGGTAGAATAGCACAGAAAGAAAGCTAAACGTTCAAAGGGAAAACAATAAAGTTTAAAATACAATTGCTAAAAAAAAAAAAAACCGCTTAACCCAACTTCACCTTATCTTGGACATGTTCTTTATGGGCTGCAAGTTATCTTCTTTTCTTTCTTCTTGAAGCTGATTTGAGACCTGAACCCCATAATTACGATCATGGGGGTCATTAAATAATCTACACGAAGAGTATCCAGGTAGATCTATGATATAGAACAGACAACATATGCCTTCTTGGAACAGTAAGGGTACTGGAAGTCACAACGCAAGATCAAGGGAGGATACCAGTAAAAGCCATTGGGGCGACAATGTTGAAATTGTATAAAATTTGGCAGGTTGAAGGGGAATGGTATTCTGATCCAGAATTGAGACCTCGAGCGTTGCCTAAATTTAGGCAAATTCCTTCGTTAAGGCCCTGGAAACAATATTTTTACTATTTATAGTAATATTTGTTTTTTCTTAATAACTTTTAGTTTAAAAGTCAGAACAAGGATCCGTTGGTTTTGGGATGACCCTTAAGGTCAGTAGTTTATGATTTTGCATTTAACTCAATTTTACTATTTTTGGTAAAATTTTGTATTTTGCCACCTAATCTCATAATTAGTGCAAATTAGGGTTTCAGACATTTCCTAATCATCTTAGGGTTTTACTTTTTCAGTATTTATATATTTTGTAGTTGTTAAAGGCAGATCAGATTATGATCAATAAAAATACAGGGTTTTTTTTTTTTTTTTTTTTCAAATTCTTTCTCTGGTGGATTCCAGTTTATCTCCTTGTAGATTCAAGGAAGTCTCTCGTGGATTCGAGATTTGCTACCAGAAGTTAATAGTTTAGTTTCTGTTCTATCAAGAGAGTATCATGTGTGCTTTTTTCAAGCTTTCGCGACATTAATCTGAGTACAAAATGCTACTGGGAATACTTGAATATTCATTATAGCAGGAGCTTGTGTTTTCATTATTATTGCTGTTGTTGTTGTTGTCAGTGTCCTCTTTGTGATGAAACCATAGTACACACTGATCAAAAGAACAAGGACACTGAGGGTTTGCAAGCCTTTCTCCGCTATAAGTTTCCAAATAATTGTGAGGTGAAAGAGATAGCTGAAGGCATGACTATGAAGATTAAGAAGATGGATATGAGGAACAAAGATATAACAACACCATCGTTGAGGTGGGGAGGCGACGAGTGGTTTGTGTATTCATTTGAGAAAATGGAAGAGTGATAGGTACGGTTGGTTTAGGTTTAGGATTTACTACTTTAGTACTCACTTTCATTAGTTCATGCATACTTATGTTGGATTTGGATTCGGGGAATTACCCCCGCATCTGTTTCACAGTTTTTTTTTTTTTTTTTTTTACCATTATCACTTTTTAGTTCTTTTTTTAAACTCATTTTATTCAATAATTGAGATTGAAAGTTGTTTTTTTTTTTTTTTTTTTTTTTTAACTCTCAATCTCAACTATCGAGAGCAATTGTATTAGGTGCAATACCTTCATCTCAATCCACTTATCTTTATAACTATCACAAAAAACTTAGTTATTTTCTCAATCACTCGCAATTTATCACTTAAGACTATTGTGACAAAATATGTGTAAAAAATGTATGGTACTAATTTATTACAATTTCCTATAGTGAGCAGTTTCCCAAAAAAACCAAAACAATAAGGCTACGAGTGGGAAAAATTACTATAATTAGCCACTTGAACAACTTCCTAGGTTTCAGCAGATTATTTTATTTGGGCAATGTCTATTACACAAACTTACATATCCCACGTGAGGTTTTTGTTTTCTGATATAAAAATTTTAAAATAACCATATATATAAGACTTGAGTAAGGCATAAGACTCCCATATCATAAACCTCTGATTACAACTGAGTATTTTACCAATTTTGCTAGAAACGGGTAGGGAGACAGGATTTCCTTGCCTGATTCCTTTTCCCGGTCTAAAGTAGCCCATCTTTAGCATTATTGCTTGTAAATTCCGCATTCCAATTCATCATACGCCTTACTCGAATTCAGTTTTAGAGTCATGCTTGGACATAGCTTTGGTTTTCATCCATTTAGCAGTTAGAACCTTCCACTCGATTTTATACATCATCACATTACATGATCTAGAGGAAGAAATTGTTATTCTCCGCTCCCATTAGACTGCCACTTTTGTCTCAAGAAGACCAAAGTCTCTCTCTCCACGGCCATAGTCTTATTTTACGCATGTGTGAAGAAGTGCTTTCAAATCCGTGTAGAAATCCCATATCGAACAGAGACAATAAAGTTGTGTAAGATAGCTGTTATTAAAATGGCAAGTCATTTCATTTCCAATCTACGCAGCCACGTGGTGAGCACAGAGCGAACTATTCTTTCGCCTTTTACTAAAGAATACCGTGTGCACGCCACAAATAGTGGCATACGCCTATTTTTGGAGGAGTTTTTCCAATGGGGAAGCTCCTAAAAATGCTAGTTTAACACTTAATTCAGGAAACTGGTTCCCTAGATGTGATACGTGTTTAAATATACAGAGTTTTTAGAATTCCGCAATTTAAACAACAAATTAAATTCATTGGCAAAAGGCCTCATCTTTTTTCTTCAACAAAATTTCATCCACTTCAGCCTCAAAAGAGCGTGAAATGCCAACTTCACGAAATCTTCATCCATTTTTTTTTTCTAGAATAGAAGAAAAGTAGAAGCAAAACATAATGAAAACAAAATGAATGCCCCTAGGGTTTTTCGGGCTTTTAGTGATGTGCCAGACTTTTGGCCACCTTTTTTTGGTCACTCAATTTTCGTCACTCATCATTCATCACTTATCACTCAATACTCATCACTCATCACCCATTACCCATCACTTAATACCCGTTTGGCACATCACTAAAATACAATTACTCAACATTTTTCACACTATTTTGTGGGCCCAGCTCTGTCACCCACTGCAGCTTTTTTTTTTTTTTTTTTTTCATTGGGTTTTGTGAGTTTCCCAGTGAAAAAAAAAAAGGAGGAAGAAACCCAGGGATGGTGAACCTAGGTGGAAAAAAAAGAAGAAGAAGGAAGAACAGAGACGAAGGAGGAAGAAACCCAGGGATGGTGAACCTAGGTGGAAAAAAAAGAAGAAGAAGGAAGAACAGAGACGGTGAACCCAGGTGAAAAAAAAAAAAGAAAGAAGGAAGAACCCAGTGAAAGAACAAAAAAAAAAAAAAAAAAAAAACCCAGCCAACGGAAACTGTGAAAGAAGAAGAAAAAAGGACCAAACCCAGAAAGTGAAAAGAGAAGAAAAGAAGAAAAAAAAAAAAAGAATCAGACCCAGACCCAAAAAGTGAAAAGAAAAGAAAAGAAAAGAAGAAAAAAAAAAAGGAGAAGAAGAGGAGCAGACACCCAGACCTGTGAAAGACAAAAAGAAAAGAAAAAAAAAAGAGAAAAGTAGATAAAGAGGGAGCAAAAATCTGACTGTGGGCCCAGTTATGTGATGTTATTTATAAGTTTGCTATTGAAAATTGAAAACTGAAAACTAAAAACAGTCAAAAGTTGTTTTCAGTTTTCATAACTCATAACTCAAAAAGTAGAGAATTGAGTATTGGAAACAGAGTTATGGAAATAGAGTATTGGTGCAGGCAAACGAGTATTTTGCTATGGGTCCCTTTACCCTTTACCCTTGAAATAAATTACCTTTTTCCACTTATTAAGAGCCTTAAATCAATTTACAACAATTACTTGCACCCTCACCATTTTCAAAAAGTAGTGACTTCTTTTACATGCCTATATGAAACAACCGGTAAGATAGAAGTTTTAATCATGTAAACAGATTATGAAAGACATTATCACAGATTTTTGTGAGAAGTTTATTAAAATTGATATAAATGAAACAAATAGGCAACATGATATATACTAATATTTTCGTTTCCCTTGTTGATGCTAATGAATAACAAGTGGCCCCAATTGTCTGATTTGAGTTACATATAATACTGTTCTTATGTGGTTTAAATTACCTTGAAACTTGATTTTTCCCCCATTTTATTTGCTGCTCGGGAATTACAAATACATTCTTTACAGGCCACCATCAAGATCAAGATAGACGTGCCATCAGATTTGATAGCATTGTCTAAGATGTCAATTACTGATGAAAAGTTTAATCAAAATATTAAAACTGTTACTTATTTGATCATATTGAAGAAACAACAGCTGATGGTATGCGTATATGGCAAAGGCTCATTCAATTACCCTTTTTTGGGGTGTATGAAATGATTATTGCACTTTGCATGCAGGAATCAAGGTTCGTGTATATTGTCCTGTTGGAAGAGTGATAATGGGAAGTTTGCTCTGAATGTTTCTGTCAAGGAACTTAACATATTTACTCGATACTTTCCCCTTTCTTTTTTTCTTGTTCATGTTGAGATTTTGAAGTTTATGCTCTTCAATCTTTTCATTATTTAAATCAAAATCTAATATTTAAAGGAAGGTGAACTTTTCAATACTTTCTTTTTTGACCTCCCAAAGAACAAAATGAATTTCTTTTTTTGTTTCCATCTTTTCTTTCAATTGATTGGCTAAAACATAAAGGAGCAATTTAGCTTCTCTGAACTATATGATTGCACCCATAGCGAATACCTGAATCACTTGGCTTTTTTTCCCTCATTGTGTCTCTTGTTCAAAGAGCTTCGTAATACTACAAAGACTGCTTTGGATAACCAGCCGTCCCTTATCCATGGGTGTCCACCTACCCCAAAAACCAGTGTATAGTGTAGGTGACAAGTAATCAAAAGCTACTAAACATTGTTTTCTTCTTTTTTTCTTTGGTTGAAGACTGTTTCAAGTTCTCTGTGGTGATAATGCTAGTCCTCCCTGCTTATGAAATCATTTAGGTACTTCTGAACTCCTTACCCACTTTAGGTCAGGTCATAATTCGGATCAAATATAACTAGACTCCACAAAACCCAACAGAAGTAGCTCATCAGTGGTTTGGAAATCCCGTAACAATTGAATGGTGGAGTCATTTATGGCTTAATGAGGGATTTGTAACATGGGTAAAATTGAGTCATCTTACATTTCTGCTACTGCTTTTCTGGCCATTGCAGTGCATTCAATTTTCTGAATTTAGTATCTCTATTGATCTTAAATTTCCAGGTAAGCTATATGGCCACTGAAAGCATGTTTCCTGTGTGGAAAATATTGACTTAATTTCTTTGGCAACAACTGGTGGCCTATGTATGGATACACTGCAATCACATTCTAGTGAGGCAAGTGAAAGCTTGTGCTAGACTTTTCTGTTAAGTGGCAACATATCAGTTATGCATGTTAAATTATGTAGCTTGTTAGTATGAGAAATAGCTATGAAATGCAAACTGCTTCCCCAAATGGTCTGTTGTACTGAATTTTCAAGCACTGCAGTGAACATCATCATAAGTAAATGTATTGACACAGTTTGTGTCTATGTGTTTGTGCACATACGTGTGGATCTGTCATCTGTTTGTGTGGAGTTCTACCCAGTAGGAGGGAGGTGAAAGTGCAGTTGAATTTTTTATAAGCTGACTTCAAAGATTGCATCACCATTATTTATTAGTATATTTAATTAAGTCCCAATTATGACTTTAAATGAGATAAAATTGTTGGCAATTTGCTATAAAAGGCATACCTTCAACATGTAATTCAACTATGTTCTTCACAAGCTGTTTGGCATATTTTCAGGTGGAGGAACATGCTCATTCAATTGAGGAAATATGATGCCATTAGCTACAAAAGGGGATCTATTGTTATTCAAATGTTGCAGGGTTATCTTGGAGCTGGCATGTTCCAGGTGAGATTGTTCATGTTCTCAACTTCTAGGGTTGGTTGTTTTTATATGTAGCACCAAACAATGACTCCATATTTTCTTGGTAAAAATTCTATGTGGGATGTTATTACTATAATTCATATAGATTTCCTTTAAACTTTACATGTGATTAATTTTGAAATGTTTTGTTTAATGTCATTGGTTTGTGATTCATATCTTTTCTTGGATCTCTTATTGTTTAATGTAATTTCTATTCTTTTCTGATCACATTCTATGTTAATAAATTCTATTATTGTCTTTGATTGGTTGCTGTGCTTAAAAATTTCATGTTGCCTGGGGTGTGACTTAGCCCTCATGATACTTGTGCCATGTAACACCTTCTAGGTTTTTTCCTCTTTAGAAACTCTTGCTCCAGTGTGTGGTATGATTTGAGAATCTATCTGTGTTGTTTTTTTTATTGATTAATAAGCAAACATGATCTACAAATTTCATCTAGGATCTGCAATTGTAATTCCTGTTAACTCATTTATGTGCTGATGGACTATGTATTGTTCCATTGGTTCATACTACAAATGCAAGACATTCCTTTTTAAATCAAATCCTCGAAAACTGGATGTATCTGAACTGGTACATTCTCCTGACCAAATTTCAAGCACATTTAACACAAAGAATGAAGAGAACTGTAACGAACATTTATGGGTCAAAGTTAATATTGAGCAGAGTGTTTTCTACAGGGTTATTTATCTTGGAGCTCAACTTAGGAAAGCCATAGTGATTAATTGCAGAGACAGAAAAATTTGGTATGTACCATGTCTAAAAATGAATAAATAACTGTATCATATGTTGTTGTAGTAGGTATGCCGCATATATTGGCAATTTGGCACGATCACCTAGTGTGAAGCATACTAGATTTCTGATTTTCGTGCCTAGTTCATTGGTTGGGTGTAACAGCAGGGCAGAGTTCCAGTGATTAGAGTTCAGCAATGGAACTGGCTGACTTAAGACTGCATAGTAGATTGCTAAGGCGACATATTTCCTGTTCTTTGGTGGTTTCTCTTGATTTTTGCCATTATAAGCTCGGCACTCACTGTCAAATAGTATAAAACTCTTTTAAGTCTCAATTTCTTAGGTGTTTTGGATGACACATGCGCTGTGTGAGGCTTGCAAGCAACCACTGCCTTCATTGCTTTCCTTATGGATGCATACAGAAAAGAGCTTGATTTGATTGTGTTATTTAAACTATTAGTGTAAGGATAACTTCTGTTTGATATTGTTACCATTTTCACTAAATCCTTGCCAGAACTTGCAAATAGAGAGCCCCTACCCGTTTGAGTCGTTGCGAGCTGGAAAGCGTACTGGCAGATTGAGTCGTGAAAGGGTCACTTGCTTTATTATATTATTATAACTAGTCGCTAACTCATGTGATGCACAGGAAAATTACTGAAAATGAAATATAATGAATGCAAAGCAGTTATGCAAAATTTCATTTAAATTAAAAGACAAATATTAGTAAATGTCATTATCCTTAGCTGTTTTATGTTGTATCTAGAGTTTCATATCTAAGTTACTACAATACTACTTGCAGCTACTAAAGCTCACAATATAAGTATATTATATAAGGCCAAAACTTATATTATCTTCAAGCTCCCCTTAATCTTATAGAGTCCCTAACAAAATTTCTTTTGTATCGAATTTGATTTCAGAGGACTTATTCAAAATTATTTGAATTAATCCTCACAAATTAGAAGGAAAAAAAAAACATTACAACATTGCAGCTAATTAATATACAAATAAACTACCAATTTAACATAATAAATTACTATTAGTAATTTAGAAAGCAAAAATTAACAAAATTAAAGTTGTTACCCACTTAACCTAAAACTTTTCATATTCTAAAGTTGTCAAACAACTATTGATATAAAATATTCTGTAATTACTTCAATACCATAAGTTGTTCATGCTGTAAAAAATTTGAGAGAATAACATAGCAAGCATCTTAAACTCTTTCTTGCTTGGATCTTACAAAACAATATATATATATATATATATAGTGATGGAGACAGAAAATGCCTTTAAAGAGACAACTAATTACGATTGTGTTTGAGGCAAAGTAAAAGATTAAAAAAAAAAAACTGAAGAAGCAAGTGGTTTGGCTAGCATACCAGCTAGTTAATTTATATCAAAAGACATCAAAATCTTACAATCAAATAGAATCCAAAAGTAAATAAATACATGTGGTACAATCAGATAGATAAAAGGTTTGTCAAGATGATTAAGTTTGGCAATGAAGAAGACGCAACAGCTATTGATGAGGCTAATCTCTATCTTAAACTTGAGATAATGATGGAGATGCAACAACTACTAATTATGCAAGTCTAGCTTAATCTTATTTTGATTCAACTACAACAAAAATGACGATAATTACCATAAAAAGATTATATAAAAAAACAGTCTTTTATGATATAGCCAAGAGTACAATCAAAGCTAATAGAAGGAATTTTAAATCGATTTCAATGATGAAGGAGAGACTCACTTAAATGAGGAGATCAAGAAAAAAGGAGAAGTATCATGTTTTGAGTATAGTATTGAATTTTAAACTCTATAATTCAATTTGCTAAGGTATTTTAGTAGTTAGCAAATTGAATTTCTTTAGGCACGGATTACATCATTTAATTGAATTTCTACAGGCACGATAGTACTAAAACTCTATCATTCAATTTTCTAACTACTAAAAATCTATCACACGGATACTACAAAAACTTTATCACACGGATTACACAATATAAACCAACAATGTTACTGTCTCAAACATTCAAAAAAAAAAAAAAAAAAAAGCCAAATCAATTTTAAACATAGAAACAAACAATCATCTATCAATACAAATACCCAACCTAAATACATATTAACTCATATATGACCCACAACACAAAAGAGGTAGTAACAAAATTAAAAAAAAAAAATCAATAAAAAAGAAAAAACACTATTAATTTAATCCTTACATTGAACTATTATGCAGACAACTACAAGAATAGAGGTCAAGAGCAACTGAGATTTAGAGATACCTAAACTGAATCATCCAGCTTTTCATTATTAATATAGTGTGAGGAGAGGAAGAGATGAAGGAGTTAGAAAGCCAAAGTCTAGTGTTAGGAAGCTTAAGGGTTGTCGTTTGAGATTGTAACTATTGAACACAAAGGGTTGCTATTTAAAATTGTAACCATGGAACACAAATAGTGATGTAGAACAGACAGCACATGCCTTCCTTGAGCAATAGACAGCACATGCCTTCCTTGAGCAACAGGGGCGCAGGAAGTCACAACGCAAGATCAAAGGGGGGTGCCAGTAGGGGCCATCGGGGTAACAGTGTCGGAATTGCATGAAATTTGGCAAGTTGAAGGGAAACGACGTTCTGATCCAGATTCATGACAAATGCCATGAACGTCGCCAAAATTTAGGCAACTTCCTTCATTAAGGCCCCGATAACAGTGTTTTTGCTATTTATAGTAATATTTGTTTTTCCTTAATAACTTTTAATTTAAAAGTCAGAATAAGGTCCCGTCTGTTTTGGGACGACCCTTAAGGTCAGTAGTTTATGATTTTACATTTAACTCAATTTTGCCATTTTTGGTAAAATTCGGTAATTTTGTCACCTAATCGCTTAATTAGTGCGAATTAGGGTTTTAAACGTTTTTTTCTCAGTATTTATATGTTTTGTAGCCGTCAGAGGCAAGGGAGACTATTATCAATAAAAAACAGACTTTTGTCAAATTTTCTTCTGGTGGATTCCAGTTTCATCTCCTTGTGGATTCAGGGAAACCCCTCGTGGATTCGAGGTTTACTACCAGAAACTAACAGTTTAGTTTCTGTTCCATCCAGAGAGCATCGTGTGTGTTTCTCTTCAGGCTTCCGCGACATCAGTTGGTATCAGAGCCTTGACTTACCCTGGTCTGATGGCTAACCGGCGAGACGGTAACCACCACAACAATGACGGCGGTGACGACGTCAACAACCCAGTCCTCACTAGGGCTGAGTTCCTTGATTTTCGTGATGAAAATCAACAATTTCGTGATGAACATCAACAATTTCGTGATTCAACCCAGCAGACTCTGGACCAGATTCAAGAAGCACTTGCCACCTTGCTTAACCGAAACCCTAATCGCGATGACGGAGAGCGACGTGATAACCGAGCGCGTGGTCCTCCCTATCGTGGTCCAAACCGGAACAGGCAGCAGGACTACAACGAAGAAGACAGTGAAGACGAGGAGTATGCAGAGAGAGTCCTTGGAAATCATCGTGGTCCCGCAAGGGATAATGGCCGAGATTATCAGGAGCAGAGGGACTATCGAATGAAAGTAAAATTACCATCCTTTAATGGTAATGTCTCCATTGAAGAGTATCTGGATTGGGTCAGTGAAGTGGAAAAGTTTTTCGATTATATGGGTACAGCAGATGACAAACAGGTGTGTTTGGTGGCCTACAAATTGAAGGGAGGAGCATCTGCCTGGTGGGATCGTGTTCAATTAAACCGTACCCGTGAACGAAAGCTTCCAATACGATCATGGAGGAGAATGAAAAGATTAATGGCAGATCGGTTCTTACCACCAGATTACCAGCAGGAGTTGTTCAGACAGTACCAGGATTGCAGGCAGGGTACGCGGACAGTTAATGAGTACATGGAGGAGTTTGACAGGTTGGCGAATCGCAATGATTTGGAGGAAACTGAAGATCAACGGATATCCAGATTTGTACACGGGTTACGAGTTTCCATCCGAGATCAGGTATCCTTACAAACCCTATATACTTTGAATGAGGCTGTAACCTTATCCAAGAAAATAGAATATCAGCATCTCAGGGCCGGTTCGAAGTTTTCCAATCGCAATTCGGAGTCCTCTAGTTCCACTGCCAACAAAGGTAAACAGCCCATGTTTACACCACGATCACAACCCGTGGTTAGGGAGAACAGTGGTGTCAACCAATCCACAGTGGCAGTAGCAGGTTCTGCAGCCCAGCTGATAGCGAATGCCAACCCTTATGCTAGGCCAACTGGGAATAAGTGCTACAGATGCGGAGAACCAGGACATCGATCTAGTACTTGCCCTAAGCGAGCCGCAGTGAATCTGGTGGTGGCAGAAGAGGGCGAGATAGAAGGTGAACAAGAGGGTGAAGAGGTGTATAATGATGCAGATCCATATGCCTATGATCCCAATGAGGTCCAAGAGGACGAGGAAGGTGTGCCACTAGGGCGGTCTTTGGTGATTCAGAGGTTGTTGCTCACACCAAGGGTGGAATATGGTGATCAGCGGAATGAGATCTTCCGAGCACGATGCACCATCAGTAAGAGGGTCTGTGATTTGATCATTGACAGTGGCAGTGTAGAGAACATTGCGTCGAAGAGTTTGGTTACCAAGCTAGGACTGAAAACAGAAAAGCATCCCTCTCCGTACAAGATAGGTTGGATCAAGAAAGGTACGGAAACTATTGTTACTCAACAATGTCGTGTTACTTTTTCTATGGGTAAATGTTATGTAGATGAGGTAGTTTGTGATGTTGTTGAAATGGATGCATGTCATTTAATACTGGGTAGACCTTGGCAGTATGATGTAGATGCTACTCATAGGTGTAAGGATAATGTGTATGTATTTTTTAAGAATGGCAGAAAAATTGTCCTTGGTCCTATTAAGGAAGGCAGTGTACCTAAAGCTTCTAAAGTGGAGGGGAAGCCAGCACTCCTCATAGTGAACAATGAAGATGAGTTTGACAGGGAGTGTAAGGAGTTGAAACAGGTATATGCTGTAGTGGTGACAGATGGTGAGCCAAAGAAGGTTACTGAGATACCTGATGAAATTCAACCATTGATCAAGGAGTTTAAAGAGCTTTTTCCAGAAGAGCTGCCTGCAGGTTTACCACCAATGCGTGACATCCAGCATTGCATTGATTTAGTTCCTGGAGCTAGTCTACCTAATTTGCCACATTACAGGATGAATCCTCAAGAGGGTCAAATACTACAGGGGCAGGTGGATGAGCTTTTGAGCAAGGGGCAGATCAGGGAGAGTATGAGTCCATGTGCAGTACCGGCACTGCTAACACCAAAGAAGGATGGGAGCTGGCGTATGTGTGTGGATAGTCGAGCCATCAATAAGATCACAGTCAGGTATCGATTTCCTATTCCCCGACTAGATGACATGTTTGATATGCTGAGTGGGTCCAAGTGTTACACCAAGCTAGATCTCAAGAGTGGGTATCACCAGATTCGGATCCGACCTGGAGATGAGTGGAAGACAGCTTTTAAGACAAATGAGGGGTTGTATGAGTGGATGGTAATGCCTTTCGGATTGTCCAATGCTCCCAGCACTTTCATGAGACTTATGAATCAGGTATTGAAACCATTTATTGGAAAGTTTGTGGTAGTTTATTTTGACGATATCCTGATTTACAGTAAGACAGAAGCAGCCCACTATAATCATGTGCGAGAAGTATTAGCGGTGTTGCAGGCCAATGAGTTGTATATCAACTTGAAGAAGTGCAGCTTCTTGACTGATAAGTTGCTGTTCTTAGGGTATGTGGTCAGTGCGGATGGGATTCATGTTGATGAGGACAAGGTCCGTGCAGTCAGAGAATGGCCAACCCCAAAGACAGTAAGTGATGTGCGAAGTTTCCATGGGCTAGCAACCTTCTATCGGAGGTTTGTTCGAGATTTCAGTAGCATAGTAGCCCCTATCACTGAGTGTCTGAAGAAGGGGAGGTTCTCATGGGGAAAAGAGGCAGAACAAAGCTTTGCCTTGATCAAGGAAAAGTTGAGCACAGCCCCGGTTTTGGCATTGCCCAACTTTGATAAGGTGTTTCAGGTGGAGTGTGATGCATCTGTGGTCGGGATAGGCGCTGTTCTTTCACAAGACAACAGGCCAGTAGCATTCTTCAGTGAGAAAGTTTGTGAAGCTCGAAGTAAATGGTCAGCCTATGAGCTGGAGTTCTTTGCTGTAGTACGGACTCTTAAGCATTGGGAGCACTACCTGATTCAGAGGGAGTTTGTATTATATACAGATCATCAGGCGTTGAAGCACATCAACAGTCAAGTTAGCATTAACAGGATGCATGCTCGGTGGGTAGCTTATATTCAGCGCTTCCATTTCACATTGAAGCACAAGTCTGGTGTCACTAATAAGGTGGCTGACGCACTTAGCAGGCGAGCATCTTTGTTGACCACCCTACGTACTGAAGTTGTAGGGTTTGATTGTCTCAAGGAGCTGTATGAGAATGATGAGGATTTCGGTGATATTTGGGGTAAGTGTCAACAAACTTATACTGCTGTCAATAGTATGTACATCCAGGATGGTTTCCTCTTTCGGGGTAACCAATTATGCATCCCTAAAAGTTCATTGAGGGAGCAGATTATTAGGGAGCTGCATGGTGGAGGTTTGGGTGGACATATGGGCAGAGATAAGACTATAGCACTGGTGGAAGAGAGGTATTATTGGCCACAACTCAAGAGGGATGTTGGAAATCATGTGAGGAAGTGTCCAATCTGCCAAACTGCTAAGGGTCAATCTCAGAATACTGGTTTATACATGCCTTTGCCAGTTCCACAAGCCCCATGGGAGGATCTGTCTATGGACTTTATACTGGGTCTTCCTCGAACCCAGCGAGGTATGGATTCTGTTTTTGTTGTGGTTGACAGGTACTCGAAGATGTCCCATTTCATAGCATGCAAGAAAACTTCAGATGCTACTCGAGTGGCCAATCTGTTCTTTAAAGAAGTTGTGCGTTTGCATGGAGTGCCAAAGTCCATCACCTCTGACCGGGATACCAAGTTCATTAGTCACTTCTGGCGGACTTTGTGGAAGCGTTTTGACACTTCCTTGAATTACAGCAGCACCAGTCATCCACAGACTGATGGTCAGACGGAAGTGGTTAATCGCACTTTGGGGAATCTGATCCGGTGTATCTCAGGTGAGAAGCCCAAGCAGTGGGATCTTGCATTGTCCCAAGCAGAGTTTGCATACAATAGCTCAGTCAGTAGAAGCACTGGTAAGTCTCCATTTGCCATCGTCTACTGCGTGCCACCAAAACACGCTTTGGACTTGGTACCTTTACCTGAGCTTCCAGGAGTAAGTCAAGCAGCAGAAAATATGGCTAATCGTATTCAGGCCATGCAAGAGGAGGTGAGGCAGAAACTTGAAGCTACAAATGCCAAGTACAAGGAAGCTGCTGATAAGAAAAGGCGTGAGAAGATCTTCAATGTTGGGGATTTAGTGCTGGTCTATCTTAGAAAGGAGAGATTTCCTGTTGGTACCTACAACAAATTGAAGGACAAGAAGTATGGACCGTTTCAGATTACTAAGAAGATCAACAACAATGCTTATGTGGTTGCTCTTCCTCCAGACATGAGCATTTCTTCTACCTTCAATGTTGCTGACTTGTATGATTATCATCCTCCTGATGAACCAGATAGTGGGAACTCGAGGTCGAGTTCTTTTCAAGTGGGGGGGACTGATGTAGAACAGACAGCACATGCCTTCCTTGAGCAACAGACAGCACATGCCTTCCTTGAGCAACAGGGGCGCAGGAAGTCACAACGCAAGATCAAAGGGGGGTGCCAGTAGGGGCCATCGGGGTAACAGTGTCGGAATTGCATGAAATTTGGCAAGTTGAAGGGAAACGACGTTCTGATCCAGATTCATGACAAATGCCATGAACGTCGCCAAAATTTAGGCAACTTCCTTCATTAAGGCCCCGATAACAGTGTTTTTGCTATTTATAGTAATATTTGTTTTTCCTTAATAACTTTTAATTTAAAAGTCAGAATAAGGTCCCGTCTGTTTTGGGACGACCCTTAAGGTCAGTAGTTTATGATTTTACATTTAACTCAATTTTGCCATTTTTGGTAAAATTCGGTAATTTTGTCACCTAATTGCTTAATTAGTGCGAATTAGGGTTTTAAACGTTTTTTTCTCAGTATTTATATGTTTTGTAGCCGTCAGAGGCAAGGGAGACTATTATCAATAAAAAACAGACTTTTGTCAAATTTTCTTCTGGTGGATTCCAGTTTCATCTCCTTGTGGATTCAGGGAAACCCCTCGTGGATTCGAGGTTTACTACCAGAAACTAACAGTTTAGTTTCTGTTCCATCCAGAGAGCATCTAGTGTTAGGAAGCTTAAGGGTTGTCGTTTGAGATTGTAACTATTGAACACAAAGGGTTGCTATTTAAAATTGTAACCATGGAACACAAATAGTTGCCATCTAAAATTGTAACCGTGGAAGACAAAGGGTTGTCATCTAGAATTGTAACCGTGGAAGACAAAGGGTTGGGAATTATTTTCTTTTTATTAGTATTTTTAAATTTAAGAAAACTTATTTTAAATTGTAGGGCAAATTCAGGAAAAATAACTGTGATGACATGGTAGCTGATGTGGCTCAACCTGAGCGTAGCAACATTAAATACTACACTTTAGCTTTTAGTAATATATAGAATAGATATATATATATATATATATATAAATATAGATATAGATTAATAATAGACATATAATATTCTCTCTCTCTCTCTCTATATATATATAAACAATAAGAAAATCATTTTTTTTTATCCAATTCTTCATTCCTGGGAAGAGGAAAAAATGAAGGCAACCTTCGTTACAGGAAGAGGTGGTGATTTTACTTTGAATGGACAGAAACTCCAGCTGGTTGACCTGGTTACCTCTGCCAAAGATGCAGTGGATTGCTAAAAGATCAATTGGAAGCCAAAAACACCAACTTTTTTAAAGTTTGATCGGTCAGATGAAACTCACCTGTGAACTTCTTAAATGGTACTTGCAAAAGGTGTGTTACAAAGTTGTGGAGATCTCTAGTGATGCCATCCCAGATTCAGTGAATGAGTTGAAACAAATTTTCATCAGCATTCCTCCTCTTCTTCAGTGTAAAAACAAATACCATACATTTTAAAATGCCATTGACTGCATTCCAACTCACTGGTTGTTAGATATTGTTCGGAACCTCTTCTACATGATTGCTTACTTTGAGTGGAGATAAGTTTGTTGATCGGTGTGCAATTTTCTTGATTAAGGCTGAGATTTATGCAAAAATATGACCAATATATATTTTTTCAAATATAGGAGTACCTATCTCTCAAAATGAATATCTTCATCTTTATGATGTTTTCCAGCCAATTGTGCATCATGTATAAATTACTATCATATATGAACTGACTTTTGGTTATAGAGTGATGTAAGCTTCTTCATACTCTTAAATATCAATCTTTTTTTGGTTCCTTGTGCAGAAAATCTGGCTGGGAATCAATTTATGGAGATATTCATTTAAATGCACGATTGAGAGGAGAAGTCTTTCTGGATTTGGTTACTTTTGGCCATGATAAAAGTCACAAAGGAGTAATCTAGCTCTTTCAGATATTACTGAATGATGGAAATTCTCCTATCGTCAGCTGACACTTACCTGCATATCTGAATCACTTCCTCATTCGTAGGGGCCTGTTCAAGGTTGATATACAGAAGTGCTATGTGCCCTACAGGCTGCTTACATTTCTGTAATTTTGAACACTAGTACCATGAATAGGAATGGGTTTGAGTCCCTACTGAAGCTCTACAGAGAAGCAGATATAGTGCAAGAGAAGGAACCACCTTTATTATTTAAGAATTAGCAATATTTGAACTAATATCCTGTTACTCTTTTGTGGGTGAAAGCTACTTATATTTAATTCCATTCCTTTGATCCTTATCCAGGTTGTATTGCATATTGTCCAGACCCAAGAATAGTTCTTGAGTTCCTAAATTTTATGTATCCTGATGAGGTATTTGCTGTGCATATCAAATTATGGTTTCTAACAGCCTCATCTTCCTTTCCAATCTAACCGTTGCTTCTTCTTAATATCCTTTTAGGTTCAAAATCAAGATTTTATTTTCATGCTTTCCGGAATAAGCTCTGAAAGTCGTGAGGTAGCATGGAGATGGTTGAAGGTATGCATTTCATGCTCAACATCTTCATTATGAGTTTTAATTTTGACTGTTACTATCATATTGATATTAAGAAAATAATTTGGAGTATGTTTGTATATGGATATAAATTGGAAAGTATTATTATTGGGAGTTAGGAAGTAACTCTTAGCTTTGAATGTCATCTGCAACATTGAAGATTTCTTCTTGAATTTAACAATTTTCAGAAGCTTATTTTTTTGAGATAAATGCAGAAGAATCAGGACTTGATCTTTATAGTTTCATTATCAACATTCTCACTCTGGTAAGCAATTCAGCCTTGCTGGATAGCAATGGTACATGTGATGCATTTGTGGTTTGCTATGATTCACTGGTTGACGAGTTTGGTATAAACTCCATGCAGCTTGATATGTCACAACTATTATTTATTGATAAGTGTAGTTTGGACTCAGAAATAGTACATTAGATACATAGCAGTTGGACTTGGACATGTCAAGCTCAGGGGACAGACGCCTTGTTGCACACTGTCAACCTATGCACACTTAATTAGTATCCATGGACCAAATTTGCCGTCAGTCTTTTGAATAAATTGTATTGTAATAACTTTAATTCTGTGGGCGATTTCAACATAGCAAGAAAATTAATATTATTTTTTGTGAATATTTCACTGCTCAAGGGCATGTTCCTCACTTACGAAATGACCTTGACAAGTTTGATTGCATTAGTATAATTATGAAATTCATCATAGGCAGTGCAATCGCCCTCAAATTACTTGTTTTATGTCCAAAAAACTAGTCATATCTTGAAATTGGTTTTGTTCAGTCCTTTGATTTTGATAGCTTGCATTTAATTATGACAAGTGAAGCGGTTTGAGTTTTGACATTAGTGCTCAATAGAACGATGAACTTGATTACTTACAGCCAAACCAATGTCTGAATATTTGGACACATTTATATAAAATCATGAATCTACTTAATATAAAATCAATCATAGCATGGTGGATGTGGCAAAGCTATCCATTAGTGATATTGCATCCATTGAATTTTGTCATCTCGCATTTCTGTAGCAATGAAAAGGCCTGATTAAATTGAAACATTTTTTTGCCACCTGTAGGCATCATCCTTCTTTTACTATGAATTTGAAGTAAAGCATTGAGCAAATCCAACTCAAATATTATTCGAAAACCATAATGCGATAACGTCAAGACTCATACATATATACAATATGGTAGACAATGCATTATTTTCTGTAACATGCCAACCAAGACTACTCTCTCTCATATACAGAAGAACACAGAAAGACAGCTAATGTTCAAATAGAAAACAATAGAGTTTAAAATACTACTTCTCATTCTTGCGCCTGGTTTTCGAACTTCTCAGCCTTCCTTTGCTGGATTAGACTTCCCTCTCTCTTGCTTCTCAAAATCAGCTTTAACTTCTCCAATAATTTCCAATGAAGTGTTCAGCCTTGACGTTAACATCAGGACTACCAGTCATTGAGAAAACTTTTCTGGGTATTTTCCCATAGAGGCAAACAGAGCTTTAACAAGCAAAGGGCTTTTTGGTCTTCATATGAGTCTCCTAAGCAAAAGCTATATGCAATTCATATGCTATTAATTTCTGTTTAACTCAATAGTAAAAGTAATGTCAGGGTGCAAAATGTAATAAGTGTGATAGTTTAGAATGTAAAGTATGTATTCGAATAGTTCAAGATGCAAAGTATAATCTAATGTATAATTTTGGGTGGTAAAATGTAATTTCTCCTAGATTTTGAGTGGCTTTTTTATCCCGAAAAAATTGGAGAAGCAATTGAGCCAACAATGGGTCAGATGCTGTATTTTTTATTTTTTATTTTTATTTTTTGAGTTTGTATATATATTTTTCTTTTTTGGGTTTATCCCAACGAACTTTAAGGCTTAAGAGGGAGACCAAAATGAATTTTAGCAGGTTACTAAACCAATAATATATATTTTTTCTGTGGGTTCTAGTTAGCTCAACTTATAAAATTTTATATCGTTGAATAAAAGATCTGAGATTCAATTCTCCGCCTACACCAAAAATTGATTGGTGTCTTGGTCTGATAATAAAGAGATATTATTAAGAGTGGACACTATGAATTAAAACTCTCTAAAAAATGCAAAACCTTATTTTTATTTTTATTCTCTTTTGTGTTTTTTTGCGCAGAGTAAAATGCACTAATTTTATTGTGCAAAGTGTGCTTGTTATTATAGTTTAGAAGTAAGTGTATCGTGGAATATAATTTAAAGGGATAAAATGTAATTTTCCCAAAAATGCTTCATGTTTTATAAAACAAAAAGAGCTTGTCAAAGACAAGAGTGAGCTGGGAATGTACTATTCGTAACTATAACGCTATTTTGATTGCCCACGTGGCAACTGATGGACCTATAAACTAAAAAAGACAGAAACATTATCTAGTTGTCTGAAAATAAAATCCAAAATAATAATAATAATAATAACAATATTAATAATATTCTAGAATCTGGTAACCTCTCATAATAATAACACTAAATTTTCTTATGATAACCCATAAAGGCCACTAATTTTGCTAATTATAACAAGTCAGGTTAGATGACAACCCAGTCTCGAGCTCACTAGATCGCACTTCAGACATCCTCTTCCTCTCCTCTATCAAACCCCCAAACCAATAGATCGATTGGCTGAGCACAGGAAACAACTCACCTAATACAACTCCTAGCCCACAACCCTCAAAAACGAAATTCTCAATTAGAGGAAGAAAAGCACTAGAAGTGTCTAAAGAAGCCCCTAAACGAGCAAACAAGAAAGAAACTGAGGGGCACACTACCTTAACCTCAGAACTATCAACCATGGAAACCCAGAAACAGAGAAAAGATGAATGCTAAAACTCCAAAAATAAAAAATAAAAAAGAAAAAAGGAAAAAAAGAATAGGAAAAAGAAATCAGAAGCTTTATCGCAACCAAGAAAGAAAAGAAGTAAGAAAAAAGAAGAGAGGTGTACCTCAAAAAAGGGCAAATGAAGGAAGCACCATCACGCTACGCACCAGCTCGGAGAAGAATTGCAGAGGGAAGTTGGAGAAGGAAACACTCAAAGCAATGATTGGAAGTTTGGAAAAAGCAAAAGGAAAAAGTGAGAAGAGGAGAAGTTGAAAAACCAAGGCTCAAAAACTGAAATCTAATGGGAAACCCAAGGGTCATACAATTGGAGCATTAACTCCACTAATCAAAACGTGCCATGTGGCCACAATGCGTGTAGTGCCACCACTATGCATTTAATATGGAGCAAAATCCCAAGAGTCATGTACAGTCTATAAACCTTTCATCTTCTGTGATC
The DNA here is from genome assembly GCA_030445155.1 of Quercus variabilis. Taxonomy (NCBI): domain Eukaryota; kingdom Viridiplantae; phylum Streptophyta; class Magnoliopsida; order Fagales; family Fagaceae; genus Quercus; species Quercus variabilis. The sequence goes on from CP129449.1 coordinate 9,580,902, forward strand.
GTCATGACACGTCACGACGACCACAGAATCTGGGGGCAGTTGATGGGATTGACGAACTCAATTTACTTGGACGTTCTTATCCAAACCAACGAGGCAGCATCGACGGACGAATGTAAGCCACATTACTGATGAAGATAAAAAAGCCATTCAATGTAGTCAAATAAATGTCTCGGACGGTTATAAGGATAGCTGTATAGACCGTTGGAAGCCCATCAAAGCTCAAATGATTGACCATGAGGTGTTACCAAAAAAAGGCATTAAAACCACCATAACAGCCGCAACGTCTAGGAGCTATTAGAATGTATATATACAACCCTCCCAGTACCAACAGAAGGTACAAAAACATACCTAAGAAGACTGCTAGTTATTCTAATACTTTGATATTTCTAAAAACTCTTTATACTGATTTTGGCATCTGAGGTGTTATGGCAGGCACCACATTGGTGACCATTTTAAGGGAGGTACCTTACCATTTTTAGGGTGACATAAATAGAAGAACGGCTCCATCTGGACACACACAACGACTGATGAATCTGCACTTCATCAGTGAGTTTTCCACAAATTCATCCTACCAATTAGCCAACCAATTTGAAACAATAGAAATGCATTTCCAAGAACAATAGATATGGAAATTGGACACTCTTCCAAAGATAACAAGTTTCCTTTGGCTTTTTGTTCATGACAGCATACTTGTAAAGAGTGTACTTGTGGCTAGGGGTGTTAATTGTGATAAGGTGTGTCCTATGTGCAAAAGGCATGAGGAAACTATTATACACTTGCTTCGTGATTGCGAGTTTACGCATGATCTATGGTATAAGTTGGGAGTACCTAGTCCTCATGTAGAATCCTTCAATGAGAATATTGTGAATTGGCTTAGAATTAATAGTATGAGTACTGCTAGACACAATACGCGGTTTCCTTGGTGCACTGTGTTTCTAAATGTGGTGTGGTGTTTGTGGAAAAACAGAAATAGTGTGGTGTTTGAAAATAGTGTTCCAAATCCTAAGCTTGATAAAATCTGTCTTGGCCAAGCTAGGGAATTTCACTTCTGTGTGAGTAAGGTAAGCCAAGTCTCATCCAAAATTCCCCTCCTTGTCAGATGGAATAAGCCATCAGTTGGATGGCACAAATTAAATACTGATGGTACTTCTGTTGGAAATCCTAGCAAGGCAAGTGGTGGAGGAGTAATTAGAGACTGCCATGGAGTTTGGGTTAAGGGGTCCTCGAGAGCAATTAGATATACCACTAGTGTGTTGGTTGAGTGATGAGCATTACAGGATGGGCTGATCTTGGCCATTCAATTGGGCATAACTCATTTATAGGTGGAACTTGATGCTAAGGCGATTGTGGAGATGCTCAACGATACTGAAAATCCTAACTGAATCTACTCTCCTTTGTTGAATGACTGTAGGTCTCTCATAGCAAGGCTAGTGCAGGTCCGAGTGGGGCATGTGTTTAGGGAGGCGAATCAATGCGTTGATGTTTTGGCCAAAAGGGGTTGCTCCATGACAGAAAATTTTGTTGTTTTTGATTTTCCCCCCTTTGCTAATCTGAATGTACTGAATGAAGTAGGTAAGAATGGGCTGTATTATTAAAGGCTTGTTGCCAATACTTTAGCTATTGTGGGCAGATTGTAATTGTTGTGACTGCTTATTTTGTTTATTTATCCAACCGTTTAACCAAAAAAAAAAAAAGTGTTATTCTTTTATGTTTGTCTATCATATATTTATAGTACTGTGCAATTATTTTATTGAAGCGTTAAAGATTAAAAAAAATACTCTTTGTGTGAGTTTGGATAGCATTTAAGTCCACGTTTTGCGCATTTTGATGCACGTCCCAGCTATTGTTCATGGCCCCCAGAATAGTAAAAAACGCAAATCTATATATTACTAAAAGTTGAAGCGTAGTGTTTAATGGTGCTACGCTCACATTGAGCCACATCATCAGCCATGTCATCATTTTTTATTTCCAATTTTTGTTATATATATTTCTTAAACATTTTCTCATTTAAGATGACTTAAAAACTCCATTATTGAAAAATTTAAATATCTTTTAACCATTGTTTTTATAATTAATTTTCCAAAACTCTCCCCCCTTTTATCTCTTCATCTCCCCACTACTTTCTTCCTTAATATCATTTTTTCTCTACCTTTTTGTTTTCCTTTATTTTGACTCTTCTTATTCTCAATATCTTACTATAAATTTGACATTTCTCTTTTCATTCTATGCATAGTTTTCTACACAAAAAAGGTTACCTCTCTCTCTCTCTCTCTCTCAATTTGTTTTTCATTTTTTGTTTGATTTTTTTTTTAATATTTTACTTTCATTGCATCAATCCTTTAGGTTGATGAATTTTTGTGTTAATTAGAATTCTATTTTGGGTTCATGCAATTTAGTTTTGTATTTTAAGATGTTATCTTTTATATTCTATTTGATTAAATATTATCCTACTGCATTATACATATAGTACTATATAATAATATAATGTTATTATATTACATAGAATAACTTGGATAATTTGATGTTTACTGTTATATAATTTATTTTTACTCTTTTTTTCTCTTATCTTATTTTATTCAACATTTGAATCCAGTCACATTCTCCATACTATTAAATTATGCAACACAAATCAAGAAAATTGCTAGACACAAACCTGCCTTCCTTTACCATACATTAGGGGAATCAATATATTTGTGTGATAAAGGGTCATATAATTTAGATAGCACCCTTTGAATGTGTCTAGGCTCATATATTATGTATCATCTTTAAAGGATGCCAACAATATTGATCTTATGGGAAAAGTTAAATAAAATATTGCGAAAAAAAAATGTTTATATTACAATCTACTAAAAATGTTTTTTCTATATTTCATATCACTAAATTGTTTTACAACTATCACATGTGTTAACTTAAGTCTTAATATTCTTAAGTTGTTTCGGCAAAGAGGAAAAAAAAAAGTTTGTCATAAAAGAGGAGTTCATGTAAAGTTTTTTGCAATATGAAATATATGTTTTGTAAAGCTAACAAATTTGATGATTTGCAAGGCAATTGTGTATACTCTTAGTCTTCAAAACACACATCTACAAGTGGTTAAACGTTCATCTTAGGTAGTTTTAATTTTTCATATAATTTTACCTGTACACATTCATATATTTTAATTTAGATTTTTTTTTCAAAAAAAAAAACTTTAATTTGGATATTTATAAGTAAACAATGAAATAATGATTCATGAATAATAATGAAATATATATATATCTCTATACATATTTATTTTATGCAGTTGTAACTTTACATATAATTTTGTATTTATATATTCATCTTCTTTAATTCAGATGTTTATAACTTAATAATGAAATCTATAAGCAAGGTAATTAAAACAATCATATTTTTACAATTCAAAAAGTCACAATTTCTTTTTTCAAAAAAAGGCCTTTTACATTTCCTTGGAATTATTTTTAATTTTTTTAAAACCTTTGACATACCACTAACCTAACCACTTCATACATTAAAAAAAATTTAGGCTCATTATTACTTTCGTTAATATATTGTGGATATCTTAATTGATTGAGACCAAACTAGAGAAATGTCTTTCATATTTCCTTGAAAATTCAGAAAAAAAAAAGAACTTTTTAACATACCACCAACGTAACTACATTTATAACTATTTAAGCCATTCATGATATCTATTTCTTATTGATAATCATAAAATTTACAACTAGCAAAGGAACATAAAATAAAAATAAAAAATAAATGAAGGAAGAAAAAAAAGAAATGAAATCGAACATTAATTAATAATTGTTATTTGGAAAATAAAAAGTGGTAAAGAGGAGTAAAAAATAAAATAGAGATGACTATACAGAGGACATTGAAAACTTTATAGTGCAATAAAATCAACAATTAAATATAATAATAAAAATTTAAACTTAAAACTAATCAAATTCTAACTAGGGATTATATATATATATATATATATAATCATAATCTTCATACACCATGACTTAAAAAAAAATTATTGAATGGTTGTACCTCTTATTTAATGTCTATGTTATGCAAATCATCAACCAATAAATATATGATAACAGTAAAAAATGTTATAGATAAGATTATGAAAAATATGATAAAACTATGTAAAAAATAAAAAATAAATAAAAAATAAAAAACTCTTTATAAAGTCTAGGGACTAAAATAGTATTTTATCTAAAAAATTATCACGCCCAACGCGCGGGTTTGCAACTAGTGAAAGTATAATAAGAAAAACAATGTATTTTGAGTTCTAAATGGCTACTGTTCATGGCCCCAAAGACATGCACAAAAATGCAGACACAAAAAAAAAAAATTAAAAAATTAAAAAATTAAAACTCTATAGTACTTTCAGCCTAAAAAATCAGCTAACTTTAAATTATTTTGCTACAGTGTTCTCAATTTTCAGTTTTTAGCAAAATAAGCGGTATCCAAACAGACTCTTAAGTTGTTTGTTATATTTAATTGCACATAAACTATATTTTACACGTTTTTAAGTGAAAAATTGGCTATGTGAATAGTTTAGAGAAATTCAATAATTCAAGTTTTTAAAGTTAGTAATTGAATGAAGAAACTATGATCATTTATAAATGATTTTAGAGCCTATTTGTTTAAGCTGTTGTACAAATCCAAATTAAAAAAATAAAAATAAAACTGATTTAAAAATGTGTTCGGAAAAATTTCTAACTTCGTAATTGCTTATAATTTTTATCTCTAAGTTAATCTCACATCATGCACTTTTTCTGGTACAGTACAATTTAACCTTAACCCCGGGGGGGGGGGGGGGGGTGGGGAATACAGTTTCCAACCAAATTCGGTATTTATGCTAAAAATTGATTTGAGCCAAAAAGTCATTTGGAGCAAAAGCAACTATCGGTCAATTGCCACTGCCAGTCAACTGTGGCTACATCTGGCGCCGCACCCGCGTTCGACACGCACCGACGCGGCGACGCGCCGCGGACACCGTTGACTGCGTGTCCGTGCCGCGTCGGCCACGTGGCGAAGCCGATTCGGCGCCGACGCGGCTCAAATCGGGCCGACTCGGCTCGATTCGGGCCGTTTCGGCCGTTTCGGCCATTTCGGCCGTATCGGCCGTATCGGCCGAAACCGCCGATACGGCCGGTTCAGGCCGAAATTAAAAAAAAAAAAAAAAAAAAAAGGTGCAAAACGCACCGTTTGACTTAACCTAAAACCTAAAACACTCTCACACCCACTCAGTTTGTACAGAAACTCCAAAACACTCATCCCTCCATCGCTCTCCAATCTCCATAGCTCGGCTCTCTCTTCTCTCTGTGCTGAGTGCTCTCTGGTTGCTGCCTTGCTGCCTTGTGGGTTGTATTTTATTTATGAACATCATGTTTTAATTATTAAATTTGGTATATGTTTATATAATGTGAAAAATTATGCTTAGCAATATATTAAAAATATAAATAAAAATATTTTTAATAATTTTTTAATCGCCGAATCCCGCCGCACCCGCACCCACCTTTTTCAAAAATTGCCGAGTCCCGCACCTGCACCCGAATCTCGAAACGCACCCGTGCTTCCTAGGGCTACATTCGATTTTTGGAGAAAGAGAGAGAGAAGTTAGCATTGCAAGAGTTTTGTGTAATGGATTTTATTTGTGCTGGTTTGTTAAGTATGTAATAGGCTGTAAAACATTTTCATGATCCTAAAAAGTGGAATTTTTTCATTATATTGTTCTGCTTTCGTTTTCCATTGACTTGCATTTTCTGCCTACCCAAACATTAGAAAATATGGGCAGAAACAAATGGATAGACTAGTCTGTTTGTTTAAGATTTCATGGAAAATGTTTCTTTTATTTTCTTGGTGTGTGATTTTCAGCAAGCTTCTTGATAATAAAATACAAATATGTGTCAAATTAAGTGGAGCACATCCCTCTGTTTGGTTGCTGGAAAAGAAAGAAGAAATGAAAAAAGAATTGGTATTGTTGGATATAAAAAAGAATAAATGATATGCAAGGATACATTATTAGACACATTATAGCCCAAATGCCTAAAAGTTCTAGAAGAAAAAAAAAAAAAAAATATAAAAACATACCTCTAATTAATTGTAGGCTCATATAATTGTAGAACAAACAAACAAAACCAAACAATTAGTATTAATTCTTATTTTGATTTTCTCTCTCTCAAATTATTTTGAGTCTACAAAACATATTTAAGTGGCGTAATGGAAATAGCATTTTCTGACATATATGCATGTTAGGAAAGAAATATGGAATAGCAGAAATTTTTTAAAATGAAATAACAAATTTGGAGCAAACCTCTTGAACATTCATAAGAAAAGCATCATAGAAATAAAATCGATCTTAAGCCTCATAAGTCAATTTCAAATCAATAATTTTGAAGCCTAAAAGGGCTTGATAACATTGAAGGAAATTGAATAGGTATCACTAAGTGATCCTCCTATCAAACTATCAAAACCAATTTTTTTTCATCTGCTGCTACAGTAAGGTTAAGCACATTTTTTCAGCATTGTTTCATAATCACATTAGAATCAGTGTACACACTTGTTTTTCCTCTTCCTATTAGGTTTCACTGCATGCTTCCACCAGTAATGAGAGCACAGCCTCTGTAACCAGCCTTGAATAAGGCTTAAGACTTCCATATACAGCTCGTCTAGCGTTTTGCTGAAAACTTTTTACGAGAAGTGTGCGAAAATATACTTGTACTCTGAAAAAAATTGAAAAAGTGAGAAAATGCGGGAAAAAAATGAGATTTTGAAAAGTTGTACATTAAAACTAAAAGCTAAAAGTGAAAAACTAAAGCTAATGCCAAACAAGCTCTATTGTCTTTAGCTTAAGTTTTTAGATCATTTTTATTTTAGATTGAATTTCTTTAGGAGTAGCTCGGTAAACTTATGTGTATTTGAGTTTCTTCTGACATTAAACACGAAATGATTGGTACAGATTTAGAGATGAAACTAGAAGAAAGATAGGCATTGCCTAATAAACTCTCGGTTATCTTAACAAATTAAAGAGACATCCATGACAACTTATAAGGTAAAAGTGGAGTTACACATTGTTTATACAGGACAATAATTTGCTTGATGATTGTGGATTCAACAAATAGCTATTTGTTAGATCCACAAATTTCATAGATTGCGGAAGCCTTGAAATTTCCTGAAGTTGCTTGCAATGTCCTATATAAAGAAACTTTAATGTAGTGAATCTACAGATTTCAATATGGGGAAGTTTAGGGTTTCATCAAAAAATATTATTCAAATATATTTTTATTGCCCCTGAAACTCAGGAAATCCAACATAAAAAACCTGCATCTGGAAAAGCCATCCAAATATTTGAATATCTGTCTCAATCTGGCAGTGGGAATAGATAGTTCGCTAAGAAGTTGTAATTTATAGATGTCATCTTGAAGATACCTAAGATTTTGGCAATCATGTAAGTCTAAGTCATGAAGGCCAGTGAGATATTTGATTGATGAAGGCAACTCTCGAATACCACTATGACGTAAATATAATGTCCTTAAACATTTCATTTCTAGATGAATATTAGGCAGTGTATAAGAATAAAGTCCACAAGAGATTTCAATCTGAGGTTGTTTGGAAGAATTTGAATTTTTTCACAACCTTGGAGATCCCATATCTGAAGCTTATCAAAAAATCCAACTGACTCGTGAACCTTAACTAAATTTTGACAAAAGGAAAGATCAAATTCTTCTAGGCTTGGGATACACAACTCAGGTAATTCTATAATGGACTCACATTGTTGAGATTGATGTACATTAAATATTTTAGCTAGATTCCCTATCGAAGGAAAAAAAAAAAAATTCGACCAACATTCAAATAAAATTTAAAGAAAATAAAATTTATAAATACTAATACTCATACCAATTTGAATGTTGTCTCTAATCTAATAAGTCTACGTGGCATCTCAAGTGCAACAATTTGATGAGGATAATATTTGGATGGCAAGGAAAATGGAAATTAAGGCAATTGAAGCAAAATTAACCCATTAGGGAGATATTTGATTTTCTTCACAAATTTGTACATTACAAACTATAAGAAATTTGAGATTTTTCATATTTTCGAAAGCTTTAGCTTTTACTAGCATCATTATTTGTTGAGGTGATTAGCACATAATGCACCAAATTTTACTTGATCCCTACACTAAATAATAGAACTAAATTTAAAAAAAAAAATGATACAAATAAAGTTAAATTTTCTTCAACATTAAAAAGAAAAAAAAATAAGTGGAAAGAATTCATTTGGAAAAAGAGATGCAAAAGAGCTTACACCATATTTGTAGTTAGTATTTTATGGGCATCCTCAAAACACCATATCTTGCTACGTTTTTCAGCTCTTCTAATCTTTGTTGAGCAATTTTTATCCCCATTTGTTGAAGCAAGTCATGCATCCACAACTTGCCAGATTGACCAACAGTTATGAGACACTTATCAATAAGTTTTCTAATTCCATAACTTGGATATAATTTGCAAGTATCTAACATACTAACTATATAACTCCTATCTAATCCCTTGAAGAAATATGCAATATCTAGAAAAATATCCTTTTCAATCTTTTCAAGTCCGTCATAGCTTATTTTCAGCTTTTTTTTTTTTTTTTTTTTGGTGAGGGATGTTTTTATACTTTTTCTAACACACTTTTCCATTGACATTTACTTTTTCCACACAAATATTAACCTATTATTTTAAGAGCTAATGGAAGGTCACTGGCAAAATGTATGATTTGCTCTACAACTTTTGAATAATCTTTCTTAGGTTCAATTTTTGGGAATGCATATAGGTTGAAGAGTTCATGAGATGTGGATTAATTTAATTCCTTAAACTCATAAATTGGATGATCTTTTCCAAGAGTATTTAGCACTTTTTTTGTCTCATGTTATAACGATTCTACTTCCTAAAGCAAACCAATCACATTCTCCAAGCAAATTTACCATCACTTTTGACTCATCCACATTGTCAAGAATTAAAAGAAGTCTTGTACGACAAAGACTTTCCTTTATCATAATAATTCCTTTGGGTACACTGTCTACATTTACAAAAGTGCCCTATGAGATCTTAGAAAGAGACATCTCTTGTAGTTTGATTATGTCATCATTTGTTCCCGACTTTTCTCTAATACCCTCTAGAAAGCGACACAATTCAAAACAATTAATGATTTTGTTATAAATAGCTTTTGTAGTTGTAGTCTTACCTAGTCCGCCAAGACCATGAATCCCTACCATGCGAACATCATTTGATTTCATATCTAAAAGCAATTCTATAGCATCCACATGAGAATCTATTTCAACTAGGTATTTAGTAACAAATAATTGAGTGTGATTCAATTTAGTAATTGATATCTCTTTAATAATTCTCTAGATGAATTAAGTTTTAGATTCAATATAGTTGTCACACACAAAGCATTAGAAACATATAATACTTTAGACATATTGAAAATATACATAGATGGGTCATTCAAGTAAAAAGAGTTCAAAAGTTTTGAAGTTATTGTGGGTTGGAATAGTAAGTTCATCTAATGGGTAGTGCCTAGGGTTAAGGATCTTGTATTGGATTTGTAACTTATCTTCATATAGCAAATTGCCCAATTTGGGTTAGGTTGCCCTTGTAATTATTATTATTATTATTTTTTTACATTGGAGATTTTCTCTATCAATTTTTTTTTTTCACTTCCTCACCATGTCGGTTGTGCTATTTTTCTATTAGTTTTATTGCTTGATCTATTGATTTGTGACTTGATGGTTTCATTGATTAAATCATTAAAATTGGGTTCGTATAATTGAGAATTAATTCAAAATTTTACAATTGAATTTCATGCTTTGCCTTTTTCTTTAAAAGATTCTCAATTAAAAGAGTTTTTTATTTTTATTTTTATTTTATTTTATACAAGATAGAAATTCTAATTTATCCTAATCTAAGTGTATATGTATGTGAATCTCCCTCTTGAAAACTTGAACTTCGGTTCTTACGCCCCATAGCCTACAAACACTTATACTTGTAGAGTGACTATCGCATCAAGGTTGTACGGTGATTCAATCAAAAGAGTTAAATAATCATTTTAGTGAGCATGCAATGAAGTTTCTTTGAATGTCATTCTTGAATAGCTATTTTTTCAGCTATAATAGATTATCAATTAAAAGAATTAAGTTTTATTGTGCATACAACAAAGTTGATAATTCTTAACTTGGCATTACATCTTCAAGAGATCAATGCTTTTTTTATTTTTATTTTTTAGAATTGATGATATTTGTTTGTTGAGAGAACAATTACTTACAAGATTTTACATATCATGAAAACTGTTATTATAAACAAAAGTTTATTATTATGGACTATATATATATATATATAATGTCCATAATGATAAACTATGAGTCTAAATTCTAAATTGGAGTCTAATTTTACGTTGTGTGTCTCATCTAGTTTTTAAACTTGTGAATCAAGTGAATTATTAGGTGCAAAATTAATCAAAGAGTCTTTATTCAATTAGATTCTAAATTGAATTTTAATAGGAGTTCAATTTTACGCCATGTGTCCCATCTAATTTTTTAATTTTTGTGGCAAGTGAATTATTGGCTACAAAAAATAAAAAGTATAAATCCAATTAGATTCTAAATTATATATATATATATATATATATATATCTTAATTAGCTTTCGACAATTTTGTTTTGGTGCAATCCGATCAAATATCAAGCGTTGATTCACAAAAGAGGGGGGGGGGGGGGTGGGCAGCGGGAGTGGGTGGTGGGGAATCTCCCAGTGCTTTATATATATCCAAAATACTATTTTGGTCTACCTCGATTTGGTCCGTTTGATTTTTAATTTGAAGTCAATTTGGTTTTTTATATTAAATGGCTAACAAAAAAAGAATATAAAGTTTAAATAGTTTTTATTTGAATTTTTTATTTAAATAATGATAGCATTTTTGTGTTTATTTATATTTTTTATTATTATTTTATTGGCCATGCAGGATTAAGTGGGCCACCATTTGCCATGTAGACATTTTTTCGTTAGTAAGTTAATGGTATAAATCAAATTGATTGTAAGTTGAAAATAAAAGGGACCAAATTGACCCCTACCACAATATAGAGACCAATTTGATTGTGATCCCAAAGTATAGGGATCAAATAGTTAGTTTTTGGGTGTAGAGTATATTTTTGAGGGCCTGTTGAGTATGTAACATTTTGGAATATGTTTTCCACTCTATTGGACTTGTTTTTTTCATTAGCCACATAAAACATTTTCCTCTTACTAACATTCTACACTATACATTGTTATAATATTCACATATGATTAGTGTGGTTCTTTATGTAGGGAAGTCTCATATTAGATACTAGAAATAAGATTGAGTAGTTAATACACCATTATTGAGTCCAAATCCTTTGGCTTAAATTTTTGGGTCAATTGGTGTTCTTATATATTATATTGATTACTCAATTGGAGTCTCCCCAAGATGTTACCTGACATCTTCCCAATAAGCAGGGGAAGAAAACAAGAACTTTGCAGCAAGTATGTCCCTTTGGTTCATTATTGAGAAACCATAGAAAGAAGAAGAAATGGAAGTTTTGAATTTTTTGTTACTATTGAGAATGATCAATTACATAATAATCCCACTTATTAGGCAGATCTTGAAACCTCTATGTAATAGACAGATATTTTTAGTGAGAATTTCCCTTTACCCTTGAAATATATCACTCTCTTACTTATTTAGAGCCTTGGATCAATTTAACTCGGCATTTACTTGCACCCTCTTTTTTAAAAGTAGTGACTTTTAGATGCTTCTTTGAAACAACAGTAAGAATTAATATAAGATAGAACTTTTAATCATGTAAACAGAATATAAAAGACATTACTACAGATTTGTTTTTGTGAAAAGTTTAAAAGAAGCAATAAGCAACAGGACATACTTGTTTTTTTTTGGTTAGTCAATGTTAATGTATAACAGGTGCAAGGTGCCACGAATATCCGATTTTTAGAGTTAAATAATACTTTTTTTTTTCTTCATTTCCTTTTCGAGTTTACGTAGAATATTGCATTGTGCATGCAGGGAGCCAGGTTCTTGTATGTAGCCCTGTTTGAAAGTGTGATAAAGGGAAGTTTGTTTTAAATGTTGCTGTTAAGGCTCTTGAGTCTTGACATATTAATCTATGTAATGACAAGATTGAGGATCATAAAATTTAAAAAGTCCTCAATCCACCATGACATTATTGTACGCACAAGTAAGAAATGAGGGAAGGTATATGGTTATGATCAAGGGAAGGTGAAATTTTCAGTACATTCTTGTTTGACCTTCCAAAGAACAGAGTGAATTTTTTTTTTTTTTTTTTTTTAATTTTTTATCTGAACTATATTAGTGCACCTAAAGTGAATAACTAAAACCTAATTATGACTTTAATTGAGAAAAAGTTTTTAGGCAATTTGCTATGTAAAGCATAGCTTACATAACATGTAATTCATCTCTGTCAATCACATGATATTTGACATATTTTCAGGTGAAGTTACACCATGCTGGTTTAGAGGAAATATATAATTTGATTCTATCAGCTACCAAAAGGGATCTGCAGTTATTCAAATACTGCGGGTTATCATGGTGATGGCACATTTCAGGTGGGATTGTTCATGTTCTTGACTCAAAAGAGTTAGGTTATTTTTATATGGAGCGTCAAATATTGATTCTGCATTTTCATAGTACAACCTTCTATGAAATATTTCATTTCCATTGGCATATTGGCACTTTATAATTGTCAAGGCAGTCAAGTAATTTATGCTCATTTCTGATCATATTCTATGTTAACAATTACATTACAGTCTTCAACTGGGCTAAAAATATATATGTTCATACCACATGGGCTCAAAATTTGAGTGGATTGAGGTTTGACTCAGTGCGTAGGATGCTTTTGCCAGGTAACACCTATCTAGGTATTTTCTTCAGCACAAACTCTTGCTTTGGTGTCAGTTTAGAGAAAATAAGAAAGAATCTTCTCTCACATTTTTTAAGAGAAAGTGAGAGAACGTGTTTGTGTGTCTTTATATGTATATGATACATGGTCAACTATGATTCAATATTTGGTCTGTCATTATTGTTGCCAAGATTTGTGGGATTGTTAGAGATCAAGTTAAGAAAAAACACTTCCCCTTTGAGAATCAAAGATACTGACTTGGATGAAGGTACTGCATTTCCCTTTAATATTCCATCTTGGGATTCACATGGTGTTAATTTACATTGAGTATTTGCAATTATTTGCTATTTATCTGATTTACATTCTGGGATGAATTTTAGTGCTCTAGTAAATTAATTTAAACTTTAACACTTGCTTGAATCAGTGTTTCATCTATGGTACTATTATTATTGATGATTCATTTCTAATTTTTTTTTTCTTTTAAAATCTTACACCCATTCTTAGCTACAATAGTTTAGTCTATGATTATGATTTTTTGTTTTTGTTTTTGTTTTTGTTTTTGACTTGGCAACACTAATTGGTTTTTTAGTTTAAAGGATATTGTACATATAATGAGATAGCTAAATATGACTTCTATTTGATTTGTAGATTATGGGAAAGCCCAACTAAAGATGAAATGGGCAAATGGAAGAGAGAAGAAGAATATGGCAGTTACTCAGTTTGAAGCGGTGCTTTCCTTGTTGGGATGAGCCTGCTCCTAAGGTATGCATAATTGAGTTTCCCTTTACCCTTGAAATAACCGACTTTTTCACTTATTTAGAGCCTTGAATCAATTTACAACAATTACTTGAACCCTCCCCTTTTTCTAGAAGTAGTGACTTTTACATGCTTATATGAAACAACAGGTAAGATAGAACTTATAATCATGTAAACAGATTATAAAAGACATTATCACAAATTTTTGCCAGATATTTATTAAAATTGATATAAATGAAACAAATGGACAACAGGATATATACTCATAGTTTCGTTTCTCTAGTCAATGTTAATGAAAAACAAGTGTAAGTGGCCAAAAATATCTGATTAGAATTACATAATATACTGTTCTTATGTGGTATAAATTTCTTTGAAACTTGATTTTTTTTCCCCTTTATTTACTGCTCAGGAATTACTAATACATTCTTTAAAGGCCACCATCAAGATCAGAATAGACGTGCCATCAGAGTTGACAGTATTGCCTAAGATTTCAATTACTGATAAAAAGATTAATCAAAATATTAAGACTGTTTACTTATTTGATCATATTGAAGAATCAACAGCTGATAGTATGCATATATGGCAAAGGCTCTGTTAGAAATACTGAATTGTAGTATTGTATTTCATTATCAAGAAATATACATGTGATACCTTTATATAGGAGGCATATGTGTGCGGTACAAGTAAGCATATGTGTGCGGTACAAGTAAGCATATGTGTGCGGTACAAGTAAAGTGTAGTACAAGTACAAGTGTACTATACAAGTAAATTAGCTGGGCCTAAAGCTCATAACATAATATACATTAACAGCCCCCTTTAAACTCAAGGTGGTTGTGAGACCAGCTTGAGGTTGTCAACCAAATCACGAGTGCGTCCCTTAGGAAGTGCCTTGGTGAAGATATCTGCAAGTTGATCTTTGGAGGAGACAGAGAAAAGCTTGAGAGCACCATGGACAAGATGAGAACGGATAAAATGACAATCAATCTTAATGTGTTTAGTCCGTTCATAAAAGACGTCATTGTGAGCAATATGAATGGCACTCTGGTTTTCAAAATAAAGGGGAGTAGCAGAGGATGTGAACACACCAAAATCCTTAAGAAGCCATTGTAACCAAAGGAGCTCAGATGTGGTGTTAGCAAGAGCACGATATTTTGCTTTAGTACTGGAGCGGGCCACGAAAGTTTGTTTCTTACTTCACCAAGAAATCAAAGAAGAACCAAGGAGAAAGCAATAACCTGTAGTGGACCTGCAATTAGTGGGATCTCCTGCCCAATTAGTATCAGAGAATGCATGGAGTACAAGGAGACTGAGCTGAGTAGAAAAGGCCATGGAAGAGAGTGCCCTTTAGGTATCGTAGAATGCGCAGAACAGCAGCATAGTGAGTCGATCATGGAGCAGACAGGTACTGGCTCACCTGATGAATAGCATAAGAAATGTCTGGATGAGTAACTATGAGATAAACTAGGCTGCCAACCAATCGTCTGTAAAGAGAGGGATTAGACAATGGTTTCCCCCCTGAGGGTGTCAGATGCGCATTAAGTTCAACTGGAGTGTCAGCAGTCTTGCTGTCAGTGAGTCCAGCTCGAAATAAAAGGTCAGATGCATACTTGGCTTGAGTAATATAAAGACCATCTGTGGAATGAGTGATCTCAAGACCCAAGAAATAGCTGAGATGTCCAAGGTCTTTCATCTCAAATTGCTGACTAAGAAAATCCTTGAGTTCTTGAATGCCATTGAGGTCATCACCAGTTATGATCATATCATCCACATATAAGAGAAGTAAAATGGTGCCTTTATCATTGCAACGAAGAAATAAGGCAGAATCATAAGGACTGGCAATGTAACCCAATCGAAAGATGGTGGAGCTGAACTTGGCAAACCAAGCTCGTGGAGCTTGTTTAAGGCCATAAAGTGCACGTCGAAGGCGACAAACCTTGTTTGTTTCAACAGAAAGACCAGGAGGAGGTTGCATATAGACTTCTTCATGCAGATCTCCATTAAGGAAGTCATTTTTAACATCCATCTAAAAAAGGTCCCATTTACTAGCAGCGGCAACAGCTAAGAGGGCACGAACAGAGGAGATACGGGCAACTGGAGCAAAAGTCTCTTCATAATCAATCCCATACTCCTGTGCAAAACCTTTTATAACAAGACGAGCCTTGTAGCGCTCAATGGACCCATCAGAGCGAGTCTTGATCTTATAGATTCATTTACAACCAACCACAGACTGACTAGGAGGGAGAGTAACCAGATCCCAAGTATGGTTTTTGGTTAATGCATCAATTTCCTCTTTTATTGCAATCTGCCATAAAGGGTCAGTAGAGGCCTCACGATAGGTTTGAGGCTCATGGAGTGTAGCAAGGGCAGTGTAACAATGATAGTTAAGTAAATGTGCAGGAATGGATCTTACCCAGGTTGAGTGGCGAGGTGGAATGTCTTGTGGAGGATCTTCAGGCGGAGCAGGAGTAGGGGACCTGGGCTCAAGGTGGGGTAGCTCGTCATCAACCTGTTCATCTACAACCTGTCTAGGATAATCATCAAAAATATCTGGAAATGGAATAGAGAAGTCCAAAGGAGGATCAAGAGTATCTGTAGAAGGAACAGGAGACTCATTTGGAAAGATTTCTAAAACAGAAGAGTTAGTAAGGGAAGAACGAAAATGAGAGAGTTCAACAAACAAGCGGTGTTCCCAAAAGACAACATTATGGGAAACACGAAGACGATGAGAGACAGGATCATAGCACCGATACCCTTTTTGAGTTTCACCATAACCAAGGAAACAACAAAGTCTAAATCGATGCTCAAGTTTGTTGTGCTCATGAGGCTGAAGAAGAACGAAACAAGTAGATCCAAAAGAGCGAAGGTAATGATAGTCAGGGGGTGACCCAAAAAGGCGCTCATACGGAGTTTGATTATGGATGACAGTGCTTGGAATGCGATTAATGGCATGAACAGCATGAAGAGCAGCTTCACCCTAAGATGGGGTAGGAACTTTGGCAGAAAGAAGAAGAGCACGGACAGTGTCAAGAATATGGCGAAGTTTTCTTTCGGCTGGACCATTTTGTTGAGAGGTGCCTGGACAGGTTAGATGGTGTACAGTGCCATAGGAATGTAACAGAGCTTGAAAAGTATATTGAGTATATTCAAGAGCATTATCAGAACGAAAAGTTTTGATATGTTTGGAGAATTGTGTTTCAACTATTTTTGCAAAGTTACTGTATATTGGTAAGATTTCAGAACGAGATTTCATAGGAAAGATCCAACTATAACGAGAATAATCATGAATAAAAACAACAAAATAACGAGATCCACCAATACTAGTAATAGGAGAAGGTCCCCAAACATCAGAATGAATTAACTCAAAAATACTATTAGATATAGATTCACTATTATTGAAAGGTAAAGCTGGCTGTTTTCCTAACTGGCATGAAGTACAATCAAAATTGCCTTTGGACACGGAACCCAACAGACCCTTAGAAGCTAACTGTTGTACCCGAGTAGATGAGGCATGACCAAGACGAGAATGCCAAAGTGCGAGAGAAGGTAAGGAAGAAACTACAGCAGCAGCAGCAGCAACAGAGACAGGAGCAACAGGTGGAAGATGAAGATTGTCCACGGGAAACATATGCCCAACCCTAGGACCGGTCCCAAGCTCTTGCCCCGTCGTTGGATCCTGCACAATACACCTAGAATAGTAAAAAATAAGGCAATATCCTAGTTCAGCTAATTGTCCCACAGAGCACAAATTATAAGATAGGTCAGGTACATGGAAGACCTCAGGAACAGAGAGGTTAGAGGTTGAAACAAAACCTAGACTATTCCCATGCATGGTGGAACCATCAGCTATATGAATATTAAGAGGATGTGGTGCAGAGTCAAGTTTGGAGAATAAGGATGAGTTAGGTGTCATGTGATTGCAATAGGCAGAATCAAAAAGCCAAGTTTGAGACTTACCGGGCAGAACTGAGAGAGCAGTGGAAAGAGATGCATTACTAGCCATACGAACAGCCTGAGCTATGATCTCCTGTAGTTTAGTGGGTGAGAGGTTGATAATGGATCCAGAAGTCTGGGACTTAACTGAAGTGGAAGGCATCGGCGGAGTAGGCTTAGTATTAGCAACAGCAGCAGTAGATTTGTTGCGACGGTAACAAGTCTCAATGGTGTGGCCAGTATGCTTGCAATAATTGCAGAACTTCTTGTTGGTTTGCTTGCGACGATTGCTAGGGCCAGAAGAATCACCTGATTGCTGAGGTTGCTCAATGAAAGGAGCAGAAGGAGTAATAGCTAAAACATTGAACTTATTCTGGGCTTGAAGGGTTGCAAGCCGAGCTTCTTCTCTAACCAACTCGTTTACAGCAGTGTCAAGAGAGGGAGGAGGACTGCGATTAAGTTGCTGACCTCGGATGGGCTCAAAGTTATTGTGAAGTGACATCAGGAACTCATAGAGACGAAATTCATCTCTAACTGTAGCATATTGCTGAGCATCTCGTGAGCATGCCCAAATCGGATCAGAAAGATCAATTTGGTCCCAAATGAAGCGAAGCTGATCATAGTAGTCATTGATGGATTGCCCTGGTTCTTGTCGAAGTTGATGTAATTCAACTACCAACTGATATTTCATGGATCTGTGAGTAGTGGAGTATCTTTTGGCCAACATATCCCATGCTGATTTTGCATCATTAAAGCTGCCCAACAGATTGGAGATGGAGGGAATAGAAGTGTTCCGAATCCATGTGAGGATCATATGGTTGTGACTATCCCATTCAATCATGCGAACAAGGAAGGCAGCATCTTCTTCACTTGCTCCCTTGACAGGAATGGTAATTGAACCAGTACAGTAATGCTAGAGCATGCGACCCTTAAGAAAACTGCGCATAGCTTGAGACCAAGATAAGTAATTCTTGTTCCCCTCCAATACAATATTGATGGGGCGAGGAAGAAAAACATCATTTTTATCCATTTAGAAACACAATATGCAAAAACAAACTGCAAAAATAAAATCTACGCGAAAAACTGAGTAAGGAGAACCTGAACTGCAAAAGTCAACTCTAGCAAAAAGTCAACGGTCAAAGTCAACGCGGTCAACGGTCTGGAATGATGACGTAAGCAAGCTGATGTATGCTGACGTAAGCACTGATGATGTCACTAGGGCTGACGTGGCAATATGATGACGTCAGCAGACCGTGGAGGCGTGTGTCAAGCGCGTGGAGGCGCATGGAGGCGAGTGTCCGACGCGTGGAAGCGCGTGGAGGCGTGTGGAGGCGAGTGTTCGGCGCGTGGAAGCACGTGGAGGCGCGTGGGGGCGCGTGAAGGATCTTGGCGGCGCGTGGCAGGGACGCCGAGAATTGTAGTGGCGCGTGGGGGCGCGTGTCTGGTTCGATGACGATGAAATTTCACAGAAAAGTTGATCGGAGATATTTCTTTTTGATGGTACAATCTGTGGTTTGATTGGAGAGGCAGAAGCGATGGTGGCGGCAAGGCAGTGGTCTTTGATGTATTGGAGTCGTGGTGGGGGCAGTGGTGCTGCTCACAACAACGGCTGCAGATGACCCAAGAAAACAAGACTGCTTAAGAGCGACACACCAAAGGATTAGAGCAGTGGCTCTGATACCATGTTAGAAATACTGAATTGTAGTATTGTATTTCATTATCAAGAAATATACATGTGATGCCTTTATATAAGAGGCATATATGTGCAGTACAAGTAAGCATATGTGTGCGGTACAAGTAAAGTGTAGTACAAGTACAAGTGTACTATACAAGTAAACTAGTTGGGCCTAAAGCCCATAACATAATATACATTAACAGGCTCATCCAATTACCTTTTTTAGGTGTTTAATGATTATTGCATCATGCATGCAGGGATCAAGGTTTGTGTATATTTTCTGTTGGAAAGAGTGATAATGGCGAGTTTGCTTTGAATGTTTCTGTTAAGGAACTTGACATATATACTCAGTAATTTCCCCTTCGGTTTTTTCTTGTTCATGTTGAGATTTTGAATTTTATGCTCTTCAATCTTGTCATTACTTGAATCAAAATCTAATGTTTAAAGGAAGATGAATTTTTCAATACTTTCTTTTTTGACCTTCCAAAGAACAGAATGAATTTCTTTTTTTTCTTCCCATCTTTTCTTTCAATCGATTGTTAACTGAACTATATGATTGCACCAACAGCAAATTCCTGAAACACTTGGCTTTTTTTCCCTCATTAGGTCTCTTGTTCAATAAGCTTTCTAATAATACAAAGACTACTTTGGATAACCTGCCGTCCTTTATCCATGGAGGTCCACCTACCCCAAAACTGAACCAGTGTATAGTGTAGGTGACAAGTAATCAAAAGTTAGTAAACTGTTTTTTCTTCTTTGGTTGAAGACGGTTTCAAGTTCTCTGTAATGCTAATGCTAGTCATCCCTGCTTATGAAATCATTTAGGTACTTAACTCTTTACCCTCTTCCAAAACTGGATATAGTTGCTGTCCCTGCACTTTCTGGTGAGGCTATGGAGAGTTATGATATGATCACAGTCGTGAAAAGGAGCTACTTTATGATGGTTTGCTTTCTCCAGTTGCCAAGAAGCAGATTGTAAGTTACATATCTAATTACCCTGTTAGCTGCTGCTTTGTTTTTTGCTCCCAAAACTTTAGGAATATACTCTGAGGCCTAACAGCTCCTGCATTCAATTTTCTGATTTAGGTATCTTTATTGATCTTAAATATCCAGGTAAGCTATATGGTCACTGACAGCATGTTTCCTTAGTGGAAAATATGGACTTAATTTCTTTGACAACAGCTGGTGGCCTAAGTATGGATACACTGGAATCACATTCTAGTGAAGTAAGCGAAAGCTTGTGCTAGAATTTTCTGTTGGGTGGCAATACATCACTTATGCACGTTGAATTATGTAGCTTGTTAGCGCATGCAGTGATAAAATCAATGATGAGAAATAGCTACGAAAAGCAAACTGCTTCCTCAAATGGCCTGTTGTACTGAATTTTCAAGCACTGCAACGAACATCATCAAGGTAAATGCATTGACACACAGTTAATGTGTCTGAGTGTTTGTGCTCATAACGTGTGAATCTGTCATCTGTTTGTGGCGAGTTCTACCCAGTAGGAGGGAGGCTAGGAAATTTTTTATAAGCTGACTTCAAAGATTGTAACACCATTATTTTTTAGTATAGCTTAATGAAGTCCCAATTATGACTTTAAATGAGAGAAAATAGTTAGGCAATTTGCTATATATGCCGTAACTTCAACATGTAATTCAACTATGTCCTTCACAAGCTGTTTGGCATATTTTCAGGTGGAGGAACACCATGCTCGTTCAATTGAGGAAATATTTGATGCCATCAGCTACAAAAAGGGATCTACTGTTTTTCGAATGTTGCAGGGTTATCTTGGAGCTGTGACATGTTCCAGGTGAGATGGTTCATGTTCTTAACTTCTAGAGTTGGTTGTTTTTATATGTAGCACCAAATAATGACTCCATATTTTCTTGGTAAAACTTCTATGTAAATGTTATAACTATAATTCATATAGATTTCGTGAGAACTTTACATGTGATCACTTCTTGAAATTTCTTGTTTAATGTCATTGGTTTGTAACTTCTGTTCTTTATGATCACGTTCAATGTTAATAAATGCTGTTATTGTCTTTGATTGGTTGGAGGGCTAAAAAATTTCATGTTGCTTGGGGTGCGACTTAGTCCTCATGATACTTATGCCATGTCACACCTTCTTGGTTTTTGTCCTCTGTAAAAACTCTTTCTCCAGTGTGTAGTATGATTGAGAATCTATATCTGCATTGTGTCTTGTTATTGATAAATAAGCAAACATGAGCCACAAATTTCATCTAGGATCTGCAGTTGCAATTCCTGTTAACTCATTTATATGCTTACGGACTATGTATTATTCCAAATACCTCATCCATTGGTTCATACTACAAATGCAAGACATTCCTTTTTTAAATTGAATCCTCGAAAACTGTGTGTATCTGAACTGGTACGTTCTCCCGACCAAATTTCAAGCACATTTAACACAAAAATGAGGAGAACTGCGATAAACAACCATGGGTTAATATTGAACAGAGTCATTTCTGCAGGGTTAATTATATTGCAGCTCAACTTGGGAAACAGATAGTGATTAATTACAGCGACAGATAAATTTGGTATGCACAATGTCCAAAATTGAATAAATAACTGTATCATATGTTGTTGTAGTGGGTATGCTGCAAATATTGGCAATTTGGCATGATCACCTTGTGTGAAGTATACTAGATTTCTGATCTCATGCCTGGTTCATTGGTTGGGTATTGCAGCAGGGTAGAATTCCAGTGACTAGAGTTCAGCAAAGGAACTGGCTGACTTAAGACTGCCTATTAGCTTATCAAGGCGACATATTTCCTGTTCTTTGGTAGTTTCTTTTGGTTATAGAGTGATGTAATGTAAGCTTCTTCATACTCCTAAATATCTTTTTTTTTTTTATTTTTGGTGCAGAAAATCTGGCTGGGAATCAATTTCTGGAGAGTGTCATTTAAGTACGCTATTGAAAGGAGAAGTAATCTAACTCTTTCAGATGTTACTGAATGATAGAAATTCTCCTATTGTCAGCTGACAACTGTCTATCTGAATCACTTCCTCATTCATAGGGGCCTTCTCAAGGTTGATATACAGATGTGCTGTATGCTCTGCAGGCTGCTTATATTGCTGTAATGCAGTTAACACTAGCACTGTACATAGGAATGGGTTTGAGTCCGTACTGAAGCTCTATAGAGAAGCAGATATAGTGCAATTGAAGGAACCGCCTTTATTATGTAAGAATTAGCAATATTTGAACTAATATCATGTGACTCTTTTGTGGGTGAAAGCGACTTAGATTTAATGCCATTCTTTGATCTTTATCCAGGTTGTATTGTATATTGTCCAGACCCAAATATAGTTCGTGAGTTCCTAAATTTTATGTTGTCCGATGAGGTATTTGCTTGTGCATATCAAATTATGGTTTCAATCCGCCTCATCTTCCTTGCCAATCTAACCGTTGCTTCTTCTCAATATCCTTTTAGGTTCAAAATCAAGATATTATTTTCATGCTTTCCGGAGTAAGCTCTGAAAGCCATGAGGTAGCATGGAGATGGTTGAAGGTATGCATTTCATACTCAACATCTTCATTATGATTTTTAATTTTGACAATTACTATGTTATTGGTAATAAGAAAATAATTTGGAGTATGTTCATATATGGACATATTTGGAAAGTATTATGATTTGGGGTTAGGAAGTATAACTATTAGCTATGAATGTCATCTGTCAATGACGAATATTTCTTCTCGAATTTTACAAATTTTGGAAGCTTTTTTTTTTTTTTTTTGGGTGATAAATGCGGAAAATTGGTTCTTGATCTTTATCTTTATAGTGCGATTCTATTCCACCATTTCATTACCGCCATTCTCACTCTGGTAAGCAATTCAGCCTTGTTGGATAGCAATGGTACTATGAGCTAGCCCATTGTTTCACGCCTAACTCATGTTGCGTGGTTTGTCCCCCTTTAGAAAGTACGCTTTAGCCAAATGGATCAGAGACAGAGGATTTGGGTGTCCCCACCTGGTTTAAGTCTGTGAGCTAAATTGGGTCTTTTGGGCCAATTACTTACATGCATAGGTTTGCATACCAAATTATGGGTTTGAAGTTTGGCTGCCTAGTATCTTTCCAAGCTATACCCAAACTTAGGTATGGTATGGCTTGTGAAGGTGTTACGCACCTAATACCGTCCAACTTGTAGGCCAGCCTTTATTATGTGTTGCTAAACCATATTTAATTAAAGAATTTATTTAGAGCACCCTAATTCTTAACCTAAACATACACCACGCACTTAATTAAAAAAGACATTCACATCACAACTCATAAGGAAACAAATTAAACAAATCAAATAGATTATATTAAACATAGAAATTAAGTTGACAATTAAATCACACACATAAGGAAAGGCTACAAAATAAACCTAACATGGAAAAAAGACTAAGACAAATATGGAAAACAATTAAGCATAAATAATTAACCTAAACAAAGTCAAATCAAATCAAAGAACACATAGAAAAATGATTAATTAAATAAAAACAATTAAATATTGCCCAAATCTGGGTTCAGGATGTATACCCATACTTAACCATGCATACATATGTTCAAAAACATGTATGTGCATACTTGAGTATGCGTATGCATCCTCAACACAGAACATGTAAAAATCACACTTTGCAAGTTTAATCAAACCAATGTATTAACCTTGAAGTCAAGAAGCATGTTAGAAACCTTAAACACTAAGCTAACATAAGGAAAATAAAGCAAATCATCAACATAACTAAATAACCATAAACAAACCAAAGATATTAAACTTAAAATAATAAACATATTAAACTTACATAGAAACTAAAATAACAACATCAAAACTATAACGCCTTATTAAAATAAACCCAAGGTCAAATTAACATAGATAAAAAGATCATAATATCAATCAAATATGATAAGAACACTTAAGATAACATCAAACAAAGAATCATGTAAATCCTATGTAGCAAAGTGAGAAATCATGGAAAGGAGACTCACCTTGCTTCAGAACCACAGATTTAAGATTGTTTAACCAACCCCTCAGTGCCTACAATTCTAAGATTAGATTGAGATTACAAGAGAAAATAAAGAACACAATAGAACTTAGTAAATTACAACTCAAGAACAAGATTATAATTGAAAAAGTTTTAGAAAATGAATGGAAAACTAGTTTCTAGCTTAGAATAACTGGTTTTGAATCTATAAAAAACATGCTTAGATGTTGTGTGAGTGTTTTAGAAAATATGATTAGGGTTTTAGAAAAGATGGTGGCACAAAAATAACTCTCTCTAGCTAGGGTTTGGATAAGAGACAAAAGTGGAGTATATATACGTTAAAACTAGGGTTTTAAGGGCTTTTTAGAGGTCTTTAGACATTTCGAAGGGTCTAGGGGCTGGCCTCATCAGCGAATGATGTTTTGGGGCCTAAAACCCAAGTTTTGAAGGCCTAGAAATGGGTTTGCATACGCAGGTTTCAAGAATGTGTACGCATGCTTCCCAAAACCCTTAATTTCAACTATATTTTTGTTCCAACTTCAAATGGTCACAACTCACTCAATTTAAGTTCAAATCATGCACAATTTATGTATTGAAGCCAAGATGTCTAATATCTAATTAAATAAACATCACTAAAAAATTCTTTGTGAATAAAAAGTTATGGTCAAAATAATGAGAAAATATCATTTTTCAGTATTGTTTTCAAAGCAAATTGAGTTGATTATTTCCGAATTATTGTGAACTCTTTAATTAGTAACAATGGACCAATTTTGCTGTTAGTCTTTTGAATAAATTGTATTGTAATAAGTAATAACTTCAATTCTATGGGAAATTTTAACATAGCAAGAAAAATTCATATTACTTTTGTGAAAATTGCACTACTCAAGGGCATGTTCCTTAATTCCTTATGAAATGACCTTGACAAGTTTGGTTGCATTAGCATGATGAAATTCAACGTAGGCAGTTTTTCATTCAAGAAACTAATATCTCTTGAAATTGGTTTTGTTCAGTCCTTTGATTTTTGATAGCTTTCATTTAATCATGACAAGTGAAGCTGTTGAGTTTTGACATTAGTGCTCAATAGAATGATGAAATTGATTACTTACTGCCCAACCAATGTATCTGAATATTTGAACACGTTTATGTAAGATCATGAATCTGTTCAGTAAATATAAAGCAGTCATAGCATGGCGGATTATGATATGTGGCAATACTATTTGTAGGGAAGTGGCACATAAAATCCAAGTAAGCATTGGGCCTTAGGTTAGAATAGGCTCAAAACATATCACTCTGAGATATTGAACCCCACAACAAAGACTCATACCCCAAAATACGGATCAAAGGTAAAACAAGAAGTCATCATAAACACCCTCAAGAACTCAAACCTTGGAATTTGACCTAATAGGACCCATCACCCCAAATCTGAGCATGAGTAAAGCACTAGCGTCGCTCAAGGTAAAAACCTATTGATCAAACTGCCCACACCAATCCGTGTTCTGAGCTGTCAAAGACGTCTTACCCGGGTATGCGCAAAATGTTTGAGCATGTCCTTCAGGATCTTCCTGATGAATCCACAGCAACCCACTTGACATAATTGCACTTAGAGTAACAAATAACTTATCAGAGTAACACAAAAGGCCCAAAAGTCTTTGTTTATCATAACCTCAATAAAATAAGAGTCTAATGGGACAGAAGGCTGCCCAACTATACCAAGACAGCACCTACTATGGCACATGCTAGAGAAGAAAATGAAGAGAAATAAGCAAAGGATAAGGATAAAAAAGAAGAAAGAGGAAGGGTATAAAAAGAAAGAAGACAGATAAATGAAGGGAGAATTCTTCTGGACAGTGAAAGAGAAAGATAAAAAGCAAAAATAGAAAGGAACGAAACACTGGGTGAGGAATGTAAGAGAAATAATCATATGAATAAAGTCTTTCACACAATTTTATAAAACTGAGAATTATCTATTCCTTGTTCAAATCTCTCATAGTGGTTTGTATTAAACCTATAATAAAAATTAATTGTGATTATAGGCAAGTCGTTTAGTAAAGGCTAATTTCTTGCTTCCACACTATATATTAGTGATATTGCACCCATTGAATTTTGTCATCTGGCATTTTTGCAGCAATGAAAAGGCCTGATTAGAATGAAGTATTTTTTTGCCAGCCGTATGCATCCGGTTTGCGTAAAATAATCTGCAAGTGCACAGAATCATAACAAGTAGTAAAGTGTTTTTGGAAAACAAATGTCGAACCCACAAGGATTAACTATGTTATTGAATACCGAAATTCACTAAATTAATTACTATTTGGAAAATCAAAAATAAATGGAACGTTCTATTCTCTGAATTAAATTAAACTATTTAATAAAAATAAATCTACGAAAAAAAAAAAGAATTAACAAGGCATAAAAAAACCTAACAGTGTAAAAATATGATAAGAATGGATCTAGAGCAGTTGATTTCACCTAACAAATCCCACACAATTTATTCTTCCTAATTATTAAATTCTAATAATCTCCTGTTGATGATTAAAAATTCCTTAAGTATTCAATATCTTCTCTCAAATAATATCAAAAATATCTTCAACTAACAATTCCATATCTCTATGTGAATTTAATTAATTGGAGACTCATTATGTACTTTGAATTTTTTGAAAAATCACACTAGTCGTGGTAACGCATCTCTACTTTCGCTCAACTAATGGTGTTTAATTCTAGAACTAAAATAACAAATCATCTCTCGGTCTCATTGTAATTCAATTGATCAAACTATAATTTGTAAAAAAATAGTAAGCATTAAGAATAAGAATTAAACACTCAATCATGGAAATATTAAAAATAAAATAACTCAAAAAATAAATTGTGTGTTCATTGCTAGACTATATCACTACTCTAGAAAATAAAATTTAGTTCATAATAAAATTGAAAAGAAAATAAATAAAACTTATGTCTTTCATCTGCATTGGTTGATCAACATGAAGCTCTCGCCTTTGTCCTTAGATCCTTCTCTTCATAAAGACTCCCAAAAGCAAATTCTTCTATGCGGCAGCCCCCTTTTCCTCTCAGGTTTCTCTTCTTTCTCTCTTTTTTAGGCTTCAATTAACCGATGATTTTGGCCCATTTAAAGTCGGAATTCGGACTTTTGATAGACTACAAAGTTGTAGCCCTTTAAGTTAACTTTCAGCCCAACTTGAATCATCTCGATTGGATATCTGAACCGAAAGTTATGACAAAAATACTAACTGATGTGCAAGCTGGAATCCTAATTTGAATTGGACTTAGATTTAATTGGCTTAGCCCCACTTTGCATGTAAAGCCCTTATAGATTAATCTGAATCTTCTCATTCCTTCAAAGAACAAATGAATAGATAAATATAAATAAAAATCAAATCAAATCAAAAGAAATAAAGGAAAACTAACAATTTTAATAAATAAGAGGATAATAAAAATCATGTAAAAATTACACTTATCAAATTCCCCCAAACTTAAACTTTGCTAGTCCTCGAGCAAAGAAAGAAAAAGAAAAAAAAAAAAAAAAAACAACAACTAAAACAAGCTTTGCTTCATAAATTTAAAATTTTTTTTTCTCTTTTTTTTTTTCCTTGCCTCAAAGATCTGCATAAAGCTTATAGTTCAAAGGAATCATTTCAAATTAATCAAGTCCAAAAGTTAATTCAAAACTCAACTCCATTGATTATCATTCTCACTTCATCATTAGCTTCCTGGATAGTTTTATGCAAACCAGTAAATAAGTACAAATCTCTAAAAACTCCATAAGCTTGCTTTTTAAATCACTCTCCACTAATATAAAACAAAATATTACCCAGGATCAATAGGTCTTTATTAGGCTTGTGATGTATGGATATAGTGAGGGCTATAAAGAAAAGATAAGATTCAAGCAAATAGAGCATTCTCACTTCTAAAATATAACTTTTTCTCAGTTCTTTGAATATCTCAAAATACTTCTCTTCATCAAATTTTTTTTTCTTACTTCAAGTTGTCACTTATCTTTTGACGTGAATGTAGGCATTTGTGATGGATGCACCTAGTTACTTAACAAGTCACAAACTTGAAGTACTTTTGCATACTCATATTTCAAGTTACGGTTTGACGTAAGAGTAAACATTGGTAATGAATACCCCTAGTTACTAAGCAACTCAAAAAATTGGAGTAAATGGAACTCTTGTACAATTTTCTTCTTCTTCTTCTTCTTCTTCTTCTTCTTCTTCCTTTTAATTTTTTTTTTTCTTTCAAACACTCATATATCTTCTCTTTTCTTCAACCCAATGTAAGAATAGATAAGTTGGATAACTAGGGATAAAGATAATAAAGAGGTAAGCTTGAAAGGCTCAATCGATTCAAAGAATGCCTAAATCACTTCCCAAGTAATATTTTGTATAAGATTTCTCCATGAGAGTAATTCAACAAATTCTAGAATAAGTAGAGATCATCAAAACTTACAAAATTCACATAAAATTTCTCTAGGTATGCACAATGATTAATGATCATATCAAATTAAACAAGATCAAGTAAAGAATTAACAACTAGACTAAAGCAATGAGAATGATTCCTAAAAATTATAAGAAAATTCAACCATAATCTTATCATAGGCAATTTCTTTTTTAATAAATAAAATAAATTCCCTTCCCCCAAACTTAAATTTCACATTGTCCTCAATGGGAAAAAGGAAGAAAAACTAATTAAAAGAATGAGAAAGGAGAAGAGATGCTCCCTTGATTTTTAATTGAATATTTTTCCTTGAGGTGTAGCCGTGTACCCATTGAAGATTTCTTTGGTCTCTTTATTCCTACAAAATGAAAGAAAAAAAAAAGATAAAGAAAAAAAATGAAAAATAAAAACATAAACATAAAAATAAAAAACTTGGGTTGCCTCCCAAAAGCGCTTTATTTAACGTCTGTAGCTAGATGTTATCCTCCATTAAAATCCTGTGTGTGCAAATTGAAGGACTAATTCCTTTGATGTCAGAGATGGTCCAACCCAAAGCCATTTTGTGTTCCCGCAAGATTCTCAGCAACTTTTCCTCCTCTACATTACTCAAAGAACTGTTAATAATAACTGGCAAAGTAGAGTCTTGGCCTAAGAAAGCGTACCTTAAATTTGATGGAAGCGGTTTGAGCTTAAGTTTAGGAGGTTCCTCTGGTGGAGATGTTGGTTGACATGATTTTAGGTCATCTACTTTTGGTTGCATTGAAGGAGGAAAGAGTGGTGTAGCCTCCAAATATCTTTCACACTCTTTAACCTCTTCATTATTGAATTTAACAGGTGTAGAGTGAGTAAGACATACCTCAAGTGGTAACTTTTGAAAATCAATTGCACAAGTCTCATCGGCCATGATCATGTCTCACTCACTTATTTGAAAACAAGAATGTGTCTCGGAAGGAAATTCCATAGACTTAAATGCATCAAAAGTGACCTCATCCTCTTTGACCCTCAAAACAAGTTTTCCTCGCTGGACATCAATTAAGGTTCTTCCCGTCGCAAGGAAAGGTCGACCCAATATCAAAGGAATCTCCTCGTCCTCATCCATATCAAGGACAATGAAGTCAGCTGGGAAGATGAACTTGTCAACTTTTACTAATACGTTCTCAATGACTCCTCTTGGATATTTAATGGATCTATCCGCCAATTGTAAAGAGATAGTGGTCGGCTTTACTTCTCCAAGACCCAATTTCCTGAAAACAGAAAGATGCATTAGATTAATACTTGCCCCTAAATCACATAAAGCTCTATCAAAGTAAGATTTTCCTATAGGGCACGGGATAGTGAAACTCTCCGGATCTTTTAGCTTAGGCGGCAGCTTCTTTTGTAAGATTGCACTACTCTCCTCTGTTAGCAATACTGTTTCATGCTCCTCCAATTTCCGCTTCTTTGATATAATATCCTTCAAAAATTTAGCATATTTAGGCATTTGTTCCAAAGCTTCAATGAGAGGAATATTAATATGCAATTGTTTAAATATACTTAGAAATTTAGAAAACTGATCATCCATATTTTTTTTTCTTAATCTTTGCGGAAAAGGAATTGGTGGATCATAAATTGAAGGAGAATAAGTCTCAAAAGTAACTTCCCTGGATTTTTTATTTTTTATTTTGAAGCTCTTTCATTCTCCTTAGTCTTCTCAGCTTGCTCCACTTCTTTCATCTCTGAATCGGCTTCCTTCATCTTTAACTCCTCATTATCCACAACTTCATCTTGTTTGGCATTTGTTACTTTTAGCTCCTCATATGTTCGTCCACTTCTCAATGATATTACCTTTACATGTTCTTTCAGATTGGTGACAGTGTTGCTTGGTAAAGTTCCTGTAGTCCTCTTTGTGAGCATGCTTGAAAGCTGACCGATCTGCATCTCAAGATTACGGATTAAAGCTAAGTTGTTTTGGATCGCCACATCTGTCTTCTACGTGTACTACATGAACATGTCCTCAAGTGTTGGCTTCTTCTCTTACTGTGGAAATTGCTGAGGTGATTTAGCCTGCCCTTGGTTATTGCTCCATGAGAAGTTGGGGTGATTCCTTCATCCAGGATTGTACGTGTTCGAGTATGGATTATTTTGACATTGAAAATTTGACACGTAATTTGTTTGTCCATAACTCGATTGGGCAAAAGGATTTCCCACTTGGCAATCGACACTTGAATGATTTCTTGCACAATGATCACAAACAACATTAGTTTGAATAGCATTAACATTCATTTTACCTAGTTGTTGAGACAAAGTTGCCATTTGTGCCGCCAATGAGGTAATAGAATCAAGTTCTAAAACTTCAGCTGTCTTTCTTGGCATTGCTCTTTCTTTAGGCCATTGATAGTTGTTGGATGCCAATTCTTCCAGAAGTTCATAAGCTGCCTCATGAGTTTTGCTCATTAAAGCTCCACCAGCTGCTGCATCAACCATAGACCTGTTTGTAGCTCCTAGACCATTGTAGAATGTTTGCACTTGAAGCCATGCTGGAAGGTCATGATGAGGACACCATCGCAATAAATCTTTGTACCTCTCCCATGCTTCATATAATGATTCACCCTCAAATTGGATGAACGTGGTGATATCATTCCTTAGCTTTGCTGTCTTTGCAGGAGGGAAATATTTTGCTAAGAATTTTTGTGCCAACTCCTCCCATGTAGTAATGATGCCAGGTGGCAAAGAATTCAACCAAACTTTTGCTTTATCCCTAAGTGAGAAGGGAAAAACCCTTAGTCGAATCGCATCATCTGTCACTTTGTTATGTTTAAAAGTATCACAAATTTCCAAGAAATTTGCAATATGGACATTAGGATCCTCTTATGACAACCCCCCGAACTGGACAGTCTGCTGTATCATCTGAATGATGGCCGACTTGATCTCAAAATTATTGGCTTGTATGGCTGGCCTCCTTATGCTCGATGTAGCTCCATTTACCGAGGGCATAGCATAATCCCTTAACGCCTTTTGCTCTTGATCGGCCATCTTAGATAGAGATGTGTTGGCTCTTCTTTTCTTTCTTTAGTTGACGCAAGGTTCTTTCAATTTTAGGATCAAAGAGTGTATGCTCTAATGGTTTAGATCGGGGCATGCACTTCTAATTCCTAAAAAGAAAGAAAACAAACTCAGATGCACCTAATTAAATTTTTTTTTAATTAAATAAAATAAAATCCAAAGTAGTAAATATTTAGCTAGTATCAATATCAATAACAAATAGTTAATCCCCGGCAACGACGCCAAAAACTTGTTCGCGTAAAATAATCTGCAAGAGCACAGAATCGTAACAAGTAGTTAAGTGTTTTTAGAAAACGAATGTTGAACCCACAAGAATTAACTATGTTATTGAATACCAAAATTCACTAAATTAAATACTATTTGGAAAATCAAAAATAAATGGAACGTTCTATTCTCTGAATTAAATTAAACTATTTAATAAAAATAAATCTACGAAAACAAAGAATTAACAAGGCATAAAAAAACCTAACAGTGTAAAAATATGATAAGAATAGATCTAGAGTAGTTGATTTCACCTAACAAATCCCACACAATTTATTTTTCCTAATTATTAAATTCTAATAATCTCCCGTTGATGATTAAAAATTCTTTAAGTATTCAATATCTTCTCTCGAATAATATCAAAAATATCTCCAACTAATAATTCCATATCTCTATGTGAATTTAATTAATTGGAGACTCATTACGTACTTTGAATTTTTTTTAAAATCACACTAGTCGCGGTAACGCATCTCTACTTTCGCTCAACTAATGGTGTTTAATTCTAGAACTAAAATAACAAATCACCTCTCGGTCTCATTGTAATTCAATTTATCAAACTATAATTTGTAAAAAATAGTAAGCATTAAGAATAAGAATTAAACACTCAATCATGGAAATATTAAAAATAAAATAACTCAGAAAATAAATTGTGTGTTCTTTGCTAAACTATATCACTGCTCTAGAAAATAAAATTTAGTTCATAATAAAATTGAAAAGAAAACAAATAAAACTTATGTCTTTCATCTGCATTGGTTGATCAACACGAAGCTCTCGCCTTTGTCCTCAAATCCTCCTCTTCATAAAGACTCCCAAAAGCAAATTCTTCTATGCGGCAGCCCCCTTTTCCTCTCAGGTTTCTCTTTTTTCTCTCTGTTTTTTTTTTTTTTTTTTTTTTTCAAGGAATCCTATTCCCGTTTGGAGAAAATCCCAGATTTTTAGGCTTCACTTAACCGACGATTTTGGCCCATTTAAATTCAGAATTAGAACTTTTGGTAAACTACAAAGTTGTAGCCCTTTAAGTTAAATTTCCATTCCAACTTGAATCATCTCAATTGGATGTCTGAGATGAAAGTTATGACAAAAATACTAACTGGTGTGCAAGCTGGAATCCTAATCTGAATTGGATTTGGATTTAATTGGCTTAGCCCCACTTTGCATGTAAAGCCCTTGTAGATTAATCTGAATCTTCTCATTCCTTCATAGAACAAATTAATAGATAAATATAAATAAAAATCAAATCAAATCAAAAGAAATAAAGGAAAACTAACAATTTTAATAAATAAGAGGATAATAAAAATCATGTAAAAATTACACTTATCACATCCTTCTTTTACTATGAATTTGAAGTAGAGCATTGAGCAAATCTGACTCAAAGTAGGGTGGGTTGAGGATATAAGGTGGGAGCAATCTCCACAAGTTTTAGTGAAACAATTAGCACACAAGAAATGATAGCCTTGCCGTTTATACCAAAACCATAGTGTGATAATGTTAAGACTCATACATGCAGTGGCAGACAATGCATTCTTTTCTGTAACATGCCAACCAAGACTGCTCTCTCTCACATACAGAAGAACACAGAAAGACAGCTAAAGTTCAAATAGAAAACAAAAGAGTTTAAAAAAAATCTCTTCTCCTTATATATTATGGATATGTTAGCTTTGATAAATAGTCTTCATACTATTCTTAATATACTTATGAACTTTCTGATGAAAATACTTCATTTTCCTTTCATATAATAATAAAATGATATAATAAGAAACTTAAACATAATTCAATAACCTTATCTTTAAATAGACTATAAATTACTTTATCATAAACTTTCTATTAGACTTATAACACATTCAACATGCTTTTCTTATAACTTTCAAATAGGTTAATAGCTCATTTATAATATCCTTAGGGGCGGAGCCACGTTGCCCCTTGGGTGCACAAAAAAAAAAAAAAAAAGTCCATCAGCATATATACAAATTTTAATTCCCCCCCCCCCCCCCCCCCCCCGAATGATGTACATCCAGCCCCTCCTCCCATTTCTGTTTAATACTTTAATTCACTTCCAGGCTCTAGTTTCAATTATAGGCCTTTTTATCCTCTAATAAAACAAAACATGGCCCACAGCCCACTTATATATAAATACCCAAAGCACTACCCAACTTTATCGCCCATTCTCCAACTCAAAATCAGAAGATTCAGAACCGTTTCTTTTTTTTCTTTTTTTTTTCTCTTTTTACTCTCTTCTTGTCTACTGTGTACACGCCATTGCCCACTCCACTGGTTCCAGCAGCCCCTAAACAAAACAAAACCCTCAGCTCAGCTCAGCCCTCCTCTCAAACTCAGTCCTCACGATCCCCCCAAAAATAAAAAATTAAAAAAAAAAAAAAAACTGACCAGGGGCGGTAGAACAGGGGTGTAGCTAGAGGGTGAGTTTTCAATTTCCACTTCATCTCTTTTTAGTGTTTTTTTTTTTTCTCAACTATCTACACGTAAATAGTCACATGCTCTTTAATTTTTCATAGATTTTTAGAGAAATATATGGTTGAAGGGAAGATAAAGTTTGCACTTTGTGAAGAGTCTTGAAGGGAAGATAAAGTTTCTAAGGTAATTTTTTTTTTTTGATTTATTATCTATTTTTGATTAGTTAGATATCATGTGGTAGTGGGTGTTGTACTAAATTGTTTGGTTTATGTTGTGTGCTTGTGTGTTTAATTTTTGCTTTTGTTTGGGGGTTATTATTAATTAAAAAAAATTTAAATACAGGAAAATTTAAATAATAGAAATGATGATGGGTTGACTATTTAAATTATAGTGGAATTTTTTTTTTCTTGAGTATGAATAACATCCATATAATTAAGTAAAAGTTTCTAATTAAGATTTTATTTTTTTAGTTCTTTTCAGGTTAATTTTTGAGTCATATTCTTAAAGTTAAAAGAATTATGAGCAAATGAAAAACAATTGATGCATTCTTAAAGAAAAAAGATGTTAGCAATTCAAAATTTAGGACACATGTGGCTATAGAAACAAATGTTGCTATAGAAATAAATGGTGATACTTCAATGCTTGATGAACACCCTTCCAAATGTTCAAGAATTCATTCTAAAGTGATAGATCGTGATCCAGGATCATGTAAACAAATATACGAATTTCCTATCAACAAACAAGATGAAATCCGACAAGCTTATCTCAAGGAAAGTCCATATCAACCTAAATATATAGATTGTCCATACAACGATGATAATCATCGTCGTAAAAAATTGGCCTCCCCATGTAAAAAATCCTGGCTACGCCCCTGAATATCCTAGACATGCTCCTTTTTCTTGCACCTGGTTTTTGAACTTCTCAGCCTAGCTAGATTAGACTTACCTCTCCCTTGTTTCTCAAGATCAACTTTAAATTTTCCAATGAAGTGTTTAGCCTTAACATTAACATCAGGGCTACTACTCATTGGGCCTGGTAAATCACAGCTTGAACTATTATCGCTTTGTATCCTAACATAGTGTGTATGCTTCTGTGGCCGAATTTTGAAAGGAGGTGGTGGTGGTTGTTGTGGAAAAGGAATAAACGATGATGAGTCACTACTTGAGCTCACTTTCTCATCCTCACTACTACTCCAACTGCTTCTTTTAAGTGGTGATAGAGGTTTCCGGCGGGCCCCAACTTGTGATGATGGCGAAGTAGTACCTGAGCTCACATGCTGATCAACTCTATTGGATCTCATCACTTCCTCATCCGGCAACGAAGATTTCTGGGCTGTAGTAGATGATGGCTTTTGAGGGTTTAGAATAGTATGGACACTCCTGTATATGCTCCTTATTCTCTTTTGCACCATCAAACACTGGTGGCCTTAACAGTGGCAAAGAAGTAGAAGTCTTGGAAGTTACTCTCTCTTCTCTCTTCATGAACCTGATCTTCTCTTTATTGGTAGTAGTGATAAAGAAGATCAACATCATCTGGGTAGGAACTGAAAATGCTTGAAATCCATTCATGTTCATCATTATTATTATAGGAGTTTGTGTTTTCATTTTTGTTGCTGCAGTTGGCGAGGAAAACACAGACAGCGATGAAAACAAGAAGCAGGACTAGTCTAAGGCCGTGCTTGGTTTTCATGACTTCAACAAGTGGTGTGAATATTTGTGAGGTGGAAGAGATGAATATGGTACTATCAAGAAGATGACGAATAGAGATATAAAAAGACCAGCCTTCAGGTTGGGAGGCAACCAGTGGCTGTGATTGACTCAAGGACGGAACGAGGATTCAAACTTAAGGGGGCCCAAAGTTCTTTGTTCAAAAATTTTAAAAAATTGAAATATCAGTACTAGAGGTTGACAAAGTTGCATATTCGCATTAATTTATTAATTATTATTTGTATTTTTTCTTTTGAAAAAAAAATAATAATAGGATTTAATAATCAAGAGCTTTGTAAGTCAATTGACACGTCTTAATATTTTCAAGGTCTAACTAATGTGTGGATGAAACAATCAATATGTGGCATAGGAGTTGTCTCTATAGCTATGAGGGTGAAGTCATTTGAGAGGGGCATAGAACTCTCAAGTGAGAGGGAGAAACTGGGTAAAAGTTATTGGATTTTTGTGATTTTTTTTGCTAGGATTTGTAATTGAATTGTTGTTATTGTTTTTGCTTAGACCAGATTTATGATTTGTCAAAATATTTTCTTATTATCTGGATATGTACATTTTTTTTATTATAGATTTTTCTTGTTATCTATTTGTTGGATTTCTTGGGTCAGTTTGTAAATTTTTTGGGGAAGGGGGGCCAAGTATATAAATTTAAGAGCCAAAATTAAAATTCTTTTTGTTAATATACATACTAGTATGTTTTTTTTCCAAAGGTTTTTTTTTTTTTGGGGGGGGGGGGGGGGGGGGTGGGGCATGGCCCCCCTCTGCCCTTAAGTAGATCCGTCCTTGCTACCGCTTGTGGCTTGTGGTGGGATCACGCTTTCTTCCAATTTTGGTATCAAGTGTGGTTTTTAGTTTAGGAAAATGGTAGGGGCATTGGCACTCAAAATATGTATATATAGGGTATCACCTGTTGTAATTGATATGATGCAATTGATGTGGATGAGATTTGAAGTTGTTTTTACTTTTTGTAACTTTAAAAAATAGTTATGCATGGTGCAGCAAACTCGTTTGAAGTGACGTTTCAGGACTGGTCGCTATTCTCCTTATGTATAAGTGTTACTCTCTAATCAGGTGAAATAATTAGGGTATTGCATTTGGGGCAATTGTTATCAATGACTGAGATTGAAAGTTGAAAAAGAAACTTTCAATCTCAATCATTAAATAAAATATATTAAAAGAGAGTTAAAAAGTTAAAGTTAAAAAATAAAAAATGTAAAAAAAAATTGTGAGAAGAAGTGGGTAAATTGCACCAAGTGCAATATCCTAAGTGTTGCACTTGATCCAAGGGTAATGCACTTTATCCAAGTCCTTACTCTCTTTAAATTTATTGGTCAGATGTGACGTTTCAAGACTAGTCACTATTCTTGACATCTACGGGTTCCTAGGTTGTAGAATATTATTCTTATTACATAATGGTTGCTATTCTTGACATCTATGGGTTCCTAGATGGTGGGGATGGCAATGGGGCGGGGCAGGGCCGAAGGATGGGGTCTTCGTCTCCGCTCCGCATGGTTTTGTCTTACCCTATCTCCACCCTGGCCCGCATGACGGGGAAAACTTTCTCACCCCATTCCCGCACCTTGGGACCCCACGAAGCCTCGCCCCACCTCGTAAAACTCTACTTGTTAATTTGCCCTACAACTAGTACAATTTTTTTTAATGAAACTTATTTCATTAATAAAAATATACTTGAAATTACAACTAAATTTATCCTATCAAATCAAATCAATTTTTAGAAAAAATTGAATAATATATCCAAGTGTTTAACAAGAGAATCATAATATAAAAAAAAAATTTAAAAAAAGCTCATAGTATAACACATAATAAAATAAAGGCAAAGAACCACATTAGATAGAATAAAATAAGTTAATATTGATATGTTTGTTTAAATAGTAGGATTTTAGAGTATAAAAAATTTACAATTATAACTCTTAGCAACATGGGTAGGGACGGGCATGGTGGGTCTAAAAAGTCTAAACCCATCCCCACCTCTGCCTCATGGTGCGGGGTTAAAATCTTGCTCCATCCCTGCCCCACCGCCTTTGCGGGGCTAGAGAAACCCGCGCGAGGCAAAGCAGAGAGGAGCGCGTTAAGCGGGGCGGGGAAAGATTGCCATCACTACCAGGTGGTAGAATATCATTTTTATTCCACAAAGAGTGCAAGAAGATTAGGAAAACTGGTTATTTCATAAAAAAAAATTTCAAAATAGATGGTTAATGTTTGTCTTATATTTTTCTTGGTTGGATTTCATCGGACTTCTATTTTGTTTTGTTTTGTTTTTTTTTTTTTTTTTTGTTTATAGGTCCATCTTTCTTCTATTAAAAAAAAAAGTCCATCTTTGAATACTGTTGCTTCTTCAAAAAAAAAAATTTGAATATCGTTGGTTCCATGTTGACAATCAAAATAGCGTTATAGTTACAAATGGTAGACTCCCACACAGTAATTTTATATGCCTAAGGCCTCAAGTAAAAAAAAATTCAAATTTTAATCATTAGAAATATTTCATGTACACAACATTTTTTACAATACTTTATAACAAATTCAAAATAATAGATTATTACAAACTGTTATTAATGACCAAAAAAATAACTTAGTAGTGTCATACTCAAAATGACTAGAAACTAATTTCAGCAGCCCCATGTTGCTGCTATTGGTTTACCTTAAGAACCAACCAATAGATTGCTGCTTGCCATATTCAATATGACTAGAAGCTAAACCTACTTATTCTAAAGCATACAATTTTTTTCTATACTTTTCAAAATTGGTAGTTATAACAATAAGGATGGTGTATTTGAACACTAAACATCTTCTTTAGAGACATCAATAGTGTCAATTAGCATAACTCGATAAAAATTAAAAATATATATTATAATTATAATTAATATATTTATAGTTTTTTTTTATTGTAATTAATGTACTCTCAAAATGATATTTTTTTTTCCAAAATTTTGAAATTATGTTTTTTGTTTTGTTTTTGTTTATGTTGTCATGAGTCAAGACATGTACTTAAAATATTAACTATATTATTATCTTTTTTAATTCATGTAATATGTTTGTAAAATATTCAAATTTCTATTCATTCTTTTTTAATAAGTTTACTAATGTTATAAAATTATTCTTTTTTATTTAGTTAATATTAATTAATTATGACATCATTGTGGTTGAACTCTCAAGGTAGTTCAAAAAGTTCGTGAAGAACGCCAATGCAAAAGGATTTGATAAAGACCGTAAGCAATCCAGTTCGTCTTAGTTCAAGAATCAAGACAGAGGAAAGAAGGATGCTAAGGAAGGCGGTCAGTATACTGTTCCCTCTGGACCAAAATGCTTTAGATGTCAAGGTTTTGGACATATGAAATAACGATGTCCAACTTATCTCAAGACCATGGGAAAAGCAAGGCCCTTGCTGCTACCTTGAGTGACACGAGCCTGAGGATGTTTCAGATGATAATGATGATGAGGGAATCTTGAATGCCTTCATTGCCATAGTAAATCCTACAGAGGGGATTGTTGAAGAGGTGGATGAAGAAGTGGACTTGGTGGAGTCTAAGTTTGAGAAAATGGATGAAAAGGATGACATCCATACAGCCTATGCAAAATTGTACAAGGTCTTCGAAATGCATGAGAAATTGAATAGGCTTGCCACCAAGAAGCTGAGTAAAATGGAACTTGATCGAGAAGAGCTGTCCACAGAGTTTGACAAAGCTAATCAGACCATTGGAGCACTGCAGTTTAAGAACAATTTCTTGGCTGAAAAGACTAATTTGGAAAAGACTAATTTTGAGGCTGAGCTATTTTAAGTAAGAGCTCTATTTTAAGTAAGAGCTCATTTGGAGAGGACTTCCAATGCAAAGCTTGATGAGATGCTTAGCTTTCAGAAATCTGCTTCTAACAAAACCGATTTGGGGTATGATTTTTCTGTTGGAAAATATGGTTTTGCAACTCATAAAAAACACACAACAGAAGCAACAATCACGGATCTACTTCATTCATGAGAGATAACATGTAACATTGAATTATAGAACAAAGAATAGAAAGTGTACCTTAATGCTGTGAAATTCAAAACCAAGACTTGAGAATACCTTTAATCTTCATCTCAATTTCACATGGTGCCCTAGAAGTGTGGTCTTTCAATCATTCTTTTGTATATTGATTCTCAAAGAAAGTTCTTTTTCTTCTCCTTGGGGAGAAAAATTGTTTTCTTTTCTTTTCATCATACGTACATCATAACTACCCTTGGTAGTTACTTTATTTAATAACTCTTATTAAATAAAAACTAATTATCTAATTGGGTTAACCTTTTAGGTCTGCCCAGTTGGTCTTTAGTTTGTGGCATGAGATGGGACCAAAGAGAACAAATAAGACTCTAGTTCCAATGGGCCTTGGACTTTTCTGTCAACTCTTGATAAATCCAAAGTTACCATTAATTATATTTAATACCATTATATAAATATTGCATTATAGGCCTTATTAATAAATTATATCTCAAGACTCTAATGATATCATATGACCCCTCCATGAAATATTCACAGTGAACAAAGTCATAATAAACTGTCACTTTGTAAACAACTATTTTATCCTTGAGTACCCAGTTTAATCTTTTAGTTATTCACATTTATTAAAATCCAATTTCAATAAATATAAGTTTTAGTAACTCCTTGCTAAAATGGGCACCCTGCATAACCAGTTCCCATTAAACTTATCTTAAGGGGATATTTCGTGTCTCTATGAAAAGAGATTATGGATTTCATCTTGAGAATATGTGTTCCCTCAACACTACATGTGGTTACCCAACATACTGAGGTTTTGACCGTGAATATTAGATCCCACTCCTGATATATCAAAGTAACCTACATTTCATGATCGGGTTCACTATCCTCTCAGGATTGAGAGTTTATGAAATTAGAAGTCGTGAAATTAATTATTCAAGTGATAGTTGTTGATTGAATAATTAATCTCACATCGGTCCAATTCAATATGTCTTAACTCTTAAGACACATCAATACATCAACTAGAAGTCTTCACTTCCATGATCAAGACAAATCATTTTAGTTGATGTGTTATAGTCTTTGCAGTTGAAATGCCCAATTTCATCACCGACTACGAACTACATTTTGAGTTTACAAGGAACTTGTGATTTATATCTTCTGTGACTAAATCACATAAATCACATACAATGCATTGTATGGACTATGATAATGTCCCATTAGTTCATTTGCAAATAGTCTTATATAATTAAACAATTTAATTATTCATAACATGCCAATAAATTGGATTTTATGCTATAAACCCCAACATTCTCTTCTCCTAATATTACTTATTCTAGTGCTACTGTGTTTGTTGCACCTGCTAATAATGTTAATTTTGAGAACAATGATGTCAAAACTAATTTAGCTAGTGAGAATATAGACAAGGGAA
Organism: Quercus variabilis; assembly: GCA_030445155.1. NCBI lineage: Eukaryota > Viridiplantae > Streptophyta > Magnoliopsida > Fagales > Fagaceae > Quercus > Quercus variabilis. The sequence goes on from CP129449.1 coordinate 9,622,464, forward strand.
AATCTATCTTAGGAGCATTCCCTAAGCTTGATAAGAAAGAGACTAGAAATCTTAGGACTAAAAAAGGTAATAACTAACAGTCTAAACAAAAGAAGTAGCGTCTCTGTCATCACTGTGGAGCTTTAGTGCATACTCGACCTAATTGTTACGAGTGGTTAGCCACTCAACAAAGCAACAATATGATCTCATTCGGAAACCAGAATCAGTTTCCATCCTCTTTTGCTCCTCTTGGAGATCTTCTTAAAGCCCTTGTCTTCCTTTCGAACTTGAATGGTTTGAATTCTTCCCCCTTACCACCGAATCAAGGGTTCGCTAAACAAAAAGGTACTTCCAAGGTGTGGAAGGAAAGATGCTCAAAGTGATTTAGTCACTTTTTCTCACTCTCCCTCTTGTTTTGTTCATGTATTACTTGTGTGTTTTGCTTTATTGTTTTTGAGTTATTCTAGTTTTATGCTATGCTTTGTTTGACATGTTTCTGTTAGTTTGTTTTTAGTTTTGCTTTATTTTTTGTTTTTCATAAAAAAAAATGAAAAATCAGAAAAATACAAAAACAGCGTGTGTTTGTGTACATTGGTACTTGTGTACCTTGGATGGCCATTGAAACAAAGTTTTCTAAATTTTGTATCTTTTGTAGCTTAGATGAGCATCTCAATACACAACTAAGCAAATGAGCTTTATGGCTCGTGTTTGTGAAGAGTATGATTATGTAATCTCTTGTACTTAACACTCATATTACTACTTTTGATGGAAAGGACTAAAAAATCCTGAAAGGAAGGCATAAATAATCATCTCACCACTAAAGCCCGCCAATCATGTAAAACATCTGTGTACTTTGGCATAGCAAAATTGTGATGTTTAAGCTTAACGTAATTGGGTATTTCTTATCTCTCTTATATGTCCATACATGATATGCTCAAAAGGAAAAAAAAATGTAAAGAAAAATAAAAGCAAAAAGAATCAAAATGCTTTTAAATATGGTTGCAAGCATGTTTCTAGGAGATGTGAGAGTTATAGGATATACATTGAAAGTGATAGTCCCCATCAAGTAGTTATGATTGTGTGTGAGTTAAATTGATTTTCTCATATCTCAAATCGTCATAACAAGAGACACTTATGCAATCTTGCGATGTTTTTCACACACAACAGACAAATTCTTTGTTATTTTTGATACATGTACAGGTAAAATGTGATTTGGCTATCACAAGGAATACATGTGTTAATGTATGCTCACTAAACTGTCTTAACTTGTTTTTGAAATATAAAATTGGTTAGACTTGTTGTGTGTGTGTGTGTGTGTGTGTGTGTGTGTTTTGGATCTATAAATGCTTTGCAATTTTTTGTTAAGAGATGTTTTTGAGAGCTTAACATGTTGTTTGGATCTTTGGTTAAGAAGCTTGCTTGATTGCATTCATCTCTATGTGTTTTTCCTCTCTTTGAAAAATTGTTTTTAACAAGCTCAATAGCTTCTCGACAGATAGCTATCTATCGAAACCCTTGGATTTTTTTTCTCAACAGATCTTAATGCATCTTCTATCCATCGAAGCTTTCTAAAATTTGTCTCGATAGCTTCTTGATAGATTCTCGATCCATCGAGAAAGTTTCTATCTGGCTGATAGCTTCTTGATAGTTGTTTTCGATCTATCAAGGTACTTTTGTCGTTGATAAATTCTTGACAGCATGTCGACAGATTTATCTGTCAAGAATCAGTGCTCGAGAGATCTCGACAGATCCTCAATCCATCGAGACGTATTTTCTTTAAATAGCTTTAGCGTTAAATCAAATCACATTTTTTTATCTCTCTCGATAGAAACTTGTCTCTTTACCTCCCAAACACTCACTTCTCACTCAAAACCTCAAACCCACTTGGATTTTAGCCTGGTGTGATCATTTCTCCTTTGGTATGATCTCTCTACCCATCATTCTTCATGCATTTCACTCATTTAGACCTAGGTTTTGCGTTTTCTTAAAATATTTAGGGTTTTTGAAAATCTTTGAGTATTTTGTGAAATTTTTGGGTTGGGTTTTGCTTATATGATGTTATATGCTTATGCATTGCATTACATTTGCATTTTCATGATGTTTCATGCATTATAGATGTGTGTTTATATGTTGAAACTTATGTGCTAGTAGGATTGGATTGGGTTGAACCCATGATACAATTTTCTTTGCACGTCACTTACTCATGCATTGTTCATGCATACATACCTTTTCATTTCCATATTTGGTACTCTCTGTTGATGGTGCTTTTCTGTTTGTCTCCCTCTCTCTCTCTCTCTCTCTCTCTCTCTCTCTCATAGTCTGCACATGGCACCCAAGCGCAAAACCACTCTGTCTCGGAACCTTCTTAGTTCTGGAGTAGCATTTTCTAATCCTACTCTTCATATTCGGTTCCGTGATGAGAAGGCCCGTCAAGGCTTCTCAGAGAACTTTTCCAAACGTGGCATTCATTTGGAACGCCGCGTGATTCTATCAAACTTTTCCAATACTACTCTACCAACTCTCATTCATAGGCGGGGATGGGATCCCTATATGAGATAGCCTTGAGTTGTCCCACTGTGATCATACAGGAGTTCTACTCCAATATGCACGGTTTCAATTCCTCTATACCTCAGTTTGTTACACATGTACGAGTTACACATATTGTAGTTACTTCGAAGCTTATCTTTGAGGTGCTACATGTTTCGAGGGTATTGCATCCTGATTACCTTAGATGTCCACGTTTGAGGACTATGTGCAAAGACGAACTTTTGTCTCTTTTCTGTGATACACCTTTTTCATAGGGTGATCATTAAAACACCTCATGCTCAGGCTTTGCAAAAGGTCCAAGGTTCCTTAATATGGTGATGACTTTTTTTTCCCCATCCCTTGTCTCACTATAACTCCATTACCAAGCCTCATGCTCACTTTTTGCTTTCCCTTATTGAGGACCTTACCATAGACTTTCCCTTTCATTTCATTCTCTCCCTTATAGATGTCTATAAGGATATGATGACCCGCGATAAGCTTATCTTTCTTTCTGCTATAATGAGGATCATTTGCCATTCTTTTATCTCCTATCCCAAGTTTGCTCACTTCACCATCATAGGTGCCATCAGCGCGGTGTCTGTTCAATGGAACGAGGCCCAGCTTCAACCGAAGCGGCCACATACTAATATGGCGACTCCTTTAGCTCCTTCCACTCCATCCACCTCTGCTCATTCATCTTCTTCTATGGGTGGTGTGATGCTAGAGGCCATCATGGCACAGCTTGAGTGCACGGATGCTCGCCTTGATACACTTACTACTGAGTTGTATTAGGTGAACACCCATGTTGGTTGTATCGCACAATGACAGGCTCACATGGGTGGCTTTATCACGTCTCCATCTCCACAGGCTTCAGAGGACAAGGATGATGATGATGGTTCCAGTGATGATGATGAGGATGAGGATGCTAGCTCTTCTTGTGATGAGGAGATGATCACTTCTTAGTGACTTGTCCTTTGTCATTCATGACAAAAAGGGGGAGTAGTTTTAGGATGAGAGTAGTCATGTACTTAGGGAGAGTTAGTATGTTTTTTTTTTTTTAATTTTTTTTTATAGGGGGAGTGTTTATACTTTTGAGGGATGCAATGAGGATTTAAGTATCTTTTCTTTTCTTTCTTTTTAGATACATTATCTTTTTGTACATCAGTCTTGTGACCATTTATTGATTGCAAACATTGTACTTATCTTTGATATATATTTATGATGATGTTGTTATCATTTCACCTATCTCTCTATGTGTTGTTTCTTTTCTCTCTTTATGCTCATGTTTCTTTATGTATGCAACCTTTTATTTTTATTTCACACTAAGATGCCTTGATGAGTTTTGTTTAAAGTGTTTCAGAAAGACAAGTTGTCAAAATCTATCATGCCATGAACTCTCTTTTTACAAGGTTTTTCAAGAGTTTGTGTTAGGATTAGATTTTATTGTATTAAATAAGTGATTATGAGTTTAGTGATTTATGACTTCTCTCATACTTCATTTGTTTGTTGTGGTTTTGTCACAGATTAACAAAGGGAGAGATTGTTAGGACATGTGGAACTTGTTAAGAACACATGTCATATAGAATTGGCTAATCTTTTGACAAAAAACACTTTACTAGCATTTAGGTAGATCTAGGATATGTTTAATATTTCAAGGAACAAGGGTTCAAGTTTAGTATTGAAGCCATGCAAATCTGTCCAAGAATCAAGTGAAGAAGTGTTGTTCATTAAAGCTCAACAAATGTATCTATCGAGATTTAATATATAACTCTCGACAGCTCTTGATAGAAGCTGTATTTATCAGTTTTTACAAAATTCAAATTTCTAGATTTGTTTTTCACGCATATCCAAGTTGTTTGTGTAGTGTTTCTTTTCTCACAACCCTAGACATATATAAGGATTATTTTAATATCCGTCTATGGTGATGCAACTTGATGCAAAGTGATTATTCACTCAAATTGTGACCGGAGACAATTAGCCCTAGTTCATCTTTTTCTTGTAGAAGCTGCTACATCTTTGCACTGAGGGTTTTGTAACCAAGGAGCTTCTTGATCTTCATCATCTAGATGAACTAAAGAACTTTGCAGCCAACATCTTTTTCAAGTTGGTGTGTTAGTCATGTACTGGGATCCATGCATCGATTGGTTTGTCACATACTTGGAGCTATACATTGAAAGGAGAGATTGTCACTACATTACAAGTCCAATTGTGTATTGGGGTAAGGGTTCAACTGTAGGTTGGTATTAAGTATTGAGATTCATTTTACTTGTAACCACTTGTTTTGATAATAGTGGATTCTCAGGAGTGGTGACCTTAAATTCACCCGGTGGGGTTTTGCCTTGATAGTTTTCCCTATTTGTAAACAAATCACTCGTATCAAATTTATTTTTCGCTACATTTAGTTATCTGGTGATTTTTTTGTGCTACCACGCTAATTGCATGTAATTGAATCTAATTAATTTCACTTGGCTAAATTAATTGATTAATTTACCTACATTCCTAGCCTATCATTTTTGGTCCTTGTTGAATCCTTTTGCATTAGCATTCTTCATAAATTTCTTGAATTGCCTGGTGATGTAGGATTTCATCTTGGAATCTTCATCATTAGAGGACTCATTTGTATCACTGCTTTTGGCCTTCAATGCCATGCTCTTGCTTGATTTCCCAATCCTAGTCAAATCCAATTCATAGGTTTGCAAGTTGCTAACTAGCCCTGTCAAAGGAATTTTGTCAATATCCTTTGATTCCTTAATGGCGGAGATTTTGGCATGAAATCTCTCAAGCAGAGATTTGAGCACATTTCTTACAACCTTGGGTTCGGGAATGGTTTCCCCACGATTAAAGGTGGAGTTCACTATGTCCTTTAGCTTAGCATAGAACTCATCAAACGACTCATCCTCCTCTATCCTAATTTCCTCAAAGCTAGTAGTAAGCCTTTGAAGCTTTGAGTCCTTCACAACCTTAGTCCCTTTATAAGTTGTCCAAAGGATAGTCCATGCTTCCTTAGTAGTTTCAGTAGAGGATATTTTCTTAAACTCCTCATTGGTGAACGCACTGAATAAAGCATTCAATGCACTACTGTTGACGTTTGCCGCTTTGATCTTGGCATCATCCCAATCAGTCGGCACTTCCTTTGGCTTGGTCCAACCTATCTCCACAACTTGCCACACTTTCTCATCCAAAGACTGCAAGAAAGTTCTTATGCGTATTTTCCAATATGCATAGTTAGTGCCATCAAATAAAGAATGTATTGACCCCTTTAGGTAATTTAATCAATTAATTAGCCAAGTAAATTAATTAGATTCAATTACACGTAATAAGCATGGTAGCATAAACAAATCACCAACTAAGTTAAATGCTTCAAAAAATAAATTTGACACAGGTGATTTGTTTTCGAATGGGGAAAACTACCGAGGCAAAACACCACCGAGTGAATTTAAGGTCACCATTCTTGAGAATCCATTATTATCAAAACAAGTGGTTACAAGTAAAAGGAATCCCAATACCTACTACCAACCTATAGCTGAACCCTTTCCTCAATACCTAATTAGACTTGTAATATAGTGACAATCTCTCTTTTCAATACACAGCTTCCAGTACATGACTAACTAATTGATGCATGGATCCAAGTACGTGATTAACACGTCAACTTGAGGAAGATGTTAGCTGCAAAGTTTTTCAGTTCATCCAAATGATAAAGATGAAGAATCTCCTTGGTTACAAAACCCTTGGCATAAAGACGCAACAACTTCTATAAGGAATATGAAGAACTAGGGCAAATTTTGTCTCCGGTCACAATTTGCATGCATAATCAATTTGCATTAAGTTGCATCACTTTGCATCACTTTTGATAGCTCTTAAAATAATCCTTATAAATGTATAGGGTTGTGAGAAAAGAAACCCTACACACATACACTTGGATATGCACAAAAACAAATCCGGAAATCTAAATTTCGTAATTCTCGATAGATACTGTTTCTGTCAAGCATCTACATTAAACCTTGATAGATATCTATCTTTCAAGCTTTAATGAACAACACTTCTTCACTTATTTCTTGGATTGATTTGCATGACCTCAATATTAGACTTGAACTCTTGTTCTTTGAAGTACTAAATCCATCCTAGATCTACCCAATTACAAATAAAGTGTGTTTTGTCAAAGGATTAGCCAATTTACATAACATATGTTTCTAACAAGTCTCACATATGTCCTAACAAAATTCATTTTGGGTTTGAACCCTAACACTTAAGTGTCTAATCAAAACCCATCGAAGATACCAAAATACATAAAACCCCATAACAAATCAAGTTATTAGTGTCCTAAAAAAAAAAAAAATCCGAACCCATCAACAATTTGAAAACCAAATTGGGAAAAAGGGCAAATCCTGAAAACAAACCTTATGATCAAAACACCATGCTCACAGTAGCTCCAGCAACAAATCTGGCAACTTGTGTGGCTATGTGTGGTGGGGTTGAGGTCCAGGAAAGAGGAAGCAGAGGATATTTTTTTTAATTTGGTTTGATACACATTTGTGATTTGGGATTTAAAAGTGCTGTTATTTTATGCCATAAAGTCTATTTAAACTCTTACTGAAATAATGATGTGGTTCATTTTCATTGGCTGGCATAAAACACTGGTTTTACACCAGTTCCAGACCAAATTTATACTCTAACGAAAATTGAACTAGTTTCAAATTTCAATGTACCATTTAGTTTGGGTTGACCATGCAATATCTCGCTAAAAAGCAAAATCCATTTGCTTTCCAATAGCATTTAAATGTCTTCAAAAAACAATAGTGGAGAAAAAGGGGGCCAGCTTTTTCAAATTACACTATATCATACACAACAAATTTAATCAAACAATTAACAGGAACATAAATCTATAATATGAAGAGGAAAGAAAAACTTGAATTTGTTGTGCGATCGCTAGTCATTGGAGGACTCGTACTCAGTCTTGCAGGAAATTAGACGAATCCCATCTTGTAGTTTCTGAATTGTTCAAAATGGTTATTCAAATATCTATTTCTATCACCAACAAAGCCCATCATCAGAATTCCTCTACTAACCCAAATAAATAAAAAAAGCAATAGAAATTCTGTTTGTTTCAAAGATTTTTACTTCGCCTCTCCAGTTTTGATCAAAATTAAATATTTTTTTTATCACGGCAAAAACAATTAGAAAATACCCAAAAAAATTCAAAGAAAAACTGACATCCTTACATTGATAAACAATGTTCATGCCATTGTCTTTGTAATTGGGACATAGCAGAACAAATACTTGAGATTATATTATAATATCACATATTAAAGAGGGTTTTGACTAAATGGTTGAAGTATTAAAGAGGTTTGTAATCTTTAAGAGTCAAAAGGAATATAAGGAAGATAGGGGTTGCAGTCTTGCAGTTTAAGGTCTGATGTGATGGTTGTGATAGTGATGCAGGGAAGAAAGGGGTTGAAAATTTAGAAATAGAGGAGAGAGATCGAAGGTTCAACGTAAAAGAACAGAATTTGACCTTTGAAGTTGTTATGGACTTTTCTTGTCGTAATAAGAGAAGAAATTGCTTGCCTCCTGAGTAATTCATATTGCAAATCTGTAAAGAGAAGGAATTAGGTCCTAAATAATTTTTATTGCAAATATGACTAAACAGTCTAAACTTGCAGTGGGATTTATTTTAAGGTTATCACAAGAAATAGGAAATAAGGCATATAGAGAGGGAGAGAAGGTAGAAGAAAAAGGCCAGGAAGAATGAACAAATAACTTACATGGAATTGTGCAAAATTGGTAACTACCTAGTGGAATAGTGCAACTGAACACCAATAGTAGTAAAAATAGTACTCAAACAATTTGCTTAGACAGCAAAATGAATAGACACATTTTTTTTTGTGTTTTTAAATATAGAGGTGGCACAAATTTATGTAACCACATGGCACAATAAGAAAAGGTCAATAAAATTTCAAACGTTTCGACTATTAGTTATTGCTAGTCGCTAACCCGTGCGATAGATAGGAATAGCTACTGGATGAGTTTTAGGAGAGAAAAAACCATTATTTTTGAGTTGGAGTAGTAAGCAAAAATTCATTAAAAAAATGATATATTTAAAGAAATAGCACATAGTTTTATTAGTTAGGCAGAAGAAAGCAATGTTGATTTATTTATTAGTTTTTTGTGAGAAGGAATAAGAAATAGAATCTTATCTCTCTAGTTTAGTTGTGTCGTGGATATAGATATATACAAGGTAAGTTGTAGTATATATAGCAATATGTGCCTATTAAAAGGTTATAACCTTTCAAATTAGATATACCAAAAAACGCCTATTGAAATGTTATAACCATTTGAGAGTTTGTTTTGACCCCTTAAATAGATTCTTTAGCCTAATTTATTAACCAAGTGATTACTTAAATTAATTTATAGATCTAGGTCAAATAAATCATATCATGCAAAGATACAGAAAAGTAAATAACACCACGATATGATTACCTAGAAAAACCAATGAAACTAACCCGTTTCAAGGTAAAAACTTGGAGATGATTTGACCTAACTATCCTTAAGGTAAACCAAATCCACTATAAGAGAATCGAAGTTTTTACAAAAGACTTAACCCTAAATCTAATGCTACCTCATGTAGTAAATTACTGACACAACCACGTGCAAGTTCCGAATCCATGAACTCCTTCTCTTCTTGGATTAATAGCAACACAAGCACACCCTTGCTTGTAACATTGAGACTCTACTCAAAAGTTTTAGATCACCTTCACTTGTTGATCTTTGTAGCAGCAACTTCTACAACACCGAATTTTGAGTTTCTTCAAAGAATATTGCCGATAGAAGAATTGAGAAAGCTTTGGGTACAAAACTCTAGATCTACAATTGGAGGCACAAGATGCACTCTTTTCTCTCTAAACACTCTCAAAACGTAGTTAGAGTTTTCATTTATATACTAGAATTGTTTCACTTCAAACCCAAAACGTTTAAGCAGAGTTTGGTCTAAAATAAAATTCTGCAGAAATTTCATGTTTGCGATTTTCGATCGGTTGGATCTAATTTTTGATCGGTCGGATTTCACTGAATTTGAACTTTTCTTTTTGCAGCTTGTATTTACTTGTGTTCAATCTTGTAACACCTGGAGTATTGTCTCATAAACTCTATACTCTAAGATTTATTCCTAGACAAGTTTGTGCTCACGGTTTTCCAATTGTTCTAAACTTTTAGAACCTAACACCCTTCATATTGAATATACCAAAAGGTATTGAAAGGTCATAAACTTTCATATTTGATATATATGAAAGGTGTCTATTTAATAAAAATGTGTCTATTGACCGAAAATGTTCCTATTGAATGAAAAGTCTATTGACTTAAAAGGTGTCTATTGACTGAAAATGTGTCTGTTGAACGAAAATGTGTCTACTAACCAAAAAAGTGCATATTTAATGAAAATGTATCTATTGAAGGGTCATAATCCTTTGGCTATAAATAGTGGTTCATATTTATTTGGTAACTTCTTTACAATTTCTTCTCTTTCATCTTTCTTAAAAATACAAAAAACTTTTGGATTTTCTCCAAAATTGCTATTCGTAAAACCCAATAAACTTGATTGTATTTGTGGCTGTTACTTTGAAGTAGTTCGTTCATTACCGTAGAAATTAGTTATCCAATCAGATTTTTGCCATTTCATTCAATTTTTCATAACTCGTTTCCTCTTTATTGTATGATCAGTTGATCAATAACTTCAATTTTGAAATAAAATAAAATAAAATAAATAATTGTGGGTAACCTTGTAATTACAGTCCGGAGTCAGAGTATATAGAGGAAATTGTTGAAACCATACCGTTGTCACATTGATGTTCCTGCTCAAGACTCTTCAACGATCATCCCACAAAATGAAATGATGCTTTAACTAGTCAAAATTCTATTTCTGATTGGACTCCTTTTCTTTCTTTTCTTTTTTTCAAAATATTTTTTTAGTTCTAACTTTTTAACTACCACTCCACTCCTCTCTACCACTTTAACATTTTTCTTTGTTCCATAGTGATGGAAATTTAGACCCCTTAAACACACAGATTGCGTAGCCTAGATTAATTAGCCAAGTTGTTACTTAGTCAAATTATGTAATTCTAGGTTAAAGCAATCAAATAATCATATCAAGATATAAAGCAGTGGAAAATAAATAAACACAAGATATGATCACCCAGGAAACCACTCGGTAAAAACCTGGGGAGGATTTGACCCACCGATCCTCAAGGCATAACAGAATTCACTATGAAAGAATTGAAGTTCTTACAGAAGGACTACAAGCTCCCCGCTCGACTTCCTAATGCTACCCACTAGTAAAACTTCCTGACACGACCACGCGCAGGCTCCGAATCCACGGACTACTTCTTTCTTGAATTCTTCAATCAGCTACAAGCTCCCCGCTTGCTTTTCTTTTAAGTTCCAATGGTTGCAACTGTAATGATCTTCAAGATGTTGAAATCATCTCTACCTTGAAAACCCTAAGTTTTGTGTAAAGGAAGTCTCCTCAAAGATCTCACACGAGATTCACACAAAACAGCAATGTATGAACAACAAAGCAATATGGACAACCTCCAAAAATGTGGCTAGGGTTTAGTTTATATACCTAGGATAAAAACACAAAACCCTAAACATTTAATGAAGTAGGGTTGAGTTGGAAATTCTGCAGAAAATTCAACTTGTGCGATTTTCGATCGATCGAGTCTATTCTTCGATCGATCGAGCCAGGCCGAAAGTCCCAAGTACTTCTGCAGCCACTCGATTCTAACTTTACAATATTAAACCAACTTTGAGCAAGTCTAAACAAGACTAAATACAATGTTTTGATCATGGTTTGCCAACATTACAAATTAGAGTTCAAAATACATAAAATCCTAAGACCTTAGAACCTAACAAACTCCCCCTTTGGCAATCCGTGACAAAACCCTAATTAACAGCTCAAAGTTTTACAAATAAAAAGCCCTTTACAAAGGTAATGCTCATGAAATCAAATTCATCCTAACTACTATCTATCAGTTGTAAGTGTAGACAGCAGCTTAGTTGAATCAACCTGTATATTCCTGAAATACTCAACAAACGCATAAACGCATGTGTGACAGAAAAGAGTAAAACAACAGGTATAACATTCTTGTAAGATTCACACAACAAAAAATAAAGACATATAAGAATGATCAAGTCATAAATATAAATCAATACGCAGTGAATCATAAAGCAACAAGAATCAATAAAAAATAAATGTATATCAATCAATGTTACTCCCCCTAACATGAATATCCCCAAAAATGATATACAAAGTGAAGCACCTAGATACAATCTAAAAAAATCTCCCCCTAACTACAAAATCTCCCCTACAAGTCAAAAAACTCCACTCCCCCTTTTTGTGACGGAATGTCAAAGAACAATCACAAGTCGCCATCAAAAGGAGGTGGTGAGAGTGAATGAAAATGTGCTAAATCAACTCGGAAGGCACGAATCTCGTCCAGCAAGTCCACCAAAATCTGACCATGAGCCGCCTGAACGGTCATGACAGTCTCCAAAGTACGACGAACATCGAAGTCGGCCGAAGGAGGTGGAGGAACATCAGCAGCAGCAGCATCATCACCAACTGGATCAGGAATATACTCACCAGCAAGACCTGCAAAAGAAGAAGAAGGAGGAGGTACACTATTAGAGGGCTCAGACCTAGGGTGTTTAGAACCAGCTCGATGATGAGTGGCCCTCTGTCTAAGAAAAGACGCACCTATAGGAGCTATCACATGAACAGGCTCAGAGGAAGGAAAGCCACTAAGATCAAGATAAAGAAGAATCCTATGAATGAAAATAGGATGTACAAGAGCATGTGAAGAGGATGAACTCCTATAAACATCGTTCAAAGAACGAAGAAAAAGATGGGGAAAACTGATAGGAGCATCAGTAACTAAGGCATACAAAAATACACACCTCTCAAGAGGAATGGTGTGCACATTAGAAATAGGCCAGATAGAATGGCAAGCTATCCTAAAGAAAAGATAATGTAACCCGGAGAGCTCAGCAGAAGTGATTCGAGGATCAGAACCCCACTAGACAGTAGTACCAGTGATGTAAGACAAAACATCGCTCAACTCGAGAAACTCATCATATGGATAGACAGGATGCCGGACCAATGGTACCCCTAGAGCATCAGCCACTACCTGAGGAGTAATGGAGTACTCTACGCCTCGTATCCAACTCTTTTCTAAAGTGTTGGAATCATAGATGCGGATAGAGATGTTCGAATAGAACTCTCTAATCAAGGCAGAAGGTGGAGGAGGATCAGAAACATCCACCAGAGGTAACCAGCCTCAACGCTCAAAATTTTCCCTAATGGCAGGATCGAGTTCATCTAACAATACAGAACGCTCAGCCCATATCCGTCTCCTAAGGTTAAGCTTATCAAAAATTTCTTGGTTTTTCTCACTCGGAAACTTCTCACGGTCAAAGGAAGGAGGGGATGAAGAAGAAGAATGAATAGACCTACGGGCTCTAGTTTACCTAGGCATGATGCTAAGGAAAGGATAGAGACACAAAGAGAAAACCAAAAGAAAATACAAGAAAAAATAAAACCAAAGGCAGACTGCAAGTTAGCACAAAAAACAATAGAATTAAAATCTATATGATGCATGAGCAGATACAATGCCATGATGCATGTATTAATGCAGTGAGCAATTAAGTTCAATTGAGATTAAATTGACAAAATTGGCTTGAGCAGGGAATTTTCTTAACAAAACCCCCAAAAATTTAACATCAACTGAAAATTTTTTAAAAACAAAATGATGAATTGAGCAACATAAACCACAACACATAGATTATAATGCTTAATTTCATCAATACAACAAGCCAATTTCATCAAATTCTACTCAATTTAACAAAATCCCCAAATCGGATCAATTAGTAAACCATAGATTTTTCAATTTCACACCAAACTTAAAATTGATCAAATTAAACTATTTAGATCATGTCTATAGCATGTCCCCACAAAAACCCAATGATCAATTGCATAAATTAAGGCATGAATCAAAAGAAAAATTCAAATATGCAAAGTGCGAAAATCAGCCCTTAAAAGCATGAATTTATGCATGAAATGATAAAAATAAATCAAAAGGAAGGGCAAAAGTGTCTTACCGGCTTGAGGAGAGAGATATTTTGCAAAAACTTCGGAAGAAAACGACAAAAATCACAAATTGAGCTTGCCAACACGGAGAGAGGAAAAAGGTTGAAAAGTTTTTGAAATAGGAACTTTGAAAAAGTCAGAAAAGAACCTTTTAAAAACCTTTTTCACAATATTCGATTGATCGAAAATTACATTCGATTGATCGAATGTGACAGACATTTTAGAACAAACTAAGGCACTTTTTCGATTGATCGAAAAACAGGCTGGATCGATCGAAATGGGCAGAGGCTCACTAAATTTGAGAAAAAATTCATTTTTGAAAGACACAAACCTAAATTTTTAAAACAACTCCTCAGAGCATTAAATTGTAAAAACAACATGCATGAGTATGAGATGGAATGATTTTTCAAAAACCCAAAATTTGAAACCCAATTTTCTCAAAAACAAATTTCAATCATTCTTCCATTGAATTTTCTCAAGCAACAAAAATGTTGTGCACAAATCTCAAGATATTTTCAAACTTGGATGGTCAGACCATAAACACACACACTAGTATGTACAGTGTTTAACAAAGAGTAACTTGTGTAGTGTGTGATACTAGCAAAAACTTGAGATACATGTGAGGTGATATGTGACTAGTAATCAAAAACAAAGTCTACACAATTCATCACATAGAATTTAAAATAGACTATCACTTAAAGAGTTACATCATATAACTCCCACATCTCCTAGAGCAAAAGCTTGCAATTATGTAAGTTTCTTATATTTTTGCCTCTTAGCATATGAGATATATTATGTGAAATAGCATCAAGCCTAATAATACACACCGGTTTGAATTAAGTGAATTGGCATCAAGCCTAATAGTACACACCAGTTTTAAGCATTAAGCAATTAATCCGAGGCATCACCTTATGTTCTTTTTGTGCATGTATAACAAGTACACAAAATCTTATGATATGCACTAAGGTGTTCATGATTGGCTAGTGAACAGTGGTGAGATGGTTATTTATGCCTTTCTCAAAAGAATCAAGTCCGACAGTTAAATAACATATGACTTCATGATTAAGACAAAGAGATTAAAAACCATACACATCTTTCCCACACAACATGCACTACAAAGTTTCAACTAGTCAAGTGCAATGAAAAAGTTCATCAAAGTTAAACAAGGTACACAGACCATGATATGTGTCAAAAGATAGACCAACCTTGTTTTTCAAAAATCAAGACAAATAGTGTCTAACATGATATTTGCTTTCTCCTTTTTCCTTTTTTTTTTTTTTTAAAAGAGAAAACAGATACATCCTAGAATGAAATGCATGAATGTAATGCAATGCAAGTCCTAGAACAAAAACAACAAAAAGACAAAAACCAAAGAACTATGGTCACCAATGATTTGGTAGGCTCTTTAGGTTTAGATTCTCTTAATTCTACCCTAATCTTCTTAGGTGGTGAAACTTCTACAGGTTTAACTACCTCACTCACAGGTGGTTTGACAGTTTCACTCACAACCTCACTCACAGAAGGTTCAGAAGAAGAAGCAGGAATAAAATTTATGGAATGAGGAGTAGAGTCAAAGATGCTTTCAACATATCCCAAACCAGATTTATCCGCAGGATACTTTTGAACATTCAACATGTGATCAAGTTTAGAACTAGCAGATCTAGCAATAGATAAATCATGTTCTAAAGTTCTAACTTTATCAAGTAAAAGCATGTTCTCAGATTTAACATTATTCAGAAGCTCATTAGCATCAAACAGTTTAACAAGCAAATTTTTCTTTTCAAGCTCCAGAGAGTCAATTTTCTTTAGGCCAAGATCAACTTTCATAGCATCCTTTGCAGCAATTTTACAAAGTTTGTTATAGGCCTCTTGAAGATCTGCATCTTCAGAGAGTTCCCCACTAGAAGGGTTCTCTTCAGCAGATACGCTTTCACTGACCATAGCAGTAGCTGTGAAAGTAATGAAGTTTCCATCCTCGTCACCACCGGACTCATCATCAGAAACCTCATTATCACTAAGGGTTACAGCCATAGCTTTACCCTTAGTCTTCAAGAATGTGGGACATTCAGATTTCATATGACCATACCCTTGACAGCCAAAACACTGAGGACCCAAAAAATTATTTGAAGATTGACCAACTCTTTCATTAGGTTTTTCAAAATTATTTACCTTAGTGGGATCATTCTTCCTAAAATTTCTAAGTTCAGCAGTGTAGGTACCTTTTGTCTTTCTATTTGTATTCCTAAGAAAGTTCTTAAAGTTTTTGGCAAGATAGACAATCTTTGTAGCAGAGAGCTCATCATCAAATCCACCACCATCAACATCATCAACTGACTTAAGAGCCATTGATTTGGATTTGTTTACTTTAGGTAGGTCAGACTCATAGGATTGGAGAGATCCTACAAGTTCATCTACAGGGATGGAGTCCACATCCTTGCTTTCAGTAATGACAGTCACTTTGGGTCTAAAATCTTCAGTTAAAGATCTAAGAATCTTCCTAACAATTTTAGGTTGATCATAGATTTCACCCAAATTAAAAGCAGAATTGACAATATCATTCAGTTTGGCATAAAATTCATCAAAGGATTCATCATCAGACATCCTAATACTCTCAAACCTAGAAGTCAATTGTTGCAATTTATTAATCTTAACTGCCCTTGTGCCTTCATGCACAGTTTGGAGGATTTTCCAAGCAATATGAGCAACCTCAACATTAGAGATCCTCTTAAATTCCTCCATAGAAATAGCATTGAAGATGGCATTCATAGTTTTGCTATTGAAGCCTGCTGCTTCTTTTTCAGAAGTTTGCCACTCACTCACAGGAGTAGTGGGCTTCTCCCATCCGCATTCAACGGAATTGCAAACCCTTTCATCAATGGATTTTAGGAATGCTTTCATCCTTACTTTCCAATAAGCATAGTTGTTCCCATCAAAGTGATGAGGAACAAACAAAGAGTGTCCATGCTCCATGACAACTGGGGTCAATGATCAGCTCAGAGATAGAAATCTCAATCAAAAAGAGCTACCCGCTCTGATACCACTTGATGGAAATTTAGACCCCTTAAACACACAGATTGCGTAGCCTAGATTAATTAGCCAAGTTGTTACTTAGTAAAATTATGCAATTCTAGGTTAAAGAAATCAAATAATCATATCAAGATATAAAGCAGCGGAAAATAAATAAACACAAGATATGATCACACAGGAAACCACTCGGTAAAAACCTGGGGAGGATTTGACCCACCGATCCTCAAGGCATAACAAAATTCACTATGAAAGAATTGAAGTTCTTACGGAAGGACTACAAGCTCCCCACTCAACTTCCTAATGCTACTCACCAGTAAAACTTCCTGACACGACCACGCGCAGGCTCCGAATCCATAGACTACTTCTTTATTGAATTCTTCAATCAGCTACAAGCTCCCCGCTTGCTTTTCTTTTAAGTTCCAATGGTTGCAACTGTAATAATCTTCAAGATATTGAAATCATCTCTACCTTGAAAACCCTAAGTTTTGTGTAAAGGAAGTCTCCTCAAAGATCTCACACAAGATTCACACAAAACAGCAATGTATGAGCAACAAAGCAATATGGACAACCTCCAAAAACGTGGCTAGGGTTTAGTTTATATACCTAGGGTAAAAACACAAATCCCTAAACGTTTAATGAAGTAGGGCAGAGTTGCAAATTCTGCAGAAAATTCGATTTGTGCGATTTTCGATCGATCGAGTCTATTCTTCGATCGATCGAGCTAGGCCGAAAGTCCCAAGTACTTCTGCAGCCACTCGATTCCAACTTTACAATATTAAACCAACTTTGAGCAAGTCTAAACAAGACCAAATACAATGTTTTGATCATGGTTTGCCAACATTACAAATTAGAGTTCTAAATACATAAAATCCTAAGACCTTAGAACCTAACACATAGTTGAAGCCAACGTTAAATTTTCTTTTACTTTTCTAATATGGGTAAGTGGAGTGAATGTCCTTGTTTTCTCAGTGGGTTTGTTTTCTTTCCACTCCTTGTTTTTCATTTCATTCATTTATTTAGTTAGGCAATTTTTTTTTTTTTTAGTCGGTTTTTTCTTTTCTTTTTTGTTAAATAGTGAAAAGGTCTAAGAATCAAATCACATAGCTGTTTGGTGTTTTTAAATGTTTATGTGGAAATAATTTGTGTAACCACATGACGCAATGAAAAGTAGTCAACAAAAAGTCAAACATTTCGACTATGAATTATTGTATAGATTTTTTTTTTTTTTGGAGAAAAAGTTATTAAATAGATATAGATATATAGATATAGATTAATAATAATTCTGAAAATATTTATAATTTAAACTGCTAATTTTTTCATTGAAAAATATATTCAAGAATTGCAATGATATGGAATTTAAATTAGCTATAGTTAATTAATTTATGGTGATATTAGCTTCCAGTAATTTTATATAATTAATTAGAGAATAAAATTTTTTATGGCAGTATAATTCTATTGATATTAGTTTTTCTACTTTGGTTTTTCAAAAGATATTTCCCTTACGTATGACAGATATAACAACTGGAAAATAAGAGTTCATTAATATATATATTTTTTTCCAATTTATTGAAATGGTAAGTTGTAATTGGTCATTTTTATATGAAGCAACTATTATTATTGTAAGGTTGAAATTTATCAACCATCTTGTTGGCTTTATTCCATGCCAATTTGCTTGTAATCTAGTACTTAGTAACCCTATATTAAGATGAGATTATTATAAGGGTAGTGTGTGAAGAGAGTGTAAAGAAAAACTCAAGTATGTGCAAGAAGTAGAGTTTCGCAGCTAGGACTCGCGGCTGACTTGGGACTGGCAAGCCGCCAAATGCAGGCACGTGAGAAGCAAATAGGGAAGCTAAATGGTCGTGCCAGTTGTCGCACTATAGGACAAAAGTCTCAGGTTAGCCAGGACGTTACATCGCGACTTAAAATCACGACTTGAACAAGTCGCGAGGTCAAGCTGCCAATCAACCCTATTTGGCAAAAACTGTCTCTTCGTATTCCAAACACACACCATTATATATAGACCTTTATACCCACTAAATTGAGAGAGCTTCTAGAGAGAATTTTGTGAGAGAAACCCTAGAGAAAAACAAGATTGCCTCATCCCCAATCTTTACCTTCGAGTCTCTACAAATTCCTCTACTCTCTTCCTCTCCATTGTCATACCCTTGAGAGGTTATTAACCAAATCCTTTTCTCACCACATCTACGTCTGTGAGAAGGTTCATTTGGTGCTAAGGAAAGTAGTTTGGAAGGAACCAATATACATTGGTTGATGCTATGGTCTAGTAGCGAAATTCGGGAAGCCAAAGAAGAAAGAGGTTCGGCGTAACCTCATTGGAGAAAGAAGCTTAGAAGGCTTAGGTACTTAGGTAGATTAGGCTTGAAGGGTCTTCTGCTGTTCATGTATCCCAACTACATTTTTTAGTGGATTATTTGACCGCTTAAAGGGTGGCAAAGAGGTTTTACGCCGAGGACTTCAATTTTCTTTTCGATAACACATCGTGTGTTGTCCATATGTTTGCATCTTCCTTCCCTTTATCTTTACCTTATATTTACTGCTGTGGATGTGTTTATATTTAGCATAGATTAGTTATCAATTCTGTGATTGGCTTATGTTCATGTTCCGCACATTAATTGTTTGATTATAAGTTTGAATTGATATTTTATAATTTTGGGTCTAAATGTTCAAGGGTGTTTTAAATACATATTGAACTTTCAACTGGTATTAGAGCGAGTACACTCGTTGTGGTTTTAATACCTGAGTGTGATCCTTGACCCTTTGTTGAGATGGATAGGTCTCAATTTCTCATTGTTCCACCATTTTTTGATGGTAACAATTATGCCTTCTGGAAAGTTAGAATGAGGGCATTTCTATACTTTATTGATGACACTGTGTAAGATGTGGCTGAAATAGGTTGGACTAGGCTCGAGGCTGAAAAATCCACCTAGGATAAGGCAGCTTTTACGGCAGCCAATGCTAACAGTAAAGCTTTAAATGCTATTTTTTGTAGTGTTTCTTCTGATGAATTTTACAGGATCTCTCATATGACCGTAGCCAAAGAAGTTTGGGAGATTTTGGAGACTACATATGAAGGTACAAAAAAGGTTAAGGACACAAAGCTCCAAATGCTTACCACCAAATTTGAAGAGCTCAAGATGGGTGATGATGAATCATTTAATTCATTCTATGGGAAGCTCAATGAAATTGTAATTGCTAACTCAATCTTGGGGAGAAGATTAAAGATACTAAGGTGGTGAGAAAAATATTGAGGTCCTTGCCTGAAAGTTTTAGAGTAAAGGTTATAGCCATAGAAGAAAGCAAAGACTTGGATGAGATTAAAATCCAAGAGTTGATAAGGTGTCTCCAAACGTATAAGCTAGGACGGCCTTCTCACAAGACGAGTAAATCACTTGCTCTCAAAACCATCATCGAAAGAATGGATGATCCTTCTAAAGAAGATAGAGTAGAGAAGGAAGTAGCATATCTTGCGTAAAAATTCTGCAAATTTCTGAAGATGAAGAACAATGGGAAACCATTCAACAGAGGGAAATTTTCATCTTCAAGAAGTGATAGGAAAGAGCTTACAAGGAAAGAAGGAAAGGATTTTCAATCTCTTTTCGACATTGTGTGTTTTGAATGCAATGGCCATGGGTATCTCACGAAGGAGTGTCCAAATTTCTTGAGAGGGAAAGGCAAGGCATATGCCACAACGCTAAGTGATATAGACTCTTCGAGTTCTAATTTTGAAGAGAGTTGTGACGGAGAAGGAAACTACTCCGCATTCATGACCATTGCACATGTGGAGTCCTTGGATGATTTGGGTTCACTTGTGAAGGAACTTGGCGAATATTCTGATTTGGAGTCCATTGGGATTGTTGAAGAATCAGAGGCTGAAGAAGAAGAAGATACATTTAGTCTTTAAAAGAATTACGCCTTACTTCTTGAGAAATTAGGTGAATATACAAAGGTGGCAAAGGCGGCTGTGAAGAAGATGAAGAAAACTGAGGAAGATTACAAAAGCCTGCTGGTCAGATACAAGGAGGCAAAGTGTGAGATTGAAGTACTTAATGGTGAGCTATCAGAAGCTTACACAAAAGTGAGATTCCTTGAGCAAAAGGTAGTGCAAACTCATGCCAAGATAGAGAGAGTCTCCTCCAAGAAGTTAGAAGATGTTATTTCATCACAAAAACTTTCTTCAGACAAGTCTGGGTTGGGATACACCGGAGGAAGTAGCTCATTAGCCAAGGTCACCAAAGAAGTGAAGTTTGTAAAGGCCATAGAGCCGATTGTGGAAGAGCCCAACCCTAAGAATGTTAAGATTGAGAAGAAGAAGAATGCAGCTGATCAATGGGTGTTAAATAAATCCCGTAATCAATCAAAATCCAGATATAGAGCTAGAGGGAGATTAGTTCCAAGATCACAACAGGGTCTTAGAACGGATTTTGTTTGTCACTATTGTGGATTGTAAGGACATACCAGACCCAACTATTAAAAGCTGAGAGTAGACAACAATACAAGTGCACCTTAGTCATGAGGAAGAAGAAATGAAATGAGGTCTTGGGTGGTGAGCAACCAAGAAGTCAAAACCGTGATCCAGGAATGATGGATGTGATGAAGATGATCGATACCTTCACCAACTACCTGGAAAGCTTCACATGGAGGTTTGACAGTCCCAACTCTCATACCCAATCCATCAAGGATATCATCCCAAACTCACGTGACGTGTGGGTGACAAAGGGTACTCATGCATAAGCATTACAACATGTCCATGCATCAATACTTCCCATGTTTGTGAATTTGCTTGGTTGGTGCTTCTTGCTAGATTTAGGTTGTTATTTTGTGTGTGTGTTTGTCTTTGTTTCAAATGTTTTTACATTTTGTTTGTTATGTTTTTTATCAATCTTTTACTGCTTTTGTGTCAAAAATTCAAAAACACATAAAAAGTAGAAAATCCAAAAAGTTTGATTAACTTTGTTGAGTTTAGTCTCAAAACATGTTTTGCCTTGTACCTTTGTACTAATGGCTTTGTGCATTTAACAAGCTTAGCTTGTCTTTCATGCACTCATATCATTGTGGAAGAAATTTTGAAATCTATGTAACTGTTGTAAATATATCTTCAACCTTATCATAAATAATTAGTGAATGGTTTTGTTGATCTTGAGACATGTATAGACTCATGCCTATATATCTTTCCACTTTTTATTTTTATGCTTAAAAGAGCTCTCTAAATGTAAATCTCCAAATGAAAAGAGATATAGAGTTGTAAAAGCCTGTCGCACATACTAGTATTTGACTAGGAAAAAGGGAAAGCGACCAAAATAAAATGTATGATGCCCAAAAAGTCAAAGGCTAACTCATCAATTGAAATATCAAAAATTTCAGGCATCTATCTCACAATGAGATTTTCTTTGCTCAAAAAGTGCAAATGTTATGTTAAATATGGAGCCAAATGAAAAGTTTCAAAGAATTGTTATCAAGTGCATATGGGAGGTCATATATGCATGTTTCTATAATTGAGATAGGTCACATTATCTAGTGCTAGTTATGTATGCCTTGATTGAATTGATAATTGAAGCTTCACATTAGACTAAGGACTATCTCATTTTTTATATCCACACACAACACATAAGCCTATGTTCAATGAATGTCATATTCATTTGTGTGATTGTACTTGATTAAATGTGTTTTCACAAACTCAATCTTTGTTGATCAAACACAAAAAGATTTTTGAGTGTTTTAGTTCGTTTTTGGAAAGTATTTTGTCTTACAAAAATGTCAAAATTTTCAAAAACAGTGTTGCACTGTTTTGGCGACTCAGTAGCGGGTAGGTCCAGTCGCATGCTCCAGTCGCGAAGCTCACTCCAAGAGTTTTTGCGGGTCACTGGCGGGTCAGCATCCCAGTCGCAAAAAAGAGCTAGAAATTTTTTCAAATTTTGTGTTTTTGCATATTTCACGGCTTAGTGTGGCGACTTGTTCGCGAGTGGAAGGTCCAGTCGCGAGGGGTATACAGAGATTTTCACGGCTTAACTTGCGACTCCTTTGCGGGTATATCTTCCAGTCACGAAAAACACTTAGAAGATTTTTCAAGAATCTTGTTTCATATTATTTCGTGGCTTACCTTGGCAACTTGGTCCAGTCGCGAAAAACGCGTGTTTTGCGTTTTAAAGATAGTTTTTTAAATTTTTTTTTCAGTTTTTTCCTAAAAAATTTGTGACTGTTCATTGTCTTTCCCAAATCACTCTTTCAAACACTCCGAGTTTCTTTGAAAAAGCTCTCATTTTTGCATAATGTCTTCATCAAACACCAAGAAAAAGGTATGGATTTTCTTTCCTTTACTTCATTCTTACTGTTTTGCTTTTTAGGTTATTGATATGAATGTTGCATCTGTGATTCTGTGATATAAAATGTTCAAACATAGGTTTGCCTAAAATGTTGAGATTGATTGTGTGAGGGTATTTTTTGTTGCAGAGGTGTTTCAGAATTTTCTATATTCATCAGGTTGCTAATATTTGATCTGAACATTGATATTTGATAGATTTTCTTTTGGGCATATGGATTTGGGGTTTCTATATTTATCTCTAAATGTGGTGTTACAATTTTCAGGCTATTTGAGTTTGTGGTGTTTGTGGTTGGTATTGTTTTTATTTTAAAACACCTGATCTTGTTTGTGCTGCTGTTTTTAGTTTCCTTCTTGCACACTTCATACTCATTATGTTATGGTTCATTGACATATGCTCATATCTATTTGAATGTGTTTTACAATGTCATTTTTTTTGCTCTTATCTGCTCTTATGTTGTTTGAACCTGTTTGATTTGATATATCCATCCTTTGGTTATCAACTGTGCTGATTCTTTGTTCTGTCTGGTCACTCTATTACTCTCTTTGTAATTAACTTGTTGCTAGTGTGTGTGAATTTCCACATTGTGCTTTGTCTTGTTGTGGCACTTTCTGTTTGTTTACAGATGGCTGCATCTCCTACAAAGAAGAAGACAACTACTAAGAAATCTGACAAAAGAATGAAAATGGACCCTAACCTATTTAGGTCTATTCAACACTTTGAGAGATATAGGGATTCTTTTTCAAAAGGAACCATCATTCAGGAAAGATTTGTTGATTTCAGGGAGTTGAAGAACACCTTCATTCCAGAGTGTTTTAAGTGTAGAGGTTGGGAAAAACTGCTAAGTGACCTTCCACCTATGTATGACTCTCTAATTAGAGAATTTTATGCAAATGCTGTGATAAGGGAGGATGAGTTGAGTTGTTGGGTGAGAAGAAAGCAATTTACCTTAGATGCTCATGATATTGATAAGGTTCTAGGGCTTGAGGGATTGGAAGATTATGAATTCACTAACTACAAGGACTGAATGCTTTCTCTAGAAACTATCCAGAAAAGAATTGGTGGGGTTATAGAAAAGAGATGTCTCAACACTTCTGATTTTCCTAAAGATATGAGGTGTATGACCACCATAATGATGTACAATCTGTACCCTATAAGGAAGATGACTACACTGACAAATGCTAGAGCCATCTTTCTTATGGAACTTAAGGAGAAAACCTTCACTGATATAAGTTCTCAAATCTTTGATACTATAGTGGATAAGACTAGATCCACCTCAAGACCCAAGCTGATTTTTCCTAGTCTTCTCATGAGGATTTTCAGAGAAAAGAGTGTTGCAATCCCTTAGGATATCAATCATTTGCCTCCTTTATCAGCAATTAACAAATTTACTCTCACAATGATACAAAGTCGTCTTCTAGGTAAAGAAGAGGAGGGTGTCCAAGAAGAAGGTGATCCAATGGAGACTGAAGCAAAGGCTACAGGACCATCTTTCGCACCAAGAAGAAGAGTCAAGAGGAGCAGGGCCTCTACTTCATCTGTTGCACCTCCTAATGCATTTCAAATCATCCTAGAAAGGCTTGATGAACTCAGAGATGTTCAAAACTAGCATACTGAAAGGATGACAGTAATGCAGGATCAGCTGGATGTACTCTCAACCAAGTTTGACAGCATTCACACTAACTAGGAGCAGTGACCCTTTGGCCATTCCAATAAAAAAGGGGGAGAATTTTAAGGGCAACTCTTAAGGGGAAGTGCTTGTTTTGAGGGGGAGATTACTTTATCACTTAATGTTTTGTTTGTAGCTTTGATATTTTGTTGGTTATCTGCTGTTAGCATAAGTTTGTTACTCAGTGGTTTCTGTTTTTGGTTTGGCCTAAACTCTTATCTCTTGGATAGTTTTATTTCAGTAGTTACACAGTATATAATATGATGTTTATTTAGCATATGTACTGTTATGCTTTGGTTTGTACCTATTACCTCTGTAGGTCTTTAAGGTTTATATTGATTTGTACCCATATTGCTTTTGTAAGATTTAAGGGTTTGTTTGTATGCACACTTGTAGGCCTTTGTGGTTTGTGTCATGCTTTATGCAGGCTTTATGCTTTGTTAAATCAATACTCCTAACCTAATGCTATGCATTCATTTTTAAGTACTGTCACTCATGTGCCCGTGTAGGATTTTTCCTAGATGCACATACTTCATGTATTATGCATTGGTTGAGTGTTGGTCATTCAAGTAATTTGCTTTGTGTTTGTCAACTTGAATGTCTGGATGTTCATTCTAAGTGTGAATGAGCATTGTGATCACTTGGTTATAGTGATTGCATGTTTTGGTCTTGCCATGGTTTATTGCTTTACTCCATTGTGCTTAATCGCATTATGCTTGCTCCATTTGCATTACAAGTTTTTTGCATACAATGAACTTATTGTGTTGTTGTGTTTCAGGAGTTACTTGTTCTTATGGTTCTAAAGCTTCACAGATTCTAGAGTTAGGTGTGAGTGAGTTTTCCAACTGTTCCCAACTCACACATTAAGTCTAGAGTTTATTTTAGGGTTTTGTCACGGAATAGCCAAAGGGGGAGATTGTAAGGTTGAAATTTATCAACCATCTTGTTGGCTTTATTTTGTGCCAATTTGCTTGTAATCTAACACTTAGTAACCCTGCATTTAAGTAGGATTATTGTAAGGGTAGTGTGTGAAGAGAGTGTGAAGAAAAGCTCAAGTATGTGCAAGTAGCAGGGTTTTATGGCTAGGACTCGCGGCTGACTCACGACTGGCAAGCCGCCAAATGCAAGCACGTGAGAAGCACGCAGGGAAGTTGAAGGGTTGCGCTAGCTATCGCACTACAGGACAAAAGTCCTAGGCTAACCAGGCTGGTATGTTGCGACTTGAAATCACAACTTGGACAAGCTACGAGGTCAAGCCGCCAATCAGCCTTGTTTGACAAAAACTCTCTCTTCGTATTCCAAACACATACCACTATATATAAACCCTTATACCCACTAAATTAAGAGAGCTTCTAGAGAGAATTTTGTAAGAGAAAACCTAGAGAAAAATAAGATTGCCTCATCCCCAATCTTTATCTTAGAGTCTCTACAAATTCTTCTACTTTCTTCCTCTCCATTGTCATACCCTTGAGAGGATATTGACCAAATCATTTTCTCACCACACCCATGTCTGGGAGAAAGTTCATTTGGTGCTAAGAGAAGCAGTTTGGAAGGAACCAATATATATTGGTTGATGCTATGGTCTAGTAGCAGAATCCGGGAAGCTAAAGAAGAAATATGTTCGGCGTAACCTCGTTGGAACAAGAAGCTTGGAGGGCTTAGGTACTTAGGTAGATTGGGCTTGGATGGTCTTCTGCTATTCATGTATCCCAACTACATTCTTTAGTGGATTATTTGATTGCTTGAAGGGGGGCAGAGAGGTTTTACGCAGAGCACTTCGGTTTCCTATTCGATAACACATCGTGTATTGTCCATGTGTTTGCATCTTCCTTCTCTTTATCTTTGCCTTATATTTATTGCTGTGGATGTGTTTATATTTGGCATAGATTAGTTATCAATTCTGTGATTGGCTTATGTTCATGTTCCACACATTAATTGTTTGATTATAAACTTGAATTAATATTTTATAATTTGGGGTCTAAACGTTCAAGAGTGTTTTAGACACATATTGAACTTTCAATTATATTTTGATTTTGCCCCAATTCACAAAAGACCACCTCATCAATAATTTAAAAAAAAAAAAAAAAAACTTGTGAATCACCACTCTTATTGAAAAAAAAAAACATTACAATCACTCTCATTTTCTAACTTCTTGATCACGACTTTGGAAGCTGAGTTCATTAAACAGGGAAAAAAGAATACGAAGTTTAAGTACAAAACGTCCTTAGTTTATAGTTCACTTTCCTACTTGGTAACACATTTTCAGACCACACTTTTTAAAATATAATTCTTCTAAATTTTATATTTTTGAGATACAACCTAAAAAAAAAACCCTCCTTTTCAAAATGATTGGGCATTAATAGGTTTACTAACGAAAGAGAGTACATTGTAAAATCAACTTGATCACAAAACCCAGTTTTGCCAAAATATATGCACAGAAGTTCCATTTTTATAGGAAAATAATTGTTTCACATTTTATAAACACAATATTCACACTTTCATATTGGATGTTTAGATTTTTTAAGAATATCCATATTTGATAAACGATAGAACATGATGCATACGTACAATATACAAAAGGTGTCTAAGACGGATTGAGATCTTGGTGCTATTGCACAAGATGCAATAGTTATCAATGGTTGTGATTGAGAGTTGAAAAATGTGATTTTCAATCTCAACCATTGAGTAAAAAAAGTGAGAACAAGTAAAAAAAGTGAATATGGTAAAAAGTTTTTGTGAGTGGAAAGAGAGTAATTGCATTGAATGGGTATTACACACAAACCTGATCCATCTAAGATAATCAAAACCCTTCTTTGTGGATGTGAGATAGATTGTTTTCGAACCACAATTTTTTTTTATACAATTTTTTAAACAACTTTGATGTAACAGATTGAAAGTGGCTATCAATCATTCTCATATGGATTCACCACTTTTCTCCATTACTCATAGGGCTATCCACAGGTCGAGCTTTTGCCCTATATGAAACCGACCCAAAAATTTCTAGTCTCTAAGATTTGGATTTGCCACCAATTGATAAGAGGAGTTGGTTTGGGTGAGTCAATCGTCAACTGGAGTCAGAGAAGAGTGATTTGGTCGAAGCTAGCCATATCTCAACGAGATCTGGGTGGATTTCAATAGATCTATCAACAAAGGATTAGAGAACCACTCGTACCAATGAAAAATGGTGAGATTCTGATGTATAGAATGGTTAGGTTGGTTGGAATTGAGTTTTCATGAGAAGACTTGTCAACCAACCTGCTGAGCTCGGTTGCTGAAGGTAGAGACCAATCGCCAACCATCACCGGTGTCAGGTTAGCCGGATAGTTTTGTCGAGTGGGTCAAGTGACCAATCGCCAAACATCACCAGCGTCAGGTCAACCCAAACGGCATCGGGTCAAACATCACCAGTGTCTGGGTTCTTGTGGATAGCCTTAACTACTCATAGGCTGCTACGTTATAGTTGTTGTAAAAGTTGTGACATAAAATGTCATATCCATAAATGTTTCCCATAATCAGTATGGAAAGTTTGTAATTAGATGAAGATATAAGAAGGGGCCTGTAATCAAATAAAATAACAAAAAAAATTGTATCAAGTTTAGAATCTCGCTGTATTTTGTGTAAGAAGGAATTTAAGAGTAATTCTAGCACTATATAATATACCACAACTTTTGTAATAATTATCTTATGTGAAAAATTGTGATTAACCATCACAACATTCATATAGACCCACAATGTTTTCTCCATTGCCACAGTCTACCACATGAACAGTTGTGACAAAAATTGTGATTTTTTATGTGTTCCCAGGGATTTTGGAAATTTAAAGCTCCACATTGACGTTTATTTAGAAGTTGGACTGCATAGTGTAAGCATGCCTTTTTCTTTAGCACACCAGCCTAAGGATCCTGGGCCAAATAATTGTGGTTTGGTGGACTGGGCTTGGTTCACCGCAGCTAAAGGGCTGTTTAAGAACCAAGTGGTGCACAAGGCAAGTTTCCTACAACACAAATAAACTAACAAGCGAGAATATACGTATTGAATGACAACGAAAACTGCAAAGAAATGCAAAGTAATCAAGAAATACAAAACCATGGTTAGGGATCCCCGGATTAATGAGAGGAACTTTATTAATTTTCTTTGATCATAGTTACAATGTGCTCACTAAGATGTGATAATAGGTTCAAATAAGCTCAAAAATTACAGGCTTTGATAGCTAAGTGCCTTCAACGTTGGTTGCTTCTTCCTTTTATAGTGTGACCCTAGGGCTCCGGAGTACCAGTGATTTCTCTCTTTTGCCCCTCCCTAGGTTCCAGAGCTCGTTTTGTGCCTATCACTTAGAAGGCTGAGCCTTTCCCTGTTTCTCATAATCCTTTCCTTTAGGTGCTGTTTCTTTGAAAGTCCATGGCTGACTTTCCATTCTAGGGTGGGCTCAGAGAGTTGTTCTCAATTTCACGTTCCACAAAACTTCTTACCTTTTCAGACCTAGCTTTTAGCCGTCTTCCTTTTTGTCATTTTTCTAAAGTGAGAAGAATCCA
Organism: Quercus variabilis; assembly: GCA_030445155.1. Lineage (NCBI taxonomy): Eukaryota > Viridiplantae > Streptophyta > Magnoliopsida > Fagales > Fagaceae > Quercus > Quercus variabilis. The sequence continues at coordinate 9,651,675 of CP129449.1, forward strand.
TTTCTGCTAGGTCGAAAGTTTCCTTCTAGCCATTTCCACTTATAGTTTCTAGTTCTGGGTTCCTTGGGGTATCGCTCCTTTGTTCATGAATGGTTGCTTTATACCTTCTGATTCCTTACTGTATCACTGGGTGCTTGAGAGGGACTCATTTGTCCTTCATTCTTTGTGCTCTTTGGTACTTTCCTTTGAGTTGTTTCAATTCTATTTAGGCTGTGTTGTGCATCCCAGGGATCTCGAGTCCCCGGCAATCTCTGGGATCCCAACCCAGTTCTTCCTATTGGGCTTCTTTTAGCTTGCTGATCTAGGCCGGCTGGGACTTTCCTTTGCTTCATAGGTTTTGAAAGCCTATTCCTCCACGAGTCTTTGGATCCCACCTCTTTGGGCCCCTCATCCTTTTCATTTTTCATTTTTCTTTTATTTTTTTATTTCTCTCTTCATTACGTGAGCCCAACTCTTTTATTTCTCTAGTTTTATTTCTCATGGGGTTAGTCTAGTGTGTTATCTCTTTGGGCCTTGGGCTGTGATTTTTTGAACCTCAACACATAGTAAAAACACTGCTTCCAGATTAATACAAAAAATTTCATCTTGTTGTATATCTCAAATCTATTGTTTTGCTAATGGAGAATTCTCTATCTATGTTGCATAGGCTACCTTATGCCTCTCAAAAACAAATAGTTTTAACCCATTAAGTTATTGCAGACAGTAAGATACTTGCTATCGGTGGATAAAGGGAAAGAAGAAGTGGATTCCTTGAACAACAAGGATTCTACAGCGTTATAAATGTTGGAGGATTGCCCGAAAGATTTCAATAGCTTCGCCATTTGAAACATCCTGTTGGATGTCGGTGCTAAGGTTGAAAAAGTGAATAATGCAAGTGAATCGATAAAAATAACAAAATCAAGGAAGAAAAGGTAGAAGAAATGGTGGAAATACTTAAAATACTGAGGTGACTAGGTAGAAGAGAATCAGCTTCAATAATGGTTGTGGTTACTGTGATTACAACTATCACTTTCCAACAAACAGCCAACCACCCAAGCAGCATTTGGCAAACAAAATCATTAGGGGGACGAAGTATAACTAGAACAAAATCATTACAAAACTCTAAATAAGTTTTCAATTTAAAATTAATAAACAGTTAACAAGGATTGAACAGAGAAATAAATGCACATACATAAAATATATATATATATATATATATATATATTCATTGTTGCACTATGTACACATCACCGCTACAATTCACTAACTTTATTATATCTCAACTCCCAATTAATTTCAAAGTTTAAAACAAACTCAATTTTTACTTTTAAAAAATACACTAATAGACAAACATAACTATTTACCATTAAAAAAATTGCTATTCATATAAGCACAAAAAGTCAAAATTCTACTCATAGAGCACAACACATGGGTGGATATCAATCCACCACTAGTCACTTCTACTATTTTTTTTTTTTTTTGAAGTCATTGTTTAAGTCTCTTAAAAAGAGAAAGAACTCTCTCTCTGTCTTTTGTATCAGACAGGTTAAGAGACTTTTTTTGTGCACGTTGCTCACTTGCTCATATGAGATATAAACAAACTCAATTTTTACTTTTAAAAGAGACACTAACAAACAAACGTAACTATTTACCATTAAAAAAAATTGCTATTCATATAAGCACAAAAAGACAAAATTCAACTCATAGAGCACAACACATGGGTAGATATCAGTCCACCACTAGTCACTTCTAATATATATTTTTTTTAAGTCATTGTTTAAGTCTCTTAAAAAGTGAAAGAACTCTTTCTCTCTATCTTTTGTATCAAACAGTTTAAGAGACTTTTTTTGTGCATGTTGCTCACTTGCTCGTATGAGATATAAACAAACTCAATTTTTACTTTTAAAAGAGACACCAACAAACAAACATAACTATTTACCATTAAAAAAAAATTGCTATTCATATAAGCACAAAAAGACAAAATTCAACTCATAGAGCACAACACATGGGTAGATATCAGTCCACCACTAGTCACTTCTAATATATATTTTTTTTAAGTCATTGTTTAAGTCTCTTAAAAAGTGAAAGAACTCTTTCTCTCTATCTTTTGTATCAAACAGTTTAAGAGACTTTTTTTGTGCATGTTGCTCACTTGCTCGTATGAGATATAAACAAACTCAATTTTTACTTTTAAAAGAGACACCAACAAACAAACATAACTATTTACCATTAAAAAAAAATTGCTATTCATATAAGCACAAAAAGACAAAATTCAACTCATAGAGCACAACACATGGGTAGATATCAGTCCACCACTAGTCACTTCTAATATATATTTTTTTTAAGTCATTGTTTAAGTCTCTTAAAAAGTGAAAGAACTCTTTCTCTCTATCTTTTGTATCAAACAGTTTAAGAGACTTTTTTTGTGCATGTTGCTCACTTGCTCGTATGAGATATAAACAAACTCAATTTTTACTTTTAAAAGAGACACCAACAAACAAACATAACTATTTACCATTAAAAAAAAATTGCTATTCATATAAGCACAAAAATACAAAATTCAACTCATAGAGCACACGTTGCTCACTTGCTCATATAAGTATGTATGTGTGTATATATATATATACACACGCCAAATCTTGTGAGTCTGGGCTAGGGGTGGGGCTAGCAGCTCTGCTGCTACCATACTACTGCTATCTCTTCCTTCACTGCTTTAGTTCAACCATCAGCCTCTGAGTCTCTTAGTTAGGCTTAGGGTTTTATTTGTTTGTTTCTGATTTTTTTTTTAATCTTTGATGGAATAACAAATTAGTTTTGTTTTAAATTTTTGAAAGGCCAGGCTATTTGTTTTTGATAAAATTTGGTTAATTGGGTTAAATTTTCTTTAACTTTGTTATTTGTGATTTTTGTTGTTGTACTAAATTTTCTTTTACAGATTAGATCCATAATTTTTTTTTATGGCCTTTTAGAGTGCCAATAATATTGTTAGGTAGGATCAAGTGTAATTTATTGTACCAAATTGGTAAATTTAATTCATAAATATATATAAGCATTTAAAAAAAAAAATTTGGGGGGCCCATGGCACACCCCCCCCCCCCCCCCCCCGCCGGCGGTCTAACAATAACTTCGTCCCTGATTCATGCACTGGTGGCTTTTAGAGTAGAAAAGTATCCAAGTGAAATATACCAGGAATCTAAGATTTCTAGTAACGAATTTTAAAGTCTGCCAACCACGATTGATCGTCAAACACACTGTATGCTTTTAGTCAAATTAAGAATCCATATTGAAATGTAATCCGGAATATAGAATTATTAGGGCAAACCACTTCTGACTTTTTATCAAACACGAGGCAAATTCCAAACCAATCTTGTCTTGCTAAATCTCAGTACAAAATTTCTCTGATGTTTCCTCCTCCTATATTGAGACAAAATTGTGGTAGGGTAGCAATGGAAGATCATTGTACGGACTATTTACATCTATTTATATTATTTTGGACAGACTACGCACAAAATATTTGAAAGGAAAATGGAAATAAGGGTGGATATGACAGAACTCCACCCACTAGCTCTCTCTCTCTCTCTCTCTCTCGCATATCTATGAGATTGACCAGGATATTTCAAAGTCGTCGAACATGTTCACACCATGTCATAGTATATTGCTCAAGCAATGGACTGCTACATCCATCTATATATATGCTTCTTTCCTGTAATCACAATTCATAAACACTGCCTAAGTCTTAGATTAGTATCCAAAAGCTAGAGATCAAAAGTTTCCCCATTCAAAACATTTTAATGGATGCCGGTGTAGGGATAGAAATGACCCAAAATAATCTTCCACTAACTACGATGAATAAGCAAGAATCAGAAACACCAAAACAGTCAAGATGGAGTAAATGGTTAGAGTACTTGAAATACAAGGGTGATTGGTTAGAAGAGACGCGTGGTTCATTAATGGTGGTGGCTAACTTGATCACAACTATCACTTTCCAACCTGCACTTAGCCCCCCAGGCGGATTTTGCGGCTCAGATGACAATACATGTACTGCCGGAACTGCGGTGTTAGCCAATAGCTATGGAGCAGCGTACGTTCTTTTCATAATTTCAAACTCCATTTCTTTCACTGCATCTCTCTGTGTCACCCTTTTGCTTATTAGTGGATTCCCTCTGAAGAATAAAGTTTTTATGGGCATCTTGACATTTGCCATGTGTACCACTCTCACTTTCCTGGGTGTTACCTATGTTCTGGCATTCGCCATGGTAGTCCCAGATCTTGCTTTTGATCATGTGTTTATGTTTTTATTTCCAATTTTTGTTTTGCTATGTTTGATTGCGGTTGTGGTTCTCATTCACACAATTCGCTTTCTGCATTGGCTTGTAAAGAAAATCCGGTCATCCCCTATACGTGCAAACGCGTTAACTCATTTGAAGAGCCGTCTTGGATGGACTCGTCTCTGAGATGGAAGATTGCAATGAAATTTTATTTTCCTTGAAGGTAAAGTGGCATGACAGGTTCTATCGTCCTCCATTAATTTTCAGATCAGATTGGAGCTAAAAATTGGCTACTGTCCAAGTTGGGATTGCTATTTCTTTTTATCTTTCTATTTCCTACGTTGTGTTTCTTGTTGGGACTGAAACTTCAACATATGATCATATGTATTTGGTTTTTTTTTTTCTATGTGTTTATGTGATGAATTAGAGAGTTAATATGTAATTCTGTTTTTTATTTAACCTGGAGAATTAAGGGATTTGTCCAGTCTAAATTGGAATTTTATTTTAGGAATAATTACACTTGGTTTGTTTTTAATGTGATGTGTTTACTAGCGGTTTAAATTTTGACACTTTATCCCTATGTGATTCTTATTGTTAATGTGTCGTAACTCACCTCTCTCTCTCTCTGTTGTTAACATAAGAATATGTAAAGAACAAAAGAAATCAAAAAATTAGGGTTTTTGATTGTTGAAGAACTTCCATGAGAACATATACCCAGAAAAATGAAACGTCAACAGGTATAAATATCATATTTTCCTTCATTAAGTCTCTTTCCTTTCACCTATTCTTCTACAACGTTCTGTCTCTCATCTCTTTGCTCTCTGTCCGGTGGTGGAGTTAAGGAGGACATTGGTCACCACTGCAATGGGTTTCATTTTCCTTCGTTCTTGCTTCATTGGTTTCTTTTTTTTGGGGTTTTGGTTGTGGGTTCATCTGATTTCCCTCGATCTTATATCTGATTTGGTTTTAATATTTGGTTACGGTGGTTGTGGGTTTATGTTCAAAATTAATGGCTTTAATTTTTTGTTTATGTTCAACATTTATGGGTTTATATTCAAAAAATTTGGGTTAGCTTTTAGTTTCTAACTCCTTAATAGAAGCTTGATACAAATAACTATAACAATTGTAGACGCAAGAGTCATGAAATGCCGCATACGGATTGTTTCCAGGAGGCAAACAATCCAACTGGATTTTGAGCAGTTCAATTGGCCATTAAGAAGGCATCATGTCAGTCAATACTTTCAACTGGGCTTTAAGTCGGTCAATTTTGTCTGGCTGTCTTCAATTAGTTTCCTCATCCGAAGAGCCTTCCATTTGTGCGGGCACCAATCTACTTCTGGTAAGGACAGGACTACAGAAAGCATAAAGATATTAGTTACAATTTCAAAAAGTCCCTACGGGAGGTTTCACAATAAATATGATGATGCACCAAAATTATACCACCTTAAGTTGTCCATATGGCTCGTCTACAGAAAGAGAAGAAAAATAAGCATAGCCAAGTTGTCTTGTCCCTCCTTTGGGACGGACGAAGAAGGTCTCGTCCGTCACAAATGGCGGACGAGGAAAGCCTGGCCATGCCATGGCTCGTCCACCCTTAATTAGGGATAGACGAGCCAAGCATCTTTGACTTAACCAAAAAGAATGGAAACCTCCATTGCTCGTAAAGAGGCATCGGTTCAGATGAAACGACGTCTAAGGAAGTTATGGAAGTTACCTCCGATTTTGGTGAACTCCTCGACAATAGGAACGGTTATCAAAGCCAATAACCGTTCCACACACTATATAAACGTGATCTTGCGTAAAGGTGAGGGGATTCTGACATTTTTTCTTTCACTTAGAGAAGGGAGAAAACACTTAGATATTTTCCTCTCTATTCAAGCCTTCTAACTTCATCATCGGAGGGTTATAGGCCGGCCTCCACCGGTCTTCACTCTGATTGGTTTTGGTTTTACAGGACCCAGTTCCCAAAATTGTCGAAGTCTGAAGATTTCCAACCCACTGATCTTCCAGAATTATCAGTTGGCGCCGTCTGTGGGAATCTTTGTTGTCGCTCTTGAACTTGTTTAGTTTTGCGAGTTCTTTCTCACAAGAAAGGGTTTAAAATGGTTCGGACTAGATCAAGGGCAACTAGCCCGGGTCCTCAATAGAGTAGGGATGCGTCGAGTAATCCCCATCGCGATCGACAATCTGCACCCAATATGCAGGCCTCGTCTGTTCAGCATATGCATTCGATGGCGGCTGTGATGGCGGAGTTAACTCGCCAAAATCAGGAGTTACGGAGAGAAGTTAACTTAAGAAGGTAGACACATCAAGAGCAGGATGAAGAAGGGCAAACTCAGGACCAAGAGGGCACAGAGAACTTTCAGCGTGGGAGCCCATCAAGGGATACCACTTCACGAAGGGCATCTGACTTGAAGAGAGAGATGGATCAGATGAAGAAGGCTATGGACGAAATAAAGGAGAATATGAGGAGGGCAAACCCAGTAGAAGATTTGGTTCATAGAACTAACTCTCCTTTTACGGCCTCCATCAATGGCCATTCCCTACCACCGAAGTTTAAAATGCCTTCTTTGGATTCATACGATGGGAATCGGGATCCTTTTGATCACATTGCCACCTTCAAGACCACTATGCATCTGCAAGGTGTTCCAGATGAAATAATGTGCAGAGCCTTTCCCACCACTCTCAAGGGTCCGGCCAGAGTATGGTTCAGCAAATTACCCCCGAATTCAGTAAGTTCTTTTGGAGAATTAAGCAAGTTGTTTGTTAATAACTTTATAGGGGGTCAGCGTCACAGATGATCCACTTCCAGTTTGTTAACGATAGAACAGGGGGAGAATGAAAGCTTGCGTTCCTTCATCACACGCTTCAATAGGGAAGCCCTAACCGTGGACGAGGTAGATGACAAGCTACTGTTGGCAGCCTTTCATAACGGAGTCAATTCAGATTTGTTTATACATAAACTTTATGAGAAGGAACCTCAGTCTATGGCTGAACTCGTCCATTCAGCCTAAAACTTCATGAATGCAGAAGATGCTATTATAGCTAAGAAGAGGAAGAGGGCTGAGAGGGTAGAATTAAATCCTTCTCGTTAGTCCGACTAGGGTTCTCGTCCAAAGAAGGGACGAACGGAGGATAAGAAAGATCAAGAAAAGAGGGCAGGTCCATCAGCAAGGAATCAACACTACACTCCTTTAAGCGTGCCACTTGAACAAGTCCTCATGCAAATCAAGGACGAGCCTTCCTTAAAGTGGCCAGAGAAGATGAAGGGAGATCCCAATAAGCGCAATAGAAATAAGTATTGTCGCTTCCACAGAGATCATGGGCACGACACGGACGAGTGTTTTGATTTGAAGCAGCAGATTGAGAATCTCATCAGACAAGGGAAGTTGAAAAATTTCCTAGGACGAGATCACAGAGATGAGAAATTGAAAGCCAAAGTAGAAGAACCATCACGGCCATCGCTTGGAGAAATAAGAATCATTCTGGGGGGAAGTTCTGCAAGACAGTCGTCTAAGTCAAAGAAAGCCTACCTGAAAGCAGTGCAGAGCATTCAGCTCTCTGGACGATTGCCAAGTGCAGGGACCATGGACGAGCAAGCAATTACCTTCACGGACGAGGATGCAAAGAAAGTCCATCACCCCCATGATGATGCTATTGTCATCACTCTCCTTATTGCAGACTACAAGACTAGAAGGGTGTTGATTAATAATGGAAGTTCTGTTGATATCTTGTACTTTCCAGCCTTTCAGCAGATGAGACTGGGACGAGACTTGCTTCGTCCAACAAGCTCCCCCCTAGTTGGTTTTGGTGGAATGAAGGTGCAACCTGTGGGTAGTATTTCATTACCAGTGACGGTGGGGGCGTATCCGCAGCAAGTAACCATGGAAGTGAGTTTCCTCGTAGTTGATTGTTCGTCTTCTTACAATGCAATAATTGGGAGGCCAACCTTGAACAGATGGAAGGCAATTACATCTACTTATCATTTGTCAGTCAAGTTCCCAACGAAACACGGGGTAGGCCAAATACAGGGAGACCAATTAGCTGCAAGAGAGTGTTATCTGGCCATGCTGGCTGCGGACGAGCAGGTTCAAGCAATGAATATCGAAGAAAGGAGGGTGACGGCAGTGTTGGTTATATTTGGTTTTGAATCTCATACAAAACACATAGCGGAAGCAACAAACAAAAATCTATTTCATTCATGATTGATAACTTGCATTATGTAAATTTCAGAATTTGCGTACCTTGGTGCGGTGAAATTCAAAACAAAAGATTATAAGTCCTTGGGAACGCTTTTAATCTTCACTCCAATTCCACTTTACGCCCAAGAAGTGTGGTCTCTCAATCAATTTCCAAGGGAGAATAACTGAGTGGTTTCACTCTCACATACACACCACTTCACAATGGTGTCTCACTTTTTCTCTAATCTCATATAAAAATCTGTATGTCTCTCCCTTTATATATAATTGATTATCTAATTGGGCCGGCCTATTGGGCCTTTCCAATTGGGCTTTAATGTGTGGCTTGGAGTGGGACCAAAAGGACCAATAAGACACTAGCTCCAATGGGCCTTGGGCTTTTCTGTCAACTCTTGACAAGTCCAAAGTTACCATTAATTATATTTAATACCACTATATAAATATAATTGCACTCTAGGTCTTATTAATAAATTATATCCCAAAATTTTATTATACACGCAACCCCTTCATAAAATATTCGTAGTAATTCAAAGTCATAAATATAAACTGTCACTTTGAAGATTACTACGTCTTAATCCTTGAGTACCCGGTTTAATCTTTTTAAGTTATTCATTATATATTTATGAAATCCAATTTCATAAATATATACTTTAGTAATTTCTTACCAAAGTGGTTAGGCCTAACTCTCTGAATAACTAAACCCATTAAACTTATCTCAAGGGAATATTTTAAATCTCTGTTAAGAGACTATGAATTCCATCTTGAGAATATATGTTCCATCAACATGAAATGTGGCTACCCAATATACTGAGGTTTTGATCGATACTTTAGATCTCACTCCTGATATATCAAAGCAACCTACATTTCATGATTAGGTCCATTATTCTCTCAGGATTAAGAGTTCATGCAAATATAAGTCGTGAGATTTATTATTCAATTGACAGTCGTTAGGAGAATAATAAATCTCACAACGGTCCAGTTCAATATGTCTTAACTCTTAAAACATATTAACACATCAACTAGAAGTCTCCACTTCCATGATCAAGACAAATCATCTTAGTTGATATGTTATAGTCTTCGCAGATGAAATGCCCAATTTCATCACCGACTACGAACTAAAATTCTGAGTTTACAAAGAACTTGTGACTTATATCTTCTGTGACTAAATCACATAAATCACATACTATGCATCTCATGGACTATATGATAATGTCTAAATATTCTTGTTACCAATATTTCAGATAATAATAAAACAACTTTATTAATCACAACATTAAGTCATACATAATGTCATACATAGCATCATACAATAGGATTTAAGGGCATTAATACTAACAATCTCCCACTTGCCCTAAAGACTATTGTGCACTAATCTAACTCCCATTCACTCCAAATGTGACTCGAAGGTCCTTTGAGGCAAGGCTTTGGTAAAGGGATCTGCTAGATTATTTGCACTTTCAATCTTTGCTACCACCACATCTCCACGAGCAATAATATCTCTAATGATGTGATACTTTCTCTCAATGTGCTTTCCTTTCTTGTAGTTCCTTGGATCTTTTGATTATGCAACTGCACCACTATTGTCGCAAAACAATGTGATGGGAACTTGTTCCATTCTCATTACACCAAGGTCAGAAAGGAATTTCTTGAGCCATACAGCTTCTTTTGCTGCTTCACAAGCAGCAACATATTCTGCTTCCATGGTGGAGTCTGCAATACAAGATTGTTTGACACTCTTCCATGTTATGGCTCCACCTCCCAAGGTGAATACACATCTTGATGTGGACTTTCTGAAATCTAGATCCGACTGAAAATCTGAATCTGTATAGCCAATGGGTATCAAATCCTCACACCGATAAACAAGCATATAATCTCTCGTTCTCCGTAGATACTTGAGAATATGCTTTACAGCTTGCCAATGTTTTGGTCCTGGATTTGATTGATATCGGCTGACCATGCCTACTGAATAACAAATATCTGGTCTAGTACAAAGCATGGCATACATGAGACTTCCTACTGCAGAAGCATAAGGAATTTGTTTCATTATATCTTTTTCCTCTTGAGTCTTAGGCCTTTGGTCATCAGACAGAGGAACTCCATGTCTGAAAGGAAGTAATCCCTTCTTGGAGTTTTGCATGCTAAACCGTTCTAGAACCTTATCTATATATCCAGCTTGTGATAAGCCTAACATCTTATTCTTACGATCTCGCCAAAGCTTGATCCCTAGAATAAAGTTAGCCTCACCCAAGTCCTTCATATCAAATTGGTTTGACAACCAAACCTTTACCGATGACATTACCCCTACATCATTTCCAATGAGTAGAATGTCATCAACATAAAGCACTAGGAATATTACTACTTTATCTCGATGTCTTTTGTACACACATGGTTCATCAAGATTTTGTTCAAAACCAAATGACTTGATTGCTTGATCAAATCTGATGTTCCATGACCTAGATGCTTGTTTAAGTCCATAAATGGACCTTTTTAATTTGCATACCATATGCTCTTGGTTCTTTGCTATAAAACCTTCCGGTTGCAACATATAGATTTCTTCTTCAAGATTGCCATTAAGAAATGCAGTCTTGACATCCATTTGCCAAATCTCATAATCATAATGAGCAGCAATAGATAAGAGAATTCTGATAGATTTAAGCATGGCTACTGGCGAAAAAGTTTCATCATAGTCAATACCTTCTTTTTGTGTATACCCTTTCGCCACTAATCTTGCTTTAAAGGTTTCAACCTTTCCATCTACCCCTCTCTTCCTCTTGTAAACCCATTTGCAACCAACAGGTTTAATGCCATTAAGCGCCTTTACAAGATCCCAAACTTGATTGGAATACATAGAATCTAATTCAGATTTCATAGCTGTGATCCAATGATGTGCATCTATGTCATTCATTGCCTCTTCATAAGTGTAGGGATCCGTATCAACCTCTTCTGAGATAGCTTCATAAGTTTCTCCCAAACCTATGAATCTTTTGGGAGGCCGAACAATTCTCCCACTACGACGAGGCACCTGTGTACTAGACATCTCATGAGTAGTATCTTGTGGTGTATCCAATACAACCACATCATTCCTAATTTCATCTATTGGTTGTTCAACTAAAGGTTCATTCATTTCAGCCAAAACAACTTTATTTCTAGGATCAAAATTATTCATATAATCATCTTCCAAAAATTTGGCATGTGTACTAACAAACACTTTGTTATCTTTATGATTATAGAATAAATAACCCTTTGTTTCTTTTGAATACCCTAAAAACATGCATACTTCGGTTTTAGATTCCAACTTATCAGACTTCCTTTTCAACACATGTGCTGGACATCCCCAAATGTGGAGATATTTCATACTAGGCTTACGCCCACTCCACAATTCCTTAGGTGTGTTGGGAACAGATTTTGATGGAACTAAATTCAAAATATGCATTGCAGTTTTTAGTGCATATCCCCAAAAAGAAACTGGTAAAGTTGAGTAACTCATCATGGACCTAACCATTTCCAAAAGAGTCCTATTCCTTCTTTCTGCTACACCATTCTGTTGGGGAGTTCCAGGTGCAGTCAATTGGGATATAATCCCATTTTGAGTTAAGTAATCCTTGAAATCCCTAAGAAGGTATTCACCACCACGATCAGATCGAATGGCTTTTATGCGTTTACCTAATTGATTCTCAACTTCAGCCCTAAACTCTTTGAACTTTTCAAAGGCTTCGGACTTTCGTCTCATTAGGTACACATAACCATATCTAGAGTAATCATCAGTAAAAGTGATGAAATACTCGTAACCTCCTTTTGCTTGGGTTGACATAGGACCACATACATCTGTATGAACTAATTCAAGCAACTCCTGGGCTCTTTTACCTTTTGCTTTAAAAGGTCGTTTGGTCATTTTTCCTTCCAAACAAGATTCACAAACTGGAAATTCATCAAAGTCCAATGGCTCTAAAAGTCCATCTTTGATCAGTCTTTGAATTCTATTTGGATTAATATGACCCAAACGCAAGTGCCAAAGATATGCTTCATTAGTAGAAGGAAACTTTCTCTTCAATGATTTTACATGAGAGTTATGATCTAATTCAGAATTATATAATTCATGCTTATCAGGAGTTAAAATATAAAGACCATCCACAATATTGCCAGAACAGATAAACACTTTATCCTTCTTTATTACAACATTGTCTTTTAGGATAACATAATATCCATGTTTACCTAAATAAGTTGCAGAAATTAAATTTCTACGAACATTAGGTACATACAAACAGTCTTCCAATACTAAAACTCTAGATTCAAAACATAAATTAAACACTCCAATAGCTACAACTGGAATCCTGCTCCCATCAGCCAAGGTAAGAAACATTTCCCCTTCATTCAGCTTTCTGGTCTCCTGAAACCCCTGCAAGGATTTGCAGATATGATTAGTACAACCTGAATCCACACACCAGGAATCTGTGGGATTCTGTACCAAACATGTTTCAAGAAGGAATATGCTTTTCATACCTCTATTCTTGGCAGCCTTAAATATTGGACAATTCCTCTTCCAATGTCCTTTCTCACCACAATGGAAACACTTTCCTTTGGTTTTCTTTCCTTTGTTGGCAACTCCTAAGGCAACTTGTTTACCATCTTTCTTAGTGAAGTTCTTCTTTTTCTTCTTCTTACCTTTGCCTTTCGACTTAGGTTGAGAAGTAGAAGCTTCACCAACATTGGCTTCAACACTAGAAGTACCAAGGATACCTTCCGCCGCTACCAACTCATTCATCAATTCAGACAATGTATAAACCTTTTTATTCATATTATAGTTAAGTCTGAATTCCTTGAATGATTCTGGTAGTGACTGGAGTATCATATCCACTTGGGATTCTCCATCAATATCGGCACCTAAAACTTCTAATGTATTCAGATTAGAGATCATCCTAAGACAATGCTCCCTCACTGAAGTACCTTCAGCCATTTTGGTATTATAAATCTGCCTCATAGTTTCTTGCCTAGCAGAACGGCCTTGCTCACCAAACATCTCCTTCAGACTGAGCATAATGTCCGAAGCTAGTTCTACATCCTGCATTTGATGCTGTAGAACATTTGAAATAGATGCTAGGATATAGCACTTAGCCATCTCATTAGATTTCTGCCAACGATCATATCGCTGTTTTTCCTCAAGTGGAGCATCTAATGATGGAAAGCTAGGACATGGTTGAGTAAGCACATATTTGTGCTCTTCAGCAGTAAGAACAATGTCCAAGTTTCTTTTCCAGTCAACATAGTTGGATCCAGTCAGTTTGTTTTGATTAAGTATAGCAACAAGTGGGCTAAATGATGCCATGATTTTAAATCTGAAAATAATAAACATGAATATAATAAGTAAACTAGACATTATCAATTTAGCATATAAACATATATTATGGAACCTTATAAAACCATAAAATAATATATGCAACGACAAACCAATCCATGTCTATAATTCCTTGGTAGCAAGTTTATTATAAACACATTAATTGATTGAGAACTATTCTCATTATTAGTGCTATCATGATAACTCTTATCATACACTAATAATATGCCGTATTAGCTTTAGCCTCTAAGTGACAATGACATAGCTCCTTTGGGAGGTTAACATTGCACTTAGTCTAGTGTACACCATTATCTTGAATCATGTGTAACCACATTTCATCTCCCTATAATGTTTAAACTTGTAGTACCATGAAACAAAACACCCTCCTTTGGGATCGCGAGGCATATACGCCAAGACGAGGTGCTTGTCCACACTACTTTAAACAGGTTAGTTCAATCTCGTAGGACTTGAAGTAAACACCCTCCTTTAGGATCACAAGGCATATACGCCAAGATGAGGTGCTTACCCATACTACTATGAACCGATAATGGAGGCCATGAGATCCAACCCTTGTATCTCTCTCCCACTAGATATTTTAAATTAAAGGTTTTTAAGATCAAGAATCATAATAATGCTAGAAACCCTTAAAACATAATCCTAATCTCATTAGGAATAATTTTCATTAAATGAATACTTTAATCCTAGCATTAATATATATATGTATATATATATATATCCATGTATCTCTATATGAATTGCAACATATGAAATACACCTTAATATATGAATCCAAGGCATCCAAGGCATGTAAAATTTGAATGCATATGAACATCGTATCACTACCTTACATCAACAATCCGAATGCCTATGAATCCATATATATATATATATATATTGGATGAATCCTTTATAAACTATTAATATATGCATGTGTCAACCAATCCGTATAAACATATGCATGTTTCATCCTATAAGCACATGACAATTTAATGTTAATTGTCTATAGGATGGCCAAGCGGTGCAATAACTAAATACATGCATATGAATCCATATAAAATTATATATATAATATACGGATTGATGAATCCTTGTACCACTTCCTTATATTTGTCAATTCAACAATTCAATAATGTTCAATTAACTCAATATAACCAAGTGGTGTAATAATGTCCAACCAATGCAATCATTTGGTCCGTGCACTTGACAGTTATTTCAATAACTGTATCCAAACAACTAGAACTTTATGGAAACTTCAATCTATATGTAACCGAATGGTTCTTGTTATATAACAAGGATTCAAGAGAATCCTTGAAGATAACAAATTCATCCGTAGGCCATGATACAGTGCCTTTCAATCCCGAAACAGTTCCTTTCAATCCGTGGGCTATTATACTTTCATCAAGGCGGTTATTTGAATAACTATATCCAAATAACAAATCTTCTAAAAGTCTATAGCCAAGGGATAAACTTCGAAACTGACAATTAGATTCATATAACCATATCTAGGCAATGAATAAGTCACGGCATCAAACCAATGCAATATGATTGTCATCATCATGAACGGTTATCTTAATGACTTTCAATAACTATACTTGAAACAACGTTAAACATCAAGAAACCGTTTTTCCTTTTATTCTAAAATCCAATCACATGCTATACAATCATGATATGAAAACCTGGCTCTGATACCAATTGTTGGTTATATTTGGTTTTGAATCTCATACAAAACACATAGCGGAAGCAACAAACAAAAATCTATTTCATTCATGATTGATAACTTGCATTATGTAAATTTCAGAATTTGCGTACCTTGGTGCGGTGAAATTCAAAACAAAAGATTATAAGTCCTTGGGAACGCTTTTAATCTTCACTCCAATTCCACTTTACGCCCAAGAAGTGTGGTCTCTCAATCAATTTCCAAGGGAGAATAACTGAGTGGTTTCACTCTCACATACACACCACTTCACAATGGTGTCTCACTTTTTCTCTAATCTCATATAAAAATCTGTATGTCTCTCCCTTTATATATAATTGATTATCTAATTGGGCCGGCCTATTGGGCCTTTCCAATTGGGCTTTAATGTGTGGCTTGGAGTGGGACCAAAAGGACCAATAAGACACTAGCTCCAATGGGCCTTGGGCTTTTCTGTCAACTCTTGACAAGTCCAAAGTTACCATTAATTATATTTAATACCACTATATAAATATAATTGCACTCTAGGTCTTATTAATAAATTATATCCCAAAATTTTATTATACACGCAACCCCTTCATAAAATATTCGTAGTAATTCAAAGTCATAAATATAAACTGTCACTTTGAAGATTACTACGTCTTAATCCTTGAGTACCCGGTTTAATCTTTTTAAGTTATTCATTATATATTTATGAAATCCAATTTCATAAATATATACTTTAGTAATTTCTTACCAAAGTGGTTAGGCCTAACTCTCTGAATAACTAAACCCATTAAACTTATCTCAAGGGAATATTTTAAATCTCTGTTAAGAGACTATGAATTCCATCTTGAGAATATATGTTCCATCAACATGAAATGTGGCTACCCAATATACTGAGGTTTTGATCGATACTTTAGATCTCACTCCTGATATATCAAAGCAACCTACATTTCATGATTAGGTCCATTATTCTCTCAGGATTAAGAGTTCATGCAAATATAAGTCGTGAGATTTATTATTCAATTGACAGTCGTTAGGAGAATAATAAATC
The DNA here is from genome assembly GCA_030445155.1 of Quercus variabilis. NCBI lineage: Eukaryota > Viridiplantae > Streptophyta > Magnoliopsida > Fagales > Fagaceae > Quercus > Quercus variabilis. The sequence goes on from CP129449.1 coordinate 9,668,182, forward strand.
TCACAACGGTCCAGTTCAATATGTCTTAACTCTTAAAACATATTAACACATCAACTAGAAGTCTCCACTTCCATGATCAAGACAAATCATCTTAGTTGATATGTTATAGTCTTCGCAGATGAAATGCCCAATTTCATCACCGACTACGAACTAAAATTCTGAGTTTACAAAGAACTTGTGACTTATATCTTCTGTGACTAAATCACATAAATCACATACTATGCATCTCATGGACTATATGATAATGTCTAAATATTCTTGTTACCAATATTTCAGATAATAATAAAACAACTTTATTAATCACAACATTAAGTCATACATAATGTCATACATAGCATCATACAATAGGATTTAAGGGCATTAATACTAACAGGCAGAACCCATTGAAGCATTGGAAAATATTCCTTTAGATGATGATGACCCTGAGAGGTGTACCAGGGTTGAAGCAGATTTGGAAGCAACGATCAAGAAAGATCTCATTTGTTTTTTGAAAAGAGCCCTTGATGGATAATGCCTCCCTTAGGGACTTCCAAGGGGGCGAAGGCGCTTACGTGGCCAGTGCCCTGGAGAGGTCCCTACTACTCCCTACCAGCATGGCCGAGCTGGGGGGCTTGAGGAGGCAGGAGGTTGTCCTTAGTCTTAAGAGGTACTTGGGTATGGTAAAACCTTTAACACTTATGCCTTTGTTGAATTTTGTTCCTTAGTTTCCAACTTACTATGTGCTTGTTTCAATTGGCAGGCTATCCAGGCCACTTTTAGGCTGGAAGAGGAGGCCAATAACCAGAGCAAGGCCCTAGATCAGAAGCGCAACAAGCGCTTGGATGCCGCGAGGACCCTTAAGAACTCTGAGGCTGATCTTAAAAAGGCAAGGGAGGAGCTGAAGGAGATGACGAGGGCTAGAGACAGCGTAGTATCCAGCCTAGCTGGCATTAAAAAACAGGCCGACGACCAAACAGGACACCTCCTGGAAGTTAAGGATCAGCTGTAGATTGCCAAAGAGCATATTACCGACCTGAAAAAGAAACTGGTTGAGGCAAAGGGGGCCAGAAATGTCCTCGAATGGGCCAGGGACAAGGCCTTGAAGGGTAAAGCAAAGGCTGAGTTTGCGAGGACGGTGGCTGAAAGCTCTAAGGAGCAAGCGGAGGATGAGGCTTTTGATGCGGGAATGGCTAAGATCGAGACTAATCTTAAGACTCAAGTACCTGAGGTATGCAGATGCTACTACTCTCAGACTTGGAATAAAGCCCTCCACCAAGCTGGGGTTGAGGCCTCGTTTGAGCTTAGGAGGGTTGAGAGAGTATACTACCCCCCCTGGCATTCGTGAGGCTGCCTCCACCAACTCTGAAGCTAGCACTGCCTTTAAAGTGATATACGAATGCTAGGCCAGTGCTGCCAAGGATCCAATTTCAACTGATAAGCCTGCTGATGAGACTAGGCACCAAAGGGCGTTGGAGAAAGAAGAAACCAGTAATCAAGAAGCGCCCCAAGATGTGGTGAAGCCTCCTGCTAACTCCCAAGCCACACCTGCTGACTTTCAAGCTCCTTCTACCAAGAAAGAGCTCTTCAAAGTTGCCCTTCCGAGCCAAGATCCCAAGGCATTAGACGAAACCTCTCAGCAGACCCTCGAGGACAAGCTATTTATCAAGTTGAAGAAATAGGCCATCTTGATGGGCTACCTTATTTTGTCGACTTAAGCCATTATAGTCTTATTTTCTTTTCATTTTATTTTATTTTTTGTCTTGGTGATATTGTAATGAAACTATTTTTTGTGTAATATATCCAATCATTCATGCTTATTTCTTCGAATAACGTTTCCCTTTATTTATCATGCTTTAATGCTTTACTCAATACTCGGTTAATCCTAGCCGTGTGCCAACAACACTTAAACAGTTGAAAACGATGGGCCCATGTTGTAAATTTTGCCTCAGGTTTTAACCAAAAACTGAACAGTCTCAGCAATGCAACTTGTTTCCCCTTTAGATGAATCACAAAGGATTCTAGTTTACAACGTACACTTTATACAAACCTACGCCTTTCATAAAATTTTCGAGCCTAAGAGAGTGTTTCAGCACTTGAAATGCTTTAAGTGATGCTCATGGGTTTGTCTTCGTTTCACATTTTTATCGAAGTAGGCTAGGGCAAGTGATCCGAGGCACCAGACACCCTTCTGGCTACACTTGTAACTTAAGTGAATGCCCACACTCCATTTTGTTGAAAGTACCTAGTTTCCCCACAAATTTGAGTCCAATGACCATGCAAGACCTTGGTTCTATCTAATACTTAGTCTCGTCAAGTAACTAGTTTTCCCATAGATTTGAGTCTGAGGACCATGCAAGACCTTAGCTCTATCTATTACTTATTCTTGTGAAATAACTAGTTTCCCCACAGGTTTGAGTCCGAGGACTATGCAAGACCATGGTTCTACCTTGTACTTACAGTCTTGTGAAGTAACTAGTTTCCCTATAGGTTTGAGTCCAAGGACCATGCAAGACCTTGGTTCTGTCTAGTACTTACAGTTTTTTGAAGTAACTAGTTTTCCCATAGGTTTAAGTCCGAGGACCGTGCAAGACGTTGGTTTTTTCTAGTACTTACAGTCTTATGAAGTAACTAGTTTCCCCATAGGGTTGAGTCCGAGGACCATGCAAGTCCTTAGTTCTGTCTAGTACTTAGTCTTGTGAAGTAACTAGTTTCCCCATAGTTTTGAGTCCGAGGACCATGCAAGACATCAGTTCTGTCTAGTACTTACAGTCTTGTGAAGTAACTAGTTTCTCCATAGGTTTGAGTCCGAAGACCAAGTAAGACCTTGGTTCTATCTAGTACTTACAGTCTTATGAAATAACTAGTTTCTCCATTGGTTTGAGTTCGAGGACCATGCAAGACCTTGGTTCTATCTAGTACTAACAGTCTTGTGAAATAACTAGTTTCTCCATTGGTTTGAGTTCGAGGACCATGCAAGACCTTGGTTCTGTCTAGTACGTAGTCTTGTGAAGTAACTAGTTTCCCCAAAGATTGAGTCCGAAGACCATGCAAGACCTTGGTTCTATCTAGTACTTACAGTCTTGTGAAATAACTAGTTTCTCCAATGGTTTGAGTTCGAGGACCATGCAAGACCTTGGTTCTGTCTAGTACGTAGTCTTGTGAAGTAACTAGTTTCCCCATAGATTGAGTCTGAGGACCATGCAAGACCTTGGTTCTATCTAGTACTTATTCTTATGAAGTAACTAGTTTCCCCACAGGTTTGAGTCTGAGGACCATGCAAGACCTTGGTTCTATCTTGTACTTATAGTCTTGTGAAGTAACTAGTTTCCCTATAGGTTTGAGTTCGAGGACCATGCAAGACCTTGGTTCTGTCTAGTACTTACAGTCTTTTGAAGTAACTAGTTTCCCCACAGGTTTAAGTTCGAAGACCGTGCAAGACGTTGGTTTTCTCTAGTACTTACAATCTTGTGAAGTAACTAGTTTCCCCATAGGGTTGAGTCCGAGGACCATGCAAGTCCTTAGTTCTATCTAGTACTTAGTCTTGTGAAGTAACTAGTTTCCCCATAGGTTTGAGTCCGAGGACCATGCAAAACCTTAATTCTGTCTAGTACTTACAGTCTTGTGAAGTAACTAGTTTCTCCTTAGGTTTGAGTCCGAAGACCATGCAAGACCTTAGTTCTGTCTAGTACTTACAGTCTTGTGAAATAACTAGTTTCTTCATAGGTTTGAGTTCGAGGACCATGCAAGACCTTGGTTCTGTCTAGTACGTAGTCTTGTGAAGTAACTAGTTTCCCCATAGATTAAGTTTGAGGACCATGTAAGACCTTGGTTCTATCTAGTACTTATTCTTATGGAGTAACTAGTTTCCTCACAGGTTTGAGTCTGAGAACCATGCAAGACCTTGGTTCTATCTTATACTTATAGTCTTGTGAAGTAACTAGTTTCCCTATAGGTTTGAGTCCGAGGACCATGCAAGACCTTGGTTCTATCTAGTACTTACAGTCTTTTGAAGTAACTAGTTTCCCCACAGGTTTAAATCCGAAGACCGTGCAAGATGTTGGTTTTTTCTAGTACTTACAATCTTGTGAAGTAACTAGTTTCCCCATAGGGTTGAGTCCGAGGACCATGCAAGTTCTTAGTTCTGTTTAGTACTTAGTTTTGTGAAGTAACTAGATTCCCCATAGGTTCGAGTCCGAGGACCATGCAAGACCTTAGTTCTGTCTAGTACTTACAGTCTTGTGAAGTAACTACTTTCTCCATAGGTTCGAGTCCGAAGACCATGCAAGATCTTGGTTCTGTCTAGTACTTACAGTCTTGTGAAATAACTAGTTTCCCAATAGGTTTGAGTTCGAGGACCATGCAAGACCTTGATTCTGTCTAGTACGTAGTCTTGTGAAGTAACTAGTTTCCCCATAGATTGAGTCTGAGGACCATGCAAGACCCCGGTTCTATCCAGTACTTATTCTTATGAAGTAACTAGTTTCCCTACAGGTTTGAGTCTGAGGACCATGCAAGACCTTGGTTCTATCCTGTACTTATAGTCTTGTGAAGTAACTAGTTTCCCTATAGGTTTGAGTTCGAGGACCGTGCAAGAACTTGGTTCTGTCTAGTACTTACAGTCTTTTGAAGTAACTAGTTTCCCCACAGGTTTAAGTTCGAAGATCGTGCAAGACGTTGATTTTCTCTAGTACTTACAATCTTGTGAAGTAACTAGTTTCCCCATAGGGTTGAGTCCGAGGACCATGCAAGTCCTTACTTCTATCTAGTACTTAGTCTTGTGAAGGAACTAGTTTCCCTATAGGTTTGAGTCCGAGGACCATGTAAGACCTTAATTCTGTCAAGTTTTACAGTCTTGTGAAGTAACTAGTTTCTCCATGGGTTTGAGTCCGAAGACCATGCAAGACCTTGGTTCTGTCTAGTACTTACAGTCTTGTGAAATAACTAGTTTCTCCATAGGTTTGAGTTCGAGGACCATGTAAGACCTTGGTTCTGTCTAGTACGTAGTCTTGTGAAGTAACTAGTTTCCCCATAGATTGAGTTTGAGGACCGTGTAAGACCTTGGTTCTATCTAGTACTTATTCTTTTGGAGTAACTAGTTTCCCCACAGGTTTGAGTCTAAGAACCATGCAAGGCCTTGGTTCTATCTTATACTTATAGTCTTGTGAAGTAACTAGTTTCCCTATAGGTTTGAGTCCGAGGACCATGCACGACCTTGGTTCTATCTAGTACTTACAGTCTTTTGACGTAAGTAGTTTCCCCACAGGTTTAAGTCCGAAGACCGTGCAAGACGTTGGTTTTTTCTAGTACTTACAATCTTGTGAAGTAACTAGTTTACCCATAGGGTTGAGTCCGAGGACCATGCAAGTCCTTAGTTCTGTTTAGTACTTAGTCTTGCGAAGTAACTAGTTTCCCCATAGGTTTGAGTCCGAGGACCATGCAAGACCTTAGCTCAGTCTAGTACTTACAGTCTTGTGAAGTAACTAGTTTCTCCATAGGTTTGAGTCCGAAGACCATGCAAGACCTTGGTTCTGTCTAGTACTTACAGTCTTGTGAAATAACTAGTTTCCCCATAGGGTTGAGTTCGAGGACCGTGCAAGACCTTGATTCTGTCTAGTACGTAGTCTTGTAAAGTAACTAGTTTCCCCATAGGTTTGAGTCTGAAAACCATGCAAGACCTTGGTTCTACCTATTACTTATTCTTGTGAAGTAACTTGTTTCCCTACAGGTTTAAGTCTGAGGACCATGAAAGACCTTGGTTCTATCTTGTACTTATAGTCTTGTGAAGTAACTAGTTTCCCTATAGGTTTGAATTCAAGGACCATGCAAGACCATGGTTCTGTCTAGTACTTACAGACTTTTGAAGTAACTAGTTTCCCCACAGGTTTAAGTCCGAGGACCGTGCAAGACGTTGGTTTTTTCTAGTACTTACAGTCTTGTGAAGTAACTAGTTTCCCCATAGGTTTGAGTCCGAGGACCATGCAAGACCTTAGTTTTGTCTAATACTTACAGTCTTGTGAAGTAACTAGTTTCTCTATAGGTTTGAATCCGAAGACCATGTAAGACGTTGGTTCTGTCTAGTACTTACAGTCTTTTGAAATAACTAGTTTCCCCACAGGTTTAAGTTTGAAGACCGTGCAAGACGTTGGTTTTCTCTAGTACTTACAATCTTGTGAAGTAACTAGTTTCCCTATAGGGTTGAGTCCGAGGACCATGCAAGTCCTTAGTTCTATCTAGTACTTAGTCTTGTGAAGAAACTAGTTTCCCCATAGATTTGAGTTCGAGGACCATGCAAGACCTTAATTCTGTCTAGTACTTACAGTCTTGTGAAGTAACTAGTTTCTCCATAGGTTTGAGTCCGAAGACCATGCAAGACCTTGGTTCTGTCTAGTACTTACAGTCTTGTGAACTAACTAGTTTCTCCATAGGTTTGAGTTCGAGGACCATGCAAGACCTTGGTTCTGTCTAGTACGTAGTCTTGTGAAGTAACTAGATTCCCCATAGGTTTGAGTCCGAGGACCACGCAAGACCTTAGTTCTGTCTAGTACTTACAGTCTTGTGAAATAACTAGTTTCTCCATAGGTTTGAGTCCGAAGACCATGCAAGACCTTGGTTCTATCTAGTACTTATTTTTATGGAGTAACTAGTTTCCCCACAGGTTTGAGTCTGAGAACCATGCAAGACCTTGGTTCTATCTCATACTCATAGTCTTGTGAAGTAACTAGTTTCCCGATAGGTTTGAGTCCGAGGACCATGTAAGACCGTGGTTCTATCCAGTACTTACAGTCTTTTGAAGTAACTAGTTTCCCCACAGGTTTAAATCCGAAGACCGTGCAAGTCGTTGTTTTTTCTAGTACTTACAATCTTGTGAAGTAACTAGATTCCCCATAGGTTCGACTCCGAGGACCATGCAAGACCTTAGTTCTGTCTAGTACTTACAGTCTTGTAAAGTAACTAGTTTCTCCATAGGTTTGAGTTCGAAGATCATGCAAGACCTTAGTTTTGTCTAGTACTTACAGTCTTGTGAAATAACTAGTTTCCCCATATGTTTGAGTTCGAGGACCACGCAAGACCTTGATTCTGTCTAGTACGTAGTCTTGTAAAGTAACAAGTTTCCCCATAGGGTTGAGTCTGAGAATCATGCAAGACCTTGGTTCTATCTAGTGCTTATTCTTATGAAGTAACTAGTTTCCCCACAGGTTTGAGTCTGAGGACCATGCAAGACCATGGTTCTATCTTGTACTTATAGTCCTGTGAAGTAACTAGTTTCCCTATAGGTTTGAGTTCCAGGACCGTGCAAGACCTTGGTTCTGTCTAGTACTTACTGTCTTTTGAAGTAACTAGTTTCTCCACAGGTTTAAGTTCGAAGACCATGCCAGACGTTGGTTTTCTCTAGTACTTACAATCTTGTGAAGTAACTAGTTTCCCCATAGGGTTGAGTCTGAGGAGCATGCAAGTCCTTAGTTCTATCTAGTACTTAGTCTGGTGAAGTAACTAGTTTCCCCATGGGTTTGAATCCGAGGACCATGCAAGACCTTAATTCTGTCAAGTTTTACAGTCTTGTGAAGTAACTAGTTTCTCCATAGGTTTGAGTCCGAAGACCATGCAAGACCTTGGTTCTGTCTAGTACCTACAGTCTGGTAAAATAACTAGTTTCTCCATAGGTTTGAGTTCGAGGACCATGCAAGACCTTGGTTCTGCCTAGTACGTAGTCTTGTGAAGTAACTAGTTTCCCCATAAATTGAGTTTGAGGACCATGTAAGACCTTGGTTCTATCTAGTACTTATTCCTACGGAGTAACTAGTTTCCCCACAGGTTTGAGTCTGAGAACCATGCAAGACCTTGGTTCTATCTTATACTTATAGTCTTGTGAAGTAACTAGTTTGCCTATAGGTTTGAGTCTGAGGACCATGCAGGACCTTGGTTCTATCTAGTACTTACAGACTTTTGAAGTAAGTAGTTTCCCCACAGGTTTAAGTCCGTAGACCGTGCACGACGTTGGTTTTTTCTAGTACTTACAATCTTGTGAAGTAACTAGTTTACCCATAGGGTTGAGTCCGAGGACCATGCAAGTCCTTAGTTCTGTTTAGTACTTAGTCTTGTGAAGCAACTAGTTTCACCATAGGTTTGAGTCCGACGACCATGCAAGACCTTAGCTCTGTCTAGTACTTACAGTCTTGTGAAGTAACTAGTTTCTCCATAAGTTTGAGTCCAAAGACCATGCAAGACCTTGGTTCTGTCTAGTACTTACAGTCTTGTGAAATAACTAGTTTCCCCATAGGTTTGAGTTCGAGGACCATGCAAGACCTTGATTCTGTCTAGTACGTAGTCTTGTGAAGTAACTAGTTTCCCCATAGGTTTGAGTCTGAGAACCATGCAAGACCTTGGTTCTATCTATTACTTATTCTTGTGAAGTAACTTGTTTCCCCACAGGTTTGAGTCTGAGGACCATGAAAGACCTTGGTTCTATCTTGTACTTATAGTCTTGTGAAGTAACTAGTTTCCCTATAGGTTTGAGTTCAAGGACCATGCAAGACCTTGGTTCTGTCTAGTACTTACAGACTTTTGAAGTAACTAGTTTCCCCACAGGTTTAAGTCCGAGGACCGTGCAAGACGTTGGTTTTTTCTAGTACTTACAGTCTTGTGAAGTAACTAGTTTCCCCATAGGGTTGAGTCCGAGGACCATGCAAGTCCTTAGTTCTGTCTAGTACTTACAGTCTTTTGAAGTAACTAGTTTCCCCACAGGTTTAAGTTCGAAGACCATGCAAGACGTTGGTTTTCTCTAGTACTTACAATTTTGTGAAGTATCTAGTTTCCCCATAGGGTTGAGTCCGAGGAGCATACAGGTCCTTAGTTCTATCTAGTACTTAGTCTTGTGGTGTAACTAGTTTCCCTATAGGTTTGAGTCCGAGGACCATGCACGACCTTAATTCTGTCAAGTTTTACAATCTTGTGAAGTAACTAGTTTCTCCATAGGTTTGAGTCCGAAGACCATGCAAGACCTTGGTTCTATCTAGTACTTGCAGTCTTGTAAAATAACTAGTTTCTCCATAGGTTTGAGTTCGAGGACCATGCAAGACCTTGGTTCTGTCTAGTACGTAGTCTTGTGAAGTAACTAGTTTCCCCATAGATTGAGTTTGAGGACCATGTAAGACCTTGGTTCTATCTAGTACTTATTCTTATGGAGTAACTAGTTTCCCCACAGGTTTGAGTCTGAGAACCATGCAAGAACTTGGTTCTATCTTATACTTATAGTCTTGTGAAGTAACTAGTTTGCCTATAGGTTTGAGTCTGAGGACCATGCAGGACCTTGGTTCTATCTAGTACTTACAGTCTTTTGAAGTAAGTAGTTTCCCCACAGGTTTAAGTCCGTAGACCGTGCACGACGTTGGTTTTTTCTAGTACTTACAATCTTGTGAAGTAACTAGTTTACCCATAGGGTTGAGTCCGAGGACCATGCAAGTCCTTAGTTCTGTTTAGTACTTAGTCTTGTGAAGCAACTAGTTTCACCATAGGTTTGAGTCCGACGACCATGCAAGACCTTAGCTCTGTCTAGTACTTACAGTCTTGTGAAGTAACTAGTTTCTCCATAAGTTTGAGTCCAAAGACCATGCAAGACCTTGGTTCTGTCTAGTACTTACAGTCTTGTGAAATAACTAGTTTCCCCATAGGTTTGAGTTCGAGGACCATGCAAGACCTTGATTCTGTCTAGTACGTAGTCTTGTGAAGTAACTAGTTTCCCCATAGGTTTGAGTCTGAGAACCATGCAAGACCTTGGTTCTATCTATTACTTATTCTTGTGAAGTAACTTGTTTCCCCACAGGTTTAAGTCTGAGGACCATGAAAGACCTTGGTTCTATCTTGTACTTATAGTCTTGTGAAGTAACTAGTTTCCCTATAGGTTTGAGTTCAAGGACCATGCAAGACCTTGGTTCTGTCTAGTACTTACAGACTTTTGAAGTAACTAGTTTCCCCACAGGTTTAAGTCCGAGGACCGTGCAAGACGTTGGTTTTTTCTAGTACTTACAGTCTTGTGAAGTAACTAGTTTCCCCATAGGGTTGAGTCCGAGGACCATGCAAGTCCTTAGTTCTGTCTAGTACTTACAGTCTTTTGAAGTAACTAGTTTCCCCACAGGTTTAAGTTCGAAGACCATGCAAGACGTTGGTTTTCTCTAGTACTTACAATCTTGTGAAGTATCTAGTTTCCCCATAGGGTTGAGTCCGAGGAGCATACAGGTCCTTAGTTCTATCTAGTACTTAGTCTTGTGGAGTAACTAGTTTCCCCATAGGTTTGAGTCCGAGGACCATGCACGACCTTAATTCTGTCAAGTTTTACAATCTTGTGAAGTAACTAGTTTCTCCATAGGTTTGAGTCCGAAGACCATGCAAGACCTTGGTTCTGTCTAGTACTTGCAGTCTTGTAAAATAACTAGTTTCTCCATAGGTTTGAGTTCGAGGACCATGCAAGACCTTGGTTCTGTCTAGTACGTAGTCTTGTGAAGTAACTAGTTTCCCCATAGATTGAGTTTGAGGACCATGTAAGACCTTGGTTCTATCTAGTACTTATTCTTATGGAGTAACTAGTTTCCCCACAGGTTTGAGTCTGAGAACCATGCAAGACCTTGGTTCTATCTTATACTTATAGTCTTGTGAAGTAACTAGTTTGCCTATAGGTTTGAGTCTGAGGACCATGCAGGACCTTGGTTCTATCTAGTACTTACAGTCTTTTGAAGTTAGTAGTTTCCCCACAGGTTTAAGTCTGAAGACCGCGCAAGACGTTGGTTTTTTGTAGTACTTACAATCTTGTGAAGTTACTAGTTTACCCATAGGGTTGAGTCTGAGGACCATGCAAGTCCTTAGTTTTGTTTAGTACTTGGTCTTGTGAAGTAACTAGTTTCCCCATAGGTTTGAATCTGACGACCATGCAAGACCTTAGCTCTGTCTAGTACTTACAGTCTTGTGAAGTAACTAGTTTCTCCATAGGTTTGAGTCCGAAGACCATGCAAGACCTTGGTTCTGTCTAGTACTTACAGTCTTGTGAAATAACTAGTTTCCCCATAGGTTTGAGTTCGAGGACCATGCAAGACCTTGATTCTGTCTAGTACGTAGTCTTCTGAAGTAACTAGTTTCCCTATAGGTTTGAGTCTGAGAACCATGCAAGACCTTGGTTCTATCTATTACTTATTCTTGTGAAGTAACTTGTTTCCCCACAGGTTTTAGTGTGAGGACCATGAAAGACCTTGGTTCTATCTTGTACTTATAGCCTTGTGAAGTAACTAGTTTCCCTATAAGTTTGAGTTCAAGGACCACGCAAGACCTTGGTTCTATCTAGTACTTACAGACTTTTGAAGTAACTAGTTTCCCCACAGGTTTAAGTCCGAGGACCGTGCAAGACGTTGGTTTTTTCTAGTACTTACAGTCTTGTGAAGTAACTAGTTTCCCCTTAGGTTTGAGTCCGAGGACCATGCAAGTCCTTAGTTCTGACTAGTACTTATTCTTGTGAAGTAACTAGTTTCCCCACAGGTTTGAGTCCGAGGACCATGCAAGACCTTTGTTCTGTCTAATACTTACAGTCTTGAGAAGTAACTAGTTTCTCCATAGGTTTAAATCCGAATACCATGCAAGACGTTGGTTCTGTCTAGTACTTACAGTCTTTTGAAGTAACTAGTTTCCCCACAGGTTTAAGTTCGAAGACCGTGCAAGGCGTTGGTTTTCTCTAGTACTTACAATCTTGTGAAGTAACTAGTTTCCCCATAGATTTGAGTCCGAGGACCATGCAAGACCTTAATTCTGTCTAGTACTTGCAGTCTTGTGAAGTAACTTGTTTCTCCACAGGTTTGAGTCCGAAGACCATGCAAGACATTGGTTCTGTCTAGTACTTACAGTGTTGTGAAATAACTAGTTTCTCCATAGGTTTGAGTTCGAGGACGATGCAAGACCTTGGTTCTGTCTAGTACGTAGTCTTGTGAAGTAACTAGATTCCCCATAGGTTTGAGTCCGAGGACCATGATAGACCTTAGTTCTGTCTAGTACTTACAATCTTGTGTAGTAACTAGTTTCTCCATAGGTTTGAGTCCGAAGACCACGCAAGACCTTGGTTCTATCTAGTACTTATTCTTATAGAGTAACTAGTTTCCCCACAGTTTTGAGTCTGAGAACCATGCAAGACCTTGGTTCTATCTTATACTCATAGTCTTGTGAAGTAACTAGTTTCCCTATAGGTTTGAGTCCGAGGACCATGTAAGACCTTGGTTCTATCCAGTACTTACAGTCTTTTGAAGTAACAGTTTTCCCCACAGGTTTAAATCCGAAGACCGTGCAAGACGTTGGTTTTTTCTAGTACTTACAATCTTGTGAAGTAACTAGATTCCCCATAGGTTCGAGTCCGAGGACCATGCAAGACCTTAGTTCTGTCTAGTACTTACAGTCTTGTGAAGTAACTAGTTTCTCCATAGGTTTGAGTTCGAAGACCATGCAAGACCTTGGTTCTGTCTAGTACTTACAGTCTTGTGAAATAACTAGTTTCCCTATAGGTTTGACTTCGAGGACCATGCAAGACCTTGATTCTGTCTAGTACGTAGTCTTGTGAAGTAACTAGTTTCCCCATAGATTGAGTCTGAGGACCATGCAAGACCTTGGTTCTATCTAGTACTTATTCTTATGAAGTAACTAGTTTCCCCATAGGTTTGAGTCTGAAGACCATGCAAGACCTTGGTTCTATCTTGTACTTATAGTCTTGTGAAGTAACTAGTTTCCCTATAGGTTTGAGTTCGAGGACCGTGCAAGACCTTGGTTCTGTCTAGTACTTACAGTCTTTTGAAGTAACTAGTTTTCCCACAGGTTTAAATTTGAAGACCATGCAAGGCGTTGGTTTTCTCTAGTACTTACAATCTTGTGAAGTAACAAGTTTCCCCATAGGGTTGAGTCCGAGGAACATGCAAGTCCTTAGTTCTATCTAGTACTTACTCTTGTGAAGTAACTAGTTTCCCCATAGGTTTGAGTCCGAGGACCATGCAAGACCTTAATTCTGTCAAGTTTTACAGTCTTGTGAAGTAACTAGTTTCTCCATAGGTTTGAGTCCGAAGACCATGCAAGACCTTGGTTCTGTCTAGCACTTACAGTCTTGTAAAATAACTAGTTTCCCAGTGGTTTGAGTTCGAGGACCATGCAAGACCTTGATTCTGTCTAGTACGTAGTCTTGTAAAGTAACTAGTTTCCCCATAGGTTTGAGTCTGAGAACCATGCAAGACCTTGGTTCTATCTATTACTAATTCTTGTGAAGTAACTTGTTTCTCCACAGGTTTGAGTCTGAGGACCATGAAAGACCTTGGTTCTATCCTGTACTTATAGTCTTGTGAAGTAACTTGTTTCCCTATAGGTTTGAGTTCAAGGACCATGCAAGACCTTGGTTCTGTCTAGTACTTACAGACTGTTGAAGTAACTAGTTTCTCCACAGGTTTAAGTCTGAGGACCGTGCAAGACGTTGGTTTTTTCTAGTACTTACAGTCTTGTGAAGTAACTAGTTTCCCCATAGGTTTGAGTCCGAAGACCATGCAAGACCTTGGTTCTGTCTAGTACTTACAGTCTTGTGAAATAACTAGTTTGTCCCTAGGTTTGAGTTCGAGGACCATGCAAGACTTTGGTTCTGTGTAGTACGTAGTCTTGTGAAGTAACTAGATTCCCCATAGGTTTGAGTCCGAGGACCATGCAAGACCTTAGTTCTGTCTAGTACTTACAGTCTTGTAAAGTAACTAGTTTCTCCATAGGTTTGAGTCCGAAGACCATGCAAGACCTTGGTTCTATCTAGTACTTATTCTTATGGAGTAACTAGTTTCCCCACAGGTTTGAGTCTGAGAACCATGCAAGACCTTGGTTCTATCTTATACTTATAGTCTTGTGAAGTAACTAGTTTCCCTATAGGTTTGAGTCCGAGGACCATGCAAGACCTTGGTTCTATCTAGTATTTACAACCTTTTGAAGTAACTAGTTTCCCCACAGGTTTAAATCCGAAGACCGTGCAAGACGTTGGTTTTTTCTAGTACTTACAATCTTGTGAAGTAACTAGTTTCCCTAGAGGGTTGAGTCCGAGGACCATGCAAGTCCTTAGTTCTGTTTAGTACTTAGTCTTGTGAAGTAACTAGATTCCCCATAGGTTTGAGTCCGAGGACCATGCAAGACCTTAGTTCAGTCTAGTACTTACAGTCTTGTGAAGTAACTAGTTTCTCCATAGGTTTGAGTCCGAAGACCATGCAAGACCTTGGTTCTGTCTAGTACTTACAGTCTTGTGAAATAACTAATTTCCCCATAGGTTTGAGTTCGAGGACCAAGCAAGACCTTGGTTCTGTCTAGTACGTAGTCTTGTGAAGTAACTAGTTTCTCCATAGATTTAGTCTGAGGACCATGCAAGACCTTGATTCTATCTAGTACTTATTCTTATGAAGTAACTAGTTTCCCCCACAGGTTTGAGTCTGAGGACCATGCAAGACCTTGGTTCTATCTTGTACTTAAGTCTTGTGATGTAACTAGTTTCCCTATAGGTTTGAGTTCGAGGACCATGCAAGGCCTTGGTTCTGTCTAGTACTTACAGTCTTTTGAAGTAACTGGTTTCCCCACAGGTTGAAGTTCGAAGACCTTGCAAGACGTTGGTTTTCCCTAGTACTTACAATCTTCTGAAGTAACTAGTTTCCCCATAGGGTTGAATCCGAGGACCATGCAAGTCCTTAGTTCTATCTAGTACTTAGTCTTGTGAAGTAACTAGTTTCCCCATAGGTTTGAGTACGAGGACCATGCAAGACCTTAATTCTTTCTAGTTTTACAGTCTTGTAAAGTAACTAGTTTCTCCATAGGTTTGAGTCCGAAGACCATGCAAGACCTTGGTTCTGTCTAGTACTTACAGTCTTGTGAAACAACTAGTTTCTCCATAGGTTTGAGTTCGAGGACCATGCAAGACCTTGGTTCAGTCTAGTACGTAGTCTTGTGAAGTAACTAGTTTCCCCATAGATTGAGTTTGAGGACCATGTAAGACCTTGGTTCTATCTAGTACTTTTTCCTATGGAGTAAATAGTTTCCCCACTGGTTTGATTCTGAGAACCATGGAAGACCTTGGTTCAATCTTATACTTATAGTCTTGTGAAGTAACTAGTTTCCCTATAGGTTTGAGTCTGAGGACCACGCAAGACCTTGGTTCTATCTAGTACTGACAGTCTTCTGAAGTAAGTAGTTTCCCCACAGGTTTAAGTCCGAAGACCGTGCAAGATGTTGGTTTTTTCTAGTACTTACAATCTTGTGAAGTAACTAGTTTCCCCACAGGGTTGAGTCCAAGGACCATGCAAGTCCTTAGTTCTGTTTAGTACTTAGTCTTGTGAAGTAACTAGTTACCCCATAGGTTTGAGTCCGAGGACCATGCAAGACCTTAGTTCTGTCTAGTACTTACAGTCTTTTGAAGTAACTAGTTTCTCCATAGGTTTGAGTCCGAAGACCATGCAAGACCTTCGTTCTGTCTAGTACTTACAGTCTTGTGAAGTAACTAGTTTCTCCATAGGTTTGAGTACGAAGACCATGCAAGACCTTGGTTCTATCTAGTACTTATTCTTATGGAGTAACTAGTTTCCCCACAGGTTTGAGTCTGAGAACCATGCAAGACCTTGGTTCTATCTTATACTTATAGTCTTGTGAAGTAACTAGTTTCCCTATAGGTTTGAGTCCGAGGACCATGCAAGACCTTGGTTCTATCCTGTACTTATGGTCTTGTGAAGTGACTTGTTTCCCTATAGGTTTGAGTTCAAGGACCATGCAAGACCTTGGTTCTGTCTAGTACTTACAGACTGTTGAAGTAACTAGTTTCCCCACAGGTTTAAGTTTGAGGACCGTGCAAGACGTTGGTTTTTTCTAGTACTTACAGTCTTGTGAAGTAACTAGTTTCCCCATAGGTTTGAGTCCGAAGACCATGCAAGACCTTGGTTCTGTCTAGTACTTACAGTCTTGTGAAAGAACTAGTTTCTCCATAGGTTTGAGTTCGAGGACCATGCAAGACCTTGGTTCTGTGTAGTACGTAGTCTTGTGAAGTAACTAGATTCCCCACAGGTTTGAGTCCGAGGACCATGCAAGACCTTAGTTCTGTCTAGTACTTACAGTCTTGTGAAGTAACTAATTTCTCCATAGGTTTGAGTCCGAAGACCATGCAAGACCTTGGTTCTATCTATTACTTATTCTTAAGGAGTAACTAGTTTCCCCACAGGTTTGAGTCTGAGAACCAAGCAAGACCTTGGTTCTATCTTATACTTATAGCCTTGTGAAGTAACTAGTTTCCCTATAGGTTTGAGTCCGAGGACCATATGAGACCTTGGTTCTATCTAGTACTTACAGCCTTTTGAAGTAACTAGTTTCCCCACAGGTTTAAATCCGAAGACCGTGCTAGACGTTGGTTTTTTCTAGTACTTACAATCTTGTCAAGTAACTAGTTTCCCCAGAGGGTTGAGTCCGAGGACCATGCAAGTCCTTAGTTCTGTTTAGTACTTAGCCTTGTGAAGTAACTAGATTCCCCATAGGTTTGAGTCCGAGGACCATGCAAGACCTTAGTTCTGTCTAGTACTTACAGTCCTGTGAAGTAACTAGTTTCTCCATAGGTTTGAGTCCGAAGACCATGCAAGACCTTGGTTCTGTCTAGTACTTACAGTCTTGTGAAATAACTAATTTCCCCACAGGTTTGAGTTCGAGGACCATGCAAGACCTTGATTCTGTCTAGTACGTAGTCTTGTGAAGTAACTAGTTTCCCCATAGATTTAGTCTGAGGACCATGCAAGACCTTGATTCTATCTAGTACTTATTCTTATGATGTAACTAGTTTCCCCCACAGGTTTGAGTCTGAGGACCATGCAAGACCTTGGTTCTATCTTGTACTTATTGTCTTGTGAAGTAACTAGTTTCCCTATAGGTTTGAGTTCGAGGACCATGCAAGGCCTTGGTTCTGTCTAGTACTTACAGACTTTTGAAGTAACTGGTTTCCCCACAGGTTTAAGTTCGAAGACCGTGCAAGACGTTGGTTTTCTCTAGTACTTACAATCTATTGAAGTAACTGGTTTCCCCATAGGGTTGAAACCGAGGACCATGCTAGTCCTTAGTTTTATCTAGTACTTAGTCTTGTGAAGTAACTAGTTTTCCCATAGGTTTGAGTACGAGGACCATGCAAGACCTTAATTCTTTCTAGTTTTACAGCCTTGTAAAGTAACTAGTTTCTCCATAGGTTTGAGTCGGAAGACCATGCAAGACCTTGGTTCTGTCCAGTACTTACAGTCTTGTGAAACAACTAGTTTCTCCATAGGTTTGAGTTCGAGGACCATGCAAGACCTTGGTTCTGTCTAGTACGTAGTCTTGTGAAGTAACTAGTTTCCCCATAGATAGAGTTTGAGGACCATGTAAGACCTTGGTTCTATCTAGTACTTATTCTTATGGAGTAACTAGTTTCCCCACAGGTTTGAGTCTGAGAACCATGCAAGACCTTGGTTCTATCTTATACTTATAGTCTTGTGAAGTAACTAGTTTCCCTATAGGTTTGAGTCCGAGGACCACGCAAGACCTTGGTTCTATCTAGTACTTACAGTCTTTTGAAGTAAGTTGTTTCCCCACAGGTTTAAGTCCGAAGACCGTGCAAGTCGTTGGTTTTTTCTAGTACTTACAATCTTGTGAAGTAACTAGTTTCCCCATAGGGTTGAGTCCGAGGACCATGCAAGTCCTTAGTTCTGTTTAGTACTTAGTCTTGTGAAGTAACTTGTTTCCCCATAGGTTTGAGTCCGAGGACCATGCAAGACCTTAGTTCTTTCTAGTACTTACAGTCTTGTGAAGTAACTAGTTTCTCCATAGGTTTGAGTCCGAAGACCACGCAAGACTTTGGTTCTATCTAGTACTTACAGTCTTGTGAAATAACTAGTTTCCCCATAGGTTTGAGTTCGAGGACCATGCAAGACCTTGATTCTGTCTAGTACGTGGTCTTGTGAAGTAACTAGTTTCCCCATAGGTTTGAGTCTGAGAACCATGCAAGACCTTGATTCTATCTATTACTTATTCATGTGAAATAACTAGTTTCCCCACAGGTTTGAGTCTGAGGACCACGCAAGACCTTGGTTCTATCTTGTACTTATAATCTTGTGAAGTAACTAGTTTCCCTATAGGTTTGAGTTCAAGGACCATGCAAGACCTTGGTTCTGTCTAGTACTTACAGACTTTTGAAGTAACTAGTTTCCCCACAGGTTTAAGTCCGAGGACCGTGCAAGACGTTTGTTTTTTCTAGTACTTACAGTCTTGTGAAGTAACTAGTTTCCCCATAGGTTTGAGTCCGAGGACCATGCAAGACCATAGTTCTGTCTAATACTTACAGTCTTGTGAAGTAACTAGTTTCTCCATAGGTTTGAATCCGAAGACCATGCAAGACGTTGGTTCTGTCTAGTACTTACAGTCTTTTGAAGTAACTAGTTTCCCCATAGGTTTAAGTTCGAGGACCGTGCAAGACGCTGGTTTTTTCTAGTACTTACAGTCTTATGAAGTAGCTAGTTTCCCCATAGGTTTGAGTCCGGGGACCATGCAAGACCTTTGTTCTGTCTAGTACTTACAGTCTTGTGAAGTAACTAGTTTTTTCATAGGTTTGAGTCCGAAGACCATGCAAGACCTTGGTTCTGTCTAGTACTTAAGTCTTGTGAAATAACTAGTTTCCCCATAAGTTTAAGTTCGAGGACCATGCAAGGCCTTGGTTCTGTCTAGTGTGTAGTCTTGTGAAGTAACTAGTTTCCCCATAGATTGAGTTTGAGGACCATGTAAGACCTTGGTTCTGTCTAGTAGTTATTCTTATGGAGTAACTAGTTTCCCCACAGGTTTGAATCTGAGAACCATGCAAGACCTTGGTTCTATCTTATACTTATAGCCTTGTGAAGTAACTAGTTTCCCTATAGGTTTGAGTCCGAGGACCGCGCAAGACCTTGGTTCTATCTAGTACTTACAGTCTTTTGAAGTAACTAGTTTCCTCACAGGTTTAAATCCGAAGACCGTGCAAGACGTTGGTTTTCTCTAGTACTTGCAATCTTGTGAAGTAACTAGTTTCCCCAAAGGGTTGAGTCCGAGGACCATGCAAGTCCTTAGTTCTGTTTAGTACTTAGGCTTGTGAAGTAACTAGATTCCCCATAAGTTTGTGTCCGAGGACCATGCAAGACCTTAGTTCTGTCTAGTATTTACAGTCTTGTGAAGTAACTAGTTTCTCCATGGGTTTGAGTCTGAAAACCATGCAAGACCTTGGTTCTGTCTAGTACTTATAGTCTTGTGAAATAACTAGTTTCCCCATAGGTTTGAGTTCGAGGACCATGCAAGACCTTGATTCTGTCTAGTGCGTAGTCTTGTGAAGTAACTATTTTCCCCATAGATTGAGTCTGAGGACCATGCAAGACCTTGGTTCTATCTAGAACTTATTCTTATGAAGTAACTAGTTCCCCCACAGGTTTGAGCCTGAGGACCATGCAAGACCTTGTTTCTATCTTGTACTTATAGTCTTGTGAAGTAACTACTTTCCCTATAGGTTTGAGTTCGAGGACCATGCAAGTCCTTGGTTCTGTCTAGTACTTGCATTCTTTTGAAGTAACTAGTTTCCCCACAGGTTTAAGTTCGAAGACCGTGCAAGTCGTTGGTTTTCTCTAGTACTTACAATCTTGTGAAGTAACTAGTTTCCCCATAGGGTTGAGTCCGAGGACCATGCAAGTCCTTAGTTCTATCTAGTACTTAGTCTTGTGAAGTAACTAGTTTCCCCGTAGGTTTAAGTCCGAGGACCATGCAAGACCTTAATTCTGTCTGGTTTTACAGTCTTGTGATGTAACTAGTTTCTCCATAGGTTTGAGTCCAAAGACCATGCAAGACCTTGGTTCTGTCTAGTACTTACAGTCTTGTGAAATAACTAGTTTCTCCATAGGTTTGAGTTCGAGGACCATGCAAGACCTTGGTTCTGTCTAGTACGTAGTCTTGTGAAGTAACTAGTTTCCCCATAGATTGAGTTTGAGGACCATGTAAGACCTTGGTTCTATCTAGTACTTATTCTTATGGAGTAACTAGTTTCCCCACAGGTTTGAGTCTGAGAACCATGCAAGACCTTGGTTCTATCTTATACTTATAGTCTTGTGAAGTAACTAGTTTCCCTATAGGTTTGAGTCCGAGGACCATGCAAGACCTTGGTTCTATCTAGTACTTACAGTCTTTTGAAGTAAGTCGTTTCCCCACAGGTTTAAGTCCGAAGACCGTGCAAGACGTTGGTTTTTTCTAGTACTTACAATCTTGTGAAGTAACTAGTTTCCCCATAGGGTTGAGTCCGAGGACCATGCAAGTCCTTAGTTCTGTTTAGTACTTAGTCTTGTGAAGTAACCAGTTTCCCCATAGGTTTGAGTCCGTGGACCATGCAAGACCTTAGTTCTGTCTAGTACTTACATTCTTGTGAAGTAACTAGTTTCTCTATAGGTTTGAGTTCGAAGACTATGCAAGACCTTGGTTCTGTCTAGTACTTACAGTCTTGTGAAATAAGTAGTTTCCCCATAGGTTTGAGTTCGAGGACCATGCAAGACCTTGATTCTGTCTAGTACGTAGTCTTGTGAAGTAACTAGTTTCCCTATAGAATTTGAGTCTGAGAACCATGCAAGACCTTGGTTCTATCTATTACTTATTCTTGTGAAGTAACTAGTTTCCCCACAGGTTTGAGTCTGAGGACCATGCAAGACCTTGGTTCTATCTTGTACTTATAGTCTTGTGAAGTAACTAGTTTCCCTATAGGTTTGAGTTCAAGGACCATGCAAGACCTTGGTTCTGTCTAGTACTTACATACTTTTGAAGTAACTAGTTTCCCCACAGGTTTAAGTCCGAGGACCGTGCAAGACGTTGGTTTTTTCTAGTACTTACAGTCTTGTGAAGTAACTAGTTTCCCCATAGGGTTGAGTCCGAGGACCATGCAAGTCCTTAGTTCTGTCGAGTACTTAGTCTTGTGAAGTAACTAGTTTCCCTATAGGTTTGAGTCCGAGGACCATGCAAGAGCTTAGTTCTGTCTAATACTTACAGTCTTGTGAAGTAACTAGTTTCTCCATAGATTTGAATCCGAAGACCATGCAAGACGTTGGTTCTGTCTAGTACTTACAGTGTTTTGAAGTAACTAGTTTCCCCATAGGTTTAAGTCCGAGGACCGTGCAAGACGCTGGTTTTTTCTAGTACTTACAGTCTTATGAAGTAGCTAGTTTCCCCATAGGTTTGAGTCCGAGGACCATGCAAGACCTTTGTTCTGTCTAGTACTTACATTCTTGTGAAGTAATTAGTTTTTTCATAGGTTTGAGTCCGAAGACCATGCATGACCTTGGTTCTGTCTAGTACTTAAGTCTTGTGAAATAACTAGTTTCCCCATAGGTTTAAGTTCGAGGACCATGCAAGACTTTGGTTCTGTCTAGTACGTATTCTTGTGAAGTAACTAGTTTCCCCAAAGGTTTGAGTCCGAGGACCATGTAAGACCTTGGTTTTGTCTAGCACTTACGTTCTTGTGTAGTGACTAGTTTCATCATAGGTTTAAGTCCGAGGACCATGCAATTCTTTGGTTCTGTCTAGTACTTAGTCTTGTGAAGTAACTAGTTTCCCCATAGGTTTGTGTCTAAGGACCATGCAAGACCTTGGTTCTGTCTAATACTTACAGTCTTGTGAAGTAACTAGTTTTCCCATAGGTTTGAGTCTGAGGACCATGCACGACCTTGGTTCTGTCTTGTACTTACAGTCTCTTGAAGTTATTAGTTTCCCCATAGGTTTGAGTCTGTGGACCATGCAGGACTTTGGTTCTGTCTAGTACTTAGTCTTGTGAAGTAACTAGTTTCCCCATAGGTTTGAGTCCGTAGACCATGCAAGACCTTGGTTCTGTCTAGTACTTCATTGTTACTACTTGGAGTGACGGAACTTGTCCTTAACATTGGAAAGTTTGCTTTTGGAGTGATAACGTTCTTGGCCTTACTTTGCCGATGAGGGGTTCTTCCTCAAACTGGGTCCTTAGCCCAACATTGACCTGGACAAGGGTGGCTTGGCCTTCCATCGTCACATGTGACAGTAGCCCCATCGCACCAATTTTTTGCCACTTCTGATTACAAGGCGTCTTTTGGTTGTTCGAGTTGTGTACTTGACGTTTCAGTACTCAAGGCACGCCTTCATTAATATCTTTGTGAGTTAACACATATCCAGCAATTGGTGGCTTCTTTGGAAATTGGTTGGGGTTAATATCGCTTGTAATTCTTCCTTCGTATTCCAGGCGGATTAATTTCCACCAGCCTTCGCCTTCTATATAAGGAACTCTAGGGGAATTGTTCTTTCACATTTTACAAATCCTTGAGTTCAATAGGAACTTTAAGTTCTCAACTCTCTAGGCATTTCCAAGGACTTTGCCAAGATTATGATCAAGGCCTAGGGAAATGGGATGGCCCTAGATATAGGCGAGGACAAGGAAGCCAAGCCCCTTTCAGGAACCAAGAATGCCACCCAGATCCTAGACGACGTAGTTGAGGCAAAGGAAGTGGAGGCCAACGATGTTCCTACCTTTCAACCGAGGAAGGAAGAAGACCCTCCTTCTTCAACCGAGACCCAAAACGGGTGTGAATTGCATCAGACTTTCGATACAAAAATGTTTGGGTCTCACCTTGATGGTAGGACATTTTGCAATTAGGAGAATGGTTTGTGAGAGATATAACATTTTTCTCCAGTATGCGTCTTTGCTTGCCCTTCAAGCTAGTAGTGATTCTCGTCCAGTTTAATCACCGATGGAGGTTTGTAAGATTGCAAAACGGTTGTTGCCCAAGTGTTGCCGCCTCCAATGCTTAATTATCATTAAACTGGGAGAGAATCAAGGGAACATCTTGGTATGGGGCCATCAGGCGCTTCCGCTTCTTCTTCTTTCTAATCGCTGGTACCATCCATACTGGCTCGATTGCTGTTGGTAGCCTTAAAACAAGCCGGCCTCAGCCTTTCTTTTTATAGTTAGCTTTAGAGCGAGTCTGCCTAAGCCTCTATTTCTATAGTTAGCTTTAGAACAAGCCTGCCTAAGCCATTTGGTGTATGATATACTTTTCCTTTATTTAATAAAAAGGCTGCACTTTTTACTTGCTTTACTTTTTGAATCTTTCATTTCTCTGCAAGAATTATTTCATGAGTGAGTGTGTTGTTGTTTTTCCCTCCAATGGGACTTGGAATTAGTGTTGTTGATGGGAATAAAAAATTGTCTTCTCGACTTTAATGAAATCGACAACAACACTCAGTCGCTAACTTTAAATAAGCTAACAACGTAGGAACAATCAGGATCATAACCATGTGCTTTATACTGTTGGTTGCACAATCATCAAAGAATGTTGCCAGCGCATGTTGATCTTTCCGAAGTAGGAGGTTCGAGGACCTGGCCTGACTAAGGTTCCATTTAACCGCAACAAAATGTTCCAGGATATCAATATATTCTTTCTAGGCTACCAGACCCGCGAGGACTAGCCCCTTGTTAGAGGCATGGGGTGTATACTTGATGTCAAAAGCCCCCAGGACTGCGCCCCATTTAGCAATCCTCTCCATGTGGTTAGTACCTTGAAGTGTATACTTGAGGGGACTGCTAAAATGATCCTCTTCAAGGACCCTTGCTGATGGGAGCTCGATCCTACCTTGATTGACTGTTGCACTCACTAATGCAGAAGTTCTCCCTATAGACGGTGCCAATTGTAGGGACTGGATCTTAGCACTTCTTCTACTGGACGAGTGGACTCAAACCCAACTAGCCCAATATAATGAATTTGTAGAAAATGGGTTTAAGAACTAGGCCTTAGTGAGGATTGCAACAACTAAACATGGTAGTGAGTGGGTGGAATGACAAGAACATGGGCTGAAGTATGAAATTCTGCTCCTCGACACTCTCTTAAGGAACGTGTAACCCTTATTATTTCTTCAGTGCTTGACTACAAAGGTTAGGAAAGTTCTACAAATTGTCATTGTATTTTCTATTTTCTCCCCTCTTTCTGGAAGGATTTCTTACATTATATACCCCTTTTTAGTTGATCTTAGCCTTACATTTGTTAATTAGGCAGGTCACTACTTGAGTGCTTGTCCCATCAGCCGCCTTCCCATTCTTTCTATAGGTTGCAGCAACAAAGGCTGCACTGTTCAGTGGTCATTTCCTTATTAATGCGGCCAGAATGTTAGTTGTGGGCATTTAATGTGGAGGTGACAATTTATCTTGGAATTGTTCCTCCACCATGTTTTCATGGCTGACACATTGTACTTGTTCTTTCTCTTGGAATGCTTTGGAAGGCTACCTTTGATGGCCCATTACTTCCTCCTCCCATGGTCTTGGTTAGCCGAGGACAGGATTGTCCTTGGCAATATTTTTGGGCAATTTGGACTTTCTTACTTCATCCTCGGACGTTTCTTCCTCCTCGGCATGGGCCTTGGGCTTGGTATAAAGTGGGCTGGAGTCGCCAGATTCTTAGGCCCTATAGTCATCATCTTTCAAAATTATTTATTCATTAACAATTTCTAACAACTACTCCAAAACCCAATAATCTACTGAAAACCTTCCCACTGAACCTAATCTCACCAAGTTTAGTGGTCTTGAGACCATCTATTATGTTTGACCAGGTTTGACTAACTTTTACTAAACTTTGACTCCGTTTTTCTCTAAATCCAACCGTTTGATTGTGACCATAATTTACCAGAATTAACCTTTCATTACACTCTTCAAATCCAATGGTTAGATTTCAAATCTAAGTATGGCATGTGATGGATGGACATGTGTTGTGTACCCATATGGCTATGTTCTCTCAATCTGACAATCTAATTGGTCACAAATTTTACCAACACCAATATGTCACCATACTCTTCAATCCCAATAATCCAGATTTGAATATGAATTTAACCAAGTCTAATGGTCTCAGAACCACTTATTAAGTTTGACCGAGTTTGACCAACTTTAATTAAACATTGACCGCGCCTTTCTCTAAATCCAACCGTTGATTATAACCATAATTTACTAGAATTAACCCTTCATTACACTCTTCAAATCTAACAGTTATATTTCAAATCTAAGTATGGCACGTGATGAATGGATATTTGTTGTGTTCCTGTATTGCTATGTTCTCTCAATCTGACCACCTAATTGGTCTTAAATTTCACCAACACCAATATGTCATCATACTCTTCAATCCTAATGATCAAGATTTGAATATGAATTTCACTAAGTCCAGTGGTCTAGGGACCATAATTTACTAGAATTAACCTTTCATTACACTTTTTGAATCCAATGGTTAGATTTCAAATCTAAGTATGGCACGTGATGGATGGACATGTGTTGTGTACCTGTATGGCTATGTTCTCTCAATCTAACCATCCAATTGGTCTCAAATTTCACCAACACCAATATGTCACCATACATTTTAATTCCAATGATCAAGATTTGAATATAAATTTCACCAAGTCCAGTGGTTTTCGGTCCATGTATTAAGTTTGATTGGGTTTGACCAACTCTAACTAAACTTTGACTAAAACTTTCCCTAAATCTAACCATTTGATTGTGACCATAATTACTAGAATTAACCTTTCATTACACTCTTTGAATCCAACGGTTAGATTTTAGATCTAAGTATGGTACGTGACAGAAATTTGTTAATTACCTATATGGCTATGTTCTCTTAATTTGACCATCTAATTAGTCTCTAATTTCACCAACACCAATATGTCACACATACTCTTCAATCCTAACGATCAAGATTTGAATATGAATTTCACCAAGTCTAGTGGTCTCGAGACCATTTACTAAGTTTGACCAGGTTTGACCAACTTTAACTAAATTTTGACCTCATCTTTCTCTAAATTCAACTATTTGATTATGATCATAATTTATTATAATTAAACTTTCATTACACTCTTCAAATTGAACGGTTAGAATTCAAATCTAAGTATGGCATGTGTTTGTGTACCTGTATGACTATGTTCTCTCAATTTGACCATCCAATTGGTCTCAAATTTCACCAACACCAATATGTCACCATACATTTCAATCCCAATGATCAAAATTTGAATATGAATTTCACCAAGTTTAGTGGTCTTCGGTCCATCTATTAAGTTTGATTGGGTTTGACCAACTTTAACTAAATTTTGACTACACCTTTTTCTAAATCTAACCATTTGATTGTGACCATAATTTACTAGAATTAACCTTTTCATTACACTCTTTGAATCCAACGATTAGACTTCAAATCTAAGTATGGCACGTGACAGACATGTGTTAATTACCTGTATGGCTATGTTCTCTCAATCTAACCACCTAATTGGTCTCAAATTTCACCAAGACCAATATTTCACCATACTCTTCAATCCTAATGATCAAGATTTGAATATGAATTTCACCAAGTCCAGTGATCTCGAGACCATTTACTAAGTTTGATCGGGTTTGACCAACTTTAACTAAACTTTAACTGTGCCTTTCTCTAAATTCAACCGTTTAATTGTGATCATAATTTATTATAATTAACCTTTCATTACACTCTTTAAATTTAACAGTTAGAATTCAAATCTAAGTATGGCATGTGTTTGTGTACCTGTATAGCCATGTTCTCTCAATTTGACCATCCAATTGGTCTCAAATTTCACCAACACCAATATGTCCCCATACTCTTCAATCCCAATGATCATGATTTGAATATGAATTTCACCAAGCCTAGTGGTCTCGAGACTGTCTATTAAGTTTGACTGAGTTTGACTGACTTTAACTAAACTTTGATTGTGTCTTTCTCTAAATCCAATCATTTGATTTTGACCATAATTTACCATAATTAACCTTTCATTACACTCTTCAAATCTAACCGTTTTGGGAGTATTTTTTATTTTTTATTTTACAATCTTTCTAGAGGTTATAGGGGTATTTGTTTTTGTCATTTTAGAGTATTTTTGGTCATTTGAAAGGTTTCGGATGTATCTTGGTCATTTTATAATTTTTGAGGTATTTTTTTCGTTTTAGAAGTTTCAAAGTATTTTGTTTTTTCATTCTAAAGGATTTGAGGGCTCCCCCCCTCCCCAATTTTAGTGATTTCAAGGGTATATTAGTTATCTTAGAGTTTTTGTTTTTGGGTATTTTAGTCATTTTACAAGTTAAGGGGTATTTTTTTTTTGTCAATTTAGAGATTTCGAGAGTATTTTGGTCATTTTAGAGGTTTCAATGGTATTTTGGTTATTTTGTATGTTTAAGGGTATTTTAGTCATTTTTAAAGTTTAGGAGTATTTTAGTCATTGTTTGGAGGTGAAATAGGGTGGATGGAAAATTTTGAAGAGCAAATAGGGAGGAAAGGATACAAGCAGGTTAGTCTTGAGCCAAATGAATCGATAACTTATTATATTTGGATAGATAAAAAATGATTGAGTAAAAATATTTTAAGAAATAATTATATATATATATATATATATTTCTTTTGTTAATATTGAATAAATACTAGTTTTATATATCAATTTTAATTCTAAATTTTAATATATTTTTAATTTTTTTTTTTTTGTTCATGCTTTGATTTCCAAAGAAAAAAAAGTTTAATTCCATCCTTAAATATGGGTCTCAAATTGTTTTATGCCCACATATTTAAGAAAAAGAAATCATTAATATAATACAAGTGGCAGATGTAGGAAACAATTAATAGTGCATGGATGGTTATATCCTTCAATGTTTATATATATATATATATATATATTTTGAAGAATCATATCCTTCAATGTTTAGTCCAATTTGTTAAAAAATAATGGACCTACCGTGTGAATAGTTAACGTAATCTAATAGTTTGTATGTTGCACTGTAATATCTTGGCCAAATTGGCTAAATATCATGAATTTTTGAAGTTTTTTGCACGAAGACACTGTTTCGGAAATTATCAGGAATCTATCACTTTTTTAAGTACTCGAGTTTGGTGAACTCGAGTACTACATTTTCCACTCCACCGTGGCACAATGACGTGGCAAGAGTTTAAAATATTGTGCTTAGTACTCGAGTATACAATGCTCGAGTACTATATTACTGAAGTACTCGATCTCACTATGCTTGAGTACGATATTACTGAAGTACTCGAGGTCACTATTCTCGAGTACTGTTCTGCCTTAACAAATTTAAAAAAAAAAACAGCTGGGTCATCTCAGTTACTTACTCTTTCTGTCACTCTCACCTATCACTTTCCCAATATCCCTCTCAATCTCGCTCTCACTTTCTCAATCTCCCTCTGAATCTCGCTCTGTCCCTCTCAATCTCGCTCTCACTTTCTCAATCTCCCTCTCAATCTCGCTGTCAATCTCTCTCTTCGTCTCGCTCTCGCGTGCTGGCTGTCTCGCTCTCGCTCTGTTCTTCGGCACCACAAGCTATTCTTCTTTCTCTATTTCTCACGGCAACACAGGTTCATCACTCTAACCTTTCTCTGCTTCGTTGACCTCTCTATTTCTGCTAAATCTGAATCCATATAGGCTCTGGGATGTGGGTTTCATTTGATATATATATATATATATAATTTTTTTTTTTTGTGGGTTTGCTTGAAGTGTCATTTGATTTATTGTGGGTTTTTTTGGGGTTTTGTTCATTTGTTTGTGCGTTTTGTTTCATAGTTTTTTACAATAATTTGTTTTGGGTTTGCTGTTATTTTCTATTTCTGTTATCTTTTTGTGGGTTTGTAATGCAAATGATGTGTTTGATGAAATGCTTGTATGAACTATCTATGAAATGCTTCTATGAAATGCTTTGTGGACTTGTTGAATTTGGGTTAGGATAACATTTGCCGGTCTCATTTGGCACATTTAGCTTGTTTTATCAGTTTAGGATCTTAGGGTTGGGAGTTTGGGAGTTTAGCAATCTTTCAATGAATTGCACACTTTTATAAAGCCTATTCTATAAGATAAAGATTGATAAATTTTACCCAATAGAGTAGGTAACAAGTTAACCCCAGATCAAAAAAAAAAAACAAAGACTCATTCCTCACTGGTTACTGCATTTCCTACTCATTGCATTACCAATAATTGGTCCCAAAGCTTGAGAAGAACATTAATTAAAGCATATTAATATAGTATATATGCATTGCTTTCACTCCCCCACATCAAATTAGACCATATCAAATATGAAACAATAATACAAAAAACAAAAAACAAAAATTCTTGTATATATTCTCCAATTTCTTCATTTTGCCAACAAAAATTGCTTCCAGAATCACTAAAAAAAAAACACAAAAAATGAAGAGAAAAATATTTATAATCTGCTTTGAGATTGACAGTCTGCTTTGAGATTGACAGTCTATTTTTATTTTTTTGAATTTCTGGATTGGGTTTTGGGGTATTTGTCGTTAGATCATAGAAAATGATCATCTTATAAATTGATTGTAGTTGATGCAATTAGGAAGGAGAAAGGGTTTGTAATCACATTTAGTTACAAAATCCTCACATGCCTTAGAAAGTCATTAGATAAGGCAAACAGAGATGACTTTTGTTTGGGCTAATGCATATGCAATGCGGGACGGACTCACTACCTATGCTTTATAGAATGTGTCCAGATGAGGATGTATCCTCTTAACTCAGTAGAACTGTAGAAAAGATTGAAGCCAACTCTATAAACCAAACCCATGTTTGGTGGAATTTACCCCAAAGATCTTTATAATCTGTTTATTGTATTTGAAAATCTTAATTTATTTTGCAGCTAAATTATATATGTACAAAATTTTAAAGATTCACAATAATAATTTTACACAATTAATTTTTAAAACAAAATAAGCTAAATAAAAAAATTTAAAAAAATCATCCAAAGACAACCTTAAATATTGAAGGAGTGAAATTAAGTTATGTACAAATTGTTATTGGTACTAGGAGTAGGAATACTCTTAGAGCTCTTTGTTAATTTGGTGATATGGCCATATGGGATAAGCGTTTGGGGCTACTTTAATTGGAATACAATTCATGTATTACTTCTCAAAGTCTTATTCAAAAAACATAATACTTGTAAAAGAAGTTCTAAATTTTTGTTTCCTCAAGGGGGTATATATATATATATATACCTCTAAACAAAATAAAAGCTAGAATGGAAAAAAATAACAATACAATAACATTATACTGATACTTGTATTTATTTATTAATTTGATTGATATGGTGCAGTGTGAATTTTCATGTATTTATGTATTTGAAGTGAATTTTCCCCTGACTGTTGTTGTAACCGAATGCCAGATATGAACGTACAAGAAGCGGGACCCTCGATACGGACTGTCTTGACGAAGCAGCCTATGCATCGTTCAAGTTTGCTTTGGAATGCTCCTTTAGAAGGCGAGGTATGCACTTGTCCAAAATTGTAGTCAATATATGTAGTAGAAGAGTTTTGGCATTGAAGAAACATAATTAATACTAAGTTGCTTTGTTTGTAGGAAGTGCCAGGTGTACTGACTTGTCGTCACCGAGATAAAGGTCTGCTTGAAGATGGTGCAGTTTTAGATCCACAGATTGCAGCTTATATCACAGCTGCAGGGTTAGATGGGCTTCTTCGGGTCCCACATATGGACCTTGACCATGCATTGATCACGGCGTTGGTGGAGAGATGGCGGCCGGAGACGCACTCATTCCACTTGCCCCACGGTGAGATGACCATCACGCTACAAGACATGGAGGTTATAATGGGGGTACCTGTAGATGGCTTGCCGGTGGTGGGATATACTGATTTGGAGGATTGGGGCCATTTCTGCTACCAAATGCTTGGACATAGCCCCCCGGGAAGAGATGTTGGTGATAAACGCAAGAACGTTGGAGTGATAGAAGGGCCGAGGGTAAAAGCCAAATGGCTTGAGGAACGGTTTAGCAACCCTCTCCCAGCTGATGCCACTGAGGTGCTTGTTCAGCAGTATGCTCGATTTTATATACTAGGGTTGTTGGGTGGTACATTGTTTATGGATAAGTCAGGCGAACGGGTCTCAATTATGTACTTGCAATTTTTCAATCCAATCAGCAATGGAAAGAAGTATAGTTGGGGTAGTGCAGCACTAAGTTGGTTATATAGACATCTCTGTAATGCATTAAAGAAGACATCGAAGCAAATTGGCGGTGCACTGCTCTTGGTACAGTTGTGGGCGTGGGCGAGGTTTCCACATATATGTCCTATGATGAGGCATCCACCCCAGGCATTGCACCTAGATCCACTTGCTATCAGGTATGTACGATCGTAGATAGTTATTGTTTTGCATTTCCGCATTAAGATATTAATTGAGAAGCTTGGGAAATCTAAAACTACTTGGTGATAAGATATTAATAGAGAAAGCAATTATAATAATTTAATGGGAAATTCTTCAGGATAACTATAGGAAATTCTTTGATGGGAAATTCTTTTGGGATAACTGTAGCTTCAATTTTTGTTATTGTTTTGCATTTCCTCATTAAGTTTTTATGCATGAGAATTATGTAAGTAACTAACATGGCTTTTATGTCTCTATTGTTTGTTAGATGGAAAGGGGCTAAGATAACAACCGAACATCCTTTGCACGTCTTGCGCGCCTATCGTGTGTCGCTTGCTTCACTACGGCCAAATCAGGTATCGTGCCTTACAATTTTGCTTTGGCATGACTAATTTGCTCTTGGAATGAATAAGCATTTTTTTTTTTTAATTTCAGAATGCTCATGTTACATTTATTGTTCACATTCGTTACACATTTTTTCTAATTATATTATTAATATGTTTGTTTGCATTGGTTGGATCATTGTAGATTGTGTGGGAGCCATACAGAAATTATTTGCATGCCCTTTCCGCATATTGTACAGCAGGCCAACACATATGGAGGTCTATCGTGCCACTCATCCATTTTTGGGTGGTTGAAGGCCATCACCCTGAACGTGTTCTCCGACAGTTTGGGATGAAGCAAGACATACCACCAGATGTCGATACTTCAATAGACCTTCACAAGATAACTCTCCAGGGCAAGCACCAAAAAGACTGGGCCCAAGAACATGCCACGCATATTGCTAAATGGGCTGCGCATGCCACAATTGCCAATGCACCGCCCTTTCATGGGGAGATGAGCTACAATGATGAGTATATGGTGTGGTATCGTCCCCGTACTATCCGCCATATAACAAAAGAGACCTCGTACTGGGACACTTTGGTAAGTTTACGAAGACACTGTTTTAGCTTCTTAATGTACCTTGCTTCACATAGTTTATATCAACCTACTAACACTACTCTTGTATATTTGTGCCATGTTGAATCACAATTGAAGATTATGGCGAAGTGCGAACCAGGTTCTGAGATCTACACCGACTGTATTAATGCCTTGCAATCTGTTGAAGAGATTGGTCGGTTGACCTTGGACGATGCACGCAATGTGGGCAACACAAGTGAACCGGCTGTAGGGCGTGGTCGACAAGCAAGTGGACGTCAAGGGCGTGGAGGCCGTCAATCTAGTCAGCGTCCCACATCCACTCATCCTCCCACACCTGTGCCCATATCTAGTCGGCATCCCACATCTGGTCAGCGTCACACACTCGTGCCCACATCTAGTCGGCGTCCCACATCTGGTCAGCGTCACACACCCGTGCCCACATCTACTCAGCGTCCCACATCTAGTCGGCGTCACAGACCCATGCATGACCACACCATGGAGGAAGCAAGTCAGACAGCAGATGACATGTGCTTGGACACTGGTTATGACATGGGCTCCATGGCACACGATGATGCGGGTCCATCCCATATGTGCCCACCCACATCCTCTACTACATCCCCGTTGCCCACCACCCGTACGTCTCCCCCACTGACTACCGGCATTGCCCCCGCAGATGTACATGGTAGAGATGAGATGAGATTCATGCCCACTCCTGGGCTACCCACCCCTGGTGTTGTCCCCTCTGAGTTTGTGCATACTGAGTTCATCCAGACACCGATACCCACCCCCCCACCAGAGGCTTCACACATTGAGGGTCGACCGCAAAGGCCGAAACGGACACGAACACATCCTCCAGATTGTGGGACTGGACATGGTACTATAGTTCGATTCAATACCGATTACATTTATATCTCTTTATAATTAAATGATTTGCATATTAGTATTTGCTTTTGTTTTTTCCAGGCAAGGTGAGACCAGTGAAGGAACTAGTGAGGAGAAGAAAACGGGGATGATTCAAGAATGGCCAAGAATCAATGCTGCTTTGGTAGTTCTAATTGCTGATTTCCGTATGAGTTTTCTTAACCTCATTATACTATCAATGCTGCTTTGATGCTGGGTTGTTCGCTTTTTGTTCAATTTCATAGCCGTTGTTTGGTTCCTGAGAAACTAGTAAGAAAAAGTTATGGATATTAAATTTGGAGATTTAATAAATAGAAGAGTTGTTTTGGACTAAGTTCACTAGCTTTTGTTATTATTATGATTCTTTTTTTGATTTATGACATATCATCTTCATAGAAGTGAGGGAATAGATTGGTGTTAAACGTGAATCGAAATGTGCCAATTTCATTGGCTGCATCATAAGTAATTGTTTATTTAATTATTTTGTGAGTAGATGGATCTTGCGGATGATCCAAGAGTGATTTTTATTATCTTATGGATGATTTTGATAATGGATCATAGCTTTTCATTCAATTTCATAGGCCATTGTTTGGTTACAATGAGAATGAAGGAAAAATATATGAAAATCAAAGTTGGAATCTGATGCTTTAAGTTGTTTTAGTTCCCTAAATATGGGAAATGTCTCGCTTTAACTAAACCAAAGAATTGTTTTTTTTACTCTGTGAGTATATGGACTTTGTGGAGGATCCAAAAACGCTTTTGAGGACCATGGAGGTGAATCAAATTGGAAAAAAGAAGTTTTTGTTCTACCAAGCATATGCTCTTTACTATGAGAAGATCAAGAAATTTGAGGAGGCTGAGAAGATGTACCATTTGGGTGTGCAGAAGTAAGTGCTCTACAATTTGAAAACTTGTTTATTTGGGTGTTTAAATGTCTCCAAGAAATGGAATTATTAGCAGTCTCAATGTAAATTATAAAGTTTATATTAGCAGTCTCTATGTTACATATGCTTGAATTCTCATTATGTATAGGTTAGGGCTCTAAATGTTTTATGTGTTTTTTTTTTTTGTTTTTTTTTTTTTTTTGATGCTGGAACATTTCCCATATGTTTTGGACAATACGGTATAGGAAAATCCTCTAAGAGCATAGAGTAAATATGTAAGACTATGAATGCCAAATTGCAATTTAGAGGCCTTTCAACCAGTCATTATATTAAAAAAAAAAAGAAGAAAAAGACAAAAAAGATGACATATTTGTGGATGAATCTGTTTTGAAGTGTATCTCAATTCTCCCAGACTTGGTTTGTGAGGGGTAGCAAATACCATGTTTCAAAGTGTAGTGGATTCTTGTGCTGAAAAGTGACATTTATGATTACTGAAATTGTGACCTTAACTTGAAATTGATTAATTCTTCTGCTGCTAGAATCTTTGAAGTATGTACTTCCTAGTTCCACTACATCATAGAATAGTAACTCAGTGAATAAAGCATTTATCACATATAGTTACTCCTCTGTTTTAACGCATTGATAAAATAGCAACTAGCTCAAGTGTTTGGATGATAAGATATGCTTTTTTTAAATTAAAAAAAAAAAATCCTGGGAAGCTTGGAAAATAGTTTGTGTTCATGTTCAAATTGACTGTTAAGCAGCCTTGCAGAGCCTGCTGATGAGTTGCAAAAATCATATGCAGCCTTCACCGCATGGAGAGATACAAAAACAAGAGGATCCAGGTAGTGTTTTTTTAGCTTTTGTGTATTGGGCCTGTATCTGTTGTTAAAGAGGTACTTTAGTTATCTAACTATGAGCAGATTTCCTGCAGCGCCAGGAAGTAAGAACTTCCAAGAGGCCATTGTCTGCCACCCACATTCCTCCCAAAGGCTGTAAAACTGAATTAAACAAGGAAAATTGTAGAGAAAGCTAGCATGACAGAGCTTTACCTGAAACAGTACCTGATGCTCAATTTCCTAAGAATAGTGTGAAGCCATTGATGGAATCTCACTGTACTAGGGCTTTGGAAGATTCTTGCAACATGAGAACAGGTCAACTTATTGGCCCTAAATGATTTGTTATGCGATTGGTAATTGTTATATCTATCTTCTAAGGTATAACCTAACTCCTGCTCATGCTTTGCTAACAGAGAGAAAACTTTAGATGCAGTACTAGTTAGAAGTGTTGGTGGTGTAGACACAAGATATAGGCTCTCCATCACACAGCCCCCGTTAGAAGTGTTCTTAAGACCGAGAATAAGCGACTTCTAAAAGAAGCAAAGGGTTTGGATGATGTTGTAAAGGTCTCTCTCTCTCTCTCTCATATGTGTTTGTTCATGCATATTGTTGCATTTATGCTACTCCCTCTCAATCTTATGGTGAACACTTTCTCTCTAGATCATGAGTGACATAACTGGAAATCTGGATGCTAAAAAAGCGTGTAAGGAGGCATTGAAGATTCACAAAAAGTAATTGAGCAAGGTAGTCTTTGTCCTTTACTTCTCCCCATTTTCAAACACACTAGTCAGTTTGCTAGATATCTTTCTATCCTCGCGTGCATGTGTGTGTGTGCATGTGTATAGAGATGTATTCCAATAATAAAAAAAGATTTCTTAAGAATGATCTCTTTCAAGTACATTCAACTAAAATACTTTTTCTATTGATGGCTAATACAGTTCAGTTTGATTTGAAATGAGTGGCAAACTTGATTGCTGATGAGTTTGTATATATATTTTTTCTCATTTTCTTGTTTGTTACATCAAATGGTTTTCCTCCTATATAAAAATCCAAATAACTTAGCATCCTTAATGGCATATATTGATATCTGCTCAAAAGCCTCGTTGATTATAGGTTCTACCCCCATCTACGTTTGTGCTTTGTTTATTAATCCTCTGATACCATATTAAGAGATGGACTAAGAGCTTGCTAACAGCTTAAGCAAGAGGAAAATGGAGAGGAAAATGATTTATTATTCCTCTTGATTAATCTGTACAAGTGAGCTTTGTTCCTACATATTAGAACAAAGCATTTCCATTTTCCAGATTAGGCTGGACTTATACACTTATACTTGCCTTTGGATTCTTTCTATTTTAAGTCAATTTCTGGCCCATTCCCAAACTTCCCAATGAAAAATTAAAGTGTTAGCTCAGAGAGAGAATTAAAAAAGTGACCCCTTCTTCAAGCAACAGCCCATAAAGCAAATAAAGAAATCCCAAAGCCGTAGTCTTCTTCTTTCCCAAGCTCTCTCTCTCTCTCGTTTTACAATCACGAAACCCTAATTATGTTTGTAAGTTTCTTTGTATCTCTCAATGTTAATTTATATCATGTATTCAATCAGAAACCCTAAATCACTCTGTAAGCCTAAATTGTAGATATATCAGTGAGACTAACTTCACTTTGTGTTTTCTCTTTGATGCCTCAGATTTTCGAGTACAATGGATCGGCTCTCATTGCCATGGTGGGGAAGAACTGCTTCGCCATAGCCAGTGATCGAAGACTTGGAGTTCAGCAACAAACAATCGCCATCGATTTTGGTTGAATGTTGATTATCTACGTTAATATGTCCTTTCTATTGTTGTAATTATTGAATTATTAAGGGTGCTCGATGGAATCTTTGTATTTAATTTTGCTATCGTGTCACTAGCAATTCGTTGTGCCATGTCATGCAAATTAATTTGTATATATACTTTTTTAGCTATTTAATTTATCAGTTTACGGAAAAAGCTCTTTCCTTTTTTCTTTTTCTTTTTTTAATTTGTAGAAAAATGTCCTTTGAACAACAGGAAAAAAAAATGGCTTATTAAAAACTCTCATATTCTCTCAGTCTGACTTGAGATTGAACCAAAGACTTTCAGGATATTGGCATACCAACATTCACCACCACTTTTCTCAGTGGACAACCTTTTTTAAAAGCAAGTGGGCACACCATACCCGAGTCCACTGGGCTCGGGTACTTCAAATAGTACTCGAGCTCACAGGGCTCGGGTACCTAGTGCAAGACTGGGCCTTTTTTACATCGAGCTGTACTCAAGCCCATTGGACTCGGGTACTTCTAAAAATACTCGAGTTCACTGGGCACGAGTACAAACTGCCAGTTTTGGGCCCAGTGGGCTGGTTTTGGGCCAGTGGGCTGGTGCAGTACTCGAGCTCACTGGGCTCGGGTACTTCAGACAGTACTCGAGCTGAGTGGGCTCGGGTACTTTGAGGATTTTTTTTAAAATATTTTGGACTTACACCGAGCCGTACTCGAGCCCAATGGACTCGGGTACTTCAGACAGTACTCGAGCTCAGTGGGCTCGGGTACGTTGGAAGCATTTTTTTTTTTAAATTTGGACTTTCCACACCGAGCCGTACTCGAGTCCAGTGGGGTCGAGTACTTCAAAAAGTACTCGAGCTCACTGGACTCGGGTACCACGCAAGCATAATTTTTTTTTGGCAGGCCCAGCACACAGTACTCGAGCTCGTTGGGCTCGGATACTTCAAACAATACTCGAGCTCAGTGGGCTCGAGTACCAAGCACTTATTACAAACCTACAACAAATGTACTTAAACTGGCACGGCAACTACCGTGTTGAATGGACAATGAATGGTACTTGAATTTGTAGAACTCGAGTACTGCTTAACTTTAAATACCCGCTCTTTGTTTCAGCTATTTTCAGTTCCTGGGAGGACCTGGTTTCTGCTGGTTTCTGTCTTCACTGTCCAAGTCTAGTGTGATGAGTCAGAACGGGTGAAAGCAAATGCAAATCTCTGTGCGGTCTCCATCCAAGACAAACAATTATTCTTTGGGTCCTGCCTGTCAGTAGATAGAGGTAATATAAATGGTTTTTTGTTTGTGTTTACATGTGGTCATAATATTGTGTTTACATGTGGGTTATATGAGATTGTGTTTACATGAGGTGGAATTCGTGTAATGAGTTTTTTGAAATTTGAAGGGCACTGTACAAAAACAACTGATTACATATGGAAATATATATATATATATATGGAAAATAAATATAAATATTACAAATGGAAAATATATATAGTATATATATGGAAAATATATATAAAT
This sequence comes from Quercus variabilis, assembly GCA_030445155.1. Lineage (NCBI taxonomy): Eukaryota > Viridiplantae > Streptophyta > Magnoliopsida > Fagales > Fagaceae > Quercus > Quercus variabilis. Next base: position 9,706,251 of record CP129449.1, read on the forward strand.
ATTACAAATGGAAAATATATATAAATATATATATATACATATGGTTATATGAGATTGTGTTTACATGAGGTGGAATTCATGTAATTCTTTTTTTGCAATTTTAAGGTCCGTGTATATTACATATGGAAAACAAAATATATATACATATACATATATATATATATATATATACATATTAAATATGGAATATATATATATATATATATAACTTTGTTGTGAAAACAAATTGAGCACAAATATAAAAGAATGAAGCTTGATCATGATAGCAAATAGAGAGCATGCATAAGATTATTTTGTAAGTTACACACATACACGTAGTGGGGTAAACGTAATACATGTAGTGAGTCTGAATATAAATTGTTTTTATCATATGCCAAATTTATGTATGTGGTTATAGATGATGACAACTTTTATATTGTTAATAACAGGTTGGTGATGGATTTTCACTTTTTCTATGTGTACTATGATGGAGAGATGTATTATCATGAGTTGCATGGGTTGTCATACCAAGGCTCCAACCAAAAGCAAAAATGTGTGAAGATGAAGCGTGGGATAGGCCTTATGAACGTGAAATGAAGAATATTGAAGGCGATGGGGTTAGACCAGTCTAGGCATAACATTTCCATCGTGTATCGAGCACCTCAACTGGTTGTAGGCACCCAGGTTGTCTACAATTCACTACAGTTATCGAGTGGCACCGAAGTGAAGATGATGTGGGCAGTTGTTGAACAAATGGTGGTGAAAGGATTCGTTGCTTCAGAGCTCTATGTCACTATTGAGCCCACCATAGTAGAGGTTGGAGAGGGTTCACAACATATTGTTTTGGATGGAAGTGAACCATGGCAGACATTTGCCGGTGTGAACTCAACTGAGGAGGAGGAAGGGCCCCCACACGTGCATCAAGGAGAGCATTTATCTCATGATGAGTTGCATGGGGACACATCCGAAAATGAAGATCATTACGTACTTGGTGATGATGCAACCCATATTGATGTTACTAGGGATGACTTCGAAGAGTTCCTAGATACCATGGGTGAACATGAGGATGTTGATCATATTGAAGATGTGGTTGTAGAAGAGAATAGAGACACATGCTCCGGTCCCGATCCTACGCCGGAATGGTTCACGAAAAACACTTGGGATAATATGTTTGATCCATCACCGGTTATGCAAGCGGAAGTATCAAGTTGGACGCCTGGGGAGCAGCCACTGAAAGGGATGGTATTCGCCACTAAATTGGCAGTGCGAAATGCGTTGACCTGGTACGCATTGCGAGAGAATTTTAGCTTCACAACAGAGCATTCAGACTTAGAGAGGCTTATGGTGAGTTGTGAGGATGATTCATGTCCATGGTCAGTTCGTGCAATTTGTTGCAAGGGAGACAATGTCTGGAAGATCGCAAAATGCAAGGGCCCCCACACATGCGACAAAATTCAGAATGCTCATGATGGTCGGATGATTGATTCGGCGTTCCTAGCATACGTACTTGAGCGCTATATACGAGAAGACCCTGCGTATAAAATAAAGAACTTACGCCACGTTGTTTTGGCAGACTTAAAACACGAAGTATCTCATTACAAGGTATTCTTTAACTTGCATTTTTTTTTCAATACAATGTAGAGACATTAGTCTTCTGTGAAGTTTTATGCATGATATTTTTTTCCAAAACCCGTGAATACTTTATATTATAAAAATTGAAATTGAAAAAGAAAAAAAAAAGAGGAATAAAGATAAAGAAATATTATCTTCATCTTATAGCCTTACAAGTCTTGATTTGTTTTCTTCAACTATAATTACTTGTATTCATTTCTAACTTAATCATCATAATTTACATACAAGGTATGGGATGCCAAACAAAAGGCTGTTGCAGCTATATACGGGGATTTTAAGGAGTCTTATGCAGAGTTGCCGCGTTTTTTGGCAGGACTTACTGATGCAAGTCCGGGTACACAGTATAAGTTAATAGTGGACGATAATTATGAAAAGGGAACCTGTACATTCAATTCTGTATTTTGGGCGTTTTGACCATGTATTGTTGGGTTCAAGCAGTGTAGGCCTGTGATTAGCATTGATGCAACCCACCTCTATGGAAAATATAAAGTGAAATTGATGATTGCAATGGCAACAGATGCTAATAATAAGATTTATCCACTAGCCTTCGCTGTTGTCGAGAGCGAGAGCACAGATACTTGGGGTTGGTTCTTGGCTTGTATAAGAACATATGTAACCGACCGAAGACACCTGTGTGTCATATCTGACAGACACCCTGGGATACAAGCTATCTTCAGAGACACTAATCGAGATGTCTCCCTGCGGCCTCCCATGACAGAACATCGTTATTGTCTTCGTCATCTATGCAGTAATGTCAATACTAGATGGAAAAATGAAACTTTAAAGAATCTAGTATGGAGGGCAGTAAGTGCTACCCAGGAGCGAAAGTTCAATGCCACTTTCGATTCAATTGAGAATGTCAACCGGGATGCGCATCGATATCTAAAGGATGTGCCCAAAGAGAAATGGGCTCTAACTTTTGACAACGGTTACCGTTATGGGGCGATGACTACAAACGTGTCCGAGTGCTTCAATGGTGTTCTAAAGGGTGCTCGTAGCCTGCCTATTACGGCAATGGTGAAATACACATGGTTCAAACTAAATGCTTATTTTGATGATCGTCGCAATAAGAGCATAGCGCAGTTGAAATCGGGTCAAAGATGGACTAAATATGCCTTGGATATCTTCATGAGAAATAAGGCCAAGGCGGAGAATCACAGGGTGACAAGATTGAGTGCGCAACAACAATCATATCAAGTAGATACATCGCATAATCCAGGGACTGCTGAACATGCGGATCACACATATGGAGTTAATCTGTTGCAAAGAACTTGTACATGTCAGAAATGGAAACTGTACAAGATACCGTGTTCACATGTCATTGCAGTTTGTATTAGGTATCGACATGATGCAGAGCAGTACATTGACCCATGCTATAGCGTGGACGCACTGTTACGGAGCTATGCTCCTGTTTTCCCTGTGTTGAAAGATAGATTATCATGGCCGGATCCTACAGAAACTCGAAAGGTCCTCCCTAACCCTCGATTAATCCGAGAGAAAGGTCGCCCTGTCTCAACACGAATTAGGAATGAGATGGACGAGGGCGGGAGACGGCCGAGAACCACACCATGGAAGGAAGGGGGGAGGAAGGTGCAATGCGGGTTGTGTGACCAAGAGGGCCATAACCGAAGAACATGCCCTAAGCGGAACGAGGTACCGACGAGTGGTGGTCTCACGGACTAGGTACGCTAAGTTTGAACCATGGCATCCTTTTAAACCCTAAAATTTTACCATTTTCTTAATGCTCATCATAAAAGTTCTAACTTCGGACTTGTTCTTAAACATTGCTACGAATCAAAGGAACTGCCTAAAGAATCACAATTGCACGCTTTAGTTCCTCCTAAATGTCTTTGATTGTACTAGTTCAAAACTTCAAATTATTATGCTTATGATGATGATGACTTTCTCTTTATATTTAAATTGTTGAACTTGTGCATTATTTTACTTAAATGCCAATTAGCTTACAAAGCTTCTCTACTCCCAACAATTCTATCACCAATAAGAAAGATGATTTTTTTTTTTCCTTACTTCAACATTGTTTGGAAATAAGATTGTGTTAGCAAGGATTTTAACTTAGAATATAAACGTGTAAATTTTTATTAGTTTGTAATTGGTAAGCTGTATTGTTTTCACATAATTTGGTAACTTGTGATTGAGAAAAAAAAATACATGGTAGCATGGCAATGACTAAGAAGTTCATTGGTAGCATAGGGGGCAATGACATCCATGTTATAGAAAATGAAGATCATCTTCATAACAAGAAATCTTCTCTTCGATCCATTTTAATTGTTCAGCCTTTAGGTTCCAAAATTTATATTGATAGAAAGTTTCAATCTATCAACTCAAATTTTGTATTGATGGAAAGTTTCAGTCTATTAACTCACCAGCTATTGTCAATTATAACTCACAAGCTATTGTAAATTATAAAGTCTATGTTACATATGCTTGAATTCTAAAGTTTATAAAGTTTACATTGAGACTGCTAATATAAACTTTATATTCACATTGAGACTGCTAATATAAAGTCTTGTGTCAATGTGCCTATGTCAGAAATTTACTAAATATCATGAAATAGCAACTGAAAATAAAGATGATTTGCCCATGTAGTTATTTGCTAGGCTTATATGCTCTTATTGTCACAAGATGCTCTCTGGTGGTAATCAAGATTTCATCTTGGTATTCTTTTTTTATCAGATGTCTCTACAAGTCACTTACTTTTTTCCCCTGATGAATGCACATAGGTTCAAATAGTTGCCCAGTTTGGTGTAGTTTTTCTTCTTTTTGCACTGGGCTTGGAGTTCTCCATAACGAAGGTTAAATTCTGTTCTTTGGCCTGCTTCATTTTCTTTCTCTTTTAGTGAAATTATTATTCAAACTCTATAACTGTGTCATTGTAGCTTCGCGTTGTTCGAGCAGTTGCTGTTCTAGGGGTCTTGCTACATATTTTCTTATTTACGTGCCTGTGTGGCATACTAATATCGGTATTTCTACACATTCTAACAGAAAATTCACAAAAGTTTGCCCATTTCTACTTGTAAAAACTACTTGTACCTGATTATGGATGGAAATGGATGACAAGTTTACTGAGGATTCTTGTATGATATCAACTTCATCTCAAGTCCATTGAAGAGTTATTTTGCTCTTTAGTTACATTTCGTGTGTTATACTTTGTAATTATTTTCTTAAGCTTCGGCTTGGAACGAATGGAAATGGATGACAGCTTAACAAGTTCATAAAATTTTCTATTTGGCTTGGAGGGATGTTAAGTTCTAAAACAAATAGAACTGTTTTGAAAAAAATAATTATACAAATTAACATTGGAATTAAGTGAAAATGCCTAAGTACTACCACCTCTGACTTCTCAAGGTTACCATACAAGTTGGGTGCTGAATGAGTTATGATGCTGGTGATTTTATAACCAACCTTTCCATATATCACCCATTTTGATCACATGTAAGTATTAAAAAACCTTAGGCATGTCATAAACTAATATAATATAACAATGAAGGGAGGTGTAGGGGGAAGAAAATCAACCAATTGGGAAACCATTTGGGTCATTGTATTATGTTTCTAATGATTTGAGTTAGATGGCTAACCAAAACCACATAAAAAAACATATTCTTTCATTGTTTTTTTATTGAGAGAGAGAGAGAGAGAGAGAGAGAGAGAGAGAGAGAGCATGTGCTTTTAGCCAAGTGGACCTACCAGTGAATTTAGCTAAGGGCAGCCACAATCCCAGAACTGGACGTAAAGATTGCATTTTCCAGAAAATGGCAAACAGAATAATACCCGAGTTTGGTGAACTCGAGTACTGAACACAGTACTCGAGTTTCACAGACTCGAGTATTACGTTGAACAGTACTCGAGCTTTCTGAGCTCGAGTACCGTTTGGAATTTTTAAATCCCACACGCCATGTCAGCCATGCCACGGTGGAGATATAAAACACAGTACTCGAGTTCACCAAACTCGAGTACTAAAAAAGGTGGTAGATTGCTGTTTATTTCCGAAACAGTGTCTTTATGCAAAAAATTTCGAAAATTCATGGTATATGGCCAATTTGGCCGTAATATCTTGCAATACTCTATTGAATTACAAATGTGAGGAAACCTCTTCGACTGTTCACCATCACGTGAGCCAGATTTTAATTCACTAACCATATAATATAATAATAATAATATTATTATTATTATAATTTTCACCAACCCCGAATTACTTTAATGCTCTTGGATTTCCTCTGAGAAAGGCTGACTATTGAGGGTTATTGTGTAAATTCGAGATTGGTCCATGGTGCTCCAGAGGTTGCAAGTTGTATGTGTGTCTACTTTGCACATGCTGGCCTGTTTGAACTTTGAATGTAAAACCTAAAAAACAGGCTACCCCAGGAAGAAAAAAAGTGGTACAGGTGCACAGCTGTCCCCACGTAACGGTTACAAAACTGAAAGTGTGAGATTCTCCCATATGAAGGCAATCACTGTGGCCTGTTTTTTCCCTCTCATTCTCACAAAATTTCTCCAAAAATTTTTTTCCCTCTCACTCTTTCAATTAGGATTTCATGAGCTCTCTCCCTCTCATTCTCACTCTCCCTCTCACAATACTCTCTCTTTCTCCCCTCACTCCTCTTCTCTCTTTCTCCCTTCACTCATCTTTGATCTCTCCATCAAACCCATTAGCCACCCACTGCCACCTCTACCGTCGTCACCTTCCACTCTCTTTGAATTGGCTCCCACCTACTGCGCTAGCCACCACAAGTTTGAACAAGTAACCCGTCTCTCTTTCTCTCCCCTTTTGTTTGATTTAAAGTTATAGTGTTCAGTGAAATGGGTATCTTGTTTTGTTGATGCTAGAAAGTGAGGGGTTTGAGATGGCACTAAAGGTGTTTGATGGTTGTTCTCAGTGAATTTTTGCATGTATTATTCGTTGCAAAATTTTAATCTGGAATATTGTCCATAAATTGCAGTTGTTATTTTCAACATCTTAACTATTGTTGTTGTTGGTTTGGTTTGGAAATTTGAAAGCTTAAAAAGTTGAAATCTATGCTCAGTTCTCCACTATAACGGGAGGAATAGAAAAGAAAGATAAATAATGTTAGATTGATGCTTTTAAATTGAGTTGGAACTTGCCGACTTGGTTTCTCCCCTAACCATATAGAAATTGAGTTTAGGACATTTTCAACTCTTCAACAGCCACGGTGGTGGTGGTTGGGCCTTTGAAACATGTAGTCCAAACTCCTACAGAGAGACTTACTCACGCTAGTGCTGTGTGAACAATAGTGACAAAGGAAAATTCATTCATATATATATTAAAAAAAAAAAGTGGGATACACACTTAGTACTTATTAGACAGTAGTGCATCTCCAACAATACCAATGGCGGCTAAATGGCCCACATCTCAGATTTTGCTATTCCAGCCTTATCACAAACCCTTTTTTTTTCCATATCCAATATATTGATAGAGATTGTTTTTTGAAAACAAAATACAAAAACAATAGAGATTTAGTTTGACACTTGTTGAAACATTCTTTAGTCAAGTCATAAATTATGACTAAAAAAAACTTTGAAGCTGCTGGTCTATTTGTGGTTGTTGCCCTTGTTGGGAATTCTTTCATAGAAAAATTACAATAGTTTGTAGAAAATATGAATATCTCTTACAATAAATTTTGTTTTGATTTTATTTCTTAAAATAATGTTTCTATGTTATATTAGTGGTGTGAATTCAACTCACCAATCCAACCAATTCGGCCATCACTTGAGCTCTTCCTCAATTTTTTTTTTTTTTTGGTTCTTGTTTTTGTTTTTTTGAGAACAAAGTCATCCTTAAACTTAAAGCTTGACTTAGATTTATTAGTAGACTTTTCTTTTGTGACGCCTAACTTGCAGTGGCATTACAGAAACAATCTTTGTGAGAGTGAGACATGTTCAATGTTTAGTTTGCTTTCTTACGGGACTGTTTCATGTTCAATGCTTAGGATGCAGTTGCTTTCAATAATATGCAGGGTTTTTTTTTTTTTTTTTTTTTTTTTTTTTTTTTTGTTGTTGTTGTTGTTGTTGTTGTTGTTGTTGTTGTTAAATTTAGAATTAGTTTGATTCCACATGGACCATCTTTCTTGTAGGGTTTAACGATTGTTACTCATGTACTTAGAGAAGGTGGAAAGTTTATTGCAAAAATATTTCACAGGAAAGATACAAGTCTTCTTTACTGTTAGGTAAATCAAATGCTTGTGGAAATTCTCAATATCAGTACTTATGTTCCTGTGATATGATACAGCTGTATACTTGTCCCAAAAAAAGAAGTTCTTGTGATATGATACAATTGTCTTTATCCAAAATTATATTATGAGGTTTAGGGGCAAAGAGTGTATTCCTTTTTTCCATTCAATTTAACCCTCATTGTCAAATATGTTAGATTTTACCAAGTGTTCACAGTGTGGGTAGATCATGTTTTTTGAAAATTTGAAAATAAGCTTGGAATAAGGACCTCCTTTTATTCCCCAAGCTAAAGGGCTTTTTGTTGGAATTGGACAGAAAATAAAAAATAAAAAATAAAAGAAAAAAAGAGGTGAATACAATTCTCAATTTGATTTTATATATATTGATCAAGTCTAATCCGGGAGTGCACTACTGAATAAGCTTTCAATTAGTGGGTACCTACTTATGGTAGGTCTGAGGAATTTAGGTTGAGCTTTTCTACTTGTGGTGCAATTTTACTTCAAATTTGGCGGTGGCCAAGGCATTACAGAGTTTTAATACAAGTAGATATCAATTAAGGTGTGAATTATATGAAACAAATGGTTGGGACGTAAATCTTCTTAAAACTAAAATGTTAATAATTTTGAACACAAATATCTTTTGATATGTTCTTTGTTATGATTGTAATAATTGTTAACTTGGACTTATTTCTTTTGGAGAATGAGTCTTGATGCAGATTAAGTTTTTTTATACACATAAAGCTTCCTTATCTTCTTAGCTATGATATTTTTGAAAAACATAAATGTTAAAATTTTACTTGGATGTTAAAACTATTTAGTTAGCGTTTTTGTCATCTATTTTAGTTAGCATTTACATTGGTTTATGCTCTTTATTTCAAGTCAAAATGTCACATGCCTTGGGCTATAGATGATGTCGAGGGGAGATGTATTTCAATGTAACAAATTTCAGCTTAGTTGCATATCTTCATGAGGAATTCATTATCATTTGAATAGTATTTGAGTGAATAGATTGGAACTTTATATTATGTATATGATATTGAACTTGGGTATTACTTTCTCTTATTAGTAGTTATTGATTGAGTAGTTGTTATGCTTATAAGAGTAATTGTGATTGAAAATTTGAGATGTGTATAGGATTGTAGTTTATTATTTCCAATCAGGTACCCATGCAAAATTCAGAATGTAAATTTAAAAAAAAAAAAAAAAAACTAAAAAAGTGTAAAATATTATTAGCGACGACAATGTCATCACTAATATTTTATCATATTATTAGTGACGACAAAAAATATCATCGCTAATATGCAATTTTTAATGATGACATATTTGTGGTCACTAATATATCATTATCTATGACGACAACAAGCGTTGTTGCTAGTAATGACATATTAGCGACAACAAAAATGTCGTTATTAATAATAATCTACTAGCGACAACAAAAATATTCATCACTACAAATGAGCTAGTAGGGATGACATTTCATCTTGGGTTTTTGAGTTATTTATGACGACAATTGTCACTATTAGTGACGACTTTGTTGTCATTAATAGTATTGTATTTGCGAAGACATTAATATCGTCACTAAAAAACTTTTTTGTTACCATTTTCATTTAATGAAAATTAGCGATGATATTTATAACAAAACCCCAATTTTGCCAAAATATATGCACAAAAGTTCCATTTTTTATAGGGAAATAATTGTTTCACATTTTTTAATATACACTCTGTAAACACAATATTCACACTTTCATATTGGATGTTTAGATTTTTTAAGAATATCCATATTTGATAAATGATAGAACATGATGCATACGTACAATATACAAAAGGTGTCTAAGACGGATTGAGATCTTGGTGCTATTGCACAAGATGCAATAGTTATCAATGGTTGTGATTGAGAGTTGAAAAATGTGACTTTCAATCTCAACTATTGAGTAAAAAAAGTGAGAACAAGTAGAAAAGTGAATATGGTAAAAAGTTTTTGTGAGTGGAAAGGGAGTAATTGCATTGAATGTGTATTACACACAAACTAGAACTGTCTAAGATAATCAAAACCCTTCTTTGTATATGTGAGTTAGATTGTCTTAGAACCGCAATTTTTATTTTATACAATTTTTTAAACAACTTTGATGTAACAGATTGAAAGTGGCTATCAATCATTCTCGTATGGATTCACCACTTTTCTCCATTACTCATAGGGCTATCCACAAGTCGAGCTTTTGCCCTATATGAAACCAACCCAACAATTTCTAGTTTCCAAGATTTGGATTTGCCACCGACTGATAAGAGGAGTCGGTTTAGGTGAGTCAATCCTCAACTAGAATCAAAGAAGAGTGATTTGGTCAAAGCTAGCCATATCTCAATGAGATCTAGGTGGATTTCAATAGATCTATCAACAAAGGATTAGAGAACCACTTGTACCAACGAAAAATGGTGAGACTCTGATGTATAGAATGGTTAGGTTGGTTGGAATTGAGTTTTCATAAGAAGACTTGTCAACCAACTTGTTGATCTCGGTTGCTAAGCGTAGAGACCAATCGCCAACCATCATGGGCGTTGGGTTAGCCCGGATAGTTGTGTCGAGTGGGTCAGGAGACCAATCGCCAAACATCACTGACGTCCGGTCAACTCAGACATTTGTGTCGAGTGGGTAAAATTATGGGTTCCTGTGGATAGCTCTGACTACCCATAGCCTGTTATGTTATAGTTGTCGTAAAAGTTGTGACATAAAATGTCATATCCATAAATTTTTCCCATAATCAGTATGGAAAGTTTGTAATTAGATGAAGATATAAGAAGGGACCTATAATCAAATAAAATAACAAAAAAAAAAATTGTATCAAGTTTAGAATCTCGTCGTTTTTTGTGTAAGAAGGAATTTAAGAGTAATTCTAGCACTATATAATATACCACAACTTTTGTCATAATTATCTTATATGAAAAATTGTGATTAACCATCACAACATTCATATAGACCCATAATGTTTTCTCCATTGCCACAGTCTACCATATGAACAGTTGTGAGAAAAATTGTGATTTTTTATGTGTTCCTATGGACTGCATAGTGTGAGTGTGCCTTTTTCTTCAACACACCGGCCTAAGGATCCTGGGTCAAATAATTGTGGTTTGGTGGACTAGGCTTGCTTCACTGCAGCTAAACGGCTGTTTAAGAATCAAGTGGTGCATAAGGCAAGTTTCCTACAACATAAATAAACTAACAAGCGAGAATATATGTATTGAATGACAACGAAAACAGCAAAGAAATGCAAAGTAATCAAGAAATACAAAACAGTGGTTAGGGATCTTCGGATTAATGAGAGGTACTTTATTAATTTTCTTTGATCATAGTTATAGTATGCTCACTAAGATGTGATATAAGGTTCAAATAAGTTCAAAAATTATAGGCTTTGATGGCTATCTAAGCCTCTAAGACTTGCAAAGTTTGAATCCAAGTATGTGTTATAGTGGCTATTTTTGGGATACCGGGAGACGTTTCTTTGTTTTCCTTGAATTTTATAGAGTTCTCTCAATGATTCTATTATGATTTTCCTATCATTAAATGCCTTTAACATTGGTTACTTCTTCCTTTTATAGTGTGACCCTAGGGCTCTGTGGTACTAGCGATTTCTCTCTTTTGTCCCTCCCTGGGTACCAGAGCTCGTTTTGTGCCTATCACTTAGAAGGCTGAGCCTTTCCCTGTTTCTCATAATCCCTTCCTTTAGGTGCTGTTTCTTTGAAAGTCCATGGCTGACTTTCCATTCTAGGGTGGGCTTAGAGAGTTGTTCTCAATTTCACATTCCACAAAACTTCTTACCTTTTCAGACCCAGCTTTTAGCCATCTTCCTTTTTGTCTTTTTTCTAAAGTGAGAAGAATCCATTTCTGCTAGGTTGAAAGTTTCCTTCTAGCCATTTCCACTTATAGTTTCTCGTTCTAGGTTCCTTGGGGTATCGCTCCTTTGTTCATGAATGGTTGCTTTATACCTTCTAATTCCTTACTGTATCACTAGACGCTTGAGAGGGACTCATTTGTCCTTCATTCTTTGTGCTCTTTGGTACTTTCCTTTGAGCCATTTCAATCCTATTTAGGCTATGTTGTGCATCCCAGGGATCTCGAGTCCCTGGCAATCTCTGGGATCCCAACCCAGTTCTTCCTATTGGGCTTCTTTTAGCTTGCTGATCTAGGTCGGCTAGGACTTTCCTATGCTTCATAGGTTTTGAAAGCCTATTCCTCCACGAGTCTTTGGATCCCACCTCTTTGGGCCCCTCATCCTTTTCATTTTTCATTTTTCTTTTATTTTTTTATTTCTCTCTTCATTACGTGAGCCCAACTCTTTTATTTCTCTAGTTTTATTTCTCATGGGGTTAGTCCAGTGTGTTATCTCTTTGGGCCTTGGGCTGTGATTTTTTGAACCTCAACACATAGTAAAACACTGCTTCCAAATTAATACAAAAAATTTCATCTTGTTGTATATCTCAAATCTATTGTTTTGCTAATGGAGAATTCTCTATCTATGTTGCATAGGCTACCTTATGCCTCTCAAAAACAAATAGTTTTAACCTATTAAGTTATTGCAGACAGTAAGATACTTGCTATCGGTGGATAAAGTGAAAGAAGAAGTGGATTCCTTGAACAACAAGGATTCTACAGCGTTAAAAATGTTGGAGGATTGCCCGAAAGATTTCAATAGCTTCGCCATTTGAAACATGCTGTTGGATGTCGGTGCTAAGGTTGAAAAAGTGAATAATGCAAGTGAATCGATAAAAATAACACAATCAAGGAAGAAAAGGTAGAAGAAATGGTGGAAATACTTAAAATACTGAGGTGATTGAGTAGAAGAGAATTAGCTTCAATAATGGTTGTGGTTACTGTGATTACAACTATCACTTTCCAACAAACAGCCAACCACCTAAGCAGCATTGGGCAAACAAAATCATTAGGGGGACGAAGTATAACTAGAACAAAATCATTACAAAACTCTAAATAAGTTTTCAATTTAAAATTAATAAACTGTTAACAAGGATTGAACAGAGAAATAAATGCACATACATAAAATATATATATATATATATATATATTCATTGTTGCACTATGTATACATCACCGCTACAATTCACTAACTTTATTATATCTCAACTCCTAATTAATTTCAAAATTTAAAACAAACTCAATTTTTACTTTTAAAAAATACACTAACAGACAAACATAACTATTTACCATTAAAAAAATTGCTATTCATATAAGCACAAAAAGTCAAAATTCAACTCATAGAGCACAACACATGGGTGGATATCAATCCACCACTAGTCACACTATTTTTTTTTTTTTAAGTCATTGTTTAAGTCTCTTAAAAAGAGAAAGAACTCTTTCTCTCTGTCTTTTGTATCAGACAGGTTAAGAGACTTTTTTTGTGCACGTTGCTCACTTGCTCATATGAGATATAAACAAACTCAATTTTTACTTTTAAAAGAGACACTAACAAACAAACGTAACTATTTACCATTAAAAAAAATTGCTATTCATATAAGCACAAAAAGACAAAATTCAACTCATAGAGCACAACACATGGGTAGATATCAGTCCACCACTAGTCACTTCTAATATATTTTTTTTATGTCATTGTTTAAGTCTCTTAAAAAGTGAAAGAACCCTTTCTCTCTATCTTTTGTATCAAACAGTTTAAGAGACTTTTTTTGTGCATGTTGCTCACTTGCTCATATGAGATATAAACAAACTCAATTTTTACTTTTAAAAGAGACACCAACAAACAAACATAACTATTTACCATTAAAAAAAAATTGCTATTCATATAAGCACAAAAATACAAAATTCAACTCATAGAGCACACGTTGCTCACTTGCTCATATAAGTATGTATGTGTGTATATATATATATATATATATACACACGCCAGATCTTGTGAGTCTGGGCTAGGGGCGGGGCTAGCAGCTCTGCTGCTACCATACTACTGCTACCATACTACTGCTTTAGTTCAACCATCAGCCTCTAAGTCTCTTAGTTAGGCTTAGGGTTTTATTTGTTTGTGTTTGATTTTTTTTTTTTAATCTTTGATGGAATAACAAATTAGTTTTGTTTTAGATTTTTGAAAGGCCAGGCTATTTGTTTTTGATAAAATTTGGTTAATTGGGTTAAATTTTCTTTAACTTTGTTATTTGTGATTTTTGTTGTTGTACTAAATTTTCTTTTACTGATTAGATCCATATTTTTTTTTATGGCCTTTTAGAGTGCCAATAATATTGTCAGGTAGGATCAAGTGTAATTTATTGTACCAAATAGGTAAATTTAATTCATAAATATATATAAGCATTTAGAAAAAGAAAAAAAATTTGGGGGGCCCATGGCACCCCCCCCCCCCCCCGGTCTAACAATAACTTCGTCCCTGATTCATGCACTGGTGGCTTTTAGAGTAGAAAAGTATCCAAGTGAAATATACCAGGAATCTAAGATTGCTAGTAACGAATTCTAAAGTGTGCCAACCACAATTGATCGTCAAACACAAGTCTGTATACTTTTAGTCAAATTAAGAATCCATATTGAAATGTAACCCGGAATATAGAATTATTAGGGCCAACCATTTCAGATACAAGGGTTGATGAGTGTGAACTTGTCAGCACTTGTTCGATGGACGGAGACGATCTTTCAGCACTTGGAGATAAACACCGGTGTGGTGCCTGCCACAACGCCTCCGATGCTAAAGTTAGTAAAAGAATGTTTATATAAAATGAACAATGCAGTTGGAAAGAATTAGGAAAATGTCTCAGTGATTTTTCTGTGTATGTACCTGTTCTTCAGCAATGTGGGAGGCTTATATACCTTCTCCTGGCTTCTAGCCGCTGGGTAGTTATGGAGGTTTTTAATGCTCCTTTTGGTAACGCCTGAGGCCCTTTAGTGTGCCATTATTGCCTTTCAACGGATTGTACAATTGTCTCTGTGACCGTTTTGCTTGCATTGAATGGTCCGGATATGTTCGTCAGTAAAGCGTATGATCGACTCACCTAGCCAAAGTCTGGAATCGTCCGTGTTGATGGCATCGTCAGTGTGTCCATGAACTTCATCAGTCGCGTCAGTTGCCCCCCGATTCTGTGTTCGTCATTGAAATGACGATCATAGAATGTGAAGGGTCTTATAGTTTACGAGTGTCATTTGGGATTTCGATTCGCAGTAAATGCAAAGTGGCGGCGCTTCGCAAACCGTGGCACATGTGGCACGTGCTGGTAGGTGCAGTTAATGCTCTAATTTGGTGGTACTATTGGGCTTCCCGCTGGTTTTTCAGTTTTCCAAGGCCTCAGTTTAAAATCTTCTTTTGCTCACATTCTCTCTTTTTTCAAAAAGTTTTCTAATCATTTGCTCTGAGCTTCTTCTCCGACGAACTCTCTCTGCCATCTTTCTGCGAACTAGCAACCGGTGTGGTGGTTCTTCCTCTTTTGGTGGTGCTTCTTCTTCTAATTGCTTCCTCAAGGTACGCTCATTTTCCAGTGTTTTGCTTCCCTGTTTTGTTACTGCCTTGGCTCTGATTCTCTTCTTCTTCTTCTTCTTCTTCTTTTTTTTTTAATTTTTTTTATGGGGGTTTAGTTTGCTGTTGTGTTTTCTGGGTTTTTCATGCTTAGTAGCTCAGAGATTAGGGTAGCCTGCCCCTCAATTTCATTTCTTTTTGCTCAGTTAGGTGGATTTTTGGGGGTTCCCTTGAACATTGAGGATTTTGTTTTTGAGGGTAACTGTTTAAGTGTTACTTTGGCTGATCTGTTGCCTTTACTTCGTCAGTCTTTGGATTGGTTTAGGAATGAGGTTAGGGTGCGAGTAGATATGTCGGAGGTTAGGTCGAGTGAGCTTGAGACTGGATTGTCATCCAACGGCGGCCCGGTGGACAAAGATATAGCCGTTTCAGGCTCTCGAGAGGTTAGGGCTTTTTATGCCTAGGGTGAGGAGTGTGGGTTAGATGCTGATACGCTGGCAAGATTTAGGGATAGATTTCAGTTTCCTTATAGGGTTAGGGTTCGTCTGCCTAGTGTGGAAGATCGGGCATGTCACTTCTTCCCCGGTGAGGTTTGCTTTTATGAGGCTGCCTTCATTTGTGGGTTGAGGTTTCCATCCCTTCCTAATGGAGCTGTTGCATTATTTTGGTATCGCTCCGGGGCAGCTCATGCCCAACTCTTGGAGAATTCTAATCAGCTGTATGGGGATATGGTTGGCAACTAATGACGGGGATATGATTAGGGTAGACGAACTAGTGTATTTGTATCGTTTGAAAGCGTCGAAGGAGTATGGGTATTATAAACTAGTGCCTTGGGAGAGAGGGACTAGGATCGTCAAGAAATTACCTTCGTCATTCAGGTATTGGAAATCCAGATTCTTCTATGTATCTGAGGACGATTTTGAGATGCCTTCGGGTGAGGTTTGGGGTGATCTCCCGGTGTTACGTCATCGGTGGGAAACCCCGACTTTAGGTGCGTCAACATTTCTACTTCGTTTCTTGAATTTTGTCACACTCCTATTTATGGCTGCTGACATCGTTTTTCTCTCTTTTTTATAGTTAAAAGATGACCTAAGCTCAAGAGCAAGTATAGAGAGCGCGTGCAAAAGGCTATTAAGTACGCATAGACAATCGAGAACTGGGACGATCTCGTCAATCCCAGAACTCTTGCGTTCTTCTGTATCGGGCCTGAGCCTTTTGCTTTTGTTTTGAAGAACCTTGACATTGAAGGCAAAAAGAGTAAGTTATATCTTCATCAGTACTGACCTTTCCTGTCCTTATGCTTTCCTTCGTGGCTAATGTTTTTCTTTTGGCAGAGATGACGTCGAAATTCAACAAGGATATGTATGCCAAGATGAGGGCGAAGAAGAGTAAGCCCTTATCTAACATAGGCAAAAAGATGGTGCGCGTAGTAGGGAAGGGTCTCTCTGCCACTCCGCCATCTTCTATTACTCCCCTCCTATCTGGTACCCAAACGACGAGGACTGCTTCCCCGTTTACTTCAATGGAGGAGCTTTCCACACCCGTTGCCAAGAGGCCACGCTTGACGGGGAAGGAGAAGGAGAAGGAGGTAGAGGATGCTGGGCGCTCGACAGTCTAGAGCGACGAGAAGTTAGCGGTTGATCGGGCCCACACTATAGTGACTGCCGACGACCTTAAGGCCTTCTCTAGAGTTCCCTTTAATACGGTCGCTAGTGGCCACGTCCATAAGTTAGTCCAGGTGATGTGCTTTTCACAAGCAACCCCTTTCATTTTTTTTTTTTTTTTTTACTGAAGAGTTAGTGCTCTTTTTTTTTTTTTTTTTTTTTTTTTTCAGGCACTGGGAGAGAGTTTGCACATTGCTTCTGAGTATCTTACTCAAGAGGCTAAGCTTGCATCCCTCGTGTCAAAGGTGCAAGCTTTGGAGAATGAGAATTCTCAGCTGAAGAAGAACCTCATTGATTCCATGGACGAGGCCACTACTTTAAAGGAGAAGGTCAAGGTCTTAGGTGACGACCTCAGAGTGGAACGCCAACTAAACTTGGAGAAAGACAAGCAGCTCCAGAATTCTAAAGAGATGATGAAGACCATTGCGGCAAGGTCCATTGAGGCCTTTCAAACTACTGAAGAGTACAATACTGTGCTCTTCAGCTGGTACTTTAAAGGCTTTGAGCTTCTGCGGAAATACCTGGTCAAGCATCCCACTGGCGTCGACATGAGGAACCTGGATCTAGAGGAGGTGGACAAGGAGATGGCCTCTGACGAAGCTGCTGCATCTGTGGTCCTTGCTGACGATGTTCCAGGAGATGCCCCTGCTGATGATGACACTGCTGCTGACGCCCCCGACGCCTGAGCCTGTTACTTGTGGAAAAAGAAAATTTTCTTTTGTCTGTTTGCCCGTGGTGGCTCTTTTGTAAATCTAACTCAGGAACATCCTTTTTTTTTTTTTTTTTTTTTTTGGAAAACAATATTTGAACCCAGTGTTTATGGGTTGGCAAAAGAAACAAGGGTAATTTCGTTTTGTTAATTTATTTTTCGTGCATCTTGATGTGTTTGCAAGTTGTATGCTTTTAATTGCATGTGTGATATGTTTGTTGGAATGTTTTTCGTTTTCATGAGACATACCTGTTTTGCATGTGTGGTTTACATTCGTCAATACATGTGATTATTACTTAGCCCTTTTGTTACTCATGTAATCGTCAGTAACGTACATCCGTCTAGGCGGAATCTTATTACTTAGCCATTTTTTGGCTTTTCTTTAGTGACATTGTAGTCGTCAGTAACTTACATCCGTCTAAGCGGAATCTTGTTACATAGCCATTTTTTGGCTTTTCTTTAGCAACATTGTAGTCGTCAGTAACTTACATCCGTCTAGGCGGAATCTTGTTACTTAGCCATTTTTTGGCTTTCCTTTAGCGACATTATAGTCGTCAGTAACTTACATCAGTCTAGGCGGAATCTTGTTACCTAGCCATTTTTTGGCTTTTCTTTGTTTCTCCAGACATGTATTATACACAAATATAGGCTGAATAATTCATTTATTAATCGTGAATGACGGTTGTGTCTTTTGATTACATCTACTAATGATATTTCTTCAAGTGTTCAATATTCCACGGTCTTGGGAGCCTTTGTCCGTCTAGGGTCTCCAGGTGATAGCTGCCTTGTCTGGAGTAGTGAATGACTTTGTATGGCCCCTCCCACGTGGGGCTGAGCTTTCCTTGAGTTGCATCTTTGGTTGCTTGGGTTACTTTGCACAGGACTAGGTCCCTGATGTTGAGTCTTCTGAGCTTCACCCTTCTGTTGTAGTAGTCTTTCATCTTTCTCTGGTATTCCATCATCTTGCTGAACGTTTTGTCTCGTACTTCGTCTAGACAATCTAGGTCAATTCGGAGTAGGTCGTCATTTTCTTCTTCATTGAACGCTTCTCTCCTGATGCTGGTAATTCCCACTTCGACAGGGATAATGGCTTCAGTACCGTAGGTGAGTCAGAAGGGAGTCTCTCCTGTTGGGGTTCTGGCCGTGGTTCTGTAAGCCCACAATACGTTGGGCAATTCTTCCGGCCAGGCCCCTTTCGCGCCGTCTAGTTTGGTCTTTATGGTCTTCAGCAATGTGCGGTTCGTTACTTCTGTCTGTCCATTTGCCTGTGGGTGGCCTGGTGACGAGAACTGGTTCTTGATGCCCAAGCCTAAACAGAAGTCTTTGAAACTTTGGCTATCGAACTGTCGTCCGTTGTCCGATATGATCATCCTTAGGATCTCGAACCTGCAAATTATGTTCTTCCATATGAACCCCTGGATTCTGGCCTCGGTAATGGTTGCCAATGCCTTTGCCTCAACCCATTTAGTGAAATAATCAATAGCAACTAGTAAGAATTTTACCTGACCTTTGCCTTGAGGTAGTGGGCCAACGATGTCGATTCCCCATTGTGCGAAGGGCCATGAAGATGTTATCGTCGTCAGCTTTTCTGATGGAAGCCGTTGTATGTTCCCGAACCTTTGACATTTGTCACACCTCTTGACGAACCTCTCTGAGTCGTCTTGCATGGTCGGCCAGAAGTAACCTGCTCGCATAATTTTTCTTACCAGGGATTTTGGGCCTGCATGATCACCACAGATCCCTTCATGGACCTCCCTCAAAACGTATTCGGCCTCTCCTTCGTCAACACACTTCAAGTAGGGCATGAAGAATCCTCTTTTGTACAAAGTATCATTGAGAATAGTGAATCTGGGGGATCTCTTCTTGATTTTCCTCGCTTCATCTGTGTTTTGGGGCAGGTGGCCATCCTGGAGAAAGGAGACGATGGGCGTCATCTAGCTATTTGTGCCCTCGACTACAAACGTTGGAATTTCCTCAATGCTGGGGTTCCTTTGTATCTCCATCATTAACTCTGTCCCTGATTTCATCTCTTCCGACGAGGCTATCTTTGAGACTTCGTCTGCAGCCATATTCTGGCTCCTCGAAATCTGGACGAACTCCATTTTCTCGAATTCTTGAGCCAAACGTTTCTTCAACTAGAGGTATTTTTGCATCCTTTCTTCCTTTGCCTCGTATTCTCCTTTGATTTGCCCAATCATTAGCTTTGAGTCGATCTGGACTAGCAGGTTGCTGGCCCCAAGCTCTCTTCCGAGTCTTAAACCCGTTAGAATTCCTTCGTACTCAACTTCGTTGTTGGTGGCTGGAAATTTTAGCTGGACTCCATACTTCAATATTTCTCCGTCAGGAGTAGTTATGACGACCCCTACTCACCCCATTTTTTGGGCTGATGATCCATCAGTCTGTATTACCCATGCCTCGTCCATGCTTGCAACGTTTGGTTCGTCTGGGTAAGTGAACTCGGCGATGAAGTCAGCTAGAGCTTGTGCTTTGATGGCTGTCCTGGGATGGTATTCTACATCGAATTGGCTGAGTTCAATTGCCCATTAGACCATTCTCTCGGCTGCCTCGGGTTTGTTCATAGACTTCTTGATAGGTTGGTCCGTCATTACTAAGATCGGGTTTGCCTAGAAGTATTGTCTGAGCTTGCATGAGGCTACTATCAAGGCAAAGGTGATTTTCTCGATCCTTGGGTACCCGAATTCAGCTCCTTGGAAAGCATGACTGACGTAGTACACTGGGAGTTGTTTCCTATCTTCTTCTCGTATTAAGGCTGCACTGACGGCTGTGGACGAAACTGCCAGGTATAAGTACAAGTTTTTCCCTTCCTTGGACGAGCTTAGAAGAGGTGGGTTGCTGAGGTAATGCTTGAGCTCTTGAAAGGCCGCTTCACACTCGTCGGTCCACTCAATTGCTTGCTTAAGGGTCTTAAAAAATGGTAAGCATTTGTCCGTCGCTCTTGATACGAATCTGTTAAGAGCTGCAATCCGGCCTGTGAGCTTCTAGACTTCCTTGATGGTCTTGGGTGATGCCATGCTGAGTATAGCTTGCACCTTTTCAGGATTTGCTTCTATCCCTCTCTGGGACACCATAAACCCCAAGAATTTTTTGGAGGCGACACCAAAAACACATTTGCCAGGGTTTAGTTTCATTTGGTATTGCTTGAGGGTATCGAATGTCTCCTTAAGTTCGTCTAGATGCGTGAGCTCTTCCTTGCTCTTGACGAGCATGTCGTCAACGTACACTTCCATATTCCTGCCTATTTGTTTGACGAAAATTTTGTTCACCAACCTCTAATACGTTGCTCCTGTGTTCTTAAGCCCAAAGGGCATGACCTTGTAATAGTAGAGCCCCTGACTGGTGATGAAGGCGGTTTTATCCTGATCTTCGTTGGCCATTTTTATCTGATTGTACCCGGAGAATGCGTCCATGAACGTTAACACCTTGTGCCCGGCCGTGGAATCCACCAGCTGGTCTATTCTTGGAAAAGGGAAACTGTCCTTCGGGCAGGCCTCGTTTAGGTCCGTGAAGTCCACGCACATCCTCCATTTTCCGTTGGCTTTCTTTACTAGGACGACGTTTGCCAGCCAGTCTAGATAGTACACCTCCCTGACAAAACCTGCGGCCAAGAGTTTACTCACCTCGTCAGCAATTGCCTGGTCTCTTTCTGGTGCGAACGTCCTTCGTCTCTGCTTGGCAGGTTTCCTCTTTGGGTCTACATTCAACCTATGTTGGATGACTTCCGAGGATATTCCTGACATGTCGTCATGGCTCCAAGCAAAGACATCCAAATTCTCTCTAAGAAATTGGATGAGCCTCGTTCTCATCTCAGGACTTAATGTTGTCCCAATTATGGTTGTTTTCGTCCCTTCCCCCTCGATCAACTCCACTACTTCCAATGTTTCCATTTTTTCTTCCTCTTTCTCTTCTACTACCCACGCATGGTTCTCCTTAGCTGCTAAAACAGCTTGATAGCACTCTCGAGCTAGAACTTGGTCTCCTTTAACTTCACCAATGCCCTCTTCCGTTGGAAACTTCACCTTCAAGCAGTAGGTGGATGTGGACGCCTTCCATCTGTTGAGGGCTGGCCTTCCGATGATGACATTATAGGACGAAGGACAATCCACTACCAAAAAGTCTATTTGACGAGTCAACTGCTTTGGATACGTTCCCATCGTTACTGTTAACGTCACTATACCCCTGGGGTACACCTTGTCGCCGCTGAAACTGACGAGTGGAGAATCGAAGGGACAAAGTCTCTTAGGATCCAACCTTAATTGTTGGAAGGCGGAAAAGTAAATGATATCGGCAGAGCTACTGTTGTCCACGAGGACTCTTTTGGTGTTAAATCCTTCTATGGTGAGCATTATGACCAGCGGATCATTGTGAGGCTGTTTTATTCCTCTGGAGTCGCTCTCATTGAAGGTCATATCCTGGTCAGTCCGTTTGTACTTTGTCGGGGGTGTCATATGGACGCTATTCACATGTCGTTGATGTGTTTTCTTGAGTGACTTGAATGAACCTCCGGTGATAGGCCCCCCAGCTATCGTCTGTATCTCCCTGACCACATTTTGAGGAGGTTGTGATTGACGGCCGTCGCTTCTGGAGAAGGACCCCTATTGACCTTTGTTTTCATGCTGGAATTTGTCATGTTCCCCCTTCTTTACGAATTTCTGCAACTTCCCTCTCCGTATCAATTCTTCTATCTGCTCTTTGAGATCCCTACAATCTTCGGTGTAGTGGTCGTGATCTTTGTGGAATCAGCAGTATTTATTTTTGTCGCAGACATTGGGAGATGAGTGTAGTGGTCGTGGCCACTTAAGATAGTGCTTGTCTTTAATCTGCACCAAAATTTTGTCAACAGGCATAACGAGAGGGGTGAATTTTACCGTTCGTGGATTTTTATCATCTTTCCGTCTTACTCCATCATTGATTTAACGATATGGACGATCCCGCTTTTGCCCTCTACGATCGTCTTCTCTTCTTCCTTTATCCCCTGTTCTGTCCGCGTCCTTAATTTCAACCAATGCGTCTTCAACGTTCATGTACTTCTACGCCTTGAGGAGCATTTGAGCCATCGTCTTCGGGGGGTTCTTCGCGAGGAAGCTGACGAGATCCCTGGACCTCAGCCCTGCTTTGAAGGTCGTCAGCTGCACCATATCGTCGGCTTCGTCTACCTCTAGTGTTTCCCTCGTGAAACGTTTTACATACGACCTCAGGGTTTCCTTTTCCCCCTGCCTGATGGTAAGCAAGTGGTCTGCGGTCCTCTTTGGTCGTTGTCCTCCAATAAAGTGACGCAGGAAGGAGCTGCTCAACTGCTCGAACGTATCGATTGACGATGTTGGCAACTTCGTGAACCATTCTCGGGCAGCTCCTCTAAGTGTAGTTGGGAAGGAGCGACACAATATTTCATTTGGGGGTTGTTGAAGTCCCAGGGTCGTCTTGAAGGTGTTTAGATGATCCTGAGGGTCCTTCAGTCCGTCGAACGGTTCTAGCTATGGTAACCTGAATTTCGACAGTACTGGGCAGTCGAGGACTGCTGTTGTGAATGGCGAATCTGTCGCCCAAACCATCCGATCCACACTCCGCTCTGTTTTTTCTTTGATAGCATTCCGTGATTCATCCATCTCCCTCCTCATCTCCCGAAGAACATCTGAATTTTGCTCGACGGGAGTGTTTGGCTTTCGATGGTCACTCTTTCTGTTGCTATCTCCCTCATCTTCCTGATTTCCCTTCGAACGATTTTCCTCTTGCTGAAGCCGCAATCTCATTTCTTGGTTTTCCTTAGTCAGTTCTTCAACTGTGGCTGCGAGGGCTTAGACTTGTTGGGCTAGGGCTGCAGCATCTTGATTAGACTCCATCCTGTAAGAACAAAAATATAGGATCACTATTCCGAGTTTGAACACGAAAAAGTGTCGATTTCCCATAGACGGTGCCAAACTGATGAGTGTGAACTCGTCAGCACTTGTTCGATGGACGGAGACGATCTTTCAACCCTTGGAGATGAACACCGGTGTGGTGCCTGCCACAACGCCTCCGATGTCAAAGTTAGTAAAAGAATGTTTATATAAAATGAGCAATGCAGTTGGAAAGAATTAGGAAAATGTCTCAGTGATTTTTCTGTGTGTATGTACCTGTTCTTCAACCATGTGGGAGGCTTATATACCTTCTCCTAGCTTCTAGCCGTTGGGTAGTTATGGAGGTTTTTAATGCTCCTTTTGGTAACGCCTGAGGCCCTTTAGTGTGCCATTATTGCCTTTCAACGGATTGTACAGTTGTCTCTGTGACTGTTTTTCCTGCATTGAATGGTCCGGATATGTTCGTCAGTAAAGCGTATGATCGACTCACCTAGCCAGAGTCTGGAATCGTCCGTGTCGATGGCATCGTCAGTGTGTCCATGAACTTCATCAGTCTCGTCAAGGATGATTGGTTAGAAGAGACGCGTGGTTCATTAATGGTGGTAGCTACTGTGATCACAACTATCACTTTCCAACCTGCACTCAGCCCACTAGGCGGATTATGCGGCCCAGGTGACAATGCATGTGAAGCTGGAACTTTGGTGTCAGCCAATAAGTATGAAACACTGTTCCTTTTTTTCTTAATTTCAAATACCATTTCTTTCACTGCATCTCTGTGTGTCACCCTTTTGCCTATTAGTGGATTCCCTCTTAAGAATAAAGTTTTTATGGGCATCTTGACATTTGCCATGTGCACCACTCTCACATTCCTGGGTGTTACCTATATTCTGGCATTCGCCTTGGTACTCCCACTGAATCTTTTTTTAATACTTGGGCTTAAGATATTCATACCAATTGTTGTTTTGCTATGTTTGATTGCGGTTGTGGTTCTCATTCACACAATTCGCTTTCTGCATTGGCTTGTAAAGAAAATCCAGTCATTCCCTACATCCGCAAACGCGTTAACTCATTGGAAGAACCGTCTTCGATGGACTCGTCTCTGAAATGGGAGATTGCAATGAAATTTTACGTTTCCTTCAAGGAAAATGACATGACAGGTCCTATGGTCCTCCGTTAGCGATCAGATCAGATTGGTGCAATAAATTGGCTACTGTCCAAGTTGGGAATGTCATTTCTTTTAATTTTTCTAAGCTACCTTTTGTGTTTCTTGTTGGGACTGAAATTTGTGATGAATTAGAAAATTAATATGTAATCCTGTTTTTAATATAGACAGGAAATTATGTGTGTATTAACTCCAAAAAAGAAAAAGAAAATGACGTGTGAGGGATTTGTCTAGTCTAGATTGGATTTTTATTTTGTTATTAATCTTAAGTTGAAATTTCTAGAGTTCTTAGGATACTCTACCTTATATAATTCTAACTCTGATGTCTAATCACATATTAGTCCAGTCCAAAGCGAAACAACAACACAAGTCACAGACCTCCCTCTCTTTCTCTCTAATCTCTTATCTCATTCTCAAGAGTATCATCCCATCTCTCTTCTCTATTTGACTATCTTGTCACCTCCAACTCTAAGAGTAAAAAGTGAGTATTTATAAGCTGTGAATATATTTATCTTTGTCATAAATTCATCTATATTATATATAAGAGGATTTTCATCTTTCAACTGAACTTTTATGTAGTTCAAAAATACCCTCACTAATGAAGGGTAGTTTCATTTAAAAATAAGGTCATAAATGTCAAATAACAAATTTCATTTCAAATTCAAAAAAATTATTCCTAAAATTTATGATTTTTTTCCCTTCACATTCAAAAAAAAAAAAAAAAGTAAAGAAGATACAGTTACTACTTAATTGTAAAGTTTATAATTTTTATTTGTTTTGAAATTTTTTTTTTTAAATAATTATAATAGATTCAAATTATTAACCTTTATCTAGTGTGTATATTTGATACTCATTGTGTGATTTCTTTTAATAATGTTATTTGTGTGAATGTGTGCGTGTATAGTATAAATATAATATAACCTTGTATAATTTATTAATTGTGAAATACAAAGGCTTTGTTATATGTGTGTATATTGGTATCATATTATAATAACTTTTGTTATATAGTTAGTGTATTAAAAAAAAAATAGGAAAGTTAATAATTTTTCAGGCATTTAATTTATTAAGGAAACACATAGTATTATTTGTCAAAACACAATAGAGATTTTCAAAATTATATACATAAAAAATTTTTTATTATATATTTTTATGTACTAGGGGAAAATTCCATGCATTAATCACTCCATGCATTAATTTGAGCTACGAGTTTCGTGATATTCTTGTGACTGAGGAACAAAGAACTAATGAACATTTCTTAAGCAGTATGACCATTGTAGTTTTCATTGATGTCTCAGTGAAATATTTAATTTAATTTAGCGTGTCGAACTTTTCATTGAGCTATTTAATTTAACATGTTAAGAGGACAAATTGTATTTTTAATAAGAGGCTTAAATCAAATCCTACCTACACTAAATCAAATTGGTGCCTTTTTCATGAACCTATAGAATCTATCATTTAAAAAAAATTATAATTAATAAATTCATCTTCAACTTTAGTTCATATCAAGTTTGGGACTTGGAAAAAGAGAAGGAAGTTTCATTTATTCAATTATGATAACATTGTTTCAAGGGAACCAAGAACTAGTATATATGGAAATTCCGAGAGAGAGAGAGAGAGAGAGAGAGAGAGAGAGAGAGCTAGTATTGAACATGACAGTCGCCAAAATATTCCTCGCTCCTTCATCCTACCTTAAATTATCATGGACTCTATAAAGTCTAGTCAAGGAAATTGATAATTATTTTAAAAAGAATGTAACTTTGAGGCATGTTAAAAACCCTTTCTTTAAATTTGATAATTGTCCTAGCTAGTCAAAGGAGTTCGGTATCAAAATAATTTTATTATTAAATCACACACTCATGTTCAAGTACACCACACACGCTATAACATGTTCTGGAATGTACATAAATTTTCTAAGAAAAAAAAGTGTTCTAGAAAACATATCCACAAATTTTCAAAATTATTTTATTTGTCAGTGTTTGTTTTACTTTATATTTTCAAAAGACTTTGTAAACTTTCAAGATGAAACTAGTCTTAAAACACAAATTCACTCCCCTTCTCACGTAAAAAATCTACACAAAATATTTTAACAATTATTACCTGTTAAAAAAAAAAAAAAAAAAAAACTTAATTAGCCAATGCAATTGAAGCAAAACATATATGATAATTCCTTCTTTCTTTTTAATTTCATGGTTCCTATATATCCTCTTTTAGTTGCTGACTTTGCCCTAGATAACTAGGGTATATACAGAGCATTTATAGTTTAGTTAGGCATAAAAACAACCAGGGGTGTAGCTAGGATTTTTTACATGGGGGGACCAATTTTTTACGATGATGATCATCATCATTGTATGGACAATCTATATATTTAGGTTGATATGGACCTTCTTTGAGATAAGCTTGTAGGATTTTATCTTGTTTGTTGATAGGAAATTCATATATTTGTTTACGTGATCCTGGATCATGATCTATCTCTTTAGAATGAATTCTTGAACATTTGGAGGGGTGTTCATCAAGTATTGAAATATTAGCATTTATTTCTACAGCCACATTTGTTTCTACAGCCACAGGTGTCCTAAATTTTGAATTGCTAACATCTTTTTTCTTTAAGAATGCATCAATTGTTTTTTGTTTGCTCATAATTCTTTTAGCTTTAAGAATATGACTCAAAAATTAACCTGAAAAGAACTAAAAAAAATAAAATCTTAATTAGAAATTTTTACTTAATTATATGGATGTTATTCATACTCAAGAAAAAATAAAATTTCCACTATAATTTAAATAGTCAACCTATCATCATTTATATTATTTAAATTTTCTTGTATTTAAAAAAAAAAATTTAATTAAGAATAAGCCCTCAAACAAAAGCAAAAATTAAACACACAAGTACACAACATAAACCAAACAATTTAACAACACCCACTGCCACATGATATCTAACTAATCAAAAATAGATAATTGTTAGGTTCTAAAGATTTAGGAATTTATGTATTTAGAACTCTAATTTGTATTGTTGGCAAACCATAATCAAAACAGGTTATTTGGTCTTGTTTAGACTTGCTTAAAGTTGGTCTTTCATGTAAAGTTGGAATCGAGTGGCTGTAAGATGCATTGGTGCATTTCAGCCTGGCTCGATCGATTGAAAAGAAGGATCGATCGATCAAATCTCGAGCATAATGTTTTTCTGTAGAAAATTCCAGCTCAGCCCTAACTCATTAAACGTTTTGGGTTTTCTGTTTTTACCCTAGGTATATAAAGAAAAACCTTAGCCACGTTTTTAGAGTTGCTCCATTTGAGTTGTTACTTATACTTTTCTGTTTTGTGTAAATCTCTTGTGAGATCTAGAGGAGTTTGCCTTTACACAAAACTTAGGGTTTTCAAGTTAGAGATTAGTTCAACATCTTGATGATCAACTCGGTTGCTACCATTGAAGTTTAAAGAATATAAAGCGTGGGTGCTTGTAGCTGATTGGAGAATCCAAGAAAGAAGGAGTCTGTGGATTCGGAGCTTACACGTGGTCCTGTCAGTAAGTTCTACTGGTGGGTAGCATTAGGAAGTCAAGCGAGGAGCTTGTAGTCCTTCTATATGAACTTCGATTCTTTCGCATAGTGGATTCAGGTTTACCTTAAGGATAGCTAGGTCAAATTCTCTCCAGGTTTTTACCGTGTGGTTTCCTGGGTGATCATTTCTTGTGTTATTTACTTTTCCGCTGCTTTATATTCTTGATATGATTGTTTGATTATTTTAACCTAGAATTGCATAATTTGACTAAGTAACAACTTGGCTAATTAACTAGGCTACTCAGTCTGGTTGTGTTTTAAGGGGTCTAAAATTGTTCAAGTGGTATCAGAGCAGGTAGCTCTCTTGTTAGAGATTTTTTGATCTCTGAGCTGATCCTTGACCCCTGTTGTCTTGGAGCATGGACACTCTCTTGTTGTTCCTCCTCATTTTGATGGGAATAACTATACTTATTGGAAATTAAGGATGAAAGCATTATTGAAATCCATTGATGAGAGAGTTTGGAATTCCGTTGAATACGGATGGCAGAAGCCCACTACTCCTGTGAGTGAGTGGCAAACTTCTAAAAAAGAAGCAGCAGGCTTTAATAGCAAAGTTATGAATACCATCTTCAATGTTTTTTCTATAGAAGAATTTAAGAGGATCTCTAATGTTGAGGTTGCTAATACTTCTTGGAAAATCCTCCAAACTATGCATGAAGGCACAAAGGCAGTTAAGATCAATAAACTGCAGCAATTGACTTCTAGATTTGAAAGCATTAGAATGCCTGATGATGAATCTTTTGATGAATTCTATGCTAAATTAAATGACATTGTTAATTCTGCTTTTAATTTGGGTGAAATCTATTATTAACCTAAAATTTTTTGGAAGATTTTTAGATCCTTAACTAAGGACTTTAGACCCAAAGTGACTACCATAACTGAGAGCAAGGATATGAACTCCATCCTTGTTGATGAGCTTGTAGGATCTCTTCAATCCTATGAGTCTAACCTACCCAGAGTGAACAAATCCAAATCAATGGCTCTTAAGTCAGTTGATGATGTTGATGGTAGTGGATTTGATTATGAGTTCTCTGCTACAGAGATTGCATACCTTGCTAAAAACTTTAAAAACTTTCTTAAGAATAACAATAGAAAGGCAAGAGGTACAAACATTATTGAACCTAGAAACTTTAGGAAGAATGATCCCACTAAGGTTAATAACTTTAAAAAACCTAGAGAAAAAGTTGGTCAATCTTCAAACAATCCATTAGGTGCTCAATGTTTTGGCTGTCAAGGGTATGGTCATGTGAAATCTAAATGTCCTACATTCTTGAGGTTTACGGATAAAACTATGGCTGTAACCCTTAGTGATAATAAGATTTCTAATGATGAGTCCGGATGTGACGAGGATGGAAACTTCATTACTTTCACTGCTACTGCTGTAGTCAATAAAAGTATATCTGTTGAAGAGAACCCTTCTGAATGGGCACTCTCTGAAGATGCAGATCTTCAAGAGGCCTACAATAAACTTTGCAAAATTGCTGCAAAGGATGCTATGAATGTTAAACTTAGCCTGAAGAAAATTGAATCTCTTGAGCTTGAAAAGAAAAATTTGCTTGTTAAACTGTTTGATGCTAATGATCTTTTGAACAATGTTAAATCTGAGAACTTGCTTTTGCTTGATAAAGTTAAAACTTTGGAACATGATTTATCTGTTGCTAGATCTGCTAGTTCTAAACTTGATCAAATGTTGAATGTTCAAAAGTATTCTTCTGATAAATCTGGTTTAGGATATGTTGAAAGCATCTTTGATTCTGCACCACATTCTATGAACTTTGTTCCTTCTTCTTCTTCTGAACCTTCTATGAGTGAGGTTGTGAGTGAAACTGTCAAACCCCTTGTGAGTGAGGTTGTTAAATCTGTAGAAGTTTCACCTCCTAAGAAGATTAGGGTTGATCTAGGAGAGTCTAAACCTAAGGATTCTACTATTTCTAAGGACAAGATGCATGGTAAACCTGCTTGGGTTTGTCATTACTGTGGAAAGTCTGGACACATTCATCCTAAATGTTACAAGCTTCAAGCTGCTAAGAGAGCAAACAAACCGAAGGTGCCTGTGACTCAAGCACAAGATCCTATGGCACTTATTGGTGAATTGGTTAAGGCGTTGAACCTTTATTCCAATTCTGGAGTTGGAAATCACTCGAATGTGAACAAGAACTCCAATGCTCATGTTGCATCTAAAAGGTCTTGGATGCAAAAGACTCGATCTAATTGAGTCTCTCTGATATGGTCCTTGTACTTTATTGCTCATTCCTCTATAACCATTGTTCTTTAGTATTTGTGTTTTTTTCTTCTAGGACTTGCATTGCATTACATTCATGCGTTTCATTCTAGGATTTATTTGTTTTCTTTTTAATAAAAAAAAAAAAAAGTAAAAGAAAGCAAAAATGTGTTTGACATTGTTTTCTTGGTTATTTGAAAACAAGGTTGGTCAATTTATTTTCACATAACATATCTTATGTACCATGTTTAGCTTTGATGAGCTTATTTATTACATTTGACTAGTTGAAACTTTGTAGTGCATGTTGTGTGGGAAAGATGTTTATGGTGTTTATCACTTTGTCTTGATCTTGAAGTCACATATTGTTTGACTGTCGGACTTGATCCTTTTGAGAAAAGCATAAATAACCATCTCACCACTATTCACTAGCCAATCATGAACACCTTAGTGCATGTCATAAGATTCTGTGCTCGAGAAAGTATAGCACATGCACAAAAAGAACATAAGGTGCTGCCTCGGCTTAATTGCTTAATGCTTAAAATTAGTGTGTACTATTAGGCTTGATACTATCTCACATAATTAAAATTTGTGTGTATTATTAGGCTTGATGCCATCTCACATAATAATGAGGCAAAAATACAAGAAACTTACATGATTGCAAGCTTTTGTTCTAGGAGATATAGGAGTTATATGATGTAACTCTTTAGGTGATAATCTCTTTTAAATTCGGTGTGATGAATTTTGTAGACTTTGCGATTAATTTCTATTTGCATATCACCTCACATGTATATCAATTTTTTGCTAGTTGGCACACACTACGCGAGTTACTCTTTGCTAAACACTGTACATGTTATTGTGTGTGTTTTTGGTTTGACCAACCAAGTTTAAAAATATCTTGAGAATTATGCAAAACATAATTTTTGGCTGTGAAATTAAATGAAGAACTGGCTAAAACTGTCTTTGGAGAAATTGGGATTACAATTTTGGGTTTTTGAAAAAGCATTCCATTTCAATTCATACTCATGCATTGAATTTCTTAGCTTTTAATGCTTTGAGGAGCTATTTTTTCAAAAAATTGGTTTGATTTTTCAAAACTAGAATTTTTCCCAAAACACTGTGATCCACTGCCTATTTTGATTAATCTAGTCTATTTTTCAATTGATCGAAAATTTTAAAATTTCTTTTTAAAAATTTCTGAGTGACTCGATCGATCGAAAGTAATTTTCGATCAATCGAAAGTTGTGAATCAGCTTTTTTCAAATAGTGCTCTTTGACTGAATCTATTCACTTTTCAAAAGCTTTTTCAAACCTTCTTTTCTCTCTCCAAGTTGGCACAGTTCTACAGCGGATTTTTTGTCGTTTTCCTCCAAATTTTTTGCAAGATTTCTCTTCCCTCTAGCCAGTAAGTCTCTTTTGCCCCTCATTTTTGGTTTTAATTGCATTTTTCATGCATTTTATCTCACATTTTCGGACCTTTCTAAAATTGGGATTTTTTATGATTCATGCCAAATTTTGTGCAATTGATCAATGGGTCTTGATGGGGACATGTTATAAACTTGATTGTGATTAATTAATTTGATCAATTTTGAGTTTTGTGAAAAATTGAAATTTCTAGGGTTTATGTTTGGTTCCGAATTGGGGATTTTGTTCAATTAGGTTGAATTTGTTGAAATTGGCTTGTTGATTGGATGTGATTAGGCATTATAATCTATGTGTTATGTTTTGTAATGCTTCATTCATCCATGTGTTTAAATTTTTCAAGTGGTTTTAAAATTTTTTTTGGGGTTTTTGTTAGAAACTCTATGCTCAAGCCATTTTTCTTCAATTGAACTTAATTTTGAATTGTGTTTACTGCAGTAGTACATGCATCATGTCATTTTAACTATTCATGCATCATATAGATTTTTGCTCTATATTTTTTGTGCTAATTTGCAATCTGCCCTTGGTTTTTTTATTTTTTTCACTCTTTTTTGTGTCTCTGTCCTTTCCTTAACATCATGCCTAGGAAGACTAGAGCTCGTAGGTCCATCCCCTCACCTACTCCTTCCCCCCCATCTTTTGACCGAGAGAAATTTTCTAGTGAGAAAAACTAAGAAATTTATGAGAAGCTGAACCTTAGGCGTAAGATCTGGTCTGAGCAATCTGTTGTTCTAGATGAGTTAGATCCTGCCATTAAGGCAAACATAAAGCGTCGGGGCTGTTTACCCTTGGTGGATATTTCTGATCCTCCTCCACCTACTACCTTAATCCGAGAGTTCTTTTCGAACATCTCGATCCGCATCTATGATTCCAACACTTTAGTAAAATGTTGGATACAAGGCGTAGAGTACAGCATTACTCTACAGTAATGGCTGATGCTCTTAGGGTACCATTGGTCCAACACCCTGTCTATCCCTACGATGAGTCTCCTGTTCTGAGTGATGTCATGTCGTACATCACTGGGTCATTTATCCAGTGGGGTTCTGATCCTAGGATCACCACTGCTGAGCTTTCTGAGCTACACTATCTTATCTTTAGGATAGCGTGTTATTGCTTTTGGCCCATTTCTCATATGCACACCATTCCTCTTGAAAGGTGTGTATTTCTGTACGCTCATGTTACTGATGCTCCTATCAGTTTTCCCCACTTGTTCCTTCGTTCTCTGAACGATGTGTATAGGAGTTCATCTTCTTCTCATGCACTGGTTCACCCTATTTTTATTCATAGGATTCTTCTCTATTTAGGTTTAGAGGATTTCCCTTCCTCAGAGCCTGTGCATGTTATCAGTCCCATAGGTGCATCTTTTCTTTGCCAGAGGGCTGCTCATCTTCAAGCTAACTCTAAACACCCTAGGTCTGAGCCTTCTGGGTTTGTACCTCCTCCATCTTCTTCTATAGGTCCTATTGGTAAGGATGTTCCTGATCCTGATGCTGCTGCTGCTGCTACTGTTCCTCCACCTCCATCCGATGAGTTTGATATTCGTTGTACCTTGGAGACTGTCATGACCGTCCAGGCGGCTCATGGTCAGCTTTTGGTGGACATTTTTGACGAGGTCCGAGCTTTACGAGCTGATCTGGCACGTCTTCGATCACCATCACCACCTCCTTTTGATGATGGATTGTGATTGCCCTTCAGCATTCCGTCACAAAAAGGGGAAGTAGAGTTTTGTAAAGGAGTTTTGTAAAGGAGTTTTGTAGTGAGGGAGATTTTTTTTTTTTTTTTTTTTTTTTGTGGAGTAGGCACTTCACCTTGTATATCATTCTTTTTAGGGATATCCATGTTAGGGGGAATAACATTGATTGATATACATGATTTTTTGTTAATTCTTGTTTGTTTGGATTCACTGTCTATTGATTTATATTCTTTGAGTTAATTCATTGATATATGTCTTTATTATGTGTTGGGTGAATCATACAAGAATGATATACCTGTTTATATACTATTTTCTGTCACATATGCGTTTATGCGTTTGTTGAGTATTTTAGGAATATACAGGTTGATTCAATTGAGCTGCTATCTACACTTGCAACTGATGGATAATAGTTAGAATTGAATTTTAGTTTTTATGAGCATTATTTTGTAAAGGGCTGTTTAATTGTGAACTTTGAGCTTAGTGTGTGTTTTGTCACGGATTGCCAAAAGGGCAGTTTGTTAGGTTCTAAAGATTTAAGAATTTATGTATTTAGAACTCTAATTTGTATTGTTGGCAAACCATGATCAAAACAGGTTATTTAGTCTTGTTTAGACTTGCTCAAAGTTGGTCTTTCATGTAAAGTTGGAATCAAGTGGCTGAAAGATGCATTGGTGCATTTCGGCCTGGGTCGATCGATCAAATCTCGGGTAGAATGTTTTTCTGCAGAAAATTTCAGCTCAGCCCTAACTCATTAAACGTTTTAGGTTTTCTGTTTTTACCCTAGGTATATAAAGAAAAACTCTAGCCACATTTTTAGAGTTGCTCCAGTTGAGTTGTTGCTCATACTTTTCTGTTTTGTGTAAATCTCTTGTGAGATCTAAAGGAGTTTGCCTTTACACAAAGCTTAGGGTTTTCAAGGTAGATATTACTTCAACATCTTGATGATCAACTCGGTTGCTACTATTGAAGCTTAAAGAATATCAAGCATAGGTGCTTCTAGCTGATTGGAGAATCCAAGAAAGAAGGAGTCCGTGGATTCGGAGCTTGCACGTGGTCGTGTCAGTAAGTTCTACTGGTGGGTAACATTAGGAAGTCAAGCGGGGACTTTGTAGTCCTTCTGTATGAATTTCGATTCTTTCGCATAGTGGATTCAGGTTTACCTTGAGGATAGCTAGGTCAAATCCTCCCCAGGTTTTTACCGTGTGGTTTCCTAGGTGATCATATCTTGTGTTATTTACTTTTCCGCTGCTTTATATTCTTGATATGATTGTTTGATTGTTTTAACCTAGAATTGCATAATTTGACTAAGTAACAACTTGGCTAATTAACTAGGCTACTCAATCTGGTTGTATTTTAAGGGGTCTAAAACCATTCAATAATAAATCAAAAAAATTTTACCTTAAAAACTTTATCTTCCCTTCAAGACTCATCACAAACAACCTCCCTTCAAGACTCTTCACAAAGTGCAAACTTTATCTTCCTTTCAACCATATATTTCTCTAAAAATCTATGAAAAATTAAAGAGCATGTGAATATTTAAGTGTAGATAGTTGAGGAAAAAAAAAAAAAAACACTAAAAAGAGATGAATCAGAAACTGAAAACTCACCCTCTGGCTATGCCCCTACTCTGAATGATTTATTTTAAGAAAGCAAGAAGAAAGAAAATAATGGTCAGTTTTTTTTTTTTTTTTTTTTTTTGGGATCATGAGGACTGAGTTTAAGAGGAGGGCTAAACTGAGCTGAGGGTTTCATTTTGTTTAGAGGCTGCTAGAACCAGTGGAGTGGGCGGTGGCGTGTACACTGTAGACAAGAAGAGAGTAAAAAGAGAAACGAAAGAAAAGGTTCTGAATCTTCTGATTTTGAGTTGGAGAATGGGTGATAAAGTTGGGTAGTGCTTTAGGTATTTATATATAAGTGGGCTATGGGCCACGTTTTGTTTTATTAGAGGATAAAAAGGACTACAATTGAAACTAGAGCCTAGGAGTGAATTGAAGTATTGAAAAGAAATGGGAGGGGGGGCCGGATGTACATCATTGGGGGGGCCCAATTAAAATTTGTATATATGCTGATGGACTTTTTTTTTTTTTTTTTTGCAGGGGCCACAACCCCCCCAAGGGGCAACGTGGCTCCGCCCTTGAAAACAACCAATTTGACAGTGCTGACGAGTGTCCAATTGCAATACTTAGAGTATAGAGAAGATATATAAGTAGAATGGGACAAAAGATTTATGCTCTACTTTACTAACACTAGTAAATTTATTAAAATAAGATTTACAAGTCGGCATTACTTTTATTCTAAAAAGTAATAACCGAAACAAAATTGTAAACAAAGGCATAACTTAGAGTACATAGAACCTATGATCCATGTAAACTAGCCGTAGTTCTACGCCAATTATGAAGATGGTGAGATGTTTCGCTTGCTAGCTAGTTTCTAAATGATTGAAGGAGATATGGTTCTCAGTGATTTCAGTGACCTTTGAAGTTTGAGATAATGTAAACCAGAACCACCCAAAAAAAAAACTTATAATTATTATGATAGGCAAACGTACAAGAGGCTAGAAAATTATTTGTTAACTAGAAAAATCAGCACCACCCTATCACTAGCAAGTCAGTTCTCTTTTTAATTTCAAACATGGTATCATTTATTTATTTTTAGGTGGTGCTATGGTATAATTATATTAGTAGGAATTGGATTTATATCTTGATCAATAATTAATTTCATGATGCAATTATTATAGAATTCTGAGATCTAATGTAAAATTTTGAAAAGTAAAAAGGTAAAAAATTGAAAGGTTAAGAAAAATATTTTGATATAAAGACTAAAATTAAAAGAGATGTTTAATTTGCAATCTCATTCATTAATTTACTAACATCAAATTTAGATCTGTAAGAAGTATGGGTTGAAGTGATAGTCCATTAATATTTTGTGGTATTTCATATTGGTGATTCCCCACCTCCTATAATATAATAATAATTACTCTTGGAATTATGAATTTCTACTGTCATTGAGACCATGGCAAGTAACATGAAAATAGGAATGCCCTCAAAAAGTCATATGAACTAATGAAGCTCTATAAGATCAATCTAAGAGAACCTTTGAGTGGATGCATCCATGTAAAACTTCAATGAAAATAGGATTTTATATTTGTTATTCTAGTTGCACTACTCATTCAATTGATCTTTGGATCACTCATTCAATTGATCTTTGTTGCGGTGAGATATTTAATTTTATTTAACATGTTAGAACTTTTCGTTGAGCTATTTAATTTAACATGTTGGAATGAAAAATTGATATTGATGTTCTAGTGAGATATTTAATTTCAATTAACGTGTTGAACTTTCAACTGAACTATTTC
The DNA here is from genome assembly GCA_030445155.1 of Quercus variabilis. Taxonomy (NCBI): domain Eukaryota; kingdom Viridiplantae; phylum Streptophyta; class Magnoliopsida; order Fagales; family Fagaceae; genus Quercus; species Quercus variabilis. Next base: position 9,743,172 of record CP129449.1, read on the forward strand.
TATTAACATGTTAGGATGACAAGTTGTGTTTTTCATTGATATTCAAGTGAGATATTTAATTTCATTTAATGTGTTGAAATATATACTAAGCTATCTAATATAATGTGCTGGGATGATAAATTGTACTTTTTATTAATGTTTCATTGCGAGAATATTTAATTTTATTTCACACGTTGAATTTTTCACTAAGCTATTTAATTTAATGTGTTGGAACAATAAATTGCATTTTTCAATGATGTTCCAGTGGGATATTTTATTTCATTTAACTTGTTGAACTTTCGACTTAGTTATTTAATTTAACAACCAGTATTTTTCATTGATGTTCTAGTGAGAAAGCAACAAAGACAAAGATGGAAGTCATATGCTAACTCATAATTCATGGCTTCAATTGAATATGAAGGTGCATGGAACATTATGCCCTGCACCAAAGTTATCCATATTGTCAAGGAGCCTCTTACTATCGAACAATGTCTTTTACCCTTGAATAGCTGTTGGGGGATAATTGACCTCGGTTAATTAACTCAATTACCCAAATTGATTAATTAGGTCAAATTACATGCAAATTGTGGAGGCACCAACAAATCATCAATAAAATAATATATAGGGGAAAATAAATTGACACTGTGGTTTGTTGACAAATGAAGAAACCTCTTGCAAGGCAAAAACCCTACCATGTAAATTAAGGTCACCACTCCCAAGAATTCACTAATCAATAATCAAGCAGTTACAAGTATAAGGAATCTTACCACTACCTTGGTCTATCCCAAAATACCAACGTACAGTTGAACTTTCGCTTCAATACCCAATTGAACTTGATATTGTAATAGCCTTCTTTCCTTTGTTGCATAAATCTCTAATCCATGACTAACTTCTTTGCACAAATCTTAGTACGTGACTAACTCCAGTAATTTGAATGATTGTTGTTGGCTGAAAAGTTCTTCACATCATAAATGATAAAGATCAGGAAGCACTTGGTTACAAAACCATAAGGCGTAAAAATGTAGTAGCTTCACACAGAATATATGAGTTCTAGGTCTCTGTTTCTGTGTTTGGTGACTTTTAAAATAAGCCTTATATATGACTATTGTTGTGAGAAAAGAAACCATTATCAAACAAGTTATTATGGGTCGAATTTCAGATATGGAATTATGGGTTTATGATTAAAATAATTTTTCATTACACTTTTAGGTATTTTGTGATTGGAAAATGTAGTAATCTCAAATTATAATGGATGCAAATTATTAATCTTTACCTAAAAAAATAAGAGAACCTTCGAGCATGACACACATGCTCAGGGGCTAGTTAAATATTGTTAGGGGTGAAAAATTTTTCCTTCCAACAAATAAGATTATAATTGGGTTGAGGGCCTAAACCAAAACTCGACAATGGGCTTAATGCAAAACCCAAAGGCTATTGGTGAAGCTGTTAAAGAATTCTCCTCGTTTTATGCCTTGAGCCTAGATTAGAAATGACAATATGGGATGGCCCAAAATTATTCCTACAGCAAGCATGTTAGCATAACAGAAAAGCCCACATGACAAAGAAATAGGTCAGCAGCGATATTCCGGTGGTAAAATATTCCAACAGTAAAACGTTCCAACGGTAAAATGATACAAAAGTAAATAAACCTCAACAGCTAGTTATAGATTAAGGAGAATGTCTACGTCACCCAAATCATCATCCATGGATTCTATTGAGAAAAAGTCTTCCAATGCAACAACATGCGGGAAAAATTCAATAGTTCTGATCACATTATAACCTTCAATAGTAAATGAATAAACAAACACTAGAGAAGCCAGTATAGCAAGCAATGAAGAGAACTAAGCAAGGGATGAAAGGAGTGATAGAGATTCCAGCCAGTGCAATGAGATCACTATTGTGCCAGGGCATGCTCTAAAGGAGAGTGTATGTAGTCGTAGTGAGGGTCATTTGGTTTTGTTGGCCATGAAAGAAAGTGTTTAGTAGGGGCTGTCAGGGCCTTCTACTGGGGATGGGTTAAAGCTTATAGAAAGCTCATAGCTAGGGAGTTAGGGTGTATCTGAGAGATAGGGCCTGAAAAGACTAGTTTCTAAGTTAGAAACTAAGAGCCCAAGAGCTCAGAACCTTACTAAGGAGCTTAGAAGGATTAGAGGGAGAGAAAATAGAAAAATTTATGAGAGATTAGTTCTTCCCTATTGGTGTGTGTTGTTGTGTTAAGGGAAGGCTCTATTTATAGTCATGATTAAGGGGCTAATCAGCAATTAATCTCAGTAAAATCTATCCAAATCTTCAGGAAATCGTTTAGAAGATCATTCCTAGGATTTGGACCGAAATGCTATGTTTAGCTTTAGGATGTTCTTGTTGTTTCAGGTAATAGCAACTAGGGTTCTGACTTAGCATTAAATGCTAATTGTCATTGGCTAATGAGATTAGAGCATGTAATTAGGCTAGTGATCTTGGTAATCTGCTACTAGAATCAAAGTTCCTTAGGTAGATTAGGTTACCACAAGCCAAGTTTCAGTCCTTTGAGCCCTGGCTGGAAACTCCGCCAGTGATCTCCTTGGTGCCCCCCAAACCACAATTCCCTAAGTTTCTCCATTGAGGTTCATGTGCTTGGGGTGTAAACCAGAAAGTGCAAATTTTTAGTAAGATGATGAGCTGTTCATAAGCAATTCCAGAAGCTTCCATGGTCTGGTCATGGATGCCTTTAGTCATTGACTAAATGTGTTGGAGAAGAAAAGGAAGATGGCTTGTTGAAGCTTCCTAGCTTTATGTCATGTCATCTCAGCTTTGTATTACATTAGAAATGATGAAAATCAGCTTGGTAAGGAAGGGTTTAACCCCTACTGGACACGTGTCCTCTCTTGATCTGATTTGATGGTAGTGGGCTCCAACTAGCAGATTGTGCTGAAATTTGAATTAACAGCTCACGTGAGTGAGATTTGCATGTGAGCTGGGATGGCTCAGCTGAGCCTTGTAGTTGAGCTTCTTTGGCTTTGTTGATCCATACAAAATGAGCATTTTGCCATGGGTTTGTAGTATAGATGGGCTTTTATAGTTGTATTTTATTATGGAAATATAAGTACAGTTCCCCTAATTTTTGTAGAAAATAGTTTTGAAATGTGATTAGTAAGTAATTTATTTTCCCATAAGTTAAGGGAATATAAAAATACGTTTTTGCCAAAGAATAATTTTTGGGCTTATGCCTCCCATGAGGAGGGCTTTAGGTGAAGGAGGACTTTTGTAAAAGAGTGCCTTCCATGAAAAGGGCTTGTGTCTCCCATGAGGAGAGTTTTTTGTAGTGCCTCCCATAAGGAGAGCTTTTGTAAAAGAGTGCCTTCCATGAGAAGGGCTTGTGCCTCCCATGAGGAGGGCTTTTGTAGTGCCTTCTATGAGAAAGGCTTTTGTAAAAGAATGCCTTCCGTGAGAAGGGCTTGTGCCTCCCATGAGGAGGGCTTTTGTAAGATGAGTGTCATGTAGCAACGGGCTTTAGTAGTAGAGTTTTGTTGAGCTTTTGGGTTTTACCCATAGGGTAAATGTGTTTGGGCCTTTTAGAGAAATATAGTGTGATTTTCGTGGCCTAACATCAATAATGACATAGGGAGTACTAGTGTGGGCCCAAGTTGGGTAAAAAATGTAGGGGCCCAAGATAGTTTATGGGCTTGTATGGGTTTTTTGGTGAGGGGGCTAGTAGGATTGAGGCCCAAAAATTTGTAACTTAACATTCTACCCCTTGAGTCGCATGTGAGCAGTTTCTATTTGGTCACACATGCGAGTTTGAATTTTGGTAGCAGTTGTGAATAGTGGTGGGTTTCGGCATCTTCCCACGTTCAGCATCAGTATATTCTCCAAGGTTTTCTGCATTTAATACTAGGCTTTTCCCATGTCATCTCATTGGCAAATTTCACGTTTTCCAGTAAATAAGGTGAGCCATGATTGCTCATTTTTTCTGATTTGGTTGGACCGAGAAATAGAGAGAGAACTTTCAAAAACTTTTCCTCTTCTTTTCCTTGTTATTTTCGGCCAAGGGTGAGAGGGCAAGATTGATTTCGACTATGACTAAGATTTTTGGTAAGGCAAAGAGAGAAAAGAGAACTTTTCCTCAATTTTTTTCTTGCTTTTGGTTAGGTGAGAGAGAGAACTATAGATTTTCGGCCAAGGCAGAGATGAAAATGAGACTTCCTTTTGCTTCCTTTATTTTCGGCCAAGTGAGAGACAAATAGAGAGCTTCTTGTTGTTTATCTTCAGCAAGAATAGTGGGTTTCTCTCTGATATTTTGTTCTTTGGAGAAAAATATAATTTGCTTTGTGAACCATGGCGAAAAGTGAAGCACTATTAGCTTCAGGTGATGCTGAGACTGCTGGAATAGCCATGCCAAGTGGTGAGGCTATGGCTGGTAGTGAGGCTGAAGGAGTGGCTGTGCCAGGAGGTGAGGCCATGGTTGGTGGTGAGGCTGAAGGCCCGATTATGGGTGTGGGCATAGAGGTTATGCTACAAAGCCCTTGCTGCCATTACAAGGCCCATGGTATTGCTCAACCTCTCTGTTTCCAGTAGTTGATGCCCCTAAAGTTAGTCCACCCGGTGTGCCAAAAAAATGGATTTTGAAAACATGTATAAAGATGTGAGGGCTCTTCAATTCTTGGTACGCTGCTGGAATCCTGATACCTATAATTTTTTCTTCCCTTAGGGTGAGACTATGGTCATCCTTGAAGATGTAGAGAGGATTTGTTTGCTGCCTAGCATAGGAGATGTGAACCCGCTGGAGTTAGGGTTGTCTAATGAGGAATATGAGATTGCTAGAGAGCTATTGGATGCCTTTGGAGGCACATCTGCATCTTGGACAGGTAATAAAGCTAGATTCTCACATTGGATTTCTGAGTTTAAAGAGTGAGGAAAATGGTTTAAGGAGAGCTACATTCTTGTCTTTGTGGATGAGAAAATGCGTATTTAACTTTGATCCTACGCAGTTCATTAAGCCTTTCACATTCACTTTGGCTGTAAAGTTAAGTAGAGGGGCATCTTTGCCTTTAGGTACCCTATGCTTAGGTATTCTTTATTCCGAGCTTGATAGGCTGCGTAGTGATAAGCTTGAAGAATCTTCATACCACATTGTTGAGTCTAGTAATAATGTAGTGTTGCTGGAAACCTTTATATGGGAGCATTTGAAGGATTATGTTGATATTTGCAAGAGTGTTAGTGACATCAAGGTAGCCAATTGGGTAATAAGGGAGCCTGGTCCCGACAGTGAGCTTCACTTCCTTGGTTTTGAAGAGGGTCTCCCATTACTTATGAAGTGGATGGGATTGAAATTTTGGAATCTCCTTTAAATTACACGGCTAGATGATGGTGCTCACTTTGCTTAGAAGCCTTATTCCTATGTTGCTGCTAGGTTTTGCTACCCAAACCTTTTCCAAATGCTACACTGAGATCATAAGAGTTTAGATTGGTTGATCATGAGAAAGTCCCCAACTTCTTGCTTATTACTTCCTTTTTATTCATCCCATATCAAAGTGGTGTAGGGTTTGATTCGACACCATACAATCCTCGTAGAGTTTTGAGGTAATTTGGATTTGATCAAGATGTTCCGGATGTTAACACCATGGGGTGTCCTTTGGTTGATGCCGTGAGGCTATTGGTTCATAGTACAGCGATGAAGTATTGGGCTGGCAAAGAAGAAAGTGTCTTGGTGCCTAGTAGGCATCATGAAGGGTATGCTACTCCAAACATGCAGTTATTAGAGGAAAGTGATGAGCACCTTTATTGATTATGTGAATAGCTAAGAAATAGAACAAATGGTGATAGGTCCTTCGTTGAATGAGCCTTCCCTAAATGATAAGCTTATCCCAAACACAAAGGCAACTTCGGCATGGGCTACTAGGTAGAGTTTGGGATTTGTTAAATGGTGGGCTAACCTGAATGGCTGGGTAGTTCATGGTGATGATGTTCCCATGGAATGGAGCAAGAAAAACACCGTGATTGGAGCCCCTAAGTCTAATTCAGCCATTGGTTCAATAAAGAGAGCTCGTGGCAAGTCACCTCCTTTAGAAGATAAGCCCAAAAAAGTAAGGTGAAAGAAAGCAAGTGCGGAAAAGCCCAAAACTAGCAATTCCAAGCCCCTAGCTACTGCACAATCTAGTTCTAGTGCAGTTCCACCTTCTAAATCTAGTGTCCCAATTGCTATATCTGCTGGCACATCATTGTGGTTGAAGCAATACAGAAGGAAAACTAGTGCCAACAGAGGAAAGGTTCCTAAATCTTTAGAATAGGTATTTCTGAAATGCCCTTATCTTCTTTGATAAGCCACAATCTGAATGACCCCTTGTGATTAAACTAATTAATTAATTAGCCAAGTTGTTAATTAATCAATTAATCATGCAAACACATGGAAGTACAAACAAATCACCAAAAACTAAATATGCAGCGGAAATTAAATAACACGGTGATTTGTTTATGAATAGGGAAAACCCTAATGGCAAAAACCCCACCAGGTGATTTTTAGGTCACCACTCCCGAAACTCCACTATTATTAAATTAAGCGGTTACAAGTAAAGGAATCCCAAGTACCTTACCAACCTACAGTTGAACCCTTACCCCAATACCTAATTGGACTTGATCTATAGTGACAATTTCCCTTTTTATGCACGGCTCCCAAATACGTGACTAACCAATGCGCGGATCCCAGTACGTGACTTCAAAACACCAACTAAGGATGAGAGGTTGGTTGCAAAGTTCTTCAGTTCATCCTACACAATGAAGGTCAGGAAGATGCTTGGTCACAAAACCCTTTGGTGCAAATACATAGCAACTTCTTCAAAGAAGATGAACTAGGTCAAGAACTTCATCTTTGATCACAATTTGCTTGAACAGAGATTGTTCAATGCTTTTGCAACTTATGTACAATTTGACAGCTCTTAAAATAATCTTTTTATATGTTTAGGGTTAGAAGAAAAGAAGGCCCAAAAGCATATTCACGGATCCCAAGAAAATCAGATCAGAAAATCTGAAATTATAAATCTTGATAGATAGCAGGTGTCGAGGTAGCTATCGAGCAGGTGTCGAGCTTTAATGAATTTGCACTTCAGCTTGTTTTTTCTTGGACAAACTTGATGACTTCAACACTTGACCTTAAAACCTTGTTTCTTGAAGTATTAAAAACACCTAGAACTACCCAATTACAAGTAGAGTGTATTTTGTCAAAGGATTAGCCAATTTACATAAATAAGTGACATATGTTCTTAAGTGAAAACACATATGTCCTAACAATCTCCCCCTTTGGCAATCCGTGACAAAACCACAACAAACAAATGAACATATGAGAAAAGTCATAAATCACTCAACTCATATTCACTTGTTGAATACAATAAAATCTATCCTAACACAAACTCTTGAAAAACTTTGCAAGAAGAGAGTTTATGGCAAGTAAACTTTGACAACCTGTATTTCTAAAACACTTTAAACAAAACTCATCAGGGCATCTTGTGTGAAATAGAAATAATAGATTGCATACAAGTATAAAGAACATATGTATAAAGATAGAGAAGAAACAACACATGGAGAGAGAGGTGAAAGAAACATACATCCACATATATAAAGAAAAATAAGTACAATGTATGTAAAAATGGTCAAAAGACCTCATATACAAGATCAATGTATCTATAAAGAATAGAAAAAAAAAAAAAAAAAAAAAAGATACATCAAAACCTCACTACATCCCTTAAAAATATCAACATTCCCCCTATCAAAAATGTCCTATACTAACTCTCCCCCTAAGATGACTACCCTCATAACCCAAAACTACTCCCCCTTTCTATCACGAGTGACAAAGGGTAGAGTGTCATAGAGTGTCATGTAGACATCTCATTAGTAGAGTTAACATCTCCATCATCATTATCCGGAGCATCATCACCATCATCATCATCATCCTCAGAGTCTGAAGCCGCTAGAGAAGGTGGTGAAGGAGTAGCCTTAGAAGCAAAACCATCCATGGTCGCCTGCTGTCGTGCAATACGACCAACACAAACATTCACCTGATACAACTTAGAGGAGAGTGTATCGAGGCGAGTATCCATGCGATGTAGTTGGGCCATGATATCTCCAAGAGATACATCGCCCGTAGAAGAAGGAGCAGATGTAGATAGAGCTGATCTGGATGGAGCTGAATGAGAGGGAGGAGTGGAATCCGTCTATCGCGACCTAAACTAAGCCTCACTACATTTTACGGTAATGGCATCTATGGCACATATGTGTGTGAAGTGGTTGGACACAAGAAAGGAAATAGAGAAATGGCGTAAAATCCTCGTGATAGCAAAAAGAAAGATGAGCTTATCACGAGATGCTGAATCAAGATGAACATCTATGATAGAAAGAATAAAATGAGAAGGAAAATCTATAGTAAGATGCTCTAAAAGAGATAACAAAAATCGAGCACAAGGCTCTGTGATAGAGTTGTAATGAGAGAGTGGATGGAGTACAAAAGTCATCACTATATTAAGAAACCTAGGACCTTTTGCAAAAGGCCTACATAATGTGTACTGATGCTCACCCCAATCAGCTGGGTGCTGACAAAAAGCAGAAATGAGCTCTTCTTTGGACACAGTCCTCAGACGCTCACAAGAAGGATAGTCAGGAAAATCTATCTTAGGAACCCTAAGCACATCCGCAACTAACTACGGTGTAACAGGGATACGCGTACCTCAAACGTGAGTGAAAAAGAGAGGTACTGAACGATCTATCCCGTGCATGTTGGAGTAAAACTTCTGAATCAGCATGAGAGGACAAGTGACTAGGACGTCACACAGTGACTCTCATCCCTTACTGTGAATGACAGAGGGAAGGTCAGTGTCGGAGAAGTCTGCCAAAATGACTTGGCGTTCCAAATTAACACCTCGTTTAGAAAAGTTCTCCAAAAATGCCTTGTGGGCATCTCCATCATGAAACCGAAGGTTAAGAGGAGCAAAATCAGAGGAAGAGGAAGCTCCAGAATGCAGAGGGTTCCGAGCTGGAGTGGATTTATGTTTGGGTACCATGGACACTACTAACGTAAAAGAATGAGAAAGAGATAGAGAGGGAGACAATCAGAAAAGACCCAACACAGTTTACATATATCAAATATATTGAACAAGAAGTACGTATGCATGAGAATGCATGAACATGTGACATGCAAATTGAAAAACATCATGGGCTCAGCCCAATCTAATCCTACCAGCACACAAACATAGAGCACACATCTAAATGCATGTAAATATCATTATAATGAACATGAAATGCAATGTACGACATTTTGAAAATATTTAAGTGAAAACCCAACCCAAAATTTCAAGAAAAACTCATTAATTTTGACAAACCCCAAAATTTTTCAAAAATCCCAAAACCTAAGTTTCAAAACATGAAATGCATGAGAAAGGAAGGGAAATAAGATCTTACCAAGTGATTGAAACCAAGGGAAGACCAAAAATCAAGTGGGTTTGAAGATTTGAGTGAGAAAAGGGTGTTTGGGAGAGGAACCGCCTTGGATAGATTGAGAGAGATCGAGTGAAATGAGAGAAAAAATCGCGACTGAGCTTATATAGACACCTCAGTAAATCTCGACAACTGAGGTGTCGAGAGGTATTGAGGATGCTGTCGAGTAAGGTCTCAAGGAAATGGCCGTCGACAGCTGAAGGTATTGAGAGGTGTCGAGGTATAAGAACTAGTTTCAAAGAACAGAAGCTTGATCGATCGACCAGGTATCGAGGAGGTATCGAGGAGACAAGGACTTTCTCGATCGATCCATCAGGTGTCGAGATAGGTGTCGATATTGCGATAAGAAAAGGCTTGAGAATCTTGACAGATAACTAGGTATCAAGAAGGTGTCGAGCCAGCAGTTAAAAGCAATTTTTTGAGAAGTGAAAAACACAGCCATGAATGCAATCCAACATACACCTCAACCATTGATCTAATCAATATATAAAGCTCTCAAAAACATCTCTTGACAAAAATTTAAGCACATGGATCCTAAAAAAACACACACATACACACCAAACAAGTCTAACCAATTTTATTTTTCAAAAACAAGTTAAGACAGTTTAGTGAGCATACAATAGCACATGTAAAACCTGTGATGGCCAAATCACATTGTACCTACACATGTATCAATAGTAGTAAAGAATATTGCGTGTTATGTGTGAAAAACATCGCAAGATTGCATATGTGTATACATGTTATGACGATCTGAGATATAAGAAAATAACTTTAACTCACACACAATCATAACTATTTGATGGGGACGATCACCTTCAAGGTACATCCTATAACTCCCACATCTCCTAGAATACACGCTTGTAATCATATTTAAAGCATTTTTAATCTTTTTGCTTTTCATTTTCTTTGCATATTTTCTTTCATTTTAGCATACCATACATGGACATATAAAAAGAGAGAAAAGAAATACCCAAGATGTTAAGTATTTGACATTGCACTTTTACTATGCCGAAGCTTACAAATGTCTTTGACACTGCACTTTTGCTATGCCGAAGCATACAAGTGTTATATTATGATTGGCGGGCAGCAGTAGTGAGATGGTTATTTATGTCTTTCTCTTAGAATTTTCTAGTCCTACCTGTCAAAAAGAGTGATACTAGTGTTAAGTTTAAGAGATAACTTAATCTTACTCATCACAAATAAGAGCCACAAAACTCACTTGCTTAGTTATGTATAGAGATGCTCATCTAAGTTACAAGAGATACAAAATTTAGAAAACTCTGTTTCATTAGCCATCCAAGGTACACATGTTCCAAAATACACAAAACACACACTGTTTTTGTATTTTTCTGATTTTTCAATTTTTTTTTTAATTTTTATATTAAAAACAAAATAAACAAAACTGAAAGTAAACACACAAAAACATGTTAAATAAAACAAAGTATAAAACTAGACTGACTTAAAAAATGCAAAACACACAAGTAATGCAACAAACAATAACAAAAAAAAGACAAGAAGGGAAAAGAAAGTGATGAAATCACTTAAAGTCCTTTTTCTTCCACACCTTGGAAGAGCCTTTCCATTGATTGAACCCTTTAACTGGTAGTGAGGGGGAAGACTTGAACCCGTTTAAGTTCAAAAGGAACATGAGGGCTTTTAGAAGATCTCCAAGAGGAGCAAGAAAGGATTGAAGCTGATTTTGGCTTCCAGATGCTATCATGCCGTGGCTCTGTTGAGTGGCTAGTCACTTATAGTAATTTGGTCGAGTATGACCGGCAGCTCCACAATGATGACAGAGATGCTACTTCTTTTGTTTAGGCTTTTGAGAGTTAGCCTTCTTAGCCCTAGGGTTTCTAGCATCTTTCTTATATGCTTAGGGGGTGCTCCTAAGATAGATTTATCCTTGTCTAAGTTCTCACTAGCTAATTTAGTTTTAACATCAGTGTTCTCAATTTCAGTGTTATTAGTAGCAGAAACAAAAACAATATTACTAGTAGAAGCAGTATTAGAGAAAGAAAGACCATACCCTAAGCCTGTTCGATCTGAAGCAGATTTATGATTGTTGAGCATCTCATCAAGTTTTGCACTTGAAGTCCTCTCCAATTGAGCTCTGACTTGAAATAGCTCTGCTTCAAGCTTCTTGGTCTTCTCAGCCAAAATGTTGTTCTCAAACCTCAATGCTCCAATAGTTTGATTCGCCTTATCAAACTTTGTGGACAACTTTTCATAATCAAGTTCCACATCATTGAGCTTCTTGGTGGCCAACCTATACAATTTCTCATGCTTCTTAGAGAGCTTGTAAAGCTTCTCATAGGTTGAATGGATATCATCTTGAATATCCATCTTCTCAAATTTGGACTCCACCAGTTCTTCTTCTTCATCCACTTCTTCAACAATCCCTTCAGTAGGATTGACTGTGACAGTGAAGGCATTTAAGATTCCGTCATTCTCATTGTCGGAATCATCTTTGTACTCAGTGTCACTCAAAGTTACAGCAAGTGCCTTACTCTTCCCAATGCTCTTAAGATATGTCGGGCATTCATGCTTCATACGACTGAATCCATGACATCCAAAACACTTTGGTCCTGCAGGAACAGTGTACTGACCACCATCCTTAGCATCCTTCTTCCCTTTGTCTTGACTCTTAAACTTAGAAGAACTAGATTGTCTGCGGTCCTTGTTGAAGTTCCTCCCATTGGCATTCTTCATAAACTTCTTAAACTGCCTTGTAATGTAGGACTTCATCTTGGAATCTTCATCATTAGAAGACTCATCTGTATCATTGCTCTTTACCTTCAAAGCCATGCTCTTACTTTTACCCGATTTGCCAATACTAGATAGTCCTAGCTCGTAGGTCTGCAAGTTTCCAACCAGCTTAGTTAAAGGAATTTTGTCAATATCCTTTGATTCTTCTATTGCCATAATCTTGGCATGGAATCTCTCAGGTAGAAATCTGAGCACCTTTCTTACAACCTTGGGTTCAAGGATGGTTTCCCCAAGATTGAAAGCTGAGTTTACTATGTCCTTGAGCTTGGCATAGAACTCATCAAAAGACTCATCCTCCTCCATCTTAATTTCTTTAAAGCTTGTAGTGAGCCTCTGAAATTTTGAATCTTTGACAGCCTTTATTCCTTCATAGGTTGTTTGGAAGATGGTCCAAGCCTCCTTAGCAGTTTCAGTTGAGGATATCTTCTTGAACTCCTCATTGGTGATTGCGCTAAATACGGCATTTAACACTTTGCTGTTGAAGTTAACCGCCTTGATCTTTGCATCATCCCAATCGACCAGTTCTTCTTTAAGTTTAGTCAAACGAATCTCTATAGCTTACCACACCTTCTCATCTAAAGACTGCAAGAAAGCTCTCATGCGTACTTTCCAATATGCATAGTTAGTACCATCAAATAAAGGAGGTATGATTAATGAGTGTCATCTATCCATGATAAACAGGGGTCAATGGATCAACATAGCAAAGACTAAACCTAATCAGAGTGTGCCTGCTCTGATACCACTTGATAGGCCACAATCTGAATGATCCCTTGTGATTAAACTAATTAATTTTTTAGTCAAGTTGTTAATTAATCAATTAATCATGCAAACGCATGGAAGCACAAACAAATTACCAAAAACTAAATATGCATCGAAAATTAAATAACACGGTGATTTGTTTAAGAATGGGGAAAACCCTAATGACAAAAACCACACCAGGTGATTTTCAAGTCGCCACTCCCGAAACTCCACTATTATCAAATCAAGCGGTTACAAGTAAAGGAATCTCAAGTACCTTACCAACCTACAGTTGAACCCTTACCCCAATACCCAATTGGACTTGATCTGTAGTGACAATTTTCCTTTTTATGCACGGCTTCCAAATACGTGACTAACCAATGCGCAGATCCCAATACGCGACTTCAAAACACCAACTAAGAAGGAGAGGTTAACTGCAAAGTTCTTCAGTTCATCCTACACGATGAAGATCAGGAAGATGCTTGGTCACAAAACCTTTTGGTGCAAATACACAGAAACTTCTTCAGAGAAGATGAACTAGGTCAAGAATTTCATCTTTGATCACAATTTGCTTAAACAGAGATTACTCAATGCTTTTGCAACTTGTGTACAATTTGACGGCTCTTAAAATAATCCTTTTATATGTTTAGGGTTAGAAGAAAAGAAAGCCCAAAAGAATATTTACAGATCCCAAGAAAATCATATCAGAAAATCTGAAATTATAAATCTTGACAAATAACAGGTGTCGAGGTAGCTATCGAGCAGGTGTCGAGCTTTAATGAATTTGCACTTCAGCTTGCTTTTTCTTGGACAAACTTGATGACTTCAACATTTGACCTTGAAACCTTCGTTTCTTGAAGTATTAAAAACACCTAGAACTATCCAATTACAAGTAGAGTGCGCTTTGTCAAAGGATTAGCCAATTTACATAAATAAGTGACATATGTTCTTAAGTGAAAACACATATGTCCTAACCATATGTTTTTGTGGCTTTAGTAGTCTGGTGATAGTGAGGAGACACAATCAGAAGAGTATCAGTTTGAGGACACATCTGCTGATTTTGGTAAACTACTGGTCCTCGCTTCGGTTTCTTCTTGCGTTTTCTCTACTAATGTCCTTTGTCCTCTAGGTGTAGCTGATGAAGACAAAAGGTTGTTGACAAAGGTATTAAGGTTACTGTCACTGCTGGAAAAGCTGCTGCTAGTATAGTTATCTGAGAATTTGCTGGCAAGGACCTTGGTGTTAGTGCTGGGAAAGCTGCTACTGTCACAAAACACGCTAGCAATGGTCCTGAAGTGGTCATTACTACTGAGAGAGTTACTGCTAGCATGCCCAATCGAGAGCATGTTACTAGTCTAGCTATTCATAATACTGAACAAAGTAGGGAAGTTCCAAGTATGATAACCCTGAATTGTTCATATTAGATAGAGTAAGCCTTTTGTTAAGAGTTGCTTTGATGTATAAGTATTTTCTGTAATTGCTGGAGATGTAATTTTGTGTATTTTGGGCAGAGTCACGAAGTGAATCCTCTAGTGCTGCCTATGAGAGAATGAGCCTTGAAGATTTCTTAAAGCAATTTGCAAAGGATGGGCAGAAAAAGAAGGCGGTAACTGATTTCTACCCCCCTTCTAATAATACTATCATATTCCAGCAATCTGTGATACATATTAAGGGTCAACCACTACTGGAAAAGATCATAAATAGGCCTGTCCACGGGTCGGTCTGGGTTGGGTTTGTGCCCAACCCAAAACTGACCTAGCCAGATAGGGTGGGCAAACTTTCAACCCACCGCTGACCGTCGGAGAAGTCGGTTCAAACGGGTTAAAGCATCAACGAGCAGTGGTTGGATTCGGTCAAAGTCGAGATCTGGAAAAGAAAAAAAATTCGGCTAGAAAATGATGAAAATCGGCCAAATCCTTTGAGTTTTCGCCGAAAATAGCCAAGATATCGACTAGATCTGGCGAAATCTCACCTGATCTAGCCAAGAACTCAACTAGATCTAGCGAAATCTCACCGGATCTAGTCAAGATCTAGCCAAAAAACATCTCAAAACTCGCCGAAATGATCAAATAACGCTAGAATCTGGGTTTACTCAAGCGAAATCTGGGTTTCTCTTGTCGGAATCTGGGTTTCTCACCGAATTATGGGTTTTCACCGGTCGGTTCAGGTTTTTTAGATTTTGGGAGGGAAAACCCGCCAACCGACCCGCCGATTTCGGGTTCTAGAGGCGGAGACCCGCCGCCAACCGTCACCGGTGTCGGGTCGGCCAGTACTCAAGCCGAATCGAACGGTTTTCGCGGGTGGGTCGGGTAACGGTTTTCTGTGGACAGCCCTAATCATAAAGAAGCATCTTGACTTCATGGTTGAATGCAAGCTAGGTGCATCATTAAGGAAGTCCAGGTTTCAATTGTTTGTTGTAGTGTTGTTGGATATGCAGCGTACAAAGCTTGAAAGTATAAACTTGAAGAAAGCACTTGAGTGGAAGAATGCTCTCAAGGAATTTCTATTCATGAAGTTTGGAGTCCAATTCATACTTGATAAGATTCAAGCTGCTGCTGAGTCTTGTATTGCCAAAGATCATGTGAGTAAGCTGAATGAGCTTGCAGTGTAGATAGTTGATCTTGACAAGGAGATTGCAACGAAGATGGTCAAGCTTTCTCTTTTGATGCTTAAAAGGGATAAGATGTTGCAGTCACCATCAGCCAGAGGTGCTTTTTCCTCGGTGGAGACCTTTGGCGATGGCATATTTCACTATTTTTTTTTTTATAAATGTTTTGAACAGTTTGTTTTTAGGTGGAAATGTGATAAGACATGTTTTGTGTTAAGCTATGTAGGCTATTTTTTGTGCAACGATGCACCAACCATATAAACTTGACGTAGTGACTTGATACTTATTTAGCCAAATGAGCTATATTTTGTTTATGTAAAAATATATGAAATCATTTCATGAAGGATGTTTTATTTACTAAAGAATAGTATGCTGAGGCTAAAATATAGTCATGGAAAGCATTTATATAATTTTGAAAATGTTTATTGTACTCATGACTATTTTTTGGTTCAAAATACCCAGCTGTTAAAACTATTATTATGTTTATAGCATGTAGAGTACTTATAATCATGTGTGGAAAGTGTGTATGGAAAGTATGTGTAGTTATGTACAGAAAGCAATATTAGCATGGTTATAAATATAAAAGTCTCATGTTTGGGGCAAAAGGCAATGCGTACTCCTTATTTATATCATAGTGATTTGAGTTTGTACAAGAGACATTACTTAGCACATACTTTGATAGTTGAGTCAAGAAAAAGTTACTTAGTACATACTTGATAGTAAGCATAGTACAACTTAAGCCATTCACCATTGATTGGTTCTGTGAGACTTTCACCCTCCACCGTTGCTAAACAATAGTAACTGCTGTTGTTAACTTCCCTTATGAGATAAGGCCCCTCTCAACTTGGGGAAAATTTAGAGGGTGCTGTGAGATTCCTCCTTACATGATTTGCTATTTTTAGAACCATTTGTCCCATAACAAAGACCCTGGATCTTGTGGCCTTGTTGTAAGCATTGGCCATTTGTTGCTGGTATTGCTGGGTGTGGTTATAGGCTCTAATCTCTACGCAAATGGCTACACATGTATCTGTTTCTTGACCGTGGATAACCCTTGGGGTGGGAACTAACAGCTCAATTGGAGATATGGCATCAGTGCCATATACTAGAGAGAATGGTGATAGCCCGATAGCTGTTTTACTTGAGCTTTGATATGCCTATAGGGTTTCTAGTAGGTGTTCACTCCAACCACCTTTATATTCATGTACCGTGTTAAGAATTCTCAATAGAACGCAATTGGTAGCTTTCACTTGACCATTGCCTTATGGATAATAAGGAGTGGACTTGTGGTGTTTGATGTAGTGATGGTCAAGTAATTTCTAGACATATTTGTTGACAAATGGAGTGCCATTGTCGCTAACAATCTTGTGAGGAATGTTAAATCTACATATTATGTGTTCTTGGATGACATTTGCAACATCTGGGCCTATAGCCTTCTTCAGCAGAATGGCTTCAACCCATTTGGTAAATTACTTAGTAGCCACTAGTATCCAAATGTGACCCTTGGATGTTGGATGGATTGGGCCTATTAGATCAAGCCCCTAGGTACGGAATGGCCAAGGAGTCATCATGTTCTAGAGGTTGGCTGGGTGATTGTGTATGAGATTTCCATGGACTTAGCAAATATAGCAGGTCTTCACACATTCAGCTGTATCTTGTTTCATGGTGGTCCAAAAATTCCCCAAATGGAGCAGCTGCTGGAGAAGTCGTCGTTTGCCTTGGTGGTCACCACATTCCCTAGCATGTACCTCCTGCATAATTGATTGTGCTTCAAGGGTTCCTAGACATCTCAAGGGTTCCCCATTGAATCCTTTCTGAAAAAGGATGCCCCCTTCCACAAAGTAACAAGTAGACAATTTTTTTCAAGCAGTTGGCTTCCCCATGGTTGTCGGGGAGGATGCCTTCTATGAGATACTCAAGAAAGGGTGTATGCCAATCACTTGTGGCAAAGACTGCATGTACTTTTTTCTTATTAAGAGGAGATTGGCAATTGGAGCATTGCCCTTGAACAGTGGCAGCTTGCTTACTCATTTCTGGCCGATATACCTTAACCGCTGGAGGTGCCTGTAGAGACTAACAGAACTACTGGGGTCTTTTTATGATAGTGACATCCACAATTGTGCCTTCAAAACTAATTCTTGACCCCAAGGTAGCTAGAGCGTCGGCGATGCGGTTGTCGGATCTTAGAGAATGTTCAATGTTGAACTCTTCAAAGGAATCTTCCAACCTTTGAGCCATGGATCTATATGGAGCTAAAGATGGTTCCTTGAGTTCAAAATCTCCTTTGGCTTGGTAAACAACTAGATTTGAGTCTCTAGTTACTTGAAGATGTTTGATACCCATTTCTCATGCTACCGCTAGACTTGTAAGATATGCTTCATACTCAGCCGTATTGTTGGTGCATGGAAAATCAAGTTTGAAAGACATGGCCACTATTTCTTTGGTGTTTTTAGACAAAACTATTCTGGCTCCTCCCTCAATTGTGGTGGAGGATCCATCAAAATGTAAAGTTTAAACAGCTCCCGCTGTTTCTATCAGTGCAATTTGTGGTAGCTCGCTAGGTACATCATCAGTAATGTTCCAGCTGTCTTCTCTAGGAAAGTTTGACAGCAAATTAGCAATAGCTTGACCTTTTGTAGCTATTAGGGTGATTGTAATGATCTTAAACTTAGATAATTGCAACATCCATTGTGCTAGCCTTTCGGAAAGGATGGGGCACCTCAAAAGTGAGTGAGTTGCATGAGATTTTGACAAGAGATGTACTGTGTGAGCCAGCAGATAGTGACGCAACTGCTGGGCAACGTATATTAGAGCAAGACAAGCCCTTTCAACCCTCAAGCAGCGGGTTTTTGCATCTTTTATCTTTCTGCTGACATTGTAGACAGGTTAGTTAATCCCTTCTTAATCATCTTGGGCTATAAGTGCCTCGATTGCTTCATCATTGGTAGCCAAGTATAGCTTGAATGGTATTCCTGGTATGGGTGCACATATGGTTGGCAGTTTGGTCATGAGTTGCTGTAATTGGAGAAATTTCTATTGGCACAAGTCCAACGAAAGGATCTTCCCTTTTTAGCAGTGGTGTAAAGACAACCATGAGGGCAACTAGACCCGGAATGAATCGTTGGATGTACGAGAGTCTACCAAGAAAACTCTTAAGCTGTGTGATTATGGTAGGTGGATTCATAGTAACAATGGCTTACACGTTGCTAGGATCAAGATCTATGCCTCTTTGGTGGACAAGAAAGCCTAGAAATTTTCCAACTATGACCCCAAATGCACATTTGAATGGATTCATGTGAAGCTTGTAGGCCCAACATTTTTCAAAGACCATTTGCAAGTTAGCAATATGATCTTTTTTGGTTTTTGACTTGACAACGATGTCATCCACATAGTCTTCAATTTCTTTAAGCATCATGTCATGGAAGATAACGGTCATGGCCCTTTGATAGGTAGCTCCAGCATTTTTGAGACCGAAGGGCATAATAGTGTAGTAAAAGTTGCCAATAGAAGTTTGGAAAGTTGTATTGGTTGCATCTTTGGGTGACATTCTGATCTGATTATAACCACTAAACCCGTCCATGAATGAGAACATGGCATGTCCAGCAGCTGAATCAATGAGCATATCCATGTTTGGAAGTGGAAATTCATCATTGGGACATGCTTTCTTAATATCCCGAAAGTCAACACAACATTGTATTTGTCCTTTTTTCTTCTTGACCGGCACAATGTTAGAAAGCCACTTTGGATGAATGATAGGCTTGATGAACCTAGTTGTGAAGAGTTTCTAAACTTCTTGGATAATCTGAGCTTCAACCTTTGGATGGAAAGTCGACATGGGTTGTATTATCGATTTCACCCCTAGTTCCACATTAAGTAGTGAAATTGGCCGCTGAACAGTAGGATCATTGCTGAGATTAATGGTCTCCAGCTCTGTGTTAAGTGATAGATTGGATACAGCTGGAAGTTCTTCAAATGGTTCTGTCAAACTGCTGGGTAGATTTTCTTCTACTGCTAGGCTATCTGTTGCTTAAGTGTGGCAGTATGTTGGTGTAGTGCTTACTTCATTCAGTCCGAGACCTTTATGTTTAAGATAGCTAAGCCCCGCATACCGTCATAAACGATACCCTAAACGTCCATCTAGCAGCTGGACTTATACGCACCGGGGCTGTGAAACACTGATGAAGGTGTCTCTGTGTTCCCTTTTCTTTCGTTTCTAATCAAGGAGGACCCTTATATCTATTTATGGATTGTTCTCAATGTCTTGTTAGCTGGGTAACAGTGTCCCAACAGGCCTTGAAGTAGAATCTTCCCCGCTCAGGGTGAGCTCATCATAGAAGTTAGCACCAAAGTAATGTGCTTCAGATAAATCAAATGGAGTTGAATTAGCAAGAATGCGTATGGGCTTACCATTAAGTCTCCTCTTAACACATTGATGATAAGTGGATGGCACAAGCTTGTGTTTGTGGAGCCATGGTCTTCCAAGTAGGGCATGATAAGAAACGAATGAATTAATCACATGGAAACTAGTGAGAGAGATAGTAGGCCCCACTTTGAAGGCTAGTTGTATGCTTCCAATAGTATACTCATGAATTCCAGTGAAACCAGAAACTTCAATAGGGGCCCCAAAAATTTTGTTGAGTGGGATTCCAACTGCTTTGAGCATGCTGGTTGGAACAAGATTAAGTGATGCACCAGTGTCGACTAGTGTCCTTCTTGTGTTAACATCATTAATTTGACCTACAAGATATAACGGTTTGCTATGATCAGGATGTTGTACCTCCATGTCCTTGTCGGTGAAGGTAATGGCATTGGTAGTCTTTAGGAAAGCCCGACTGGCATGAGCTTCAACTCTGAGGCAATGCATTCTTGAGTTGGCAACAATGGATACAAGAGCTTTGGTCGCTGCTCTCCTTGATTGCTCTTTGAGCCCTAATTGGTTGAACAAGATCTACAAGGCAGGGCTTCTTTGAAGAGAGAAGATAAATGCTTGAGGCATGCTTGTACTGCTGGCCATTTTTTCCTCATTGTTGGAAAATCTAGTTTTGTATCTCATACAAAACACACAGTGGAAACAACAAACACGGATCTACCTCATTCATGAGAGATAACATGTAAGCTTGAATTATAGAACAAAAATTAGAAAGCGTACCTTGGTGCAGTGAAATTTAAAACAAAAAACTTGATAATACCTTTAATCTTCATCTCAATTCCACATAGTGCCCAAGATGTGTGGTCTCTCAATCAGTCTTTTTGTACACAGATTCTCAAAGAAAATTCTTCTTCTTCTCCTTGTGGAGAAAAACTGGTTTATTTTCTTTTCATCATACGTACGTTAACACTATTCTAATGGTTTCTTTATTTAATAACTCTTATTAAATAATGACTGATTATCTAATTGGGTTAGCCTTTTAGGCCTAC
Organism: Quercus variabilis; assembly: GCA_030445155.1. Classification (NCBI taxonomy): domain Eukaryota; kingdom Viridiplantae; phylum Streptophyta; class Magnoliopsida; order Fagales; family Fagaceae; genus Quercus; species Quercus variabilis. The sequence continues at coordinate 9,764,137 of CP129449.1, forward strand.
CCAATTGGGCTTTAGTTTGTAACTTGAAATGGGACCAAAAGGAACAAATAAGAGTCTAGCTCGAATGGACCTTGGACTTTTTTGTCAACTCTTGACAAGTCCAAAGTTACCATTAATTTTATTCAATACCACTATAAAAATATAATTGTACTCTAGGCCTTATTAATAAATTATATCCCAAGACTTTATTATACATACAACTCCTTCATTAAAATATTTGTAGTAATACAAAGTCATGAATGCTGACTGCCACTTTGAAGATTACTACATCTTAATTCTTGAATACTCGGTTTAATCCTTTATGTTATTCATAATATGTTTATGAAATCCAATTTCATAAATATATACTTTAATAACTCCTTACTAAAGTGGTTGGGTCCAACACTCTGAATAACCAAACACATTAAACTTATCTCAATGAAATATTTTATATCTCCGTTAGGAGATTATGAATTCCATCTTGAAAATATATGTTCCATCAACATTAAATGCGGCTGCCCAACATACTGAGATTTTGACCGTAACTTATAGATCTCACTCATGGTATATCAAAGTAACCTACATCTCATTATTAGGTCCATTATTCTCTCAAGATTTAGAGTTGATGTAAATAGAAGTCGTGAGATTTATTATTCATTTGACAGTCGTTAGAAGAATAATAAATCTCACAGCGGTCCAGTTCAATATGTCTTAACTCTTAAAACATATCAATATATCAACTAAAAGTCTCCACTTCCATAATCAAGACAAATCATCTTAGTTGATATGTTATAATCTTCGCAGATGAAATGTCCAATTTCATCACCGACTACAAACTAAAATTATGAGTTTACAAAGAACTTGTGATTTATATCTTCTGTGACTAAATCACATAAATCACATACTATGCATCTTATAGACTAAAATAATGTCTCATTAGTTCATTTATAGATAGTCTCATATAACTAAACAATTTAATTATTTATGACATGCCAATAAATTGGATTTTAGGGCATAAACCAACACTCATCACCTTCTAGTATGGAAGAGCACAGTTGCTATGGCTTTTCCTCTATGATGTTGTGGCAGTGGACTCCAGTGGACCTCGTGTTCATGGGTGAGATTCAAGGTGCCATTTGAGATTTTCTTGTAAACATTCTCTAAAATACTCTACAATCTCTAATTCCATGACTGACAAGTTGGTAGTATCGATGAGGCTTGAAAGGCCTAAGTACTCCATCTGCCATCCATTTGTCAATGACTGCATTCATTTCTTCATCGGTGCATGGTATGAGAAGGTACTTGTTTGGTTCCTCCTCTTCTATTTTTCACTTCACCCAAGCAACTAGTTCACTGCTAGAGACTGTGAGAGCTTGAGGAGGATTTTTCTTTTCTGAATTGGACTTTTCATTTCTTTTGCTGGCTTTTTGGAGTAGCTAGGCAAATTGATTGATATCAAGATTCCAAATGGGCCCGATACTCATGAGACATGTTGTCAATGCATATCTCCACAAGTTCTTGCTCTTTATACTGCCCATAACAATCGAGAGCAGTATCTCTAAATCATCAAATGAAATCATGGAGTCCTTCGGAGGACTTTTGCTTGGTGTTGTGTAGAGTGAGGATAGTAACTTTTTCCTCTCCATGAAAATATTTTAAGCAAAAACTTTCAACTATGTCATCCCATGTGGAAATGGAACCTGGCTGGAGAGTAGAATACCATGTGTATGCATGATCGGTGAGGGATTTAGAGAATTCCCTTAGACAAAGATCTTCATCACCAGCAAAAGGGCCCATAGAATCTAGAAACTTGCCAACATGTTCAAGTGCATTCCTTTTCCTCCTATCATAAAGGGCAAAGGTGGGAATCTTATATTTTTTTTGTATATGGCTCTCTTAGTAACTCAGTTGGGTAGTGTGGCCTTCGAAAAAAGTGCCTTGGTTCCCTTGGTTGACTGATTCTTTCCTTTTCCCACATAGTAGTAAGATCAGATAATGTAACAAACTGAGGATTAGAGATATTTTGCTCACCAGATTGAGGATTTCCAGTCGTTGGTCCTTTGTTCTGCTATGCACCAAGATTTGGTTCTTTAGGTAATGGTTGGAATGTTGGTTCTTGAGCCTCTTTTAAGGCCCTCATGGACTCAACCAGTTCGAATTAGGCTTGTTGCATGCCTTGTAGCATATCCAAAAGGAAAGAGAATGGATGACCAGGATTCTTTTGGTTGACTTCAGGTTGGTTATGTTTATCTTGTGTAGCTAGGTTGTGATGGCTTGGGCTGTAAGCGAGCCGAGTTTTGTCGAGTAGTGCATATTCAAGCTTGGCTCATTAGAAAAAGTCAAAAGCTTAAGCTTGGCATGAGCTCGTAACAAACCTAAGAATGGTGTTTGAGCTTGAGCTTGTGAGAAATCCAAAAAACTTGAGCTTGGCTTGACTTGGCTTGGCTTGATTAATTAGTCTAGCTAAGCTCAAGCTTCATATCAAATGCTTAAATCTCTAAAATTAAGAAGAAGAAAAAAAAAAGTAGACTTTAATTATCATGCATCTAGTCCTACTTATGATTAGCCATTATTCAAATTAAAATTTTATATAATTAAATTCATTCATTCATCATTCCCTGTCTACAGTTTCAACAATTATTTAAAATACAATTTTTACATTCACGTTAGAATGTGAAGAACTAGAAAAATATTTGTTTATAACTATTATGAATAAGAAAATACTAATATGTTTCATAACTTTACTTTAGATGATTGATAGGGAAAGATCATATGTGGCTAGTTTAATTAATTAATCTATTTTTAAATATAACTATAGTCTAAAGTAGTTCTTGGTCATTTTAGAGGGAAGGAAAATATTAAGGTAATGGGTGGTGGTCTCATGTTGGTCATGTCATTATTAAGATATGTATAATGAGTATATTTAGCTAACATATATAAGCTTATAAATGAGTCTATGCTTGAATTGTGTTTTATCAAGCCTAATAGCTTATGAGCTTGTTCATGAACAAATTTTTTTGCTTGGGCTTGGCTTGTTTATTAAATAAGCCTAAAATTAAGGCTCAAACTTGGTTTATTTATAAACAAACAAACATGAATAAGCTTTTCATCAAATCAAGCTCGAGTTGTTTATGATCACCTTGGTTCATTTACAGCCCTAACTAGGACTTCTAGTAACTAAAGAGAGTATTTGAGAGAGGGGGGGTGGGGAATCTTTCTTAACCAAATAGGTTAGGTATTTGAAACATAAAATACTTATTGGACTAGTATATATATCTAGAATCATTTTTCTTATAAGATGTAAATGAACTTTCTCTCACAATATTAATATTTGTATGGCCAGCCAGGGAAACAATGGAATATCTTAACACTATACTGGAGCGAAGGTGATTGAATATTGTGTGTAAGGGTTTATGGGCCTTTTCTTAGTGGTGCTACATTGAAGTTCATATTCTCTACATATGGTGTTGTGAGTTGCTATAGGGTGTTTAGACGAATCGGCGAATGCAATGGATTTGTATTATTTGAGTTAGAGAGTGCTGTTGTTTCTGCAATTTTTTGTCTAAATGGTGCTAGAATAGGTGACAGAAAACTGTAAGTGCATTCTTTTTTTTACTCATTGCCTACATCACCTGCATCAACCTAAGCTTATGGCTTGTTTTTATTTGGTTTGTTTTTTTATTCAGTTATGTTACCAAGTTTATGAGAAATATTGGAGATATTGCGGAGAATATAGCAGCTCAAAAAACATACCTCCTACCTTTGTGCCAGTATACAGGTTTTGGTTTGAAAACAAGAGGATACAAAGGAATTCGTTAGAACTGGAGTCTTTCAAGACTATTGGAGATTTCTTTCTAAAGTTTAATGATTTGTGAGAATCAATAATGAAAACACCATTGAAGGGGATGAAAACACCATTAGAGGGGAGATACTGTAGAGGCTCTTTAGCCAGGTTATGTTATGGTTTACAAGCACTTTGGCCAGAGGTTATATTATGATGCCAAGCATGTGGATAACAAAGAATAGTTATAAGCTGCACACCTAAATAATAGTTAAATTAGCTATACAAAATCATCGCCGCTTTTAAGTTTTAACAATTTACTATCTGATGCCAACAAAGAGGCATTTGTTACTGTCAATTTGATCTTTTGTGTTTTATCATTATATTCCTTAAATTCTAAAAGCCATTTTGATTCCTCTTTAAGGTTACTGTCAATTTGATCTTTTGTGTTATATCATTATATTCCTTAAATTCTAAAAGTAAATTACATTTTGATTAATCTATGTTTAAGGTTACTGTCAATTTGATTTTTTGTGTTTTATCATTATATTTATTAAAAAAAAAATGATTAGTAAAGTTTATATTTGCTGTCAATATTCAATTGGTAGCTCAAGTTATTTTTGTTAACAAATTAGAAGAAAACTATTAGGGTTTGTTGTAGTTGTAGAACAAACAAAGTATTCTTGTATTAGTCTAGTTACCAAACACTACCAGTTCGAGAATGTAAGCTTCAGTTTTCTCCTTATCTGCATGGTGGAGTGTTTCGACCCTTCCACCATTGCCAGCCCTAGCTTGACTGACCAGATGATGAAGCCACACTACCAGTTCGAGAATGTAAGCTTCAGTTTTCTCCTTATCTGCATGGTGGAGTGTTTCCAAACAATTTGTTTTTTTTATTAATTCTTATTTTGAGCCTACAAAATGTATTTAAGTGGCGTGTTCAGAATCTATTTTATCAAGGATCTAAAACAAGCTCTTTCAACATATGTGTAGGTGGAAATAGCATTTGCTGACATATAGGCATATTGAGATAGAATTATGGAATAGCAAAAGTTTTTTTAAATGAAATAATATATTGAGAAGATCAAAGATTCAAAGAAAGTAATAAAGAGAATACCTCTTGAACATCCTTAAGAAAAGCATCATAGGAATAGGATCCATCGTACGCCTCATAAGTTAATTTCATATCAATAATTTTGAAGCCTAAATGGACTTGATAACATTGAAGGAAATTGAAGAAGTAGTGATCCTCCTATCAAACTATCAAAACCAATTTTTTTTCATCTACTGCTACAGCAAGGTAAAGCACATTTTTTCCGCATTGGTTGTTCTATAATCACATTAGATTCAGTGTTAACATACTTGTTTTTTCCTCTTTCTATTTGTTTTCACTGCATGCTTCCACCAGTAACAAGAGCACAGCCCTCTATAACCAACAATAACAAGCCTTGAATAAGGCATAAGACTTTCATATAAATTTCCTTTAGCTTAACTTTTTAGATCATTTAATTTTAGATTGAATTTCTTTAGGAGTAGCTTGGTAAACGTATGTGTATTAGAGGTTTCTCCTAACATCAAACACATAATGTGGGCCTTAGATTTGGAGATGAAACTAGAAGAAGGATAGGCATTGCCTAATAGACTCTCAGTTATCATAACAAATTAAAGAGACATCCATGACAACTTATAAAGTAAGAGTGGTAATAGTTATTCATTATGTGTACAGGACATACAGTAGAAATCTTATTTTCAAAACACTATTTCACAATTTCTTTATTATAACTGAAATTTTTAAAACACTATTTCAGCTAAAGTTTGTATGGTAGTATATAACTTAACATGTGCAACAATAGTTAGCAATAAGATAATTTTTTATTATTTCCCATCACTAATTTTTTATTATTCCCAACCGTGGGTTAATGATTTCTAACACTAGTACATTGGCAACAACATCTTTAAAATTCGTCTCATTAGTTTTGCTATATGGCACATACAGAATGCACACAGTGCTAGACAATAGATCAAGGAAACATTATTTAACTCTTCATTGTAATTTATTATATAAATTTTTAAATCAAATATTCATAATTTCTCATATAGACATAAGGGTATTGAATATTAAGCAATTTGGCTGGCCCAAAACATTATAAACACAATTTTCTAATTCTAGCACTGACATGAGCAACTTTCTAACATGTTCCAGAGCTTGCGCCCACTTACCATTGTTTACCTTTAACCGTTTTGAAACCACCAGTTGCATGATGCATCAGATTTATTGTGTCCAAGTTCAACACTAAAAAAAAAAAAAAAACATTTTTTGACACTCTCTTCGCTGAGCCGAAGATTATCTTTGTAACCAATGCAAACAGTTGAGAATCACAAAAATGAGTGCACCAATATATAATAAACATTTTAGACTAATATAAACTATAAGGTGTATTTAGGATCATGAAGTAAAGATCAAACCCAAGAATTTACCAAAATGAAAGTCGTACAGACATTCTACATACTAAAAACAATAACTCAATAAGGAAGAATAGAAGAAAGTGTTGTTTAGCAAAAAAAAATAGAAGAAAGTGTTTTAGGGAAAAAAAACCTAGAGGAAAAAAAATTTGAAAACAAACCAAATGAATAACTTCTTTGGTCATCAATCACATTTAGTCATTATGCGAGCATAGTGTTGAAATGGGCATAAGCGTCCCTGCCATGTAACCAACCTGTGAATGCATGCTGAGGGCAAATTCAAATTTAAGGTGTACAAGTATGAACTGAATTTGTACATTTCATATACAAAATAAAAACTAAGTCTATAATCACTGGATTAAAATTCAGTACAATTGCACCATGTAATAAGACATCAACAATTTGTAACTTTTAATCTCAACCCTTAAATAATTTTTTTTTTTAACTCTCAATTTTTTACCATTTCATTTTTACATTTTAATTTTTTACCTCTTTCTCACACATCATGGTTAATTACAAGGTGTAATAATTTTTTGTTATTGCACCGGATCTCAATCCTTTACACACTAATCAAAACAACAGCACTTGAGACTTACAAACACGGCGGCCATATTCTTCAAAAAAAAAAAAAAAAAAGCTGTCTTATATTTAACCAAAACGGCAGCGTTCTGTTTAGAGAGAAACGGCACCGTTTCTTTTTAAACGAGAAACGCTTTTTAGCTGTTTAGACGACACCGTTTTTTTGTGTTACCGTTGTAAGTTGTAACAGTATCTTCTTCTTCTTCGTCAAGTTCTTGGATTCTGCAGCTTGTGCTTTCAGATTGTTTCTAAGAAGAAGACAACGAAGATCACTACCACCTTTGACGATCTCCCAATATCTCTGGTGTTAGAAATACTGCATCGGCTGGATATCAAATCCGTGATGTTATTCAAGTCTGTGTCGAAGGAATGGTGCTCTGTTGTCTCTGTTCCTTCTTTCGCTCGCTACTTTGTTAACAGGTCAGCACTGAATTATCGTCATCATCATTGACCCTTTACCTTGCTCCTCCAGTGCAATAATTTGCTGATAAAGTACGGACATCTCCTCTTGCCATTGGAGAAGGATCCTTATTTTAAGTCTCTGCCTTACATTCCACCAATATATCAACAACACCACAATGAAGTCAACATTCAAGTTTCGTGTCATGACTTGTTCTTATGCTCTGCAGTTTTTAGTGATAATACTCACGTTTACTGTCTTGAACCTAAAAGAGTTCAAAGCATGAGAAAAACATCTAAAAGGTAAATGTAGTTTTTTCCTTTTGAACAATTCAATCCAAAATTCATTATCAAAGTATCAACATCAAGAATTATCATAATAATTTCATTAATGATACTCTCAAAATAAATTAGAGCTCCATGTAATAATTACAAGAACCATTGGCCACAAAAGAATAGAGTTCTGAATAAATACAATTACAAATCATTAACTTGTCCCATCGGTCTAAATAAAGTCATAACTACTCTAATATACAAAAAAAATAAGTCAAGCCTACACTAAAATATACATCATCTAAATATCATCATCACAAAAGTCCAACCTCCATCAGTAGTTAGTCTAACTACCACTAGTTGCAAAAACATGCCTCAAAACGATCATTGCCTACTTTGAAAAATTTTGTAAAAGAATAGAACAAGACAAGGCCCAGTAAGTAGCATAATTAATGAAGTGAGGGAAATGCAAGTTTTATGATGATGAGACAGCCTCCATATTTTTCTAAATTATATTATGGTACATTGTGTTTTTCTTTTTCTTTTTTCTTTTTTCTTACAACTAAATTATTTAAGTTTTTTATTCAAAAAAAAATTCTTTAAGTATCAAATATATTATTCAAATTTCTCATTTCTTAAATAAGATATCATGATAATCAAAACTTATCGCAACATTACATTTGATATTACTCAAATAGTTGAGAAACACATTCAAATAAATATCTAGATTGTATTTTAATATAAATTCTAATTTTCAATTTCAAAATAACTAAGTATTATGTCAAACAAAAATCAAACAAAAGCTATGAGAGAGAGAGAGAGAGAGAGAGAGAGAGAGAGAAGGCTTGTGATGGAGAACTCAAAAACACACATAAAATTGTATATTAACCCAAAATAGTGTTATAAAAAAAATATAATGATTCATCAACCTAAAGTTAAGTTGCAAGAAAGAATAAATAATCGAGAAAGAGAATAATCACTTTTTTTTTAAAAAGACCTGAATTGGATACATTTATAGAAAATAAGATGAGAAGAAGAATAGTCAAAACAACAGATATAGTCACACCAAATTATCCAAGTCATGTTATGTAATTGAATAATATTATATTCTTATATTCTATCTTTATAATGCAATATAATAGCATTTGACAATCAAAAAAAAGGAAAAAATTACTTGAAAACACAAAACCAAAAAGTTTGGAGCATGAAATTCAATTCAATCCTATTTATTTTTTGTGGTTGTATGCATCAACCTAAAGTAGAGTTTTAAAGAACACACAAACTCATCAACCTAAAGTAAAGATATAAAACATTAAAAAAATCCACACAAAAAAGAAAAAAATATATATGAGAGAGAGAGAGAGAGAGAGAGAGAGAGAGAGAGAGAGAGAGAGAGAGGGAGAGGGAGAGGGAGAGTAATAGTAGAGTTCTAAAGAACATGGAAATTCATCAATATAAAGTAAAGATACAAAAAATATTTATATAAAAAAAAAACTACCTAACAAAAAGAAAAACACGAGAAAGAGAGAGAGTAATAACCTTTTTGTGTGATAAATTATGTATAGAGTGAAAGCAATTAGCAAATTTATAATAAGAAGATAGGGATAAGAATATTTAAAATAAAAGGAAGATGAAGGGATAAAGGAAAAGTGATATTAATGTTAATAGATGAAGGAATAAAGGAAAAGTGATATTAATGTTAATAGTAGTGGGGAGATAAAAAGGTAAAAATGAAGGGGGAAAGTTAGAGAAAATGTAACTGTAAACTACAAAATTAATTAATAAATAAAAAGAGTAAAAAAATAAAAAGAGAAATGATTGAAAATAAGTAGGTGATATGGTCGCTGACATGGCTCAACAAACGCGTATCAACAATAAATGCTACGCTTCAGCTTTTAGATATATATAGATATAGATATAGATTAGTAGCTCAAGTTATTTTTGTTAACAAATTAGAAGAAAACTATTAGGGTTTGTTGTAGTTGTAGAACAAACAAAGTAATCTTGTATTAGTCTAAGTTTTTTTTTTTTTTTTTTTTTAATCTTATAATTTACCAAACAATTTTTTTTTTTTTTTAATTCTTATTTTGAGCTTACAAAATGTATTTAAGTGGCGTGTTCAGAATCTATTTTATCAAGGATCTAAAACAAGCTCTTTCAACATATGTGTAGGTGGAAATAGCATTTGCTAACATATAGGCATACTGCGATAGAATTATGGAATAGCAGAATTTTTTTAAAATGAAATAATATATTGAGAGGATCAAAGATTCAAAGAAAGTAATAAAGAGAATACCTCTTGAACATCCTTAAGAAAAGCATCATAGGAATAGGATCCATCGTACGTACGCCTCATAAGCAAGGTTTTGAAACCCGGACTGGACCGTACAGTCAGACTGGGAAAACCTCGAGCCGCTCATTTTTGCGGTTCTCTTAGCCTCAAGAACCCCTCTATGGGAAAAAATCAAGGACCCGTGCGAACCGCGGACGAACCTCACGATTCTGAGAATCGTGATCAGACTGCTTCTCACGGTTCCTTACTTCTCTTTGAATCTGAACCTTTAAAAAAAAAAAAAAAAAAAAAAGCTTTAAATTATGCTCCCTTCAGAGTAGGAGTTGATGGTGGAGAAGGCCGATTGTTGGAGTGAACGGTCTTTGTAGAGGAGATCGAAGGAACGAGGGCTTCCAATGGAGGAGGAAGGACCGTTGCTACTGAAGCTTGGGTCTGAGTCTCATGATTGTTTGAATTGAAGGAACTATCATTTCCCCCCCTCCTCCCCCAAAAAAATGGTGGTCCAAAAGAACCAGATCTGAAATCACAGCTCACTATGGACTTCATTCTAGATAGTGTAGCTCCACAGTGGACTAGATGACATCTTTACTTTGTGATTTTGGTCTAAGAGGAAAGAGGAACAAGAGATTTCAAGGAGAGAGAGAGAGAGAGAGAGAATGGGTTCTGCAAAATAGAGTTTAAGCGAGAGAGGAGCCTTTTTTTTTTCAAAGGCAAGTGTTAATACTTTATTTTTCAAAAGCCACGATCAGATGCTCAAATTCCTAACAACTAGCCACCTTGAAAATTTAAACCTTGAGATTTGGAATTATCATTTATAACCCCTTTAAAATTGTACCGTTCCTAATCTGTTCAGTGGTTAATAAATAGTTAAAATATTTTAATGGTATAAATCATGGCTTTTAAAGATATTGTTATGTTGACTAATGTACAAATTTATTAAAATATTATAAATGAGAAGAAAATATCTATTTAAAATCCATAATAAATTGTGAAAAATACATTTTATTTTTAGTAGTCTCTGAATACTTGAATTTCTTTAAATGTTTAGTCAAGATTATTAATTTTTATGCATTAATTTTTATTTATTTCATATTAATTAATTATTATGTCATCACGATTCAACTCCGGTTTGACCTCTGTTCGACCTCAAAAACCTTGAACCTCTCTCTTTTATGGTTCAAGGAATGGTCCGGGTCTGAAAACCTTGCTCATAAGTTAATTTCATGTCAATAATTTTGAAGCCTAAATGGACTTGATAACATTGAAGGAAATTGAAAAGTATCACGAAGTGATCCTCCTATCAAACTATCAAAACCAATTTTTTTCATCTGCTGCTACAGCAAGGTAAAGCACATTTTTTCAGCATTAATTGTTCTATAATCACATTAGATTCAGTGTTAACATACTTGTTTTTTCCTCTTTCTATTTGGTTTCACTGCATGCTTCCACCAGTAACAAGAGCACAGCCCTCTATAACCAACAATAACAAGCCTTGAATAAGGCATAAGACTTTCATATGATTTCCTTAGCTTAACTTTTTGGATCATTTAATTTTAGATTGAATTTCTTTAGGAGTAGCTTGGTAAACTTATGCGTATTAGAGGTTTCCCCTAACATCAAACCCATAATGTGGGCCTAAGATTTGGAGATGAAACTAGAAGAAGGATAGGCATTGGCGCATTGCCTAATAGACTCTCAGTTATCATAACAAATTAAAGAGACATTCATGACAACTTGTAAAGTAAGAGTGGTAATAGTTACACATTATGTAAATGAGACATACAGTTGAAATGTGTACGGCAGTATATAATTCAGCATGTGCAACAATAATTAACGATATGATAATTTTTTATTATTCCCAACTGTAGGTTAATGATTTCTAACACTAGTACATTGGCAAAAATATTTGAAAATTTTGTCTGACTTGTTTTGCTATATGGCACGTACAGAATGCACAAATAGTAGTGCTAGAAAATAGACTAAGGAAACATTATTCACCTTTAACTGTTTTGCAACCACCAGTTGCATGATGCATCAGATTTATTGTATCCAAGTTCTGAAGCTCAACACTGAAAAAAACATTTTTGACACACTCTTCGCTGAGCCAAAGATTATCTTTGTAACCATTGCAAACAGTTTGAGAATCACAAAAAATGAGTGCACCAATATCTAATAAACATTTTAGACTAATATAAACTATAAGTGTTTTTAGGATCATGAAGTAAAAATCAAACCCAAGAATTTACCAAAATGAAAGGCATACAGACATTCTGTATATTAAAAAACAATAACTCAATAAGGAAGAATAGAAGAAAGTGTTATTTAGCAAAAAAAAAAAAAAAAATAGAAGAAAGTGTTTTAGGGAAAAAACTAGAGGAAAAAAAAATTGAAAACAAACCAAACGAATAACTTATTTGGTCATCAATCACATTTAGTCATCATGCGAGCATAGTGTTGAAATGGGCATAAGCTTCCCTGCCATGTAACCGACCTGTTAATGCATTGCTGAGGGCAAATTCAAATGAAGGTGTACATGTATGAACTGAATCTGTACATTCCATACAAAATAACAAATGAGTCTATAATCACTGGATTGAGATTCAATGCAATAGTTAGAACTATTGCACCATGCAATAGGACATTAATAGTTGAGATTATTAAAAGTTGCAAAAATCACTTTTAATCTTAACCCTTAAATAAATTTTTTTTAACTCTTAATTTTTTACCATTTCATTTTTGCACTTCAATTTTTTATCTCTTTCTCACACATCATGGTTAATTACATGGTGCAATAGTTTTTTGCTATTGCACCGGATCTCAATCTTGTATATACCAATCAAAACAACAGCACTTGAGACTTACAAACACAGCTGTCTTATATTTAACCAAAACAGCAGCGTTCTGTTTAGTGAGAAACGACACCGTTCTTCTTTAAACGAGACACGCTTTTAGCCCTTGTTTTAGACGACACCGTTTTTGGTGTTACCGTTGTAACAGTATCTTCTTCTTCCTCTTCAAGTTCTTGGATTCTGTAGCTTGTGCTTTCAGATAGTTAACTGAATTTGTGTAAAATTGTATACTGAAGTTCAAATTCATAAGTTTACTAATAAAATTTTGTTTGTTTGTTAATTAAAGCAAAGCTAGGATTTATGTAATTTGTTCGCCGACATGGATAGGTCGGTGTTGTTGGTTTTTTTTTGTTTTTGGCATTGGTCGGTGGTGTTGATTATATATATACGGTGACAGTATCTATAAAATTGTAATCTTTAGAATTGTTTTTTAGTAAAGCAAATTCGATCTAACGATGGAGAGAAGCAAAGTAAAAAAAACGTAGTCGAATGATAGTTCGTAAGAAGAAGACAACGACGATCACCACCACCTTTGACGATCTCCCATTATCTCTGGTATTAGAAACGCTGCATCGGCTGGATATCAAATCCGTGATGTTATTCAAATCTGTGTCGAACGAATGGTGCTCTTTTGACTTTTGTCTCTCACTCTCATCCTTCTTTCGCTCGCTACTTTGTTAACAGGTCAGTACTGGATCATCATTATCATCATCATTGGCCCTTTACCTTGCTCCTCCAGTACAATAATCGGCGGACAAAGTACGGACATCTCCTCTTGCCATTGGAGGAAGATCATTATTTTAACTCTCTGCCTTACATTCCACTAACATATCAACAACGCCACAATGAAGTGCAACATTCAAGCTTCGTGTCGTGACTTGTTCTTATGCTCTGCAGTTTTTGGTGATAATACTCGCGTTTACTGTCACACTTTCGAACCCAAGCATGAGAAAAACATGGTACATATAGTTTTTTTCCATTTTGACAATTCAATCCAAAATTCAATATTAAAGTACCCAACTTCAAGAATTATCATAATAATTTCATTTATGATAGTCCCAGAATAAATCAGAGTTTTATGTAATAATTATAAAGATCATTAGCCACAAAAGAATGGAAGTCTAAATAAATACAATTACAAACCATTAACTTGTCCAATCGGTCGAAATAAAGTCATAATCATTATAATGTACAAAAGAATAAGTCAAACCTACACTAGGATATACATCATCTAAATATCACTATCACAAAAATTCAACCTCCATCAGTAGTTAGTCTAACTATTGCTAGCCACAAAAACATGCCTCAAAACGATCATTGCCTATTTTGAAAATTTTTGTAAAAGAATAGGATAAGACAGAGCCCAGTAAGTATTATAATTAATGGGATGGGAGAAATGCAAGTTTTATGATGATGAATACCTTACAAAGCATGTTTTAATTTGAGAAATTTCTAATTAGATACCATAAGATCATTTTCCATAAGAATATAACAAGAATGATTAAGTAATGAAACACAAAGTTTCTCAAAATAAATATCATGAACTATATATTATAATCTATGTGCACTAACAGTATAATTCCAAAGCCATAAAAATCTTACATAAGGTAATTTATCACAAATATACCACACTACGATATAGACCGGTCAGAGGATCCACCCATTCACAATTGGCATGATATTGCCTTCTCTAGTATGTAGTCTCCTAGTCCTATGGGCAGCAACCTCACCCATACCCTCAAGATTTTGCCTCCCCCACCATGGGCAGCAGGAAAAACGCGCCAAATATGACCTCTTTTGCATGTGCTCTTTTGGCCCCATGGGAAGTAGTCTCACTTACACACAATTAAGAAACCTCTTCCCCTCATAGACAGCAAGGAAGAATGCGTCATCCAAAGTGAAAGAGCACTGACCTGGATTTAATTATGTTGTCACAAAGACTACAGAAACCAAATTGGGTGATCACTAGGAAATCACACATGGTATAAGGTTAAAACAACAAAAAGCTCAGAAGTTACATGTACTTTCAAATACATAGTTTATATCTAGGTAATTTCAAAAAAACCTTAAATAGTCTAACTTCCACAAAATTTGTAAGGTTTTCAACTACATTCTTGTCAAAAAAGATTTTCTATCAATTTCTCAAATAACAAGACAAGATAAGCATCTTTAAAGTTCCAATATACCATAAAATTAATGAATTCCTTATCAAAGATTTAATCAAAAGTGCTCATATTTTCCATGTTAACTATTCATGCATTTCTCCAAATGCAATACCAAAAATGATGCACTTTCATAAATAATCATATATAGTAGGGTCACAACACAATACTTTTTAAGAAAACATAGTTCTATAAATAATTTTCCAAAATGTGTTTGACCAAAAAAAAAAAAAACCATTTATGCAACATGATTATTTTCCAAAAATTACATTAAAAAGCTAATTACCTTGCAACCCATAAAAAATCTAATTCTCCAAGCTACAAAGGAGATTAGCTAGAACATAAAAAATATCAAGCAAACCTATCACAATAAACATAACACTTGAAATTGTATCTAGATACAAATTAGGAATTGCCAAATAAGCACTTAATTAGGCAAGCCTAGTATTCAACCCCACAAATAATGTATTTCACTTCCAAAATTTCTCAACAAATTAATTCACAAGGCATGAACTCCAATTTATAAAGTTAACCCATTCAATATCATCTCCAACATTATGACTAGCTTCCATAAGATTTACACAATATCATCAAGAGACCCATGAAAGCAAAATCAAAATATCCTCCAAGACAAGAAATTTAGAACTTCAACTAACTCCAAATAAACCCAATAGCAATGGAAAAATTAGTTTTACCAACTATCTCATGTTATAACTCAAAATCCTAGATTTCCACCATAAATAAACCTTAGATAGCCACCAGTAGTACAAACCATAAACCCACTCATCAAATAATTCCACCAATACAAAACTCATATATATAAACACATAAATATCACTTTCAAAGCTCATACATCACATGGGTATCATTATCAAAACTTAGATAAAAATAACCTCAAACAAAAGCATATAAACCCATAAAAAAGATAAGAAATTTTTACCTCAAATAAAAGATATGAAGGAACGTAGAGGTTCCTAAGGATTTTCTGGTGATCCTACCGGAAAAATGATGGTGGAGATGGCGGTATGGAGTGGCACTAGTGGGAGAGTGTGAGGAGTGAGAAGAGTGTTTGAGAGAAAAATAAAAAAGAAGAAAAGATAAGAGAAGTGAGATGGCCGGCCAAGAGGGAATAAGATAGTGAGAGTGAGTGGTGGAGGATTAAGTGGGTAGGTGGGGCACATATGTCTCAAAAATATCTAACCATATAATTTTTATTTTTATTTTTATTTTTAAGTTGGGATGTTACATTCTTCCCCTCTTAGAAAAATTTCGTGAAAATTTTACATACCTTAATCCTGAAAAAGTTTTGGGTATCTTGACAACATATTATCCTCACACTCCCAAGATGCCTCTTTCACCGAGTGATTCTTCCAGAGTACCTTTATCCAAGATATTGGTCTACTACGTAGCACTTGCTTCTTATGATCCAAAATCTCTACTGGGACTTCTTCATATGACAAGTCATCTCTAATTTGAAGAGGCTCATAGCATAATACATGTGAAGGGTCAAGAATATATTTCCTTAACATAGACTCATGAAAAACATTCTGAATTCTTGACAAGGCTGGGGGTAGGGCAATTCTATATGCAACTTTTCCCACCCTCTCCAAGACCTCAAAAGGCCCTACAAACCTAGGGCTTAACTTACCCTTTTTGCCAAATCTCATTACTCCTTTCATAGGTGCAACCCATAGGAAAACTTTATTTCCAATTTCAAGTTCCAAAGTCTTCCTTTTAATGTCATAATAGCTCTTCTATTTAAATAAACTCAAAGAATGCCCTATCATAGTTTTGCAATGCCTTTGTGTCCATTTCTAATGAGTAATACGAAGTACATAATATTTTTCATGACTTTTATTGCAACTAGTAGCATGTCTTGTTGTGATTAGAATTTAGAATAATATCACTTTCACTTGGGTCTACTGCTACCACTAATACCATTTTTATTATTCGCCACACCAATCACAACAAGTTGTGTTAACTGTTTTGAAATGAGAAAATGTTGAGTGCCTAAATTTATTGATATCTTTTTAGAAATGTTGTAGATCCTATGACTTTCCAAACATTGAAAGCTTCCTAGAATACCTGTCAAGGCCATTCATGTTAACATATCACGAGCATTTTTTCTTGTTTGTGCTGTAAGGGATTTGTTGTTCTCTAATATCGCCTGCAAAATGAAATTCAAGGACAATGGGATCTAAGTATTCCTTTATTATTTCTGTAAGAATTGAAACTGGCTTATTTATTTGGGAATAGGATCTTAAAAGTTACAGCCATTTAGTGTGTGTTTGACTCTAAATTAAAAAATCAGCTTATTTTATTATTCAGCTTATTTTTGCTACTATTCATAGGCCTTACTACACTTTTTGGTACTATTTAGCAAATTAATTTCAGCAAAATAGTCGGATCCCAAACAAACTCTTATACTAAATTTTCTTTTCTTTTAGCGTTAGTTTTGGTCTTAAATAAAATTTATTCTCTATATAAAAATGGAAGCTTTGTAATAAATTTTACAAAATTTATCACATCTTTTCCTTCTATTTTTCTTATTTATTATTTATTTTTTTGTTGTAATTTTCATTTTGTTCAACTTTTTATCTCCTCCGATTGTTATCTTTTTTTAAAATTTGCATTTCAATCGTTTATGCATTCTTAAATTTTCTTCTTTAAATCTTTTTTAAAATCTACTCTTTTACTTTGTTCAACCTTTCATCTCCTTCAACCCTTCCTATTCTATTTTATTTTTTATATAAATTTTGTATAGTTCCCCTTGCAAATGGTGGCAGACATGGAGGCAGCAACTGCAAGAAGAGCCATCATGCTTGCAAGAGATCTTAATCTTAACTCAATAATTATGGAGGGAGATTCAGAGATCATCACCAGAGCAATTCAAGTGAAGGAGCAGTCCCTAGCTTTCTTTGGTAATCTCATTGAGGAGATTAAAATACATGCAGACTCTTTTCTCAATTTTTAAATTTCTCATGTTAAAAGAAAAGGGAATTCTGTAGCTCATAACCTTGCTAGACATGTTAATGGTTTAGTAGTTTGGATGGAGGAGGTTCCCTCCCACATTTTACCTGTACTTTTAGCCAAAGCTGGCTAACTTTACATATTTATAATAGTTGATTCAATTTGCTTCTCAAAAAAAAAAAAAAAAAAAAAAAAAAAACCCAAAATAAATAAATAAATAAAAGGGTCAATACTCTTTCTATTTCTTCAATAATGTTTTTATTTTTTTCTTTATTTATTATTCTATCACCTTTTTTTTCTCCGCTAATATGGTCCTTTTTATTATTGTTGATTTAATTGCTGAATCAAATTTTTTTTTTTAGCTAATATGTTTTCGCTTATGCATTTAGGTACTTTGATGCTTCATTATCTTTCTTTTAAAAAAAAAAAAAGTCTCATTTTCTTTCACTCCGCTCTTCTTTCAAGCCCAAAGAGTCAATTTGAAAAGGATAAGGTCGTTATTTTTCACAGGCCCTCTTGGCGTTATTTACTTATTTTCCACTTGGCATGTAAAATTTCCACTAAGGCTATGTTTGGTTGCCGTAAAACGTTTTCTGGAAAATAAATATTTTCTGGAAATGCTATTTTCTGGAAAATGAAAATATTTTCAAGTGTTTGGTTGTATTATGAAAATTGTTGTAGAAAATATTTTTATGTATTTGGTTGTATTTTGAAAATGTTATTTTTCAGAAAATTTTTCACATTTTCTCGATTATTTTCTCAGCATCCAAACAAATTTTATTACAAAAAATTTCAAAATCACAGCAAACGCAATCAAAAGCAGAAACAAAACCAAAGAAAAAAAATATATCAAATCCGGTCAGAGGCGATGGGTTCTAGGTTTGCATCGAAGACGATCGACGGTGCGACTTGATGGGTTCTGGGTTTTAGGCTCGCCGGTGCAAAGGCGATGGGTTCTAGGTTCGTGGTGAGATCAATGATGACGATGGGTTCTGGGTTCGCATCACAGACAATCAACGGTGCGACTCAATGGGTTCTGGGTTTTGGGTTCGCCGGTGCGAAGGCGATGGGTTCTGGATTCGTGGTGAGATCGACGATGACAATGGGTTCTAGGTTTGTGGCGAGATCGACGGTGCGCCTCGATGGGTTCTGGGTTCGGGGTTCACCGTTCGTGGCGAGATCATGTGATGCGATCGAAGGCGAGATCGGCGCGGTGCTCAGGGTTCGCCGGTAATGTCTCTAGCTTGATCTGGTGCTAGGTTCTTCCTCTCACTCTCTCTCTCTCTCTCTCTCTCTCTCTCTCTCTCTCTCTCTCTCTCTCTCCGGAAACAATTTGAAGTGAAAATAATGACGGAAAATGATTTCCGCCTGGGGAGGTCTATTTTACGGTCAAAGGTGAATTCATTTTCAGTTGACCGAATTTTCCTAATCAACCAAACACTCAAACTTTACGGAAATGGTTTCCCGGAAGTAATTTGAAGTCAAAACAAACACAGCCTAAATCCAAAATTGTACAGCAACTTTTTTTTTCATTACAGTCAATGCATTTGAGCATGCGTTGGCCAAAGTGTAATTGTCACTCTTTTTTCACAAGTAAACATAAAACAACTAGGACTTGGATTTAAAAGTGGGTTTATTGGTTGCTAAGTTTTTTTTTTTTAGGAAGTGCAAGATTGCTAAGTTAGTATAGTTAAAATGGGCTTTTGCTCATTTCGTCTAAAAGATGTAGTAAAATGCCCTTATTTTGAAACTATCTAGCAAAATACCCATGTTTTGAAACTCAATTTTTTAAAAATCGAATTTTATAGTAAAACTAGATTTTTAGAAAATCAAGTTATAGGTAATTAAACTTTAAAATAAAAATTTATGGAATTTGAGTTCCATGTGAATTTTTCCAAATAACTCAATTTTCATTAAATCAAGTTTTACATTGAAACTAGATTTTTTTAAATTTGAGTTTCAAAACAGAGATATTTTGCTAGATAGTTTCAGAACATAGGCATTTTATTACATCTTTTAGGTGAATAATAACATTTTACTATATAGTTTCAGAACATAAATATTTTACTATATCTTTTAGGCAAAAGAGGTGAATGTCCATTTTAGCCTTAGTATATACATGTATATATATTACTATTTTTTTTCCTTTTAATATTGGCCCCACGTCCATGTGTCTATATATAGAAAAGCCTTAGTATTAGCAAAAAAAAGAAAAAATACATTTGTGTGTGTTTGGATTGAGCTTATTGTTGCTGAAACTGAAAACTGAAAACTGAAAACTGAAAACACTGTAGCAAAATAATTTTTAAATGTGTTAATAGTATCGTGGGACCCATTTTTTAATATTTTTTAGTGCGTGAATAGTGCCAAACAGTGCATGAACAGTATTTTTGTCTGTGAACAGTAAAATCATGTGATTTTACTGTTCACTTTCTGGAAAAAAAAAAAAAAAAAAAAAAAAAAAAAAAAAAAAGGAAAACGCAGACGTTGGACGCAAACGTTGAGGCCAAACACACACAGTATAAACCAAAGAAAATATGCACTTGATGTGCTCAAGGAAGCAGGTGTGCTTGGATGTAAACCAGCCAAAACACCAATGGAGCAGCAACTAAAGTTGTCTAAGTCTAATGGAGAGGTGCTTAAAGATGCAGGACAATATAGGAGATTAGTTGGGAAACTAATGTACCTAACCTTGAGCAAACTAGACATAACCTATGCTGTGCATAGGCTTAGTCAGTTCTTAGCTCAACCTAGAGTACCACACATGAAAGCTGCAATCAGGATTCTCCAATACATCAAGGGCACACCTGGTCAAGGAGTGTTCTTTCCCATAGACTCAGACTTGCAACTTAAAGCATTCTGTGATGCAGATTGGGCAGGCTGCCTTGATACCAGAAAATCTTTGACAGGTTATTGTGTGTTCCTTGGTGATGCTTTGATCTCTTGGAGATCAAAGAAACAAGATATAGTATATAGATCTTCTGCGGAGGCAGAGTACAGATCCATGGCTACAACTACATGTGAGCTGACTTGGATATTGTATTTGTTAAGAGATTTATGTGTTCCACATCACAAACCAATGCTACTTTACTGTGATAACCAGGCAGCACTACATATACCCAATCCAGTGTTTCATGAGCGATCAAAGCACATTGAAGCTGATTGTCACATAGTAAGGAATAAAATCTTGGATGGAACAATTAAAACTTTCTATGTTTCATCAAGATCACAATTGGCAGACATTTTTACTAAAGCACTAGGTGTTGAGAATTTTCTAAGGTTGGTTAACAAGTTGGGAGTTACTAACATTTTTAGTCATCATATTCAGTTTCCTAATACTACAAAGGAAGCTGAAGAAAGTAAAGAAAATCAACCAAGAGCTTTGCTCTTGAGTGGGAGTGTTAAAGCTACAAGTCCAACATAGCAACAAAGTACAGGGCACGTGGTACACACCAGTCATCAGAACAAGCAGCAATCAAGTGCATCACAGAGTGCGCTACATCATGAGGGCAGTGTGCTATCATGTACAACACAAGGACAAATGCAATCCAGTGCAGCACAACCTATATTGCATCATCAGGAAGAGACTAAAAGGGTGGTTACAATAGGATTGACACGTGGGATTATAGAGGATGTGATAGAATCAATTTCACACTATGATCAGATTATTAGTTCTATGGTTTGATCCATGTACACGTGTAAGAATAAGTGGGAAGTAGATTGTAACAATTTTACCTGATGATACGGAAATAGTTATTTTTCTGTTTTTTAGCTTTAACTTGTATATAAGCTACGATTAGAAGAAAATTGTATTTTCATTCATTCATTATCAATAAAGCACAGTTTCTATTTAGAGAGAGTTCATCTTTTATAAATTTCCAATGAAGTGTTCAGCCTTGACGTTAACATCAGGGCTACCAGTCATTGAGCCTGCTGAATCGCAACTTGAACTATTATCGCTGTGTACCTTAACATAGGTTGTGTACAAATGTGGCCGAATTTCAAAAGGTGGTGGTAATGGAATAAACGATGGCAAGTCACTTCTTGAGCTCGTTATCTCACCATCACTACTGCAACTGCTTCCATTAAGTGGCGACAGAGGTTTCCAGCGGGCACCAGCTTGTGGTGATGGTGATGAAGTATCTGAGCTCATCACATCCTTATCATCAACTCTATTGGATCTCACTTTCTTATCCGGTAACGGAGGTTTCTGGGCTGCTGTAGATGATGGCTTTTGAGGGCTTAGAATGGTTTCGACACTCTTCTGTATATGCTCCTTAGAAGTAGGAGTCGTCCTGGGCTGCAATATACTTTCTCTTTGTTGATAGTGGTGATAAAGCAGATCACCACCACTATTCACTACAACAAAATGTATTTTTAGCGACGAAAATTAGTGAGGAAATATTTTTCGTCGCTAAAAATACATCTTTAGTGACGAAATATGAATTTCGTCACTAAAAGTGAAAAGAATTATTACATTTAGCGACGAAAAATAAATTTCGTCGCTATTGTGAACTAAAAAATAGGCGCCAGTGGAGGGAAATTTTGGCGCAATTTTAATTAAGCTATAGTGACGAAATATTTCGTCACTAAAAGTTGAAATTTTTAGTGACGAAATATTTCGTCACTGTAGGTATTACTGTGATAGTATTAGTGACGAAAATCATTTCGTCACTATAAGGAAGAATTAGTGACGAAAACTATTCGTCACTAAAAATAACAATGGTTTTGCACTTAAATGTTTTTAGTGACGAAATCATAATTCGTCACTAAAAGTATGCTACAGTGACGAAAGTTGAATTTCGTCACTAAAAACATGAACAAAATATGGTCTCTTTAGTGACGAAAATAAAAGTCGTCACTAAAAGTGTAAAAATTCTGGGTTCCCTTGTGACGAAACAAAAATTCGTCGCTAAAAGTGGGCAATAGCAACGAAACATTTCTTCGCTAAAGGCCACTTTTAGTGACGAAATGGATATTTCGTCGCTATTTCTCACTTCTAGTGACGAATTCCAGTTTCGTCACTAAAAGTGATCTTTAGCGACGAAAACGTTTCGTCGCTAAAAATCAATATATATAGTCCCACCCAAAAATCAGACCTCACCCACTCAGCAAAACAAAAACACTCACCCACTGAAGAAAAACACTGAGAAACCCAAACCAAAAAAAAAAAGGAACCCAGCCGTCGCATTTGAAACCCACCGTCGCCGATGAAGATGAAGACCAACCGTCGCCGATGAAGGATACCGTCGCATTTGAACCGCTGCCCACCGTCGCATTTGAAACCCATCGTCGCCGATGAAGATGAAGACCAACCGTCGCCGATGAAGGATACCGTCGCATTTGAACCGCTGCCCACCGTCGCATTTGAAACCCACCGTCGCCGATGAAGATGAAGACCAACCGTCGCCGATGAAGGATACCGTCGCATTTGAACCGCTGCCCACCGTCGCATTTGAAACCCACCGTCGCCGATGAAGATGAAGACCAACCGTCGCCGATGAAGGATACCGTCGCATTTGAACCGCTGCCCACCGTCGCATTTGAAACCCACTGTCGCCGATGAAGATGAAGCCCACCGTCGCTAAAAATCTTCATCGGCGACGGTATACACCGTTCTCTGAATCGCCGAGAAAGAGAACCGTCGCCGATAAGCCACTCGAACGGCGACGCTTCGAACGGCGACGCTTCGGCTTCTTCAAACGGCGACGCTTCGGCTTCGAACGGCGACGCTTCGCCTTCCTCGAACCACGACGAATCTGAGCCGATCTGAGCCGATTCCTGGTCCTTGTATCGTTCACAAGCGTGGTCCTTGTTGATGTCAGGTGCGTTCTCTTTTTTCTTCAAAATTGCTTCTTTATGTTGTGCCTTTGAGTATGTCCTGTACTTCTGTGCTTTTGTAGTTTTTGTGTAATGAGAAATTTTAGGTGCATTGATGAAATGGTTGGTCACTTTAATGTTAAGGGGAATGTTATGTGGTTCTTTTTTTCTTTTTTTAGTTTTATTCTGAAACTGTTTGATTCATTCTGTTGTTGATAATGTAGGAATTTTTTTTATTGTAATGAGCTGTGTAAGGGGAGCTGAGATATTGTAATGGGCTGTAGATATTGAGTTGTTCTTTATTTGTTTGGATACAAGGGATTTCATTCATGTGTATTGTAAAGTGTGTTTACTAAGTGAGGAGTTGCTGGGTTTTTTGTGGGTTTAGTGGTTGGAAAAGATTAGGATTGGTTATTATGTAATTAAGAACTTGAATTTATTTGGTAATTTAATTTTATGTCTTTTTTTGGGTATGCTTTAATTGGTTTATAGAGCAACTAAACAATGGAATTGGAATTGTTGTCATTTAGAGATTCCTCTAGAGCAATAAACCGTTGGGCCGTGTAATGTTTGCAACATAATAGGATTTTTCCATATAATTATATTAGGTTGTGGAAGTGAGTATGAGTGCAGTGTGTGTTATGGTCGATGAGTTTCCTAGCCTTCACAGCTTGACATGGTTTCCCATTGCTTTGTTAGGTTGAGGATAAGAGGATAGATTTCATTCGAATCTTCTAAGTTCTTTTTCTCTATTTTGTCCTTTCTCGTTACTAATAATATAATAAAGAGAAAAAGAATTACATTGAAAATAAAATAAAATAAAAGTTAAAGGAGAGATTTAGAAAACAATAAAAAGAGAGAAGTCTCAAAAACAAAAAGAGATAGGGGTCTCTTTTATTTGTTATTTATTTATTTATTAAATTTTACCTAAATTGCAAATTACACACTAAATTTTGGGTTACTTTAGTCCTGTACTCTAAAATTTCAAATTTTGATTAGCATTTAGTATCATTTGGATTTATTCACTTTTGTTAATGCATCAGGCCTAGTTGTTTTGATTAATTTCAAAATTAATCAAAACAACCCCAAATATAGAGGGTGCAAAATCAAAATATATACAAACATAGAAGGTATCATCGGGGCGATAGCTTGGGTGTTAACAAAAAGCTAAATACTGTAACTTGAGAAAGGCAGCAAATTCAAAAGATGCCTAACATTAGGGGAGCAATTTAAAATTTTGAAACTTTAAAGGGAAAAATCAAAATTTTTACAAAATTTAAAGATGTAATATACAATTTAGTCATTTTTTTAGTGAATGAGAAGGATCTCTTGTTAATATTAAAGTAGGAGGAAGTGAGTATGTTGGAGGTTCAACCTAATATAACAGGAGAATAGGTGCTTTCAGCCAATTTTATAACTTTGGATTGTTTTCCATTCTTATTTTTTTTACTTCTTTCATTTTTCCATTATGGTCAGGTATATACGCTAGAACAGACGACTGATGTATTGAAAGATCGCTGCCAAAGGCTATATCAAGGGTCTAAGAAGTTAATGTAAGTCCCTCACTTATTCGCTATCTACTTCATTCACAGTAGCATAATCTATGATTAGATTATGCTGCTATGTTCCTACTAGAAATGAGGTGTGTTGGAAGGGCGTTTGGCAAACAATATGGTATTGAAATTTGGAAGGCAATTCCTTCATTCTTTTATAAGTAACAATAATTTTATTGAAATTTTACAAAGAATACAAAGGCTATAACTGATATGGTTAATTGCTAAAATGTCAATATTTGATTGTAGATTGTAGATGAGAAAGCTTGTAGTAGATTTTCAAAGAACGCTATATTGTAAATTGTAGTAGATTTTCAAAGTATTTGTTCTCTAGTTCATTGGATTGCATGATAAAAGTTTGGTCTTCTATAGTGAAGAACAAATAAGTTATTGAATCACAATTAGTTGCATTTACTTTCTTATTTGCTTTCCCCCTTAAGTAATTGTGGTGTGAATGGTGTGCTACAGTCTTTGAGCAATGTTATTAATTGGTTTGGTAATGGCAAAATTGTACTATTATGTCAGAAACTCAATAGTTATAGTATTCTGTTGCAATGCCAGGTTATGGATACTGTAACTCTAGTTTTTTGAGTACATTTTTCAATGTACAGTATTTTGAGTTTAGAAATTCATGTTATTTTGAACATTGAGGATAAAACAATGTAGTGTTATTATTACATAATGAAAATAAATAGTTATATGCCCTAAGTACTTATAAATTTTACTTTTCTTTTGCAGGCTAAATACATATTGTTTACAATAACTTTGGATTTTTTCTGAAAGTTGTAAGCTTAACTTGAGCAAAGTAAGTAAATTTTAGTTGAAAACCTTATAAAACTCCATACTTGTGATGTTGGAAATTGGATTTGTGGTGGTATGTTGTGTTGGAGCAAGCGGGTGGCTTGCATGGTGTTATAAGGTGGTTTACATTTATATTGGAAGTGTTTTTAGTTTCTTGCAAATGTGAATGAAACTTATTAATTAGATGTGATGAATATTACTTTATTCAATTTCAATACTTATAAACACTTTATACTTGTGATGTTTGTGATTGGTTTTGTGTTGGGTTGTTGTGTTGGAGCAAGCGGGTGGCTTGCATGGTGTTATAAGGTGGTTTAAATACATATTTGAAGTGTTTTTCAATTCTTGCAAATGTGAATGAGTATTGTTGATTAGATGTGATGAATATTACTTTATTTGATTTCAATACTTATAAACACCCTATACTTGCGATGTTTGTGATTGGTTTTGTGTTGGGTTATTGTGTTGGATCAAGCGGGTGGCTTGCATGGTGTTATAAGATGATTTACATTTATATTGGAAGTGTTTTTAGTTTCTTGCAAATGTGAATGAAACTTATTAATTAGATGTGATGAATATTACTTTATTCAATTTCAATACTTATAAACACTTTATACTTGTGATGTTTGTGATTGGTTTTGTGTTGGGTTGTTGTGTTGGAGCAAGCGGGTGACTTGCATGGTGTTATAAGGTGGTTTAAATACATATTTGAAGTGTTTTTCAATTCTTGCAAATGTGAATGAGAATTGTTGATTAGATGTGATGAATATTACTTTATTTGATTTCAATACTTATAAACACCCTATACTTACGATGTTTGTGATTGGTTTTGTGTTGGGTTGTTGTGTTGGAGCAAGCGGGTGGCTTGCATGGTGTTATAAGGTGGTTTACATTTATATTGGAAGTGTTTTTAGTTTCTTGCAAATGTGAATGAAAATTATTAATTAGATGTGATGACGGTTTTGATGACGGTTTTAACTATGGGGGTGGTTCATCTTTAAGTTAAATCACTTATAGGTAACACTTCATTTTTTATGTATCATTTGAAACTAATTGTTAGAAATTTTTTTATGACATAGTTAATGTTTTTACTTTACGATTTTAATGTAATAGTATTTTTATATTTGTGCAGATTTCTTATTGGTGGCTTTAGGGGATTACTTTTGGCATTATTTGAAGACATATGAGGACATCTTTTGGCTCTAGGGGGTTTTAATTATATTATGTTACATTTCTTGTATTGTTATAAAACATTTTAAGTTATTGTATGTGTTGCAAACAATTATTGTATGGAAGGAGTTTGAATTTGATACTTGTTTTAATTTTAACTTGTGGAATGTATGGATCGATTTTTTATAAATGTGTTGTTGAAATAATTGTGTTAATCAAATTTGAGGTTTGAATAATGTAATGATAGGTTACAGGTTAGTATCAACGTCATGAAAATAATAAAAATAGAAAATATGTTTTAGTGACGAATTTTTTCGTCACAAAAATGGCAACAAAAAATTGTTTTAGTGACGAAATATTTCGTCACTAAATACAATGGAATTTTATAAGAAATGGTTTTAGTGACGAACATTTTCGTCACTATATATGCATGGATTTTTTTAAAAATAGTTTTAGTGACGAAATTTTTCGTCACTAAATATGATTTAATAAACTGAAATGGTTTTAGTGACGAAATATTTTCGTCACTAAATACTGTTTTTAGCGAGGAAAACATTTAGCGACGAAACGTTTTCGTCGCTAAAAGTTTTTTTTTTTATTACCAAATTGGACTTTTAGTGACGAAATTTTTCGTCGCTAAAAGTCGCCAGGACTTTTAGTGACGGGGCTACAGCGATGAAACGAATTTCGTCACTAAAAGTCCAATTTCGTCACTAAAGGTTCTTAGTGACGAAAAACTGGATTTTTAGTGACGAAAATTTTCGTCACTAAAAATACATTTTCTTGTAGTGATTATTACATGCATCTTCATCATTTCTATTATAGGAGCTTGTGTTTTCACTGTTGTTGATGGTGAGGAAAACACAGACAGTGACGAAAACATCAAGCAGGACTAGCCTGAGGCCGTGCTTGGTTTTCAACACTTCAACAAGTAGTGGTGTGAATATTTGTGAGGTGAAAGAGATGAATGAAGGTATTGCCATGTGAATTTTGATTTTTAATTATGTTTTGATTTTTTTATTTAGTTAAAATTAATAAATTAATTTTTTAAATTTATACGCTGATGTATCATGGGTGATGTGGATTTTTAATAATATTTAAGTCCTCCGTTAGCTACCTAAAATATTTATGTCTGTTGACTGAAGGAAATGACCAAAATAACACACGTTAATTGATTTAGGGACTAAAAGTGGTGAAATTAAAATGTAGGGACCAATATGAAAAAAAAAAAAAAAAAAAAAAAACCAAAATATAAGGACTAAAAGTGCATTTACACCTATTTTTATTATATCTGAAAAACTAGTCCCTAAACTTTTAATTGTATCAATTTGGTCCCTAACCTTTCAGTGTCATGTTAATTTAGTCCATGCTATTATCTTTTGAATGGAAAAGTCTGACGTGTCAAACGGTTTAAATAATATAAAAATTTTCTTGTCAACCAAACACAAAATCATCAATAAACACTAAACTCAGACACAGTGCCAAACTCATTTTTCATTTTCCTAGATCTCTCTCTCCCTCTCCCTCTCGAGTCAAACTCCTCTCTTGGCTCTCTTATTTCTTTTTCTCCAACGTTCCTCTCCATCAAGTGCCTTAATGGTACTTCCACCGCCGACGAGTGGACCAACGATTTTCTCCAGACCAGAGACATAGTCGAGGAGCTTCAAATCGAAAACTCGGGTCAGTCCAAATCGGCATTCAAGAAAGGAAAAGGTGGAGTCCAGAAGACTTTGGACAAGTTGTTCAAGAAAAAAGAGACTTCGATTCTAGTCTGAGTTCAGAGAGGCGTGGACGAGTTCGCCAAGTTGCAAGCTTGCATTGTGCCTAATGACTCGGTCTCCAAGAAGAAGGGTACATGCTTAGGTCCATCTCTGAACCCAGCCTTTTCACCCTTCGGGTTCTCCCTCGACCAACAAAGAGCAAAGCAAGGGCAGATTTTCAAGGTTTTAATAATGGATGCCATGGATTCTTGATCCAGAGAAATGACGGAAGACATTTGAGATTTTGGATTTGATGATTTTGTTTGGGTTTGAGAATTTTGGGGGTTTTGGTTTTTTTTTCCTGTGAGTATCTGACCCAATCTTTATCAACGATTCATTTTCTCTCTCTCACATTTCAACCAATCTAGATTTTTTGTATTTGTTTCCCAAGAAGATTTATGGGTTTGAAGGTTAAGGTTTACTTTGTTGGAGATCAATTTGGTTGTTGGGTTTATGGGTTTGGTTGTATTACTGAAGATTTGGGTTTGGTTCTTTGTTGGAGATTGATTTTGCAGGAGATTTGTATTTTTTTTTATTGTTGGGTTTTGTTCTCATTTGAAGATTGCTGTGTGTTTTGCATGTTTGGTTGCAAAGAAAATGCAAGAAGAGAAACAAAAATATTGATTTTTATAATTTTCTAGGCAACGAGTTATTTGAGGAAGAACATGAACAATTCTAGGGAAGTGAGGAAAAACATAAACAATTGTGGAAAGAACACAAAGAACATGACAAAGGCATGATCTTCCAACAAAATAATAAAAAGAAAAAATAATGATGAAAAGAATGGGAGGCGGAGAAATTGAGAAGTATATGAGGAAGAAGAAGAAAATAAAGAAGAGATTTGGGTTGGTGTTCTTGGTGTTCTTGTTCAAGAAACTTTTAGATCATAATTCAGGCGAATTTTGATTTTAATTATGTTTTTATTTTTTTTTATTTAGTTAAAATTAATAAATTAATTTTTTAAATTTATATGCTGATGTGATATGGGTGATGTGGATTTTTAATAATATTTAAGTCCTCTGTTAGCTACCTCAAATATTTTCGTCTGTTGACTGACGGAAAGGACCAAAATAACACACGTTAATTGATTTAGATACTAAAAGTGGTTAAATTAAAATGTAAGGACCAAAATGGGAAAAAAACCAAAATGTAGGGACTAAAAGTGCATTTACGCCTATTTTTATTATATCTGAAAAACTAGTCCCTAAACTTTTAATTGTGTCAATTTGGTCCCTAATCTTCCAGTGTCGTGTTAATTTAGTCTCTGCCATTATCTCTTGAATGGAAAAGTCTGATGTGTCAAATGGCCTAAATAATATAAATTTTTTTTGCCACATCATCTACCACCTGACAAATCTTAAAAAAAAAAAATCAAAATAAAATATTTGCTTATTTTGTTTGATAGAAGTTATTGAACCACGCAAAAAAAAAAAAAAAAAAAAAAAAAAAAAAAAAAAAAAAAAAAAAAAACTTAATAAGTGAGGGATAAAAGAATTAGAGGTTACATTAAGAGTTTTCAACAAAATAGTCAAATAGGAGAACTAGATACAGCGAACGAAATTGGGGCTCTCTATCTCCTTCTACCCAAAAATTTGCACAATTAAAAGGGAACCTTAAAGGTGAACGAAAAGGAAAACAAAAATATAAAATTTTTGTTAATAAAGGGTTGACCCAAAAAAAAAAAGGCAATGTATATGTCTTCCAGTTGTGGAGATAATTTTTTTTTTTTTTTTTTTTTTTTTGAGAAACCCAACCGAGGAGATGATAAATGATTCTTTTTGGGATTTTATGAATTTATGGCTAATTAAAAGGCATTTTAGAAGAGTATTGATCTTGGCCCGGGTAAATGTTAAAGCTGGTAAAGCTCCATAATTTTTGCCATAGACAAATCGTGGCAAAGACCAAACTTAGATTACCGAAAAATTTTAATCATCTCCTTGTAGTGTCTCACCTTTCTTTATAGAGGACCAAAACGTGAAGAACTAAGAAATGTGAAGAACTCGTGACACAGGGATATTTTTTTTGGTTGATAGACGTGAGTTAGGGATTTTCATCCCAAAAGTTACTCACATTCACTTAATTTTTTGTTATTGAAGTTGTCGTTTTTTTTTTTTTTTTTTTTATTTATTTATTTATTTTTAAATTATGCTGACAAGTTAGTCCAGTTGGCAATTGATGGGGGGATTTTTTTAAATTTTTTTTTATTTTAAATTTAAGTCATTTGACACATCAGACTTTTTCATCTAAGAGATAACAGCATGAATTAATTGACACAACATTAAAAAGTAAGGGACCAAATTGATACAATTGAAAATATCAAGGACTAGATTGAAATATGGTGTAAAAGATATGGATCAAATACGTAATTTACCCAAACTAAAATTTATTAAGGAAAACAAATATTACTAAAAATAGCAAAAACGCTATTTTTGGGGTCTTAATGAAGGAATTGGCCTAAATATGGGCAACCTTTAAAATTCAAGTCTTGATTAGAATGTCGTTTCCCTTCAACCTGTCGAATTTCATGCAATTCCGAGATCGTCACCTTGATGGCCTCTACTAACACCGCCCTTGATCTTGTGTCATCATGACATTTAGTGCCCTTGCTGCTCTAAAAAGGCCTATGTTGTATGTTCTACATCACATATATTCATATTGGGAAAGAAATATGGAATAACAGAAATTTTTAAAAATGAAATTATAAGAAATTGAGAAGATCAAAGATTCAAAGTGATAGAGAGCAAACCTCTTGAACATCCTCTAGAAAAGCATCTTGATAGGATCCATTGTACGCCTCATAAGTCAATTTCTCATGAAATGAAATTGATAACATTGACGGTATGAAAGTTGTTGTGTGATCGTGTATGATGATTGAATGATGAGTGGAAGTATGAAAGAGATAGCATACACAAAGGTTTATGTGGTTCAGCCTAACTGCCTACTTCCACAGTGAGAAAGCCCTTGATGACTACATATTATATTAAGCACTTGTGTTACAATGAATTCAATGTAGGGTTTATATATTAGAGAACATTTGACTAATCTTAGGCTAACCATAGACTAACTTAAGGTTAATATACTTATTCTACAAGTACATGAGCCTACAATTGGTTTAGGTTACTTGGACCATAATATGTCTAATAGAAAGAAATTGAAGAAGTATCACAAAAAGATCCTCCTATCAAACTATTAAAAACAAATTTTTTTCATTTGCTGCTACAGCAAGGTAAAACACATTTTTTTCCGCATTGTTTCTATAATACCCAGAAAAAAAAAATTAAAAGGAAGGGTATTTAAGTAAATTTATTTTGTGAGACCAATTTTATAATTTATAATTATAAGGGAGTTTTTAGAAAATAAGGTTGAAACTCTAACTATATATAAGCTTATTAAGTTTTGAGAGAGGTGACTATCCAATTACTCAAGTAGAGAATGTTTGACTGCACAATTGAGATAAGAGCCTAAAGATCTTTTTCTTGTCAAACCTAAGTTTTATTTAGAATTAAAGTGAAAGGAAAGAAATACTCTGGAAGGCCTCATGTGGTTAAGTGGGCCTCAACACAGACGAACCCTAGCTGAACAGGCTGGATGCATGGACTAATTGAACGGGTTACTTGGCCATGGGCCTGCTGGACCCCTCAAGGGGGGCAATTTGGCCCACTCTCATAAAGGCCCAAATGGAGTCCTTGCGCCTGTATGACTCCGGAGATCTTTTGTATTTGGAAAAAATCTTCCCTTTAAGGGGGGACTTAACCAACACGTTTAGGATTGCTACAAGAAGAGTCCTATAAGGAAAAGACTTCCAAACCAAGAAAGGGAGATCAACCATCTACTACTATAAAAGCCCTAATACTCTCACAAAACAAGGTACGCACAATTAAACCCTCTCTAGCACTCTAGAGTTGAATAGAAGTTTCTAACTTGACCTTCGGAGGGTATTCGGCCGGCACCACACCGGTGTCCTTCGACAGGTTTTCTCTTTTGTTTCGTGTAGGTTACCTTTCACGCGAAGGAGTATCTTGCGGCATATTGGTAGATTTCTTTGAATCATCATAAAGTATTTTTTTTTTTATATGAATATTTTGGCCAATAGTGAGACTATTTTTTAAAAAAAATCCAATGAGTATGATGATGTAAATGAAGAAGGAATTAGATTGTTTTTTCCCTGTGCTGGTGTTGCGTTAACTGTAAGTGCTGCACAGGTTTACCGAATTGAGTTTTGGTGAATAACAAAAAGTTATGGTGGAGGCTGGTAGTGTGATAAATTACAGAGGTAAAATATATATGTCAAATAGTATTTTTCCGTAAAAGCATGTTAGGAGCTTGATTCTGGTTTGATATAGTGCTTTTCTTCGTTTTGTCCTCATGCCGAAAGAGAACTAGGGTCAGCGGCAGTGGCAGGAAAAAAAAAATATATATATATATATATATATATATTTATATATGTATGTATGATAAATGGAATTTCCACCTTGAGAAAGCAACGCCAGCTCCTTTTCTTTATTGTTATTATTATTATTATTATGTTTGTTTATTTTGGTTGGTTGAGGCGTAAAGGGGAAGCAGCAGTTCTGACTAAGTGATTATATATATATATATATATATATATATTAACTCACGAATATAATAATGGGTCGTGTACTTTTGTCCCTTTTATGCCTATAGGTATGGTGTAACTATAGACTTGATTCCTAGGAACTATTAGTGGCAGAAAATAAAGAGAGCCAAAATATTGTAAATTTACGTGGTATATTGGTGTGAGTGGATAGTGGGCAATTATTGGTTATTTTGATTGGTCTCTCTTCTGGCCAGAAATGGTTATAAGTTTTCTTGAATTATTTGATTATTGAGTATAGTGTTTGAAAATTATTCTAGGTGATAACTAAAGATTTTAGAGGAATTGTTAAGGAAAAGTTTTTTTTTTGGAATAGCTTTTGGAGGTAAGTAGCCTTATCTTAATTGGTTTTTGTAAGGACTCATTTTGTAAAGGTTCCCCAACAATACATTTTTAGAGAGTGGATCGAAGGTCTAGGCCCTAACAGACTAGCAACGGAATACAAGCTCATTTCTTTCATTGAAGGATAATAAGCCCAATTTACAACTGAGAGTAGCTCATCGGCCCTCGTTCGAGGAGGTTTTTCCTCCTCAAACTAACATCGCCTAAGAGCCATTCTCTATTCTTCCCTTTCCCAAAAATCCCCCCCACTCAAACTTTTTGCTCGCCTTTTTTATATAGTTCTCTTCCTCCTATCCCCTTCTTCCTTCTGTTGATCATCCATTGGCCTTCGCTCTGACCGTCCGTCCCATCAGAGGTCTTATCCTTACTCCAGTGGTTCACCCTGATCGATGTTGCTCTGTCAAGGGGTTACATCCCCATTAATGCGGCCAGGGGGGTTAAGTGAGCGCATTCAATGCAGAGGTGACAGCTCGCCTAAGGCTTGCTCCTTTGCCGTGCTCCCGTCGCCAATGCGTGGCACTGGGCCCTCTTCTCCTCGGATATTTAAGGAGTCCTTTCGTGAGGTGGCGCTCGTGTTCCTCCGAGGTCTCGGATGCCCAAGGACGGGCCCTCCTCGGATATGATCCTCGGGAGTCGGTCCTCGCGCTTTCATCCTCGGACCCCTCACGTATCCTCGGCGTGGGCCCTTTGGGCCTGGTTTGGAATGGGCCGAGGCTACCTAATTTTCTGGCCCCACAATAGCCCCTCAAAATCTTGCTGCACGCATCCTTGGGCAAGGAGAAAGAATTTGACATCCTCGGCCTTACCCCCCGTCAGCACTGGGGTTTATTCATCTGCCCAAGGCACGTCACTGACGTTTCGGAGCGCATAACGTGCCCGTTATTAAATTCAGGCGGCTCTGTGCCCCCCACGTCTAATGAGGCGTTACCAATCCAACGGTGGAGGTTTATCTCACATTTATGGGCGGAAAAACCTACATGGCTCTTCGATTTGGGGTATAAATACCCATACGAACCGCTTCTTCCTGTTCCTTCTTCGATTTGGTTAGAAGAATTCTCGTGCGTCCTTCCTGAGTTCAACCACACTCTCATTTACATCTCCAGCACAAAAAACCTGTCCGAGGAGCTCCTCCTCTTTCCAGTAAGTCGCTCTATCCCTTTCTGAGCTCTCTCTCTCTTTACCCTTTCTTTTCCTTCACTTGTTCTTTCTTAGTTCCTTTAGGCGTCAACTGGGATAGGTAGGTTTAAGAAATATGTCTACACTGAGGAGGCGATGGAGAAATTCATTGCCAACTACAGAATTCCCGGCAATGTAGGTCTGAGATATTATGAGGACGGGGATTGGCGCTTACATAGACAGGAAGGCGAAGTGGTAATTCTTGTTGTCGCCTTCGTTGAAGGGGGGATGACGATCCCCATGGGGCTGGTGATGAGGGACTACCTCATGCACTTCTGGTTGGCCCCCACCTAGTGTGGGATAAACGTCTTTAGGATTCTGGGCTGTGTGGACGCCCTGAATGAGAAGATGGGGCTAAGGTTGACCCACCACGACGTGAACTGGTGCTACAACCTTCAGCTCCTTAAGGGCAAGTCTTATTACTTGAAGACGAGGGATGACAGGGTGTGGCTCATCCAGTGCCTCCCTGAGTCCAGCAAGGGGCTGAACAAGGATTTCCTCATCGTGTCAGGAGAATGGCATGATGGCCTTCATTGCCCAACAACGGAAGGAATACCAAGTGGGGCAGCGGGAGTATGAGGGGTTTTAAGTTCTTTTGCCCTTTTTTCTTCTACTAACGTGGTGGTGCTTTCCCTTTGTAAACCCGCACGCTTTTCAGCTCCACTTCCATTTGGTCAATCAGGAAGATTTGTAGAAGGTGCTAAGGGCGTCGGTTTATATAAACGAGGACAACAATCAAGTTAGGGCCGCCCATATAATCTTGGGGTATAAACCTGTCCAGAAATCATTCCCGGTTCCAAAGCATGTCATCCTAGCCAACGATCCTCAGCTTCAGAGGATTACTGTGACCAAGGACGGATTTCAGTTCCCCGAGGGGCCCTCCAAACCAGAAGTTGTTGCTGTAGCCATCCCTTCTTCTTCCCAAGCATTCGCTGAGGCTGTCGAGGAGGATCCAGAGTGGGAGGAGGACGCGTTCGACGTTTTTGCCCAGCTTGATCAGTCCGAGGTCCCTCTAGGGGACTTGGGCGCCCCTCGTTTGACCGAAGCGAACTTCCTCGCTTCAGAAGCCCTTTCTCCGCCAACGATGGGTTACAAGAAGAAGCTCACCACCAGCTTGTTGGACCTGATCGAAGGCCAACCGAGAAAGTCCCAGCAGAAGCTTCCCCCTCTTCTTCCAAAGACTAGGTCGACTTTCACTCAGCAGAAGCCTCCTTCTCCTCCTCCTCCTCCTTCCCAGATGAGTCTGCCTTTTGAGTCTGTACCTGCCGACCCCAAGAAAAAGAAGTATAAGGTCAAAAGGCCTATGGAAGATAAGACGGTGTCTTCGCGGGAGGAGGACAACACTCTGCAGCCGTCCAAGCAGCTTAAGATAGGCGGCAAGAGCCAGGACAGGCAGTTTGTCGCCACCACGCCCAAGGCTCGGGCTTGGCTCCTAGCCCCGATGCTCCATGGGGAGCCCCTAAAGGATGACGCCTCCCTCAGGGACTTCAATGAGGGCGAAGGTGCGCACGTGGCCGACGCGCTGGAGAGGTGCTTGCTGCTGCTGGGGGGCATGGCCGAGCTGAACTCTATGAGGAGTAAGCAGGTCTTCCTCAGCCTTAAGCGGTATATAGGGATGGTAAGGACTATAACTTCGACTCCCTTTCCTTTCCTCTCCTTTTCCCCCTTTTTTCTTCTAAGTTGGGCTCATAGTGCATTGGCTACCCTTGCAGGCTGTCCAGGCCATCTATAGGTTGGAGGGGGCGGCCAACAACCAAGGGAAGGCCTTTGACCCGGAGCATGATTGGCGCTTTTAGGCTACCCGGGCTCTGAAGAACTCCAAGGCTGACCTCACCAAGACCCGAGAGGACTTGAAGGTGATGACCAGGGCTCAGGACAGTGTAGTGTTTGGTCTTGAGGGTGCCTAGAACCAGGCCAAAGAACAGACAAAACGCCTGGGCGAGGCGGAGGAGCAGCTGCAGATCGCAAGGGATCTGATCGCAGATCTGCAGGCTAAGGTGACTGCGGCCGAGAGGGCCCAGAAGGAGGCAGAGTGGGCTAGAGAGGAGGCTCAGCGGGCTAAGGTCGAGGCGGACTTTGGCAGGGAGATGGCCCTGACTACCAAGGAGGAGGCTAAGACCGCAGCCTACGCTGATAGGGTGGCTGCAGTAGAGGCCCTCTATAAAGCTCAAGTTCCGGGGGTATGTAGGCGATACTGCTCTCAGGTCTGGGTTGAGGCCCTCAAACAAGCTGGGGTGGAGGCCACGTCCGACTTGTGGAAGGCGGAGAGCATGTATTACCCCCCTACTATCCGCAAGGCCGCCCCTGATGGGGCTAAGGTCGGGGAGATTGTTGAGGAGGTGGGGGCTACTGAACAAAGGGAAAATCCAAGCGAGGAGGTACCCCAAGAGGTAGCGGAGGTCCCATCCGATGCTCAGATTCCTACCACCGAGGAAGCAGCCCTTCTCGCTGTACCCCTGCAAGCCGTCCCCTCAGGCCAAGGCTCGGAGGAGTCAGAGGTTGCCCTTGTCCAACCTGAGCAAAAGGAGTAGATTCCCTGGCGTTTCGGTCCATCCTGCTTTCATGTCATTTTATTTTATTTTGTTTTGCTTCTCTTTTTTTTTTGCAATGTGGCTCTTGTCGCGCAGCTTCTATGGACTCATTATTGTAATGGGAGTTTAATTTTTCTTCTTATCTATTTTGGGTTGTTTGTTTGTTTGCGTGCTATCTGCTTCCTTTCTTTTCTTTTTATTTGCATGAATTGTATCTCGGTTAATTATGCCAGTAACCATGATAATGAGGAGAGAATTTATGCGTGGGTAGTCCTTTCATGTCCCAAGGGTCAGGTAGGATCTTGCTCCTTTCCTAACTTAAGATATTTTGAAGTAGTTAGTTTCCCCATAGGCTTGAGTTCGAGGACCATGCAATGCCTTGGTTCTGTTTAACACTTCCATTCTTCTGTAAGTATCTAGTTTCCCCATAGGTTTGAGTCCGAGGACCGTGCAATACCTTGGTTCTATCTAGTACCCAGGTATAGTTGAGTGATTAGTTTCCTCATAGGCCTGAGTCCGAGGACTATGCAATGCCTTGGTTTTGTCTAACACTTCAATTCTTCTGTAAGTATCTAGTTTCCCCATAGGTTTGAGTCCGAGGACCATGCAATACCTTGGTTCTGTCTAGTATCCAAGTATAGTTGAGTGATTAGTTTCCCCATAGGCTTGAGTTCGAGGACCATGCAATGCCTTGGTTCTGTCTAATACTTCCATTCCTCTGTAAGTATCTAGTTTCCCCATAGGTTTGAGTTCGAGGACCGTGCAATACCTTGGTTCTGTCTAGTACCCAGGTATAGTTGAGTGATTAGTTTCCCCATAAGCCTGAGTCCGAGGACCATGCAATACCTTGATTCTATCTAACACTTCCATTCTTTTGTAAGTATCTAGTTTCCCCATAAGTTTGAGTCCAAGGACCATGCAATACCTTGGTTCTGTCTAGTACCCAGATATAGTTGAGTGATTAGTTTCCCTATAGGCTTGAGTCCGAGGACCATGCAATGCCTTGGTTATGTCTAACACTGCCATTCTTCTGTAAGTATCTAGTTTTCCCATAAGTTTGAGTCCGAGGACCATGCAATACCTTGGTTCTGTCTAGTACCTAGGTATAGTTGAGTGATTAGTTTCCCCATAGGTTTGAGTCCGAGGACCATGTAATACCTTGGTTCTGTCTAACACTTCCATTCTTCTGCAAGAAGGGGTTTATCCTCAGACCGCTTTACTGGAGACGGTTCCTCCTTGGGTCGGACTATTAACTCCACGGTGCTTTGGGCAGGGGTGGTTTGGACTATGATTTTACGCATGGCGTTGACCTCGCCTTCAATTCAAGTCCCCATCTTTTTCAATTACGAGGTGTCCCTTGACCGTTCGCGCTCCGCGCTTGACGTTTCGGTGCACGAGACGCGCCTTCATTAATATCCTCGTGAATTGATACAAATTCAGCGGTCTATGGTCCCCTTGGGATTTGGTAGCTTTGTGATTAGCACTGCTGATAATTTTCTTTTCGAATTCTATGTGGATTAATTCCCACCTGTCTTCATCCTCTATATAAGGCTTTCCGGGGGAAAGGTTTCTCCACACTCCATAAACTTCCCAACGCAACTAAAAACACGTCCCTTCAACTCCCCAAGCCCCTTCAATAACCTTGCCAGGATTGTGACCAGAGTTGGGAGATATGGGGTGGCCCTGGGTTGGTGTGAGGACACACAAACCGAAGGTCCCACCGCCCTGGCCCAAAGCCGCGGTGACCGCAGCCCCCACCAGACTTCCAGCACGGCAGAGCCTTGGCATAACCCTAATGGTGCCATGCGCGGTGGCCAGGATGGAAGTCCCTGAAGTACCTAACGCTCCTCCCCGGGGTGCACCCATGCCAGAGGAGACGCACGAACTCATGTCATGGCTGGTGCCCGAGTGTTGCCGTCTCCAACGGCCAACGCTCGTCAGGATTGGAGAGAAGCAAGGGAACATCATGGGGGAGGGCTTCTCG
This sequence comes from Quercus variabilis, assembly GCA_030445155.1. Taxonomy (NCBI): domain Eukaryota; kingdom Viridiplantae; phylum Streptophyta; class Magnoliopsida; order Fagales; family Fagaceae; genus Quercus; species Quercus variabilis. Next base: position 9,803,637 of record CP129449.1, read on the forward strand.
GAGCACTTGCGTCGGCTCCTCTCTTTGTTCCAGCTCCGCCGCACCAGATAAGGAGTTGTTGGTGGCCTTGAAGCAGGCTAGCCTCAGCCCCCTTTCCCCTAGCTAATTTTAGAACAGGTCCATCTGGGCCTCTGTTTGTAGAATTAGCTTGTAAAGTTAGTTGTAAAACACGCCTGCCTGAGCCTCTGTTTGTATCTTGTATCTTCCGTTTAATAAAATAATATCAAGTTCTTTTTCTTTTCTGTTGAATCTTCTACTTTGAATCTTTTACTTTTCTGCAATTTTTTTTTGATGCGTCGCTACCAACCTTCCGTAAAATAACTACTTAAGAACAATTGCCCGTTGTGCCTGCCAGTGCACTAATCCTTCCCACAGACAATGCTAATTGTAGGGACTCATTTTGTAAAGGTTCCCCAACAATACATTTTTAGAGAGTGGATCGAAGGTTTAAACCCTAACAGACTAGCAACGGAATACAAGTCTCTTTCTTTTATTAAAGGATAATAAGCCCAATTTACAACTGAGGGTAGCTCTTCGGCCCTCGTCCGAGGAGGTTTTTCCTCCTCAAACTAACATCACCTAGGAGCCATTCTCTGTTCTTCCCTTTCCCAAAAATCCCCCCCACTCAAACTTTTACTCGCCTTTCTTATATAGTTCTCTTCCTCCTATCCCCTTCTTCCTTCTGTTGATCATCCATTGGCCTTCGCTCTGACCGTTCGTCCCATCAGAGGTCTTATCCGTACTCCAATGGCTCACCCTGATCGATGTTGCTCTGTCAAGGGGTTACATCCCCATTAATGCGGCCAGGGGGGTTAGGTGAGCGCATTCAATGCAGAGGTGACAGCTCGCTTAAGGCTTGCTCCTTTGCCGTGCTCCCGTCGCCGACCCATGGCATTGGGCCCTTTCCTCCTCAGATATTCAAGGAGTCATTTGGTAGGGTGGCGCTCATGTTCCTCCGAGGTCTCGGATGCCCGAGGACAGGCCTTCCTCGGATATGATCCTCGGGAGTCGGTCCTCGCGCTTTCATCCTCGGACCCTTCACGTATCCTCGGCGTGGGCCCTTTGGCCTAGCTTGGAGTGGGCCGAGACTACCCAATTTTCTGGCCCCACAGTTTTATTTTGCGTATTTTAATTACTGAAATTGTTTACAGTTATTACAATTTTATTTCTATTGTATTACTGATTTCAAATAAAGAATTATCACAAATATATCTAATTACTGAATATATGATATATTTTATTTAATTATTTTTAGCTATACTGATTCAAAGTAAAGAATAAAGAATTTCCACTAATAAATATAAGCATTGAATATAAGATTTATTTTATTTAACTGTTTTTTAGCTATATTGACTTAAAGTAAAGAATATAGAAATATCACAAATATATTTAAATATTGAATATATGACTATATATATATATATATATATATTTGAATAAGATATATTTTTGTTAGAAACTATGATTTCATATATATGATTATGAACAATCTGACTATAAATTTATTTTGATATACCTAAACTAATGGGGGTTATTCATTGGTACTCTGATACCCAAACCAATGGGCGTTGTTCATTGGTACTTTGATACCAGCCAATGGGGGTTATTCATTGGTATTCTGATACCCAAACCAATGGGGGTTATTCATTGGTGTTCTGATACCCAGCCAATGGAGGTTATTCATTGGTACTCTGATGTCCAGTCACGGGGATATAGCGTGACCATAGTCACAAGATTGTTAAGAATATGAATTACGTTTGAATATTTGAACTATTTTAAGTTCTTAAAACTGCAAATGTGAATTTAGAAATGTTTGAGTATTTGAATTTTTTTTTTCATTAAAACTGCTTATGTATCTTTTTGGAACATATTGTAAGTTATAGCTTTAATATATAGAAAACTGACTACTTTCTAAACCATCTATGATATATTTGTCAGATTAAAGTATGTGATCTATTTGTAATTTATTATTTTAAGACTATGAAACCGTTTCAATTATTTTGAAACACACATAGTATATTATAACTTTGAAAACACCTATTACATTTTTTCCTTTACAGATCTATTGCTTGATAAAACTTATTAGGATTTTGGTTACTTATTGAGTTGTCAACGCACCCCCTTTTTTCTCCTCTAGTTTTAGATTGTGAAGAATATAAATTTTTGGGAGTTTTGATGTTCTATTGTGAGCAGGAAATGAAGCCTAGTGATTTTGGGATTGGATGGTCTTCTAATAGTTTTATATTTATTGGTCAATTGGCATTATGTACAAGAGGTTTGGATTTTGTTCCTATGAAATTATTAGAGATCTATTCATAAAGAAATTGTTGAGGAATTTTGGATTTATTTGATTTAATTTTTGAGGTAAATTTTTAGTTGCTAGGAAGGTCTTGCACACTTGTAGGGTGCTTACTTTATAAGCGTACAGCAGTTGTCACATGCCTATCTATATAGTTGGGTTCGGGGCGTGACAGCTTCATAATCACATTAGATTCAGTGTTAACCCACTTGTTTTTACTCTTTCTATTAGGTTTCACTACATGCCTCCACCAGTAACAAGAGCACACCCTTCTATTACCAACAATAACAAGCCTTGAGTAAGGCATAAGACTTACATATAAATGTTTAGCTTAATTAGTTAGATCATTTTCATTTTATATTGAATTTCTTTAAGAGTAGCTTGGTACACTTATGTGTATTAGAGGTTTCTCCTGACATCAAACATGGGGCGCAGATATAAAGATGAAACTAGAAGATGGATAGGCATTGCCCTAATAGACTCTCAGTTATCCTAACAAATTAAAGAGATATCTAAGACAATTTATAAGGTAAAAAGTGGTGATAGTTATACACTGTATGTACAAGACAAACAACTAAAATCTTGTGAAATCATGTTTGACAATAATAATTGAAAATTTCAAAACACGATTTCAACTAGAGTGTGTATGACTATATATAACTTAGCGTGTGCAATAATAATTAGCTATAAGATAATATCTTATCATTCCCAACTGTAGCATAATGAATTCCAACATTAGCACATTGGCAACAATATTTGAAAAAAATTGTCTGATTTTTCTTGCTATATGGCACACACAGAATGCACAAATAGTAGTGCTACACAGTAGACACAAGGGAAACATTATCTAACACACCATCATAATTTATTATACAATTTTTTTATATCACATGTTCATAAATTTCTCAAAGCATTATAAACACAATTTCATAAATTTTTTATTATATAAAAGGGTATTAAGCAATTTGTTAGGCCCAAAACATTATAAATCAAAATTTCTAATTCTAGCTCTGACATTAATGAGCACCTTTCTAACAGGTTTTAGCTTACTATTATTGTGTCCAGTTAACATTATTCACCTTTTAACTGTTTTGCAATCACAAGTTGCATGATGCATCAGATTCATTGTGTCCAAGTTCAACTCTAAAAACATTTTTGACACACTACGCAGAGCCAAAGATTAGCTTTGTAATCAATGCAAACAGTTGAGAATCACAAAAATGAGTGCACCAATATCTAAAAAAACATTTTAGACTATATAAACTATAAAGTGTATTTAGGATCATGAAGAGATCAAACCAGAATTTACCAATATGAAAGGCATGAAAGGTATGCGTGTGTTTGGGCCAGATTATTAGTTAATTTTTTTGTTTTTTTGTTTTTATGTACATTTTTTAAAAACTTTACCTTTTCAAATACAAGTATACCTTAGCACACTTTTAGCAAAAAAAATTTAGCAAAAAACTAATAAACTGTTTCCAAGGCCAAATGGACACACATGACACATGTATGTATTAAAAATAATATGGAAGAATGGAAGAAAGCGTTTATGAATATCAGGAAAAAAAGTAGAGAGAAAAAAATGTGAAAACAAACGAAATAAATAACTAACTTCTTTGGTCATCAAGCACATTTAGTCATGCAAGTTCAACTTAATCAAAGCTTTTTATTCATTTTCAAATATAATTCACAATTCCAACTTAACAGCCAATACTTTTATTATAGTTGGATTTGACCCATCTTCACTACAGTCTTAGAAAGCAGATTGCAAACATAATACAATATGTAGTAGTATTTAGAGCATTTACAGCAGTGGAGCTAAGAAGTTAGCTATTTGGTATCACAAAAAGTTACTTTATCTATTTTACCCACTTACTTTACAAAATATCTAGCAACAGTAGATTTATTTTAGCTTTTAACACAATAAAATAATATAAACATCATAATAAAATAATATATCTACTACGTTATTTTATTAATTTCTTTCTTCCTCTTTCTCAAAAAAAAAAATTCTTTCTCTCTCTATCTCTATGCGTGCCGTGCCTCACTCTCCACTGTCAAAAAAAAAACTTCTCATTTCTCTCCTTTCCACTCTCCACTCTCACTTCTCTCTATCTCATCACCGCTCTCTCCTTCCCACCCATCACCATCCCGAAACCTTCCTCGCTGGTGCTAGAGACAAATCGTCAAAGCTCTTGAGGATCCTGTGGGTTGTGGCTTATGTCGGCGCAGGTTTGTGGGTTGTGCCATGGCCAAAGACGAACTCATTGAAACTCTCACCTTCCTCGCCGGCGCGGGTTTGTGGGTTATGCCATAGGTTTGTGATCTTTCTCTCTACTCTAACCGATCTGCCATGGGTTTGTGATTTGTGATGTGGGTTTGTGTTTTGTGTTTTGTGGTGGTTGTATGGAATTTGGACCAGCGTTGCTTCAATCTTTCTCTCTACTCTATATTTGTGGGTTTGTGTTTTGTGTTTTGTGGTGTTTTGTGATGTGGGTTTAGTGGATCGGCGTTGCTTCAGTGGCAGTGGTCCGATCCGGTGTTTTTCTAGTGGCTAGATATCTAATTCGGTGGGTTTTTATATGGATTTTATAAGCACCACCGCCAGCAAGCTGGCCGGTGAAGCAGAGAGGAGATGGGGGATGCCAGAGAGAGAGAGAGAAAGAAAGAAAACAAGAAAATATGCTTTTAATGAGAGAAGAGAGAGAAGTTTAATAAATATTTTTGTTTTTTGGATAATTATACCTTGCCAACTTGTGGTTTGCCTCTAATTTTATGTGCCCACCCATGGTTTAAATTTTGACACTTTGCCCACCTGTGATTCTGACTGTAAGTGTTCTGTAACCTACCTCAATATTTTTCGTTACTCTAACACTAAATAAGTAAAAAACACATCCCAAAACGGATCAAACAACCAAAAAAATAACAAGAATATACCCAAGACACAAAAATCAACAAACACAAACCCAGGACATTAAGTATTAAGTTCTACAAAAGAAAGATATTAGAGTGTATATTGTACAAGCAGAAGCAGGCATTTGCTCACTTCACAAGCTCTCGAAGGAACACCTCTTTGTGGCTGTATAAACTATGAACTATCAAATCTAGGAGGCGACTGACTTGCAATTTGTCATAATGTATCAACTTTCAACTAAAAACTCATAACAAATCGGACCCTCTAAAGCCCATGAAAACCAAAGACGAATATGAAAACAAAACTTTCAACCATTTAAAAGTTCAAAGGAGTTCTCCTCAAAGTTTTCATCTTGTATTTCGTTGGTGAAAAAAAATAACCCAAATTAGGTGAGCAGATTACTGCCCAAAACATGATAACGAAAAGGGGAAAAAAATTGAATTTTGATATTCATATTTAAAAAACAAAAAAAAAAAAAAAAAAAAACAAAAAACAAAAAAAAAAAAAAAAAAAAAAAAAAGGATAAGAAGAAACAGAATTTGAGTGCAAAAGATCAATTAAATTGGTAAGAAGAAATAATAAGTGGAAGTTATTGGATAGAGTTGTAGTAGTAAGAATAAAAGACTCAACTTTTGATATCCCTATACTAGAAACAAGCAAAGAGGGTATAAGAAATTGAAAGGGGAAAATGGAAAAGAGGCGGACCTCAACTTGGTACTCAAATTTCTCACCAGAAGTGTCGGCGGCGGCCTCTTTCTCGGCCACAGCGGCAGCCTCGCACCGCAGCGCAAACCAGTGGTTTCTTCTCTCATACTTACACTTCAACCCAGAAGAAGAAGAAAAGCGCTTTCTAAGACCATTTTGTGGCACAAAGGTAGTTGTGAGATTTAAAACTTTGGTTAAGCACTCCACTAGTGACCAATTTTAACTTCCAATTTCTTATACCCACACCACACGGCAAGAATTCAACAGAAATTGTCAGCACAATACTCAGATGCTGTCCCACTTTGACGATAGTAATCAGAGGATCTGAAAATGATTTTATTGTTATCTACAAGAAACAATACTCATATAATGGGTTTGTGTTTGTTGATTTTTGTGTCTTGGGTATGTTCTTGTTATTTTTTTGGTTGTTTGATCCGTTTTGAGTGTGTCTTTTACTTATTTGATGTTAGAGTAACGGAAAACATTAAGGTGAGTTACAAAGCACTCACGGTCAGAATCACAGGTAGGAAAAATGTCAAAATTTAAATCACGGGTGGGCACATAGAATTAGAAACAAACCATAGGTGGGCAAAGTGTAATTATCTTTTTTTTTTTTTTTTTTAGCTTCTTGCTACAATGTACAGCCATAAATAGCTGTGCACTGTAGCAAGAAGCTAAAAAATTTTAGCTATGGCTCCACTATTGTAACATTCATTTTTGTGTTTTGGTGAAACTAAAATAGCCATATAGCTATTTAGCTTCACTACTGCTAATGCTCTAATAAGCGACTCTAATAAGGGAAACACATAGAATTTCCCAAAATTTTTACAATTGCCTAGGTGCAAGAGTAGCTTGTTTAGGAAAATAGATACTTCTTTTGTTTTTAATTACGCTCAATTTGTTTTGAAGTAAAATATTTTTTAGAAAATGTTCTTCTATTTTCAGGTGTTTGTTTGCAAGTAAAATATAGTCAAACTTGTAAATATTTTCCGTTGAATGTAAAATCCTTTATAAAACGTTGTAAAATATTTTTATCTCTGAAAATTTGGTAAAACATTTTCTGAAATCACTTAGTAGCTTCTCCTCCCCCATCTTGTTGGTAGGTTACTATTCCGGTGGCAAGAGACTCCGCTTTGGCGACCATTGCCATTGGTCTGGTGACTCTGCTTTGTGACTAGTGCCAACGATCCAATGGCCGGTGACTTTGCTCTGCGATTGGTGTCGACGATCCAATGTTTGGAAACCCTACTCCAGCAACCGATGCGGTGGTAGGAGACCCCTCACCAACGGTCAATGCCAGTGATTTAATGGCTGGAGATGCTGCATCGGTGATCGGTGTCGATTGTCCGGTGGTTAGAGGCACTGCACCTCAACCAATGCTAGAGGTCTAGTAATCGAAGACATCGTTTTGTCAATCAGTGTTGGCAGTTCGATCATCGAAAATACCGCTCCAATGGTGATTGTTGGCAGTCCAGTCACCAAAGCCACTGCTCGGACTACCAGTTCCAACGGTCTGGTAATTGGACATCTGGCACTAGCGGCTTCGGTGTTGAGCCATCGATTTCGATGGTTTGCTTGAAAAATTTTACTTATCATTTCAAACACTTGAAAATATTTTACTGAAAATTTGGTACATGTAAAAAATAATTTACGTTTGAAAATATTTATTTTGAGACTTCAAAATAAATGGAATGATTATTCAATTGTTTGATTATTCATTTGCCAATGCCGAGACACCTCCTTCTTCTGCTACCGATTTTCTCCCTCTGACACTGCCTTCACAATTCCGTTGTGTTTTATTGTTTTGTATTGTTTTGTTTGCCTCCATAATACCATTGTGTTTTATTGTGTTGTATTCTTTTGTTTGATAGTTGAAAAAGTGTGGGAAAAGGAAAAAGAAAGTTGTTGTCTAAGCAACCGAACAGAAATATGATAATGATTTATTATTTTTTTTATTAATGCGTTTTCTTAGATAAATAATAAAAAAATAGTTTATTTATTCAATATTTTGAAATTACCAATGTCATCATTTTGAGTGGGTTTAACAGACCAGTTTTACAGAGGCTTCATTTAAGTAATACTAAATTTAGAAAACTTAATAGAACAAAAATAAAATTAAAGGTTTGAAAAGAATTATAGGGAAATTTAGAGGATTGATTTTGTATTTTTTACTTAATTATTATTATTATTATTATTTTCATTAAACACACCTAAAAAAGACGACAAATGGGGGGTGGTACATTTCCCAATATATGGTTACTGGTACATGTAGGTATGACACAATCAGCATTCTCCCTGTCTTGTAGTTGTTATATTTGTTAGAGCAAGAAAAGTTAAAGTGTGGAACCACTTTTCACAGACGCGGAATCTTTCCGTACACTGTTAAGATTTAATTTACCATCCAAACTGTGTAGATGGAACAAGTGTCAATTGCAGAATAAAAGACTTTATTAAACCACACAGAAACAACAGCTTGGGATGTCTCAGAGAACAAGTGTCACTAACTAGATATAGAAGTGATTCTGTTTATAAAAATTAAAAAAAAAAGGTAAAATATTATTTTCGTCCCTAAACTATTACAAAAGTTCGTTTTTTGTCCTTAAATTTTCAAAAGTTTGTTTTTCCGTCTCTAAACTATCACAAAAGTTCGTTTTTCGTCCCTAAACTTTCAAAAGTTCTATTTTCGTCCCTAAACTTTTCCAAACGTATTGATTTTCGTCCCACTGTCTGACAAAGTGCTGACGTGGCTTTGAAAGTGTGCTGATATGAGAGGAACAAAAATCAATACACTTGGAAAATTTTAGGGATGAAAATAGAACTTTTGAAAGTTTAGGGATGAAAAACGAACTTTTTGTGATAGTTCAGGGACGAAAAACGAACTTTTGTGATAGTTGAGAGACGAAAAACAAACTTTTGAAAGTTTAAGGACGAAAAACGAACTTTTATGATAGTTTAGGGACGAAAATGATATTTTACCCTAAAAAAAAATACATATATAGAAGTGATTCTATATATGGTTATGTTTGTTTATGTTTTCTTGGGAAACAAAATGAATTTTTTTTTGGTTAGTGATTTTGAATATAATATGTTATTCCCAGCATGCTTGTCGATAAAGATAGAAGTATTAGTTACTTATACAAAAAGAAGACATATGAGAGAGATTTTTTTTTTTACCATATTAGGCATACATTGACAAGATGGTTGAAACCTACTAATCATAATTATTGATATATCAATTTTTAAGATTTATGTTGTAAACCTTGTAATTTATTTTGAAATTGTTAGAAAGTTGTTGACTATTGTCAGTATTGTATGATACATGATATGTATTTATACAATATGTATCACATTGTGTACAGAAAATTTTGTATTTATGAGATGTATTGGAAGTATTCATAAATCGTATGATACATTGATGCGTATTGTATCATAAAATTGTAAGATACAGAGACATTTGAGATTAATTTTTTTTTTTTTTTTTGGGTTAATATAACAACTTATTTTTTAAAATAATTCTTGGGATACTTGCTTGAGCATAATAAGATAACATGTTCATGAGCTTCTTTTTTCTTCTACAAGATTTGGACTATATATTTGATACCTCATTTTCATATTTGCAAATTTCCTTTTTATAATATGAATAAGGTATTAAATGACAATATAACTATTATTTTTCTTTTGATACTATTGCTATAAGTCTAAGAAGTTAGAATGCCAACAAAAATATAAAGAAGTTTTCTTTGGCTCATATGCCATAATTATTATCATTTTTAAGTCTAATTATTTTTAATGTGTATATTATAAACATATATCGTATTATTTTATTTTTTTTTTAATTAGCTTTGTTAATATTATTATAAAAGTGATAATTAAATGAGTCAGTTAAATTTACTTCAAATTTAAAATATATATATATATATATATATATTTACAATTCTTGTTTTGACAACCGAATGACTGCTACATCATGTCTTGGAAAAAAAAATCCCAAGGATGAAGTTGACGTGATATTATAAAATTTATTATTTTAAATTTTACCATATAAAACTCCCCACTGACGTAAGAACATTTTACTAAGAATGCTGAAAGTGCTAAAAGCCAAATTTTCCCACCAAGACCCAAAAATATCCACTAGATTTCAAATAATACTATTTTTTTTATTCCAACGTTCACTTTTTCTCTCTCTTTTTATTTTTTTCTTCTTTCTTGTCTCTCCTCCGTCACTTTCCTCTCCTCTCTTTCTTTCCCCTAGCTTCTATTTCTCTCAATTTCATGGTTGAGCTCCTCCCTTCACAGGCTGAATCTCGGCTTCGTTTGCTGACTTCAAAGATTGAGAGAGATACAAGAGGGATGCTATAGTGCCACCCACATCTTGGTGAATGTTTAGACTAGTCCAAATGATTCCATTGTTGTTATTTTATGGGCTTGCAGCGGAAAGCAGGTGTTTGTACTTAGGAAGGTGGACCGTTTGTTATAAGGTTTATTGTTGAGGAATTTAAGAACATGGTGGGGTTGTACACCTTTAAAAAGCCTGAGATGTGCTGCTGCTTCACCGTGGGAATCTCAAGGCTGAACTCTTTCTCTTTCTCATCTCTCAAGCTCTTTCTATTTTCCTTCTTTTTTTTTTCTTTTTTTCGCTCCCTGTTTGATCAGTGGGTTTGGGAATTGAAAAATGAGATTTTTTTTTTTTTTTTTTTTATTTGGGTTTGGTTGTTAAGGTTTGAAAAGAAGGGATTTTAGTTTGGATTTGTGTTTGATTTCAAAGTGGGTTTGAGTTTGTGATTTGATTTTGGGTCTGTGGTTTGGGTATCGGCGGGTTTGGCAATGGGTATTGGTGGCTGTGGCAGTGGGTGTGGGCGGTGGTGGCTGGTGGCAGTGGGTTGGGTTGGGTTTTGCATTGGGTTTCCATTTGTTTCACAGTAGGTTTCGGTGGATTTCAGTGTATTTTGCAGTGGGTTTCGATGGGCAGTGAGAATTTTGTTGATGTTGGTGGCTGGCGGTGGCCGTGAGGGTGGCTTGGGAGTTTTTGTTTGGGAGAAGAGATACACAGAGAAAGAGAGAGGTAGAGATGCGAAGAATGAAAAAGAATAAAAAAGATTATATTTTAAAGAAATGGTAAAAAATATAAAACCTTTAAGATAGGTGAATTATAAAGTTAGACGTTAAAAAGAGATAAAGTAGTGTATTAAGAGGGATAAAGTAGTGTTTTAAGAGTTTAAGGTTTGGATTAGCCCCTTTTTATCACTCAAACTGAGTTTTCATCACTCAAATTAAAAATTGGCGTGAGATCCACTGAAAACCTTGTGTTTGGCTTGATTTTCTCTCTTTGTTTTCATCACTCAAACTTAGTTTGAGTTGAGCTACAGAAAACTGAAAACACCAAATTGGTATTTTTAGTTTCTGAGTTACATAACTCAGTGGCAAGATTGTAAAATTTCAGACTCTATGGAGCCCACAGCTTTTATGTTGTCAACTCCACTGGCTTCCTCTTTTCTTTTCTTTTTTTCTTTTTTTTTTCTCTCTACTTCTTCTTTCTTTCTTCTTCATACCCACTCTACTACCATCAACATTTTCTTCTTCTTCTTCTTCATCAGACCCACTCCACCACCAACGGTTTTTTTTTTTTTTTTCCTCCTCTTCTTCTTGGTTTTGTCTTTCTTTCTTTTCTTCTTTAGACCCATTCACCGTATTCATCCACGCATAAATGAATACCTAGAAACAAAAACCCACTTCTCATTTTCATGATTTTGGTCTTCTATCTAAGGATTTCTGGGTTTGGATTTGGCAATTTTGGATCATCGATCTGAAGATTTTGTGTTGGTGTGTTTGGGTTTTCTATGTTTGTAGTTGTGGTTTGAAGCTTGGCCTGTGATCGAGGTGGGTTTGTGTGGCCGTTGGTGGTGTTGACAGTGGTGGGTTCTGAGTTTGCCATTGTATATGTGGTTTTCGGTCTGTGGATAAGAGAAAAAAAAAATATGAAATTTGGAATAGGGAAGAGGGAAAATATGTGCTTTGAGTAGAGAAAAAAATCAAGGAGAAACGATGCCGGAAGTGGGAGGAACCAATCTCTTGTTGGGTTATGTGAAATGGGTTTTCTAGTGTACAAAGGCGTGAAATTAATTGCTGGGTTTTGTGATGGGAGGAAGAGCAGTAAAATGAAGAGAGAAAATGTCACACACAGGTACCCATATGACCATTTTGTGTAGTGTCAGTGGTGAGGTCCACGAGTTTGGGGAAAAGTGGTGGAGATATGTAGCTGAGAACTCAACCCAAACATATGTTTTGCAATTTTTGAGTGAAATTGAGTTTGAGAATTAAGTTATGAGTTTTGGGTTTAAGATATGGGAATTGAAAATTGAGAACTGAGAATTGAGTTAGCTCTAAACCAAACGGGGCCTAAATGTCTTGACACGAAACTCTTAACATTTCTATAATAACGAAGTTGAATGTAGTAAAAAGCTTGTAGAACTTTGAAGCACAAGAACAGCTGAAAGATAGATTTTATAAAAATTTGTGTGGTAACAGAAATCAGCATCTCCATTCATAAAGCAATGTCCAAACAAAGCAGAACAGGGGGCGGAAATTTGACGTTGAAACATGATTGATAATTCAAAATATTTACCATGGGAACCAAGTATGGGAGAAAATAAAGGGTAGGTGGGATTCAAAAATGAAAAATAACAGTAATAGTAATCAGAACAAAGTTATGATAGAAAGAGTCAAGCAAAATTATTAGTTTACATATTGTTCTGTGCACCCTTGGGCATTGATATAATGTAAGAACAAAACCCAACATCTCGATAGCTATTTCACACCCTTGTAACACAACAGAAAATTCATACAATACAGACAAGAAAACAAGAGTAAAAAAAGGAGAGACCAAAAATTGTACCTGATGAACAGGGACACTTCTTGACAAAAGCCTAATAAGTTCCCTAGCCTTGATGATAATATATGGGTCCCTAGTCTTTTTAGTTGTTTAGAAGAGAGCGAGTAATAAACCGGTAAAAAAAGAGTGAGTTGATCCTAGTTGAGGGAATTAAAAAAAAAAGTAGAGGAAAGCTAAAAATAACATTAGTAGAAGTAATGAAAAATAACATGCCAATTAGGGAAGTAACGGAGAGCATGAATTCATATATAGGGTCCGTTTGAATTAAACTTATTGTTGCTGAAACTGAAAATTGAAAACTGAAAACATTATAGCAAAATAATTTTTAAATGTATAAATGGTATCGTGGAACTTATTTTTAATATTTTTTAGTGCGTAAACAGTGCTGTGAACAGTGCTAAACAGTGCATGAACAGTGTTTTTTTGTTTCCAAACAGTAAAATCATGTGATTTTACTGTTCACTGACCGGGCAAAAAAAAAAAAGGAAAAACTCAAATGTGGACGCACACTGAAAACGCAGAGACCAAACGCCCTCATAGTGCGATTCTACTCCATTTCATTGCCGACATTCTCACTCTGGCAAGCAATTCAGAATTGTTGAATAGCAGTGGTACATGTGATGCATATATGGTTTGCTATGATTCATTGGTTCACTAGTTCAGTAGAAACTCAAGCTTAGGGGACAGCCGCCTTGTTGCATACTTTCCACCTATACTCTTTAATCAGTATGGCATGGACCAAATTGGCTGTCAAATTTTGAAAAGATTTGTATTATAACAACTTTACAGGTTGATTTTAACATAGCAAGAAAATTAAGATGATTTTTTTTCCAAATCAAGAAGGTATATATATCGAAATTTGAAACAACGAATGTCCTTTTCGAAGTACTTGATAGATACTTGATCAACCTCTTATAGTAGCCTGATTAGTATCTAACACAATGAACAATTCTGTTATGCAATCTGTTACAGTAGCTAAGACTAACTAACAGTGTAACTAACATAACAGCATAACTGCCGCCTTCCACCTCAGCACTGCAGCAGGTGCTAACTGGTACTTTGCCAACTCAGCAGCACAACACCCAAACTCCCACTCCTATCAAAATAACAGAATTTTGATATGTTGTTGTAGTGGTAGTTCTCAAGTTCCTGAATTTTATGTTGTTTGATTAGGTATTTGCTTTGCATATCAAATTATGGTTTCTAACAGCCTCATCTTCCTTGCCTTTCTAAACATTGCTTCTTCTCAATATCCTTTTAGGTTCGAGATCAAGATCTTAGTTACATACTTTCCACAATAAGCTGTGAAGGCCTTGAGGTAGCATGGACATATGGTTGAAGGTATGCATTTCATGGTGATGAAAGTTTTACTTTTGACTACTATTACTATCATATTAATAATAAGAAAATAATTTGAAGTATGTTCAGGTATGGATATCGTCAGGAAAGTATTAAAATTGGGTGTTAGGAAGCAACTATAAACTTTGAATGTAATCTATCAATGATGAAGGTTTGTTCTTGAATTTTACATACAATTTGTGGAGGCTTTTTTTTTGGTGATGAATGCAGGAGAATTGGGATTTGATCTTTATCTAACATAGCGCGATTCTTCCCCACCATTTCGTTACCAACATTCTCACTCTGGTAAGCAATTCATCCTTGTTGGATAGCAATGGTACATTGGCGCATATGTGGCTTGCTATGATTCATTGGTTGACTAGTTCAGTAGAAACTCCATCCAGCTTGATATGTCACGACTATTTTTATTGATAATTTAGTTTGGCCTCAGAAATAGTACTTTAGATACATAACAGTTGGACATATCAAGCTTAGGCATGGACATATTAAGTACTGTCCACCTATACACTTACTTAGTATGGCATGGACCAAATTTGCTGTCAGCTTTATAAATTTTTTTTTTTTTTTTTAATTTTAAAAACTTTATATGGTGATTCCAACATAGCAAGAAAACTAAGATGGTTTTTTTGTGAATATTATATTTCTCTATTCAAGGGCATGTTCCTTACTTATGGAATGACCTTGACAAGTTTGATTGTGTTAGTATAGTGAAATTCATCTTAGGCAACGTAATCACCCCCCTCAAATTACTCATGTTATGTCCAAGAAACTTATCTCTTGGAATTGGTTTTGTTCAGTATGAAGAGGTAAATATTTGGGCTAAGGATGGGCCTGACGGTCATAAACAGTGGGCCGATAGTGGACGGGCCCATTACCTGCCACACCTGTCGTAAATGGGTCCAGTACAGGATGTTAGCAGGTTCAAGGCCCATGAGGAGGGGTAGGAAGGCCCTTCATATGGGATACTTGCGAAACACTTCATAGAGTCCGAGGGCAAATAAAATTCTGGCATAAAAAGGATTCTATTAGATATTTCTTATAAGGAAAAGACTTCGGCGCCAAGGAAAAGACATCAACCTCCTACTACTATAAAAGCTCCAATACCCTCATAAATCGAGGTACACATAATTTACCCTTTCTAGCACTCTAGAGTTGTGAGAAGATTTCTGACTTAATCTTCGGAGGGTATTCGGCCGACAATACACCGATGCTCTTTGTTAGGTTTTTCTTCTTTGTCTTGTGCAGGTTCATGTTTGAGCGCGTAGGTATCGTGTAACTCACTGGTGAACTTTTCGGCCTCATCACAGTACATTGATTTTTGACAGTTTGCATTTATCATGACAAGTGAAGCTGTTGAATTATAACATTAGTGCTCAATTGAATGATGGAATTGAGTACTTTCAGCCAAACCAACGTCTGTGTGAATCTTTGGACACATTCATATAAGATTATGAATCTGTTTAACTTAATACAAAGCAATCATAGCATGGGAGATTATAATATGTGGCAAAGCTATTCATTAGTGATCCTAAAAACTGATTGCTTACTCCTTGTCATCTGACATTTTTGCAGCAATGCAAAGGCTGATTAGATTGAAGCATTTTTTGCCATCAGTATTCATCCATATGCGTGCATCCTTCTTTTACTATGAACTAATCGCGTACCCGCGTGTTGCACGTGATTGTTTTTTATGGGTGGTTTCATTATTATTATTATTTTGTAATTTGAACTATTTTAATGAAAAGTAATGCATTTCATAATTATATTTATCGCAAAATAATTTTTTATTATTGTAGAATTTTTTTATTTAAATTTTGAAACCTTAATTCTACCATAGTCGGTTGACTAATTTTTACATCTCTAAGTCAATTAAACACGTTTTGCATGCTATATGTAAACCTTCTTTTCCATAAGAGTTGAAATAATGTAGGTAGTATTTTTTTTTTTTTTTTATGGAAGTTAAAAATTAAAATTCTTATACCTTGTCTTGATGTTTCCTAAAAATTAAATTTAGTGATTCTCTTCCCATAATTGTGAAAATTTTAAGCAGTAATGCAGAAGATAATTCATGTTACATGTTCATGCTTTGATTGTGTAATTGTATGATTGATTTGGGTTGTAATTTATAAGTTGTATAGGATATTAAATATAGTGTTGTGTGTGATTTATAGAGTAGTGACGATTGTAGTTATTAACAATTGGTTTTTCATTGTCTTTTAAGTTAATAAAAATCTTACATATACTTTATTTTTCAAAAAACCTTTACATATATTTTTTAATGTGAATCTTTAAATATACCTTAATAAGTAAACTCCCTACATTTCATTTCCTTAGATGCATAAATAAATAAAAAAGACATTTATTTCATAATAATAGTGGCTAATTAGTTTTTTCATGATCTCATTTGTAACTTTTTTTTACTATTATCATATTTTACTGGCTGATGATTTTCGTAATAGAGGCATTAAATAAGATATAAAATCTTAGACCCTTTCATTAGATTTTTAAAAGTCATGATGTGTGAAGAATATAAGCATTTAAGGATTTTATTTTTTATATTTATTATTTATAAATAATGTTAAATGAAATGTCAAAAATGGGATTTTGAACTTTTCCATCTTCATTTCTTATATATTTCTATTGTTACTGAAAAACATCTTCCTTTTAGTTTTGATAATAAATATGGGTTTCTAGATTACAATTTGATTAGTTTTAAGTTTAAATTTTGTATGCTTGTATTTAATTGTTGATTATATGATTTAATTAAGTAAATTTAACGATTTATTTAATTGCACTATAAAGCTTTTGATGACATTCGTAAAGTCAATTTTAATTAATTTTTTACTCCTCTCAGCCTCTTCGGTTTCCAATTAATGGTTACTAATTAATTTATTTAATTGACGTTTGATTTCTTTTACTAATCTCTTTCTTTCCTTCTTCGTTAACATCCTATTGTTTTCTCAAATTTGATGATAGTTCTAATGTACTAAATATGCATTGTAACGTTTAATTTTATTTTTTATTTTATTCCATTTTGTTGCCATGAAGTTAGTATAGCCAAAACTATTAGTTTGTTTATGATATGTCTGGTTTGATATTATTATTATTATTAAGTGTTTCTAAAACAACATATGTTTTGTATTGTATCTTTCTATTCATGCATTGTAACGTTTTATGGGAAGAATTTATAAGAAATTTTTTATTTATTTGAATTTAAGTAAATTATTATATTTTTAATTTTTTAAATAAAAATTGATATAAAATATAAATAATTTAATAATATGGAGGATGCGGCTGAATTTGAATTTTGAATAAAATAAGACGAAAAGAAAAATAGTAAAAATGAAATGTATAGCAATAAACACTAAATTATTTTAGCTATGCTATGTAATAGAATAACATTATATTCTTATATGCTATATTTATAATGTAATAGAATAACATTTAACAATCAAAGATAATAAAAAAGATAACAACTTAAAACACAAAAATAGTCTTCAAAATAAATAAATAAATTGTATCAACCCAAAGTAGAATTCAGAAGAATACAAAAATTCATCAACCTAAAGTAGAGATGCAAAAAAAAAAAAAAAAAAAAAGGTCGACCAAAATAAAAGTAGAAGTAAAGCTTTTCATTTCCTCCGTAAAGTTTTTCATTTCCTCCGTAAGGTTTTTTCTATTTTATTCTTTGCTCCTCCAACAGTTACAAATTGACGTTTGATTTTTTCCCCCCCTTTCTCCATCTGCACTTTATTACCCATAAATCTCTCTCTCTCTCTCTCTCTCTCTCTCTCTCTCTCTCTCTCTCTCTCTCTCTCTCTCTCTCTCTCTCTCTCTCTCTCTCTCTCTCTCTCTCTCTCCCCGTTGACATCTTATTGTTTTTCCAAATTTTTATGATAATTCTAATGTACTAAATGGGTACTATAACGTTTATTTTTTATTTTTTCACTCCGTTTTGCTTCCATTAAGTTAGTATATCCATAACTATTAGTTTTTTATTTATATTATGTTTGGTTTCATATATATATAAATATATATATAAAAATATATATTAATTTAGAGTTTCTAAATTGGTTTGTGTGTTGTATTTGATTTTTCCATTGATGCATTGTAACATTTCATGGGAATACTTTATAAGAACAATTTTTATTTATTGAATTTAAATAAAATATTATATGTTTAATTTAAAAAAAGAGAGACAAAATATAAATAATTTAATAATATGGTGGATGTTGCTAAATTTAAATATTGAATAAAATAAGATGAGAAGAAAAATAGTAAAAATGAAATGTATAGCAATAAACACTAAATTATTTTAGTTATGCTATGCAATAAAATAACATTATATTTTTATATACTATCTTTATAATGCAATAGTATAACATTTAACTATCAATGAGAATAAAAAAGATAACAACATAAAACACAAAACTAAATCGTATCAATCCAAAGGAGAATTCTAAATAATACAAAAGTTTATCAACCTAAAGTAGAGATGCAAGGAAAATAAATAAATAAATATACCAAAAATTGAAGAAAAATAGAGAGAGAGAGAGAGAGAGAGAGAGAGAGAGAGAGAGAGAGAACCTTTTGTGTGTGGAAAAATGGAAAGTTATGCATGGAATAAGAGAGGGAATTACAAATTTATAGAATGAGGATAAGAATAAGAAGAGTAAAAAATAAAGGAAAATAAAATGATAGAATAATAGTGATATTAAGGTAGAGAGTAGTGGGGATATGAAAAGTTAAATTGGAATGAAAAATGTTGAAGAAAGATAATATAAAAAGTAGTGGGGATATGAAAAATTAAAATGGAATTGAAAATTTAATAATAAATAAGAATAGTTAAAAATAAGATAAATATGATATTTTGATTGTAATATAATAGAGTTTTTAATTAACTTTAAATGTTAAAAAATTGTATAAAAAATTGGGAAGAAAAAATGATAATGACATAAATACTAATGTGGCTTAATTGGAGTGTAACAATAATAAATGTTACGCTTTAGTTTTTAGATATATATAAATTTAAAGTAAAGCATCAAGCAAATATGACTCAAATCGAGGTGGGTTGATAATATATGGTGGGAGCAATCTCCACAAAATGTGATCAAACAATTAGCGCAGAAGACACGATAGCTTTCACCTTTATTCCAAAACCATAATGTGATATTGATATACAGACACTGGTTCCTTCTCAATATTGCTACCAACGACTAGCACACAACCAACCAGTATGCTATGTGCCATGACTAGTTTTAACCCAATTAATCAGAAAGAAAGTGCTTATATTAAAGCCTTCATATCCAAGATACATGACCCAAAATACCAAAGCAACATTATTACCGCATTACTACTTTCGGTAACATGCCAATAAAGATACACTCCCTTTACTACTGTCTCTCTCTCACTCCCTACTTCACCCTAACTTGGACATGCTCCTCTTTCTTGAGCTTGGTTCTCAGTCAAGCTAGATTAGCTTGTTTCACCCTTCAAGTAATATAGCTTTTTTCATATCTGCAATGAATCTTTCAGCCCTGGCATTAACATCAGGGCTGTCGTCGCTACTTGAGCTCCTTTCCTCATCATCCCTACAGACACTGCTGCTCTCATCTGGCAGCGGATTAGGTGGTGAAGGTGGAAGTTGGAGATTCTTAGGCGGTAGTGTCTGCAGTGATGGAGGAATAGCTGGCTGACGTGACGGTGTCTGCAGTGACGGAGGCATAGCTGGCTGCCGTGGCGGTGAAGGAGTAGGAGTCACAGAAGTCTGCTGTGACGGAGGCATAGGTGGTTGATGACGTGGCGGTGTCTGCAGTGACGGAGGCATAGGTCTCCGACGTGGTGGTGTATGCGATGACGGAGGCATAGGTGGCTGACATGGTGGCGGAGGAGTAGGAGTCACAGAAGTCTGCTGTGACGGAGGCGTAGGTGGTTGATGACGTGGCGGTGTCTGCAGTGATGGAGGCATAGATGGCTGACGTGATGGTGGAGAAGTAGGAGTGACAGAAGTCTTCCGTGATGGAGGCATAGGTCTCCGGCGTGGTGGTGTATGCGGTGACGGAGGCATAGGTGGCTGACATGGTGGCGGAGAAGTAGGAGTTACAGAAGGCATAGGTGGTTGACGTGGTGGTGTCTGCTGTGACGGAGGCATAGGTGGCTGATACGGTGGCGAAGGCGTAGAAGTCACAAAAGTATCCAAACGTTCATCCTTGGGCTGCAAGTTAGCTTCTTGAGGATGTAAATCCGAGTATGAAATGATGCTTGGAATACTTGGATCTTCATTATTGAGGAAACCACAGAAAATGACAAAAAGAACAAGGACAAGACAGAAGGTTTGTATGCCTTTCTCCCATACAAGTTTACTGATAATTTGTGAGGTGAAAGAGATGACTGAAGGCATGACTATGAAGGTAATGAAGATGGTTATGAGCAACAAAGATGTAAGAACACCGGCGCTGAGGTGAGGAGGTGACGAGTGACTGTGAGGGCGGCTGGTGGTTTGCAAAGATGAAGATGCCATCGCAGAAGGATTTAAGAGAAGATGATAGCAGGGTTTATTCACTAGGTCTCTTTCGCATAGTTTCCATGACAGGTTCAGTCACATCATAGCTACAGTAGTTTTATCAAAAGGACCTCTCCGAAATCAGCCCTACTTTGCAAATTTTATCCATTTAAACTCATTTAATAAAGAGAAATGTATTTTGTAATCATATTTTTATTTATTAGAATAACCATCATAAATATGATATAGGAACAATCATTCTTTATAAATATAAATTTTGTTGTACCAAAATAAAAATAATATAATATTTTTCAGAAATTCAAAAAGCAAGTTAACGAAAATATTCATTTTTTTATAATAAAGATTATACTAACGAATGCCTTTATGACACTCGTTAACAATTCATTTTAAAAAATTTTTAACATCACTTTTATAAAAAATAAAAAAAAATTGTCAAAATATTAATTTTTTTTATTTTTCCATAAGAACTTTCTCTAACTGGATTCTTAACCAGTGCCCTAAGGGCATTCGTTAGCATTTCTGTTATAATAAAAGTTATTTATAACATTTTTGCAAATCATTAAAAAATATATAAATTTGAAAATTATTCTTTTATATTTAAACAAATTATTTAAAACCTTATTAATAAAACTTTACTAAAAAGATTAATAAAACTTAACAATGAATTGGCAAAAACCGTATTTTCCATGGTAACATTTTTGTTACCAAAAACCGTATTTTCCATGTAAATGTGATATTAAGGTCTGAATTATATTCCTGTAGTCATTTAATTCGCCCTTCTTGAACGTGATCAAAATTTCACTATGTAATGAGTGGATAGCAAATGAACTTCGATTAAATTACATCTATAACTCTGTGACATCTTATTTGAACTAGAAATCCTTAAGTTCATACATAAAAAGATATTTTGTTGTATTAGGCAAGATGTATTCATAGGAAACTGATCACATGGTGTGAAGTATACTAGATTTCTGACTTTGGTGCCTAGTTCCTCGGGTAGGTGTTACAGCAACGAAGCATTGTTGTGACTAGAGTTTGGCAAATGAATTGGCAAAATGAAGACTGCGTATTTGGTCTCTATATGTTAATTCCTTATAAATACCAAATAGCCTATCCTCTCATTAGAGGTTGTTCTTGATTTATGCCATTATCAAGAAAAACCTGCTATAATAGCCATAATTGGTTATCATAATTGGAAAATATTAATAGAAGCTTTAAGAATATTCATTTAGAAACTGCTTTTAGAAATAATTTATGAAAAAAAATGATAAAATAATAATATTTTTTAATATTTTTTATAAAATTAATTTAATTTATTACTAATTACCCTAAAGACACTCATTAACATAACTTATTATAATTAGTAAAATTAGCAGCCTTTATGGGTTATCATAAGAAAATGTATTACTATGAGAAGTTCTCAGATTCTAGAATAATAATAATAACAAGAATTTTAGTTAGATTTGTAAGGATTTTCTCAGGAAAGTGAGGGAATTTGATTTTTTGGGGCTTGAATAAGAGAGTTTGGTTAATAGAAATGGCATTTTCATTTTTTTGGAGAGTTAGAGAAAGTTGGTGATGAGTCGGGACCACACGTGTGGTTTTTTTGGCAATTGGAGGAGGGAGTGACACTTGTACTTTGATTTTTCGGATGAGAGTTTACTGTTGAGAGATTTTGAGAAGTGGAAGAAACCGAAATGTTCTAGACTTTGTAGAGACGGAAATGCAAGCTATTACTTAACCTTTTTTTTTTTAGAAACAAACACACACGCATGCATACAAGAGAGAGGGAAAGACATTCTAACACAAAAACACACTACAACTTTACTCAAAAGTCATGATAACTTTTAAAGGAGGGTGAAGCAAGTTATAGAATTCTTAAATGCTACTTTATAATAGTGTTGTTGACACATAGTTTTTAAACCTATTTTTCTAGAGGTCCCTAAATTAAAATTCATGAGTCATGTATTTACTATTTAGTGGCCCGACCAAAGGGCAAATTCTAAAAGGGATGATCTATGAACTTATACATTAACCCCACAAATTAAAATTTCAATCAAAATTATCGTCCATAGCATATAGTGGGCAATTTACAGGGTACGTACTACGAGACGTAAATATCAAAAACTTCAAGACTTAAAACTTCAAAATTTATAGAATTCTCAAATTTTACTTCAAAACCAAACCAAATTCAACAAATTTATACATAACATATCAAATAAAAAATTTATTGTTCTCTAGGTTGAAATACATATGTTGCATCTTTGATTTTTCTCCCAAAAAATAGAGATACTTTATCTATTATATACAATAAAAAAATAATTAGTAAAAATTTCAGCCTAAAATCCAAACCCACGATTATCAACGTGAGTCTCTTTTTTTTCAAGGTTAGTATTTTTTTTTTTTTTTTGAGTCCTATCATAATTTTTGTTTTTATATAGATTATCAATGTTTGAGTTTGAGTTTAAGTTGGACTTATGAGAGAGATAGAGTTTCACTCCTTGTTAAGTTTTAATTAAACAAAAATAATTTTATTTTTAAAAAATGATAATAATGAGTTTGATTTTAAGTTGAACTAAAATAATTTTACTTTAAAAAAATGATAATGATGAATTTGAATTTAAGTTGGACTTATTAGAGAGATAGTGTTTTACTCCTGGATAAGGTTGAACTAAAAATAATAATTTTATTTAAATAAAATAATAATTTTATTTAAATAAAATAATAATTTTATTTAAATATTGTGTTGACGTGAAAAATTGTGAGAGTTTTAGAGGCTTTGGTTACATAATAATAATAATAATAATAATAATAATAACTATAATTATTATTATTATTATTTTGGATTTTTTCAGTCAACTGGATAATGTTTTTTTTTATTTTTTTTATTTTTTTTGTTTATAGGTCCATCATCTTGGAATAATGCTGTTGCCACGTGGGCAATCAAAATAGCGTTGTAGTTACGAATAATACATTCCCAGCTCATCCTTGTCTTTGACAAGTTCTTTTTGTTTTATAAAACATAAAGCATTTTAGGGAAAGTTACATTTCATCCTACTAAATTATATTCCTTGCTACACTTACCTCTAAACTATAATAACGAGCACACTTGCACACCAAAAATAGCGCATTTTACTCTGTGCAAAACAACACAAAAGAGAATAAAAATAAAAATAAGGTTTTGTTTACGGCTATAACAAACTTATAAATTATATGCAAATTGTATGTATATTCATTTGCTGATCTTTTTTATCTTTTTTTTTTTTTTAAATTTCAATTTATAACGTCCACTCTTAATAGTATTTCTTTATACTTCTTTATCATTAGACCAAGACATTAATTAGTTTTTAGTGTAGGCGGGAGATTAAATCTCAAATCTTTTATTCAACAATCTGAAACTTTACTAGTTGAGCTAATTGCATGAAACCCACAAAAAAATATATATATATTATTGGTTTAGTAACCTCTAAAATTCATTTTGGTCTCCCTCTTAAGCCTTAAAGTTCATTAGGATAAATCCAAAAAATAAAAAAAAAATATATATATATACACACACACACACACACACACACAAAAACTTTAAAAAAAGAAAAAGAAAAAAGTAAGTTACATTTTGATTCCTCTATATTTAAGGTTACTGTCAATTTGATCTTTTATTATTATTTAAAAAAAAATAAAATTGGGTAGTAAAGTTTTTATTTTCCGTCAATATCCAATTGGTTGCTCATGTTATTTTTGTTAACAAATTAGAAGAAACTTATTAGGGATCTTGTCATTATCAGATAATTTTTTTTTTTTTTTTAATTTCTAAAGGTTGTGGATATTTTGGTATTGTTGCATATAAAAAAGAATAAATGATTTGCAAGCTTACATTGTTAGATACATTATAGCCCAAGTGCCTAAAAGTACTATTAAAAAAAACATTAAAAAAAAAATACCTCAAATTAATTGTAAGCTCATATAGTTGTAGAACAAACAAACAAAACCAAACAATTGGTATTAATTCTTATTTTGAGTTTCTCTCTCTCAAATTATTTTGAGTCTACAAAACATATTTAAGTGGCGTAATGGAAATAGCATTTTCTGACATATATGCACATCAGAAAAGAAATATGGAAAAACAGAAATTTTTAAAAATGAAATAAGAAATTTGGAGCAAACCTCTTGAACATCCATAAGAAAAGCATCATAGGAATAAAATCGATCGTACGCCTCATAAGTCAATTTCAAACCTATAATTTTGAAGTCTAAAAGGGCTTGCTAACATTGAAGGAAATTGAAGAGGTATCACCAAGTGGTCCTCCTATCAAACTATCAAAACCAATTCTTTTTCATCTGCTGCTACAGTAAGGTAAAGCACATTTTTTCAGCATTGTTTCATAATCACATTAGAATCAGTGTTAACACACTTGTTTTTCCTCTTCCTATTAGGTTTCACTGCATGCTTCCACCAGTAACGAGAGCACAGCCCTCTGTAACCAACGTTGAATAAGGCTTAAGACTTCCATATACAACTCATCTAGCATTTTGTTGAAAACTTTTTGCTAAAAGTATGCTAAAATATACTTTTACCTTGAAAAAATTTGAAAAAGTGAGAAAATGCAGGAAAAATTAAAGTTTTAAAAAGCTGTATATAAAACTAAAAGCTAAAAAGTTAAAAACTAAAGCTAATGCCAACCAGGTGCTAATGTCTTTAGCTTAAGTTTTTAGATCATTTTTATTTTAGATTGAATTTCTTTAGGAGTAGCTTGGTAAACTTATGTGTATTTGAGTTTCTTCTGACATTAAACACTAAATGTTTGGTGTAGATTTAGAGATGAAACTAGAAGAAAGATAGGTATTGCCTAATAAACTCTCAGTTATCTTAACAAATTAAAGACACATCCATGACGACTTATAAGGTAAAAGTGGAGTTTTACATATTGTTTGTACGGGACACACAATCTATATATATTGTAGGGAAGTAGTACTTAAAACCCAGGTAAGCATTGGGCCTTAGATCAGAACAGGCCCAATGAGTATACCATTTTGAGATATGGGATCCCACAATGGATGTGCATACCCCAAAGTATAGACCGAAGTTAAAACAAGAGGTCAATAGGAACACCCATAAGACCCCTAACCTTAGAATCTGATCTAATAGGACTCATGGCTCTTAGTCTAAGCATGAACAAACCACTAAAGTCGCCAGAGGTAAATGCCCATTGACTATACCACTCACTTCAACCCATGCCCCGAGCTATCAATGACCTTTTCCAAGGTATTCAAGAAATATTCGAGGTCTCTCTCCTTGGATCTTCTTGATAAATCATGAAGATACCACCTGACATAATTACATTTAATGCAATAAATAACTTATCAAAATAAGACAAGAAGCTCCAAAAGTCTTTATTCATCATAACCTTGAAAAAAGAAGAGCCTGATGTGACAGAAGGCTACCTAACTACATCAGGACAACACCTACTGTGGCACATGTTGGAGAAGAAAATGAAGAAAACCAAACAAAGGATGAAGAAAAGAAGAAAGGAGAATAGAAGAAAGTATATAAGAAGAGAAAACTCAGACGAATAGGTGTGTGAAAACACTGAGCAAGAAATGTAATAGTAAAAGTCACATGAATAAAGCTTTTGAGAGTGTTATCTAATCATTCTTATTCAAATTTCCCATTGTAGATTGATTTAAAACTCATAGCATAAATTAATTGTGACCTTAAGCTAGTAACTAACCTATGGGTTAATTTCTTACTTCCACACACACACACACACATCTATATATATATATATATATTAATAGCCAAAGCTGAGAGAAAATCCAATTAAATTCTAAATTGGAGTCTAATTTTGTGTCACATGTCTCATCTAATGGTATAAATCATGGCTTTTAAAGATATTGTTATGTTGACTAATGTACAAATTTATTAAAATATTATAAATGAGAAGAAAATATCTATTTAAAATCCATAATAAATTGTGAAAAATACATTTTATTTTTAGTAGTCTCCGAATACTTGAATTTCTTTAAATGTTTAGTCAAGATTATTAATTTTTATGCATTAATTTTTATTTATTTCATATTAATTAATTATTACGTCATCACGGTTCAACTCCAGTTTGACCTCGGTTCAACCTCAAAAACCTTGAACCTCTTCTTTTTATGGTTCAATGAATGGTCCGGGTCTGAAAACCTTACTCATAAGTTAATTTCATGTCAATAATTTTGAAGCCTAAATGGACTTGATAACATTGAAGGAAATTGAAAAGTATCACGAAGTGATCCTCCTATCAAACTATCAAAACCAATTTTTTTCATCTGCTGCTACAGCAAGGTAAAGCTCATTTTTTCAGCATTAATTGTTCTATAATCACATTAGATTCAGTGTTAACATACTTGTTTTTTCCTCTTTCTATTTGGTTTCACTGCATGCTTCCACCAGTAACAAGAGCACAGCCCTCTATAACCAACAATAACAAGCCTTGAATAAGGCATAAGACTTTCATATAATTTCCTTAGCTTAACTTTTTGGATCATTTAATTTTAGATTGAATTTCTTTAGGAGTAGCTTGGTAAACTTATGCGTATTATAGGTTTCTCCTAACATCAAACCCATAATGTGGGCCTAAGATTTGGAGATGAAACTAGAAGAAGGATAGGCATTGGCGCATTGCCTAATAGACTCTCAGTTATCATAACAAATTAAAGAGACATTCATGACAACTTATAAAGTAAGAGTGTTAATAGTTACACATTATGTAAATGAGACATACAGTTGAAATGTGTACGGCAATATATAATTCAGCATGTGTAACAATAATTAACGATATGATAATTTTTTATTATTCCCAACTGTAGGTTAATGATTTCTAACACTAGTACATTGGCAAAAATATTTGAAAATTTTGTCTGACTTGTTTTGCTATATGGCACGTACAGAATGCACAAATAGTAGTGCTAGAAAATAGACTAGGAAACATTATTCACCTTTAACTGTTTTGCAACCACCAGTTGCATGATGCATCAGATTTATGTTGGTGTGGGTGTGTGTTCTAAACACTTTTATTTTTATTTACTTTCTAGCTGTTGGAAATTTATGAGTAAAATAGCCGTTGGGCAATTATGAGAAATATAGCCGTTGGGCAATTATGAGAAAAATAGCCGTTAGGCAATAATTGATAATATAGCCATTGGGCTTTTAAAAGTTATTAGTAACCAATAACTATAGACTATTATCTTCATAAATAGTCTATATAATACTCATCATAACACATTTTTTAAAGGGTGTCTTTTTACTACTCTATATTTTTAGATATACATAAGTCTACTATCTTTCTCTCCCACATATTTTTTCTACAAGAATATTTGTTCTAAGGAAAGGCAATAGAGGTTGTTCTTAAACCTTTTGTGAGTGGAAGTGCGTACATCACAAAGGTCGACGCTATAGTCTAATCCTGGGAGGTTGTTTGGCCAAGAGAACCAATTGCACCAAGTTTTACTTTGGGTGGCACGAATCAACTTTTAAGGACAACGCTTTCGCAGCGTGATTCTATAGCACTGTGAGATTGTTCCTAAATTTACTTAAATTTATTTTATTATTGCTTATTGACATTCTTGATAATTATTTGAGATATTGTTTTTGTATCAAAACTTGTTTATTCACTATTATTTTTCCAACAATCTTAAAGGTTGATTTCTTGCTTCAAAATGGATAAACAAGTTATTGATCATGAAATTTTATATTGTGATATGATATTATGTTTATAAAGAAAAAATGCTAGTGGTTATATTCTTAGATATAATTACTTATATCTTTTATGGAGTTTATTTTGCTATCTGGTTTATCTAAACAATTTGGTGGACTAATATTTTAGAAGAAAAAATAAATGACGTCCATCCAAATGTGATTTTGATTCTCTAATCTAAATTAATATGTGAATAATATTATGTAACGTTGTCTTGATATGTGGATATCAACTATTACAATTGCGATTATGTGATACTATATGCGTATTATATTTTGTGATTGTTTTATGTATATTGAAATTTGAGGAACATGAGATTGAAGAAAAACATATGTGTTTTGAGAAATGTTTTTTGGAATTCAAAAAAAAAAAATGTTAGCAATAATTTTTGTGAGAAATGAGATAAAATTTTATTTTTTGGTAGAATTCTGAAAGAGAAAAAAAAATGGTGTAGACTTATGGTGAAGGCATATCTATTGTTAAGTGGAATCTATAGTGTCGTATCAACACTTGATACTCCTTTTGTATAATGAAGATACATGATACTATAATTTAATTAAATTTTATTTTCCTTGCTAAAATATTCTAGTAATCATTTATGGTCATGTGAAAAAGAAAAGGTGGATGATTAAACGTTTGTATTATACAATTGTGGTATAATGATGTCAAATTTTACAAAATATTAAGTGTCTTATTCTTGTAAAATTTTGGACGTTCCTAAGAGTGGTTTTTAGTAGCTAGAGGCTATTGGCTCTATGTACAAAAAATTATTATTTTTACATCTTTTGACACAAATATATGAAATGAGAAATTATGGAAAATAATTAAAATTTTCTTTATATATATTAAAAAATAAAAATGATCCAACTAGTATTTTGGGCTAGTGGATAAGACTTGGTGGGAATAAATATTCCTTTTATCCACCAAGTGCAAGAGTGATATTAAAAATATATACATACACACACATATACATATACATATTTTTATTGGCTATATGTCTTGTTTTGAAATGGTGGATTAGTTTTTATGAATTTGAAACAAAAAGACCTTACAAAACCCATAACAAGAGGAACCAAACTCCTTAGTTTGGTACATAATAATTTGGATGATTTAAAACACACAATGACTAGAAATGGTAAAAGATTTTATGTAATCTTTGTTGATTACCATTCTATATTTATTTAAATTTATGTATTAGGAACCAAAGATGAGGTATTGTAAATTTTTATAAAATATAAAAAATGAAGTTGAGAATGGCATAAGCCTAACTTGGTATACCTCGAATTGTGGGGGTGGTTGGCTAAGATGTTACCGAAATCTAAAAGGAGAATGCCTCAAAGTGTGGGGGGTACTTGCCTAAGGTCATGCTACATGAACCTAAAAGGAGGAAACTTTATTCTTAAATATGTGATTGTGTGTTTATTGGTTATGTTTGTTATAGTTCATGATATAGAATTATCTTCATCAATAGTGATGTATTTAGAATTTAATACTATTGTTAAATCTTAAAAATACTTTCTTTAAGTATGAGTTTCCTTTGAAAAATAAGGAAAATATGTTTCATGAACCTATTGATACTTCTAATGATCTTGTCGTGATGTGCAAGATTAAGAAGAAGTAAGCGAACTAGGGAGAAAAAGAGTTACGGTAACAATTTTCTTACCTATATTGTTGAAGATGAACATGTAAGTTATTATGCAATTAAATTTGTTTATGCACCATTATTGGTGGAAGCTTTTAAACAATTATTAGATTATGTCTAATCACACTGCTTCCACCTAAGGTTAAGCCTATTGGTTGCAAGTGGGTGTTTAAAACAAAATTTGTATGGTTGCAAGCGGGTTTTCAAAAGAAACTTATAATTGAATGTGATCATAGATAAGTATAAGGCATGCTCAGTAGCTAAAGGCTATATGAAAAAAAATATATATATATATCATGTTGATAATTTTATACTTATTCTTCGATTATTAGAATTGCATCTATAAGAATGTTTTTTGTCATTGTATCTATTTACAAACCTATTATACATCATATGAATGTTAAAACTATTTTTCTAATAGGTGAATTAAAAAAAAAAAATTATATGGAGCAATCCGAGGGTTGTGTTGTTCTTAGACAATAAAGTAAAGTTTGTAAATTGGTTAAATCCGTGTATGGATTAAAACAAGCACCTATACAATGACATAGAAATTTTGATATATGATGCTTACACATGGATTTGTGACTTATGGTCATATAATATGTTAAATAATAATGAAGGTGTCATTATTCGTTTATATGTTGATGACTTACTTATATTTGGAACTAGCCATAATGTTGTGCATGATACTAAATGTTTTCTTGACTCTAAATTTGATATGAAAATTTTGGTTAGGGCAAATGTTATTTTAGGCATCAAGATCCTTAGGGATAATGATTGCAGTGTACTATCACAATCTAATTATGTGAAAAAAGAAAAAAAAAATTAAACACCTTGATATGTGACCTATGTCTATTATGTATGACTTAAAGGTGCACTTGGTTAAAAATCATGGTGATAGTGTTTCACAAGATAAATTTGCGCAAATTATTGGTAGTTTAATGTTTTTGACAAATTGTACTCATCCTGATATTGCATATGCTATTGGTAGATTGAGTAGATACATTCATAATCCTAGTATTGAGCATTGGGATGCAATATCTAAATGATTGAGATATTTAAAGGGGACTTTTGATTTTGGTTTGTCATGTTGTGCCTATCCTATTATTTTAGAAGGATATTGTGATGCTAACTAGATCTCTGATATAGATGAGGTGAAACCCACTAGTGGATATGTGTTTACACTAGCTGGAGGGGTTGTCTCTTGGAAGTCAACCAAGAAGACTTGCATAGTGAGATCTAATATGGAAACAGAGTTAGTGGCCTTAGAGAAGGCTAGGTCCGGAGCTATATGGCTTAGGAGTATATTAATTGATATGCCTCATTTTACTAACTCTATTGCTTCTGTTTGTATTCATTGTGATTGTCAGGCTGCCATAGCATGTGCTAAGAACAAAATTTATAATGGGAAAAGTCGACATATCCGATTAAGGCACAATATTGTGAGGCAGCTTATTGGTAATGGTGTTATGTCCTTGGACTTCGTGAGGTCAGAAAGGAACTTAGCCGATCCTTTGACCAAACCACTAACAAGAAGGCTGGTGAGTGAGACATCTAGGGGGATTGGACTGATACCCAAGTTGCGACATTGTGACTAATGCCCAACCTCTATGATGGGTGATTCCACGCAAGAGGTTAAATGGGTAGAGGTCATTAGTGGTCTATGCGCACTGTCATTTGTTATGTGTTTTCCATTATCTCGATAAGGAGATTAGTGATGAGTCCATCCCTATGGTGTGAGACAGTGCTAAGTTGCAGAATTTGGTGAGGATGAGCTTAGGCCCTTAATGGATCCATATCCCTACCTGTTGGGATGGGGTGTATCTGCACGCACTCCTGATGGATGCCACCGACTAAGTTGCAGATTATTGGAGGTTGAGTTTTAGGCTCTTAATGGATCCATATCCCTACCTGTTGGGATGGGGTGTTCTGCACGCACTCTTGATGGATGCCACCACCTATGTGTGAGTGGAAGTTGTGCCGCTTCCTATGAGACTTTTTGGGTAGGTCTCTAGAGCTCTCATGAAACCCAGTGGCGCATGGCCTGGATAAGGCGCCAACCCGCTAAAGAACAACCTTGATAAAGAAAGTTATGTGGGTGGTAAGTTTGGTTTACTAATAGCTTGGTTAAAAGAGTTTTAACTCCACCATTGTCTTTTAGTTCCTACTTATTTATCCTATGTATGGTTAAAACCTTCTGGTACCATATTGATGCATGCTTTCTTTAGTTGCGTGCCTTTCCTATTTTGTGTTTGTAACATGTGGGGGATTGTTGGTGTGAGTATGTGTTCCAAACACTTTTATTTTTATTTACTTTCTAGTCGTTGGAAATTTATGAGTAAAATAGCCGTTGGGCAATTATGAGAAATATAGCCGTTGGGCAATTATGAGAAAAATAGCCGTTAGGCAATAATTGATAATATAGCCATTGGGCTTTTAAAGGTTATTAGTAACCAATAACTATAGACTATTATCTTCATAAGTAGCCTATATAATACTCATCATAACACATTTTCTAAAGGGTGTCTTTTTACTACTCTATATTTTTAGATATACACAAGTCTACTATCTTTCTCTCCCACATATTTTTTCTACAAGAATATTTGTTCTAAGGAAAGGCAATAGAGGGTTGTTCTTAAACCTTTTGTGAGTGGAAGTGCGTACATTACAAAGGTCGACGCTATAGTCTAATCCTGGGAGGTTGTTTGGCCAAGAGA
This sequence comes from Quercus variabilis, assembly GCA_030445155.1. Classification (NCBI taxonomy): domain Eukaryota; kingdom Viridiplantae; phylum Streptophyta; class Magnoliopsida; order Fagales; family Fagaceae; genus Quercus; species Quercus variabilis. Next base: position 9,836,421 of record CP129449.1, read on the forward strand.
ATCAATCGCACCAAGTTTTACTTTGGGTGGCACGAATCAACTTTTAAGGACAACACTTTCGCAGCGTGATTCTATAGCACTGTGAGATTGTTCCTAAATTTACTTAAATTTATTTTATTATTGCTTATTGACATTCTTGATAATTATTTGAGATATTGTTTTTGTATCAAAACTTGTTTATTCATTATTATTTTTCCAACAATTTATTGTATCCAAGTTCTGAAGCTCAACACTGAAAAAAACATTTTTGACACACTCTTCGCTGAGCCAAAGATTATCTTTGTAACCATTGCAAACAGTTTGAGAATCACAAAAAATGAGTGCACCAATATCTAATAAACATTTTAGACTAATATAAACTATAAGTGTTTTTAGGATCATGAAGTAAAAATCAAACCCAAGAATTTACCAAAATGAAAGGCATACAGACATTCTGTATATTAAAAAACAATAACTCAATAAGGAAGAATAGAAGAATGTGTTGTTTAGCAAAAAAAAAAATAGAAGAAAGTGTTTTAGGGAAAAAAACTAGAGGAAAGAAAAAATTGAAAACAAACCAAACGAATAACTTATTTGGTCATCAGTCACATTTAGTCATCATGCGAGCATAGTGTTAAAATGGGCATAAGCTTCCCTGCCATGTAACCGACCTGTTAATGCATTGCTGAGGGCAAATTCAAATGAAGGTGTACATGTATGAACTGAATCTGTACATTCCATACAAAATAACAAATGAGTCTATAATCACTGGATTGAGATTCAATGCAATAGTTAGAGCTATTGCACCATGCAATAGAACATTAATAGTTGAGATTATTAAAAGTTGCAAAAATCACTTTTAATCTTAACCCTTAAATAAATTTTTTTTAACTCTTAATTTTTTACCATTTCATTTTTGCACTTTAATTTTTTATCCCTTTCTCACACATCATGGTTAATTACATGGTGCAATAGTTTTTTGCTATTGCACCGGATCTTAATCTTGTATATACCAATCAAAACAACAGCACTTGAGACTTACAAACACAGCTGTCTTATATTTAACCAAAACAGCAGCGTTCTGTTTAGTGAGAAATGGCACCGTTCTTCTTTAAACGAGACACGCTTTTAGCCCTTGTTTTAGACGACACCGTTTTTTGGTGTTACCGTTGTAACAGTATCTTCTTCTTCCTCTTCAAGTTCTTGGATTCTGCAGCTTGTGCTTTCAGATAGTTAACTGAATTTGTGTAAAATTGTATACTGAAGATCAATTCATAAGTTTACTAATAAAATTATGTTTGTTTGTCAATTAAAACAAAGCTAGGATTTATGTAATTTGTTCGCCGACATGGATAGGTCGGTGTTGTTGGTTTTTTTTGTTTTTGGCATTGGTCGGTGGTGTTGATTATATATATACGGTGACAGTATCTATAAAATTGTCATCTTTAGAATTGTTTTTTAGTAAAGCAAATTCGATCTAACGATGGAGAGAAGCAAAGTAAAAAAAACGTAGTCGAATGATAGTTCGTAAGAAGAAGACAACGACGATCACCACCACCTTTGACGATCTCCCAATATCTCTGGTATTAGAAACGCTGCATCGGCTGGATATCAAATCCGTGATGTTATTCAAATCTATGTCGAAGGAATGGTGCTCTGTTGACTGTTGTCTCTCACTCTCATCCTTCTTTCGCTCGCTACTTTGTTAACAGGTCAGTACTGGATCATCATTATCATCATCATTGGCCCTTTACCTTGCTCCTCCAGTACAATAATCGGCGGACAAAGTACGGACATCTCCTCTTGCCATTGGAGGAAGATCATTATTTTAACTCTCTGCCTTACATTCCACCAATATATCAACAACGCCACAATGAAGTGCAACATTCAAGCTGAGTGTCATGACTTGTTCTTATGCTCTACAGTTTTTGGTGATAATACTCGCGTTTACTGTCATGCTTTCGAACCCAAGCATGAGAAAAACATGGTACATATAGTTTTTTTCATTTTGACCATTCAATCCAAAATTCATTATTAAAGTACCCAACGTCAAGAATTATTATAATAATTTCATTTATGATACTCTCAGAATAAATCAGAGTTCTATGTAATAATTATAAAGATCATTAGCCACAAAAGAATGGAAGTCTAAATAAATACAATTACAAACCATTAACTTGTCCAATCGGTCGAAATAAAGTCATAATCATTATAATATACAAAAGAATGAGTCAAACCTACACTAGGATATACATCATCTAAATATCACCATCACAAAAATTCAACCTCCATCAGTAGTTAGTCTAACTATTGCTAGCCACAAAAACATGCCTCAAAACGATCATTGCCTATTTTGAAAATTTTTGTAAAAGAATAGGATAAGACAGAGCCCAGTAAGTATTATAATTAATGGGATGGGAGAAATGCAGGTTTTATGATGATGAATACCTTACAAAGCATGTTTTAATTTGAGAAATTTCTAACTACATACCATAAGATCATTTTCAATAAGAATATAACAAAAATGATTAAGTAATGAAACACAAAGTTTCTCAAAATAAATATCATGAACTATATATTATAATCTATGCGCACTAACAGTATAATTCCAAAGCCATAAAAATCTTACATAAGGTAATTTATCACAAATATACCACACTACATATAGACCGGTCAGGGGATCCACCCATTCACAATTGGCATAATATTGCCTTCTCTAGTATGTAGTCTCCTAGTCCCATGGGCAGCAACCTCACCCATACCCTCAAGATTTTGTCTCCCCCACCATGGGCAGCAGGAAAAACACGTCAAATATGACCTCTTTTGCATGTGCTCTTTTGGCCCCATGGGAAGCAGTCTCACTTACACACAATTAAGAAACCTCTTCCCCTCATGGACAGCAAGGAAGAATGCGTCATCTAAAGTGAAAGAGCACTGACCTGGATTTAATTATGTTGTCACAAAGACTACAGAAACCAAATTGGGTGATCACTAGGAAATCACACATGGTATAAGGTTAAAACAACAAAAAGCTTAGAAGTTACATGTACTTTCAAATACATAGTTTATATCTAGGTAATTTCAAAACAAAACCTTAAATAGTCTAACTTCCACAAAATTTGTAAGGTTTTCAACTACATTCTTGTCAAAAAAGATTTTCTATCAATTTCTCAAATAACAAGACAAGATAAGCATCTTTAAAGTTCCAATATACCATAAAATTAATGAATTCCTTATCAAAGATTTAATCAAAAGTGCTCATATTTTCCATGTTAACTATTCATGCATTTCTTCAAATGCAATACCAAAAATGATGCACTTTCATAAATTATCATATATAGTAGGGTCACAACGCAATGCTTTTTAAGAAAACATAGTTCTATAAATAATTTTCCAAAATGTGTTTGACCAAAAAAAAAAACCATTTATGCAACATGGTTATTTTTCAAAAATTTCATTAAAAAGCTACTTACCTTGCAACCCATAAAAAATCTAATTCTCCAAGCTACAAAGGAGATTAGCTAGAACCTAAACAATATCAAGCAAACCTATCACAATAAGCATAACGCTTGAAATTGTATCTAGATATAAATTAGGAATTGCCAAATAAGCACTTAATTAGGCAAGCCTAGTATTCAACCCCACAAATAATGTATTTCACTTCCAAAGTTTCTCAACAAATTAATTCACAAGGCATGAACTCCAATTTATAAAGTTAACCCATTCAATATCATCTCCAACATTATGACTAGCTTCCATAAGATTTACACAATATCATCAAGAGACCCATGAAAGCAAAATAAAAATATCCTTCAAGACAAGAAATTTAGAACTTCAACTAACTCCAAATAAACCCAATAGCAATGGAAAAATTAGTTTTACCAACTATCTCATGTTATAACTCAAAATGCTAGATTTCCACCATAAATAAATCTTAGATAGCCACCACTAGTACAAACCATAAACCCACTCATCAAATAATTTCACCAATACAAAACTCATACATATAAACACATAAATATCACTTTCAAAGCTCATACATCACATGGGCATCATTATCAAAACTTAGATAAAAATAACCTCAAACAAAAGCATATAAACCCATAAAAAAGATAATAAATTTTTACCTCAAATAAAAGATATGAAGGAACTTAAAGGTTCCTAAGGATTTTCTAGTTATCTTACCATCTTACCAGAAAAATGATGGTGGAGATGGCGGTATGGAGTGGCACTAGTGGGAGAGTGTGAGGAGTGAGAAGAGTGTTTGAGAGAAAAATGAAAAAGAAGAAAAGATAAGAGAAGTGAGATGGCCGGCCAAGAGGGAATAAGATAGCGAGAATGAGTAGTGGAGGATTAAGTGGGTAGGTGGGGCACATATGTCTCAAAAATATCTAACCATATAATTTTTATTTTTATTTTTATTTTTAAGTTGGGATGTTACATTCTTCCCCTCTTATAAAAATTTCGTGGAAATTTTACGTACCTTGATCCTTAAAAAGTTTTGGCTATCTTGACAACTTATCATCCTCACACTCCCAAGATGCCTCTTTCACCGAATGATTCTTCCAAAGCACCTTTATCCAAGATATTGGTCTACTACGTAGCACTTGCTCCTTATGATCCAAAATCTCTACCGGGACTTTTTCATATGACAAGTCATCTCTAATTTGAAGAGGCTCATAGCATAATACATGTGAAGGGTCAAGAATATATTTCCTTAACATAGACTCATGAAAAACATTCTGAATTCTTGACAAGGCTGAGGGTAGGGCAATTCTATATGCAACTTTGCCCACCCTCTCCAAGACCTCAAAAGGCCCTACAAACCTAGGGCTTAACTTACCCTTTTTGCCAAATCTCATTACTCCTTTCATAGGTGCAACCCATAGGAAAACTTTATTTCCAATTTCAAGTTCCAAAGTCTTCCTTTTAATGTCATAATAGCTCTTCTGTTTAAATAAACTCAAAGAATGCCCTATCATAGTTTTGCAATGCCTTTGTGTCCATTTCTAATGAGTAATACGAAGTACATAATATTTTTCATGACTTTTATTGCAACTAGTAGCATGTCTTGTTGTGATTAGAATTTAGAATAATATCACTTTCACTTGGGTCTACTGCTACCACTAATACCATTTTTATTATTCGCCACACCAATCACAACAAGTTGTGTTAACTATTGTGAAATGAGAAAATGTTGAGTGCCTAAATTTATTGATATCTTTTTAGAAATGTTGTAGATCCTATGACTTTCCGAACATTGAAAGCTTCCTAGAATACCTGTCAAGGCCATTCATGTTAACATATCACGAGCATTTTTTCTTGTTTGTGCTGTAAGGGATTTGTTGTTCTCTAATATCGCCTGCAAAATGAAATTCAAGGACAATGGGATCTAAGTATTCCTTTATTATTTCTGTAAGAATTGAAATTGGTTTATTTATTTGGGAACATGATCTTAAAAGTTATAGCCATTTAGTGTGTGTTTCACTCTAAATTAAAAAAAAAAAAAAAAAAAAAAAAAAAAAAAAAAAAAAAAAAAAACCAGCTTATTTTATTATTCAGCTTATTTTTGCTACTATTCATAGGTCTTACTACACTTTTTGGTACTATTCATGAGTTCCACTGTACTATTTCAACTAACTTTTACATTTATCTACAGTATTTTTAGCAAATTAATTTCAACAAAATAATCGGATCCCAAACAGACTCTTATACCAAATTCTCTTTTCTTTTAGCGTTAGTTTTGGTCTTAAATAAAATTTATTCTCTATATAAAAATGGAAGCTTTGTAATAAATTTTACAAAATTTATCACATCTTTTCCTTCTATTTTTCTTATTTATTATTTATTTTTTTTGTTGTAATTTTCATTTTGTTCAACTTTTTATCTCCTCCGATTGTTATCTTTTTTAAAATTTGCATTTCAATCGTTTATGCATTCTTAAATTTTCTTCTTTAAATCTTTTTTAAAATCTACTCTTTTACTTTGTTCAACCTTTCATCTCCTTCAACCCTTCCTATTCTATTTTATTTTTTATATAAATTTTGTATAGTTCCCCTTGCAAATGGTGGCAGACGTGGGGGTGGCAACTGCAAGAAGAGCCATCATGCTCACAAGAGATCTTAATCCTAACTCAATAATTATGGAGGGAGATTCAGAGATCATCACTAGAGCAATTCAAGCGAAGGAGTAGTCTCTAGCTTCCTTTGGTAATCTCATTGAGGAGATTAAAATACATGCAGACTCTTTTCTCAATTTTTGAATTTCTCATGTTAAAAGAAAAGGGAATTCTGTAGCTCATAACCTTTCTAGACATGTTAGCGGTTTAGTAGTTTGGATGGAGGAGATTTCCTCCCACATTTTACCTCTACTTTTAGCCAAAGCTAGCTAACTTTACATATTTATAATAGTTGATTCAGTTTGCTTCTCAAAAAAATAATAATAATAATAATAATAAAACCAAAATAAATAAATAAATAAATAAAAGGGTCAATACTCTTTCTATTTCTTCAATTTTGTTTCTTTTTTTCTTTATTTATGATTCTATCACCTTTTTTTTTCTCCACTAATATGGTCCTTTTTATTATTGTTGATTTAATTGCTGAATCAAATTTTTTTTTTAGCTAATATGTTTTCACTTATGCATTTAGGTACTTTGATGCTTCATTTTCTTTCTTTTCAGAAAAAAAATAAAAATAAAAAAAAGTCTCATTATCTTTCACTCGTGCTCTTCTTTCAAGCCCAAAGAGTCAATTTGAAAAGGATAAGGTCGTTATTTTCCACAGGCCCTCTTGGCGTTATTTACTTATTTTCCACTTGGCATGTAAAATTTCCACTAAATCCAAAATCGTACAGCAACTGTTTTTTTCATTACAGTCAATGCATTTGAGCATGCGTTGGCCAAAGTGTAATTGTCACTCTTTTTTCACAAGTAAACATAAAACAGCTAGGACTTGGATTTAAAAGTGGGTTTATTGGTTGCTAAGTTTTTTTTTTTTTTTTTAAGGAAGTGCAAGATTGCTAAGTTAGTATAGTTAAAATGGGCTTTTGCCCATTTCGTCTAAAAAATGTAGTAAAATGCCCTTATTTTGAAACTATCTAGCAAAATACTTATGTTTTGAAACTCGATTTTTTTAAAATCGAATTTTATAGCGAAACTCAATTTTTAGAAAATTGAGTTATAGGTAGTTAAACTTTAAAAAAAAAAAATTATGGAATTCGAGTTTCATGTGAATTTTTCCAAATAACTCAATTTTTATTAAATCAAGTTTTACATTGATACTCGATTTTTTAAAATTTAAGTTTCAAAACAAAGATATTTTGCTAGATAGTTTCAGAATATAGGCATTTTACTACATCTTTCAGTTGAACAAAAAGATTTTACTATATAGTTTTAAAACATGAGGATTTTACTGTATCTTTTAGGCAAAAGAGATGAATATCCATTTTAGCCATAGTATATACATGTATATATATTACTATTTTTTTTCTTTTAATATTGGCCCAACGTCCATGTGTCTATATATAGAAAAGCCTTAGTATTAGCAAAAAAAAGAAAAATACATAGTGAAGCCTCTGTTAATCCATGCACCATACAAAACTGACCCGAAATTCACACAGACTGAGAAACATAGAGACAAATGGAGACAAAAACAAAACAAAGCATAGAGCAATTCAAAGGACAAACAAGGCTACCAAAATTTGCAATCCCAACAAGTTATGATCTTTATCTCAAACTTGATCTCACAGCATGCACTTTTTCTGGTACAGTACAAGTCAACCTTAACATCATCGAACCCACTGAGTTCCTCGTCCTAAATGTTCTCGAACTTGATGTACATCAAGTCTGGTTCACCAACTCCAATCACCAAGTAATTAGCACTCTCTCTTAAACCATTGGTTTTATTGTGCTTTAACTTCTAATGGGTTTTTTTTTTTTTTTTTAAATGATGTTTTTGTTGATTTTTGCAGACATATAAGCCTTGTGATGTTGTTTTGGATGGTGAAGATGAGATACTGGTGCTGGGGTTTGATGAAGTGCTTGGTGTTGGTGATGGTGTTTTGGGGATTGAGTTTTCTGGAGCCCTTAACCCCCGCTTGAAGGGTCTCTATAAATGGTAAATCTTTTTTTTTTTAATTTAAATTTTCTATCTTTTAGAGTGAGTTTGTTTCTAAATTTATGGAAAAGTTTACTTGGTAAGTGATTTGGTTAGTTTTATTCAAGCTTTTTCTTGTTTGGTTGCCAAGAAAATCAGTGAAAAGAAAGAAACTATAAATTTTGAATTTTTAGTTACGTTTGAGAGTGATCAAATACATAATAATGAAACTGAACAACTATGTAAATCATTGAGATGAATGGAGGTAATTTTCTTGAATTATATATGGTTATATGTGTTTAAAGTTTGGGATGTTTAAAATTACACCACTTTGAGAATTGAAGATGCTGCTTTTCCCTTTATAATTCCATTTCAGGATTCAAATGGTGTTAATTTACATTGAGTATTAATATTAGCAATTATTTGCTATTTATCAAGCTTTCATTCTGTGATGAATTTTAGTACTCAAGTAAATTATCTTTAACATTAACACTTGCTTGCATCAATTTTTCATCTTTAGTATTTTTGTATTTGATGGTTCATTTCTGTGTGTGTATAGATCTTGCACACATTCTTTGATTATGATATTTTGCTCTCTCTTTTTCCCCCTTTTTAACTTGGCAGCGATAATTGGTTTTTTATTGTTAGATGAATATTGGACATATAATGAGATCATATATATGACCTTGTTTGATTTGTAGATCTTGGGAAAACTAACAAGTAACAACAGTAGATCCGATTTTTATTTTTCATGTATTAATTTATTCTTGAAACTTAATATATTTCTCACTCTTGAATGGTGAAAATTCATAATTTGGACCCCGAAAGGTGAAATCCTGGTTTCTGTCACTGTTTACAGTACTTACGTGGATGGGGGAGTGAAGAAGAATATGGCAGTTACTCAGTTTGAAGCTGTGGATGCAAGGCGGTGCTTTCCTTGCTGGGATGAACCTGCCCTTAAGGTATGCATAATCGAGAACTTGCCTTTACCCTTGTGTGAACTCATTATTTTACTTGTTTAGAACCTTTGAATCAATCTTCCGTAAGTGGCATTTAATTAGCGTCATGTACATGCTTATTTGAGAGAATTTGTGAAATAGAACTTTAATCATGAAAAAAGAATATAAAGTATAAACACATTACCACAGATTTTTGAGAAAAGTTTATTAATATTTATGCACATAAAACAGATAGGCAACAGGACATACATGTATTTTCATTTTGTTTAGTAAATGTTAATGAATAACAAGTGGCGGAAAATTTCTGATTGTAGTTGTATAATACTCTTCTCATGTGGTTTAAATTACTTTGAAAATTCATTTTTTCCCCTTCTATTTACTACTCAGAAATTACTAATACTTTCTTTACAGGCCACCTTCAAGATCAGGATAGACGTGCCATCAGAGTTGACAGCATTGTCTAATATGCCAATTGCTGATGTAAAGCTTAATGAAAATATTAAGACTGTTTATTTTGAGGAATCTCCAGTCATGTCAACTTATTTGGTGGGTGTTGTTGTTGGAGTATTTGATCATATTGAAGAAACAACAGCTGATGGTAATGCATATATGGCAGAGGCGCATTCATTTACTTTCTTTCTTCTTCTTTTTTGGTTTAAATAGCTTATTACACTAAAATGTTGGGAAAGAGCACGTGGCCTACCTTGACTAATTTGTTGAGAATCCATAGTTGACGCTAAAATTTTTAAAACTAGGGATTGGTTGTTGTTATATAGAATAATGCACTGTGCATGCAGGGATCAAGGTTCGTGTATATTGTCCTGTTGGAAAGAGTGATAAAGGGAAGTTTGCTTTAAATCTTGCTGTGAAGGCGCTTGACATATTTACTAGGTAATTTCTCCTTTTATTTTCCTTGTTCATATGGAGATTTTAAATTTTATGATCTTCGGTCTCATAAATCAATAAATTGAAATGTGTCCATCATCACGTAGTTTTACACAGAACTAAGTTATGAGGGAGAAAAAACAGCCACATGCCACAAAATAGAGAGTTTAGCGTTTGCTTATGTTCAAGGGAAGGTGATCCTTTCAATACTTTCTTGTTTGACCTTGCAAAGAACAGAATGAATTTCTCCCTTCTATCCTACATAAAGTAACAAAGAGCATGATTTCGGATAGGATAGAATGGAGAAAAGGAATTCATGTGGCTGACCAATCTAATCTGTCAAAGATCCATAGCCAACCCCAAATTTTGGGACTAAGGCTTTGTTGTTGTTGTTGTTGTTGTTTTTGTTGTCTTTCCTTCTTTTCTTTCAATTGATTGGTAAAGCTTGTGGACCAATTTAGCTTCTCTGCACTATATGGCTGCACCCAAAGCAAGTAACTGATACACATGGATTTCTTCCCTCATTGGGTCTCCGCTTCAAAATTTTCCAAATTAAAACAAAGACTGTTTTAGATAACTTGACCTCCTTTATCCATGGAGATTGCCTGAAAACAGAACCAGTATATAGTGTAGGTTAGAAGAATCAAAAGTTACGAAACATTGTGTTTTTTTGCTCTGGTTGAAGACTGTTTAAGTTCTCTGTGGTGATACTGATAATGCTGGTCAGCCCTGATTATGGAATCATTTAGGTACTTCTCAACTCCTTATCCACTTCCAAAACTGGATATGGTTGCTGTCCCTGAATTTTCTGGAGGAGCTATGGAGAATTATGGTTTGATCACATATCGTGAAAATATACTACTTTACGATGATTTGCTTTCATCAGCTAACATGAAGCAGATTGTAAGTTACATATCTTTTTTTTTTGTAAGTTACATATCTAACACACTTTTAGCTTCAGTTTTCTCCTTTGCATTATGATGCTCCCAAAAAGTAATCAATCTACTGCGAGGTGCAGATCTGCTTGTCAAGAAATGAAATTCAAGACAATTTTTGCCTTACTTTTTCTCCATTTCCCTTTTCATAAATGAAAACATATAAAAGGGAAGTGCAGTATTATTTTTTCTTTCCCCAAAAAGCCATAATACAGAATAAATGACAATTATTTATAATTGATTGATGCAGTCAACCCATTAAAGAGTTTATATATTGATACCAATGAGAAAACTTTGGAAGCAAATAACAGTTCAATTACAAAAGAAATGACATTGAAATATGATTCTTCATTCATTTCCTAAATACTTGTATGTAATCTTCAAAGCTTATTCATGTTTTTCCAGCTCACGATTGTTGTATCACATGAAGTAGCCCATCATTGGTTTGGCAATCTGGTAACAATGGAATGGTGGAGTCATTTATGGCTGAATGAGGGATTTGCAACCTGGGTAACATTGAGACATCTTAAATCTCTGCAACTACTTTTCTGGCCATTCCACTGCATTCAATTTTATGATTTTGGTATCTCTGTTCAATCTTAAATCTCCAGATAAGTTATATGGCCACTGACATCATGTTTCCTGAGTGGAAAATATGGACTCAGTTTCTTCGACAAACAGCTGATGGCTTACGTATGGATGCAATGGAACAGTCACATCCTATTGAGGTAAGTGAATGCTCCAGAATTTTCTGGTTAGTGGGAACACATCACTTACACATGTTAAATTATATAGCTTATTACCAAATGCAATCATAAATCAATGGTAAGAAATAGTAATTTAGAGCAAACTGCTTCCCCTAATGGCCTGTTGTACTGAATTTTCAAGCACTGCAATGATAATCATCAAAGTAAATGCATTGGCATGTGGTGAACTTAATGTGTCTGGGTGTCTGTGCACATGAACTTGCATCTGTCATCTGTGTGTTTGGAGTTCTACCCAGTAAAATGGAGGTGACAATGCAGGGAAATTTCTTATAACCCAACTCCAAAGATTGTAGCACAATAAGTACTGTATCTTAATAAAGTCCCAATTTTGACTTCAAATGAGAGAAAATTGTTAGGCAATTTGCTATATAAAGCAAGCATAACTTCAACATGTAGTTCAACTATGTCCTTCACATGCCGTTTGGAATATTTTCAGGTGGAGGTACATCATGCTCGTTCAATAGAGGAAATATTTGATGATATCAGCTACAAAAAGGGATCTGCTGTTATTCGAATGTTGCAGGGTTATCTTGGCGATGACATGTTCCAGGTGGGATAGTTTGAGTTCTTAGCATATAGTGTTGTTTTTATATGAAGCACCAAACAATGACTTTATATTTTCATGTTAAAATTCTATGTGGATGTTATTACTAAATTTTATATATATATATATATATACACGCTCTAAAATGTGTACATGGCCACAAGTTGGCATTTATTGTCTAATGTGATTTGGTTTAATATCTTTAATGGCTCTCTTACCCATTAAAAAATACATCTTTCACTTTATAATTATCAAGACTATTATGTAACTTGTGTTTTTTGTTGACCATATTCTATGTTAACCATTCTGTTGTTGTCTTTGATTGGATGGTGGGCTAAAAAATTTCGAGTTGCTGGGCATGTGACTCAGCCCTCAGGATACTTTTTCCATGTAACACCTTCTAGGTTTGTTCCTGGGTAGAAACTCTTTGTCCAGTGTGGTGTGATTTACAAATCTATATCTCCATTGTGTCTGTTACGTTCGTCATATTGGAAGCATTCTTTGATCACTCTTTCCACTGATTGTTGTCAGTAACGTGTACAATTTATCATTTCTTGTTGTGGAATAACTTAACGTCGCTTTTTCATGGAAAATGAGGTTCTTGGTAAGGAAAATGTCAACATGAAAACTTTTGTTGTCAAAATGTTGTAAATAAAGTTATGAACAAAATGACTAAGGGAAAGGTTTAGAGCATGTTCCATCATGTAGTCATTTACCATGCACTTCTTGAACGTAATCATTTTACTATGTAATGAGTTGATAAAAATTAAAGTTGCTTAAATCACTTATTTAACTCTGTGACTTCTTATTTGAAACAGAAATCCTTAAGTTTATACATAAAAAGATATGCTGGGAAAAATGCGAAGACGGAAGATTTATGGTGCGTTCTTTCAGAGGAATCTGGTCTTCAAATCAACTCAATGATGGATGATTGGACGAAGAAAAATGGATATCCAGTTATCTCTGTAAAATCCAAAGATTATATTTTGGAATTTGAACAGGTCTTGCTATTGATTAATAAGCAAACATGCATGCATTAAAAGATTCGCAGCCACAAATTTCATCTTTATTACTTTGGAAATCTGATACATTTTTAGGATCTGCAGTCACAATTTTTGTCATCTGGTTTGTGTGGTGATGGACTATGGATTGTTCCAATCACGGTATCCATTGGCTCATACATCAAATGCAAGACTTTCCTTTTGGAAACAAAGTCTCAAAAACTGGATATATCTGAACTGGTTCATTCTCCCCACCAAAACAAAAGCACATTTAACGAAAAGAATGAAGGGAAATGTGATGAACATTTCTGGGTCAAAGTTAATATTGAGCAGAGTGGTTTCTACAGGGTAAAATATGAAGATAAGCTTGCAGCTCGACTGAGGAAAGCCATAGAGAGTAATTGCTTGTCAGCAACAGATAAATTTGGTACATACTATGTCCAAAGATGAATTAATGACTGTATCTTATGTTGTTGTAGTGGGTATGCTGTATCTATTGCCATGATCACATGGTGTGAAGTATACTAGATTTCTCATTTTTGTGCCTGATTCATCGGGTGAGTTCCACAGCAGGGCGGAATTCCAATGAGCAGAGTTTGGCTAACTTAATACTGCATATTTGGTCTCTCTATATATTAAATCCTTTTGAATACCAAATGGACTGTTCAGGCTACATATTTCCTATCCCTATAATTAATTCCTTCCTTTTGTGATTTCCCTTTATTTCTGCCATTATAAGCTCAGTGATCACTGTCAAATAGCATATAACTCCTTCCAGTCTCAATTTTCAGGCATTTTGGATGACACATATGCTCTTTGTGTGGCTTGCGAGCAACCACTGTCGTCATTGCTTTCCTTGATGGATGTATACAGAAAAGAGCTCGATTTTATTGTGTCATCGAAACTCATTAATGTAAGGATAACTTTTGTATCTTGATAATGTTACCATTTTCACCAAATATTTACCAGAACTTGAAGTTTTTATGTGATATATACAACAGGTGTGTTATAAAGTTGTTGAGATCTCTGGTGATGCCATCCCAGATTTAGTGAATGACTTGAAACAGTTTTTCATCAATCTCCTTCTGTTTTCCGCAGAGTAAGAACTATCACCATATATTTTAATATGCCAACCCTCTTGTTGCTGGATATTTATTGGAACCTCTTCTTCATGATTGTTTACTTTGAGTGGAGATTAGTTTTTATTCTGCTTGCAACTTTCTTGGTTAGGGCTGAGGAGCATGAACTATGAAACAATATTAAAGAAAAAAAAAAGTGAAAAGAAATTTCCTTTGTAACTTTCAATTTTGCATCAAATTGTTTTTCAAATATGTGAAAACCTATCTCACAAAATGTATATCATCGTCTTTATGATGTTTTCTAGTCTCCTTGGCATCATTTTTCACATTACTGACATTTTTTATGTACTGGATTTTTGTTATGGAGTGAAGTAAGCTTCTTCATACATTTAAATATCATGTTCTTTTTATTCTTTGTGCAGAAAATCAGGTTGGGAATCAATACCTGGAGAGAGTCATTTAAATGCACTATTGAGAGGAGAAGTCTTTCTGGCCTTGGTTACTTTTGGCCATGATAAATCTAAAAAAGAAGCAGTCCAAAGGTTTCAGGCGTTACTGAATGATAGAAATACTCCTCTGCTGTCAGCTGACACTAGAAAGGTAATAGTTTTACCCGTATATCTAAATTACTCTTCATTCATAGGGGTCTGCTCAAGGTTGATATACAGAATTGCTATGTGCCCTGCAGGCTGCTTACATTGCTGTATTGCTGAACACTAGCACCACGAATAGGAATGGGTTTGAGTCCCTACTGAAGCTCTATAGAGAAGCAGATACAGTGCAAGAGAAGGAACCACTTTTACGTAATAAGTAGTAACATTTGAAATAATATCCTGTCTTTGTGGATAAAAGCTACTTAGATTTAATGCCATTCCTTTGATCCTTATACAGGTTGTATTGCATCGTGTTCAGACCCAAATCTAGTTCTTGAGGCTCTGAATTTTATGTTGTCTGAGGAGGTATTTGCTGTGCATATTGAATTACGGTTTCTAAAAGCCCCATCTCTCTTGCCAGTCTAATTGTTGCTTCATCTCAATATCTTTTCAGGTTCGAGATCAAGATGTTCTTTATGTGCTTGCTGGACTAAGATCTGAAGGGCGTGAGGTAGCATGGAGATGGTTGAAGGTATGCAGTTCATGGTCAACAACTTCATTATGAGTGTATTACTATCATATTGGAATTAAGAAAATAATTTGTAGTATGTTCAGATATGGATATAGTCAGGAAAGTATTATGATTGGGTGTTAGGATGAAGGTTTCTTCTTGCAATTTACACTTTGTGGAGGGCCTGGAGGCTTATTATTTTTTTGTGATAAATGCAGGAGAATTGGGACTTGATCTTTAGCAAATATGATGCGATTCTACTCCACCAGTTCATTACCTACATTCTCACTTTGGTAAGCAATTCAACCTAGTTGGATAGCAATGGTACATGTGATGCATCTTGAGTCTTTTTTTTCATACACGTTGTTTGCTATGATTCATTGGTTGACTAGTTCAGTAGAAAACTCTATGCAACTTGATGCGTCACAATAATTATATATTGATAAATGTAGTTTGGCCTTTGAAAATAGTGCTTTATCTATAGTAGTTAGACATATCAAGCTTAAGGTACTGCTGCCTTGTTGCGTACCATCCACCTATACCTTAATCAGTTTGGCATGCGTCAAATTCACTGTCAGTTTTTTGAATAAATTGTATTATAATTATTTTAAAGGGTGATTTCAACATATCAAGAAAAATAAGATTATTTTTTGTGAATATTCCACCACTGAAGGACATGTTCCTTACTTATGAATACCTTGAAAAGTTTGTTTGCATTAGTATAATAAAATTCATCATAGGAAAAGTAATCACCATCAAATTTCTCATATTATGTCCAAGAAGCCAGTTATCTCTTGCAATCAGGTTTTGTTCTGTCTATCAATTTTTGATAGCTTGTGCCTAGTAATGACAAGTGAAACTGCTGAGTTTTAACATTAGTGCTCAATTAAATGATGAAATCGATTCCTGCTTTACCAATGTCAATGTGAATATATGCACACATTTATATAAGATCACATATCTGATTCACTTAATATAAAGCAATCACAGTATGCCAGATTATGATATTTGGTAAATCTATCTATTTGTGATCCTAAAGACAGATTGCTCACTCCTTGAATATTGTCAAATGGCAGTTTTGCAGCAATGAAAAGGCTGAGGAGATTGAAGAATTTTTTGTCAGCCGAGTGCATCCTTCTTTTACTAGGAATTTGAAGCAAAGCATCGAGGAAATCCGACTCAAAGCAAGGTGGGTTGAGAACATAAGGCAGGAGCAATCTCTACCAGAACTAGTCAAACAATTAGCTCTCAAGAAATGAAAGCCTTCGCTTTGATTCCAAAACTATAATGTGATTATGTTAAGACTAATGTGCTACATACACTGCACACTCCACAAATTGTGTTCTATACGTATGGTGTATTGGTGTTATTCAAGTCAACTTAATATACCATGAACAGGTTCCAACCTGGCATCATTATCCTTAAGTCAGACCAGCAAATCAACTGGATTATATATATTCTCAAGTTCCTTTTCAATATTTCTACTAGCCACTAGCACAGCCATACCTAGTTTTAATTTAATTGGCCAGACAGGAAGTGGTTTATTAGAGCCCTCAAACAAAGTGCATGATCCCAAACGCCTTTGCTTAGTATATTATAAGCTGAATACCTAAAACTAAAAGATAAAATCGCCTATAAAAAATCTCTTATTCTTTCATTACTTGTAGAAACTATTGTCATGACCTTACTTGAACAGGAAGTGTTCTATATCAATTATCTGTCCGATGCCAACATGGGGCCATTCCATAGCCCAATCTCTCTCCCTCCTTGAAGTTGTCTAAATACAAAAGTAGCATTACTTCTGCATTACTACTTACCTGTCATATGCTTAGAGTCCCCATTCCCTTGACTATTCTCTCTCATATGTAGAATCTCAGAATCTCACACAGAAAGAAAGGTAAAATCCAAAAGTAAACACGTGTTCCTGTCCATTTTTAATATATAAAAAAAAGGCCAAAGACCACAGCTTTTGAATAAACACAAAATCTGACAACCTTAATGTCCAAAGCAAACCTCATAATACATCTAAATTTCTTTAAACAAATACAATTGGAATTTGGAAAACCTTATACAAAAAGAATTAACAAAAAAAAAGAAAAATATCCCAAATACATTAAACTTCCTCTGTAACTATATATGTAACATGTATAATCAGATTTTATGTGTATGTCAGAACAGCTCACTTTTAACAAAACAGAAAGTCAGGACTCAGAAAAAATCAAAAAATGACCAAAAAAGGAAAAAACCCACTTCACTCTATATTGGGTCTGCTCTTCCTCTCACTTTGGGCCTCGTTCTGGGCCTAGATTGGACCTCCCTCTCCCTTGCTTCTCCTTGAAAGAATTCATCTTCTGCAACAACAGATCAGCTCTAAACTTTGCAATGAAGCTATCAGCCTTAGTGTCAACGTCAGGACTGGGACAGAACATAGTCTTTGTAGGTGATTCTCCCCCATCAATTGGATCTGGTGATCCACTACGTGAACTATTATTGCTTTTTATCCTAACATAGTCACCCTGCACCTCAAATTTCCAAGGCCGCATTTTGAAAGGCGGTGGAGGCGGTGGCGGTGGTGGTATTGGATGAAGCGGTGACTCGTTACCTGAGCTCACATTGCCGTCCCCACTATTGAAAATCCTTGTTTTAACCGGCAATGGAGATTTCCAGACCTTAGCTTGTGGTTGTGGTGGTGGTGGTGGTGGAACTGAATGAAATTTTTTGGCCTTACCCTTTTTAGAAGAGAATAAACTCTGAAAAACTGATGGTGGAGGTGGCAGCGGAGGTGGTGGAGGTGGTGGTGGATATAAAGGATGAGAAGTAGAAGAAGAAGGTTGAGAGTTTAGAAAGGTGTCGAAATTTTCAACACTCTTTTGTCTTTGCTTCTTCTTCTTCCTCCTTAATGAGCTCAAGAAGTCTTTAGTGGCTGATCCTCCTCTCTTCTTCTCATTCTTGTCACCACTCCTTTGCTCCACTTGCTGAAACACCGGTGGTGGTAACGGTGGTGGCCGTGGCGGAGGCGGCGGTGAAGGTGGGGTTTGGAGATTCTTGACTTGTGAATCAATTTTTTCTGGGGTTCCAGTCTTTTCATTGTGTCCAAGAGTTTGATATGCTCTTTTTCTTCTGTGCTTAACCACCTTAGGCGGCGTAAATGGTGACAATGGTGATGGCGGTGTAGATGGCTGAGGTAGTGGCGATGAAGGCAATGGTGGTGATGGAGACTTGTAAGATGGAACTTCTTCTGTAGAAGCCACAAAAGTGTCTACGTGTATAATCTTGGGCTCCAAGGCATCTTCTTCTACTGCAGGAACCACAAAAGAATCTCTAGGTATATTCTTGGGCTCCAAGGTACCTTCTTCTTCCTCCTCTTGAGGCTGATCTCGCGTTAAATGGCGATGATGCAGCTGATCTGAGCTCTGAAGCCGATAATTACCACTAACATTGGTGTCATCATAGAATCTCCACCGTTCATCATGGCTCACCCAAGCAGATTCTTGCCTAAGATCCGGGTATGAACTGCTACTCCTTAACCTGTTGATGGTGCTATAGCTATCAGCAGTACGATCTGAGTACTGGGTGTACCATTGATTTGAGGTTGATGGGGTTGACTTGTGAGACTCTTGTGATGAGCTTGAAATGCTTGCATCTTCATACGAGCTTGTGTTTTCATTGTTGTTGGTGTTTCTGCTGAGGAATCCGCAAACAATGGCAAAGAGAACAAGGACTAGATTGAGGGAGTCCCAGCTTTTCTTCACTAGATGTGGTCTAAATATTTGTGATGTGAAAGATAATAATGAAGGAATTACTATGAAGATAAATAAGATGGCTATGACTAACAAAAGTACAAGAAGAAGGCCAGGGTTGAGGAGGAGAGATGATGAGTAGCGGCGGCGGCCTCGGCGAGAATGAGTGTTTTGTAGCCAAAATGGTGAGGGCACTTCTTCCTCTTCTTCCATTATTTGAAGCTGAATTGTGTGTTTATGCCTTTTCACAGCAGAGAGGTGTGGAGGAGCAGAGGAGGGTGAGCTTTTTGAGATACTTTTCTTTTGCTTTACCTTATGTTATATGCTTTTGTGTTTTGCTTTTGCTTTTGATTGCTTTGCCTTTGATAAATTATTTGGCTTGGATTGATAGAATATGTATTTATGGTTGAAAATGGGGAGTGATGGGTGTTTATAAGTTACAAGCATCATCACTCTTACATAACGTGGGGTCCTTTTTTATTTTTATTTTATGATAGTATGATTCATATACAAGAAAAACGTTAGCATCTGTCATTGTTAGTATGACAGCTAAATTTGCATACTACTAGGCATATGATTGTAGAAAACCATGTGATTTTATTTTGTATTTTTTAAAGTTTTGAGCTTTATAACTTTGACCAAGTAGCTGATTCAATTATTGAGATCCTAGTTCAATCAGAATATGGTAAAATTGTGTCATTAATTTTTCACCAAAAAGTAAATTTGTATCTTTTATGAAACAGTTGTGCAAGAAAAAGAAATATGACTTTTCTCACACATTTTTGTAGTCGGCACCACAAAAAGACCAGAATTTGCGGCCTGTATGATGTAAATTGATTAGCCTCTCAAGAAATCCAAGCTATTTATTTATTTATGAATTAAAAGTTAAAACTACCACTTCATTTTTTTAGAAGGTTCATAATTGTTGCTTTAAAAGCAAAGGAAGAATTATGTTCACACCGATTTGGTCATGGTCACGCACACATTCCGCGTTAAGACAATTAAATCTCACAAAACCCTAAAGAAAAATAGATTGATCAAACAAAAAAAAAAGTATTATTAATAATTTAATATGATGTTTTTGTCCAAGTTTTATAGAGTAAGACAATGACAATGACTAGTATAGAGAGAAAGCTAAGTACAACGTATAGATGTTTAGACAAACGCGTTTTCCACTCATTGTTATATGTCTCTATCAGATTGTTTTATTCTTCACTAAAAGCAACCACTTTTAAAGTTGGAAAACACTATTCAAAACTTCTCCAGCAAGCTTCTAAACTTTGGCATCAAGAATGTCAAATGGTTTCTTTTTCCCCCCTTTAACCCTGCGAATTCATCAGTTTAACATTGTTATTATCTTATTTGTATGAAAGTTTAGTATAACAAATTTCACAATATTTTTCGTAAAGTAAATGCTAGTATACACGGTTCGTTGCTTGCAATTGTAAACATAATCCTGTGTGTATGGTTGTGTGCAACAATAGTATAAAATAAACATTGCTCTTTTTATAACGGTTAGATAGAAGATTATGATAAGTGTACAATATAAATAATGTTAGTAGTAATCTCGTGTGAAAGTGATGTTGTACTAATGATGTCAGTGACAACTGACAAGTCTATATAAAAGTAATGTTGCACAAATCATAACCATTTAAGTAAGTTGTAATTTTTTCTATAGGTCTTATCACCCTTTTTTTTTTGTTGAGATTAGTAGATGGTAGGGGATGGAAATGTAGGGTTGGAGCCATAAACATGAACACCACAAAGAAATATCACTTCAACAATTCAAACCCATTACTCTTCCTTTATCATTGGAAATTCAACATCGAAATGATGTATTTATATGAAATTCTAAGAAACTTATAATGTGTGTGTGTGTGTGTTTTTTTTAAGTATGTAAGGGTCATATGACCTCTACATTCAATTTCTTGCTGAATTTTTTAAGGGATCTTTTGTTAGCCGACATCCTTTGCATAAAGAGTAATTACAAGGTTGAATTTCACTTGCAACACAAAGACTGTAACTGACATGATAAGCCTTTAGTGTTGCAGAAATTGTTCCTCAAGATAATGCACCAGAATTTTAAAGAACCGAAAACAATTTTGAAAAAGAAAAAAAAAATTTTGAAAGGCTTAAAAATAAGCTGCAGGGCTCAGACTCCAATTCTAGACTTTGTCAACGACTCAACATGGATAGCTTTTTCCAATACGCTTGATCAGAGATTCAGAGCTTAGAACTCAGGACACAACACCATGGAGTTCGCTCAAAGTTTTCTTGTCAGATTACAACAGCTTTGTTTGGCAGACAGGGATTCCTTGCTCACATTAGAATTCAATCTCCCATGCAAACAAATTCTTCAGGATAATATTTGTAATAAGTAACAATGGGACCCCCTAGGATGAACAAAAAAATCCCCAATTCAGCAATATCATAATTCAATAATTTGTAACCAAAAAAATCTCATAGAAAAAAAAATTCCCTTACAAGGGTTACAACAATTTATATGACTTTTTTAATTGATTTATAAACTGTGGGAAAGTGAGTTACAATATTTATATTTTTTTCAAAAGATAAAATGTCAAAACTCTTTTAAAAGCCAATATTGATGACATAGTATTGTCAATGCTTAATATTGATATCCCAATTTTTTAAAATCTTTAAACAAAGTTTTTGAAAAACTTCATTAGTGTGATTTTCAGTTACATCCAAAAGTATGAGATTATCATATTGGTAAGTTGATCAACATGATAAAATCAACACATTAATTCCAATTACCCAAAATCTGAAGATCTAAAGTCCTCTTCTTCTTTTCTTCTTCTTCTTCGAAAAATGTCAGAATATCATGTTGTAACTTTCAACTTTTTTTGTTCATATTATATCCTTCTTAACTTAAATATTTAGGTCATAAAGTGCAATTTTTTGTCTACTATTTTATTTTTTTTAATTAACCATGTCGCATGAAATTTTTTTGGTTCATGCTTTGGCCCCCCTAGGTTCAAATCTTGGTTCCGTCCCTGCTTGAGTAACATGGTATTAAACAAGTAAGTTTTAATTCAAGAAAAAAAAAATTGAATTAATTAAAATAATAGACACGAAATCTAATTCCAAGAGGGAAAGGGAATTCCCACCAAACAAGTATTCACATTTACAATGGGCAAACATACGTGATGCACATACAAAACGAACCAATTGAAGGTTATAGCAGCATGTCTACACAATGTGCAGTGGTAATTGTAGAAGTTTGGTGTGAATTGTTAGTTGCTATGTGGACCGGTAGAATCAAAAAGTTGTGTTGTGACTTGAAAAACTACTTTTTTATTTAAGGGTATGTCAACGGATATTCTTACGTATTTGTTAATAAATTATAGGTTTGGTTTATCTCTAATATTTTTTTAACTAGATGTCTTTTTTTGTTTTAAATACACAATAGCAGGTGATAGTATGTTTTAATTTTCACATTTATTTAGTTAGTGGATGATGTGATAGTTTCTCATTAAAATAAAAAGAAATTCCAGTTAAAAAAGTACTTAAGGTAAGCCAAATTCATAAATTATTTTGGAAAAGTTTTAATCTCACTTTCATGAGAATATAAAAAGCTATAAAAAAATTGATTTTTTTTCCCATAAAGAGTTTCTAAAAAAAGTTTTTAAACCAATACTCTTAGGGCATCATTTAACTTTTTCTTTTGTGTGAAGGATTTGAAATTTATGATTTTGTTTCAAGATAATTATTTTTTATTATTATGATAAGACACCAATAAATTTCTTTTTAGTGTGGTCAAGATTTGAATCAAATCTTTTTCTAGAGAAAATCAAATCTCCTATGCAGTGGGTTTTAATATGCGTGGTCTTATAAATCACCATCTAATAATAAGCGTGGTCTTGTAAATCACCATCTAATAATAACAAAATTCTCTCCGATTTGGAGAAAAGCTTTTTCTTTTTCACAACACAAAAATTTTTACCAAATGATGCCAAACAAGCTGACAGGGTTAAAAAACTGAAAAAAGTGGCAACCATTTTTGGCTCACTTTGTACACCCTCATTCCATCAAGGCGTCAAGGTAAAAATTTGACATTGCCTTGGTTAGTTTGGTTAGGTTAATAACATTTTCGTACCATTGGGGTTGGATAGTGGGAGCCCCAGCAACATCATACTAGAGATTTTATGAATCTTAAAAGCAAGAGCTAGTAAAGATATGTTTAAATGATTAGGCTGTAATTATAAAACTGACCGACCCCATTAAATTTTTTTTTCCCAAAAGCATCTGCATAGAACTTAGTTTATGGCAATTTAATCTTTTACCAGCTTCATTGCCTTTGCTTTTATTAGAGATATGGATGATTGTAATTCCCTTATCAAAGTCCATTAGTGCTTGATTATAAAAATAAAAATTCAGTTAGTAAAGCACAATCATTAATCATTACGGAGTAAACACGTTTAAGAGTTGAGGAGTTCACCACTATGCACTACTGGTGCGGTGGTCACTTCACAAGTATAAGTGCTTGTGAAGTGTAGGGGGTAAGGGCCGAGATTCAAGTCTCTAGAAGGAAGCTTCACACACATATACACTTAGATTAGGTTAGAGTAGAAATTCTATCTTGTAAAAAAAATAAAAAGAAGAGTTGAGGAGTTCAATTACACCGCCCAGTCTCTCCCATAAAAATAAAAAAAAATAAAAATTAATAAAAACAAACAAACAATCCTACTTTTTGAATAGCATTCCTCTCATTTGTTGTAATCATTTTCGTGGATCATAGTTTTTTTTTTTTTTTTCAAGGGAGATCTTTCCTTCACTCTAGTTGAAGCATTAAAGCATTCTAGGTATATATTGGTTTTGCCAATCCCCAAATTAACCCCCATTTTTAAAATATTCCAATGAGTTTTACATTTAACGTCATTAATTTTGGGTGATCACAAATTGACTAAACCGTTTTACTATCATCTTAATTTTAATTCTTGGTCTTGCCTAGTGGTTTACTGATTTCCTCCAAAATTGGTATCACTAAAGTTGGTTTATCCACTTGACAAATTCTCATGTTAGGTAGTTAGGAAAGCCTCATGCCAAAACACTTATGTAATGCCTTAACTCAAATTCATTCTAATTTCAAAATTGTTATAGTGTCGGGGTGTGCATATGTAAAGTTGCAGGGTTTTTTTTTTTTTTTTTTTTTTAATATTTATAATTCAATCCACCATGGTTAGGTTGAAAAAAACTCATTCCAACCTAACCCATCACAAGGGTCTAACTCAACCCATGCAAATCAAGTTGGGCCCATGGGTTGGATTCAAAAAAAAAAAAAAAAGCATTAGAATAATAAATATATAAGAATAACAGCACAAATAACAACAAATTTACTGATCACCAAACCAACACATAAAAGCAGATTTATAACTTTATAAATTTGTTGCTAGTTCATCGAACCAAAAGAGTAAATAATAAAACCAATAATATTTATTTCAAATATTTATTTAATATAAGTAGGTTAAGTTAGATTAGGTGAATTTGTGAATTTGCTTAACCATACCCAACCCAACCCACTTTAAAAGAAAAAATTACCCACCAACTCCTAAAAACCAACCCATAACGGATTAAGTTAGATTGGGTCGGTTTTGGCGAATCGGTGAATTAGCTACACACCCTTAATGCCAAGTTCTGGTTACCCTCTTTAGCTTGAGCTCCCTAAAATTTCTTTCAAATAAAAAAATAATCTCTAATGAATTCCAATGTCACTTCTTTTTCTCACAAAATTAGATGGACCAAAGACTTGAGTTCAAGATTCACTGAATCTGTAACTTACCAATAAAACGGGAAAAAAATTCATCCAAATAGATGCAGATATAGATTTTTCGTAAGTGTCATTTACAAACAAATAACTTTCCTACAATTTCATCTACCAGGTAGGTACATTTCCCACTGAGTGGGATCTAAAGGCTCTAAGAAGTTGCATTCTCTTAATATACAAGGTTTGTATTATGCACAAGAATAAAGAGAAACCCAAAAACTACTTTAGTGTTCATGTGACTGAACCTTCAGTGACATCAGTTTGCTCTTCTTGCACCAATATCAATTTCCCAAAGGACGCTTGAGTTGCAAACCATCAGTTCAGGCTTCCCCTTGAGGAAGGTGAACTCAAGTGATGACTACTGGTGCGGATTTGTAGCAAGATTGATTGTAAGGATAACAACTCCGGCAATTATAACAGCAATTGTACATATCAAAGCCTGCAACAATCATAACATCTGGGATTAATGAAAAAGATAAATGGCACACATGATTCATCATTATTCATGACAATTGTGTCAAGATCTTGGATACCAGTAACAACATGGTTATTCACAATTTTATATAGAATCAAATTGAAAAATATATAGAAGTACATTTTGTGTGTGTGTGTTGAAAGGAGTTTGACGAAAAGCATAAGGATAAAATGTAATATTATTTTTTGATGATATAAATTAGTAGTCTTGCAATGCATCCCATTTTAACATTCATTGACATCACATTAAATTATTTTAATATTCTGAAAAGAGAGAATAACATCCATAAGAGATTATCAAGGTTGTCACACATTGCTTGAAACAAATAATCAATGGAACAGAACATACTAAGTGTGACACTTACAGCTACTGCATTGGCAGCAAGTCCATCTCGCTCCCTTGGATCTCTCTGGTAGTATTTCCGAAAGTAAAGAAACGTCGCATAGTACCAGAACAATGGGCACACCAATCCTAGCAGAAGACTGCAAAAGCAAGTGCATTGATCAACATAAACACGTGCACAAAAAAACTCATCCACAACAAACACACACGCACACATAGAGAGAAGAGCTGTGAGAACTCACGAAAACCATCCAATTCCACAGCCAAAGCATGGAAGGGGCTTATCAAACATTCCCAATTCAGGATTCTCCACATCTTTAATCTCAGCATAGGCGCCATTCTTATGGTCCACTACATCTGTTGAAAGCCCTGTGTCCAACATACCACCTTCAGCAACTTTTTCAGACAGTTTATGCTCAGATGAAGACATAGATTCAGTTAAGTTGTTAGTAAAACAACAATGCCCAGTGATACAGCCGCAGAAAAAGAGGACTCAATTGCTGTCTCTTCATTAGACTCCCAGTTTTAGTAACTTGGGGTTTGTTATTGTCTTTGAGGGTTGTCAAAAACCCAGTTTTATGATTAAATAGGTTTTTGATGTAAGTCGGTGGTTTAGAAAATTATGGGGCTTTATTTTTGTTTCTGCATAGTGGCATAATTGTAATTTTACAGAATACTGAATTAGGTTTGGTCTAGTATTTCTTAGTAGTATGGGAGTCCATTGTGTGCTTACGTGGGTTCCAAGGTAAGTATTCATCAGGTAAAAATAATGATTGCGTTTGATTTTCTTTCAGTATTTATAATAAAAAGTATATATTTACTTTACAAGCAAGTTTCATAGTCGGTTAATTTCAGTAAATTGTAAATTTGAAATCAAACGAACATATACAGAATTTTGAGTAACCCTTTTCTTTTTTCTTCTTATTTCTTATTAGTTTCTGCAGTGTTCTATACAAAGTCTGATTGTTTTAGGTGAAAATATGCATATCAATCAAACCCTGAAAGCCTCATTCTATCAATGCCCCATCACCTCAGAAAAAACAATAATATTGGACCACATTCATCATGTACAATATAACTCATAAAAACCTCAGCATGTTTGTTTCTCCATTCACTTTGAACACAAAATTACCAATAGGCTAGCCAAACCATATCAGAAAGAGAACTGGGGTGCAGAGGTTCTCTGTTTATGCTTAATTTCAGGCTAAATCCTGGGTTATATATGGGTGTTTGTTATTGTGATGAAACTTGAAAACAATATCACAATTTACACGATAACTACTACCACGTTATCTATGGTATGGTAATTTAAAAGAGAGAATTAAGTGTTAGAAAAACAAAAACCCCAGGTAGCTTTGTTAACTGAGATCACAAGCAGAGGAATTTTGGTGAAAGAAGGAAAAAGAAATTGTTCTGACTCTGTTAAACGCACAAGAAAGATCAGAGGATGAATAATTTCCATTACTGAGACAAACCTTGTCAATAATCTAGTCGCACCATTAACAATCTGGTAAACCATTAATATTATGCATATAAAAAGCCTCCAGGTTAGACAGCTTATTGACTACGAATGAACTCAATGAAAAACTAAGAATTTTTTTAGTATCCATGAAAATTAGAGCTGTTCCCACCAGTTACATTGCAAGAGGCTCACAGGGATGGAAGACAATCAATGATTCTTCCTCTCATTGGTCTGACAAGAAAATTTGGTTAGGAGGTCTCACTATATAGAAATCTCTAAGCTCATTGACTTAAAAGACATTTAAATTGTCAATATGACAGGTGAGTTTCACATCTCTAAACCAAATTATAATAAGTGCAAAAATATAAACAAAAGAAGAACACAGGAGAAGTTAAGTACTCTGATCCATGTGTCCCCAAGATAAACTATCACACTTCAGCTCTCCTCTCTTCCTTCAAAAGCACCTGCTACAAGAAGTATGTATCTATTAAAATTATGAAAATAGGATATCTTAGACAGTTAAAGAAGTCCACACGCACACATTAATCAAAGATCATTTAGTGCATTGCTTTTTAGAAAGGGTAAAAGGTGATTAATCCTGCCTATGTACTCACATTTTAACATAAGAAATTTCCTACCCACTGAAAACTTAATCTACTTAATAATTGGCACAAATTTTATATGTCAGAAAGCAGATACATTTATCAAGCACTGTTTTCACCATTAAGGTAGTGTTACCATCAACGTCAAGCACAATCTTCATATAGACAAAATATATACATAAATAAACCACAAACACCTCTTGACACTACAAAGAAACAGCCTCGAAAAATCCTGGGTAATCACTTATAACAAGCTCATGAAGATCATGTAACCATCTAGCTATCTTCCATGATTGCAGAGGAATATAGGAAAATAATTCTCACTATACTCACTTGTCTCTATGATCTCACTCCTTCACAAAACCCCACCTTTGATATCAACAATTCAACCCCAGAACTTTGTTGTAAATGCACTGCACTCAAGCATACACTGAAAGAAGGAAAACGGGATTTTTAGTGTTCCAATTTCCTTAAGAATTTGCACCATTTCCAACAACAATGATCCCTAATCCCATCCCATTACAGAAAATAGCATAACAACTAATTATCTAACCTACATTCTGTATCCTAAGTGGGTTTTCACTTTCACCAGAGAACTGAACAATTATACTCATTTGAGTTGTAATGTGATTGGTGGATTCAAAATCCAGTGCACAAGATCAAGCTATCATGGCTCCATAAACACTCTCAAGAAGAGCAATACATGTCCAAATTCCAATTCCTTTAATTAACATTACTTACCAGCAAATTTGATAACTTGAGCTAAGTCTTCCAGAGTCACTTGGTGGTTCCAAACAGTAAAAGAGATTGAATAGAAACAAAGTTACATTTTCCTCAACCACAGCAGGATGCATCACACAGAGAGGGATAATAAGAGTTACTGTACGATTATCATTGCTTCTCTAGATGTAGCCAAACCTCCTCAAACAAGAAAACCCATCTCAAAACTTCAGGCAAAATTTCACAATTCGACACTGATTGTGATTTTAAATAAAATACCAAGGCCTTTAGGTACTAATAATGTAGCCAAACCTCCTCAAACAAGAAAACCCATCTCAAAATGAATTTATGCAAAAACCAATGAAATGATGAAGGGAAAAATCTCATATGTAAATAAGCATTATAAAGGCATTAACTTGATAATCAACCCAAGCAAATGGAAAAAAACGCTCAGTAAAATCCAACACCAATAAAAACCAATTTCACATGCTTAGAAGTTAGAAGTAAAAAAAGAAAGGTACAAGTTGCAATTTTTTCAATTAATTTTGGCTCCCCTTCATAAAATTCCAATAAAAAAGAGATATTTGGTCTGCAGAGATTTTATCATCAACACCCCCGCAAAGCCCTTCATTTCTAACAAACATTACATTACAAAAAGAATAAATATATAAATTTTCACCGACCCACATCAATACTGAGAAATTTCATCAACCCCACCAAAGAAAATAAAACCCCAAAAGCAAAAAAATTTAATCAAAGTCCCAGAAGCCAAAAAAAAATTAGTGGGAAAAAACAAGAATACGCAAAAATTAAAGAAAACCCATATCTCAGCACAGCAGTTCAATCAAAACCCATCAACAAAAACAATCACTCTAAGAATATAATTTCAGCAAAAGTATTTACAAAGTAGAAGAATTCAACCATGCAATGGTAGAAATGAATTCAAAAATCCAAACTTTTCCATCTCTCTCACCTACCAGATATGGAGAGAGAGTCAACTTGCCTTCAAAGCTATAGGAGAAGAGGAAAATAGCAGAAGCAGCTTTTCTATTGAAAAGTGCTTTTCTTTGATCAGAGCAAGAGTAGCAGCAGCAACAGCAGCAGGATAGTGTATGAAAAAAGCAATTTCAAGAAATGTGCTTTTTCTTGTGCTTTTTTACATGGTAACGCATCGTTCCTCTACCATTCTTCAACTGAACAGGCAATGACTGAATGAATAAATTATGAAAGAAAGAAAAGTACACTCTCTCTCTCTCTCTCTCTCTCTCCTGATAGGAGGTAAGGAACAAGTGATTGTGCCAAGCAGGATTATCAAGAACCAAGCTGTGATTGGCTTGTACTTTGCTCTTATGGCACTCTTTTGTCAATGCCAATTTGTTGTCAGGTAGCTGTTCTATTCACAATATTTTTATTATATTTTTATAATAAATTATAAATAATAAATTATTATTAATTTTAATTTTAATTCATAATTAAATTTTTTTTTTCTCTTTATGATAGTAAATAATAATCTGTTACATATAATTTATTGTGAAATAACGTGTGATTTGTTCCTCTCACCGGCATATGAAATTAAAATCAAATTACACGATTGGGTTTTTCAGTTCTTTTTTTAATAAATGAAAACAGCTGGATATTGTTGTTAGTTGTTGACTAGTTGGTTTGTATGTTAGGGGGATTTGATTTTGAAAGCACATAGATAAATAGAACAATATTGTACAGTAGTAGATAAGGTTTGATTTTATTTTATTTTATTTTTTTTAAGAATCAATTCAGTAAGGTTTTATTTAATAGTTTGAACGATTTGAGGAACAAATTTTATCCAAACTAATAAAAGAAAAGACAACCTAGCACTCCTAGTTCTAGGAAGAGTGGAAGACACATGAGAGCATGAATAGTTCTAAAAAGAACTAATAATAGAATTTAAAACCTTTTAAAAGATGACCAAAGGAAGATAGAGAATTGTTTTCATTTTTGATCGTATTGATGACAGTCTTCGAATCTCCCTTGAAAATGGATTGATGTAAATCTATCTCGTGGAAGAATTAAGTAGCCCTTCTTGCCATTAGCATCTCCAAATCCACTATAGATGGAGGTAGTGGAATTTTCTCGAATAATGCTGCCATGACCTCCCTTATGGAATTCTGAACCACAACACCAATCCCAGCTTCATTCGAATTTTCAAAGACCACTCCATCAAAATTTATTTAATACTTTTCTATCGGATGTGGGTGGTTTCCATATGACCTTTGCAACTCTTAATTTTGGTGCAAGTGTTAATGAATGCTTCTAATACTTATCCAAGCTACTTTTAGCTAAGTCAAGAATATTATCAAGAGGGACACATGACTCATTTATTAAATGTGTCTATCCTATCTCAATTACAACTTTTGTCAATTTTGTCTCACAACTTTTAATATCAAAATAATTTCACCCTTAATTTGTTAAATTTTTAACATGATTGTCCCTAGCTAGCTAGCATTGATTATATGATACATGTGATAAATAGAAGGAAAGGAAATCACAAAGATACATAGGTTGGATGTTGCAGTATTGAACAAACAGATTTCGAAACATTGAAGCAAGCATGGAGGTATAAAAGGATAGAGCTCAAAATTGATTTGATGAGTGGTAGCCTACCTGCTCGGGAAAGCAGTTTACTTTTCAACCAACAATTTGTTGGAAATTTTCTTTACAACCCTTAAAAAAGATTTGCTTTCCAACATCATATAAACTTCAAATTATCCACTTGGATAATGAAAAAACTTTACTGATAGTTCTGAATTTTATTTTATTTTTTAATGTTTTTGTATTTGAGTAAAAAGTAAATTTTAATTAACTTTGGTCTTTTATTAACAGGCTGCATTAAGTGAATCTTAGGGCACTAGGACCAACTCGAAAAATCTAACTTATGTTTTAACTCGAAAAATTTAATTGGAGTTAAAAAATGTCTTACTTTAAGAAAACTTTTTGAAAAATACGAAAATTAACATTAAAGATGAGAAATCCTAAAATAACAAAAGTTCCTAAATGACTAAATTGGATGCTTAAGCCTAAGTTGTCTCTATTGAGATTGATTCAAATCAAATTAAATTGATTCAAAGTGATTTAAACAGACTAAATCCAATTGCTCTAATTCAAAGTAAATCTAATTGAATTAAACTGGATCGAACTGCATCATCTTGAAGTAAACCAAATTGAAGGAAATTATCTCAAAGTACATTAAATTGCAACAAAGTAAACAAATTAAAGCCTAAGTCGTCATTTTAACATCAAATTGATTCAAAGCAAACAGAAAGTCAGATCAAACATGAACAAACACTAAAGTATTGCATCAAACTTAACTAATACTTGATTAAACAAGATCTCAATTATAAATGAAGAAACTTACAAGCATAAAGTTTTCTACAAGGCCTAAGAACTACTTTGATTTCCTAAGAATCTAATTACATATTATCTCAAAAGTGCTATGGAGTATTCTCGATTGTGCATGGTTTCTTTTTTGTAGAATGAGTTTCTATTTATACTTGAGGCCTTGGCTACGCCAATCTTCCTATTTAATTCTTTTTTCCAAGTATCTCATCGCCAACGAGGCTTGACAATCTCTTATAATTGTTCGAGGCAAATGTCACCGTGCTACTTATGATTGCTTTGCACATATCTCCATGTAGCTGCTTTTGTAATTGTTCGAGATAAATGCTTGTAACTTTCTCAAAATAACTACCCACTTTAGTAACTGCCTTGAAAACCACTGATTTAAATGTCACTTATTATTTCACTGGTCTTTAATCTTCCCTTTAATCAAATCCCACTGTGTAGGCATGTCACTACTACTTTTTCCACATGACTTTTCTCCATTTTGTCATATGTCTTGTGAATAAATTAATTATTTGAACTTTCATCCCAAAAAAAAAAAAAATTTATTATTTTGCCTAACATTATAACTTGGCTCACAAATCTCACTATAGAAACTCAATAGATTCTTTTAGAGTTTAATGGGTTGTTCAGATGCCTTGAAGAGTAGAATAGAATCATATTACAAGTTTAGGTAACTGATGGGAACATCACTTCTAGTAATGCATCCATTACTTGAGGAGGACTACACAAAAAACTTGTTGGCACTCAAAATATTGAGATAAAAACAAGCTTGCGTAAAGTGACAAATTTAAATGAGATTTTTTATTATTTAAATATCTGTTAAATATCATTAACTTATTTATAACTTCTATTATTTAAAATATATTTTTCATATTTTTGAGATGCAAAAATTGCTAATTAAAAGTTTGTATTCAAAGTTTGGGTAACATCTTTTTTTCAATTGATAATATAACTAATCTATTTAATATTTCTTATGACATAGTCGATCTTAGATAAGGTTTTATCAATTTTAATATGGAAAAAATTCTTTTAGATGTCTTTTTAATGAAATTCAGTAAGCAATACATGCATATGAAAAATAATTTAGCATGTTTTTAATATAACATAATACATCAATTGGAGTATTTTTCATATATTTGTAAGACTTCTTTTCAAACTTATAAGTCTAAAGTAAATTTAAACTATCAATATCATAGTAATATTATGCTTAAGAAAACATTTGAGACTAAGACGATTTTTTTTACAAATTATCATTGTCTAGTAATTTTAATTTTTTGAAACTAAATAAAAAATATGTTCATATATTTAAAATTATTCAAACCTACTTTGAATTGAAGAAATTGTGCAATTTATAGAGAATAAAAACCCATGCACCTATGGAAGAATTCAAAACATTTATGAGAGAGAGAGTCAATTTACACTCCTATACTTCTATTTTAGCCAATTTAGTATATAAACTTTTGTAGTGTATAATGAATAGACCCCCTAAACTTTTATGTTGTTGCAATAAGATCCCTCATTTTCTTTTTTATATATGATTTGGTGCAAAAATATATTATGTTGGTTTTTTAATTAAAAAGAAGAGTATTAAAGTTTATGTACTAAATTAGCAATTAAAAAAAAAGTTATGAGGATCCATTTCCTATAATAGTAAAATTTATAAAATAGAGTATAGGGGATGTAAGTGCATTTTTTTCCACTTTATTAGCCTTTTTTTTTTTTTTTTTTTTTTTTTGGGTAAAATCTGAACAATGGACCCGAAGTAAAAATTAAAATCAATATAGAACGCCCACCGTGGGGCTCGAACCCACGACCACAAGGTTAAGAGCCTTGCGCTCTACCAACTGAGCTAGACGGGCTTCCTCACTGGTTATTTGGCTAAACTTTCGAACTTATTTAATACTTCCACAAGATAATTAATGACCCAATTATTTTTCTATCACTTAAAAAAAATATTTTATTGATTAATACTTATAGATTTTTTTTAAAGATTTTATTGACTAACGTTGGGAATTTTTTTTTAGATTTTATTGACTTATGCTTAGAGCCTTCTTTTACTTCAGGACCTAGGACACCAAAAAAAAAAAAAAAAAAATGACAAAAAAATTTCATACTTAGATAAGTTAAGATAAAAATCAAAAAAATTTACTAACTTGATTAATGTGAAAAATATTGTAAATTTTTTGTGTACTAGCATTTCTTGTCCACAATTAATAAAAAAAAATGTTTGCAAAAATTCTAGACAAAAAATTGTGAATCCATCTAGAAAAGACAAACATCCAATCACAATCTTCCACGTAGAAGAACTATGGCAAAAATTATAAATGTATTGGTGGTACGCAAAAAAAAAAAAAAAAAGTGAAAATTACACATAAAGTTTAAGAATGTTTAAATTTTATATCATGAAGTTTTAAAATTTACATTTTATAGTTTGTTACTTATATTTAATTTGTCAAATAAAATAATATCACATCATTTTTGTAGCTTAAAAATTTTTAAATAATTAAAAAATAATATTGCACAATAAAATTTTTTTTTTTTTGGTATGACACAATAAAAATTATTTGGCATCATTTTATTGAATGAACTAAGCACGCATAGTAAGCTTATGTGGTATTTAACAGAAAATATAAATAAAATGATTGCTAAAACAAACAGAAAAAATCTTTAGGGTAAAATATAAATTTTGAAATTTCTTAATATAAAATCCAAATAAAACCTCTCTGATTTTTCTTAAAAAAAAAAAAAAACAATTAGAACCTAGTTTGCAATTAAAAAATAAAATAAAATAAACTAAAACTAAAACTAACAACAAACACAGTCACTCGCGCGCACAGACACAGCAGAAGACAGCCACCCCACCACCGTGGAACCAAAACCCTAAACCCCCAAAACTCTCAAACCCAGAAACAGCTTTTCCTCTTTCTTCACCGATGAATTCAGACCCCGAAGACGCCAAATCCCCACAAACCCAAAACCATGAAACCCCACCAAAGAAAAAGAAGAAAAACAAGCACAAAACCCCTCAACCACCACCACAACCACCTTCACCTCCACCACCTTCACCACCAGTCCAAGCCAAAGTCCAATCTTTCAAAGAAAACCCAAAAAAGTTTCCACCTTTTGTAGCTTACTTCCCCTCTGGTTATGACCCAACGAAAAATCACAACAATTCTGAGCAAATTGATGGTCATGAGTCAGCACCTAGTGTTAAGGTTTATAGGAGCCAGGAACGACCTCAGAGGGTTGAGATGGTGGTAACCCCAACTGGGTCTAATGTAGATTTTGTTGGGTCTAACTATTCTGGTGAATCCACTGGTGGCCACCACTGTAGTTATGCACTTGGGGTGTTTGATAAAGAGTCCCAGAGCTTGAAGATTGTTCCTGTTGCCTTTGACAAGGTGGAATTTTCTATTTGATTTGCTTAGAAAGTTTGAAAATTTGGGGTTTTTTTTTTTTTTTTTTAATTTTTTATACTGTTTGGTTGCTTTGAAATGTGGGATAATTTTGCTTCTTTGCTCATTTGGTTATGTGCTGTTTGGTGGCTGATGGGTTGTGGAATGTGTAGTTGTTTACTGTTGGGTTGCTGATGAAATGTGTGAAAGTTTAGCTGTTTGGTTAATAAGAAAGTGTTGAAATTTTAGATTTTTTTTTTTTTTTTTTGTTTGGGTAACTGCTCAAATGTGGAAATTTGATTTGTGTATTGTTGTTTGGTTGCTGAAAAAGTGTGGAGAATGTACTTTATTTTTTTGGTTGCTGATGAAGTGAGGAAAATTTTACTTATTTTGTTAAGGAAATTCATACATTTGCTAATGGGTTATGGATGGGAATTTACTTGTATATTTTCTTTACTGTTTAGTTGTTTCTTGCATCTATGTAAGATGTGATTATTGACTCATAACATATTTTTGCAATTGTCAAGGTATTTAGACTAGAACCAAAAGTCAGAGGGTTAGAAGCTGCTGATAAGAAAACTGAAAGCCCAGTAAAGGAAGAGCTTTCTGCTGTAAAGAAGGCAGACAGATTTAGAGAGCTTACTAATCTTTATGGAACAAAGAAGGCAAGAAATGAGGTAAGCCCCCCTCCACTTCTCCCCTTAGGCTTTATAATAAAATTAAGAAATTTTTTTTATTTTTTATTATTAAATTCTATAGACAGGTGTATTTGGGATTTCAATTGGCATTTGATGATTTAACCTGCCATTTCCCTCTACGATTTTATTTTATTTTTAAACATAAACTTCATTGGAATATGCCAAGAGCCTTGTAGGTCAACTAGTTGGCACCTCCTGGTGTTTCTGATAGAAATATCCAAGTTTCAAATCCCCCCACCTTTAATTATTGATGTATAAAAGAAAAATGTAACCTCTTCAGGATATAAATATAATCAGATCTATTAGCATGAGTGAAATTTTATGAATACAATGTCTGTCTTGCAATTTTAGGCCTATGGAATGCTCCATTGGTGAGGTTTCTTGGATGTTATCTTGCTTCTTGGATTTGTATATTTGGGCAAAAAGAATTCTCTCTAGTATCAAATTTATAATTCATGTTAACTTCTTTAATTGTTTACTGGAAGTAAATTATCAGAAACTTAGGCCTGGATATAGCAGTATCATGTAGAACTTTTGGGCAGCCAAGCCAAAGTAGTTGAAAATTTGGATGGAGCACTTCATCAAGTTGAATAGAGTTGTGGCAAGCAGTAGCACTTAGCAGTTGAGTTTAACTCTATAATTGTATTGCAGGCTAAAAAGAAGCACTCTCTGAATCAAGAAGATGATCCCAATTCTCAGAAGGTGCTAGACAGGAAAATCAAAGAAGTTAAAATAAATAAGGAGGCCCTTATAGGTTCAGATGGTGCTGAAGCCACTGTTGCTCGCAATATCCCACCATATGATGCCAATGCCACTACGCCCCAGGAGGCTTATCCACTGGACAAGATCATTCTCATGGGAGAGTGGGATTACATTGCAGATATTTTTGAGCTTTTGCAAGAGAAACCAAAATTGGCCTCCAATGCCTACCCAACCTTTGTCAGCAACAGAATTGATAAATTGCAGGGGATACAGGTATGGAGTATTTTTGCAAATACCTTTATGGAAGAAGATGCACTTCTTATGGTCATTACATTAGTGTTGACTAATTCTATATTATCAATATATATATATATATATATATCTCTTCAAAACCAAGGGCATTTCTCTTTTATCAGATTCCAGAGAATGCCAATTACTTCCCATTAGTACTTG
Organism: Quercus variabilis; assembly: GCA_030445155.1. Taxonomy (NCBI): domain Eukaryota; kingdom Viridiplantae; phylum Streptophyta; class Magnoliopsida; order Fagales; family Fagaceae; genus Quercus; species Quercus variabilis. Next base: position 9,873,522 of record CP129449.1, read on the forward strand.
GTAGCCTATGCAGCTTTCATTTTTGAAAATTTATAATAAACGGCTTTAAGCCAACAGTTGAGGAATTTGACAGCGGGATGTCTCAAACATAAGATCCCTTACCATTGAATCTGAGCCCCACTACTTGCAAGTTGCAACTTGAATATAATTAATTACTAATTGCATTTATTACATAAAAATTTATATGCTTGGAATGCGTTAATATGCTTAACCACACTAAAGACACTATGGACACAAAGATAGTATGAAAACTACTATTTTGCTCCCTTGCTCCTCTACATGTTAAGAAAAGTTCCCCCTCATTACTTCATACCCTTTGCAAGGTAATGGCAATTTAGTAGATGAGTTATGCGAGAAAACGGCAAAATCAGAAATATTATAGAATATGCTTCTTTAATCCCAAAAGTAGGTGTGCAAATTTAAGAGGACTTGCTTCCATATCAGTCAACTCTTCATTCAGTGAACTTTTGGCAAGTATTTGTTGCAGTTTTAGAGATTCATTCAGTGAACAGTTGATTGATATGGCTGCGAGTCCTCTTAAATTTGTATACCTACTCTTGGGATTGAAAACGCACATTCTGCAATATTTCTGATTTGGTGTTTTATCGCTGACCAACTAAACTGCTATTAACCTGCAATGGGTATTTCTTTGTTGCTAGACTGAGAATGATCAAGAAATGTCGAGGAAATTCTTGAAATGGGTAACATCTATATGTTGTAATTACAAAAAACCCTGCACCATGGTAGAAAAACCTTCTATCAATGATGTTAGTTGATAGAAGGTTTTTCTGGCTTAAAAAACATTCTATCAGCTGTGTTTTTTTTTTTTTTTGGCTGAAAAATACCTACATATAAATGATGTTAGTTGATGTTTACACAAAAAGAAAAAGAGGGTGATATCTTTATTGTTGAAAATAAGTAATGTTATTGGAGTTGCTTATAAAAAAGAAGTAATGTTAGTGGAGTTAAGTAACAAGCAGAAATTTCCTAAATGAATTGAGGAGCTACTATAGTCATGTCTAGGTAGGTTACCACAGCTAGTCACCCCTTCTGTCCTTTTCCTTAGAAAAAAAAATTAACAAGAAGAACTAACCTCAAGAACAACTATATCTATTAATGGTTGACTAAATTTCTATTGAGTCGTAGGCCTTTATAGAGAAATTTACTTGTAGTCAAAACTGAAAACACTTAAGTCATAGTGGACATAATGAGTAACTTTATTACCTTTCCTTCATTTTTGAGATTAACAAATTCATTGGAGATGTGATCACTTAATGAGAGATAATTAAACTAATACATACAAGGGAAAAAGATTAAGAATCCAAATGGCCTCTCTATTGAGCATAATGATAACCACTAGAAAGGAAAATTTTATAAGATTGATAATCCATATGGTTTTTATAATGATAACCGCTACGAAGGAAATGGGTGAAAAAAGAAGAAGAGAGTTTATAATGGTAACCCATTGACCAATCCTTTTAAATTTCATATACATGAACTTTTCATTTTTGAATTTCATGTACATGAAAATCTAGAATCCAAATCTTCTGTCTCACTTTTCCTGCTCCACTCTATACTCCACCAATAAATACTTGCCACGTGATACTATTAATTAATAACTGTAAGATTAATAAGTCAATAATGATAATATTTAATTAATTAGGTGAACACGTGGTAAGTATTTATTGGTGGAGTACATAATGGAGCAGGAAAAGTGAGACAGAAGATTTGGACTCGAAGATCTAATGGTCCATGAACTTTTTTCAAATGTCACATGTCTCACATCTGGCTAAAAATTGGAGGATTTAAATGGGAGTGGATCTTTCTCTGTACTAAATAGACAGACCTTATTATGAAATCCCTCTGATTGTGTTGATTTCTAAACCTGTTGTATCTTTTTTTGTTTTTATCTCTCTTTCCCCACCTTTTAAGTTATTTGGGTTCAAAAGCTAGATTATTTATAATTACATTGTATCTTATTTTCTATAGGATGAGGCAGATAAGAGAACGCTTTGTTGCATATTCTCATACATTACTCATCTAATAAAGTTCAGAGATCAGCATTCCATGGATGCCTTTTCCTCTGCAAAGGGCCACAAAATTCCAGGCATTCTACGCAATAGGTTTTCAACCATGTTTGCTGATCAATTGTCAAAAAGGCTGTCAGCTGAGAAAAATGATCTTCTCATTAGTTATATCTTGGTGCTCACACTATATGCTGATGAATTCCGAACTGATCCAGCTGATATAGCAAAGGATCTGAGAATGAGTCCAATAAATTTGAGAGCACATTTTGAGCATTTGGGTTGCAAGCTCTCACGGCAGGACAAATTGCAGATTTTTACCCTACCTTTACCTCTCCAATTTCCAATACTTAGGCAGAAGCGGCGACGATAGATGGATGAATTGTGTACTCTTTGTTCCACTCTAGCAAGTTAATTATAAATTTTGCGATTTGTGAGTCCTGATGTAGTGATTATCTTACAGCAATTGGAAGAATATGGGTGCTTCTAGTATGGAGTGAGACTGCACACTAGTTACAGGAAAAATGTTAAATTGTTTATTATGAATTTCAGAAAAGTTTCAAGATCCTTTTACAGTAATGTTCTTTGGATGTTAAAACATAGTTATGCTTACATCTATTTAAAGAGAATGGCATTACATAAAATACTTTCCTCCCTTTTATCACAATCTCATTGGGCTTGCATTGGATTGAATTTGGTTGGGGGTGAGTATTAGTTGTAAAACCATTGTGATGCACTACTCGACTAATCACTACTTATAATCTTCATACATTGATTATCAAAGTATTGTTTTGTATGGATCTTAGGCTCATAGCATGGCTATTGATGCCCTACAGTTCTTCACCATGAATCTTAAATTCAATTGTTTTTATTTAGTTTTCAAATAGCTACATCTGTCTAGTAGAGAACAAATTACTGCTTCATTGAGTGTTTTCTGCAATGCCTTTCATAACTATTGAGCAATGGGTCTCTCTTTGGTTTTGGTTTGGTTTTTTAATAACCAAGTTTAAGAGATTTGGTGGTGGAATATTTCACGCAAGAAAAAGTGATACCCTTCTACTTTCACAATTAGGTGAATCTAACGTGTGGGACAAATGATGATTGATATCACAAAAAAACATGTTACGAAAGGACATAGTAAACGTGCACGCTATGGATGGAGTGCAGCCCAAAATTAACAAAGGATTGGACATGATTCATAAATGCAAGGGGTGAGTGATTTAAGTGATTAAGGATGTTGAAAGTGTGCTCTATTGGAAGTTGGAACCAGCTTGGCTAGCCAGCCACATTGAATGTTATGACTTATTATGACTCCTTTAGTTGGCTTGCGAAGCGTAGATGGCAAGATTAGTTTGGTACTCTCAGTTTCTTTACCTCATTCTTTGATTTTCTTGCTTAAATTTGGTAACTTCTATCATTACGTTTTTAGTAGGAATTCATTATTGTCAATAGGCTCTAGCTCATAAACTACCTACTCTCTAATCTCTATAATAATGAGGATAAAATTGTAGGCAACATTCTTTGATTTTCTTGTTTAAATATGGTTATATCTATCATTATGCTTTTAGGACCGTAATAATTACTATAATCTCTATAATAATGAGGATAAAATTGTAGGCAACATTCTTTGACTTTCTTGTTTAAATATGGTAATTTCTATCATTATGCTTTTAGGACTGTACTAATTACTATAATCTCTATAATAATGAGGATAAAATTGTAGGCAACATTCTTTGATTCTCTTGTTTAAATATGGTAATTTCTATCATTATGCTTTTAGGACTCTACTAATTACTATAATCTCTATAATAATGAGGATAAAATTGTAGGCAACATTCTTTGATTTTCTTTTTTAAATTTGGTAATTTCTATCATTACGCTTTTGTAGGACTAATAATTACTGTCAATGCTCATACAATTCCTACTCTTTATAATATAAAGAGGATAAAATTGTAGGTTCAAAACATACTAGATACATTGCAATTTTGAAAATGGGAAAATGAAGGCTTATATACTGTTTAATAACAAATGCCAAAAATTAATAAATACTCAATTATGAAATGTAAGCATATTTTTCAAAATAAAAAAAAAATACACATGTTCATCGGCTTGATTCTTTAATATTTGTGCACAATTCGACTTTATTTGTTAGAAAGTGTATAAAAACATCATTTAATAGTGTTAAATGCATCTTAGTCTGAACACTAACAACAAAAACTTAAAATCATTATTATTGCCATCATTACTGTTAGTGGTGGTGGCAATGTCTACTATAGAAATTAGAAAGGGAAATTCGACTCCATGATTCGTGTTGCTAATTGATGAAAGATTCTTTACAAAATGGGACGTTCAGAGTTAAAACAGCTGTTGAAATGGTTGATACGAATCTAGGACTCCTATCCTTGTCAGCTGAAGATGCCATGAACAGGCAAAGGGAGTAAGAGGTGGCCATTGGATTGGACCATCCTTGTGTTCAAGCGATTGATTAAGTTTACAGTCATGGATGGTAGACTGAGCACCGAGCACCTTGAACAATTACATTACACAAAGCCAAGCTTAAGTTTCCTTGGACCAACAGTAAAAATAAACCCAGACTCATCTTCAAGAAGTGGCAAAGTATATTGATATAGCACCATGTACTTAAAATGAACCAAAGGGAATGATATTAAAGCCCTCAAAAAACCTTTTTGAGTACCGACTACTGAGAAAATTGTAAATTTCTCTCCCTGACATACTTTTAGCACCTCAAATTTACATAACTTAGCAAGATGCATACCAAGAGATAAATATTGCATTCCACCATAGTTACTATAGTACATACAAATTTCTATACTCTTACACACTTCAAGCCCATAAGGAAAAACGAATGGACTTGGCTATGTATTTAAGTCGATGTACTTTTCTAACATATAGGAAATAGACTTAAACCGAATCGTGATGAGGACTTTTCCACTAAGACTTGGTCTTGAACTTTCTTTGAGCTTTCAAGTCCACCACAATCACAGAGATGTTATCCTTGCTTCCTTTCTGGAGGGCAAGAATTGAAAGGCGATCAGCTGCTGCTTGCGCTGCAGGATCAATTCCTGTGCCCCTCTCCAAAAGAGGTGCACTCCCATTCTTTTTGTGCCAAAGAAGGATCTGCCTTCGAGCCACTTCACAAGCTTCCTCATTTGTCATTACATCCCACAAACCATCACTGGCTAAAATGAGCAATTCATCATCTCTGGCCCGGGGAAGGAACATGACTTCTGGTTCTGGAATAATCCATGGTTTCAAATATCTGTCACCTGTAGGTGTCAGAGAAAAAAGTAGTACAAATTTTGAGATTTTGTTCATTTGCTTTCAGGTCATGTTTTGCATATGGTGCTTATCAAACTTTAGTATCATATACTGGTTGCAATGCATTTGTTCAGATAAAGAAACCAAGATAGGTACATATTCATTGTAAACAACCATATTTACTCAAAAGCAAAGGCATTACACCAAATTAAATCTCAAGGGGCTATTTCAAAGTCCAATGAGATTATCAAGCCAATTGATAGGAGCTTTGGAATACACATTTTGCAGCTTAATATTATGTCAGCAACAAAATAACAGACAGAAACTAATCTAGGTATCTTGAAATATCCCCTTTTTTATGGAATGCCATTGGCAATATACTACTTTGTAGCTTAACTAGTTCAGAAATTAAGTTCACAGGTGGTATCTTGTTTAACAGTTGCAAACAACGCCGCTCTCACATAGGGGTGGATCTCATGCTTGTGGGGTCCACACCCATGTGTGAGAGGTGTTGCATGCAACCGTTACACAAAATAATAACTTCACAGGCCGGGTTCACCGAGTCACTAGGATGCTAGACATCTATTCCTTTGTATTAACAACCAACAGTTTGAAATATTATCTTTTAAAAGGTAGTTTTGTAGAACTGATCAGAATTATGTCTAAATTTGAGGACTGACATTTGTGTCAGTATGGACATTGAAGCATTACCCAATATGATGCTTCCATAACAATCCCCCCTTTCTTTGACCTTGATTTGAAAAGAGAGAAATCAACACCTTGCTTGATCCATTGAATGATCAAACAATTTTTCTTTGACTACTCAAGGAGATTTTTCTGCACATGTTTACAAAAACTCATGGTTACAAGGTCATGTTAAAAGGTACACCTACCAATGGACCTTGACATTGCAAGAACTCCGAAAACACGATGCCCATTCCACTGGATGACCTTTCCTCCAGATGCCTCAATTCTTGCGTATTCATCTTCTCTATTTGGCTGGAAAAAATAAAATCAAAGCATGAAAGCAAATTAGTTTCCACGGGAGGAAAGAGCTTTTGTCCACAATGGTGTAAAGATAGTAGAATAAAAACACATGCCCTACTTTATGATCAACTGATAATGCCATGGCTTCTTTGCCACGACACAGTACTGCTCTTGAATCACCACAGTTCGCAACAATAATATGGGAAGAACAGACTAAGGCAACCACAGCTGTAGATCCAACAGTTTCTGGAGCAACAGGCTCAGAAGCATCTTCATTGTTTCCATTGATGCCTCTACTAACATTTCCTGCAATTTCATCATCAACCTTTTGGAAGCAACTGGTGAAGGCTTTCTCCCACTGCACTTGCTGATTTCCCCCCATACTTCCATCACTTAAATTGTCTTTAATCATTCCAATATCTTCATCCAAAGCCAAATGGATGCGGTCACGACAATAGTTTGCAACCTGCAAGAGGGACCCTCCAATCACGCTAATATATACCATTCCAGAATATTTCAACATAAGGAATATCTCAATCTTAAAAATGACTGCATGTCGTAACGTTTAAGAAAAAAAATCATTATCAACAGGAAAACCAAGGCAGATTACATTTTGTCATTAGTGTTGTTTATAATAGCTCAGTGCACAACACGTTCACATAGGAAACTTATGTAAAATAAACAAAATTTGATTACAATTTCAAACCCTTGACAATAAGTTTGCTAAATAAATCAGGTTATACATGATCAACAAATGAATCCTGTTTCAGACAGTTAAGCCAGACTGATTTCAATGAAATACATCCAGTTGGGCAAACAAAACACACTATAACTCAAATGAATCAAATAAACATTTAGAAATAAAGATGTACCTGAAAGCCCCCGTGGCCATCATAAACAGCAAAGAAATGACTGGTTACATGGGTCAAACTTTGCTTCATTCCATCAATCACACGATCACCGATAAGCATTTTGATAGGAATTTTCATAAATCGAGGTACAGCAGCAACGGCATCTTCCATTTCTGGTCTGTCTCCAGGAATAGATACAGAACCCCATAGGGGAATACAGTCCAGCTCAAAAACACTCCTGATGCCTCCTTTACTGATATTCTTCTGCATGTGTGACTGGAAAACCACTGTAGAGGCCTTTATCTCAGATTTACTAGATATCTTTGAATCTGGGCTAACTGCTGTGACAATCAGTTCACCAGAAGGCACCTGCCCTATACTTGATTCCACCAAGATAATAGCCTTAGCAACAATCTGAGCATGACCAACCTTTTCAATTTCCGCAATATCTGGCAATCTTATTTCAGACTCTACATCCAAAGTTAACAACTCCCCTCTAATAATCCCGTTAGTGTCATGTGCAACAGACAAGATTCCATCTTCCTCACTTTCCTGCATCACAACATCATCAGCAATTGAACCATTTCCATTATCTGGCAACATTCCCGACAAATCATCTCCTCCCTCACCACTGCCTTCTGGTGCTGACATGGTTAATCTGTGAAGTTCACTCTTAACATCATTGCAATTTCCATTTCCACTAGAAACAGACTCTGTAGACACAACCTTAGCAGGATCCAACAACAAATTTGATGCATCTGTTACCAACTTGAGCCGCGTGATTTCCACATGGGTCGCAATTCCTGAGTCATCACACATAGAATTACCTAAACTAAGAGTCACTGAGACTGCTGAGGACATCTCATCCATCAACTCTCTCTCTCTCTCTTTCTCTCTCTTCCTGTACTAGTTACCTTCCAAACTCTCCACACTCTCACATAACTAGTTATATTTCATCTCCTTCAAGCAATGAACTTTTTACAGCTATAATTATACTGAACACAAACCACACCACCAAGATCAATTTAAATTATGGGTATATATGAGCTAAACTTGAGAAGAATAAAGCAGGACTATCAGATCTGCTGTGGAACAATGGATCAAACTTCCAATTATAAATACTCCATTCATTCACAAGTATTTTGAGTTTGTCAAACACTCTAAAGCATACCAAATTCTCCTCCTCCTGGCACAGAACTGACCACAAATTCATAAATCTTATCCAGACCACCAACCCCTAAAAACACACACATGACAATGACCAAAATCCAATCTTTATCTATAAGCCCAATATAAGACAAAGCCAAAAAGGGTCATAAGAAACAACCTAGGCAGAAAAAGAAAACCAACCGCAAATAATCACAGGCTAACCTTAAAAAGGTAAACCCTTTAACGCATAAAAACTTAAAGTTTCCTGGATCTAAGGCAACCCATCTCAGCCTATCTTGAAATCTGGGTCTTTTTTATCTTTCTTACTCTTCTTCAACTCACACAACCCCAAATCATCAATTATCAGCAAAGTCACACACATATAGAACTAAACAGTTATCTGGGTGTGCTAGTAAATGATCTAGTTTCCCTCAAAACCATGGAAAATATCACATACAAGAAAAGAAAATTGAGGGGTGCTTACCAGTTGGAACCGAAAAGACTTGGTACCAGAAAACCTGGCCAGTGAAGCCTCTTTACTAGATTTTTTTCCCTTTGTTTCTGGGCTTGGAGTTAGCTTCAAAGAGAGAGAGAGAAAGAGAGAGAGAGAGAGTTGTATCAATGTGGAAATGCTTTTCACCATGCACTCCTTTAGGGGACACGTATACATTGATTATCTAATTTCATTCAATGCTTTTAAGACAGAGAATACTTAGGTTAGGACAGTGCTTACATGATGACAACTAGTCATGGATTTTTCATGAGACAAAAAAAACTTTGGGGAAAGACACGTGTCTGTGGACTTTCTTCTTTTTTCTTTTTTTTCTCTTTTTTTTGAGAAGCATCATAATAACGTGTCTGTGGACTTAAAAGGTTGACAACAAACAAATAATGTCATGTACCCATGTGGTACAATGTCTAAGAGGTGCAGTCTATTTCAATGGTGAAAAGCTGTAATAATTTTTTTCCTAATTTTGCTTTGTAGACAAGTTATTATTAATTATTATAGGCAAAAGTATAAAATTGTTCTTCTAATTTTTTTTAGATTTTATTTTAGTCTTTTGCTTTTGCTTTCGTTCATTTTAGTTATTTAAGTTTTAGATTTATTTAATTAAGGCATTTTCGTTAATTTTTGTTAAAATTTTTTGAAAAAAAAATTTGAAATTTTTTTTTCAATCATTAATTGAATTTTTTAATTTAAAAAATTTGAAGAAAAATGTATAAAATTGAAAAATTAACCATAACATATAACAAAAGTTGACGGAAAAATCTTAATTGAATAAACTTAAAAGTTAAAGAACTGAAATGAACAAAAGTAAAGTTAGAGGGTTAGTTTTACATTTTACCCATTATTATATCATATAAGACATAATCATTAACATCACTTTTCATTGTCTCTTCTAAAAATAAGTTGCGAGACATTTAGATGATGCTTAATTGGGGATAATTGATAAAATTTGATAATAAAAAAGGAGTCAATTCAAATCCCATTTTTAGGTACAGGTACAACACAAATATTTCACCAAAAATGGTCATTGTCTGTTGTTAGCCACTTGCCATAGGTACGTATGTATCTGTAGGTTTGTTAATCTAACTGATATTGACTACTAAAGTTAAAAATCATATTAGTCATGATTTGACTCCTCTCTTTGATGACACTGTTTTGAGATAAAATGCACATCATAATGTGGAATCTAGATAACGTGATTTCTTTTTTATTTTTCCCAAAAATGTGATCTTGTTTGATCATAAATAGAATTGGATAAGGGAATGGTCAAAGGAATCATGTTCCGTCCAATTAGACAATACATTTGGGCTCAAATCTAGCATGTGAATCCATATCAGGGACACCATGTCTTAGTAGACTGTAAATGCCTAATTTTTGTTTATAATTTCATAATGAGCATTTTTTTTTTAATGCACTCTTTGACAATAACATAGAATCATAGATAACACTCTTTATTTTGTAAGAGTAAGTTGAAAATGGGTTTGTGGGTTCAACTTTCTTATCAACTATTAAAACTAAAAACAAATGAGGCCCCCTTTTAGAAGGCTCATAATGTGAGAGCAATTGGGAATGAGGAACACAGAGATTAATAGATCATGGAATAATAGTAGGCCCAGACCCAGGAGATTCTTACTCTAAATTGAGGTGAGGATGGTGAGATATGATTTTGGATGAATTTGGGCCAGATCCAAAGTTGCAACTAAACCCATGAATCCTTAGGTATCACATATAATAGGCGCTGAAACTGGCCCATCTACTAGGAATTAGCCCAAGAGCAGTGAACTTCCCTGATGTGATGTCACTACCCATTTGCCACATTTATGGCTATATAAATTTAGAAAGCGATTTTTAGGACTGGCCTTGTAACTGTATTTATTTATTTATTATTATTTTTTTTGGAAAAGAAGTCATTGTAACTAGATTGGTATTTTTCAATGTACAAAATGTTTAGGGGGGAGGGGGGGAGGGTAGTGAGGAAAATGGTTCGAGCCGCCGGTTTTAAATCCCCTCTTCCCCAAATATCAATTATCATTTGTGAATTTGACAACTCAAAAATTATAACTTAATTTTTTTAGTATACTTGATATTCTTTAGACTTATAGCATGCTTAGAGCAAAAAAATGAAGGTATATAATGGCATTGAAAAACCAACTTGCTTTTTTAAATAAAAATCTTGTGTCTCATTTTGAGTATTCTATCAATTATAACTTTCCACACTTTTTTTTTTTCTTTTTTTGTTGGTAAGCTATCCGAAATTTTTTAATATAAAAATTAAAAAAAAAAAATTAGACAAGTGCTATACTGGAATTGATGGAGAATAAAATGGATCACTGAAAGAGTGAAACTTAGAATTTTTATTCATCAACTTATTAATTACTCGAGAAAGTTCAAGAGAGAGGAGATATATTTTGAGTTAGTTAAGGTTGATTGTTTTCATTTTCTATATTTTGAGGATATATGTGTGTGTGTGTGTGTGTGTGTGTGTGTGTGTGTGTGTGTGTACGTATATGTATATATATGTCAAGGGCTGGCGTTGTAACTAAGTTGGCACATCTCAATGCATAAAATGTCTAAGCAGGAGGCGGGGGGAAAAGGGTTTTAGTAATCAGGTTCAAATCCTCTCATCCCCAATTATCAATTATCATTTGTGAATTTGACTACCCAAAAATTATTACTTAATTTTATTAGTGTACTTGATATTCTTCATACCTATAAGCATGCCTAGAGCCAAAAAAAAAAAAAAAAAAAACGGGTATATAATTGCATTGAAAAACTAACTTGCCTTTTAAATAAAAATCTTGTGTCTCATTTTGAGTGTTCCATCAATCATAACTTTCCATTCATTTTTTTTTTTCCTTTTTTCCTTTTTGGATAAGCTATCCAAAATTCAAAATATAAAAATTAAAAAAAAAAAATTTAGACACATGCCATACTGGAATTGATGGAGCATAAAATAGATCACTAAAAGAGTTCAAGAGAGAGAGAACATATATTTTGAGTTAGTTAAGGTTGATTGTTTTCCTTTCCTATATTTTGAGGACACACACACACACACACACACACACGTGTATATATATGTCAAGGGCCGGCCTTGTAATTGAATTGACATCTCTCAATGCACAAAATGTCGGGGGTTTTGGAGAGAAAAGGGTTTGAGCAGTCGGGTTCAAATCACCTCCTCTCCAATTATCAATTATCATTTGTGAATTTGACTACCCAAAAGGTATGCTTAGAGCAAAAATAAAAGGTATATAATAGCATTGAAAAACGAACTTGCTTTTTTAAATAAAATTCTTGTGTCTCATTTTGAGTGTTCCATCAATCATAACTTTACACACTTTTTTTTTCTTTTTTGGTTGGATAAGCTATCTGACATTTTAAATAAAATAGAAAAAAATAGACACGTGCCATACTGGAATTGATGGAGCATAAAATGGATCACTAAAAGTGTGAAACTTAGAATTTTTATTCTTCAACTTATTAATTAGTCGAAAAAGTTCAAAAGAGATGAGATATATTTTGAGTTGGTTAAGGTTGATTATTTTCCTTTCCTATAATTTGAGGAGATATATATTCTATACTATTATTTAAGGGGCTTCTCCTATTTGCGATCCTTATTTTTTTGGTTAAAAAATACCCTTGCATCCTTATGTTTAAGTAGAGACAAAAGTAAAGGACAATCCGGTAAAAATACAACTCTAACTCCCACTAAAATATTATTTAAAAAATAGGGCCACTCTCCTGTTAATTTTCAAATTACTTTATCTACTTATAAATTAGATTTTTAAAATAAAAATTATATATATAAAATAAAAAAAGAGGGGTTTTTTTTTTTTTTTTTTTGGCTACAAAATAAACATGTAATATTTGTTCATTTTTTGAATCTAGCCTCATGACACTCCTAGCTATATTAGTAGTTCTAAATATATAATATTAATGAGAAACCTATATGTAAACCTCAAATTGGATTGAATGAAAAATTATGACACTATAAAACCTCATTGCACATGCGAAGTGCATGTAACGAGGCTAGTACTATATAAGAGGCTTCTCTTGTTTGGGATCCTAAATGCCCATACACAACCCTATGTTTAAATAGAGATAAAACTAAAGAACAATACAAAAAAATACAACTCTAATTTACACTAAATCATTGCCTAAAAAATAGGGTCACTCTCCTATTGATTTTCAAATTACTTTATTCACTTATAAATTAGATTCTCAAAATAAAAACATAGGTTTTTTTTTTTTTTGGGGCTACACTCTAGTTGTATTAGTAGTTCTAAATGCATAATATTAATGAGAAAATGTGTAAACCTCAAATTGGAATGAATGATAAATTATGACACTAAAAAAAGAAACTCATCGCTCGCATGAAAGCGTATGTGATGAGGCTAGTACACATATATGTATATATAAGGGCCGGACTTGTATCTAAATTGACACCTCTCAATGGACAAAATGTCTAGAGGGGTTTAGGGAGGAAAGGGTTTGAGCAGCTGGGTTTGAATTACCTCTTCCCCAATAATCAATTATCATTTGTGAATTTGACTACCCAAAAAATTATTACTTAATTTTATTAGTATTCTTGATATTCTTTAGACCTATAAGCATGCTTAGAGCCAAAAAAAGTTATATAATAGCATTGAAAAACTAACTTGCTTTTTTAAATAAAAATCTTGTGTCTCATTTTGAGTATTCCATCAATCATAACTTTTCATGTTTTTTTTTTTTTTTCCTTTTTTTGTTGGATAAGCTATCCGAAATTCAAAATATAAAAATTAAAAAAAAATTAGTCAATAAATTAGTGAAACTTAGAATTTTTATTCCTCAACTTATTAATTAGTCAAGAAAGTTCAAGAGAAAGGAGATATATTTTGAGTTAGTTAAGGTTGATTGTTTTCCTTTCCTATATTTTGAGGATATATATGTGTGTGTGTACGTTAAGGGATGACCTTGTAACTGAATTGATACATTTATGCATAAAATGTCTGGGAGGAAGGGGGGGTTTAGGGGGAAAATGGTTCGAGCAACCGAGTTCAAATCCCCTCTTCCTCAATTATCAATTATCATTTGTGAATTTGACTATCCAAAAATTATTACTTAATTTTATTAGTGTACTTGATATTCTCCATACCTATAAGCATGCTTAGAGCCAAAAAATAAAAGGTATATAATAGCATTGAAAAACCAAATTGCTTTTTTAAATAAAAATCTTGTGTCTCATTTTGAATGTCCCATCAATAACTTTCCATGCATTTTTTTTTTCTTTTTTTGTTTTGTTGGATAAGCCATCCGAAATTTTAAAAAAAATGAAAAAAAAAAAAAAAAAGACACGTGCCGTACTGGAATTGATGGAGCATAAAATGGATCACTAAAAGAGTGAAACTTGGAATTTTTATTCCTCAACATATTACTTAATCCAGAAAGTTCAAGAAAGAGGAGATATATTTTGAGTTAGTTAAGGTTGATTGTTTTCCTTTCCTTTAAAAGAAACAACCATTTCCAACCAAACTTAGTAAAAAGAGTAACAACCACAGGAAATGCTTGGAAAGACCCTGGTCTTCTTCTCTCGTTCCTTATTTTCTTAATTCTTGTTGTGTCAGCCCCGGCCAGTTGGCTTGGTGGTTCTGTTGGTGTCTATGTCATCAATGGCTCTCTCTCGAACATCGTCATCATTGGATGGTAGCACTAGCACCACAGTGATTGCCATTGATAGAGACAAGAATAGCCAATATGCTGTGAAATGGGCAGTTGATAACGTTTTGAGCAAAAGTTCCCATTGCATTCTCATTCACGTTCGGAATCAGAGCTTCCTTCCTCGTAGGTATCTCTCTCTTTCTTCATCATTTTCATTGGTATGACATAATGGTTTTTTGGCATTAATATATAGGAGTAAACAACATATCTAAAATCATGTTACATGGAGGTCGACCTTCAAAAGTATTTCTGGTTCCACCACTGTACGTAGCGTATATGTGCATGGCTCTATTGTATTTGTATTTACGTCGCACAACATGTTAGAATAATGTTAAATGATTCATATTCACCTTTTCTTATCAGCATAAGTTTTTGGAATAAGGATTTGATTCCCATGACAAACCAAAATCTTAAATGTCATATCATGGCTTCATTCCCTATTGGATTTGTTGACACACCTTTAAAGATGTATGTACTAATAAGTAATGACTATTCTATCAAAATGCGTGTCATCATTGTGCATCCTATATGCATTGACACAATCAAGAGCATCATCATTAGCAAATATCATGGCCATTCAGCATTAGCTTCATTCTCAATGCGTTTGATATGTGGTTTGGTTTTTGTAGATGATTTTGAAGAGATCCCTAAAGAAGGTCGGCCGCCAACTGAAGCTGAATTGCAACAGTTGTTCCTTCCCTACCGTGGATTCTGTGCTAGAAAAGGGGTGAGTAAATAACCATTTGATTGTAATACACCAAGATCTTTTGACCTCAAAGGCAAGTCTTTATATCTGATACATGACTCAGTATGAATAAATGGAGAACAAAGCTCTCATAGGCAGGGACGGAACTGTTATTGGACTAGTGGGGCAATGGCCCCCCCTAATTTTTTTTATAAAAATATTACTATATTAATTGGTACTAATTTTAGCAATTTTGTTCAATAAAATTACACTTTGCCCCCCTTAATACTACTATCAATTTTTTTGAAAGTAATATTATAGCCACAAACATTTTTACAACGTTTATACAAATTATTGAGGTAGTAAATTCTTATTGGTTCGTATACTTGCATCACATTTTACTTATCAATAATTATTCACCATATTAGCAATTTGTAAAAATTTTTGTAGTTTTAGCATTTTTCATCTTTTAGAGGACATAAAAATATTAATAGATTAAATCTAAAACAAAATATACAAACCCAAAAAAATTAGCCCAACAACAAAAATTAGCAATAATAAAACTAAAAAAATTAAGCCCAACCAATCTATTTTACCCCGAACAAACAATTTGGTCATTTAAAAAATTGTAAACAAAAATCCTTAGTAATAAAGTAGTAGAATCAAAGACTGAAGCCGCCACACACAACTAGCAGCAGAGTCGCCCCCTAACTCCAAGTCTTGATTCCGTCCCTGCTCATGGGTAGGGCCTTTCTATTTATTTTTTGCGTATTGGTTTATTTGGCAAGGCAGCAACATGAACTCTAGAGAATTTTCTCACAAAATACATGTTGGTTTCATCCCAAAATCAGACAGAAGAGATAGTGCTATCTCTATCTGTAATAAACTCTCATTTGATCCTTATACAATTTGCTCGTAATCACTGTTGTACCTACCACAGAATTATCAGCACCAAATATGTATTTGACATCATGAACGGCTTGAGTATCAATTATCCTGAATTGAAAATATTGATTTTTCTCTTAAGGTAAAATGTCAAACCATTTTGAAGCCCTCTTTGCTGGCTTCAATTCGCCTCATAGATAGACATAAATAGAACATATTTTCAAAATTTTCTCATTGCCAAGTGGGTGTAATATATTTTCATGGGGAATTGAGATTTTCAGATTGAAGCAAAAGAGGTGATCCTTCATGATATCGAGGTTTCAAGCGCACTTATTGATTATATTTCTAACAACTCCATCAGCAATATTGTTGTTGGTGCTTCCAACCGGAATGCTCTTACAAGGTCTCTCTCTCTCTCTCTCTCAAGCACATAAACACATTGAATGGTAACTAAATTTCAATGTTACTTAGGAGTTTACAAAACTGAGAGAGCCAGTGTCCCTTGCTTCACCTGATATGTACATATGACTAATATATTCATCTGTTAACATTATACTACTAGTGCATACAAACAAACACACACACACACACACACACACAACAGCATCTGTAATTTTAGAAGAAAACTAGAAAATAGAAATGGCAAAGTCCAGAGTTTTGGTTTCCTGTGGTAAGTAGTGCTCTTAGTAAGGAGGTGGAGGACGCCCCAGAAATCAAGTTAAAGATTGTTTTCCCTCTAAACAAAATTTCTTGGCAATTATCTCTATGCAGGAAATTTAGAAATGCAGATGTGCCATCTACCTTACTTAAATCTGCACCAGGATTCTGTGCAGTATATGTCATATCAAAAGGAAAAGTTCAGATTGCCCGTCAAGCAGGTCAACCTCAAACACCTACTCATTCACAAAGGGGACCTCATGCACCTAATGTTCCTCCTAATACCCAAGACCTTGAAGACAAAAACAGGTACATTATTTTTGTGTAATGAAGTGTACATTTAATTGTCAAAAATCCCAGGCCTTTCTTATGCATTCCATTAGATCATTGCTAAGAACAATCAATATACCAACATGAAATTATGACCCTCATTATGGTCATATTATTGGAGATGTTGATCTGGGTTTCCAGATTGAAAAATATGATGGTTCATCTACATTGTAATTATATAGACTTAAGAGGGATGATGGTTAAATATCATTGTATATATATATATATATATATATCAGAAATAATGGCTAGAACTGATGATGGAAGCAGAGAAAAAGGGCGTGGAATCAGATGAAATAGTGTTTGTGGCTTGACATTATCAACCAAAAAAAGTAAAAGAAGAAATTTGAATACACTTAAGGGAGGAAAAGCTTGTTAAAAAATATGGTCTTCTTTATTTCTTTCACTTTTCTTGGGGGGCAAGAAATGTTTTAAGACCAGGGCCTGTCTGTTAAAAAAATCTGAGTTCATTGTTCCCACATATTAGTGATCTTAACAAAAAAACATGCTTATAAATTTTCTTTAAAAAAAAAAAAAAAAAAAAAACACAAAAGAACATGGTGATCCATTAATCACGTGATAATCGTAGCAATCCCCTGCAGTTATATGTTGCCTGGTTTTTGACTTTTGATTGCTAGTGCAGAACTTCTTTAAGTCATGGGAGTCGGAGAAGTGTAGGCTCTGACAGAGCATCTTTCGATAGAAGCAGTGATTCCTTGATGATGACACCAAACAGCCACTACAGGTCTAGCAGCAGGTCTGATCCAACACTATCAATGGACAGTTTTGTATCAGCGACTTCATCTCAGAGAAATAGTGATGTTTCGTGGTCATTAAGCTGCCAAACAAACAACACATCTGTTGAAACTTTTGATTCCTTTATTAGCTCAGATAGTCCTGGGAGCTCAGGATCCTCACAAACCCCAGTAAGTATTCATCATTTACCAAGAACATGACTAATTGAACAGTGCAATTGTAGGATCATAGACCAGGAAAAGAAAGGTCATTAGATGGTCATTTCATTTGTCCATTGAATCAGAATATCTTCTAAATATAATCGTGTCAAAGAGAGTGGATTCATAATTGAACAGTAGTGGTATAAATGTTTAGGATAGGAGTAAATAATAAAATTGGTAAGTAATTTTGATCATCATACATTGATACTCATCAGTCATCAATTTGGTTTGTATTGCACCTGTACACAGTAATCACTGGGATAATATGGAAATCACATCACAACCAAAGAAATTAAATTCAGAAGTTAGACAATCAATTGAGAATATCTTGCTGTAAGCAGATGTTATAAAACCAAATGGGTTCTTCTGGGTGTTACTAAATAACACAATAATTCACTTTATTTGAATTCTTTAAGTGGTTAACAGTACTTTCCCGTGTCTATGGCCATGCTGTCAGAAAAGTGAATCATGGGACTCCAGGCAATAGGAATCTCTATACCCATTTTGTTTCTATGATTAAAAGGGTTGTGTATGTCTGGTTCTGAAACTAGATGAGAACTAGGTTTTCAAATTGTTATATTCTGAATCTAAAAGTCTTCGAAAATCAATCTTCCACTTGTTTGTTTCTTCAGGATGTGGAAATGCAGGATATTATCACATAAATTAATATTCTAGTGTAAAAGCAAGCTTTTCATGAGTTGCCAAGACTGATGACTTCGTTGCAATTTGCATGCATAATGACTACAGTTCAAACATTAAATCGTGTTTATGTGTGCCTTTGGCATAGAGGTATGCTAAAAGTCTTTCATTTGGTAATTACACAACTGATAATTGAAATACATGTTCTCCTTTCTGAGTTTCCTTACAGAAAGGTCTGGAAGCCGAGATGAAGAGATTAAAGCATGAACTGATGCAAACCATGGAAATGTATAACACAGCTTGCAGAGAAGCCATTGTAGCCCAGAAAAGGGTAAGATCATATATAACTTCATCTAGATCAGCTGGTTTTGATCATATGATGATCGTATTAGTTGTCCATTGTGATGCAAACTTGAAAAACCATATATCTCTGTCCAGGCAAGAGAACTTCAGCAATTAAAGTCAGCAGAAGAACGTAAATTAGAGCAAGCCAAGCTTGCTGAAGAGGCTGCATTGGCTTTGGCAGAAGTGGAGAAGCAAAAGTCAAGAGCCGCCACAGAAGCTGCCGAAATGGCACAAAGGTTAGCAGATATGGAGGTACAGAGGAGAGTGACTGCAGAACTGAGGGCCAGGCAGGAGTCAGAAGAGAGGATGAAAGCAATGGATGCACTGGCACACGGCATTTTTAAATATAGAATATATACCATCGAAGAAATTGAAGCTGCAACTGATGATTTCAGAAATTCACTGAAGATTGGTGAAGGTGGATATGGACCTGTTTTTAAAGGTGTGATTGATCACACTGTTGTTGCCATTAAGGTCTTGAGGCCAGACATGCCACAGGGACAGAAGCAATTCCAACAAGAGGTAGTTATATATTTCTTTGTTTTTGGCAGAAATTCAGTTTAGTGAAGTAATCTTTGTGGAGTTTAGTTTTCTAATTTGTACAGGTTTATATTTCTGTTGAATATACTTTTCTGTCATGAAATTGGAGCTTGGGATGGACTTGAATATCTTCAGTGCAAATCCTTATGGAACAACATGGATATAACATGTTACTTGTCTAAACAAACACATCACAAGTGAACCTCTCAATTTTTTCAACATTATGAATGCCTGGTATAGACATGTTTTGTATCAAAATATCTGAAGAGTCGTTCACGAATGCTTAGACTCAAATGGCATGACTGCAAGTGATAAAACGGTGTTGTTTTTACAGTTCTTAGCAGTTGCCATGTTGACAGTAACACAGCACTGCTGTCTTTCTAATAACAACTTAATCCTTCTCTATCTATAGTTATCACAATGGTAAAAGAATCACTGAGTGATGCCTAATGTCAGTGCAAAAGAACTGTTATAACATAGGATAAGTGAGAATTACCACAAAAAAATAAATAAATAAATAAATAAATAAAGAAAGGAAATAATTACCAAGAACGTATCCATGTTGACCTGGATTTCAATTGCTTTGAAATGCTTTGTTCATGCTTCCAATCAAAACCTAGTAAATTGCCCCATACTTGTAAATGTGGAACAACAGTGCTTTCCTTTTTGTTGGATTATATAAACCATGTCAAAATAGCAGGATTATTACTAAATACTTAACCAAATTTGAAGTTGCCTCTAACATAAGAAGCCCCCTTCACATGCTGTAATATCACATTCTCTGCCAAAATACTGATCAAAGAAGAGATAAGACATGAAAAATGGCATGATAATAACATTTGTTCCTAAAGGAGGTATGTGAAGATTGTGACATGGAAATTATTTCTCATGTACCAAACTCAATGTGACCTTTTTTCTGTAGTCATAACGATCTTGTCCATGCAGGTTGAAGTTCTAAGTTGCATCAGACACCCACACATGGTTCTCCTTCTAGGTGCCTGCCCAGAGTATGGTTGCCTTGTGTATGAGTACATGGACAATGGCAGCTTAGAAGACCGGATCTTCAGGAAAGGCAACACTCCCCCAATACCATGGCAAATTCGTTTCAAAATAGCTGCTGAAATTTCCACTGCCCTTCTTTTTCTTCACCAAACAAAGCCGGAGCCCCTGGTGCATCGTGACCTCAAGCCAGCAAATATTCTCTTAACCCAAAATTACCTGAGCAAGATAAGTGATGTAGGTTTAGCCCGGTTAGTTCCACCATCTGTTGCTAATAGTGTAACTCAATATCACATGACTGCAGCAGCTGGTACATTTTGTTACATTGATCCTGAATATCAACAAACAGGACTATTGGGTGTAAAATCAGATATATATTCACTTGGTGTAATGCTGTTACAAATTATTACAGCTAAACCTCCAATGGGGTTATCCCACCATGTTGAGGACGCCATTGAGAAAGGAAGATTTGCAGAGATACTTGATCCCACAGTGGAAGATTGGCCTGTCCAAGAGGCTCTATCACTTGCTAAACTTGCTCTAAAGTGCTGTGAGCTGAGGAAGAGAGATAGGCCGGACCTTGGTAAAGTTATTTTGCCAGAGCTAAACCGCTTAAGAGATATTGGTTTGGTTCATCTGTCCAGTAACAGAGATACCATTTTCTATGGACCAAGCTCTCATTATTCAGTCCCAGAAGCTGTACCAACTGTGAGTGAGGTTAGTTACATTTCGAATCATTTTACTATAATTTGCATTTGCATATACTTCTAATTTACAGTCAACTTCTCTCACAATAGCCTGCCACATCATACCATTTGATCATTCAATAAATTGAAGTAAAAGATTAAAAGTACAAAACCTTACAACTGTCGTCCCAACCCCACGCAAGCAATGGCTACAAGATCCCACATTTTCACCTCCTTTCTTCCATTGTATTTTTTACACTCTAATTTAAGATTTGTGGAGAGGCATGATAAAATCATTTCTGAGAATTTTTTGCTAGAGATGGTCTTACAGTTGTTTTGGTTTCTAATAAGGAAATCAATCTATGTCCATAGACATAACAGATATTTTTTGTGCTTTTGAAGGTTCTCTCTCTCTCTCTCTCTCTCTCTCTCTCAGACGGTTGATGTTAACATTTATCTAAAATTATTCTTTCGATGGTTTTTTTGATACACTTTAATCTAGATTTCTATGTTACAACTACCAGAATTATGTAAAATTTCCATGAAATAACTTTAGAACTCTCTTTTGATTATGCACAATCAGGATGAATATAGTGATCCTAGCATTGAAACTAAAATCCAACATAGGTCAATATGAGAAGAAGGTGGCAGGGTTTGGAAGTCTTTGACCAGAATGTGGAGCTTAAAGAATAGTTTTGGAAAAGCCACCTTTTCGCCACTAAGCAAAATATGGAACATGAGAAAAAGCTTTGGAAGAGCCAGTTTCTTTCCCCTTAGCAGGAAACAAGTTGGAAAACCAATCAAGAAGCATGTTGAAGGCTGTTTGTCATTTGTAAGTTGTTCTACAACCAATTCTCAACTAAAGAGAGTCAAGTCATTTTCATAAAGAACTTAAAGGTTCTTGCGGCGTTTGATTCTATTTGTTTGATGTGAATACCTTCATAAACTACATTTTGTGAAAGAGCTATTGTTTTGTAAACATATTCCTAAATGATTATTTTTCCCCCCTTTGGTGCGCTCTTGTCTTGTTCTTGTAATTTAATTTGTAAATGTGATGGTTTTTTCTTGTTCTTGTTCTTCTTCTCTTTTCTATGTTCATATATGTTTGTAGATGCACATCATAAAACACATGAAATGAATGAATCAGCACCAAAAGAGGGAGATTTTAAGTATCTTGATTCTTAAGTCTCATGTATTTAGTTCATTACATATAGTTTAATGTTCACAAATGACAAAAAAGAAAATTAGCAAAAAGAAAGTTCAAAATTGTTTCTCTCTTTGTCAGAATGATTGTCTGGTTGATGCTGAATCAGGGAGTAATTATATTACATGTGAGGGAATATCAGTATATTTATATTTAAATTATTTGAAATAGATTTAGATGATGCTATCATCTCAAATGAACCTTCTATTTTTCCTACTGAGTTCAGCTTGCAATGCTATTATGCTAAGAATAAGACCATTGTTACCGGAAATAACCAATAATTGAAAACATGACCCCACTAATAAGAGCATTGGAATCAAGTGTATCAAATGCTAAATTTCATTTGCTCAATAGCAATGTACGGCCAAATGTGCTATATTTTAGCATTTTTTTTTATTCACACTTTTCTCTCTTTTTTGTCAGGTTGACATTATCACATTACTCAAACTCTCTCTCTCTCTCTCATATTATAGGCATTGGGACTTGGAAACCAAAAAGAAAGAACAAAAAAGAATTAAAAAAAGAAGAAACAAAGAATAAAAATAAATATTTAAATAAAGTGGTAAAAGTATAGAAAATGTGATATAAGGTATTTTGTAAAATGAAGACTTAAAATAAATAAAGTAACTTTTTGAATTATCAAAAAATTGTATATTTTATAGAATACCCTGATGCTAGTACTCCAAAAACTTAAATATGTTGGTTTAGGTACAATTATATTATATTAATTCTTCAACTTTTTTACTTTTTCTTTACATGGGGCTTTCAGTTTTCACTCTCACCCTCATACCCAACACAATTTTGTTTTGATAAGTAGTAAATATTCAAAAATCCTAGTTGGGTTGTGATTCTTTAGGGTGAGTTTTCTTGATCAAAAGGGTTATACATCACTCACCACTCTTCAATTCATTGTTGTACAATCCACAGCAGGATCATCAGCACCAAAGTTTCCACAGACTTAACCCATTGTTGTATGATTAATGCAAAGATCCTTACAAAATCAAGAAAAGGCTTTGAAACAGAGTGTGTTAGAGAGATCGAAAGCGCTGGCTTGTGTGTTAAGGGTTTTGGATCAAGATTAGTAGTACTGATTTCTAACACGCAAGCTGGTGCTCTCAATCTCTCTAACTAATGCCAATGCTAAAAAAAAAATGCCTCCACATAAAAAATTGATACCCTTTTGCTTAATTTTTTAATAGTCCAGAATTAAAGATATCAAACCAAATAGAATATATATTATATGTTAAGGATATCACTTTTTTTTTGCCTATTCAAACATATCTAATAATATTATATGTTAAGGATATCACTTTTTTTTTGCCTATTCAAACATATCTAATAATCACATGTAGCATATGACTATTAAGTAAGTCACATGACTAAAAGTGAATACTCGTTTGAGTTACGACATTGTGTGTTGGAGCAACTTTCCTCCAAAATGATTTGGAGGAATACATTGCTCAACAACCAAAAAATTATAACTAAGAACAATATTGGAATTCCCCTATATGATATCCAAGATAGTCCACATTTATAGGTTGTGTATTGTAATGTTATTGCATTAGCATATATTGAGTCCCGTACCAAACATATATTATATTCAAGGGTTGTATAAGTAATTACAAAGAATCTCGATTTTAACTTATTTTTTTATGTGTGAATAAGGATAATATTTGCAAAAACCTTTTAGTTTTTATATTTTTATTTGAGCCAATGTATTCTATATATTGAAATGATAATGGCTCTATCACATAAATTAATTAATCGGTGTAATTTTCATTGAATTATCAATTGATGGATGACATTGTTTAACATAAAAATATTTTAAGAGCAAATTAGAACTCCTGGAATTCTAGGATCGAATGGATTTATATGTTGCTTTACATTGTGGTATTGCTTGAGCACATATTAAGTTTCATTTAGACATATATTATGTTGATTAAAATTGCATAAGTAATTATAAAGAGTTCTAATTATAACCGGTCATTTATTAATACTAGTTTCATGCAAACAAAAATCATAAAAATGACTACTTATGTTGGCCAAGCTCACATTAATTCTCCTTTTTTTTTTTTTTGAGAAACATTAATTCTCTCCACTTTATAGCGAAGCACAAAGGAAAATTTCCTCTCAAATTGGAGAAAATCTTTTACTCTCCCTATTTTCCAGAGGGAAAAGAAAGTGAAAACAACACCGTTCTGAGCTTTTTATGTGAGTAGTTGATGGCTTGATGCTTTACAAAATAGTAGGAAACACAACTTCTAGTAGAGATAATAGATCTATCATATCAAAAGTAGGAAATACAAAATAACAAAAACAACAATTTTTTTTTTTTTGGGGTAGAAAGATGGGGTTATTTATTTCTATTATAAAGACTAAAGAGCAACTATACAACATTAGCCGTTATGGGGCATTCCTAGGAGTCACCTATTGCATAAGATCCCATACGTAGTTATTATACACAAAAGGTGGGCATGTATCGTATTCTTCTATGTTGCAGGTTGCTCTCTTCCTTTCTTTACGAGTTCATCTGCAAGAGTGCAACACAATTAATTAGCCTCCCGAATCCCGATACACGTAACGAGGAATGACGGTCCATTCTTAGGCAAATAAGGTCCTACAATCACAAACCAAAGTAACAATTTCCCGTGACAAAATACCAAATTATGTTAGCCAATTTATCTCAAAAACAACCTATGAAAAAAATAATAAAGTTCATTAACCATCTAAATCAACAGACAGTACATCTCATAATTCCCACATCAAAATAGTGTCCTTTAAATTGCACTCATGATATCTTACCATAACAATCAAATCTTAGTATCAAAATTTGAAGGTCAATAAAAGGGATATTTATAAGAAATGGAATAGTTTAATAGTCCAAAATTAAAGTTATCAAACCAAAGAAAAATAAATAAAAGTTACTATACCGTCCTGCCCATCCAATCCATGCCAAATACAAGATTAAATGGCTCAAAACAAAACCATGCATTAGAAAATGCTTAAGGCACACTTTCCACTGCATGGGCTTCGATCCACTCAATTTAGTATTTGGGAAAGATTGTAAAAGCAGGATAATATAATACTTTTCAAAATTTTCTTTGATTTTGATAACTTTAATTTGGACTAATAAACCATTTTGGGCAACAATAAACATCACTTGATAGAGGAATAAGCGAAGACAACTTTAAAGTTCTCCCACTAGAAGGAAGGAAGCTTTGAAGTTTAAACTTTAAAGTGAAAATTTTTAGACAGAGCAAATAACAATTTTGTCTAAAATGAAAAGGTTGGGGCTGTTTTATGGGTTTGTGGGGATGGGACTGTTGTGATAGTAACATATTATAGAATTAAAATGATCATTGCTATATATGAGTCATAGTCATGCAGTCTTTGCACACACGTACAGACACATACAAGAAGCATGTTGAAGACTGCTTATTTTGTTGTTGTTGTTGAATAACATGTTGAAAGTTGTTGGCCATTTGTGTAAGTAGCTCTCCAACTAATTTTCAAAACACATGAAAGGAATGAAACAATTAATCCTATAAGGCTATAACGAAGATGGTTTCACAATTTTGATCCTTTCTTTTTTGCTGAACTATTTTGATCCTTTCAGTCTCAAACTCTCTCACACATTCAGTCTATTTCATATGACAAATTTTCACCATGGAATATATAAATATACACACTTACAAAACAGCTAGTACTAGTGCATAACCATCTTAGAGCCTAAGTGCCGAGCACAAACATGCACCTAATTAATGTATAGTGCATATTTTTAAGATATAATATATAATAAGTTCTAGTAGAATGATGCAGAACATATAATAATTTTTTTTTAATAAACTCAAAATAGTAATATATTTTGTCTATTAGTTAAAATGGATAGTGAAATTGCACAAAGTTTATAAGTTCAAAATTTACATAAACTATTTTAATGTTTTAATATTTTTCTAGGAAATTTGAAAAAAAAATTAATGGAAAATATGATAATAATATAATGATACAAAATTTAAATAGAATATTTTATATAATTATTTTGTGCTTTATAAAAATTCATAATTAATTATATCTATGATTAATTGCAGTATATAATTTAATCAAAATATATCCAATAGGCAAAGACTCTAAAATACACAATAGTAGTAAATTATTCTTGGTCCTGTATTTTGATATGTTTGACAAATAATTATTTGTGCAACACAGCACATTAAGAACAACGTTTGTATATATAATAAATCATAATCAATGTGTGTGTGTGTGTATATATATATGTGTATATATATATATATATATATGTCATTTATTTTAATATAAAGTAGTTATTTTAATGATTCATAAATTATTTTTTTAGAAAAAATAAAACATGCCTAGGTGTGCTTTGTGTTTATTCAAAAAGTATTAAATTAAATTTCTCAACAAAAAAAAAAAAAAAAAAGTATTGAATTAGCGTGCCTGAGGTGCACTTCATTAAATGAGTTTCACTTCGACCAAGCAAAAGAATTAAACCTTAAGATTGTGGGTTCCATTTAGCCTAATTGGTAAAGTTTCTGATGGTTATATAAAAAATTTGGGATTCAATCCCTGTTTACACCAAAAATTGACTGATATCTTGATCTGATAATAAAGAGCTATTATCAGGAGCGGGCACCATAAATTGAAAACTCTCTCAAAAAAAAATAATAATAAACCTTAAGATTTTGAGTTTTAAGCGCACGGATACTGATCCACAACAAAAATAATAAAATTTCAACATGATTGACAAATATCTCTCTTCAATTTTAACAAGTAAAGGCATGTGTGAGATTTAAGTCATGCATCTAGACTTAATGTTATTGGAAATAATTGTCATTGGATGAAAGTCCTATGTGCAATGATGGGAAGGAAACAATTGATATAATGCCACTCCAAATCTCCAATAGGATGAAAGTCACAATCTTTCAAAAGGAAAAGGGCCATAAATTAATGATACAAAGTTAAAATGATATTATTGCCTAAGAAAGATCTAAGATTATTCAACTACATATTAATTTTTGTATTATGGCCTATGGAGAAAAATATTATCCATGTAGGGCCTCCCTACCTTTCACATCATCCTAACTCGATCCTAAGACATTTTTTGTAATGATAATTAAGGCATCTCTTTTATGGTACTAACGCAAGAACTTAGGTTTCAATGGCTTTAAAATTACTCTCCTTCTTGGAAGAGAAGTCTTTGGATGATCATGAAATGTCAATATTCATTAATTAAACGTCTGCTTGTATTAAGTTTGAAAAAAAGGTCCCCCCCCCCCCCCCCCCCCCCAAAATATCTTTTATAATAAAGAGTAACAGTGGTATTTTCATTTATTGATGATTTTAGATTAGGCCTTATTGCTTTAATGTGAATTTGAAAATATAAGCAAAATTTTTCATTTTTACGAACCTAAAATGGAAGGGACTTTTTTGAGAAACAAATGGAAGGGACTTAATTGTTCAAATCCAAAGTCAAATGACTATAATGACACTTGTATCAAAGTCCAAAAGGATAATAGTTACAAAAACCTTTTTATTTATTTTTAAAATAAAAATTTTATTCTTTCTATTTAAATAATTATGACTCTATCACATAAATTGATCGGTGTTGTTTGCTTTATATTATCAATTGATAGATGTTTCTCAAAAAATAAATAAATAAATAAATAAATAAATCAATTAATAGATGAAAATCTAAG
This sequence comes from Quercus variabilis, assembly GCA_030445155.1. Taxonomy (NCBI): domain Eukaryota; kingdom Viridiplantae; phylum Streptophyta; class Magnoliopsida; order Fagales; family Fagaceae; genus Quercus; species Quercus variabilis. Next base: position 9,901,660 of record CP129449.1, read on the forward strand.
AACCTTATAATTTAGTTGGTTGGTACCTCATAACGTTTCCAATTGAGACATTTAGGTTCAAAATCCTTTGACCCCAACTATTGAATAATATATATATATATATATATATATGGTTAGATTCAAGTTACACCTGATGTAACTCTAAGTAATGTTACATTACTCAATATTTTTTAATTGGATGTGAATATTGACAAATCTACCATTAGATTACATTATCTTTGTATATTCTTTATATTTGCAAAATTTTAAGGTGATTAAAAATTAATATCCATGTCATTAATCAATTGTAAAAATTCAAATTTTTGTTGCATAAAATATGAGTTTATGGATCAAATGGTAAATAGCATCCGATTGAAATGAAAATTGTCATGCATGTTAAGAACATATAGAATATGTAATACAATAGTTGAATTTTCAAAATATTAATTCAATAACAAGTTATTGGATGGTGTAACATTGCTTAGAATTACACCAGGTGTAACTTGAATCCAACTTTTATATATATATATATATATATATATATATATTATTAGAACCCCTAGAATTCTAAGATTGTATGGATTGGGGTGTACTTATATTGGGATACTACTTGAACACATATTGAATAATTTGAATCCCATTTTAGACATATATTATGTTGATTAGTATTGCATAAATAATTGCAATGAGTTCTAATTATAACTAGTCATTTATTTATACTAGTTTCATGCAAGTACTAGGATATTATTTTGGCGTAAATGCACTTTTAGTCCCTACATTTTGAAGTTTTTCCATTTTAGTCCCTACATTTTATTTTTTCCACATTTAGTCCCTAAAACCAATTTACGCCTTTTACTTTAGTCCTTCAAGCCCCATTCCGTCACCAATTAACAGGGAAACAGACGGGATCTATAAAATATTATTATTTTTTAACCCTGGTGAATAAAATAAGGAAGAAATCAAATTCAAGCTCACGTGATAAATCACGTGAAGCACTTTTAGTGCACTTACCACCTACCTCTGGCGCGCAGGTAATGAGCTTCCCCAAATCAGACTGAAATCCCTAGCTCTCTACCTTTGCCTCACAACCAACAGCCATCATCATCAACCTAAAGAAAATCTCACTTCTCTCTCAAACCACCACCATCATCATTAACCATCTCAAGATCTTCAACCATTTCGAAGTCCCTGATTAGATGGAAGCAAACTCTTCAACCAGTTCAAGCTTGAGGAGGAGAGTTCCAATTAGGTGCTACTGTGATGAAAAATCAGTGTTAGTCGTTTCGTGGACACCGGACAACCCTGGCAGAAGGTTTTATGGCTGTCCAAACTACTGGGTATTTCAATATTTGAGTGTTTTTTTAATTAATCATGTTTTTTCTACTGGATAGTTCAAGCTTTTGATTTTGAATCATAGAGTTTTCGTGTTTTTATTTTTATTTCATTGGGGTTAAGGGAGGAGGGACTTTCTGCATTTAGTTCGTTTTCCTGGGTTTGGAAGCAATAATTTTGGGGGTTTTTTTTTTTCTTGTTTTACTAAGCTGTTTGGTGGTGTAAAATATGCTGCTAGTAGTTTTTGACACCTTGTTCAAGAGGTAGGATTTGTGCATATAAGGGTATTGTTTAACTGTGACATGCATTATGTGAGCATATGAGGTTAAGTCTCTATTTTATTGACTGCATTCACTTGTGAGTTGTTATGGATGCATATGGCTTGGGTTTGCGAAATTTAAACTCAATTTGTTGACTGGGGAATATTTTCCTTTTGTTGGTTAGGTTAGTTTATTGATCTTCAATGGTAATGTTTGCTTAAAAATTGGATTGCTGTGGTTATATATAAACAACAATGTTTTTCCAATTTCATGTTAATTATACAGTCCTTATTGGTCATTAAGTAGCTTGATGGATAAAGAAATTGGTTTGCATTTCAGGTTGGGTGAAAGTGTAAATTCTTCCAATGGCGTGATGATGAGATATGTGATCGTGGTAAGGTGCTCATCCCAAAGCAAAGGCAACGAATTATCAGACTAGAGACTGAGGTTGCAAGATGCTACAGGAGAGAGAAGTTTTACAATGTGGCTTTGGCATTCTTAATGGTGATATGTGGGATTTGTCTCGTTAATTGTATGGGTAGTTAGACAAGTAGTGGAAGTTTGATTAGGCTGGGAAATGTGGAAGTGTTTATGTTTGGTTAGGTGGGTGGTGGAAGTGTATGTTTGGTTAGCATGTTTCATAGATGGGGGAGTTTCAATATCCTGTAATTGCTAATGCAAAGGGCTGGCAGTGTGTACATTTTGTGGTTAAGCAGTTAGTATGGATACACCTGCTGGTTTTTTTTTTGTACCATTCCTGGAATGAAATGAATACCCCTGTTTTCTAACTGTGTTGTTCAATGTGGGGCTGCTGAAATGTGTTTATAAACTGTATTCATATTGGTTTCAGTTTAATAAAAAATAAAAAGTTAAATAACCAATTTGAAAAAAGAGATGTGAATATGAAATTTGTTAGTAAGTCTCAATTTCAAAGTCAAAGAGAGTAAATGATGACAATTCAGGGCATGTTGGCACAGACAGGCTACTTAAGTTGTTCAGAAATTCCTTTAGACATAGAGCTGACTTTCCATGTGTTACCAATGTTAAATGATTGTCTTCTGCACCTTTCTTGGCATTCGGATTTATATAAACTTTATTAAACCAGGGACTATAGTCATATTATTAATAATGTACAAACTTCTAAATTCTTAACTGGTCTAAAATTATGTACACTTTTTAGTCATATTATTCCCTCTTATGCAGTTCAGCCACATCTTAAAAAATATCTATTAAACATGTCCAAAAATATCTATTAAACATGTCCAACTTTGCATGTAACTGAGGTTTACTTAAAAGATCTACTTGAAATATCTATTTGGCATGACTTAAAAGATCTACTTGAAATATCTACAGCATATTGAGAGATTGACAACAAAAATCTCAGTCAACAAAAAACCAAATTTGAACCAAACTTTTTGAGCTTGATTGACAGATTGACAAAGGCACAGTTTGATAAAGGCACACTATCTGCTGCAATATAAATCTCTACATCAACACACAGCTGGAATACACATTTCTGCTGCAATACAAATTTTTGCAAATTTCTGTTGCAATCCAGATTTCTACAATACAAATTGCTGTTGCAAATTTCTGATGCAATACAAATTTTCTACAATACAAATTTTCTGCAATTCAATTTTTTGCAACACAAATTTTCTGCAATACAAATTTTTTGCAATTCAATTTTCTGCAACACAAATTTCCTGCAATACAAATTTTTTGCAATTCAATTGTCTGCAACACAAATTTCCTGCAATACAAATTTTCTACAACACAAATTTCCTGCAATACAAATTTTCTGCAATACAAATAGTCAAAGTACAAAAAATGAGTCATAACTCACTTTATATCAAATCAATACAAACACTTCCAGCAACACTACACGGTCAGACTTGTGACTCAACACCAAATATCAGAACACAGCCACAGTTCTACAAATATCAGAACTAGAACACAAACAGTTGTACAAATATCACAACACAGTCATGGTTCTACAAATATCATAACACATTCACAATTCTACAAATATCATAACTAGAACACAGTCATAGTTCTACAAAACAAAGGGCAATGTTCCATGTTTAACCCTACCACCATAAATACACAAAACAGTTAAGTGTTCTAGTTCTACAAAACAAAGGGCAATGTTCCATGTTTAACCCTACCACCATAAATACACAAAACAGTTAAGTTATCAGTTTCTACAAAACACATGGCATTGTTCCATGCACAGATGAACTTGTGCTCTCTTCACTTCCTTGGACCATGCACAGATGATTGACTCCCACCATGTCTGATTGATTCCATGTATCTGGATGCGTTCTTAGAAGCCTTTAGAGTCTCTGATGTGACCACCCTTCTCTTCTTCTACCTTGGCTTTGGGTTGCTGCTGCTGGAGTTATGTGTGGTGCTGCCTGACTGATGTGGCGCAGCTTGAGTGGAGGTGTGCTGTTATGAGTGGATAAATGTGCTTCTGGTCTTGGCATGAGGTGTTACAGTTGGACTGGATTGGTGCATCATGGTTTGAGATGGTGCAAATTGAGTGGCTGAGCTTGTCTTGCCCTGAGATGGTGCAGTTGGAGTGGCTCGGCCATGCATGCTGGACTAAGGTGGTGTACTTGGAGTGGAGCTGAAGCTATGCATGTTGGCCTACAAACAAGAAATGCACGGAAATTATTAGATGTACTTGAAAGCAACTAATACAATTGCATTTCATACATGTCCATATATTACCTTACTAGATGCACTGGTTCTGTTTGTGGTGCCTGGCAGTGAGGAGTTCCCTCCAATCTCACCCTTGCAACTTCTTTTATTATGCCCTAACTTACCACAAGTCTTGCATTGCTTAGAGATGCCACCTCTCCTTGTTGGCTCATTAGGTTCCTTTGCCCTCTTCTTCTTAGGTCTGCCAGGTGGTCTTCTTTTGATGGGAGGCTGAACTGGGGCCACATCACTAGATCTCCACATATTTTGTCCATTGATTGGTGCTATGATTGGTTCATAGCAGGCCTTGTATGTAGAGACATGGTAACATGGGTGAACATACTGCTCAGCATCTTGTCTGTTGAAAAATATGCACGAGATAGCATGAGCACAGGGTATGCCACTTATGTCCCACTTCCTGCAACTACAGTGTGCTGTGGCCAAGTCAACAGTGAAACTTTGCAGACCATTTTTTACTTCAAACTGGGTCTGCCCTGCCCAACAAGCTATCCACCTATTGGCTGCCAATTTTTCCTTGTGCAACCTTTTCAAAACCTTGGCATAAATAGTTGACTCTACTCTCAGAATCTTCACTCTGTTTTCTTGAAACCTAGTCATGAGATATAGTCTGATGCACTCAAGCTGCAAGCACATATAATGAAACATTAGACATTAATTGCAAAACCTACTAAAAACAGTACGACATAATTAACCTAATTAATTGTAGGTGATCACAAAGACTCATACCATGCTAATTATAGGCTTAGACCTGAATTTAAGAATCCTACTGTTGAAACTCTCACACATGTTGTTTACTATAGTGTCGGTCAAGGCATCCTCACTAAACATGTGTTTGGCCCATTTTGTTGTTGAATGACCATCTAACCAACTGTGTGCACCAGCATCAATGCCCTTCAGCTCATCCATCACCCTGTCAAACTCTTCTTTATAACTTGTCTTGGCTGCCCTCCAAAACAGTTCTCTGAGCAGAACACCAGGATGGTTCTTCCTGAAGTTGTTGTAGAGGTGCCTGCAGCAAATCCTATGTTCATACTGTGGCCAGTTATCAATGAAAGTTTGCACCAACCCCTGTCACAAACAGTATGAAAAAAAAATATGGCTTAGAAATAGATACAATGAGTAAATAAAGAAAAAACAACCAAGTAGAGAATAAACTACACACCTTCTGCTGGTCTGACATAAACACCCATCTCTTATTCTGACCTATGTCTACAAGTAACAAATTGATGAACCAAGTTCAAGAATCCTTGGTTTCAGCCTCTACCACTGCATATGCAAGTGGGAAATACTCCTCATTAGGATCTCTGCAAACTGCAGTAATCAATTGCCCCCCTGACTTGGTCTTCAAATGGCAGGCATCCAAACCAATGAATGACCTACATCCAGCCAAAAACCCCTTCTTACAGCCCTCCAAACATATGTATAGCCTCTCAAAATAAGGCACCCCACACACCAAATCCATCTCGGCTGCTAAATCACCATCATGGAAGGTATGTACCTTCATAAGTATGGTACTACCAGGACTAGCCCTCCTTAATTTCTCACAGTACTCCCACAACTGGTTGTACTGTTGTGTATAAACCCCATCCACATATTCTTGAGCCTTATCCCTAGCCCTACCTGCTTTTCCTACACTTATATTTATGGTGTACTTGTCATGGACAGCCTCTTGGAAGTCCTTTAGCTTCATATTAGGTTGTCTTTTCACCTTCTTCATCAACTTCTTCCCAATGTATGATGAAGTACACCTAGGGTTCTTATAACTTCTACAGCAAGTGTGTTCCAATGTCAATGTCCTTAGTTGGTAGCTCCTCTCCCTTGGCACCTTTGCTAGATAGGCAACAAACTTGCACCCTTCTTGGCAGACAGCTCTTACCCTTTGCAGATCATTTTTAACAAATTTGATCCCCCATCCACCAGAAACTGCATAATCTGTTATAGCTTCCTTGAATTGCTTAGGTGTAGTAAACAACATATCTTTCTCAAAATAAATTTGCTCAGCCTTAGCCACTGGCTTAAACATAGGGAACTTCCTCACTTGCTCTTTTTTCGGTTCCCTTTCATCTCCCACATGTGTCCTGTTATCATCCTCAGACTGATCATCACTATCACACCCAAGCTCATCATTAGATGATGATTCAACAAGACTATGCAATTCCTCACTCTCATAATCAGAGTTCATTACACCAGCACCTATTTGCCCAGGTTCATTAACTTCAGCATCATCCTTACCATCCCAACTGTCACTACTATCTTCAACAAAGTCCCTAACACCATGGGTCAACTCTACATCATCTTCTAGGCCACTTCCCCCACCATCACTTCCCACACTATCGCTGCTATCATTTATATGAAAGACCTCAGGTGGGTGCTCAGGTTCTTTACCTACTCTCCTAGAACCCATTTGAGAAGCAGCCACCTCAGTAGGAACATTAGCATTAACCTCAACCTCATCCTCATTATTAAAGGTTTGATCATTAGCATACATGTCATCATTCTCATAAAAACTATAAAACTCATCCCCATCATCATCATCATCATGTTCACTCCCATCATCATTGTCATAATAACCTGTAAAGTCTTGCTCCAATGCTAATGGCTGCACACCCTCACCAGCATCCTCTCCTTCATCAACTAATATAGGCTCATGTATTGGGTGCTCTACATACACATGAATATCTTGATGACCCCTCACTAAGTCTGTTAGAAACATGGCATCACTATCATCAACAATCAAATGGAAGTTTGCCAGTTCTTGGTCCACTCCAGGCATTTTATACCACAGCCTACTAACAGATGTGTATCCAAAGTCCTTACATATACTTTCTATCTCAACCTTGGACCACCTGTCAGGGTCACAATTATCAACTATATCTACTGCACCTCCCACATATTTTCGGCCATTTTCAGTAAAATTGCCACCATGATGCACAAATAAACTAAATAGTCCATTCATTCTGCATGCAACATAACACCAAAACCAATTACACAATGCTAGCTACAGGACAAAATATATATTATTTAGAACAAAATATATATTATTTAGAACAAAATATATATTATATTTAACAAAACAACACTCATACCTAATAAAATTTTCTATTCTGCATGCAGACAATACAACACTTAATAAAGTATTAGGTGATCACAGTACTTAATCAAATATTTAAGTAAGAATACAACACTTACTTCAATAGTTTTGTCATACTAAAAGAAACAGAGAAAGTACTTTTGTCATACACGGGGAACACATGGACCACAATGTAAACCACAACCAAACACATGCAAACAAGGACCAACAAACAGTCAAAAAGCCAAAATATACAAAAAAATTGTGGCCCTACTAGGAAAAAGTCATCAACCTTCTTGTAAAGCTATAAATAAGGACAGAGAGAAGAGAGAGAAGACCCTTTCACAAATACAGAAGTCTCCCAGCTTTCATTTTCTCCACTCCATGAATAGTGTGGGTATCAAGTGATAGAGATTGACGAAGTGGGGATTTTTCTTTAGGTTGTGTTCTTATGGCTGTTCGGCAGAGGCAGAGAGCTTCACTGGGGATTAAGTCTGATTTGGGAAAGGTCACTACCTGCGCGCCAGAGGTAGGCGAGGATCTTAAGATGGTTGATGATGATGGTGGTGGTTTGAGAGAGAAGTGGGATTTTCTTTAGGTTGATGATGATGGCTATTGGTTGTGAGGCAGAGGCAGAGAGCTAGGGATTTCAGTCTGATTTGGGGAAGCTCATTACTTGCGCGCCAGAGGTAGGTGGTAAGTGCACTAAAAGTGCTTCACGTGATTTATCACATGAGCTTGAATCTGATTTCTTCCTTATTTTATTCACCAGCGTTAAAAAATAATAATATTTTATAGATCCCGTCTGTTTCCCCGTTAATTGGTGACGGAATGGGGCTTGAAGGACTAAAGTAAAAGGCGTAAATTGGTTTTAGGGACTAAATGTGGAAAAAATAAAATGTAAGGACTAAAATGGAAAAACTTCAAAATGTAGGGACTAAAAGTGCATTTACGCCTATTATTTTTGTTCAAAATAAATACTAACTATTCGAAATATGAAAGTTTTAAAAATGTAGGTAGTTATATAATAAGTTATAATTTAAAACATAAGGAACGAAGCTAGATATCTTTAAGATATTTTTTTAGTTTAACTATTTTACCCATTATCTTTTTATTTTATCTCAATTTATCTTTTAACCTTCTCTAAAAAAAAAGAAAAAAAAAATCTTTCAACCATTTAGTAAATTAATATTTTTTTGAAAAAATAATTTGAACTAAATAGTATGAATAATTTATTTATTTATAATTCAATAATTACAATTTAATAGAGAATTTGAACTTTTTTAAAAACACCTGAAAGTGTCAATGAATTAAGTTATAACTATAATAGCCTCATCATATGCGCTTTGCGAGTGCGATGAGGCACTTTTTATTTTTTATTTTGAGTTTAGTGTCATAATATTTAAAAGTGAGGTAGAGAAAGTGTCATAATTTTTAGGATCTTTCTCTATGTGAGGGTTTTTTTTTTTTTTTTTTTCTAATTAGTTATTTGTATGTGAGTTAGTAGCTGATATGAATGAAATAAACTATTTGAAACTAAAAAGTCTAAAACTTAGGAAATTTTTTTAAAATAGTAAATTACTCTTTTAACCTGTTTGTGTTTTTAGATTTAAAATTATTTAACTAATTATAGGGGTATTTTAGAGAGTTTAAAAATATGTGTGAGAATATTTTAGTGCGCAAAATGATAAAAATCTAAACTAGAAATCATGTAATTAGTAGTATAGAAGATGAGACTTTTGGTAGATGAAATAATGAAAAGTGAACATTAAAAAAAAAAAAGTCAAATTATATATAGATATAAATAAAATAGATGAGAATAACCCTTTTTTTTTATATTGAATATTGAAATATATGATTTAATTGAAGCATACTTGTTTCTCAAAAAAATTGAAGTATACTTCTAACAAAATTATCTTCCAAAAAAAAAAAAAAAACATTAAAGGAACATTCTGGCATATGCTTTGTGCTATCATGTTTTGTAGGGCTTCCCTACCTTTCACATCATCCTAACTCCTAAGACATTTTTTACAATGATAATTAAGTCATCTCTTTTACGGTACTAACACAAGAACTTAGGTTTCAATGGCTTAAAAATTACTCTCCTTCTTGGAAGAGATGTCTTTGGATGGTCATGAAATGTCATCAATTAACCATCTGCTTGTATTAAGTTTGAAAAAAGGTTCTTCCCACAACACCACCCCCCCCCCCCCCCCCCCTTCTCTCCCCCCAATCTTTTATAATAAAGAGTAATAGTGGTATTTTCATTTATTAATGATTTTAGATTAGGTTTTATTACTTTACTATGAATTTGAAAATATTAGCAAAATGTTTGATTTTTACGAACCTAAAATGGATGGGGCTTAATTTTTCAAATCCAAAGTCGAATGACTATAATGACACTTGTATCAAAGTACAAAAGGATAACAGTTACAAAAACCTTTTTATTATTTTTAAAATAAAAAATTTATTCTTTCTATTTAAATGATTATGACCCTATCACATAAATTAGTCGGTGTTGTTTGCTTTATATTATCAATTGATAGATGTTTCTCAAAAAAAAAAAAAAAAAATCAATTAATAGATGGAAAACTAAGAACCTTATAATTTAGTTGGTTGGTACCTTGTAACTTTTCCAGTTGAGACATTTAGGTTCAAAGTCCTCTAATTCCAACTATTGAATATATATATATATATATATATATATATATATATATATTAGAACCCTTAGAATTTTAAGATTGTATGGATTGGGGTGTTGCTTAGGTTGGGATACTGCTTGAACACATATTGAATCCCATTTTAGACATATATTATGTGGATTAATATTGCATAAACAATTGCAATGAGTTCTAATTATAACTAGTCATTTATTTATACTAGTTTCCAGCAAGCATTATGATATTATTTTTGTTCAAAATAAATACTAACTATTCAAAATATGAAAGTTTTAAAAGTGCAGGTAGTTATATTATAAGTTATAACTTAAAACATAAGGAATGAAGCTAGATATCTTTAAGATATTTTTTTAGTTTAACTATTTTACCCATTATCTTTTTATTTAATCTTAATTTATCTTTTTACCTTCTCTAAAAAAAATAAAAAATAAATCTTTCAACCTTTTAGTAAAATAATTTTTTTGAAAAAAATAATTTGAACTAAATAATATGAATAATTTATTTATTTATTTATAATTCAATAATTACAACTGTGGGGTAAAAGCCCAGAATTATGTATTGGGCCTAAAATTATGTATTGGGCCTGGGGTCCTATTTGAAGACTAGGGCGTGTCCGAAGAGGAGAAAATGATTGAAAAGGAACCCAGGTGAAAAAAATATACCTGGAAATGAACAAAGAGTACAATCCAAGGAAAGCGTCAGCAGTCCGAAGAGTGTGATCTCTTCGAATATAGAGAGTCTCAGTTAAGCAAGTACCTGGGAGGTTCAAGTGGCCTTCCTGACGGTTCCAATAATAAGGATAAACCTTAGGCATGTATGGAAATGATAAGAACGGATAAATATCTAGAAGAAAAACTGCTACCACCACATTAAATGTATTGCAGCAACTTTTCTGGCCGCATTAATATGGAGAAGACCCCTGAACAGTGAACTCTCAACCACCACCACTCACAAAGAACCAAAGAAGAGGCCTGATAGGATCTATACTCAAGTAAAGGCTTAGATGACTAATAAGTGTATGATCAAGATGAGCCAAAAAGACACTATATAATGTAAAAGATCCCCCCATAAGTGGGGAGGGAGAAAATATAGAAAGTGGGGAAAAGAAGAGAAACTGTAGCACGAAAGATTGTTAGAGTTCAAAAACAAGATCCCAATTTATAATTGATCTCCTCGGATGTCTATTTAGTCAGATTTTAAGAGCGTTTTTATGTTTATTTATTTTTGAATCCCATGATAGTCGTTGTTTAATTCACATTCAGCCTAGCTCTTTCACCCACTCTCTACAAAATCATTGTCTTGGGTTCATTAGGCTCATACTCCAGATCTTTTGGGCTTGGGCTACAAATCTTAACCCTACAACAACTTTATTGGGAATTTGAACTTTTTTAAAACACTTGAAAGTGTCAACGAATTATGTTATAACCATAACAGCCTCATCATATGCACTTTGCAAGTGCGATGAGGCACTTTTTGTTTTTTATTTTGAGTTTAGTGTCATAATATTTAAAAGTGAGGTAGAGAAAGTGTCATAATTTTTAGGATCTTTCTTTATGTGAGTTTTTTTCTTTCTTTCTTCAAATTAGTTATTTGTATGTGAGTTAGTGACTAATATGAATGAAATAAAATATTTGTAACTAAAACTCTTGTCATTTTTTTTTTAACTCTCATGTAGAAGCATTGGAATTCAATAGGAGAAGTCATCTGACTAACAAAATATATAAAATAACTGTAAGCATTTTTTATTTATTTTAAAAAGACATGAAATAATGTTTAAAAGTGAGATAGTGATAGAGTTCTAATTTTTGGAATCTTTCTCTATGTGAGAGTTGATATAAGTGTGAAAATTTGAATTTAAAATAAAAAGTAGTAATTCCTTTCTTTTCTTTTTTTTCTTTTTTTTTTGAGAAACTAGATCAAAATTGGCCTAGGGAAGAATAAAATTACTTAATGAACATCGAACAAAAGTAATTGAGCAATATCCTCACGAACATCCTCTAGACAAACAGCTAAACTCAAATAGACTTTAGCAAAAAAGTCTAAAACTTAGGAACTTTTTTAAAAATAATAAATTACTCTCTTAACCCGTTTATGTTTTTAAATTTAAAATTATTTAACTAAAAGATATGAGTATTTTAGAGAGTTTAAGAATTTGTGTGAGGATATTTTAGTACGCAAAATGATAAAATTAAAACAAAAAATCATGTTATTAGTAGTATAGAAAATGAGTCTTTTGGTGAATGAAATAATGAAAAGTAAACATTAAAAAAAAAAAGTCAAATTATATATAGATATAAATAAAATAAAATAAATAACAGTTTTTTTTTTTTTTGAAAGGAAATAAATAACAGTTTTTCTTTTGAAATATTGAATATTCAAATATATGATTTAATTGAAGTATACTTGTTTCTCAAAAAACTTGAAGTATACTTCTAACAAAATTATCTTCCAAAAAAAAAAAAACATTAAAGGAACATTCTGGCAGTGATGTGTGAATTTTCACAAAGTCAATTGAGAAAAAAAAGAAAAAATTTATAAAAGGGGCCACGTATAGTCCAAGCGCACATTTCTACACTTTCCTGCTACGCATAAAATGTGGAATCCCCTTCCCCAAGCCAAGTCTCACAAAAACTCTTTTCCTTCTCTACTTTTCTTTTTTTTTTTTAAAAAACCGAAACAGACAAAGAATCGAAATGAAAATTGATTCTCAATTTTTTAGTAGGACTTTTAAAATAATTTTTATGTGAATTTTTTTACATCCATCAAATTTACAAAATATAATTAAACATAGTATAAAAGTCTAAAACAATAAACAGAGGTTTTTTAAAAAAGAAAAGAAAATATAAATTGAAAGAGATTTAAATGTTAAAAAAAAAGGCCTACTGCAAAGTGAAATCTCTCACTCCTTCTCTCTCTCTCTCTCTGTCTCTCTCTCTCTCTCTCTGTGTTTGAGAGATTTCCAAAACCCTACCTCTAAAAACCAGAACAAAAAACCCACAAATCCACGAAATGGATAGCGAACGAAAACCCGACCCGAATAACACCCAGACCCGATTCTACGACCCGTACCAAGGGATCCAAGTCCCGATCCCAGTTCGCAACGTCTACCAACTCCCCACCGCCCCCCAATACCTCTTCGACGAAGAAGCTCGCCGGAGCCGCCGTAATCTCAGCGACAACCTCACCTTCTTCACCGGCTGCGGCTACCTCCTCGGGGCTCTAGGCGGCGGAGCTTCCGGCCTCGTCGCCGGAGTCAAGTCGTTCGAGCCCGGCGACACCGCGAAGCTCCGGGCCAATCGGGTGCTCAACTCCTCCGGCCACGCCGGCCGGGCGTGGGGGAACCGGCTGGGGATCATCGGGCTCATCTACGCCGGCATGGAGAGCGGGGCCATGGCGCTGAGGGACGTGGACGATGTGTGGAACAGCGTGGCGGCGGGGCTCGGTACCGGCGCCGTGTATAGGGCGGCGCGTGGAGTGCGGTCGGCTGCGGTGGCCGGTGCCGTCGGAGGAGTTTTGGTTGGAGCTGCCGTGACGGCGAAGCAGGCGTTGAAGCGATATGTGCCCATATGAAAAAAAAGATGGGACTTTGATTGCTATGTGAGTCTTTTGATCAAATTTAATATAACGTCTTTGGGGTATCAAAGATTTGAAATTTTGATAGTTGACAAGCAAAACATTGTGGAATTTGATTGGATTAATGAATAGTTTGAGGCATGGGAGAGTGACCATGCCATGGTGGTTAGTGTTTTGTTATTAGTATGATTTTTAATACAATTTTGTGAAAATTGTTGGGTTATGAATAAATTGGGATGAATCATGGACTTGGGTATAAAGTGGGTAATGATTAGACTAATTAATAGTTTTTTTTTGTGTGTTTTATGTGATTCGAATAGTAATTTGGCTACTGATTAGATGTTGTAGTTTGTGATTGGCCACAGAATTGTGGAGTTTGATTGGAGTAATGAATAGTTGAGGTTTGTGGGAAAGAGCCAGTGTAGTTTGTTTTACATGGATGGAATGGTTGTGGGTTGGTAATTTAGATAATGAGGTCGGAATTTGTTGTGGGCAGCTTTTCTATTATGTTTTGTGTCAATGATTTGAAATTATTGATAGTTTATGAATGGACTGAAAGTGAATAATTTTTGGGTTTTATGTTTTGTGGGTAGCTTTTGTTTTATGTTTTTGTAGCTCAAAGATTAGAAATTTGATAGTTTCTGGTATGTGGAAAATACTGTAGAAATGGATATGATTCATTTATTAGTTTGAGAAGTGGGAGAGAGACCTGCTTTGTTGAAATTTTGTTTTGTTATATATTTACTTAATTTGTATATTGTTGGGTAATTAATAAGAATTGGGATGAATTATGGACTTCAATATAATGTGGAAAGTGAATGGTTTTGCGTGTTTTATCATTTATGTGAATGGAATGGGTTGGTAATTTGGCTAATGATGTGTTATCCTTTTGTGGGTAAGTTGTTTTATATTTTTTTGTACTTCATTGATTGGGAAATTTTATGGTTTATGGTATGTGACAAGTATTTAAAATCTGATTCGATTAATAAATAGTTGAAATATGAGGCCAATGAGTTCTAGCTCACAATATCTACCCTCCAGAAGTAAATGGGTGGAGTTTAAGGTTGTGGGGCTGTGTGTGTAAACTTACCAATAATTGAAAATAATAGTTGAGGCATGGGAGAGGGCCATGATTTAGTGGTATACTTTGTTGATGTTTTTATCTTAGTTTTTGATAATGTAATTTGTTGAATTGTAGGGTAATGGATAAGACTTGGGTATAATGTGGAGAATAAATAATTTGGATTGTTTGTGTGAATGGGATGGTTGTGGGTTGGTAATTTAGTTAATGATTTGTAAATTTTTCATGAGTAGTGTGTTATTAATAGCTTGTGTTGTACTTCTTTGTACTTTAAAGATTAAAATGTTTGATAGTTTTTGTTTTGTGACAATATTTTGGAATTCCATTGGTTAATGAATGTTTGAGACATGGGAGAGAGACATGCCCTGGTGCTATTTGTGTTGCGTTATCATTTTTTTTTTTTTTTTGATAAGTAGCACAAAAATTTTATTAAAAAAAACACATCCCAGTACATAGGAAATGTACTGAATGGGCAAAAACATCAAGAAACCAAATTACAATGATCAAGCAAAACAGTAGGGAAAAGACAAGAAAAAGATGGTGAAACTAAACACCATTCGAGAAGAATTTTTTTATTGAATGTAACGTTTTGAATTGTTGGGTAATGAATAAGAATTGGGATGAATGGTGGACTTTGGTACAACGTGGAAGTGAATAATTTTGTGTGTGTAATATGATATTGAATGGTTGTGGATTGGTAATATGGTTAATGGTGTGTGAATTTGCAAGGGCTAGTAGTTTATTGGTAGCTTGTGTTATTTTCTTGTGCTTTTGCTTAAATATGATGGCCTGGTTATTTGGGACAAGATGTTGAGACTAATTTTATTAGCAACCCATTTACATAATTAGAGGGGTTTGTTATGTGTGTGTTGGTCATTTGTTATTTGATCAGTTAAATTGCTGTTTTGTTGCTGAAATGGTGAGGCATTTAATTGATATTTCTCTTAGAAGAGAGAAAAGGTGGGGGGAAGAGAATGTTTATTTGATTCTTTTTAACATGGGAGCATAACACACACATTAATCTGACCCAAAAAAAAGATGTAATTCATGCGCTAAGGCTCAAAATAAATAGGAGTATAGTTCAAGAGAAGGACATGTGTACCTCTTTTCTTTTTAATTTGTGCAATAGTCAGTTGAAGAGTAATAAGAATGGATATGGATTTTGCTCTTACTTTCAAATGAATATCAGGGTGTGTGAGTTGAGTGTTCTGTTTTTGTTTAAGTTCTTGACACAAGGTGCCATTCACAGTATATTTGCAGGTTTATGTTGTTCAATGTGTATCAACCATTATTTGAGCTTCATTGAGGGTAATCTGATTTTAGAAAAAGGTTACTGGTCACTGCTTGAGTTTTGGTAAAGTTAATCTTTAAGAAAGCTAGGTGGTTATTGCTGAAGTGTGTGCATGATGTATAAGATGTTTTGTGAGTCTTTCTTGTTTCTATTTTGAGGAGAAATACCCTTTGGCAATGGCTTCGCTTTCTTATATAGATGCTCTATGTGCAATCTTGACCGATTGGGATTGATATGGACTAGGATGTAACATGGTATTGAAAATTGCATCTTGAATTTAGAGGATTATTTGCAATATCTGGGTTAAGATGTTACTTATTAGGATTTATATTTCTTGAAATAAATGATACAATTCAAGTGATTTACTTATTTGTGTTGGTAATATGTTAATAATCATCCAGTGACCAATGTAAAAAGTCTGATATCGGTGAGGCCCTTGATCTTTCATTGTAAAATGCATTTCTTCTATTGCTAGTCAATATATTCATATGCAGGTCGAAAGTTTTTTTGATAAGTCACCAGCATAGACTCTTGGATGTGGGATGAATGGATTGTATATTTTCTTTTCTAAGATCCAAAAAAATCCTTAAAAGAGTCGAGGTGTGATAGTCTGCAATTTGATTTTTGTAAGAGACTAAATCCTCATGGATCATCATATGATTCATATCATTCTTCATCCATTGCCAAACTTCCGAGCATCAGAGGATCCAATACCATTTGTTTGGTAGAAGAATTGTAGTGTCAAACTTCATTTATTTGTCGTATCAGTCTCTATATTAAGCTTCTTGGTTGTGACTTCTTGTGAGCCATGAATGTATTCTTTTCCTTTTTATTTACTTATTTAACGGGTTAAGAATGGAAATCTCTCTTGTTTGTTGCTAGCTTATGCAAAAATTTTAACACCCCCCTCTTGTAATTTTTGAGAAAGGGAACGATTCTTATTTTATTTTTTGGGTATGGATGTTGTACATGAATTCCTTAACAATACACGCAGCTGCTCATTCGCTGGCAAAGCTCTTTTGAGTGGGATGGATCCAAGAGTATCTGTCCAATCTTTTTTCGATGATAGTTGTGTACAATTTGACTCTATTTTATTATTAAAATATTAAAATAAAATTTAACAAAATATTAAATACACTTAAGTATTGTCAAGAGCTTTGTAACTCAATTAGTATTACTTGGTGTTTTTAATAAAGACATTTTCAATTCTTCCATCTCTTATTGTAACTATTGAATTTATCAAAAATAAATGAAAAAAATATCCTGACACCTCTTGAACTTTGAGGAAGTGGTTATCAAACTCCCTGAACTTTTAATTTAGCCAATTTGCCTTTTTTAACTTTACACATCTTTCAAATCAATACTTCTACTACTCTACTGTTAGGAAAACTAACGTCTCTCACATGCAAAATGAAATTACCAAAATCAATTCGTTAGTTTTTAAAAAGTTAAGGGAGTGTGATGGCTACTGCCCTAAAATTTAGGAGATTTCAGAGCATTTTTCTCAAAATAAAAATAAAATAACCTAAGTATTAAATACACTTTAACTTGTACCCTTCATACACTTATTAACCCCAAAATAAATAAATAAATAAAATAAAAGGCCAAGCTTAGGAGATGGTTAGGTGTAATGGCTCTAACACGGTAGATGGTACACCTATCCTAAGGTAGATCAATTAAAGCTTCCACATCTCACGTGACTTGGAAGCTTAGGCCAACTGGCCAGAGAAGTTTAGTCCGAAAAGCAAGATTCTAACTAGAAAAGTCAATAAAACTAACAAAGAAATGGAAAATCTGGAACTCTAAGAAAATTCAATTCTACTTTTCATCTTCTTTTTCAAGTTTGTCATTCCCATTTTAGTTTTCAACGATCTCTATTCAAACCTGAAAACTTGATAATATTCAACAATTGCAAAAACATGACTTGAAAAATGGTTGTGGTAATTCAGGTAATAGATTATTTCGCATTTTACAAACCTCATCCAGGCCCGCCAAAAGTTGAAGTAAACAAATAAAACTTGTACACTCCAAGAGATGGTGAATACTGAGATTGAGCACCATTGCATTTACAGAAAAGCTGAATTCTAGAAGCCCTAAACAAAACAATCAGAGCTTTTCACGCTGAAGTGTACTTTGGTTGGCATTCAAGTGGGACAAGGAAGAGCTACAAATCATCTCTATATATCAGCTCTTTATAGAAGCTAGACTCGCAAAAAAGCCATCTCTTTATATCAGCTCACGTAGAGAAATTATATAGTACATGACCAAAATTCAGTGCATAACTCATGCCTGATCCACCCCCCTTTTTATTCCCAGAAAAGAATTTTATGCAAACTTTATCGGTTCGTAAATGCTACAAAAGGGAACCTGCTCAGTGATACAATCATCACAAGCGAATTGGAACAGCTGAATTGCGTTCACATGCCTCTTGTTGATTGATTACAGCAAGGCAGAAAAATACATGATGAGAAATAAGCAAGCCATGAATTTAGAGCAACATTGACTCGGGATTCTCAATGTACCCTTTGAATGCCTTCAGCCATTCGGCACCAATTGCACCTGTACACAAAGACGAAGTCAAAGCATTAGGTTTCACATCTCAGACATATAAAGCTGGCTTAAATTAATGACGTTTTTTAAAGACTAGTATCAGAGCTACTAACCATCAATAACACGATGATCACAGCTTAACGTTACAGACATGAAGGAAGCAAATTCGAATTGTTCAGGGCCTGAACCAGGTACAACCCGTTTCTCAGCTGCACAAGGACAAGTTAAGATAATCACAATGATGATCATGAAGATGAGAAGGATGACAACTTTCTGCTGAAAAGATATAATTGAAGTTTCTGACTTACCAGACCCAACTGCAAGAATGCCTGCCTGAGGAGGGTTAATGATGGCACAAAATTGTTTGATACCGAAGGGGCCTCCCAAATTTGACACTGTAAATGTACCTCCCTGCAAAGAGAGTAAATGCAGTATTCAACAACCGAACTCATGAGACAATTATCCAGCCATAAGCAATAACAAACACAAAAATGCTATTCTGACCTCATAATCTTCTGGTTTTAAGCTGTTTTCTTTGGCTTTTTGGGCCAATTGCTTGACCTCTTCACCTATCCTGGATAGACCTTTCTTGTCTGCGTCCTGCAGATTTTACATATAAAGATTCATGTGAGATGAACTATAAGTGAGGAACTCTAGCAAGAAAATGTATCGACAGCACTAGACTGATGGCAACTCACCTTTATGACTGGGACAAAGAGTCCATTATCTGTCTGTACTGCAACATTTATATTTATGTTGCGATACCTGCATAAGAAACCACAAAAGAGTTACCATTGAGTTAAAATTTGATTTAATATGAAAACTTAATTACAATTTCAATCATTTTATACTTACTGGCGGATGTAATCATCTGTCCATGAACTATTGCACTGAGGAACTTTACGAAGAGCCAAAGCAGCAGCCTGCAGATATGAGTAATTATTATATTTAATCAATGACAGCCTAGGTGGTAAAACCTCAACAGCATGACACTGCAGGCATATGTATGGAGTTTGTGCCCATCTTAACCCAATGACATCTAAACACTTCAACCCCCCTCCCCCCCCTCATTTTTTTCTCCCAATCCCCTTCAATACGTGCATGTTGTGTTGTTTTTGCATGTGTCCAAAAGCGAGAATTTCTACAGCCAAACCAATTACCAAACATCTAAGAGTTGAAGATGTTCACATTATGTGCAACAATACAACAGTTCAAAGGACACCATACAAACTTCTTCACAAGACTACTGAACAACTAAATCATGACTTCTGTTTAAATTGTAATTGCTAATGAAAAAAATCAAAGATATGTTAGGTTTAAAATTCACTAACACAGTAACACCAGAACTTCTCAGAATTCGGTACCATATAATCTCATGAAAAATTGAAAAAAAGTGGATTCAAAGTATTGGCTGGAAATATATGGTGTTCGGGATTCTTCTAGAATGGCCCAAAACTTTCCATAGTAAGTTAGTTTAGTGGTCATTAAAGAAGACCTATAAATAATTACACATTCATTGCTCGAATTATGTGGAAACAAGATGTAATACCTTAATTACAAGATCGTTAACTGATATCCGTTTTCCACCAGATGCTTCTTGTAATGAATTGAGTTGGCTCCGCAAACTGCAGAAAAAAGAAACGGTTACATAATCAAAAAAATTATTAAGCAATGGCTCACTTTAGAAGAGAAGGCAGGCACAAATACTCACTCCATGAGTTTGTCAACACATGTATCTACTGTTAGATAATAATGGGGAATAGTTTGCTTAGAGAATAATAAGCGTGAAGCTGTGATCTGCCAAAACAACACCAGGAATAAGCTTTAGAAAACCAAACTTTAATTGTAAAATTTAACAAAATCTATATCAAAAGTTGTACAGAATCATGTGACATTGACCAAGGACAAGATGACCAATTATCATCTTAAATTGTTCTTCATGTTTCTATGGGGCCTAAGAGATGTGGTTGGTAAGCAACCTTAACCCCAATTATGGAGAGGCTAATTCTCAGACTTAAACTGGAGAGCAATAAATATGTTAATAACAAAGAAAGAATGCCATAAGCAAGGAAAAAAGTGAAGAATAATAAGAGACAAGGGAGTTGCATATTAGTTGAAATTTATTGGCTATATGACCACATTTGATTCTTGCAGCCAATCCCAGCACTGGGGACTTCGGGTTTAGTTGGGCTGGGATGAGCTCAGAACATTGTAATAAAATAATAATAAGTCCTGGGCTTAAACAGAGTGGATCTGTAGAATCAACTTCATAAATTGGAAACCCTGAAATTTATCTAATTAGTCCTAGGAATATGATGATGAAAATAAAAAAATATCCAATATATTACCTTCCTTATCTGAGAATGAGGTATGTCAGTGTAATCTAATGCTGCAGGTGTACCAGCCTTAGCTGAAGGAGCTGCAGCTGATACTTCCTTTCCACGAGAGGCTGCATCATAAGCAGAAGACAATTATTTAATCATCAACTCAATGGGCTATCTAAAAGAACAAATGCTAAAAGAAAGAAACAATATTCACATCATAAATGATAAAGCACCATAAAATTTTCAAGCAATAGAAAACGAAACAAAAATAGCACTACAACCCCAATCATAGATGATATAACTATAGTACCCAAGTACTCTTCAATATCTGCCTTCACAATGGTTCCATCAGGACCTGTTCCTTTGATGCTTGAGAGAGGCACCTATATTAAGAACAAATAAAGTTACAACACATCAGTTAGATACAGCTCAATATTAAATGTCTCCTATCACTGAACAAAATTTCTGGTCATAGAATTTTGATAGCTAACTTTATGTTCTTCAGCCAATTTTCTGGCAAGAGGGCTGGAGAAAACACGATCTTCGGCAGGAGTTGCTGCAGTAGGCTTGGAAGTCTTTGGTTCTGGCGAACTGACAGGTTCTTCAACAACCTCTTTTTTTGGTGTAGCAGGAGCAGATGACCCAGAAGAAGTATCGGCATCCAATGCGGAAGGCTTGTAATCTTTAAATTTTGCAATATCACCCTCTTCTTCAACAGTCACAGCAATCACCTACTCAAAAGCATAAACATGTAATCAACATTCAATACAGAACTCCCACATACATAGCCTTCTAATGTTTGAACAAATTTGATGAAGATTATTATTTACGTTCCACAGCCAAAATGTATTTTCCATTCTCAACCTACTTTGCTTTTCATTCTATAAATCCCTTATGCACACACACACACACACACACGCACTTGAGTTGCAGTACAGTAGCATAAACTCATTACCTCACCAACTTTAATTTCCTTTGACCCGTCTCCATGTATAATCTTGGCAAGATAGCCATCTTCCATGCTTTCCATCTCAACTGTTGCTTTATCCTTTAAAAATCATATGAATATTAAAAGAAAACTGTCAATTTTCCATAATGAGTAAAGAGCATAGCCCAAAATTTTAATCAACAGCTGGACTTCAACCAATAGACAAAACAAGGACCCTACTGTTTCAACTTCACAAAGCACTTCACCAGGAGCAACTTTATCACCCTCTTTCTTCAACCACCTTGCAATATTACCCTGCATGCCAGTAAAGAATCACTTAGCAGAAAACAGTAGATTTAAATTGTTGTGATGTTTCCATAAGCTTCAGAAAGGTACAGACCTCTGTCATTGTAGGTGACAGAGAGGGCATTCCAATCTCTTGGTGTGGAGGAAGGCCTGAAAGATATTGAACAGAATCCATGATAAGTCAAAACAGAACATGAATGTGAATAATGCTTTTAAAGATGAGCAAACTGAAGAAAAGACCATACTTGACAAGATCATCACACTTCAACAGAAGCAAAGCACAAGTACTTTCATTACTGAATGAAGTTGAAAAAACACAATACACAACAGTACATAATAGGTAGTTGCTTTATTAATCATGCTATACAAATTTGCTAGGAGGAAGCAAAAAATCAAAGAAAAAAGTTATTCAATAGGGATAAATATTACATAAAACACTGCAAAAAGATATCAAATAGACAACTACAAGTTCTCAGCTAATTTAATTGTTTAAGACAAAGTAAAAACAATATGTTCCACCTTAAATCCCGCTCATATATTAACTCTATGCAAGTAGTCTTCAAGGCTTAAACATCGTCGATGAACTATGGGAACAAACCAGCAAGTTTAAACCTTAAAAAGCCTTGGAACAATATTGTGTTACAAAAGGTCAGACAAAGAAAAGTGAAGCTCATAAATTTATAATTTTGTATGTAACCCACCATGCATTAATCCCCATGATTAGAGCCTTTTAAATATACATCTTTCTTATTTATCCAAAAAATAATAATAATAAAATCCCCATGATTAATCTAATGGGTATGTTCACCCCACCGCAGATAAAAATGCAATTGTTCAAAACCCTATGCCAGATTTTATTATAAATATCAAACAGGTAACTCTGATTATAAATATCATTAGACAACTATGGAATTAGGAGAATATATAAAATTTACCTGAATTAGATGAAAAACCTCTCCTCATGTATACCTGTGAGCTGATGTTGGAAAACCAGAGAAAAATCAGGTAACTCTAAGCATCAAGAAAAGATCTGAAACCCCCTCCTCTCCACCCCTCACCCCTAAAAAATTATTGAATAAAAGGAAAAACAGGGTGGACAGCATACCTTGAAAGGCCTTGGTTGAATGCCAGTCCCGCAATTGGATTTCTCTTCTGTATACCAAACTTTGACATCTAAAAAGCATGAAGAGTGACAGTTAGCATTTCAAATTTAACTCTAAACTCGAGTTTTGAAAAGAAATGAGTGACTAAATTTTGACAGGAAATTATGAAGAAATGGCAGAGGCAAACTGAAGGAAGAAGACAAAAAGTGCAACAAAATGACCGCAAGTCTTCAATGATGTCATAATTGATTGGTCATTAATGTTAATGAAGCTGGCTGCACTTACCGCGCCATTGGTGGCAGACCTTGTTACTGTCTCTCTTTCTGAAGGCACATTACAATGACGACGATGGATCTTCCGAATATCTGAGAAAAATAATCACCTTTGCTTGAGAAATACACCAAGGTTTTTATAAACTTATATCATTACCAACATAAGATGTAATGAATTATCTGTTATACACAAAACCATGATATGGATCATCCAGTTAATACTACATAATCACTAAGTTACGCAGATCATGTGAAATGATAATATCTCTAGGTGGTAGACAGCAAAAACAAGCAAATAAAATTATTTCAAATACTTTTCAACATAAATGGCAACTTAGAAGATAGATTTAATATAAAATCCAAGTGAAGCTCAGATATGGATACATGAAGGTATGATAGTTCATCTTAGGCCAATGAGTTCTAGCTCAAATGGCACATCACAAGCAATTCAGGTTTGAGACATAACATAACTCAAAAAAAAGAAAAAGGATATAGTATTGGCTTCATAAATCTAGCCACGACACCACTACTTTCTCAATTTAATCTATACATATTATACTGAGAAAGATCAAATGCCTCAACACTTGCGAGACAAGTATTTAGAAACATCTAAGCAAAACTAGTTCACTTTATGAGTAATGAACAAGAAAGTAGACATCAAATAGTCAAGATAATCAGCATACCATCTCTTTTACCAATAGAGGGTTGAGTGCCATTTGAAAACCATCGAACCAAAATGGAATGCTCATGTCGTAGAAAATTGGGCACATTTCTTAACTGCAAAAAAAGGATGAAAATATATATAATACATCAAATAAAACAGCACAAAGAATTTAAAAAAAAAAAATATATATATATATATATATATAAACTTAATGCTTGAACCCTGTTTAAATCAAGAGCAAGGAGAGGCCTTATTTAAGAAGAGAGAATTTTCCTTTTTTTTTTGGGGGGGGGTGTGGGGGTGGTGGAGGAGATACTAGTGGGCAGTACTAACTTGAACCTGTTTGGACAAGTAAAGTGCAAAATAAAACCTCTTTGAATTGGTGGGCATAATACCAGTGAAGATGTACACTTCTGATTTAGTACAGCATGGCTCAGTCACTAGGAATTTAAGCTTCTATTAACAATTCCCACACAAAATGTCCCAGTAATCACCAGATGTTAGGTACTCAATTCATATGAAAGTCACCGATTGAGGCTAAATAAGCAGTTAAAAATTGGATTTTCATGACTAGAAAAATGTATCTACAACTCCAAACTTGGCCAATCCACACCAAGAACACTAAAAACATAGTCTTTCTTAATTACCCATAAATCAATTAAGCCTAGAAGTAACATAATCCATGAAAACAAAGGTGATGCCACCACAACTACTGTCAAAACAAATAATCCATCTTCACAATAAGCCTTGAAATGAGATTATCACTGCCTATAACTACAACCAAAATTATATTAACCAGAAATGAAATTGGGCTAGAATTCATATATTATGAACTCAAAAAAAAAAAAAAAAAAAAGACCCATTTACACAATAGAACTTTATTCACTGACTAAATACAAATCTAATGCCTATAGCTCAGTATAACTAAGCTATATCACTAGAATTAGAGCTAAAACTAAAATACCCAGATAATGAAATTGGGTCTAGAATTCAAAAATCACAACCACAATCTAAATCCAAAAAAAAAAAAAAAACCACAAACAAATCAATATCACTTACATATATATACAATTAAAAATGAACACTTGAAAATCAAAACTAGTATATACACACCAAAAATGAAAATTGAGAGAGTTAAAGAGAGACAGAGAGTAATGGTAAACCTTTTTGGAGTGATTGATAATATGAGATGCGTAAGCCATTTTCTGAAACTCTGATAAAATAATTCAAAGGAAAAAAAAAAAAAGAACACCAAAATAAAAGTTGCTACAAAAAGAGGATTTGTAGCTAAGAGAGAAAGACAAGTTGAGAAACAGAGGGGACCGTGTTGTTTGGTTCGGTGAAAAGTTTTGACCTTTGAGGGTTTTTGGTTTCAGATCGCCATAGTCATATAGATCGTTCTGGCTTTTATTTTATTTTTAAAAAAAATATCTATTTATTTTCTATTTTGTATTTAAATTACTTATTGCCTTCTGGGTTTTTTTTTTTTTTTTTTTTTTAAATTACATAAAATGAATAAGGTGACTCAAGGTACTGAAGTGATAAAAATGGATTTAATTTTACCTCATAAAAAAAAGGACTGGGCTTTGTGGGTTTGTAGAGTTTGTACTGTTGATAGGTAGGTAGTCATGTGTGGCTACTGCCCACTTTGTTGGACTCAGACGAAATTTTACTTTAAAAGAGACATTTATGGTTTTCTGCTAAGTTAAATTATTATTAATTTTTTGAGAGAGTTGACCTGTTACGCCAGTTTTCAATGATAATTTTTTATCACCTCTAAGGTACCAATTATTCTCTCCCTCTCTCTCTCTCTCTCTCTCTCTCTCTCTATATATATATATATATATAATCGAAAATTTCTGAAATTCTCACCAATTTTCATATCATCGTTATTTTCTTTTTCTTTTTATTTTAGATTTTATTTCTTATATATTTATTATTCTCTACAACATTTAATTATCTTAGGATACGTTTGGTACACTGAATGGAAATTACAACATGAATTGTAATCTTCATTACCAGTAATAAAGTGTATTGTAATGTAATAACTAAACATATTCATTAGTTTGGTTGTAAGTTATAACATTAGAATGAAGCTTAACATTTATTTTAGGAAATATCTTACTCATATAATTATATTTCTTTAAAAATTGTTATTTTTAAATTTAAGAGAGATATGTGTTATTTTTTATGATTTTTTATTTTTATAATTGTTAGTTGTATATGGAAAGTTTGTTTATTTGGAAATATATTAAGTTTTGAAATTATTGCACTTACTAAGGAATAGCTAATACAACCTTTTAAAAAGGAATAGTTATTCCTCATTTTGAAGAATAGCTATTCATAAGGAATTACTATTCCTTGTAATAAAAACATAACCAAACTAAAGAATAATTAAAGCCTAAGAATAACTATTACATTACAGCGTCTATTGCAGTCTACCAAACATACCCTTAAAGTATTACAATAATTTAGTTTAAGTAAAACTCTATTAGATATATGTTTCAAGAGCTTGAAAATTCTACTTTATAAACTAGAAGCCTCTGAAACTCTCACAAATTTTCACATCATTACTATTTTCCTTTTTTTATTATTTTAGTTTTTATATCTTATATATTTATTATTTCTCTTCAACGTGTAATTATCTTATCAAGTGTTACAATAGTTTAGTTTAAGTAAAACTCTATTAGATATATGTTTTGAGAGCTTGAAAATTCTACTTCAATTAAAACTTTATAACAAAAACTCCCTTAATGCAAATTATACTTCTAGCCAAATACAATAACACTCTCCCACCACCTCTACCCTCTCCTATTTAAGAACTGCTTGTGTAGAAGTCCTAAAACCCAAAAACTATTTGCGGAGAAGATGATGTTTGAGGACCCTCACCACGAAGTGAATATTGAAACTGACATCTTTTTATAAAGATTGGTCAATATCTTATATTTATATGTATGGCCGTTTTCTGTCAAGTTATTATTTAGCTACATTGTATTGTCAACGGAATATACACAAAGCTATGAAGGGGTAGTTCTTCCTCTTACTGAAATCCATCTTTTGATGAACTCTGATTTTTGGCATATCAAACATTAATTTCAAGATTCTTATTAAACAAAAAGTTGAAGGTGCATTCTTCGTATGGTTTTGTTTTCAGCTAATAAACTAATTTTATTAGCTGAAAACACAATGGCTCAAAAGCTCTTTGTAGTGGAAGGTTCAAAACTCTTTGTGAGATCATGTTATAAATCATTGTTATCTCTATTACTTGTGAATCTTATTATAGGTTACGTTAGCATAAGATTGTCTCTTCCTTTATAGGATGCCTTAGAACATTTATTTAATTGTTTTAAGTTAAATTCCTTAATATTTTTTGGTATTTTAGAAGTTTTAGCATATGAATTTTTGAGATATTATTTTGCAATATTGAAATTATTTGACAGATTTCCATGATTATAGTGATAAATTATTTCTTTTAAAGGTAACACTATAGTCACATTTTTTTTATGTTGTTTCTATAATTTGTAGGTTTTGACTATTTTGATTCTTTTTTTTTCTTTTTTTTTGTCATTTTGGAAGTTTTAACATCGATATTTTTGGGGTTTGTCTTTTTTTTTTTTTTTTTTTTTTTTTTTTGTAATATCTAAAACAATTTGGCAGATTTCAACTGTTATAACCATAGATCATTCTTTTGAAGATAACACATCTTTCTCTTATGTTTCTCTATTGTGCAGACACATATATATTTTGTTTTGTTTCAATAATTTCTAGATAGTGAATCTTTTGATTCTTTAATATTTTTTGGCATTTTGGAAATTTTTATATCTGATTTTTTTTTTTTTTTTTTTTTACAATAACTGAAAACGTCTAGCAAATTTTTTGCAAGCCATTGCACATTTAAGTAATGGATTCTTTATCAAATTTAAACATAAAAGACTGGAGTAATTTATGTAATGGTATAGTTTCATAATCAAGTTAGGATTTTATAAAAATTATTTTAGTCTTCTACACAAATAGGTAGGTAGGTTCTTGTGCATAGCACGGGTTTGCGACTAGTTATTGGTATACGCGAAGATTGAGTCTAAAATTTATTATTCAACCATAAAAATTTTTATCAATTGTGTTAATTAGAACCCACAAATTATTATTAATTAATATATTAAAAAAGTCAACTTATTAATTTAATCGTACAATTATTGACAAAAGATTAATTTGATTCCTCATGGGTTATTTCACCAAATAAGGACTAGTGATTATGAGTCCTTTTTACAGTAAAGTGCTTGTTTGGCATCCGTTTTTGGTAAACTTATTTACAAAACCCAAACTTATTTGGTTTAGTATTTAACGTAATTCACTGCAAAGATTTAGGGCCCGTTTGGATGAAGGGGAGAAGGAGGAGGAGTGAAAGGAAGTAGACTAGAATTAGCTAAAAATAGGCTAATTTTAGACCAAATTTACTCTATTTCCTCTCATTTCCTCTCAATTCAAACGGACCATTAGTAGAAAAGTTAGCTCCAGGTAATTGTTTGATTACTCATCATGGGTTAGTTCAAGCTAGGAATATGAGTGCCAAATAAGGACCAGTGATTGAATCCTTTTTACATTGATGTTAGTGCTTGTTTGGCATTTTGCTGTTGGTGAAATTTATTTACTGTTTGTGGGCCCTATTGAGTCCTACAAAAACATAAGCTTATTTTGTTTAACTTTTAGCGTTTTTGGCTATGTTTGGTTGGAGTGAAAATAGAGATGGTGGAAAATTGAAGAGAGAAAATATAAGAGATTTTAGGTAGATTGGGTGTTTGGTTGGAGTGATTTCAGAAGAAAGAAAATGGTAAAGCCTACCTATTTTCTACTATGGCCCACCATTTTTCAGCCACCAAATTGGAGAGAAAATAGAGAGGGGAAGTAGTTTGATGCAAATGATATGTCTACCCCTTCTACTCACCTAAAGTAAATTCAACATCAAAATTTTTTCTTTCCTTTTTTTTATTTATTTATAATAATTTTCTTTTCTTCTTCTTTGTTACATTTCCCCCCCTCTTTTATGGGCTCTTTGTCTTACATTGAACCTTGTGTCTTTTTCCTATTTCTTTTTTTTTTTTTAATCTTTTTTTTTTGGCTCCTTGTCTTTGGTTTCATTGAACCTTTTTTTCCTAGGTTCTTTGCTACTCACATTTAAACTTTTTTTTTTACTTACTTTGAACCATTTTACATAGAACCAGTTTTTTATTTTTATTTTTCCTTTATTAAATATTTATATAAAATAAGTTATGTAATAAGGGCATGATAGTAAATTTATACAAACTCTATTTTCTATCTCTACATTTTTCCACCTTCCAACCAAACACAAATAGGAGAAATTAAAATCTCTTCTATCGCCTCACTTTTCCACCATTTTCTATCATCTCACTTTTTTATCCTCTCAATCAAACGGACCCTTAATCCACAACAAAGCTTTAGTCAAAAAAATCAGTTCCAATTAACTGTTTTTTAGTACACTTCTATGATTCTTGCTTAAAATATCAAATCATTTTTTGCTTATTGTGACTTTCTCTCTACTTTTTTGTAACAATACTTTTTGGAAAAAAAAAAATCAACCAGCTTATTTTATTTAGCTTTACAGTACTTTCAGCAAAAGTTAAATAAATTGTTACCAAATAAGCACTAAAAATAAATCAATTGATGTTTTTGGTAGTAGTCAAAAAAACAATCACTATGGCCAGAAATGTCATAAGTCAAAATCATATCATGTATATTAAAATTATTTTTTGATCAGTCAAGAGTCAACTATTAATTAAGTTCATTAATTTTCAAAATTAAGTCAATTTCATTTTTGAATCTTCTTTTCGTTTAAATTTCAAAGAAATCACATTAGGTGACAAATAGAGTAAACTTTAAAATGTTATTATAAGTCCATTTTAAAATAATAGTGCATTAAATAAAAGAAATGTGAAATTAGTTTATTAATGATAATACAAAAGATTGTACGTCCAACTTGATAAAAAAAAAACAATGTAAAAGGCGTCAAACACTAGTGTGATTTTAGCCACCAATTCTCTAATATCAATATTTATGTGAGTTTTTTTTTTTTTTTTTTTTTTAGAATACTAAATATTTTAACACACACACAAGGGGAGATGGGAGAATGTTTAAAAAAAATTAACAGTGATGTATATTCAAAAAGACCAACTCTTGGATACACAACACATGTTTTAAATCTCTATAACTCACACTCATTTTTCAATGTAAGATTAACTCACTGTTTTTTCTTTTGAGAATATTAAATATTTTAACACACACACATAAAAGGAGAGGAGAGAAGGTTTTAAAGAAACTATCAGTGATGTATATTTACGTGAGTTTTAATTACCTCAATTGTTAAAGTTTCTTTTATTGTCGAATAAGAGTTGAACAACCTTTTGATAATTTGTATAATTAATTGGGGGTAAAACAAAAAAAAAAAATTGCGGGTTTGTCTTTGCTTGGTAAAATATGAAGAACAGCTTAACATTCTAAAATTTTTCTATTGACCCAACAAACCAATTAAAAAAAAACAAACATTTTCTTTTAAGATTGACTAAGTCTATTAACACAGAAAATTTTATGGTAAATTAAAACCTTGTGGCCAAATAAGTAAATTAATTATTTGAGGAATTAAGTTAACCATGCAATTTGGAAAATAGCTGGAGGATGGAGTTTCTTTCCCTCTCAAACTCCAGAAAAAGATTGTGATACTTCACTGGATGTGTCCTTTCATGCTTACTTGCCTTTGGGTCAATATCACAATAATAATAACAATTCTTAAACTCTTAAAATATGCAGTTTTTGGAGTTTATAAATTATAATTCACCACACAGGTTTATTGAGGCAATATAACAATAAGAATAATTCATATGGGGTTCAAGGGGCAGAACAGATAGGTGAGGCTGTGACTTGGCACGTGGGAATCACTTTTTGTTTTATGTATGTATGGATCTGTTTGTATATACTTTGTTTCGATGGATAACATTTTCCTATATTTGGTATTATTAAAAAAAAAAAAAATCAAAATGAAAGCTATTTTGACTTTCCTTATTAAACTTCCACGTTAGATAGATTTTAGTATAAAACAATAACTTTGTATGAGGAAAGTTAAGAGTTAGTTTTCCATCTCATTTTAAGATTGTTTCCAAAAATTACTTTTGAAAAATGATACACGTTCCATAAAATATTAATGTTGAAACAAATGAAAATTGTAATAGAGATATAACTTTTGTCACAATTTGTTGAAATGATTGAGGGTAAATGACAAAAAAATTTGTGGATCATGAAATAGTAATTGTGGGGACACGATTAGCAGCCCAAATCCAAGATATGTGGGATATTGGCCCAATGAGCCCAATACAATAAATTTGTAGAGAGTGGGTCAAAGAACTAGGCTCTAATGAATTTAACAATGGCTAACATGGATTTAAAAGATGATCAAGCAAGAACAAGGCACGTAGGACTGAATGAATTCACTATCCGAGGAGGCAAATCTTGGTATAAATCAATAGAACTAATTACAAATGCAATTTTGATTGTTACAATATTCTTTCTCCCATTTTTTCTCATCCCCCTTCCTTCAGGGGTCTCTTATATTATATATCTTCTTCCTGGTGATCTTGGTCCTCCATTTGTCAATCGTCCAAGCTACTACTTGAGTGTTTGTCCTATCAGACACCTCATCTGGCTTTCTGTGAGTCGCGGTAGTTAAAGAAGCACTGTTCAGGGGTCTTCTTAAGGGCGGCCCAACATAATTTGGGGCCTAAGGCGAAAAATTTATGCAGGGCCTTTAATATGTAAATATTAATTAAAAAAATTATTCAATATTAATCAAATCAAGGTTAATTTGACACAATAAATACATAAATAATACCAACTAAACTCATGTTAATTTCATATAGAGAATTGAATATCATAGTTGAACTATAAATATTAATAAAAAGAAATAAAAATATATTACGATTAAAAAAGATACTTTATTTTGGATATATAACTTTTTTGTGATTAATAACACGGCAATTTGTAACATAATAGTAAAATTTGTAGTATCCTTAATATCACTAATAAAAAAAAATGTACAACCTTTATGAAATATATATAATTTTATAACAATTTGGGCCTTTAATTAAGGAAAGTGGGGCCTTTTTCTCTAAAGAAAATTTTGTCTTTTGGTGGGGCCTTAGGCCTAGCCTAACCTGCCTAGGTCTTGGGCCGACCTTGGGTCTTCTTCACATAAATGCAGTCAGATAAGTAGTTACAGTGCATTTAATGCGGAGGTAGTAGTTTTTCCTTAGATATTTTTGGATTTCCTTCCTTCTCGTGTGTTCATGACGCACGCTTCTAACACTGAAGCTTCTAACACCAGAGTTTCTATAGAGGTCATTTTTGTCGCTGGAATACGTATCTGAGCTATATTTGTCATGGCCGAGGAGGAATTCCTCCTCGAACCGCCTTCTATTCCTTTTTTACTCATGAGACTCTAAACTAGAATCCCTCATAACTATTTGTCCCTTCTCGGACATACCAACATTCTCAGATAAGGCTCAAGGCTCAATATATAATTTTGGACCCTTAACCCTACAGTGATTATCTACCTTGGAAATCAGCTACTTCAACAAATTGTGACAAAATTTTAACTTTTTATCCCTTTATTGATTTACTTTTAAACATTGGTTACATGCGAAGAATACAATAAATACTTTCTGGGTCAAGAACATCCTTCCAATCAACTTTGATTTGATGGGGGTTTTAAAAATGATGTAAAAACATGCAATATTAAGCCAAGGATGATATATATAGCATGCAATAAAAATGGTGTAGAAGCATGCTTGTCTGTTGATAATCAAATGCATTTTAGGTGGGAGTTGGTTCCATCTTTCCGTCTTATTCTTGCATGTGGCTAGAAAAAAACAACTTAATTGTTAAGAAGTATAGAATAAAAATTGTTAAGAAGTATAGAATAATTTTTGTAGGTGCACTTGATTAGTAACTAGAGCAAGAATTTATATATTTACACATGCATACATGATACAACAAATATTTGTAAAACTTTCGCATATTATATAGTATTGTTACTATTGTATCAAAAACTTCATTAACCAAAATATAAAAATTTCTTTTGTGTAATGGAAAATTAAATTTTGTAGGTACTCCAATAGTGTAAATTTCATGCCTACATATACGTATATAGGAAAATTTTGCAAGTTACTGATCTAATAGGATCAGGTTCATTGCAATCTAATCTTACAATACTTTATATATATCTAGTGATAAAAAATATTTCATTCACAATTGTCGAGGTGATATATGATATAATAAAATATGTGTCAATAATAATTCTATTTGAAAGTGTTTCATCAATTACAACTTCGAGTTGTGAAAAAGTTTTTTTTTTTTTTTTAATTATTATCATCAATCATTAGACCAAGACAACTATCACTTTTTTGAGTAGGTAGAGTTTGAATTTTAAATCTCTTATTTGACCATAAGACACGTTACTAATTGAGTCAATTGAGACCCTCTTTTTTATATCTAACATTACTCATATTTGAATGTAAATTAATCTGTCCAGGCATGGAAACATGCATGGTCCATTGCCCATTGGTCATCACTCCCATTTTTAGATTTCGAACAATTTTTGGGTTACATACAATGATAACCGTTTTCGTTTCAAGAAAATAAATAAGGAAATTAGGAGTAACGCAAGAACAAGTTCATGAAATACAAGGATGACTCTCTGCAGCTAGCATTGTTTTCGAAAGAAACCTCTTTTGTTTTTTTTTTTTTTCTTTCTTTCTTTTTTTCTTTTCTTTTTTTTTTTTTTGTTTGTTTGTTGAGAAAGATCTTCGAAAGAGACTTGACCTTGCAGAAAGAGAAAAAAAAAATTGTCAATCTTCTTCCATGTAGTGATTTTGACTATATCCCCACATATAGAAGGATCATTTGCATGGTGGCTAAAAAACCCATTATTTTCATGGATAACATATGTTCATTGAGCTACTTGATACAATCATAGATTCACAATGTGTAGAACTTAACTTTATTATATATATGATAGTGATAATTTGCTTTAAGTAAAACTCTATTACCAAGTCTCAAAATGTTTCGTATAAAAAAAAAAGTCTCAAAATGTTTGCGCTTAAAATACTACTCTGATTTTATTAGAAATTTTTTTTTGGAAAATTTAAAAGCATTGCAATGTCTATTTTAAATTATTTTAGCAATTTATTTTAACTTAAGGTTTTATGTAACGGTAGATTTGTCAAAATTTACATCTATTAAAAAGTTATTAGTTTGTGTAACATTATTTAAAGTAATTTACATCTATTAAAAAGTTATTAGTTTGTGTAACATTATTTAAAGTTATACTATGAGTAATTTGAACCCAACCGTATATATATGTTAGGGCTTGTTGTCAATAAACTAAAAGAAGTAATGGAAACAATCATCGTTGATTGTGGTCTACTGTTCTACAAAGGAGGAATATGCACAAAGACTGCCATTTCATGCACAGTAAGGATTAATAAGGATGCATGCCGGTTAAATCATAGAAAATAATTAAGTGTATAAAGGGTAATAAAGCCTCTACTTGATCAAAAAAGAAAATTTACAAGTTTTCTTTTGCTAATCAAGGAAGCTTATAAATCACAAAACAATTACATACAAAGATCTTCCTTCAGAGCCAGAATGGCCCCAAGCTGAAAGGGTTCGAGAAACAACCAGATACAAAATAAGTAAATTTTGGGCAGTAAGGAATGCATAACAACTAAAACATCACCTCTCCAGAGACCTCAAGATGAGTAGTAAGAAGATTTATTCAGTTCAAGGTGGGGTTGATGGGGTAAGAATTTTTCATTGGCATGATCATTGGCACGCAGACAAAGCCTTATACCCAAAGTACGGCTATAGAATCATATATGATGCGGCCAGCAAGTTTCAAGAAAAGTTGGATTCTGTACGCTCAAGAATATTCATAGTCAATTATGCTCATTGAAGCTCAAAGATGAAGATAAAGCCAAATGGTTAACTTCTGCTTCAGGAAAATTCTCGTGTGCAGCAGCTTTTGAGGAGATTAGGGACAAATCTCAAGTAGTGAGATGGTGGAAACTGGTCTGGCTCAATCTGTCCATCCCAAAGCATGCTTTTTTATAGGCTGGTTAGCTTTGAGTAATAAGTTACTGACTATATACAGGTCGGCTAAATGGGGTTATAATAGAGCTTGCCTGTCTTGAAGATAGGAACCACTTATTCTTTGGGTGCCCATTTGCTAAAAGAATTTGGGAGAGTGTTATGAATTTCTTCCTTGTATCAGATCCTGAATTTGAATGGGATGAACTGGTAGCATGGGGGCTTGCTCACCTAAAAGGCAAAAGTTTTAAGAGTGTGTAAATTGGCTTGGTGGTCTTCCCTCTACCATATATGGCTCCAAAAGAATGCCATTATGCATGCTAGCAAAGTCTGGTGTGAGGAGCAAAGTTTGAAAAGCATTAGAAGAAATGTTAGTGCTCGATTGGATTTCAAAGCAAACTTCCAGTATTCTGCAATGAACTCCAATATTTGCAAAAATTGGGGACTAGATCCTGCTGTGATGCTATGTTCTTAGTTTTATTAGTTGTTTAGCTGCTGCTTAAGTGTTCTTGGTGTTGGAGTTTTGTTTCTATTCTAGTTTTGTTTAGGAAACAAAGTGTTTTGCTCTTTGTTTAGCTTTGGTGCAGAGGCCTTTAGCCTGGGCTGTGTGCTTGTATCTGGTTTGAGTCTTTGACTCCTTTTTTAATTGTTTTCTTCAATAATATTCACTGAATTACCCAAAAAAAAAAAAGGACAATGTATATAATGGTGTTTGCTAGCTATGATTACAAAATAAAATAGCTCAACCAGGTAAACATGTTCAACTAAATATAGATCAAGCATCCATTACAAAGCAGGGTGAAGGATCAAACATATAGAGGCAGGTGGTACTGTTATACAATCTTTTGAAACAACTCATACTAGACAAGTTTGAAGACCACAATGAATAAATAAATAAATAAGGCAAAACTTTGTTGGGCTATGTGTAGCAGGTTTGTTTTTTGGCCCATCCTGGACCCGTTGTTTGGGTATTTATTTTTCACTTTAGAATTAAGATTTGCTAATGTATTGAGAAAATGTACCACATGCCTCTATAAAATCTCTTTGACATAGTAAAATTATTACAACCCTGTGGATGTAAGCAAATTGACAAATCATGTAAATCTTGTATCATGTAATTGTCTTTGTGCCATTTTTCTTGTATTTTTCTTCTTTCACAAATCTAGGAATTTTAGTAAATTCCTAACAAATAGTATCAGAGCTTGGTTTGAGTGGAAGGAGATAGCAGAAGATGAAGGAAAGGACTTAGGAATTGAAATGTTTGACGGCACAGATTTTAGATTTTGGAGAATGCAGATTAATGATTATTTGTATGAGAAGAAATTACATCTACCACTTCTGAGGGAGCAACCAAATGATATGGAAGATGCATATTAGCAGGTTCTCGATAGACATGTTTTGGGGGTTATTCAACTAACCCTGTCAAGATCAACTACGCATAACATTGTGAAGGAGAAGACCACATCAGGTGCACCTTGTTGTTTACCGACAACTCTTCATACAAACCACATCAGATGCACCTTTGTCTGGTTTATATGAAGAGCCGTCAATAAACAACAAGGTGCATCTAATGTGGTCTTTTCCTTCACAATATTGTGTGTAATTGGTCTTGACAGGGTAAATCAAATAACCCCCAAACCTGTCCATTAAGAAGTTGTCAATTAGTATCTTCCATATCATTTGGAAGCTCTCCTAAAGTGGTAGATGTAATCTCTTCCCATATATATAATTCTCATCTACATTATCCAAAATCCAAAATCTGTGTAGTCAGATTCCTAATGCCTTTCCTTCATCTCTAGCCATTGTTCCCACACAAACAAAGCTCTAATATTAGTTGATAGGAATTTATCCAAATTTCTAGATCTATGAGAGACGAAAAAATAAAAGAAAAATAACACACAAAGACAATCACATGACACAAGATATATATATAGTTCGACAATTTACTTACGTTGATAAAGTTGTAAGGATTTTATTATGTCAGAGAGATTTTACAAAGGCATGCAATATAGTTTCTCAATACATTAGCAAACCCTAAATCTAAAGTGATAAATAAATACCCATGAGCCAAAAACAAACCAAACTCCACATAGCCCAACAAACTTAGCTATAATTCCTTAGGTGTAGTACATTAGGTTCCCAAATTAAATTCAAACACAGCTGTATTGCAGTGTTATCTTTTTATGAGAAATAAATTTAATGTAATTATGTGTTTGAATATAATTAAAGAACTTAATTTACAATACCTAAGAAACTTAGATAGCAGAGGAAGAGGATCTTTTTAAGACAGTCCAACTTAAACATACCTTGAATAAGGACTCTCCAAAATGATGTTTACCAAGGAATGCAATACCCCTTCATCTATTTCTATTAGTTTAATTTGCTTCCTTCAACCAGAAGAACCGTTTGCAGTCATCAATCTGCAAAATCAGAAAAAATGGGCTTCATCTGCACTACTTCATAACATTCAACGGCCGCTTGCTTGCACAAATGAATGAGATGAAATGAAAGATTTTTTTAGAAAAACATCAGGCTGATGCCATCAACACTATATATTTTCTACATGCCCCACATTACAGATTGTACAAATGATCACAATAGTACCTAACTTTTCTTGCTCACTAAACAGATTAACACTAATCACAATCAACTTGGGTCCTTCAAATCATTCCCAGTATAACATAAACTAATCCAACAATAATAAAAACCCAGATCTGTATTTGCAACTTTATGCACAGACATGTCAAATTTCACATCATAATCAATAAAAGTAACCACTGCTAATAGTACATAACCCATATGGTTCTCAACCTAAAGAATAAAAACCATACATCAAAAAGAGAAATCATAAGTTTTTCAAACCAAATTCCAATCATCAAAGAAACAGATACAGAGAAATTAAAATAAATAAATAAATAACAAGAAAAATATATTATATCTCAAACTAGCAATAACAACAGAACCAGCATTAATGCCAACATTAATTGGACATAGTTCATACACTGTTTTTTCAATTGTTCAAACTTCAAACAATAAAATAATCCTATGCTACCTAACAGACTTAGCCCAAAACTCCCGTTCTAAAAAGAGATGCACAAAGGCTATCAATTCAGCAAGCAAATCACAAAAGACAGATCATTCCCTAGGAAACTAGTGCCTGTGAAATTCAATAGAAAGTGCAACAATTAGGAACGAAAATCCGCTATCTTTTGGCCTGTTTCATTATTTTTAATATAAATAATCGAAGTATGTAAAAGGAAAAACTAATCAAACACATGACATATTGCATTTGGTGGAGAGGACTTTTGTTCCAACACTATTTTTCTCTGTTTCTGGGAGAAAAGGAATTGGAGTTGGCCACCATGGGTACACAAAGGTGTAGACACCGCCCCACAGATAAAAGTTCATGTCAGAACTGTACAGATCACTTCTAGAGTGAGACTCTGCATGTTGCAGATTATCAAGTACTGGGGTCCTGATAAATTGTAAAAGTTAATTAATATATATGAGGTAAAGATTTTTCATATAAAGTTTCGCATAGAAAACTTGGATATATAAGATTATAATCCTAGCCACGCCGGCACATAGATGATAGAATTAGTAGAACAGCAAAAAAGGGGTTTGCATGAAGGTCGGTTCGGTCATTAAAAAAGCTTTTTAATAATAAATTTTTTTTATTAAAAATCATTCAACAATAATAGATTCATTCCACCCTCAACGGGTTTGTAACAATTATACTTTGGTAAAACCTATTTCACATGCAACCAGTTATAACTGTAAACATGGACGGAGCCATTTACGGATTGACCCCTAATATTTTTATTATAAAAAAAAATAGAAGTATACACGTAGATACTAATTTTAGCTTACATTTTGACCCGTTAATAATTTATTGATATCATTTTAAGAGAAATGCAATAGTTACAAAAAATTTTACAATATTTTTACAAACTTTTAAAATTGCAAATTCTTACTAATTTGTATCAGGACCTATTACTTATATCATATTTTTATTTACTAATAACTACTCATCACAACAACAATTTGTAAAAAGTTTGTAAATCTAGTATTTTCCTCCTTCTAAAGGCCATAAAAAATTTTAAGATCTAAAATCTAAAACAAAATATAAAAATCTAAAAAATTAGTCTAATAACAAAAATTACCAATAGAAAAGCTAAAAAAAAAAAAAAAAAAGACCAATCAACCAATTTTATAAAAAACAAGTAACTTGGCCCTTTAAAAAATTTTATATAAAATAATTTTGTCTTACCAACTAAAGACATACTCTACATACACATAAAAATAATAATAATAATAAAAGAAAACTCTTGTTGACGAAGCAACATTTTGGGTTTGATCCAATTGTTTGGATCAAACCCAAAAATGCTTCACTTTGAACTCTTCCAGAAAATCATTCTAACAAATGCAACAACGCCTCCAGTACTCCTCAAAAGCAGTCTTTTATGGCCACGTATATCCATAGCTGCGCTCTCCAAACCAAAAGGTTGTTGTGGACGTGATGACATCTGTACCTCACACCATTCACCTGTATCAGATGAGAAGATTTCCACTATGATAGTATGATATTATTATGAAGATCAAGAATTAGACGTACCACTCTGTACCAACTCTCCATTCTATCATGGTTGTTATAACCAGAATCACAAACCAACCCAACATGGAGCTTTCCAGGTACTTCACGAACAGGAGGGAGTTTCAGCCACTTCATGGTAATACAGTTTGCGATGTAGTAATTATTAGAAGAAACTCTACCGAGGCACAACAACAAGTCTTTGCATGAAGCTACTACATCAACAGATTCTTCGATAGTACTAGTATTGAATTCACTGTACTTGAATTTTTCCTTGATTATATAGATTTTTTTACTGAGTTGCTTATCTGGGTACTGAAAAAAGTGTCACTGGCAACTCGTTGTGGTGACGAGCCGCGAAAACTCTAGGCGTAGAGGTCATTAGAGTGAGCCAGTGCTTGGAGATGCGCTTGCATAGAGCCAAGGTTTGAAGAGGGAGTCTATGGAGAATTTCGACTTTGAGACTTTCTAGTAAGGTATCCATGAGAAAACTGTGAAGAAAATATAATTAAGCTAGACTAAAACTAATCTTATCTTAGCTAATTCTCTTCTTAGTAATAAAGGGCTGGATAGAATAGTATTTTTAAAACAGTTTCTTGGTTTAGTCGAGTACGTGGCTAATATTATTGTTTATAATTAATTGTTAAACATTAGGAAAAACAATAATTATTCTACAATCTCTCGTAAAAAAAAAAAAAAAAAAAATACAAATCCTATCGAATTAACAATTGTGGGATGTATAACATCATTAATCAATCCTATCAAAGTAACAATTGTAGGATGTATCATATTATCTTCGAAACGTATAAGTTGGGTCTTAGAAGTTGTGTTTACATCAAATAGCTATCTTCTCTTTAACAGAAACACTTTCATTAATTATTAGAATAATGTAATTTATTAAAACTCTATAACCTCAGTTTCAAGGAATTAAAAATGCTACTTCAACTAAAATTATATTTGTTTGTTAGGGTTAAACTTTCTTGAATTATTAAATTAGTTTATTTTGGCCAGGATAGTTTTATTTAGTTAAAGCTCTATTACCCAAGTTTGAAGAAATTAAAAATTTTACTCCAACTAAAATTCTATTTATCTTATTAATTGATATGATAATTTTAATTATTTAAACTCTATTATTTAAGTTTCAAGAAATTTACAATTCTACTAAAATTTGAGGAAGAGAAACATTGTATTGGTGAGAATTGGTGTTGTACGTGGAAGGGTAGTGGAGAGAGACAGTTGATCATCACTAATCACTTGATGTTGCATTGTCATGATGAAAGAAAATTGTGGAATATGGATTTTGCTATCTTTCACATCGGAATAGTCCTAATATATGGAGGGCTATCCTTCACTACTTAGTGTGTGTTTGGCTTCAAATTAAAAAACCTGCTTATTTTACTATTTAGCTTATTTTTGCTACTATTTTTGGGCCCTACTACACTTTTTAGCATTATTCATGAGTCCAATTGTACTATTTTAACTAACTTTTACCTTTATCTACAGTACTTTCAATAAAAAAATTTTAGTTTTAGCAAAATAAGCTGATCTCAAATATACCCTTATTGTGGTGCATATGAAGATGCAATAAGCTTTACGAGTTTTAGAGGATTCTAGAGTCCAAAGCAGATTTTTTAAGAAC
Source organism: Quercus variabilis (assembly GCA_030445155.1). Lineage (NCBI taxonomy): Eukaryota > Viridiplantae > Streptophyta > Magnoliopsida > Fagales > Fagaceae > Quercus > Quercus variabilis. The sequence goes on from CP129449.1 coordinate 9,943,173, forward strand.
TCTATTTGAATGGGGTGACGACATCATTATCACATCCATAAGAGCATCAGCATCCGTGGTGCCAAAAAATTTAGCAATTTGGTACTACAAAAAGCTATTTTATCTATTTTACTACTTCACTTTATAAAATACCTAATATAAATGGTTTTACTTTAGCATTCAACATAATAAAATAATATATCTACATAAACAACAATCACCACCACCAATACAATAAAATAATATATTTTTTAATAATTTTTTTTTCTTTTACCATTTTAGCTATCGTGCACAGCTATCTTTGATTGTGTACTATGGCTCAAAAGTAAAAAATTTTGGTTTTGCTTCCACTGATGCAGCCCACTTTTACTATACTTTGATGGTAAATTTAGCATTTTAACAAAATGCCTACACCAACTGTGTACTCAATGCTTTTCTAGTTTCAAATAAAATTATTACATTAAAAAAAAATGAATTACATCTATTGAAACTAATAATATCACCTAACTTTTCACACTATTCCCTTTTTCTTGTGTTTTTATTATTTAATCCTAAACAGTTCTCTTGAATATACGAAAAACTACGAGTTGAGTTACAATATTCCTGAAGGCGATAAAGATGGTATATTATAATCAATCTATAATTAAAGTACTATAACAATAAAAACTAATCATAATAAAAGGGTATGAAAACTTCATTTTGGATTTTTATGTAGCAGTGCTAGCTAGAATTTGAATTTAAAATTCGGTAGTTGGGAATGAAAATTTGAATCTTGACATTAAAAATACAAATAATAAAAGTAGAGCAATGCTACATCCTTAAAATTTTTTACAATATTTTTCACAATGGTTAAACTTGCATGCTTTTACTTATTCTCGTATGGGTCCACCATTTATAGAATTTTTTAACCTATCACTAAGAGCAATAGTAGCAGGTTACCTATATTTTCTTCCTATTTGTTACTTTCCATATTTTAGCCAACCACTTTTTTTTCACCCATATTGAATTTTCTATTCTAAATCACATTTCATTTTAATGGGCATCACATCATATTCCTCAATTATTGGTAAATGGGTATGGGTAAGTTAATGATTTTGCAGCCAATCTACCAAAATTGATCTGATTTAATTCAACCCATCAGGCTAAGTCGGTTTTTAGGGGTTGATGGATTAGTTGGGTTGTGAAATTCGTTTTTACGGAGGTTCGGGTTGGGTTTAGGTCGTAAAGTTCATAAATCCACTTAACCCGACACAAACCACCTATATTTAATATGTATTTAAATATATATTATACAATTTTGTTTTTTACTTTTTTACCCTTCTTTCTAAATAAAACCCAAACCTTGAGTTCTTCTCGTATAAGTTTGCTCTTACTTGCAATGATATTGTTCTCATTCTCAATTTAACATTATTAATAATAATTAAAAAAAAAAATCTTTCCAACCCATAGATCCAACCTGATTTACGGAGGTTGGGTTGTGTTAGATTTTTTTTAACCTACCAAAGAGTTGAAAAAATCTCTCAACCTGACTAAATCCAATCCAATCCATACACAGAAAATTCTTAGGTAATCCTAGAGTATAGTGAAATAGTGTTTTCTCCTCTCACATTTATAGTGGACTCTACCATAAATTTAATAAGCAAACCCCACCATAAAAGTGAGAGGAGGGAGTACTATTCTCCGCGCTCCGAGAGTACCTAAGAATTACTCCTCATACACATTCCTATATAAGGTTTTTTGGTATTTGGTAACACATATTCATCATTTTATCCCATTTTAGGCAATTTGCTAATAATGCTAACTATATGTAATGTCAACCATTGTCAAATCTGTTCCGCATAGACTTTGAAAAAAAAAAAAAAATCTAAAACCACAAATCATTTCACGACTTCTTTGTCACAATTTTTACATGTCAAAATATGAGTGTATACCTAAGTGATAACTGATAAGTAACTACTCATAACTTGCCATGTCAAAGTTGTGACTCATAAAAGTAACGCAATATATATGAATAATGATACTACCACGACCAATATTCACAACTTTTGCAACAATATATCCGCATGGCAAGTCGTGGGCTGTGAAATAAAAGTAACGAGTCTACAAGTTTACCGCTCATAACCAAATGGTAGGATTTCTTGCAGTAATAGCATTATTCTGTAAAATATTCGACGAGTAGTATCTTGCCACGTCAGCAAATTAAAATTTAAAAAAGGTAATGAAATTTATAACTTTTTTTTTATGAGTTTCTTTTCTGGCAGCGGTGCTCTGCTGGCTACGGTTACGGACCACGAGGAACGGGAGGGGAAGAAGGACTGAGGAATAGTACTACACACCCAAAACAAACGCTTTCACAAACAAACTTCTTCTTCTTCTAGAGAGAGAGAGAATTTTTCTAGAGAGAGAGAGAGAAAATGGGGAATCAGAAGCAGAAATGGACGGCGGAGGAGGAAGAAGCGCTACTGGGCGGAGTAGCGAAGCACGGCCCTGGAAAATGGAAGAACATTCTCAAAGATCCTGAGTTTGCTCCTTTCCTCACTAACCGTTCCAACATTGACCTCAAGGTCACTCCTTATTTACCTTTTCATGCCACTCCCAATGTCTTAGCTTATCCACTCTCACTTTTAGGGATTTTATTTATTTATTTATTTTATTTTGTTTGGTTCTGAGAGAAAATTGGATTTTTTTTTCTCGGGAATTTTTTTTTTGCAAATTAGGGTTTACTAGGTCTGTAATGGTGTCATCAAACCCTAAATTTTCAGCATTGTAGTGTCGTTACTTGAATTCTTCTATGCTAATCAACATAGTGTAATTTTAGTTATATAGAATGAGTTCTCAGCTCTTAATTTGTAGGATTTTTGTTTTATTTTTGGCAGCTAAGGTGCTGTTTGGTTCGAGGGAAATTTGGATTTTTTCTTTCTCGAGAAATTTTTTGCAATTTACGCTCCTATTAGGCTCCAGTATGAAGCCTTAAATTTTCGGCTTTGTAATGTTGTTACTTGAATTTTTAAGAATTATTGGTTATGCACAAACACATACTCATATATAATACAGAGAAAGAGTGAGAAATTTATTTATATAAAATGACTTCTTAGCACTCAATTTGTGGGATTTTTTTTGGCAGTTAAGGTGCTGTTTGGTTCTAGAGAAAATTTGTGCAATTTACGCTTGTATTAAGCCCCAATGTGAAACCTTAAATTTTCAGCTTTGTAGATTTCTTAATTGAATTCCTTAAAATGTTGTACACACGACTTAGCAAGTTGTGAAAATAGGGGTTTCCAGTTTCCATAGCATTGTTGATTTTGTTATATGTATAAGGACTTATCTGCGGGGCAAATTTGGAAAATAATTTCATTTTAATATTAATTATTTAAATTTGACACTGTTTTGAAGGTTTTTCGGGATCTAAAACTTATCTAATATCGTTTTAAACATGATTTCATCACTTTAAAGCTTAAAATTGTATTTTCAAAACAAGATTTTGTAAAAAAGACCATTGCCAAATAGTTTGAAAACAATGTCAATTTAAATAATTATTAAAAAAATATTATTTTGCAATTTTTCCCTTATCCGCTCAATTTTAGGGCTTTTTCTGGTTTAAATTTTGGACCCCAAGGTATGTTTGGTTAGAAGAGAAAGTGTTTGTTTATTTTGTCAGGAACTTTGGTGTAGTGTATGGTTCTGTGTATTTATGTTGATAGGCTGTGATTGCTTAGCAAAAATCCTAGGTGTTTGACTGTTTGAGTCTGAGCTATATGTGTTTTAAACCTAACCTGAAAATGGGATTATAGAATACATATAAAGCAAAAACCCTAAATTTGTTCTCAGAACTGAGAACTCATTTATTCTACGTCAAAATGTTAATCCTGGACTGTTTTACTTGAAACTCTAAATTTTCAGCATTTTAGTTTTCTTAATTGAATTTATTTATATTTGTTATATCTAGTTTTGAGAAACTTTAATGGTATCATAAATTCATAATATATATATATATATATATATATATTAGTAAAGCTTTTGTGAAGTAGAGCTAATAAGGAAAGGAAGAAGTGTATTTCAAATATGGAGAAGTGTTTCAAACCTTTTGAGTTATTGTATTAGTGTAGTTTATTTCGATTTACTTAGCACAAATAGATTTGAACCTCAGTGCTGTTTATCTGACTCATTCTTGATTACCTACCAGGACAAATGGCGAAACCTGAGTGTTAGTACTGCTGGACAAGGCTCTAAAGAGAAATCGAGGACTCCAAAGATAAAGGCTATAACAGCTGCTCCACTCCCCAATGTTCAACATTCTGCTCCTGCTGCTCCTCTTCTTCTTACTGCACCCCCTGATACTGTCATGGATGATGCCCCTAATAGCACACATGAGGGGAAAAATGCTCCACGGTAAGTTTTTGTCTTCCTCCTCTTCTTCAACCCCTTTATGTGACATGTATAGTATGTGAATGTTATGCCAAGAATTAGTTGTCCTTTTATTTATCTCTTTTTCCCATATATTAAGTAATGCATGATTTGTGTGTACCTATCAGAAGAAATCTATTTCTAAAGTATGGCGTTCTCAAACTTTTATAACTGCTATTGTTTTTGTTGTTATCTTATGTAATTCCTCATAACTTGGTTGGAAAGTCTGGCTAAATGGCCACCAGAATTTCTAACAAATGCTTACCAAAATATCTTTAAATAAGGGCGTAGTGTCACTTTGACATTTGTATATAACTAGCAACTCATGCAATGCACAGGTAGTTTTCTTTATTATTTAGTTTTAAATATCTTGTCGACAAAATATGTAAAATCCAATTCTTTTATTTGTATGGTTAATACCTAAAAACCAAAATGAAATCTTATTTGTAAAATAATGTTATTTTCACCAAGTATCCAGACCCATCACCATCAAGATCATTTCAAAGATATATAAATCAAAGCAAGCAAAGGGGAAAATTTTGCAATATAAATATAAAAGAAATCAAACAAATTATCAGTTATAATTACTTATCAAAAAAAAAAAAAAATCAGTTATAATTGTTATAAATTTAATGATTGTCATAATTTAGTAAATATTAATCAACATTGGTCTTGATCTACATATCAAGAATACCGAATTAAAAACACAATATCAATAATCAAGATGAATTGCATTATTCAAAGTCGAAAAAAATTCATAGATATTAAGCTGTAATCAAACTATTTTAGTATTAATCCACACAACCTATCTTAATTTCAAAGATGGGATCAATTTTTGCAGTTGTTAGTATGATAGGAGTAGAATACAAATTTACATGTGTTTCCAAAACATTACCTTCTGTAACTTAGTTTAGGTAGGGTTTGAAGTGCGAGCCCATCCAAGTATCCCATTATTTTTAGCCCATATACCCAGTTTTTATGAGCAGAAGTAGTTGCAAAAGTGTTGATCAAAAGAAAAGGAAGCAAAACATAAATTAATTGATTCCTTGAAAATAAATTTGCTTTAAAAGATAAAATAAAATTGAAATTTTGGAATGATAGTTGATTATTTGATTATTATAGAACTAAGGGTTATTTAAGTCTTATCACATCCATGTGAATCATAAATCTGAAGGATAGATTTATTGTTATTCAAAGTGATAATTTTAAATCAGAACAATGATTTTAATTTTCAATAAATTATTGGTAGAATAAGGGTTGTCAATTAAGGAAGTAATAAAGAGTACAACTTCGGATATAATAGACTGAAGGAAAATAATATGTATGGTTGACCTGGACTAATTTGCTGAGGATGTATAGTCGAATCCAAAAAATTGGGGACTTTTTTATGAATAAAAAAATTGGGGACATGCTTTGTTGTAAAGTAAGTTGTATTTTGTAAAGGTCATCTAAATTAATACATGTAAATATACATTTGCATGTAATTTCATTTCACATCCATGACAATAAGTTTGCATTCAATTTCAAATTGGTTTAAGCTGTTATTTTCTTCTCTCTAGTTTTTCTTCGAAACTTTTTTTATATTGCGATCATGATCTTTTTGTTATTAGAAATATATTGAAGTTTTCTTTCATTAATGTATAGTTAACCACTTAATTTCTATATTTTGTAAAAAGAATACATGTGTGAGAAACTAATGGTTGATCCAAAATCAAAGATCACAAGAGCTCGCTCATGCCCAACTTGATTTATGCCACATCAAAAAAGCTTTATTCTACAGTTATGGTAGCACATACATATATATATATATATATATAAACTGAGAAGTAATTTTTCTAAGAAATCTTTTAGTTATGGGACTAAGATTTATTATTAGCCAAGTAAAAGTTAACTTCTCCTGGAAACTCACTCTATCCTTTCTCAAAATAATAGAGTTTTAGTTATCTTGGTTTTTTCTTTTTAAAAATTTTTTAATTGTAGGACTATATTTTGTGTAAAGTTAGCTATGCCACTTGGCATAATGTATGACATTCTAGAGTTTCAAATTGAACTTTCTCTTAGCTTCCACTTTAATATACTATAATAGATAATAGGTATGATGTGATGGAAGGTACTTACTAGAAGGTTAACAATGGAAAGGAATGGGGAGCTACCTATTTGATTCCACCAATTTGATTACATTGTTACATGCAGCTATTATTACAATTCAGATTTTAAATTACTCTGCTTTTCATTTCACATGTTCAATCCAGGATTTGGAGACAATTCATATGATATATGATAATTTGATTTCATCATTTTTTATTCTTATACTTTTGATGCATGTCATGACTCATGAATCTAGTTTCAACCAACTTGAAGTGGAAAGCCTGTTGTTTATATGTTTTTGACATGCTATAACTTTGCTACCTTACTGTCACAATTATACAACATTTATATAACTATTATATTCTCTTTGCATTTAGTTTGAAGCCATCTGGCTATGTCTGAGAATAACAAACATCTTTTCACAACTTTTTTATTTTATCAAGGTCTCTTCACGGGGCACTTGATGCTGTTTTCTTTTTCTTACCAGGTACAATGCAATGATTTTTGAAGCTGTTTCAACAACAATAGATACAAATGGATGTGATATAGGTGCCATTGTTCACTATATTGAGGTTAGATGGAGGTCTCTTCATATTTTTAATCCTTGTATGTCTTGGAAAATATTTTGTCCTGAAGGAAGCTCCATTAGGATGTAGAATATCCCTGCCATGGTTGAAAAAACCATCCCTGCATACAATTAGAATGAGAGAAGAAACCAAATTCTACCCAACATTGAAGTTGTGCTAGAAAGACATGAAATGCACTTCTTCAAAGCCTTTCAAGATGACAGGAACTTAAAATCAAACTGATTTGGGGCACACTTTGAATCTAATTCTGCAGTCACAATTTACTGCAAGCTTTGGCACTAAAATACAATGTTGTGAATATGTTGGCCAAATCTCCCAGCAGAGCCAGTGAATGCTTCACAGCTTAAGTATTGTCTAGTGCTCTCTTGCAAGAGAGTAAGTAGAAGTCATTTCCTTTAGGATGGGGTAATGTTGATGATATCAGATCAAGTGAAAGGATATGCTAACTTTTTGCCTTTTATGAGATTACTTATCAAAGATCAGGTGAAAATATATGCTATCTTTTTTCCTTTTATGAGATTACTTATCAAATCGACTACAGAATGTTTAGACTTTGGAACAGTGTTTTCTTCATAAAAGCAAAACTCTTACCATCAGCTGAAGTGATTTCTATATGTTTCTCTCTTTATTGGCCACATAATGAATGATGAATTCTTAACTTCAAATGTAAACTGTAGTGTGATGGGGTTATTAAACCGTCATGGATCATCTAGGAGCACCTTATGTATACATCCAGTGTACATAGGTAGCTTCTCTTCAATAAAAATTTATTACTTATCCCAAAAAAAAAAAAGATTGTCATGGATCATCACCTATCTATTACCTTGATGTGATTATACTTAGTTGAGCTGAGCAGCAGCCATAGGGTTGTAGTATTGGCTATAAGAAAAAGATAATACATTTGATCAGATCACTTTGTTTCATGCATTTCACTTTAATTTCCAATCAACAAATACTCTCTCTTGCAGTCAAATTTTCATTATACATGAGTTTGGAAGAGATTGTAACTCCTGATTTACATATTGCAGCAAAGGCAGGAGGTGCCACAAAATTTTAGAAGATTATTGAGTTCAAGGTTGAGGAGGCTCGTTGCACAAGGCAAACTTGAAAAGGTGATTGATTTTCTTGAATATTCTTCTCTCACACATTCGTCAAATTTTATAAGATTATTCGAGGTTGAGACCTGCAAATATTGTCGTCTTCACTTCTTTCATATCAATATGACAAAGATTTCTGTTTCTCTTTTGGGGTGGGGGGCCCGGGGGGGGGGGGGGGTGCTGTTGGGGGATTGGAATGACAGCTGCTGCTCCATGATACCAATGACTTGAACAACCTTACTGATACACAAATTCTAATTTATTTTTATGTTTCATTTATACAATATATATGATTAAGGTCATATCACAATGAACCTTTTGTGTGTGTGTGTTAGTGACGCACAAGGTTCACTGTGATATGACCTCAATTAAAGCAACTTTCAGATTTGGCATTGTTGATCTTTGAAGTAGGTATAATTATCAATGATGTCATGCATCTGCAGCTTGTTCTGTTCACATATTTGAATTAACATCAGCAACAATAGTGTGGAATTTCTGGAAAGGAAGCCTGTTTTTTTGAAGTTCCAACTTTCTTCCATATAAAATGCAGGTCGAAAATTGCTACAGGATCAGAAAAGATACCTCGTTGGGAACAAAAACACCTGCCCCAAAACAAAAGGATGTCAGGCCACGACAGATACTGAGCTCTGGGCTAATGACTACTAGTGAGAGTGTGGATGATGCAGCTAATGCTGCTGCCTACAGAGTGGCCGATGCAGAAAACAAAGCATATATGGCTGCCGAAGCAGTTAAAGAGGCAGAAAGAATTTCAAAGATGGCAGAAGATAGCGATTCAATGCTACAGCTGGTGAAAGATATTTATGAAAGATGTAAAGCTGACATTGCCCTCCCTACTGTAGTCATTGTTATGTTTCTAATGTCTTAATTTATTTAACCATGATATGTTTCTTTGGGCTTATTATTGCAGGTTCGCGTGGTGAAATTGTCCTCTTGGCCTAGGTTATCGGTTGTAATTTGTTCTTTCTTAGGGGTAAAACATCAATAGAATGAGTAGTGAAATTGTTGTAGTTTTTTCAATGTGTATGTAAATTTCATTGATCCAATGCAAGAGTCTTAAATTGTTCATGTCTCCTATGCCTCAGCATTTTTATAAATACAGCCAGGTTGGGGCAAGGGGGAAATTGGAATTATTCCTGACGGAGCTACATAGAAGAATCTAACTGCTTGTTGTTTGTCTTTTGCATTTTGTTTATGCTTATTTTTTAATTTTTAATATCCCCTTCCTGGTTGTAATTCTCCCCAGACTGCGAGCAAAAGGCGAGGTACACCTTACATGTAAATAAATGTGGGCAGTAAGGTTCCAAGATTTTGATAGACAGGCATCATTTCTAGCATGTCGGTACTATTAATTTCATATGTGTAATTCTATTCTTGTACCTTTTTCTTCTTTGGCGGGTAGATAATACCAAGCCATCTGCCATGGCTCTGCTTCAAATCTCTTTTTCCCATTTTGCACCCAATCTGAAAATTGCATTGGACATGTTGAAGAATGGTAGCTATGCTGTGCAATCCAATATCCTTTTCCGTATCCCTAAATATTTCTCACCAATACGAATTCTACAAAGTACAAAATATAAGAATCCATTCTGAGCAATTCTGCCCAAAACAATGGAAACAGGCAAAAGTTGACGCGACTAGGACACGGGAAGTGGGAGCAAGTTCCGTGCATCTTTTTCAACAATACACTTCAATTCTAATAATTTCCGATTCATAAAGTTATAAGTACGCAATTATTTACACGCAATATACCTGTGTAAAAATAATGCTGAACCAATCATAACTTACTATCTCGGTAAGCCCTGATAAAGATGTGTTTAGCATGGTTCTTTACCATACATCACACTTGATAAGTATACCATACATGATATATATATATTTTTTTTGGATGGGCCCATACACGACAAATTTCTTCCTAGTGAATACAATCTCATCTCCCAGCTGTCAGCTTCTTCAATAGGCAATGTTATCTTGTCTCCCCAACCACCAAATACACAGAAATATTCTCCAAAGAGCCATTATGTAGTAGAATTGATAGTAAAATTGTTCAAAAGATATCAGTTCAACCAAAATCTAACATAATTCAGCAAGGCAACAATGAATAAATATGACAAGCAAGCAGCAATTACTAAGAACAAAATTGATTTTCAATTTTCCAATCATCTTTCGGTCCTAACAATACATGACGCGCATGAGATTCCACAATTTCCAAGAAAAATCAAGCAAAAAAAAAAAAAATTCACAACATTTGTTAGTTTCATTGGCACAATATAATCTACACTGATTTCCAAAAACAATGCAACCTTAAAACAAACTTTACCAAAGGTAGTTCTAATCCTTGCCACAATCAAAATTTCAGAGCTCAGACTATAAAAGCACAAGTCCAAGCTCCGATGGCTTCAGTGCTTGTTTTATCCGATAGTTGTAAAGATAATAGTGCAGTTTTCCATCACCTGGACCAAACTTCAGTTCCTTCAAGAAAGATTCATTTTGCATGACATCCAACGCATTGAAAACATCATAGTCCTTCTGTTTTGCCATGATAAGAGCATCATTCATCAGTTGAAGCAAAGGAGTGCTCATGGCAACATTATAATATGAATAAGCTGCCTTCAAAATCGAATAATTCTGGTTCCCCAGGATAGATGAAGGAAGTGTGTAGAAACTGCTGAAATCAGTTATTTCATGAGTTTCAGGACTTTCAACCAGATAACTATCCACGACATCCTCCTTTGGAAGCAACCAATGCTCCACATCATTTTCATCAAAATCCGGTGCAACAGCAAACTGACTCAAATAGGTCCTAAGTAGCCGTGTAACTGCAGGAACATCATGGAGCTCCATCTTTCTGAAACCTGGAGTGACTGTTGACTCTGGTAACCTGTAGAGCTTGATTGTTCTACTCATTGTCATCCTCGCACCAAGTCTTGAAAACCCAACATCAATCAGCTTTTTTGGATTCAAAGATCTATGCCAATATTGGCAAGTTGAAATTGGCGTTGGAAGAACCACTCCTGCAGTATAGGCTGCTTGCCACATATTCTCCAAGTGAACCCTCCTGGTCACCTCTTTGATCATGACAGGAGCAAGTCTCTTTGATCTAAGCTTCTTATGCACACAAAGGAAATTAACCTCTGCCATGGTGACAATATCATCACGGACCCGGATTCTGGCTGGAACGCCAGTTATAAAAGCAACCAACTTCTTTGAACTTTTGACACGGACACCAATGTGCCAACTCCTGAAATAACCAGGAGGGCGTAAAGCCCAGCGAAGAAACTCTTTTGAATAGTTAAATCTGAACATGCTGTCATCATCCTCAACATAGTTATTAGTGAGAAGGATATACACTTCATTGCATGTCTCTTCGGAATCCATATCACAAGTAACCCATTCATAAAGGTTGGGAAGGTTGTAGGGTTCTTGCTTGACTTCAGATAAAGGAGTTGGGGGTTCAATCGGGCCCTCAGGCAAATTGGAATCCCCTACATCCTTAAATTGCCCAACTGGTTGGGTTTCCCAAAACTTATGTTTTTTTCCAAGAGAGAGAGATTCTTGAACCTTTCGAGTTAAAGCATCAAGTGTGAGGTCACTCTCAGAAGGTTCGTTCCCATCAGGATTCGGGTTTTGTGTTTCTTCAGGTGATCCAGATGATGCATTGCTATCAACCATTCTGAGTGTGTTATTTTGAACAGTCAGTCAGCAAGACAACATCACCAAAAAATCCTTCACTATACAAATTATATTCATTTAGCAAAACAACTGAAACAGTGATACAATTTAAACATTGTTCCATTGCTGCAGAAAATCAAAATAAGAAAAAAATGACATACTGTCCTAAGTTTCCATTATAATATGAGCCTCCACTCAAATGTGCCTTATAGAACCATTTTGGCTCAGCTGAGTCTAGGCTGCACCATTTTTCATCGATGACCTAACAAGAAATAACATAGCAGCATTCTATATTTCCCTCAATTTTCTAGAGGACACAGCAAAGGATACATAAACAGCCATTTTAAGTATTAGTCTACCTATACAAAAAGATCCCAAAATCTACAGAAAAGTAAGAACAAAATTAAAGAAAAGTTTTGTTAAATTACCGATTGTCCCAAAAGCTTAAACTATTAGGAAATGATGAGTTTAATCACTTAACCATAATTCTAACACTCCCCCTCACTTGTGGGCCTAAGCTTCCCCTTACTAAGTGGGGGCCCAACAAGTGGGAATTTAACATTTTAAATGGAAGGTAGAGTGAAGACAGGAATCAAACTCAAATCTCCTGCTCTGATACCATGTTTAATTACCGATTGTCCCAAAGGCTTAAGCTATTAGGAAATGGTGAGTTTAATCACTTAACTATAATTCTAACAAATTTCAATCAATTGTTGAACAAGTGAACCATCCACTTTCATGTTAGGTTATGGTGCTGCCACATTAAGCACTTAATTTATTTATTTAGTTATATTTCAGTCAGGAAACAAAAACAGCTAAAATAAGACTCTAAGATTCACATTTCTATCTTTTATATATATATATATATATTCCTCCATATTTTTAGCTACAAAACTGACACTAAAGGCTTTTCAATCCAAGTTTTGTACTTGGATCAACAAATTTTTAAGACCAAGGAGCATCAATTTTAAATAAAACCAAAATGCTTATAAATATGAGCAACCCCTAGCGTCCATTCTAATTACCTGACTGCAATCCAAATGAGAATTCACTATAGTGATTAGTGAGCCTATTCTAACCATTTAGCTAACCAACATACACACAAAACCAAACAGCTCAAACAGTAAAATTCAATTCAATTCTTTGACTTCCTTCTCCTTTCCTTAGCATTCTCAGCAACCAAACCAGTATTAATGAAGCCAATATGATTAAATCCACATTTCTATCATTTTCATTCTACATACATCACAAAACCAAATAACTCAAATAGTATGGTTCTTTCCTCAATACAATTCTTTTACTTTCCTTCTCTTTTCCTCAATTTTCTTGGCTACCAAACAGAGAGCAAAGAAATCAATAAAACCTGAACCGTGAGCAACAATACGAATATCCATATCACAGAAAATAAACTCAAGAATCGAACCAAATCACCAAAACAAAATCCAAGCACCATTGCAATCACAAAACCAAATCAGCAAACAGCAAAACAATCAAATTCCTCAAACCAATTCTTTTACGTTATATTCTTCACTTTTCCTTGCTTTTCTCAGCTACCAAACACATCCTAAATTCAATGCAACTCCAATTTGCACACACACACACACACACATATATATATATATATAAAGCACTACTTCCAAGATCTACGCAGTAAATACTAATCGCCAATACAACGCCATTAACACGATCATGATTAACTCTTAGTTTCTCATTATTTCAAAAACACCAAAAAAATAAACCAAAGGCACAAGATTTAATATGAAATACTTTCGCTTTCTATTTCAATTATTTAATTTTCCTTGGTTTTCTGAGTAACCAAACGTAACGTTAAAAAACTAAATTCTAACAAAATATAAAATATAAAAAAAAAATACAAAGAATGAATTAAATGATTAATAATACCTGTAATTTCTGTATGAGTGCGCGATTGAAAATTAAGGAATCAAGCTGATCTCTTTGAGCTCTCAGAGATCTAGGTTTTCACAGAGAGAGAGAGAGAGAGAGAGAGAGTGTGTGTGTGTGTGTGTGTGAGGGTAGCATTGGAAATAGCGGAAATGAAAGCGTGGAAATAGAGCTAATTTTTTATTTATTAATTTTAGACTAATAGAATGGGTATATTTGTCATTTTGGATATTTGAGGGTTTGGATTTGGTGGTTTATGTGATAATTATTACTAGTAGAATAGTGGATTTTTTTTTTTTTTTGGGAAAATGCTAAATAATGTTGTTAGGATATTAGTTAATAATCTATTTTAAAAAAGTTTTTAGAAGAAAAAAAAATACTTTGACAATTTTTTTCATTTCTCATAAAAGTGGTGTCAAAATTTTGTTAAAATAAATTGTTAACTAATGCCCTAAGGGCATTCATTAGCATGACTTTTTTTTTTTTAATCTAACTCCAGTACTTTTTTAATTAGATATATTATTTTGTTTTAAATATACAATGACACGTGATAATAGATTTTAATTTTCATATTTTATTTAATTAGTGGGTGATATGACTGTCTTTTATTAAAACAAAAGAATATCCTTTTAAAAAAGTATTGAGGTAATTCAAACTTCATTTTTTTAATGAAAAGATTAGTGGTATTGATTATTAGTAATTATCATAATCAACAGTTTCATAAGTGTCCTAATTAAGTAAACTAGGAATGTCCACTAATGGAGTCTGTGCCCAACCTGCAACCGACCTGATCAGATTGAGTGGGGAATCGCCAGACCCAAAGTTGACCTATAAGGGTATCAAGTTGGTTAGTTCGGGCAGGGCCTTAGGTGGCGATCAGTTTAAGGTGAAGCTGAAAACTAGAGATGACAATTTTGCCTTGCCTCGCTCTACTTAACCCACTCCTTTCTGTTTTGCCCCCACGCGGGTTTTTCTTGCCCCACAAAGGTGGTGGGGTGGAGATGGGGCGAGATTTTAGCCTCGCACAACAAGGCATGCTTTTTTGTCTTTTTTTTTTTTTTTTTTTTTTTTTTTTTTTTTTTTTTCTATAGCAAGGTTGGAAATAAGGTACTAATTTTAACATTTATTTTTTGTCTTTATTATAAACAAATTTATATACTATTGAATCATTGATTTTGTATTATGAGAATTTTATTTTTGTTGTGATATTGTCTTGTTAAACACTTTAATAATATTATTCAATTTTTGCTAAAAATTAGTTTGATTTAATAGGATAAATTTATTTGTAATTTCAAGTATATTTTTATTAACGAAACAGGTTTTATTAAAAACAATTGTAATAATTGTGGGCAAATTAACAAGAAGTAGAGCTTTATGGGATGTGGCAGGGCTTCGTGGGGCCTTAAGGGGCGAGGATGAGGCAAAAAATTTTCTCCTTTATGTAGGGCGGGGTAGGAATGGGGTAAGACAAAACCATGTGGGGTAAGAGCGAAGACCCTATCCTTTGAACCCGCCTTGCATAATTGCCATCCCTACCAAAAATTGCCAAAAAAAAGTGGAGGAGCGATGAGATCTCTTGCTAGATCTAGTAAGTTCTCGTTAGATCCGAAGAGATTTCCGCAAAATCTAGTAGAAAACTCTCCAAATTTGATGAATATATGCCAGATGTAGTGTTTTCTCGTCGGATTTGCTTTGCTTTTCGGTTGGGTTGGTTTGCTTGAGTTTTAGAGGAGGAGACCCACAACTGGCCTATTGAAGCAATCAAGTCAGGTGGAGATGAGTTAGGAACGGTCAGGTTGGGTAGGTTGGGCGAGTCTAGGAGTGGCATGGACACCCTTAGAGTAAACACTATTTTTTTTTTAAAGAAAATATATAAATAACTTCAATATTTACAATGGAAAAAGAAAGATTTGAAGGATTCTGTTGAAAACATCATCTCTTGACAGTTGAGTAAACTATTTAAAAACATTACTAGTGGTATATCCTCGAATTAATTAATAAATTTAAGTAAAACAGATAAAATATTTTATAAATATTGTCAAATTTTATTAATAATTAATTATTGAGCCACTTAACGAGATGTAGAGGATTTTAGTCATGTTCATGTTGTTTCTGAGTTTGAACCTAAACCCTTACGAAGAAAGTCAAAAGTTTAGATGAAAAAAGAAGAAGAGTAGACCATAGTTTTTATTCATGTTTTCTAGAGGGAAAAATTTATAGAAGTCCATTGAATTCTAGCATATCTCATAATAGAATTCTCTTTATTTAATTAATTTTACGATTAACATTTTTTTTTTTTGAATTTAATGGTGTACAAAGTATCGCATTATTTAAAATTTTAATAATAATCTTAAATTTGTATATCTTTAAATTTCAAAAAATGATTCATTTTAAACAGAGATAATAATTTTCCATTAAAGAGAGTGAGGTTTTTAGACTAAGTAACTTCTTATTCATAGTCATATCTTACAATAATTTAGCACTTTATACAATACATGATTCGTGCTATCTTTTTCAAACGAAAATGTATGTGCAATTTTATGAGAAGTGAGCTTCCTTGAAGGTGCATAAAGGGAATATTTTTCATTTCTGATTTTGATTTGATTGTCAACTTGATGGGAAAGCAAGCTTTAAGATGCCTACAATTAATTAATATGGATGGTACAAGGGGTATATTTGTCATTTGCAGTTCTCATTGTGAATTTGATTTGAGGGGATGTTTGGGGATATATATTTATAACTTTTTGGAATTCAAAAGCACACACAAACGCCTATTGAACAACGCTAAGATGATAATAGATTACCTAACTTTTGCTGCTGCACACCACTTAGCACAACAAATTACACAATTTTTAGCACAACTTACTATGCAGTAAAAAGTTGTGATCCTATCGTTTTTTTCCTGTGGAATACCTATGAATTTTAAATAATTATATTGTAATGATATGTGGTCAGCAGTAGCAAAACTAGTATGATTTGTTATGGTTTTAGCATTTTTTTTTTCCTATAAAACACCTATGGATTTAGGATAATTGTATTGTAATTATATGGTTTAGTGGTTAAACAAAGTTCTTATTTCTATTTTCTTCCATGTAGTTAAGGGTTGAAGAGGAGGTGTTATTAGACCATGTATCCAGTGCAATGTATCGTCCCACTCCAATATGAAAAGGATGATACATGCATCAGATGCATGGTATATCTTCTTGTTAGAGAGAATAAATAGATGTATTTGTTGTCTCATAGATCTAACATTAATTAAATGTTAGAAGGGCCTTACGTGTCCTTTTTATATTTAAAATGTTCACTTACAAGGCTATTGGGCCAAACTTCTCGTGCAATTGGATCTCAACTGTGTTCAGGAAAGTTACATTTAGGCCTAGACAAGCCGAGTAAGGCAATTTATGGGTCTGATGAATGACTTTGTAGATGATTAGGAAATGCCAAGCCTATAACATGCCAAACCTAAAAGGAAAAATGTGGCTATCAAGTAAGGCAGATAGGGACAAGACCTTCAATTATCTTTAAGCATTTCCAAGTGCCACCAGCTTTTTAAAAGCATAGTTGAACTTTGCATGCCCTCTGGTCTTGTCCAAAGCTGAATGAGGTTTGGACTGTCCGTTTTAGTTTGCTGAGGAGTGAGGCTATGGATACTCTTCTTCCTTGGATGTGTTTCGCTTGTGTTTGGAGAAGTCCCACCCCTCTGACCTGTTTGCAATGATAGCATATCAGATATGGTTCAGACGAAATAAACTGAGATTAGGCGAAGATGTGGCTGATCTGAAGTTGATAAATTCAATGGCTAGAGATGCTCTTCAAGAATTTCAGCAAGCCAACACAGCTCCTCAAAAACCACTCATTGCCCTTAGCATCACCAAGTGGTTGCCTCCCCCTTCGGATTGGGTCAAAGCCAATTTTGATGGGGCTATTTTCCAGGGGCGTGATGAAGCAGGTCGAGGAACCATCATCCGCAACGACTGTGGTCTAGTAATGGCTGCACTAACACAAGTTATTCCTCTACCCACTTCAGTGGAGATAGTGGAAGTGTTGGCAGCAAGAAGGGCTCTTATCTTTGCCAAAGAGCTTGGGTTTGATCATGTCATCCTAGAGGGAGATTCTGAAATTGCAATTCGAGCTATGAATTCTGAGGACTACTCAGCTGCTCCCTGTGGGCATATAATTTCAGATATTAAGGCCCTTTCTTCCCACTTCAGGTCCTTGGTTTTCCGCCATACTCGAAGACTGGGAAACAAAGTAGCACATAGGCTAGCTCGGGCAGCTTGTAATTTTTCTTCTTCTTTTTGTACTTGGATAGAGGAAGTACCTGTATGTTCTTATGCAGACTACTCTGCAGAAATTATCAATATCACGTAATCCCCTTCTCTTGATGGGAAGGTTTCTCCACAAAAAAAAAAAAAAAAAAAAAAAGGGCATAGTTGAACAGTAAAAATAAGATGTACAGAAGTCAAGAAAAGTGAGCTTAATAACGGTGGATGACTCACATGGTGAGTCCCATTTCATCATAACACTGGGCGAAGTAGTCTTTTTCTTTTCCTCCTCTTTTCGTTTGCTTTGTAGACTATTAACGTAATGGAGAGTAATCTTCCAACTGAAGAAACTTCATACAACTTTCCTTAACTCTCCAACTTTAACTATAATAGTGTTCCTCTTCAATTATTGTCTCACTATTTTTTTTCTTTCTCAAACTGAGCACACACAAAGTTTTTTCTAGCACCAAATCGTTCAAGCCTACTCGCATCCTTAAGGTCCTATCTCTTCTGTTATGAAATGTTTTGTGTGAATTCTCTGTTTTATTTCTTTATTTTTATATTTATTTATATGTTTCGATTTCTTTTGGATTATGAGAAAGCAGTCTAAGCAGAGGGAAAGGGGAGGAACAGACAGATTTTTTTTCCTGGGTTTTGACTTTTTGTTTTATAGTGTCTGAATTTCTCCAGTCTTATACCAACAGTGATTGTGAAATTATACCAACGTTAGTTAAATAAATTTCTGCATAAATAACAATCATAACAACGTGATTTGTTTTAAAAATAAATAAACAATAAAATGTTGACTTTACTGGAAACAGAGGATGTGAATGTCAGCCAGGCTAGGATTGCTGCCATTAGTTAGTTAGTTAGTTAGTTAGTTAGTTAGTTAGTTATTTTATTTTATTTTTCTTATTATTATTATTTTAAAAAATTAAATTAAATGGTGTGAAGTAATTAGCAAATTATAGTTAAATGGTGTGAAGGAATTGAATCATGTGTTGTTTCTAAGATATTTTTGAGCTTTAAAATCACTGCTGCAATTTCATTTCTCAAATCTGTAATTTTTCACTTTTCATACAGGTCCATCTCTTTAATTCTATCCTTTCACTCCCTCCTTAAAATGAATAATCCATATCAAATCATTCCTCTTTTCTCTAATTTTTTTTTTCCTTTTAATTTTTCTTTTAAATTTAATTGAAAACTACATTTTTTTTTAATCTTTATTGTAGTTCAATACTTGCCACCAACATATTTCCAATGTCTTCCATTAGCTCTCAGAAGGCCTCCTCTTCGTCATCATTTTCATCATTAACACCTCGATGGAATTATGATGTCTTTCTTAGTTTTAGAGGTGAGGACACTTGCACTAGTTTTACCGACCATCTATATGTTGCTTTGAAACAAAGGGGCATAGTTACCTTTAGAGACAAGGAAAATCTTGAGATAGGAAAATCTATTTCACCGGAGCTCTTGAAAGCAATAAAAGAATCGAGATTTGCGATTGTCATTCTCTCAAGAAAGTTTGCATCTTCAACATGGTGCTCGGATGAAATTACAAAGATCATTGGATGCATGAAAGAGATGACTATGACTGTTTTGCCAATTTTTTACGATGTGGATCTATTTGATGTACGAAAACAAATAGGCACCTTTGCCCAAGCCTTTTTTGAACATGAAGAACATTTTAAGGACGACATAGCAAAAGTGCAAACATGGAGAGCTGCTTTAAGAGAAGTGGCAAATCTCAAAGGGTGGCACTTGTAGGATAGGTAAACCAATTTGACATACTACTTGCTTTTAAATGTTCAAACTTCAAATAAATACTCTTCTTATCTTTGAGTCTTGTTTTGAACTTTATGAAAAGCAACAAACATGTTCACGCTTCTTTTCTATTTTGACTTGATTTAATTAATTTACATTTTTGTATTTCTTTAAATTTTTTCTCGCACCAAGTTATTTACATTTTCTTAGTTTAGCCAACAAAATAGAATATTGGATGTGTACGTTCTTTTTTGGTACTATTTATGGGTGGTACTCACTAGATATCATTCTGCCTTCATTGTAGGTCTGATGCACAACTTATCCAAGATATTGTGGGAGAGTTATGGCATAAATTGAATTATGCATTCTTTGAAGATACTGAAGACCTTGTAGGAATAGAATCTCGAGTGAAGAAATTGGAGTCATGTTTGGCTATAGGCTCTAATGATGTTCGCATTATTGGGGTTTTGGGGATGGGGGGAATAGGTAAAACAACTCTTGCTAGAGTTGTTTTTCGTATGGTTTCTAATAAGCTTGAAGGTTGTTGCTTCCTTTCTAATGTCAGGGAGGTTTTTGAAAAAGATGGTTTAATTCCATTGCAACAACAACTTATTAAAAAATATTAAATGAAAGTATGAGTTTACAAGATGTTGATGAGGGAGTTTATGTTATCAAGAATAGATTACGTCGTAAAAGAATTCTTCTTGTTCTTGATGATGTAAATCAATTAGACCAGTTGAAAAATTTAGCTGGGAAGCATAATTGGTATGGTTTTGGTAGTAGAGTTATCATAACAACAAGGGATAAGCATTTACTACGTATACTTGAAGTAGATGAAATATGTGTAGCAAAAGCATTAAGTGATGATGAAGCTCTACATCTTTTGAGTTTGAAAGCTTTTAAAAAAGACCATCCTCCCAAAGATTATCTAGAGCTATCCAAAGATGTCGTACAATATGCTAAAGGTCTTCCTTTGGCTATTGAGATTATGGGTTCCTTTTTGTTCAGTAGAGGCATCATTCAATGGAAAAGTACATTAATTAGGATTAAAGAATTTCCTGAACGTGCAATTTACCAAGCACTTAAAATAAGTTATGATGGACTACACGAAACGAAGAAAAAAAAAATATTCCTCTATATTGCATGTTTCTTTAATCATGAGGACAAAAATAGTGTAGTAAAAATCTAGATTATCTTGGCCTTTACCCTGCTGTTGGATTAGAGGTTCTAGTTGAGAAGTCTCTCATAAAAATGAATGACCTTCAAGTGTGGATGCATGATTTGCTACAAGATATGGGCAAGAAAATAGTTCATGAAGAGTTTCCTGAAGAGCCTGGAAAGCGTAGCATTCTATGGTCTTTTGAAGACATTAATAGTGTACTAACAAATAATATGGTAAGAGGTTATATAGAAAACTTGAGCACATACCCTATCATATTATTAAATGTTCAACTTAGAGTAGCTTTGGTTATCATACATTTTGCAATTCTCTAATCCCTTTTGTTCATGATTATTAGGGAACAGAAGCAATTCAAGGTATAGTCCTAGAGTTGCCTGAATCAAAAGAGGCATATTGGAATCCTGATTCATTTTCAAAGATGCATCACCTTAAATTGCTTAGAATCAATAATGTTCAACTTCTCCACGAACCCAAACACCTTCCTATTAGCTTAAGATTTCTTGAATGGAGTGGGTACCCTTCAAAATCTTTGCCATCAAATTTCCAATCAAATGAGCTTGTTGAACTTTACATGTGCCGTAGTTGCATTGAAGAATTTTGGAAAGGAGCAAAGGTAATTTAATCATCCTTGTACTAATTTATATTTAAGTTCCATTAAATTGTAGGAATTTGTTGAAGCTAATTGTTCCTTTTTTTTTTTTTTTTTTTTTTGCTTTTAACAGTCTTTTGAGAAATTGAAAATCATTCTAATGAACAAGTCTCCAAACCTTATACAAATACCTGATTTGATCAGAGTCCCAAATCTTGAGAAAATGGTTCTTGAAGATTGTTTAAATTTATGCGAGATTCACCCTTGAACTGGGGTTCATACTAGGCTTACTCTTCTCAATCTAAAAGGCTGTGTAAATGTCAAAACTCTTCCAAGCAAGTTCAAAATGGAGTCTCTTAAGGTTCTTATCCTTTCCGGTTGCTTAAAACTAAAAAAGATTCCAAAATTTGGAGAAAACATGCAACGTGTACTGAAGCTTTATTTGGATGGAACTGCTATTACTAAACTACCCACATCAATTCGGCATTTGACCAACCTTGTATTATTGAATGTAAGAGATTGCAAAAGTCTTACATGTTTGCCAAGTAGCATTTTTAATTTCAAGTTGCTTAAAGATGTGAATATTTCGGGATGCTCTAAACTTGAGAGATTGCCTGAGAATGTGGGTAATGCTGAAAGTGTAGAGGAACTGGATGTGAGTGGAACTTCTATAAAAGAGGTGCCTTCTTCCATTGGTCTCCTAAAAAATCTTAAAGTGCTATCTTTTAGTGGATGTAAGGGGTTATCATCATTTAACTCTACATCTTGGTATGATCTCCTCCCATTTTCTTCAAGGCCAAAAATTGCAAATCCTGTGGGGTTGCCCTTTCTATCGGGTTTGTGTTCTTTGACTGAATTGAAACTACGAGACTGCAATCTTAGGGAAATCCCTAATGATATTGGTTGCTTATTCTCTTTAGAAAAAATAGATCTAAATGAGAATAGTTTTGTTTGCCTTCCTGATAGCATCAGTCAACTATGTAAGTTGGAAAAAATGGATTTGAAGAATTGCACAAGTCTTCTATCATTCCCAAAACTTCCAGTAGATATCGTAGTAATTTGGGGAGATGGTTTTACCTCATTGGAAGCGGTATCAGATCTCCGAAAACCTAATTCTTTTTGTAAGGGAGAGCTTTATCTTTCAAATTGTAGTAAATTGGCTGACAATCAAGATTTCATTTACATATTTTGGGCAGTGATAATAAAGCACCATTAGGTCTGTCTGTCTGTCTGTCTGTCTCTCTTTCTATTATAAACAACTTGCTTTGTATGTTTTAGGGACTCTCTCGTCACGGTATGTATGACAATCAAGAATTCAATTGGAGATATGACATGGTTATTCCTGGAAGTGTAATTCCAAAGTGGTTTATACATCAAAGTATTGGGGCTGAAGTGAATATAAAAGAACCTTCTTCTCATTTGTTTGATGACTGGATGGGGACTGCTGTTTGCATTGTATTTTCTTCTCTTCTCAATTTTTCACCATCTTGTGACTTCATCGTAAATGGGAAAGTAATGTCTTCTACAGTAGGCATTCCTAGCGAAATTGGTTTATTTTCAAATCATATTTGGCTATTTTATATGCTTCCTCAGTACTACAACAAGAAGGACATAAAATTACTGAACGAATGTGAAGCAAATGAATTGAGTCAGATTGGCATTAAAATTAAAACAAATAAATCAGGCTCAGAGATGAAGAAATGTGGGTTCCGAATGGTATACAAGAAAGACATAGAAGAACTCAACCGAACTATGGCTCAGAATAGCAAGACTAGCATCACTCCTTACGAGGACTTGGGTGTTCTCCATCATAATTTCGAAAATTTGGTAGTGGTTGCGGAAGATAACAAAGCAAAGAAAATTCATGACAATTTTCATGGGGTTGGACCTAGTGGAGAAGGAAGCTGTAATGATGTGGCACACCCAAATAGGATTGAAAGGCTCCATGGTAACTTTGATTATGAGGAGTACTTCGAATGTGGTGAGGAGATCAATGATTAGCAGGAATCTAGATGGAATTGGAAATTGGGTTCAAATACTTTGTAAGTCAATGAATCCAAATTAATTCCTATTTGTTGTATCTTTTGGTATATATTTGTACTTTTGTTTGATTTGATTTTAAATTCTAAATAGTATATTGCTTTGCTTCGTTATTTGCACTTATTCTAGAAAGGGGCATCATTGAAGATTGTTGAACTCGTTGTCTTTTTTCTTAATCAACTTTTTTCTCTTGATTGCCCATAAGTCACTGTTTTTCTTCTTAATTAAAGTTTTGTTGAATTTACCATTGTTAACTCATGTATAGATCACAATCACAATGATTAGTCTAGCTAGATGTAGCATCTTGCTTTCTCAAAGGTTTTATGCTGTTGTTTACAAAATGCTCTTTTTCTGTTTAAATGAGTTCAACTGATTCACACACACACACACACACACACACACATATTTTTCTGCTCTATTCTGCTCTAAAATTCTTATTTTTTTAAAGTAGAATGTTAATGGGATTTGTGGTTCAACTCAGTTGATTCATTGGTTAAATGAAAAGGATTTGTATCATCTACATTCTTCACAATTGATCTGTGCGTCATTTGAAAAGAATCTATTTCTACATCAGTAGCGGTTTTGGTAAGATTCTTAAGCTAGCATAATTAGGAGGCTAAGTTTGTACCCATATGTAAGCAGGTGTGTGATAAGCAACTAAATAAAAAGCTCTCACTGGAGACAATATTTTATGCTAAAAGCATTTAATTTTTATTTATCTGTTACCACAACATGTTTTGAATGACTATATATTGCTCAATTGTTAGACATGCCATGCCCATGATGAATCAGTGATTTATGATAATAGAATATGGAATATTAAGCAGTACTAAATGGCCTCAACTATGTGCAGCTTTTGTTCTGGAATGTAAGGAAATCATCTTTCACATCATTGTCCTATCACCAATGTATTGCTTGCGTAGAAGCATTGATGAGACCTTGATTGAGTTTAAAAGAACACAGTTGCTATTGGGCTTTGTGTAGCCTAGTTATGTTTGATCCGGTTAATGACTCGACTTGATCCGAATAATGTTGCATGGTTTTTTTAATGGAAGATTTTCAAAGGCTTAATCCATGGAGCGGAGGTTTGGGCCGATAGGCCCAAGCCAGAGCGCTCATGGACAAATGCAATTTTGGTGATTAGGGTTTTGTTGTTGTTGTCGTTCTTGAGAAATTGAAACACTGTAGCTGTACTTTATATTTTTTCCTGATAATAGTGAAATCCCTGCAACTCCGTGGACGTATGCAAATTGCCGAACCACGTAAATACTATCTTGTGCGTGTGATTGTTTTTTTTGGCATGTGTTTTCTCTATTTTTGTTTCTCATAGGTTGGGATTTCGGGTTGAATTCCCCACAGTTGCTATGACATGAATTATGTAAAATTCACAGTTTAAAAGTCTTAATTATGTAAGTTTTTACCATAAGATTTTTGTGCTTTTGCCTCTTAATGTACTTGAAAGTTTTTCCACCTTTCTAAAACTTTCACTCTGAATCAAATTATTGGCTTAAGGTTGTCCATACCCATTTTAGATCATTACCGGACTAGGCAGAGCTGAAACAAACCAAAAGACCTATCTCCAAATCGTACCTTAATTAGATTATACCCAGCAAAGAGACTTGACTAGAATTTAAATTAAAAGGACAGCAATAGACGGTAGAGAACCTGACCATACAACAAACTTGATTATATATTACTAAGCTTATCATCTGAGACATATTCATCTTTACAGTAATCAGACTCGAGAAGGCAAACAACTGTGTTGACAAGGTTGAAAATTGTAGAAGGTAGCCTGCTTAGTGCTTAGATTGGTAAGCCCTCTTGTTTTACTTGCTATCGTTGCTGTATTACATCTAGAATTAAAGTTTTCTCATATTATTCCCATTGGGTTTATTATTTAGAAGGATGTATCATCATCATAGTGGAAAGATGTTTAGCTTTCATAATCATTGTCATTTATTTTTTGAAAATCTTATATTTTTTGTCATTGAAAACAATCTGCATCTGTTAATAGGAATTTAAAGTTATCTTGACACTTCGACTTGGGAACAGCACCAGGTTAGGGAGTGAAACTCTCCTGAGGTGTCTGGTCAAATTCTAGTCACCCCTATCTCAAGGTAAGGAGTTATTGATAAGCTGATATGGCCTCAATGATATAAGGTCAAAATAAGCTACCATTGAAAGTAGGGGAACTTAGGTTATAGGAGACATTTTTGTGGGGATTGAAGCTTCCTTTGAAGTTAATAATTTGTGTGTGGAACGTATGAGGACTTACTCATCAAATTAAAATAGTGAAACAAAACATGGTGAGTGACAGTGTGTTTAATGCAATGAGGAAGAGAAAACTTGAATCTTTTATCCCTTAAGTGCTCATGCTATCTTGTTTGGATTAGATTTGAGCCTCAGAACTGAGTTAATTTCTCCTTGCTCTTTGAAGCAGTGGTTAGCTCAATGGATGGATGATCCAAATTTGTATAGATTGATGGTTAAGGGTGCAAAAGAGTGTGCTTAAGAAGTGATAATGCTTTGTTTTGCAGGTATGCATAAGCCTCTATTGCACATCAGGCAGATCAGAGTGACTGCACTAAAGTACCAAGGCAAGTGTATCCAGATAAAGTTGAGTCGTCGCTTCCCTCCAGATAAAGTTGCTTGGGCTTACTCCCCATCGGGTTTGTTCACCACAAGCAGCGCCTATAAGCTTCTTGTATCCGATGATGTTGTCAGTCAAGCAGGAAGCTCGAATGTGGATACTCAAAAACATTTTTGGAAGGGAGTTTGAAGGCTACGGGTTCCTAACAAGATTAAACATTTTATTTGGCGAGCTTGTAATGACGCTCTGCCAACTATGAGCAACCTCTTTCGCCGGCACATTACGTCCTCTGATAAGTGTGAACTTTGACAACTCTGCCCAGGAGATCCGTTGCATGCCATCTGGTCTTGCAAGGATGTTGAGAATACTTGGAGCTCAGTCCAATGCTTCCACCAATCGAGCGCCCCCCAACCCCCGAATTTTTGTGACTATCTCGGTTTTTGCAGGTTCAGGAAGATTACAGAAAGGAGGTGTTTGCTATATCAGCTTGATTCTTGTGGAATCGGCGAAACGCTATCCATTGAGTAGTTGTAAGAGACTGGAGAGGTGAATTTGTTGGCGCGTTGTCTATCTCTGTGCCGCTGTCTCATACCGTTGCCGATATGGAAGCCTTAGCGCGTCGAAAAGCTGTCGAATTTGCTGCTGAGATTGGTCTGCCGAGAGTAAGTTTTGAAGGGGATTCAGCCATGGTAATCAATGCTTTAAATCAAGGTAGTGCTGGATTAACAACCTATGGAGTTGTCATTGAAGACATTCGCTGTCAAGCGATGGTTTTCAGTCCTCTGTTTTCAATCATGCTAGTCGTTCTTGTAACTGTGTTGCTGATGCTTAGCGAAAAAAGCTAAGGCAGTCGGGGTACCCAGGTGTGGCTCAACGATCCTCCTAAGGATATTGCCTCCTCGTTATTTGATGTTCATTAATTTCTTGTTCTTATTCAATAAAAGCCCAGGCTTCTTGTCTGGTTTCTCTAAAAAAAAAAAAAAGACTTGACCATTTGATGGCTCTAGCCGAGTAACTATTGTATACATTTTTTGTTGTGCACCAACAAGATATGCGTCTTTTGAGTCACGTTATATAAATTTCCAATAGAAAAAGTTTGCTCAAATGTGTTAGAATGGTAATAACAAGAACATAAATAAAGTTTAGAATAGCTTCTCTTGTTTGTTAATGGAATTATGAAAATTGCATAATTAGTTCCAATTAAAAAGGATCTAGGGCAAAACCTTCTAGCCTTTCCAAGAGTGTAGTAGTGAATTATTGCTATGCTGCCTAACATGATCATTTTGGTTTCAGCCAAAGAACACAAACAGTTGTAGAGAATTCACAACACTTGGTAATGTATTGAGAAATCTCATTAGTGCTTAGAGAATTTAATAGTCATTAGAACTTATCGAATCCCTCATATACCTCATGACGCATATCCATTCGCAGAGTCATGAATTTTGAAGATGGGGTTCACACTATAGTTTTTAAGATTACATTTTCAATCTTCATTTATTATTATTCATTTTAAAAAATGGTTACATCTAAAATCATTAATAAATACAAACTATCAAAAAAAAAAAAAAAACACAAAAAATATAATCTATTTAGAAACAACCAGGAACCACCCAACATTGCAAAAGGGCATATACTTGTATTAACAAAGACATGAACTAAAAATAGTCAATAACTTCGATTTTTTTCAGGAGTGGAGTAGGTAAGAGAAAATGAAACAAAGATTAATTATCTGATCCCACAAGTAAAGGCAATTCCAATAATGAAACTTCCTACAACTTTCCTTAACTCTCCAACATAAAATTATAATACTTTCCCTCTTCAATTATTGTCTCTCTATTTTTTTCTCTTTCTCAAACTGAGCGCACGGATAGTGTTTTTTATACCACCAATCGTTCAAGCCAATTCACATCCTCAAGGTCCTCTCTCATCTCCTATGCAAGGTTTTGTGTGAATTCTCTGTTTTATTTTTATTTATTTTTTAATATTTATTTATAGGGCAAATCACAATATTTATTTCTTTCTTTTGTATTTTTTTTTTCATTTGTGTCTTTCGTAAAAAGCTAGAATTTGTTATTTGTTAACTAGTTTGTTAGTATTGTTTATTTCCCTTTTTTTTTCATGGCTTAAATACTATTATGGAGGCCTATTTGCTAAAGTTCTAAATTCCCAATCAAAATTTCATTAGTTATTTGAATGAATCATCTTTTCCTAACCTCATTATGCTTCTTGAATAAAATACTCACTGCAATTTCCATGATTATGTTATAATAGTTTTATGTAATTGTGGCCAAATTCCATCACCAATAAATAATTAATTTGTGAGTAATGTTAGAGAGTAGAGATAAAAGTTTTTGACTTTGGTCATAACTTGATAAAATGGTAAGTTGTGGGAGTTCACTTTAACCTAACATTAATACCACTTTTATTATACATCAACCATAACAAGTCACATATTCCATAAGTAATTATGAAAAAAATTGTCATTAGATTTATTTTTAATTTACTAGTATTTACCATGAAATGTGATGGTAAGGCCAACATCGATCTTAGAGTCTAAAAAAAAATGACATTTTAACAATTTTTAATTAAATTTAGTGCCACTAGCTATTTAAAAGTAGGTGAAAATGCACTTTTAGTCCCTACATTTTGGACCAATTCTCGATTTGGTCCCTAAATTGATTTCACTCCTAGACCAGTCCCTAATTTCAGAAAATCATTTTTTATTTTGGTCCCTGCCGTCAACCCAGTAACAAAAAATACATACGTGGCAAACGCAATGCACTGTATGTATATTAGATGCTGATGTGGCTAATAAAATAAAATAAAAAACCACTTCACCATGCCATGTCATCATCTGATTTAAAAAAAAAAAATTATCAATTTGAAAAAAAATTAAAAACATAAAAATACATAGTTTCAGATTTGAACGTGAATACACAAGAACTCAAGAACATGAACCCAGATCACAAGAACTTAAGAACACAAAATTCCAGGGCATTCAACATCTTTCCTAGAAAATTTCACCAAACATTGAAAAATTCACATCTAAAAGGCCAATGCCTAAGATTTTCATCACAACATTTTATTTCCAGCCAAAACCAGAAATTTTCTAATGAAACAAACACACACAAACCTAGCCAATTTGGCTCACAATAACAACAAACCCAACCAACCTCATATATTTTCCTTAAACAATCATCAACATTTTCCCCAGAAAATCAAGATTTTCTTTCGAACCAAACACTAAAATAGCTCACATTTAATAAACCGATGCTTAAAATGCATACAAAATCCCTATCCTCCATCGAAACCTCCAACAAATCAAACCCATAAACCCAGAAAAACCATCGAATCCACATGGAAAAAGACAAACCCAGAAATTTAAAATAAACACAGCAACAAGTGAACAGATCAGAAACCCACCGATCAAGCCACATTAAGCCACTGATCCTACAATCCGAAACCCATATGAACAGATCAAACCACCAATCAAAAACAATGGCGGTGACACCCTCGGCTCATGAAGAGAACGTGTACATGGTGAAGCTTGCCAAGCAAGCCTAGTGGTACGAGGAGATGGTGGAGTTCATGGAGAAGGTCTTGGTGGTGGTGGAGAGGGAGGAGCTCACTGTCGAGGAGCGAAACCTTCTCTCCGTGGCGTACAAGATCATGATTGGCGCGAGGCAAGCCTCGTGGCGCATCATCTCCTCGATCAAGCAGAAGGAGGAGAGCCACAGCAATGAGGACCACGTGTCCATGATCCAGGACTACAAATCCAAGATCGAGTCGGAGCTTTCCAACATCCACAACGGAATCATCAAGTTCCTTGACACCAGACTCATCCCCTCTGCCACCACCGGTGACTCCAAGGTCTTCTACCTCAAGATGAAGGGCGACTGAGCTCTGGCCATGGACAATGTAGAGTGAGAGATTCTATCCATTGAGCGTGAAAAGAGTGAGAGAATTTGAGATTATTCTTTCAGTATAGAGATTTTTTCTTAAAGCTGATGAGGTTAAAGAAAAATAAAAACAAAATAAAAAAGAATTAAAAAGATAATTGTGGGGCCAGCTATATAAGGTGGTATTGGTAAGTTTGTAGGGAATGGGCCTGCGGCCCAATGGCCCAATTTGAGGACAGCAATCCGTCCTAGGATGATTTAATAAAAGCATGATACGACTAATATAAGAAGAAGAGCCGAGGATTGCACATGAGAATCCAAAATGTGTTCGAGGATAAGATTCACCTCAGAATGATAGTCCGAGGTGGATGTAACTATCTGATTACCCTAGGTAGTCCATAAGGTTGCATTATAATTGAGAAACTGATATGGGATAGTGGAGGCAACAAATATCTTCTGACGTTGCTATCTCCACATTAAATGCTTCCTAGCTAAGTCTTTGGCCGCATTAATGTGGAGGTAATGCCTAAATAGTGATCAAGCAGTCTTATAGTGGCTGGTTTAGGATTCTAGAGAGGGGGGGATGGGACAGAAAGGAGTTCCTAGGATAGAACCTACACGTGTACGGCGAAAACAAGGGGAGGAACGTAGTATATAACATAAAAAGGAACAACATTGTGGGAGGGAAAAAAAAAAAAAAAAGAAAAAAAAAAAGAGGCTTTTCCTATCATTTAGAACTAGTTCTTTCACCCACTCTCTAGAAAATTTATTGTTTGAACTTGTTGGACAGTTTTTCCTTTTCATTTTAGAAGGCTTTTCCAAATTGAGTCCCTACAATAATGATTTTTGATTTTTTAAGAAATGATTTTAGTTTAAATTGGATTTAAGTTTTTTTTTTTTAATTTAATTGACTTTTTTTTTTTAATTTTCTGAGTTGGCTTTTTTTATTAATTTAAATGCTGATGTGCATTTAAAAAATGCTTAATATAATTTATTATTATAATTCTATTAGCTACATCAGCAAACAGTGTATTCCATTTGTCACGTATGCATTTTCTGTTACTGGGATGATGGCAGGGACCAAAATAAAAACGATTTTTTGAAATCAGGGACTGACTTAAGAGTGAAATCAATTTAAGGACCAAATCAAGAATCATTCCAAGGAGACCAAAAGTGCATTTTCACCTTAAAAGTATAATTGAACAGTAAAATAAGATAGGGACAAGATCTTCAATTATCTTTAAAGCATTTCCAAGTGCCACTACCTATATAAAAGCATAGTTGAACGGTGAAATAAGATTTACAAAAGTCAAGAAAAGTGAGCATAATAATAGTGGATGACTCACATTCACATCGTGTGTCCTATTTCATTCATCCATAGGACCAGGTGTTGAAAACTTGAAATTATAACATCATATAATCATTACACTGGGCAAAGTACTCTTTTTTTTTTTTTTTCGTTTGCTTTGTAAAATATAGAACATGTTGCAGGTGGGTAATATCTTTGATTCTCTTTAGGACTGGAGTGGGTATAGATGAACTATACGGTTCCACGATTAAAGGAAATTCCAATAACAAAACTTCCTACAACTTTCCTCAACTCTCCAACATAAAACTATCATAGTGTTCCTCTTCAATTATTGTCTCACTATTTTTTTTCTTTCTCAAACTGAGCACACAGAAAGTTTTTTCTAGCACCAAATCGTTCAAGCCTACTCGCATCCTCAAGGTCCTATCTCTTCTCTTATGCAATGTTTTGTGTGAATTCTCTGTTTTATTTCTTTCTTTTTATATTTATTTATATGTTTCGATTTCTTTTGGATTATGAGAAAGCAGTCTAAACAGAGGGAAAGGGGAGGAACAGACAGATTTTTTTTCCTGGGTTTTGACTTTCTGTTTTATAGTATCTGAATTTCTCCAGTCTTATACCAACAGTGATTGTGAAATTACAAACACAGAGGATGCTTTTGTAATGATTTAACGTTAGTTAAATAAATTTCTGCATAAATAATAATCATAATAACGTGATTTGTTTTAGAAATAAACAAACAAAAAAATGTTGACTTTCCTGGGAACAGAGGATGTGAATGTCAGCAAGGCTAGGATCGCTGCCATTAGTTAGTTTTTTTTTTTTTTTTTTCTTCTTCTTATTATTATTTTAAAAAATTAAATTAAATGGTGTGAAGTTATTAGCAAATTGGGTGTAGTTGTAAGATTGTTGTGAATTTTGTTGGGACCTTAGTTTTATTAATGCCTTTCGTCTCTCTTTCACATACTAACAAACAAAAGAAAAATAATGGTCATTCCTTTATTAGAAAAGCAATTATATAAAATAGGAATTGAATCATGTGTTGTTTCTAAGATATTTTTGGGCTTTAAAATCACTGCTGCAATTTCATTTCTCAAATCTGTAATTTTTCACTTTTCATACAGGTCCATCTCTTTAATTCTATCCTTTCACTCCCTCCTTAAAATGAATAATCCATATCAAATCATTCCTTCTTTCTCCAATTTTTTTTTTCCTTTTAATTTTTCTTTTAAATTTAATTGAAAACTACTTTTTTTTTTTAATTTTTTTTTTTTAAATCTTTATTGTAGTTCAATACTTGCCGCCAACATATTTCCAATGTCTTCCATTAGCTCTCAGAAGGCCTCCTTGTCGTCATCATTTTCATCTTCAACACCACAGTGGAAATATGATGTCTTTCTTAGTTTTAGAGGTGAGGACACCCGCACCAATTTCACGGACCATCTATATGTTGTTTTGAAACAAAAGGGCATAGTCACCTTTCGAGATGAGGAAAATCTTGAGAGAGGAAAATTTATTTCACCAGAGCTTTTGAAAGCAATAAAAGAATCGAGAATTGCAATTGTCATTCTCTCAAGAAACTTTGCGTCTTCAACATGGTGCTTAGATGAACTTACAAAGATCATTGAATGCATGAAAGAGATGACCAAGACTGTTTTGCCAATTTTTTATGATGTGGACCCATCTAATGTAAGAAAACAAACAGGCACCTTTGCCCAAGCCTTTTTTGAACATGAAGAACGTTTCAAGGATGACATAGAGAAAGTGCATACATGGAGAGCTGCTTTAAGAGAAGTGGCAAATCTCAAAGGGTGGCACCTACTAGATAGGTAATCCAATTTGACATATTACTTGCTTTTAAATGTTCAAACTTCAAATAAATACTTTTCTTATCTTTGAACCTTGTTTTAAACTATATGAAAAGTGACATAGATGTTCACACTTCTTTTCTATTTTGACTTGATCTAATTAATATACATTTTTTTATTTCTTTCAATTTTTTCTTGCACCAAGTTATTTACATTTTCTTCGTTTAGCCAACAAAATAACATTGGATGTCTACTTTCTTTTTTATTCCTATTTATGGGTGGTACTCACTAGATATCATTCTCTCTTCATTACAGGTCCGAGGCACACCTTATCCAAGATATTGTGGGAGAGTTATGGCATAAATTGAATTATTCATTCTTTGAAGATACTGAAGATCTTGTAGGAATAGAACCACGAGTGAAGGAATTGGAGTTATGTTTGGCTATAGGGTCTAATGATGTTCGCATTATAGGGGTTTGGGGGATGGGGGGAATAGGTAAAACAACTCTTGCTAGAGTTGTTTTTCGTATGGTTTCAAAGAAGTTTGAAGGTTGTTGCTTTCTCCCTAGTGTTAGGGAGGTTTTTGAAAAAGATGGTTTACTTCCATTGCAACAACAACTTATTACAAAAATATTAAATGAAAGTATACAAGATGTCGATGAGGGAGTTTTTGTGATCACGAATAGATTACGGCATAAAAGAATTCTTCTCGTTCTTGACGATGTAAATCAATTAGAGCAATTGAAAAAGTTAGTTGGGAAACATAATTGGTTTGGTCCTGGTAGTAGAGTTATCATAACAACAAGAGATAAACATTTACTACATTTACTTGAAGTAAATGAAATATATGAAGCTGAAGAATTGAATGGTAATGAAGCTCTTCATCTTTTGAGTTTGAAAGCTTTTAATAAAGACCATCCTCCTGAAGATTATCTAGAGTTGTCCAGAGATGTTGTACAATATACTAGAGGCCTTCCTTTAGCTATTGAGATTTTGGGTTCCTTTTTGTTTAATAGAAGCAGCAATCAATGGAAAAGTACATTAATGAGGCTTAAAAAATTTCCTGAACCTACAGTTCTCCAAGCACTTAAAATAAGTTATGATGGACTACACGAAACAGAGAAAAAAATATTCCTACATATTGCATGTTTCCTTAATCATGGGTACAAAAATAGTGTAGTAAAGAAACTAGATTATCTTGACCTTTACCCTGATGTTGGATTAGAGGTTCTGGTTGATAAATCTCTAATAAAAATGAATCACCTTGGAGTGTGGATGCATGATTTACTACAAGAAATGGGTAGGAAAATAGTTCATGAAGAGTGCCCTGAAGAACCTGGAAAGCGTAGCATTCTATGGTCATTTGAAGACATTAACTGTGTACTAACAAAAAATACGGTAAGTGGTTATTTAGAAAACTTGAACATATACCTTATCATATATATTACTCAAAAAATTTCAACTTAGAGTAGCTTTGGTAATCATACATTTTGCAATTCACTAATCCCTTTTACTTATGATTATTAGGGAACAGAAGCAATTGAAGGCATAGTCCTAAAGTTGCCTAAATCAAAAAAGGCATATTGGAATCCTGAATCTTTTTTGAAAATGCATCATCTTAAATTGCTCATAATTAGTAATGTTCAACTTCTCCATGACCCCAAACATCTTCCTATTAGCTTAAGATTTCTTGAGTGGAGTGGGTACCCTTCAAAATCTTTGCCACTAAATTTCCAATCAAATGAGCTTGTTGAACTTTACATGTGTGGTAGCTGCATTGAACATCTTTGGAAAGGAGCAAAGGTAATTTAATTATCCTTGTACAAATTTGTATTTGAGTTCTATTAAATTTGAGGGATTTCTCGAAGCTAATTAATTTTTTTTTGTTTTTGTTGCTTTTAATAGTCTTTTGAGAAGTTGAAAATCATCAAAATGAACAAGTCTCCAAATCTTATAGAAACCCCTGATTTGATCAGGGTCCCAAATCTTGAGGAAATGGTTCTTGAAGATTGTTTAAATTTACGTGAGATTCACCCTTCAACTTTCGTTCATAATAGGCTTACTCATCTCAATCTTAATGGTTGTGTAAATGTCAAAAATCTTCCAAGCAAGTTCGAAATGGAGTCTCTTAAGGTTCTTATTCTTTCTGGTTGCTCAAAACTAAAAAAGATTCCAGAATTTGGAGAAAACATGCAAAGTGTATTGAAGCTTTATTTGGATGGAACTGCTATTACCAAACTACCCACATCAATTGGGCTTTTGACTGATCTTGTTTTATTGAATGTAAGAGATTGCAAAAGTCTTACGTGTTTGCCAAGCAAAATTTTCAATTTGAAGTTGCTTAAAGACGTGAATATTTCTGGATGCTCAAAACTTGAGAGATTGCCTCAAAATGTGGGGAACGCTGAAAGTGTAGAGAAGTTGGATGTGAGTGGAACTGCTATAAAAGAGGTGCCTTCTTCCATTGGTCTATTAAAAAATCTTAAAGTGCTATCTTTCAATGGATGTAAGGGGTTATCATCAATTAACTCTACATCTTGGTATGATCTCCTCCCTTTTTCTTCAAGGCCAAAAATTACAAATCCTGTGGGATTGTCCTCTTTATTGGGTTTGTGTTCTTTGACTAAATTAAAACTAAAGAACTGCAATCTTAGGGCAATCCCCGATGATATTGGTTGCTTATTCTCTTTAGAAGAAATAAATCTAAGGGGAAATAGTTTTATTTGCCTTCCTAACAGCATCAGTCAACTATGTAAGTTGAGGAGCATGCAATTGAAGAATTGCACGAGTCTTCGATCATTGCCAAAGCTTCCAATAAGTATCATACAAATTTGGGGAAATGGTTGTGCCTCACTAGAATCAATTCCAGATCTACTTAAACCTAATTCTTTATGTGAGGTGGAGCTTTATCTTACAAATTGTAGTAAATTGGCTGACAATCAAGATGTCATTGACATGTTTTTTACAGTGATAAGAAAGCACCTTCAGGTCTCTCTCTCTCTCTCTCTCTCTCTCTCTCTGTTATAAACAACTTGCTTTGTTTGTTTTAGGGACTCTCTCTTCATGGTAGATATAACTCAAGAAATTTCAATTGGAGATATGACATGATTATTCCTGGAAGTGTAATACCGAAGTGGTTTATCCATCAAAGTATTGGGGCCGAAGTGAATATAAAAGATCCTTCTTCTCATTTGTGTGAAGAGTGGATGGGGACTGCTGTTTGCATTGTATTTTCTTCTCTTCTCTATTTTTCACTATCCTGTCGATTAATAGCAAATGGAAAAGTAATGTCTGCTACAATGTACTTTGCTGGCAACTTTGATCGTTCATCATATCATATTTGGCTATTTTATTTGCTTCCTCAATACTACAGGGAGGAGGACATAAAATTACTAAACGAATATGAAG
This sequence comes from Quercus variabilis, assembly GCA_030445155.1. NCBI lineage: Eukaryota > Viridiplantae > Streptophyta > Magnoliopsida > Fagales > Fagaceae > Quercus > Quercus variabilis. Next base: position 9,979,773 of record CP129449.1, read on the forward strand.
CAAATGAATTAGATCAGATTGGTATTAAAATTGAAACCCATGACCCAGGAATGGAGGTGAAGAAATGCGGATTTCGTATGGTATACAAGAAAGACATAGAAGAACTCAACCAAACTACGGCTCAGAGTAGCAACATCAATATCATTCCTTACAAGGACTTGGATGTTCTCCATCACAATTTTGACAATTTGATAGTGGTAGCGGAAGGTAAAAAAGCAAAGCAAATTCCTGACGATTACGATGGCGCTGGACCTAGTGGAGAAGGAAGCTCTAATGATTTGCCACACCCAAAAAGGATTGAAAGGCTTGCAGAATTTATGCCCCAAGGTGACTCTGATTGTGAAGAGTACTTCGAATGTGGCGAGGAGATCAGTGATTAGCTAGAATCTAGATGGAATTGAAAAATGGGTTCATATGCTTTGTAAGTTAATGAATCCAAATTAATTCCTATTTTTTCTCGATTACTTGACTTGTTTTGCTGATTGCTGCATTATCTTTTGGCATGTTCTATTATGTAGCATCTAGCTTCCTCTAAGGCTTTATACTTTTGTTTACTAACCTTCAACCAAAGAAAATACTCTTTTTCTGTCTAAGAATTCCGCTGATTTTTATATTCTTTTTTTTTCCCGCTTTGCTCTAAAATTTTTATTATTTTAAAGTAGGATAACAATCATAAAATTTATTAAAATGATTTGTATTAGCATGTTTGAGGACATTGTTAATGTGATTCTCATAAAGGAACAAACTTCAGAATAAACCTGTAGTTAGTGAATGTTCAAATTTTCAAACATTTGGTGCTTGAGCAAAACTGACTTTTATGAGAAATTATTACTGATTTGCAAAATTTCCTCATTGACCAAATAATTCAACTGAGTTTTTGATATATCCAAATATCATCTACATTCTTCATAATTGATTTGTGGGTCAACCTTAAAGGATCTATATCTACATCAATGAGGTTTTGGTAATTTACTTAATATGTAAACAGATGTGTGATAAACAACGTAATAAAAAGCTCTCGCCGGAGACAATCTTTTATGCTAGAAGCATTTAATTTTGATTTATCTGTGATAGGCCAAGAATGTATTAACCCCTTGTAATGAATTAACCAATTAATAAGCAAAACTAATTAATTAATCCAATTAGCATACAATAAGTGTGGTAGCACAAAAAAATCACCAACTAAGTTAATATGCAGCGGAAAATAAATTGACATGGTGATTTGTTTATGAATGAGGAAAACCTACACGACAAAAACTCTACCTAGCGATTTTAAGGTTACCACTCCTGAGAATCCACTATTATCACAACAAGCAATTACAAGTAAAGGAATCTCAGTATTTTATACCAACCTACAGTTGAACCTATATCCCAATACCCAATTAAACTTATTATGTAGTGACAATCTCTCCTTTCAATGTACGGCTCCTAATATGTGACTAACCAATTCGATGCGCGGATCCTAGTACGCGGCTTACACACCAACTTGAGAAGGATGTTGGCTACAAAATTTTTCAATTCATCAACATGATGAAGATCACGAAGCTCTTTGGTTACAAAATCTTATGGCGTACAAACGCAGTAGCTTCTTAAAGAGAAAAATGAACTATGACATATGTCTCTGGTTCACAATATGCTTGTGAAAAACTTTTGCATAAAGGTGCATTAGCTATGACAACCCTTAAAACAATCCTTATATATTTTTAGGGTTGTGAGAAAAGAAAGGCCAAACATCTAGACACGGATTGGAGTGAAATTAGATCTGAAAAACTGATTTTCTTAAATCTCAATAGATACCCTATCTATCGAGCAACTGTTGAGCATCGGGTTTAAACAGCCTTTTAAACCTTGATAGATACTAGCTGTTGAAATTTAAAATCCAGCACTTATTCACTTGATTCCTAGAAAGATTGCATGGCTTTAACACTTGAACTTGAAACCTTGTTCCTTGAAGCATTAAACACATCTTAGATCTACCCAATTACAAGTAAAGTGCATTTTGTCAAAGAATTAGCCAATTCTATATTGATATATGTTCCTAACATGATTCACATATGTCCTAACAATCTCCCTCTTTGGCAATTCGTGACAAAACAACAACAAACAAATGAAAATATGAGAGAAGTCATAAATCACTCAACTCTTACTTACTTGTTGAATACAATAAAATTTATCATAACACAAACTCTTGAAAAACTTTGCAAGAAGAGAGTTCATGGCAAGAGAGACTTTGACAACCTGTATTTCTGAAACACTTTAAACAAAACTCATCACGGCATCTTTGTGTGAAACAGAAATAAAACATTACATACAAATAATAAGAAGCATGTGCATAAGAAAGAAAATAAACAACACATGAAAAGATAGGTGAAAGAATTGTAATAACATAACATCATAAATACAAGGTTTGCTATCACAAAGTAAGAACACTGTATCTATAAAAGAAGAAAATACATAAGCCCTCACTACATCCCTCAAAATATAAACACTCCCCCTCACAAAAATCTCCTATACTAACTCTTCCCCTATGTACATGACTACTCTCATATCTAAAACTACTCCCCTTTTTTTTATCACGAATGACAAAAGGTAAGTAAATCAAGCAGTCATCTCATTGTCACGAGAAGAGCTAGCATCCTCATCCTTATTGTCATCATCGTCGTCAGAGTCACCATCATCGTCCTCGTCCTCAAATGTCTCTGGAGAAGGAGAGGGAGACTTTATGAAGCCACCAAGGCAAGCCTGCTGTCAAGCAATACGGTCGATACGGGTGTTCACTTGACACAACTCATCACTTAGTGTGTCAAGGCGAGCATCCATGTGTTGCAGCTATGCCATGACCACCTCGATGGTCACACCACTTGCCGATGAAGAAGGAGCGAATGTGGAAGGAGCGGAAGAAGCTAAAGGAGTCGCTGTCTCTGTTCGTGGTCACTTCGGTCGAAGTTGGGTCTTGCTCTGTCTGATGGTAGCAGCATCTATAGCACACATAACCGAAAAATTAGGAGACTCGGGATAGGAGACAGAAAAATGGCGAAGAATCTGCGTGATAACTGAAGGAAAAATGAGCTTATCATAGGTCGTCGTATCCCTATAGACATCTATGAGGGATAGAATAAAGTGAGGGAAAATCAATAATGAGTCCCTCAAGGAGGGATAACAAAAATCGAGCATGAGGTTCTGTGATAAAGTTATATTGAGACAATGGATGGAGAATAAATGTTATCACCATGTTAAGGAATCTCAGACCTGGTCACCCTAAGGTGAAGGTGTCTCACAGAAAAAAGACAAGAGTTCGTCTTTAGACATAGTCTTAAGACGATCGTAGTCAGGGTAGTTAGGATGCGCTACCCTAGGAACATGTAGCACCTTGAATACGATATCCGGAGTGACTATGATACGTGTACCTCAAATGCAAGTGACAAAATAAGATACTGAATAATCAAATCCATGCATATTGGAGTAGAACTCCTGTATGATCACGGAGGGACAAGTGACCAAGATGCCACATAGTGACTCCTAACCCCTACTATAGATGACAGTGGGAAGGTTAGTATCGAAAAAGTCCGATAGAATGACTTGGCGTTTCGAATGAATGCCTCGTCCTGATAAGTTCTTCGAAAAGTTCTTATGGGCTTTATCATCACAAAACCATATGTGAGATGGAGAAGAATCAGAGGGGGAAGAAGAAGAAGATGTCCCGGAACGAAGAGGATTCTGGGATAGGGTGGATTTATGTTTAGGTGCCATATAGCAACTAACGAAAGAAAGAGAGAGAGAGAGAAGGGGACAAACAAAAAAGCACCAATCAAATCAATATAAGAATATAAAGAAATGAAGGTATGTATGCATGAAAAATGCATGAGCATGTGATATACAACAGTAAAGACATCATGGGCTCAGTCCAATCCAAACCTACCAGCACACATCATTTCAACATAATAATCACACATCTAAAATGCATGAATCATAGTTAAAATCCATATGTGATGCTATGCATGATGATTTAAAATCATTTAAACAAAAACTTGTCCCAAAAATTTCACAAAAACCTCATTAAACATGAAAAACCCCCCAAAAACTTTTCAAAAACCCATAACTTAGGTCAAAAAATATGAAATGCATGATAGAATAGAGAAAAAGGATCACACTAGATGAAGAAAACTTGATTTAGGCTGAAGATCAAGTGGGGTAAGTGAAGAGGTTTAGTTTGAGGTGTTTGGGAGAGAGAGGAGAGAGTTTCTATTGAGAGAAATCGAAGAAAATGAGAAAAGAATCATGTTGAACCTTTTTATAGAAATCTCACTTTCTCGATGGATCAAGAGGTGTTGAGAGCTGTCGAGAATAAAAATTTTCAGAATGAGCTATTGAGGAGCTAACGAAAGGTGTCCACAACAAGGTTACCGCAATGGATCAAGAAGCTATCGAGTATACAGAAACTTCCTCGATGGATCGAGTAGTTGTCAAGCAGCTATTGAGATTAAGTCTCAAGAATCTCGATGGATCAAGATTGCAATAACAGCTATCGAGAAAGGAAGCTAAAGAGCTCGATAGATAGTCTAGTTGTTAAAGATGTCCAGCAACTGTCAAGATTGCTTAAAAACAGTTTTTCAAAGATGAGAAAAATACAGACATGAATGAAATCAAACACACTACTCAACCAACGATCCAAACAAAATTTTAAGCTCTCAAAAACATCTCACATCAAGAAAAATGTCAAGCATTTGAATCCAAAACACACACACACTAAACAAGTCTAACCAATTTTATATTTCAAAAACAAATCAAGACAGTTTAGTGAGCATACATTAACACATGTATTCCTTGTGATGGCCAAATCACATTTTACCTACACATGTATCAAGAGTAGCAAAAAAAAATATTTCGTTTTTTGTGTAAAAAACATTGCAAGATTGCATAGGTGTCTACATGTTATGACGATTTGAGATATGAGAAAATTACTTTAACTCACACACATTCATAATTGCTTGATGGAGACTATTACCTTCGAGATACATCCTATAACTCCCACATCTCCTAGAAGATATGCTTGCAATCATATATAAAGCATTTTTATTCTTTTTTCTTTTATTTTTCTTTGCATATTTTCTTTTGTCAAGCATATCACGCATGGACATGTAAGAGAGAGAAAATAAATAACCAATGATGTTAAACTTTTGACATTGCACTTTTGCTATGCCGAAGCATACAGATGTCATTTCATAATTGGCGGGTAATAGTGGTGAGATGGTTATTTATGCATTTCTCTTAGAATTTTCTAGTCCTTCTTGTCAAAAAGAGTGATACAAGTGTTAAATACAAAAGATTAATTAATCTTACTCATCACAAACACGAGCCACAAAGTTCACTTACTTAGTTGTGCATAGAGATGCTCATCTAAGCTACAAAAGATACAAAGTTTAAAAAATTTTGTTTCAATGGCCATCCAAGGTATACAAATACCAATGTACACAAAACACACACTGTTTTTATATTTTTTTTACTTTTCAATTTTTTTTAATTTTTATGAAAAACAAAATAAAACAAAATTGAAAATGAACAAACAAAAAACATGTTAAACAAAGCAAAGCATAAACTAGACTGACTCAAAGCAAGAAAGCAAAACACACAAGTAATGCAAACTCAAAAAAAAAAAAAAAAAAAAAAAGGGAAGAGAGAGAAAAAGTGATTAAATCATTTGGAGCCTTTTTCCTTCCACACCTTCGAAGAACCTTTCCATTTTGCAAACCCTTGAGCCAGCGGTGAGGGGGACGAATTGAAACCGTTCAAGTTTGAAAGGAATATGAGGGCTTTGATTAGATTTCCAAAAGGAGTAAAAGAGGATGGAAATTGATTCTAGTTTCCCGATGAGATCATACTATTGCTCTGTTGAGTGGCTAACCACTTGTAGTAATTAGGTCGAGTATGTCCAGTTTCTTCATAGTGATGACAGAGATGCTCCTTCTTCTGTATAGGCTTTTGAATGTTTCCCTTCTTAGCCCTAGGGTTTTTAGTCTCTTTTTTATCCAGCTTAGGGGGTGCTCCTAAGATAGATTTACCCTTGTCTACGTTCTCACTAGCCAACACATTTTTCATATCATTGTTCTCAGATTCAACATTATTACTAGGAGAAAGAAAAACAGTAGTACTAGTAGAAGAAATACTAGGAGAAGAGAAATCATACCCTAAACCAGTTCGATCGGAAGCAAATTTTTGAAGACTAAGCATCTCGTCAAGCTTTGCACTTGAAGTCCTCTCCAGCTAAGCTCTAACTTGAAACAATTTTGCCTCAAGCTTATTGGTCTTCTCAGCCAAGAAATTATTCTCAAATCTCAGTGCTCCAATGGTATGATTGGCTTCATCAAACTTCGTGGAGATTTCTTCTCGTTCAAGCTCCACTTCACTAAGCTTCTTGGTGGCCAACTTATACAACTTTTCATGTTTTTTCGAGACTTTGTATAATTTTGCATAGGTTGTGTGGATGTCATCTTGTTCATCCATCTTCTTAAATTTAGACTCCACCAAGTCCTCTTCTTCATCTACATCTTCAACAATCCTCTCAGTAGGATTTACAATGACAGTGAAGGCATTTAGGATTCTATCATCCTCATTATCAGAATCATCTTTAGGCTCGGTGTCGCTCAAAGTAGCAGTAAGTGCCTTACTCTTCCCAATGGTCTTGAGATACGTAAGGTATTCTTGTTTCATGTGACCAAAGCCTTGACACCCAAAGCACTTTGGTCGTGAAGGAACAGTGGACTGACCGCCATCCCTAGCATCCTTCTTTCCTTTGTCTTAGTTCTTGAACTGAGACGAACTGGACTGCTTGTGGTCTTTGTCAAATCCTTTAGCATTGGCATTCTTCATAAACTTTTTGAATTGCCTGGTGATATAGGATTTCATCTTGGAATCTTCATTGTCTGAAGACTCATCAGTGTCACTGCTCTTGGCCTTCAATGCTATGCTCTTTCCTTTACTAGATTTCCCTATCCTTATCACACCCAACTCATAGGTCTGCATATTACCAACCAGCTCTATCAAAGGAATTTTATCAATATCCTTTGATTCCTTAATCGCGGTGATCCTGGCATGAAATCTCTTGGGTAGAGATCTGAGCACCTTTTTAACAATCTTGGGTTCAGAAATGGTTTCTCCAATATTAAAGGTTTAGTTCACTATGTCCTTGAACTTGGCATAGAACTCATCGAATGACTCATCCTCCTCCATCTTAATCTCTTTGAAGCTTGTAGTAAGCCTCTAAAACTTCAAATCCCTAACAACCTTAATTCCTTCATAAGTTATCTGGAGGATGGTCCATGCTTCCTCTGCAGTTTCAGTAGAGAATATCTTCTTGAACTCCTCATTCGTGACCGCACTAAATAATGCATTCAATGCCCTGCTATTAAAATTTGACGCCTTTATCTTAGCATCATCTCAATCGGTCGGCGCTTCTTTTGACTTGGTCCAACCTACCTCCATAGCTTGCCACACTTTCTCATCTAATGACTACAAGAAAGCTCTCATGCATACTTTCTAGTATGTATAATTAGTGCCATCAAATAAAGGACGTATAATAAGAGATTGTCTTCTATCCATGACAAACAGGGGTCATGAATGTGCTTGCTTTGATACCACTTGATAGGACATGAATGTATTGACCCCTTGTGATGAATTAACAAATTAATTAGCCAAGTTAATTAATTAATTCAATTAGCATGCAATAAGCGTGGTAGTACAAACAAATCACTAACTAAGTTAGAGTGTAACGGAAAATAAATTGACACGGTGATTTGTTTACGAATAGGAAAAACCTACATAGCAAAAACTCCACTGGGTAATTTTAAGGTCACCACTTCCAATGATCCATTATTATCACAACAAGTGGTTACAAGTAAAAGAATCACAGTACATTATACTAACCTACAATTGAACCCTTACCCCAATACCTAATTTGACTTGTTATGTAGTGACAATCTCTCCTTTCAATGCATGGCTCCTTGTACGTGACCAATCAATTCGATGTGCGGATCCCAGTACGCGGCTTACACACCAACTTGAGAAAGATGTTGGCTGCAAAATTCTTTAATTCATCAACATGATGAAGATCATGAAACTCCTTGGTTACAAAATCTTACGGTGTATAAACGCAACAGCTTCTTAAAGAGAAAGATGAACTAGGGCATATGTCTCCGATTCACAATATGCTTGTGAAAAGCTTTTGCATTAAGGTGCATCAGTTGTGACGGCTCTTAAAACAATCCTTATATATGTTTAGGGTTATGAGAAAAAAAAGCCCAAACATCTATACACGGATTGGAGTAAAATTGAATCTGAAAAACTGATTTTCTTAAATCTCGATAGATATCCTATCTATCAAGCAGCTGTCGAGCATCGGGCTTAAACAGCCTTTTAAACCTCAATAGATACTAGCTGTCGAGATTTAAAATCTAGCACTTTTCACTTGATTCTTGAACAGACTTGCATAGTTTTAACACTTGAACTTGAAGTCTTGTTTCTTGAAGCATTAAACACATCCTAGATTTACCCAATTACAAGTAAAATGCATTTTGTCAAATTATTAGCCAATTCTATATTGACATATGTTCCTAACATGATTCACATATGTCCTAACAATTTGTCAGCACAATATGTTTTGAATGACTATATATTGCTTGATTGTTAGACATGCCATGATGAATCAGTGATTTACCATTATAGAATATTGATTAGTAAGTAGTGCTAAATGGCCTTAGCTATGTGCAGCTTTTGTCCTGCAATGTAAGGAAATCATCATTCACATCATTGTCCTATCATCTATGTAATGCTTGTGTAGAAGCATTGATGAGACATTGATTGAGTTTAAAAGAACATGGGTGCTACGACATGAATTAATAAAATTCACAGTTTAAAATTCTTAATTGTGTAATTTTTTACGCTAAGATTTTTGTGATTTTGCCTCTTGTTGTACTTGAAAGTTTTTCCACCTTTCTAAAACTTTCGCTTTCAATCAAATTATTGGCTTAAGGTTGTCCATACTCACTTTAGATCATGACCAGGCAAAGCTGAAACAAACCAAATGACCTATCTCCAAATCGTACCTTAATTTGGTTATACCCAGTCAAAGAGACTTGACTATAATTTAAATTACTAACCTGACCATACAACAAACTTGATTATATATTACTAACTGTATCATCTGAGGCATATTCATCTTTGCGGTAATCAGACTTGAGAAGGCAAGCAACGGTGTTGACAAGGTTGAAAGTTGTAGAAGGTAGCCTGCTAAGATTGGTAAGCCGTCCTGTTTTACTTGCTATCATTGTTGTATTACATCTAGAATTAAAGTTTTCTCATATTCTTCCCATTGGGTTTATTATTTAGCAGGATGTATCATTATCATAGTGGAAAAAGTATACTGGCTGTTGTATGCTAGGAATTGTAGAAACTAAGTGGGCAGGTCTGTTGTTGATCTTACTGACACAAGCTTAAGTGAGGTCACTGAACTTTGGAACCATTTTTGTCTGTTATAATTACCTTCTTAAATGATCGTCTTTATTTTGAGGATTTTATTGAATGCTCATCCTGTGAGGGCAGAATTGAGAAGACATATTAGGACTGAGGATTTTGTTTCCCCCTTGACATCTACAGCAATCTGGTTTGATCTGTCCCTTAATATTAATTTCATTCAACCTTACTCGATTCAGGCATGGAAGGGTGTCAAGGGCAATTTAGAGAGCATTTAGTATTTCTCGGTGTCTTTTGTCTTTATTTTTTTGGTCTATGGACTTCTCGGAGCAAGGCAACTATGAAGAGAGAGCCTCTCTCTTCCACTTATTTTGTACTCTTTTCTTCTTGTGTAGTTTTTGTTCCTTTGTTTCAATGTGCCAAAAAACGATTTATATGTGTGTGTCGATCGTTGTCATTCTTTCTCAAAAATTAGTATTTTTCAAGGATACAAAAAGTATATTTTAGGGATTAAGCGTGTTTGATGGACCGACTTAGCCTGGGTGAACTCATGATTTCCTAGAATTTAAACCGCATACTTCCTTGCTGTTGATGCAACTCTCTGACGCACCACCAAACCTCAGAACTAATTAAGACTGACCATGCTGTTTTATTCTATAGAATTTGTACTATTCTCTATCTTCTCTGCTACTAAAAAAAAAAATTCAAACCTGACCAAATAACTAAGTGAAATGCGACTTTTTAAATGAGGATACTTGCATAGAGCTCACATTCCCAAATTATCCTTTACAAAAATCAAAATCTATCAAAAAAAAAAAATAAACACCAAAAATAAAATCAATTTAGAAACAACCAGGAACTGCCCAACACTGCAAAAGGATATACTACTGTTGAAAAAGTAATGGGCACTGCCCTGTTCATTGCTGCAAGACTCCTCCGTGTTTCCTTGTCCTGAATAGATGAAGAGTATGTTTTTCTCTCTCATTCTTTCACCCCATGTCTTTGGGTACGGATGATTGATGGGCAATCCAAACCTTGTAGATATGAGAATCAATATGTTGGATTTCAATTGCAATTTCATGTTCTTTTTGTTTCAAATATTTCCTTTTGGTTCTTGTTCTTTATGTCTTTGGCCTGGTTAAACTGTTACGTTTTTTTATCTTTATTTCTATTACCGACCTGTGAGTCCGATCTTTTCCTTGAAGAAGGTCTTTGTGAGTGCATTAGTCTTTTTTTTCCCTTTTCACATGTGTTCATATGTTTGATAATTTTGCGTATGAGCAGTTTGAGGAAATGGAACTTAATGATAACTATGGATGTTTCTATAGTGTAAACTAAAATGGTTCATTGGGTTTAAATCGTTGCCTCAATTTACAACTTTTGCCTCTATATCAGTAGCTAGTCGGATGAGTTTCCTATAGATAGCGTCATTTTTTGACAATTGAATATTGAGTAACTAGATTTGTTGGTAAATTGCTCTTTTCTTGCATCCTGTGTTGTTTTTATGAAAAATAATGGCATGTTGTTTAAGTAATGAAATCCATCTATCACATTTGATTATGATAGTTTTAATCTTTTATATTGGTGTCTTTCTTTTTCTTTTTTGGCTTTCTTCCAAAAATAAAATCGGATTTATCTTTAATTTTTATGATAGTCTCTAAATTTTTTAATTTTTAACTTTTACTAGGTGAATTGCAACAATACAAGAATCTTATAAAATAGTTTTATATATTTCTGAAGCATGTTATGGTACTATTATTTCCAAAAGCTATGGGACTTATGGCTTGTTTTAAATCTTTTGATACCCCACCCAAGTTTCATTTGCATGAGAATGTTCTGTGTAGTCTCTATGTTTCTGGCTTTCTGCTATTGCAACAATAATTAGAAAAAAAGAAGCAAGTATTTGTTCATTAGTTGGGTGTATCTCATCTTCACCTCTTGAGTCTTTCTTTGATGGGAAAATTTGAAGTGGTCATTGCCATAGAAGCTAGTCTCGTAATTCTATCCTGCATTTTAGTTCATTTTTATATTTTAAATGTTATGAACAAAGTTGTGCCTAATAATAGATTTTGATAGACGTTAAAAAGGGAATTTTGAAGTTGATCATTGTCCATAAAGGAGTTATGAAGCAATGACCTCTAAATCAATAGGCAATTGATTTTAAAAAAAGTTTGCTTTTTAGATATACTGATTATCTTCTCTTTTTTTTTTTTTGCTTCATTTCTATAGTTCTGCTATAATTTCCTATTTTATCTTAAACCTATTATATGGTATTCATGAGGATGTTAGAAATTTTTGTCTCATTACTTGGTTTGTTGGACTTTAGCTATGAATTTGTGTGGTTGGGAGTGGCATTTTGAAATTGATGCTTGATTGCAAAATCTTGATACCAAATTTTAAGGACTGATTCTTTTGTGTATTTGGCTTGCTCAAGTTTGTTACTCTTTGCTTTACTTATTTCCACACCTTTGTTGTGCAGCAATGGAGTGAGCCAACTAATGAAGCTATTCAAGGGCTTTGAAGGTGCTCTTGTTCTAGTCAAGAACTCGACTTACAATATTTAAACATTGAATGTGTTTGGCTATTAGTGTATTCAATTCTACTCAACCAAATTCAATACTTACAGCTTTGGTCATCTATTACATAATGTCAAAGATGAGATGGCCTTTTTTTTGCAGTGTTGAGTTTAAACATGTACATAAGGCAGGCAATACAAGTGCTTAATATTCTCAGTTGATAATAGGTAGCCTTTGGACAAGCGTTGATGGCACTTATAGTTGGGCCACCTTTTTTTTTTTTTTTTTGATAAGTACTTATAGTTGTTCCACTTTAGCAACAAAGCAAATGAACTTGAAGCCCACATTTTTTTCCTTTATTTTATTTTATTTTTTGCATGAATTATGTATTTTTAATGGTGGGAAAATTGGCCTTGTAATCAAATTCATCATTTCAATTGAATTTGTTCAATTTTGGAACAATTTTTCTTTTTCTTTTCCTTTTTATGTGTGTTTTGTTTTAATATTGCATTTGTCACGTTTTTTTTTTTTTTTTTGGTGGGAGAAAGAGATTGTAGTTTTTATAAAACTTCAAAGCCCATTACAAGACATTATCATGAATGATATTTGCAATACAGTCAGAAATTTCTTCCAGCCATATGATCTCATCTTACTAGAATTGTGCAAGTCTTGCAAGAAGTGTATGAGTTTCATAATTCACATCTCTGCATGTGTGCTCAAAGGATCAGCCTTTTAACTGATTTGCTAGGTGTCTTATATACTCTATGACATGACCAATAAATTGGTTACTCAATTATGTGTTGTCTACTAATCTTGATGAACAAAAAATGTCCAAAGATAATAAACTCTCTTACCATCTTCTTTATGAAATTAAAACAACCATAATTGGCTTGATAACATTTCAAAAGAATCACAACCATCATTATAGATATTGAAAAGAATAACTGCATTTTATTATATTCTCTTGGTTTGTACTATACATCCTTGTAATGGATTTGTATGTATAAACGAAGACACTCAAGTGTCAAAATTGGATAATAAAACATAATACTCAATTCTTTTTGCCTCATTACTTAAAAATAAGTTAACATATATCAAATCTAAAACTTTAGTAAAACTGAAAATTAGGCCCGCTAACTCCAAAGATAAATGACTTCAATCTCTCATGAATGCTTCAAAACCTTTTCTGGCAATGTAGCTTGGTTGGGGCCTATCATCCTGCAAGGTTAAAAAAAAAATTTCAATCTGCACAGTAACATCCTAGAAGACCAATCCTCTATTTACTAGCAAAAATCCTATATGATTCATTTGGTTTCAAGCGAGATAGACCAGAAATTTGATTGGAATTTGAATCATAGTTGCTATAAGCACTTTTCTAGTACCCCACACAGCACACACCTTTTGGAATCATAATAGGCCGAATTTCAAGCTTGGTTAAATATAGATTGTGGCAAAGGCAACCCAATAGAAGAAAAACTAAATCTACCATAATTCAGTAATTTATCAATCATTTATTGCAATTAGAGCATAAGTCAAATAAAAAGCCTAGTTGTATACTTGATTGGATGCCCACCATTATATGTAATTGCAAATCAAACCAACCAAATGTTTTAAGAATACTGCCAAGTCATGCTCAAATTTGTAGTGGCAATCGAAGCAACTAAGACAATGCCTATCTCTCCAGTATCAACATATGAAGAAGCAATATCAACATGAGAAATTGTAATATTTGGAAGAAAAAATATGGACTTTGCCAACAAGTGGGATTTTCACAAACTTCTTAATATCAGGTAATTGAAGGGGAATAAAAGTAGAAACAACGCTGTCTATGAGCACATCTTTGGCAAAATCAAGACCCCATTTGAAAATGTGCAACATTCACATTGCAGAAGAAGACCACCCAAACCACATCCCCACACCCCAAAAAAAAAAAAAAAAAAAAAATCCTGAACAGAAAAAAAAAAAAAAAAAAAATAGATATTGATGAAAGAAAAAACCTTTAGTTTCTTTCAACTACTATTTGGCACTAGTAGAACTAATTATTCGCAATACCTATGTCTTCTGTAGACAATGCACTAAGTTCTCAGATGGTGTGTACAACAATGACATTTTAAAAAGAGACAATGCACTCAAAGTACATTTCTTTTATATCACATTGTTGTCTCAACTCTCAAGTAATTCTATATCTGTGTAACAAGATTCAATGCCTTTCATATTAAACTTTCAAGTTTGAAATTTGAACTTTTTAAAAATTTGAAAGCTAAGGTCGAAGGATTTAATTGGACTCTGCCTACAGTCTTCCTGCTTAACATTTGTTCACCTTTGGGTTAATTGGAGTTCCATTAAAAGAACCTAAAGCACTTGCAGGCACTTACATCTGCCAGTTAATAGTTCTTAAGAATACAAGGCTAATCGTGCTTTAAAAAAATCACTCATGCTTTTATTATATGTTGTATTTCATGTCTTTTTTCTTAACTTATGCAAATCATATGGATTTTTTTTTTATTTTCCAATAAATTATGCTTTTCTTATATACATATATATTAATATTACAGTAATCATTTCATTTAAAATTGAAACATCACTACAAGAGAAAGCAATGTTACAATTCAAAATTATGCATGACTACACTGTCATAGGCTACAGAGTACAACTCAAGAATCAAAGCCAAGCAGACCACGAAACCAAACAACATATCAAGACTATAGTTCACATTAGAAAGAAAGAAAAGAAATACAACAGAAGAAGACTAAACCGAAGAAATGAACAACAAGACTAAAACGACATCAGTATAAATGTAATTCTATGTTTAGTGTATAAAGCTACATGTAGTTTATCATGTTTTTAGATGGATTAAGTTCACACGTGGAGTAACTAACTGTCTCACGTGCCATAACTGCCTCTGTGTATTTAGGAGATATTTTCTTTGTCCTCTGGTGCTCTCTATTTTGGTATTTAGTCACAGAGTTTGTATAGATTCATTATTAATGAGAAATCAATTACTTCTTCAACTTGAATTCTCTCTCTAGTATTTTCGTTTCTTTCTAAAGATCCTTGTGCTTTTTCATATGGTATCAGAGCTTGAGCCTTTATCAATGGCATCAAACACTGAAACTGCCTTAGCTAATTCTTCACGTTGCGAGCTCTCTCCAATGGAGGATCCTCATAGTCCTTTCTTTATGCATCATGGAGAATCTCTTGGTGCGATCCTCGTTGCTCAACACTTGACTGAGGATAACTATCCAACTTGGTCTAGAGCGATGATAATGGCTTTGGATGCCAAAAGTAAACTTGGTTTCGTTGATGGCTCCATCACTGCTTCCATGGCAGTCACACCGCTCGAGAAACAGGCCTGGTCAAAATGCAATTCGATGATCTCATCTTGGATCTTGAATTCTGTATCACCTCACATCAAAGCTAGTGTCATTTACAGAGACACAGCTCTTGCAGTGTGGAATGCACTCAAGATTCGTTTCTTGCAAGCCAATGGCCCTAGAATTTCTCAGCTCCAGAAGCAAATCTCCACTATAATGCTGGGAGATTCCACAATAACAACTTTTTTTCACTGACATTCAAGCTGCTTAGGATCAATTGTTGAATCTCAGACCTTTACCAAGTTGTTCATGTGGTAAGTGCATTTGTGGAGTAAATGATAAGATTGCACATCTTTATCATCAAGATTTAATCATGCAGTTTCTCAATGGATTGAATGATTGTTTTTCACAAGTCAAGACTCAAATCCTTATGATGGAGCCTACTCCATCAATAGATAAGGCTTTCTCGTTGGTAATCCAGGAAGAAAGACAAAGGTTTTCATCTTTTAATGGTGCTCCTTTTGTTGAATCAGCTGTACTTGCTGTTAAGAACCAAGCTTTCAATTAAGGTTCTCCAAACAACAGAAATGGTAGTAATTTCAAAGGGAATATTGGCAAGGGCAAACCTGTATACAGCCACTGTGGGAAGCTTGGTCACATTATGGACAAGTGTTACAAGCTTGTTGGATTCCCTCCAGGTTACAAGCAAAAAGGAAGGATTGCCAAGGCTAATCAGGTTATGACTGATGATAATCAAGGTCAACCTGAATTCATGCATCAGAGTAATTCATTTCCTTTTACCTCAGAGCAGTATCAACAGTTACTTTCCCTATTGAGCACCCATGCCTCCACTTCTGGTACTTCCAATGATGCTGCAGCAACAGCCAATTCTGCCATTTCAGGTAATCTTTGTGCCTCTTTACAAGATTCTATGTGCTTGAATATGCAACATTCCATTTTTGCCACAAATCCAGCCAATAAAACATTTTTTGGTAAGGAAACTTGGGTCCTGGACACTGGGGCAACATACCACATTGTCCATTCTGTTACACTCTTCACTAAAATCACAAGTTCAATTTCTTCTTTTGTTCAATTACCTAATGGTGAAAGAGTTGTTGTCACACACATTGGCACCATTCAAGTCACACCTAGTCTTGTTCTTGAAAATGTGTTATGTGTTCCTACTTTCACTTTCAATTTGATCTCAGTGAGTCAATTGACAAAAAGCCTGGCATGTTGTTTTGTTTTCTTGTCCAACTTATGTTTCATACAGGCCCTTTCTTGTTGGAAAACGATTAGAGTGGGTAAACTTCATAACAACCTCTACTTGCTATCTATAACTCCTTGCAAATCTGATTCTACAGCATCTTCTATTCTGGATTCTGTTTTTAGTACTTTTGTCAATAATGTTTTTGAAGTTCCTGTCATAACCAAGCCTTTCCTTTGCCATCTTAGACTAGGACATGCTTCAGATGCAAAATTACAGATTTTACATGATTGTATTCCTGATGTAAGCAGTGTTCACAGCAATAAAACTTGTACTCTTTGCCCCATTGCAAAACAAAAACGTTTGCCTTTTCCTTTCTTCAATCATATATCTGAATTTGTTTTTGATCTTATTCACTGTGATGTATGGGGTCCTTTTGCCAAGTCCACTCATGATGGTTTTAAATACTTCCTTACCATAGTTGATGATGCCACTAGGTCCATATGGTTGTATCTTATGAAAAATAAATATGAAACCAGACCATTGTTGATTTCTTTCTTCAAATGATATCCACACAGTTTAACATCAAAATCAAGGCTATTAGGACTGATAATGCTCAAGAGTTTATCCTAAAAGATTTTTATGCAGCCCATGGAATTTTACATCAACACTCATGTGTAGCCACTCCACAACAGAATTTAGTTGTGGAGAGGAAACATCAACATATATTGAGCATTGCAAGAGCCTTAAAATTTCAGTCCAATATGCCTCTTACCTTTTGTGGTGATTGTGTTTTAACTGCTGTGTATATTATTAATAGATTACCCTCTTCCATCCTAAGCAACAAATCACCTTTTGAGAAACTTTATAACAAAATCCCTTCCTATGATAATCTAAAGGTTTTTGGATGCCTATATTTTGCCTCTACTTTGTCACACAATAGGTTTAAATTTGATCCTAGATCCCTGCCTTGTGTTTTTCTGGGTTATCCTTATGGGGTTAAAGGTTACAAAGTGCTAGATTTAGCTACCAAGAAAATCTCTATCTCTAGGGATGTCCTTTTTCATGAGACTATCTTTCCCTTCATATCCTCCACCTATTCAGCTTCACCTCATTCTACAATCAATTTGTCTCATATTTTCCCTTCCCTTGATTCTTACACTGATCTTTTACCTGCTACTCCTCACCCTATTACTCCTGTCCAAAATTCAATTCTTGATTCACCATCTGTTTTGCCTGTTTTTGACTCTCATACTACTTCAGATTTACCAAACCCCTCCTCAACTTCTACTGCTGCTATTCTTACAAATCCTACACATGCTTCCACTCCAATTTCCATTCCTGCTTCTTCCATACCTACGTTTGATATTCTTGCAGACCCTATACCTGCCTCCATTCCCAATTCCATTCCTAATTCTCTCATTCCTCCTACTGCTACTTCTACAAACCTTTTATCTGCTCCCATGTCTGCTCCTATTCCCAATTCCCTTCCTATCTCTAATCCTGTTTCCATTCCTCCCTTAAGAAAATTTGCTAGACTCAGTAAAGCTCCTGCTTATTTGCAAGACTATAGGTGCAGCAATGTTGTTCATTCTCAGCTTGCTACCTCCAATCCATCTGTTAGGTTCTAAATGTTTAGAACAATTGGCAAATCGTGAATACAAACTTGTCTAGATATAGATCTTAGAGTCTATAGGTTTTATTAGACAATGCTCAAGGTGATTCAAGTCAAGATTCAAGAACATACAAGCTGCAGGAAAAAGACTTCATATTCTGCCTGGTTCGATCGATCGAAGAACAGGCTCGATCGATCGAAAATCGTATCTGCAAAATTTTAAGTCAGCCCAAACAGCAGCTTAAACCCAATAAGGATTAGGGTTTCAGATCTAATTCTCCCACTATATAAAGGAAACCCTAAGCCACGTTTTTGAGAGCCTTTTGGAGAGAGAGTAGAGAGTGCCTCTTTTGTATCTAGGGTTTTGTACCCAAACCTCTCTAAGCCTTTGTTGCTCATATTGTTGTTTTGTGTAAATCTCTTGTGAGATCTTTGAGGAGCTTTCCTTTACACAAAGCTTAGGGTTTTCAAGGTGGAGATATTATTAAAACCTTGATGATCATTCAGTTGCAGATTCAAGAACTTAAAGAATATCAAGTGAGGGTGCTTGTACTTGATTGAAGAGTCCAAGAAAGAAGGAGTCTGTGGATTCGGAGCTTGCACGTGGTCGTGTCAGTAAGTTCTACTGGTGGGTAGTATTAGGAAGTCAAGAAGGGAGCTTGTAGTCCTTCTGTATGAACTTCGATTCTTTCGCATAGTGGATTCAGGTTTACCTTTAGGATAGCTAGGTCAAATCCTCCCCAGGTTTTTACCGTGTGGTTTCCTGGGTCATCATATCTTATGTTCATTTATTTTTCCGTTGCTTTATATCTTGATATGATTATTTGATTGCTTTAACCTAGAATTGCATAATTTGACTAAGTAACAACTTGGCTAATTAATCTAGGCTAACCAATTTGGTTGTTTTAAGGGGTCTAAAATCGTTCAAGTGGTATCAAAGCAGGTAGCTCTTTTGTTTTAGATCTTTTGATCTAAGAGCTGATCCTTGACCCCTGTTGTCATGGATAATTTGAATTTTCTTTCTGATCATGTTTCTGCTCATGCTTCTGCTGATTTTATTGATGCTTGTGATGTTTTGAATAAAAAGGACACTATAGTTTCTGTTGATTTTTTTAATACTTTTGAAACTCTTCGTAAGGAATTATCTAAATCTTTGAAAATTTCTAAGAAATTTAAAGAAGAGTTAAAATTGGCTAATCTTGAAAAAGAGGATTTGATTGTGAGATTAGATGAGTCTAATAAAAAGAATGAATTTTTGAGAAATCAAATTTCTTCTCAAGATGAGAAGATGAAAAGCTTGGAACAAGAGTTAGTTGAATCTAAAACTAAAATTGAAAATTTGACTAATAACAAGCCTGTTGTTGATAACAAAAGTGTTTCTGTTTCTCTTAAGCCTAAAACTGAGAAAGTTTATATCCCTCTTTTTAAGAGGAATAATAAAGAAAAGTCTTATTTTGCTAGGTTAGACAAAGGTAAAAGTTCTGATGTTAACGCTGAAGTTTCTAAATCTAAGTCTAAACCTACTATTAGAGAGCATAATAAATCAGTTTTTGTGCCTACTTGTCACCTTTGTGGTGTTGTTGGTCATATTAGACCAAATTGTTCTTTGTTGAGGCGAAAACCTAAATCTGAGACTAGACTTGTTGTTAGGAATACTGATGTTCCTAAATTTGTTCCTGTTTGTCGCTTTTGTGGTGTCTCTGGTCACATTCGTCCTAATTGTCATAAATTGAAATTTAAGCATTCTGTATGTCAATCTAGGATATGTGATGAGATTTCTCCTGCCATAAGTCCATATAAATTGTTTCATATTCTTTTGAAAAATTTGAGCTTGTTGCCTTGTGAAAGGAATTTGCAGGATTTTAGTCTCTCTCAGAAGTTTGGTGCAATTCCTCAAATACACTCTGCTTCACATAGATTTTCACCTACAAAGCCGAAGACTCGTGCTAAATGGGTGAGAAAAGATTCTCCAAGGTGAGTGTTGCTAACTTGTCCTTGATTTAATACTTTCAATTATTTGTGGACATGTTTTGTTTTTGTTTTTGGTTGTTTTGTTTTTTTCAGGTTGTTTTTATTAAAAAAAATCCAAAAACATTGAAAAATTTCAAAAAGACAAAAATATTTTATTTTGAGTCTTGTTTTATTTGTTTTGAGGATTACATGGGTTATAATATCTCTCTCTTGATTTAAAACATGCTTGACATTGTGGAGAAACTTGAATAGTATGCTAAACTATTTCTAATTTTGTGTGAGTATGTACTAGTTTGTACATGTACTCATGGGTTAATTAAGAAATTGATATTTCTTGTTTGTGTACCCTCTATAACTTAGTTAAACATTGTCATGCATTGCATTTGCATTGTTTATTTAGCATAATGTGTGCTTTTTGTTTTTGGTCATAAAATTTTTTAAACCAAAAAGATTTTTGTGTTTTGTATTTCATATCATGGATTTGAAATCAAGATTGGCCACCTTATCTTTACATAACAAGTTTATGTACCTTGTTTAGCTCGGATGAGCTTAATTATTGCACTTTACTAGTTGAAACTTTGTAGTGCATGTTGTGTGGAAAAGATGTTTATGGTGTTTATCACTTTGTCTTAATCTTGAAGTCACATGTTATTTGACTGTCGGACTTGATCCTTTTGAGAAAGACATAAATAACCATCTCACCACTATTCACTAGCCAATCATGAACACCTTAGTGCATATCATAAGATTGTGTGCTCAAGAAAGTGTAGCACATGCACAAAAAGAACATAAGGTGTAGCCTCAATTAAATTAAAACTGGTGTGTACTATTAGGCTTGATGCCAATTCACTTAATTCAAACCGGTGTATACTATTAGGCTGAATGCCATTTCATACAAATAAGAGGCAAAAATGCAAGAAACTTACATGATTGCAAGCTTTTGTTCTAGAAGATATGGGAGTTATAGGATGTAACTCTTTAGCTGATAGTTTCTTTTAAATTCTATGTGATGAATTGTGTAGACTTTGTGATTGATTGTTATTCACATATCACCTCACATGTATTTCAAGCTTTCACTAGTTGCACACACTACACAAGTTACTCTTTGTTAAACTTGGTACATTTTATTGTGTGTGATTTTGTTGTGGCCATCCAAGATTAAAAGTTCCTTGATTTTAATGCAAAATGTGTATAATGTTTGCGCTTTAAGGACAAATTGATTGAAAATCTTGATTTTGGAATATCTGGATTAAATTCAAGTGTTTTTGAAAAACTTTTCATCTCATACTGATGCATGTTTTATAAAACAATGTGCTTTGAGGAGTTTCTGCATTAACATGCTTTGTTTTTCAAAATTTTGATTTTTTAAGATTTTCGATCGATAGAACCTGTTTTTTGATCAATCGAAATT
This sequence comes from Quercus variabilis, assembly GCA_030445155.1. Taxonomy (NCBI): domain Eukaryota; kingdom Viridiplantae; phylum Streptophyta; class Magnoliopsida; order Fagales; family Fagaceae; genus Quercus; species Quercus variabilis. Next base: position 10,001,272 of record CP129449.1, read on the forward strand.
GCTATTAAAATTTTAGGTCTGAGTCTGCCTGACTCGATTGATGTTCGATCGATTCTCGATCGATCGAAACTGAAAAATTTTCAGTTTCTATGTTTTTTACCAAAATTTTTTTTTTCATGCATCATTTGTATTTAGGATTCTCGTGCATTGCATTGATTTTGTATCCATCTTACAATTTTACAGTTATATCTCTCATTGTTTTCACACATACCATGCATACACTTTTCTACATTGGGTACTCAACTTGATTTAAAAAATTGATTGATTAATTTTTGAGTTTTGTACATTCTAATATATGTTTTTTCTTATGTGTAAATTGTAGAAAATATTTTTCTTAAGAGATATGATGGATAATCAATGTGCAAATATTTTCTCTACTCATGCAACTGTTTATGGGTCACATAGTGCCATGTTTGCATTTTATTGAAAGAGAGAATATTTTTCTTCATGTGTATCCTCACCTTCTTTTTCACTTTGGTTTGTGTGTTTTTTAACTTTGGTCCTGCTGGTGAGAATGTACCTGATCTTGTTGGTGATGCTGTTGCTGCTGCTGCTTTTCCCCCACCTCCTTTTTTTTTTTTTTTTCCCCAAAACTTGTTTTGTTTTTCCTATTTTTTTTAGGAGGAGAAATTTTTTTTAAACCTTTGTGGTTCTTATGGGGGGTTGTTGCTCTTCATAGGGGGAGTTGTCTTTATTTTCTCTTACTCTGTTGCGAATGTTTTCTGTCTACCTTCTGATTAGGTAGTCTTTGTCAATACGTGACAAAAAAGGGGGAGAAATAGTTAATTTGTGGGAATCTGTGTGGAAAATATAAGAATGTTATGTTTAGGGGGAGTTAACTTTGTTTTTGATATATCTAACTTAGGGGGAGAGTTAGTTTGCATATTTGTTGATTTATTGTTTTTCTGTCACACATGCGTTTATGCGTTTGTTAAGTGTTTCAGGAAATATACAGGTTGATTCAATTGAGCTGCTGTTTACACTTGCAACTGATGGGTAGTAGTTAGGTTGAATTTGTTGTAATGAGCATTTTATTGTATTGGGTTGTTCTTGTATTTGAGCATTTCATTTTATATGGAAGTTTTGTCACGAATTGCCAAATGGGGAGATTGTTAGGTTCTAAATGTTTAGAACAATTGGCAAATCGTGAACACAAACTTGTCTAGGTATAGATCTTAGAGTCTATAGGTTTTATTAGACAATGCTCAAGGTGATTCAAGTCAAGATTCAAGAACATACAAGCTGCAGGAAAAAGACTTTATATTCTGCCTGGTTTGATCGATCGAAAATCGTATCTGCAAAATTTTAAGTCGGCCCAAACAGCAGCTTAAGCCCAATAAGGATTAGGGTTTCAGATCTAATTCTCCCACTATATAAAGGAAACCCTAAGCCACGTTTTTGAGAGTTTTTTAGAGAGAGAGAGAGTAAAGAGTGCCTCTTTTGTATCTAGGGTTTTGTACCCAAACCTCTCTAAGCCTTTATTGCTCATATTGCTATTTGTGTAAATCTCTTGTGAGATCTTTGAGGATTTTTCCTTTACACAAAGCTTAGGGTTTTCAAGGTGGAGATATTATCAAAACCTTGATGATCATTCAGTTGCAGATTCAAGAACTTAAAGAATATCAAGCGGGGGTGCTTGTACTTGATTGAAGAGTCCAAGAAAGAAGGAGTCTGTGGATTCAGAGCTTGCACGTGGTCGTGTCAGTAAGTTCTACTGGTGGGTAGCATTAGGAAGTCAAGCAGGGAGCTTGTAGTCCTTCTGTATGAACGTCGATTTTTTCGCATAGTGGATTTAAGTTTACCTTGAGGATAGCTAGGTTAAATCCTTCCCAAGTTTTACCGTGTGGTTTCCTGAGTCATCATATCTTGTATTCATTTATTTTTCCGCTGCTTTATATCTTGATATGATTATTTGATTGCTTTAACCTAAAATTGCATAATTTGACTAAGTAACAACTTGGCTAATTAATCTAGGCTAACCAATCTGGTTGTTTTAAGGGGTCTAAAACTGTTCACCATCCATCAAGTCAGGTTGCCTCCCCTCCATGTCAGGTACTCCATATCCCTTATCTGATTACCTCAATTCTTCTAGTTTATCCACTTCTTATTCCCATTTTTGTTCCCTAATCACTGCCTTTTCTGAGCCCAAATCTTATTCTGAGGCTGTCAAAGATCCTAAGTGGTAGGATGCCATGGCTGCTGAGATTGCAGCCTTGGAATCCAATCAAACCTGGTCCCTTACTTCTCTACCTCCTCATAAAAAGGCAATTGGATGCAAATGGGTTTATAAGATTAAGTATAAGGCTGATGGGACAGTGGAGAGGTACAAGGCAAGGCTTGTGGCCAAGGGATTCACCCAACAAGAGGGTTTGGATTTCACAGATATATTCTCTCCTGTGGCAAAGATGACTTAAGTGAAGACTTTGCTTGCTATTGCTGCTGTGAAAGGCTGGCACCTTGTTCAACTTGATGTAAACAATGCTTTCCTCCATGGTGATCTTCATGAGGATGTTTATATGCATCTTCCTCAAGAATTTCACAGCAAGGGGGAGCAATTGGTGTGTAAGCTCAATAAGTCTTTGTATGGTTTAAAGCAGGCTTCAAAACAATGGTACTCCAAGTTTTCATCTACCATTTTGAAGTGTGAATTCAAACAATCTAAGTCAGATTACTCTCTCTTTAAAAAGAAGTGTAATCAGTCTTTTATAACTCTATTGGTGTATATTGATGACATACTTATTGCCAACAATGATGCTCATGCTGTCGATGAATTTAAGGTGTTTTTGAATCAAGAGTTTAAGCTAAAAGACCTTGGAAACCTGAGATTTTTTCTTAGTCTTGAATTGGCCAGATCAGAGCTAGGTATTTCCTTGTGCCAAAGGAAATATGCTTTGGAGATACTTAAAGATGCTGGGATGACAGGTTGCAAACCTAGCAGAGTTCCTATGGAACAAAATTTGAAACTGAGCAAGTTTTGTGGGGAGTTGCAACCTGATCCTAGTGTTTACAGGAGGTTAGTAGGAAGATTGTTGTACCTCACCATAACCAGACCAGATATTGCCTACTCAGTTCAAAAACTGAGCCAGTTCATGTCCAAACCACGAAAACCTCATCTGGATGCAGCTTATAAAGTGTTGCAATACCTTAAAGGGAGTCCTGGTCAGGGAATTCTTTTGTCATCAAAATCAGACCTGCAATTAAAAGCTTACACAGATGCAGATTGGGCATCTTGTATTGACACCAGAAGGTCTACTACTGGCTTTTGCATTTTTCTAGGAAATTCTCTAATTTCATGGAAGACTAAGAAGCAATCTATAGTCTCTAGATCATTTGCTGAGGTAGAATATAGAGCCATGGCAGTGACCTCATGCGAAATAACTTGGCTTCTAGCTTTGTTAAAGGATTTGGAAGTTCTTCACCTCAGACCTGCTATACTTTTCTGTGATAATCAGGCAGCCATATACATTGGTGAGAACCCTGTGTTTCATGAGAGAACCAAACATATAGAAATAGATTGTCACTTGGTTCGAGATAACGTCCAAGATAAGGTGCTCAGATTGTTCTTCACTCCCACTCATTCTCAACTAGCTGATCTACTCACAAAGGCTCTTAGTGGTCAACAGTTGAGAGTATTACTTTCCAAGATGAACATTGTGAATATTCACAATCCAGGTTTTCATCTTGATGGGGAGTATCAAGACTATAGTTCACATCAGAAAGAAAGAAAATAAATACAACAAAAGAAGACTAAACCGAAGAAATGAACAACAAGGCTAAAACGACATTAGTATAAATGTAATTCTATGTTTAGTGTTTAAAGCTACATGTAGTTTATCATGTTTTTAGATGGATTAAGTTCACACGTGGAGTAACTAACTGTCTCACGTGCCATAACTGGCTCCGTGTATTTAGGAGATATTTTCTTTGTCCTCTGGTGCTCTCTGTTTTGGTATTTAGTCACAGAGTTTGTATAGATTCATTATTAATGAGAAATCAATTACTTCTTCAACTTGAATTCTCTCTCTAGTATTTTCTTTTCTTTCTAAAGATCCTTGTGCTTTTTCATACAACATGAAAAACCCATAAAGCCCATGGCTTTTGAAAGAGAACCAGATCAACACAACCCATGAACCCCACAAAACAGATCTTACTTTCCTTCACTTTCCCAGCAAACAAACAGAGCTCATTAAAAAATCCATAAAAAAAAAAAAAAAAACAAGACAGAGATAGAGAGATAGAAAACTTACTCGGCAGTGGTGTCGGCGATGTTGTAGTTGGGTTAAAGAGAGCACAAGGAATCATTGGGGAGAGAGGCCACGGTAGTGGTTGGTGCGACGACGCGGCTTCACATAAAGGTGATGGTGGCAGCAGCACCGGCGGTGTCGAGAGTGAGAGTTTCCTTTTTGAAATAATTGAGAAACAAAGAGGTGGGTTTAGGATGTGTCTCCACCGTTGGATTAACTTAGGGGCTGAGATTTGACTTGGTTTCCTATTATTTGATGTCAACACTTTATCTTACTTGTCACATTTTTATTAGTTGGAAGTGCAAAGTCAGCATGCTGGCCTTGTAGTCTAGACTACCTAATAATTTCTCAGTAAATTTGATACCTCAACTACTCTCACAATTTTGTCGCAACTTATATATGTATAGAGTTATGAGTGGTGCAATTGTCGACTCATATAGACTCACTATATTTTTTTTCTACCACATACGGCTTATGTGTAGGCAAATTATGACAGCAGATAGAAGACATACTCCGGTAGAAAATAGAGACCTGGAGAGAAAAAAGCCAATAACTTTGATATTTCTTAGGAGTGGAGTGGATATAGAGAAAATCAGCTGCTAATATTAATAGCATTTCTCTTTGATTATGCATGTTTTTACCATATGACTTTTGTGCTTTTGACATGCTTTTAAGGAATCTTTCTAACTCTGTGCCTTATTTGGTTGAAAAAGTATACTGGCTGTTGCATGTTAGGAATTGTAGAAACCAAGCGAGCAGGTCTGTCATTTATCTTACGAACACAAGCTTAAGTGAGGACACTAAACTCTGAACCATTTTTGTAGGATTGAGAAGATAAATCAGGACTCAGGAATTGTGTCCTTGGTGTGAAAGAAAAACCTTAAGCCATTTTTTTCCCTCAACATCTACAGCAATCTGGTTTGATGTGTCCCTTAATATTAATTTCATTCAACATTACTCGATTCAGGCATGGATAAAGTACTTCTCGGTATTCTTTTGTCTCTATTTTATGGTCTATGGACTCATATATAGGATCAAGGCAATTAACCGTGAGAAGAGAGCCATTCTCTGCCACTAATTTTGTACTCTTTTCTTCTTCTGTAGTTTTTGTTCCTTTTTGTTTCAATGTGCCAAAAAACGATTCATGTGTGTGTATCGATCCTTGTCATTCTTTCTCAAAACATTAGTATTTTTCAAGGATAGAAAAAATTATATTTTAGGGATTAAGCGCATTTGATGGACTGACTTATCCAACATGAACCCGATGATTTCCTAGAGTCTACTCTATCCCTATCGATACTTCCTTGTTGTTGTACTATTCTCTATCTTCTCATTCAAACCTAACCAAAGAATTGAGTGAAATATGACTTTTTAAATGTGGATACTTGCACAGATCTTACATTTACAAATTATTCCTTAAAAGAAAATCACAAACTATCAACCAAAAAAAAAAAAAAAAACCAGAAACTGGCCTACACTGCAAAAGGGTATATACTATAGTATTGACAAAGACATAAACTCTAAACAATTAATAGTAAGTGGTAATGGAGACAGAAACTAAAATAGTCAATAACTTCGATCTTTTTAGGAGTCGGTTAATTATCCGGTCCCACAAGTAAAGCCTACTCGAATCCTCAAGGTCCTCTCTCTTCTCTTATGCAATGTTTTGTGTGAATTCTCTGTTTTATTTATTTCTTTCTTTCATTTTAAATTTATTTATATGTTTCAATTTCTCTTTGGATTTTTTCTTGGATTTTGACTTTTTGTGTTTCACTTTTTGTTTTTGTAGTATCTGAATTTCTCCTCTTATACAAACTAATGATGGTAAAAAAATCACTAGTGAGCTACACAATCCTCGTACGCTCGCAACAACACCTGCACAATAATAAGAAAGGACCTAACAAAGAGCACTGGTGTGGTGCCGGCCAAATATTCTTCGAATGTCAAGTTAGAATCTTTTTCACAACTCTAGAGTATCAGAGCTGGGATGAATTATGCGTACCTTTTTCTTGAGGATCTTTGGGTTTTTATAGTCGCGTAGAGCTAGACTCCTTTGCTTGCGTAACAAGTCTTTTCCTTATGGAGAAGATCCTCATTAATGCGCGTATATTCCAAAACTCTCCTTGTGTTAGAATTCTATTCATATTGGGACTCTATGAGCTAGGATTAATCATCATGGCAAGTATTTTCCATTTAGGGTTTCTTGGAAACTACATAAAGACAAGTTGGACGACACGTGGCCGTTTTATCCGTCCACTCTGTGTCCGTTCATATATGATCTATTTACGACAAGCCCACTTTTCTAACACCATTAGGTCCATCCAAGCCCATTACCTTCCTCAAGACAAAATCTCTAACCTGGAAGTCCATGTGTCTAACTCTGGAATTGTAGTGCTTGGCCATGAGATCTTGATAACATGCCAGTCTTTGTTCAGCTGTTGTTCTAACCTTGTCTAGTAAGTCCAACTGTAGGCACATAGCCTCGTCATTCCTCCGTTCATCATGATTGTCCACCCTGTAGCTTGTGAGTCCGACTTCGGCTAAGATGACTACTTCACTCCCGTACGTTAGTTGAAACGCTGTCTCCTCGGTGGGTGTTCTTGCTATTGTCCGGTATGTCCATAAAATGCTAGGAAGTTCCTCTGGCCAGATGCCCTTTGTCCCATCGAGCCGATTCTTAATGATCTTGAGTAAGGATTGGTTCGAAACCTCAACCTGTCCATTGGCCTACGGGTGGGCAGGTGACGAGTAGTGGTTCTTGATTCCTAGCTCTTAATAGAAGTCCCTGAATGCGTTGTTGTCGAACTGCTTTCTGTTGTCAGAGACAAGCACTCTTGGTATCCCAAACCTGCAGATGATGTTCTTCCAAACAAAGCTCGAATATTCTTTTCCGTGATAGTGGCTAGGGCTTCTGCTTCTACCCACTTGGTGAAATAGTTGATGCCAACTACAAGGAATTTCAGCTGCTTGACTGCTGTCGGGAAGGGGCCCATGATATCTAATCCCTATTAAGCGAATGGCCATGGGGCCGTCATTGGAGTGAGTTCCTCTGTTAGTTGTCTAATGGCGCTGTTGAACCTCTGACACTTGTTGTAGGTTTTAATATAAGCTTTTGCATGGTCGGATAATAATATCCCGCTCTGATCAGCTTGTGCACTAATGATCATGCCCCTAAGTGGTTTCTGTAGACCCCCTTGTAAACTTCTCTCATGACGTACTCTGCTTTCTTGAGGACTAAGCATCTCAGGTAGGGGCGGGAGAAACCTTTTTTGTACAAAACATTATTCATGAGAACAAATCGTGAGGCTTGGACCTTCAGCTTCCTTGCTTCATCCTTCGCGTTCGGCAACATCCCATTCTTTAGGTAGGAAATTAATGGCGTGGTCCAGTTGCTTTCAGAGCCTATCTCTTGCACATTTGTAGTATCTTCTATAAGCAACGAGGTTTGGACAAAAGATAATACCTGATTGGGGACAAGTATGCGTTATGCTGAGGCAATCTTAGCAAGTTGATCAGCTCATTCGTTCTCCTCCCTTGGGATTTGGACGAACTTGATTTGGAGACTACCAATTCGACCTTTCACCCTATTGAGGTATTTTTTCATCCTTTCATTCTTGCATTTGTAGCTACCGTTGACTTGACTAGTTACGACTTAGGAATCACAGTGTATGATCATGTTTTCAGCCCCTACTGCTCTTGCGAGGTCCAACCCTGCTATCAAGGCTTTATATTCTGCTTCATTGTTGGTCATTAGAAACTCAAGTCAGATTATGCACTCGATCCTATCTTCCTCTGGAGAGATGAGTACTACACTAGCCCCTCTTGCTTGCTTATTGGAAGACCCATCCATGTAAATGTTCCAATGCAGAATCTCTTCTGCCCCCTGGCCATTCATCAAAGTGAATCAGCAATGAAGTCAGCCACAACCTGTCCCTTTATAGCTGTTCGCAGATGGTACTGTATGTCAAATTCACTTAACTCAACTAGCCATAAAGCCATCCATCCTGCAACCTCAAGGCTGCTCATGGTTCTTTTCAAAGGCATATCCATTAAGATAACAATGGTATGTGCTTGGAAGTACGGCTTGAATTTTCGTGCTGCGGTTACTAATGCAAAGGACAACTTCTCCATATAGGGGTACCTTTCTTCTACTCCTCGAAATGCTCGGCTTGTAGAGTAAACAGGTCTCTGCGATCCATCTTCCTCTCTTACCAAAGCTGTGCTGACAACGACTTGCGAGACAGTTAAGTATAGGTAGAGCTCTTCCGCTGGCCTAGATGGGCTGAGCAATGGAGGAGATGAAAGATACACTTTTAGGTTTTCAAACGCCTAATGGCACTCACCCGTCCACTCAAACGATCTCTTCAATGTGCGGAAGAAGGGAAGGCATTTGTTCATTGCCCTTGAGACGAACCTATTTAGTGCCGCTATCTTACTATTCAAGCTTTGCACCTCCTTAACCGTCTTCGATGGGGCTAGCTCCATTATAGCTCGTACTTTCTCTGGATTGACCTCTATACCTCTTTGGGATACCGTGAATCCCAGGAACTTTCCCGTAGTAACCCTAAACACACATTTACTCAGATTTAACTTCATATTGTACGTTCGGAGGGTGTTAAAAGTCTCTCAGAGGTCGCTCAAGTGATCGTCTTCTCGTAAGCTTTTCACCAGCATGTCATCTACATAGACTTGCACATTCCTCCCAATCTGGTGTGTAAACATCTTGTTCATTAATCTCTGGTACGTTGCCCCAGCATTTTTTAGTCTGAATGGCATTAACTTCTAGCAGAAGAGTCCCTAGTTGGTAACAAAGGAAGTTTTTTCTTGATCAACTTCCTCATTTTTGATTTGGTTATAGCCTAAAAACGCATCTATGAAGCTCAGAAGTTGGTGTCTCACGGTAGAGTCTACCAAGGTATCTATCCATGGGAATGGGTAACTATCTTTAAGGCAGGCTCTATTGAGATATGTGAAATCAACACACATCCTCCATTTTCCATTGGCCTTTTTGTCCATAACCACATTTGCCAACCAGTTAGGGTAGTACACTTCCTGAATGAAATCTATATCCAACAACTTTTGAACTTTTTCAGCTATGGCTTTGTCTCTTTCCTAAGCGAACACTCGCTTTTTCTGTTGGATGGGAGGTGATGAGGGTGACAAATTCAACCTGTAAACTATGATCGAAGGGTCAATCCCTGGCATGTCCTCATGACTCTAGACGAACACATCTTGGTTTTCTTTTAGGAACGTCGTGAGCGCCTGTTGTACTGACTAGACGACGTTCCCATTCTAGTCGTCTGTTCGGGCCTTGATTCATCAAGGGTCACTTCTTCTAGTTCCTCAACCTCTGCTATTGCCCTTTGTTCCTCTATGCACATGGTTTGCTGGTGATCATCCATTTCCTGCATGGCAATGTAGCATTCACACGCATAGTTTTAAAAACTGGACCAGACCGGCCAGTCCGACCGGTTCAACCGGGAACCGGCACCAAATCCGGTCCGGTTATGATAAAAAACCGGAAATAGCATAAAATTCAATGAACAGTGATAACCGGCCGATTCAACCTGAGAACCGGAAAAACCGAAGGTTGAACCGGTTAATGACCGGTTGGAGATTTTTTTATTTTTCCTACAAAACTACGTCGTTTTGGACCCTTTAAAATCCTAAAAACTAACCCTAAGCCTAAAGTCCTCCTTCCTTACCCTCAGTTCAGACTCTCATCTCACTCTCACTCACGCACACCTCTCGGCCTCAGCCATTGAGCTCCCTCACTCACTCACTCAAGCAGTCACACACTCACTCACACTCCCTCAAGCAGTCACACACTCACACTCCCTCACTCTCCTCTCAAGATCGATCACTCAAGCTCTGCCTCACTGAGTCACTGCCTCACGCCCTCTGCTTTGCCGCACGCTCAAGCTCTCTGCTCAAGCACGCTCAAGCTCTCCCTCACTCATTCAAGCTCTGCCGCCCTCAAGCTCTGCTTCACTGCATCTCTCAAGCTCTGCTGCACACTCTCACTGCCGAGGTTTTTTTTTTTTTTTTTGTTAATCTTTATAATGATTGTGTTGTATTGGTTGGTTGTGATTTTTGATTTATGATTGCATAACTGGGTTTCTAGACAGTTGGATTTGTTGTGGATGAGCTTAGGATCTTTGAGTTATCAAAAATCATAAATGGGTTTTCAATTAGTAAATTGGAATGAAAGTTATTAATGACTATTCGGTATTTGTTAGTTGACTTTTTTTTTTTTGTTATCAATGAATTTTATTTAGGTTAAGCTGGTTAACCTAAAAATGGTTGCATTTGCAATGTGTAAGATTAAATTCTACATTAATTTTCATTGTCCATTCTATCCTCCAAATTAGTGTCCAAAGTTAATTGATTAGTGGGTTTCATCAATCCCAAACTATAGCAATGTGCACTCTAAGCTACAAAAAATTTGGTTGGTCACTTGGTCTTGCTGCATTCTCTGCTCTCTGCTCTCTGTGTTCTCTGCTTGGGTAATGATCTTTTTTTTTTTTTTTTTTTTTTTTCATTTTCTCGGTTCTCTTTTTTTTTTTTTTTTTTTTTTTTTTTTTTTCATTTCTCTCGGCTTCATCAAGTAATAAGCTAATAATTAATATTTTTTTTTTTTTTTTAATGATTATGATGATTACTTGATTTTGATTTTGTTTTTGATCATTTTCTCTGTTCTTTTTTTTTTTTTTTTTTTTCATTTCTCTCAGCTTCATCTCAGATTCTCAATTCATGTTGTCGGCTTCAACTCAGGTTCTCCTTCCGTGACTTCACTAGTAAGTGGTAACTTCAATTATTAGTTTACAATAGCATTTTAGTTTATTTGTGTTTTTGTGTATGTTGTGGATTTGATTCACAGAGTGTTATTGTTTATGAAATATAGTTTACAAAGAATTATACAATTTATACAATTGATTGTGTATGTTGTGCTGATGAATTTATTTATTGATAAAATGGTTGCTGCCAGTCTGAAATTGTTGAGTAAAATGGAGTCTGCCTCTGTACCATCTAATGAACATGCTTCTACAACCGGGTCTAATACTAATTCTTCATCTGTGAGAGCGAAATGTGATCCCGCATGGGATCATGTAACTGAAGTAGTGAAAGACGGAAAAAGTAGTTATAGATGTATACATTGTGGGAAAAGTTATAAAGGAGGGGGCATTAATAGAATGAAAAGACATCTAGCTGGAATTAAAGGAGATGTGGCTGCATGTATGGGTGTACCTTATGATGTTAGGTTTCAAATGGTTGAGAATTTGAAGGAAATTTCAAAATCTAAAGAACAAACAAAAAGGGATCAAAAAGCATCTAATTATTCGCCATTAGAGGACTCACCAGAATTTGAAGATGTCCAAGAAATTACTCCTAGAAGTTTTCCACCTAGAGGTAGGGGGCTAGGTAGGGGAAATAGAAGTGGTCCTAGTAATTTTCCACCAAGATCCAATCTTGGCAAGAGAAAGGTTGGTGACATTGATAATTACTTCGCTCCTAGAACAACACCGAGAGCTCAACCTTCTATTAAAAGTGTGCTTGCTGGCAAAGAAAAGAAGTGGAGGGTTGATATGGCTGTAGCAAGATGGATGTATGATGCTTGCATTCCAATTAATGTTGTGAATTCTAGTTATTATCAACCTATGTTCAATGCTGTAGCTTCTTATGGTCCTGGATATAGAAGCCCAAATTATCATGCCCTTCGAGTGCCTTTGTTGAGAGATGCAAAAAGAGAAGTCCAATTGATTGTTGATTCTTATCGATCATATTGGACTGAGACTGGTTGTACAATAATGGCTGATGGGTGGACTGATACTAGGCATAGAACATTGATTAATTTCCTTGTCTATTGTCCTAAAGGAATTATTTTTATACGTTCTGTTGATGCTTCTGATTTGGTTAAAGATGCTATTAATTTGAGTAACTTGTTTGATGAAATTGTTAGTTGGGTTGGTCCTGCAAATATAGTACATTTGGTCACTGACAATGCTGCAAATTATGTAGCTGCTGGAAGAATTGTGTGTGGAAAATATAGGAACATTAGTTGGTCACCTTGTGCAGCACATTGCCTAAACCTAATTTTTAAGGAGGTTGGGAAAATGGATCATAGAGCTAAACTTGCAGAGCGTGCATCCAAGATCACAGTGTTCATCTATAACCATGTGACTTTGCAAGCTTGGTTGAGGACTAGAAAAAATTGGACGGAAATTGTGCGTCCAGGGCCAACTAGGTTTGCTACTACTTTCATTGCCTTAGGGAGTCTTAAGGAACATAAGCATGACTTACAAGCATTGGTAACTAGCAAATTTTATGTTGAATCAAGATATGCAAAAGATAAGAAAGCAAAGGCAGTGGTGAAAATCATTCTTGACAATCAATTTTGGAATGATTGTCATGTAATTGTGCATATTATGTCACCATTGATTCGTTTATTACGCATTGTTGATTCTGATGAAAAACCAGCTATGGGTTATGTATATGATGGCATGTATAGAGTAATTGATGGAATCAAAAAAAATTTCAAGGACAAGAAGAGACTATGGGAGCCTTATGTTAATATTATCAAGGATCGTTGGGATAATCAATTCTATAGAGATATTCATGCTGCTACTTACTGGTTGAATCCTGCATTCCAATATGACTCATCCACTCTTAATAAGAGGCTAAAGACACAATCTGCTGTGACAGATGTTATTGAATCAAAAGTTTCAGTTGGTCGATTGAAGTTGGTGGAGGAATTAAGGCTATTTCGAGAGCGTGAACAAACTTTTGGAACCCAACCTGCTCAAGAATCAGCCAAGACATCTCAGCCGGGTAAGATATTGTTTACTTTAGCTAATACTAAAATGTAAATATATTTTAAAGATCATAGCTCTTTTTTATATTTTTGGGATAAGTATAGTTGTGTTTATTGATTCATTGTATCTTTATTTTGTGTTGTATATGGAACTTAGATGAGTGGTGGAAGTTGTTTGGATCTTGTGCTCCAACCTTACAAAAGTTTGCAATTCGGATCCTTAGTCAAACAGCTGCCTCTTCAGGATGTGAGCGGAATTGGAGTGCTTTTGAACAAATACATACCAAAAGAAGAAATAGATTGGAACATCAACGACTTAATGATCTAGTGTTTGTTCATTATAATTACCGATTGAAAGAAAGGTATATATTATATAATCTCTTTGTTTCAATGTTTTTGTGGGAAAATATGAGTGATTCACTGATTTGGTCAAGTGGGTTCTTTGTGATTGTGAAATATAAGTGATTTGGTTACTAATTAAATTATTCACTATGTTCATCTTATGATAGAGTCAAAAGGAAGAAGTTCAATTTTGATCCTATTGATTATGCAAGTATCGATAAAACTGAATTTTGGGTAGTGGAAGATGAGGAACCTCCATTTCTGGATCATGAGGAGATAGAGAATGCATTATATGAAGAGGGAGCCTATCCAATTGAAGAAGGGTCTTCTAGCCATGTACAAAGAGTTAGCTTATAACAATTCTTTGCCTAGTTGCATATTTTAATTAGACTATTTATGATTTATGAGAAATGATTATGAGAATTGTTATTTCATTTATTGTTCTTTGGTTTTGGAATTTGTATAGATATGGACAATGAAGTGATTGAGGATGATGATGATATCAATTTGGAATCATTTGGTAATGAAGATGATGCTCCTCCCGGATTTAGAGATAAAAATCATCCTATTCATGTTGAAGATGAAGAAGATGAGGATGAGGATGATGATTATGATGCTAGTGGTGGAGCATTTGGTTCACATGATGATATTGATTTCGATTGTCTTCATAACAAATGAGACTTGGGTTTTAAAACTTAGTTGTTTGTTTGAAACTTTGAAACTTAGTTGTTGTTTGTTTGAAACTTTAAAACTTAGTTGTTGGTTGTAATGAACTTATTTGTTATTTTCATTTGGATGTAAATGTAATAACTAATGAACTTATTTATTTGGTTTTGTTGAAAGTTTATTAGAATTTCAGGATGATTATTTTGTAATGTTATTACTTTTTGATTTGAGCCCTCATGAGAATTGAGATTGCTTAGTTTTTTTTGCTTTAATAAGTAAGGAAATATTTTATTACAGGTGATGTTTTTAAAGCAAGTTATGGACCCTCTATTGTTGAGTGCTATGTTGTGACCAATCCATTGGCTTTTGTCAATAAATTATTATTGCAAAAAAAAAAAAAAGGTGTTTCTTTGCAATTTGATGCAAAAATCAGTAATCAAAAGTTATTAAGTCAAATTATATAAAAAGATGTTATATTATATACTTATATTCTTGTATTTTTTTAAAGGAAACATATTTGTTATTATAGGTTTGTTAGTTTTAGACTTTTAGTATATTAAAAAATTATTAATTATTTATATAATTTAAATAAATAATAATTAAATTATTTATGACATCATCAGTTCGACCATCGGTCTGACCCCGGTCCGACCATAAAACAGGTATTTAGCTCCTTTCCCGGTTCTTTTACTGTACCGGTTTTTAAAACCATGTTCACACGCAGCCACCTGATTCCCCCGTAGCTCTCCTACTCCATAATTCGTAGGAAATTTGATCATTAAGTGGTAGGTTGAAGTTACAGCCTTCCATGAATTGAGAGTGGGTCATCCGAGAATGGTATTGTAAGCGGACGAGCAGTTGACCACAAGGAATGTGTTAGGACATATATGTTTTAACTTGTTTAAGAACATATTTCACTTATTTATGTAAATTGGCTAATCCTTTGACAAAATGCACTCTATTTGTAATTGGGTAGTTCTAGGTGTTTTTAATACTTCAAGAAACAATGTTTCAAGGTCAAGTGTTGAAGTCATCAAGTTTGTCCAAGAAAAAGCAAGCTAAAGTGCGAAGTTTTTAAAACTCGACACCTCTCGACAGCTACCTCGACACCTGCTATCTGTCGAAATTTAAAAAAGTCAGATTTCCAATCTGATTTTCTTGGGATCCGTGAATATGTTTTTGGGCCTTCTTTTCTTCTAACCCTAAACATATAAAAGGATTATTTTAAGAGCCGTCTAGGGTGACACAAGTTGCATTATCATTAAGCAATCTCTGTTCAAGCAAATTGTGATCAACAGACGAAATTCTTGACCTAGTTCATCTTCCATCAAGAAGTTGCTGTGTATTTGCACCATAGGGTTTTGTAACCAAGCATCTTCCTACTATTCATCATAAAGGATGAACTGAAGAACTTTGCAGCCAACCATTCTTCCTCAGTTGGTGTTCTGAAGTCGCGTACTTGGATCCGCGCATTGGTTAGTCACGTACTTGGGAGCCATGCATCAAAGGTGGAGACTGTCACTACAGATCAAGTTCAATTGGGTATTGGGGTAAGGGTTTAACTGTAGGTTGGTAAGGTACTTGGGATTCCTTTACTTGTAACCGCTTGATTTGATAATAGTGGAGTTTCGGGAGTGGTGACTTGAAAATCACCCAGTGGGGTTTTTGCCGTTAGGGTTTTCCCCATTCGTAAACAAATCACTGTGTTATTTCATTTCCGCTGCATATTTAATTTTTTGGTGATTTTTTTTGCTTCTATAAAATTGCATGATTAATTGATTAATTAATCACTTGGCTAAATTAATTAATTAGGGTTAATCACAAGGGGTCATTCACATTGTGACCAAACAAGTGGTATTAGAGCAGGCACACTCTGATTAGGTTTTAATCTTTGCTGTGTTGATCCATTGACCCCTGTTTGTCATGGGTAAAGGAAAATCTTTAATTATACCTCCTTTATTTGATGACACTAACTATGCATACTGGAAAGTACGCATGAGAGCTTTCTTGCAGTCTTTAGATGAAAAGGTGTGACAAGCTGTAGAGATTGGCTGGACTAAGCCAACAGAAGATCCGGCCGATTGGGATGATACTAAGATCAAGGCGGCTAACTTCAACAGTAGAGCGTTAAATGCCCTATTTAGCGCAATCACAAATGAGGAGTTCAAAAAGATATCCTCAACTGAAACGGCCAAGGAGGCTTGGACCATCCTCCAGACTACCTATGAAGGCACAAAGGCTGTCAAAGACTCAAAGTTTCAGAGGCTCACTACAAGCTTTGAAGAAATTAAGATGGAGGAGGATGAGTCATTTGATGAGTTCTATGCCAAGCTCAAGGACATAGTGAACTCAGCCTTCAATCTTGGGGAAACCATCCCTGAACCCAAGATTGTAAGGAAGGTGCTCAGATCTCTACCTGAGAGATTCCATGCAAAGATTACGACGATAGAAGAATCAAAGGACATTGACAAGATTCCTTTGACTGAGCTGGTAGGAAACTTGCAAACCTATGAGATAGGATTATCTAGGATTGGCAAGTCAAGTAAAGGTAAAAGCATGGCCTTGAAGGCAAAGAACAGTGATACAGATGAGTCTTCCGATGATGAAGATTCTAAGATGAAGTCCTACATCACTCGGCAGTTCAAGAAGTTTATGAAAAATGCCAATGGGAGGAGCTTTGACAAGGACCGTAGGCAGTTCAATTTTTCTCAGTCTAAAAGCCAAGACAAAGGGAAGAAGGATGCTAAGGATGGAAGTCAGTACACTGTTCTTATAGGACCAAAATGCTTTGGATGTCATAGGTTCAGACACATGAAACATGAGTGTCCTACATATCTCAAGAGCATTGGGAAAAGCAAGGCTATTGCTGCAACTCTAAGTGACACTAAGCCTGAAGATGATTCTAACAATGAGGATGACGAAATCTTAAATGCCTTCACTGCCACAGTCAATCCTACTGAAGGGATTGTTGAAGAAGTGGATGAAGAAGAAGAACTGGTGGAGTCAAAATTTGAGAAAATGGATGATCAAGATGATATCCATTCAGCCTATAAAAAGCTCTACAAGCTTTCTGAAAAGCATGAGAAATTATACAGGCCGGCCACCAAGAAGCTCAGTGATGTGGAACTTGATCGTGAAGAGTTGTCCACAAAGTTTGATGAGGCGAATCAAACTATTGGAGCACTGAGATTTGAAAACACCTTCTTGGCTGAGAAGACCAAGAAGCTTGAAGTAGAGTTGTTTCAAGTCAGAACTCAACTAGAGAGGACTTCAAGTGCAAAGCTTGATGAGATGCTTAGCAATCAGAAATCTGCTTCGGATCGAATTGGTTTGGGGTATGGTATTTCTTTCTCTAATATTCCGTCTACTAGCAATACTGTTTTTGTTCCTCCTGCTAATAATACTGAAATTGAGAATATTGATGTCAAAACTGAATTAGCTAGTAAGAACTTAGACAAGGGTAAATCTATCTTAGGAGCACCCCCTAAGCAAGATAAGAAAGATAATAAAAACCCTAGGGCTAAGAAGGCTAACTCTCAAAAGCCTAAACAAAAGAAGTAGTATCTCTGTCATCATTGTGGAGCTGCCGGTCATACTAGACTAAATTGCTATAAGTGGTTAGCCACTCAATAGAGCAATGGCATGATAGCATCTGGAAGCCAAAATCAGCTTTAATCCTCTCTAGCTTTAATCCTCTCTTGCTCCTCTTAGAGATCTTCTGAAAGCCCTCATGTTCCTTTCGAACTTGAACGGGTTAAATTCTTCTCCCTCACCGCCGGTTCAAGGATTCAATCAAAGGAAAGGCTCTTCCAAGGTGTGGAAGAAAAAGGACTTTAAGTGATTTCATCACTTTCTTTTTCTTTTTTGTTTTTTTGAGTTTTGCATTGCTTGTGTGTTTTTGTTCTTCTGCTGGGTCAGTCTAATTTTTACATTATTTTGTTTCAACATGTTTTGTGTGTTTACTTTCAGTTTTGTTTATTTTGTTTTTGATTTATATTGAAAAAAAAAATCAGAAAAATACAAAAACAATGTGTGTTTTGTGTACTTTGGTACTTGTGTACCTTGGATGACCAATGAAACAAAGTTTTCTAAACTTTGTATCTCTTGTAACTTAGATGAGCATCTCTATGCACAACTAAGTAAGTGAGCTTTGTGGCTCTTGTTTGTGATGAGTAAGATTAGGTTATCTCTTAAAACTTAACACTCATATCACTCTTTTTGACGGGTAGGACTAGAAAATCCTAAGAGAAAGGCATAAATAACCACCTCATCACTGTTACCCAGCAATCATAATATGACACCTGTATGCTTGGGCATAGCAAAAGTGCAGTGTCAAAGACATTCGTATGCTTCGGCATAGCAAAAGTGCGATGTCAAATGTTTAACATCTTGGGTATTTCTTTTCTCTCTTTTATATACCCATGTATGATATGCTAAAATAAAAGAAAACATGCAAAGAAAATAAAAAGCAAAAAGATTAAAAATGCTTTAAATATGGTTGCAAGCGTGTATTCTAGGAGATGTGAGAGTTATAGGATGTACCTCGAAGGTGATAGTCCCCATCAAACAGTTATGATTGTGTGTGAGTTAAAAGTTATTTTCTCATATCTCAGATCGTCATAACATCTATACACATATAAAATCTTGCGATGTTTTTCACACACAACACGCAATATTCCTTACTACTTTTGATACATGTGCAGGTACAATGTGATTTGGCTATCACAAAGGTTTTACATGTGCTAATGTATGCTCATTAAACTGTCATAACTTGTTTTTGAAATATAAAATTGGTTAGACTTGTCTAGTGTGTGTGTGTGTTTTGCATGATCCTTGTGCTTATTTTTCTTAATTGAGAGATGTTTTTGAGAGGTTTAAATGTTGAGTGGATCTTTGGTGAGATGTGTGTTGGATTGCATTATGTCTATGTTTCTCCCTTCTCGAAAACTGTTTTTTTTTCTGCTGTCTCGACACCTACCTCGATACCTCCTCGATACCTGGTCATTTGTCGAGCTTCTTAAGTTGTTTCTTATCGCAATCTCGACACCTCTTTGACACCTGATGGATCGATCGTGAAAGTCTCTGCCCCTTCGATAGATTCTCGACACCTGATGGATCGATCGAGATTCACTTATGCTATTTGAGTCTTCTTTCTCGACACCTGTCTCGATACCTTGTGGATCAATCGAGATTTCTTCTGTCTCCTCGATACCTTCTCGACACCTTCGCGATCGATCGAGCTTCTCATATCTGGATCTCTCCTTGCATCTCGATACCTCTCGATACCTTCAGTTGTCGACGACAAATTCCTCGATACCTTTCTCGACAGCATCCTCTATACCGCTCAACACCTCAGCTGTCGAGATTTACTGAGGTGACTTTTTAAGGATCAATCACGATTTTTCTTCATTTTCACTCAATCTCTCTCGATCTCTCCGTGTCTGTTCCTCTCCCTTTCACTCTCCTTTCACTCAAATCCTTCAACCCTTTTGGATCTTGATCATTTCTTGCTCAAATCACTTGGTAAGATCTCTATTCTCTTCATTTTTTCATGCATTGCATGTTTGAAAACCTAGTTTTTGGGATTTTTCATAAAAATTTGGGGTTTTTAAAAATTGTTGAGTTTTTCTTGAAATTTTAGGTTGGGATTACACTTATATGTTGTTAAAATGTCATACATTGCATTTCATGTGCATTATAATGATATTTACATGAATTTAGATGTGTGCTATATGTTGTGTGCTGATAGGATTGGATTGGGCTGAGCCCATGATGATATTTGTGTTTTGTATATCACATGATCATGCATTCCCATGCATACGTACTTGTTATTTAAAATATTTGTCATTTTTGAACTGTTTTGGGAAATTTTCTGAGTGTCTCTCTCTCTCTTTCTCTCATTCTTTTACGTTAGTAGTGTCTATGGCACCTAAACGTAAATCCACTCCTGCTCGGAACCCTCTGCGTTCTGGAGCTTCTACTTCTTCAGATACTACTCCCTTTAACATTCGGTTCCGTGATGGAGATGCCTATAAGGCATTTTCGGAGAACTTTTCTAAACGAGGTGTTCATTCGGAACGCCAAGTTATTCTAGCGGACTTCGCCGATACTGACCTTCCCTCTGTCATTAACAGTAGGGGATGGGGGTCACTGTGTGACATCCCGGTCACTTGCCCTCTTGTGCTGATACAGGAGTTCTACTCCAACATGCACGAGATTGATCTTTCAGTACCTCACTTTGTCACTCGCGCTCGAGGTATGCGCATTCCTGTCACACAGCAACTTGTTGCGGATGTGCTTAGGGTACCTAGGATAGAGTTTCCAGATTACCCCTTTTGTGAGCGTTTGAGGACTGTGTCCAAAGATGAGCTCATTTCTGCTTTTTGTGAGCGCCTTGTTGATTGGGGTGAGCATCAGTTCACATCATGTAGGCCTTTTGCTAAAAGTCCTAGATTCATTAACATGGTGATGACTTTTGTTCTCCATCCTCTTTCTCACTATAACTCTATCACAGAGCCTCGTGCTCGATTTTTGCTTTCTTTGCTTGAGCATCTTACCATGGACTTCCCTTCTCACTTCATCCGGTCTATCATAGAAGTCTATCTTGATTCGGCGTCGTGTGATAAGCTCATCTTTCCTTTTGCTATCATGCGGATTCTACGCCATTTTTCTGTTCCCTTTCCTGTGTCCGACCACTTCACACACATATCTGCCATAGATGCCGCTACCGTAAAACGTAGTGAGGCGCAGTTCAGGTCGAGACAGCCAGGTGCCACTCCTCCCTCCCATTCAGCACCATCCAGATCAGCTCCATCTACATCTGCTCCTTCTTCCTCTTCGAGTGATGTATCACTTGGTGATATTATGGCGCAGCTGCAGCGCATGGACACTCGTCTTGATACACTCTCATGAAAAGGGGGATCGGAAGAAAGAGAAAAAAAAGAAGAAGAAAATTTTAATGTAGCTCTAAGAACTGTACTAACATTTCAAACAATAATTTATCTCCTCGGATATCAATTTATTCAAGTTTTAAGTGTGTTTTTGCACTGATTCATCCCTTAAAATCTTGATTAACTGTTGTTTAATTCACAAACAGCCCAATTCTTTCACCCACTCTCTACAAATTCATTATGTTGGGCTTATCGGGCTCCAATTCCTTACCTTTTGGGCTTGGGCTACAAATCTTGACCCTACAATTGGCGCCGTCTGTGGGGAGAGCTTGAGCAGGAGTGAAAACAACGGTTGATGATGGCTGAACCAGGTTAACAACCAGCAGAGTTTGGGGTATCCCAACGTGGTGATCCTTTCCTCAACCTCGAATGAAGAGGTGACCAAGAAGGAAGTGTACACACAATGCATAATGAGAGAAGCTAGTTACGAGGTGATAGTCGTATCTCCCATGCAAAGGCCAACAGGGACATGCAGCTGGAGATTGATCGGTTGAAGAGGGAGCTGGGCCATGCAAAAAGGAATCGAGCTTCCCCTTATACTGACGTTTCTTCTGATGATGGAAGAGACATCAATTACAAACGAAGGTCTTGAACTCCTCCCAGTGAGTCTTTCTCTTACGAAGAAGAGCTTCATAGTGAGTGACAGTTTAAAAGCTTGCCACATAGGAGTGTAAGGAATGATGCTATGAGCCGAGCCTTTGACCAAATCTCCAAGTCTCCATTCACGCGTAGGATTAAAGGGGTGAGACTTCCCCGGCATTTTAACCAGCCAATATTCACTATTTACAACAGGCGAACTGATCCTATTGAGCATGTGAGCCATTTCAACCAGAGAATGGCTGTTTATTCCAAGAACGAGGCCTTGGTGTGCAAAGTCTTCCCGTCTAGTCTCGAACCCATTGCGATGAGGTGGTTTGATGGCCTAAAGGTAGAATCCATAAACTCTTTCCATGAACTCACTCAAGCATTTGGTTCATGGTTTGTGACCTGCAAAAGAGTTCCTAAGTCGTTAGCTTCTCTCCTATCTTTGAGCATGCAAGAGGTGAGAGTCTTAAAACATACTCCGACAGATATTGGGAGTTGTTCAATAAGATTGAAGGTGATTTCGATGACGTGACTATTAGTACTTTCACACTCGGACTTCCATCCGAGCACGGTCTAAGAAAGTCCCTAATTGGCAAACCCGTGACTAACGTGCGCCAGCTCATGGATCGAATTGATAAGTATAAGAGAGTTGAAGAGGACCAGCAGCAAGGAAAAGGGAAGGATAAGGTTATCTCTTAGGAGAGGAGGGATTTCAGGTCGGATAGATACAACAATAATAACCCACGTAGGGATTTTGCTGGACAGTTAGGGTCAGCAAATCTTCAAGCAATCAACGCTGTATTCAAAGAACCAGTGCACCAAGTTCTGGAGAAGATTAAGAATGAACCATACTTCAAGTGGCCGAACAAGATGGTAGGAAACCTTGAAAGATGTGATCATAATCTTTATTGCCAGTATCATCAGGACCATGGGCATATCACAGAGGATTGCAAGAGTCTGTGGGATCACTTGGACCAACTTGTCCGCGAGGGCAAATTGAAATAACTCTTGCATCATTCCAGTGGCCAAGGGAGCCAGGCCAATTCGAGACCACGTAGAGATGATTCTTTAAGAGCCCTCTTGAGAACTATCAACATCATCCTTGCCGCACTAAGGAGATCAGGATCCTGGCCATCTAGAATAATGTCTATGACCCATTTACATGTAGGAGACGGTAATCAGGATCTGAAAAGGGCTATAAGGGAGATTCCACTGATACTAGACTTCTCGGACGAGGATAAGATTGGAACCATCCAACTGCATGATGATGCTTTGGTAGTTACCCTCAAAATTAGGGGGTATGATGTGAAAAAGGTGATAGTGGACCAAGGCAGTGGGGTTGAAGTAATGTATCTTGACCTTTACAAAGGGCTAAAATTAAAACCTAAGGACTTAACTCCCTATAGTTCTCCTCTGGTGGGTTTTGATGGAAATGTTGTTAGTTCGAGGGGTCAAATACGACTACCTGTTGAAGCTAGTATGGAGATAGTAAAGGTGGATTTCATTGTCGTGGACGCATATTCACCCTATACAGCGATTGTGGCCAGAGCATGGCTTCATGCACTAAGGGCTCCTTCTACTCTGCACCAGAAGATTAAGTACCCATCTGATAGTAAGGTCCAGGAAATTTTGGGAGATCAATCTGTGGCCAGGAGATGCTTGGTGGCTGCCATACAACACAAGCCCGAAACTGAGTCCTCGGCCTATCCAGAAGAAGACTTATAGCAGTTAAAACCCTCAACGGCGCCTATTGATAAAACAACTGAGGAGACAAAATGTGAAGATTTGTTAAAAGTCACTATTGGGGATGATCCAGAGAAGTTTTTTCAAGTTGGCTCTCAGTTGCCACCTCAAGAGAGGGATGAGTTAGTGGACTTTCTCAAAAAAGAGCATAGATGTATTTGCTTGGAACGCTTATGAAGCCCCAAGAGTGGATCCAGGGTTTATTTGTTATCACTTGAACGTTAACCCACTGGTCGTCCCTAAAAAACAGCCTTCTCGGTGCCCATCCAAAGAGCATACTAATGCGGTATGAGAGGAAGTAACAAAAGTCAAACAAGTTAGAGCTATTAAGGAGATGTTATATCCTGAATGGCTAGCTAATACTGTAGTGGTGAAGAAGAAGAATATGAAGGGGCGAGTGTGCATGGATTTTACAAACCTCAATAAGGCATGTCTAAAAGATCCATTTCCTATTCCCAAAATAGATCAACTAGTGGATGCAACGGTAGACCATTCTCGAATGAGCTTCCTAGATACCTTTCAAGACTATCACCAAATACCCTTGGCCCTAGAGGATCAAGAAAAGACTGTTTTTGTTACCCCCACTAGGAACTACCATTATAAGGTGATGCCATTTGGTTTGAAAAATATAGGATCTACATACCAAAGAATAATGACGAGGATGTTTGAACCACAGTTGGGCAAGAACATTGAGGTCTACATAGATGACATGGTACTAAAAAGTAAGGTAGTCTCGGAACATGTAGGCAACCCTTTGAACATTTTCGGAGTTTTTAGAAAGTACAAGCTGCGTTTAAATGCCTCCAAATGCTCATTTGGCATGGGGTCAGGCAAGTTCTTAAGTTACATGGTCACTCATTGAGGGATCAAGGTCAATACTGATTAGATAAAGGCTATAAACAACTTGTAACCACCTTAGAACCTGAGAAGGTCCAGAAGTTGACTGGAATGGCCACTGCTCTGAACCGATTTATCTCTCGGTCAGTGGATAGGTGTAGACCCTTCTTCTCATTGATTAATAAGTGGAAAGGGTTTGAATAGAATGAAGAGTGTACCTTAGCTTTTCAACAACTTAAAGATTATTTCGCTCGGCTACCAATCATGTCCAACCTTAAGCCAGATGAGGTCCTGTTTGCCTACATTGCTGTGGCTCCTTTTGCAGTAAGCTCGGTGTTGATAAGAGTTGATAATGGTGTACAAAAACCAGTTTATTACTTGAGCAAGTCGTTGCATGAGGTCGAGATTCGTTACCTGCCACTGGAGAAGGCCATCTTGGCAGTAGTACGTGGCACACATAAGCTACCTCATTATTTTCAAGCACATACAATTGTCACCCTCACCCAACTCCTACTTAAAGCAATACTCCGAAGTGCTAACTACACATGGAGGATAGCTAAATGGGGTACCATTTTAGGGGCTTTTGACATCAAGTATATGCCTTGCACCTCTATGAAGGGTCAAGTACTCGCGAATCTGGTGGTCGAGTTCACCGAACCCCTATTAGAAGAATTGAATCCGACACAAAACATGGATGAAAAATCGGTTGGCATAATTTCTCAACAAGGTCATTTGTCTTGAAAAGTATATGTAGATGGTGCAGCAAACCAAAAAGAATCTGGAGTAGGGCTAATGTTAATATCTCCAGAGAAGATCGTTATTAAAAAGTCACTAAGATTAAACTTCATGGCAACAAATAATGAGGCTGAATATGAAACTCTACTAATGGGAATGGAAATGGTTCAAAAAATGGGAGGAAAATCAGTGGAAATGTTTTCAAACTTAAGGCTAGTCGTTGGACAGGTACTAGGAGAATTTGAGGCGAAAGATGAAAGAATGCAAGAGTACTTAAGCCAAGTTAAATGTCTACAGTCAGAGTTCGAGTCTTTTAATTTGGTACACATCCCTAAAAATGATAATGCACATGCTGATTCTCTGGCCACACTCGCAACCTCTTCGGCACAAAATTTGCCTCAGGTTATCCTTGTCGAAGACTTGATAAACTCACAGAGATAAGAAGAGGTGCAATTCGGATTCATCAAATCAGAGCTAAGCCCAGCTGGATGGACCCTATAATTCAACTCTTGAAGGAAGATATTTTACCTAAAGAAAGGTTAGAAGCTGACAAAGTTCATAGGAGGGCTACTAGATTCTGGCTATCCGAGAACTAGAAATTGTACAAACGTTTGTATTCAAGGCCATATTTGTTGTGCGTGCATCCTGAGACAACTGAATCACTCCTCGATGAGCTACATGAAGGAATCTATGGAAGCCATATGGGAGGTAGATCATTGGCTCAAAAGCCATTACCCAAGGCTATTGGTGGCCAAATATGCAAAATGAGGCCAATGAATACGTTAAAATGTGCAATCAATGTCAGTTGTTTGCACCAAACATATACCAACCAGGTGGAACCCTTAATCCATTATCTAGCCCATGACCATTCACTCAATGGGGCTTAGATATCTTGGGACCATTCCCCAAAGTAGTAGGAAATAAAAGGTATCTTTTGGTCGACACTGATTACTTCACCAAGTGGGTTGAAACCGAACCCCTAGCAAATATCAGGAACGTAGACGTGAAGAAATTTGTCTGAAAAAATATTGTCACTCGGTTTGGGATCCCTCACACCCTTATTTTGGACAACGATCTTCAGTATGATAGCAAAACATTTAGAAATTATTGCTATGAATTGGGGATTACAAATAGATATTCCACTCCTGTTTATCCTCAAGGGAATAGGCAAGTGGAAGCTGTTAACAAGGTCATACTGAATGGACTGAAGAAAAGACTAAACGACGCGAAAGGCAAATGGGTGGAAGAACTACCACATGTACTCTGGACATATAGAACTATGCCTCGTAGGTCTACTGGGGAGACCCCCTTCTCAATGACATATGGGGCTGAAGCTGTTATCCCTCTGGAGACTGGATTCCCAACGTTGAGGACTAGTTCCTTCAATCCAATTAGCAATGGTGAACAGCTAGAGAAAGGTTTGGATCTGATTGAAGAAATGAGGCAAAATGCGATGGTGCAATTGGCATATTACCAACAAAAACTCAGGCAAGGTTATAATGCGAACATAAGGCTAAGGCCTTTAGAACCTGATGATCTGGTACTCAGGAAAATTGTGGGCACTGCAAAGAACCTAGCTTGGGAAAAGTTAAGACTCAATTGGGAAGGGCCATATCGTATTACTTCAAGGGCTGGCATTGGGGCATACTTTTTGGAAAGCTTAGATAGTCATGTAATACCACGCTCCTAGAATGTAAACAACCTTAAAAGGTATTATTATTAATTGAGCATTTTCTTTGGTCAATGTGTTTCTTTATTACATAAATGTTTTGGGGATAAGTGTTTAAACTTAAATCTATTCATACTTGAAGTCCTTGGACCAGATGATATGGGTTAGTTAACACTTCATTAAAGTTCTTATAAGTGTTTAAACTTAAATCCATTCATGCGTGAAATTCTCAGACTAGATGATATGGGTTAGTTAACACTCGATTAAAGTTCTTATAGGTGTTTAAACTTAAATTCATTCATGCCTGAAGTCCTCGGACCAGATGATATGGGTTAGTTAACACTTCATTAAAGTTCTTATAAGTGTTTAAACTTAAATCCATTCATGCTTAAAGTCCTCGGACCAGATGATATGGGTTAGTTAGCACCTCCTTACAGTTCTTATTAATGTTTAAACTTAAATGCAATTACACCTGCAACCCTCGGAGATATTTAACTAGACTTACTGCTGATAAGCCTCTTTGGTTGTGTACTTGGTTCAGAAGCAATGCTCAGCAGTATTCTTTGTAAGTGTTGTACAAAATCCAATTCAAGTAAAACATCTAATTATCTAAGTACTAGAAAATATATAAAACCTTCACATCATTCATTGTTTCTTATGTTCATTAACAATTCTTATACGATCTATTTTTTCCCAATATTTGTATAAGTTATTTGCATAACTAGCAGGATATCGTTGTTAAGTCTGCTCAGATTACAGTAGTTATCGGTTAGCATTATTTACAATAACAATAAATCTCATAATATGTGCAATGAAGATATAGAAAATAAAAGAACATTTTCATTGATGAAAAAGAAAGTACTTTTCAGTACCTTACAATGTTAAAAAAATAAAATAAAATAAAAAAGAAAAAAGAAAAACTAATACAGGTGAAATAACAATCCTAAGTATCTAAGCCTTCTCGGACTTGGTGGCAGCAGCATCTTGGGTTTGGTCCTTAGGTTCAGGAGTTGTATTCTTACCCAAGTCCTTATTTTTGTATTGAGGATCCTCAGCTTGCTTGCCTTGACCACTAGTTTGCTTAGACTCTTTAGGAGCTTCAGGAAGGGCAGGGGGAACTTGGCTTACCAAAGGCTGTTCTGAGACCTCTGGGAGTTGTTTGGATGAAGAGGAGTAAGGACCTGAGAGTTCGCAAATTTCAGGATCATAATAGATGCTCCCAGGTTGCATCAAGTCAGATTCTGCAGGAACCCCAGCAGCATCAAGGGCTTTACCCTAGGTTATATCACAATAATCTCTGCAGATTGTGGAGAGCTCCTCTGTGAGTCTAACGTGGGTCTCCTCCACCCCAAGCTTGTATGTTGCCTGTTTTTCAGCCTCAATTGCCTCCTTGGCCAATTGGGCAGTTTTCTTGGCTGATTGGGCAGTTTTCCTGGCTTTTTGAAGTTCAGCTCAAAGACCTTACACCAGTTCTTTCTCTGTCTCCAGATTAATCTCGGTCATGTGCAATTGCTTATGTTAGTCTTCGGCCTACTTCTCAGCACTTTTAAGGCCTGCATCAAGACTATTCCTTTGCTTGGTCATTTCTTTTAGCTGCTCGGATAGCTTATCGTAGTCCTCCTTGAGACTACCCATCTTCCTTTCAACCTCAAACCGGGAATAGGCCTTAGCCTGGACTTCATTGCGAGCATTTTTATTCCACTCCTTGGCCACATAAATTTGTTGGGTAATTTACATAGTAGAATGGAAAATTTTAGTATAAAGTAAAGAAAAGGGACAAATAGAATGACCAGCATTTTAATTGAAGAAGTGGATCAATTCGCTTACCAAGGCTAAGTCCCTCTTAACGGACAGAAAGAATTCATGCTAATTGAAGTGCCCATAAGCCTCCATATCCTTTGGCAAGAGAAGTGGTTGCTCTAGGGTCTCAGCAATGAGACCTACCTTCCCCCCTTGGTAATTTCTGACTGTGGTGTCCCAAGGGAAGGGAACAACATCTAGCTCTAGCTTTGGGGACTAAGTGCGATGTCCTTAGCACATATCGGCAATGAGAGTGTCTTCTCGGCTCTTCGCAGATGAAGCCCTTTGCCCTCGATGGCCCTTGGCCACTCTCTGTTGCGTAATTCCCTTTGGAGGCACCACCTGACCTTTAGTATTCATAATGGGCCTTTTCTTCTTCGGATCAGGGATTGGCTTTAAGCCAAGGTCAAAAGGGACCTAAAGAGGTGGTGAAGGAAGGTTAACAACTAGTTAAGACGGACCGGTCTCTTTGGCCTTAGATGCTTTTTTCCTGGCCTTCATTAAGTTCCTTAGGCTTACCATTTCTTCTTCTGAAGAATCGTCTGGAATGGCAGTTTAACAGGAGCATAGACGCTAGACTGTCTGTCAGTCTCCTCCTTGGCGTCCGAAACTGGAATTACCTAAACTTCTCTTGATGCCTCTTCTTCAAATTGGAACTGAACAATCTATTCCTCAAGTGAAGAGGCCGAGGAAGCAACTCTTTCCTCAGCTGTGACTGGTTCAAAGGGAACTTGTTGAACCAGATGAGTAGTGGTACACCTTGCAAGTTCGGATGTGGCACGGGGGCAAGATCAAACAAAGATAAAAAATTTCGCTGAGCAACGTCTATCCAATTTATGCAACGGTCTCCTTGCCTTATCATGTTGCCGATCGGTTGAAATGTGTTCAAGAGTGGCTTGAAGTCGAGAATAAGATGTGCGGCCCGAAGTTGTCCGTCCTTACTTACAAAAATTTGTGATCTTAGTAAGTAATTGAGCGCAGCAACGTTTGTCAAGCTGAGCTGAGGAGATACGTGCCTTCTATCTGTTAACACCACAACAGAATTAAACATAATCAAAAACCTAAGGTAAAATACGAATACAAGGAGAAAAGGTGCAGTGCTAGTGTTAAAGATCCTAAATCTATTTCTAGGGAACCTAGGTCTAGGATATCCCACCTGGCTCTCCTGGTTGGGTTGGGCAATGAAGACCATCATGCCACATGCCCGAGATGATCAAGTAGTCTTCTTTCATCCCCTTGTTAGACTTAGGAAGACAGGAGATGAGCCTAATAGTGTCGGATCGAGATTTAAGGTAAAATCTCGCCCCTTTTTATCTATGGCACTCGTACATGTGGACCACATCACGCTAGGTGAGCTCTAAGCCTAAGTGACGATTCAAAGCGTCAATTGCTCCTAGGATCCTAAAGAGGTTAGGTGCACACTGATCAGGAGAAAGCCTGTGATTACAAAGGTAATTTTTCATAATAGGACCCATAGGAAGAGTCATTCCCCTTTCGATCACTATCATAGGGATTATGACTTCTCCCTCTCTTCGGTCAAGTAGCAGTCCTTCTGGGGGACAATACCGCAAGTGTACGCCTTGTGGTATGTGATACATCTCTTTGAATGTCTCTATCAAGGCAGGACTATCAACTAGATACTTAAATCTACCCATTTCACATAAGTAAAAAAGAAGAAACACAAAGCAATAACGGGGAAATGAAAACGTGCAGGCCGAGGAAGCTGGCGGAGGAGGAATGAAAGATTTGAAGAAATTGAAACTTACATAAACAGGGTTGGGGAGAGATCCTTAAGTCCTTAGTGGGATTCTTGTGAATTTGTAAGAAGATGATACTGGTGATTTGAAAAGCTTTGTAAGTTTAAATGCCTGAGTTCGCTAGAAAGTTTAAGAAATCATGAAGTAAAGGAGAAATGATCTCCTTTGAGGCATTATATAGGGGCCAGAAAATGAGTGGGAATTATCCTGCCCAAATTTGGAGGAAAAACATCATTCGTTGGATCAATGGCTCACTGTTGGATGCAAAAGACATATCGCCACCTAGAGCAGTTAATAAAGCTTCGTAAATACTGAAGCATCAGCGGCAATAATGAAGCGCCTAAATCTATGCTCCCACACGTGTAAATTAAGGTACTTTTACATTTTTAGCCTTTATTTCTGTTGCAGATCAAAATTCTATTTTTTCTCCTTGGATGCAAGTGAAAAATTAAAATTTTGAAAGGCTATTGTGGGGATAAAGGCTCAAATTTGCATGTTGGGCCTTGGGCCCTATTTAAAGATGTGGGTACGTTCGAAGAGGAGTAAAAGATTGGAAAAGGCTCCGAAGTGAAGAATCCAGTAAGGAAAAGATAAAAGAATATAGTCCGAGGAGTATATCGTCTGAGGATTTGGAGAGTATCGATCAAGTAAATACCTAGGCAGTTTGACTGAACTTCCAGGAAGTTCCCATGATAAAGATGAATCTCCTACTCGTATAAAGATGATAAGAAGAGAGAAATATCTAAAGAAAAAGCTGCTACCACCGCATTTAATGCACTGCAGCAACTTTTCTAACTGCATTTATGTGGAGAAGACCTCTGTACAGTGCAATCTCAGCTGCTACCACTCATGGAGAACCAAAGAGGATATTTGATGGGACATGTACTCAAGTGAATGCTTAGATGAAGAACAAGTGTATGATGAAAATGGTTGAAAAGAGATATATAAATGTAAGAGACCTCTTATGAGAAGGGGGATCGGAAGAAAGAGAAAAAGAAGAAGAAGAAAATTTTACTGTAGCTCTAAGAACTGTTCTAACGTTTCAAACAATAATTTATATCCTCGGACATCAATTTATTCAAGTTTTAAGTGTGTTTTCGCACTGATTCATCCTTTAAAATCTTGATTAACTGTTGTTTAATTCATAAACAGCCCAATTCTTTCACCAACTCTTTACAAATTCATTGTATTGGATTTATTGGGCTCCAATCCCTTACCTTTTGGGCTTGGGCTACAAATCTCGACCCTACAAATAGTATTGCTCTTTAATTATGCATGTTTTTACCATATGACTTTTGTGCTTTTGACATGCTTTTAAGTTTTAAGGAATCTTTCTATCTCTGTGGCTTATTTGGTTGAAAAAGTATAATGGCTATTGCATGCTAGGAATTGTAGAAACCAAGCAAGCAGGTCTGTTATTGATCTTACTGACACAAGCTTGTGAGGACACCGAACTTTGAACCATTTTTGTAGGCTCGAGAAGACATATCAGGACTCAGGAATTGTATCCTCTGTGTTAAATATACACCATATGCCATTTTGTTTCCCTTCAACATCTACAACAATCTGGTTTGATCTGTCCCTTAATATTAATTTCATTCAACCTTAATCGATTCAGGCATGGATCAAGAGCTAGCTAAAGGGGTATCAGGGGCAATTTAGAGAATATAAAGTACTTCTCCCTGTCTTTTGTCTTATTTTATGGTCTATGGATTTCTAGGAACAAGGCAATTAACCATGAAGAGAGAGACATTCTCTGCCACTAATTTTGTACTCTTTTAGTCTTTTGTAGTTTTTGTTCCTTTTGTTTCGATGTGCCAAAAAACAATTCATTATCCTTGGCATTCTTTCTCAAAACATTAGTATATTTTAGGGATTAAGTGCGTTTGATGGATCGACTTAGCCAGCGCGAGCCCCATGAGTTTAAACCACCTACTTCCTTGTTGTTGTACTTTTCTCTATTTTCTCATTCAAACCCATAGTTTTAAAAATCGGACCGGACCGGCCGGTTCAACCGGGAACTGGACACTAATCTGGTCCGATTATTGTTAAAAATCGAAAATAGAAGAAAAACTGTTAAAAACTAGAAACCGCCGGTTTAACAAACAAAACTGGAAACCGCTACAGTTAAACCGATTTTTAGCAGTTCTTTAGTAAAACTTTAGATGCTGTGTTTTTTCAAAAAAAAAAAAAGAAAAAAGAGAGAAAAAGAGAGATTTTGTTTCAAATTTGAGAGGAGAGATTTTGATCTTGAAAATGCTCTCAAGCTTAAAGTGGTGAAGCCTAAGACACCAATCGTGACCCCAAAAACATCAAATCTCCTATCTTTGTATTGAGGAAAGAGCCCAAAAATGAAGCAAATGTACAATGATTTGATCTATCTACTTCAGCCTTTGTTTGTTGCTCCTGCAGAGTTGCACTTGCATGTACCCATATTGATGAGAGAAACAGAGAGAGGGAGTGAATAACGAGGGGCGGAGCTACGTTGTCCCTTGGGGGGGCCATGGCACCTCCAAAATTTTGATTTCTTCTACTGTTAGGCTATGAGTCTGATAGCAAAAAATAAGTAAAAGGCTATGGCCCCTAGAAAATAATGACCAGTCCCCCCCCCCCCCCCCCCAATTCTTTCTAGGATCTCTACTTAGTCCAATAGATAACCCAAAGTCCTCAAATAAAATACTAGTTAGCTCTCCCAATTGTTCAAATGATTTGTTGACAATCCAAATATCTAATAGACAATAATCCACACCCTCAAAATATCATCTTTTACCACTCATTTCAAACAAAAATTTACTCTTTTTTTTTTTTTTTCATCATTCTCATTCACAAGAAGCCACCAACGGGATTCTCAAAGAAAATAGAAGTAATCACTATTACTTTTTCTCCTGCTAATACAAGCCTACACTACCTCATGTTTCTTTGCTCTCATTGTTGATTGCTCTAAACACATTAACTCTCTTCTCAATAAGGGTAGAAATCAAATAAACTTCTTTCATCTAAAAAAAACTATCATAATTGCTTTCAGTTTTAGCTTCTTCTTGTGTCTCAGTATTTCAGGTTTGTTTGTTTTTTCAACATCATATGGGCATTTAGATTTATGCTTTTTATATATATGACAATGGTCATTTAGTTCTATGAATATGCTTTGTTTATTAAGTTGTTCAATTTGTTGTATTGCTATATGATAATATATTATATCTTTCCACATCACCATTTTTTAAAAAATTTGAAATTAGGAGCTGAATAATTCATTAAAAAATAAGAAAATTTCAGCATTATGGATAATGATGGGTTGATTGTGCTTAACATAATAGTATGCAAATTTTTGTATATTTGTATAGTTAAATAGACTACTTTTTGTACTTCTATTAATATTTAAGAATATGACAATATATCAAAGTGAATAAATTTTTATTTATAAATTTATGAATTATATTTCCTTCCCTCCCCCCCACCCCCCCTCCCGCCCCCCGGCAGGTGAATAACCAAGGGGGAAAAGAAAATTTAGAAAAAAGTAGCACAGGAAAGAACTAAGTAGAGAGTTTGAAAGTTTGAATAAACATGTGGATGTAGTAGATTTTCAAATGTGTGATAGATGTGAGATAAACGTGTAAGTGTAGGATAGGTGGAAAAAAAAATCAAGTGGGCAATGATATTTTACCCATTGGTGACTTACTTTTTCTTATTTGACAAATTAAAAATAACTAAAAATGGTTTGTAATTATTACCCTTTACATTTTTATGGGTTTTTTTTTTGGATGAATTTTGTTAAGTGGTTTCCAAAAGTTGGTAAGTTAATATTTAATGTTTAACTATTATTTAATTTTTTTAGTTAAAATGACTAGTAATAAAATTATTTATTTATTTTTATAATTAATTATTTATTATTTATTATTTATGACATCATCGGTTTGACCACAGGTTAAATCACGGTCGGACCATAAAATCGTTAAATACACTCTATTCTAGTTCTTTTACCGTACCGGTTTTTAAAACCATGTGCAAACCTGACCAAAGAACTGAATGAAATACAACATTTTAAGTGTGGATTCTTAGGCACAGCTCACATTTCCAAATCATCCTTTAAAAAAAATCACAAACTATCAAAATATATATATATATATATAATCTATTTAGAAACAACCAGGAACTACCAAGCATTGCAAAAGGGTATATACTAGTATTGACAAAGACATGAACTTTAAAATATTAATAGTAAGTGGTAATGGAGCGGAGCTCGTAGAGAGACTCTAAAAAAGTCAATAACTTCGATTTTTTAGGTGTGGAGTAGGTAAGAGAAAATGAAACACAGATTAATTATCCGATTCCACAAGTAAACGCAATTCCAATAATGAAACTTCCTACAACTTTCCTTAACTCTCCAACATAAAATTATAATAGTTTTCCTCTTCAATTATTGTCTCTCTATTTTTTTCTCTTTCTCTCAAACTGAGCACAGGGAAAGTGCTTTTTCTACCAACAATCGTTCAAGCCAATTCGCATCCTCAAGGTACTCTCTCTTCTCTTATGCAAAGTTTTGTGTGAAATCTCTGTTTTATTTATTTATTTATTTATTTATATGTTTCAATTCTCTTTGGATGATGAGAAAGCATAGGGAAAGGGGAGGAACATATAGATTTTTTTTTCCTGGTATTTCACTTTTGTTTTATAGTATCTGAATTTCTCCAGTCTTATACCAACTGTGATTGTTAAATTACAAACGTTTTTCTATTAATCATATTATATTAAAAGCTAACTGTAAGCATTTTCGGAAATAGTGGTAAATCTGACATAATTTATATTATTTTGCAAAAACTAAATGGATGCGTAAAAATTCTATTTTACAAAAATTCATGTCTATTCTACGAAAGGGACTTTTTTTTATTTTTTTTATTTTACACTACTTTTACTATATACCTGCACAAATTTCCTATTCTACAAATTTATACAATAAAATATTCCTACACTGCATTTTTTATTATTATTTCCTTCAACCAGTTATCTCTCTCTCTTCCTATCTCTTTTCCTTCAATCCTTATCCTCTCGCTCTTCCTATCTCTAGAATCTCTATCTTACAGTTACAGAGACTCAATTTATTCCTCAAAAAAAAAAAAATCGTAGCCCAACCACAATCTCCTACCATCATCCAAGGCACTTTCACAAATGCAAGAGCAAGAAAGATGACCAGTTCACCACACAGCATCACACAAACAACCCCGAAAATTCCAAAAAAAAAAAAAAATTCATAGCAACCCCATAAACCCAGAAAATCGTAGCAACCCATAACTTAGAAAATTTCATACCCATAAAGTCATAAACCCAGAAATTTCATAGCCATAAAAATGCAACCTACAAAGCTAAGAGAAACCCAAAATCAGCCATCTTACCACCAATCAACCCCAAACAGAAAATTAATCAGCCACCATTGTTCCTCCACCGTTGCAAATACAGCCATCAATGAATCTCAACGAAACTTCCAAAACCCACCGAAAGAAACCCATCTCCAGCTTGACCCAAAACAAATCTGCACCCATCCTTACTCTATAACCTCCTTACCACCACCAGAAAATCCAAATAAGCCCAAGCTCTCCCAGACCTTGGTCACCGATGATGGAGAAGAGAAGCAAGAGAGAACAGGGACAGGGATAGAGAGACACTCGGTTTTCTTAGAAGAGAGAGAAGTAAAACTAAAAACAGAATATTAATAAAATACTAGCCTTTTCAAACTAGAGCGAGCCTTTTTTTTCTTTAATTTAAAAAAAATGTATTTTTATTTTATATATATAGTTTTTATTTTTAGAATCTATTTTATAAGTGAGGAAAGTAATTTGAAAATGAATAAGAGGGTGATTTTATTTTTTAGATAATATTTTAGTGGAAGTGGGAGTTAGAGATGTATTTTTACCAAAATTTTCTTTTGTTTTGTCTTTTTTTTTTTTAATTTTTTATTTATACAAGATAGAATTTTTAGTCTAGCCTAATCTAAGTATATATGTGTAAGTTTTTCTCTGAAAACTTGAATCTCGACTTTTGTCCCTAACAACTCACAAGCATTTATACTTGTGGAATGACCACCATACTAAAGGTACGCGGTCATCTTTAGTTTTGTCTCTACTTAAACATAAAGATGTAGATGTATTTTTGAAAAAAAAATTGAGAATCTCAATTGAAAAAATCACTTAAACAGTAGGAAAGATTAAAATTACTGTACACAGCTGCAGTAAAGGCGTAAATATGGCTAATGTCTATATTTATGCACTTTTTCTAAATTGCGTAAAACTTGCATTTTTTATAATTATGCACAGATAGATGTGAGTGCTCACTTTCTTTAAAAAATAAACAAACAAACATGTTGACTTCACTGACAACGGAAGATGTGAATGCCCAGCCATGCTAGAATCACTACAAAATTCACAAGAATCTACAATACCCAATTTACCCAGCTTCTTCTTTTTTTTTAAAAAAAAATTTATTATATATATTTTTTAAATGGCCAAGGTGCCAGGTAGTCCGCAAATTGAGTGTAGTTAGTTGTAAGACTGTTGTGAATTTTGTGGTGACCTTAGTTTTATGGGGCCAATTAATGGGTGCCTTAAGATAATTGTTAATATATCATTTTAAAAAAGTTTTGATATCACTTTTATAAGAAATATAAAAAATCGTCAAAAAATTAATTTTTTTTTTTCATAAAAAAATTCTAAAATTATTTTCTAAACTAATGCCTTTAAGGCATCGGTTAACTTTTCTTTAGTTTTATTAAGGCTTCTCGCCTCCCTTTCACATACTCAAAAACTAAAGAAAAAATAATGGTCATTCCTTCCTTAAACAAGCAATTGTATAATAGTCATGTGTCGTTTCTAAGATATTTTTGAGCTTTACAACTACAGCAAATTCACTTCTCAAATTTGTAAGTTTTTACTTTTCATACACCTGCATCTTATCCTTTCACTACCTCCATAAAAGAAAAATTCATATCAAATCATTCCTTTCTTCTCTAATTTTTTTTTCCTATTAATTTTTCTTTCAATTTCAATCTAAAAGTACCCTTTTTTTAATCTTTATTGTAGTTCAATACTTGCAGCCTACATATTTCCAATGTCTTCCATTAGCTCTCATAAGACTTCCTCTTTGTCATCTTCAACACCACAGTGGAAATATGATGTCTTTCTTAGTTTTAGAGGAGAGGACACCCGCACTAGTTTTACAGACCATTTGTATGTTGCTTTAAAACAAAAGGGCATAGTCACCTTTAGAGATGAGGAAAATCTTGAGAGAGGAAAATCTATTTCATCGGAGCTCTTGAATGCAATAAAAGAATCGAGATTTGCAATTGTCGTTCTCTCGAAAAACTTTGCGTCTTCAACATGGTGCTTGAATGAACTTACAAAGATCATTGGATGCATGAAAGAGATGACCACGACTATTTTGCCAATTTTTTATGATGTAGACCCATCTAATGTACGAAAACAAACAGGGACCTTTGCCCAAGCCTTTTCTAAACATGAAGAACAATTCAAGGATGACATAGAGAAAATGAAAACATGGAAAGCTGCTTTAAGAGAAGTAGCAAATCTCAAAGGGTGGCACCTACAGGATAGGTAATCTAGTTTGACATATAACTTGCTTTTAAATGTTCAAACTTCAAATAAATACTCTTCTTATCTTAACCCTTATTTTGAACTTGTAGAAAAGAGACATATATGTTCACACTTCACTTCTATTTTGACTTGGTATAATTAATTTACATTTTTTTAATTTCTTTCAATATTTTCTAGCACAAATTTATTTACATTTTCATGGTTTATCCATCAAAAGAGAATATTGGATGTCTACTTTCTTTTTTGGTCCTATTTATGGGTGGTATTCACTAGATTTCATTCTCTATTCATTGTAGGTCTGAGGGACAATTTATCCAAAATATTGTGGGAGACTTATGGCATAAATTGAGTTATGAATTCTTAGAAGATACAAAAGATCTTGTAGGAATAGAATCTCGAGTAAAGGAATTGGAGTCATGTTTGGTCATAGGGTCTGATGATGTTCGTGTTATAGGGGTTTGGGGGATGGCAGGAATAGGTAAAACAACTCTTGCTAGAGTTGTTTTTCGTATGGTTTCGAAGAAGTTTGAAGGTTGTTGCTTTCTCCATAATGTTAGGGAGGTTTGTGAAAAAAATGGTTTAATTCATTTGCAACAACAACTTATCAGAAAAATATTAAATAAAAGTATAAGTATTCAAGATGTTGATGAGGGAGTTTTTGTGATCAAGAATCGATTACATCATAAAAGAATTCTACTAGTTCTTGATGATGTAAATCAATTAGAACAGTTGAAAAAGTTAGTTGGGAATCATAATTGGTTTGGTTCTGGTAGTAGAGTTATCATAACAACAAGAGATAAGCATTTACTACATATACTTCAAGTAGATGAAATATACGAAGTTAAAGAATTGAATCATGGTGAAGCGCTTCATCTTTTGAGTTTGAAAGCTTTTAATAAAGATCATCCTCCCAAAGATTATTTAGAGCAGTCCAAAGATGTCATAAAATATGCTGAAGGCCTTCCTTTAGCTATTGAGATTTTTGGTTCCTTTTTGTTCAAAAGAAGCATCAATCAATGGAAAAGCACATTAATTAGGCTTAAAGAATTTCCTGAACCTGCAATTCTCCAAGCACTTAAAATAAGTTATGATGGATTACATGAAACGGAGAAAACAATATTCCTATGTATTGCATGCTTCTTCAATCATGAGGACACAAATAGTGTAGTAGAGAAACTAGATTATCTTGGTCTTTACCCTCATGTTGGATTAGAGGTTCTAGTTGAGAAATCTCTAATAAAAATGAATGACCTTCGAGTGTGGATGCATGATTTGCTACAAGAAATGGGCAAGAAAATAGCTCATGTAGGGTTTCCTGAAGAGCCTGGAAAGCGTAAGATTTTGTGGTCATTTGAAGACATTAACAATGTGCTAACAAAAAATACGGTAAGAGTTGAGCACATACCCCGTCATATCATTAATATAAGTTCAACTTAGAGTAGTTTCGATAATCATACATTTTGCAATTCACTAATCCCTTTTGTTCATGATTATTAGGGAAAAGAAGCAATTCAAGCCATAGTTCTAAAGTTGCCTGAATCAAAAAAGGCATATTGGAATCCTGAATCTTTTTCTGAGATGCATCATCTTAAATTGCTCATAATTTGTAATGTTCAACTTCTCAATGAACCCAAACATCTTCCTATTAGCTTTAGATTTCTTGAATGGAGTGGGTACCCTTCAAAATCTTTGCCATCAAATTTCCAATCAAATGAGCTTGTTGAACTTTACATGTGCCGTAGTTGCATTGAACAACTTTGGAAAGGAGCAAAGGTAATTTAAGCATCCTTGTACTAATTTATATTTAAGTTCCATTAAACTGTAGGAATTTGTTGAAGCTAATTGTTCCTTTTTTTTTTCTTTTTTTGCTTTTAATAGCCTTTTGAGAAATTGAAAATCATCCAAATGAACGAGTCTCCAAACCTTATACAAACACCTGATTTGATGAGAGTCCCAAATCTTGAGAAAATGGTTCTAGAAGATTGTTTAAATTTACGCGAGATTCACCCTTCAACTTGGGTTCATATTAGGCTTACTCTTCTCAATCTAAAAGGCTGTGTAAATGTCAAAAAGCTTCCAAGCAAGTTTGAAATGGAATCTCTTGAGGTTCTTATCCTTTCTGGTTGCTCAAAACTAAAAAAGATTCCAGAATTTGGAGAAAACATGCAACATGTATTAAAGCTTTATTTGGATGGAACTGCTATTACTAAACTACCCACATTAATTGGGCATTTGATTGGCCTTATTTTATTGAATGTAAGAGATTGTAAAAGTCTTACTTGTCTACCTAGCAGTGTTTTTAATTTGAAGTTGCTTAAAGACATGAATATTTCGGGATGCTCAAAACTTGAGAGACTACCTGAGAACATGGGGAATGCTGAAAGTGTAGAGGAGCTGGATGTGAGTGGAACTGCTATAAGAGAGGTGCCTTCTTCTATTGGTCTCTTAAAAAATCTTAAAGTGCTATCTTTCAATGGATGTAAGGCGTTATCATCATTTAAATCAACATCTTGGTATGATCTCCTCTCTTTTTCTTCTAGGCCAAAAGCTCCAAATCTTGTAGGATTGTCCTCTTTGTTGGGTTTGTGTTCTTCTTTGACTGAATTAAAACTAGAAGACTGCAATCTCAAGGCAATCCCTGATGATATTAGTTGCTTATTCTCTTTAGAAGAAATATATCTAAGTGGAAATAGTTTTGTTTGCCTTCCTGATAGCATCAATCAATTATGTAAGTTGAGAAAGATGTATTTGGAGAATTGCACAAGTCTTCAATCATTGCCAAAGCTTCCATTAAGTATCGTTGTTATTATGGGGAATGGTTCTACCTCACTACAAACGGTACCAGAGCTACTAAAACCTAATTCTTTATGTGAGGTAGAACTTTATCTTACAAATTGCAACAAACTGGCTGATAATGAAGATTTTATTAACATGTTTTTTATAGTGATAAGAAAGCACCTTCAGGTCTCTCTCTCTCTCTCTCTCTCTCTCTCTCTCTCTCTGAGATATAAACAACCTGCTTTGTATGTTTTAGGGACTCTCTCTTCATGGTAGATGTGACTCAAGTCTTTACAATTGGAGATATGACATGATTATTCCTGGAAGTGTAATTCCAAAGTGGTTTAGGCATCAAAGTATTGGGGCTAAAGTGAATATGGAAGTACCTTCTCATTTGTGTAATGACTGGATGGGGACTGCTATTTGCGTTGTATTTTCCTCTCTTCCTAAATTCTCACCATCTTGTCAGTTTATAGCAAATGGAAAAGAAATGGCTACTAACGTATTCATTCCTGGCAAAAGTGTTGCTTTATCAGATCATATTTGGCTATTTTATTTACTTCCTCAATACTTTGAGGAGGAGGACATAAAATTACTGAATGAATGTGAAGCAAATGAATTGAGTCAGATTGGCATTAAAATTGAAACCTATGGTTTAGGTGTGGAGGTGAAGAAATGCGGGTTCTGAATGGTATACAAGAAAGACATAGAAGAACTCAACCGAACTATGGCTCAGAGTAGCAACACCAGCATCATTACTTATGAGGACTTGGGTGTTCTCCATCATAATTTAGACATTTTGGCAGTGGAAGCGGAAGGTGAAAAAGCAAAGCAAATTCGTGACAATTACAAAGGTGCTAGACCTAGTGGAGAAAGAAGTTCTAATGAAAGGCTTACAGAATTTATGCCCTATGGTGACTCTGATTATGGTGAGGAGATCAGTGATTAGCAGGAATCTAAATGGAATTGGAAATTGGGTTCAAAAACTCTGTAAGTTAATGAATCCAAATAGAGCATGAATATTAAGTCATTGTCTTTTTTATTAATCTCAGTTTTGTTGATTTCTGCATTATCATTTGGAATATACCTGTACTTTTGTTTAATTTAATTTAAAATTCTAAATAGTATATTGCTAGCTACAGTTAGCTTCATCATTGGCATTATCATTGAAGATTGTTGAACTTTTTGTCTTTTTTCTTAATCTACTTTTTCTCTTGATTGCCTGTAATTTACTGTTTTTCTTCTTAATTAAAGTTTTGTTGGTTGCTGCATTATCTTTTTCCCCTTTCTTTGGATATTTTTTCTTGGTTAATTTTAAGTTTAAAATATAATTTTGCTAGTTGTACTTTAGCTTCATCATTGGCACTTTTTTGAACTCTCTTCTAGCAAATACCTTGAGCAGATCACACATAGTAGTGCACCTAGCTAAGTTAATATTCATATTATTAAATCTTAAGGATATGCACAACTGGTAAAAGAATCAATCCTATTATTGAAGCTACTCGTCCGATCCAAAAACCCAAAAAAAAAAAAATTATAAAATAAACAATGATTAGGGCAATTTTGGTTTAGTGATTTGTGTTGGTTGCCCCCTTGAAGTAGGATTGTTGGACTTGTTCATTAGGAAAATTGTCACATGCTCTAGAGACAAGAATTCAAGTGTAGTCCATTGTATGCTTTTGATTTTTGCTCACTCGAATAGATTGCAGGGTAAAATCTGCACACTTGTTGCCTATAGTTCATCGCTTGTAAATTTTTCAAAGTGCAAAAACAATATACGCATGCCACGGGAAACATTATAATCAAAATTAACTATTACTTCGTCAAATATTATTTATGTGAACTCATGTATAGACCACAATTACAATAATTAGTCTAGCTAGATGTAAATTAAAGAGACTTGACTAGAATCAATCAATTAATTAATATATCAATATGTGGCGCTCTAATCTTACATATAGCCTTGCACATTAACTTCTTCCTGTCATCTCCCCAAAAGAACATTTTAAAGTAGCCAAGAGTTTCGACTAAATCACCATACATTGTAAAAAACCAAGCCCATATTTAATAGCTTATGTAAACAATGAGGATTAATTAATGATAATAAATAATAAGATTTCCAATGTCTCTTTCCTCTCACCCTCAAATTAAACTTCTGCTTTCTTATTTTTGATAAGAATGCTAATAAGCTTTCATTAAACTGGGCTAATACCCAAAGCAGTTACATCATTAAGGATTTGAGAAACAATTATAGGGGGAGTATCTTCCACCCAGATAGTACAATTAGAAATCTGCTTGGCATGTCTAGCCATGAGGTGAGCTGCCTTGTTCCCTTCTTTGTGCGTGGAAGAGGACCTCCATGCTTTGAACTTGGGTTCCCAGGATTTTATACCGGTAACAAGTTGCTGGATCGAATAGGGCCTAGGTCATGGTTGGCAATGGTATTCATAACCCTGGTTGGCAATGGTATTCATAACAGTTTAGGAATCTCCCTCAAGGATAATCTCTCTAAGACCCAACTCCCAGGAGAAAATTGTGCCAATCTCAGCTGCTTTGGCTTCTGTTTCCAGATCTCCTAGTGGGTATGGAAGTGTTTTGCTAAGAGCTCCCATTATTTGGCCTTTATCATTCCGAATCACCACCCCAATCCCACAATGTCCTAGCTCCTTGAATACAACTCCATCAACATTTACCTTGTACTATCTTGATGGAGGTGGTCTCCATAAGCTGGGGTCATGGGGGTGTTGAGGATGAGGGGGATCACAATGGCTTTGGAACTTAGCCAGGTAGAGTCTTAAAGCGTCAAAAATCTATAAAGTAGTTCTGCTGCTTTCCCCATGCTGCACAGCATTTCGGTTGTTCCACAAAAACCATGTCGTTGTTGCTAAAGCTTCAAGGTCTTGGTCAAGTTTTGCCTCCTTTACGCACCAAAACAGGTCGATGAAATTTGAAGGGTTGGCCGTGAGGCCAAGAGCCTTGAGATTTGCCATTTGCCACATCGTTGCTACAAGATCACAACCCCAGAACGCATGTCCAACTATTTCCATGCCCCCACACATGTCACACTCCACTTCCACTGGAATCTCACGGTCTCTGAGTTAGTTTTAGTTAGGAGAATGTCCTTGCAAGCTTGCCAAATGAAGTTTCTAATTTTGTTTGGGCAGCGGAGCTTCCATATTGATTTCCATAGCGACTTCATTCTGGTGTTGCTCGAACATTCCCCAATATTAATCTTGGTCAGCTAGTCATGGCTTACCTGGTAAGCACTTCAAACCAAGAACACCCCATTAGCTATGCCAAACCATACTCTATGGTCTTCAGGAAGAGTAGAGCTCAAAGGGATAGCCAAAATAGTTGTAGCTTTATGGGGGAGAAATATGGAGTTAACCAACTCAGATTTCCACAAAGCTCTCTCTTTATCAATTAGAGCCAAGACCTTCTCATTATACATCAAGGGATTTATAGGGGTCATTATTTTGTATGTTTCAGGATTGGGAATCCACTTGTTGTTCCAAATTTGCACATTGTCTCCATTTCCAATAGACCATCTAATTCCATTTTCCACCACACTCATAGTAGCCATTATGCTCCTGCAAGAAAAGGATGGTCTTTTGCTAAGTTGAGCATCAAGGAAAGACTTGCCAACAAAGTACTTAGCTTGGAAAACATGGTGGAAAAGAGAATTTATGTTTTGGAGGAGACACCATCCTCGCTTAGCTAGGAGAGCAAGGTTGAAGGCCTGTAAGTCTCTAAAGCCCATGCCACTAGCATCTTTGGATTTACACAGCTTGTCCTAAGAGACCCAAGATATCTTCCACTCATCAGATTTTTGCCCTCACAAAAATTTGCTAATCATAAAGCTGAGATCCTTGCACAACGAATCTAGTAACTTGAAACAACTCATGCTATATGTTGGGAAATTTAGACCCCGGTTGATAGAATTAACAAGTTTTAAACCCAAGTTGTTAATTAAATTTATTATGAATAAAACTTGTTAAAACAAACAAATATCAATATCATGTCAAAATCATGCAGCAGAAAAAATTAATAAAACAAAATATGATGACCTAAGAAAACCAATGAAACCAACCAGTTTCACAGTAAAAAAAACCTAGGGGGAAACCTTCCTAAAAAGCAATCCACTATAGTAAAGAGAAGTTTCAGATCTAGTACAAAACTTTTGTCCCTAGACTCTACAATCCCCGTAGATGAACTCATAGCAAAAACCTTCTACCACTTCAGAACCTCTGAACTCTTCAATATATAAACACCACCCTTTAATGATGCACAAATTCGAGTACGTGACTAACCAATTGCGGGGATCCCAGTACGTGACTTAATCACCAACTAGAAGAAGATTGTTGATTGCAAAGTTCTTCACTTCATCAATAATGAAGATCAAGAAGCACTTGGTTACAAAATCCTAAGGCGAGTACGTGACTAACCAATTGCGTGGATC
This sequence comes from Quercus variabilis, assembly GCA_030445155.1. Taxonomy (NCBI): domain Eukaryota; kingdom Viridiplantae; phylum Streptophyta; class Magnoliopsida; order Fagales; family Fagaceae; genus Quercus; species Quercus variabilis. Next base: position 10,046,247 of record CP129449.1, read on the forward strand.
CCAGTACGTGACTTAATCACCAACTAGAAGAAGATTGTTGACTGCAAAGTTCTTCACTTCATCAATAATGAAGATCAAGAAGCACTTTGTTACAAAACCCTAAGGCACAAAAACACAATAGCTTCTTTTAGAGAGAATAAGGTATCAGTCACTTTTGCATATGTTCTCCTTGTATTCTCTTATGTAACGGCCTCTAAAATAAGCCTCATATAGGTCTAGGGTTGTGAGAAAAGAAACCCTACACAAATACAAAAGTCTGGCCCAAAAATTAGATCTGAAAATTCTGATTTCTATAACCTCAATCGATCAGGAGGTGTCGAGGAGGTGTCGAAATTTAAACCTCGATAGATAGCTAGGTGTTGGGGAGGTGTCAAGAAGCTGTCGAGGGGACAGGAGCTTTCTCGATTAATCTACCAGCTGTCGAGAAGGTGTCGAGATTACGACAACAATCAACTGAAGAACTCAATAGATAGCCAGCTGTCGAGAGATTTCGAGAAGCTGTTGAGCTATCTATCCACAGGTGTCGAGATATCTGTCCAACTTTAATGAACAACTTTTCTTCACTTGTTTCTTGGTCCAATCTTCATAGCTTTAATACTAGACTTGAACAACATATTTCTTGAAGTATTAAACACATCCTAGATCTACCCAATTACAAGTAAAGTGCGTTTTGTCAAATGATTAGCCAACTACATAAAATATTGACATATGTTCCTAACTAGTGAACCACATATGTCCTAATACTATAGGTAGGGGTGGCTTGGGCAACTACTTTGATGAGGACTTCTTTGCCAGCTGAAGACAACAATTTCCATTTCCAGCCTGCAATTTTTCAGTAAAGCTAGTCTTTAATCCTGTTAAAAGCCTTCTTTTTTCCTCGGCCAATCAAAGATGGAAGGCCTAGGTATTTGTTGTGTTGTTTGATGACTTGGGCTCAAAAAAGATTCTTGATTTCAGCATGATTGGAAGCTATAGTGTTCTTGTTGAAGAAAAGGGAAGTTTTGTCTTTGTTGATTTTTTGCCCTGATGTAACCTCATAATCTTGGAGGACATCCCAAATTCGGTGACATTCTCCCATACTGGCTTTGCAAAATATAATGTTGTTGTCCGCAAAACATAAATGAGACAACCACGGAGCCCCCTGGCATATGGAGATCCCCTTAATATTCCCCAACCTCTCTTATCTTTGGAGCATTGCCAAAAGACCTTCAGCACATAGTAAGAACAGAAATGGTGACAAAGGGTCCCCTTGGCGAATACCTCGAGAAGGAATAATTTCACCTTTTGGTTCCCCATTGATTAGAATTGAATGTTCAATATGTGTGTGTTAGGATCTAAAGATTTAGGAATTTATGTATTTAGAACTCTAATGAGTAATGTTGGTAAACCATGATCAAAACAAGTTGTTTAGTCTTGTTTAGGATTGCTCAAAGTTGTGTCTTTTATGTAAAGTTGGAATCGAGCTGATGCAAAAGTTACTATGCATTTTGGCCTGGCTCAATCAATCGAAGCTTAGGCTCGATCAATCAAAAATCAGGCAAAATGCGCTTTTCTGCAGAATTCCAACTCAGCCCTATCTCATTTAAAACGTTTAGGATTTTATGTTTTGCCCTAGGTATATAAGGCAAACCCTAGCCACGTTTTAGTTATTGCTCATATTGCGGTTTGTGTAAATCTCTTATGAGATCTGTGAGGAGCTTTCCTTTACACAAGCTTAGGATTATCACGAAGGAGATTCGTTCAAGAACTTGATGATCATTCAGTTGTTGCACTAAAGCTTAAAGATACGCAAGCGAGAGTGCTTGTACTTGTTAGAGAATCCAAGAAAGAAGGAATCCGTGGTCTCGGAGCTTGCACGTGATCGTGTCAGTAAGTTTTCTACTGGTTGGTAGCAATAGAATGTTAGTGGTCTAAGTTCTATTGTACAAACTTTGATTCTTTCTAAAGTGGATTCAAGCTTACCTTGAGGATAGCTAGGTTAAATTCTCCCTAGGTTTTTTACCGGTTTGGTTTTCCTAAGTCATCATATCTTTATGTTATTTATTTTTCTGCTGTTATGCATGATATGATTATTTGATTGTGATAACCTAGATTTATTTAATTTGGACTAAGTAATAACTTGGCTTATTAACTAGGTTAATTCAATTGTGTTTTAAGGGGTCCAAAAATAAACAAGTGGTATCAGAGTTGGTAGCTCTTTGTCTGTAGATCTTTTGATCTCTGAGCTGATCTTTGACCCCTGTTGTCATGGAAAATGGACACTCTCTAGTTATTCCTCCTCACTTTAATGGGAATAATTATGCTTATTGGAAAGTAAGGATGAAAGCATTCCTAAAATCTATTGATGAGAAAGTCTGGAACTCCGTTGAGTATGGATAGGAGAAGCCCACTACTCCCGTGAGTGAGTGACAAACTTCTCAAAAAAAAAGCAGCTGTGTTCAATAGCAAATTTATGAATGCTATCTTTAACGTTGTTTCTATGGTGGAATTTAAGAGAATTTCTAATGTTGAGGTTGCTCACACTGCTTGAAAAATCCTTCAGACTATGCATGAAGGCATAAAGGCTGTCAAAATAAATAAGTTACAGCAATTAACTTCTAGATTTGAGAGGATTACGATGTCTGATGATGAATCCTTTGATGAATTTTATGCTAAACTTAATGACATTGTTAATTCTGCAAACAACTTGGGTGAAATCTATGATCAACCTAAAATTGTTAGGAAAATTCTTAGATCTGTAACTGAAGATTTTAGACCCAAAGTGACCGCCATAACTGAAAGCAAGGATGTGGATTCCATCCCTGTTGATGAACTTGTAGGATCTCTTCAATCCTATGAGTTGAACCTACCCAAAACTAGCAAATTCAAGTCAATGGCTCTTAAGTCAGTTGATGATGTTGAGGTTGGTGGATTTGATGACAAGATCTCTGCTACAGAGATTGCTTACCTTGCCAAGAATTTTAGGAGATTGCTTACCTTGCCAAGAATTTTAGAAACTCGCTTAGGAATAGTAACAGAATGGCAAGAGGAACGAACACTGCTGAACCTAGAAAGTTTAGGAAGAATGATCCCACTAAGGTTAACAACAATGAAAAACCCAGCGAAAAAGTTGGTCAATCTTCTAACAATTCTATGGGTCCTCAACGGTTTGGATGTCAAGGGTATGATCACATGAAATCTAAATGTCCTACATACTTGAGGTCTAAGGATAAGACTATAGCTGTAACCCTTAGTGATAATGAAGTTTCTGATGATGAGTCTGGATGTGATGAGGATGGAAACTTCATTGCTTTCACTGCTACTGCTGTAGTGAATGAAAGTGTGTCTGTTAAAGAGAACTCCTATGATGGGGAACTCTCTGAGGATGCAAATCTTCAAGAAGCCTATAATAGACTTTGCAAAGTTGCTATGAATGTTGAACTTGGCTTGAAGAAAATTGCATCTCTTGAGCTTGATAAGAAAATTTTGCTTGTTAAACTGTTTGATGCTAATGAACTTTTGAACAATGTGAAAACTAAGAATATGCTTTTGCTTGATAAAGTTAAGAAATTGGAACTTGATTTATTTGTTACTAGATCTGCTAGTTTTAAACTTGATCATATGCTGAGTGTTCAAAAGTCTTCTTCTGACAAATCTAGATTAGGTTTTGTAGAAAACATCTCTGTGTCTACACCCAATTCCACAAACTTTATTCATTCTTCTTCCTCTGAACCCCCTACGAGTGAGGTTGTGAGAGAGACTGTTAAACCTGTAGAGGTTACACCTCTTAGGAAGATTAGGGTTGAACTAAAAGAATCCAAACCTAAGAAGTCTATCCTCTCTAAGGACAAGATGCATGGTAAGCTTATTTGGGTTTGTCATTTTTGTGGAAAGTCTGGACACATTCGTCCAAACTGTTACAAGCTATCAGCTGTTAAGTGAGCAAATAAACCGAAAGTGTCTATGCCTCAAGCACAAGATCCTATGGCACTTATTGGTGAATTGGTAAAGGCTCTCAACCTTTATTCCAATCCTGGAGTTGAAAATCACTCTAATGTGAATACGAACTCCAATGCTCGAGGTGCATCTAAAAATTTTTGGATGCAAAAGGCTCAATCTAATTGAGTTTTTCTGATATGGTCTTTATGCTTCATTACTCTATCCTTTGCGACCATTGTTCTTTGGTTTTTGTTTTTCTTTTTGTTTTTAGGATTTGCATTGCATAACATTCATGCATTTCATTCTAGGACTGTTTTTGTTTCTTCTTTTCAAAATAAATATATATTAAAAAAGGGGGGGGGGGGGGGAAGGAAGCAAATTGTGTTTTGTATTTATTCTCTTGGTTTTTGAAAATAAGGTTGGTCAATTTATTTTCACATAACATGTCTTTGTACCTTATTTAGCTTAGATGGGCTTATTTATTGCACTTTACTAGTTGAAGTTTTGTAGTGCATGTTGTGTGAAAATGATGTTTATGGATTTCGATCATTTTGTCTTAATCTTGAAGTCATATGTCTTTGACTATCATACTTGAACTTTTTGAGAAATGCATAAATAATCATCTCACCACTGTTCACTAGCCAATCATGAATACCTTAGTGCATATCATAAGTTTTTGTGCTTGAGAAAGTGTAGCTCATGCACAAAAAGAACATAAGGTGTAGCCTCAGTTTAAATGCTTAAAATTAGTGTGTACATTATTGGACTTAAAACTAAATCAAATAATTAAAATTAGTGTGTACATTATCCTGACTATTTTAATAAGTTTCTAAACAACTAAAATTAGTGTGTACAATATGAGGCAAATTCAAGAAACTTACATGATTGCAAGCTTATGATTTAGGAGATGTGAGAGTTATATGATGTAACTCTTTAGGTAATAATCTCTTTCAAATTCTATGTGATGAATTTTGTAGACTTTATGTTTAATTTCTATTCACATATCACCTCAAATGTATCCCAAGTTTTTGCTAGTTGCACACACTACACAAATTACTCTATGTTAAACTTTGCACATGTTGTTATGTGTATTTTTGGTTTGACCAACCAAGTTTGAAAATAGCTTGAGTTTTTATGCGAAACATGTTTGATGCTTGAGAATTCAAAAGGAAAATGTGTGAAAATCTTAATTTTGGGAAAACTGGGTTTAAAAATTTTGTTTTTGAAAAGCATCTCATCTCATCTTCATGCATTTTACTCATAAAATTCAATGCTTTAAGTGTTTTTGCTCAAAATTTTCTAAGTTTTTCAAAAATGTTTTTTTTTTTTCCAGAATTTTGATCGATCGAGGCTGTTTTTCGATCAATTGAAATTACAAATAAAAATTGAAGTGAGCCTCTATCTGTTTCGATTGATTGAACCTAAAATTTCGATCAATCGAAAATCGTGAATAAGGTTTTTAAAAAGCCAAATCTTGACTTATTCAAATCTCACTTTTCAAAAGTTTTCAAACTTTTTTCTCTCTCTCTCGGATTCGAACTAGGCTCCACATCAATTTTTTTGTCGTTTTCGTCCTTTCTTTTTGCAAGGTTTTCCTCTCCCAAGGCCGGTAAGTCCATTTTACCCTTCATTTTTCATTTTATTTCATGTTTTCATGCATAAATTCATGCATTTGTTTGGGATTTTCGGACCTATTCAAAATTGGGGTTTTTGATGAATCAAGCCTAATTTCTGAAAATTGATCATTGGGTTTTGTTCCTATGATGTTATAAACATGTTCTTAATAGTTTAATTTGGTCAATTTTGTGATTTGTGAGAAATTGGAAATTCTAGGGCTTGTATTAACCCGAATTGAAGATTTTGTTCAAATTGGATTTAATTGATGAAATTGGCTTATTGGATTGATGTATTTGATCACTCTAAATTGTATTCTATCTTGTGTGATGATCAATTGGTCAATTTTTTTATAAAAATGAACAAGTTTTTTTTTTAAATTTTTAGGGTTTTTGTTAGAAACTCTATGCTCAAGCCAATTTTGTGAATTTGAACTTAAATTGAACTTAGATTCACTGCATTAGAGCATGTATCATGACATTTAACTGATTCATGCATCATATAGATTTTTGTTCTATATTTTTTTTTTTTGGTGCTAACTTGCAATCTGCCCTTGGTTTCTCTTTTTTGTTCCTTCTGGTTCTGCTTTGTGTCTTTGTCCTTTCCATAGCACCATGCCTAGGAAGACTAGAGCCCATAGGACTCCCTCCACTTCTTCTAAGTCTCCCTCTAGGAGTAAGCTGTTTAAGAATGACAAAAGCAGAGAGTTATATGATAAGTTGAACAGTAAGAGAAAGATATGGGCTGAGCGATCTGTTGTGTTAGATGACCTAGATCCTGCCATTAGGGAAAACTTTGAGAGTAAAGGCTGGTTGACTCTGTTGGAGGTAGATCATTTACCCCCGACCGCCCTGATTAGAGAGTTCTACTCGAACCTCTCTTGCCACATCTATGATTCTAACACCCTTGTTAGGAGTTGGATACGAGGTGTTGAGTTCACCATTACCCTTAAGGTAGTGGCTGAGGTTCTTGGGGTTTCGGTCGTTAAACAGCCCGTCTTTCCTTATGAGGAGTCTCCACCCCTTGATGATGTCATGTCATACATCACTGAGTCTTCTATCCAATGGGGTTCTGATCCTTGGATCACGTCTGCTAAGCTTACTGAGACTACCTATCTTTTCATTAGGATAGCGTGTCATTCCTTGTGGCCTATTTCTCATTTCCACACTATCCTTATTGAGAGATGTGTGTTTCTATATGCCTTTGTTTCAGTGCTTCTGTTTCTTTCCCTCATCTGTTTCTTCGTTCTTTGAACGAAATTCATAGGAGTAGCACTGTTGGTCATGCTCTTGTTTATCCTATTTTCATTCATAGGATTTTGTTACATTTAGGTTTAGATGGTTTGCCTGTGATAGGCCACAATCTGAATGACCCCTTGTGATAAACCAATTAATTACTTAGCCAAGTTATTAATTAATCAATTTATCATGCAATTGCGTGGAAACACAAAAAAATCACCAAAAACTAAATATGCAACGAAAATTAAATAACACGGTGATTTGTTTACGAATGGAGAAAAACCTTGCGGCAAAAACCCCACCAGGTGATTTTCAGGTCACCATTCCCAAAACTCCACTATTATCAAATCAAGCGGTTACAAGTAAAGGAATCCTAAGTACCTTACCAACCTACAGTTGAACCCTTACCCTAATACCCAATTGGACTTGATCTGTAGTGACAATTCCCACCTTTGATGCACAGCTCCCAAGTACATGACTAACCAGTTTGATGTGCAGATCCCAGTATGCGGCTTACTTCTTTGCACGAATCCCAGTACGTGACTAACTCCACAACAACCCCTTGATTGTTGTAGTTGATTTGCAGCAGTTTCACATAGAAACACCAATAAGATCTTCAATGTTGGGGCAAGAGACTTTTCTTAGTTACAGAACCCAAAGGCATACAAGAAACGCAACAAGAACTCTTTCTTCTGTAGGAGGAGGCTAAAGTTTCAAAAAGAAAACCTTATGAAGCTCTCTAGGGTTAGGTTTTTCTTTTTCCCACCTCTTTTAAATAGGAGCTTAACGGGCTCTCCTATTCCAAATAAGTTTACACAAACCTTAGTCTTTCTTAGTCCAATAAGGATTATACAAACCCATAAACAAATAGCCTTTTAGAATAAAAACATTGTGGCTATAATCTGAAAATCCATAGGCTCGATCGATCGAGACATCTATCGAGCTTTAATGGATCTCGACAGATCAAGATTCTATCGAGCAGGTATCGAGACCTGCAAATTGCACTTTTCTTGAGCAATTCTTGAGTAGTCTTCATGTCTTCAATTTACCACTTGTAATGATCATCTTGAACCTACTTAGATTTACCCAAATACAATTAAAGTGCGTTTTGTCGAAGGATATGCCAATTACATAAAAATATGTCCCCAACAATCTCCCCCTTTGGCAATCTGTGACAAAACCACAAGAGTACATTGAATGTCCTAGAATACATTCTACTCAAGATTACAGAATAAATAAGCCTAGTCTAAAAGATCTGAACCTTGGAAGTTGTTGCAAGAAGAAGGTTTGGAATCTTGACTTGTCTTTAACTTGTCTTTCCTGAAAGGTACTAAACAAAACACATCAAGATACCATGTGGAAAATAATGACAAGTTAAATAAACAAGAAACATGTGTATAAAGAGAGAAAAGAAACAACACATGTGAGATAAAGAGTGAAACACATACATCATCATCAAATATAGAAACAACACATGATGTATATAAATAGTTACAAAACCAAAAGATACACAACACAAAATATATGTCAATATCAAAGTGTATCAAACTAACTCTCCCCCTTAGTTAGTTATACCAAAAACATTCTTCTCTTTAACATGAAGTTCTCCCCCTAAATCTATTACTCCCCCTGAGGAATGACATTCAATTCTCAAATTTCTCCCCCTTTTTGACACGATTGTCAAAGGGCATAGAAAGCCAAAAGGCATGACAGGAGATAGATAGAAAACTGACAAAGAAGGAAATAAGGAGAACAAGGAACCATAGACCTACAAAAAAAAAGAATAAAAAAATGCTATGGACAAAAAAAAATGAAATGCATGCAAAGGAATCTCGATCAATCGAGAAGTGTCGAGATAGGTGTCAAGAAAGAAGGCAAAGACACAAGAACAAAAGCTCGATCAATCGACCAGGTGTCGAGAAGCTATCGAGAGGTCAAAAAATTTCTTAATCGATCCATCAGGTGTCGAGGAGGTGTCAAGATTGCGATAAAGAGAGACTTGAGAAGCTCGACAGATAGCTAGGTATCGAGGAGGTGTCGAGCTTGATTTTGAAAACAGTTTTTCGAGAAGTGAAAAACACAGACATAAATACAATCCAACATGAACTTCAACCAATGATCCAATCAACATATTAAGCTCTCAAAATCATTTTTCTACAAATATTTTAAGCACATGAATCTTCAAAAACACACACACATACTAAACAAGTCTAACCAATTTTATTTTTCAAAAACAAGTCAAGATAGTTTCGTGAGCATACATTAGCATATGTAAACACTTGTGATGGTCAAATCACATTGTACCTGCACATGTATCAAAAGTAGCAAAGAATATTGCGTGTTATGTGTGAAAAACATCGCAAGATTGCATATGTGTATATATGTTATGACAATCTGAGATATGAGAAAATAACTTTAACTCACACACAATCATAACTGTTTGATGGGAACTATCACCTTCGAGGTACATCCTATAACTCCCACATCTCCTAAAATACACGCTTGTAACCATATTTAAAGTATTTTTTATCTTTTTGCTTTTTATTTTCTTTGCATATTTTCTTTTATTTTAGCATATCATACATGGGCATAAAAAGAGAGAAAAGAAATACCTAAGATGTTAAGCATTTGACATTGCATTTTTACGATGCCGAAGCATACGAATGTCTTTGACACTACACTGTTGCTATGCCGAAGCATACAGGTGTCATATTATGATTGACGGGCAACAGTGGTGAGATGGTTATTTATGCATTTCTCTTAGAATTTTCTAGTCCTACCAATCAAAAAGAGTGATATGAGTGTTAAGTTTTAAGATATAACTTAATCTTACTCATCACAAATAAGAGCCACAAAACTCACTTGCTTAGTTGTGCATAGAGATGCTCATCTAAGTTACAAGAGATACAAAGTTTAGAAGACTTTGTTTCAATGACCATCCAAGGTACACAAGTACCAAAGTACATATAACACACACTATTTTTGTATTTTTCAATTTTTTTTTTTTTATCAAAACAAAAATAAGCAAAATTGAAAATAAATAAACAAAAACATGTTAAGCAAAGCATGAAGAGAAAGATGCATATGCATGAAGGCATGATATAAGAGTGCAGATGCATGAAAACATGATTTCAAAAACAGATAAGAAATCAAGCAAAGAAAGTCCTACTTTAGATAGAAAGAATTCAAGCAAAGGACAAACAGAAAAGACAATTAAGTCTTAGAATCCTTTATCATCCACATAGCACGAGTCTTTGGCTATGAAGATGAAAAGGCACATGTCCTAGTATGATTACTAAAAGACATAGAGGAATTAGAATTCCCCTAAAATTGAGTCAAAAAGCTCAAAACTTTTAATAACTCACTAAGAATAGGTACAGAGCCTTTAGACAAAGGATGAAACCTATTGGACACTCGCTTATGAGGAAACAACTTGAAACAATTAGGGCGAGTGTGACTAGAATCACCACAATGGTGACAAACATGAGTAGTTTTAGAGCTACTCGGCTTCCTAGAAGGAGGTCTAACCTTAGAGGTTGACAACTTAAGACAATTTGGCCTAATATGACCAACAATATAACAATGATGACAAGTGGGGACAAATTCAGAATTTTTATTCAACCTAGGAGGAGTTTTAGACATAAGTTTAAAAACTTCAGTGTTAATATCAGAAATTTTACCTTTGTCTATCCTAGCAATATTAGCCTTCAACTCTTCATAATTCCTTTTAAATGGGGGAATATAAAAAAATTAAAAAATTAAAAAAAAAATTAAAAAAAAATTCTTTTGAGTTAGGCTCAACAACAAGTTTGGCACTAGTTAATTTTTCAACTTCAGTTTTAAATTTAACTAGTTGCTCTTCCAAACTCTTAATTTTGTCCACTTTAGATGAAATTTGATTTTTAAAATTCTCATTCAAATTATTGGCTTCATCCAATTTTGTAATCAAATCATCTTTTTCAAACTTGACCTTTTTAAATTTAGCTTTTAATTTTGCAGAATATTCAAGAGATTTCATACAAAAATTATAAAGCTTGCAATAGGCATCTTGAATATTATCATCATCATTCAACATAAGATCATGCAAATCAAAACAATCAAGAGTTTCCATGACAACAGGGGTCAATGGATCAACACAGCAAAGATTAAACCTAATCAAAGTGTGACTGCTCTGATACCACTTGATAGGCCACAATCCTAAATGACCCATTGTGATTAAACCAATTAATTACTTAGCCAAGTTATTAATTAATTAATTTATCAAGCAATTGCGTGGAAGTACAAACAAATCACCAAAAACTAAATATGCAACGGAAATTAAATAACACGGTGATTTGTTTACAAATGGGGAAAAACCTCACGCAAAAATCCCACCGGGTGATTTTCAAGTCACCACTCCCGAAACTCCACTATTATCAAATCAAGCGGTTACAAATAAAGGAATCCCAAGTACCTTACCAACCTACAGTTGAACCCTTACCCCAATACCCAATTGGACTTGATCTGTAGTGACAATTCTCACCTTTGATGCACAGCTCCCAAGTTCGTGACTAACCAGTTTGATGTGTGGATCCCAGTACGCAGCTTACTCCTTTGCACGAATCCCAGTACGTCACTAACTCTACAGCAACCCTTTGATTGTTGTAGTTGATTTGCAGCAGCTTCACATAGAAATACCAATAAGATCTTCAATGTTGGTGCAAGAGACTTTACTTGGTTACAGAACCCAAAGGCATACAAGAAACGTAATAAGAACTCTTTCTTCTGTAGAAGGAGGCTAGGGTTTCAAAAAGAAAACCTTATGAAGCTTTCTAGGGTTAGGTTTTTTTTTTTCCCACCTCCTTTAAATAGGAGCTTAATGGGCTCTCCTATTCCAAATAAGTTTACACAAACCTTGAGCTTTCCTAGTCCAATAAGGATTATATAAACCCATAAACAAATAGCCTTTTAGAATAAAAACATTGTGGCTATAATCTAAAAATCCATAAGTTCGATCGATCGAGACATCTATCGAGCTTTAATGGATCTCGACAAATCGAGATTCTATCGAGCAGGTATCGAGACCTGCAAATTGCACTTTTCTTGAGCAGTTCTTGAGTAGTCTTCATGTCTTCAATTTAACCACTTGTAATGATCATCTTAAACCTACTTAGATTTATCCAAATACAATTAAAATGCGTTTTGTCAAAGGATATGCTAATTACATAAAAATATGTCCTCAACACCCCGCGTCTGAGCCCGTACACATTACTGGTCCCATAGGTGCCACTTTCTTTCGGTAGAGGGCTGCTCACTTGAGAGCTAGAGTTAAGCCTTCTGGTGTTGTACCCCTCCTCCCACTTCTACAGGTGATGCACAGGCTAAGACGTCTGCTGTTGCTGCTGCTGATGATGATCCTTCACCGACTACTTCAGATGTTTCAGACATTTGATGTACGTTGGATCATGTCTTGACTATTCAGGGGACTCATTGATAGATTTTGGTTGACTTGCTCGATGAGGTTCGTGCTTTGCGTGCAAAGTTGGCACATTTTAGACAATCTCCTATGCCACCTCCTTTTGATGATGGATTCTAATTGCCCTTTGGCATTTCGTCACAAAAAGGGGGAGTAGCATTTTTTTGTAGTAGCTTGTAGATTTTTTGTTGATATGAGGAATTTTGATTGTTTGGAGCCTGTGGTGATTAGATTGTATTTAGGAGCTGCACTTTGTATTTACATTTTTTTGGCTCTTGATGTATTTTTGTTGGGCTACTCATGTTATAGGGAGATAAATTTATTTTGTTTCTTGTTTCACTGCTTATTGATTTATATTTATGAGTTATTCATTGATATATGTCTTTATTTTGTGTTTTGTGAAATCAAAAATTTATTTTGTTTATTTGTATTTTCCACACATGCCTTTATGCATCTTGTTTAGTGTTTCAGGAAATATACAGGTGGATTCAATTGAGCTATTGTCTACACTTGCAACTAACGGATAGTAGTTTGAATTGGATTTGATGTAATGAGCATTTTTTTGGTAAAGGACTTTTATTTGTACACTTTGAGCTTTTAGTTTGAGCTTTTAGGTTCTAAAGATTTAGGAATTTATGTATTAAGAACTCTAATGTGTAATGGTGGCAAACCACGATCAAAACAGGTTGTTTAATCTTGTTTAAGCTTTCTCAAAGTTGTGTCTTTTTTGTAAATTTGGAATCGAGCTGATGCAGAAGTTACTATGCATTTCGGCCTGACTCGATCGATCGAAGTTTAGGCTTGATCAATCAAAAATCGGGCAGAATGCATTTTTCTGCAGAATTCCAACTCAGCCATATCTCATTTAAAACGTTTAGGGTTTTATGTTTTGCCCTAGGTATATAAGGCAAACTCTATCCACGTTTTAGTTGTTGCTCATATTACGGTTTGTGTAAATCTCTCGTGAGATCTGTGAGGAGCTTTCCTTTACACAAGTTTAGGATTATCAAGAAGGAGATTCATTCAAGAACTTGATGATCATTCAATTGCTGCACTAAAGAGTTTAAAGATACGTAAGCGGGAGTGCTTGTACTTACTAAAGAATCCAAGAAAGAAGGAGTCTGTAGTCTCGGAGCTTGCACATGGTCGTGTCAGTAAGTTTTCTATTGGTGGGTAACAATAGAATGTTAGTGGTCTAAGTTCTATAATACAAACTTCGATTCTTTCTATAGTGGATTCAAGTTTACCTTGAGGATAGATAGATTAAATCCTCCCCAGGGTTTTTACCGGTTTGGTTTCCTGGATCATCATATCTTTGTGTTATTTATTTTTCCTCTGCTATGCATGATATGATTGTTTGATTGTGATAACCTAGATTTGTTTAATTTGGACTAAGTATAACTTAGTTTGTTAACTAGGTGAATCCAATTGTGTTTTAAGGGGCCTAAAAACAAACAGCCTGTAAAACACCCTTGAACCTTTAGACCCCAATTTACAAATTACCAATCAAGCTTAATATCAAACAATATATATGCGAAAAATGAACATAAGCTTATAATAGAATTGATAAAACAATCTAAACCAAATAAAATCACATCCACAACAAAAATTAAATGACAAAGATTAAAGGAGGAGAGATGCAAACATAAGGACAACACAATAATGTGTTATCGAAGAGAAAACCAAAGTCCTCGGCGTAAAACCTTTCCGTTGTCCTCCAAGCGGTCAATAATCCACTAAAGAATGAAGCTAGTATACATGAACAGTAGAAAACCCTCCAAGCCTAATCTACCCAGTGTACCTAAGCCCTCCAAGCTTCTTGCTCCAACAAGGTTACGCTGAACCTTTGTTTTCTTTAGCTTACCGGATTCCGCTATAGCCCATAACATCAACCAATGTCAGTTGGTCCCTTCCTAACTGCTTCCTAAAGCACTAAAAAGCCTTCTTACTGGTATAGGTATGGTAAGAAAATGATTTGGCTAAAAAACCTCTCAAGGATGTAACAATAGAGAGGGTGAGAGTAGAGGAATTTGAAGACTCATTGTGTAAAGATTGTGGATAAGTCAATCATTTTTTTCTCTAGAGTTTCTCTCTCAAAATTCTCTCTAGAAGCTCTCTACAGTTCGTGGGTATAAGGGGTATTTATACTAGAGTGAGAATGGAATGCAAAGAGTCAATTTTTCCAAAACAGAGTGAACTGGCGACTTGGCCTCACGACTAAAATGAGTTGCAAGTTCAAGCCACGAACTAATTGAATGGCCAGTTTGGACTTTTTTTTTTGGTAGTGCTCCAGCTGGCATGACTGTTCAGCGCCTCTGCATGCTCCACACGTGTACCACTTTTGGCGACTTGCAAGCTGCGAGCAAGCCACGAGATCTAGTCGCGAGCCACTTGTTAAGTGCACAAACTGGAGCTTTTCTTCACACTCTCTCACGCACTACTCTTACATGATTTCCACCTAAATACAGGGTTTCTGAATGCTGAACTACAAGCAAATTTAGCACAGAATAAAGCCAACAAGATGGTTGACTAAATTCAACCTTACAATCTCCCCCTTTGGTTATTTCGTGACATAACCCTACAACAAACTCTAGACTTAACACATGAGTTAGGAACAATTGAACGAAACTCACTCACACCTAACTCTAGAATCTGTGAAACTCTTGAACCCTAAGAACAAGTATCTCCTAAAACATAATAACACAATATGATCATTGTATGCAAAAAACTTGTAATGCATATAGAGCAAGCACGATGTGATTAAGTAAAATGGAATTAAGCAATAAACCATAACTTGACCAAAAATGAACAATCACTATAAATAGTGACTACAATGCTCATTCACACAAGAAATGAACATCCGGACATGCAAGCTAATAAGCTCAATGCAAAGTATCATTTGCATGTCCAACACTCAACCAATGCAACAACTCAAAGTAGTTGCATTAAGGATATAAAATCCAACAAAGGCATAAGAGTGATGTACTTAAAGAAAATGTATAACATTTTAACAACAAGTACTAACCTACAAAGCATGGATACAAAACAAAAGCTACATAAGCAAGGGTACAAAACATAACATAATATAAAACTACACAAAATAAGTCCAATATATGATAAAATAAAGCATAGTCTTGCTTTTCAACATCAATGCAATGCTCCTCCTATCATCAAGCTCTTTCTCCCCCTATCATCATCTCCCCCTTTTTGTCATGGAATAGCTAGTCGTCATTTTCTTCTAGCTTTCTTTGGACTTTGAAGGCAA
This sequence comes from Quercus variabilis, assembly GCA_030445155.1. Lineage (NCBI taxonomy): Eukaryota > Viridiplantae > Streptophyta > Magnoliopsida > Fagales > Fagaceae > Quercus > Quercus variabilis. The sequence goes on from CP129449.1 coordinate 10,061,737, forward strand.
GTCTAGACATCTTAGTACTTATGTTGTGGACGATGGCCCTAATGCTGTCTAACTTCTCATCATAGGAGGATGAGGTAGAGTGTGAGCCACTAGTCTGTGCTGAAGTCTCTTTCTTGATTCTCTTCCGACTATGACCAATGCTAGCATTGAGTGTATGAATGTTGATTGGACTTGGTTTCAGGTGGGGAGACTCATCTTCTGATGGATGAATGCCTTTGAGTTTTAGTATTCTTGAAATGAGACAGCAAAAAGGAATGCAAATCCTTGATTCAGTTCTTGTAACATTCTTGCACAGAATATGAAAAATATGAGAGCAGATATCAATCTCCTCATCAGTAATCAGATCATGAAGGAATAAAGCTCTCTCGAGATTCATGTACCCGATGCTGGATAGAGGATAAAAATTGTTGAACATGATTATGGTGAGCACCCTTAGTTCTGGAGACAGTGAAGAAACACTAATTGAGTTTCCATTTGGTGAAAATTCCAAATTTCTCCCAAGAGTATCCCGAAGTAAGTCCTCATTCGGATTCAAATCATCGTATACCGATGGACTAGTAAGCATTAGCCAGTTGATGTGCAGGATTTCTTCCAGATAAGTGGGAGTGACTGAGAAAATCTTTCCTCTAACCCAGCATTTGAGCTCCTCTCCTTCAATAATGGCATTGTCATAGAACTCTTTCACCAAATTCTTATATGCATCATCAAGGTCGGAAAGAAGGAAATTCCAATCCTTGGTGGCAAACCATATAAGGATTTTAGTGTCCAAGAGCGACGACTGGTCAACAGCCCTTTCAACTAGCAATGATGTGTCTCGAAAGTATTTCTTAAAGGTCTGAAAAGCCTCATAAGATCTGAATTTTGTAAGGTCATACATTCCCGTTGATGAGCAAGTCCTCTTTGGCGTAGGAAAGAGATCATCTACATCAATCATTGGCTCTTTCCCTTTGCTACTGCCTCTTTTCACAGATGATCTTTTGAACGGAGACATTCTCAATCTATACCATGTTACATCAAAGAGCAACAGAGACTACACAAGACAACAAAATCTATTAGTACAGAGTTAGTCCCAAAATAGGAATATTGTGGAAAACCCTAACAACATGAGATTAAGGTCACAATCATGTCACAGAATGTGTGTGTGCAACAGAAAACACAAAGTGCATCCAAGGACAGAGGGAAATAACATATATCCAACACAACCCACACAACAATCTTTCCAAAGATCAAATACCCATATTGAAACATTAAATCACAAAGATTATCATAAACATCCAATCCAAGAAAACTTATGTATGAAATGTGAAATACAATGAGAAATAAATGGAATCCATACCTTTTCTTGAAGATTGGTGAACAAGTGAGGGAGAATATGGAGATATTTAGTGTGAACACAGTGATTTTGAAAGAGGGCAAATCAGTGAAGAAGATGAATAGTTACTAGATTCGAGGGAAAAATGAAAGCTAATTGAAACCAGTTCTTAAAAAGACCCTCATTGTGCAAAACACGCAATTTTTGTGACTGAGTCAAGTCGTGTGCAAGTCGCCAAGGCCAGTCACCTAAACACTTAAAACAAAAATTTTGAAATAATTTTCTAAGTGTTTTTCGCGACTGGAAGTTCCACTCGTGAGAGAGTCGCGAATTGAGCCGCAAAACTTTCAGTATGACTCTCGCGACTGGACCTTCACTTGCAAATAAGTCGCCACATCAAGTCGCGAGAAACCTAAAAACCCAGATTTTGAAAAATTTTCTAAGTATTTTTCACGACTGGGACATTGACCCGCCAGTGAGTCGCAAAAATCTACTATATGAGCTCTCGATTAGGGGTATACGACTGGATTGACCCGTGACCAAGTCGCCAAAACAAGGCAACACTGTTTTTGACAATTTTTGTAAAAACAAAATACTTTCCAAAAACAACTAAAACACTCAAAAATATTTTTGTGTTTGATCAACAAAAATTGAGCATGTGAAACACATTTAATCAAGTACAATCACATAAATGAATATGGCATTCTTTGAACATAGACATGTGTGATGTGTGTGGAAATCAACAATGAGATAGTCCTTAGTCTAATGTGAAATTTCAATGATCAATTCAACCAAGTCATACACAATTAGTACTAGATAAAGTGACCCATCTCAATTATAGAAATATGCATATATGACCTCCCACATCACTTGATAACAAAACTTTGAAGTTTTTCATTTGGCTCCATATTCATCATATCATTTGATCTTTTTGAATCATTACATCTAATTGTGAGATTGATGCCTGAAATTTTTTATATTTCAATTTGATGAGTTAGCCTTTGGCTTTTTGGACATCATACATTTTATTTCAAGTCGCTTTCCCTTTTTCCTAGTCAAATACTAGTATGTGCAACAAGCTTTTGTAGCTCATTATCTTTTTTCATTTGGAGATTTACATTTGTTGAGCTCTTTAAGCAAAAACAATAAAATAAAGATTGAGAAGATATCTAGGCACAAGTCTATACACGTCTCAAGATCAACAAAACCATTAACTAATCATTAATGACAAGTTTGAAGATCAATTTACAACAGTCACATAGATTTCAAGATTTTTCCCACAATGATATGAGTGCATAAGGTACAAACTATGCTCGTAAATACGCAAAGCTATTAGCACAAAGGTACAAGTTAAAACATGCTTGTGACAAAACACAATAATGTCGATCAAACTTTTGGATTTTCTACTTTTTATATATTTTTGGATTTTTGACACAAAAGCAAGAAAAGATTGATCAAAAGCAACAATGTAAAAACAAAAAAACAAAAAATAAACACAATTTTTTAGCACAAGCTGGAACAACAACATAAAGCACACAACCAAACAATGTCACAAAGTATAGGAAGTATTAATGCATGGACATGCTGTAATGCTTATGCATAAGTACCCTTCTTCACCCACACGTCATGTGCCAGGCCGAAATCCAACCACGTTTGCATCTGGTGTTTAAACAGTAGGTCTCGTGCATTGTTCACAAGACTTACAAGTACGGAATTCAGCAAAATTTTCATTAAAACTAGGTCTCACGGTTCTATTCACACGTTTAAAAATTATTTTACTATTGTGTTTTCAGTTTTCAGCAATAAGCGGTATCCAAACATACCCTTACTCATCAAATCAAAATAGTGAAATGAAACATAGCAAGTGATAGTAAGTGCTTCTTATGCAATGAGGGAAGGGGAAAACTAGGATCTTTTATCCCTAAAGTGCTCAGGCTATTTTGTTTGGATTAGATTTGAGCCTTGGAACTGAGTTAATTTCTCCTTGCTCTTTGAAGTAGTGGTTGGCTCAATGGAGGGAGGATCCAAATTTTTATAGATTGATGTTTGAGGGTGCAAAAGAGTGTGCTTAAAAAGTGATAATGCTTTGTTTTGCAGGTATGCACAAGTCTCTATTGCACAACAGGCAGATCAGAGTAGCTCCAATAAAATACCAAGGCAAGTGTGTACAGTTGTGGAGGGTTGTGGATGTTGCTGACAATTGAGGGACACTAGCAGAGATGGTGTGGATGGGTTGTTTTGGCTATGAAGCCAAATCATGCTGTGGCGGTTCTTCCATATGCAACTAAATGGCATGCAGCTAGATCAGAAGCCTGGATATACAGCTTGGTTTTCGCAGACTTGTTTCGATAATCTCTAGAGTGAAGGACCTCTTTTTGAGAAAGAAAATTCCTTGGCAAATTGTCGGACTGATTGAAGACCACAAGTGCATGGAAGTTGGAGAACACTAGTGATTATGTATGTTGGGGGGCCTTGGCTACTCTTGCTTTCAAGTCTTACAGACATTTTTGGACTCTATTATTAGTCAACCATTCTGACATTATTGTATCCAAAAACCAAACCAGAAAAAAAAAATGTTATTGACTTAACCATCTAATGGCTCTAGCCGATTAACTCTTGTATACATTTTTTTTGGTTGTGCATTGACAAGCTACGTGTCTTTTGAGTCACGTTATATTAATTTCCAATAGAAAAAACTTTGCTCAAATGGGTTAGAAGGGTGATGATAAAAGGAGAAATGAAGTTTAGAATTGCTTCTCTTGTTTGTTAATGGAAGGATGAAAATTGCATGAGTTCCAATTTAAAAGGATCTAGGGCAAAACCACTCAGTCTTTCCAAGCATGTTAGTAGTGAATTTTTGCTATGCTGCATAACATGAGCTTTTGGCTTCAGCCAAGGAACATAAACAGTAGTAGAGAATTCACAACACTAAATAATGTATTAAGAAATCTCATTAGTGCTTAGAAAGGGGAAAAAGTCGTTAGTGAACTTATTGAAAACCTCATATAGTTCATCACGCAAATCCATTTGCAAAGTCATGAATTTTCAAGATGGGGTTCCCATTGAATTTTATATTACATTTCAAACTTCAGTTATTATTATTCTTATTTTAAAAACAGTTACATCTAAAATCAGTAATAATGTCTTCAACTGCCTTTTGTTCATCTAAAAAAAAAAAGTCTTCGACAGAAAAGTAAGAACAAAATTTAAGAAAAGTTTCAATCAATTACTGAACAAGTGAACCATCCATTTTCATGTTAGGTTATGGTGCTGCCACATTAAGCACTTAATTTATGTATTTAGTTATTTTTCAGTCCTCAGGAAACAAAAACAAAAACAGCTAAAATAAGATTCTAAGAATCACATTTCTATATTATATATATATTCCTCCATACTTTTAGCTACAAAACTGATGCTAAAGGATTTTCAATCCAAGTTTTGTACTTGGGAATCAACCAATTTTCAAGACCAATGAGCATGAATTTTAAATAAACTAAAAATACTTATAAATATGAGCAATCCAAATGAAAATTGAATATAGTGAGTCCATTCTAACCATTTAGCTAACCAATATGTAAACTTATTATTCTCCTTTTCATTTCACATCCTTACAAAACCAAACAACTCAAACTAAGATTCAATTCAATTCAATTCTTTGACTTTCCTTCACTTTTCCTCAACTTTCTCAGCAACCAAACTGATAATAATCAAGCCAATAATATAATATTCACATTTCTATCCTTTTCATTCTACATACATCACAAAACCAAACAACTCAAATATTAAGGTTATTTCCTCAATTCAGTTCCTTTACTTTCCTTCTCTTTTCCTCAATTCTCTTGGCTACCAAACAGAGAGTAAGGAAACCAAAAAAGCAGAACAATAAAACGAATATCCATATCACAGAAAATAAGCTCAAGAATTGAATCAAATGACAAATACAAAAGCCAAGCACCATTGAAATCACAAAACCAAATCAGCAAACAGACAAAACAATCAAAGTCCTCAAATCAATTCTTTTCCTTTATATCATTCACTTTTCATTGCTTTTCTCAGCTACCAAACACATCCTAATGCAACTCCAATTTGCACGTACAAACACGCTACTTTCAAGATCTACACAACAAATTCAACTAAAATGCACCGTTTAATCACCAATACAACACGTCAACACCTATTAACACGATCATGATTAACTCTTAGTTTCTCATTCTTTCAAAAAACAACGAAAAAATAAACTAAAGGCACAAGACTTAAAATCAAACACTTTATTTTTCCTTTTCAATTATTTAATTTCCTTTGGTTTTCTAAGTAACCAAATGTAACACTAAATAAAAATTAATAAATAAATAAATTCTACCAAAGTTTTTATTTAAAAAATATACAAAAACGAAAAGATTGAATAAAATAATTAATACCTGTAATTTGTGTATGAGTATATGATTGAAAATTAAGGGTCAAGCTGATCTCTTTGAGCTTTGGAAATAGCGGAAAATGAAAAGAGTGGAAATAGAGCTACTAATTTTTTTTTTTTTTTTTTTGGGTGGTAATTTTAGACTAACAGAATTGGTATACGTGTCATTTTGAATATTTGGCGGTGGATTTTGTGGTTTATGTGACAATTAATAGTAGATTAGTGGTTTTTCTTTTTTTTTTTTTTGGTGAGAAGAAGTAGATTAGTGGTGTTTTTATAAGTGTCCATTTGAGTAAACATTGTTTTTTTTTTTTTTTTTAATATATATAATTTCAATAGTTATAACGAGGGAAGAAAGATTTGAAGGTTTCTATTGAAAATACTGGCTCTTGGCAGTTTAGTTGAGTAAACTATTTTAAAACACTACTAGTAGTATATCCTCATATTAATTGAAAATTTTAAGCAAAATAGATAAAATATTTTATAAATATTATCAAATTGTATTAATAGTTAGTTAATGAGCCACTTACTGAAATGTAGAGGATTCTATTCATGAGGTTGTTTCGGAATATTTTGAACCTAAAACCCTTACGAAGAAAGTCAAAAGATTAGATGAAAAAAAAGAGAGAGTAAATCATAGTTTTAACTTAGTAGATGCTAAGCTAATTTTTTATTTTTGTTTGGCTAGAGGAGAAAATTTATTTAAGTCCATTGAATACTAATGTGTCTCGTAATATAATTCTCTTCATTTTATCAATTGTATGGTTAACATTTCTATTTTTTGAATTTAATAATGATAAAATATCTTCATTTAAAAATTTAAATAACTTGAAATTCATATACTTTAAATTTGTAAAATTTAATTTGAATTATGAAATAGATTGATTTTAAATAGAGATTGTGGGGCCCAAGGGCCCAGAATCCCCGGCCCACCTTTGGGCGGGCCCAGGGCCCAAGCCGAGGAAGGAGATCTCCCCGGATGGTCGGCCTAAAGGTTTCGGCCCTTCCAAGGCCCGAGCCGAGGATACACCTATCCTCGGCGCACCTAGCCTAATCTGGTTAGGGGGGCAGGCTTACTGCAGGTGGTCACATCCACACTTAACTATTCTGCCAGGCCCTCCAGGTTCCATCAATGCTGACAAGACCGTTCACTGAAAAGCCTTAAGGGCAGCAACCCCCGGCATGGGGAAGAACCTGTCTGATGGGACAAGTCCTGAGCCATTAGCCCGGATGGCCAACAGCTGTAAGGCCAGGATCAAGCCCGAGAGAGTATATAAGTCAAAGAACCCCCCTAGTGAAAGGGGGGCCTCCTCGGACCCCAGCCGAGGACCAACCCCAGACGGAGAGCAAACGAAGGAGAAGTCCAAAGAAGACCGGCGAGAGGCCGGCCGGAGCCAAACCCTTTAGCCCACTCTCTACAAATTCATTGTCAGGGGGCCCACCTCCGAAAAAGGAGCCCCTACAATTGGCGCCGTCTGTGGGAAGGGTTAGTGGGCCGGCCGGCGCAACCGGCGATCGTTCTAAGGCAATTATTACTCAGAAGTGGGCGGTGCAAAAAAAAAAAAGGAGAGAGAAGGCAAAAGAAAGGAAGAAGAGAAGAACGGCAGTGCGAAAAGAAAACTCAGCAATAAGTAAAAGAAAGATCTTTTATTAATTTAGAAGAGATTACAAGAGATTACAACCACAATTCTCATTATTTCATAAAAAAAGAGCTAAGCTACAAATACAATCAGAGGCTCAGACAGGCGTGTTTTACAAGAACTCCTACCAGCTAATCCTACAATCGGAGGCTCAGGCGGACCGGTCTCGGGACTGGCTGGGCAAGAGACTCGCAAAGAATTGCTGCCAGGAATGAAGGAAGTGTCAAGCCGTGCTTTTATTGGCGTTAAGAGAATGGGAGAACTTGACGGTAAAAGCACGGCAAGGGGGTCTAGGGGCTGGCTCACCTTCAAACCAAAGCTTGAACAAAGTGAGGAGCCCCCAGACCCCGGGACACCCTCCCTCGTGATGCTTCCTCGACCCCCTCCGGACTACACGAGCATTGACCGTCGGAGACGGCAATACTCGGGCACCGGCCATGACGAGAGTTCGCGTGCTCCCTCCGTCGGAGGTGCACTCTGGGGGAGGACGTTAGGTATTTCAACGACGTCCCCCCTGGCCGCCATGAGAGACTCGGCCAGCGTTACGCCTGAACTCTGCCGCGCCGACAGCCCAGTGGGGACTGCGGCCACGACGGCACTTGGCCCCAGGTCTCCTAACTGCGGTCACAACCCTGGTGATGGTGTCAAGGGGACTCAAAAGGGCGAAAGTGTTTACGCTTGTTTGTGGGGGAGAATTCATGGAATGAGGAGGAACGCTCCCCCCAGGGCGCCTTTTATGGAGGGCGAAAACCAGCGGGGGCTGAACTGCGCGGAATTCGAAGGGAATTGTCAAGGGAAATTAATTCCCACCCAGTTCCAAGGGGATTGCCAGCTGCCTGCTGCGTGTTGATTTACGAGGGCATTAATGGAGGCGCGTTACGGGCACCGAAGCGTCAAACAGGAGGCGCGGAAGGCCAAGTGACGCCTCGTAAACCAGAAAGATGAGGAACACGAACCAGAAGCAAGATCCGCCCCACGTGCGAAGTCACAAGCCGACCTGAGGAAAGATAGCTCACGGAAAAGACCCGAGGATAACCCCCAGCCGAAAACGAAGTCCTCGGATCCGAGGACAAGATCCTATTGGAGGCGACGGCGTAGTCGTTGTACAGTAGCTCTTGCTCCAGCTTCCTGCAAGGGGCTAGGGGGATGGACCCCTAATCGACGTGAGACTGAGTTGCCCAGAGAGGTGAACACTGTGTCCTCACGCTCGGGAGCCACTGGAAACGATGGCAGCAATTGTACCTAGGTCTTGCATGGTCCTCGGACTCAAGCCTACGGGGAGCTGACCACTCGTACTTAAAAGGCAGCAACTGTACCTAGGTCTTGCATGGTCTACGGACTCAAGCCTATGGGGAGCTAGCCAATGGAAACGATGGCAGCAATTGTACCTAGGTCTTGCATGGTCCTCGGACTCAAGCCTACGGGGAGCTGACCACTCGTACTTAAAAGGCAGCAACTGTACCTAGGTCTTGCATGGTCTACGGACTCAAGCCTACGGGGAGCTAGCCACTGGAAACGATGGCAGCAATTGTACCTAGGTCTTGCATGGTCCTCGGACTCAAGCCTACGGGGAGCTGACCACTCGTACTTAAAAGGCAGCAACTGTACCTAGGTCTTGCATGGTCTACGGACTCAAGCCTATGGGGAGCTAGCCAATGGAAACGATGGCAGCAATTGTACCTAGGTCTTGCATGGTCCTCGGACTCAAGCCTACGGGGAGCTGACCACTCGTACTTAAAAGGCAGCAACTGTACCTAGGTCTTGCATGGTCTACGGACTCAAGCCTATGGGGAGCTAGCCAATGGAAACGATGGCAGCAATTGTACCTAGGTCTTGCATGGTCCTCGGACTCAAGCCTACGGGGAGCTGACCACTCGTACTTAAAAGGCAGCAACTGTACCTAGGTCTTGCATGGTCTACGGACTCAAGCCTATGGGGAGCTAGCCAATGGAAACGATGGCAGCAATTGTACCTAGGTCTTGCATGGTCCTCGGACTCAAGCCTACGGGGAGCTGACCACTCGTACTTAAAAGGCAGCAACTGTACCTAGGTCTTGCATGGTCTACGGACTCAAGCCTATGGGGAGCTAGCCACTGGAAACGATGGCAGCAATTGTACCTAGGTCTTGCATGGTCCTCGGACTCAAGCCTACGGGGAGCTGACCACTCGTACTTAAAAGGCAGCAACTGTACCTAGGTCTTGCATGGTCTACGGACTCAAGCCTACGGGGAGCTAGCCACTGGAAACGATGGCAGCAATTGTACCTAGGTCTTGCATGGTCCTCGGACTCAAGCCTACGGGGAGCTGACCACTCGTACTTAAAAGGCAGCAACTGTACCTAGGTCTTGCATGGTCTACGGACTCAAGCCTATGGGGAGCTAGCCAATGGAAACGATGGCAGCAATTGTACCTAGGTCTTGCATGGTCCTCGGATTCAAGCCTACGGGGAGCTGACCACTCGTACTTAAAAGGCAGCAACTGTACCTAGGTCTTGCATGGTCTACGGACTCAAGCCTATGGGGAGCTAGCCAATGGAAACGATGGCAGCAATTGTACCTAGGTCTTGCATGGTCCTCGGACTCAAGCCTACGGGGAGCTGACCACTCGTACTTAAAAGGCAGCAACTGTACCTAGGTCTTGCATGGTCTACGGACTCAAGCCTATGGGGAGCTAGCCAATGGAAACGATGGCAGCAATTGTACCTAGGTCTTGCATGGTCCTCGGACTCAAGCCTACGGGGAGCTGACCACTCGTACTTAAAAGGCAGCAACTGTACCTAGGTCTTGCATGGTCTACGGACTCAAGCCTATGGGGAGCTAGCCAATGGAAACGATGGCGGCAATTGTACCTAGGTCTTGCATGGTCCTCGGACTCAAGCCTACGGGGAGCTGACCACTCGTACTTAAGGCAGCAACTGTATACGGGGAGCTATCCATTTACGACAAAGCCAAAGTACCGCTTGGTCCGAGAATCCGTTCCTGTGAAGAAATCAACTACCCAAATGAAAGGCCTAATGGTCGATCCGACCACTCAAGAAAGGACCAGCCGAACCAACGCCCTTCCGGACCATAAGGGCCAAGGTTTGCAAAACCCTCCTCCCCGTCCGTGGGTACGTGCAGCAGGGTTTTTGAGGGGCTATTGTGGGGCCCAAGGGCCCAGAATCCCCGGCCCACCTTTGGGCGGGCCCAAGGCCCAAGCCGAGGAAGGAGATCTCCCCGGATGGTCGGCCTAAAGGTTTCGGCCCTTCCAAGGCCCGAGCCGAGGATACACCTATCCTCGGCGCACCTAGCCTAATCTGGTTAGGGGGGCAGGCTTACTGCAGGTGGTCACATCCACACTTAACTATTCTGCCAGGCCCTCCAGGTTCCATCAATGCTGACAAGACCGTTCACTGAAAAGCCTTAAGGGCAGCAACCCCCGGCATGGGGAAGAACCTGTCTGATGGGACAAGTCCTGAGCCATTAGCCCGGATGGCCAACAGCTGTAAGGCCAGGATCAAGCCCGAGAGAGTATATAAGTCAAAGAACCCCCCTAGTGAAAGGGGGGCCTCCTCGGACCCCAGCCGAGGACCAACCCCAGACGGAGAGCAAACGAAGGAGAAGTCCAAAGAAGACCGGCGAGAGGCCGGCCAGAGCCAAACCCTTTAGCCCACTCTCTACAAATTCATTGTCAGGGGGCCCACCTCCAAAAAAGGAGCCCCTACAGAGATTATCATTTTCCAGAAAAGAGAGTGAGGTTTTTAGCCTAAATAATTTTATAATAAACTTCTTATTCATAGTCCTATCTTACAATAATTTAGCACTTTATACAATATATGATTCATGCTACCTTTTTCAAACGATAATATATTTCCACATCATATGAAATTTGAAGAAGGAAAGCTTCCTTGAAGGTGCATAAAAGGAATATTTTTCATTTGTGATTTTGATTTGATTGTCAACTCAACTTGATGGAGAAGCATGCTTTAAGATGCCTACAATTAGCTAATATTGATGGTACAAAGGGTATAAAAATTTTGGTGTAATTAGATTTATTTTTAATTTACTAGTACCTACTACTTACCACGGCATGTTATGGTAAGGCCAACCGTGATCCTAAAGTCTCAAAAAAATGACATTTTAATAGGTGTTGAATTAAGTGGATAATTGTTTAGATAGCTTTGTAGCTCAATTTGGCAATATATTTTTGAAAAAATAAAGTGAATAGATTTTTTATTTTTTATTTTTTAAGTTTTTGTTACGCAAAGTTTTTGGGTTTGTTGTTGTCAGTTGGGCTGGGTTGATTCATGATTGGAGGGGAAGGGCCAACTGTAATAAAGAAAAAAATATGCCTAATAAAAAAAAATTCTTAGGGTCAGAGGTCCCGGGCCCTTTAGGCCCTCCACTGGTCTGACCCCGCCACTAACTATTTGAAAGCAAAGTTAAACAGTAAAATAAGAAGTACAAAAGTGAAGAAAGTGAGCATAATAACGGTGGATGAGTCACATTGTGTCTCCTATTTCATTCAGCCATAGGGACCAGGTGTTAGAATTATAACATGTTATCATCATTACACTGAGCAAAGTACTCTTTTTTTTTTTTTTTTTTTTTTTTTTTTAACTCCTTTTCTTTTGCTTTGTAGACTATAGAAAGCCGAAAACCTATGTTGGTAATTGGGCCCTAAGGACGGCTATTTTAGAGCTGCATCACATGTAAATATGCTAATCGCTTTCTTTTTTTTTCATACTACAGAAGGAAGAACCCACACGCCATCTTACAAAATTGCTAGCGGCTAATCGCTTTCTTAAAAAAAAAAAATTGCTAATCTTATCATGTATTTTTTTGTTTTAAAATTTTCTTAACTTAAATCATACTAAGATCTCTCTCTCTCTCTCTCTCTCTCTCTCTCTCTCTCTCTCTCCAAGTAGACTATTGGAAATTCTAAGTGAAAGATCAACTCATCAACCACTTCTTCAGCATATGTACTCTAGGGAGGAGAGAATGTATGGATTTAATATCTATAGTTTTACGGGTCTTTTAAAACCAAATCGGACTATAATTATATATTGTCACACACATTTTTTTTTTTTTTTTTGAGAAAAAAGTAAATAAATTTTATTGAACTAAATCTGATTGGAAAACAATATCCAAATTACTAGGTAGAGATTTTACCCATACATTTGTGTCTACAGATAAAACTGCTCTTCTAGTTAAAGCGCGAACTAATTTATTTCCTTCCCTTCGAACATGTTGGAACTTGCAATATTGAAAAGAAGTGCCTAAACTTTGACTCTCATCTATCACATGACCAAACAAAGCCAAGGTTTTGGTTCTTTTTTTTTTTTTTTTTTTTTTTTTTTTTTTTTTTTTTTCTGAGAAGGAAGGTTTTGGTTCTTAAATTAAAAAGCATACTTATAAAAAAAATTAAAAATTAAAAAGTATAATCTAAATTCAATTCATGGCAATCATGTCAATAATTTGTTCCATAATATTTTTTATTAAACACCTCAAATTTAACTAGCTAAAATTAAAGATGCCTAACTTTTTATGTCACATCAAATTTCGTTCAAATATGACGACGTTTTTTATCTAGTTAATAAGCTTATTTTTATGTATAAATTTAAATTATAAATATTTAAATATTTAATTGATAACTTAACTTCTTCTTCTTTTTTCTTTTGTTCTTTTTTCTGAACATTCTGAACACGCAATGTAAAAGTTGAAAATAAATCTTTTCCAACTAAAAAAAAGCCTATAACTTTGATTCTATTTTAAGGAGCGGATATACAATGAAAATGGAACAAAGATCAATCACCCGGTCCCACGAGTAAAGGCAATTCCAATGATGAAATGAAACTTCCTAGTTCCTACGGCTTTTCTTAACTCTCCAACATGCTATAATAGTTTTCCTCTTCAATTATTGTCTCTCTATTTTTCTCTTTTTCAAACTGAGCACACGGAAAGTTTTATTTTTTTACCACCAATCGTTAAAGCCTACTCGAATCCTCAAGGTCCTCTCTCTTCTCTTATGCAATGTTTTGTGTGAATTCTCTGTTTTCTTTCTTTCTTTTTCAAACAAAGAATCTGAACTCCCAGCAATACTAGGATTCACCACAGAATTCACAAGAGTTTACAATACCAATAAATGAGAGATATGTCGCAAAAAATAACTATCCCACTAACTTTTTTTTTTTTTTGGGAATAAAAGACATGTTAATAGGTAGTTATTTTTGCACACATATATTTTATTTATTGAATTTGATACGAATGACGTGATAACATTTGATACTAAATACTTTTTTCCACACTTAAGCCTAACACTACCCACCAGCTTCTTTTTTTCTCATATATTTATTTTTTTAAATGGCACATGTGCAAGGTAGTTGGCAACTTGAATATAGTTGTGAGAAGTGAGATTGTTGAGAATTTTATTGTGACCTCCCGCCCCTCTTTCACATATTCACAAAATAATAATAATAATAATAATAATAATAATAATAATAATTGATAAGGGTAATTCTGAAATTTTGATAAACTCGAGGCAAAGCTGACGGACCTAATGAACCCGACGACCTTGCTTGTGCATCCATAAACAACGACACCATAGAGCCGATGGTTTCACCTCAAGGCCGACGAGTGTGCCTTGAGATCAATGACTAGAATGCATAGACGAAATAATAAGCTGACAGAAGAAAACTGAAGGGGATAAGTAAACCGTTGATGGATCTAATGTGGTCTTGCTTGGCCCCCACGCATGAATATATAAGGAAACATCTTGCGTTCCACGACTAACCCCAATCGAGGGGATTCTTACATGGAAAGGATCCCACAAAATGTGCGCACTAATGAAGATCTTTCCTGCAAGAAAAAGCCCTCTATGCCAAGGAATGAATATCATCCCTACCTACTATAAAAACCTCAAAACTGTCACAAATCAAAGTACGCATAATTTCCCCTAACTCTAGCACTCTAGAGTTGTGAAAGTTCTCTAACTTAACTTTCGAAAGGTCTTTGGCCGGTATCACACCGGTACTCTCTTAAGGTCTTCTTTTTCTATGTTGTGTAGGTATTGTCTTGAGCACGTGAGGATTATGTGACTTACTGACGATTTTCAGTATCATCAATAATAAAAACAATTAGCCTTTAAGCACGCACATTTAAATGTTAAAATTTTTTGTTGATGTGAAATGGTTAAGACTTATTAAAGGTAAAAAATAAAAATAAAAAGTGAATTTTTTTTTTTTTTGAAAACATGAGTTTAGGTAGTTAGAGCATTTCAAATACCTGAATAGAGAGTATTCTTATTTTATAGGTAATGCTTTAATACAAGTTTGACATATATTTTTACTTGACTATTCTTTAGTTTTTTCTTTCCTTCTTTTTTTTTTTTTTTTTTGAGAAACAGTTTTGTCTCTACTAAACTTAGGAGTGTTGAGGGTATTTTTGAACCAACAAAATGTCCGATCCAAACAGGAAAAACTTCTTAAATAGTAGTATAAATAGGGAAATTATTGTGTAGTCCCAACCAATAAATACAAGATGAATGCTTACATAGGCTTTTATGCCACATTAGCTCAGACTGCTCAGTAACCCCTACCCATTCACTAGAATTGCAGTCTCAGTCAAACTTTCAAATTTCAAATTTCATTTTTTAGATATGCCAATTGCATCAAAATTCCAAGAACCTACTCTCTCACAATCTCCCTGCCATTCCAATATCCACCTCTCCTCCTTCAACTCTCAAATCGCTCTTTACAGGCCCAAGCTCAGATCTCCCTCTTGAGTTAGCTCTCTCTATCTCTCTCTCTCTCTCTCTCTCTCTCTCTGATTTCCTTCCGTTTAGAGTTTTGATTCTTACTATTGATTGTACTATTTCCTTTCTCTCTTCTCTGTTTATTTATTTATTTATTTTTGGTTATGTGGTGACTGGTGAGAAACTTAAAATTTCTTTCTCTCTCTTAAGGTTTTTTTCTTTTTAATTATTACTTTTTTTTTGGTAGGACTAGGTTCATCTGGAGTTCATTTTGTGGTTTCTAAATTGAAGAGATTGATTTAGTTTGGATTTGATAAACAAGGATTTTTCACCTTTGTTTCTTGGGTACTGATGCTTTGGTGGGCAATCCAAACCTTTTAGATTTCAATTGAGTATTTCCTTTTGGTTCTTGTTTTTGTTCTAAAAAGTCATTTCTTTGGCTTGATTTTGATGGGCAATCCAAACCTTTTAGATTTCAATTGAGTATTTCCTTTTGGTTCTTGTTTTTGTTCTAAAAAGTCATTTCTTTGGCTTGATTGAACGGTTCACTTTCTTGAATATTTACCTTTATTACTGATATGTGAGCCCAAGCATATTGTAGTTAAGTATTTCATGTATTTGAAGTTGATAGTTCACTGAATATTCGTAAATTGTAAATGGACTTTCAAATTGAAATTTCATATGATTGACCTTTTGAGAGATTGCCTTTAAAGTGTTTGTGGAAATGCTTGTTTTTCTTGGCATTTCTTTGTTGGCTTATGCTCTCATTTCTGGTGGGTGGGTATATGAAGGTGTCATTTGTGGTGGGCATGTTTTAGCTGTGTTGGGGTGGGTAGTGGATTTAGAAGGCAGAAATATATGCTTTGGCCTGAATGAGGCCTTGTAAGAGCATAGTTTCTTTTTCCTATTTTCATGTGTTCATGTGTTTTATAATTTTGCATATGAGGTGTTTAAGAAAAATGCAACTTAATGATAACTATGGATGTTTGTATGGTGTAAATTAAAATGGTTTGTTGGGTTTTACTGATGTAGAATCGATTTGAATAAGAAGCAAATGCAACAATGCATAAGCATCTCTTGTTTAGTTCCATTAGAGTTGATGTCACATGCATATTACTTTTAGCAACCATGTGCAACTTCTTTTTTAATTAATATTCATGAATTTTTACTTGCAGAGGCAATTAGCATTGATACCCAAATTAGAGCAATTGAAGTTGCCCTATGAATGAAGGTTGAGGGCTAGAGGCTAAGCTGAAACAACAATGGGAGAAAAAGTAAAGTTGCTAGGATTGAAGTCCAAATTAGAATACTTAGATTTATTCATCTAAGATAATCAGGTCAAGGTAGATGGGAAGGATAGGGAGATTTTTCCCCTCCTCCTAAGTTGAACTCTCTTGTAGTCTTTAGCTAGAAGAGGTTTTTTTTTTTTTTTTTTTTTTTTTTTTTTTTTTTTTTTCACTCTTTGTTTATATCCACATAGTAGAGGGAAATTTCTTTTCTTTAGTTGTAAGAATCTTGTTTTATCTCTTTCTTGTTTATGTGATAATAGAGGGAAAAGAGATTGGTTGTAAATGACTATAATAGAAAAGAGATGCAAAAAAATATTGAACTTATTTTAAATCTTGTTGCTCAAGACATGAAATAAGCTTTGGATTGGTTATTATAACTGCTCTAGGAATGACTAGTACTGAAAATACTTTCAGAAAGCAACTTGGGAGTAAGAAGTTGCAATTCCAAAGATAGTTGCTGCAATGCTCAAAATTGAAAAGCAAGCGTATAAATATGGATCATCATTCTTCGTGAGAAGCAATAGTTGCCTGGTAATAGCTATCCAATGTTCATAGCCAGAAATTTCAACCTAAAATAACTTCAAATGCTCCCTGTCATTATAACAACCATTATATTAATATACACTATAAAATGTTATGAACTAGCCTCTTGAAATTGTGAGGGAAAAAGAATTTGAGTTCTAATTTTCTGCTTTCATCTTTATTAATTTGTTTCTCTTTAAATAACATACAATACATGACATATGTACAATACAACTTATGATAAACACCCAACTCATAACAGAAGCTTGATAAAAAAAACTAGCAAACAACCCAATCCTCCTCTACACTTCAGAAAGTCTAGGAAATAAGCTATTAATAATTTTTATCTCTAACTAATGAATCCATCTCATCCAAAGCCAATAATGACAGCTTCTTCATGTTCAACTTGTTGATCCTCATCTTTGGCCTATTGCTCATCCTCATCTTTGGCAAGTCGAGATTCCCTCTACTCCAAGCATCTTCCAAAATGCAATGCCTTCTAGGTTTTTTTTGAATCATAACATAGAATCACTAAATTATTGTTCATCAATAAAAATCTATTGTCTAACTTCATGGTTTCAACTATCCAATATCCACCATTGCATCATTAACTGTATTCAAAAGTACATTAAAATGCACACAAGTTTGCTAGCACAAATGTCAATTATTATTACTGTCAATTAGATTGACAAGTCTTTTTACTATCAATCATTACCTTTGTTGTGAAAATAAGATTTTTTTTCATGGTAAGGATAACTTGAACTTCATATAAGGCATAAAAGCCAATATCTAACTAGCAATATATTCAAAGTTCAAAAGTTTTTGAATATCCAAATTTTCACCATTTCTGCTGAAGTTAGGAAACCATAATGCATACTAAACTTTATTTCAGGGATTCAATTCTCTCTTGCTTTGTCATTGACATTCATTCCATGTGAATGGTCACCAATTGAAAATATGACCAGACACCACTGCTCATGCATGTATGCCTATAATTATCACAACGCTCATAAACAAAGAATATAACTTATAGCATGGTCATAGCATTAATCTTGATATAGTATATAGAGCATTGCACCTCAGATCTAGCATTTGAAATTACTTGCAAATTAAAGTTAAACAACACTCAAGAGTTCACATGATAACAGGTCCAAGAATGAGTCCTGATAATTGGACTAAGCTTTTCTTATGGAAATAAACAATTTGAATGAAAAGCCTATACCCAAATTCTTTAAAATTGACATGGTCTTTTCGTTGGGGCATTTTATCAAACACGTTGATTACAATGAGTCAGTGACAGGAGGAATGAACATGAAATTAATTGGCTATAAATACCTAAATACCCAAAAGAAAAATCATCAAAGAGATCAACTTGGATATCAATGGAAACTAAAGAAGAAAAAAAAAAAAAAAAAAAAAGATCACCAAGAACACCTGTGGAATAAAATGTCATGGGCTAAGAAATCCGGGAATTTCATCCTACAAAAAGAAAGGGAAAATAGAACTTACCCCATTCATTGCTTGAATCTTGAAGCATTATCATCCTTTGTTAAAGGAACAAAATAGCTCTCAAATCTAAAAATTTGGATTACCCATCAAAGCATTTTGTCTATCCAGGATGAGGAGGCGAGGGATTACGATAGAGAAAACATAGAGGAGGCGTGTGGTGATAAGCAAGGCAGTGCTAAGGTTGCCATTGCTGGTGAGTGGAACGTTGGAGGCGATTTCACCAGAAATACATTTTGTTTGGTGTTGGGAAATATGTGACATTCCATAAAATAAATTTTGAAGAAAAGTTTTCAAATCCCACATAATGGGTGACATGGCAAGTTAGCTTACATCATCAATTTTTAATGATCTATCTTCTTCTTATTGGTTGGGACTACACAACAATTTCCCACATTTTTGTATGTTTTTTCATATGTCTTTCGCAACGTATTAGAATTAGTTATTTGTCAACTACTTTGTTAGTATTGTTTATTTAATTGTTGTACTTCCTCACTTCTTCTTCTTCTTCTTCTTTTTTCTTTTTTTTTACTATTATGGAGGCCTCTTTATTAATGTTATGATAGTTTTATATTATTGTGGCCAAATTTCATCTACCAATAAATAATTAAATTATGAGTAAGTTTTTGACTTTTGTCATTAACATCGCTTATAAATTAATAATTAATGGTAACATTGCTTTCACTTTAACTTAACACTAAGGGTTTATTTAGAATCCGCTTATTTGCTGAAACTAAAAATTTTTTGCTAAAAGTACTATAAATAAAAGTAAATGTTAGTTGAAATAGTACAGTAGGATCTATGAATAGTACCAAAAAGTACAGTGGGACCTATAAATAGTAGAAAAAATAAGTTAAATAGTAAAATAAGTTAGCAAAAATTAAGCTAGCCAAATAGACACTAATACTACTTTTATAATACATCAACCACAAGTCACATAAGTAATTACGAAAAATGTATAAAAAAAAATGTAATTATGAAAAAAGTTAAAGATATGTTTGGGATCTGCTATTTTGCTAAAATTGAATTTTTTTTTGCTGAAAGTACTGTAGTTAAAGGTCAAAGTTAGCTGAATTAGTACAATGAGATCCATGTATAGTACCAAAAAGTGTAGTAAGGCCCATAAATAGTAGCAAAAATAAGCTGAATAGTAAAATAAGTTAGCAAAAATAATTTTTGCCAAACACACACTAAATGTCGTTAGATTTATTTTTAATTTACTAGTATTTACCACGAAATGTGATGGTAAGGCCAAAAGTGATCTTAAAGTCTGAAAAAATGACATTTTAATAGGTGTTAATTAAATTAAGTGGACAACTGCTAAGAGTCTTGTAGCTCAAATGCTACCACTTAGTATTTCTAATAGAGATATTTATAATTCAAATTCCCCACCCCAATTATCAATATATAAAAAAAAAAATTTAAGAGGATATATATATATATATATATATATATATATATATAACCTCTACCTTAGACTCACTTTTTAGAATTCAAAAGGCACACACAAACGCCTATGGAACAACAATGCTAAGACCACAATAGATTACATAACTTTTGCCACAATGCACCACCTAGCACAACAAATTACACAACTTCTAGCACAACTCACCACGTGGCAAAAAGTTGTGGTTCTAGCATTTTTTTTCCTATGGAATACCTATGGATTTAGGATAATTATATTGTAATGATATGTAGTGAGTTGTAGCAAAACTAGCATAATTTGTTATGGTTTTAGCATTTTTTTTTTTTTTTTTAACTTATGAAATACCTATGGACTTAGGATAATTATTTAGTGGTTAAACAAAGTTCTTATTTCTATTTTCTACCATGTAGTTAAGGGTTGAAGAGGAGGTTGTATTAGACTATGTATTCGGTGCATGTATTGCCCCACTCAATGTGAAAAGAGCGATACATGCATCAGATACATGATATATCTTTTTGTTTGAGAGACAGATAGAGATATGTTGTTGTCCATGGGCCTAACTTTAATTAAATGTTAGAAGGGCCTTACGTGTCCTTTTTATATATAAAATGTTCACTTACAAGGTCATTGGGCCAAACTTTTTATGCAACTGGGTCTCAATTGTGTTCAGGCTAGTTACATTTAGGCCTAGACAAGCCGAGTGAGTAAGGCAATTTATGGGTCTGATGAATGATCTTGTGGATGATTAGGAACTACAGTAAATAAAATAAATTTGGCTACTAAAAGCATTTCCAAGTGCCACCAGCTTTTTAAAAGCATAGTTGAACAGTAAAAATAAGATGTACAGAAGTCAAGAAAAGTGAGCTCAATAATGGTGGATGACTCAGACGGGGTGCCCCATTTCATCAATCACTGGGCAAGGTACTATTCGTTTTTTCCTCCTCTTTTCGTTTGCTTTTTAGACTATTGAACACAATGGAGAGGAATCTTCCAACTAAAAAAAAAAAGCCAATAAACTAAAATCAAACGTAAAAGCAATTCCAATGACGAAACTTCATGGTTCATACAACTTTCCTTAACTCTCCAACTTTAACTATAATAGTTTTCCTTTTCAATTATTGTCTCACGCGCCCATTATAATGTGTGCTTACTATGTGAATATCATTACCTCATATTATTCCATTCCACGCGCAATCATGAGCGTGGGTGTGGGTTTTTATACTATTATTATGTCCCTCAATATCCCTCATCGCAGTACTTTTATACTACTATTATTATGAAGAAAGTCTAACCTGAAAAACAAGAAGAAGAAAAAAGTAGACCACTGTTTTTATAAGAGTCCGTTTGGATATAGCTGAAAATTGAAAACTGAAAAACACTGTAGCAAATAATTTTTAAATGTGTAAATAGTACCGTGGGACCCATTTTTAATGAAAAAGTTACTGAAAAGTGAAATTTGTGGGTCCATGAACAATAAAAGTTAGGTGAAAAAGTCACATGTTGCGGCTACTGTTTAATGAACAGTAGCCGCAACAGTGTTGCTACAGTCAAAAATTGGCTGGGAAAGCTGGAAACACGTGAAATGAAAAAAAAAAAAAAAAAAAAAAAGGCTGAAAAACGTAAACGCGCAACGCCCAACGCCCTGGCCAAACGATCTTTAGTGGAAGTCGAGCTAATTTTTTATTCATGTTTTCTAGAGGAAACAATTTATGGAAGTCCATTGAATTCTAACGCGTCTCCTAATAAAATTCTCTCCATTTGATTAATTTTATGGTTAACAATTTTATTTTTTGAATTTAGTAGTGTACAAAAGTATTGCTTATTTAAAATTTTAATAATAATCTTAAATTTGTATACCTTTGAATTTTAAAATAGATTCATTTTAAATAGAGATAATAATTTTCCATAAAAGAGAGTGAGGTTTTTAGCCTAAGTAATTTTATAATAAACTTCTTATTTATAGTCATATCTTACAATAATTTAGCACTTTATACAATACATGATTCATTCTATCTTTTTCAAACGATAATGTACATGCAATTTGATGAAAAGTGAGCTTCCTTGAAGGTGCATAAAGGGAATATTTTTCATTTCTGATTTTGATTTGATTGTCAACTTGATGGGAAAGCAAGCTTTAAGATGCCTACAATTAATTAATATTGATGGTATAAGGGGTATATTTGTCATTTGAGGTTCTGATTGTGAATTTGATTGGAGGAGATGTTAGAGATCGAGATGCCATTATTGACAATTTGTTTAAAATTGATGCAAATCTTGAAGTTTTTCCTTGGAATAAAAAAATAAATAGAGTCGAAGACTCATAAGTCGAATTCTTCATTACAGACCAACAATACTATCATAAAGTGTAATTTTAAACTAGGAATTGTATTTCAAATTAGATTTTTCTCTACAAATTTTTACATTTTTTACATATTCTTTTGTATTATTTTTCATGTGTCTTTTGTAACGGTGGGGATAAAAGCCCAAATTTGTATATTGGGTCTAAGACCCTATTTGAAGATTAGTGTATGTCTGAAGAGGTGTAAATAATTGAAAAAGACCCTAGACTGGAGAATCATGCAAGGAAATGATCGACGGATATAGTCCGAAGAGTGTGTCCTCCTCGGATATGAAGAATATCAGTCAAGTAAGTACCTGGGAGGTTTGGATGACCTTCTTGGCAATTTCAACGATAAGGATAAACTTCAAGCACATATAAAGATGATAAGAACAGAGAAATATCTAAAGGAAAAGTTGCTACCACCGCATTAAATGCACTGCAGCAACTTTTCTAGCCACATTAATGTGGAGAAGACTCCTGAACAATGCTGTCTCAGCTACCACTACTCACGGAAAATCGACGAAGATACCTGATGGGACATATACTCAAGTGAACGTTTAGATGAAGAACAAGTGGACGATCAGGATAGTCTGAAAAAAAACTATATAAGTGTAAGAGACCTCTCATAGTGAAGGGGATCGGAAAAAAGAAAAGAATGAGAAGAAAAGAAGATTTACTGTAGCTCTAAGAATTGTATTAGCCTTTCAAACAATAATTTATCTCTTCAAACATCAGTTTATTTAAATTTCAAGTGTGTTTTTGTACTTATTCATCCTTTAAAACCTGAATTAGACGTTGTTTAATTCACTATCATTCCAGCTCTTTCACCCACTCTCTACAAATTCATTGTATTGGGCTTGTTGGGCTCATATTCCATATCTCTTGGGCTTGGGCTACAAATATTGACTATATAATTGGCGCCGTCGGTGAGAAGAGCTTGAGCGAGAGTGGAAGCAACAGTTGACGATGGCTGAACCAGGACAACAACCAGCAGAATCCAGGGCATCCCAACACGTTGATCCTTTTTTCAACCTAGAGCAAAGACGAGATCGTGAAGGTAGTGTATATACTACACATATTGACCGAAGCCAACCACAAGGTGGAAGTCACGTGTTTCATGTAGAGAAGAACAAAAACATGCAACTAGAGATTGACCAGCTAAAAAGGGAGTTGCACCATGCAAAGAGGAGGCAGACTTCTTCATACATTGATGATAATTTTGATAACGAACAAGACGTTACTTATAAATGGAGATCTCGAACACCAGTTAGTGAATCTTTTTCCTATGAAGAAGAGCATTATCATAAACGGCAACCTCGAAGCCCATCACGTGGAGGGATAGGGAACAACGCTATGAGCAAAGCCCTGAATCAAATCTCTAGATCACCTTTTACACGCAGAATTGAAGAAGCGAGACTCCCTCGTCGTTTTCATCAATCAACATTCACTATCTATAATGGTAGAACAGACCTAGTGGAACACGTGAGCCATTTCAACCAAAAGATAGCTGTCCATTCCAATGATGAAACTTTGATATGCAAAGTTTTCTCCTCCAGTCTGGGACCAGTTGCAATAAGATGGTTTGACAACCTAAAGGCAGATTCCATTATTTCCTTCAAAGAACTCACTCAAGCATTTGGTTCCCGTTTTGTCACCTGTCGAAGAGTCGCTCGGCCCTTAGCTTCATTGCTATCCTTGAACATGTAAGAAGGTGAGACCCTGGAAACGTACTCAGATAGGTATTGGGAGATGTTTAATGAGATGGAAGGCGATTTTGACGAAGTGGCCCTTAATACATTTAAGCTCGGCCTCCCCGCTGACCATGGCTTAAGGAAATCTCTTACTAGAAAACCTGTCACCAGTGTGCGTCAACTAATGGACATGATTGATAAGTATAAAAGAGTTGAAGAAGATCAACAACAAAGAAAAGTGTGATCACTATAATTATATATAGTGATCACACAATTTTTTTTTTTTTTTTTGAGAAAAAAGTAAATAAATTTTATTGAACTAAATCCGATTAAAAAACAATATCCAAATCATTAGATAGAGATTCTATCTATACATTTGTGTCTACAGATAAAACTGCTCTTCTAGTTAAAGTGTGAGCTAATCTATTTCCTTCCTTTCGAACATGCTAGAACTTGCAATATTGAAGAGTAGCGCCTAAACTTTGACTCTCATCTATCACATGATCAAACAAAGCCAAGGTTTTGGTTCTTAAATTAAAAAACATACTTATAAAAAAAAATTAAAAATTAAAAAGTATAATCTAAATTCAATTCATGGCAATCATGTCAATGACTTGTTCCATAATGTTTTTTATTAAACACCTCAAATTTAACTAGCTAAAATTAAAGATGCCTAACTTTTTATGTTATATCAAATTTTGTTCAAATATGATGTTATTTATTATCTGGTTAATAAGCTTTTTTTTTTAATGTATAAATCTAAATTTTAAATATTTAATTGATAACATAACCTTCTTTTTTTTTCTTTTTTTTTTCTTTTTCGTTTTTTGATGAACATTCTGAACATGCAATATAAAAGTTGAAAATAAACCTTTTCCAACTAAAAAAAAGCCAATAACTTTGATCCTATTTTTAGGAGCGGAGATACAGTGAAAATGGAACAAAGATCAATCATCCGGTCCCACGAGTAAAGGCAATTCCAATGATGAGTGAAACATCCTAGTTCCCACAGCTTTTCTTAACTCTCCAACATGCTATAATAGTTTTCCTCTTCAATTATTGTCTCTCTATTTTTCTCTTTTTCAAACTGCAAACTGAGCACACGGAATCGTTCAAGCCTGAGCACACGGAGACCGATTGGTCACCACATGTTATAATAGTTTTATTTTTTTACCACCAATCGTTCAAGCCTACTGGAATCCTCAAGGATGTTGGAGACAATAATTGAAGAGGAAAACTATTATAGCATGTTGGAGAGTTAAGAAAAGCTGTAGGAACTAGGAAGTTTCATTTCATCATTGGAATTGCCGTTACTCATAGGACCGGATAATTGATCTTTGTTCCATTTTCTCTGTATCTCCACTCCTAAAAATAGAATCAAAGTTATTGGCTCTTTTTTTAGTTGGAAAAGGTTTATCTTTCACTATTGCATTGCGTGTTCAGACCAAAAAAAAAATTAATAATTATGTTATCAATTAAATATTCAAATTTTTATAATTTAAATTTATATATATAAAAAGCTTATTAATCTAATAATAAATAACACCTTATTTGAACAAAAATTGATATAATATAAAAAGTTAGACATCTTTAATTTTTTTTTTTTTTTGAGAAACCTAGACATCTTTAATTTTAGCTAGTCAAATTTGAGGTGTTTAATAAAAAAACATTATGGAACAAGTCATTGACATGATTGCCATGAATTGAATTTAGATTATACTTTTTAATTTTTTTAATTTTTTTTTAAGTATGCTTTTTAATTTAAGAACCAAAACCTTGGCTTTTAGAATGTGTGTGACTATATATAATAATTGAAGAGGAAAACTATTATAGCATGTTGGAGAGTTAAGAAAAACTATTATAATAATTGAGTATAATAACATCAGATTCTTTGTTTGAAAAAGAAAGAAAGAAAACAGAGAATTCACACAAAAGGATGTTTTGTGTGAATTCTCTCTATAAAAGTTTTATTTTTTTACCACCAATCGTTCAATTATTGTCTCTCTATAATAGTTTTATTTTTTTTACCACCAATTGTCTCTTCTCTTATGTAATGTTTTGTGTGTATTCTCTGTTTTCTTTCTTTCTTTTTCAAACAAAGAATCTGAATGCCCAGCAATACTAGGATCACCACAGAATTCACAAGAGTTTACAATACCAATAAATGAGAGATATGTTGCAAAAAATAACTACCCTACTAACTTTTTTTTTTTTGGTGTGGAATAAAAAACATGTTAATGGGTAGTTATTTTTACACACATATCTTTTATTTATTGGATTTGATACAAATGACGTGGTAACATTTGATACAAAATACTTTTTTTTGCCTGACACTACCCACCAGCTTCTTTTTTTCTCATATATTTATTTTTTAAAATGGCCCTTGTGCAAGGTGGTTGGCAACTTGAATGTAGACGTAGTTGTGAGAAGTGAGATTGTTGAGAATTTTATTGTGACCTCTCACCCCTCTTTCACGTATTCACAAAATAATAATAATAATAATAATAACTAGCCTCTAAGCATGCGCTGCTTAGAGGCTCTTCTATTTTTTTTAAAGGTTAAAATTTTTTGTTGATGTGAAATGGTTAAGACTTATTAAAGATAAAAAAAAAAAAAAAACAGTGAATTTTTTTTTTGAAAACATGAGTTTAGGTAGTTGGAGCATTTCAAATACCTGAATAGAAAGTATTCCTATTTTGTAGGCAATGTTTTAGTACAAGTTAGACATGTATTTTTACCTAACTATTCTTTAGTTTTTTTCTCTATTTTTTTTTTTTTTTTTGAGAAATAGTTTATTCTCTACTTAAACTTAGGAGTGTTGGGGGTATTTTTGAATTAACAAAATGTCAAATCCAAACTGAGAAAGCTCCTTAAATAGTAGTGTAAATAATGGTCATTTATTTATTAAACAAGCAATCTATCTATATATATATCTAAAAGCTGAAGCGTAGCATTTAATGTTGCTATACTGCTATTGAGTCACCTCATCCACCATGACATACTCTCTTTTTTTAATCATTTTTTTCCTTTATGAATTTTTTTTTATTGTTATTATAAAATAATCAAATATAGATCATGGACAAACCTATTAATGCACTCTATTACTATTCAACCGATACTACTTTTTTGTCTTAAATGAAAGTGATTTTGTTCCAAATTACAAACGTTACTATTCATTAGATACAAATGTTTGATTATCCAACCACCCAAATTGATTTCAATTTTTCATTTTCTTCTTTCTAATTTCAAGTGATTTTTAAATTGAATAATTCATTATCTTTTTAGTTGACACAATTAAAAATTCAAGTATCCAAAGCAAACTGTAGCACCAAATCTTCATGCCAAAGATGCTTTTTGTGTCTCTTTGTTTATCTACCGTTACAATGTTTCCTCTTCCAAATTTTCAAATTTTTATTTTTATCACCCTTATCTCTCTCTTTCACTCACACATCAATTATTTATTTAAGTTTTATAATGTTATATCTACCAATGCAGATTCTATATATGATCACCCTATCATCTACAACAAAAATTTAGCTCAATACTAATTGTTCTCCACATTTTTCAATCAAGCTTTAGTTTTTACCATTTTGAGAAAACATTAATTGTTTTTGTCAGAGATTTTCAAAATTAAGTCGGCAATAAGAAGACCATTGAGGTGAACAAAACGCATAATCAGGAATGATCTCTTTTTTTTTCATTTCTTTTTGGTATTCTTGCATTTAGTCTTTGTGAAGTGATTTTGTTGAATTCATTCCCCAATTTTTCAATGATATTGACTTTTGTTATTGTTAATTAACTTAGATTTGTTAATGCAGTTTAATTTGGCCCATCATTGTTGTGGAAATTTTTGATGTTGATAAAAAACATATTGATAATGATTTTTTTTTTTTTTTTTGGGTTTATTTGTAGGAATAGAATCTCGAGTGAAGGAATTGGAGTCATGTTTGGCTATAGGGTCAAATGATGTTTGCATTATAGGGGTTTGGGGGATGGGGGGAATGGGTAAAACAACTCTTGCTAGTAGTAAACTATTAAATTATTCAATGAAGCTCCCTAAGGTGTTTATCTCTCTAATAGAGTAAACTATTTTAAAACACTACTAGTAGTATATCCTCGAATTAGTTAAAAGTTTTAAGTAAAATAGATAAAAAAATTCATAAATATTATCAAATTGTATTAATAATTAATTAATGAGCCACTTAATGAAATGTAGAGGATTCTATTCATGAGATTGTTTTAGAATTTGAACCTAGAACCCTTATGAAGAAAGTCAAAAGGTTAGGTGAAAAAGAAAAAAGAAAAAAAAGTAGACCATAGTTTTTTTTTTTTTTTTTTTTTTGATACAAGATAGAATTCTACTCTAGCCTAATCTAAGTAAATATGTGTGTGAAACTCCCTCCTAGAGACTTAAACCCTGACCCTTGCCCCCCATACCTCACAAGCACTTATACTTGTGGAGCGACTATCGCACCATAGTTTTAACTTAGTAGATACTGAGCTAATTTTTTATACTCGTTTGTCTAGGGGAAAAAATTTATTTAAGTCCATTAAATTCTAACACATCTCCTAATAGAATCCTCATCATTTTACCAATTTTAAAGATAAAACTTCTATTTTTGAATTTAATAATTTATATGCTTTTAAATTTGTAAAATTTAATTTAAATTATGAAATAAATTGATTTTAAGCAGAGATGATCGCTTTCCATAATAAAAAATAAAAATAAAATAAATAAATAAAAGTGAGGTTTTTAGCCTGAGTAATTTATAATAAACTTCTCATTCATAGTCATATCTTTCAATAATTATCACTTTATACAGTACATGATTTTTGCTATCTTTTTTTCAATCGATAATATATTTCAACATCATATGGAATTTGACGAAGGAGAGCTTCCTTGCATAAAGGGAATATATATATTTTGAGAAACTAAAGCCTAAAGGGAATATATTTCATTTGTGATTTTGATTTCATTGTCAACTTGATGGAAAAGCATGCTTTAAGATGCCAACAATTAATTAATTAATTTTTTTTTTTGAGAAAGAACAATTAATTAATAATATTAATGGTTCAAGGGGTATATTTATTTTTTATTTTTTTGAAAGAGTTTCAACCTATGGCGTCCGCTCCTGATAAATATATTTCAACATCATATGGAATTTGACGAAGGAGAGCTTCCTTGCATAAAGGGAATATATATATTTTGAGAAACTAAAGCCTAAAGGGAATATATTTCATTTGTGATTTTGATTTCATTGTCAACTTGATGGAAAAGCATGCTTTAAGATGCCAA
The DNA here is from genome assembly GCA_030445155.1 of Quercus variabilis. Lineage (NCBI taxonomy): Eukaryota > Viridiplantae > Streptophyta > Magnoliopsida > Fagales > Fagaceae > Quercus > Quercus variabilis. Next base: position 10,090,905 of record CP129449.1, read on the forward strand.
CAATTAATTAATTATTTTTTTTTTTGAGAAAGAACAATTAATTAATAATATTAATGGTTCAAGGGGTATATTTATTTTTTATTTTTTTGAAAGAGTTTCAACCTATGGCGTCCGCTCCTGATAAATACTCTTTATTATCAAACCAAAACACCAATCAGTTTTTGGTGTAGGCGGGGATTGAACCCCAGATTTCTTATACAACCATCAGAGACTTTACCAATTGAGTTAACTGGAACCCACAAGGGGTATATTTATCATTTGAAGTTTTGACCATGAATTTGTTTGAAATTAATACTAATTAGAAATTGTATTTTAGATTTTATTTTTCTCTACACATTTTTACACGTGCTTTTGTATTTTTTTTCATTTGTCTTTTGTAAAAAGCTAGAATTTGTTATTTGTTAACTAGTTTGTTAGTATTGTTTATTTAGTTTTAGTTGTATCTCCTCACTTCTTCTTTCTTTTTTCCTTTTTTTTTTTCTTGGCTTAAATACTATTATGGAGGCCTATTTGCTAAATTTCTAGACTCCCAATCAAAATTTCATTAGTTATTTAAATGAATCATCTTTTCCTAACCTCATTAAGCTTTTTGAATAAAATACTCACTGCAATTTCCATGATTATGTTATAATAGTTTTATATTATTGTGGCCAAATTCCATCTACCAATAAATAATTAATTTATGAGTAACGTTAGAGACAAAAGTTTTTGAAATTTGTCATTACTTAGAAATAATTAATTTATGAGTAATGTTAGAGAGTAGAGATACAAGTTTTTGACTTTGTTCATAGCTTGATAAAACGGTAAGTTGTGATTGGAGTTCACTTTAACCTAACATTAATATCACTTTTATTATACATCAATCACAACAAGTCACATAAGTACTTAAAAAAAAAAAGTGTCATTAGATTTATTTTTAATTTACTAGTATTTACCATGAAATGTGATGGTAAGCCAAAAGTGGTCTTAAAGTCTAAAAAAATGACATTTTAACAGGTGTTAATTAAATTAATTGCTATTTTTTTATTAAAAAAAAAAGAATAATTGAACAGTGAAATAAGATAGGGACAAGATCTTCAATTATATTTATGCATTTCCAAGTGCCACTAGCTATTTAAAAGCATAGTTGAACGGTGAAATAGGATTTAAAAAAGTCAAGAAAAGTGAGCATAATAATACTGGATGACTCACATTCACATGGTGTGTCCTATTTCATTCAACCATAGGAGCAGGTGTTGAATTTATAAGTTATAACATCATATCATCATTACACTGGGCAACGTACTCTTTTTTTTTTTTCCTACTCTTTTCGTTTGCTTTGTAAAATATAGAACATGTTGCAGAGGAATCTTATCCAACTAGAAAACAAAGCCAATAACTTTGATTCTCTTTAGGAGTCAAGCAGGTCTTTGATTCTCTTTAGGAATGGAGTGGGTATGGATGAACTATTCGGTCCCACGAGTAAAGGCAATTCCAATAACAAAACTTCCTACAACTTTCCTTAACTCTGCAACATAAAACTATAATAGTGTTTCTATTCAATTATTGTCTCTCTATTTTTTTTTTCTCTCTCAAACTGAGCGCACACAAAGTTTTTTCTACTACCAAATCGCTCAGGCCTACTCGCATCCTCAAGGTCCTATCTCTTCTCTTATGCAATGTTTTGTGTGAATTCTTTGTTTTATTTCTTTCTTTCATTCTTTTTATATTTATTTATATGTTTCAATTTCTCTTTGGATGATGAGAAAGCAGAGGGAAAGGGGAGGAACATACATTTTTTTTTTTCCTGGGTTTTGACTTTTTTGTTTTATAGTATCTGAATTTCTCCTCTTATACCAACAGTGATTGTTAAATTACAAACACAGAGGAAGCTTTTGTAATGATTTAACGTTAGTTAAATAAATTTCTGCATAAATAATAATCATAATAACGTCAGTTATCTACTTTGAATAAAAAATAAACAAACAAAAAATGTTGACTTCACTGAAATCAGAGGATGTGAATGCCCAGTAAGGCTAGGATCGATCGCTGCCACTAGCTTGTTTTTTTTTTTTCGTCTTATTATTATTATTTAAAAAAAAAAAAAATTTAAATGGTGCGAGGTAATTAGCAAATTGGGTGTAGTTGATAGATTGTTGTGACCTAGTTTTATTAATGCCTTTCGTCTCTCTTTCACAAACTCACAAACAAAAGAAGTAATAATGGTCATTCCTTTATTAAAAAAGCAATTATATAATAGGAATTGAATCATGTGTTGTATCTAAGATATTTTTGATCTTTACAAATTACAATCACTACTGCAAATTCATTTCTCAAATCCGTAAGTTTTCATTTTTCATACACGTCCATCTCTTTTATTCTATCCTCCCACTGCCTCCTTAAAATAAAAGATCCATATCAAATCATTCCTTTTTTTCTCTAATTTTTTTTTTCTTTTAATTTTTCTTTCAATTTTAATTGAAAACTACCTTTATTTTTTTTTAATCTTTATTGTAGTTCAATAGTTCAATACTTGCTGCCAACATATTTCCAATGTCTTCCATTAGCTCTCAGAAGACCTCCTCTTCGTCATCATTTTCATCTTCAACATCCCAGTGGAAATATGATGTCTTTCTTAGTTTTAGAGGTGAGGACACCCGCACTAGTTTTACGGACCATCTATATGTTGCTTTAAAACAAAGGGGCATTGTTGCATTTAGAGATGAGGAAAATCTTGAGATAGGAAAATCTATTTCACCGGAGCTTTTGAAAGCAATAAAAGAATCGAGATTTGCAATTGTCGTTCTCTCAAGAAACTTTGCGTCATCATCATGGTGCTTGGATGAACTTACAAAGATAATTGGATGCTTGAAAGAGATGACCACGACTGTTTTGCCATTTTTTTATGATGTGGACCCATCTGATGTACAAAAACAAACAGGCGCCTTTGCCCAAGCCTTTTCTAAACATGAAGAACGTTTTAAGGACAACATAGAGAAAGTGCAAACATGGAGAGCTGCTTTAGAAGAAGTGGCAAATCTCAAAGGGTGGCACCTACTGGATAGGTAATCCAATTTGACATATTACTTGCTTTTAAATATTCAAACTTCAAATAAATACTCTTCTTATCTTAAGCCTTGTTTTGAACTTTAAGTAAAGCAACATAGATGTTCGCACTTCATTTTTATTTTGACTTGATCTTTTTAGTTTACAATTTTGTATTTCTGTCAATTTTTTCTTGCACTAAGTTATTTGCATTTTCTTGGTTTAGCCAACAGAAAAGAACATTGGATGTCTACTTTCTGTTTTGATCCTATTTATGGGTGGTACTTACTAGATTTCATTCTCTCTCCATTGTAGGTCTGAGGCAGAATTTATCCAAAATATTGTGGGAGAGTTATGCCGTAAATTGAGTTATGTATTCTTTGAAGATACTGAAGACCTTGTAGGAATAGAATCTCGAGTGAAGAAATTGGAGTCATGTTTGGCTATAGGGTCTAATGATGTTCGCATTATAGGGGTTTGGGGGATGGGAGGAATAGGTAAAACAACTCTTGTTAGAGTTGTTTTTCATATGGTTTCGAACAAGTTTGAAGGTTGTTGCTTTCTCCCAAATGTCAGGGAGGTTTGTGAAAAAGATGGCTTAATTCCATTGCAACAACAACTTATTAGAAAAATATTAAATGAAAGTATGAATATACAAGATGTTGACGAGGGAGTTTTTGTGATCAAGAATAGATTACGTCATAAAAGAATTCTTCTTGTTCTTGATGATGTAAATCAATTAGACCAGTTGAAAAAGTTAGTTGGAAAGCATAATTGGTTTGGTTCTGGTAGTAGGGTTATCATAACAACAAGGGATAAGCATTTACTACGTATACTTGAAGTAGATGAAGTATGCGAAGCTGAAGGATTAAGTGATGATGAAGCTCTTAATCTTTTGAGTTTGAAAGCTTTTAATAAAGATCATCCTCCCAAAGATTATCTAGAGCTATCCAAAGATGTTGTACAATATACTAAAGGCCTTCCTTTAGCTATTAAGATTCTGGGTTCCTTTTTGTTCAGTAGAAGCATCAATCAATGGAAAAGTACATTAATTAGGATAAAAGAATTTCCTGAATGTGCAATTCTCCAAGCACTTAAAGTAAGTTATGATGGATTACACGAAACAGAGAAAAAAATATTCCTATATATTGCATTTTTCTTTAATCATGAGGGAAAAAATAGTGTAGTAGAGAAACTAAATTATTTTGGCCTTCACCCTGATGTTGGATTAGAGGTTCTAGTTGATAAATCTCTCATAAAAATAGAAGACTTTAAAGTGTGGATGCATGATTTATTACAAGACATGGCCAGGAAAATAATTCACGAAGAATGCCCTGAAGAGCCTGGAAAACGTAGCATTTTGTGGTTATTTGAAGACATTAACAATGTACTAACAAATAATACGGTAAGAGGTTATATAAAAAACTTGATCACATACCCTATTATATTATTAATGTTCAACTTAGAGTAGCTTTGGTACTCAAACATTTTGCAAATCTCTAATCCCTTTTGTTTATGATTATTAGGGAACAGAAGCAATTCAAGGCATAGTCCTAGAGTTGCCTGAATCAAAAGAGGCATATTGGAATCCTGATTCATTTTCAAAGATGCATCATCTTAAATTGCTCAGAATTAGTAATGTTCAACTTCGCCATGAACCCAAACATCTTCCTATTAGCTTAAGATTTCTTGAGTGGAGTGGGTACCCTTCAAAATCTTTGCCATTAAATTTCCAATCAAATGAGCTTGTTGAACTTTACATGTGTGGTAGCTGCATTGAACAACTTTGGAAAGGAGCAAAGGTAATTTAAGCATCCTTCTACTTATTTATATTTAAGTTCCATTAAATTGTAGGGATTTGTTGAAGCTAATTGTTCTTTTTTTCTTTTGTTACTTTTAATAGTCTTTTGAGAAGTTGAAAATCATCCAAATGAATGGGTCTACAAACCTTAAAGAAACCCCTGATTTGATCAGAGTCCCAAATCTTAAGGAAATGGTTCTTGAAAATTGTTTAAATTTACTGGAGATTCACCCTTCAACTTTGGTTCATAATAGGCTTACTCTTCTCAATCTAAAAGGTTGTGTAAATGTCAAAACTCTTCCAAGCAAGTTCGAAATGGAGTCTCTTAAGGTTCTTCTTCTTTCTGGTTGCTCAAAACTAAAAAAGATTCCAGAATTTGGAGAAAACATGCAACATGTATTGAAGCTTTATTTGGGTGGAACTGCTATTACTAAATTACCCACATCAATTAGGCATTTGACAGGCCTTGTTTTATTGAATGTAAGAGATTGCAAACGTCTTACGTGTCTGCCATGCAGCATTTTTAATTTGAAGTTGCTTAAAGACGTGAATATTTCGGGATGCTCAAAACTTGAGAGACTGCCTGAGAATGTAGGGAATGCTGAAAGTGTAGAGGAGTTGGATGTGAGTGGAACTGCAATAAGAGAGGTGCCTTCTTCCATTGGTCTCTTAAAAAATCTTAAAGTGCTATCTTTCAATGGATGTAAAGGGTTATCATCATTTAACTCTGTATCTTGGTATGATCTCCTCCCTTTTTCTTCAAGGCCAAAAATTGCAGATCCTGTAGGATTGTCCTCTTTATTGGGTTTGTGTTCTTTGACTGAATTGAACCTAGAAGACTGCAATCTCAGTGCAATCCCTGATGATATTGGTTGCTTATTCTCTTTAGAAGAAATAAGTCTAAGGGGAAATAGTTTTGTTTGCCTTCCTAATAGCATTGATCAACTATGTAAGTTGAAAAGGATGGATTTGGAGAATTGCATGAGTCTTCGATCATTGCCAAGGCTTCCATTAAGTATCGTATCTATTTGGGGATATGGTTGTGCCTCACTGGAAACGGTACCAGATCTACGAAAACCTAATTCTTTATGCGAGGTAGAGCTTTGGCTTTCAAATTGCTGTAAACTGGCTGACAATCAAGATGTCATTGACATGTTTTTTGCGGTGATAAGAAAGCACCTTCAGGTCTCTCTCTCTCTCTCTCTCTCTCTCTCTCTCTCTCTCTCCTTGTTATAAACAACTTGCTTTGCATGTTTTAGGGACTCTCTCTTCACGGTAGAATTGACAATCGATTGTTCAATTGGAGATATGACATAAGTATTCCTGGAAGTGTAATTCCGAAGTGGTTTATCCATCAAAGTATTGGGGCTAAAGTGAATATAAAAGAACCTTCTACTCATTTGTGTGATGAGTGGATGGGGACTGCTGTTTGTGTTGTATTTTCTTCTCTTCTCTATTCTTCACTATCCTGCCAGTTGATAGCAAATGGAAAAGTAATGGATACTGTAATATTCCTTAGTGTCGAACATGGTGATTTATCAGATCATATTTGGCTATTTTATTTGCTTCCTCAATACTACATGGAGAAGGACATAAAATTACTGAATGAATGTGAAGCAAATGAATTGAGTCAGATTGGCATTAAAATTGAAACCAGTGGTTCAGGCATGGTGAAGAAATGTGGGTTCCGTATGGTATACAAAAAAGACATTGAAGAACTCAACCGAACTATGACTCAGAGTAGCAACACCAGCATCATTCCTTATAAGGACTCCGGTGTTCTCCATCATAATTTCAACAATTCGACGGTGGTTGCGGAGGATAACAAAGCAAAGCAAATTCGTGACGATTTTGATGGGGCTGGACCTAGTGGAGAAAGAAGCTCTAATGATGTGGCACACCCAAACAGGATTGAAAGGCTCGCAGAATTTATGCCCCATGGTGACTCTGATTGTGAAGAGTACTTTGAATGTGGTGAAGAGATCAGTGATCAGCTGGAATCTTGATGGAATTGGAAAATGGGTTCAAATACTCTGTAAGTCATTGTCTTTTTTTATTAATTTGCCGATTGCTGCATTATCTTTTGGCACATACTTGTACTTTTGTTTTTTCAAATTAATTCTTGCCTTTTTTATTAGCCTTATTATTGCATATACTTGCACTGTTGTTTGATTTATTTTTAAATTCTAAATGGTATATTGCTAGTTGTAGTTGGCTTCATTATTCGCATTTATTCCATCAAGGGCATCATTGAAGATTGTTGTACTTCTTGTCTTTTTTCTCTTGATTGCCCGTAAGTCATATTTTTCCTTTTTTTTTTTCATTTGTGTCTTTTGTAACGAGTTAGAATTAGTTAATTTCATACCAAACTTATAGGAAAAAAAACACTTTATCACCTTGACATCCGTTTGATCAAATTTTGTTAAATTAATATTGAAAATATTGTGTACTAACCTGCCCTTTACTTAAGGGTAGGTTTCCAAAATTCTCCACCATTTTAAAATTAAAATATGTTATTTTAAAATTTTAATTAAAGTGTATTTTAAAATATTAAGTATAACTTTTGCTTCTTTTTTTTCTTTTTCTTTTTTCAATAGGTTATGGAGAGATTTGCCATTACAAGTGTTTCAGTGCTTGATAAATTTTGTATTTTTGTTCTAAATTTATTAGTTATGTTTTTACTAACTATGGTTAAACTTTTGTAAGAAGATTCTTAAAGAAATTTAGAATATTTCGTTACTAATATAAACATAAGGGGGAAAGTGTTATTTTCTTCAAACTTCAAGGGCAGGGAGTGTTATTTTCCTACAGGTTTGGGGTGGAGCATCATTCTCCCAAACCTCAAGAGAGAGAAGTGTTATTATCCCTTTAAATTAATAATCTTTTCTAACCTCGAATAAAATACTCACTAAAATTTCCATGATTATGCTATGATAGTTTTTTATTCGTTGTGACCAAATTCCATCTACCAAGAAAAAATTCATTTATGAGTAATGTTAGAGACATAAGTTTTTGCTACTATTTTCATAACTTGATTTCTTCGGTTATACCAACTCTCATTTAGTCTGTTTTCTTTTTCTTTTTCTTTTTATTATTATTATTATTATTATTATTATTATTATTATTATTATTATTATCAAATAACACATAATAGTAATACAACTAGCTAATTTAATATGCATATTATTGTTAATTTTAAGGATTGCTAAAATTAGTAGAGAATCATATCCCTATTCTTGAAGCTACTCATTTAATCAAAAAAAAAAAAAAAAGGCAGTTTTAGGGTAATTTTGAAACGGTGATTTGTCTTCATTGTTAGTGTTGGTTGCCCCTTGATGTAGTATTATTGGATTTGTTCATGAGGAGAAACTGTCACATGGCCAAGAGAAAAGAAGACAAGTGCAGTCCATTGTATGCTTCTTATTTTTGCTCGCTCTAATAGATTGCAGGGTAATATATGCACTCTTGTTGCCTATCAACATTTTAAGATTTTTAAAGTGCAAAAAAAATATATGCATGCCACTGCAAACATAATAATCGAAATGAATTATTATGTTGTTACACGACACGTGAACTTATGTGTAGTTCACAGTTAGAATGATTGGTCTAGCTAGTTGTTGCATCTAGCTTCCTTGTTATGGTTGTGTACTAACCTTCAGGCTTCAGCCAAAGCTCCTTTTCAGTTTAAGAGAACCGCAGATTTTTCAATTATTTCTTTTTTGCTCTAAAATTTTTATAATTTTAGTGTAGAACAAAAATTAGAGAAGTTATTAAAATGATTTATATTAGCGTGCTTGAGGACATTGTTATTGAAATTCTCAGAGCCGGTTAGCCCCATGGCCGGAACTCTCACTTCCCATACAGGGATAAAGGAGGGCTCTCCGCTAGCCGGCATACGTTGTAAGACCACTCGATGTGACTCTGATAGGTACCTATGGTGTTCCCTTTTAGACTGATCTGACCGTAAGACCATTTAGGCAGTGATTATCAGGGCCCCTTTTGGTATCAGAGCCCGTGTTGGTCAGCCCTGAAATGGTCTGACCTTAGATCCAAAGAACCTAAAAACTGGACTTGCTTCAGACTGGAGAGGGAGCTGCCTTATATAGATGAAGGGAGCCTTGGATCCTGCTGAAGACTGCTGAAAATCCAAAAGGTAAAGTGCTTTTACTGTGGGTGAAAAATCATTTCAGCCGAAAGCAAATAGTAACTTTAGGATTTTTGTCGGGCACTGTAGATAAACAGTAACGGTCAATGTTTATGAATAGTACTTTGTCCCCTTGCTTTTCTGATTCACTGTTCATCAATAGTGACTGGTACTGTGGATGAATAGTGGAATGTTTGGAATCTTGCTGAGTGCGGGTACTGTTCATGTAAGTAATCTTTACTGTAGATGAATAGTAGCCGAGTTTGAAAACTGCTCCAAATAGTGACTGGTGCTATTTGGAGAATCTAATTGTCATCCAAATTGTAACCATCATAAGGATCTTGTGAATCCTGGAAAGGGTCAATTGGGCAACGGTTGACTGAAGCTTCTGAAAAGGCAGGAGAAACCCTTTCTTCTGACTCTAACTTCTCTGCTTATTTATATAGATGGCTTTAGCTATGTGCTGCTTTATTCTGCAATGTAAGGAAAAAAAATCATTGTCCTATGTAATGCTTGTGTAGAAGCACTAGTGCGACCTTAATAATATTTCAATCCAATTTATAAGTAACATCTTTTTCCTCTGCTGCATGTTACTAGATTTTTCAGACATTCAGGAGTTTCATAATCTATATACATGATCTCAGATCTCTATTGAGTTTAAAAGAAAATGGGTGCTAGCACATGAATTTCCTCATTAATCTGTAATATTAACAGTTTATAACTCTTTTAATTATGTACGGATTACCATAAGACTTTTGTACCTTTGCCTTTAAATGTGCTTGGAAGTTTTTCCACCTTTTTAAAACTCACTCTAAATCATATTATTGATTGAAATTAGCTCATACCCATTTCAGATCATGATCAGGCAAAGCTGAAACAAACCAAAAGACCTATCTCTAAATCATAACTTATTCTGGTTATACCCTATTAAAGAGACTCGACTAGAATTAGAATAAAAGGATAGCAGTAGACAGCATAGAAATTTGACCATAAAATAAACTTGATTATATATTGAAAACTATATCATTTGAAATATTTTGTCTTTACAGTGATGAGACTCAAGAAAGCAAGCAACTGTGTAGACAAGGTTGAAAATTGTAGAAGGTAGCCTGCTGGTAAGCTCTCCCATTTTACTTTCTATCATTGTTGTATCACATCTAGAATTTAAGTTTTCTCACATTCTTCCCATTGGGATTGTTATTTTTACAGGATGAATTGTATTTCATAGTGGAAAGATGCTGTACTTTCATAATCATTGTCATTCATTTTTTAAAATCTTATATTTTTTTGTATTATCTTTTGGAATTCCTTTTAAGTCAAAACAATCTGCATCTGTTGATTGGTATTTAAAGTTATCCTTACACTTTGACTTGGAAACAAGACCTGGTTATGGAGAGATACTCTCTTGAAGTGCCTGCTTGAATTTTAGCCACCCCTATCTCAAGGTGAGGAGTTACTGATAAGTGATAAGCTGATATGGCCTCATGTAACACAAGGTCGATATAAGGTGAAATTAAGCTACCATTGAAAGTAGGAGGAACTCAGGTAATGGATTCACATTAGAGGGTCATAGCTCTTTAGGGAGAAGTCTGTGAGTATTGAAGCTTCCCTTGAAGATAGTAAATTTTTTGTGGAATGCATGAAGACTTACTCGTTAAACAGAACAGTGAAATGAAACATAGTGAGTGACGATAGTAAGTGTGTCTTATGCAATGAGGAAGAGGAAAACTTGGATCACTTATTCCTGAAGTGCACTCTTACTTTGGCTGTATTGTTTAGATTAGATTTGAGCCTTAGAACTGAATTCATTTCTCCTTGCTCTTTGAAGCAGTGGTTAGCTCAACAGATGGAGGATCCAAGTTTTAAAAAATAGGAATAGGTGATGTTCTCTAAGTTGATGTTTAAGAGTGAAAAACAGTCTGCTTAGGAAGTGAGTGCATTGTTTTGCAGGTATGCACAAGTCTCTAATGCACAACTGGCAGATCAGAGTAACTGCAGGAATGTACCAAGGCAAGAGTGTCTAGTTGTGAAGGGTTGTAGGTGTGGCTGACTAGGGACACTAGCAGAGATGGTGTGGATGGGGTGGTTTTGGCTATGCAACCAACTCGTGCGCTGGCAGGCTGTTGCTGTTCTTCCATATGCAACCAAATGTCATGCAGCTAGATCAGATGCCCAGCTATACAGCTTGGTTTTTGCGGACTTGTTTCAATAATTTTCTGGAGTGGAGGACCTCTTTTGAGACGGTTCCTTGGCAAGTTGCTGTGCTGATTGAAGACCTGAAGTGCATAAAATCTGGGGAACGCTAGTGGTTATATACGTTGCGCATAAGAGAGTCGCTGAAGATGTTGGGGGCCCTGGCTACTTTTGCTTCAAAGTCTCATAAACATTTTTGGTCTCTACTTCTAGCCAACTCTTCTAACATAAATGTATCAGAAAACGAAACAACCCCCCCCCCCCCCCAAAAAAAAAAATGGAGTTATCTATATACCTTTATGGACTAGTTTATGCCCTTGGCACGTCTACATGCAATCATTAAAAGTGAAATCCTTTTCTTCTGCAATTTATTAGTTGATTTTTATTTTCTTTCTTTTTTTTCCTCCTCTGTCAACTTCTTTCCAGACCTTTGCAAGTTTAGTAGAATATATATAATGACAAGTTTGAATGGAAATGGGTGTTTCCAGCCTTCCCCGTGAACTTCTTTAATTATGCATGTTTTTACCATATGACTTTTGTGCTTTTGACATGCTTTTAAGTTTTAAGGAATCTTTCTAACTCTGTGGCTAATTTGGTTGAAAAAGTATACTGGCTGTTGCATGCTAGGAATTGTAGAAACCAAGCGAGCAGGTCTGTTATTGATCTTACTGACACAAGCTTAAGTGAAGGACACTGAACTTTGAACCATTTTTGTAGGCTTGAGAAGACATATCATGACTCAGGAATTGTGTCCTTTGTGTTAAAGATACCCCATAAGCCATTTTTTTCCCCTCAACATCTACAGCAATCTGGTTTGATCTGTCCCTTAATATTAATTTCATTCAACCTTAATCAATTCAGGCATGGATCAAGAGCTAGCTGAAGGGGGTATCAGGGGCAATTTAGAGAACATATAGTACTTCTCCCTGTATTTTGTCTGTATTTTATGGTCTATTTTGTTCCTTTTGTTCCAATGTGCCAAAAAACGATTCATGTGTGTGTATCAATCGTTGGCATTCTTTCTCAAAACATTAGTATATTTTAGGGATTAAGTGCGTTTGATAGACCGACTTAGCCAGCGTGAGCCCCATGAGTTTAAACCACCTACTTCCTTGCTGTTGTATTATTCTCTATCTTCTCATTCAAACCTGACCAAAGAACTGAATGAAATACGACTTTTTTTTTTTGAAAGATGAAATACGACTTTTTAAATGTGGATTCTTGCACACAGCTCACATTTCCAAATCATCCTTTAAAAAAAAATCACAAACTATCAAAAGAAAAAAAACACAAAAAATATAATCTATTTAGAAACAACCGAGAACTACCCAACATTGCAAAAGGGTATTTATTAGTATTGACAAAGACATGAACTTTATACAATCAATCAATCAATATATAATATATATATATATATATATATATATAAAAGCAGAGACCTCATGTGAGAGTGCATAAGGTCCTGACACATGGCACTCTAATATTGCATTTGACTTTTTTTACCTTTTTTCATTAAGTTTTTTTACTGTTACCTAATAAATCATAGTAACTTATTTTTACTATTATATAAATTTAACATTTTTTACCTCTTTTTATTAAGTTTTTTTTTACCGTTACTCAATAGATCATAGTAACTTATTGCATTTAACATTTTTTACCTTTTTCATTAAGTTTTTTTTACTATTAATTAATAAATCATAGTAACTTATTTTTACTATTATATAAATTTAGCATTTTTTACCTCTTTTTATTAAGGTTTTTTTTACTGTTACCCAATAGATCATAGTAACTTATTTTTACTATTATATTGATATGAGTTGTTCTTGACAATTAGACCAATTAGACCAAAAGTTATTCACTATAAAATTGATTACCATTTAAAAATAGACCAAACCTTATGAAAAATTCAGGCCCAATTCTTATCTTACATATTATGACCCAAGTTTGACCATTCCCACGTGTAAATCAAAGCAAAAACTCTTACTCTCTTACAAACTCTCTTCTTCTTCTCCCACGTATAGATGATACTTCTAGAAAATCTTATTCTCATGAAATATCTCTTCATTTTTTCCCAATTTCAATTCAATATGCTTTTGTCTATAAATAATATTCTATGCAATTTATGCAAACAAATTCTCTGTCATTGACCAGTGCAACCAAAATATATATAAATCTTGAGATCCCTCAGGTTGCTGAAATAATTGACAAGTGCATATTTCTAAAATTTATAATAACAAAAAAGTCTAATAAAGAGCATATACTATCTCACAAAATGCCATTAACTTAATATTTTCTTTAAAAAAATTCAATGATAGAAATGGAAAAAAAAGATCCTATACAAGAAATACCAAAAATACATGCAAAACAATTTTCATAGGAGGATTTATCTTTAAATAATATGCAGACGATAGTAAAGATAAAATGAATTAAATGAGATCCTACAAAAAAGGTTTGTTAATTATTTCAAATTATACTCATCATTTATGTATAAAAATAATAATAGATCATATTATTTATATTAGAAAAAATACATATTAATTTCAAAGTTCATTGCAAGATGTGAACTGCTAGGGTATTGCAATAATAAGTAACATTGATACAACAATGGGTTGATATTACATTTTGTGCGTACTTTGTGAAAGGAATGTTAAATTACAAACAGGATCATTTTGGTGTGCAAAATGTAAAACAAAAATAAATCTTTCTATCCCAAAGTTAGAGGCTCTCACATTAACTACATACTCTTCAAATATTTATAATATATTTATCTCACTATAACTACTATATATATACAATTGCAAACTACTTTAGATACAGGATTCAAATTGAAGTTTTTAATGCAACTAACAAAGCAAAGTTTGTGATATTTGATTCAGATGCCGAGAAAATCCTAAATAAATCTACAAGATTGAGATCTTGCTGAAAAATAAACTAAGGTACAACGTATTTAAATTATTGTAAAAATATTGATATTGGAGAAGGAATCTCACGTTATTTGAAAAAAAAAAAAAGGAAAAAAATGGATTTCTCTACTTCATTTGAATGAATTCAATCTAAAAGATGGTTTTGAAAATTATATAGTTGCTAAAATTTTTGATGTGCCTTCAAATGATAAAAAGGTATGGAGGAAAAAAAAAACACAATTCAACATGCTATGTTAATTTTTTTTGCTGCACTATTCCAAAATTAACAAAAATAAAATTTTTACAAAAAACTGTCACATCATTGAAATTTAATATAAATGCAAATACCTATGAAAAATCTTAGCGACAAAGTCCAAACTTTGTAAGATTTAATGAAGAATCTCTCGGCGCCAATTCATTAGTAATTAACACAAATGATGCAACAAAAGGAAAAAACAATGAAAACTAAAAAATTGAATAAATATGGACAGACTAAATTTCAAATGTTGAAGATGGAGAAACTGATAATGACAACAAGCGTCACCATACCATAATAACAAAGCATTGAAGAAGAAAAAAATTGTAATGAAGTTTTTTATTACATCACATAATAAAAATCAATAATATAGAATGAATTAATATGCTTTTATCAACTTTTATTATATAATATTACTCCAAGTTGTTTTCATTATTTCTCATTACTTGAACAAAATAATTATAATAGATATTATATGTGTGCAATTTATAATTGTTACTTTTTATGATGAACTCATTACTAACAAAGTTTTATAATAAATATGCTATAATATTTTCCAAAAGCAAATTTACATAAAACATTATAACATTATCCGTGCATCACACGAGAAACTTACTAGTTAATAGTAAGTGGTAATGGAACAGAGCTGGTAGAGAGAAACTAATATCGTCAATAACTTCGATTTTTTTAGGAGTAGAGTAGGTAAGAGAAAATGAAACAAAGATGTATTATCCGATACCACAAGTAAAGACAATTCCAATAATGAAACTTCCTACAACTTTCCTTAACTCTCCAACATAAAATTATAGTAGTTTTCCTCTTCAATTATTGTCTCTCTATTTTTTTCTTTTTCTCAAACTGAGCACACGGAAACATAGCGAGTGATAGTGTGTCTCATGCAATGAGGTAGAGGAAAACTTTGATCTTTTATCCTTGAAGTGCTTAGGCTGTTTTGTTTGGATTAGATTTGAGCCTTGGAACTAAGTTAATTTATCCTTGCTCTTTGAAGCAGTGGTTGGCTCAATGGATGGAGTATCCAAATTTTTATAGATTGATGTTAAAGGGTGAAAAAAAGAGTCTACTTAAGAAGTGATAATGCTTTGTTTTGCAGGTATGCACAAGTCTCTATTGCACAACAGGCCGATCAGAGTGACTGCAAGAAAATACCAAGGCAAGCGTGTCCAGTTGTGGATGTTGCTGACAAATGAGGTACACTGGCAGAGATGGTGGGGATGGGGTGGTTTTGGCTATAAAGCCAAATCATGTGATGGCAGGCTGTTGTAGTTCTTCCATATGCAACCAAATGGCATGCAGCTAGATGCCTGACTGTGCAAAAGGCATTAACTGAGACTATACAGATTGATTTTTGCAGACTTATTTCAACAAAATCTAGAGCGGAGGACCTCTTTTAATGTTCCACAAGTGCATGGAAGTTGGAGAACGCTAGTGGTTATGTATGTTGTGCATAAGAGAATCACTGCAGATCTTGGGGCCCTGGCTATTCTTGCTTTCAAGTCTTATAGACATTTTTGGACCCTACTACTAGTTAACCATTCTGACATTATTGTATCCAAAAACAGAACAAGGAAAAAAAATGTTAAACTTTATACCTTTTTCAGACTAATTTAGGTCTTGGGCATATGTCTGCGTGCAGTCATTAACATTTTAGGACATTACATAAGAGATTTGTTTCTTTGCGTGATTCCTTTTCATTTCTCCTATTAAAGCAAGAAAGAGTAATTGACTTAACCATCTAATGGCTCTAGCAGTAACTCCTGTATACATTTTTTTTGTTGTTGTGCATAGACAAGATTTGTCTTTTGAGTCACGTTATATAAATTTCCAAAAGAAACACTTTGCTCAAATGGGTTAGAAGGGTAATGTTAAGAAGAGAAATGAAGTTCAGAATAGTTTCTCTTGTTTGTTAATGTAATGATGAATATTACATAATGAGTTCTAGTTTAAAAAGGATCTAAGGAAAAACCATCTAGTCTTTTCAAGCATGCAGTAGTGAATTTTTGCATCTCATTTTTTACAAATGGTTACCTCTAAAATCAGTAATAATGTCTTCAACTGCCTTCTGTTCATCCCAAAAAAAAAAAAAAAAAAAAAGTCTTCAACAGAAAAGTAAGAACAAAAATTAAGAAAAGTTTCAATCAATTGCTGAACAAGTGAACCATCCATTTTCATGTTAGGTTATGGTGCTTCTTCCACATTGAGCACTTAATTTATGTATTTAGTTATTTTTCAGTCCCCAGGATACAAAAACAGCTAAAATAAGATTCTAAAATTCAAATTTCTATATTATATATATTCCTCCATATTTTTAGCTACAAAACTTATGCTAAAGGATTTCAATACTAGGGGATCAACCAATTTTTAAGACCAATAAGCAGGAATTTTAAATAAACTAAAATACTTATAAATATGAGCAACCCCATTGCAATCCAAATGAAAATTCACAATAGTGATTAGTGAGCCTATTCTAATAATTTAGTTAACCAATATATAGACTTATTCTCCTTTTAATTTAACATACATACAAAGCCAAACAACTCAAACTAAGATTCAATTCAATTCTTTGACTTTCCTTCTATTTTCCTCAACTTTCTCAACAACCAAACCAATAATAATGAAGCCAATAACATTATATTCACATTTCTATCCTTTTCATTCTACTTACATCACAAAACCAAACAAGTCAAATAGTAAGGTTCTTTCCTCAATTCAATTCTTTTACTTTTCCTTCTCATTTATCAATTTTCTCGGCTACCAAACAGAGTAAGGAAACCAATAAAACCTGAACAACGAAACGAATATCCATATCACAGAAAATAAGCTCAAGAACTGAATCAAATCACAAAAAAGTCAAGCACCATTGAAATCACAAAACCAAATCAGCAAACAGAGAAAACAATCAAACTCCTCAAATCAATTCTTTTCCATTATATTCTTCACTTTTCATTGCTTTTCTCAGCTACCAAACATATCCTAAATTCAATGCAATTCTAATTTGCACATACAAACACACTACTACCAAGATCTACACAACATATTCAACTAAAATGCACCGTTTCATCGCCAATACAACACCATTAACAGGATCGTGATTAACTCTTAGTTTCTCATTCTTTCAAAGTACACCACCTTTGTATTCAAACACCTACTTCTTATATATTAGTTAGTTCATTTACCTATAATACTTCAAACTTCCATCTGATCCAATTTAACATAAAGCTCACTCTTTTCCGTGACCCTATACCTTCCCATTAATTAAACCACATCAAACATTCTTTTCCTACATAACTGAATACACATAGTCAAAACAAATACACCTCAAGGCTATACAATGACTTCTTGGATGAAAAATGGCCACACACATCCTAAATGATAATGAATAAAAATAACCACAAAACCAGGAAATACCAAACAAATATCTGATTTAAAAAAAAAAAAAAAAGAAACCCAAATGTGTCCAAGAAAGAACAAAGAAAAAACCAATGTATAGAGGAGACATGAACAAAACCACAATCAGAGTCATTTACAAAGCTAATCAACAAAAAATTAAAATTAAAATTTGAAAATAATAGTTAATTTAAATCCATCGAACACCCAACTTCGTCCACATAGCAGAGCTTAAACATATTGCCAAGAAAAATACGAAAACCAATCTCAGATAAATCCAACCAAAACCCAGAAAAAATCAGCCAAATCAAACACAAATTAACCATCAAAATTAGACAGGAAATCAACCTTCACCAATCAAAATAAGAGAAACCCAGATCACATTTCTTCACAATTGAACACCCAAAACACAAAAGAGGAAGAGGAGTTGAGAGACAAACCTGCATTGCTGCAAGAAAGAGAGAAAGAAGAAAAGTTTGGGCGAGGAAGAGAGAGCGTGACAGAGTTACTGGAGCCGATTACGAATTGAGAAGAGAGCGTGACTAGCGTGAGGGTGAGGGATTTCTAAATTCTTGGGTTTGTGAGAGGAATTCAAATCAACGGATTTGGACCCCTGAAATCCAAGATGGATTTGGGACTAAACCCAAATCCATTTCTTTTAACTTACCCAGATTTGGATTTGGGCTCCCTCAAATCCAAATCCAAATCCAAATCCAAGGAATCCAAACAGAACATATGCAACAAACTTTAGAATCAAGTCGAAATTAGTGAATGTTCAAATTTTCAAACATTAACCTCCGTTCAAATTTTCAAACTTTAGTTGGGAAGCGCGTTTTGCGCTTCACAGCTTAGCGTTCTTTTAATGGTCCTATGTACTATTTATGGACTCTGCAAATTAATTTTTTCAGCAAAAATAATTTTAAAATTGAGTTTCATGGTATTTTTTAAATATTTAAAAACTATTTTGTTACAATATTTTCAATTTTTAATTTTCAGCAATAAACTGTATCCAAACATATCTTATTATTATTATTTTTTATGAGGAATTAATATAGATATGCAAGATTTCCTCATTGACCAATTCATTCAAGTGAGTTCTTGATATATCCAAATATCATCAACATTGTTTATAATTGATTGATCCATGGTTCAACTGTAAAGGATCTGCATCAGCAGAAGTTACACTTTTGGTATGTTGCTTAAGCTGTCATCATTAGGAAACCAAGCTTGTACCTACATGTAAATAGATATGTGCTTACCAGCTGAGTAAAAAGCTCTCATGGAAAACAATCTTCTAAGCTAAAAGCGTTCAATTTGAATTTTTTTGTCACCAAAACAATGTTATTGTAATATCCACACACACACACACACACACACACACACACAGAGAGAGAGAGAGAGAGAGAGAGAGAGAGAGAGAGAGAGAGAGAGAGAGAGAGAGAGAGAGAGAGAGAGAGAGAGAGAGAGAGAGAGAGAGAGAATGTTATTGTCAAATTTATGCTTTATATGAAATTAGAATATTTTTAGGTGAGTATTTTTGGCCAGTAGTGAGACTATCTAAATATCCAACGAGTTTTATAATGTAAACAAAGAAGGATATAGATTAGATTTGCTACAATTTGGATGCTAAGTACTTGTTACTGTCTCGTTAATTTGATATCTCTTCTACGCCCATTGTTGCGTGTAAGTGTAAATAGAATTGCAGATTGTAAGGCATGGTAGGTCTAGTTTCTACTCAAGTTTAGTAGTTTCTATTCTGGTCAGGTACCATTATAAGTTTTTCTTAAATTATTTAATTATTGAGTAAATGGTACTTAAAAAAAATAATTGATTTAGGTGATATCTAAAGATTTTATAGGAAATGTTAGGGAGAAGTTCTTTTGTGGTGAGCTAGTTGAGGTAAGTAACCTTATCCTAATTGGTTTTATTTTGCTTATACTATTGTATTTTAACTACTGAATATTGTTTATAATTGTTCCATTTTTATTTCAATTATACTATTGATTTAAAGCAAATAATAAAGAATTATTACAAATATATTTGATTACTGAATATTTGATTTTATTTTGAATGAGATATATTTTTGTTTGAACTTTGATTTGATATATATGATTTTGGACAATATGACTTTGTTTTGACTCCGATACCCAGCTAATGAGGTTTATTCATTGGTATCAAAGCTAGTTCTAACCGGGGCATCATCAGCCTATCGTGTTTCTAAACTTAGCTAATGGGGGATATACATTAGCATGAAACTAGTTTCTTCTGAATCTAATGCCTAGTCATGTGGATATAGCGTGACCATAGTAATAAATATATAAGATGGTTAAGAATGTGAATATGTTTGAATTTATGAATTATTTTATGTTTATGAAACTTCTTTAGTTTATTTTTTGAAAACTCATAGTATCTTATAACTTTGACATATGTGAAATATTTTGATTTCATAAATTTATATTATTTTGTATATACTTGCTTCAATTGGTTTGGTATTTGGTTACTTATCGAGTTGTCAACTCACCCCCCTTTTCCCCTCCAATTTTAGATTATGAAGAATAGCAAGTTTTGGGACTTTTGCTGAGGGTGTACACTTGTATGGAGATTAGGAATTATTATAAGATGATCTTGTAATAATTAGTATATGTTTAACAGTCATGAGGTTTGGATTGTTGTTTCTATTGGTACTTTGGAGATCTTTTGACAACTGCATTATTGAGGATGATTGTGGATTTATTGATGAAATTTTCTTTGAGGATAATTTCTAGTTGCTAAGAAGGCCTTGCACATTTGTAGAGTGAAAACTTTATTAAAGTGTGGTCGTTGTCACGTGTCTATCTGTATTGTTGGGTTCGAGGCATGACAATTTAATGGTATCAGAGCTTAGGTTATAATCTTGCAGACTCTATACTAGGTTTTGATTTAGAATGAAATCTGCGCCCTAGGCATTACAATTCTAGTTATTGTTTATGGAGGTTATTAGGCCATAAATAGTGTTCTTTTGGTGATTTGATGAGAAGTGTAGATGGGGTTCCATCATATGATGATTTACTAGTATTAAGTGAGTGCGTTTTATTCTTGAAATTTTGTAATGGATCAAATTGGTTATTCAAAACTTCTTCTTATTATCATTAAAAGAAAAAAGGGAGAGAGAAAAGAACAAGCAAAAGAATCTTCCTATT
This sequence comes from Quercus variabilis, assembly GCA_030445155.1. NCBI lineage: Eukaryota > Viridiplantae > Streptophyta > Magnoliopsida > Fagales > Fagaceae > Quercus > Quercus variabilis. The sequence continues at coordinate 10,111,810 of CP129449.1, forward strand.
GTTTTGTGATTGATCTTTTGTAAACTCATTTGATAGTTTTACCTGATATAGTTGACCTCCCTAAGGTTAGTTTGGTCCAGTTTTGTCGAACCTCGTTGGCCATGAGTGATCGAGTGAATTGTTGACCATCTAACTTTATTATGGTTCAACAAGTATTTATTGATTAACATAGTTGGTAAGTGGATTTGTTTGACTCCATTGAGTTCATGGGAGATTGATCATCTAATTTAATGCATGCATTGCATTCGTCTATATGTATGTGTGTGTGCATGTGTGTATATATATTTAGTTCATCCAAAAAAAAAAACTATGAAGAATTTTGAGAGAGGTGATTTTTATTTTATTGATGAGTTTTAACTCTATTACATATATTAATATATTTAATTGTGATTAGGGTAAGGAACAAATTTTGATTAACATTCAAAATTCTCTTTTGCCACCTATTTGTGATGGAGAGTTGTATTTGGATCTATTCGGTTGAATTTTTGAGATTCCATTGCATTTTTGAAATGTGCCTTCTATTCTTATGTGTTTAAAAAGAAAGTATCAGTAAAAATTTTCTGATATCTTATGTTTGACTTCAATTTATCTTGACCACTTGAGCATATCCATCCTATGTTATGATCAGCTTAGGACCTGGAGTCAATCCAACCGTCATTGAAACCCATGTCTAAAACTTGATTTTAGTATAGCTGAATACTAAGCAGAGATGGGATTGAACTTTTCCATCGGTTTCCTTTGGCTCCTAATTTCATTGTATAAATTTAGTCTTACATACTCTTGACCAACCTAAGCAAATCCAAATTTAGATTTTGTTATCCAGATCTTTGAAATCATGCTAACCATAGCCTCAGTATTAAATGTGAATTTTTAAAGTTAACTCCTGGTCTTACATATTCATGAGATCTCTTTTTCTCCCCTTAAACTTTTTCCTTGGTAAATACTCGGGCTATATATAGGTATTCCAACAACTATATCGGTTCTTTCTCCATTACGAGTAATTTATGATCTGAAATTTACCACCGGGCCTGCTGGCCTAGTGGTACCCAGTCTCCATATGACCTATCAACTCAGGGGTTCAATCCCCTGCATAAACACTTACCTAGCAAAAAAAAAAATTCATGATCTGAAATTCTAAATACAACTCCTTGGCTAAAAGTCTAGTCTGCTGAAATACCTTTTTCTTTTCGGTTCCTCTGTTAATTTTTATAGTAGATTTCAACTTTTATATGAGCAAAAAAAAAAAAATCTAATTTTCCTAGAGTTGCTAGCATTCCTTTAAACTTTATTTTTCTGGACCTATAATCAAGTTTTCATTGAACTTTCCCTTAGTAAAATATATATTACGATAACCCCATGGGCCTAGACAACACTAATCATACTTGAATTCATGAGTCACCTATTTTTGAACTTTGTATTGTATATGATTCATTATTTTATTTTGGTTCTACTTGTCCTCTTGGAAAATTGTTTAATATTCTAGGGGGATAGGTTTTGATGCTAGAAAAGTAATTATTTGATTTTAGTTGATGAGAGCTGATGGATTGGCTCAATAGAACTTGAAGTGGGTAGAAAACAAGTTTGTCGTATTATTGAATTGGACTAGTGAATCATATTTTGATTGGATACTGAAGGATTTGAGATGGCAAGAGAGCTTATTTTGAAAGACTATTACAATTTGAATTATAGTCAATTGTGGTATCTTTGTTTTATATTGACAAGCGGTTAATGATTATAAAGTTGCATTGTACTCGAAGTTCTAGGCTACTAGGATAGTATTATCAGCAAGTTAAAGAAAGGAAAAAGAAAAACAAAAGGGGGTTTGAAACAAGGGAGTCAATAACGTACCGTAGACTGTTTTGGTTTAGTCAAGAAAACGAAATATTTCGGTACCAATTGATACCGGTGTATTGTTTCGAAGTTACCGCTATATATCACAAATACTTAAAATTTACATATTTTTGCATAAGTTTAATATATTTTTTTAATGAGTTTATAAGTTTAATATATTAGTCAATATACATTACTCCAATATATTAACATAAATAGTATATTTATAATAATAGAAGGAAAAAAAAAATGTAAAGAAAGAAAGATGCACACGTGACTTCTCAAACGATTTAGCCAAATGCTTTAATCCCACACCACTCCAACTCCTACCTAACCATCTGACACAATTTAATGAAAAATTTTAAAATACACAAAAGCACAAAGCTATCATGCATTGCTAGTGGAGATATCAAGAAGCAAAAAAGGGAAAGCAATGAAGAAGAAGGAGAAGAAAGAAGAAGCTGTAGTGACAAGCTGCTATGGATGCTGAACAAGATGCAAATAAGAAAATGTTTAATGGTGTATGAAATCAGTTGGTTGAACACTTCGGCTTCGGTGGACTACGGCGGTAGCGAAGGCCTATAAAGAGAAGAAACAATCAAGGGGTGATCGGGGTGGACTGGCCGAATACCCTCCGATGACTAAGTTAGTTCCTTCAACAAGAATGGAATTCCAACTTTTTGAGAGTAAAAATCTCAGAATCTCATACCTTTGCATGGTTCAGACCGGTCCTTATATAGGGAACTTTGGGGTGGTTATTGGTTCAATAACTTCCTCCAGATTTGTGGAACCCGGACATAACTTCCTCAACAGCTATGGGAATTATAACTGCTGCTGGAAGTTACATACTTGAGACGAATTGGTGGCGATGAACATGGGTTGATTAACCGCTCTAGAATTTGCTAAGTATTGTGTGGTCGTCCATGTGCAATGCCCATGGACGACTCTTCGTCATACTGTTGTGTGGTCGTCCATGCGCTTTACACATGGACAACTCTTTCGACTTGATTCCCTGAGGTTTGTTCAATTGATCAATACTTCAGGGACGACATATCTGGACAAATCAGAGATGGTTTGGAGATTTGGCTAACTGGTAATCACGGACAACCCTTCTGGACAAACTATAGATGTAATTTTTGCTATCTCATTAGTTGCCCCCTTGTCCAGGGTGTCGTCCAAGGATATTATAGGGATTTAATCCCCTTTATGTAGCCACGTGTTGTGATTTAATTCGTTGAGCAGTTAAGTCGATTGCATTTTTCCACGCGATTGCCACGTGTCACCTTCTTAGTGGATGGTGTCGCTTCGCTAACCCTACTCCTGGGCCCTATAAATAGGCACATTCTCTTTCTTGCCCTTTACCTTTCTCATAAACTCCCTTATGCTATCTCGTCCAAGGTTCTCGTCCAGCCTTTGTCCTAGTTCTGTCAGGTATTTCCTCTTCCTTTTAGGTTTTCGTCTTGATCTTTATTTTAGCTATGTCTTCGTCTAGTAGTATAGAGAGGAAAATAGATGAGTATCAGGATGTCTCGTCAGGGAGTTACGAGAGTGGTGAGGGTAGCACTAGTTATAGTAGTAGTAGTAGTTCCTCAGACGAGCATTACTTGTCCGAGGTTCCAGGCATTTCCTTAGAAGAATTTCAGGAAATGCAACGTAGGACGGCCTCTGGAGCTGGGGCTAGCTCGTCCAGAGTGTTACCTAACACTTCTCAGGACGAGGAGGAGGAAGAGGAGAACATAATATACAGCTGTGCACCTGAAGTAGCGTCCATTTTAGACGCCCATAAGTTAAAAGTTTTAGTAGATAGATACCAAATCCTTAGGGAGTTCGAACCTCGTCTACCCAAGGAAGGAGAGTGGTGTTGTTCTCCTTCCTCTGGTTTGGGAGTATACGCATCTTACCTTCTAGCTAGTCTTAGGTTTCCATTAAATTCCTTTTGTAGAGGTCTTCTTCATAGGTTGGGCATTGGTCCTAACCAGCTCAACCTCAATGGTTGGAGGACAATAGTTGTCATGCAAGTGTTATGGCGTGAGGCACTGGAAGGGGAATGTCCTATAACAGTGGATGAGTTCCTCTACTGTTATAAGCCCTCAGAAATAAAAAAAGTCAACTGATTTTTACCAGTTCTCGTCCAGAGGCTCTCACTATAGCTTAATAAAGGGTCGTAGCTCATCTGACAGGCTCTGAAAAAAAGAGTTTTTTATTATTTCTGGAAATTGGGTTGGGGACCCAATTGATGTTGGTAATGCCCCCTTCCCTCCTTTTACTAGCCCCATAGGTCACCTTCATCCTGAGGGTATGTTTTCTTTCCATGTTATTTCTTTTATTCCTTACACTTTTTCTAACTCTCAATCGTCTAACCACCTTTCTTCTTATTGGTGCAGCTGTTATTCGTCCACGTTTGGACAGATTATACTTGGATCAAATTGACCAAGTGCGTGCCTTCCCTAGAAGGACTTTTCACGATTTAGTAACTTTCAGCAGCTTGGCTACGTGGGGGCTTGGTCCAGAACCAATTGCTGAGAACCTAGGCCACGAAGAAACTACCCGTAGAAGTATCGTCCATCCCTACTTCATTTCCTTCCCTTTTATTATTATTATTATTTTTTTAACTAATTTCCTTCGTTGTAAGAATAATTACAATGAGAGGAAATAAGGAAAAAACAGTAACTAGTGGGGACGAGGAAGCTCCTGTGCCTGCAATCGTCTAGAAGGTTGCCGTCCAGGCTGGTAAGAGAAAGTCTAAGAAGATTTCAAGTGCTGTGGATTTGGACGACCTTCCTAGTCATCGAGGCTCCAAAAAAAAGAAAAGACCACTTAGACTTCTCTTCCCAAGGTCCCCAAATTTACTCTTCCGACGGTGAGTTTGGACGATCCTCCTGCCAACGTGGAGCCCGTCCAGATAATTCATCTTGTTTCAACTGATCCTACTCCTCCTCCAGCTAAGACTCCTCGCAAGCCTCATCCATCAGAACCATCTGATCATCCTTCTAACTTGGTGCTAGACGAGGGCTATGCATGGAGGACGTTCAAAGGAATCGTCACTAACAATGAAGTTAATGAATGTTACAATATGTCAATGAAGGAATTTGAACGTTCTGGCATCCATTACCTCTTTAAGGTAGGGACCTTTATTCGTCCTTGTGTGCTTTCAATAAGTTTTTCTTCTTTTCTCTCTTCTTATTATTATTATTTTTTTAATATCTATATATAAAATCTCTAACTTTCCTTCGTCCATGCACAGGCTATATCAAAGTTTTATACAGCGACGTGCTAGGCCAAGGAACTTGCTGAGGAGGCCAAGGCGGCAAAAGAGAAAGCTAAGGAGCTGAATAATGAAGTTCTTTTGAAAAAGGGGGAAGTGATCAGGTTGACTGAGGATCTCAACCGCTTGCAAGGAATAGAGACGAAATTGAAGGACGAGGTTGAGGAACTTAAAGCAGATGCTATTGAGAAGGATACTTGCATCGCTTACTTGGAGGGACAAGTCTCAGAGTTTACTTCATCCTTGGAGAAAGCTCGTGAGGAAGCCATATCAGCCTTGAAGAAGTCTGACGAATACAAGAATCGTCTAGATAGCCATTATGCTGCTGGGTATGAGGACTTCCGTGCTGATGCCAAGGATGCATTCCCTAACTTGAACTTCGAAACATTTAAGATCCCCATCGCTACAGAGAATTCCTTGCTTGTGACGAGCTTTGAGGACGTCAATGTGGAGGACGATGCCAATAATGAGGTAACCCAGGACAATCCGAAGACCAACCCAGCAAAATGACTTCAGCTTTCAAAAAGTTTTTATGTTTTTGTTTGGAAGTGTCCTAGTGTTTTGGGCTTTTACTTCTCTTTTTTTTTTTTTTTTTTTATTCAAGTACAATTATCTCGTCCACGTTTTATGGACAAGCTTTTATGAATAATCACTCTACTTTTCAAGGGTTTTTTGGACTGTGGTGGTCCACCCTTAGATTTCATGAATGAATGATTTTCATTTCCATTGTTTCTATCATTTTTGAATATGTGTTAAGGATTTATGAACATACCTTATTAGTATCGTCCATGCTGTTAGGAAAACATCTCACTTCGACTTGGGCTTATGGACGAAGTTCTTTCATCACAAAGCTGGAGTGAAAATGAACCCTTTTACATCTCTAATTCGTCTATGAACATCGTCTTTTGGCTAGCTCAATCACTTATTCAAACTAAAGGCGATCATTTATTCGTCCTTAACGATAGTATTCTCAGCGAATTCTCGTCCATGCTATAAATTATTTAGCCATTTAGGCTCGTCCATGGAATGTGTGTTTCTTCACACTTAGTATCCCAATTTCTATCTCGCCTTTAACTTGGATGGATATATCTGGGATTTTATCTCGTCTTGAGCTCAGACGGAGATACCATAGGTTTTATCCTGTCCTGAGTTTGGACGGACATACCTTAGGTTTTATTTTTCTTATTTTATCCTTATTTGAAGGAAAGCATATAGACGGTACATCCTTACATCCAAGGATTTTATTCGTCTTTGGCCTTTCGCCTTCCGTGGATCATCTTGAATCATAGAAAATTAAGGATTCCCATACAATCATTCATATATTTAGAAATACATCATATATATATTTGGAAATCCATACTATGTGATCATTCGTCCACAGTATTAGCACATGCTGGAGAGTTAGTGCTTTTTAGGAAACTAAGAATACCGAAACATAACTTCGTCCATGAGCAACAGAAAATACATATACACTTAAAACACAATAGTAGTAATAAGCAAATCCAAAATACTACTTTCTTCAAATCGTCCATGGTACTCGTCCTGCAGCAATGTTCGTCCATGATCACCCTTTATTGATAGTACCTTCTGAGGTGTTCAACATTCCAAGGGTGTTCAAGCTTTCTTCCATTTAGGGCTTCCAAGTAGTAGGATCCTTGCCTTTTGTAGTTGATTACCTTGTAAGGTCCTTCCCAATTTGGTCCCAATTTCCCGTGGGCCAGGTTTCTGGTGGCCAAAGAAACCTTCTTCAAGACGAGATCCTCAATGTTGAAGCGCCTAGGTTTCACCATGGCGTCGTGCTGCCTAGCCATGAGATTTTTGTACCTTGCTGTTCTTTGCTTCGCATCCATCCTTACCTCATCTATAAGATCAAGGTTAAGACGAATTTGTTCTTTGTTTTCTTCATCTTGATACTTTATCACCTTGTGGCTGGCCATGTGCACTTCTGTAGGTATGACTGCTTCGCTGCCGTAAGCTAGCTTGAAAGGAGTCTCCCCAGTAGGGGTCCTTGTTGTTATTCTGTAAGCCCACAAAACGCTAGGTAATTCGTCTGGCCATACTTCCTTTGCCCCTTCAAGTCGAGTCTTGATAATTTTTAACAAGGATCGGTTTGCCACTTCTACTTGTCTATTGGCCTGTGGGTGAGAGGGTGAAGAGTAGTGATTCTTGATTCCTAATTGCTCACAAAATTCTTTGAAGGGTGTGTTATCAAACTGTCGTCCATTGTCAGATACTAACACCCTTGGTACTCCGAATCTGCATACAATGCTTTTCCAAACAAATTTTTTGATATTTTCCTGTGTGATTTTCACCAAGGGTTCAGCTTCCACCCATTTAGTGAAATAATCTATTCCCACCACCAAAAACTTCATCTGTCTGGTTCCAGTTGGGAAGGGGCCTAAAATGTCCAAACCCCACTGTGCAAAAGGTCAAGGGGCCATTATTGGGGTAAGGTATTCTGACGGCTATCTAGGAATATTACTGAAACGTTGACATTGATTACATACCTTAACATATGCCTTAGCGTCAGCTTGGATGGTTGGCCAGTAGTACCCTGCACAGATGACCTTGTGGACAAGAGATCTAACTCCTGAGTGGTTACCACACGCCCCTTCATGAACTTCTCTTAGCATGTAATTCGCCTCGTCTGGAGCTAAACACCTCAAGTATGGCTGTGAAAAACCTCTTTTGTACAGTACTTCATCCATAAGGATGTATCTGGCTGACTTAACTTTGAGCTTCCTGGCTTCGTCCTTCCCCTTTAGAAGCCTTTCGTCCTTTAGGTATAATACTATTGGGGTCATCCAATTCTCCTCACCTTCTATTTGCAACATCTCTAGAAGGTCTATGCTTGGCATGTATTGTATTTCATTAAACTTGTTCATTGCTTCATTCGTGGAGGCTTCCTTCGCTAGAGCATCTGCTTCCATGTTTTCTTCCCTTGGGATTTGAACAAAATCAGCTTCTCTGAATTTCTTCATAAAGCGTACTACCTTCTTTAAATATTTCTTCATTCTGTCTTCCTTGGCTTCACATATCCCATTTACTTGGCCTATAATCAACTGAGAATCTCCCAAGACAAGTATTGAGTCTGCCTTTACAGATTTAGCCAACTCCAACCCTTTAAGAAGGGCTTCATACTCTACTTCGTTGTTAGTTGTTTGATACTGCAAGCGAACCTTGTGATTCAATTTATCTCCTTCTGGTGATTGCAAAACCACTCCTATTCCCCTTGCATGTTGTGTAGACGATCCATCTACATGGACGACCCATTTGTTATTGTCTTCTTTTTCACCTAAGTCTTCATAATTTGGAGTGAATTCTACAATGAAATTTGCCAGGGTTTGAGCCTTTATTGCAGTTCTCGATTGGTATCGGATGTCAAATTCACTAAGCTTGACCGCCCATTGAATCAGTCGTCTTGCAGCTTTCGGCTTGGTCATTGCCTTCTTGAGAGGATGGTCCGTCATGACATTGACGATATGAACTTGGAAGTAATGTCTTAACTTCCTAGAGGTCGTTATTAAGGCGGAAGCTAACTTCTCAATTAGTGGGTACCTTCCTTCTACCCCTCTGAGTGCTCAGCTAGTGTAATACACAGGCTTTTGCACCTTCCCTTCCTCTCTGGTTAGTGCTGAACTCACGGCATGCGGGGACACTGCTAAGTATAGATAGAGTTCTTCTCCGAGGACGGACGGGCTTAACAGTAGAGCCGTGGTAAGATAATCCTTTAGATCTTGGAAGGCCTTTTGACACTCGTCCGTCCATTCGAATGTCTTTCTAAGAACTTTAAAGAAGGGTAAACACTTGTCTGTGGCTTTTGAAACAAACCTGTTTAGAGCTGCAACTCGTCCAGTGAGGGATTGGACTTCCTTGATGTTCTTCGGTGGTTCCATGTTCAAGATAACTTGGATCTTGTCTGGATTTGCCTCAATTCCTCTCTGTGAAACCATGAATCCTAAAAACTTTCCCGACGATACTCCGAATGCACACTTACTTGGGTTAACTTCATCTTATATCGCCTAAGTGTTTCAAAGGTTTCCTGAAGATCGTCCAAGTGGCTTCCCTCGTCTAAACTCTTCACAAGCATGTTATCCACATACACCTCCACATTCCATCCTATCTGTGGACGGAACATGTGATTCACCAACCTTTGATAAGTTGCCCCCGCGTTCTTTAGACCAAAGGGCATCACCTTGTAACAAAACAAACCTTGGCTGGTAATGAAAGAGGTTTTTTCTTGGTCAGCCTCGTCCATCTTTATCTGATTATATCCTGAGAAGGCATCTATGAAGCTTAATAATTGATGGCTAGCTATAGAATCCACCAATTGATCAATGCGTGGTAAAGGATAACTATCCTTGGGGCAAGCTTTGTTTAAGTCAGTGAAGTCTACGCACATCCTCCACTTGTCATTTGCCTTTTTCACCATCACCACATTCGCTAACCAATTCGAGTAATAGACTTTCCGGATAAACTGTGCTGTGGTCAATTTCTGAACCTCTTCCTTGATAGCCTTATCTCTTTCAGGGGCGAACACCCTCTTCTTTTGTCGTGCAGGCTTAGAAGAGGGGAACACATTCAACCGATGAGTAATTACACTTAGATTAATACCAGGCATGTCGTTATGACTCCATGCAAAAACATCGATATTCTTCTTCAAAAATTGGACGAGGTCTTCTTTCACCTTCTCCTTCATACTTGTTCCAATTCTAGTGAACTTCTCGTGATCACCTTCTTGTAATGAAACATCCTCCAATACTTCAGTAGGTTCTGCAACAACTCTTTTCTCTTCTATACTCATAGTCTGCACATGCTCGTCCAGAGCCAACATGGCTAGATAACACTCTCTGGCTACCAACTGATCTCTTTGTGCTTGTCCAATCTCGCACTCCGTAGGAAATTTGACTGATAGATGGTAGGTAGATGTTACTGCCTTCCAACTGTTCAAAGTTGGTCTTCCAATGATGGCATTGTATGAGGATGAACAATTCACCATAAGGAAATTTACTTCCTTAGTTATCTGCTGCGGGTATGACCCCACCACTACGGGCAATGTAATGGTGCTGACGGGCTACACTTTTATTCCTTCGAATCCTATCAATGGTAAGCATGCTGGACGAAGTTGATCTCGTCCAAGCCTCATTTGCTGGAAGGCGGGATAATACAATATATCCGCTGAGTTTCCATTATCCACCAACACCCTCCTGGTTGTATAATCTGCAATGAGTAGGGTAATAACAATTACGTCGTCATGTGGATGATGAATCCTCTCAGCTTCTTCGTCCGTAAAAGAGATGGTTGGCTCGTCTGTCTCCCTTGTCCTTGGGGATCGTCTAGAGAGTTGGACATTTTGCACCACTTTGAGGTACGTCTTCTTTGCTTTAGAAGATTGTCTTGTCAAATTCCCACCAATGATAACCCTTATTTCTCCAAGCGGGGGGCGTGATGACTCTTCCATCTTCCCTTTCAGCTTCTCATCTTTATGTTCCCTTCCAACGAAGTGCCTCAACTTTCCTTGTTTGATGAGATTTTTGATCTGCTGCTTCCAGTCATAACACTCGTCCATGTCATATCCATGATCTCTATGGAAGTGACAATATTTATTCTTATTGCGCTTGTTAAGATCTCCTTACATCTTCTCTGGCCACTTCAAGGAAGGATCATCCTTAATTTACATGAGCACTTGATCGAGTGGGGCATTCAAGGGTGTGTAATTCTGATTCCTTGCTGAAGGGCTTGCCTTCCTGCTATCTCTGTCTCGTTCCTTCTTATCTTCCATTCGTCCCTTCTTTGGACGAGGCCCTTGGTCTGAATGACGAGCGGGGTTTGCTTCCATTCTTTCAACTCTTTTCCTCTTCTTAGCTATGATTGCGTCTTCTGCGTTCATAAAGTTTTGGGTTGAATAGACGAGTTCAGCCATGGACTGGGGCTCTTTTTCATACAACTTGTGTATGAATAAGTCCAAGTTAACCCCATTGTGGAAGGCTGCCAATAGTAACTTGTCGTCCACCTCGTCTACTGTCAGGGCTTCCCTGTTGAAGCGTGTGATGAAGGAACGCAGGCTTTCATTCTCTTCTTGCTCTATGGTTAACAAGCTGGACGAAGAACGCTTGTGCCTTTGTCCTTCAATGAAATTATTGACAAATAATTTGCTTAATTCCTCGAAAGAACTTACAGAATTCGGGGGTATTTTGCTGAACCACACTCGTGCTGGTCCCTTAAGGGTGGTAAGGAAGGCTCTGCACATAATCTCGTCTGAAACCCCTTGAAGATGCATGGTGGTCTTGAAAGTAGCGATATGATCAAAAGGATCGCGCGCTCCATCTTATGAATCCAGGGAAGGCATTTTGAACTTTGGCGACAAGGGATGCCCATTGATGGAAGCCGTGAAAGGGGAATCTGTTCAGTGAACCAAATCCTCTACGAGATTTACCCTTCTCATGTTCTCTTTCATCTCTTCCATCACTTTCTTCATCTGGCCCATCTCCTTCTCCAAGTGTGGCACCCTTCGTGAAGTGGTGCCTTTGGACTGACTTCCAATTTTCGCATCCTCTCCATCTTCTTGCCTACGAGTTTTTCCTTCTTGTTCTTCATGCATCTGCCTTCTTAGATTGATCTCCCTTCTTAGTTCCTGGTTCTGGCGAGTTAACTCCGCCACTGCAGCCGCCATAGATTGAACATGTTGGACAGAGGGCGTTTGCATAACCGGTGCAGATTGGTGATCGCGATAGGGGTTGCTTGAAGCGTCTCTACTTCCCTGATGGCCTGGGCTTGTATCCCTCGACCTAGTCCGAACCATTCAACCTTTTGTTCCAAAAAGCCAAATCGTAAAACAATTTATACTCTCCACAAACGGCGCCAACTGATCTCCTTGTGCTTGTCCAATCCCGCACTCCGTAGGAAATTTGATTGATAGATGGTAGGTAGATGTTACTGCCTTCCAACTGTTCAAAGTTGGTCTTCCAATGATAGCATTGTATGAGGATGAACAATCCACCACAAGGAAATTTACTTCCTTAGTTATCTGCTACGGGTATGACCCCACCACTACGGGCAATGTAATGGTGCTGACGGGTTGCACTTTCATTCCTCCGAATCCTATCAGTGGTGAGCATGCTGGACGAAGTTGATCTCGTCCAAGCCTCATCTGCTAGAAGGCGGGATAATACAATATATCCGCCGAGCTTCCATTATCCACTAACACCCTCCTGGTTGTATAATTTGCAATGAATAGGGTAATGACAATTGCGTCGTCATGTGGATGATGAATCCTCTCAGCTTCTTCGTCTGTAAAAGAAATGGTTGGCTCGTCTGTCTCCCTCATCCTTGGGGATCGTCCAAAGAGTTGGACATTTTGCACCACTTTAAGGTACGTCTTCTTTGCTTTGGAAGATTATCTTGTCAAATTCCCACCAATGATAACCCTTATTTCTCCAAGCGGGGGGCATGATGACTCTTCCATCTTCCCATAGACGGCACCAACTGATGGTGTATGAAATCAGTTGGATGAACACTTCGGCTTCAGTGGACTACAGCGATAGCGAAGGCCTGTAAAGAGAAGAAACAATCAAGGGGTGACCAGGGTGGACCAGCCGAATACCCTCCGATGACTAAATTAGTTCCTTCACCAAGAATGGAATTCCAACTTTTTGGGAGTAAAAATCTTAGAATCTCATACCTTTGCATGGTTCAAACCGGTCCTTATATAGGGAACTTTGGGGTGGTTATTGGTTCAATAACTTCCCCCGGATTTGTGGAATCCAAACATAACTTCCTCAACGACTATGGGAATTATAACCGCTGCTGGAAGTTACATACTTGAGAGGAATTGATGGCAATGAACATGGGTTGATTAACCGCTCTAGAATTTGCTAAGTATTGTGTGGTCGTCCATGTGCAATGCACAAGGACGACTCTTCGTCATATTGTTGTGTGGTCGTCCATGCGCTTTACACATGGACGACTCTTTCGACTTGATTCCCTGAGGTTTGTTCAATCGATCAATACTTCAGGGACGACATATCTGGACGAATCAGAGATGGTCTAGAGATTTGGCTAACTGGTGATCACAGACGACCCTTATGGACAAACTATAGATGTAATTTTTGCTATCCCATCAATGTTTAAGAAGGAAAAATGAAATATTTGGAGCACATATCAAAACCCACAAATTAGGCACTGTGTGGCAAACCCATTATTCTCTTTCTCTTCTTCTTTCTTTTTCTTTTTATTCTCTATTTTGTACTAGTCCGAAATATCTTTTCCGGTCGAAATGGCCGAAACAGACTGGTACAGCCCGATATCTGAGGCGGTATGAATCACAGCTATTTCTATACCAATTTGGGCTCTGGTGCAGAAAATTCTGGCTATACCGGCTGGTATGATACGGAATTCACTCCCCTGGTTTGAATTATTTCAGGGACGGTTCCCTTTTAGCAAATGTACATATAGAGATTATAATTTCATAATAAGCAATATATTCATGAGGAACTCAACTCTTCAATGAGTTTAGCCCAAGCATCATCTAGAGGTTAAAGGTGAATAAAATTTTGCTTAATCGCAAAGGTAATTTATATGATTAAGATAGACATTCTATGACAGACCTATATAAATGCTCAGTTGATTTTTATGGAGACTTTAGAAATTTATATTTTACAATTTTGAGGGAGGAAAAGTCTACACACATGTTGTGAAATAGTTTTGAACTTATATTTAAGTGGAAATAATATACAACTTAATGGAATGTCAGAGCATAGTGATTTACGGTAAACTTTGATTGTGGATTTTTTTTCATCATAAACTTGGAGGCTCCTTCATTGTTCAGAATTATCAGAGATTCTTTATTGAAGAAATATCATTTTTTTACTAGATTTACAAGAAGAGGTAGGTTTTGACAATTTTATTCACAGTGGACATAAATTTTAGAGCTATTTGGGATATAGTGATAGTTATTTGAAAGGGATTTTTTGTAGTTTAGTTGCTCTTGAACAATGGGAGTTAGTAAAAAATTGTATAGATCAATACAATTATGGCAGAGTTGCACAATGGAAGTAGAATAAATTGATTCAGCTTGGGATGAATTCAAAGGACTGAATTCTTATAAGGGGGGAGAATGTAATACCGAGAGAGAGAGAGAGAGAGAGAGAGAGAGAGAGAGACTTTAAATTTTATGATGTAAACAAAGAAGGATTTAGTTTAGATTTTTTGTAATTTGGATGCTAAGTACCTATTATGTTAATTTAATATTTTTTTTTCTATGCCCATTGTTGCGTGTAAGTGTTGATAGAATTGCAAATTGGTCGGCATGGTAGGTACGGTTTCTGCACAGGTTTCTCTTTAAGCTTGATAGAATTGCAAATTTTTCTATGCATAGGTTTCTGCACAGGCATTCACAGCAGTGAATCTAAAATTTTAGCCATTTAGCTACACAAAAAGTTACTTTATCTATTTTATCTACACACATGCCATAGCAGTGGATCTATTTTAGATTTTAACCCAATAAACTAATATAAATACTATAATAAAATATTATAACCACTACAATAAAATAATATATTTCACTACCCAAAAAAACATCCACAGCAGCAACCACAACCATCTCTACCATCAGCCACAGCCACAACCACCACCAATACCACCACCACCAGTCCACAGCAGGGAAAAAAAAAAAAAAACCCCAAATCTCCAATCTTTTTCCTTAGCCACCGCCACAACCACAACTACAACCATCACCAACACCACCACCACCAGCAGTCCACAGCAGGAAAGAAAAAAAAAAAAAAAAAAACCCCAATTCTCCAATCTTTTTCCTCAGCCACAGCCACAGCCACAACCACCACCAGCCCACAGCAAAAAAAAAAAAAAAAAAAGAAAAAGAAAAAACCCAAATCTCTATAATAGGGGTGGGTTGGCGAGCTCCATGGGTTTCCTAGTCAGGTACCCAATATCCACGAGTAAGCACAACCACGAGCAAGCACTCCGATCGGCGGCGTGGGTCTGAGGCGATTAGTGGCTTGGGACGGCTGGTCGGGCCGGAGTGAGAAAGAGGATGACAGCTTGAGGACGGCTGGTCGGGACGGTGAGATTGCACAGTGGCTGAGAGAGAATGAGAGCTTGAGAGAGTTTTAGGGAGAGGATGAGACTTCAGACGGAGGTGCGGAGTGAGAGAGAGGCACGGAGTGAGAAAGAGATAAAAGAATGAAAAAAAAAGGAGCGGTATTATTTTAATCCCCCAGCTAGAATTAAATATTACTTTTTTTTGTTTAGCTCTCATGAATAGTGCACATCTATCTATAGATGTGCACTGTTCATGTGGAACTAAAAAAAATTGGATATAGCTCCACTGCTAGAGCATAATTTTGGTATTGGAGGAGCTAAATTATAGCAATATAGCACCACTGCTATGAGTGCTCTAATAAGCAATCAAATGTAACCAAAAAAATAAGGTACATTCGTATAGAAGAAGTTGAGTCCAGGTGGTGTTCTTTTGCAATTGACTTTTGACCCCATATTGCTATATGTATTCTATAGGCTTTATTCCTGGGGAACTGTTAGTGGCAGAAAGTAAAGGGAAAATATATATATATATATATATATTAAATTCTATGGAATTTTTTAAGTTTTAAGGAATGTTTCTAACTCTGTGGCTTATTTGGGTGAAAAAGTACACTAGCTGTTGCATGCTAGGAATTGTAGAAACCAAGCAGGTCTGTTATTAATCTTACTGACACAAGCTTAAGTGAGGACACTGAACTTTGCACCATTTTTGTATGCTTGAGAAAACGTATCAGGACTCAGGAATTGTGTCCTCTGTGTTAAAGATACACGATAGGCCATTTTGTTTCCCCTCAACATCTACAGCAATCGCGTTTGATCTGTCCCTTAATATTAATTTCCTTCAACCTTAATCGATTCAGGCATGGATCAAGAGCTAGCTGAAGGGGTATCAGGGGCAATTTAGAGAACACAAAGTACTTCTCCCTGTCTTTTGTCTCTATTTTATGGTCTATGGATTTCTAGGAACAAGGCAATTAACCATGAAGAGAGAGACATTCTCTGCCACTATAAGTGCGTTTGATGGACCGACTTAGCCAGCGTGAGCACCATGCGTTTAAACCACCTACTTCCTGGCTGTTGTACTATTCTCTATCTTCTCATTCAAACCTGACCAAAGAACTGAATGAAAATACGACTTTTTAAATGTGGATTCTTGCACACAGCTCACATTTCCTAATCATCCTTTAAAAAAAATCACAAACTATCAAAAGAAAAAAACAAAACAAAACAAAAAATATAATCTATTCAGAAACAACCAGGAACTACCCAACATTGCAAAAGGTATATACTAGTATTGACAAAGACACGAACTTTAAACATTTAAAAAAAAAAGTCAATAACTTCGATTTCTTTAGGAGTGGAGTAGATAAGAGAAAATAAAACAAACATTAATTATCCGGTCCCATGGGTAAAGTTAAAGTCAATTCCAATAATGAAACTTCCTACAACTTTCCTTAACTTTCCAACAATAAAATTATAATAGTTTTCTTCTTCAACCCTTGTCTCTATTTATTTATTTATTTTTCCTCTTTCTCAAACTGAGCACACGGAAAGTGTTTTTTCTACCACCAATCGTTCAAGCCAATTCGCATCCTCAAGGTACTCTCTTCTTTTATGCAATGTTTTGTGTGAATTCTCTGTTTTATTTCTTTCTTTCTTTCTTTTTATATTGATTTATATGTTTCAATTCTCTTTGGATGATGAGAGCATAGGGAAAGGGGAGGAACGTGTAGATTTTTTTTTTTTTTTTTTTTTTTTCCGGGATTTCACTTTTGTTTTATAGTATCTGAATTTCTCCAGTCTTATATTTCTCCAGTCTACCAACTCTGATTGTTAAATTACAAACGTTTTTCTCTTAATCATATTATATTCAAAGCTAACTGTAAGCATTTTCGGAAATAGTGGTAAATCTGACATAATTTGTATTTTTTTGCAAAAACTAAATGGATGCATAAAAATTCCATTTTACAAAAATGCTCGTCTATTTAAAAAAAAAACAAAAAAAAAACTTTTTTTTTTATTTTACGCTATTTTTAGAAAACACCGCACCGATTATCTATTCAATAAATTTATTCTACTACATTTTTTTATTATTTTCTTCATCCTGCTATCTCTCTCTCTCTTCCAATCCCTTTTCCTTCGATCAGTACCCTCTCTCTCTCTTCCTATCTCTAGAATCTCTATCTTATAGTTACAGAGACTCAATTTGTTCCTCAAAAAAGAAAAAAAAAAAAAAATCGTAGCCCAACCAAAATCTCCTGCCATCATCCAAGGCACTTTCACAAATGCAAGAGCAAGAAAGATGACCAGTTCACCACACAGCATCACACAAACAACCCAGAAAATTCAAAAAAAAAAATTCATAGCAACCCCATAAACCCAGAAAATCGTAGCAACCCATAAACTTAGAAAATTTCATACCCATCAATTCATAAACCCAGAAATTTCATAGCCATAAATATGCAACCACGAAGCTAAGAGAAACCCAAAATCAGCCATCTTACCACCAATCAACCCCAAACAGAAAATTAATCAGCCACCATTGTTCCTCCACCGTTGCAAATACAGCCATCAATGAATCTCAACGAAACTTCCAAAACCCACCGAAAGAAACCCATTTCCAGCTTGACCCAAAAAAAATCTGCATCCATCCTTACTCGACAACCTCCTTATCACCACCAGAAAATCCAAATGAGCCCAAGCTCTCCCAGTTCTTGATCACCGATGATGGAGAAGAGAAGCAAGAGAGAACAGAGACATGGATAGAGAGAGACTCGGTTTTCTTAGAGGAGAGAGAAGTAAAACTAAAAAAGCAGCGTTTGGATAGCGGCTGCGTTTTGGCGTCTGCGTTTTCAGTTTAGTTTTTTTTTTTTTTTTTTTTTTTTTTTTTTTTTTTAACTGAGAAGCGCTGCATCACCTTAACCGTGCTTAACAGTGGGTGTCGTGCACGGACGGTAAAATAAGCCCAACTCTTTTTTTTTTTTTGCTAACCTATAAGCCCAACTCATATGTCCAACTAAATTTGATAACTCTCAAAGATCAGTGGGTTGAAAATCTTCAGACTACGACAATCCTGGGAATTGAGTCCTGTAAAACCGAAAACAATCAGAGTGAAGACCGGTGAAGACCGGCCTTTAACCCTCCGATGATGAAGTTAGAAAGTTTGAATGGAGAGGAAAAATATCCAAGTGTGTTCTCCTTTCTCTAAGTGAAAAAGAAGTCCTCAGAGTCAGAAAAATAATCCCCTTTACCTTTACACAGGATCACGCTTATATAGTGTATGGAACGGTTATTGACTTTGATAACCGTTCCTATTGTCGAGGCGTTCACCAATATCGGAGGTAACTCCCATAACTTCCTTAGACGTCGTTTCGTGTGAACCGATGCCTTTTTTCACGCAACGGAGGTTTCCATTCTTTTTGGTTAAGGCAGAGGCCTGGCTCGTCCGTCCTTAACTATGGATGGACGAGCCATGGCATGATCAGGCTTTCCTCGTCCGTCACTTGTGACGGACGAGACCTTACTTGCCTCGTCCTAAAAGATGGACGAGGCAACTTGTTGGCTTATCTCTTTCCTTCTGCAGACGAACCACATGGACAATTTTAAGTTGATAATTTCGTAGCATCATCAGTTGCCCCCTTGTTCATTGGGTCGTCCTAATATAAACAAGGTGTGTTCACAACAGTTGGATGTGTTACGTGTCAAAAATTGGTTGGTGAAAATATCTCGTCGATTGATCTGCCCGAGGAGTGTGCCACGTGTCCTTTAATGACTGGGTGATGTCGCTTCAGATGCCTGAGTTTGTTCCCTATAAATAGTGGAATACCTCCGGTACCCTCTTCATTTCTGAAATTTCTTTCCCTGTCCTTCCTCGTCTTAGACATTCATTTAGAAGCTTCACGCGTCTATAGCCTTCGTTCGTCCTAGATCCAGGTATTCTTCTTTTTTCCTCGTCCTTAGTTTTCCAATTAAGATGGTAGACATTGTACTTTCCTCGTCTAGCGATAGCATAGATAAGGCTATAGACGAATATAATGACGAGAGTAGTTTTAATTCTAGTAGCGATAGTGATAGCAGTAGGGGAAACACCACGGACGAGGAGTACGTCTCTGGCGTCCCTGGGCTTCCTATAGAAGTTTTACAAGAACAACTTAGGAAAGCCTCTGGGTCTCAGGCTGGTACTTCGTCTACTGACCCTCGTCCTAATTCCTTAGACGAAGAAGAAGTCACTGTATATAGTTGTGCAATAGATATCCCCTCCAAGACGGATGAGCAGAGACTGAAAAACCTTAGGGAGTGGTACCAAATCCCAGATGAGTTTAACCCCAGGGTACCCGTCCGTGGAGAATGGTGTTGCAACCCCCACTTTGGGATTGGCGTCTATGAAGCTTACCTCTTGGGGGGTTTAAGATTTCCTTTAAATGCCTTTATTAGAGAATTGTTAGTTAGGTTAGGTTTGGGTATATGTCAGTTTAATCCAAATGCATGGAGACTAGTTGTCTCAATGCAAGTTTTGTGGAATGAAGTATTTGGAAGGGATCGTCCTCTTACTGTGGACGAGTTCCTTTTTTGTTACAAGCCTTCAGAGATACATCAATCCCCTGGCTTCCATCAATTTACAGCCAGGGGTAAAGATTGTAGGCTGATCAAGTCCTTGGCCTCGTCTGACAGAAAGTGGAAGACGGAATATTTCTTCGTCTCTGGCTTTTGGGCTGGAAACCCTGTAGACGTTGGCCAGGACTCGTTTGGCCGTTACACTGGGGACCTAGGAAACCTTCGTCCTGAAGGTAAGTCGTTCCCCTTCTTATTTTATTTTATTATTTAAAAATATCGACGGCCAATTAACTGGAGTGTTTTCTTTTCAGCTGTTGAACGTCCGTCCTTAAGTAAGTTTTTCCGTGACCGCGTCCACAGAGCTCGTCTTCACGTGGATAGGGACTTTCATTCTTTGGTATCACTCAGACGCCTTGCCAAGTGGGGTTTAGGTCCTAATCCATCTGACGAAGCTATTACCCACGAGGTCACGGTTAGAAAGAGTAAGTCTCCAACCTTCATCGTCCTTTTATTTTGTTTTGCCTTATTTTTAGAAGTATTCTTATCTTCTTTCCCTCTTTTTGTTTTTTATAAAAAGGGATGGCAACAATGAAGGGAAACAAGGGAAAGGACGTAGCCACTGAGGGTGATCGTCCTGAAGGTGACGTCCAGTCTCGTCCTATGACTGGGGAGAAAAGGAAAACCCTGTCAAGGAATTTAGATTTGGGAAATCTCCCCAGTCGTCGAGGCAAGAAGGCCAAGCCCAGTTCAACTCAAGTGGTTAAACCTCCCTCGTCTCAGCAACCTGCGCATATAGTTGATGTGGACTCGTCCACTCCAGTTGAGACTACTCTGTCCCAAGCCACTCCGTCCAGGACCGTGTCAACCCCGTCACAGCCTCCAAGAACGGCCCCCTCCAATATTATCGAGAACGAGGATTTAGCCTGGGAGCGCTTTAAGCAGGCTGTGACGGACGAGGACATAAATGTTTGCTATGACATGTCCCTTAAAGATTTTGAACATTCTGGTGTTCATGATCTTTTCAAGGTAATGTCTTATCTTGATTAGCGATTTTCTTTCCTTCCGTCTCTCTTTTCTTTTTAAACTTGTTTCTTTTTCACAGGGAATGTCAAAGTTTATAGCAGCGTCCAGGCAAGCAACGGGGTTGGACAAGACGAGGATCCTGCTAGAGACGAGGATCCAGGAGTTGAAGGCTGAGGCAAGACAGTGGGCTGAAGTGGCTGCCAAAACTACGGACGAGGCGAAGGAGTTGAAGACATTGGTTGAAGAGCTGAGAGTTAGTGCTGCTGAAAAGGATGCTCGTCTTGAATTCTTACAGAAGAAAAGTGATGAGCACGATGCCCTTCTCTCCAAAGCGAAGGACGATGCAGTAGCTGAGTTCAAGTCGTCCAAGCAGTACACTGAAGTCTTGGACACTAACTACGCAGCAGGGTTTGAGGATTTTAGAAGTGAAGCTGTAGAAAGGTTTCCTGACATTGACTTCAGTTCCATTCTCCTTAACCTGAACGCTGCTGCTACTAGTTCTCTCGTCCAGACTGGCTCTGATGATGTCAATGTTGAAGACGACGCTACGACTTTGCCCCCACAGGACGCCCCCAATGCTTCTCCTTAGTTTAAAATTTTTTTTTTTATGCACTTTATTTGGTCCATTCTGCGACCATTTATGTAATTCCAATACATTCGCCCCGTCCGTGGTTTTAGGACGAGGCTTGAAACAAGTTTATTGTGATATCCTCTCAGCTTAATGCTATTCTCTGTGGTATATGTATGGACGAGTTTTATTTATTTTGCTTACTTAATTTCGTCCATTCTGTGTATATTTGTCTACCATTTTCATTAGAATTCCAAATGTAAATCCTTCATGTGACATGGTAGCAATTTAACGTTATTGGTCTAAGGACCTGTTAAAACTAACAAAAACCAGCCTGCCTCATTTATGGACTTAGCTAATTTTTATTCTTGAAAATTGAGGACTTTCATTGTACTCGTCCATAACTTGGATGATTTAGACAAAACGCCTAATTTTTATACTTAGAAATCCTAAGGCTTTCATCATACTCGTCCATGTCTTGGATGATTTAGACAAAACGCCTTAACATACACTCGTCCAGATGCTTCTTTCGTCCATGGCTTAACATACACTTGTCTGTGCATTTTTGCCTATGTATTTAAATGGTGTTTTAACTCGCCCATGTTAAGGATGAGTTTATTTGAGATTCAGGGCTTTGTCTCGTCCTTTGATAAGGACAAGGATGCCCTAATGCTTTTCCCTTTAGAATGTAAGGCTTTGGACGAGTATGCCTCATGCTTTTTGGGATGCAGGGCTTTGTCTCGTCCTCTGATATGGACGAGGATGCCTTCGTGCTTTTTGGGATGCAGGGCTTTGTCTCGTCCTCTGATATGGACGAGGATGCCTTGTGCTCCCTTTGGAAAGTTTTTCATTGTATCCTGTAAAATATCAATTCAAACAAATGCTGTATGGAAATCAGTGAATTACACAACATTATGTACATTCAACAAATACCATTCATATCACAAGCATTGTTCATCAAAGACGAGGTAGGCACCTTAGGCCAATGCCTTTATTTAAGCAAACAACACCGTCCATATGTTCATCAAGGACGAGGCAGGCACCTTAGGCCAATGCCTTTATTTAAGCATACAACACCGTCCGTATATTTAACATAACAAAGCCACACCAAATAATATAATAATATAGTTGCTGAGCTCGTCCAGGCTGATGCTCTACTGGTAATACTTCCTCAAGTGCTCCACATTCCATGGATGCTCCAACTTCCTCCCATCAAGAGCTTCTAAGTAATAGGAACCTTGTCTTTTGCAATTGACAACTCTATAGGGGCCTTCCCAATTTGGTCCCAACTTCCCATGAGCTGGGTTCTTTGTTGCTAAGGAAACCCTTTTTAGGACGAGGTCCCCTACGTTGAATCGCCTTGGCTTCACCATTGCATCATATCGTCTAGCCATGAGGTTTTTATACCTTGCCATCCTTTGCTCAGCATCTGCCCTTACCTCGTCTATCAAGTCGAGGCTCAGACGTAGTTGTTCCTCATTAGCTTCGTCCTGGTAGGTCGTCACTCTATGATTGGCCATGTGCACTTCTGCGGGTATGACTGCTTCAGTTCCGTATGCTAGCCTGAAAGGAGTCTCACCTGTAGGAGTCCTCACTGTCGTTCTATATGCCCACAGAACGCCTGGAAGCTCATCTGGCCATACTCCCTTAGCCCCCTCAAGCCGAGTCTTGATTATCTTCAACAAGGATCGGTTTGCAACTTCTGCCTGGCCATTAGCTTGTGGGTGGGCTGGTGAAGAGTAATGATTTTGAATTCCAAAGTGTATGCAAAAGTCTCTGAAAATTGCATTGTCAAACTGCCTTCCATTATTCGAGACCAACACCCTAGGCACTCCGAATCTGCATACAATATTTTTCCACACAAAGTTCTTGACATTCTGCTGTGTAATGTTAGCCAAAGGTTCTGCCTCCACCCACTTGGTGAAATAATCAATACCAACCACAAGGAACTTCATCTGTCTTATACCTAATGGAAATGGTCCTAGGATATCCAGTCCCCATTGTGCAAAAGGCCACGGGGCCATCATTGGAGTCAAATATTCTGATGGTTGTCTGGGGACATTGCTGAATCTTTGGCAATTGTCGCAAACCTGGACGTATGCCTTAGCGTCAACGCGCATAGTTGGCCAATAATATCCGGCACAGACAACTTTATGGACGAGGGATCTGGCGCCTGAATGGTTGCCACACGCTCCCTCATGAATTTCTCTAAGTACATAGTTTGCCTCATCTGGGGCCAAACATCTGAGATAAGGCTGGGAGAAACCTCTTCGGTAAAGAATCTCGTCCATAAGAACATATCTTGCTGCCCTCGCTCTCAGCTTCCTAGCCTCGTCTTTGTCATCTGGGAGCTGCCCGTCTTTCAAGTATGATATAATTGGAACCATCCAACTCACTCCATTTTCTACTTGCTGCACTTCTGGGATGTCTACACTCGGCATATATTGGATTTCATCAAACTTGTCAGCAGCTTCGCTAGACGAGGCTTCTTTCGCCAAAGCATCAGCTTCCATATTTTCTTCCCTTGGGATTTGAATAAAGTCAACTTCTTCAAATTTTTTAACAAGCCGCATCACTTTATTTAAATATTTCCTCATGCGTTCTTCCTTGGCTTCAAACTCGCCATTCACTTGGCCCATGATTAGCTGAGAATCTCCCAGGACGAGGAGTGACTCTGCTTCAACGGACTTGGCCAATTCCATCCCTCTGAGAAGTGCTTCATACTCGACTTCATTGTTTGTTGTTTGGTACTGTAGACGAACTCTGTGTTTTAACTTGTCCCCTTGCGGAGATTGCAAGACTACGCCTACTCCTCCTGCGTACTGCGTAGACGAACCGTCCACATGAACTACCCACTTAACACTTTCTTTTTCAACCACCTCATCATAACTCGAAGTAAACTCTGCAATGAAATCTGCCAGGGCTTGGGCTTTTATGGCATGTCTTGGTTGGTACTTGATGTCAAATTCACTGAGTTCTACGGCCCACTGAATCAAACGTCCCGCAGCCTCTACCTTGTTCATGGCCTTCTTTAATGGGTGGTCTGTCATGACGTTGATAATATGAGCTTGAAAATAATGCCTCAGCTTCCTAGAAGCCATTACCAACGCAAAAGCTAGTTTCTCCATTTGCGAGTATCGTCCCTCTGCTCCCCTCAATGCTTTACTAGTATAATACACAGGTCTCTGCACCTTATTTTCTTCTCTCACCAGTGCTGAACTTACGGCATGTGAGGTGACGGCCAAGTATAAGTACAACTCTTCTCCGGACACAGACGGGCTCAATAACGGGGCTTTGCTGAGATACTTCTTCAAATCTTCAAAAGCTTTTTGACATTCGTTGGTCCATTCAAAGGCTTTTTTGAGAACCTTAAAAAATGGCAAACATTTGTCTGTAGCTTTAGAGACAAACCTGTTAAGGGCGGCAACTCGTCCGGTGAAGGACTGAACTTCTTTCACATTGCTAGGGGGCTTCATATCCAATATTGCTTGAATTTTGTCAGGGTTTGCTTCAATTCCTCTATAGGAAACCATAAACCCTAAGAACTTCCCCGACGATACTCCAAAAGCACACTTGCTAGGATTTAACTTCATATGATATTGCCTCAACGTGTCAAATGTTTCCTGCAGATCGACCAAGTGTCCCTTCTCGTCTTGAGTTTTTACCAACATATCATCTATGTATACTTCCATATTCCTCCCAATCTGTGGACGGAACATGTGGTTGACCAGGCGTTGGTATGTCGCCCCAGCATTCTTTAGGCCAAATGGCATTACTTTATAACAGTAAAGTCCCTGACTGGTAATAAAGGACGTCTTTTCCTGGTCAGCCTCTTCCATCCTAATTTGATTGTAACCAGAGAATGCGTCGAGGAAACTGAGCAACTTATGGCCAGCGGTAGAATCTACCAACTGATCAATTCGTGGTAGCGGGTAACTATCCTTTGGGCAGGCCTTGTTCAGGTCTGTGAAATCAACACACATCCTCCACTTTCCATTCGCCTTTTTGACCATTACCACATTGGCCAGCCACTCAGGATAGTATACCTCTCGAATGGACTTCGCCATAATTTGCTTCTGAACTTCTTCCTTGACGGCATTATCTCTCTCTGGGGCAAACACCCTTTTCTTCTGCCGCACTGGCTTGGAGGTGGGACATATACTCAGACGGTGGGTAATAACACTGGGATCTATGCCTGGCATATCTTCATGACTCCAAGCAAATACATCTTTATTCCTTTTCAAAAAACAGATGAGATCTTTCTTGATCGTTGTTTCCAAATCTGCTCCAACCCTGGTACACCTCTCAGGATCATTATCATCTAAAGGGATATTTTCCAATGCTTCAATAGGTTCTGCCGTCACTCTCCTTTCTTCAATAGACATTGCGTGAATTTGCTCGTCTGCGGCCAGCATGGCTAGATAGCACTCTCTTGCTACTAACTGGTCTCCCTGTACTTGGCCTACCCCATGTTCCGTTGGGAACTTAACTGACAAATGATAAGTAGATGTAACCGCCTTCCATCTGTTCAAAGTTGGCCTCCCAATTATTGCATTGTAGGACGACGAACAATCAACCACGAGGAAACTTACTTCCATGGTTACTTGCTGCGGATACGCCCCTACTGTCACTGGTAATGAAATACTACCTACAGGCTGCACCTTCATTCCACCAAAACCAACTAGGGGGGAGCTTGTTGGACGAAGCAAATCTCGTCCCAGTCTCATCTGCTGAAAGGCTGGAAAATACAGGATATCAGCAGAACTTCCATTATCAATCAACACCCTCCTAGTCTTGTAGTCTGCAATAAGGAGAGTGATGACAATAGCATCATCATGGGGGTGATGGACTCTCTTTGCATCCTCGTCCGTGAAGGTGATTGCTTGCTCGTCCATGGTTCCTGCACTTGGCGATCGTCCAGAGAGCTGAACGTTATGCACTGCTTTCAGGTAGGCTTTCTTTGACTTGGACGACTGCCCTGCAGAACTTCCCTCCAAAATGATTCTTATTTCTCCCAGCGGTGGTCGTGACGGTTCTTCTACTTTGGCCTTCAGTTTCTCGTCCCTGTGATCTCGTCCTAGGAAATTTTTTAACTTCCCTTGCCTGATGAGATTCTCAATCTGCTGCTTCAGATCGAAACACTCGTCTGTGTCATGCCCATGATCTCTATGGAAGCGACAATACTTATTTCTATTGCGCTTATTGGGATCTCCCTTCATCTTTTCTGGCCACTTTAAGGAAGGCTCGTCTTTGATCTGCATGAGGACTTGTTCGAGTGGCATGCTTAAAGGAGTGTAGTGTTGATTCCTTGCTGATGGACCTACCCTCTTCTCTCGATCTTTCTTATCCTCCGTTCGTCCCTTCTTTGGACGAGGACCCTGGTCAAACGGACGAGAAGGATTTGACTCAACCCTCTCAGCTCTCTTCCTTTTCTTAGCTATAATAGCATCTTCTGCATTCATGAAATTTTGGGCTGAATGGACGAGTTCAGCCATAGACTGAGGTTCCTTCTCATACAGCTTATGTATAAACAAATCTGAATTAACTCCGTTATGAAAGGCTGCCAACAGTAGTTTATCATCTACCTCGTCTACAGTCAGGGCTTCCCTATTGAAGCGCGTGATGAAGGAACGTAGGCTTTCGTTCTCCCCCTGTTCTATCGTTAGCAAACTGGAAGTGGATCGTCTGTGACGTTAACCCCCAATAAAGTTATTAACAAACAACTTGCTTAATTCTCCAAAAGAACTCACTGAATTCGGGGGTAACTTGCTGAACCATACTCTAGCCGGACCCTTGAGGGTGGTAGGAAAGGCTCTGCACATTATTTCGTCTGGGACACCTTGTAGATGCATAGTGGTCTTGAAGGTAGCAATGTGATCAAAAGGATCCCGATTCCCATCGTATGAATCCAAAGAAGGCATTTTGAACTTCGGTGGTAGGGGATGGCTATTGATGGAGGCCGTAAAAGGAGAATCGGTTCTATGGACCAAATCTTCCACTGGGTTTGCCCTCCTCATATTTTCCTTCATTTCGTCCATAGCCTTCTTCATCTGATCCATCTCTCTCTTCAAGTCAGACGCCCTTCGTGAAGTGGTATCCCTTGATGGGCTCCCACGCTGAAAATTCTCCCTGCCCTCTTGGTCTTGGGTTTGCCCTTCTTCATCCTGCTCTTGATGTGCCTGCCTTCTTAAGTTAACTTCTCTCCGCAACTCCTGATTTTGGCGAGTTAACTCCGCCATCGCAGCCGCCATCGAATGCATGTGCTGAACAGACGAGGCCTGCATATTAGGTGCAGATTGTCGATCGCGATGGGGATTACTAGATGCATCCCTACTATGTTGAGGACCCGGGCTAGTTGCCCTTGACCTAGTCCGAACCATTTCAAGCCCTTTGGTGTGAGAAAAGACTCGCAGAACTGAACAAGTTCAAAAGCGAAAACAAAGATGTTTGCTTTCTTCCCCACAGACGGCGCCAACTGATAACTCTCAAAGATCAGTGGGTTGAAAATCTTCAGACTACGACAATCCTGGGAATTGAGTCCTGTAAAACCGAAAACAATCAGAGTGAAGACCGGTGAAGACCGGCCTTTAACCCTCTGATGATGAAGTTAGAAAGTTTGAATGGAGAGGAAAAATATCCAAGTGTGTTCTCCTTTCTCTAAGTGAAAAAGAAGTCCTCAGAGTCAGAAAAATAATCCCCTTTACCTTTACACAGGATCACGCTTATATAGTGTATGGAACGGTTATTGACTTTGATAACCGTTCCTATTGTCGAGGCGTTCACCAATATCGGAGGTAACTCCCATAACTTCCTTAGACGTCGTTTCGTGTGAACCGATGCCTTTTTTCACGCAACGGAGGTTTCCATTCTTTTTGGTTAAGGCAGAGGCCTGGCTCGTCCGTTCTTAACTATGGATGGACGAGCCATGGCATGATCAGGCTTTCCTCGTCCGTCACTTGTGACGGACGAGACCTTACTTGCCTCGTCCTAAAAGATGGACGAGGCAACTTGTTGGCTTATCTCTTTCCTTCTGCAGACGAACCACATGGACAATTTTAAGTTGATAATTTCGTAGCATCATCAAAATTCATTCACTTTAATTGAATCAAAATTTACCCAATTATTAGTTGGGTTAAATGGATATCAATTTAATTAGATCTAATGATTATTAATTTTAACTAAAAATTTATTGAGCCTTATTTATTCTAAAAACAATATACCCAAATTCAAAACCCATCCCTTCCCATTAAAAAAAAAGAAAAAAGAAACCCAGCCCTCAGACCTAACAAAGTTTTCAGGGTTTCACTTTCACTTTCACGAGGGTTTTCAATTTTTCATTTTCCCTCATTTTTTCGGCCTCCAATCACGATTTAGTCGAAAACCCAACAGCTTCAACAGCTTCAAAACTTCAGAGGCTCCTCATATCAGAAAGCTCACCTGGTAATTTTCAAATTTCAATCTTTTTTTTTTCTTTGTGTGGGTTTGGATACGGCGTTTCCAAACCCATGTCTACGTTTTCAGTCCCTTTTTTTTTTTTTCAACGCGTGAACAGTAACCTCACATGAATTTACTGTGCAGAGACAAAAAATACTGTTCATGCACTGTTTCGGTACTGTTTACGCACTGTTTATGTGATCCACAACCACTTTATTCAGAAAAAAAAATATTAAAAATAGGTTTCACGGCATTATTTATACATTTAAAAATTATTTTACTATAGTGTTTTCAGCAACAATCAGTTTTCAGTAACAATAAGTTGTATCCAAATGGACTCTTTCTATTCACCACTTTGCACTGTTTGGTCTCTGAGAAAGTGAGAGAAAAGAAAGGAAAAATGAAAATTTGAAACTTTTATCATAAAATGGAAGGTGAATATTTTTTTTTTCTGGGTTAATTTCTATCTTCCTTACGTTTACACAGCAACCAAATGATTTGTACATGAATAGAAATAATAGAGGATTTCTTGCTCAACATTGATTTCAATCAACCTTTTTATCTGGAAATTTATTGTATGAGATTGGTTGTCTATAATCTATATAGCACAAGTCCTAATACTTTTTTGTGCCTACGGCCCTAAAGAAACATAGATTGTCAAAGATTTGGAAAGTTAAATTGGTCCTAGTCTGAAAGGAAGGAAATTTTCATTAAGGCATCAAATGCGGGGGACACCCATCATTCATTTTTACACAATTTGTCTCTGACTTTATGCTAATCTCAATTGGGTCAAGGGTTCGTGCTTCTTCAAGATTGAATCTTTCTTTTTCGTTTTATGTGTGGGTATAAATTTTTTTTTTGGGACAAATGCAGTTTGTTTTAATCTGGGTTGCTGTAAATTTTTTATTTTTTCGTGACCCATGTGATTATTATTGTTGTGAAGTATTTTTGTGCGTGCCTTATGGGCTTCTTAATTGATTTGTTTCGTGCATTATGAAGTTCTTGGTTGTTGGAACGTGAATTCTTGCTTCTTTTTTTGCACACACCTATTTGTGTACTACTTTCGGCTTCAAAAGAATTTGTTGTATATATAAGATTTAATTCTAGAGAATTAAGACTTGGAGGATTTGTAAATTTGTAATTAGCAATCTACGTGGTCTAAATTTAGGGAAAAAAAATTCACCAGCTAATGAGAATTAAGTTTTCTTGGAAATTGAGGTTTGGACTAGTATATTCATCAATTTGCGTTGAACTTTAACATTCTAATTTCTCATTGTGCTTTCCTGTATCATGAATGATTGAAAGAGAAACTACTGTTAAACCCTTCTGAGATTGGCCCCAATTGGTGAAGATTTTTATTTTCTGTTTCCTTGCACAAATTATAGTTTAATATGTTTGCCAGTTGAACGCCTTGCTGCGTATAACTTTTTTGTTGTTGTATCTCGTTGTGTTATGACTGGTTTTGGATGCGTTCGTTCTTGATAAGTTTCGTAGTTCTCTTTCGTCACAAACTGCAGAAACTTTGTTATGTGCTCGTGATTGGCTATATGGAGTACCAGGTATATCATATTTTTTTATCACTTATGTGCTCGCAAATTTATTAATCTGTATTTGATGTACTAATAAATGCTTTGCTTTCCTTTTTTAGCTGTACATGATTTTGAGGAAGAAAGCCTTGTGGAGGATTTTGGCAACTTGTGCCTATCTAAATCTAGTTCATATGTTGATGAGGATTAGGTGAAAGGAAGCTATTTTAAGGTAAATTTTTTTGTTGTTTGTGTAATTTTTCTATAGGTTTTGGTAGTGGGAGCTAATAGTATATTGGATGACATTATGTTTTTCACTTCTATTTTTCTCCCTTTCTGTGCAGCTCGTATTTGCCACAAACAAGAAAAAAAGAAGAAGAAGAGTTTAACATCTGGGATCCTAAGGTTGCAATTTTTTTTGGGTTCGAAGAAGACTTTCTTGGGGATACATTTAAAAATGTATAACCTGCATTAATCTTTGAGCGCAGTCATTTTTCATAGCTGTAGTAGTAGTAGTAGTAGTAGTTGTAGATTTGTGTCTTTCTTAATTCGTATTATGTTGATGCAGTATGGTAACACATTTTGGTGCACAAGACTTTCGTGTTGTATGGATAGTGATATCTCTATAAAGAATGCACGGTCATACTTCAAAAAGATTTTGGCAGTATTCTGAGAAAGACATTCGGGTCAATTATAGTGTGTATAATTGGAACATTCTGGCATTTTACCCCCTTTTAGTTTTTTTAATTGGCAAAATGCCCATGTTTCAAAACTATATAGGTGCGTGCCCTTGTTTCGATACTTGATGACCCTAAAATCGAGTTATGCCCGATCAAACTTTAAAAAAAAAAAAAAAAATCATGAAACTCGAGTAAATGGAAATCGAGTTCTAAAATGCCACTATAGGGCTTAAAAACGTCACTATAGGGATTAAAAACGTCGCTATAGGGCCACTAAACTTGATATTCACACTTCTAAAATTTTTTTTCCAGAAAACCGCCACTATAGAGATTAAAAAATGCCGCTATAGGGCCACTAAACCTGGTATTTACACTTATAAAAAAATTTTCCAGAAAAATGCTACTATAGGGATTAAAAAACACCGCTATAGGACCACTGAAACCTCTATTCACACTAATAAAAAAAATTTTCCAGAAAAACGCCACTATAGGGCTTAAAAACGCCGCTATAGGTCTCCCTGAATATGGGGTGATCACACTTGTAAAAAATTTTTGCATTGAACTCGATTTCCCGAAGCTCGAGTTCCATGCAATTTTTTTTTTTTTTTTTTTTTTTTTTTTTTTTTTTTTTTAAGTTTGATCGGGCATAACTTGATTTTCTACGAATCGAGTATTTCATTGAAACTCGATTTTAGGGTAATCGAGTATTAAAACAGAGGCATATCCCTATATAGTTTCGAAATAGGGGCAAATTGCTAAATAAAAAAAAAATTAGGGGCAAAAGGCTAGAATGTCCGTATAATTGTATTTATCATATTCAAATGTCTCTATTGTTGCCATGCCAAACTACCAGATTTGGTCGCCAAATACAGCAGCTCTAAATTTAATTCCTATGTATATGTATAGCAATTTCAATGAGACTTAAACAAAGATAATGACATAATGTCAATATTACTATTACAAGTTACAAAAGCCCAACTGCTCCAATCTTGGGTACTATGCCTTTTAGGATTTGGTATAACAAGCCAGACTAAAGGAATAAGCATATTTTGTCGTTTAGGAAGTTCTCGATTTGAATGAATTGCAAACATGGATTATATTTCAAAAGTGGGAAAACCTAAGCTCTTTCTTATTTCTATTTCATTGCCTAGCTTGCCAAACCTTCTTTCACTCTCTCTATCCTTTGTTGGTTGTTAAGAAGACTTTAATTGATAAAGAAAAAAGAAATACAGTTGGTTTCCTTACAAAAGTTCTATAGACAGCTTACAAATATTTCTACAATTAAGGGAATAGAATGAGAATATATTTTTAAGAAATATTTCATATATTTAATTCTCCTATGAGTTTAAAGAAAAGGAATATACTAATAACTAGTAGAAAATGCCATTGCACTATGTTTCTTTCTAACCATTTTTTAGTAGTGGGATGAATATTTATCCTTTAATAAAATAAAGGTAAAATCTTGAATTTTTTAATAGTGGGTGATGAATATTTTGGTAAATTTATGGGTTTCTGGGGTATTTTGGTCTTTTTTGGGTTCAGGGGTATTTTGGTCATTTTTGGGTTTCAGGGGTATTTTGGTCATTTTTAGGTTTCAGGGGTATTTTGGTAAATTTTTGGGTTTCAAGAGTATTTTGGTCATTTTTTGGGTTCGGGGGTATTTTGGTCATTTTTGGGTTTTAGGGGTATTTTTGGCTTTCGGAGGGTATTTTGGTAATTTTTAGGTTTTGGGGGTATTTTGGTAAATTTTTGGGTTTTGGGGGTATTTTGGTCATTTTTTGGGTTTCGGGGGTATTTTGGTCATTTTTTGGGTTCGAGGGTATTTTGGTAATTTTTGAAGATTTTAGAGTACTTTAGTCATTTTCACTTTAGTGGCATTTTGGTAATTTTGATAATTGGGTAATTGGGTGGGTTGGGGCATACCTGTACTAATTGGGTTGGGTTGGATTTAGGTTAAAAACAATTAGTTAAATGGGTTTTAGTGGGTAAATGAGTTTTATATACCCAACCTAATTATGCACACCCTAAATCCACCCATTTGACACTCCTAGCACTGTTTACAGACCTACAAATCTCTTTTTTTTTTTACAAAAACTTTCATTAAAAATGGGTCTCACGATACTATTTACACATTTAAAAATTATTTTGCTATAGTATTTTCAATTTTCAGCAAAATAAGCGGTATCTAAATGCATCCTAAAAACAAAATATTAATAAAATACTAGCCTCTTCACGAGAGCTAGCATTTTTTTTTTTTAAATGAAAAAAGAATCTGTGTTTTTATTTTATATATATAATTTTTATTTTTAGAATTTAATTTATAAGTGGATAAAGTAATTTGAAATCAATAGGAGAGTGGCCTTATTTTTTAGGCAATGTTTTAGTAGAACTTAAAGTTGTATTTTTACTAAATTGTCCTTTATTTTTGTCTCTACTTAAACATAGGGATGTAGGGGCATTTTTGAACAAAAAAAATGAGGATCTCAAACAGAGAAAGCCCGTTAAATAGTAATATAGATTAAATACATAGCTGCAGTAAATATGTTTTTTGAGAATCTAGTAAATATGTAAATATATACCGTTACTGTAGCTAATGTTTATATTTAGGCACTTTTTCTAAATTGTGTAAAACTTGCATTTTTTTATAATTATGCACAGATAGATCTGAGTGCCCTAATAATCGTGAGTTATCCACTTTCTTTAAAAAATAAACAAACAAACAACATGTTGACTTCACTGAAAACGGAAGATGTGAATGCCCAGCCATGCTAGAATCACTACAAAATTCACAAGAATCTACAATACCCAATTTACCCAGCTTCTTCTTTAAAAAAAATGTATTATATATATTTTTTTTAAATGGCCAATGTGCCAGGTAGTCTGCAAATTGAGTGTAGTTTTTTTTTTTTAACCATTCACAGGGAAATTAAGAAAACAAAGTTCAGCTTTACAAAATAGCTGGGTTGTACCAGCAATATTGAGTAGGCACTCTAGTTGCCATCTCTGCTACATCACAGACCTGACCTAAGACTACTTTAGGAGCAAAACATAACTTATAGTTTAATCCATTTTTCTGCATAAAACTCATATCAGCTAACATAGGAGTTTCTTGCCAACTTGAGCTTTTAGCACTATTCAAAACTTGGACCAAACCTTTGCTGCTAGATAAAATCAAAATTTGAAAAAAGCCATGAGTTCTGGCTGTCAGTACTGCCTCCATCATAGCTTCTTTCATGGCCCCATACTTAGACCTTGCCAAACTACTAGCTGCTCCACAAAACATAACATCTCCCTGCAAGTTTTTTGCTTCATAAGCATAGGCACATCCCTTAGCTTTCTTTCTCCAGGCACTAGCAATCTTTATAATTAATTGCCACTGTCCTGCTGCTGTCTGAGGACCTGGATTTGAACTTCTGGTGTGCTTCTTGTTGGTTGATTGAGCTGCATAACAGTCCTTGAACCTGCAAGATAGAGTTTGAACCATTAGCAGTAGCACTACTTCAATAGTATTTGGATCTTTGCCTTCATGAACAAGAAAGTTCCTATGTTTCCATATAGCCCATAAATTAATGAAAATTCCTTGCTTGTATTCCATAGCTGCCTCCTCTTTTGTATTATGTCTAAGCAGTAACTGTGCAACCCATTGCTGCACTGTGATGTTTTGGAAATCAGAGGAATGGATAGCTAGAATTGAGCCATGCCAACAGGCTCTTGCATAGGGACAAAGAAAGAATAGGTCAGTGGATCATTCTTCCTCTGAATCACACAGAGGCAATGGGGTTAGAAACCTATTCCCCTGTTTTTCAGGTTTAGCATGGTAGGTAAGCTATTATGCAATAATCTCCACACAAAATTGCAAATCCTCAAAGGCACTTTAACCTCCCAGACTTTGTTCCAAACCCCATCTTGAATGTGTACATCACCGTTTTGGGATTGAGTAAGAGGATTTGAGTCTTCCAACAGAATATCATATGCTGCTTTGACCTTGAATTCACCAGAGCTAGAGTACTTCCATAGAAGTTTATCCTCAAGTGAACCAGTCTTTGACAAAGGAGTTTTTAAGATTTCAGACCATTGGGGATAAGGATACATAGCTCGGATCAGATCTTGTTTCCAGGAATGAGTGCAAGGATCAATAAGGTCAGTAACTGTACCAGTCTGTCTTCCAAGACTGTTATGATTTAGTGGGGAACATTCAAACCAGGCATGATGATTTAGGGGGATGTTTGCACCTCCACCAACCATCCATATCCCTTCTCTGAGCTTTTTATTTTCTTGTTTTATAATACTCTTCCAGAACCAGGGATGATGAGGCTTAGGAGTACACTCATGTAAGGAGCATCTGGGGTGAAATTTTGCTTTGCAGGTTTGAGCAAGAAGGGAATTAGGATTATGAGTGATTCTCCAAAATTTCTTTGCAAGCAAGGCTTGATTCAGTAGATTGAATTTTTTGATTCCTAAGCCTCCTCTACACCTTGGTTGACCGATTTTGTCCCACTTGAGCATGTGTAGTTTCCTTTCACCATGTTCATGACCCCACCAAAATGCTCTAACCAAAGAATCCATCTTTTTGCAGATAGCTTCAGGAACTTTAAAGCAAGAGAAAGTGTAAAGAGGTAAGGTTTGAAGGATAGAGGAGATAAGGGTTGTTCTCCCTGCCTGAGGGAGTAAATTTGCTTTCCACCCTTGAAGTTTGGATTTCAATTTCTCAGCCAAAAACTGAAAATCGTCCTCTCTATTACCCTTCAATTTGAAGTTCAAGCCTAGATACTTACTTGGGTTTGGTACCAAATTAACTTGGAGTGATCTGGCTAAGAGCTCTTGTTCATTTTTAGGCATGTTAGGGGAACAATAAAGATCAGATTTAGCGAGTTTAATTTTCTGTCTAGACAAAAAACAATACTTATCCAGAATCCTTTGCAAGTTGATCAATGAAGTATCATCCTTCTTGAAGAACAAACAGGAGTCATCTGCAAAAAAGAGGTGAGTAAAAGTGCTCCCATTTCTGCCCATTTTGACTCCCTTGATCCTATTTAAGCTTTCTACTTTGAGTAGAAAGATAGACAAGATGTTAGCACAGAGCAGAAAGAGATATGGTGAAAGTGGATCACCTTGCCTTAAACCCTTCATTGGTTCGAAAGATTTTGACAAGCTGTCATTGATTAATAAGGTGTATTGGACTGTAGTGACACACTCCATGATCCAATTTATCCACTTGCTATCAAAATTCATGGCTATAAGAACTGCTTTTAAGAAATTCCAATTCACCCTATCAAATTGAGTGTAGTTAGTTGTAAGATTGTTGTGAAATTTGTGGTGACCTTAGTTTTATGGGTCCAATTGATGGGTGTCTTAAGATAATTGTTAATATATCATTTTAAAAAAGTTTTGATACCACTTTTATGAGAAATATAAAAAATCGTCAAAAAATTAATTTTTTAATATTTTTTAATAAAAAAAATTCTAAAAATATTTTCTAAACTAATGCCTTTAAGGCATCCGTTAACTTTTCCTTAGTTTTATTGAGGCCTCTGGCCTCCCTTTCACATACTTAAAAACAAAATAAAAAATAATTGTCATTTCTTCATTAAACAAGCAATTATATAATAGGACTTGAATCATGTGTCGTTTCTAAGATATTTTTGAGCTTTACAACTACTGCAAATTCATTTCTCAAATTTGTAAGTTTTTACTTTTCATACACCTGCATCTCTTTTATTCTATCCTTTCACTACCTCCTTAAAATGAAAAATCCATATCAAATCATTCCTTTCTTCTCTATTTTGTTTTTCCTATTAATTTTTCTTTCAATTTCAATCTAAAACTACCCTTTTTTTAATCTTTATTGTAGTTCAATACTTGCAGCCTACATATTTCCAATGTCTTCCATTAGCTCTCAGAAGACTTCCTCTTCATCATCTTCAACACCATGGTGGAAATATGATGTCTTTCTTAGTTTTAGAGGAGAGGACACCCGCACTAGTTTTACGGACCATTTGTATGTCGCTTTGAAATAAAAGGGCATAGTCACCTTTACAGATGAGGAAAATCCTGAGAGAGGAAAATCTATTTCATCAGAGCTCTTGAATGCAAGAAAAGAATCGAGATTTGCAATTGTTATTCTCTCGAAAAACTTTGCGTCTTCAACATGGTGCTTGGATGAACTTACAAAGATCATTGGATGCATGAAAGAGATGACCACGACTATTTTGCCAATTTTTTATGATGTAGACCCATCTAATGTACGAAAACAAGCAGGGACCTTTGCCCAAGACTTTTCTAAACATGAAGAACAATTCAAGGATGACATAGAGAAAGTGCAAACATGGAAAGCTACTTTAAGAGAAGTAGCAAATCTCAAAGAGTGGCACCTACAGGATAGGTAATCCAGTTTGACATATAACTTGCTTTTAAATGTTCAAACTTCAAATAAATACTCTTTTTATCTTAAGCCTTGTTTTGAACTTTAAGTAAAGAGACATATATGTTCACACTTCATTTCTATTTTGACTTTTTTTATTTGAGAAACACACACACACACATATATATAGGGGAAGGGGGATGAGATAACTTGATATAATTAATTTACACTTTTGTATTTCTTTCAATATTTTCTAGCACCAATTTATTTACATTTTCATGGTTTGTCCATCAAAAGAGAATATTGGATGTCTACTTTCTTTTTTGGTCCTATTTATGGGTGGTATTCACTAGATTTCATTCTCTCTTCATTGTAGGTTTGAGGCACAATTTATCCAAAATATCGTGGGAGACTTATGGCATAAATTGAGTTATGTATTCTTAGAAGAAACAAAAGATCTTGTAGGAATGGAATCTCGAGTGAAGGAATTGGAGTCATGTTCGGCCATAGGGTTTGATGATGTTCGCATTATAGGGGTTTGGGGGATGGGGGGAATAGGTAAAACAACTCTTGCTAGAGTTGTTTTTCATACAGTTTCGAAGAAGTTTGAAGGTTGTTGCTTTCTTCGTAACATCAAGGAGGTTTGTGAAAAAAATGGTTTAATTCATTTGCAGCAACAACTTATTAGAAAAATATTAAATAAAAGTATAAGTATACAAGATGTTGATGATGGAGTTTTTGTGATCAAGAATCGATTACATCATAAAAGAATTCTACTTGTTCTTGACGATGTAAATCAATCAGAATAGTGAAAAAGTTAGTTGGGAATCATAATTGGTTTGGTTTGGGAATCATAATTGGTTTGGTTTTGGTAGTAGAGTTATCATAACAACAAGAGATAAGCATTTACTACATATACTTCAAGTAGATGAAATATATGAAGCTAAAGGATTGAATGGTGGTGAAGCTCTTCATCTTTTGAGTTTGAAAGCTTTTAATAAAGAACATCCTCCCAAAGATTATTTAGAGCATTCCAAAGATGTCATAAAATATGCTAAAGGCCTTCCTTTAGCTATTGAGATTTTTGGTTCCTTTTTGTTCAAAAGAAGCATCAATCAATGGAAAAGCACATTAATTAGGCTTAAAAAATTTCTTGAACCTGCAATTCTCCAAGCACTTAAAATAAGTTATGATGGATTACACGAAACGGAGAAAACAATATTCCTATGTATTGCATGCTTCTTCAATCATGAGGACAAAAAATAGTGTAGTAGAGAAACTAGATTATCTTGGCCTTTACCCTGATGTTGGATTAGAGGTTCTAGTTGAGAAATCTCTAATAAAAATGAATGACCTTTGAGTGTGGATGCATGATTTGCTACAAGAAATGGGCAAGAAAATAGCTCATGTAGGGTATCCTGAAGAGCTTGGAAAGCGTAAGATTCTGTGGTCATTTGAAGACATTAACAATGTGCTAAAAAAAAATACGGTAAGAATTGAGCACATACCCTACCATATCATTAATATAAGTTCAACTTAGAGTAGTTTCAGTAATCATACATTTTGCAATTCACTAATCCCTTTTGTTCATGATTATTAGGGAACAGAAGCAATTCAAGGCATAGTTCTAAAGTTGCCTGAATCAAAAGAGGCATATTGGAATCTTGAATCTTTTTCTAAGATGCATCATCTTAAATTGCTCATAATTTGTAATGTTCAACTTCTCCATGAACCCAAACATCTTCCTATTAGCTTAAGATTTCTTGAGTGGAGTGGGTACCCTTCAAAATCTTTGCCATCAAATTTCCAATCAAATGAGCTTGCTGAACTTTACAGGTGCCGTAGTTGCATTGAACAACTTTGAAAAGGAGCAAAGGTAATTTAATCATCCTTATACTAATTTATATTTAAGTTCCATTAAACTGTAGGAATTTGTTGAAGCTAATTGTTCTCTCTCTCTCTCTCTCTCTCTCTCTCTCTCTCTCTCTCTCTCTCTTTTCTTTTTTTGCTTTTAATAGTCATTTGAGAAATTGAAAATCATCCAAATGAACGAGTCTCCAAACCTTATACAAACACCTGATTTGATCAGAGTCCGAAATCTTGAGAAAATGGTTCTTGAAGATTGTTTAAATTTATGTGAGATTCACCCTTCAACTTGGGTTCATACTAGGCTTACTCTTCTCAATCTAAAAGGCTGTGTAAATGTCAAAACTCTTCCAAGCAAGTTCAAAATGGAATCTCTTGAGGTTCTTATCCTTTCTAGTTGCTCAAAACTAAAAAAGATTCCAAAATTTGGAGAAAACATGCAACATGTATTAAAGCTTTATTTGGATGGAACAACTACTACTAAACTACCCACATCAATTGGGCATTTGATCGGCCTTATTTTATTGAATGTAAGAGATTGTAAAAGTCTTACTTGTCTACCTAGCAGCGTTTTTAATTTGAAGTTGCTTAAAGATGTGAATATTTTGGGATGCTCAAAACTTGAAAGACTACCTGAGAATGTGGGGAATGCTGAAAGTGTAGAGGAGTTGGATGTGAGTGGAACTACTATAAGAGAGGTGCCTTCTTCTATTGGTCTCTTAAAAAATCTTAAAGTGCTATCTTTCAATGGATGTAAGGCGTTATCATCATTTAAATCTACATCTTGGTATGATCTCCTCGCTTTTTGTTCGAGGCCAAAAGCTCCAAATCTTGTAGAGTCCTCTCTATTGGGTTTGTGTTCTTATTTGACTAAATTGAAACTAGAAGACTGCAATCTCAGGGCAATCTCTGATGATATTAGTTGCTTATTAATTCTCTTTAGAAGAAATATATCTAAGTGGAAATAGTTTTGTTAGCCTTCCTGACAGCATCAGTCAACTATGTAAGTTGAGAAAGATGTATTTGGAGAATTGCACAAGTCTTTGATCATTGCCAAAGCTTCCATTAAGTATCGTTGTTATTATGGGAAATGGTTCTACCCCACTACAATCGGTACCAGAGCTACTAAAACCTAATTCTTTATGTGAGGTAGAACTTTATCTTACAAATTGCAGTAAACTAGTTGATAATGAAGATTTTATTAACATGTTTTTTACAGTGATAAGAAAGCACCTTTAGGTCTCTCTCTCTCTCATATAAACAACCTGCTTTGTATGTTTTAAGGACTCTCTCTTCATGGTAGATGTGACTCACGACTTTACAATTGGAGATATGACATGATTATTCCTGGAAGTGTAATTCCGAAGTGGTTTAGGCATCAAAGTATTGGGGCTGAAGTGAATATAGAAGTACCTTCTCATTTGTGTGATGACTAGATGGGGACTGCTGTTTGCGTTATATTTTCTTCTCTTCCCAAATTCTCACCATCTTGTCAGTTTATAGCCAATGGAAAAAAAAAAGGCTACTAACATATTCATTCCTAGCAAAAGTGTTGCTTTATCAGATCATATTTGGCTATTTTATTTGCTTCCTCAATATTATGTGGAGGACATAAAATTACTGAACGAATGTGAAACAAATGAATTGAGTCAGATTGGCATTAAAATTGAAACCTATGGTTTAGGCGTGGAGGTGAAGAAATGTGGGTTCTGAATGGTATACAAGAAAGACATAGAAGAACTCAATCGAACTATGGCTCAGAGTAGCAACACCAATATCATTACTTATGAGGACTTGGGTGTTCTCCATCATAATTTCGACATTTTGGCAGTGGAAGCGGAAGGTAAAAAAGCAAAGCAAATTCATAACAATTACGAAGGTGTTGGACCTAGTGGAGAAGGAAGATGTAATGAAAGGCTTGCAAAATTTATGCCCCATGGTGACTCCTATTGTGGTGATGAGATCAGTGATTAGCAGGAATCTAAATGGAATTGGAAAATGGGCTCAAAAACTTTATAAGGTGATGAATCCAAACAGAGCATGAATATTAAGTCATTGTCTTTTTTATTAATCTCAGTTTTGTTGATTTCTGTATTATCATTTGGAATATACCAGTACTTTTGTTTAATTTAATTTTAAATTCTAAATAGTATATTGCTAGCTGCAGTTAGCTTCGTTATTGGCATTATCATTGAAGATTGTTGAACTTCTTGTCTTTTTTCTTAATATACTTTTTCTCTTGATTGCCCATAAGTTACTGTTTTTCTTCTTAATTAAAGTTTTGTTGGTTGCTACATTATCTTTTTCCCCTCTCTTTGGATATTTTTTCTTGGTTAATTTTAAGTTTAAAATATAATTTTGCTAGTTGTACTTTAGCTTCATCATTGGCACTTTTTTGAACTCTCGTCTAGCCGTATTTACCTTGAGCAAATCACACGTAGTAGTGCACCTAGCTAATTTAATATTCATATTATTAAATCTTAAGGATAGGCACAGCTGGTAAAAGAATCATTCCTATTATTGAAGCTACTCGTCTGATCCAAAAATGAAAAAATTAAAAAAAAAAAGTTTTATAAAATAAACAACGATTAAGGCAATTTTGGTTTAGTGATTTGTGTTGGTTGCCCCTTTGAAGTAGGATTGTTGGACTTGTTCATTAGGAAAATTGTCACATGACCCAGAGACAAGAATTCAAGTGCAGTCCATTGAATGCTTCTGATTTTTGCTCACTTTAATAGATTACAGGGTAAAATCTGCACTCTTTTTGCCTATAGTTCATCGTTTGTAAATTTTTTGAAGTGCAAAAACAATATATGCATGCCACGGGAAACATTATAATCAAAATTAACTGTTACTTCGTCAAATATTATATATGTGAACTCATGTATAGATCACAATTACATTAATTAGTCTAGCTAGATGTAAATTAAAGAGACTTAACTAGTATCAATCAATCAATCAATATACCAATATGTGGCACTCTAATCTTGCATATAGCCTTGTACATTAACTTCTTCCTGCCATCTTCCCAAAAGAACATTTTAAAGTAGGCAAAAAATTCGACTAAAACACCATACATCGTAAAAAACCAAGCCCATCGTAAAAAACCAAAAGTTTTGACTGAGGATTAATTAATGATAATAAATAATAAGAATTCCAATCTCTCTTTCCTCTCACCCTGAAATTAAAATTCTGCTTGCTTTTTTTTTTTTTTTTTTTTTTTTTAATAAGAATGCTGATAAGCTTTCATTAAATTGGGCTAAGATCCAAAGCAGTTACATCATTAAGGATTTGAGAAACATTTATAGGGGGAGTATCTTCCACCTAGATAGTACAATAAAAAATTTGCTTGGTATGTCTAGCCATGAGGTGAGCTGCCTTGTTCCCTTCTCTGCACGTGAAAAAGGACTTCCATGCTCTGAACTTGGGTTTCTAGGATTTTATACCGGTAACAAATTGCCGAATCTGAATAGGGCCCGGGTCATGGTTGGCAATGGCATTCATAACAGTTTGGGAATCTCCCTCAAGGATAATCTCTCTAAGACCCAACTCCCAGGAGAAAATTGTGGCAATCTCAGCTACTTTGGATTCGGTTTCCAGAGCTCCTAACGGTTATGGGAGTGTTTTTCTAAGAGCTCCCATTATTTGGCCTTTATCATTCTGAATCACCACCCAAACCCACAATGTCCTAGCTCCTTGAATACAGCTCCATCAACGTTTACCTTATACCATCCTGCTGGAGGTGGTCTCCATAAGCTAGGGTCATGGGGGTGTTGAGGATGAGGGGGATCACAGTGGCTTTGGAACTTCGCCAAGTATAGTCTTGAAGCTTCAAAAAAATGTAAAGCAGTTCTACTGCTTTCCCCATGCCGCACAGCATTTCGGTCGTTCCACAAAAACCATGCCGTTGTTGTTAAAGCTTAAAGGTCTTGGTCAGGTTTTGCCTCCTTTATGCACCAAAACAGGTTGAGGAAATTTGATAGGTTGGTCGTGAGGCCAGGAGCCTTGAGATTTGCCATTTGCCACACCGTTGCTGCGAGATCACAACCCCAGAATGCATGTCCAACTGTTTCCACGCCCCCACACATGTCATCACACTCCACTT
Source organism: Quercus variabilis (assembly GCA_030445155.1). NCBI lineage: Eukaryota > Viridiplantae > Streptophyta > Magnoliopsida > Fagales > Fagaceae > Quercus > Quercus variabilis. Next base: position 10,155,081 of record CP129449.1, read on the forward strand.
CCACTAGAATCTTGTGGTCTCTAAGCTTAGTTTTAGTTGGGAGAATGTCCTTGCAAGCTTGCCAAATGAAGTTTCTAATTTTATTTGGGTAGCGGAGCTTCCATATTGATTTCCATAGCGACTTCATTCTGGTGTTGCTCGAACATTCCCTAATATTAATCTTCGTCAGTTGCTTATGGCTTACCTAGTAAGCACTTTGAACTGAGAACACCCCATCGGTTGTGCCAGACCATACTCTACGGTCTTCAGGAGGAGTAGAGCTCAAAGGTGTAACATCCCAGCCTAATTGCATGATTAATTTATGGGTTTATACACTTAGTACCATCTTAATTAATTTTAGTGCATAAGGCTTTGATATTTTGATTTTATAAAAGATATAGGCTTTTTTTTTTTTTTTTTAAATGTCATGGAAAGAAGTTTATAAAGGTAAGGGTTTCTAAGCAAAGTTATTTTATTATTTGGGCCTATCTGAAATATAAGGTTATGAAGGGGTGGTAAGTAAATTTTGAAAAGTTGTAAAGGTGATTCATCAGCTTTCTTTTCCCCTTAGCAAACACATGCCCCACCCAAGTTATTTTCGGGGATATTTGGGGACTAGCATAGTAAGGGCAGAGAATATAGTAAGTTAACACATGTTTGAAAGGTTTTAGCAAACTAGCATCTCGAGTTTTAGAAACTCGAGTTCTATATAAAACTCGAGGCTTAAAGACTCGCTTCATACTTGATGAGTTGGACACTATTATGCCACATAGATCTCGAGTCTTAAAAACTCGAGTTCTACACAGCAAAACCGAGTCTTTAAGACTCAATTTTCTTCAGGAAATATGGTTATGCCACATAGATCTCGAGTCTATAAGACTTGAAATCTAATTAAAATATTCTTGGATCTCAAGTCTTATAGACTCGATTTTTGCTGGGCAAAATTTTATAAAACATAGATACGCATCAGTAAGTCACTCAACACTCTCTCACCCATAACACTCAGCCTCACACTCCTCAGTAACTCACTGCCTCACTTACCCATAACTCTCACACTTCTCACACCACATTGTCTCTGATCTCACACCACATTGCATCTCTCTGTCACTGCTCCTCCCTCTCAACAAATTTATATCTCAGGTAAGGGTTTTGATTTGATTGTCATTGTAGTTGGGTATTATTTGTTGTTGGGTGTGGGTTTGACTATTTATTTGGCAAATAGTTAACATAACTTAGTTAAAATACCAATATTATGAGTTATAGAACTTTATTTTGTTAGTGTAAATTTTTTTAGTATTTATTTGCATGGATTTTGTTATCAAAATTTATTCATCATTTGTAGGCTCTTATCTTTATCATGATCTTACAAAGATTTTGACTTTATTCATAATTGTATTGGGTACAAAATGGGTAGTGAACTTCATGCCCTTCGAATGAATTGTAATGAAATAGGTATGTAATTCATGCCCTTTTTATGTGTAATGAAATGGTTTTTTTTTTTTTTTTTTTTTTTTTGGTATTGGGCATGTAAATGTTATGGGTATGTAATTAGATAAAATGTTGTATACTTTTACAAGGATTTTGGCTTTTTTGTTGTTGTTGTATTGGGTATGAAATGGGTAGTCTTAGCATGATGAAAAAAAGGATTTGGGTATGAAATGTGTAATGAATCTGTAATGAGATTCATGCCATTTGAATGAATTGGAATTTGTACTTTGTGTAGTTTGACTAGATAAAATGTTTTTTTAACTAATATAGCAACTTGACTCTAATAGGTTCACAATGACTGTAATTGATATAATCCTATATCACGGTGTTCCACTTAAGAATGCCAATGCAAACAAGGGATTGCCATTTGAAGGGTCGGGTATAAAGTGATATTGTACCCAAATTAATCGTAGGTTTAAGACCCTTGATGAATTGAAGATGATAGTTATGGAAGAATTGTGTGTGAATTTTACTATGCATAACATACAAATTACTTATCGTATGCCACATGAAGTCCTGAAGCACTAGATTAATTACAAGTATAGGGCAATAGAAGCAGACAAACATGTAAAGATCATGTTTGACAAGTTGGAGAGAATACCTGAAGTAAATGGTATTGAGTTGTACATATAATTGGAGCCGTGTGTAGAAGTTGGTATCGAGGAAATCCAACAAACAACCACAAGTTTACAAGTTACAATCCGGATGCTCAATATGAGTATTCTACACATGTAGAGGATGACGATGACGATGATGATGATGATGACGACGATGATGATGACTATGTTGATGAGACTGCTATTAACGGTGAAGATTTTGTCGATAGAGATGAGTATGAAGAGAGGATTGAATGAGGGGACTTTGAGAGGGACATTGAGAGAGACATTGATGACGATGAGACATTTGACAGTAGTAAACCTGATGCAGACAATGTTATTAGTGTCCAAAACATTATGAACACAATCCCTGCCTATGCACCTCCTGCCTTGTCATTTTCTGCAAATACTTGGGCAAATATAGCTGATCCTTCAAATATTGAGATACCATTTTTGTCTACTTGAAGAGCAAGGATGAATTTGTACAAAGGGTTGACTTTTGCCAATAAAGTGGAGGTGAAACATGCATTAACAATTTGTGCCCTCAAGGAAAATAAACATTTTATGATCAATAGGTCGACGAAGGTCAAACTTTATGCAAAATGCGTGGATGAGTTATGCAAGTGGTATGTTGCAGCAATCATAAAGCCCATCTCCATGGACTATGGATGGTCACCGTGTATGTGGGTCCTCACAAGTGTATACCAATTGGGTTGCAAAATGATGGTAGAATGATGAATTGTAATTTTATTGCTTCAGACATCCTTAAGAAGTTAAGTGAGGATCACACTACCCTAATTAAGTAGCTCAGATCTATGATATGGTCGAAATATGATGGCCATAAGCCTTCTTACTATAAGGTATGAGTTGTGAAACAAAAGGCGGTTGGGAAGATATTTGGGAATTGGGAAGAGTCTTACCAAAGGTTGCAAAAATTGCTAATGGCATATATTGATCAGGATCCGAATACCTAGGTGTCCTATCGTAGCACATCCACTAGTGTAGATGACACCGTATTTTTGCATTATGTGTTCTAGTTTGAAAGCTTGAGAGTGAGGAGTGTCTGAAAATAAGAGTGAGGAGTGTCTGAGAGTGAGTGTTTGAAAGGGAGAGTGACAAGTGAGGTCTGGATTTTAGGTTTTAAGTGGTCAGAAAACGAGTTTCTATAACTCGAGTTTAAAAGCAAGTTTTATAAACTCGATATCCACGTGGAAAAATTTGTCCACGTCATTGTATGACAAAAGCCCTAACTCAAGTATTAGAAGCTCGAGTTCTACATTGATCTCGAGTTTCTAAAACTCAAGATGCAAGTTTCCCACATTGTTTCAAAACCGGGCAACTAACGAAATTGTTAGCAAAGTAAGGTTAAATGGGAAAAAAATTCAGTATTTTCCGTTGTCTTCTTTGCTACACCAGAACGCTTTCTTGTTCTTCTTTCTTTGTTCCTTGCTTTTCATCTTCCTTTGTTCTTACACGGCAGCACCATCTCACCAACAGCCCTCCCTCTCTCAGTGAAACCATATCTCTCTTTAATGAAGAAATTAAAAGATTAACACTAAAATTTCAGCTTCAAAGTTTGTGGGTAAGTAAATAAAACCTTATCTTATTTTGGGTATTTTGATGGTGTAATTGTTTTCTTTAGTTTCCCTTCTATGTTCTCTAATCTGATTGTCAGAAGCTGAAGTTTGTGGTTTTGTGTTAGTAATTTGAAAGATTGGAGATATTATGGTCAATTGGATGCCTATTCATGTATTCTAACATGTATAGTATAGGTATAAAAATACTCACATGAAATGAAGGTCAATTGCTATTAGTTGATGCTTTTGTAAGAAAACATGTTAAAGCTGTCATTGTGACAGATTTGGTGTTTACAACATGAAAAATCTGTATTAAATCATATTCTGTGAATTAGGATTCTAGGAGTAGTTCTTATGAATTCTAAGACACACATGGTTGTAATGGAAATGGTCTCACAACATTTGGATCAATATAAAAATAATGGTTTAATTTCTAAGTTGCATGAAATTCTGTCAGGACAGATTTGAGCATGCTGTCTTGTATGATTTTTAATAAATCATGATATTATGCTTTGATGTTGAAATTGATATGGTATCTACTAGACATCCAGAGGAGTGGCTTTGTAAATTTACATGAAAATTGGATGTGATTGGATAGCCCATTTGTATTTTACAAATGAGGCATATGCAGCTGAAATAAGCGGTGAACAGTATATGATATACCTGACTTTGAAAATTTAATTCTAAAGTTAGGGTGAATGTTTTGAGGTATAAATTTTAATGCTAAAACATTGGTATGTCTGGATCATAGATAAATTTTTATGTCTTGGTTTCTCTATGGTTTGGTACATAAAGTGTTTGATGAATGTATCTTATATTTGGGAAAACTTTGTGTAATGGGAATTAAGATTTTCTTGAGTTTGAGAGTTAGGTTGTGATTTATGTATAAGTTTAATAGGTTGTGATTTATGTATAAGTTTAAATACTTAGGAAGAATTTGTCAGAAATAAGTTTTGGTCTTTCATTTAGGTGACGAGAACGAGAACGCGGACACTTGAGCTCCTCTTATTCAAATCTCTTGCATCTTCTATTTTTAGGTAAGGGATATCAAACTTGCGTTTGATAAGTATAAGGATTGTTTAGCAAATTATTATGCATTAAACCTTTTAATTAGAGATATTACATGTAAGCATGATTTAAGTAAAGATATATGTTCGTGAGTTGTTCAATCTTATATATATGATAATTTTAGCACATTGATGCTATTCCTTATTTCACGGACATAATATTTAAGAATGAAGTCAATATGCTACTGCTATGAAATATTTATGTAAAAGCATAGTTATTCAAAAAACATAGTTTTCGGGTTATTCCATTGTTATGATCTGAACTTAGCCAGTAGGGGTTATAGTACTGGCATTTCTATGGAGATTTTGATTGGCTATTATAAGTGGTGAGGACTCTGTTGTACCCGCCCTTGTTGGAAACGGCCAACTTGTGGAGGATGTCAACCGACCCCATGGTTGATGATATGATCACACCGAAAGGGGTGATACTTTCTGATACGATCTTGAGATTTCCTAGTATTGTGGAGAAAGCTAGATGCCTAGCACATTGTGCTGGAAGCCTCCCAAAGTTGTGATAGACTTACAATTGGACTGACTAATATGTATTATAAATGAGCTATTAAGCTATTTGAAAATTATAAAAAAAAGTATGATGATAAGAAAAGTATGTTGAATGTGTTATAAGTCTGATGGAAAGTTTATGATAAAATATTTTATAGTCTATTTAAAGATAAGGTTATTGAATTATGTTTAAGTTCCTTATTATGCCCTTTTATTATTATATGAAAGGAAAATGATATATTTTCATTTGAAAATTCATAAGTTAGTTTAAGACGGGTATGAGTACTATTGAAGGCTATTTATCAGAGCTGACATATCCATAAAACATTTGATTTACATGTATTCTTATTAAATGCTCATGGAACTTAAAACCTTATTGGGCTTCACAGGTCAACCTATTATATTTCAGTGCACAGGTTCTTTCTTGGAAACAGAGAGAGTACTAGAGGTGGCAAGGAATCTATGATTCTCATTTGTTAGAATGCATAGTTTTTGTTATATAGTAGTTTAGCTCTTTTGTTGGATAGGAGAAATCAAGATATACTTGATCCTTGTGAGCACAGATGTAATTCCTTCACAGGTCAACCTATTATATTTCAGTGCACAGGTTCTTTCTTGGAAACAGAGAGAGTACTAGAGGTGGCAAGGAATCTATGATTCTCATTTGTTAGAATGCATAGTTTTTGTTATATAGTAGTTTAGCTCTTTTGTTGGATAGGAGGAATCAAGATATACTTGATCCTTGTGAGCACAGATGTAATTCAGAACTTTAGTTTCTTTTGAACCCCAGTTGTATGTCTTTGGGATTAGGTTTGTAAATAAAATTTTTGCTAAACATTTAGTTATGTAATATTTATACGAATACCTTCAGTTTCAACCAAATTGTAATCTTGTAAAGTTCAAAAAAGAAGTTATGAAGTTTTGATCAATTTTGTATATTATGGCTTTTATGCAAGAAAAATAAAAAGGAATACAAGAAAAGATTTTTGATAAGCACCTTCAGTTTTAGTTGGTTCGTGTTAGTATTGAGGTAAACTTGATATTAATATACTGGTCATGCTCTAAACTCTGAAGTACAAGTTTGGGTCGTGACAAAAGGGATAGCCAAAATAGTTGTAGCTTCATGGGGGAGAAATATGAAGTTAACCAACTTAGATTTCCACACAGCCTCTCTTTATCGATTAGAGCCAAGACCTTCTCATTATACATTAAGGGATTTATAGGGGTCGTGATTTTGTATGTTTCAGGATTGGGAATCCACTTGTCATTCTAGATCTGCACATTGTCTCCATTTCCAATAAACCATCTAATTCCATCTTGCACCATGCTCTTAGTAGCCATAATGCTCCTCCAAGCAAAGGATGGTCTTTTGCTAAGTTGAGCATCAAGGAAAGACCTGCCAGCAAAGTACTTAGCTTGGAAAACATGGTGGAAAAGAGAATTTGTGTTTTGGAGGAAACGCCATCCTTGCTTAGATAGGAGAGCAAGGTTGAAGGCCTTTAAGTCTCTAAAGCTCATGCCACCAGCATCTTTGGATTTACACAACTTGTCCCAAGAGACCCAAGATATCTTCCACTCATCAAATTTTTGGCACCACCAAAATTTGATGATCATAGAGTTGAGAACCTTGCGCAGCAAGTCTAGTAACTTGAAACAACTCATGGTATAGGTAAGGGTGGCTTGGACAACTACTTTGATGAGGACTTCTTTACCAGCTGAGAACAACAATTTCCCTTTCCAACCTGCAATTTTCCAGCTAAGTTGGTCTTTAATCCTATTAAAAGCCTTCTTTTTTCCTTAGCCAATCAGAGATGGAAGACCTAGGTATCTGTTGTGCTGCTTGATGACTTGGGCTCCAAAAAGATTCTTGATTTCAGCTTGATCAGAAGCTCTAGTGCTCTTCAACAAAAGGGAAGTTTTGTCTTTGTTGATTTTCTGCCCTGATGTAACCTCATGGTCTTGGAGGACATCCCAAATTCACTAACATTCTCCCATACTAGCTCGACAAAAGATAATGCTGTTGTTCACAAAAAATAAATGGGATAACCGCAAAGCCCCCCGACATATGGAGATCCCCTTGATATTCCCCAGCCTCTCTTCTCTTTGAAGCATTGCCAAAAGACTTTCTGCACACAGTAAGAACAGAAATGGTGATAAAGGGTCCCCTTGGCGAATACCTCGAGAAGGAATAATTTTGCCTTTTGGTTCCCCATTGATTAGAATTGAATAAGAGACAGAAGTTATGAATATCATGATAATAGATATCCAACGGTCATGGAATTCCATTTTCTGCATTACTCTAGCTATACACTCCCATTCTACTCTATCGAAAGCTTTACTTATGTCTAACTTGATTGCCATTAGACCCTCCTTTCCTCTTCTTCTTTGTTTGATATGGTGCATTGTTTCGAAGGCAACTAATACGTTATCTATGATAAGTCTTCCAAGGATAGAAGCACTGTGGGATTTACTAACAACCTCAGGAAGGATTTTTTTTCAAGAGGTTGGCTAGGACTTTGGCTAAGACTCTATAAATCACATTACATAGACTTATGGGACGATATTCAGGGATTTTTTGGGTGGTTTTTTGGTTTTTGGGATGAGGCAGATATGGGTTTCGTTGAGCTTGGGGGGCATCACACCAGTATTCAGAATATTTAATACACAATTAGCTATTTTTTGACCAACAATACTCCAACAATTTTGAAAAAAGAGTGGGGGCATACCATCCGGCCTAGGAATTTGGTGGGGTGCATTTGGAAGAGCGCTTTCTGAACCTCACCGGGAGGGAATTGTTCATCTCATCTATGACTCTCCTCTCAATTGCATCAATTACTGGATTGAACTGTGAACGCTGGTCCAACTGGTAAATGGAGGAGAAATAGTTTAGAATGATGCTTTGGATATCGTCTTCATCCCCCTGCCACACCCCGTTGCTTTCTTTTAACCCAGTGATTCTATTTTTCTGCTGTCTTTGGGAGGCAACAATGTGAAAGAATCTGGTATTTCTATCCCCACTTTGATACCAGAAGGATTTTGATCTCTGCTTCCACATCGCAAACTCACGCTCAAGGAGCTCATTAATTTCTCTTCGCAGAATTTCAATGCTAACAACATCTTCGTGGAGAATTTTTCGGTTTTCTAAGCATTGGAGGCTTGTTTGTTTCTCCTTAATCTGCTTTCTAAGATTGCCAAAGACATTTTTGCTCTACCATTGAAGTTGATGTTGGTAGTTTTTTATCCTGTCCTAGGTTGAGCTGTTCTCTCCCAACATGCTAGCTGTTGACCAAGACAATTCCACCACATTTGGACATCTCTCATCCCTAGCCCACATTGATTCAAAACGGAATTGAGCTTTACCACAACACCGTCTCTGCAGAGGGGCAAGGTACAGGGCTAAGAGACAATGGTCAGACGAAGACATAGACATGCGATACACTTTAGCTTGCTGGAAAAGCTTAGTCCATCTATTGTTAGCCACCATGCAATCTAGTCTAACCAGAGTGTGGTGATCACCAATCCTGCCATTGCACCATGTAAATTGTTGCCTAATAAAACACAAATCCCAGAGTTCACAGTTGTCTAAAGCATTTCGAAACGATTCCATTTGATTTGCATCTCTTTCAGTCCATCCACATTTTTCATCAATGTGGGTAATCTCATTAAAATCTCCAAAAACTACCCAAGGTAAATCTAATTGGGCATTCAAGGTTTCCAAGAGCTTCCAAGAGCTTGATCGCTGAGCTGCATCGAGGTGGCCATAAAAGCCGGTAGCCCGCCAAGTAGTATTCACGCTTGTATTATGAATAATAGCATCCATATGGGAGTGGAAGTAGCTTTGGACCCTGACATTGACGTTTTCTTTCAAAAGAAGGGCTAAGCCTCCACTTTTGCCATCACTTGGGACGATTAGAGCTTGTAGGTGCTGGTTTATTTCATTCTTGTGTTTCTTCATCTAACTAATGCTTGCCTTCATCTCCATTACAAAGACTAGCATGGGATCTTCTACTCTCACAAGATCTTCGAGAGCTTGAACTGATTGAGGGTTCCCAAGCTCTCAGTAGTTCCAAGCTAGGGTCGTCATTGAGCTCGGTGGGGCTGCATCGCAGCCACCACCATGCCGCCATCTACATTGGTATTACTTTCTAAGGATTTCGCTCCTTGTTTCCTTGCCGTCTGATTGCTCTTCTTCAGCTTCTTTGTGTGTGGGACATTTGGATCTAAATCTTGGAGTGGGCTTGGACCAGACCTTTTAATTCCTATTGGTTCAAGTTTGATGGTCGGCCCATCATTGGGCTTATTTCTTTTTAACAGTTTCTAATAGGTTGATGCTGCGTTGAGAAAGGATCTTCATGACTAGGTAGTTTTTGCTACTTCTTTTGCTGTTTTCGTGCTATTCTCCCCCAAAACTATGCCTTCATCTTCCTCCTTCGTAAAGGAGAGCTTTTTCCAGAGCTGTTCTAGTTCTTCTGCCATCTTCAACTCCTTTAGTGGACACTCTAACCTTAGTAGAGAGACGGCCAAACACTTGCAAAAAGCAAGACCAGTACACGCCTCTACGTCCTCAGAGCACCTACCACAGCAAGTGTGAATCCTTTTATTAAAATTCTGCTTTCAATGTGTCTATTCATGCGTTGAATTCACAATTCTAGTTCAATGTATAATATTTTTGTATTTTATAGCATTAATTTATTTTGAAAATCCCTTCTTTTGGCTTTAATTAGCGGATCCTGGGTATGGTTCTATTGGCAATTGCGACTTCAAATTCTTTGGTCCGTAGTGAAGAAGCTTTCAAAGGCCTTTTTATTATTTAAAGGTACTTTCTTTTTGGTTTCTTTTGATTATGTTAGCTGTTTTTTTTTTCTACAGTTGCTGATTCAAATTGCTATGAAGTTTTTGGGTTTAGACTACATGATTGTTGGATAATCATTGTTGATTTAAATACCATAATTGTTCAGTATATTCCTGTTAATTGTTAACTACGTTGGAACAATTCAAAGGAGGAGGTGTATTGGAGAAAGGAAATGAGCTTTTTGAACACCCTAAGAAATAGGTTTTTGCTTAGTTGTGCTTATTTTGTCTTGGATGTAATATTTAGGTGGATTCATGTTGCAAAGCATTCATCTCATCCCATTTGGAACGTGCAAACCATGTGGTTGATAAAATGTCTCACTCACATTTGCATTAGTTCAAGTCAACTTCACACAAACACTCACATCATAGCTAAGCAAATTATGCCATACATTTTCTGACTTCCAAATTTTATTTTCTCATGTTGATTAATGGTTTAATTTTGTAGGATTTGAGGATCAATTAATGGCATGTTTTGTCGATGGAGGTCTACAGTACAATTACAATTCCAATGTCACAAGCGGCCAAACTGGTTTCAATGTCTACTTTGAAGAATTAAAATACAGAAGCTGGAATGGAGTTCACTATACAAAAGCTGCCAATGCAATTTTTGACATCCAAAATACTCTCTACTGTCAGTGACAAAGTGAGGTTTGGTGGGCTGTTTTTTCCTTTCTTTTCTCAATTCCTCTAATTGTATTCAAAGAAATCCTTGAACCATATTTCCCCTACCCCCGTCCAAAAATTTCTACCTTTGTGAAGATTGTTAACATGAACATGCAATTTATATTGGAGTTACACACGCCAAATGTGTGACATATACAAATTAAGGAGATGTTTTACTAGTTAGTTAGTACCAAGAATTTACAAATCTTTATTATTATCTTAATTAGAATGTAATAATGCTAGGACTTTTTTATGAATTGCAGTGTTTCGGTCAGTAATGAGCATGAGGCGGGACATGCATTTTATTATATTAACTGATCATGAAGAACACATATCTTGAAGAGCTAAGGGAACAAGTGTTGCCATTAAAAGAATGAAAAATAGTTATTTCATGTGTTGCTCATTGGAGAAAGTAAGAAAGGTTAGATTTCCTTCATTTGATGGTTCTATCAAGTAAAAGTTAATGATTAATTGAAAGCATATGAATGAGTCAATTATGAAGGTTTTAATTGCAATATGAAAGTTAAGGTGCCCATTTAACATCTCATTTGTTTTACACAAATTATGATCAAGAAGCATGGGAAGGAGTTTTATCGCCAATTTCCTCTCTTTTTTTTCTTTTTTTTTTTCAATCACACACACACACACACACAAAAAGGGATTCTGCATTTGTGTTTGATTCTCTTATTAATGTATCTAAAATCATAAATAACTATTAATTTTTGTGATTCTAAAAAGATAGTTCATGATAATATATATATGAGGAGGTACCTATACAATATCATTTGAGTATTGAATATGTGTAACTCACCCTCGCTTGGCTCTATCTCTATACATGACCAATATCAAGTGAGTTTCTCATATAATGTAAATAACTAGCTAATGTAACCAGTATATTAAGCAATTCTAATTGAAAAAATTAATTGCAATTATTTTTTGGAATTGGTAAGAAGGTTTTACTTCATGTTATTACTTTAAAATATGTTAAACATTCTACATAACCTTCTCATATAATAGCTTACAACATTATCCACGTATCGCGTGGGCCGCTCGACTAGTTTAAATTAAAAGGACAGCAATAATGGTAGAAAGTTGAAAGTTGACAAGGCAATTGTGTTGACAAGGTTGAAAGTTGTGGAAGGTAGCCTGCTTAGATTGGTAAGCCCTCTTGTTTTACTTCCTATAATTGTTGTATTACTTATAGAATTAAAGTTCTCTCATATTCTTCCCATTGGGTTTATTATTTAGCAGGATGTATTATAATCATAGTGGAAAGATGCTACACTTTCATAATCATTGTCATTCATTTTTTGAAAATCTTATATATTTTGTATTATATCTTGGGATACCATTAGAAAAATCAAAACAATCTGCATCTATTAATAGATATGTAAAGTTATCTCAACACTTTGACGTGGAAACAGCACCAAGTTTGGGACTGATATTGATACTCTCCCGAGGTGCCTGCTCAAATTTTAGTAGGCGGAACTCAGGTAATGGATTCTCTTTTGAGGGTTATAGCTCTTAGATGGAGACATTTGTGGGGATTAAAGCTTCCTCTGAAGTTAATAATTTTTGTGCGGAATGCATGAGGACTTACTCATCAAATCAAAATAGTGAAACCAAACACAGTGAGTGAAAGTAAGTGTGTCTTATGCAATGAGGTAAGAGGAAAACTGGGATCTTTTATCCCTGAAGTGCTCAGGCTATTTTGTTTGGATTAGATTTGAGCCTTGGAACTGAGTTAATTTCTCCTTGCTCTTTGAAGCAGTGGTTGGCTCAATGGAGGGAGGATCCAAACTTTTATAGATTGATGTTTGAGGGTGCAAAAGAGTGTGTTTAAGAAGTGATAATGCTTTATTTTGCAGGTATGCACAAGTCTCTATTGCACAACAGGCAGATCAGAGTAGTTGCAATAAAATACCAAGGCAAGTGTGTATAGTTGTGGAGGGTTGTGGATGTTGCTGACAATTGAGGGACACTAGCAGAGACAGGGGCATGCCCCCCCCCCCCAAAATTGAAAATATATATACAATTATTTTAAAGTTTTCAAAATTTAGTCTACAAAAATAAGAGTTGGCCCTTCCAAATATTTGAATTAGTCCAATAATGCTCTTAAAAAAAAAATTGGTCTAATAGTTATAGAGATATAACTTTATTTTTTGCAATTTTATTTTTTATTGTAAAATGTGCTCTTATATATGTCAAATATTGATAAAATTTGGTATCAAACATGTTTGAATATATCTTTTTCAACCCGTTATGTGGTGATTAACAAGTCATTGACTTATTAAAAAAAATTTGTCACTAAAACTACACATGAAATGTGTCTTTAGTTGCCATATAATGGGTTAGAGCAAGGTAGCTTTAAATATGTTTGGAACCTAATTTATTCCTCCAAGTTTTGGATCATTCATGTTTTTGAAAATTTCATTAGTTCAATTGAAAGATTTTTTACTTACTTTAGTATAAAATTTGATAATTTGTATTTAAAATGAAACTTTTTAAGAATTTCACTATGAAAATGGAAAAATGAATTTTATTTTATGAAAGATTGCCATCAAAAATAATTTTGATTGAAAATACTAAGCTTTTTTTTTTGTTGGGTGTGTATATATATAACTTATCAAATAAAAAAGTGTGTGTATATATACATATGTGTGTGTGGAGGTTGCCTTGAAAAATATATTAGCGTCACAACTTGGCCTTCCCAAACAAAAATTTCTGGCTCTGCCCCTAAGCAGAGATGGTGTGGATGGGTTGTTTTGGCTATGAAGCCAAATCATTCTGTGGCAGTTCTTCCATATGCAACTAAATGGCATGCAGCTAGATCAGATGCCTGGCTATACAGCTTGGTTTTTGCAGACTTGTTTCGATAATCTCTAGAGTGAAGGACCTCTTTTTGAGAAAGAAAGTTCCTTGGCAAATTGTCGGACTGATTGAAGACCACAAGTGCATGGAAGTTGAAGAACACTAGTGATTATGTATGTTGGGGGGCCTTGGCTACTCTTGCTTTCAAGTCTTATAGACATTTTTGGACTCTATTACTAGTCAACTATTCTGACATTATTGTATCCAAAAACCAAACCAGAAAAAAAATTGTCATTGACTTAACCATTTAATGGCTCTAGCCGATAAACTCTTGTATACATTTTTTTGTTGTTGTGCATTGACAAGCTACGTGTCTTTTGAGTCACGTTATATTAATTTCCAATAGAAAAAACTTTGCTCAAATGGGTTAGAAGGGTGATGATAAAAGGAGAAATGAAGTTTAGAATTGCTTCTCTTGTTTGTTAATGGAAGGATGAAAAATACATAATGAGTTCCAACTTAAAAGGATCTAGGGCAAAACCATTTATGGCCTGTTTGGATGTTTAAAAAAGGAGGGAGAGTAGAGTAGAGGGAGGGAGAGTAATCTAATTACCTTATTTGGAAGTTTTTTAAGGAATGAGGGGGAGGGGTTTGGAGGGGTTTCAACTCCCTCTAACCCCCCATTTTTAATTCTCCCAAATTGGAGAGATTTGGAGGGGGAGTAGAGTACATAAACTATTGACCAAGTAAATTACCTAATTTACCCTTATTATATTAACAAAATTTCACAAGGGGAAGGGCTAATTACTCCCTTCCCCCTTACTAATTTTAAAAACATCCAAACAAAGTGGAGGGGAATCATTCTCCTCTACTCTCTTCCCTACTACTCCCCTCCCCTCTACTCCCCTCTACTCTCCTCCCTCTCTAAACTTCCAAACAAGCCATTAGTCTTTCCAAGCATGTAGTAGTGAATTTTTGCTATGCTGCATAACATGAGCTTTTGGCTTCACATAAACAGTAGTAGAGAATTCACAACACTAAATAATGTATTAAGAAATCTCATTAGTGCTTTCGAAAGGGGAAAAAGTCATTAGTGAACTTATTGAAAACCTCATATGGTTCATCATGCAAATCCACTTGCAAAGTCATGAATTTTGAAGCTGGGGTTCCCATTGAATTATATATTACATTTCAATCTTCAGTTATTATTATTCATATTTTAAAAACAGTTACATCTAAAATCAGTAATAATGTCTTCAACTGCCTTTCGTTCATCTAAAAAAAAAAAAGTCTTCAACAGAAAAGTAAGAACAAAATTTAAGAAAAGTTTCAATCAATTACTGAACAAGTGAACCATCCATTTTCATGTTAGGTTATGGTGCTGCCACATTAAGCACTTAATTTATGTATTTAGTTATTTTTCAGTCCTCAGGAAACAAAAACAGCTAAAATAAGATTCTAAGAATCACATTTCTATATTATATATATTCCTCCATATTTTTAGCTACAAAACTGATTCTAAAGGATTTTCAATCCAAGTTTTGTACTTGGGAATCAAGCAATTTTCAAGACCAGTGAGCATGAATTTTAAATAAACTAAAAATACTTATAAATATGAGCAATCCAAATGAAAATTGAATATAGTGAGTCTATTCTAACCATTTAGCTAACCAATATGTAAACTTATCATTCTCCTTTTCATTTCACATCCTTACAAAACCAAACAACTCAAACTAAGATTCAATTCAATTCAATTCTTTGACTTTCCTTCTCTTTTCCTCAACTTTCTCAGCAACCAAACCAATAATAATCAAGCCAATAATATTATATTCACACTTCTATCCTTTTCATTCTACATACATTGCAAAACCAAACAACTCAAATAGTAAGGTTCTTTCCTCAATTCAATTCCTTTACTTTCCTTTTGTTTTCCTCAATGCACTTGGCTACCAAACAGAGAGAAAGGAAACCAAAAAACCAGAACAATAAAACGAATATCCATATCATAGAAAATAAGCTCAAGAATTGAATCAAATCACAAAAACAAAAGCCAAGCACCATTGAAATCACAAACCAAATCAACAAACAGACAAAACAATCAAACTCCTCAAATCAATTCTTTTCCTTTATATTATTCACTTTTCATTGCTTTTCTCAGCTACCAAACACATCTTAATGCAACTCCAATTTGCACGTACAAACACACTACTTCCAAGATCTACACAACAAATTCAACTAAAACGCACCGTTTAATCACCAATACAACACGTCAACACCTCTTAACACGATCAAGATTAACTCTTAGTTTCTCGTTCTTTCAAAAAACAACAAAAAAATAAACTAAAGGCACAAGATTTAAAATCAAACACTTTATTTTTCCTTTTCAATTATTTAATTTTCCTTGGTTTTCTAAGTAACCAAATGTAACACTAAAAAAAATTAAATACAAATAAATAAATAAGTAAATTCTACCAAAGTTTTTATTTAAAAAATATACAAAAATGAAAAGATTGAATAAAATAATTAATACCTGTAATTTCTGTATGAGTGTACGATTGAAAATTAAGGGTCAAGCTGATCTCTTTGAGCTTTGGAAATAGCAGACAATGAAAAGAGTGGAAATAAAGCTACTATTTTTTTTTTTTTTTTGGGGGGGGGGGGGGGGGCGGGAATTTTATACTAACAGAATGGGTATACGTATCATTTTGAATATTTGACGGTGGATTTGGTGGTTTATGTGACAATTAATAGTAGATTAGTGGTTTTTATTCATTTTGAGAAGAAGTAGATTAGTGGTTTTTTCATAAGTGTTCATTTGAGTAAACATTTTTAAAAAAATATATATATAATTTCAATAGTTATAACGAGGGAAGAAAGATTTGAAGGTTTTCGTTGAAAATACTAGCTCTTGGTAGTTGAGCTGAGTAAACTATTTTAAAACACTACTAGTAGTATATTCTTGAATTAATTAAAAATTCTAAGCAAAATAGATAAAATATTTTATAAATATTATCAAATTGTATTAATAATTAGTTAATGAGCCACTTAATGAAATGTAGAGGCCAGATTCTATTCATGAGGTTGTTTCGGAATTTGAACCTAGGGAGGAGAGTATGTATGGAATTAATATCTATAGTTTTATGGGTCTTTTAAAAACAAATCGGACTATAATTATATATAGTCACACACATTCTTTTTTCTTTTTTTCTTTTTTGAGAAAAGTAAGTAAATTTTATTGAATAAATCCGATTGGAAAACAATATCCAAATCTCTAGGTAGAGATTCTACCCATACATCTATGTCTACAGATAAAACTGCTATTCTAGCTAAAGCGTGAACTAATCTATTTCCTTCCCTTCAAACATTCTGGAACTTGCAATACTGAAGAGTAGCGCCTAAACTTAAACTCTCATCTATCACATCACCAAACAAAGCCAAGGTTTTGGTTCTTAAATTAAAAAGCATACTTATAAAAAAAATTAAAAATTAAAAAGTATAATCTAAATTCAATTCATGGCAATCATGTCAATGACTTGTTCCATAATGTTTTTTATTAAACACCTCAAATTTGACTAGCTAAAATTAAAGATGCCTAACTTTTTATGTTATATCAAATTTCGTTCAAATATAATGTTATTTATTATTTGGTTAATAAGCTTTTTTTTTTCCTGTATAAATTTTAATTATAAAAATTTAAATATTTAATTGATAAGATTTTTTTTTTTTTTTTCCTTCTGAACACGCAATGCAAAAGTTGAAAATAAACCTTTTCCAACTAAAAAAAAAGCCAATAACTTTGATTCTATTTTTAGGAGTGGAGATAAAGAGAAAATGGAACAAAGATCCATTATCCGGTCCCACGAGTAAAGGCAATTCCAATGATGCAATGAAACTTCCTAGTTCCTACAGCTTTTCTTAACTCTCCAACATGCTATAATAGTTTTCCTCTTCAATTATTGTTTCTCTATTTTTCTCTTTTTCAAACTGAGCACACGGAAAGTTTCTTTTTTTTTTACCACCAATCGTTCAAGCCTACTCGAACCCTCAAGGTCCTCTCTTCTCTTATGCAATGTTTTGTGTGAATTCTCTGTTTTCTTTCTTTCTTTTTCAAACAAAGAATCTGAATGCCCAGCAATACTAGGATCACCACAGAATTCACAAGAGTTTACAATACCAATAAATGAGAGATATGTCACAAAAAATAACTATCCCATTAACTCTTTTTTTTTGGTGGAATAAAAAACATGTTAATGGGTAGTTATTTTTGCAAACATATCTTTCATTTATTGAATTTAATACGAATGACGTGGTAACATTTAATACAAAATATTTTTTCACACTTAAGCTTGACACTACCCATTCTTTTTTTCTCATATATTTATTTTTTAAAATGGCCCATGTGCAAGGTAGTTGGCAACTTGAATGTAGTTGTGAGAAGTGAGATTGTTGAGAATTTTATTGTGACCTCTCGCCCCTCTTTCACATATTCACAAAATAATAATAATAACAACAACAACAACAACTAGCCTTTAAGCACGCGCTCTCTTCTATTTTTTTTTAAGGTTAAAATTTTTTGTTGATGTGAAATGGTTAAGACTTATTAAAAAAAAAAAAAAAAAAAAGTGATTTTTTTTTTTTTGAAAACATGAGTTTAGGTAGTTGGAGCATTTCAAAGAGTGATGCTACGTCCACAATATTTTTACAATATTTTCACAATAAATCACAGGTGATTAGTTGTTATAGGTTCAAATTTGAACCTAGTAATAAGATTACTTTTTTGCTCCAATAATAACAACCAATAACAATCTGCCACTTAAGATTTGTTGTAAAAATATTGTGAAAATATTGTGGATATATCATTTTTCCATTTCAAATACCTAAATAAAGAGTATTCCTATTTTGTAGGCAATACTTTAGTACAAGTTAGACATATATTTTTACCTGACTATTCTTTAGTTTTTTCTCTACTTTTTTTTTTTTTTTTTGAAAAACAATTTTGTCTCTACTTAAACTTAGGAGTATTACCACCGCGCACCCTTGGTGTGGTGGTTACTCTACAAGTATAAATACTTATGGGATGTGGGGGAGTAAATGCCGGGATTCAAGTCTCTAGGAGGGAATTTCACACACATATACACTTAGATTAGGCTATAGTAGAAATTCTATCTTGTATTAAAAAAAATATATATAAAAAAAAAAAAAAAAAAAAAACTTAGGAGTGTTGGGGGTATTTTTGAACCAACAAAATGTCGTGGGTTCCAGTTAGCTCAACTGGTAAAATCTTTGACGGTGTATAAGAGATCTGGGATTCAATCTCTGCCTACACCAAAAACTAATTGGTATTTTGGTCAATGATAAAGAGTTATCATCAGGAGCGGACGCCATAATTTGAAACTCTCTCTCAATAATAATAAAAAATAAATAAAAAATAAAAAATCAACAAAATGTCCTATCCAAACAGGGAAAATCTCTTAAATAATAGTATAAATAGGGAAATTATTGTGTAGTCCCAACCAATAAATACAAGACACCTCATTAAAAATGCTTACATAGGCTTTTATGCCACATCAACTCAATAACCCCTACCCATCTTAAAATTTGTTAACCCCGCTTAAGTAGAATTCAAAATTTAGAAGTGAATTAAGCGGGCTTCACTAGAATTGCAGTCTCAGTCAAACTTTCAAATTTCAAATTTCATTTTTTAGATATGCCATCTGCATCAAAATTCCAAGAACTTGCTCTCTCACAGTCTCCCTGCCATAGCAGTATCCACCTCTCCTCCTTCAGCTCTCAGATTGCTCTCTATAGGCCTAAGCTTAGATCTCCCTCCTCTCGGGTTAGCTCTCTTTGATTTCCTTCCGTTTAGAGTTTTGGTTCTTACTATTGATTTTATTTTATTTTATTTTATTTTTTTTTTTGGGGTTATGTGGTGACTAGTGAGCAATTTAAAATTCCTTTCTCTCTCAGAGGGTTTTTTTTTTTTTTTTTTAATTATTATTATTACTTTTTTTTATATAGGACTAGGTTTATCCGGAGTTCATTTTGTGGTTTCTAAATTGAAGAGATTGATTTAGTTTGGATTTAGGATTTTTCGTTGGATTTGATAAACAAGGAACTTTCACCTTTGTTTCTTGGGTATCGATGCTTTGATGGGCAATCCAAACCTTTTAGATTTCAATTGAGTATTTCCTTTTGGTTCTTGGTTTTGTTCTAAAAATTCATTTCTTTGGCTTGATTGAACGGTTCACTTTCTTCAGTATTTACCTTTATTACTGATATGTGAGTCCAAGCATATTGTAGTTAAGTATTTAATGTATTTTAAGTTAATAGTTTACTGAATATTCGTAAATTTGTAAATGGACTTTCAAATTGAAATTTCATATGATTGACCTCTTGAGAGATTGCCTTTAAGGTGTTTGTGGAAATGCTTGTTTTATTGGCATTTCTTTGTTGGCTTATGCTCTCATTTCTGGTGGGTGGGTATATGAAGGTGTCACTAATGGTGGGCATGTTTTAGCTATGTTGGGGTGGGAAGTGGATTTAGAAGTGTGAAGTATATGCTTTGGCCTGAATGAGGCACTTGTAAGAGCATAGTTTCTTTTTCCTATTTTCATGTGTTCATGTGTTTTATAATTTTGCATACGAGGTGTTTTAAGAAAAATGCAACTTAATAATAACTATGGATGTTTGTATGGTGTAAATTAAAATGGTTTGTTGGGTTTTAATGATGTAGAATCAATTTGAATAAGAAGCAAATGCAACAATGCATAAGCATCTCTTGTTTAGTTCCATTAGCGTTGATGTCACATGCATATTACTTTTAGCAACCATGTGCAACTTCTTTTTTAATTAATATTCATGAATTTTTACTTGCAGAGGCAATTAGCATTGATGCCCAAATTAGAGCAGTTGAAGTTGCCCCATGAATGAAGGTTGAGGGCTAGAGGCTAAGCTGAAGCAACAATGGGAGAAAAAGTAATGTTGCTAGGATTGAAGTTCAAATTGGAACATTTAGATTTATTTATCTAAGATAATCAGGTCAATGTAGATGGGAAGGATAGGGAGATTTTTCCCCTCCCCCTAAGTTGAACTCTCTTGTAGTCTTTAATTAGAAGAGGTATTTTTTTATTTTTTTATTTTTTTTCACTCTTTGTTTATATCCGCATAGTAGAGGGAAATTTCTTTTCTTTAGTTGTAAGAATTTCTTTTGATCTCTTTCTTGTTTATGTGATAATAGAGGGAAAAGAGATTGGTTGTAAATGACTATAATAGAAAAGAGATGCAAAAAAATATTGAACTTATTTTAAATCTTGTTGCTCAAGACATGCAATAAGCTTTGGATGGGTTGTTATAGCTGCTCTAGGAATGACAAGTACTGAAAATACTTTCAGAAAGCAACTTGGTAGTAAGAAGTTGCAATTCCAAAGATAGTTGCTGCAATGCTCAAATTTGAAATGCAAGTGTATAAATATGGATCATCATTCTTTGTGAGAAGCAATAGTTGCTTGGTAATAGCTATCCAATGTTCATAGCCAGACATTTCAACCTAAAATAACTTAAAATGTTCCCTGTCATTATAACAACCATTATATTAATATACACTATAGAATGTTATGAACTAGCCTCTTGAAATTGTGAGGGAAAAAGAATTTGAGTTCTAATTTTCTGCTTTCGTCTTTATTAATTTGTTTCTCTTTAAATAGCATACAATACATGACATATGTACAATACAACTTATGATAAACACCCAACTCATAACAAAAGCTTGATAAAAAACTAGCAAACAACCCAATCCTCCTCTACACTACAAAAAGTCTAGGAAATAAGCTATTAATAATTTTTATCTCTAACTAATGAATCCATCTCATCCAAAGCCAATAACGACAGCTCCTTCATGTTCAACTTGTTGATCCTTATCTTTGGCCTATTGCTCATCTTCATCTTTGGCAAGTTGAGATTCCCTCTACTCCAAGCATCTTCCAAAATGCAAATGCCTTCTAGGTTTTTCTGAATCATAACACATAATCACTAAATTATTGTTCATCAATAAAAATCTATTGTTTAACTACTTCATGGTTTCAACTATCCAATATCCACCATTGCATCATTAACTGTATTCAAAATTACATTAAAATGCACACAAGTTTGCTAGCACAAATGTCAATTATTATTACTGTCAATTAGATTGACAAGCCTTTATACTATCAATCATTACCTTTGGTTGTGAAAATAAGATTTTTTTTCATGGTAAGGATAACTTGAACTTCATATAAGGCATAAAAGCCAATATCTAACTAGTGATATATTCAAAGTTCAAAAGTTTTTGCCTATCCAAAATTTCACCATATCTACTGAAGTTAGGAAACCATAATGCACACTAAACTTTATTTCAGGGATTCAATTCTCTCTTGCTTTGTCATTGACATTCATTCCATGCGAATGGTCGCCAATTAAAAATATGACCAGACAACATTGCTCATGCATGTATGCTTATAATTATCACAACACTCATAAACAAAGAATAAAACTTATAGCATGGTCATAGCATTAATCTTGATATAGTATATAGAGCATTGCACCTTAGATCTAGCAACTGAAATTACTTGCAAATTAAATTTAAACAACACTCAAGAGTTCACGTGATAACAGGTCCAAGAATGAGTCTTGATGATTGAACTAAGCTTTTCTCATGGAAATAAACAAGTTGAATGAAAAGCCTATACCCAAATTCTTTAAAAATGACATGGTCTTTTCATTGGGGCATTTTATCAAACATGTTGATTACAATGAGTTAGTGACAGGAGGAATGAACATAAATTGTGAAATTAATTGGCCATAAATACCTAAATACCCAAAAGAAAAATCATCAAAGAGATCAACATGGATATCAATGGAAACCAAAGAAAAACCAAAAAAAAAAAAAAAGATCACCAAGAACACCTATGGAATAAAATGTCATGGGCTAAGAAATCCGGGAATTTCATCCTACAAAAAGAAAGGGAAAATAGAACTCATCCCATTCATTGCTTGAATCTTGAAGCATTATCATCCTTTGTTAAAGGAACAACATACCTCTCAAATCTAAAAATTTGGATTACCCATCAAAGCATTTTGTTTATCCAGGATGAGGAGGTGAGGGATTACGATAGAGAAAACATAGAGGCGACGTGCGGTGATAAGCAAGGTAGTGTTAAGGTTGCTATTGCTGGTGAGTGGAACGTTGGAGGCAATTTCACCAGAAATACATCTAGTTTGGTGTTGGGAAATATGTGATATTCCATAAAACAAATTTTGAAGAAAAGTTTTCAGATCCCGCCATTTACATCTCAAATTTGAATTTGGTCTAAAAACAAAATTTGGAAACACTCTCAGAAGAACTGACGAGGTTAAAGGGACATTAGAAATAATGGGTGACATGGCAGGTTAGCTTACATCACCAGTTTTTAATGATCTGTCTTCTTCTTATTGGTTGGGACTACACAACAATTTCCCACGTTTTTGTATGTTTTTTCATGTGTCTTTCGTAACGTATTAGAATTAGTTATTTCTTAACTAGTTTGTTGGTATTGTTTATTTAATTGTTGTACTTCCTCACTTCTTCTTCTTTTTCTTTTTCTTTTTTTTTTTTCTCTTTTTTTTTTTTTTTTTTTTTTTTTTTACTATTATAGAGGCCTCTTTATTGGCCAAAATGGCCAAATACCACAATTTTTTGAAATTTTTAGCAAAAATCACTATTTCGGAAATAAATAGAAATCTACCACTTTTTCTAGTACTCGAGTTTGGTAAACTTGAGTACCCTATTTTATAGTTCCACCGTGGCTGCTGAGCTGAAAATTGGCGATTAAAAAAAATAAAGTGGTACTCAAGCTTGGTAAACTCGAGTACCACAATACTCGAGTATACCAGGCTCGAGTACCTTTTATAAAAAAAAAATACATAAATTTTTTTTCTATAGTACTCGAGTTTACCAAACTCGAGTACTGTGTAAATTTTTTATTTATTTAAATAGAAGCATTATAAGATATAGAGATTTTAATTTTGAAATATGAATTTAATTTCTACATTGATTAAAATTGTTCATTGTTTTCTCATAAAGATTGTTCTCTATTTTCTGTATAAACTATTTTTACAATTTTACATAAAATTATTTTCTGTACAGCATTATTTAAGAAATTGTTCGCTCTCTTTTTTGCATAAATTATTTTCTGTTCAATATTTAAAAAATTGTTCACTGTTTTCTCATAAAACACCTAGTGAAATCGTGTTTTCTAAATTTAAATGCCAAATCTGAATGCTTTTTCATGTTTGAATTTCACAATAATCGAATATATTTTTCTGCACTGATAAAATATGTTTCTACATTTATGAAATTTTCTCTCTGCACATCATATTTACTGTATATTCAAATCTGTTTACTGCATTCATAAAATCTGTTTTTTGCATTAATTAAAATTGTTCACTGTTTTGTCATAAAAATTGTTCACTCTTTTCTGCATTAACTATTTCTAGCATTAGCGTAGTTATTGCACTTAAATGGTTTTTGTGTTTTTCTAAATTTGTAACCATATGAATAATGGACAAACTCCATGAAAGAAAAATGAATGATTTGTATAAATCACCTAATGGTAAATGCTTCAAAAAATTCGAATTAGTTGAATGTAGAAATTCAAGAAAAATCAATGAACATAGCAAATCGTGAATGTGTACATAAGATTTATAGATAGTCTAGACTTGTTGAGAAATTTGATTTCGTTGAAAGTACAAAATAATGAAAATTCAAAGGAAAAGTATGTACGTTAGATGTATAGATGGTATGAATTTGTTTAAAAAATTGAATTTATTGAATGTACAAAATTGTGAAGACTCAAGGAAAAATTGTGTACATTAGAGGTACAGATAGTACGAATATGTATTCATTGAGTCTGTAAAATTGTGAAAATTCAAATGAAAATTGAAAAGCATACCAAATTGATAAAAATTTAGGATAAAAATTTTCTGTATTTTTTTTATAAAAGGTACTCGAGCCTGGTATACTCGAGTATTGTGTTGCATGGTACTCGAGTTTACCAAGCTCGAGTACCACTTTATTTTTTTTAATCGTTAATTTCCAGCTCAGCAGCCATGGTGGAACTATAAAATAGGGTACTCGAGTTCACCAAACTCAAGTACAAGAAAAAGTGGTAGATTTCCATTTATTTCCGAAACAGTGGTTTTTTGGTAAAAATTTCAAAAAAGTGTGGTATTTGGCCATTTTGGCCCCTCTTTATTAATGTTATGATAGTTTTATATTTATTGTGGCCAAATTCCATCTACCAATAAATAATTAAATTATGAGTAAGTTTTTGACTTTTGTCATTAACATTACTTATAAATTAATAATTAATGGTAACATTGCTTTCACTTTAACTTAACACTAAGGGTCCTTTTGGAATCCGCTTATTTGCTGAAACTGAAATTTTTTTACTAAAAGTACTATAGATAAAGGTAAATGTTTGTTGAAATAGTACAATAAGATCTATAAATAGTACCAAAAAGTGCAGTAAGACCCATAAATAGTAGCAAAATTAAGTTGAATAATAAAATAGGTTAGCAAAAATTAAGCTAGCCAAATAGACACTAATACTATTTTTATTATACATCAACCACAAGTCACGTAAGTAATTATGAAAAATGTATATAAAAAAAAAAGTAATTATGAAAAAAGTTAAGGGTCTGTTTGGGATCCGCTTATTTTGCTGAAATTGAAAATTTGTGGCTGAAAGTACTGTAGATAAAGGTAAAAGTTAGCTGAAATAGTACAATGGAATCCATGTATAGTACCAAAAAGTGCAGTAGAGCCCATAAATAGTAACAAAAATAAGCTGAATAGTAAAATAAGTTAGCAAAAATAATATTTGCCAAATGCACACTAAATGTCGTTAGATTTATTTTTAATTTACTAGTATTTACCACGAAATGTGATGGTAAGGCCAAAAGTGATCTTAAAGTCTGAAAAAGTGACATTTTAATAGGTGTTAATTCAATTAAGTGGACAATTGCTGAGAGTCTTGTAGCTCAAATGCTACCACTTAGTATTTTTAATAGAGATATTTAGAATTCAAATTCCCCACCCCAATTATCAATATATAAAAAAAAAGTTAAGCGGATGTATATATGTATATATATATATATATAACCTCTACCTTAGACTCACTTTTTAGAATTCAAAAGGCACACACAAATGTCTATGGAACAACAATGCTAAGACCACAATAGATTACATAACTTTTGTCATAATACACCACCTAGCACAACAAATTACACAACTTCTAGCATAACTCGCCACGTGGCAAAAAATTGTGGTTCTAGCATTTTTTTTCCTGTGGAATACCTATAGATTTAGGATAATTATATTGTAATGATATGTAGTGAGCTGTAGCAAAACTAGCATAATTTGTTATGGTTTTAGCATTTTTTTTTTTCCTATGAAATACCTATAGATTTAGGATAATTATTTAGTGGTTAAACATAGTTCTTATTTCTATTTTCTACCATGTAGTTAAGGGTTGAAGAGGAGGTTGTATTAGTCTATGTATTCGGTGCATGTATTAGCCCACTCAATGTGAAAAGAGCGATACATGCATCAGATGCATGGTATATCTTCTTGTTCAAGAGACAGATAAAGATATGTTGTTGTCCATGGGCCTATATCTTCTTGTTCGAGAAACAGATAAAGATATGCTGTTGTCCATGGGCCTAACTTTAATTAAATGTTAGAAGGGCTTTACGTGTCCTTTTTATATATAAAATGTTCACTTACAACATCATTGGGCCAAACTTTTTATGCAATTGGGTCTCAATTGTGTTCAGGATAGTTACATTTAGGCCTTGACAAGCTAAGTGAGTAAGGCAATTTATGGGTCTGATGAATGATCATGTGGATGATTTGTAACTACAGTAAATAAAATAAATTGGGCTATTAAGAGCATCCACATCAGCTCGTGGAAAAGATTCTGTCTATTTTACACAAAAAATCTACTTTTTCTATTTACACCATCACTTTTACAAAACATTCACATCAGTTTATCTATTTTACAAGATATTTCAATAAAATATTCATTCTACTCCATTTTTTTATTATTTCTCTCAACTACCTCTCTTTACATACACACACACTCTCTCTCTTTCTACCCATTTTTCTTATTTGTTGCTCTCTCTCTACACCCATCTCTTTGGCCACCGCTCCACCAGCCATCACCTCTGGCCTTCCTCTTCCAAATCAATAAACCCATCCACCTTCCTCTTCCACCACCATCACAAAATCTCAGCCACCACCAAATCTCAACCTCACACTTACCCTGACCCACCAAATCCGATCCACCACCAAATCTCAGCTGCACAGCCACTACCCACCGCAACCGTCACCCAATCCTACAACCCACCACCACCACCACCACCATCTCCATCAAACGACCTCAAAATCCAGTAACCCACATCCCTAAAACCCACCAAAAATCTTCGATCTCAACAGCTAAAACCCACCAAATGCCAAACGCTGAAACCCAAACACTGATCTCAACAGCCACCGATCTTAAACACTGAAACCCAAATGCTGACGCACACCGATCTCAACAGCCACCACACACCGATCTCCAGCAAGACCCATATTACAAATCGAAGAATAGACTCGATCGATCGAAAATCGCACAGGTTGATTATTCTGCAGAATTTCCAACTCAGCCCTACTTCATTAAACGTTAGGGTTTTATGTTTTTACCCTAGGTATATAAACTAAACCCTAGCCACGTTTTTGGGGGTTGCTCCAATTGTATTGTTGCTCATACATTGCTGTTTTGTGTAAATCTCTTGTGAGATCTAAAGGAGCTTTCCTTTACACAAAGCTTAGGGTTTTCAAGTTAGAAATAGTATCAATATCTTGATGATCAACTTGGTTGCTGCCATTGAAGCTTAAAGAATATCAAGCGGGGGTGCTTGTAGCTGATTGGAGAATCCAAGAGAGAAGGAGTCCGTGGATTCGGAGCTTGCACATGATCGTGTCAGTAAGTTCTACTAGTGCGTAGCATTAGGAAGTCAAGCGGGGAGCTTGTAGTCCTTCTGTATGAACTTCGATTCTTTCGCATAGTGGATTCAGGTTTACCTTGAGGATAGCTAGGTCAAATCCTCCCCAGGTTTTTACCGTGTGGTTTCCTAGGTGATCATATCATTGTGTTTTTTATTATTTCGCTGCTTTATTATTTTGATATGATTATTTGATTGCTTTAACCTAGAATTGCATAATTTGATTAAGTAACAACTTGGCCAATTAATCTAGGCTAACCAATTTGGTTGTGTTTTAAGGGGTCTAAAATCGTTCAGGTGTGTTTGTGTGTTGATTTGTCTGTGTGGATGTGTTTATGTGTGAGTGTGATTGTGTGCATCTGAGGAAAAGAAGATGAGGACCTGAGGTCGTTGTGCACAGAGAAGAGAGAGAAAAATTGGTGCGAACGAAAATTAATAAAAAAACTAAATACACATGCTACATTGCCCGTGTAAATTTACACGGGTACTATAACTCGTTGATAATTTTAAAAGATTTTGCAAGATTTTAAACGGACTGATGTGGGCTATTTTTGAACAAAAATGTGTAAATTTAAGGATTTTTTCTATTATACACACTTATATGCGAACTGATGTGAATGCTCTACCGGCATTTCCAAGTGCCACCAGCTTTTTAAAAACATAGTTTTTTTTTTTTTTTTTGGGAGGATATTTAAAAGCATAGTTGAACAGTAAAAATAAGATGTACAGAAGTCAAGAAAAGTGAGCTCAATAATGGTGGATGACTCACACGGTGTGCCCCATTTCATCATTGCACTGGGCAAAGTACTCTTCTTCGTTTTTACCCCTCTTTTCGTTTGCATTTTAGACTATTGAACATAATGGAGAGGAATCTTCCAACTAAAAAAAAAGCCAATAAACTAAAATCAAACAAAGATGAATTATCCGGTCCCACGAGTAAAAGCAATTCCAATTCCAATGACGAAACTTCATAGTTCATACAACTTTCCTTAACTCTCCAACTTTAACTATAATAGTTTTCCTTTACAATTATTGTCTCACGCGCCCATTATAATGTGTGCTTACTATGTGAATATCATTACCTCATATTATTCCATTCCACGCGCAATCATGAGCGTAGGTGTGGGTTTTTATGCTATTATTATGTCCCTCAAGAGAATAATTCTTAAGTACTCTCAGAGTACGGAGAATGATACTCATTCCTTTCACATTTATAATAAGGTTCGGTCATTAAATTCATAGTGGGATCTACCATAAATATGAAAGAATGAAATATCATTTCACTATTCTCGACTACCTAAAAATTTTCTCCCCCAGTATCCCTCATCGCTGTACTTTTATACTATTATTACGAAGAAAGTCAAAAGGTTAGATGAAAAAAAGAAAGAAGAAAAAAGTAAACCATAGTTTTTACTTAGTGGAAGTTGAGCTAATTTTTTATTCACGTTTTCTAGAGGAAACAATTTATTGAAGTCCATTGGATTCTAACGCGTCTCGTAATAAAATTCTCTCGATTTGATTAATTTTATGGTTAACAATTTATTTTTTGAATTTTTTTTTTAAAGAGTTTCAACCTATGACGTCTACTCCTGATAATAGCTCTTTATTATCAGACCAAGACACCAGTTAGTTTTTGGTGTGGGTGGGGATTGAACCCCAGATCTCTTATACAATTATCAGATACTTTAGCAGTTGAGCTAACTGGAACCCACATTTATTTTTTGAATTTAGTAGTGTACAAAAGTATCGCTTATTTAAAATTTTAATAATAATCTTAAATTTGTATACCTTTAAATTTTAAAATAGTTTTCCATAAAAGAGAGTGAGGTTTTTAGCCTAAGTAATTTTATAATAAACTTCTTATTCATAGTCATATCTTACAATAATTTAGCACTTTATACAATACATGATTCATGCTATCTTTTTCAAACGATAATGTATATGCAATTTGATGAAAAGTGAGCTTCCTTGAAGGTGCATAAAGGGAATGTTTTTCAATTCTGATTTTGATTTGATTGTCCACTTGATGGGAAAGCAAGCTTTAAGATGCCTACAATTAATTAATATTGATGGTATAAGGGGTATATTTGTCATTTGAGGTTCTGATTGTGAATTTGATTGGAGGAGATGTTAGAGATCGAGATGCCATTGTTGACAATTTGTTTGAAATTGATGCAAATCTTGAAGTTTTTCTTTAGAATAAAAAAATAAATAGAGTCGAAGAGTCATAAGTCGAATTCTTCATTACAGTAAAACAATACTATCATAAAGTTGTTAGAAATAAAATCTGATTAGAATGTGTAAAGTTTGAGCAATGAAAATGTTATTTGGGATGTGTAAAGGCTGAAATGTGTAAAGCCTGTAGGGAAGATGTATGTCCATAATTGTACTCATTATTACAACCTTATCCCATAAACTCTACAAGCATTCTAAGGTCCTATATATATGTGGGATTTCTTCACTACACATCTAAGAGAGAAAAAAAAAATTGTGGATGACCACTTGAATATAAGAGTTTATCAATATATATTTCTTGTTCCTTTTACTTTGTTTTATATATATTTCCATCATTTCACAATACGTTATCAGCACAAGTCTCTACCCAATTTCGAAATGAAGTTGTAATCCTATTATTCTTGAAACATCAAAGGTTATTTCTGTTATCCTCTTAACTTACTGTAAGTTTTCTTTTCTTCCTAAGTATTAGTGTTTATCCTATCTCTTTGTTATTACATTTTATGCTTATAATTTTAGTGATTATTTTAATTGATTAAAAAAAAAATTTATGGGTCTCTCTCTCTCTCTCTCTCTCTCTCTCTCTCTCTCTCTCTCTCTCTCTCTCTCTCTCTCTCTCTCTCTCTCTCTCTATATATATATATATATATATATATTGTTAAAATGATTAGTAATAAACCAACTCAATTATAGCTATAGATATATGTAACATATATTCATAAATTTTGAATGTGTAAGTATTGTTTCATTACAATCAAATTTTGAATATGTATGTGTAGTATTGTTTCATTAAAATTGTGTATGAAAAAAAAAAATTAGTTATTTAATTTCTTTTGTAATTATATGTTTGATATAGATGTCAAACTTTACAAAGCTTAAATTTATTTATTTTTTTATTTTATTTTTTTATGAGTACTGTAGAGGGAAAATTCCCAACCTATCACAAGCTGACACGTCACACTACCAAGTCTACAAAATACAACCAATTACAAAACTTCACGTATTGCTACTAGGTTTTGCTATCACTACTCAGAAATCAACAAAAATTTGCCAAGTGTCATGCAAAAACCAATCACACATCAGCGCACGTGTAAGCGATGACATAATCAACCTTGCACGTGTAGGCGATGACATAAGCAGACCAATCAGGCTGTGACATGTGTCACCAATCAGACTCCGCCATGTGTCACTCATCCACCCCTAAACTCCTATAAATAGAAGCCTTCCTAAGACATTTGGGAGGACATTAAGCCATCTAAAGCACTTAGAAGTCCAGAAGCTCTGCCAGAATCAAGCCCTAAAGCCTCCAAGAACTTCAACCTTCAAATACGAAGAACATTTGAAGCAGAATCATCCAAACTATCTGCCTAGATACAAAATTTTACAGGAATCAAGCCTAAAGTATCTGAAAACATCAACAAATCACAAATCAGTGAAGCTCTATGGATCCAAGCTTCTAAAGCCCCGAAGAACTTCCATCACAAACCTTCGAAGACGAAGAACACACCAAGAACACGAAGAATGTACGAAGAACACGAAGAACAAAGAATTTCTAACAAGCTCATAGCTAGAGATTCATTGTAATTCTGTTTCAAAGGTCTTCGATCCATTCTTCAACCAAATTGAAGTATATTTGGTGTTTAAATCAAAATCACATTACCACAATTCCAATCAACAAATCTTTCAAGGAGATCGAATCAGAAGATCACTCTTTTGTAATTTCAGAGAATTGTACCACATCTTCATCAATACAAATTTGCATATGTGCAACTATTTTACTTGTTTGATTTATTTCAAACTAGAAATTTAGTCGTCTACATATTCTGGCACGCCCGGTGGGACATCTCTGCCTCTCATCTCTTTCTCCTTCAAAAGAAAAGAAATTCGACATCATTTTGCTACCAGCTTCAATGGCCTCTAGCAAGAATGCCCAAAAATCAGTAGTTGATGCTTCCAGTATTGATGATTACATTGGCCCAATTACTCGCAGTCGATCCAAAGCTCTTGATCTACTTCAACCCCAACCAACCAAAGAAAGCCAACCTCTTACTGTCATCTCTCTAGACTTTCTTGCAAATAGGAAAGCTACCACTAAGGATTCATATGTCTCGAAAGATTTGGAGAGCAATAATGAATCATCCCCAAGAAAGACTTTTTTTATCAACTCTTCACCTGTGATGAGAAACTTAAGGAATGAAGTACCTTTGACTCATCCTATTTCATCATTTTCTCCATCATATCTAGAAGTCATGCCAGTAATGATGACTAACACCTCTACCATGGAAGAAAAGATGGCTGAAATGGAACAAAGGATCATCCTTCTCACAAAATCACTTGAAGAAAAGGACGTTAAAATTGCAACCCTAATGAATAAGCTGGAGGTAGAAGATTCGGGTGAATCAAGTTATGGCCCTGAGTGCTCGCCTGGCTTCACCTCGAAAGGAGAAAACGCTAGGGTTGATAAGGGAAAAGGAGGTGAAGGCAATTCTCAACACAGACATTCCACCTCAATGGCCTCGATATCTGTCCAACAATTGCAGGATATGATAACAAACACCATTCAAGCATAATATGGAGGTTCTTCTACAAGTTCTCTCATATATTCGAAGCCCTATATAAAGCGCATCAATAATATGAAGATGCCAAATGGGTATCAACCCCCCAAGTTCTTACAATTTGATGGCAAAGGAAATCCTAAGCAACACATGGCTCACTTTGTAGAAACCTGTGAGAATGTAGGGACTCAAGGAGGCCTCTTTGTAAAGCAGTTTGTCCATTCACTAAAAGGGAATTCCTTTGATTGGTATACAGACTTAGAACCCAAGTCAATCGATAGTTGGGAACAACTTGAAAGAGTGTTTCTCAACTGATTCTATAGCACGCGTCGCACGGTGAGCATGCTGGAGCTCACTAATACCAAACAGTGGAAAGATGAGCTCGTTGTTGATTATATCAATTGGTGGCGTTCTTTAAGTCTAGATTGCGAGGATAGACTTTCTGAAATATCTGTTGTAGAAATGTGCATCCAAGGCATGCATCGGGGACTCCTTTACATCCTTCAAGGGATAAAGCCCCGGACATTTGAAGAGTTGGCAACTCGTGCGCATGACATGGAATTGAGTATCTCTAGCCATGGAAATATGAAGCCTCCCGTACCTGAGGAAAGGAAAGAAAGACGAGAAATAAGGAAAAATGATAGGAATGTGAAAAGTAATATCAAAGACTCAATGAATATCAACCCTGCTCCAGTCAAAATTTCAACAAAAAATGTAAAGGCTAATGAGAAGAGGCCTGAGGAAGGCCAACAACGTGAGACACGACGCTCATCACTTAAGGAATAGGAACAAAAGGTGTATCCTTTCCTAGATGCCGATATGCCCGAAATGCTAGAACAACTGCTCAAGTTGAAATTAATTGAATTGCCAGAATGCAAACGACCGGAAGAGATGAGAAAAGTTGATAACCCGAACTATTGTAAGTATCATCGCATCATAAGCCATCCAATCCAAAAATGCTTTGTTCTTAAAGAACTCATCATGAAGCTAGCCAAGGAAAGGAAAATCGACTTGGATTTTAATGACGTTGCTCAGTCAAACCTTGCAACATTTGCTTGCGGGTTACCTAGTTGCATGTCTCCAACTACTGAGCAGGGGGCAAATATCACTCTCATCCAATTTGGTTCTCTGGAACCTGTTCAAGTTCAGCTCTCACAAAAAGCATCTGATTGTAATTCAAATGATGATAAAAGGTCAACAATGGATGAGGAAGAAGGCTGGACGGTGGTTACTCGTAGGAGATGGAAAAAGAGATGTACATTCCCTCTTCATTTGATCACCCAAGAGTCTAGAAGAGCACAAAACCAGATTTAGCCTTGGTCAAGAAGAAGGAGTGATAAAAGGCAAGAAAGACTGGGAGTAAAAATGTCTGACGATTCAGCACAAACCCAAAAACTTCGAAATCTCATCATATTGGAAGAATTCTTCCCCAAAAAATTGTTTCAAAATGACTCAGCTGAGGCCATTCACATGGTGTCTCGTTACGAAATTCAGAATGAAAAGGAGGACGTTGACCATGGTGGTCCAAATGAGACTTTGTCGTCTTTGGAGGAATTCCCATCTCAGGTCGATGAAGTTGAACCCTTACAATCCTCCATGTCACCAAAAGAAGTTCTCACCCAAGCTCTTGAAAAGCCAGAGATGTACACTCCTTCTACCAACACGCTTCAACAAACCCAGGAATGTTACGCGTGCTCTCCAGAATTAACTTTCACTGATGAGGATCTGTTATTAGGCTCTAAGCCC
This sequence comes from Quercus variabilis, assembly GCA_030445155.1. Classification (NCBI taxonomy): domain Eukaryota; kingdom Viridiplantae; phylum Streptophyta; class Magnoliopsida; order Fagales; family Fagaceae; genus Quercus; species Quercus variabilis. The sequence goes on from CP129449.1 coordinate 10,189,211, forward strand.
CACAATCGTCCACTTTATGTCTCTGGTTATACTCGTGAACAAAAGATCGATTGTATTCTCATTGACGGAGGTTCAGCTGTTAATATACTACCAAAAATGACAATAAGAGGACTTGGTTTTACTATGGAGGAGTTATCGCACAATCGTTTGGTCATTCAAGGTTTTAACCAAGGAGGACAATGCGCAATCGGCATGATACACTTGGAATTAATCATTGGAGAATTGACAAGCAACGTTTTGTTCCATGTCATTAATGCCAAGACGACCTATAACATGCTGTTAGGACGCCCCTGGATCCATGGAAATGGAATAGTGCCGTCAACTTTGCATCAATGTTTCAAGTTCCTTCAAAGTGGAATAAAAAAGGTCAATGCCGACTTGAAACCTTTCGCCGAGACTAAAGCTCACTTTGCCGATGCAAAGTTTTATGTGGAAGATGACATTCTTAATGAAGTTCTCCCAGTTGAGATCCCATCCATGGAAAGCAAGCAGGGTGAAAAGGAGCAGGTTAGATTCATCACTGGAAAGGATATTCCTTCCCCAAAGGAAGGTCCGGAATGTGGGAATGACCATTCTAGTGAATCTATCAGTAATTCAATAAGAGTGGAAATTTCAACATCTTCCAATAACCCTCCATTCCTCCGTTATATACCATTATCACGCCGTAAGAATGGACAATCTCCATTCGCGGAATGCCTTCAACCTACAAAAGACATGGGAAAGCTTCCTGCAAAGTTTACAATGGAGGATGTAGCCATATTGAAAGAAAATCATGTCATGCCTCTGACTTCGTCCACAAATCTTGTGCCCTCGAAGCCACTAAATGGATTTGTGAGGTCTTCACAAATTCTGACAGAGCATGGTATTCTACCAAGTGAGCGAACGAAAGAATGGTTTGACCCGAAGGCATATAGGTTGTTAGCCAAAGCAGGTTACGATTTCTCAAAACAAGGGGACTTAGGAAAACTAATTCCAAAAGCCGCCGGAGAAAAGATGCATGGCCTTAGCAAAACCCAAAGAAAAATGCGGCTTAAAGGACATAAAATTCCTATCCCAAAGATCGGATTAGGTTATACTCCAGAATAACCAGCTCAGATATGGATCAAAAGGAGAAGCGATGCTTCAAGTTCCCAATACATAACAGTGGAGGTCGGCGAAAGCTCGAATCAAAGAAAAGATCACTCTTCATCACGTGTCTCGGTGTTTGATCGCATCGAGGCCTTATCGTCACAAGTCACAGTGTTCAACAGGTTAAATACAACTTGCTTAACACAAAATCATAACGCTTTTAAATCAGTCTTTGATCGATTAGGGGCAATAAAGAGGCCTGTTGATAGTCATTCTCAAAATTCAATAAACTTTGAGGTTCAAAGGGAGAAGAAAGCTAATGATGAGATCCGCAGTAGCATTCCTTCACGTATGAAACATAACTTTACCTTAGATATCAGTACTGAAGGATCGCTCAAAGTCAAAAGACGAACGATTGTACACACAAGTCAGTCACTCGCCCACAATGAGCAAATTAAAAAGGTATCATCCTCGTTTCATATTATAATAAAAGAGGATACACTTTCAAATGCTAAAGCTGAAGAGGTTGATGAAGCTCCTCCAACCTTGGAAGATGGAGGACAAGCTACAGTTGATGAACTTAAAGAGGTCAATTTAGGAACTACTGAAGACCTCGGCCAACTTTCATCAGTGCGCTTCTCACTCCTAAAGAAGAAGAAGGGTACCTCAAGCTCCTAGTAGAATACAAAGATGTGTTTGCTTGGACTTACAAGGAAATGTTCGAGCTCAATTCATGTATTGCTCTACATCATTTGGCGGTAAAGAAAGGCGTGCGCCCAGTTAAACAAGCCCAAAGACGCTTTTGGCTGGAGCTAATCCCTCAAATAGAAACTAAGGTTAATAAGCTAATCGAGGCGGGTTTCATTCGTGAAGTACAATACCTGGAATGGATTGCTAACATTATCCCTATCAAAAAGAAGAATGGACAAATCCGGGTGTGCGTTGACTTTCGTGATTTGAACAATGCATGTCCCAAGGATTATTTTCCATTACCCATCACTGAGGTCATGGTTGACGCCACCACTAGTCATGAAGCTTTATCTTTCATGGATGGTTCTTCAGGCTACAACCAAATTCGAATGAATCCTGAGGATGAAGAGCTCACAACTTTTCGTACCCCTAAGGGCATTTACTGTTACAAAGTGATGCCTTTTGGACTGAAGAACGCTGGTGCTACTTATCAACGGGCCATGCAAAAGATCTTTGATAATGTACTTCACCAATACGTTGAGTGTTATGTCGATGATCTGGTAGTTAAAACAAAAAGGAGGGAAGACCATCTGGTAAATTTGCGATCTGTGTTCAACCGCCTAAGAAAGTATCAACTTAAAATGAATCCTCGCAAATGCGCTTTTCGTGTAACATCTGGAAAATTTCTTGGTTTCATTGTTAGGCACCGTGGTATTGAAATTGACCAGTCCAAAATTGAAGCTATCCAGAAAATGCCAGAGCCCAAGAATCTGCGAGAACTTAGAGGCTTGCAGGGAAAACTAGCCTACATACGATGACTTATCTCAAATTTGGCTGGTCGATGTCAACCTTTCAATAGATTGATGAAGAAGGATGTGCACTTTGAATGGGATAAGGCTTGTAGCAATGCTTTTGCGCGCATCAAAAGATACTTGCTTAATCCTCCAGTTTTGGGTGCTCCTATTCCAGGAAAGTCTCTAATGTTGTACATCGCGGCACAAGAAAATACTCTAGGTGCTCTTATGGCGCAAGAAAATGAAGAGGGGAAAGAAAGAGTCCTTTATTATCTAAGTCGAACTCTCAATGGGGCTGAATTAAATTATTCTCCTATTGAAAAGATGTGCCTCGCTCTTTTCTTTGTTATAGATAAACTGGAGCACTACATGCAAGCATACACGGTTCGCTTGATAGCAAAAGCGGACCCGATTAAGTATGTCCTTTCTAGGCCAGTGGTTGCGGGTCATATAGCTTGATGGGCGGTCTTGCTACAACAATATGACCTCACATATGTCCCACAAAAAGCTGTCAAGGGACAAGCATTGGCAGATTTCTTAGCTGATCACCCAGTTCCGTCTGATTGGGAGTTCTCCGATGATTTCCTAGATGAAGACATGTTTTACATTGAACTAAGGCCACCATGGATGATGTTTTTCAATGGGGCTGCACGTCGAGAAAGAGTGGGGGCAAGTGTAGTGTTTGTTTCTCCACAAAGACAAATACTTCTGTACTCGTTCTCATTAAGCGAACTTTGCTCTAACAACATAGCCGAATATCAAGCATTGATTATTGGTCTACAAATGGCCATTGAGATGAGCATATCGCAACTTGAGATCTTTGGGGATTCCAAATTAATTATCAACCAAATCTTGGAGCAGTATGACGTCAAGAAGGAAGACCTCATCCCCTATTGCAAATATGCGAAGAAGTTGCTAACAAATTTTGAGGCCATCACATTGGAGCATATACCAAGAGAGGAGAATAGACAGGCCGATGCTTTAGCTAATTTGGCTACTGCCTTGGCATTATCCCAAGAAGAGGCCACCAAAGTTGCTATTTCCCAGAGGTGGGTGGTACCTCTCGTGATTGAAGAAGAAGAAGAAGAGCAAGCCAACATCATTTCAGTATGCCTTATTGAAAAAGAAGATTGGCGACAAGCGATCATTGAATACCTTCAACATGGAAGACTCCTGGATGATAAACACCATAAGATTGAAGTTCGGCGGAGGGCTTCTCGATTCATTTACTATAAAGACACTCTCTTCCGCCGTTCATTTGATGGATTGTTTCTCCGTTGCTTAGGAGAGGAGGAGGCTAAACAAGCCTTAGAGGAGGCTCATTCTGGAATATGCGGCGCACATCAGTCGGGTCCTAAGTTACACTATAGGATCAAACGAATAGGTTAATATTGGCCTACAATGGTGCAAGATTCCATGGAGTGCGCTAAGAAATGCGAAGCCTGTCAGTATCACGCAAACTTCATCCACCAGCCGCCAGAACCTCTACACCCAACTATAGCTTCTTGGCCTTTTGATGCATGGGGGCTTGATGCGATAGGACCATTACCAAAGTCATCCGGTGGTCATTTATACATCTTGGCTGCAACTGATTACTTTTCAAAGTGGGCGGAAGCTATGCCCCTTAGGGAAGTGAAAAAAGAGACGGTGGTCAATTTCATTCGAACTCATTTGATCTATCAGTATGGTGTCCCTCAGTATATCATAACTGATAATGGAAAGCTGTTCTACAATAGGTTGATGACGGAATTATGTGAGAAGTTTGAGTTTAAACAATACAACTCCTCCATGTACAATGCCCCGGCAAATGGACTAGCTAAAGCATTTAACAAAACGCTTGGCGGTTTGTTAAAAAAGGTGGTGTCCAAAACAAAGAGGGACTAGCATAAAAGAATCGGAGAAGCATTATGGGCATATCGAACAACATTTCGAATGCCTACTCAAGCGACACCATATTCTCTTGTCTATGGAGTGGAAGCCGTCCTTCCTTTGGAACGTCAAATCCCATCATTACGAATTGCCATTCAAGAAGGATTGACTAGAGAAGAAAATGCCAAGCTCAGATTACAAGAATTAAAGGCACTTGATGAGAAAAGGCTCGAGGCCAAACAATGCCTTAAGTGCTATCAAACTCGTCTTTCAAGCACCTTTAATAAAAGAGTTAAACCACGATCATTCCAAGTTGGTGACTTAGTCCTTGCCGTTCGAAGACCTATCATCACAACTCATCGTACAGGCAATAAGTTCACTTCAAAATGGGATGGACCTTATGTTATGCAAGAATTCTACACCAATGGAGCTTACAAGTTGATTGATAATGATGGTGTAAGGATCTGCCCCATCAATGGGAAGTTCCTCAAACGCTTCTATGCTTGAAAATCGAGGATTACTCCTTGGTAAGAGTTTAAACTACCCACTGTAGTGCTGCAAGAGTATATGATGTCTTCCCATTACCTCTGAAAGCGTACCAATAAGAAGAAATTAATCCCATTCTATGTCACCAATTGCTAGTGTGGCGTAGTGGTTGAATGCCCATGTCGCCCTTGAGGGGTCTTAGGTTCGATTAGTGGTGATACCCACTATTACACATTGAGCCCCCCTTTTTGCAAAAAAAAAAAAAAAAAAAAAAAAAAAAAAAAAAAAAAAAAACCAACAACAACAACAACAACAACAACAATAACAAAAAAAATTTATATAAAAAAAAATTTATTTTGAACTACATGATGACTTGATCCCTTTCAAGGGTACGTAGGCAACTTAGTATCTTTTACTAAGTTCAGTCACGCACTAAAAAAAAAGAGTTATCAAATTGTAAAAAAAAAAAAAAATCATTTGAACTACGTGATGACTTGATCCCTCTCAAGGGTACATAGGCAACTTAGTATCTTTTACTAAGTTCAGTCACGCACTAAAAAAATTATTACCAAATTATCAAAAAAAAAAAAAAATGAAGGAGCAGAGAATGAAGTTTTCTTTATTGAGTGACAAAAGGAAAATAGTACAAAGCTTGATGACACATATGAAGGGGATTAAAACAAAAAGCTTACAACATCCATTTCAAGTCTTTCAAGCTAGAACAATTATCTTCTAGAAGGGCTCGTATCTTCTCTAAAGCCTTCATATCCTGGTCTTCAAGTACGGGAGTGGATTTGACTTCTTCAAGTTGTTCTTCTAAGGCTTGCATAACATCATCTTGTTTAACTTGATGAGATTCAATTTGAGACACCAATTGCTCTAATTGAACAAGCTCGGTTCGCAAGTCGGCCATCCTCAACCTAATGGTATCAAGCTCAATCTTCCAAGATGCTTTCTTGTGCGATGCTTCAGAAAGGAGGAGTTCAATTTCAGCCTCATGTTGAATCAAGTTGACAAGACTAGGTCATTTGTTCAAAGATTCTTTCATCCTCAAAAAGTCTGCAACCCCTTCACAATGTTTGTCAACATGTTCGCGCAAGTGTCGAGGATCCACTCCAAGACTTTTAGTCCCACTATAGATTTCATTTATTTCAACTTGTGGGAGGATGTTGTCCACAGAAAGAGTCGAAAGCTTATTTAAAAGGACATCTCCCAACATAGAAGTCCCTTTCCTACGCACAGAAGAAACATGCGCCATGGCCTGGAACATAGAGACTTCCAGAGGGTTGGTCGGCTGCAGTGATGAGAGAAATGTCCTTCCTGTCTCAGTTGGAAGTTTGGAAGACGTACCAACATTGGCAAACTTGTGCCTTTTAAGATCCGAGCTCTTCGTAGATGGCTTCAAGATGGAAGACTCACTATTTGCAAGAAGATGCGCATGATCAATAGAAGTCTCTGCATCAACACCCTTCATTGGACTCTTCAAATGTTTCTGATTGTAGTCCAAGTCGTTACACACCTTCTCTTCAGAAATTTTAATGGCATCCCTAGCTGGTACGACAAGCGAACCTCTGGTACCTTGACTTCGAGCAACTCCAGTATGTCGAGATGAGTCTTTTGAATGACGACCTTCTTCAAGAGGATGTTGTGCAAACTTTGACAAGGGCTGTGGAATGTATGGGTCTTGTAGCTCCCTCTTTCTTTTTTGAGATTTGTTGGGTGTTAGTGATTTAACATGGAAAGCCAAAAAATTTGTTCCCTTGGTAAAATCATTTCCGTAAACTCCTTCCTACCATCACTTATAGCTATGTCTGACCCGGCTTCCAAAGTCTGTGGCAAAAGTTGGAATGAGCACCTTTGAGTCTGTGTTGCAGCGAGTAAAAGATTGGTAGAATTGGTGTAGATCTTTTAAAGAGCCTGTACGAATTTCTTCCTTCAAATCACTTGGAATATCTTGGTGAAACCCAAAGCGTCGGCTAAATCTATGAGGACTATATGCTTCCATAGTGTGTTGGTCTTCACATCGAAGTGACAAGTACCTTGAACGAAGGCTCATAAAGTAGTCAAACTTCTGAATGGGTAAATGATCATTGTCAATGAATGTCTGGTCATAGCTTTTCTTGAAAGCAGTCCCGTGCCAAAGGAAGTCGATGGCGGTTCGTATATGCTTTCGTGCGGAGAATTCACTGAACGGAGAGGCATAGCCTACACCAGAATGTTTTGTCATCAAAGGATCAGATAGTTTGTCATTGGTGATGCAATTGCTTCTGAAAAAATGACCTACCCAGGCATAAACATAATGAATGGCAAAACTAGCTCCAGACTTGCTCGGAGTAGGAGAAGAAGAAATGGTGTTAAGTCCGCGATAAATGCTAGCCAATACTGGGGTAGCAAGGCCAAACGAACGACCATTGGCCATGGAACTAGCAATCTTGAAAGTGCCTAGACGGATGCTATTTGGATCCTTGATAGGAAAGACGAATGCGCACAGCCAACAAGAAAGAAGTGCCGATAAGTAAGTCTCCTCCTTTAAGTCACCCTCAACTTGAAGGTCTACAAAGACCCCGTGTTCTTTATCAGACCATGGTCCACACTCGTTTATCACACCAAAGGGATTCTAACTACACTTGGGAATAGTCGTCCATCTTGCTGGTTTTCTAGGAGCCAGGTACCTGCCATTTCCTCTATACCAAAAAGTAATCCAATCGCGAACACTCACTTTCCCTCGTCTCTTCAGCCAGTTTTGAAGGTGATGATATGCCATGAAAAGGAAGCGACAGCTGTACGGCAAATAGGGTCGTCCTTGGTCGTTGGTTCCATCCAGCTCTTGTGTATTGGGTACCACTTCATCATAAAATGCACTTATGCAAGGAAGTCCACCAAGAATGGAAAGATCCCATGGTGTGATGGAAATTTCTCCAACTAAGGTATGAAGAGTATTGGTCGATGGACTCCAACACTCACAAAATGCTTCCATGAGGTTCTCATCATGATCGTATGTGAACAAGGAGGCAAAGACAGCACTGTAAAGGTGGGTTGCATCAAGGAGGTGTTTGCATCGACCAAGCACATCTTCTAGCCGATCCCAATAAAGGGAGAGATAGGAAAACCCTCCGTTCGTGCTAAAGGAAGAATCCCAATTGGCGCGCTTTGCAATTATCTCTCGTCCCAAAATGTTATACGGCTTTGATTTAGCAACATTTTTGTGATGCGCAACAAGAAGGATAATTGTCTCCAAGTTAGAGCCACCATCTAAAGGAACAACCTGTGACCATTTTGGAAAATTGAGAAGATAAGAGTTATGGCCCCACCTTTCTAAAAATCTTCCAATTATGGGCGGACGAACAATCAAAGTTGTAGCCTTTGCATCTTTGTCATCTTTCTCTTTACAAATGAATAAGGTTGGTTCTTGACCAATCTTTGAATCCCTAAAAAAAAGCATCGTGATAGCTGTAAAAAAAAAAAAAAAAAAAGAATTAGTACAAACAAAACATTAAAAAAAAAAAAAAAAAAAAAGTGGAATTTCTCCACACAGTATTACGATACCCATTGACGTAAAAGGGCAGAATTTCTCTACACAGTAATACGATACTCACAGAAGGCTACGCTTGTGCAACTCAATGCATGCACCAAATGGCCTTATATAGAGAATTTCTGAAACTAATAGACAAAAAGAGAGAGATCCAGACAGTTAAAATATCCTGTTTTCAACAAATCCTGTAGTGATCTTGGAAAAAAATGAGAGCCCATAAATGCATCATGGTGTTAGAAAGAAAAATACTGCACTAGACTTCAGAAAAAAATAAATAAATAAATAAACACCTATAGGCCGGCAAAGAGGAGTAGCTTGTTCTACTGTGTCACCAACTCTTGAGAACAGCAGAGACACTTAGTGGATAGCCCGGAACTGCTCCCCGCCTGGGTTGTCAACGTTGTCAGAATAGCCAACGCCAAAGAAGACCGAAATGCCAGCAAAATCAACAATATCTGCTGTCCAGATTTCTAAAACTTCTGACAGGAGTTCACAAAAAATCAACCCACCGAAATCTTCTAAGGACTTCGAGCAACAAAACCCAGAAAAAGACGTGCACAGTAGAGCCGTAACACGTCGCCACGTGCGGCCAAAAACTCCCAACGTCCCGCGAGTTTCTCATTTAAATCTACACAAATTCGAGAAAATTTTTACAAAACCGATGACACCACTAGATCCATCGGCCCTCGATCTACAAAACCTAGAAAGATCATCAACAATGGAGCTACCACACGCCACCATAAGCTCGCGATGGCCTATGGTTTAGTTTCTCAAACCTGTGCAAATAGGTTCACAATTTTAGAAAAATGACAAAACCATGGTCTTCTACGGCTTTAGATCGACGAAACCCAAAAAATTTTGGGACCAAAAGAGCCTCCACGCGCCGCCACATGCCACTAAAGTCTCTAGCGCTCATTGCCTTAGACTCACGCACTGGCACGCGCCACCATCATCAGGTTACGCGCTCCCATCTGCCACGCGCCCCACGCGCCACGCGATCTAATGAGCACCTCATTATATGACGTCACTATCCGGTTTGACCCATCTGTACTGATCCAACCCAGTTTGACCCGTTGATCCTGACCCGGTCCAAACTGCCAGAAACTAAAAAAATAAAAATAAATAAAAAATATAAAAATAAAGAAAAAGAAAAGAAAATGCTTTGACCAAGTTTGACCTTTGACCTTGACCAAAAAGTCAAAATTTTGAAAATGGACCTGTCCCACTCAGTTTTTCAAGTAAATTCTGATTTTGGGATCCATTTCTTCATTTGAAACTCGAAAATTGTGCAAACGTCCAATTTCCAAAAAGTTGACTTTTTTGTAAATATTGACCAAAAGTCAAAAATTTTAGGATGTACCTACTTTGCTCAATTTTTCGCGTACATTCCAATTTTGGAGTCCGTTCCATCATTTGAGACTCGAAAATTGCACAAATAACCCAATTCCAAGATAGTTGTCTTTTGTGTTGAAATCAACCCAAAGTCAAGATTTTCAAGCCAGACTTGTCTTGCATAGTTTTTCGCGACTTGGAAATCACCAATCTAACCCACATCTCTAAAGTACTGACAATGTCCAAAACTTAAGCTCCTAAGATCAAAATTTGAGATTCATCTATTTAGTTTGGATTCTCTCAAGGTTATTCTCCAGACTCTATCGAGGCTTCCCTTTCAAAGTACAGATGAACTCTCACAAGTGTGTCTTGAATTTGAAATTACATCGGGTCACCCGTCCAACCTACCATTCTCGCTCAGTGCCTACCAGTCTTCCACCTACCATTCCCCTTTTGGTGCCAAACATTCTCACCTACCATTCGGCACCTACCAGTCGAAAATCTACCATTCTCACTAAAAATTCTCATCTGCCATTCTCAACTACCCATCTACCATTCTTCATCTCTCTGCTATAAATAGAAGGGTCGGGTCCGTTGAAAACTCATCAAGAAAAACACACTGAGTCACAAATGAAGATTTGCTTCTTTCAAATTTTCAAGTCCTCCTTCTCATAGCCGTTTTTCACTATGGCCTCATCATTCTTAACACTTAGCAACCAATATTGCTTCATAATTCATCTGAAATCAACCCTCTCATGGTTCGGTAGAAACCCTTTTCACAACATCATTGTAGTTTTGAGATCCAAACAAATTTTGTTTCTCCACTTAACAACCACCTTTGTCCATAAAATTATTCATAACAAGGTCTGCATTGTGGTTCCATGCTTCCTTAGACTTGGTTGGCCAGGGAATCCAAGTCCAGCAGAAGCACCTGTTCCTAACCTCAGGTCTCCCGTAGTCTCTTTCCAATTGCTTGGTCTTCCAATAGAGGTAGCGGTTCGGAACAAACAGCAACTTGGCTGGTTTTTAAGACCAAAATCACAAGTTAGCTCCATCTTTCATTTTTCTGTGTTTTCCCAACAGGAAGCAGTAAATGAAGATGGTAAAAAGTGTTGGGGTATCCTACAAATTGTCTTTCATCCAACACTTAAAACAACCTCCAAGGCGCCAGCTCATCAGAATTCAACCTTTGGAGCTGGTAAATGGTCACCAGAGCCTTATTCCATGTCCCTACCACAGTGGGACCCAAAGGTCATCGTTCCTGATACCTCGAAACAAACTTTCTAGAATTACTCCAACTTAAATTCAGCTTGAAGTATTTCAGAAGGTACTCTTCTAAAATTACTTCAACTTAACGTCTATCGGCATGGTCCCATCACGCATGCACATTCTATGACTTGCTGTCAGACCCTATGCAACATACAGTCAGTCCCATATTCAAAGGTGTACTTCCTAGAAACACGTGCACTAGAGAGTCCCTAACATACAAGGCCAGCACCATGGTGTCGTATGTTTCACCCATTCACTTTGCTTCATCCCCGTCTTCTTCACCACTAACATCAGCATCCCCAAAATTCCTAAGCTTCTGAAATTACCTCAACTTAACCTAAGTGAAACAATGACACATGCGCACTCAGCCACTTTCCCACATGTCTTCGTCGTAATCTGAAGTATACTCTTCTGAGATGACTTCACCAGCAGTTCTTAAAAACATGAGGCTAGCCCCATGACTCTGTATGTTGTACCCAACCAACATCTTCACCTCTTCCCCATCTTCCACACCCTGTGATCACCGCCAACGATCCAAAAATATTCTTTTGAAGTTACTTCAACTTAACCTCTGCTGAGAGGGCTTGGTCACGCAAGTACATTCAAGTACTCGCAGACCTCTTTTCGGTCTCATCAAAACCTTTCATATGGGTGGGTCTACTCCTCGAAAATTATCTCATCCTGCTGAAAGCTTCACCACCTTCAACTACTTTACTTAAAAAGTCAAGTGCAAAAATTTGTATTCGAAACTCATTCCCACACTACACTCCAAAACTATGTGTGTGAACGAGTCTCGAGGGGGCATTTATAGAGAGGGAAAATTCCCGACCTATTACAAGTTGACACATCACACTACCAAGTCTACAAAATACAACCAATTACAAAACTCCACGTATTGCTACTAAGTTTTGCTATCACTACTCAGAAACCAACAGAAATTTGCCAAGTGTCATGCAAAAACCAATCACACATCAACGCACGTGTAAGCGATGACATTATTAACCTTGCACGTGTAAGCGATGACATAAGCAGACCAATCAGGCTGTGACATGTGTCACCAATCAGACTCCGCCATGTGTCACTCATCCACCCCTAAACTCCTATAAATAGAAGCCTTCCTAAGACATTTGGGAGGACATCAAGCCATCTAAAGTACTCAGAAGTCCAGAAGCTCTGCCGGAATCAAGCCCTAAAGCCTCCAAGAACTTCAAGAACTTCAACCTTCAAATATGAAGAACATTCGAAGCAGAATCATCCAAACTATCTGCCTAGATACAAAATTTTACGGGAATCAAGCCTAAAGTGTTCGAAAACATCAACAAATCACAAATCAGTGAAGCTCTACGGATCCAAGCTTCTAAAGCCCTGAAGAACTTCCACCACAAACCTTCGAAGACGAAGAACACACCAAGAACATGAAGAACGTACGAAGAACACGAAAAACAAAGAATTTCTAACAAGCTCATAGCCAGATTCATTGTAATTTTGTTTCAAAGGTCTTCGATCCATTCTTCAGCCAAATTGAAGTATATTTGGTGTTTAAATCAAAATCACATTACCACAATTCCAATCAACAAATCTTTCAAGGAGATCGAATCAAAGGATCACTCTTTTGTAATTTCAGAGAATTGTACCACATCTTCATCAATACAAATTCACATTTGTGCAACTATTTTACTTGTTTGATTTATTTCAAACTAGAAATTTAGTCGTCTACAAGTACAAAGCTTAAATTTGTTGCCCTTGACATAATAGGCAATAATTTCTTATCATGGATCCTTGATACTAAGATTCATCTGGAAGCAATGAATCTTGATGAGATCTATGTTGATGTAATAAATCTTAAAGATATTATTATGGATGGCAACAGAGTATCCCAGAAGAATCATTCAAGAGCAATAATTTTTATTTGTTATTATCTAATCTAATCTAATACTATATATAATAGCAAAAGCTTTTAAGGAGATGCTGCCACGTTAGGAAAAAAAAGCCACTTTAAAAACTGACAAGTATACAACTTATTCTTTAAAATATCATACGGTACATCGAAGAGGCTCATTTTCATCAATCATTTGGAGAGACTCATTATAAAAACACCAAGCTGCTTATTAAAAAAAAAAAAAAACGCAAACCCAAAATCCCAAACAGTATTTCCCGATCAAAATTCAGACTCACTCTAACTTGCGATTCTTTGCTGCAACACGGAGAAAGAAACAGAGAAAGAGGAAGAATCAGACCACCGAAACCACAAGCACATAGAAAGAAAAATCTATGGCCCGTCACATCGGTAAAGTTTTTTAGATTTGGGTATGAAATTTTACTTTTAATTGAGTTTTCTGGTTGGGTAGGTTTGGATTTGATTTGTTTTTGTTTTGGGTTTTTAAAACACAAAATGATTGAGAGGGATAAAGAGAAAGTGTTCGTGAATGTTGCTGCCACTAGCGTCAGTCCGACTTCCTACCATCGTCAGTAGCCTCGCCATAAAGAAAAATCTATGGACCATCAACACCGTAAGGCCATATACGCACCACCATTAGATTATCAGAACTGCTGCCGGTACATTTTTTCCCCCTTTTTAGATTTAGGTATGATTTTTTTTTTTATAAGATTTATGTATGATATTTGATTTTTTGTTTTAAATTCTTTGATAGGATAGGGTTTTTTTTTTTTTATATATATATATAACTTACTGAAATTACCAAAAAAAAAAATTTGATTTTAGTTTTGGTTTTTCACCGTAAAGAAATGAAATTAAAAACAGTTTCCTGTAACTAATCTTAACGAAATCCTTGGGATCAGATAAGTGAAGGATTGAGTGTTGTGCTGATATTTGTTTTTTCTTTTTCAATCTTATTTATTTAGGTTTATTGTTTGGTTAAGGTTTATCGAAATTGCAGGCACAAAGAGACAGGCCGTATACCCGTAACCAGTAAAGTTTTTGTTTTTTTTAGCTTTCATTTTATAAATCTGGGGATTAAATATGATTTAGAATTTCTTGGTTGGATTGGTTTAGATTTTGTTATATGTGTTAGGCTTCCATTAACGATGCCTTCTATAGTATAATACTATAATACCAGTTTTAATATAATATGGTTCTAGATATCCAGTAAGTTAGTGCTTATGTTGGAGAGTTTGCAATCATCACAACAACAAAAAAAGGATTTGTACTATGTACATCATACTTGTTTTATAAATGTCTTATAGACGTGTTTGTTATTGGTATGATTTATTTTTTTGGGGTTTATTTATTTATTTATTTATTGATAAGTAAGAAGAAAATATTATTAATATTGCTGTTCTCATCAAATTCAAATTCTTTGAATGTATTAGTCATTGAAGGTAAAAGATAACATTTTTCTTATGCCCATTTTAATTATAGTTATCTAATCTAATGAACATTCTCTGCCTATCACATTCAATATATGAATGACTTATATAATCTCTTTGATGGACAATATTGGGTTATCGAACATAAGATTTTTTAAAATCAAATAAAGATGCTTGCTATTTTGGAAGACAACAAAGCTAGTGTATCTGTTATTCTTTATTATTAGAAGAGAAAGCTCATTACAGCTTAAGTCATACAATTCACTCAATTTTAGCCTTTTGAAGATAAATAAGTATGTGTTGGTATTCCAAAAAACTCTGCCATTTCCTACCCAATAATTGACCCAACTGTATGTAATTGATGGTCTCCACGTTAGAAAGATTCCACTAATGGCAATGGTAATGGTAAAGGTAACTACATTTTAGTAATATGCTCACAAATTTTTGATAAAATTCTGCTGTTGTTTTTTATTCTAAAATTTATTTTTATCATTTATAATTTACGTTTTATGATGTGGAAAGAAGCACTAAGTTCCTATTTTGATGTTGTTACTTATATATAACATCCATAGTCTATTGAATAATTTATGTTGTTAGAGAAACTGATTGAAGTGGATAAGAATGTATGATTTTCCTATCAATCTTGATGGGGCACATTATAGAGTATCTCTATTGTTGTTGTTGTTTCTCAATTGCGGTGTTCATGTCATTTAAGTTACATATTTTTTGGCAAACCGATCATTAATGTAGCTTCAAGCAAATTAAATATACATGATTATTATTGAATTATCAAAAAAAAAAAAAAAAAACTTATTGGAGGCCTTTTGTTGAATACCTAGCAGATATAATCATCTATTTTTACTTACAAAATCCTTATGTAAAAGAAAAAAATAAATAACAAGAGAGATGGTTTTATAGAGCCTATGAAGTAACAACCAAGACATACCCTATACTTTATGACAGATTAGTTAATTGCAACAGATTAGGCAAATAGATTAGATAGTTAAAAATAAAATAAAATAAAATAAAATAAAATAAAAAGAGAATCCTAACAATATATTTTGTTACTGTAAACTGATGGAAAAACCTAATAGAATTTTATTATTCTGTTCTGTTTAGTCCAAAACAAAAACTAATTGAATCCACATACTTCTAAAAAAATGACAAAAATATGCAAAACAAAACCAATACAAACCCAAATATGTCATTAACCAAATCTAAACTAAAATATCAGATAAATACAAGGTAAGTCAGGTCATCCTAACCTGTTAGTTTGATCTACCAACTCTTCTTACAAAACAGCCAAGCATTTTATATGGCAAAGATCGCTGTAGGGCTGTAACTAAAAACTAATTGAGACATACCCCATACTTAAGCCTAGATTAGTTAATTGCAAAATGATCAAATGTATGGGAAAGAGTCTTCCCTAGAAGATTGTAGAGAGCCTTTCAAACTCTATGCGCCGCTTTGTAAAACTTGCAAATTTCTTAAAGCGAAAAAACTATGGTATTGAATTGCTTTAGTTATAGTATAGAAATTGACCAACAACCAAAAGCTCTTTCGCTTTATTCATGAACTAATCTATGATCCTCTTGAAACAAACCTTGCATATGACCTAAGATAGTTTTCAGATTTTAGTCTACCCCAAAGATTAAGTTTTCTTGATTTTGAAGGATTTCAGTTGTGATTGGTGATGACTCTGTAAATGAGAGTTTCAATTTCAAATAGTGTTTTTACATATGGATTACTTTATGTTGTTAAATTTGAGCTTGGTATTGATTCAAAATTTGTAATGGTTCATTTATATAAACCTGACATGTTTTTTGAATTTTAGATAATTATAATTAATTACATGGCACACAATCATGTCTTATAGGATCTCAGTTTCTAGCACCTCATTTATATTGGCTCTTATTAGGAATTTTGTATTTATAATGACATATTTTCCCCCATATGTTAATCTAGATCACTCATCCCTGACTTATAAGACTTTTGGCTACTATTCGCCATAGAAGAAAAACCTATAGACCATCAACACTGTAAGACCATATAGCGATAGAGTGAGAACTACCACCGGTAATTTTCTTTTTCCTTTCTTTCTTAGATCTATAGGTATGAAATATGAATTAGTTTTGAGAAATTTGGTACTCTTTGGTCATTCTCCAAATTCTTTTCATTCCAAATTAAATTCGTTTAGTTTAAAGTCAGGGTTTTTGAAATTTCAGTTATAGTGCCTGATAGGTGTTTGATGCTAGTTCTCAGTTAATAAATCCTTATTGTTTGTTAAAATAAAATTAAAAAAAAAAATCTAAGATTCAATGTTTGCTTTCTACTTTGCCTAGATTTGATCTTTTAAACTTTAGCAAAGGGATTGCTAAATAGTAGCAGTTTGTGTGTGTATAACAGTGACATTCTAGATGATTCTCTATAGAGACAACATCTTTTATAACTATTAGATACCCTATTGTGAATTGTTGTGAAAGATCAAAGTTGTAAAGAATTTAGCTTCAGTCATATCTAACTCTATGATCATTGTTACATAAAATTTCTTTCATTTAAGTCATGGGTTACAATCAAATACAAAATATGTGTCCACTTTCCTAATTTCTTTATAGTTGCTGCTATACAGGGAAAATATGCAAGGAATTGCCTTTAAGTAATGTTTCTTAAATTTCGTTATGGATTATTTTGAAGTTTTTTCCTTCACTTCTGTCAATGTTCAATTGTAGTGTGCTTAATTTAGGTGCATTTTTTGGGTGTATTCATGCTATAAAAATTCTTTTCATTCCCATTTAGAATATGTACTCCACGTGTGTGACAAAAAGTCTCACTCAAAATTGAAACTTACTGCTTAAAATTGAAACTTACCAAACAACACCATTGAAATCCCAACCAAGTTAGTTGTGACTTGCACCCAAGTTGTTTCGAGGGCTATGGTTATATCATAGGAAAAGTAGGTAAAGATTCTAGAATCTTTAATTGTTTTCATTTGAGTTTTGGGTGAGAATTTTAGCTAAAGGCTTGCTTCACTTCTTCGAGCTCTGCCCCTTACTTTAAAATAAACTCAACCCAAGTCCCCAAAAAACTCAGCCAGACGCTCTACCCCTCTCCCTCTTTTAGACGCATGCTCTACCCCTATTCCTCTCACTCATCTGTTTCTGCCTTTGCTCCTCTAACCTTTAAGTTTTTCTCTCTCTCTCAAGGCGAACACAAACATAATTTTGCAATCTCCTCAGTTAACCTGAAAAATTTTGTTCCTCTTTTTGTTGATGCAATTTTCTTTTCATTTGTGGTTGAGATCTTCTATTGCATGGATTTAGTTTGAAATTTTTTTTAAGCTGAGAAACTTACAGATTTATATGAAAATTTTTAAGTTTTCTCTGGGATTATAATAAGATTTGTGTTAATCGCACACACTTGTTTTTTTAAGTCAGTGTTGCTGATTGATAACACTTTCAGGCAAGAAAAAGTCACTATAGACCTGTGGCTGTTACGTAAAGAGATCAGTTTATCTTTGTTTGTTTGTTTCTTTTATTTGTTTTTCATGTTTTATTTTTTTAAATTTCTTTTCATCATCTTTCATTAGATGATTGTGTGAAGTAGATCCTAAGTGGGTTTCGTTCTGTTTAAGCCGTTGTTTCCTTGGGAAAGTATTTTTTTCCATGGGCTTTGTCAGTTTTGAGTAGTTTTGTTGTATTAGATGCCCATATTCATCAATTCAAGGGCAGCACCGTAGCAGTGATAAGTCTTTATTAGTTTTCTACTTTAGTCTTTATTTATTTTTTGCTGCATCATTATTGGCAATTTATTTCTGGGAAGAATTTGAAACTGGACTATTTGTGTTTTAGATTAAGATATCAAATGCTTATAAAAAACTTGGTGAAGAGTTAAGTAGCTTGAGAAGTTGAGGAAAGAGAGCCTAAGAATAGGAGGAAATAGATTCTTGAAAAGCATTGATAAAGCCTCAAGATATAAGTGTAAATGACTGATTTTTTTTGTAATACTTATTAAACCAAATGTATAGCACATTATGATGACTATAATATTTTGCTTTATAATATTTGTTTGTTTCTCATTTATAAGGATCGTATATATAAAAAAATTAAAAAAAAAAAAAATTTCTCATTTATAAGGCTCATTTTTTCATGAGAACTGATTAAACTACAATTTTTCATCTTATATTAGAGCCAATTCAGCTTTCAAATAGTTTAAATTTAGAGAAATATTTAAACTTAACATGTTAAAATAAAATTTAAAAGTTTTCCATGCATTGCACAAATTAGCAAAAAAGAAAAAAAAAAAAAAAACCCCATCTAAGAATATGCCACGTTCACAATTATAAAGCAATAAATTATATTGTTTCACAATCTTAACACTATTTGATAGTTTCTTGGTGTGTATATATATATATATTGCACAACTTCGACTTTCCCTATGATAAACAAGACCCTTCTGTCTCTGAATTGGATTTCACCTCTTCGTTATTGTAAACACACACACATGCAGAAAGCACAAGCATCATTTCATACCAATACACTTGAAAGTTCAGCAAAAAGATAACAATAAAGAACCATAATAATCTTTCAATAACATTTACAATACAAATGTGTATCACAAAGTTCGAATTGCAAATTGTTGCAGACAAAAGGTCGAATTACAAACTATGGCAGAGAATGGATTAGTTGCTTAGGTCCAGAAAATCTTGGCCCCACCCGTACACTATATTATTATCATTTATGTTTATTGAATTGAATTTTAACCTCATTTGCATTTATAAGACAATAATATATGTCTGATTGTCTAATATTCTTTAAGATGCATTATATTTGTTGCTCTTTTCTTAGATTTAGTCATGCACACTCTAATGCTCAAGGAAAATTGTCAACCTGCTATGAATGATGTATATAGTGTGTGAAGGGTGGTTACCATTAATTGGTTGTCAAAACCATAATAATCTTTGCAGAGCTTTTAAGTTGGTAAATTTCTATAAGATGCTATGTATAGAATAATAGGGATGTAATATAATGTAATGTCCATTCTTTTTTTTTTTTTTAATTGTTGAAAATTGTCTTTTTGAATATCTTTAGCTGTGCCAAGAGGGAGAGTTGTGGAACCAAGAGATATTTATGTTGAAGACAATGAAAGAACAACTGTATTTCCATAGTTTCAAAATGAACAGGAGGTAGATGTGAAAAACACACCAGCAATTTCACTGCCCAAGAAGAATCATGATTCAGTCATGAGCCGGATTGATATGGAGTTCTTGCCACCCCAACTTTCTCCATTTTATCCTTTCGAGGTCTCTATGGAACCGTTGGTACCTTTTAAAGTAACTACAAGTATACATCCTTCAAAGAGTCCGAATGCAAGTTCTGCAAAAGTTCACTGTTGTGTTGCTTCAAAAGTATACAATTCGCTTTTCTCATGAAAATTTTATTGGTGAAGGTATGCTTGGTAGTGTTTATAGGGGTAAGCTGCCCGATTGAAATGTAAGATTCTTTTAACTCAATATTTTTATTGCTGTTTTGGATCGTTATGGGTGGATTTCGCAGTTTTTTTATTGAATCGAAGTTGTTTCAATTGGTGGTGGAGGAAAGTGGGAACTTTTTCTCCCTTAAGATTTTTGAACGGGGGAAGTATTTCATGCAATCAATTTTTATGGGTAGGAATGCAGCACGTTGGTTAATGCAAAGCTTGGAAAACACGGTGATTGGGGTTAACCCTAAACACTTCTTCACGCTCAGGGAAGGAGACACCACATACACAGTGCAACGGAGTTCTAACTCGTTTAGGCAATATTTGTTAGTAACAGAGTTAAAAGTTGGTGGGGGGAGAAGATCGATCATTATTCCTGCAGGCAAGGCACAACAAGGTTGGTGGGCATTTGGAATTGAATTAAGGAGAATGTTGGAACCTTCTCATTATGCGTTGGGTGCTCCAAAAGTCTGACCGCACAAGTCTAAGTTGGGTTCAGAGATTCACCCTTCTCGGTCTTTTGTTGAAACGGTAAAAGCGTCTGTGCAAGTAAGGAAGCATGCGCATCAGCCCTCCTTTAGAGAGATAGAGAAGATTCAAGTAGTGGAGAACACAACGCCGCCTCCGAAAGACGAAACTGGGATTCAAGTGTTGGCTTTTGAAGTTCCGGCTGATAATGTTATACCGGTTGCCGTGGCTGGTGTGAAGGGGAGCCACCGTGGTATTAATGGAGATGCTAAGTTTAAGGAGAAAATCCCTGAACAAAATAAATTCAGATTGAATAATTTGAATTTGAAAGAAGTTGATTCTGGTAGGCAGCGTCAAATTAGGAGGTCTAGTTGGTTAAGGAAAGGCTTGATTGTGGAAGTAAATGAATTTAGTAAGAGGCGGGTGTCTTGGCAAAGTTATAGGGGTGATAAGCAAGCTGTAAAGGGGGAGGCACGTGAGGAATTTTCTGCCCAGGTTGTTAGTAAGGGAATGGATAATGGGCCTGCTGAAGCCCATGCACATTGGTTGGGTAATGCTAAGAGTACCTCAGGCCCACTGTTGTCTAACCCATTTATTTTTGAGGCTGGGGCTTGCTACAAGCATTCCCAAAATGAACCCAGCCCAGGTATTACGGGCTTAAATGTTGAGGAGGGTAAAATAGACTCAGACACTTCAGGCCAGAGCTCTATCTTGAACGGTGAGAGTGCTCAGGTGATCCCAGCGAGCGCGGAGCTTAATTCTCTACCACTAAAGAGGACGGCGATGGCTCTGATGGTCACCTTGGGTTCGATCTCTTCCATATCGGCTCCGGAAGTGCCTGGCGGGAGTGGGTCTAGCTTCCAGGTGAGTCCAAGCTGCCTTACCCAGTCCACCACCTTGCCGATATTGGTAACGGAAGTGGCCCAAGCTGCATGCGAGCTAGGTTCACCATCCCTAGCTCCGATATGTCCTTCGTTGGAGCCGGCAGAAATGAAGGTGGTGTCTTCAGGGGACCCGCTAGAAAAACTGGTTGAGAAGCTATTTCCGACGGTGACGAAGGATGAGGATAATGACTTATTTGCTTCGGAGGTAAGGGCAACAGTGCAGGAGGCTTCTGATTGTGAGGTGGTAATTAATTCTTATCCCACTATCAGGGAACTGGTTAGTGATTTAGACAAATCATGGGGTAATTCCAAAGAGTGGATGCTACAATTGCGGGACGGTCGACAAATAGTGATTCCGCTATCTCTATATCGATCTCCAGAGAGTGTGTCAGATTGCTCAATCACTGTTATAGAGACTGTAACAAGTATTGACTCGTTTATCAATGACGGTCAGATGGTTAGCTGGGCAGATGACTGTGATGGGTTAGTTGATTCTTTGTCTATTGTTAATGAGGCAGAGGCAGAGGAGGAGTTGTGGGATTTTGATGTGAGGTCGATGTCTGGGGAGTGTAGTGGCAAGCCTTTAGTTGTGGTACCTTTGGCCACAGAAGTTCCTTTGCAGTTGGAGTGTAGTTCTGAGCTGGGGGGTGGGTGTAAGGAGTCGGTTGATGGTAATAATTTATCACAATAGGTAACAAATCGGATTAAGGCTTTTAGAAAATCAGTGGGCACTTCTTTGGAAGGTTTTGAGTAGCAGATTACGGGTTTGTTGCTAGCTATAGAGGCCAGGTAAAAGAATAAAAGGCTTAAGGCAGTAGATGATCAAATGAAGCTCGGCAAGTCGGGGCAGAAAGGTCAACAGGAGTTGAAAAATTTATTGACCTCCATGAATGTCGAGGTTGGTTCAACGAAATCAAGGAATGTAAACAAGGAGCGGGCTGTGGTGGTTCATCAATGAATTTGAAGATTATTTCTTGGAATGTTAGAGGGCTGAATGATAGGGATAAAAGGCTTCGGGTTCGTAATATGGTCAGGAGATAGGGGCCAGATGTAGTTTGTCTTCAAGAAACCAAAATGCAGCTGATTACTAGAGCTGTGATTCGCAGTTTGTGAAGGGGTCAACATGTTGATTGGTCTTATCTAGGCTCTTATAGAGCTTCTGGAGGGGTGCTACTGATGTGGGATACACGGGTTATGAATAAAGTGGAGGAAGCTGTGGGGCGATTTTCGGTTTCTTGTAGATTTACAAGTGTGTCAGATCAATTTGTTTGGGCATTTACAGGCGTTTATGGTCCTAATTCTGTGAGAGATAGAAGGTTCTTATGGGAGGAATTATTTGGCTTGAACAGTTGGTGGAATGTTCCATGGTGTGTGGGTGGTGACTTTAATGTGGTAAGGTTTCCTTCCGAGCGGTCTGGTTCTACTTCTTTTACTGCTGCTATACGGGAGTTTTCCAACTTTATTTCTGAGCAAGGCCTCATTGATATTCCGCTTCAAGAGGGATCTTTCACTTGGTCTAATACTCGTGAAGTTACTTCGAAGGCTAGGCTGGACAGATTCTTGTTTTCTGCAGATTGGGAGGATAAGTTTCCATCTGTATCTCAACAACGCTTGCCTAGGCTGTTATCTGATCACTTCCCGATTGTTCTTGAGGGTGGTTCCTTTCAGAGAGGTAGGAGGCCATTTAGATTTGAGAATATGTGGCTTAAAAATGAGGGTTTCGTGGAAAGGGTGCGATCTTGGTGGGAATCTTATAATATCCAAGGAGCTCCGAGTTTTGTTTTGGCCAATAAATTGAAGCTCTTGAAAAATGATTTGAAGAAATGGAATGTAGAGGTTTTTGGAAATGTTGAAGATCGGGTGAGAAAATTGTGGCAAGAGCTTAGTGATTTAGAGATGATTGAGGATAGTCGAGCTTTATTGGAGGAGGAAAGGCTGGAGTTGGAGAGAGTTCGAGGTGAATTAGAAAAAGTTACTTTGATGGAGGAAATCTCTTGGAGGTAGAAGTCTAGAGTCCTCTGTATTAGAGAAGGAGACAAGAATACCAGATTCTTTCATCGTATAGCTAACTCTTACAGAAGATTTAATTCCATTGATAGGCTTATGATGGATGGTGAATTGTCTTCAGATCCAGAGGCCATAGCTGGTTGTATTTCTCATTTTTATAGGCAACTATATGCTGAAAATGTGGCTCATACACCTTTATTAGATGATGTGGAGTTCTCTTGTATCTCGGAGGAAGATGCAGTTTGGCTAGATAGGCCATTTGATGAGGAAGAGGTGTTTGAGGTGATTAGTGATTTTAAGGGTGATAAGGCTCCTGGCCCGGATGGATTTTCTATGGCATTCTTTCAGTCTTGCTAGTGTATTTTAAAGGCTGAAATTATGGCAGTGCTTCAAAATTTTCATACTCAGGCTGTGTTTGAGAAGAGCCTTAATGCTTCTTTCCTTGCTCTTATTCCCAAAAAGGTGGACGCTGTGGAGATTAGGGATTTCTGGCCTATTAGCTTAGTTGGTGGGATTTATAAGATTATTTCTAAGGTGTTGGCCAATCGTCTTAAAAAGGTGGCACATGGGCTTATTTCAAGTTCTCAGAATGCATTCGTGAAAGGTAGACAGATATTGGACTCTTTTTTAATTGCTTCTGAATGTGTTGATAGTAGATTGAAGTCAGATGTTCTAGGAGTGTTGTGTAAGTTGGATGTGGAGAAGGCATATGACCATGTGAGTTGGGGTTTTTTAATGTATATGCTTCAGCGCTGTGGGTTTTCAGAGAAATGGAGAAAATGGATAATGTGTTGCATCTCTACTGTTAAATTCTCCATTCTGATCAATGGTAGTCCTTCTGATTTTTTTGGTAGTTCTAGGGGGATTCGGCAAGGGGACCCCTTGTCTCCGTTGCTATTTGATATTGTTATGGAGGGTTTGAGTCGTATGTTGGATGTGGCTGCTACTACTAGTCAGTTCTCCGGCTTTTCTGTAGGTAATACAGCTAGTACCTCGGTGATGGTGTCTCATCTTTTATTTGCTAATGACACTCTTATTTTTTGTGATGCTGATCCTACGCAAATAGTTAGTTTGAGAGCAATTCTGGCTAGATTTGAGGAGGTCTCAGGTTTAAGGATTAACTTGGGAAAATCTAAGTTGGTTCCTATAGGGGTGGTGCACAATATGGATGTTCTGGTGGGGATGTTGGGTTGTAGGCAATCCTTTCTTCCTTTGACATATTTGGGGCTACCGTTAGGAGCTAAATTTAAGAAGTTGTCAATTTGGAACCCTATTTTGGAAAAGATGGAAAGGAGATTAGCAAGGTAGAAGAGGTTGTATCTATCTAAAGGGGGTAAGGTAACTCTTATTAAAAGTACTCTTTCCTCCTTACCTACATACTTCCTTTCCCTTCTGCCTTTACCTGGGAAGGTGGCTAATCGTATGGAGAAGTTACAATGAGATTTTCTGTGGAGTGGTATTAATGGTGATTCTAAATTACACTTAGTCAGCTGGGCTCAAGTTTGTAAGTCGTTGCAAGTTGGAGGGTTGGGTATTAGACGATTGAGGAGTTTTAATTCTGCCTTGTTAGGAAAATGGTTATGGAGGTATGGCATGGAGACCGATGCTCTATAGAGGAAGGTTATTGAGGTGAAATATGGGAATGATTGGGGTGGTTGGTGCACGAAAAAGGTGACCTGTGCTTATGGTGTTAGTTTGTGGAGACATATTAGGAGTGGTTGGATGAGTTTTTCTAAACTACTTTTGTATGATATGGGGGATGGTACTAGGGTGAAGTTTTGGAAGCATTTGTGATGTGGAGATCGTACTCTCCAAGAGGTGTTTCCGGAACTTTATTGTATTAGTAGTACAAAGGATTCTTCAGTAGCAGAGGTGATGTGTTGGTTTGGTGGGAGGATTCATTGGGATGCTAAATTTCGTCGCCCTCCACAAGATCGGGAACAAGAATCCTTTGATTTATTTATGGATATGGTCTACTCTTCGACGGTACGGGGATTGGGTCCAGATAGGGTGTGTTGGAAGCTAGCAATGAATAGAGGTTTTGAGGTTAAAGGATTCTATCTTTCTTTCTACCCTCCTTCCATCTTATCCTTCCCTTGGAAGATGATTTGGAAATCGAAGGTTCCTCCAAGGGTAGCTTTCTTTTCATGGTCTGCTTCTTTAGGTAAGATTTTAACAATAGATAACCTTCGCAAGCGACGTGTGTTAGTTCTTGATTGGTGCTATATGTATAAGAAGTGTGGGGAGTCAGTGGATCATCTTCTTCTTCATTGCCCCATTGCTTGTGAGTTGTGGTCGTTGGTGTTTTGTTTGTTTGGTGTTCATTGGGTTATGCCTTAGAAGGTTATTGAGTTGTTTGAGTCTTGGTAGGGTAAGTTTGGTCGACATAGAAATATAGAGCTGTGGAGAATTGTGCCTCATTGCTTGGTATGGTGTATTTGGCGAGAAAGGAATGCTAGAAGCTTTGAGGTATGTGAACGCTCTATGTTAGAGATTAGTCTTTTTTTTTTACACACGCTCCTCGATTGGAGTGTGGTCTTTTGTCATTTTTCTTGTTCTTCCCTTCCTGTTTTATTAGATCGTTGTAATCTTGGTTATTGATTTATGCCCCCATAGTACATTCCCAATGTACTCAGGTTGGCTGCTTTTAGTTTTTTAATAAAATTTTTGTTACTTATAAAAAAAAAAAGATTCTTTTAACTCAATAAGAACTAATTTGCCAGGATATGGCGTGGTTGTTTGATTGTGTGGCTTCTACTTCAGAATGCCTCATGTATGTTTGTATTTGTTGTCTTTTTTCCCCTTCATCTTCTCTATCCTCATTAGGAGTAAGAGAGTTGTTGAGAAAGAGCCATAGACAAATAAGAAAATGCATTAGTGAAGTTTAGAAGAATGCAAAAATTGTCAATATCCTTATGCTTCAAGAAATTTATGGAAAAGGATTGTGCTAAAAAGCATAAATCAAATGTACATGGCTTAGGAAAAGAGTAGGTAGCTGTAGATTTCTCTATGAGATTTCACAAATGTAACTTTGATTTAGTGCCACCATCTTTTAGGTTTCTTATGGGGCAGTACAGTGATTGGTATTCATAAAACTCTACAATTTAACTTTTTCAAGAGTTTTGTTTTTTTTTTTTTTTCCCCTACCCCAACAAATATCTTTTGTGCGGTTTTTGTATGTATTCTTGAAATTAGTTGTCCTCTGTGTAGTTTAATTTGGATAGCTATAATAAGAATCCTATAATTGGGACAACATAGTTTGTATAATTGAGGTTTTTTGTATTTTCTTCATTTGACCATATTTAATGCATAAACACACCTTCAATTTTAAGGGAGTTTCTCATCATTTAAAAAAATAATAATAATTAAGAAAAATAAAAATAAATGGGAAGTTTTTTTCCTTTTTCTTTTTTTCCTTTTCATTTTCTTTTAAAAAAAATAGTTTATTTAATTTTAATTATCTATGGAGTTGTCATAATATTTTTATGATTTTACATATTTTTCCATGAATAATAAATAAAAGTAGTCCACGCATTGCGCGGGTCATACGCTAGTTTACATAAAAACTGAGTACTTTACAATATAAGACCACTTAGGAGAATTACAAGTTCTAGAAGAACTTGATCATCCTAAAAGCTCAATATGACTAAAGTTGTAATAATCTAAAGGTGCAAGTGAATTAATCTGTCACATTAAAATTAGCCTACAATTAAAATTATATAATATAAGACACATATATCATGTTTCGAATGTGCTCCTACAGTAGCAATATCGAATGCATATGTTCATAAAGTGTTATGAACTAATGTTTTATCTTCTAGTGGCTAAACAAAATAATGAACTGTTGCTGAAAACCCTCAAAGGGTCATGAAAATAAGTGTTATAGGTGTGGAATGGAAGGTTATTGGTCACGTGCATGTTGTACTCCTAAACATTTGGTAGATCTGTACCAAGCCTCCATAAAAGAAAAGGGAAAGAGAATTAAAACAAACTTTGTTGATCATAATGATCCTGAAGATCCCTTGAATTCTCTTGACCTTTCAAATGGAGTCGATATGACTCATCTTGATGTCTTTGATTTCTTTGAGGATGTTGATGAAAATTTTGATAATTTGATTGGTGATGGAAATGTCCATACCAATTAATTATTTTTCTTTAATTATATTATGGCATTGTAATAAGTATTTTTATTTTGATATGTTTTATTTATGTTTCAAGTAATAAAGTTTAATTTATGTTTTGCATATATGAAGATGCATGGGTCTAGCTGGTAAAATCAATTCCAAAATGAATAAAAAAGATTTTTGTCTGGCAGACAGTGCAACAACTCATACGATCCTTAAAGATAAAAAATATTTTAAAAGTTTAAAATCATGCAAAGCCAATGTCAATACCATATCAGGTTCATCAAATTTAATTGAAGGTTCTGGAAGAGCGATTATCGTGTTGCCAAAGGGCACAAAATTTTGTATTGATGATGCTCTGTATTCTTCTAAATCAAGTAGAAATTTACTCAGCTTTAAGGATATATGTTATAATGGTTATCATATTAAAACCAATAACAAAGACAGTGAAGAATTTCTTTATATTACTTTAATAGTATCGGGCCAGAAGCTCATATTAGAAAAACTGTCTATTTTCTTTTCTGGGTTATATTATACTACAATGAGAACAATTGAAACAAATGTTGCAATACACCAAAAGTGTTCGGACGCAAAGGTTTTTCTGCTTTGGCATTATCGTCTAGGTTATCCAGGATCAATAATGATGCGCCGAATTATTGAAAACTCCCACGGACATCCCTTAAAGAACCAGAAGATTCTTTTACCTAGTGATTATCCATGTAGTGCATGTTCTCAAGGTAAATTAATTACCAAACCATCACATTCAAAGATTGTTGTTAAGTGTCCATCTTTCTTAGAAAGAATTCAGGGTGATATATATGGACCAATACACTCACCTTGTGGTCCATTCAAGTATTTTATGGTTTTAATTGATGCATCAACCAGATGGTCACATGTATGTTTACTTTCTACTAGAAATGTTGCATTTGCTAGGCTTCTTGCTCAAATAATTAGGTTGCTAGCACAATATCCTGATTATCCAATTAGGAAAATTCGTTTAGATAATGCTGGTGAATTCACATCTCAAGCTTTTGATGACTATTGCATTTCAATTGGAATTCATGTTGAACATCCTGTTGCCCATACACATACTCAAAATGGTTTAGCTGAATCACTTATCAAGAGACTTCAAATTATTGCTCGACCTTTGCTTATGAAATCAAAATTACCAGTTTCTGCTTGAGGTCATGCTATTTTACATGCTGCATCATTAGTTCATATTAGGCCAACTGCTTATCATAATTTTTCACCATTGCAACTTGTACTTGGCCAACAACCAAATATTTTTCACTTGCGCATACTTGGTTGTGCTATATATATACCTATTGCACCCCCATAATGCACTAAGATGGGTCCTCAACGTAGACTTGGAATTTACACGGGTTTTGATTCCCCATCTATCATTAGATATCTTGAACCTCTAACTGGTGATGTTTTTAAGGCACGTTTTGAGGATTGTCATTTTGATGAAACAATCTTCCCACCATTAGAGGGAGAAAAGTTGTTGCTTAAAGCACGATGTGAGATTACTTGGAATGTTTCGACACTATCTCATCTTGATCATCGTATAAATCAATGTGAACTGGAAGTTCAAAGGATTATTCATTTGCAAGGAATTGCAAATCAATTACCGGATGTATTCATCGACAATAAGAAAATAGTGAAATCTCACATTCCAGCTGCTAATACTCCAACATGGATTGAAGTCCTTATAGGACAATCAGTTAATATAGCAACAAATGAATCAAAGCCACATCTGAAACGTGGAAGACTTATCGATGTTAAAGATAAAATTTTCGAAAGAGAAAAGTACAAGAAAAACAAGTTGCAGCCTATAAAGAGGCTATACCCAGGAAACAGGTCACAGAAATAATTGATCTATCCAAAACTTATGAACAAAAATCTCCTGAAAATAAAACTCTTGAAGAGTTATCCCCTAAAGAGAATTAGGTACCTGAAAATAACGAGATCTTGATACATTATGTACATACAGGAGAAATATGGGATAGAAATAAAATTGTTGTCGACAACATATTTTCATATAAAGTTGCCCTTGATATTACCAGAAGTAATGATAATGAATATAAACCACAAACCATTGATGAATGTCAACGTAGAAATAATTGGCCAATGTGGAAAGAGGCGATTCAAGCAGAATTAAATTCACTAAGTAAACGTGAAGTTTTTGGACTTGTAAGGTGTTAATGCCTGTTGGATACAAATGGGTATTTGTACGTAAACGAAATGAGAAAAATGAAATTATAAGGTACAAAGCGTGACTTGTAGCACAAGGTTTCTCGTAGAGACTTAGTATTGATTATGAAGAAACATATGCTCCTATAATGGACGCAATTACATTCAGATTTTTTATTAGCTTAGTAGCAAAAGAAAATTTGGATATGCGATTAATGGATGTTGTTACAACATAACATATCTGTATGGATCATTAGATAATGATATCTACATGAAAAGCCTTGAAGGATATAAAATGCTTGAAACATATAATCCTACATCCCGAAGTATGTATTCTATCAAGCTACAAAGATCCTTATATGGGTTAAAGCAATCCGGATGCATTTGGTATAATCGCCTCAATGAATATCTTTTGAAAAAAGGATTTGAGAATAATCCAATTTGTCCATGTGTTTTTATCAAAAATCAGAATCTGAATTTGCTATTATTACAGTATATGTTGATGATTTAAATCTTGTAGGGACTCCAGAAGAGTTAACAAAAATAGCAAATTGTTTAAAGAATGAATTTGAGATGAAAGATCTTGGTAAGACAAAATTTTGTCTTGGCCTGCAAATTGAACATCTTCCAAATGGAATTCTTGTTCATCAATCAACGTACACAAAAAAAGTCCTGAAGCAATTTTACATGGATAAAGCTCATCCTTTGAGCACTCCAATGGTGGGTTGGTCACTTGATGTCAAGAAAAATCCGTTTCGACCACAAGAAGATGATGAAAAAACTCTTGGTCCTGAAGTACCATATCTTAGTGTAATTGGTGCTTTGATGTATCTTGCAAATTACACATAATCTGATATAGCATTTGCAGTTAACTTACTAGCAAGGCATAGTTCGGCACCAACTCGAAGACATTGGAATGGAATTAAACAGATTTTACGTTATCTTCATGAGACTACTAATTTGGGATTATTTTATCCAAATGGATCAAAATCATAGTTAGTTGGATATGCTGATGCAGGTTACCTTTATGATCCACACAAAGGTCGATCACAAATAGGATATTTATTTACTTATGAAAATACTGCTATTTCATGAAGATCTATTAAGCAAACAATTTCTGCTACTTCCTCAAATCATGCAGAGATTATCGTAATTCATAAAGCAAGTCGTGAATGTATTTGGTTGAGATCGGTAATTCAACATGTTAGGTACTAAAGATTTAGGATTTTATGTATTTAGAACTCTAATGTGTAATATTGGCAAACCATAATCAAAACAATATGTTTGGTCTTGTTAAGGCTTGCTCAAAGTTGATTAATTATTATAAAGTTGGAATTGAGAGGCTGCAGATGCATTGGGGCATTTCGACCTGACTCGATCGATCGAAGGATAGACTCGATCGATTGAAAGTCGGCCAGATTGCATTTTCTGCAAAATTTCCAACTCAGCCCTAACTCATTAAACGTTTAGGGTTTTATGTTTTTGCCCTAAGTATATAAGGCAAAACCCTAGCTACATTTTTAGAGTTGCTTCTGTTGTATTGTTGCTCATACATTGCTGTTTTGTGTAAATCTTGTGTGAGATCTAGAGGAGCTTTCCTTTACACAAAGCTTAGGGTTTTCAAGGTAGAGATAATATCAACATCTTGATGATCAACAAGGTTGCTACCATTGGAGCTTAAAGAAAAACAAGCGTGAGTGCTTGTACTTGATTGGAGAATCCAAGAAAGAAGGAGTCCGTGGATTCGGAACTTGCACGTGGTCATGTCAATAAGTTCTACTGGTAGGTAGCATCAGGAAGTCGAGCAGGGAGCTTGTAAGTCCTTTTGTATGAACTTCGATTCTTTCGCATAGTGGATTCAGGTTTACCTTGAGGTTGGCTAGGTCAAATCCTCCCCAGGTTTTTACCGTGTGGTTTCTTGGGTTATCATATCTTATGTTATTTTTTATTCCGCTGCTTTATACTTTTGATATGATTGTATGTTTGTGATAACCTAGAATTGCTTAAATTAACTAAGTTAATCACTTGGCTAATTAACTAGGTTAATCTGGTTGTTTTAAAGAGTCTAAAACCATTCACAACATATTTGTGAGAACTGTGGATTATCATCAATCATAAAAAGTCCAACGATATTATACGAAGATAATGCTGCTTGTATCACTTAAATTAGGGGAGGATATATCAAGGGTGATAGAAACAAGCATATTGCACCAAAATTCTTTTATACACATAAGCTCTAGAAGAGTGGAGATATTGATGTCAAACAGATACGATCATGTGATAATTTGGCCGATATGTTCACTAAGCCATTACCAACTGCGAATTTTAAGAAGATGGTGCACAACATTGGTATGCGTCGACTTAAAGATATTCAATATACTCATGAGGGGGAGTAAAGTTTCTAAAGGATGTGTGCTGATTGTACTATTTTTCCTTCGCTAAGGCTTTTTCCCACTGGGTTTTCCTTTGCAAGGTTTTAATAAGGCAATCCTAAGGCACTAGAAGATATACAAGAATATTGTACTCTTTTTCCTTAGCCAAAATTTTTTTCCCACAGGGTTTTTATTTGACAAGGTTTTAACGAGGCATATTCTTAGAAAGTGATCATCCAAGGGGGAGTGTTAGAAATAAAGTTTGATTGGAATGTGTAAAGTTTGGGCAATGAAAAGGTTATTTGGGATGTGTAAAGGCTGAAATGTGTAAAGCCTGTAGGGGAGATGTATGTCCATAATTGTACTCATTATTACAACCTTATCCCATAAACTCTACAAGCATTCTAAGGTCCTATATATAAGTGGGATTTCTTTACTACACATCTAAGAGAGATCAAAAAGAATTATGGATGACCACTTGAATATAAGAGTTTATCAATATATATTTCTTGTTCCTTTTACTTTGTTTTATATATATTTCCATCATTTCACAATAAAAGTGTAATTTTAAACTAGGAATTGTATTTTAAATTAGATTTTTCTCTACAAATTTTTACATTTTTTACATATTCTTTTGTATTATTTTTCATATGTCCTTCGTATCTAATTAGAATTAGTTATTTGTTAACTAGTTTGTTAGTATTGTTTATTTAATTGTAGTTGTACTTCCTCACTTCTTCTTCTTTTTTTCTTTTTCCTTTTTTCCTTTTTTTTAAAAATACTATTAAGGAGGCCTCTTTTATTAAAGTTCTGATTCCTAATCAAATTTTTTTTTTTTTTTTTTTTTTTGGTAATCAATCGAAATTTCATTAGTTGTTTAAATGAATCATCTTTTTCGAACCTCATTAAGGTTCTTGAATATAATACTCACAACAATTTCTATGATTATGTTATTACAGTTTTATATTTATTGTTCCATCTACCAAGAAATAATTAATTTATTAGTAAGTTTTTTACTTTTGTTATTAACATTACTTATAAATTAATAATTAATTTATAAGTAATGTTAGAGACAGAAGTATTTGACTTTTGTCATAACTTGATAAAATGGTAAGTTTTTTTTTTTTTAATTAATTTTTTTTTTTATAGAATGATAAAATAGTAAGTTGTGATCAAAGTAAGATTACTTTTACTTTAACTTAACACTGATACCACTTTTATTATACATCAATTATAACAAGTCACGTAAGTAATTATGAAAAATGTATCAAAAAAAAGTAATTACAAAAAAAGTTAAATGACGTTAGAGTCTTTTTTTTTTTTTTTTAATTTACTAGTATTTACCACAAAATTTGATGGTAAGGCCAATAGTGATCTTAAATTATGAAAAAATGACATTTTAATGGGTCTTAATTAAATTAAGTGGACAACTGCTGAGAGTCTTATATCTCAAATGCTACCTCTTGCTATTTTTAATATAGATATTTAGAATTCAAATCTCCTACCCCAATTATCAATATATTAAAAAACAATTTAAGCAGATAACTATCAAGAGTCTTGTAGCTCAAATGCTACTTGTTGATATTTCTAATATAGATATTTAAAATTCAAATCCCCCATTCCAATTATCAATATTTTTTAAAAAAAAAAAATTACGCAAATAACTATCAAGAGTCTTGTAGTTCAATAATATGATTGATTTCCTTTATGTGGAGAAACAAGATTCAAGTCTCCCCTCTTCCATTTGTTATATATATATATATATATGTATGTGTGTGTGTGTGTATAACCCCTATCTTAGATTCACTTTTTGGAACTCAAAAGGCACACACAAACGCCTATGGAACAAAAATGCTAAGACCACAATAGATTATATAACTTTTAACACAACACACCACTTAGCACAATAGATTATACAACTTCTAGCACAACTCGCCAAGTGGCAAAAAGTTGTGTTCATAGCATTTTTTCCTATGGAATACCTATGGATTTAGGATAATTATATTGCAATGATATGTGGTGAGTTGTAGCAAAAATAGTGTAATTTGTTATGATTTTAGCATTTTTTACCTATGGATTTAAGATAATTATATTGTAATTATATAGTTTAGTGGTTAAACTAAGTTCTTATTTTTGTTTTCTACCATGTAGTTAGAGGTTGAAGAGGAGGTGGTATTAGACCATGTATCGGGTGTATGTATCGTCCCACCTCAATGTGAAAGAGGTAATACATGCATTGGATGCATAGTATATCTTATGAGAGAAAAAGATAGATGTATGTTGTCGTCCCATGGGCTCAACTTTAATTAAACGTTAGAAGGGCCTTACGTGTCCTTTTTCAATTTAAAATGTTCACTTACAAGGTCATTGGGGGCAAACTTCTTGTACAATTCGGTCTCAACTATGTTTGGGATAGTCGCATTTGGGCCTAGACAAGCCGAGCGAGTAAGGCAATTTATGAGTCTGAATGTCTGATGAATGATTTTGTGGATGGTTAGGAACTACAGTCACTGGATATTTTCTCAAAGATCCCATGGAAATGCCAAGCCTATAACGTGCCGAGCCTAAAAGGAAAAATGTGGCTATCAAGTAAATAAAATAAATTAAATTTGGCCACCAGGTTTTTAAAAGCATAGTTGAACGGTAAAAATAAGATGTTCAGAAGTCAAGAAAAGTGAGCTTAATAACGGTGGATGACTCACATGGTGTGTCCTATTTCATCATTACACTGGGCAAAGTACTCTCTCTTTTTTTCCTCCCCTTTTCGTTTGCTCTGTAGACCATTGAACATAATGGAGAGGAATCTTCCAAGTAAAAAAAAAAAAAAAAAAGCCAATAAACTAAAATCAAACAAAGATGAATTATTCGGTCCCACGAGTAAAAGCAATTCCAATGACGAAGCTTCAAAGTTCATACAACTTTCCTTAACTCTCCAACTTTAACTATAATAGTGTTTCTCTTCCATTATTGTCACTCTATTTTTTTTTTTTTCTCTCTCTCAAACTGAGCGCACACAAAGTTTTTTCTACCACCTTACACAATCTAATAAAAAGATAAAAGATAAATTATTAATTATTATTATTTAGTTGTTTCATTAATTTATTTGTTTTTTATAAACTATAATTTGTTATATTGTTGTTTCATTAATTATAAAATTATTAATTGTTGTTTAGCCTAACATAATTTAATTTATTTTTCTTTTGTAATGTATTGGTCAATTAAATTATTAATTATTGTTTATTAGTTGCTTCCCCCAATTAATTATTGATTAATTAATTATTTATTTTTTTAGAATACCATGTATTAGTTGCACTAGCACACACCCCTTGTACATTTACTTCCCCTAAATCAAATATCCCACCTCGGCCCCATGCCCCCATTTACCCTCACTCAACAGACAAGCCCCATAACCCCAATCATAAGAACCAATTAGATAAATTTACAATCACAAATCACAATATACAAAAAGATAATTAATTGTATCTCACCAACACTAACACCAACTGTCACCAACACCAACACCAACGTATAAAACCAAAAACAAGAACAAATATTAATAAAGTGATAAAGTAATATATAAATTTATATATATATATATATATATATATTAATTTTTATATAATACTTTCATGTAAATAAGTCCTTCAAGATAATATATAAAAAATATTTAAAGTTTACAACTCATTAGATATAAGATCTTAGTGAGCAGTGAACATGTCACTAATCACTAGCCCTTTAGGTCAAGTCTTAGACCTTTTTTTTTTTTTTTTTTTTTGAGAAAGAGGTCAAGTCTTAGACCTGGCTTCTTAGAGTCTTTTGGCTGGATATTGCTGAATTTGGAATTTATTTGCGTTATGGGCACTGTTCCAACTGATTTGGAAAAATGAGGAGAGAGAGGGAATTTCGGCAACACCGTTGCTAAAATTCCAACAAAAGTATAAGAGAGAAAGAGAAAAAGTGGGAGAGAGAAAATGTTGAATTTCGGCAATGGTATTACTAAAATTCTGCGGTGCCTAAAGGAAAGCAATTGTGGCAATGGCATTGCTGAAATAGGGGGAAAAATTTGTGCCTATTGTGGCAATACCATTGCCGAAAATGGGAGGGAAAAAAGAAAAAAAAAAAGTACAATAATTTCATAACAAATTACTAGTAATTAGTTATTATTAGTTCAAATTTAAATTTAACACTGAGATTACTTTTTTAATCCAACAATAATAATCAGTAACAACTTGTCACTTAGAATTTGTTGTAAAAATTGTGTGCAATTATCATTTCTCAAAAAAAAAAAAAAAAAAAAAAAAAAAGGTGTAATGGCTTTGTGACAATGCCATTGCCGAAATGTGGGAAAAAAAATTCTGGCACAAAGTCATTACACTTTTTTTTTTTTTTTTTTTTAGAATTGATAATTTAGAACAGTGCCCATAACGCAAATAAATTCCGAATTCAACAATATTCAGCCAAAAGACTTTGGCTTCTTAAGTTCAAAAATAATTTAAACTAACTTAAAAATAATTTAAACAAATGATGAGAAAAGACTTGCCTTTTAAATTTGAAAATAATTAAAACAAATAAAGAGACAACTCATTCCCACTGTCACATTTCCCAAGCAATCTGAATATCTGATAAGTGATAATTTCTTCTAGTCCTTAATTAGCTTTTCTTCTTCCCAACGTATGCTTCTATCTTCAACTCATTCTTCTCACTTTTCAGTCTCAACGTATACTTCTCAGTCTCCATCTCCTTCTTCTCACGTTTCAGTCTCTACTACACTTCGTCTTCCTCAGTTTTTCAAACACAGAGTAAAGCAACAAATTATTTCTCTCTCACAGCTTCAACCTTCACTTGCTCTATCTCTTTCTCTCCCTCTCTCACTTTTTCTTCTGTGAAGAATAGATCTAGCAAACAAGTAATTGCTTTCCATGAAGACCCAATCTGTGGGTTTGCTACCATCTGTAATCTGTTCTTTTTGATGTTGGGCTTTTTTTTCCCTAGTGAGCTTGCTTTGTTACAATTTATTTATTTTATTTTGTTTTTAGATTTTAGTTCAAAAAAAAAATTTGGGCTTTTTTTTTGCTTGAAAGTAGAGCAAATAATTTTTTTTTTATTTTTTATTTGAGGGTGTTCCTAATTTTTTTAAGGATAAACAAATAAAAAAAATTAAATTATTATATATAAATTTTTTTTTCAGGTCAGGGTGTTCTGGGAATTCTCTGTTTTATTTCTTCCTTTCATTCTTTTTATATTTATTTATATGTTTGGATTTCTCTTTTGGATGATGAGAAAGCAGAGGTAAAGGTGAGGAGGAACATACAGATTTTTTTTTCCTGGGTTTTGACCTTTTTGTTTTATAGTATCTGAATTTGTCTAGTCTTATACGAACTGTGATTGTTAAATTACAAACACAGAGGATGCTTTTGTAATGATTTAACGTTAAATAAATTTCTGCATAAATAATAATCATAATACCGTGAGTTATCCACTTTGTTTAGAAAATAAACAAACAAAAAAATGTTGAATTCACTGAAAATAGAGCACGTGAATGCCCGGCAAGGCTAGGATCACTGACGCTGGCTTGTTTTTATTTTTTACTATTATTTTTTTTAACAAAATTAAATGGTGTGAGGTAATTAGCAAATTTGGTGTAGTTGAAAGATTGTTGTGACCTTAGTTTATTTTATTAATGTCTTTCGTCTCTCTTTCACGTACTCGCAAACAAAAGAAAAAAAAAATAGTCATTCCTTTATTAAAAAAGCAATTATATAATAGGAATTGAATCATATGTTGTTTCTAAGATATTTTTGAGCTTTACAATCACTACTGCAAATTCATTTCTCAAATCCATTAGCTTTCACTTTATACACGTCTATCTCTTTTATTCTATCCTTTCACTCCCTCCCTAAAATAAAAGATCCATATCAAATCATTCCTTTTTTCTCTAATTTTTTTTCTTTTACTTTTTCTGTCAATTTTAATTGAAAACTACCTCTTTTATTTATTTATTTATTTTTCTTTATTGTAGTTCAATACTTGCCACCAACATATCTCCAATGTCTTCCGTTAGCTCTCAGAAGGCCTCCTCTTCGTCATCATTTTCATCTTCAACACCTCGGTGAAAATATGATGTCTTTCTTAGTTTTAGAGGTGAGGACACCCGCACTAGTTTTACAGATCATTTATATGTTGCTTTGAAACAAAGGGGCATAGCTACCTTTAGGGACGATGAAAATCTTGAGATAGGAAAATCTATTTCACCGGAGCTCTTGAAAGCAATAAAAGAGTCAAGATTTGCAATTGTTATTCTCTCAAGAAACTTTGCGTCATCAACATGGTGTTTGGATGAACTTACAAAGATAATTGGATGCCTGAAAGAGATGACCACGACTGTTGTGCCAATTTTTTATGGTGTGGACCCATCTGATGTGCGAAAACAAATAGGCACCTTTGCCCAAGCCTTTTCTAAACATGAAGAACGTTTTAAGGATGACATAGAGAAAGTGCAAAGATGGAGAGCGCATTAAAAGAAGTGGCAAATCTCAAAGGGTGGCACCTATTGGATAGGTAATTTAATTTGATATATTACTTGCTTTTAAATGCTCAAACTTCAAATAAATACTCTTCTTATCTTAAGCCTTGTTTTGAACTTTAAGTAAAGCAACATAAATGTTTGCACCTCATTGTTATTTTGACTTGATCTATTTAATTTACAGTTTTGTATTTCTTTAAATTTTTTCTTGCACTAAGATATTTACATTTTCTTGGTTTAGCCTACAGAATAGAATATTGGATGTCTACTTTTTGTTTTGGTCCTATTTATAGGTGGTACTCACTAGATTTCATTCTCTGTCCATTGCAGGTCTAAGGCACAACTTATCCAAAATATTGTGGGAGAGTTGTGGCACAAATTGAGTTCTGTATTCTTTGAAGATATAGAAGAACTTAGGAACAGAACCTCAAGTGAAGAAATTGGAGTCATGTTTGGCTATAGGGTCTAGTGATGTTCGCATTATAGGGGTTTGGAGGATGGGGGGAATAGGTAAAACAACTCTTGCTAGAGTTGTTTTTCGTATGGTTTCGAAGAATTTTGAAGGTTGTTGCTTTCTCTCTAATGTTAGGGAGATTTGTGAAAAAGAAGGTTTAATTTCATTGCAACAACAACTTATTAGAAAAATGTTAAACGAAAGTATTTGTATAGAAGATGTTGATAAGGGAGTTTCTGTAATCAAAAATAGATTACGTCATAAAAGAATTCTTCTTGTTCTTGATGATATAAATCAATTATTCCAGTTAGAAAAGTTAGTTGGGAGGCATAATTGGTTTGGTTCTGGTAGTAGAGTTATCATAACAACAAGTGATATGCATTTACTACATATACTTAAAGTAGATGAAATATATGAAACTAATGGATTGAATGGTGATGAAGCTCTTCATCTTTTGAATTTGAAAGCTTTTTAAAAAGACCATCCTCCCGAAGATTATCTAGAGCTATCCAAAGATGTTGTACAATATACTAAAGGCCTTCCTTTAGCTATTGAGATTTTTGGCTCCCTTTTCTTTAAGAGAAGTGTCAATCATTGGAAAAGTATATTAATTAGGCTCAAAGAATTCCTTGAACCCGCAATTCTCCAAGTACTTAAAATAAGTTATGATGAACTACACAAAATTGAGAAAAAAATATTTCGATATATTGCATGTTTCTTTAATCATGAGGACAAAAATAGTGTAGTAGAGAAACTAGATTATCTTGGTCTTTACCCTTATGCTGGATTAGAAGTTCTAGTTGATAAATCTCTCATAAAAATAAAATACTCTAGAGTGTGGATGCATAATTTACTACAAGACATGGCCAGGAAAATAATTCATGAAGAATGCCCTGAAGAGCCTGGAAAGCGTAGCATTTTGTGGTCATTTGAAGACATTAACAGTGTACTAACAAATAATACGGTAAGAGGTTATATAGAAAACTTGAGCACATACCCTATCATATTATTAAAGGTTCAACTTAGAGTAGCTTTGGTAATCATACATTTTGCAATTCTCTAATCCCTTTTGTTCATGATTATTAGGTAACAGAAGCAATTCAAGGCAAAGTCCTAAAGTTGCCTGAATCAAAAGAGTCATATTGGAATCCTAATTCATTTTCAAAGATGCATCATTTGAAATTGCTCAGAATTAGTAATGTTCAACTTCTCCATAGACCCAAACATCTTCCTATTAGCTTAAGATTTCTTAATTGGAGTGGGTACCCTTCAAAATATTTGCCATTAAATTTCCAATCAAATGAGCTTGTTGAACTTTACATGTGTGGTAGCTGCATTGAACAACTTTGGAAAGGAGCAAAGGTAATTTAAGCATCCTTGTACCTATTTATATTTAAGTTCCATTAAATTGTAGGGATTTGTTGAAGCTAATTGTTCTTTTTTTTTGTTACTTTTAATAATCTTTTGAGAAGTTGAAAATCATCCAAATGAATGGGTCTACAAACCTTAAAGAAACCCCTGATTTGATCAAAGTCCCAAATCCTAAGGAAATGGTTCTTGAAAATTGTTCAAATTTACGTGAGATTCACCCTTCAACTTTGGTTCATAATAGGCTTTCTCTTCTCAATCTCCAAGGCTATGTAAATGTCAAAACTCTTCCAAGCAAGTTCAAAATGGAGTCTCTTAAGGTTCTTATTCTTTCTGGTTGCTCAAAACTAAAAAAGATTCTGGAATTTGGAGAAAACATGCAATGTGTATTAAAGCTTTATTTGGGTGGAACTGCTATTACTAAATTACCCACATCAATTGGGCATTTAACCGGCCTTGTTTTATTGAATGTAAGAGATTGCAAAAGTCTTACGTGTTTGCCAAGCAGCATTTTTAATTTGAAGTTGCTTAAAGATGTGAATATTTCAGGATGCTTAAAACTTGAGAGACTGCCTGAGAATGTGGGTAATGCTGAAAGTGTAGAGGAGCTGGATGCGAGTGGAACTGCTATAAGAGAGGTGCCTTCTTCTATTGGTCTCCTTAAAAATCTTAAAGTGCTATCTTTTAGTGGATGTAAAGGGTTATCATCATTTAACTCTACATCTTGGTATGATCTCCTCCCTTTTTCTTCAAGGCCAAAAATTGCAGATCCTATGTGTAGGGACTCAGTTTGGAAAGGTTCCCTAACAATACATTTCTAGAGAGTGGGACGAAGGGTTAGGCCCTAACAGACTAGCAACGAAGCACAAGCCACTTTTCACCATTGAAGGGGAGTGAACCCAATTTACAACTAAGGGTAGCTCCTCGGCACTTGTCCAAGGAGGTTCCTTCTCCTTCTCTTCCCCCCTTGAACTGCTTTGCTCGCCCTTCTTATATAGTTCCCCTCCTCCTATCTCATTCTTCCTTCTATTAATCATCCATTTGCCTTCCCTCTGACCGTCTGTCCTATCAGAGGCCTTATCAGTACTCGAGTGGTTCACAATGATCAATGTTACCCTGTCAAGGGGTTACATTCCAATTAATGCGGCCAGGGGGGTTAGATGAGCGCATTTAGTGTGGAGGTGACAACCTATTCTGGGCCTATCCCCCACCTGAAATTAGCCTCAGTACACCGAGGACAGAGATGTCCTCGGCGGGGTCCAAAAAAGTATAGGTCTTCATACACCAGCTTCGAACGATCATCCCTCCTCGGCATGGGCCTTAGGCCAAATGCAAAATGGGCCCAGGCTACCAGGCCTACGGACCCCACAATAGCCCCTCAAAATCCTGCGGCCCGTTCCCTCGGACGGGGAGGAGGGTTTTGATACCTACGGGTCCTCGTGGCCGACGCCCTGGAGAAGTCTCTTCTCCTTCCCGCCGACATGGCTGAACTTAGGAGCAAGAGTGGACCAGAGGTTGCCATTAACCTTAAGAGATATCTAGGCATGGTGGGTCCCCTGGTACCTGTTTATCTTACTTGAACTTTGTTACTTAGCACCTCCCTTCTCTTTAAGGCGCACCTGTTTTTGTTGGCAGGCTGTCCAGGCCCTTTTCAGGCTGGACAAGGAGGCTTTTGCCAAGGTAATGCTTTAGCGCAGGAGCGTGACAAGTTCTTGAAGGCTGCGAGGACCCTTAAGAGATCTGAGGCAGATCTAAAAAAGAGGCGATCGAAAATCTAGAGGAGATGACAAATTATATTCATTTAGCACAACAACTGAAACAGTGATACAATTTAAACATTGTTCCATTGCTGCAGAAAATCAAAATAAGAAAAAAATGACATACTGTCCTAAGTCCCCATTATAATATAAGCCTCCACTCAAATGTGCCTTATAGAACCATTTTGGCTCAGCTGAGTCTAGGCTGCACCATTTTTCATTGATGACCTAACAAGAAATAACATAGCAACATTCTATATTTCCCTCAATTTTCTAGAGGACACAACAAAGGATACATAAACAGCCATTTTAAGTATTAGTCTACCTATACAAAAAGATCCCAAAATCTACAGAAAAGTAAGAACAAAATTAAAGAAAAGTTTTGTTGAATTACCGATTGTCCCAAAAGTTTAAACTATTAGGAAATGGTGAGTTTAATCACTTAACCATAATTCTAACACTCCCCCTCACTTGTAGGCCTAAGCTTCCCCTTACTAAGTGGGGGCCCAACAAGTGAGAATTTAACATTTTAAATGAGAGGTAGAGTGAAGACAGAGATCAAACTCAAATCTCCTACTCTGATACCATGTTTAATTACCGATTGTCCCAAAAGCTTAAGCTAGTAGGAAACGGTGAGTTTAATCACATAACCATAATTCTAACAAGTTTCAATCAATTGTTGAACAAGTGAACCATCCACTTTCATGTTAGGTTATGGTGCTGCCACATTAAGCACTTAATTTATTTATTTAGTTATATTTCAGTCAGGAAACAAAAACAACTAAAATAAGTCTCTGAGATTCACATTTCTATCTTTTATATATATTTATATATATATATATATTCCTCCATATTTTTAGCTACAAAACTGACACTAAAGGCTTTTCAATCCAAGTTTTGTACTTGGATCAACAAATTTTTAAGACCAAGGAGCATCAATTTTAAATAAAAACAAAATGCTTATAAATATGAGCAACCCCTAGTGTCCATTCTAATTACCTGACTGCAATCCAAATGAGAATTCACTATAGTGATTAGTGAGCCTATTCTAACCATTTAGCTAACCAACATACACACAAAACCAAACAGCTCAAACAGTAAAATTCAATTCAATTCTTTGACTTCCTTCTCCTTTCCTTAGCATTCTCAGCAACCAAACCAATATTAATGAAGCCAATATGATTAAATCCACATTTCTATCATTTTCATTCTACATACATCACAAAACCAAACAACTCAAATAGCATGGTTCTTTCCTCAATACAATTCTTTTACTTTCCTTCTCTTTTCCTCAATTTTCTTGGCTACCAAACAGAAAGCAAAGAAATCAATAAAACCTGAACCGTGAGCAACAATACGAATATCCATATCACAGAAAATAAACTCAAGAATCGAACCAAATCACCAAAACAAAATCCAAGCACCATTGCAATCACAAAACCAAATCAGCAAACAGCAAAACAATCAAATTCCTCAAACCAATTCTTTTACGTTATATTCTTCACTTTTCCTTGCTTTTCTCAGCTACCAAACACATCCTAAATTCAATGCAACTCCAATTTGCACATATATATATATATATAAAAAAAAAAAAAAAAAAAAAAGAAGAAAAAAGCACTACTTCCAAGATCTACGCAGTAAATACTAATCGCCAATACAACGCCATTAACACGATCGTGATTAACTCTTAGTTTCTCATTATTTCAAAAACACCGAAAAACTAAACCAAAGGCACAAGATTTAATATGAAATACTTTCGCTTTCTATTTCAATTATTTAATTTTCCTTGGTTTTCTGAGTAACCAAACGTAACGTAAAAAATACTAAATTCTAACAAAATAAAAAAAAATTTTAAAAAATGAAAAGAATGAATTAAATGATTAATAATACCTGTAATTTCTGTATGATTGTGCGATTGAAATTTAACGAATCAAGCTGATCTCTTTGAGCTCTCAGAGATCTAGGTTTTCAGAGAGAGAGAGAGAGAGAGAGTGAGGGTAGCATTGGAAATAGGGGAAATGAAAGCGTGGAAATAGAGCTAATTTTTTATTTATTAATTTTAGACTAATAGAATAGGTATATTTGTCATTTTGGATATTTGAGGGTGGATTTGGTGGTTTATGTGATAATTATTAATTAATACTAGTAGATTAGTGGTTTTTTTTAATATGAAAATATTAGAGATTCAGATCCTTTAGATTTCTTAGGGTACTCTATTAGTAAATTTTTTTAAATCTTAACTACTCTTTAATAATTTAATGGTCAAGATTCTACCATGTTAGCATTTCACTAACAATATTCTTAAAATAATAAAATAATATTGCAAACAAAACAATTAAGATTATTGTTATTGGAATGTTGACATGTCAGAATCTAGACTATTAAATCATTAAAGAATGATTAAAATTTAAAGAAATCTATTTGGTAGAGTACCCTAAGAAATCTAGAGAATCTGAATCCAAAGATTAGTGGTATTTTTTTGATTAGTTGTAATTAATAATTATCATAATCAAGAGGTTCATAAGTGTCCAAATTGAGTAAACTAGGATTGTTCACTGATTGGGTTTGTGCCCAACCTGCAACCAACTTGATCAAATTGGGTGGAGAATTGCCAGACCTTAAGTCGACCTATAAGGGTATTAAGTTGGTTAGTTCAGGCAAGGCCTTAGGTCGTGGTCAATTTTAGGTGAAACCAAAAACCGTAAAAAATAA
The DNA here is from genome assembly GCA_030445155.1 of Quercus variabilis. Taxonomy (NCBI): domain Eukaryota; kingdom Viridiplantae; phylum Streptophyta; class Magnoliopsida; order Fagales; family Fagaceae; genus Quercus; species Quercus variabilis. The sequence goes on from CP129449.1 coordinate 10,233,915, forward strand.
AAAGTGGAGTGATGAGATCTCTTGCTAAATCTAATAAGTTTTCGTCAGATTCGAAGATATTTCCACCAAATCTAGTGGAGAACTCTTCAAATTTGATGAATATATGCCAGATCTAGTGTTTTCTCGCCAAATTTTCTTTGCATTTTGGTTGGGTCGATTTGCTTGGGTTTTGGAGGGGAAACCCACAACCGGTCAGCCGTAGCAATTGGATCAGGTGGAGACGAGTTGGGTACGATGAGGTTGGGCGGGTTGGGCGAGTCTAGGAGTGACATGGGCACCCTTAGAGTAAACACTTTTTTTAAATATATATATATAATTTCAATAGTTACAATGGGAAAGAAATATTTGAAGGTTTCTGATGAAAACACCAACTCTTGGCGGATGAGTAAACTATTTAAAAACATTACTAGTATTATATCCTTGAATTAATTAAAAAATTTAAGTAAAACAGATAAAATATTTTATAAATATTATCAAATTTTATTAATAATTCATTATTGAGCCACTTTACGAGATGTAGAGGATTCTAGTCATGTTCATGTTGTTTCTGAGTTTGAACCTAAAACCCATATAAAGAAAGTCAAAAGGTTAGATGAAAAAAAAGAAAAAAAAAAAAAAGAAAAGAAAAAAGTAGACCATAGTTTTTACTTAGTGGATGTTGAGCTAATTTTTTATTCATGTTTTCTAGAGGAAAAAATTTATTGACGTCCATTGAATTCTAACACGTTTCATAATAGAATCATCTTCACTTGATTAATTTTATTGTTGACAATTTTATTTTTTGAATTTAATGGTATACAAAAGTATCGCTCATTTAAAATTTTAATAATAATCTTAAATTTTTATACCCTTAAATTTTAAAATAGGTTCATTTTAAATAGAGACAATAATTTTCCATAAAAGAGAGTAAGGTTTTTAGCCTAAGTAATTTTATAATAAACTTCTTATTTATAGTCATATCTTACAATAATTTAGCACTTTATACAATACATGATTCATGCTATCTTTTTCAAACGATAATGTATATGCAATTTGATGAAAAGTGAGCTTCCTTGAAGGTGCATAAAGGGAATATTTTTCATTTCTGATTTTGATTTGATTGTCAACTTGATGGGAAAGCAAGCTTTAAGATGCCTACAATTAATTAATATTGATGGTACAAGGGGTATATTTGTCATTTGAGGTTCTGATTGTGAATTTGATTGGAGGAGATGTTAGAGATCGAGATGCCATTATGGACAACTTGTTTGAAATGGATGCAAAATAAATAGTGTCAATAACTCATAAGTCGTTACAGAAAAACAATACTATCATAAAGTGTAATTTTAAACTAGGAATTGTATTTTAGAATAGATTTTTCTCTACAATTTTTTACATTTTTTACGTATGCTTTTGTATTTTTTTTCATGTGTCTTTTGTAACGAATTAGAATTAGTTATTTGTTAACTAGTTCGTTAGTATTTTTTATTTAATTGTAGTCGTACTTCCTCACTTCTTCTTCTTTTTTTTTTTTTTTTAAAATACTATTATGGAGGCCTCTTTTATTAAAGTTCTGATTCCTAATCGATTTTTTTTTTTTTTTTTTTTTTGTATTCAATCGAGATTTCATTAGTTATTGAAATGAATCATTTTTTTCGAATCTCATTAAGGTTCTTGAATATAATACTCACAACAATTTCCATGATTATGTTATGATAGTTTTATATTTATTGTGGTCAAATCTACCAATAAATAATTAATTTATAAGTAATGTTAGAGCCAGAAGTATTTGACTTTTGTCATAACTTGATAAAATGGTAAGTTTTTTTTTTAATTAATTTTTTTATAGAATGATAAAATATTAAGTTGTGATTGGAGTAAGATTACTTTTTTTTTTTAAAGGGGATACTCATTCAATTAAAGTAGAGAAACATCATGATACAAGGCTTCAGCTGCTGGTGGAGGAGAGTCCTCCATCCAGTAAAGATCCTCATCTAAACAATTTCTAGCATACTGGGCCAATACATGTGCCACATGATTCCTACCCCTCCTAATACAACAAATACTAACCCATTGCAAACTCCGCAGCAGGTGACGAATGTCATCCACAACAATGCCAACAGGAGAAATGTTTTCCACAGAAGAAGAAATAGCTTGAACAACATTGATATTGTCTCCTTCAACAATCATCCTCGAAAATCCAGCATCTACTGCAAATTCTATGGCTCTACGGCATGCAAGAAATTCTGCTTCATCACTTATGCGCACCATCGGACCACTAGCACTCATAGCGGCCATTACCTCCCCTTTTTCATTTCGGATAATTGCACAATAGCCTGTTTTTCCCAACTCCAGAAACATAGCTGCATCAAAGTTCAATTTGAACTCTCCTGGTGGTGGTGGCTGCCATGTATCACCAGCTGGTTGCTGTGCTCGCTGTACTTCCAGCCGAGATTGCGCTTCTCTGAACTCTGACAAATACTCCTCAGCCCGCTTTTTCAAGCTACTTGGCACCTTCAGTTGTCCTCCATGTAGCAGGCAATTACGTTGGTTCCAAACAATCCATGCTTGGGTCCAAAATAATTCAAGTTCATCTTGGGAAAGACGCTCCAATAGCTCCTCCATTAGGTGCACCATATCCAACTGGCCGTGTCTAGCTTTCTGCAGCTTTCGTACACTTCCAGCCCATATATCTTGGACTGCTACACAATCCCACAGGGCATGAATAGTAGTCTTCGTTTCCCTTGTACACACTGAACATCTGTCATCCCAAAGCACTTTTCTCCTGGTCAGGTTCGCCGCAGTTGGGAGGATCTCGTGGCATACTCTCCAGGCAAACACTTGTATTTTGCTTGGAAGTCGAAGCTTCCAAATTGCCTTCCAATAATTGTTTACAGCACCCTCCATTGATGTTCCACCCTGGTTAGCATCCATTAAACACCTCCTCGCCACGTGGTATGTGGACTTAACACTAAACAGCCCCCTTGAATTATACAGCCAAAAAACAGAGTCAGGTACATTTCTTCGACTCAAGGGAATTTGGCAAATGGCTTCAGCTTCATCCGCATGAAATATGGCCCTTATATCCTCATCTTTCCATAAGTTCAACTCTGGATTAATTAAATCTGCCACCTTCATCTCTCCCAAATTTCCTTGAACCAAATTGAGGACTTTGTTTGTTGGGAAATTAGGCAGCCACCTATCCTTTAGAGCATTGATTGAAATCCATTCCCAACCCTCCAACAGTGACCGGCTTGAATGATTGGTTGTGCTGCCATTAAGCTCCTCCACACATATGAGCAATTAGGAGATTCCTTAGCCTCTAGGAATGATGATCTTGGAAAATACCTTGCCTTAAAGCATTGATAAAGCAGCAAATTGTTTCCATTCACCATCCTCCACCCTTGCTTGGCTAACATAGCCAAATTAAAGGCTTTCAAATCTCTAAATCCCATTCCACCCTCTTTCTTTGATACCGTTAGCTTATCCCAACTCCTCCAATGAATTTTTCGTTCATTGCCAACTTGAACCCACCAAAATCTTGCACACAACGCTTCTAGTTCAGAGCACAATTTCAGAGGGATTTGAAATACACTCATAGTGTATGTGGGTATTGCTTGAGCCACAGCCTTAATAAGGATTTCCTTTCCAGCCTTAGACAACATCATGCCCTTCCATCCTTGGAGCTTCTTCCAAACTCTGTCCTTCAAATAAGAGAAAGTGTTATACTTAGCCCGACCAACCAAAGTTGGTAGACCCAAATATTTTTCAAATCGATTCACCTCCTGTACACCCAGAATTTCCAAAACCTGACCCTTCTGCCTTTCCGAAGTATTACTACTAAAGTAAGCTGAAGACTTTTCCAAATTGATACTTTGCCCAGAAGCTCTTGCATAAGTTTGGAGTATTTCTGCTATGGTTTCTCCTTCAGCCCGACTTGCCTGGCAAAACAGTAAAGAATCATCTGCAAACATAAGATTAGTAATCTTTGGTGCACCTCTACAAATTGAAACTCCCTTAATCCTCCCTTCTGATTCCGCTTTTTTCAACAAAGCAGTAAGGCCTTCAACACACAACAAGAATAAGTATGGTGAAATTGGATCTCCTTGACGGATACCCCTAGATGGCTGAATCATTCCGTAAGGTTTCCCATTCACCAGAATAGAAAAGGATGGTGTTGTAACACAGGCCATCACCCTCTCAATCCAACCAGCTGGGAACCCCATCTTCTCCATAATCCTTTGCAAGAAGTGCCACTCTACCCGGTCATAGGCCTTGCTGATATCAAGCTTCAATGCTACAGAGCCCTTTTTCCCTTTTTTTTTGGCATGCAATGTATGAAGTCTCTCATAGGCCACTAATACATTATCAGTGATTAGTCGTCCCGGTACAAAGGCACTTTGTGTGGGTGATATGATCTGAGGCAGAACCTGTTTCAATCTGTTTGCCAAGACCTTGGAAATAATTTTGTAAATAACATTACATAAACTAATAGGCCTAAACTCTGACATTCTCTCTGGATTTTGTACTTTAGGAATAAGCACAATATTTGTATGATTAATATCTAGAGGCATGTTACCATTATTTAAAAAATCCAAAGTAGCTAAGACAACAAAATCACCCACAATATGCCAGAATTTTTGATAAAAGAGGGCATTCATACCATCAGGTCCTGGAGCTTTTGTTGGTCCCATTTGAAAGAGGGTCACTTTCACTTCTTCAGCAGTATATTGAGTAGATAGAAATTCCCACATGTCTTCTGTTACCCTGCTCTCTACTGCATTCAAACACTTATCCATCTGATCACCCGCGCCTGCCTGAAAAAGGTCATCAAAGTAATCTGAGGCTACCTGACCCACTTCCTCCAAATTCTCCACCCACTGTCCCTGTGAATTCCGGATGCCACTTATATAATTTTTTCTTCTTCTTTGTGACGCTTTGGCATGAAAAAATTCAGTATTCCTATCACTATGTTGCAGCCAATTTATTCTAGACCGTTGAGCCCAGTAGATTTCTTGCTTTTACAGAAGTTCATCCATTTTTTTGCTCAAACTCAAAAATTCAGCTTTGGAATCTTCAGTAAGTTCAGCCTCATTCAACCTGTCTAGCTGCTTCTGAGTTTCCTTGATGGCCACCGTATCTGGATCAGTAATAGAAGAGCCCCAAGCCATAAGGTCCGCCCCACAAGCCTTTATTTTTTCCTGTACAGCAGCCAATCCAACTCTATCTGTACCTGCATTCTCCCATGCCTCCTGAATAACATCTGCACAGTCAGCCCGAAGCAACCATGACTCCTCAAACTTGAAACTTCTCCCACTACGTTGCCTTGTTTGTGAGAAGGACTGGATATGCACTAAAAGTGGAAGGTGATCTGATGCATGAGATGACAAATGCACGACTCTACTCAACTGAAATCTGTCAGTCCATTCTTTATTAGCTACCCCCCTATTAAGCCGAATCTTAGTATTAGCTTCACCAGGCCTCTTATTACTCCAAGTGTGGGGATAACCCTTATATCCAAGGTCATGCAAATGACAATGGCTCAAAGCCTCCCTAAATGCTTCAATCTGTGAAAATTGCTTCTGCCTTGCACTCTTCTTTTCAGCTGCATGTAAAAAGGCATTAAAGTCTCCAATTACCATCCATGGACCCACAACAAATGTTTGTAGACATTTTAATAGTCTCCATGAATTTTCCTTCTGCTGTGCATCCGGCCACCCATAAAACCCAGTCAAATACCAAACAAAACCGTCTTCTTCAGTTACTTTAGCTAATACATGGTTAGCAGTGAAATTGACAATCTCCAACCTCACTTCATTCTTCCACAAAAATGCCAAACCACCCCCAGAATCCGAGTGTTTAACAACAATCTTATTCTGAAACGGTAAATCTCTGTACAACTTTTCAAAACCTTCCTTGTTAAGTCTAGTCTCCATCAAAAAACAAACCGTGGGAACTTGCTCCCTCACTATCTTGCGAAGGCTTCGACCTGTCCAAGGGTTCCCAAGCCCTTGGCAGTTCCAGGTTAATAGCCCCATTGCTCCCGGCAAGGGTGGTTCTCCACCCCCGCCGATACATTTTCATTGCTTTCCTTTTCACTGATCAATTTTCCTTTCTTACATGTTTGCACATCAACCTGCCCTTCATATGCTTCACGTGACTCTCTCTTTCCCAATCCAGGTAGCATAATAGCCTTACTAAGACCTTCCAAGCCCAAGTCCATTCTATTTATCCGGGTCCAAGAACCTTTGGGCTTGACAAAGTGAGGCCCATTCTTATCCGGACTTAGAGTAGACCTATCCAGCCTTGGCCCTTGAGTTTGTATCGTCACATCCACCAAACCATCTTCAGTGGACTTAGAATTGGCCCCCACATTCCCTTCTTCTCCAATTAAATCCTTGCTGAGTTGTCCATACTCCTTACTTTCCTTACCCGTTCCTTCATTAGCTGAGTTTGCTCCCTTCACGTTTGCATGGGAGTAAATACACTCCTTATTAGTGAGTGTGATTTCAGCAACTGTTCCAGGAAACACGGCCTCAGAGTTAATCACGCTGCTAGGGTTTCTAGCATCTCTATGGCTTCCAACGTCACCCCTGCTGGTCGCCGTCGCCGTTGCATTCGTCGGAATACCCAGCCCTCCTTGTTTCGGTCTCTTCTCTGCTGCATTACCCGCTTCCTCCTCTGAATCTGCCATCTGACCTAAGACTTTAGGCAATGAAACTCTTGGACGACCACCCACTGCCCTGAGAAAATCACCATACTGATACTCAATTCGGTCACCCTTTTTCTCCACTGAATAATGTGCTGCACAGTGCCTTAAATCATGGCCTAAGATTCCACAGTAGTGACAAAAGATAGGTAATCTCTCATACTTAAATGACACCCACGTTTTAACACCATCCGACCTAGCAATAAACCCTCCCCGTCGAATAGGTTTTGAAATTGGTAGGGCTACTCGAACTCTCATGAACATACTTATATCATCTTCCGCTTCTTCCATTCCACCTCCTCAACCACACCCAAGCGACTTCCTACTTCCTTTGCAACTTGAGGGGAAACCATATCGAATGGTGCATCCCATATTTGAACCCAGAGAGATGCCGATTCGAATCGAATGTTGCCCACTGTCATACCCTTCTTCCACCGCTGAAGTAATAGAAGCTGATTATCAAAAGACCAAGGGCCTCCTCTCAAGATCCTATCCAAATCAAACTCCGATTGAAATTCGAATTGGAAGATATTTGGCCCTACTACAAGAATCTGCATTGATTCGTTCAATCCCCATGCTCGCCTAATCGTATTCTTCGCTGCTCCTTTATTAAACGATTTACATGTTAGGAACTTTCCAACCAAACTCAGAGTACAACTTTCAATAGCATCCAATCTTCCCTCATCCGTGATGGTTATAGTTTCCTCCTCTTCAGTAGTTAGCTTCATCTTGTCAAGTTTATCACACACAACATCATCCATTTTGCCTGGAATACCACTGGAAAATTACCCTTCGCACACAGCCAGGGGAGGGAGTACTCGCACTAGAACGAGAGAGAGAGCTCCACGAGAGGGAGAGGAAGTCGTATGGTTTTATTTTATATATGCTAATTTATACCTTGGAGTAAGATTGCTTTTACTTTAACTTAACACTAATACTATTTTTATTATACATCAATTATAACAAGTCACGTAAGTAATTATGAAAAATGCATCAAACAAAGTAATTACGAAAATAGTTAAATGTTATTAGATTTTTTTTTTAATTTACTAGTATTTACCACAAAATTTGATGGTAAGGCCAAAAGTGATCTTAAATTATGAAAAAAATGACATTTTAACGGGTGTTAATTAAATTAAGTGGACAACTGCTGAGAGTTTTATATCTCAAATGCTATCTCTTGCTATTTCTAATATAGATATTTAGAATTCAAATCTCCCACCCCAATTATCAATATATTAAAAAACAATTTAAGTGGATAACAATCAAGAGTCTTGTAGCTTAAATGCTATCTCTTGATATTTCTAATATAGATATTTAAAATTCAAATCCCCCATTCCAATTATCAATATATTAAAAAAAAATTAAGTAGATAACTATCAAGAGTCTTGTATTTCAATAATATGATTGATTTCCTTTATGTTGAGAAACAAGATTCAGGTCTCCCATCTTCCATTTGTTTTATATATATATATATATATATATATATAACCTCTACCTTAGACTCACCTTTTGGAATTCAAAAGGCACACACAAACGCCTATGAAACAACAATGCTAAGACCGCAATAGATTATATAACTTTTGCCACAACACACCACTTAGCACAACGGATTATACAACTTCTAGCACAACTCGCCAAGTGGCAAAAAGTTGTGTTCATAGCATTTTTTCCTATGGAATACCTATGGATTTAGGATAATTATATTGTAATGATATGTGGTGAGTTGTAGCAAAACTAGTGTTATTTGTTATGATTTTAGCATTTTTTTTTTCCTATGAAATACCTATAGATTTAGGATAATTATATTGCACTCATATTGTTTAGTGGTTAAACAAAGTTCTTATTTTTGTTTTCTACCATGTAGTTAGGGTTGAAGAAGAGGTGGTATTAGACCATGTATCAGGTGTATGTTTCGTCCCACCTTAATGTGAAAGAGGCAATACATGCATTGGATGCATAGTATATCTTCTTATGAGAGAAAAAAAATAGATGTATGATATCGTCCCATGGGCTCAACTTTAATTAAACGTTAGAAGGGCCTTACGTGTCCTTTTTCAATTTAAAATGTTCACTTACAAGGTCATTGGGGGCAAACTTCTTGTACAATTGGGTCTCAACTGTGTTTGGGATTAATCGCATTTGGGCCTAGACAAGCCGAGCGAGTAAGGCAATTTATGGGTCTGAATGTCTGATGAATGATTTTGTGGATGGTTAGGAACTACAGTCACTGGATATTTTCTCAAAGATCCCATGGAAATGCCAAGCCTATAACGCGCCGAACCTAAAAGGAAAAATATGGCTATCAAGTAAATAAAATAAAATAAATTTGGCTACTAAAGGCATTTCCAAGTGCCACCGGCTTATTAAAAGCATAGTTTTTTTTTTTTGGAGAAAACATTAAAAAAAAAAGCATAGTTGAACGGTAAAAATAAGATGTACAGAAGTCAAGAAAAGTGAGCTTAATAATGGTGGATGACTCACATGGTGTGTCCTATTTCATCATTACACTGGGCAAAGTACACTCTTTTTTTCCTCCTCTTTTCGTTTGCTCTGTAGACTAGTGAACATAATGGAGAGGAATCTTCCAACTAAAAAAAAAAAGCCAATAAACTGAAATCAAACAAAGATGAATTATTCGGTCCAACGAGTAAAAGCAATTCCAATGACGAAGCTTCATAGTTCATACGACTTTCCTTAACTCTCCAACTTTAACTATAATAGTGTTTCTCTTCAATTATTGTCACTCTCTTTGTTTTCTCTCTCAAACTGAGCGCGCACACAGTTTTTTCTACCACCAAATCGGTCAAGCCTACTCGCATCCTCAAGCAGTGGCTCTCGGGTTGTTTTTTAAAAATGATAAATTACACAATCTAATAAAAAAAAAATTATTAATTATTATTGTTTAGTTATTTCATTAATTTATTTGTCTTTTATAAACTATAATTTGTTATATTGTTGTTTCATTAATTATAAAATTATTAATTGTTAATTAACTTAACATAATTTAATTTGCTATTTTTTTATAATGTATTGATTAATTAAATTATTAATTAGTTGCTTCCCAATTAATTATTGATTAATGATTTTTTTTTTTTTTTAGAATACTATGTATTAGTTGCACTAGAACACACTCTATGTACATTTATTTCTCCTAAATCAAATATCCCACGGCAGCCGCTGCTCCCCATTTACCCCCACTCAACTCAACAGACAAGCCCTACCCCAATCATGAGAGCAAATTAAATAAATTTACAATCATAAATTACAATATAATAAAAAAAAATTAATTGTATCTCATCAACACCAACAATAACATCAACCATCACCAACGCCAACATCAACACAAACATATAAAACCAAAATCAAGAACAAATATTAATAAAGTACTCTCTCCGTCCCATTTTTTTTTGTCCTGTTTGAAAAGTCAAATTTTTTAGAAGAACATCATTTATTGTCTTGTCTACTGTAGGGGCTCCTTTTTCGGAGGTGGGCCCCCGACAATGAATTTGTAGAGAGTGGGGCAAAGGGTTTGGTTCCGGCCGGTCCTTCGCCGGTCTTCTCCGCACTTCTCGCTGTTTGCTCCACGTCTGGGGTTGCTCCTCGGCTGGGGTCCGAGGAGGCCCCCCTTCACCAGGGGGGTTCTTTGCCTTATATACCCTCTTTGGCTCGATCCTGGCCTTACAGCTGTTGGTCATCTGGGCTTAATGGTCCAGGACTTGTCCCATCAGACAGGTTCTTTCCCATACTGGGGGTTGCTGCCTCCCAGGTTTTCAGTGAGGGGTCTTGTCAGCATTAATGGAACCTGGAGGGCTAGGTAGAATCGTTAAGTATGGATGTGACCACCTGTAGTAGGTCTGCCCCCTACCTAGATTAGACTAGGTGTGCCGAGGATGGGTGTGTCCTCGGCTCGGGCCTTGGGAGGACTAAAGCCTTTGGGCCGACCGTCTGGGGAGGTCGCCTTCCTCGGCTTGGGCCCTGGGCCTGCCTAAAGGTGGGCCGGGGGTTCTGGGTCCTCGAGCCCCACAATAGCCCCTCAAAACCCTGCTACACGTATCCTCGGACGGGGAGGAGGGTTTTGCAAACCTCGGCCCCTATGGTCCGGAAGGCTGTCGGTTTGGCTGGTCCTTTCTGGAGTGGTCGGATCGACCCTTAGGCCCTTCATTAGGTAGTTAATTTCTTCACGGGAATGGATCCTCGGACCGAGCAGTACCTTGACTCTGTCGTAAAATAGACAGCTCCTCGTATACAGTCGCTGCCTTAAGTACGAGTGGCCAGCTCCCCGTAGGCTTGAGTCTGAGGACCATGCAAGACCTAGGTACAATTGCCGCCATCGTTTCCAAGTGGCTAGCTCCCCATAGGCTTGGGTCCATAGACCATGCAAGACCTAGGTACAGTTGCTGCCTTAAGTACTAGTGGTCAGCTCCCCGTAAGCTTGAGTCCGAGGACCATGCAAGACCTAGGTACAATTGCTTCCATCGTTTCCATGTGGCTAGCTCCCCATAGGCTTGAGTCCGTAGACCATGCAAGACCTAGGTACAGTTGCTGCCTTAAGTACGAGTGGCCAGCTCCCCGTAGGCTTGAGTCAGAGGACCATGCAAGACCTAGGTACAATTGCTGCCATCGTTTCCATGTGGCTAGCTCCCCATAGGCTTGAGTCCGTAGACCATGCAAGACCTAAGTACAGTTGCTGCCTTAAGTACGAGTGGTCAGCTCCCCGTAGGCTTGAGTCCGAGGACCATGCAAGACCTAGGTACAATTGCCGCCATCGTTTCCAAGTGGCTAGCTCCCCATAGGCTTGAGTCCGTAGACCATGCAAGACCTAGGTACAGTTGCTGCCTTAAGTACGAGTGGTCAGCTCCCCGTAGGCTTGAGTCCGAGGACCATGCAAGACCTAGGTACAATTGCCGCCATCGTTTCCAAGTGGCTAGCTCCCCATAGGCTTGAGTCCGTAGACCATGCAAGACCTAGGTACAATTGCTGCCTTAAGTACGAGTGGCCAGCTCCCCGTAAGCTTGAGTCCGAGGACCATGCAAGACCTAGGTACAATTGCTGCCATCGTTTCCAAGTGGCTAGCTCCCCATAGGCTTGAGTCCGTAGACCATGCAAGACCTAGGTACAATTGCTGCCTTAAGTACGAGTGGTCAGCTCCCCGTAGGCTTGAGTCCGAGGACCATGCAAGACCTAGGTACAATTGCCGCCATCGTTTCCAAGTGACTAGCTCCCCATAGGCTTGAGTCCGTAAACCATGCAAGACCTAGGTACAGTTGCTGCCTTAAGTACGAGTGGTCAGCTCCCCGTAGGCTTGAGTCCGAGGACCATGCAAGACCTAGGTACAATTGCCGCCATCGTTTCCAAGTGGCTAGCTCCCCATAGGCTTGAGTCCGTAGACCATGCAAGACCTAGGTACAGTTGCTGCCTTAAGTACGAGTGGTCAGCTCCCCGTAGGCTTGAGTCCGAGGACCATGCAAGACCTAGGTACAATTGCCGCCATCGTTTCCAAGTGGCTAGCTCCCCATAGGCTTGAGTCCGTAGACCATGCAAGACCTAGGTACAATTGCTGCCTTAAGTACGAGTGGCCAGCTCCCCGTAGGCTTGAGTCCGAGGACCATGCAAGACCTAGGTACAATTGCTGCCATCGTTTCCAAGTGGCTAGCTCCCCATAGGCTTGAGTCCATAGACCATGCAAGACCTAGGTACAATTGCTGCCTTAAGTACGAGTGGTCAGCTCCCCGTAGGCTTGAATCCGAGGACCATGCAAGACCTAGGTACAATTGCCGCCATCGTTTCCAAGTGGCTAGCTCCCCATAGGCTTGAGTCCGTAGACCATGCAAGACCTAGGTACAGTTGCTGCTTTAAGTACGAGTGGTCAGCTCCCCGTAGGCTTGAGTCCGAGGACCATGCAAGACCTAGGTACAATTGCCGCCATCGTTTCCAAGTGGCTAGCTCCCCATAGGCTTGAGTCCGTAGACCATGCAAGACCTAGGTACAGTTGCTGCCATCGTTTCCATGTGGCTAGCTCCCCATAGGCTTGAGTCCGTAGACCATGCAAGACCTAGGTACAATTGCTGCCTTAAGTACGAGTGGTCAGCTCCCCGTAGGCTTGAGTCCGAGGACCATGCAAGACCTAGGTACAATTGCTGCCATCGTTTCCAAGTGGCTAGCTCCCTATAGGCTTGAGTCCGTAGACCATGCAAGACCTAGGTACAATTGCTGCCTTAAGTACGAGTGGTCAGCTCCCCGTAGGCTTGAGTCTGAGGACCATGCAAGACCTAGGTACAATTGCTGCCATCGTTTCCATGTGGGCCCCGAGCGTGAGGACACAGTGTTCATCTCTCTGGGCAACTCAATCTCACGTCGGGCAGGGGTCCATCCCCCTAGCCCCTTGCAGGATGCTGGAGCAAGAGTTATTGTACCACGACTGCACAGTTGCCTTCAATAGGATGTTGTCCTCGGATCCGAGGACTTCGTTTTTGGCGTGGAGACTTCCACGGGTCTTTTCCGTGAGCCGTTTTTCCTCAAGTCGGCTTGTGACTTCGCACGTGGGGCTGACCCTGCCTCTGGTTCGTGCTCCTCATCTTTCTGGTTTACGAGGCGTCGCTTGGCCTTCCGCGCTTCCTGTTTGACGCTTCGGTGTCCGCAACGCGCCTCCATTAATGCCCTCGTGAATTAACACGCAGCAGGCAGCTGGCAATCCCCTTGGAACTGGGTGGGAATTAATTTCCCTTGGCAATTCCCCTTCGAATTCCGCGCGGTTCAACTCCCGCTGGTTTTCACCCTCTATAAAAGGCACTCTGGGGGGGGGGGGGGCGTTTCTCCTCATTCTATGAATTCTCCTCCACAAACAGACGTATACACTTTCGCCCTCTTGAGCCCCTTTGATATCACCGCCAGGGGTGTGACCGCAGTTAGTAGACCTGGAGCTAAGTGCCGCCATGGCCGCAGTCCCCACTGGGCTGCCGGCACGACAGAGTTTAGGCGTAACACTGGCCGAATCTCGCATGGTGGCCAGGGGGGACGTCGTTGAAATACCTAACGCCTTCCCCCAGAGCGCACCTCCGACGAAGGGGGCACGCGAACTCTCGTCATGGCCGGTGCCCGAGTATTGCCGTCTCCGACGGTCAATGCTCGTGCAGTTCGGAGGGGGTCGAGGAAGCATCACGAGGGAGGGTGTCCCGGGGTCTAGGGGCTCCTCACTTTGTTCAAGCTTTGGTTTGAAGGTGAGCCAGCCCCTAGCCCCCCTTCCCGTGCTTTTACTGTCCAGTTCTCCCATTCTTTGGGCGCTGGTAAAAGCACGGCTTGATACTTCCTTCATTCCTGACATCAATTCTTTGCGAGCCTCTTGCCCGGCCAGTTCCAATACCGGTCCGCCTGAGCCTCCGATTGTAGGATTAGTTGGTAGGAATTCTTGTAAAACATGCCTGTCTGAGCCTCTGATTGTATTTGTAGTTTTTTTTTGAAATAATGAGAATTGTAGTACTTGTAATCTCTTGTAATCTCTTCTGAATTAATAAAGGATTTTTTTCTTTTAATTGTTGTTGAGCTCTCTTTTCGCACTGCCATTCTTCTCTTCTTCTTTTCTTTTGCTTTCTCTTTTTTTTTTGCACCGCCAACTTCTGAGCAATAACTGCCTTAGAACGATCACCGGTTGCGCCGGCCGGCGCACTAACCCTTCCCACAGACGGCGCCAATTGTAGGGGCTCCTTTTTCGGAGGTGGGCCCCCGACAATGAATTTGTAGAGAGTGGGGCAAAGGGTTTGGCTCCGGCCGGCCCTTCGCCGGTCTTCTCCGCACTTCTCGCTGTTTGCTCCACGTCTGGGGTTGCTCCTCGGCTGGGGTCCGAGGAGGCCCCCCTTCACCAGGGGGGTTCTTTGCCTTATATACCCTCTTTGGCTCGATCCTGGCCTTACAGCTGTTGGTCATCTGGGCTTAATGGTCCAGGACTTGTCCCATCAGACAGGTTCTTTCCCATACTGGGGGTTGCTGCCTCCCAGGTTTTCAGTGAGGGGTCTTGTCAGCATTAATGGAACCTGGAGGGCTAGGTAGAATCGTTAAGTATGGATGTGACCACCTGTAGTAGGTCTGCCCCCTACCTAGATTAGACTAGGTGTGCCGAGGATGGGTGTGTCCTCGGCTCGGGCCTTGGGAGGACTAAAGCCTTTGGGCCGACCGTCTGGGGAGGTCGCCTTCCTCGGCTTGGGCCCTGGGCCTGCCTAAAGGTGGGCCGGGGGTTCTGGGTCCTCGGGCCCCACATCTACTTTTTAAAAATGTATAAGTTTCTAAAACTACTATTTAAAAAATTTATCAAAAAATAAAATTTGTAAATTAATAAGAATATAATAGGAACATTAGTAAATTAATGATTTTTATTTTTAGAAATGAGACAATATTTTAAAATATCTCAAAATAAAATAAAGAACAAAAAAAATTAAAATGGAGAGAGTAACAAGGTAACTTATAAATTTATATATTGCCTGCGTTAGGATAGCAATGTTTCTTACTTAAAGTAAAGTTACGATTTGTGTTTTTTTTTTTTTTTTTTTTTTTTGCCGCACGGGAGACAAAATGTACTGTGCATGTACTGTACGTGTACTGTTTACGTACTGTTCACGCAATATTTAATATTAAAAGTGGGTCTCACAACACTATTCATACATTTAAAAATTATTTTGCTACAGTATTTTCAACAACAATCAATTTTTATCAACTTTCAGTAACAATAAGTACCATCCAAACGACCCAATTATATTATACTTTCATGTAAATAAGTCCTTTAACGCAGTGAGCACGTCACTAATCGCTAGCCCTTCAGGTCAAGTGTGAAACCTAGCTTCCTAAATTTAAAAATAATTTAAACAAATGTTGAAAAAAAACTTGTCTTTTAAATTTGAAAATAATTAAAACAAATAAATAGACAACTCATTCCCACTGACACATTTCCGAAGCAATCTGAATCTGATAGGTGATAATCTCTTCTAGTCTTTAACGAGCTTTTCTTCTTTCCAACGTATGCTTCTCTGTCTTCAACTCACTTTTCTCACTTTTCAGTCTCAACGTATACTTCTCAGTCTCCATCTCCTTCTTCTCACTTTTCAGCCTCTACTACACTTCGTCTTCCCCAGTTTTTCAAACACAGAGTAAAGCAACAAATTATTTCTCTCTCACAGCTTCAGCCTTCACTTGCTCTACCTCTTTCTCTCCCTCTCTCACTTTTTCTTCTCTGAAGAATAGATCCAGCAAACAGGTAATTGCTTTCCATGAAGACCCAATCTGCGGGTTTGCTACCATCTGTAATCTGTTGGGTTTGCATCTGTAATCCGTGGATTTGCTACCATCTGTTGTAATCTGTTCTTTTTGATGTTCTGCTGGGCTTCCTCTGTTACAATTTTTTTTTTTTTTTTCAGATTTTAGTTCAAAAAAATTTTTTGGGCTTTTTTTTTTTTGCTTGAAAGTAGAACAAATAATTTTTTATTTTATTTTATTTGAGGGTGTTCCTAATTTTACTTGAGGTTGTTCCTAATTATTTTTTTTAAAGGGTAAACATATTTATTTATATGTTTCGATTTCTCTTTTGGATGATGAGAAAGCAGAGGGAAAGGTGAGGAGGAACATACAGATTTTTTTTCCTGGGTTTTGACCTTTTTGTTTTATAGTATCTGAATTTGTCTAGTCTTATACGAACTGTGATTGTTAAATTACAAACACAGAGGATGCTTTTGTAATGATTTAACGTTAGTTAAATAAATTTCTGTATAAATAATAATAATCATAATACCGTGAGTTATCCACTTTGTTTAAAAAATAAACAAACCAAAAAAATGTTGAATTCACTGAAAATAGAGGATGTGAATGCCCAACAAGGCTAGGATCACTGACACTGGCTTGTTTTTTTTTTTTCCTTACTATTACTTTTTTAACAAAATTAAATGGTGCGAGGTAATTAGCAAATTTGGTGTAGTTAAAAGATTGTTGTGACCTTAGTTTATTTTATTAATGTCTTTCGTCTCTCTTTCACATACTCGCAAACAAAAGAAAAAATAATAGTCATTCCTGTATTAAAAAAGCAATTATATAATAGGAATTGAATCATGTGTTGTTTCTAAGATATTTTTGAGCTTTACAATCACTACTGCAAATTCATTTCTCAAATCCATAAGCTTTCACTTTATACACGTCCATCTCTTTTATTCTATCCTTTCACTCCCTCCTTAAAATAAAAGATTCATATCAAATCATTCCTTTTTTCTCTATTTTTTTTTTCTTTTACTTTTTCTGTCAATTTTAATTGAAAACTACCTCTTTTATTTATTTATTTATTTTTCTTTATTGTAGTTCAATACTTGCCGCCAACATATCTCCAATGTCTTCCATGAGCTCTCAGAAGGCCTCCTCTTCGTCATCATTTTCATCTTCAACACCTCGGTGGAAATATGATGTCTTTCTTAGTTTTAGAGGTGAGGACACCCGCACTAGTTTTACAGACCATTTATATGCCGCTTTGAAACAAAGGGGCATAGTTACCTTTAGAGATGAGGAAAATCTTGAGATAGGAGAATCTATTTCACCGGAGCTGTTGAAAGCAATAAAAGAATCGAGATTTGCAATTGTCATTCTCTCAAGAAACTTTGCGTCATCAACATGGTGCTTGGATGAACTTACAAAGATAATTCAATGCCGGAAAGAGATGACCACAACTGTTTTGCCAATATTTTATGATGTGGACCCATCTGATGTACGAAAACAAACAGGCACCTTTGCCGAAGCCTTTTTTAAACATGAAGAACGTATCAAGGACGATATAGAGAAAGTGCAAACATGGAGAGCTGCTTTAAAAGAAGTGGCAAATCTCAAAGGGCGTGACCTAAAGAATGGGTAATCCAATTTGACATATTACTTGCTTTTAGATGTTCAAACTTCAAATAAATACTCTTCTTATCTTAAGCCTTGTTTTGAACTTTGAGTAAAGCAACATAGATGTTCACACTTCATTTTTATTTTGACTTGATCTAATTAATTTACATTTTGTATTTCTTTCAAATTTTTCTTGCACAAAGTTAGTTACATTTTCTTGGTTTAACCAACATAATAGAACGTTGGATGTCTACTTTCTTTTTTGGTCCTATCTGTGCGTGGTACTCACTAGATATCATTCTCTCTTCATTGCAGTTCTGAGGCACAACTTATCCAAAATGTTGTGGATGAGTTATGGAAAAACTTGAGTAATGAATGCTTAGACGACACTGAAGACCTAGTAGGAATAGAATCTCGAGTGAAGGAATTGGAGTCATATTTGGCTATAGGGTCTAATGATGTTCGCATAATAGGGGTTTGGGGGATGGGGGGAATTGGTAAAACAACTCTTGCTGGAGTTGTTTTTAGTAGGGTTTGGAGGGAGTTTGATGGTTGTTGCTTTCTCCGTAATGTTAGGGCTGTTTGTGAAAAAGAAGGTTTACTTCCATTGCAACAACAACTTATTAGAAAAATATTAAGTATACAAGATGTTGATGAGGTAGATTTCGTGATCAAAAATAAGTTACGTCATAAAAGAATTCTTCTCATTCTTGATGATGTAAGCCAATTAGACCAGTTGAAAAAGTTAGCTGGCAATCGTAATTGGTTTGGTTCTGGTAGTAGAGTTATCATAACAACAAGGAATGTGCATTTACTGCATATACTTGAAGTAAATGGAATATACGAAGCTAAAGGATTGAGTGATGATGAAGCGCTTCATCTTTTGAGTTTGAATGCTTTTAAAAAAGACTGCCCTCCCGAAGATTATCTACAGCTATCCAAAAATGTCGTACAATATACTAAAGGCCTTCCTTTAGCTATTGAGATTTTGGGTTCCACTTTGTTCAATAGAGACATCGATCAATGGAAAAGTAAATTATTTAGGCTTCAAAAATTCCCAGAATGTGCAATTTTCGATGCACTTAAAATAAGTTATGATGGACTACACGAAACAGAGAAAAAAATATTCTTGTATATTGCATGTTTCTTTAATCATGATTTCAAAAATAGTGTAGAGAGGAAACTAAATTGTCTTGACCTTTGCCCTACTTTTGGATTAGAGGTTCTAGTTGAGAAATGTCTCATAAAAATGAATGGCAATGTAGTGTCGATGCATGATTTAGTACAAGACATGGGCAGGAAAATAGTTCAAGAGTGCCTTGAAGAGCCTGGAAAGCGGAGCATTTTGTGGTCATTTGAAGACATTAACAATGTACTAACAAATAATACGGTAAGAGGTTATATAGAAAACTTGAGCACATACCCTATCATATTATTCAAAAAGTTCAATTTAGAGTAGCTTTGGTCATCATACATTTTGCAATTCTCTAATCCTTTTTGTCCATGATTATTAGGGAACAGGAGCAATTCAAGGCATAGTCCTAAATTCACGTGAATTAAAAGAGGCATATTGGAATCCTGAATCTTTTTCAAAGATGCATAATCTTAAACTGCTCATAATTAGAAATGTTCAGCTTCTCCATGAACCCAAACATCTTCCTATTGGCTTAAGATTTCTTGAGTGGAACGGGTACCCTTCAAAATCTTTGCCATTAAATTTCCAATCAAATCAGCTTGTTGAACTTCACATGTATGAAAGCTACATTGAACAACTTTGGAAAGGAGTAAAGGTAATTTAAGCATCTTTGTTCTTATTTATATTTAAGTTCCATTAAATTGTGGGGATTTGATGAAGCTAATTGTTCTTTTTTTTTTTTTGGTTGCTTTTAATAGTCTTTTGAGAAGTTGCAAATCATCCAAATGAATGGGTCTACAAACCTTAAAGAAACCCCTGATTTGCTCAGAGTCCCAAATCTTAAGGAAATGATTCTTGAAGATTGTTTAAATTTACGTGAGATTCACCCTTCAACTTTAGTTCATAATAGGCTTACTCTTCTCAATCTAAAAGGCTGTGTAAATGTCAAAACTCTTCCAAGCAAGTTCGAAATGGAGTCTCTTGAGGTTTTTATTCTTTCTGGTTGCTCAAAATTAAAAAAGATTCCAGAATTTGGAGAAAACACACAACGCATATTAGAGCTTTATTTGGGTGGAACTGCTATTACTAAATTACCCACATCAATTGGGCATTTGACCAGCCTTGTTTTATTGAATGTAAGAGATTGCAAAAGTCTTACGTGTCTGCCAAGCAACATTTTTAATTTGAAGTTGCTTAAAGACGTGAATATTTCAGGATGCTCAAAACTTGATAGACTGCCTACGAATGTGGGGAATGCTGAAAGTGTAGAGGAGTTGGATGTGAGTGGAACTGCTATAAGAGAGGTGCCTTCTTCCATTGGTCTCTTAAAAAATCTTAAAGTTCTATCTTTCAATGGATGTAAGGGGTTATCATCATTTAAATTTACATCTTGGTATGATCTCCTCCATTTTTCTTCAAGGCCAAAAATTGCAAATCCTGTGGGACTGTCCCCTCTATTGGGTTTGTGTTCTTTGACTAAATTGAATCTACAGGACTGCAATCTCAGTGCAATTCCTGATGATATTGGTTACTTATTCTCTTTAGAAGAAATATATCTAAGTGGAAATAGTTTTGTTTGCCTTCCTGATTCCATTGGTCTACTATGTAACTTGGAAGAGATGGATTTGACGGATTGTACCAGTCTTCGATCATTGCCAAAGCTTCCATTAAGTGTCGTAAAAATTTCTGCATATGGTTGTACCTCACTAGAAATGGTACCAGATCTACAAAAACCTAATTCTTTATATAAGGTAGAGCTTCGTCTTTCAAATTGCAGTAAACTGGCTGACAATCAAGATGTCATTGACATGTTTTTTGCAGTGATAAGAAAGCACTATCAGGTCTCTCTCTCTCTCTCTCTCTCTCTCTCTCTCTCTCTCTCTCTCTGTGTTATAAACAACCTGCTTTGTATGTTTTAGGGACTCTCTCGTTACGGTAAATATGATGATCCATTTTTCAATTGGAGATATGACATGATTATTCCTGGAAGTGTAATACCAAAGTGGTTTATCCATCAAAGTATTGGGACTGAAGTGAATATAAAAGAACCTTCTTCTCATTTGTGTGATGACTGGATGGGGATTGCTGTTTGCGTTGTATTTTCTTCTCTTCGTGGATTTTCACTAGCTTGTCAGTTGATAGCAAATGGAAAAGTAATTGATATCGTAGGCATTCCTAGCGGAGATGTTGGTTTTATTTCAGATCATATTTGGCTATTTTATTTGCTTCCTCAGTACTTCAACAAGGAGGACATAAAATTACTGAACGAATGTGAAGCAAATGAATTGAGTAAGATTGGCATTGAAATTGCAATCAATAATTCAGGCAAAGAGGTGAAGAAATGCGGGTTTCGAATGGTATACAAGAAAGACATAGAAGAACTCAACCGAACTATGGCTCAGAGTAGTAACACCAGCATCATTCCTTATGAGGACTTGGATGATCTCCATCATAATTTCTACAATTCGGCAGTGGTAGTGGAAGGTAAAAAGGCAAAGCGAATTCGTGACGATTATGAAGGTGCTAGACCTAGTGGAGAAGGAAGCTCTAATGATGTGCCACACCCAAAAAGGATTGAAAGGCTCCATGGTGACTCTAATTGTGAGGAATATTTCGAATGTGGTGAGGAGATCAATGATTAGCAGGAATCTAGATGGAATTGGGAATTGGGTTCAAATACTCTGTAAGTCAGTGAATCCAAATTAATTCCTATTTGTTTTATCTTTTGGTATATATTTGTACTTTTGTTTGATTTCATTTTAAATTCTAAATAGTATATTGCTTAGCTTCGTTATTCACACTTATTCTATAAAGGGGCTTCACTGAAGATTGTTGAACTCCTTGTCTTTTTTCTTAATCAACTTTTTTCTCTTGATTGCCCGTAAGTCACTGTTTTTCTTTTTAATTAAAGTTTTGTTGAATTCACCACCGTTAACTCATGTATAGATCACAATCAGAATAATTAGTCTAGCTCTAACTGTCAACCAACAAAAATGCTCTTTTTCTGTTTAAATGAGTTCAACTGATTTATATATATATATATATATATATATATTTTTTTTTTTTTTTCTGCTCTGCTCTGCTCTGAAATTCTTATTTTCTTAAAGGAGGATGTTAATGTGATTCGTGGTTCAAATGAAAAGGATCTATATCATCTACATTCTTCATAATTGATCTGTGGGTCAAATGAAAAGAATCTATATCTACATCAGTATCGGTTTTGGTAGGATTCTTAAGCTAGCATAATTAGGAAGCTAAGCTTGTACCCATATGTAAACAGGTGTGTGATAAACAACTAAATAAAAAGCTCTCACCGAAGACAATCTTTTATGCTAGAAGCATTTAATTTTGATTTATCTATCACCCCAACATGTTATGAATGACTGTATATTGCTCAATTGTTAGACATGCCATGGAATCAGTGATTTATGATAATAGAATATGGAATAGTAAATAGTACTAAATGGCCTCAGCTATGTGCAGCGTCTGTTCTGGAATGTAAGGAAATCATCATTCACATCATTGTCCTATCACCTATGTATTGCTTGTGTAGAAGCATTAATGAGACCTTGATCGAGTTTAAAAGAACCCGGTTGCTATGAAATGAATTATGTAAAATTCACAGTTTAAAAGTCTTAATTATGTAAGTTTTTACCATAAGATTTTTGTGCTTTTGCCTCTTAATGTACTTGAAAGTTTTTCCACCTTTCCAAAACTTTCACTCTGAATCAAATTATTGGCTTAAGGTTGTACATACCCATTTCAAGTCATTACCAGACCAGGCAGAGCTGAAACAAACCAAAAGACCTATCTCCAATTCGTACCTTAATTAGATTATACCCAGCAAAGAAACTTGACTAGAATTTAAATTAAAAGGACAGCAATTGACGATAGAGAACCTGACCATACAACAAACTTGATTATATATTACTAAGCATATCATCTGAGACATTTCATCGTTACAGTAATCAGACTCGAGAAGGCAAACAACTGTGTTGACAAGGTTGAAAGTTATTGAAGGTTAGTGCTTAGATCAGTAAGCCCTCCTGTTTTACTTGCTATCATTGCTGTATTGCATCTAGAATTAAAGTTTTCTCATATTATTGCCATTGGGTTTATTATTTAGAGGGATGTATCATAATCATAGTGGAAAGATGTTAAGCTTTCATAATCATTGTCATTCATTTTTTAAAAATCTTATATTTTTTGTCATTGAAAACAATCTGCATCTGTTAATAGGAATTTAAAGTTATCTTGACACTTCGACTTGGAAACAGCACCAGGTTAGGGAGTGATACTCTCCCGAGGTGTCTGGTCAGATTTTAGTCACCCCTATCTCAAGGCAAGGAGCTATGGATAAGCTGATATGGCCTCAATGATATAAGGTCAAAATAAGCTGCCATTGAAAGTAGGGGAACTTAGGTTATAGGAGACATGTTTGTGGGGATTGAAGCTTCCTTTGAAGTTAATAATTTTTGTGTGGAACGCATGATGACTTACTCATCAAATCAAAATAGTGAAACAAAACATAGTGAGTGACAGTGTCTTATGCAATGAGGCAGAGGAAAACTTGGATCTTTTATGCCTTAAGTGCTCATGCTATCTTGTTTGGGTTAGATTTGAGCCTTGGAACTGAGTTAATTTCTCCTTGCTCTTTGAAGCAGTGGTTGGCTCAATGGATGAACAATCCAAATTTGTATAGATTGATGTTTAAGGGTGCAAAAGAGTGTGCTTAAGAAGTGATAATGCTTTGTTTTGCAGGTATGCATAAGCCTCTATTGCACATCAGGCAGATTAGAGTGACTGCAGGAAAGTACCAAGGCAAGTGTATCCAGCTCTGGAGGGTTGTGGATGTTGACAATTGAGGGACACTAGCAGAGATGGTGTGGATGGGGTGGTTTTGGCTATGAAGCCAAATCATGTGATGGCAAGCTGTTGCAGTTCTTCCATATGCAACCAAATGGCATGTAACTACATGCCTGGCTGTGTAAAAAGCATTAACTGAGGCTATACAGCTTGATTTTTGCAGACTTATTTCAACAATATCTAGAGTGGAGGACCTCTTTTTGAGAAAGAAAGTCCCTTGGCAAATTTTTGTGCTGATTGAAGACCACAAGTGCTTGGAAGTTGGTGAACGCTAGTGGTTATGTATGTTGTGCATAAGAGAGCCATTGCAGATCTTGGAGCCCTGGCTACTCTTGCTTTCTTATCTTATAGACATTTTTGGACTCTACTAATAGCCAACCATTCTGACATTATTGTATCTAAAAACCAAACCAGAAAAAATGTAATCTTTATACCTTTTTTGGACTTACTTAAGCCTTGGGCATATGTCTGTGTGCATTCATTAACATTTTAAGACATTACATAAGAGATTTGTTTCTTTGTGTAAATTCCTGTTAAAGCAAATAAGAGCAATTGACTTGACCATTTAAAATTGCTTGAGACCCGCTTTTCTTGCCTCATGAAGCTTCTGCCATCCTGGGTATTCCGCTGAGTCGTCACTGCCCTCCAGATAAAATTGCTTGGGCTTACTCCCCGTTGGGTTTGTTCACCACAAGCAACGCCTATAAGCTCCTTGTTTCCGGTGATGCTGTCAGTCAAGCAGGAAGCCTCAAAAACATTTTTGGAAGGGAGTTTGGAGGCTACGGGTTCCTAACAAGATTAAACATTTTATTTGGCGAGCTTGTAATGACGCTCTGCCAACTATGAGCAACCTCTTTCACCTGTAGATTACATCCTCTGATAAGTGTGAACTTTACCAACTGGTCTTGCAAGGTTGTTGAGAGTACTTGGAGCTCAGTCCAATGCTTCCACCAATCGAGCGCCCCCCAACCCCTGAATTTTTGTGACGTACTCTCTCAGTTTTTGCAGGTTCAGGAAGATTACAGAAAGGAGGTGTTTGCTATATCAGCTTGGTTCTTGTGGAATTGGAGAAAAGCTATCCATTTTGGCCTACGCGTGCACCCTTCAGCTCGGATCATCTCATTTGAGCTGCAAGATTTCTTGGCTACTCAACAATGGCGCCCTCCGGAGTTAAACCAGCACAAAGTCAACTTTGATGCTGCAATATTCAGAGCTACAAATTCGGCTGGAATTGGAGTAGTTGTTAGAGACTGGAGAGGTGAATTTGTTGGCGCGTTGTCTATCTCTGTGCCGCTTTCTCATACCGTTGCTGATATGGAAGCCTTAGGGTGTCAAAAAGCTGTCGAATTTGCTGCTGAGATTGGTCTGCAGAGAGTAATTTTTGAAGGGGATTCAGCCATGGTTATCAATGCTTTAAATCAAGGCAGTGCTGGATTATCAACCTATGGAGTCTTCATTGAAGGCATTCGCTGTCAAGCTATGGTTTTTCAGTTCTCTCTTTTCAATCATGCTCGTTGTTCTTGTAACTGTGTTGCTGATGCTTTAGCCAAAAAAGCTAAAGGCAGTCGAGGTACCCAGTTGTGGCTCAACGATCCACCTAAGGATATTGCCTCCTTGTTATTTGATGTTCATTAAGTTCTTGTTCTTATTCAATAAAAGCCCAGGCTTCTTGTCTGGTTTCTCCCAAAAAAAAGAAAAAAGACTTGACCATTTAATGGCTCTAGCCGAGTAACTATTGTATACATTTTTTGTTGTGCACCAACAAGATATGCGTCTTTTGAGTCACGTTATATAAATTTCCAATAGAAAAACTTTGCTCAAATGGGTTTGAATGGTAATAATAAGAAGATAAATAAAGTTTAGAATCACTTCTCTTGTTTGTTAATGGAATTATGAAAATTGCATAATTAGTTCCAATTTAAAAGGATCTAGGTCAAAACCATCTAGTCTTTTCAAGCGTATGGTAGTGAATTAAACCAACTTTGAGCAAGCCTAAACAAGACTAAATACATTGTTTTGATCATGGTTTGCCAACATTACAAATTAGAGTTCTAAATACATAAAATCCTAAGACCTTAGAACCTAACATAAGTCATTAGTGAACTTATTGAAACCCTCATATACCTCATGATGCAAATCCATTCCCGAAGTCATGAATTTTGAAGATGGGGTTCCCACTAAATTTTTTTAGATTACATTTTCAATCTTCATTTATTATTATTCATTTTTAAAAATGGTTACATCTAAAATCATTAATAATGTCTTCAACTACCTTATGTTCATCTATCCCAAAAAAAAAAAAAACTTCAACTGCCTTTCAAAATCCTCTGCCTCTGTTTTTTCCTTTCTCTCTCTTTCAAAGAACACAACAAGCTTTCTCTTCCTGTCCTATCAACGATTTCTAGGCATTTGCTATACCTTTTGGATTTGCAATGCAACAAATCACATAAACTACATTACACATAAAAAAATTTCCTAGTCTGTAACAATCATCAATTCATTAATAGAAGTGAAACGCAGCAAAGGAACGATTGCATGACATAATCCTTTGACTTCCAAAGAACTTGGGTGCAATTGTGAGACCAATATTGCTATTTTGTTTGAAAAGATCGAAACCATGAGATAAATCATTGTGATGCAAAAATTTCACAACTCTAGGTTCTGTGAAAGAAACAAATTTTATATTATTGAAACCCTCATATAGTTCCCATTGAATTTTATATTACATTTCAATCTTCAGTTAATATTAGTTTATTACTAATTTTGTAAAAACGCTTACATCTAAAATCAGTAATAATGTCTTCAACTGCCTTTTGTTCATCTAAAAAAGAATCTTCAACAGAAAAGTAAGAAAAAAAATTTAAGAAAAGTTTCATTATATTCTTTTCCATTATACTCTTCACTTTTCATTGCTTTTCTCAGCTACCAAACACATCCCCAATTCAATGCAACTCAAATTTGTATGTACAAACACACTACTTGCAAGATCTACACAACAAATTTAACTAAAACGCACCATTTAATCGCCAATACAACACCATTAACACGATCATCATTAACTCTTATTATCTCATTCTTTCAAAAAAAAACACCGAAAAATAAACTATAGGCACAAGATTTACAATCAAACACTTTATTTTTCCTTTTCAATTATTTGATTTTCTTTGGTTTTCTACTTACCCAAATGTAATGTAAAAAAAATAATAAAATAAATAAATTCTAACAAAATTTT
Organism: Quercus variabilis; assembly: GCA_030445155.1. Lineage (NCBI taxonomy): Eukaryota > Viridiplantae > Streptophyta > Magnoliopsida > Fagales > Fagaceae > Quercus > Quercus variabilis. The sequence goes on from CP129449.1 coordinate 10,260,687, forward strand.
TATTTAAAAAAATATACAAAAATGAAAAGATTGAATAAAATAATTAATACCAGTAATTTCTGTATGAGTGTACGATTGAAAATTAAAGGATCAAACTGATCTCTTTGAGCTCTGGAAATAGCGGAAAATGAAAGAGTGGAAATAGAGCTACTCCCTACTATTTTTCTTTTTTTGGCGGTAATTTTAGACTAACAAAATGGGTATACATGTCATTTTGAATATTTGACGATGGATTTGGTGGTTTATGTGACAATTAATAGTAGATTAGTGGGTTTTTTTTTTTTTAGAAGAAGTAGATTAGTGGTGTTTTATAAGTGTCCATTTGAGTAAACATTGTTTTTTTTTTTAAAAAAAAAAAAAATATATATATATACAATTTCAATAGTTATAACAAGGGAAGAAAGATTTGAAGGTTTCTGTTGAAAATATTGGCTCTTGGTAGTTTAGTTGAGTAAACTATTTTAAAACACTACTAGTAGTATATCCATGAATTAATTGAAAATTTTAAGCAAAATAGATAAAATATTTTATAAATATTATAAAATTGTATTAATAATTAGTTAATGAGCCACTTACTGAAATGTAGAGGATTCTATTCATGAGATTGTTTCGGAATTTGAACCTAAAACCCTTACGAAGAAAGTGAAAAGATTAGATGAAAAAAGAAGACGAGTAAATCATAGTTTTAACTTAGTGGATGCTGAGCTAATTTTTTATTTATGTTTGTCTAGAGGAAAAAATTTATTTAAGTCCATTGAATACTAATGTGTCTCGTAATAGAATTCTCTTCATTTTATCAATTTTATGGTTAAGATTTCTATTTTTTGAATTTAATAATGATAAAATATCTTCATTTAAAAATTTAAATAACTTGAAATTCATATACTTTAGATTTGTAAAATTTAATTTAAATTATGAAATAGATTGATTTTAAATAGAGATTATCATTTTCCATAAAAGAGAGTGAGGTTTTTAGCCTAAGTAATTTTATAATAAACTTCTTATTCATAGTCCTATCTTACAATAATTTAGCACTTTCTACAATCTATGATTCATGCTACCTTTTTCAAACAATAATGTATTTCCACATCATATGGAATTTGATGAAGGAGAGCTTCCTTGAAGGTGCATAAAAGGTATATTTTTCATTTGTGATTTTGATTTGATTGTCAACTCAACCTGATGGAGAAGCATGATTTAAGATGCCTACAATTAGATAATATTGATGGTACAAAGGGTATAAAAATTTTGGTGTTATTATATTTATTTTTAATTTACTAGTACTTACTACTTACCACGACATGTTATGGTAAGGCCAACCGTGTTCCTAACGTCTAAAAAAAATGACATTTTAATAGGTGTTGAATTAAGTGAATAATTGTTTAGAAAGTTTTGTAGCTCAATTGTCAATATATTTAAAAATAAATAAATAAGTGAATAGATTTTGATTGTTACTACAAAAATATTTTCACCGGTGTTTTTGTAAATAAAAGAAACAAGTTGAGTTATTATACAGAAGAACGTTCCAAAAAGTTTCCATCCACCCACTTTTCCCATTTCCCCAAACTAACTCACGTGACCTACTCAATTTATTTCTCATCTCATCTAAAATCTTGATCATTTTCAGCTGTTTGGTACATGTGTTTAAACAATAATTTTTAAATTTTTTAGAAATATTTGTAAATAAAAAAGTGTGTGAAAATACATATAATGTTGTTTAAAAGGTATCAAACAATCCCTTTTTCTTCGTATTCTCATTTCCAACGTCTGTGGCTCTAGAGACTAGAGACTCTGCAGTCTCTTTTCTCTTCATTTTCTTTGTATTTTCTCTCTCAACCTGTCTCCACTTCATCTCGTTCTTTTTTTTTTTTTTTTTTTCCTCTATGCAATGATCCAGTGTTTTAAGGCAGTGGGTTTGCTTTGTAACTATTGGGCTAATAGATTTTTAATCTTTTTTTTTTTTTTTTTTTGGGTTTATTGTTGTCAGTGGAGGAGAACGGTTAAAAAAAAATTTCCTTAGGGTCAGAGGCCCGGGTCCTTTGGGCCCCTATTGGTCCGATCCTGCCGGACTATTTGGCCTTTTGCCCTTAATTTTTTTTTTATTTAGCAATTTGCCTCTGTTTGCAAACTATATAGGAATATGCCCTTGTTTCGATACTTGATAATCTTAAAATCGAGTTTCTATGAAATAATCGATCTATAGAAAATCGAGTTATGCCCGATCAAACTTAAAAAAAAAAAAAAAAAAAAAAATTTGCATGGAACTCAAATATCAGAAAATCGAGTTCCATGAAAAAAAAATTATAATTGGGAGCCCTATAGTGGCGTTTTTATGCCCTATAGTGACGTTTTAAAGCCCTATAGCGGCATTTTCCTGCAAAATTTTTACAAGTGTGATCACGCCATAGTGGTTCAGGGACTCTATAGTGGCGTTTTTAAGCCCTATGGTGACGTTTTTAGGCCCTATAGCGGCGTTTTCATGCAAATTTTTTTTTACAAGTGTGATACCATTTAGGAAGCCCTATAGTGGCGTTTTTAAGCCCTATAGTGGCGTTTTTAAACTCGATTTCCCTAAAATCGAGTTCCATGCTTTTTTTTTTTTTTTTTTTTTACTTTGATCGGGCATAACTCGATTTTCTATAGATTGAGTATTTCATAGAAACTCAATTTTTAGATTATCGAGTATTGAAACAGGGGCATATTCCTATATAATTTGCAAACAAGGGCAAATTGCTAAATAAAAAAAAAATTAAGGGCAAAAGCCCAGATAGTCCCGATCTTGCCACTAACTATTTGAAAGGAAGTTAAACAGTAAAATAAGATGTACAAAAGTGAAGAAAAGTGAGCATAATCATGGCGGATGAGTCACATGGTGTGTCCTATTTCATTCAGCCACAGGGACCAGGTGTTAGAATTATAACATGATATCATCATTACACTGAGCAAAGTGCTCTCATTTTTTTTTTTTTTTTTTTTTTTAACTCCTCCTCTTCTTTTGCTTTGTGGACTATAAAAAGCCAAAAACCTATGTTGGTAAATGGTTAAGGATGGCTATTAGAGCTGCATCACATGTAAACATGCTAATCTTATCATGACTTTTTTTGTTTTAAAATTTTCTTAACTTAAATCATATTAAGATCTCTCTCTCTCTCTCTCTCTCCAAGTAGACTATTGGAAATTCTAAGTGAAAGATCAACTCATCAACCACTTCTTCAGCATATGTACTCTAGGGAGGAGAGAATGTATGGATTTAATATCTATAGTTTTATGGGTCTTTTAAAACCAAATCGGACTATAATTATATATAGTCACACACTTTTTTTTTTTTTGGAGAAAAAAGTAAATAAATTTTATTGAATTAAATCCGATTGGAAAACAATATCCAAATCATTAGATAGAGATTCTATCCATACATCTTTGTCTACAGATAAAACTGCTTTTCTAGCTAAAGCGTGAGCTAATTTATTTCCTTCCTTTTGAACATGCTAGAACTTACAATATTGAAGAGTAGCGCCTAAACTTTGACTCTCATCTATCACATGACCAAACAAAGCCAAGGTTTTGGTTCTTAAATTAAAAAGCATACTTATAAAAAAAATTAAAAATTAAAAAGTATAATCTAAATTCAATTCATGGCAATCATGTCAATGACTTGTTCCATAATGTTATTTATTTTATCCCTCAAATTTAACTAACTAAAATTAAAGATGCCTAACTTTTTATGTCATATCAAATTTTGTTCAAATATGATGTTATTTATTATCTGGTTAATAAGCTTTTTTTTTTTTTAACGTATAAATTTAAATTTTAAATATTTAATTGATAACATAACTTTTTTTTTTTTTTTTTTTTTCTGAACATTCTGAACACGCAATATAAAATTTGAAAATAAACCTTTTCCAACTAAAAAAAACCCAATAACTTTGATCCTATTTTTAGGAGCGGAGATACAGTGAAAATGGAACAAAGATCAATCATCCGGTCCCACGAGTAAAGGCAATTCCAATGATGAAATGAAACTTCTAGTTCCCACAGCTTTTCTTAACTCTCCAACATGCTATAATAGTTTTCCTCTTCAATTATTGTCTCTCTATTTTTCTCTTTTTTCAAACTGAGCAGAGCACACGGACATTTTTCATTTTTTTTACCACCAATCGTTCAAGCCTACTCGAATCCTCAAGGTCCTCTCTCTTCTCTTATGCAATGTTTTGTGTGAATTCTCTGTTTTCTTTCTTTCTTTTTCAAACAAAGAATCTGAATGCCCCGCAATACTAGGATCACCACAGAATTCACAAGAGTTTACAATATCAATAAATGAGAGATATGTTGCAAAAAATAACTACCCCACTAACTTTTTTTTTTTTTTTTTGGTGTGGAATAAAAGACATGTTAATGGATAATTATTTTTGCATACATATCTTGTATTTATTGGATTTGATATTTTTTCTCAATTTTCTCCCCCACAAGCGTCCCTTCCAGAATCCTCAATTCCTTTACTTTTCACCTTCTTCCAGCCTCCTTCTCCAAATCCATCATCCATATCAACCCAACTCTTCCACACAACTCCTCCATCATCCATATCAACCCAGATCGGTGAAACAGAAAAGGAAAAAAAAAAAAAAAACCATTAACCAGCAAACCAATAAATTTATATACCAGAAATAACGCCACGCCACAAACCCAGAAAAACCACAAACCCACAAACCATTAACCATGCCACGCCACGCCAAAAACCATTAACCACGCTACACCACGCCACAAACCCATAAACCCAAAAATTTCTCAAACCCAGAAAAACCATCCATCGATCTCTGCCACACCTTAGCCACCACAACGCCGATCACATATACCAGCAAACCCAGAAAAAAAAAAAAAAAAACCATTAACACTTACACCGGATCACAACGCCACAGCCACCACAATTCCACCGATCTTGCCACCCACCGATCTCCGCCACGCCACAGCCACCACAACGCCGATCACATATACTAGCAAACCCAGAAAAAAAAAAAACCATTAACACCCATGCCGATCACAACGCCACAGCCACCACAGCTCCACCGATCTCCACCGTGCCAATCTTGCCACCCACTGATCTCCACCCCGCTAATCTCCACCATGGGGTCTTGGGTCTGAAAAGAGTAGATGAGAAAGAAAGAAGGAAGAGAGAGAAAAGAAAGAGAAAAAATGAGAGAGGAGAGAGAAATTGCTGGGTTAAAAGGAAAGAGAAGAGAGAAATGAGAGTATTAAAAAAAAAAAAAAATTTATTACAGTACCATCTTACATTTGAGATGATACTGTAGCTACATCTCAAATTTTTTTTTAGCATTTTAGCATATGGCCTTCCCGTTGCTGACCTTTTTTTGGGCTTGTATGCCAAATGTGCCTTGCATTTGGCATATAGCAAGCCCAATGCGGATGCTCTAAGAACTAGCCTCTTGAAATTGTGAGGGAAAAAGAAATTGAGTCCTAATTTTCTGCTTTCATCTTTATTAATATGTTTCTCTTTAAATAGCATACAATACATGACATATGTACAATACAACTTATGATAAACACCCAACTCATAACATAAGCTTGATAAAAAACTAGCAAACAACCCAATCCTCCTTTATAGTACAGAAAGTCTAGGAAATAAGCTATTAATAATTTTTATCTCTAAATAATGAATCCATCTCATCCAAAGCCAATAATGATAGCTCCTTCATGTTCAACTTGTTGATCCTCATCTTTGGCCTATTGCTTATCCTCATCTTTGGCAAGCTGAGATTCCCTCTACTCCAAGCATCTTCCAAAATGCAAATGCCTTCCAGGTTTGTCTGAATCATAACACAAAATCACTAAATTATTGTTCATCAATAAAAATCTATTGTCTAACTACTTCATGGTTTCAACTATTCAATATCCACCATTGCATCATTAACTGCATTCAAAAGTACATTAAAATGCACACAAGTTTGCGAGCACAAATGTCAATTATTATTACAGTCAATTAGATAGACAAGCCTTTATACTATCAATCATTACCTTTGGTTGTGAAAATAAGATTTTTTTCATGGTAAGGATAACTTGAACTTAATACAAGGCATAAAAGCCAATATCTAAATAGCTATATATTCAAAGTTCAAAAGTTTTTGCCTATCCAAATTTTCACCATATCTACCGAAGTAAGGAAATCATAATGCACACTAAACTTTATGACCAGACACCACTGCTTATGCATGTATGCCTATAATTATCACAACACTCATAAACAAAGCAAAGAAAATTCATGACAATTTTGATGGGGCTGGACCTAGTGGAGAAGGAAGCTGTAATGATGTAGCACACCCAAACAGGATTGAAAGGCTCCATGGTGACTTTGATTGTGAGGAGTACTTCGAATGTGGTAAGGAGATCAATGATTAGCAGGAATCTAGATGGAATTGGAAATTGGGTTCAAATACTTTGTAAGTCAATGAATCCAAATTAATTCCTATTTGTTGTATCTTTTGGTATATATTTGTACTTTTGTTTGATTTGATTTTAAATTCTAAATAGTATATTGCTTTGCTTCGTTATTTGCACTTATTCCAGAAAAGGGCATCATTGAAGATTGTTGAACTCCTTGTCTTTTTTCTTATTCAACTTTTTTCTCTTGATTGCCCATAAGTCACTGTTTTTCTTCTTAATTAAAGTTTTTTGAATTTACCATTGTTAACTCACGTATAGATCACAATCACAATGATTAGTCTAGCTAGATGTAGCATCATTAAAGATTGTTGAACTCCTTTTTTTTTTTAATCAACTTTTTTCTCTTGATTGCCTGTAAGTCACTGTTTTTCTTCTTAATTAAAGTTTTGTTGAATTTACCATTGTTAACTTATGTATAGATCACAATCACAATGATTAGTCTAGCTAGATGTAGCATCTTGCTTTCTCAAAGGTTTTATGCGGTTGTTTACAAAATGCTCTTTTTCTGTTTAAATGAGTTCAACTAATTCACACACACACACACACACACACACACACACACACACACACACACAGATATATATATATATATATATATATTTTTTTTTTTTTTTTTCTACTCTACTCTGCTCAGAAATTCTTATTTTTTTAAAGTAGGATGTTAATGGGATTCGTGGTTCAACGCAGTTGATTCGTGGGTCAAATGAAAAGGATCTGTATCATCTACATTCTTCATAATTGATCTGTGGGTCATTTGAAAAGAATCTATTTCTACACTAGTAGCGGTTTTGGTAAGATTCTTAAGCTAGCATAATTAGGAAGCTAAGTTTGTACCCATATGTAAGCAGGTATGTGATAAACAACTAAATAAAAAGCTCTCACTGGAGACAATCTTTTATGCTAAAAGCATTTAATTTTGATTTATCTGTCACCACAACATGTTTTGAATGACTATATATTGCTCAATTGTTAGACATGCCATGCCCATGATGAATAAGTGATTTATGATAATAGAATATGGAATATTAAGTAGTACTAAATGGCCTCAACTATGTGCAGCTTTTGTTCTGGAATGTAAGGAAATCATCATTCACATCATTGTCCTATCACCAATGTATTGCTTGCATAGAAGCATTGATGAGACCTTGATCGAGTTTAAAAGAACACAGTTGCTGTTGGGCTTTGTGGAGCCTAGTTATATTTGATCCGATTAATGACTCGACTTGACCTGAATAATGTTGCATGGTTTTTTTAATGGGAGATTTTCTGAGGCTTAGTCCATGGAGCAGAGGCTTGGGCCGATAGGCCTAAGCTGGAGCGCTTATGGACAAACACAATTTTGGTGATTAGGGTTTTGTTGTTGTTGTCGTTCTTGAGAAATTGAAACACTGTAGCTGCACTTTGTATTTTTCCCTGATAATAGTGAAATCCCTGCAACTCCGTGGATGTATGCAAATTGCCGAACCATGTAAATACTATCTTGTGCGTGTGATTGTTTTTTTTTTTGGCGTGTGTGACGTAGGACAACCACACAAACAATAGAATAAGAAGATAAACCTTAGGAGTCAGCACCTAAGGGTTGCTTAGAGTCAGCACCAAGCAAAATTGGAGTCGGCACCAGTAAAAGAAAACACACGTTTTTTTAATAATCATCAAAACTGTCTTACAATAATCCCAAAAAGTGTTTAAATAGCTAACAACAATAAGACATAAAGAAACCCTAAAGAAACCCTAATTATTAAATTCCTGGGCTTACTTAAACTCAAGCCTAGTAACTGATAGGCTCCATCCATAAGGCCACAGGTTGGGCCGTCTTCTTTCTCCTATACGTGTATGTAATTGGGGGCTTGTACCTCGTGTCCGCACCAACTCCCCCCGAGTGAGAAGAACTCGACCCCGTCGAGTGGAAATCTGAAGAGCTCTGATAATACTCCAACAAGTCAGGATCCAATCGCTCTAGCTCATCTCGAGTAATCCAAGTGCAATCAAAATCTGGTCGCTCTCGCCACTGGACTAGGAAACGGTGAACTCCTTCATCCCTGGTAGAAACAATCTGTTCATCTAAAATAGCATCAATAGATTCTTTATATGCATAAGGTAAATTTAAGGGTAAACGGGTGGGAATAGGGGCATCAATAGGATTAGGCAAAGACTCATCAAAAGGGGTATCAAGAATAGCTGTAGGGCTTTTATAAGCAACTAGATCCTCAATATTAAAGGAGGAGCTAATACCATAATCATGAGGAAGGTCAATGACATATGCATTTGGGCCCATTCGTTTCAATACCTTGAATAGTCCAGCACTACGAGCTTGCAATTTTTTAACGGTCCCAGAGGGAAACTGTTCAGGTCAAATCCGAATCATGACATAATCCCCTATTTGAAACTCTGCATGACGCCGATGAGTGTCAACATGAATTTTATATTGAGAATTACTTGCCTGAATTTTTTTGCGAATCTCATTATGTAAATCATAAATATGTCGTGCAAATGCCTCAGCAGACACAGACACCCTAACATGTGGGGACATAGGCAAAAGATCTAAGGTCTTCCTAGGTGTATATCCATGCACAACCTCAAAAGGACTAGCGCCTATAGACCTATTGACAGAGCTATTATATGCAAGTTAGGCTACAGGAAGAATTGAATCCCAATTCCTATTGGCTTCACCCACTAGACACCGAAGGAGATTGCCTAGACTACGATTAACCACCTCAGTTTGACCATCAGTTTGAGGATGAAATGCTGTGGAAAATTTCAATTTGGTGCCCACTAAATGCCACAAGGTCTTCCAAAAATAACTCATGAAGCGAACATCCTATCAGACACTATGGTTTTGGGAAGACCATACAGTTTGACAATCTCATCAAAGTAAAGCTTTGTGATCTTAGAAGCATCAGAGGTCTTTGAACAGGGTAGGAAATGAGCCATCTTAGAGAAGCGATCAACAACTACTAGAATGGAATCATGCTTCCTAAAGGTGCGGGGCAAACCTAACACAAAGTCCATACTCACATCTTGCCACGGGCGGTCTGGCACAGGTAGAGGCGTGTACAGGCCAGTGTTTTGCTTGTGATGTTTAGCCAATTGACAGGTACGACATTGACCAACTATCTTGGCAACACCCCTCTTAAGACTAGGCCAATAGAATTGACGTTCCACTTCCTCAGTTGTTTTGTCTCGGCCAAAGTGACTTGCAAGGCCTCCCGCATGTATATCCCAAACTAGGAAATCTCGTACTGAAGACTGAGGGATACATAATTGGTTGGCTTTGAACAAGTAACCATCTCGAAGGGTATAATCATCTAGGATTGGCCGTGGGGCATTACTTAGGCTAATGTAGAGCTCTCCAAAATCTGGGCATGACTCATATTCATTCTTAAGTCGTTCAAACCCAATAACCTTAACACTCATGATGGATAGCAAAGACACCCTTCGACTTAGTACATCAGCAGCCTTATTCTCAACTCCCGCCCTATGTTTCACCGCAAAGTAGTAGCGTTGTAGAAATTCTACCCAACTACCATGCTTAAAATTCAGCTTCTTTTGGGAATGAAGATAGCGAAAAGCCTCATGATCAGAGTAGATAACAAACTCTCGAGATAACATGTAATGGCGCCAATGCCAAAGAGCTCGAATAATGGCATAAAACTCTTTGTCATATGTGGAGTACTTTTGCTTAGCATTATTCAATTTCTCACTGAAATAAGCAATCGGGTGGCGCTCTTGACTAAGTACTCCTCCTATACCAATACCGGAGGCATCACATTCCACTTCAAAAGGCTTGGTAAAATCAGGGAGACGCATGACAGGTGCCTCAGTCATCTTTTGCTTTACCTCATGGAAAGCCTTAGTAGCAGCTTTAGTCCAAACAAACTCCCCTTGCTTCATGCAGTCAATGATGGGGGCATGATGGTACTAAACCCCTTGATGAATCGGCGGTAAAAGGAAGTGAGCCCATGAAAACTTCAAATTTCATGGATATTCTTGGGCTCGGGCCACTCCACAATTGCTTGAACCTTTTGGGGGTCTGCAGAAACTCCCTCAAAGGATACTATGAAACCTAAGAAGATGACTTTATTGGTGAAGAAAGAGCACTTCTTGAGGTTGCCATACAAACTCTCCTTCCTAAGGGTAGTACAAACTTGAGTTAGGTGGTCTAAGTGTTGTTCCCTAGATTTACTATAGATAAGGATGTCATCAAAGAACACAACCAAGAATTTCCCCATAAAAGGCTTGAGCACTTGAGTCATCACTCTCATAAAGGAACTAGGAGCATTAGACAATCCAAAAGGCATGACCATCCACTCATATAAACCATCCTTCGTCTTGAAGGCAGTTTTCCACTCATCACTAGAACGAACCCTAATTTGATGATAGCCACTTTTCAAGTCTATCTTAGAGAAGATCGTTGCTCCAACCATCATATCCAACAGGTCATCCAACTGAGGGATAGGAAAACGATATTTCACAGTGATCTTGTTGATGGCTCGGCTATCAACACATATCCTCCAAGTTCCATCTTTCTTTGGAGTCAAAAGTGCAGGGACTGCACAAGGACTCATGCTTTCACGAACAAAACCCTTCCTAAGAAATTCTTCTACTTGCCTTTGCAACTTGGCATGCTCTGCAGGGCTCATCCTATAGTGAGGCAAATTGGGTAAGGTCGCTCCAAGCACAAAATCTATAGCGTGTTGTATGTCACGCATGGGTGGTAAATGATCGGGGAGTTCCTCAGGGAAAACATCCTTAAATTCCTGGAGCACTAACTTCACTTCTTCAGGTTGCTCCTCACGAGTCTCTCCATGAACTTCTCTGGCAACTAAGACAAACACAATAGACTCTTGAACTGCTACCCTTTCAAATGCCTTTGGGCTTATGATGTTCAAGCCCTTTGCCTTTGGTGCTTCTTTCTTCTTGTTCACATCGATTGGCTTAGGTTTCAAAGGATTGAGTATAATCTTCTTACCTTCAAACATAAATGAGCAAGAATTGGATTGCCCATAAAGGGTGACATCCAAATCATAAAGCCAAGGTTTACCTAAGATAATATGCCCTACATCCACAGGAATTACATCACACCATATCTCAGCCTTATAGGTAAGGAATTGAAGTGAGACAACACATCTTTCTTTTATGGCTATGGAGAAGGTATCCACCCAAGAAACTTTATATGGGTGAGGGTGAGGGGTCCACTTCAAGCCTAGGCGGGAAACAACGGTAGAGGACACCGCATTAATGCAACTCCCACTATCTATAATAACCTTGCAAGTTTTGTCTCCACACTTAGTGTAAGTTTGGAAGATGGCACTTCTTCGCCAATCATTAGTGTCTCTCTGCTCTGTCAAAGCGCACCTTACCACATTCACTCTAGGGACGCCAAAGTCCTTGAAGTCATTAACTTGGGGAGAAATGGCTCTAATGCATGCGAGATAGTTAGGATCATCTTCCCATTCTGCCTCAACATCTTGGGTTCCTTCAACATTAGGATCATACACCAGCTCCTCAACATCTTCAACCTTTTCATCCTCCTCCTGAATGATAAGGGCTCTAGAGGGACACCTAGCTGCGATGTGCCCAACCCCATTGCATTTGAAGCATTGGAGGCGAGAGCCTAATCTTGAAGGCTCATTGACCACACCTTTTCCCTTGTCCTCTTTTTCTATTGGGGTGCTATTAGGGTTGACCTCAGGGGGTAAGGCAAGTCTAGATTTGCTACCAAAAGGTTGAGGGTTGGTGGGACTACTTCGGAGCTCAGAACAACGCCAAAAGATAGATTTGGAGGCTAATTCACAATTCCTAGCGAGTTCATAAGCTTCTCTTAAGTTAGAGACTCCTTGGGTGATAATCTCGCCTAATAGGTTAGCGTTTAAACCCTTCTTGAACCTATAGAGTGTGATAACCTCTTCCTCGGCTATCTGAATTTGCCTCTTGAACTCCTTGTACTTTTCTATATACTCAGCCATAGGAGTAGTGCCTTGCTTTAGGCGATCCCATTCCTCAAAGAGGGAGCTCCTATAAGTTGGAGGAAGATAATTCCTCAAGAGTGCATCCTTCATCTCAAGCCAATCAATAATGAGGGGCTCACGTCGTCGCTTAAGGGTTTCCTCAAAGTCCTCCCAAAAAAGGTCAGCTCTCCCAATTAACTTCATCCTAGCATACCTCACTTTCTTGTTCTCAGCCCAATGGTAATAGTCAAAGAATTTCTCCATTTGACGCAACCAATCAGTGAAAACCCATGGGTCTAGGCAGCCATCAAAGGTGGGTGCTTCTATCTTGTCCTTAAACATCCTATCATCAAAATCCCTAGGGCCATTGTGATTATAGTGATCTGGTTCAAAGTTTGGAGCCCTATTAAAGTAACCGAAGTTATGTTGCCTCAGCATGTTATCTCCTTCATGGTTAATGGTCTCTTGTTGAGATGCTTCAATTTGTCCAACCCTATCCATTAAATTTTGGACATTTTTTGCTAGTTCTTCTATGGTTTGCTCTAAGGAGGGCCTAGACTCGGAAGTGGATTGATGTTCAGAGTTTGACATGATGCGACCACTACGTAGATGCATGCACGCTATATTTATGAATGCAATTGAGATTCACAAAAGCTCAAGTAACCAATTCTCAATGTAAAATTAAGGTCAAGCAAGAGTGCATGCAGGGATTAGATTAATGAGTCGCAGGAATAAATTGCAGTCAAGTAGTGACAGTATTCACAATATTGAAAGATAGCCCAAATAAAAGTCAATTTCCAATAAGCTCCACAATTAATAAAGAGAATCAGATATTTCAAAGAATTGTTTTTTTTTTTTTTTTTTGAATTTTAGAATGTGTACTGAAAGAAAGCATGAATAATAAAATAGTGAACTCAAGCACAAAATGGGTAGGCCAGTGGGATATGGTGGGACATGCACATAAAAAATATAAAGATAGTATTTTTCAATGAGACAAAATTGAATCCACCAAAAAGAGAGAAAGAATTGTACCCTCGTCAGTGGCCAACTAATTGCACTCGATAGTCACGTGCTTGGCTCCTCAAGTGAATGGATCTTACTTGGACAAATGTACAGAACAGAAAAAAAAAAAAAAAAAAAAATGAAAACCACAAAACTAAAGCATCATAACCGGCTCGGCAATGGAGAAGAAGAAGGAAGGAAATTAGCTCTCGCCCAGAAGAAAAGAAGAAGAAAAGGAGAAGGCCGACGACTGTGGCGGTGTGAAGACAGGGGAGGCAGCAGCGGCACGGGACACGATGATGGTCGACGTCCTCAGCAGTGGTGGTCGACGGTGATGAGGGTGTTGGCAGCGTCCATGTGCTGATCTGGGGGTTTCGGCGGCTGACGGGCAATCTCAGTGGTGGTGGAGCGAAGTTGCCGATGGGTCTCGGTGTGGGTTTCTCCTCTTTTTTTTTTTTGGTTTGTGGGTGTGGGTTCTGTGATTAGAGGCGGGAACAAATGTTGGCTACTGGCTTGGGAGGCATCGCTGGCTTTTCTGTTCGCTTGGGGGTGAAAAACTCATAAGGGGCTGCGGGGTATACACGGATTGCAGGGGTTGGTTTGGGCTTGTTCAAAATCTCATGGGGCAAAAACTTGAAAGGTAATGTCATCCTTGGCTGGTTTGCTCTTTTGATGGTTTTGCTTTCAAGTGGTTGTCTACGGTTGTGTTGTATGGATCGAAAGTTTGCTCTGATACCAAAATTGACGTAGGACAACCACACAAACAATAGAAACAATAGAATAAGAAGATAAGCCCTAGGAGTCAACACCTAAAGGTTGCTTGGAGTCAGCACCAAGCAAAACTGGAGTCGGCACCAGTAAAAGAAAACACACGTTTTTTTAATAATCATCAAAACTGTCTTACAATAATCCCAAAGAGTGTTTAAATAGCTAACAACAATAAGGCATAAGAAACCCTAAAGAAATCCTAATTATTAAATGTCTAGGCTTGCTTAAACTCAAGCCCAGTAATTGATAGGCTCCATCCATAAGGCCATAGGTTGGGCCGTCTTCTTTCTCCTATTCATGCGTGTAATTGGGGGCTTGTACCTCGTGTCCGCACCAATGTGTTTTCTCTATTTTTGTTTCTCATAGGTTGGGATTTCGGGTTGAATTCCCTATAGTTGCTACGACATGAATTATGTAAAATTCACAGTTTAAAAGTCTTAATTATGTAAGTTTTTACCATAAGATTTTTGTGCTTTTGCCTCTTAATGTACTTGAAAGTTTTTCCACCTTTCTAAAACTTTCACTCTGAATCAAATTATTGGCTTAAGGTTGTCCATGCCCATTTTAGATCATTACCGGACTAGGCAGAGCTGAAACAAACGAAAAGACCTATCTCCAAATCGTACCTTAATTAGATTATACCCAGCAAAGAGACTTGACTAGAATTTAAATTAAAAGGTCAGCAATAGACGGTCGAGAACCTGACCATACAACAAACTTGATTATATATTACTAAGCTTATCATCTGAGACATATTCATCTTTACAGTAATCAGACTCGAGAAGGCAAACAACTGTGTTGACAAGGTTGAAAGTTGTAGAAGCTAGCCTGCTTAGTGCTTAGATTGGTAAGCCCTCTTGTTTTACTTGCTATCGTTGCTGTATTACATCTAGAATTAAAGTTTTCTCATATTATTCCCGTTGGGTTTAATATTTAGAAGGATGTATCATAATCATAGTGGAAAGATGTTTAGCATTCATAATCATTGTCATTTATTTTTTGAAAATCTTATATTTTTTGTCATTCAAAACAATCTGCATCAGTTAATAGGAATTTAAAGTTATCTTGACACTTCGACTTGGGAACAGCACCAGGTTAGGGAGTGATACTCTCCCGAGGTGTCTGGTCAAATTCTAGTCACCCCTATCTCAAGGTAAGGAGTTATTGATAAGCTGATATGGCCTCAATGATATAAGGTCAAAATAAGCTACCATTGAAAGAAGGGGAACTTAGGTTATAGGAGACATTTTTGTGGGGATTGAAGCTTCCTTTGAAGTTAATAATTTGTGTGTGGAACGTATGAGGACTTACTCATCAAATCAAAATAGTGAAACAAAACATGGTGAGTGACAGTGTGTTTAATGCAATGAGGAAGAGAAAACTTGGATCTTTTATCCCATAAGTGCTCATGCTATCTTGTTTGGATTAGATTTGAGCCTCAGAACTGAGTTAATTTCTCCTTGCTCTTTGAAGCAGTGGTTAGCTCAATGGATGGATGATCCAAATTTGTATAGATTGATGGTTAAGGGTGCAAAAGAGTGTGCTTAAGAAGTGATAATGATTTGTTTTGCAGGTATGCATAAGCCTCTATTGCACATCAGGCAGATCAGAGTGACTGCAGGAAAGTACCAAGGCAAGTGTATCCAGATAAAGTTGAGTCGTCGCTTCCCTCCAGATAAAGTTGCTTGGGCTTACTCCCCATCGGGTTTGTTCACCACAAGCAGCGCCTATAAGCTTCTTGTATCCGATGATGTTGTCAGTCAAGTAGGAAGCTCGAATGTGGATACTCAAAAACATTTTTGGAAGGGAGTTTGAAGGCTACGGGTTCCTAACAAGATTAAACATTTTATTTGGCGAGCTTGTAATGACGCTCTGCCAACTATGAGCAACCTCTTTTGCCAGCAGATTACGTCCTCTGATAAGTGTGAACTTTGCCAACTCTGCCCAGAAGATCCGTTGCATGCCATCTAGTCTTGCAAGGATGTTAAGAATACTTGGAGCTCAGTCCAATGCTTCCGCCAATCGAGCGCCCCCCAACCCCCGAATTTTTGTGACTATCTCGGTTTTTGCAGGTTCAGGAAGATTACAGAAAGGAGGTGTTTGCTATATCAGCTTGGTTCTTGTGGAATCGGCGAAACGCTATCCATTGAGTAGTTGTAAGAGACTGGAGAGGTGAATTTGTTGGCGCGTTGTCTATCTCTGTGCCGCTGTCTCATACCGTTGCCGATATGGAAGCCTTAGCGCGTCGAAAAGCTGTCGAATTTGCTGCTGAGATTGGTCTGCCGAGAGTAAGTTTTGAAGGGGATTCAGCCATGGTAATCAATGCTTTAAATCAAGGTAGTGCTGGATTAACAACCTATGGAGTTGTCATTGAAGACATTCGCTGTCAAGCGATGGTTTTCAGTCCTCTGTTTTCAATCATGCTAGTCGTTCTTGTAACTGTGTTGCTGATGCTTCAGCGAAAAAAGCTAAGGCAGTCGGGGTACCCAGGTGTGGCTCAACGATCCTCCTAAGGATATTGCCTCCTCCTTGTTATTTGATGTTCATTAATTTCTTGTTCTTATTCAATAAAAGCCCAGGCTTCTTGTCTGGTTTCTCTAAAAAAAAAAAAAAAGACTTGACCATTTAACGGCTCTAGCCGAGTAACTATTGTATACATTTTTTGTTGTGCACCAACAAGATATGCGTCTTTTGAGTCACGTTATATAAATTTCCAATAGAAAAAGTTTGCTCAAATGTGTTAGAATGGTAAATAACAAGAAGATAAATAAAGTTTAGAATAGCTTCTCTTGTTTGTTAATGGAATTATGAAAATTGCATAATTAGTTCCAATTAAAAAGGATCTAGGGCAAAACCTTCTAGCCTTTCCAAGAGTGTAGTAGTGAATTATTGCTATGCTGCATAACATGATCATTTTGGTTTCAGCCAAAGAACACAAACAGTTGTAGAGAATTCACAACACTTGGTAATGTATTGAGAAATCTCATTAGTGCTTAGAGAATTTAGAAGTCATTAGTGAACTTATCGAGTCCCTCATATACCTCATGACGCAAATCCATTCGCAAAGTCATGAATCTTGAAGATGGGGTTTCCCACTAAATTTTTTAAGATTACATTTTCAATCTGCATTTATTATTATTCATTTTTAAAAATGGTTACATCTAAAATCATTAATATGTACAAACTATCAAAAGAAAAAAAAAACACAAAAAATATAATCTAGTTAGGAACAACCAGGAACTACCCAACATTGCGAAAGGGCATATACTAGTATTGACAAAGACATGAACTAAAAAAAGTCAATAACTTCGATTTTTTTCAGGAGTGGGGTAGGTAAGAGAAAATGAAACAAAGATTAATTATCTGATCCCACAGGTAAAGGCAATTCCAATAATGAAACTTCCTACAACTTTCCTTAACTCTCCAACATAAAATTATAATACTTTTCCTCTTCAATTATTGTCTCTCTATTTTTTTCTCTTTCTCAAACTGAGCGCACGGATAGTGTTTTTTATACCACCAATCGTTCAAGCCAATTCACATCCTCAAGGTCCTCTCTCATCTCCTATGCAAGGTTTTGTGTGAATTCTCTGTTTTATTTTTATTTATTTTTTAATATTTATTTATAGGGCAAATCACAATATTTATTTCTTTCTTTTGTATTTTTTTTTTCATTTGTGTCTTTCGTAAAAAGCTAGAATTTGTTATTTGTTAACTAGTTTGTTAGTATTGTTTATTTCCCTTTTTTTTTCATGGCTTAAATACTATTATGGAGGCCTATTTGCTAAAGTTCTAAATTCCCAATCAAAATTTCATTAGTTATTTGAATGAATCATCTTTTCCTAACCTCATTATGCTTCTTGAATAAAATACTCACTGCAATTTCCATGATTATGTTATAATAGTTTTATGTAATTGTGGCCAAATTCCATCACCAATAAATAATTAATTTGTGAGTAATGTTAGAGAGTAGAGATAAAAGTTTTTGACTTTGGTCATAACTTGATAAAATGGTAAGTTGTGGGAGTTCACTTTAACCTAACATTAATACCACTTTTATTATACATCAACCATAACAAGTCACATATTCCATAAGTAATTATGAAAAAAATTGTCATTAGATTTATTTTTAATTTACTAGTATTTACCATGAAATGTGATGGTAAGGCCAACATCGATCTTAGAGTCTAAAAAAAATGACATTTTAACAATTTTTAATTAAATTTAGTGCCACTAGCTATTTAAAAGTAGGTGAAAATGCACTTTTAGTCCCTACATTTTGGACCAATTCTCGATTTGGTCCCTAAATTGATTTCACTCCTAGACCAGTCCCTAATTTCAGAAAATCATTTTTTATTTTGGTCCCTACCGTCAACCCAGTAACAAAAAATACATACGTGGCAAACGCAATGCACTGTATGTATATTAGATGCTGATGTGGCTAATAAAATAAAATAAAAAACCACTTCACCATGCCATGTCATCATCTGATTTAAAAAAAAAATTATCAATTTGAAAAAAAATTAAAAACATAAAAATACATAGTTTCAGATTTGAACGTGAATACACAAGAACTCAAGAACATGAACCCAGATCACAAGAACTTAAGAACACAAAATTCCAGGGCATTCAACATCTTTCCTAGAAAATTTCACCAAACATTTAAAAATTCACATCTAAAAGGCCAATGCCTAAGATTTTCATCACAACATTTTATTTCCAGCCAAAACCAGAAATTTTCTAATGAAACAAACACACACAAACCTAGCCAATTTGGCTCACAATAACAACAAACCCAACCAACCTCATATATTTTCCTTAAACAATCATCAACATTTTCCCCAGAAAATCAAGATTTTCTTTCGAACCAAACACTAAAATAGCTCACATTTAATAAACCGATGCTTAAAATGCATACAAAATCCCTATCCTCCATCGAAACCTCCAACAAATCAAACCCATAAACCCAGAAAAACCATCGAATCCACATGGAAAAAGACAAACCCAGAAATTTAAAATAAACACAGCAACAAGTGAACAGATCAGAAACCCACCGATCAAGCCACATCAAGCCACCGATCCTACAATCCGAAACCCACATGAACAGATCAAACCACCAATCAAAAACAATGGCGGTGACACCCTCGGCTCATGAAGAGAACGTGTACATGGTGAAGCTTGCCAAGCAAGCCTAGTGGTACGAGGAGATGGTGGAGTTCATGGAGAAGGTCTTGGTGGTGGTGGAGAGGGAGGAGCTCACTGTCGAGGAGCGAAACCTTCTCTCCGTGGCGTACAAGATCATGATTGGCGTGAGGCAAGCCTCGTGGCGCATCATCTCCTCGATCAAGCAGAAGGAGGAGAGCCACAGCAATGAGGACCACGTGTCCATGATCCAGGACTACAAATCCAAGATCGAGTCAGAGCTCTCCAACATCCACAATGGAATCATCAAGTTCCTTGACACCAGACTCATCCCCTCTGCCACCATCGGTGACTCCAAGGTCTTCTACCTCAAGATGAAGGGCGAGTGAGCTCTGGCCATGGACAATGTAGAGTGAGAGATTCTATCCATTGAGCGTGAAGAGAGTGAGAGAATTTGAGATTATTCTTTCAGTATAGAGATTTTTTCTTAAAGCTGATGAGGTTAAAGAAAAATAAAAACAAAATAAAAAGAATTAAAAAGATAATTGTGGGGCCAGCTATATAAGGTGGTATTGGTAAGTTTGTAGGGAATGGGCCTGCGGCCCAATGGCCCAATTTGAGGACAGCAATCCGTCCTAGGATGATTTAATAAAAGCATGATACGACTAATATAAAAAGAAGAGCCGAGGATTGCACATGAGAATCCAAAATGTGTTCGAGGATAAGATTCACCTCAGAATGATAGTCCGAGGTGGATGTAACTATCTGATTACCCTAGGTAGTCCATAAGGTTGGATTATAATTGAGAAACTGATATGGGATAGTGGAGGCAACAAATATCTTCTGACGTTGCTATCTCCACATTAAATGCTTCCCAGCTAACTCTTTGGCCGCATTAATGTGGAGGTAATGCCTAAATAGTGATCAAGCAGTCTTATAGTGGCTGGTTTAGGATTCTAGAGAGGGGGGGATGGGACAGAAAGGAGTTCCTAGGATAGAACCTACACGTGTACGGCGAAAACAAGTGGAGGAACGTAGTATATAACATAAAAAGGAACAACATTGTGGGAGGGACAGAAAAAAAAAAAAAAAAAAAAAAAAAAAAAAAAAAAGAAAAAAAAAGAAAAAAGGCTTTTCCTATCATTTAGAACTAGTTCTTTCACCCACTCTCTAAAAAATTTATTGTTTGAACTTGTTGGACAGTTTTTCCTTTTCATTTTAGAAGGCTTTTCCAAATTGAGTCCCCACAATAATGATTTTTGATTTTTTAAGAAATGATTTTAGTTTAAATTGGATTTAAGTTTTTTTTTTTTTTAATTTAATTGACTTTTTTTTTAATTTTCTGAGTTGGCTTTTTTTATTAATTTAAATGCTGATGTGCATTTAAAAAATGCTTAATATAATTTATTATTATTATTCTATTAGCTACATCAGCAAACAATGTATTCCATTTGTCACGTATGCATTTTCTGTTACTGGGATGATGGCAGGGACCAAAATAAAAACGATTTTTTGAAATCAAGGACTGACTTAAGAGTGAAATCAATTTAAGGACCAAATCAAGAATCATTCCAAGGAGACCAAAAGTGCATTTTCACCTTAAAAGTATAATTAAACAGTAAAATAAGATAGGGACAAGATCTTCAATTATCTTTAAAGCATTTCCAAGTGCCACTACCTATATAAAAGCATAGTTGAACGGTGAAATAAGATTTACAAAAGTCAAGAAAAGTGAGCATAATAATGGTGGATGACTCACATTCACATCGTGTGTCCTATTTCATTCATCCATAGGACCAGGTGTTGAAAACTTGAAATTATAACATCATATAATCATTACACTGGGCAAAGTACTCTTTTTTTTTTTTTTCGTTTGCTTTGTAAAATATAGAACATGTTGCAGGTGGGTAATATCTTTGATTCTCTTTAGGACTGGAGTGGGTATAGATGAACTATACGGTTCCACGATTAAAGGAAATTCCAATAACAAAACTTCCTACAACTTTCCTCAACTCTCCAACATAAAACTATCATAGTGTTCCTCTTCAATTATTGTCTCACTATTTTTTTTCTTTCTCAAACTGAGCACACAGAAAGTTTTTTCTAGCACCAAATCGTTCAAGCCTACTCGCATCCTCAAGGTCCTATCTCTTCTCTTATGCAATGTTTTGTGTGAATTCTCTGTTTTATTTCTTTCTTTTTATATTTATTTATATGTTTCGATTTCTTTTGGATTATGAGAAAGCAGTCTAAACAGAGGGAAAGGGGAGGAACAGACAGATTTTTTTTCCTGGGTTTTGACTTTCTGTTTTATAGTATCTGAATTTCTCCAGTCTTATACCAACAGTGATTGTGAAATTACAAACACAGAGGATGCTTTTGTAATGATTTAACGTTAGTTAAATAAATTTCTGCATAAATAATAATCATAATAACGTGATTTGTTTTAGAAATAAACAAACAAAAAAATGTTGACTTTCCTGGGAACAGAGGATGTGAATGTCAGCAAGGCTAGGATCGCTGCCATTAGTTAGTTTTTTTTTTTTTTTTTTTTTTTTTTTTTTCTTATTATTATTTTAAAAAATTAAGTTAAATGGTGTGAAGTTATTAGCAAATTGGGTGTAGTTGTAAGATTGTTGTGAATTTTGTTGGGACCTTAGTTTTATTAATGCCTTTCGTCTCTCTTTCACATACTAACAAACAAAAGAAAAATAATGGTCATTCCTTTATTAGAAAAGCAATTATATAATAGGAATTGAATCATGTGTTGTTTCTTAGATATTTTTGAGCTTTAAAATCACTGCTGCAATTTCATTTCTCAAATCTGTAATTTTTCACTTTTCATACAGGTCCATCTCTTTAATTCTATCCTTTCACTCCCTCCTTAAAATGAATAATCCATATCAAATCATTCCTTCTTTCTCCCATTTTTTTTTTTTCCTTTTAATTTTTCTTTTAAATTTAATTGAGAACTACTTTTTTTTTTTAATTTTTTATTTTAAATCTTTATTGTAGTTCAATACTTGCCGCCAACATATTTCCAATGTCTTCCATTAGCTCTCAGAAGGCCTCCTTGTCGTCATCATTTTCATCTTCAACACCACAGTGGAAATATGATGTCTTTCTTAGTTTTAGAGGTGAGGACACCCGCACCAATTTCACGGACCATCTATATGTTGTTTTGAAACAAAAGGGCATAGTCACCTTTCGAGATGAGGAAAATCTTGAGAGAGGAAAATTTATTTCACCAGAGCTTTTGAAAGCAATAAAAGAATCGAGAATTGCAATTGTCATTCTCTCAAGAAACTTTGCGTCTTCAACATGGTGCTTAGATGAACTTACAAAGATCATTGAATGCATGAAAGAGATGACCAAGACTGTTTTGCCAATTTTTTATGATGTGGACCCATCTAATGTAAGAAAACAAACAGGCACCTTTGCCCAAGCCTTTTTTGAACATGAAGAACGTTTCAAGGATGACATAGAGAAAGTGCATACATGGAGAGCTGCTTTAAGAGAAGTGGCAAATCTCAAAGGGTGGCACCTACTAGATAGGTAATCCAATTTGACATATTACTTGCTTTTAAAGTTCAAACTTCAAATAAATACTTTTCTTATCTTTGAACCTTGTTTTAAACTATATGAAAAGTGACATAGATGTTCACACTTCTTTTCTATTTTGACTTGATCTAATTAATATACATTTTTTTATTTCTTTCAATTTTTTCTTGCACCAAGTTATTTACATTTTCTTCGTTTAGCCAACAAAATAACATTGGATGTCTACTTTCTTTTTTATTCCTATTTATGGGTGGTACTCACTAGATATCATTCTCTCTTCATTGGAGGTCCGAGGCACAACTTATCCAAGATATTGTGGGAGAGTTATGGCATAAATTGAATTATTCATTCTTTGAAGATACTGAAGACCTTGTAGGAATAGAACCACGAGTGAAGGAATTGGAGTTATGTTTGGCTATAGGGTCTAATGATGTTCGCATTATAGGGGTTTGGGGGATGGGGGGAATAGGTAAAACAACTCTTGCTAGAGTTGTTTTTCGTATGGTTTCAAAGAAGTTTGAAGGTTGTTGCTTTCTCCCTAGTGTTAGGGAGGTTTTTGAAAAAGATGGTTTACTTCCATTGCAACAACAACTTATTACAAAAATATTAAATGAAAGTATACAAGATGTCGATGAGGGAGTTTTTGTGATCACGAATAGATTACGGCATAAAAGAATTCTTCTCGTTCTTGACGATGTAAATCAATTAGAGCAATTGAAAAAGTTAGTTGGGAAACATAATTGGTTTGGTCCTGGTAGTAGAGTTATCATAACAACAAGAGATAAACATTTACTACATTTACTTGAAGTAAATGAAATATATGAAGCTGAAGAATTGAATGGTAATGAAGCTCTTCATCTTTTGAGTTTGAAAGCTTTTAATAAAGACCATCCTCCTAAAGATTATCTAGAGTTGTCCAGAGATGTTGTACAATATACTAGAGGCCTTCCTTTAGCTATTGAGATTTTGGGTTCCTTTTTGTTTAATAGAAGCATTAATCAATGGAAAAGTACATTAATGAGGCTTAAAAAATTTCCTGAACCTACAGTTCTCCAAGCACTTAAAATAAGTTATGATGGACTACACGAAACAGAGAAAAAAATATTCCTACATATTGCATGTTTCCTTAATCATGGGTACAAAAATAGTGTAGTAAAGAAACTAGATTATCTTGACCTTTACCCTGATGTTGGATTAGAGGTTCTGGTTGATAAATCTCTAATAAAAATGAATCACCTTGGAGTGTGGATGCATGATTTACTACAAGAAATGGGTAGGAAAATAGTTCATGAAGAATGCCCTGAAGAACCTGGAAAGCGTACCATTCTATGGTCATTTGAAGACATTAACTGTGTACTAACAAAAAATACGGTAAGTGGTTATTTAGAAAACTTAACATATACCTTATCATATATATTACTCAAAAAATTTCAACTTAGAGTAGCTTTGGTAATCATACATTTTGCAATTCACTAATCCCTTTTACTTATGATTATTAGGGAACAGAAGCAATTCAAGGCATAGTCCTAAAGTTGCCTATATCAAAAAAGGCATATTGGAATCCCGAATCTTTTTTGAAAATGCATCATCTTAAATTGCTCATAATTAGTAATGTTCAACTTCTCCATGACCCCAAACATCTTCCTATTAGCTTAAGATTTCTTGAGTGGAGTGGGTACCCTTCAAAATCTTTGCCATTAAATTTCCAATCAAATGAGCTTGTTGAACTTTACATGTGTGGTAGCTGCATTGAACATCTTTGGAAAGGAGCAAAGGTAATTTAATTATCCTTGTACAAATTTATATTTGAGTTCTATTAAATTTTAGGGATTTCTTGAAGCTAATTAATTTTTTTGTTTTTGTTGCTTTTAATAGTCTTTTGAGAAGTTGAAAATCATCAAAATGAACAAGTCTCCAAATCTTATAGAAACCCCTGATTTGATCAGGGTCCTAAATCTTGAGGAAATGGTTCTTGAAGATTGTTTAAATTTACGTGAGATTCACCCTTCAACTTTTGTTCATAATAGGCTTACTCATCTCAATCTTAATGGTTGTGTAAATGTCAAAAATCTTCCAAGCAAGTTCGAAATGGAGTCTCTTAAGGTTCTTATTCTTTCTGGTTGCTCAAAACTAAAAAAGATTCCAGAATTTGGAGAAAACATGCAAAGTGTATTGAAGCTTTATTTGGATGGAACTGCTATTACAAAACTACCCACATCAATTGGGCTTTTGACCAATCTTGTTTTATTGAATGTAAGAGATTGCAAAAGTCTTATGTGTTTGCCAAGCAAAATTTTCAATTTGAAGTTGCTTAAAGACGTGAATATTTCTGGATGCTCAAAACTTGAGAGACTGCCTCAAAATGTGGGGAACGCTGAAAGTGTAGAGAAGTTGGACGTGAGTGGAACTGCTATAAAAGAGGTGCCTTCTTCCATTGGTCTATTAAAAAATCTTAAAGTGCTATCTTTCAATGGATGTAAGGGGTTATCATCAATTAACTTTACATCTTGGTATGATCTCCTCCCTTTTTCTTCAAGGCCAAAAATTACAGATCCTGTGGGATTGTCCTCTTTATTGGGTTTGTGTTCTTTGACTAAATTAAAACTAAAGAATTGCAATCTCAGGGCAATCCCCGATGATATTGGTTGCTTATTCTCTTTAGAAGAAATAAATCTAAGGGGAAATAGTTTTATTTGCCTTCCTGACAGCATCAGTCAACTATGTAAGTTGAGGAGCATGCAATTGAAGAATTGCACGAGTCTTCGATCATTGCCAAAGCTTCCAATAAGTATCATACAAATTTGGGGAAATGGTTGTGCCTCACTAGAATCAATTCCAGATCTACTAAAACCTAATTCTTTATGTGAGGTGGAGCTTTATCTTACAAATTGCAGTAAATTGGCTGACAATCAAGATGTCATTGACATGTTTTTTACAGTGATAAGAAAGCACCTTCAGGTCTCTCTCTCTCTCTCTCTCTCTCTCTCTCTCTCTCTCTCTCTCTCTCTCTCTCTCTCTCTCTCTCTCTCTCTCTCTCTCTCTCTCTCTCTGTTATAAACAACTTGCTTTGTTTGTTTTAGGGACTCTCTCTTCATGATAGATATAACTCAAGAAATTTCAATTGGAGATATGACATGATTATTCCTGGAAGTGTAATACCGAAGTGGTTTATCCATCAAAGTATTGGGGCCGAAGTGAATATAAAAGATCCTTCTTCTCATTTGTGTGAAGAGTGGATGGGGACTGCTGTTTGCATTGTATTTTCTTCTCTTCTCTATTTTTCACTATCCTGTCGATTGATAGCAAATGGAAAAGTAATGTCTGCTACAATGTACTTTGTTGGCAACTTTGATCGTTCATCATATCATATTTGGCTATTTTATTTGCTTCCTCAATACTGCAGGGAGGAGGACATAAAATTACTAAACGAATATGAAGCAAATGAATTGGATCAGATTGGTATTAAAATTGAAACCCATGACTCAGGAATGGAGGTGAAGAAATGCGGATTTCGTATGGTATACAAGAAAGACATAGAAGAACTCAACCAAACTACGGCTCAGAGTAGCAACATCAATATCATTCCTTACAAGGACTTGGATGTTCTCCATCACAATTTTGACAATTTGGCAGTGGTAGCGGAAGGTAAAAAAGCAAAGCAAATTCCTGATGATTACGACGGCGCTGGACCTAGTGGAGAAGGAAGCTTTAATGATTTGCCACACCCAAAAAGGATTGAAAGGCTTGCAGAATTTATGCCCCAAGGTGACTCTGATTGTGAAGAGTACTTCGAATGTGGCGAGGAGATCAGTGATTAGCTGGAATCTAGATGAAATTGAAAAATGGGTTCATATGCTTTGTAAGTTAATGAATCCAAATTATTTCCTATTTTTTCTCGATTACTTGACTTGTTTTGCTGATTGCTGCATTATCTTTTGGCATGTTCTATTATGTAGCATCTAGCTTCCTCTAAGGCTTTATACTTTTGTTTACTAACCTTCAACCAAAGAAAATACTCTTTTTCTGCCTAAGAATTCCACTGATTTTTATATTCTTTTTTTTTTTCCCGCTTTGCTCTAAAATTTTTACTATTTTAAAGTAGGATAACAATCATAAAATTTATTAAAATGATTTGTATTAGCATGTTTGAGGACATTGTTAATGTGATTCTCATAAAGGAACAAACTTCAGAATAAACTTGTACTTAGTGAATGTTCAAATTTTCAAACATTTGGTGCTTGAGCAAAACTGACTTTTATGAGAAATTATTGTTGATTTGCAAAATTTCCTCATTGACCAAATAATTCAACTGAGTTTTTGATATATCCAAATATCATCTACATTCTTCATAATTGATTTGTGGGTCAACCTTAAAGGATCTATATCTACATCAATGAGGTTTTGGTAATTTACTTAATATGTAAACAGATGTGTGATAAACAACGTAATAAAAAGCTCTCGCCAGAGACAATCTTTTATGCTAGAAGCATTTAATTTTGATTTATCTGTGACAGACTAAGAATGTATTGACCCCTTGTAATGAATTAACCAATTAATAAGCCAAACTAATTAATTAATCCAATTAGCATACAATAAGTGTGGTAGCACAAACAAATCACCAACTAAGTTAATATGCAGTGGAAAATAAATTGATATGGTGATTTGTTTATGAATGAGGAAAACCTACACGACAAAAACTCTACCTGGCAATTTTAAAGTTACCACTCCCAAGAATCCACTATTATCATAACAAGCGATTACAAGTAAAGGAATCTTAATATTTTATACCAACCTACAGTTGAACCCTCACCCCAATACCCAATTAGACTTATTATGTAGTGACAATCTCTCCTTTCAATGCACGGCTCCTAATATGTGACTAACCAATTCGATGCGTGGATCCTAGTACGCGGCTTACACACCAACTTGAGAAGGATGTTGGCTACAAAGTTTTTCAATTCATCAACATGATGAAGATCATGAAGCTCTTTGGTTACAAAACCTTAGGGCATACAAACGCAGCAGCTTCTTAAAGAGAAAAATGAACTATGACATATGTCTCTGGTTCACAATATGCTTGTGAAATTTTTTTGCATTGAGGTGCATTAGCTATGACAACCCTTAAAACAATCCTTATATATGTTTAGGGTTGTGAGAAAAGAAAGGATAAACATCTAGACACGGATTGGAGTGAAATCAGATCTGAAAAACTGATTTTCTTAAATCTCGATAGATACACTATCTATCGAGCAACTGTTGAGCATCGGGTTTAAACAGCCTTTTAAACCTTGATAGATACTAGCTGTCGAAATTTAAAATCCAGCACTTATTCACTTGATTCCTGGAAAGATTGCATGGCTTTAACACTTGAACTTGAAACCTTATTCCTTGAAGCATTAAACACATCCTAGATCTACCCAATTACAAGTAAAGTGCGTTTTGTCAAAGGATTAGCCAATTCTATATTGATATATGTTTCTAACATGATTCACATATGTTCTAACAATCTCCCCCTTTGGCAATTCATGACAAAACAACAACAAACAAATGAAAATATGAGAGAAGTCATAAATCACTCAACTCTTACTTACTTGTTGAATACAATAAAATCTATCATAACACGAACTCTTGAAAAACTTTGCAAAAAGAGAGTTCATGGCAAGAGAGACTTTGACAACTTGTATTTCTGAAACACTTTAAACAAAACTCGTCACGGCATTTTAGTGTGAAACAGAAATAAAAGATTACATACAAATAATAAGAAGCATGTGCATAAGAAAGAAAATAAACAACACATGAAAAGATAGGTGAAAGAATTGTAATAACATAACATCATAAATACAAGGTTTGCTATCACAAAGTAAGAACACTGTATCTATAAAAGAAGAAAATACATAAGCCCTTACTACATCCCTCAAAATATAAACACTCCCCCTCACAAAAATCTCCTATACTAACTCTCCCCCTATGTACATGACTACTCTCATATCTAAAACTACTCCCCTTTTTTATCACGAATGACAAAGGGTAAGTAAATCAACCAGTCATCTCATTGTCATGAGAAGAGCTAGCATCCTCATCCTTATTGTCATCATCGTCGTCAGAGTCACCATCATCGTCCTCGTCCTCAAATGTCTCTGGAGAAGGAAAGGGAGACTCTATGAAGCCACCAACGCAAGCCTGCTGTCAAGCAATACGGTCGATACGGGTGTTCACTTGACACAACTCATCACTTAGTGTGTCAAGGCGAGCATCTATGTGTTGCAGCTATGCCATGACCGCCTCGATGGTCACACCACTTGCCGATGAAGAAGAAGCGAATGTGGAAGGAGCGGAAGAAGATAAAGGAGTCGCTGTCTCTGTCTGTGGTCACTTCGGTCGAAGTTGGGTCTTGCTCTGTCTGATGGTAGCAGCATCTAGAGCACACATAACCGAAAAATTAGGAGACTCGGGATAGGAGACAAAAAAATGGCGAAGAATCTGCGTGATAATTGTAGGAAAAATGAGCTTATCACAGGTCGTCGTATCCCTATAGACATCTATGAGGGATAGAATAAAGTGAGGGAAAATCAATAATGAGTCCCTCAAGGAGGGATAACAAAAATCGAGCATGAGGTTCTGTGATAAAGTTATACTAAGACAATGGATGGAGAATAAATGTTATCACCATGTTAAGGAATCTCGAACCTGGTCACCCTAAGGTGAAGGTGTCTCACAGAAAAAAGACAAGAGTTCGTCTTTAGACACAGTCTTAAGACGATCGTAGTCAGGGTAGTTAGGATGCGCTACCATATGAAAATGTAGCACCTTGAATTCGATATCCGGAGTGACTATGATGCGCATACCTCGAATGCAAGTGACAAAATAAGATACCGAATAATCAAATCCATGCATATTGGAGTAGAACTCCTGTATGATCACGGAGGGACAAGTGACCAAGATGCCACATAGTGACTCCTAACCCCTACTATAGATGACAGTGGGAAGGTTAGTATCGAAAAAGTCTGATAGAATGACTTAGCGTTTCGAATGAATGCCTCGTCCTGATAAGTTCTTCGAAAAGTTCTTATGGGCTTTATCATCACAAAACCATATGTGAGATGGAGAAGAATCAGAGGGGGAAGAAGAAGAAGATGTCCCAGAACGAAGAGGATTCCGGGATAGGGTGGATTTTTGTTTAGGTGCCATATAGCAACTAATGAAAGAAAGAGAGAGAGAGAAGGGGACAAACAAAAAAGCACCAATCAAATCAATATAAGAATATAAAGAAATGAATGTATGTATGCATGAAAAATGCATGAGCATGTGATATGCAATAGTAAAGATATCATGGGCTCAGTCCAATCTAAACCTACCAACACACATCATTTCAACATAATAATCACACATCTAAAATGCATGAATCATAGTTAAAATCCATATGTGATGTTATGCATGATGATTTAAAATCATTTAAACAAAAACTTGTCCCAAAAATTTCACAAAAACCTCATTAAACATGAAAAACCCCCCAAAAACTTTTCAAAAACCCATAACTTAGGTTAAAAAATATGAAATGCATGATAGAATAGAGAAAAAGGATCACACTAGATGAAGAGAACTTGATTTAGGCTGAAGATCAAGTGGGGTAAGTGAAGAGGTTTAGTTTGAGGTGTTTGGGAGAGAGAGGAGAGAGTTTCTATCGAGAGAAATCGGAGAAAATGAGAAAAGCATCATGTTGAACCTTTTTATAGAAATCTTAGTTTCTCGATGGATCAAGAGGTGTTGAGAGCTGTCGAGAATAAAAATTTTCAGAATGAGCTGTCAAGGAGCTAACGAAAGGTGTCCACAACAAGGTTACCTCAATGGATCAAGAAGCTATCGAGCATACAGAAACTTCCTCGATGGATCGAGTAGTTGTCAAGCAGCTATCGAGATTAAATCTCAAGAATCTCGATGGATCAAGATTGCAATAACAGCTATTGAGAAAGGAAGCTAAAGAGCTCGATAGATAGTCTAGTTGTTGAGAGATGTCCAGCAATTGTCAAGATTGCTTAAAAACAGTTTTTCAAAGAAGAGAAAAATACAGACATAAATGAAATCAAACACGCTACTCAACCAACGATCCAAACAACATTTTAAGCTCTCAAAAACATTTCACATCAAGAAAAATGTCAAGCATTTGAATCCAAAACACACACACTAAAAAAGTCTAACCAATTTTATATTTCAAAAACAAATCAAGACAGTTTAGTGAGCATACATTAACACATGTATTTCTTGTGATGGCCAAATCACATTTTACTTGCACATGTATTAAGAGTAGCAAAAAAAATATTTCATTTTGTGTGTGAAAAACATTGCAAGATTGCATAGGTGTCTACATGTTATGACGACTTGAGATATGAGAAAATTACTTTAACTCACACACATTCATAACTGCTTGATGGAGACTATTACCTTCGAGATACATCCTATAACTCCCACATCTCCTAGAAGACATGCTTGCAATCATATATAAAGCATTTTTATTCTTTTTTCTTTTATTTTTCTTTGCATATTTTCTTTTGTCAAGCATATCACGCATGGATATATAAGAGAGAGAAAAGAAATAACCAATGATGTTAAGCTTTTGACATTGCACTTTTGCTATGCCGAAGCATACAGATGTCATTTCATGATTGGCGGGTAATAGTGGTGAGATGGTTATTTATACATTTCTCTTAGGATTTTCTAGTCCTTCTTGTCAAAAAGAGTGATACGAGTGTTAAATACAAAAGATTAATTAATCTTACTCATCACAAACACGAGCCACAAAGTTCACTTACTTAGTTGTGCGTAGAGATGCTCATCTAAGCTATAAAAGATACAAAGTTTAGAAAATTTTGTTTCAATAGCCATCCAAGGTATACAAATACCAATATACACAAAACACACACTGTTTTTGTATTTTTCTGACATTTCAATTTTTTTTTTTAATTTTTATGAAAAACAAAATAAAACAAAACTGAAAATGAACAAACAAAAAACATGTTAAACAAAGCAAAGCATAAACTAGACTGACTCAAAACAAGAAAGCAAAACACACAAGTAATGCAAACTCAAAAACAAAAAAAAAAGGAAGAGAGAGAAAAAGTGATTAAATTATTTGGAGCCTTTTTCCTTCCACACCTTCGAAAAACCTTTCCATTTTGCAAACCCTTGATCTAGCGGTGAGGGGGACGAATTAAAACCGTTCAAGTTCAAAAGGAATATGAGGGTTTTGATTAGATCTCCAAGAGGAGCAAAAGAGGATGGAAATTGATTCTGGTTTCCTGATAAGATCATACTGTTGCTCTGTTGAGTGACTAACCACTTGTAGTAATTAGGTCGAGTATGTCCAGTTGCTTCATAGTGATGACAGAGATGCTCCTTCTTCTGTATAAGCTTTTGAGTGTTTCCCTTCTTAGCCCTAGGGTTTTTAGTCTCTTTTTTATCCAGCTTAGGGGGTGCTCCTAAGATAGATTTACTCTTGTCTACGTTCTCACTAGCCAACATATTTTTCATATCATTGTTCTTAGATTCAACATTATTACTAGGAGAAAGAAAAACAGTAGTACTAGTAGAAGAAATACTAGGAGAAGAGAAATCATACCCTAAACCAGTTCGTTCGGAAGCAAATTTTTGAAGACTAAGCATCTCGTCAAGCTTTGCACTTGAAGTCCTCTCCAGCTAAGCTCTAACTTGAAACAATTTTGCCTCCAGCTTATTGGTCTTCTCAGCCAAGAAATTATTCTCAAATCTTAGTGCTCCAATGGTATGATTGGCTTCATCAAACTTCGTGGAGATTTCTTCTCGTTCAAGCTCCACTTCACTAAGCTTCTTGGTGGCCAACTTATACAACTTTTCATGTTTTTTCAAGACCTTGTATAATTTTGCATAGATTGTGTGGATGTCATCTTGTTCATCCATCTTCTTAAATTTAGACTCCACCAAGTCCTCTTTTTCATCTACATCTTCAACAATCCTCTCAGTAGGATTTACAGCGGCAGTAAAGGCATTTAGGATTCTATCATCCTCATTATCAGAATCATCTTTAGGCTCGGTGTCGCTCAAAGTAGCAGCAAGTGCCTTACTCTTCCCAATGGTCTTGAGATACGTAGGGTATTCTTGTTTCATGTGACCAAAGCCTTGACACCCAAAGCACTTTGGTCCTGAGGGAACAGTGTACTGACTGCCATCCCTAGCATCCTTCTTTCCTTTGTCTTGGTTCTTGAATTGAGACGAACTGGACTGCTTGTGGTCTTTGTCAAATCCTTTAGCATTGACATTCTTCATAAACTTTTTGAATTGCCTGGTGATATAAGATTTCATCTTGGAATCTTCATCGTCTGAAGACTCATCAGTGTCACTGCTCTTGGCCTTCAATGCTATGCTTTTTCCCTACTAGATTTCCCTATCCTTATCACACCCAACTCATAGGTCTGCATATTGCCAACCAGCTCTGTCAAAGGAATTTTATCAATATCCTTTGATTCCTTAATTGCGGTGATCTTGGCATGAAATCTCTTGGGTAGAGATCCGAGCACCTTTTTAACAATCTTGGGTTCAAAAATGGTTTCCCTAATATTAAAGGTTTAGTTCACTATGTCCTTGAGCTTGGCATAGAACTCATCGAATGACTCATCCTCCTCCATCTTAATCTCTTTGAAGCTTGTAGTAAGCCTTTGAAGCTTCAAATCCTTGACAACCTTAGTTCCTTTATAAGTTATCTGGAGGATGGTCCATGCTTCCTTTGCAGTTTCAGTAGAGAATATCTTCTTGAACTCCTCATTCGTGACCGCACTAAATAATGCACTCAATACCCTGCTATTAAAATTTGACGCCTTTATCTTAGCATCATCCCAATCGGTTGGCACTTCTTTTGACTTGGTCTAACCTACCTCCATAGCTTGCCACACTTTCTCATCTAATGACTACAAGAAAGCTCTCATGCATACTTTCTAGTATGCATAATTAGTGCCATCAAATAAAGGACGTATAATAAGAGATTGTCCTCTATCCATGACAAACAGGGGTCATGAATGTGTCTGCTTTGATACCACTTGATAGGACATGAATGTATTGACCCCTTGTGATGAATTAACAAATTAATTAGCCTAGTTAATTAATTAATTCAATTAGAATGCAATAAGCGTGGTAGTACAAACAAATCACTAACTAAGTTAGAGTGTAACGGAAAATAAATTGACACGGTGATTTGTTTACGAATAGGAAAAACCTACATGGCAAAAACTCCACTGGGTAATTTTAAGGTTACCACTTCCAAGAATCCATTATTATCACAACAAGTGGTTACAAGTAAAAGAATCACAGTACATTATACTAACCTACAATTGAACCCTTACCCCAATACCTAATTTGACTTGTTCTGTAGTGACA
Source organism: Quercus variabilis (assembly GCA_030445155.1). Classification (NCBI taxonomy): domain Eukaryota; kingdom Viridiplantae; phylum Streptophyta; class Magnoliopsida; order Fagales; family Fagaceae; genus Quercus; species Quercus variabilis. The sequence goes on from CP129449.1 coordinate 10,294,961, forward strand.
ATCTCTCCTTTCAATGCATGGCTCCTAGTACGTGACCAACCAATTCGATGTGTGGATCTCAGTACGCGGCTTACACACCAACTTGAGAAGGATGTTGGCTGCAAAATTTTTTAGTTCATCAACATGATGAAGATTGTGAAACTCCTTGGTTACAAAATCTTACGGTGTATAAACGCAACAGCTTCTTAAAGAGAAAGATGAACTAGGGCATACGTCTTCGATTCACAATATGCTTGTGAAAAGCTTTTGCATTAAGGTGCATCAGTTGTGACGGCTCTTAAAACAATCCTTATATATGTTTAGGGTTATGAGAAAAAAAAGCTTAAACATCTATACACGGATTGGAGTGAAATTGAATCTGAAAAACTGATTTTCTTAAATCTCGATAGATATCCTATCTATCAAGCAGTTGTCGAGCATCGGGCTTAAACAGCCTTTTAAACCTCAATAGATACTAGCTGTCGAGATTTAAAATCTAGCACTTTTCACTTGATTCTTGAACAGACTTGCATAGTTTTAACACTTGAACTTGAAGTCTTGTTTCTTGAAGCATTAAACACATCTTAGATTTACCCAATTACAAGTAAAATGTATTTTGTCAAATTATTAGCCAATTCTATATTGACATATGTTCTTAACATGATTCACATATGTCCTAACAATTTGTCAGCACAATATGTTTTGAATGACTATATATTGCTTGATTGTTAGACATGCCATGATGAATCAATGATTTACCATTATAGAATATTGAATAGTAAGTAGTGCTAAATGGCCTTAGCTATGTGCAGCTTTTGTCCTGCAATATAAGGAAATCATCATTCACATCATTGTCCTATCATCTATGTAATGCTTGTGTAGAAGCATTGATGAGACATTGATTGAGTTTAAAAGAACATGGGTGCTACGACATGAATTAATAAAATTCACAGTTTAAAATTCTTAATTGTGTAATTTTTTACGCTAAGATTTTTGTGATTTTGCCTCTTGTTGTACTTGAAAGTTTTTCCACCTTTCTAAAACTTTCGCTTTCAATCAAATTATTGGCTTAAGGTTGTCCATACTCACTTTAGATCATGACCAGGCAAAGCTGAAACAAACCAAATGACCTATCTCCAAATCGTACCTTAATTAGGTTATACCCAGTCACAGAGACTTGACTATAATTTAAATTACTAACCTGACCATACAACAAACTTGATTATATATTACTAACTGTATCATCTGAGGCATATTCATCTTTGCAGTAATCAGACTTGAGAAGGCAAGCAACAGTGTTGACAAGGTTGAAAGTTGTAGAAGGTAGCCTGCTAAGATTGGTAAGCCGTCCTGTTTTACTTGCTATCATTGTTGTATTACATCTAGAATTAAAGTTTTCTCATATTCTTCCCATTGGGTTTATTATTTAGCAGGATGTATCATTATCATAGTGGAAAAAGTATACTGGCTGTTGTATGCTAGGAATTGTAGAAACTAAGTGGGCAGGTCTGTTGTTGATCTTACTGACACAAGCTTAAGTGAGGTCACTGAACTTTGGAACCATTTTTGTCTGTTATAATTACCTTCTTAAATGATCGTCTTTATTTTGAGGATTTTATTGAATGCTCATCCTGTGAGGGCAGAATTGAGAAGACATATTAGGACTGAGGATTTTGTTTCCCCCTTGACATCTACAGCAATCTGGTTTGATCTGTCCCTTAATATTAATTTCATTCAACCTTACTCGATTCAGGCATGGAAGGGTGTCAAGGGCAATTTAGAGAGCATTTAGTATTTCTCGGTGTCTTTTGTCTTTATTTTTTTGGTCTATGGACTTCTCGGAGCAAGGCAACTATGAAGAGAGAGCCTCTCTCTTCCACTTATTTTGTACTCTTTTCTTCTTGTGTAGTTTTTGTTCCTTTGTTTCAATGTGCCAAAAAACGATTTATATGTGTGTGTCGATCGTTGTCATTCTTTCTCAAAAATTAGTATTTTTCAAGGATACAAAAAGCATATTTTAGGGATTAAGTGTGTTTGATGGACCGACTTAGCCTGGGTGAACTCATGATTTCCTAGAATTTAAACCGCATACTTCCTTGCTGTTGATGCAACTCTCTGACGCACCACCAAACCTCAGAACTAATTAAGACTGACCATGCTGTTTTATTCTATAGAATTTGTACTATTCTCTATCTTCTCTGCTACTAAAAAAAAAATTCAAACCTGACCAAATAACTAAGTGAAATGCTACTTTTTAAATGAGGATACTTGCATAGAGCTCACATTCCCAAATTATCCTTTACAAAAATCAAAATCTATCAAAAAAAATAAACACCAAAAATAAAATCTATTTAGAAACAACCAGGAACTGCCCAACACTGCAAAAGGATATACTACTGTTGACAAAGAAATGGGCACTGCCTTGCTCATTGCCGCAAGACTCCTCCATGTTTCCTTGTCCTGAATAGATGAAGAGTATGTTTTTCTCTCTCATTCTTTCACCCCATGTCTTTGGGTACGGATGATTGATGGGCAATCCAAACCTTGTAGATATGAGAATCAATATGTTGGATTTTAATTGCAATTTCATGTTCTTTTTGTTTCAAATATTTCCTTTTGGTTCTTGTTCTTTATGTCTTTGGCCTGGTTAAACTGTTACGTTTTTTTTATCTTTATTTCTATTACTGACCTGTGAGTCCGAGCTTTTCCTTGAAGGAGGTCTTTGTGAGTGCATTAGTCTTTTTTCCCTTTTCACATGTGTTCGTATGTTTGATAATTTTGCGTATGAGCAGTTTGAGAAAATGGAACTTAATGGAACTTAATGATAACTATGGATGTTTCTATAGTATAAACTAAAATGGTTTATTGGGTTTAAATCGTTGCCTCAATTTAGTGAATTTACAACTTTTGCCTCTATATCAGTAGGTAGTCGGATGAGTTTCCTATAGATAGCGTCATTTTTTGACAATTGAATATTGAGTAACTAGATTTGTTTGGTAATTTGTTCTTTTCTTGCATCCTGTGTTGTTTTATGAAAAATAATGGCATGTTGTTTAAGTAATGAAATCCATCTATCACATCTGATTATGATAGTTTTAATCTTTTATATTGGTGTCTTTCTTTTTTTTGGCTTTCTTCTAAAAATAAAATCGGATTTATCTTTAATTTTTATGATAGTCTATAAATTTTTTAATCTTTAATTTTTACTAGGTACTTTGCAACAATACAAGAATCTTATAATATAGTTGTATATATTTCTGAAGCATGTTATGGTACTATTATTTCCAAAAGCTATGGGACTTATGGCTTGTTTTGAATCTTTTGATACCCCACCCAAGTTTCATTTGCATGAGAATGTTCTGTGTAGTCTCTATGTTTCTGGCTTTCTGCTATTGCAACAATGATTAGAAAAAGAGAAGCGAGTATTTGTTCATTAGTTGGGTCATGGGTGTATCTCATTTTCACCTTTTGAGTCTTTCTTCGATGGGAAAATTTGAAGTGGGTCATTGCCATAGAAGCTAGTCTTGTAATTCTATCCTGCATTTTAGTTCATTTTTATATTTTAAATGTTATGAACAAAGTTGTACCTAATAATAGATTTTGAAAGACGTTAAAAAGGGAATTTTGAAGTTTGTCATTGTCCATAAAGGAGTTATGAAGCAATGACCTCTAAATCAATAGGCAATTGATTCTAAAAAAAAGTTTGCTTTTTAGATATACTGATTATCCTTTTTTTTTTTTTTTTTTTCTTTTTTTTTTTTTTTTGCTTCATTTCTATAGTTTTGCTATAATTTCCTATTTTATCTTAAACCTATTATATGGTATTCATGAGGAAGTTAGAAATTTTTGTCTCATTACTTGGTTTGTTGGACTTTAGCTATGAATTTGTGTGGTCGGGAGTGGCGTTTTGAAATTGATGCTTGATTGCAAAAATCTTGACACCAAATTTTACGGACTGATTCTTTTGTGTATTTGGCTTGCTCAAGTTTGTTACTGTTTGCTTTGCTTATTTCCACACCTTTGTTGTGCAGCAATGGAGTGAGCCAACTAATGAAGCTATTCAAGGGCTTTGAAGGTGCTCTTGTTCTAGTCAAGAACTCGACTTACAGGATTTAAGCATTGAATGTGTTTGGCTATTGGTGTATTCAATTCTACTAAACCAAATTCAATACTTACAACTTTGGTCATCTATTACATAATGTCAAAGATGAGATGGCCTTTCTTTGCAGTGTTGAGTTTAAACATGTACATAAGGCAGGCAATACAAGTGCTTAATATTCTCAGATGGTAATAGGTAGCCTTTGGACAAGAGTTGATGGCACTTATAGTTGGTCCACTTCTTTGTGTGTGTGTGTGTGTGATCAACAAAGCAATTGAACTTGAAGCCCACATTTTTTTCCTTTATTTTATTTTATTTTTTGCATGAATTATGTATTTTTAATGGTGGAAAAATTGGCCTTGTAATCAAATTCATCATTTCAATTGAATTTGTTCAGTTTTGGGACAATTTTCTTTTTCGTTTTCTTTTTATGTGTGTTTTGTTTAATATTGCATTTGTCACCATTTTTTTTTTTTTTGGGAGAAAGAGGCTGTACTTTTTATAAAACTTCAAAGCCCATTACAGGACATTATCATGAATGATATTTGCAATACAGTCAGAAATTTCCTCTAGCCATATGATCTCATCTCACTAGAATTATGCATGTCTTGCAAGAAGTGTATGAATTTCATAATTCACATCTCTGCGTGTGTGCTCAAAGGATCAGCCGTTTAACTGATTTGCTAGGTGTCTTATATACTCTATGACATGACCAATAAATTGGTTACTCGATTATGTGTTGTCTACTAATCTTGATGAACAAAAAATGTCCAAAGACAATAAACTCTCTTGCCATCTTCTTTATGAAATTAAAACAACCATAATTGGCTTGATAACTTTCAAAAGAATCACAAACATCATTATAGATATTGAAAAGAATAACTGCATTTTATTATATTCTCTTGGTTTGTACTATACATCCTTGTAATGGATTTGTATGTATAAATGAAGACACTCAAGTGTTAAAATTGGACAATAAAACATAATACTCAATTCTTTTTGGCTCATTACTTAAAAATAAGTTAACATGTATCAAATCTAAAACTTTAGTAAAATTAAAAATTAGTCCCGCTAACTTCAAAGATAAATGACTTCAATCTCTCATGAATGCTTCAAAACCTTTTCTAGCAATGTAGCTTGGCTGGGGCCTATCATCTTGCAAGGTTAGAAAACAAATTTCAATCTGCACAGTAACATCCTAGAAGACCAATCCTCTATTTACTAGCAAAAATCCTATTTGATTCATTTGGTTTCAAGCGAGATAGACCAGCAATTTGATTGGAATTTGAATCATAGTTGCTATAAGCACTTTCTAGTAACCCACACAGCCCACACCTTTTGGAATCTTAACAGCCTCTATTTCAAGCTTGGTTAAATATAGATTGTGACAAAGGCAACCCAATAGAAGAAACACTAAATCTACCATAAATCAGGAATTTATCAATCATTTACTGCAATTAAAGCAGAAGTCAAATAAAAAGCCTAGTTGTATACTTGATCGGACGCCCACCATTATCCATAATTGCAAAGCAAACCAACCAAATGCTTTAAGAATACTGCAAAGTCATGCTCAAATTTGTAGTGGCAACCGAAGCAACTAAGGCGATGCCTATCTATCCAGTATTAACATATGAAGAAGCAATATCAACATGAGGAGTTGTAATATTTGGAAGAAAAAATATGGACTTCGCCAACAAGTGGGATTTTCACAAACTTCTTAATATCAGGTAATTGAAGGGGAATAAAAGAAGAAACAACGCTGTCTATGAGCACATATTTGGAAGAAACAACGCTGTATATATATATATATACACACACCCAACAAAAAAAAAAAAAAAATCTTAGTATTTTCAATCAAAATTATTTTTGACGGTGTTCTTTCATAAAATAAAATTCATTTTTTTCATTTTCATAGTCAAAATCTTAAAAAGTTTCATTTTAAATACAAATTATCAAATTTTATGCTAAAGTAAGTAAAAAATCTTTCAACTGAACTAATGAAATTTTCAAAAACATGAATGATCAAAACTTGGAGAAATAAGTTAGGTTCCAAACATATTTAAAGCTACCTTACTTTAACACATTATATGGCAAATTAAGACACATTTCATGTGTAATTTTAGTGACAATTTTTTTTAATAAGTCAATGACTTGTTAATCATCACATAATGAGTTGAAAAATATAGATTCAAACATGTTTGATACCAAATTTTATCAAATATTTAACAGATATAAAAAACACATTTTACAATAAAAAATAGAATTGCCAAAAATAAAGTTATATCTCTATAACTATTAGACCAATTATTTTTTTTAAGAGCATTATTGGACTAATTCAAATATTTGGGAGGGCCAACTCTTATTTTTGTAGACTAAATTTTGAAAACATAAAAATAATTGTATATATATATTTTAAAAAATTTTAAAATTTTGTGGGGGCCATGACATGCCTCCGCCCCTGATTGTAGACTCATATAGACTTATCATATTTTTTTCTACCACATACAACTCGTCATGTTGGCAAATTATGGTTAAAGTTTTGATAGCAGACAGAAGACATACTCCGGTAGAAAATAGAGACCTGGAGAGAAAAAAGCCGATAACTTTGATATTTCTTAGGAGTGGAGTGGATATAGAGAAAATCAGCTGCTAATATTAATAGCATTGCTCATTGATTATGCATGTTTTTACCATATGACTTTTGTGCTTTTGGCATGCTTTTAAGGAATCTTTCTAACTCTGTGCCTTATTTGGTTGAAAAAGTATAATGGCTGTTGCGAGCTAGGAATTGTAGAAACCAAGCGAGCAGGTCTGTTATTTATCTTACGGACACAAGCTTAAGTGAGGACGCTAAACTCTGAGCCATTTTTGTAGGACTGAGAAGATATATCAGGACTCATGAATTGTGTCCTTTGTGTGAAAGATAAACCTTAAGCCATTTTTTTTCCCTCAACATCTACAGCAATCTGGTTTGATGTGTCCCTTAATATTAATTTCATTCAACCTTACTCGATTCAGGCATGGATTAAGTACTTCTCGGTGTCTTTTGTCTCTATTTTATGGTCTATGGACTCTAGGATCGAGGCAATTAACCATGAAGAGAGAGCCATTCTCTGAATCTCTGCCACTAATTTTGTACTCTTTTCTTCTTCTGTAGTTTTTGTTCCTTTTTGTTTCAATGTGCCAAAAAACGATTCATGTGTGTGTATCGATCCCTGTCATTCTTTCTCAAAACATTACAATTTTTCAAGGATACAAAAAGTATATTTTAGGGATTAAAGTGCATTTCATGGACCAACTTAGCCAACGTGAACCCCATGATTTCCTAGAGTCTACTCTATCTCTATCGATACTTCCTTGCTGTTATACTATTCTCTATCTTCTCATTCAAACCTGACCAAAGAACTGAGCGAAATATGAATTTTTAATATGGATACTTGCACAGATCTTACATTTCCAAATTATCCTTTAAAAGAAAGTCACAAACTATCAACAAAAAAAAAAAAACACAAAAAATAAAAACAACCAGGAACTGGCCAACACTGCAAAAGGGTATATACTATAGTATTAACAAAGTCGTGAACTTCAAACAATTAATAGTAAGTTGTAATGGAGCAGAGCTGGTAGAGAGAAACTAAAATAGTCAATAACTTCGATTTTTTTAGGAGTTGATTAATTATCCGGTCCCACGAGTAAAGACAATTCCAATAACGAAACTTCCTACAACTTTCCTCAACTCTCCAACATAAAACTATAATAGTTTTCCTCCAACACACAGTTTTTTTTATACCACCAATTGTTCAAGCCTACTCAAATCCTCAAGGTCCTCTCTCTTCTCTTATGCAATGTATTGTGTGAATTCTCTGTTTTATTTCTTTCTTTCTTTTTCTTTTTTTTTTTTTATATTTATTTATATGTTTCAATTTCTCTTTGGATTTTTTCCTGGATTTTGAGTTTTGTGTTTCACTTTTTGTTCTATAGTATCTGAATTTCTCCTCTTATACAAACTTTGATTGTTAAATTACAAACGTTTTTCTCTTAATAATCATATTATGTGAAAAGCTAACTGTAAGCATATTCGGGAATAGTGGTAAATCTGACATAATTTGTATTCTTAAACTAAATGGATTCATCATTTTAGTTTTGAAAAGGGGAAGGGTTTTTCCTGTATATAGATAGGATCACTAAAAACACAGAGGATGTTTTTGTAATGATTTAACCTTAGTTAAATAAATTTCTGCATAAAAAATAATATTTATAATAATGTGAGTTATTCACTTTGTTTAAATCCACAATTTAAATTACTTTTTTGCCTGTCTATAAATAATAATTATAATATTGTGTACATATCATTTCTTATAAAAAAATATTGACTTCACCGAAAACAGAGGATGTGAAGGCCAAGCAATGCTAGTATCACCTCAAAATTCACACGAATCTACAATACCCAATTTCCCTACAACCCCTCACTTGGGCCTATCGCTACCCACTAGCTTCTTTTCTTCTTATTCTTTTTTTCTTTTTTCTTTTTTAAAATCAAATGGTACATGTGCAAGGGAATTGGCAAATTGAGTGTAGTTGTGAGATTATTGTGAATTTTGTTGTGAGCTTAGTTTTATTAATACCTCTCACACACATTCTTCATAGTGGAATATACTTGTACTTTTGTTTTTTTAAATTAATTCTCGCCTTTTTTATTAATCTTATTTTTGCATATACTTGTACTTTTGATTGATTTATTTCTAAATTCTAAATAGTATATTGCTAGTTGCAGTTAGCTTCGTTATTCGCACTTATTCCATCAAGGGCATCATTGAAGATTGTTGAACTTCTTGTCTTTTTTCTCTTGATTGCTCGTAAGTCACTGTTTTTCTTCGTAATTAAAGTTTTGTTGGTTGGTACATTATCTTTTTTTCCCTTTCCTTTGAATTAACTGTCTCTACATATTAAATAAATTGAACTCATGTATAGATCACAATCACAATTATTAGTCTAGCTAGATGTAGCATCTAGCTTCCTCGAAGGTTTTATGCTTTTGTTTACTAACCTTTAACCAAAGAAAATGCTCTTTTTCTGTTCAAGAGTTCAGCTGATTTTTATAATTTTTTTTTCCTTCTCTGCTCCGAAATTTGTATTATTTTAAAGTAAAATAACAATTATAAAATAAAATAGCAATTATAAAATTTATTATAATGATTTGTATTAGCATTTTTGTGGAAATTGTTAATGTGATTCTCATAAACAACAAACTTCGAATAAAATTGCAATTAGTGAATGTTCAAAATTTCAAGCATTTGGAGCTTGAGCAAAACTTCCTTAGAGCATTCTCATAAAGAGTTTTAAAAATTTTAGCATTTAGCATCTAAAAACCTAACTTTATAGCATTTAACACACCACTTTACAATACCCATAACAATACCCACCATCACCCCCACCAGTTAGATCCACCTGCAACCACAAACAACAGCAGAAAAAAATTAGACCATCGGACCCATGATAGCCAGATCCACCTGCAACCACCACAAACATCAACAGCTAGATTCATCGCCCCCATGACCCCATCGGACCCACGACCCACTACCCAACCACCCAAATTGAACCAACAAACTTCCGCACTGTGACCTAGGAACCAATCAATTTACAAGAGAGAGGGAGAGTGAGAAAGAGGACAAAGAACGAAAGGGAGAGTCTGAGAAAGAGAACGAGAGTGAGTAGAGTGAGATTGAGTCTGAGTTTGAGGAGAGAGAGAATTAAAAACATTAAAAAATTATAACATCTTGCTACAGTGCGCTCTCATTTTTGAGAGCTCACTGTAGCAACATGTCAAAATTTTTAGCATATGACATCTTTGATGGAGTAGGTTTTTGTAGTTTCAGCTGCTAAAAATAGCATTTTGGCATTTATAACACCCATAATGAGAATGCTCATAGTAATTGTGGATATGCAAGATTTCCTCTTTGACCAAATAATTCTACTGAGTTCTTGAAATATCCAAATATCATCTACATTCTTCATAATTGATTCATGGGCCAGTAAAAAAAGATATATATCTGCATTAGTAGTGGTTTTGGTAATTTGCTTAAGCTATCATAAAGGGAATATTTTTTATTTGTGATTTTGATTTGACTGTCAAACTTGATGGGAAAACATGCTTTAAGATGCCTACAATTAATTAATATTGATGTTATACGGGGTATATTTGTCATTTGTAGTTTTAACTGTAAATTTGACGAGCAGGTTGATTTACTTGATTGAGATTGAGATGCCATTTTTTGACCATTTGCTTGAAATTAATGCTAATCACGAGGTTTTTCTTTTAAAAATATAAATAAATAATTTAGGAGACTCAAGTCATATCCTTCATTAGGAAGAAATAATAATAACAAAAATTGTAACATGTATTATTACGAATATTATCATGAAGGGTTAAGGGTACGTTTGGTACACTGAATGGAGATTACAATAGAAATTGTAATCTTTATTATTAGTAATAAAGTGTGTTGTAATGTAATAACTAAACATATTCATTAGTTTGGTTGTGAGTTATAACATTAGAATGAAACTTAACATTTATTTTAGGAAATATCTTACTCATACAATTATATCTCCTTAAAAATTGTTATTTTTAAATTTAAGAGAGATATGTATTATTTTTTATGATTTTTTATTTTTATAATTGTTAGATGTATATAGAAAGTTTGTTTATTTAGAAATATATTAAGTTTTGAAATTGTTGCACTTACTAAGGAATAACCAATACAACCTTTTAAAGATGAATAGTTATTCCTCATTTTGAAAAATAGCTATTCATAAGGAATAACTGTTCCTTGTAATAAAAACATAACCAAACTAAAGAATAATTAAATCATAGGAATAACTATTACATTACAGCGCCTATTACAGTCTATCAAACATGCCCTAATTGTTTAGATAATAAAGTTTTGGAATTTAATTTTATTAATAAAGTCTAGAGTACAATTATATTTATATAATGGTATTAAATATAATTAATGATAACTTTAGACTTGTCGAGAATTGACAGATAAGCCTGAAGTCCATTGGAACTAGAGTTTTATTTGTCCCTTTGGTTCCATCCCAAGCCACACACTAAAGCCTAATTGGGCTGGCCCAAAAGGCTAGCCTAATTAGATAATCAGTTATTTATTTAATAAGAGTTATTAAATAAAGTAATTGTTTTTGACAATTAAAAAACGTACGTACGAACGACTAGAAGAAAAATTACAATTTTCTCTGAAGACATTCTCTCTTGAACAAGTGCATACGTAACTGATTGAGAGACCACACATTTTGGACATATATGAAATTAGGGTGAAGATTGAAGGTCTTCCCAAGTTCAAACTTCTTTTGTTTTGAATTTCACTTCATCAAGGTACACTTTTCTATTCTTTGTTTTTAAAATTCTAGATATTCTATATTGTTTCACATGAATGAAGTTGATCCTTATGTTGCTTCCGCTGTGGGTTTTGATGAGATGAAAAACCAGTTTTTTCAACACAAGCCAATTCGCATCCCCAAGGTCCTCTCTCTTCTCTTATGCAATGTTTTGTGTGAATTCTCTGTTTTATAAATGTTTCAATTTCTCTTTTGGATGATGAGAAAGCAGAGGGAAAGGAGAGGAATATACAGATTTTTTTCCGGGGTTTTGACTTTTTGTTTTATAGTATCTGAATTTCTCCAGTCTTTTACCGACAGTGATTGTTAAATTACAAACACAGAGGATGCTTTTGTAATGATTTAACGTTACTTAAATAAATTTCTACATAAATAATAATCATAACAACGTGAGTTATCCACAAACTAGTGGCAGTGATCCATAAAATGTCAAAACCCCCTATCCAAAAGATAAGGGGTTTTGTGTGAATAACTCACGTTATCTTCTTATTAGCAATGAGTTTCAAGGTCTCCTCCTTCTCTCTCTTCAACGCCTCCTCTCTCATGACATCAGCGTAAGTCCTGAAGATGTTGGGGCCTGGCTACTCTTACTTCAAAGTCTCGTAAACATTTTTGGTTTCTACTTTTAGCCAACTCTTCTAACATAATTGTATCTACACACCTTTGTGGACTAGTTTATGCCTTTGGCACATGTCCTCATAGACTGCATGCAATCATTAAAAGTGACAAATCCTTTTCTTCTGCAATTATATAATAGGAATTGAATCATGTATTGTTTCTAAGATGTTATTTAGCTTTACCATCACTATTGCAAATTCATTTCTCAAATTTGTAAGATTTCACATTTTATACAGGTCCATCTCTTTTATTCTATCCTCTCAATCCCTCCTTAAATGAAAAATCCATATCAAATTATTCCTTTTTTCTCTAATTTTTTTCCTTTTGATTTTTCTTTAAATTTTAATTGAAATCTACCTTTTTATTTAAATCTTTATTTTAGTTCAATACTTGCCTCCAAAATATTTCCAATGTCTTCCATTAGCTCTCAAAAGTCCTCCTCTTCGTCATCATTTTCATCTTCAACACCTCGGTAGAAATATGATATCTTTCTTAGTTTTAGAGGTGAGGACACCCGCGCTAATTTTACAGACCATCTATATGTTGCTTTGAAACAAAGGGGCATAGCTATCTTTAGAGATGAGGAAAATCTTGAGAGAGGAAAATCTATTTCACCAGAGCTCTTGGAAGCAATAAAAGGATCGAGATTTGCAATTGTCATTCTCTCAAGAAACTTTGCGTCTTCAACATGGTGCTTGGATGAACTTACAAAGATAATTGGATGCATGAAAGAGATGACCATGATTGTTTTGCCAATATTTTATTACATGGACCCATCTGATGTGCGAAAACAAACAAGCACCTTTGCCCAAGCCTTTTCTAAACATAAAGAACGTCTCAAGGAAGACATAGAGAAAGTGCAAATATGGAGAGTCTCTTTAGAAGAAGTGGTAAATCTCAAAAGGTGGCACCTACTAAATGGGTAATCCAATTTGACATATTACTTGCTTTTAAATGTTCAAACTTCAAATAAATACTCTTCTTATCTTAAGCCGTGTTTTGAACTTTTAAGTAAAGCGACATACATGTTCACACTTCATTTTTATTTTGAATTGATCTAATTAATTTACATTTTTGTATTTCTTTCAATTTTTTCTTGCACTAAGTTATTTACATTTTCTTGGTTTAGCCAACAAAATAGAACATTGGATGTCTACTTTCTATTTTGGTCCAATTTATGGGTGGTATGCACTAGATTTCATTCTCTCTCCATTGCAGGTCTAAGGCACAACTTATCCAAAATATTGTGGAAGAGTTATGGCATAAATTGAGTTATGTATTCTTTGAAGATATTGAAGACCTTGTAGGAATAGAATCTCGAGTGAAGGAATTGGAGTCATGTTTAGCTATAGGATCCAATAATGTTCGCATTATAGGGGTTTGGGGGATGGGGGGAATAGGAAAAACAACTCTTGCTAGAGTTGTTTTTCATATGGTTTCGAACAAGTTTGAAGTTTTTTGCTTTCTCCCTAATCTCAGGGAGATTTGTGAAAAAGATGGTTTAATTCCACTACAACAACAAATTAAAAAAATATTAAATGAAAGTATAAGTGTACAAGATGTTGATGAGGGACTTTTCGTGATCAAGAATAGATTTCGTCATAAAAGAATTCTTCTTGTTCTTGATGATGTAAATCAATTAGACCAGTTAAAAAAGTTAGTTGGGAAGCATAATTGGTTTGGTTCTGGTAGTAGAGTTATCATAACAATAAGGGACAAGCATTTACTACGTATACTTGAAGTAGATGAAATATGCGAAGCTGAAGGATTGAGTGATGATGAAGCTCTTTATCTTTTGAGTTTGAAACCTTTTAATAAAGACCATCCACCCGAAGATTATCTAGAGGTATCCAAAGATGTCGTACAATATACTAAAGGTCTTCCTTTAGCTATTGAGATTTTGGGTTCTTTTTTGTTCAATAGAAGCATCAATCAATGGAAATGTACATTAATTAGGATTAAAGAATTTCCTGAATGTGCAATTCTCCAAGCACTTAAAAATAAGTTATGATGGACTACACGAAACGGAGAAAAAAATATTTCTCTACCTTGCATGTTTCTTTAATCATGAGGACAAAAATAGTGTAGTAAAAAAACTAGATTATCTTGGCCTTTACCTGCTATTGGATTCGAGGTTCTAGTTGAGAAATCTCTCATAAAAATGAATGACCTTCTAGTGTGGATGCATGATTTGCTACAAGACATGGCCAGGAAAATAATTCATGAAGAGTTTCTTAAGGAGCTTGGAAAGCGTAGCATTCTATGGTCATTTGAAGACATTAACAATGTGCTAACAAAAAAATATGGTAAAAGGTTATTTAGAAAACTTGAGCATATATCCTATCATATTATTAAAAAAGTTCAACTTAGTGTAGCTTTGGTAATTATACGTTTTGCAATTCACTAATCCATTTTGTTCATGATTATTAGGGAACAGAAGCAATTCAAGGCAGAGTCCTTAAGTTGCCTGAATCAAAAGAGGCAAATTGGAATCCTGAATCTTTTTCAAAGATGCATCATCTTAAATTGCTCATAATTAGTAATGTTCAACTTCTCCATGAACCTAAACGTCTTCCTATTAGCTTAAGATTTGTTGAGTGGAGTAGATACCCTTCAAAATCTTTGCCATTAAATTTCCAATCAAATGAGCTTGTTGAACTTTACATGTGTGGTAGCTGCATATTAAGCAACTTTGGAAAGGAGCAAAGGTAATTTAAGCATCCTTGTACTTATTTATATTTAAGTTCCATTAAACTGTAGGATTTGTTGAAGCTAATCGTTCTTTTTTAGGTTGCTTTTAATAGTCTTTTAAGAAGTTGAAAATCATCCAAATGAAAGAGTCTCCATACCTTAAAGGAACCCCTGATTTGATCAGAGTCCCAAATCTTGAGAAAATGGTTCTTAAAGATTGTTTAAATTTACGTGAAATTCACCCTTCAATCGGATTTCTTAAAAGGCTTATTCTTCTTGATCTTAAAGGATGCAAAAACTTGAAAACTCTTTTGAACAAGTTTGAAATGGAGTCTCTTAAGGTTCTTATTCTTTCTGGTTGCTCAAAACTGAAAAAGATTCCAGAATTTGGAGAAAACATGCAACATGTATTGAAGCTTTCTTTGGGTGGAACTGCTATTACTAAATTGCCCACATCAATTGGGCATTTGACTAGCCTTGTTTTATTGGATATAAGAGATTGCAAAAGTCTTACATGTCAGCCAAGTAGCATTTTTAATTTGAAGTTGTTTAAAGGCTTGAATATTTCAGGATGCTCAAAACTTGAGAGACTGCCTGAGAATGTGGGGAATGTTGAAAGTGTAAAGGAGCTAGATGTGAGTGGAACTGCTATAAGAGAGGTGCCTTCTTTCATTGGTCTCTTAAAAAATCTTAAAGTGCTATCTTTGAATGGATGTAAGGGGTTATCATCATTTGATTCTACATCTTGGTATGATCTCCTCCCTTTTTCTTCAAGGCCAAAACTTGCAAATCTTGTAGGATTGTCTTCTCTATTGGGTTTGTGTTCTTTGATTGAATTGAAACTAGAAGACTACAATCTCAGGGTAATCCCCAATGATATTGGTTGCTTATTCTCTTTAGAAGAAATATATCTAAGTGGAAATAGTTTTGTTTACCTTCCTGACAGCATTAGTCAACTATGCAAATTGAGAACAATGAATTTGAAGAATTGCACAAGTCTTCGATCATAGCCAAAGCTTCCATTATGTATCATAAGTATTTCGGGAAATGGTTGTACCTCACTGGAAACGGTACTAGATCATATTTGGCTATGTTATTTTCTTCCTCAATACTATGAGGAGGAGGACATAAAATTACTGAACAAATGTGAAGCGAATGAATTGAGCCAGATTGGCATTAAAATTGAAACCCATGGTTCAAATGTGGAGGTGAAGAAATGTGGGTTCCGAATGGTATACAAGAAAGACATAGAAGAACTCGACCAAACTATGGCTCAAAGTAGCAACACCAGCATCATTCCTTATGAGGACTTGGATGTTCTCCATCATAAATTCAACAATTCGGCAGTGGTACCGGAAGGTAAAAAGGCAAAGCAAATTTGTGACGATTACGATGGTGATGTGGCACACCCAAACAGGATTGAAAGGCTCGCAGAATTTATGCCCCATGGTGACTCTGATTGTGAAAAGTACTTTGAATGTGGCATGGAGATAAGTGATTAGCTGGAATCTAGATGGAATTGGAAAATGGGTTCAAATACTCTGTAAGTCAATGAATCCAAATTAATTCCCATTTTTTTCTCTTGATTACCTGTAAGTCATTTGTTAATCTTAGTTTTGCTAATTGTTGCTTTATCTTTTGGCATATATTGCTAGGTGTAGCTTAGCTTCGTTATCGGCACTTATTCCAACAAGGGCATCATTGACCAAATAATTTAAAAGGGTTCTTGATATATCCAAATATGATCTACATTCTTCATAATTGATTCGTGGGTCAACTGAAAAGGATCAATATCGGCATCAGTAGTGGTTTTGGTAATTTGCTTAAGCTATCATAATTAGGAAGCTAAGTTTGTAACTATATGTAAACAGATGTGTGATAAACAACTGAATAAAAAGCTCTTACCGGAGACAATCTTTTTTGCTAAAAACGTTTAATTTTGATTTATTTGTCACCACAACATGTTTTGAATGACTATATATTGCTCGATTGCTAGACATTCCATGACGTATTGGTGATTTACCATAATAGAATATTGAATAGTAAGTAGGACTAAATAGCCTTAGTTGTGTGCAGATTTTTTTATGCTATGCAAGGAAATCATCATCCACATCATTGTCCTATCACCTATGCAATGCTTGTGTAGAAGCATTGATGAGACCTTGATCGAGTTTAAAAGAACATGGATGCTATGAACATGGAAGCATTGATGACACCTTAATTATGTAGAAGCACTCCTGTTTTACTTGCTATCATTGTTGTATTACATCTAGAATTAAAGTTTTCCCATATTCTAATTGATGCCTTGGGCAAATGTCTGCGTGCAATCGTTAACATTTTAGGACATTACATAAGAGATTTGTTTCTTTGCGTGATTCCTTTTCATTTCTCCTATTAAAGCAAAAAAGAGTAATTGACTTAACCATCTAATGGCTCTAGCAGTAACTCCTGTATACTTTTTTTTTTTGTTGTGCGTAGACAAGATGTGTCTTTTGAGTCACGTTATCTAAATTTCCAATAGAAAGACTTTGCTCAAATGGGTTAGAAGGGTAATGATAAGAAGAGAAATGAAGTTTAGAATAGCTTCTCTTGTTTGTTAATGTAATGATGAAAATTACATAATGAGTTCTAATTTAATAAGGATCTAAGGGAAAACCATCTAGCCTTTTCAAGCATGCAGTAGTGAATTTTTGCTATGTTAACATGAGCTTTTGGTTTCAGCTGAGGAACGTAAACAGCAGTGGAGAATTCATAACACTAGATAATGTATTGAGAAATATAATTTGTGCTTAGAGGGGGGAAGAGTCATTAGTGAACTTATTGAAACCCTTATATAGCTCATGACACGAATCCATTTGCAAAGTCAAGAATTTTGAATTCTTTCAATCCTCAGTTATTATTATTCATTTTTTTAAAAACGGTTACATCTCATTTTTTACAAATGGTTACCTCTAAAATCAGCAATAATGTCTTCAACTGCCTTTTGTTCATCCAAAAAAAAAAAAAAAAAGTCTTCAACAGAAAAGTAAGAAGTAAGAACAAAATTTAAGAAAAGTTTCAATCAATTGCAGAACAAGTGAACCATCCAATTTCATGTTAGGTTATGGTGCTTCCACCTTAAGCACTTAATTTATGTATTTAGTTATTTTTCAGTCCTCGGGAAACAAAAACAGCTAAAATAAGATTCTAAGATTCACATTTCTATATTATATATATTTCCTCCATATTTTTAGCTACAAAACTTACGCTAAAGGATTTTCAATACAAGTTTTCTACTTGGGGATCAACCAATTTTTAAGACCAATGAGCATGAATTTTAAATAAACTAAAAATACTTATAAATATGAGCAACCTCATTGCAATTCAAATGAAAATTCACAATAGTGATTAGTGAGCCTATTCTAATCATTTAGCTAACCAATATATAAACTTATTCTCCTTTTCATTTAACATACATACAAAGCCAAACAACTCAAACTAAGATTCAATTCAATTCTTTGACTTTCCTTCTATTTTCCTCAACTTTCTCAGCAACCAAACCGATAATAATGAAGCCAATAAGATTATATTCACATTTCTATCCTTTTCATTCTACTTACATCACAAAACCAAACAGGTCAAATAGTAAGGTTCTATCCTCAATTCAATTCTTTTACGTTCCTTCTCTTTTCCTCAATTTTCTTGGCTACCAAACAGAGAGTAAGGAAACCAATAAAACCTGAACAATGAAACGAATATCCATATCACAGAAAATAAGCTCAAGAATGGAATCAAATCACAAAAACAAAAGCCAAGCACCATTGAAATCACAAAACCAAATCAGCAAATAGAGAAAACAACCAAACTCCTCAAATCAATTCTTTTCCTTTATATTATTCACTTTCATTGCTTTTCTCAGCTACCAAACACATTCTAATGCAACTCCAATTTGTACGTACAAACACACTACTTCCAAGATCTACACAACAAATTCAACTAAAATGCACTGTTTAATCGCCAATACAACACCTATTAACACGATCATGATTAACTCTTAGTTTCTCATTCTTTCAAAAAACAACGAAAAAATAAACTAAAGGCACAAAATTTAAAATCAAACACTTTATTTTTCCTTTTCAATTATTTAATTTTCTTTGGTTTTCTAGGTAGCCAAATTTAACGTGAACAAAAAAAACTAAATTCTACCAAAATTTTTATTTAAAAAAATATACAAAAATGAAAAGATTAAATAAAATAATTAATACCTGTAATTTCTATATGAGTGTACGATTGAAAATTAAGGGATCAAGCTGATTTCTTTGAGCTCTGGAAATATCAAAAAATGAAAGAGTGGAAATAGAGCTACTCCGTACTATTTTTCTTTTTTTTTTTGGTGGTAATTTTAGACTAACAAAATGGGTATATGTGTCATTTTGAATATTTGACGGTGGATTTGGTGGTTTATGTGACAATCAATAGTAGATTAGTGGTTTTATTTTTTTATTTTTTTTTTTGAAGCATTAGATTAGTGGTGTTTTTATAAGTGTCCATTTGAGTAAACAATTTTTTTTAAAAAATATATAATTTCAATAGTTATAACGAGAGAAGAAAGATTTTAAGGTATCTATTGAAAATACTAGCTCTTGGCAGTTGAGTTGAATAAACTAAACACTACTAGTAATATATCCTCGAATTAATTGAAAATTTTAAGCAAAATAGATAAAATATTTTATAAATATTATCAAATTGTATTAATAATTAGTTAATGAGCCACTTAATGAAATGTAGAGGATTTTATTCATGAGGTTTTTTTCGGAATTTGAACCTAAAACCCTTATGAAGAAAGTCAAAAGATTAGATGAAAAAAGAAAAAAGAAAAAAGAAACAAGAGTAAACCATAATTTTAACTAAGTGGATTAATTCTGAGCTAATTTTTTATTCATGTTTTTTTAGAGGAAAAAATTTATTTAAGTCCATTGAATTCTAATGCGTCTCATAATAGAATTCTCTTCATTTTATCAACTTTATGGTTAAGATTTCTATTTATTCTAGTCCACTTATCGCAACAAATTACACAACTTCCGACACAACTTGCTACATGGCAAAAAGTTGTTGCTCTAGTATTTTTTTCCTATGGAATACCTATGGATTTAGGATAATTATATTGTAATAATATGTGGTGAGTTGTAGCAAAACTAGTGTAATTTGTTATGGTTTTAGCAATTTTTTCCTATGAAATACCTATAGATTTAGGATAATTATATTGTAATTATATGGTTTAGTGGATAAACAAAGTTCTTATTTCTGTTTTCTACCATGTAGTTAGGGGTTGAAGAGGAGGTGGAATTAGACTATGAATCGGGTGCATGTATCGTCCCACTTCAATGTAAAAGGGGCAATACATGCATTCGATGCATAGTATATCTTCTTATAAGAGGGAAAGATAGATGTATATTGTCATTCCATTGACCCAACTTTAATTAAACGTTAGAAGGGCCTTACGTGTCCTCTTTCTATTTAAAATGTTCACTTGCAAGGTCATTGGGGGCAAACTTCTTGTACAATTGGGTCTCAACTGTGTTTGGGATAGTCACATTTGGGCCTAGATAAGCCCAGCGAGTAAGACAATGTATGGGTCTGATGAATGATTTTGGGGATGATTAGGAACTACAGTGACTGGAAATTTTCTCAAAGATTCCATGGAAATGCCAAGCCTATAACATGCCGAACCTAAAAGGAAAAATGTGGCTATCAACTATCAAGTAAAGAAAATAAAATAAATTTGGCTACTAAAGCATTTCCAAGTGCCTACTAAAATAAAATTGTCTCACGTTACTTAAGAAAGTGTGTTGTGTGTAACATAACTTGCCCTACCCTTTCTTAAAAGTTACCATAGTTTTTTAGTAGAGTTGTGGTGTGTCTTTGTGTTAGAACTCATTTTCCTCTCCCTTGTGTGTGTGTGTTTGTTTCTAAAAAAAAAAAGAATAGGTAATTGTCTCACATTACTTAAGAGAGTGTGTTGTTTATAGTATAACTTGTCCTACTCTCCCTTAAAAGTTATCATGACTTTTGAGTGGAGTTATGGTATATCTTTGTGTTAGAACCTTCTTTCCCTCTCCCTTGTGTATGTGTGTTTGTTTCTAAAAAAAAAAAGAATAGATAATTGTCCTACATTACTTAAGAAAGTATGTTGTGTGTAGTATAACTTGTTCTACCTCCTTTTAAAGTTATCATGACTTTTGAGTAGAATTATGATGTATTTTTGTATTAAAATCTTCTGATCTTCTATCTTGTGTGTGTTTGTTTCTAAAACAACGATAACAATAACAACAAAAAAAAACAAAAAAAAAAGTGCCACCAGCTTTTTAAAAGCATGGTTTTAAAAGCATAGTTGAACGGTAAAAATAAGACGTGCAGAAGTCAAGAAAAGTGAGCTTAATAATGGTGGATGACTGACATGGTGTGTCCTATTTACGTCATTACACTGGCCAAAGTACTCTCTCTCTTTTTTCCCCTTCTTTTCGATTGATCTGTAAACTATTGAACATAATGGAGAGGAATCTACCGACTAAAAAAAAAGCCAATAAACTAAAATCAAACAAGGATGAATTATCCGGTCCCCACGAGTAAAAGCAATTCCAATGACGAAACTTCATAGTTCATACAACTTTCCTTAACTCTCCAACTTTAACTATAATAGTGTTTCTCTTCAATTATTTTATTTTTTTTTCTCTCTCAAACTGAGCCCACACAAAGTTTTTTCTAGCACCAAATCGTTCAAGCCTACTCGCATCCTCAAGGTCCTATCTCTTCTCTTATGCAATGTTTTGTGTGAATTCTCTGTTTTATTTCTTTCTTTCATTCTTTTTATATTTAACTAGTCGCTAACCCGTGCGATGCACGGGATTCTTTAAAAAGAAAAAAAATAATATTGCAATTATCATTTGCTGGACTAAATCAAAATGTCTCAAGACTCACTAATCAAATAATACAACTAAATGGAAAAGACCCAAGCATAACATAAAATCTTCACTAATTCAAATATTAAACATTGTCAAACCTAATACACAATATGCTTGTGCCCAATAAAAGAAATCCTGTATATCAGCTCCATAAAAATACATACATGCCGAAAAGATTAATACTACTTCAATAGGTCCATTGGCAATGAAGATATTTTCATAGTTACATATATTCTGTGAATAAACAAATAAACAAATTGCAATAATGATCGCAATCTTATTTTCATAATAAATAAATAGAATATAGTTACTAATGTCAAATTCTTTTGCTATGACTCAAAAAGAGTAGAGAAAGAACATGATACAACAAATCTGCATTATATAGAAGAGTACATCATATATTTATTTAACATAAAACATTGAGTTCTACAAATTGTTATTTAGAACAGTGAAAGCAAATATTTGACCTCACGCCACATGGAGAGAGAAAGAGAGTAAGGAAGCTTTTACGAATTTGAATCAAAAGTGGATGTCCACGGCATCTTGATTTTGCTCCTTCAATCCCAATTCTGCAAAGCTCACAAAAACCAATAGGATATCAGTTGTCAATTGAACTGAAGGTGAAACAAAGAGAAAACAAATCTCTTCATTTACTTTTAATCTCTTACCATCATTAAAAGCGAAGACAAAGGAGAAGGTGCACTAAAGGCGAAGCATAGAGACTGGAGAGAGAAACGAATGAGAAGCTATGGTTTAAGGGGCTATGGTTTTTGATTTGGGGGTTTCCTGCGTATTAGTGTTATCATGGGAAATTTTAGCACAGCTCCAAAATAATTTTTAATAAACCATCTCTTTTAACTGATTTTTTTTAACCAAAAAAGGCCAAGAATTGTTGAAATAAACAGAATATTTACATGAAGATTTATAAACAGTAAACAGATGCAGGACATGACTAATCTAATCCTAAACAAAAATTAAAGCAAGATGGCATTAAAGTTAGATAAGTTTGACCTGTATAAAGAGAACAGGAATCTTCATATTCGCAACCACGTCTCTTGTGCTAAGATACCATAGATATTGTTTTTTCAAAATCATGAACAGACTTTACCAATAAAGCCTTCTCCACGTTAAACCCTTTTGCTTTGCCTTGAAATAGTTCTTAGAAGTTAAGTAGACATAAAACATAAGTTATTCCCAACTAAAAAATTAAGCATAAGTTATTACACTTAAATAGTAGCCAACACAATTCAAAGCATACCACATCAATGATTATGTTTGTTCAACATTAAAACAATGCTAGAATTGAGGGGCATAAAGCATTTGAACCAAAATAGATAGAAGATTGAAAGCAATCACCAACCTTATTAGATCTTAGAATATCTATCAGTCCACCAGTGAACTTCTGACCAATGGCCACGTGATAAGGAAAGGACCTTGTAGCCTCCTCTAAGTCAAATGGATTATCTATGAACGTGGCAGCTGTAAGCAATGTATTCTCTCCAGCTTCTGCCAAGTACTTTGTCAACATGTTTGCACCATATTCCCAGCCAATGGCGATCAATGTAATTCATGGCCTTGCCTTATTGATGAACTGTATAGTTGTGGAGATATCATCGCAGTCAGCAACTGTAAATAACCTGCAGAAAATAGAATAGTAAAGAAGCTCCTACTATTAGCACATTCAAAAGAAACCTGTATTAGACGATTCTCCTATCCATGTACCTGAGCATGAGATTGATTAAAATTTACCATGAAAACAACTACTTTGAAGTAAAAGCGGCAAGGTTTCCTCCCATGCCCACACCACTGAATTTAAAAAAAAAAAAATTAAAAAAATTGTCAGTCCTAATTCACCCCACACATCTGGAATGCGATCCCTCATTGCTTGATGTGGTGAAATGAAAAACCATGTAAAGTATATGTCATGGTAAGAACATGGAAACACATACTTACAAAGATGCCCTTATAGCAATGTCATAGTAGTGAAGCTAAAATTTTCTTAACAGTGACTTATGAACAATTATGAAGCATATATAAATCATTAAACAAACTTTTTTAAAAATCAATTACATAGATAACAAATACTCACAAAGCCTTGGCAGCTTCTCAAAATTATCAAAGGAAATAGAAACTCAACCACAAAGCCTTGGCTATATTTGTTCATTTTCACCACCCTTTCTTCTACCAAAGTTCCAGACTTGTCCTGTAAATTCACCTACTCGGCTGCCCTGTTTTCAATTGATATAATGGTGGTTAGGATGTTGATATAAGGCTTTGATCAAAGCACATTCAGTGAGAAACTCGCTTTTAGCGCCTAGGGGACTCATTTTGGTGTCTCTCAACTTGGGAAATTAGGCATTGGCAACTTAAGGTCACCTTTTGCTTTTGATTACAATAGTCCAAACTGAGTGGTAAAAGGAGGCAAAATATCCACAATTTATAACCAAGGATAAACACTCAAACAGGGTATAATCAAGCCAAGTATCACACGTATATGAGATACAAATTGCAATGCATGACAACTCCGTATAATGTCAAGCAATATCAAGTTTGCATTAAAGAGCATAAAAACCCAGCCATTGTTACACTACACCATTGCATTGCCCTGTAATTTGTACATTGCAAGCAATAAAAAAATCAGCATAGCCCTTTTGCATAAATCAACACATAATGAATGACTCTAAAAGGTTTCCTAGCAAAATCCTGCAGATGGCATTAGCATGAAGCAAATAAATAAAAAATTGCTGTTTCAAACCTAAATTGCTCAATTTTGTTCCAGATAATAGAAAATAAATAAATAAATTGTTGTAATTTTGTCAAATTTATCATTGCTCTCCATATGCAGAATCCCACTAAGAACTATTTAAATTGCCACAATTAAAAGCACAACAACCATTCAAAATTTGAGAGATAAGTAGGATAATTAATCGATATTTAGTTATAATAAAAAAAGAAGACGAAGCAGAAGAAGAGTTTGAAAAAGTTACCCATGACTGGATTAGACTATAACTGAATCAAGCGAAGAATGAACTTTGCCCATACGCAAAAATCATCTTTCTCCATTGTCATCCAAAAATCTCTACTTAAATCTCAAATCATGAACCTAGAATCACAGAAATCACAGGTCCTCTTCTTCGGCTTGCTCTTGCTCTTGCTAAAATTTGATATATTGAAAGGAACCTAAATTGAGGGAGAACCTATATTAGGGTTTCAAGTATTGATAAAAACCAATTCTAAATCAAAACAAAATCTGAACCAATTTCTTAAATCAAAACCAAACAAAATAGTCGAACCTAAATCCTATTAAACACCCAAAATTAATATAGAAGATTTTACCTGTGGCCGTTGGTTGTGAGGCGAAGCGTTTGTGGCTTAGTTGAATTTGCTTACCGTCACAGGGGAAGAGATAAAGATATGCGTTTAGCTTGTTGGGTTGAGTTTACGTTTGAAGGAGAGACAGAGACTGAGAAATAGGTTTTTGTATTGGGTTTTGTTTAGGGTTGAACAGAGTAAATTTTACCGGGTTTGTTTTGGGGAGAAATAGTTACGGTGTTTAGGGTTTTTTTTTTTTTTTTTTTTTTAATAGTTTTTTTTTTAAATAATACTGATGTGGAAAAATAGTTTTATTTTTTAATAATGCTGATGTGGAAAAATGTGGAAGCTTCAAAAGCTTCGGTTTTATATATATATATAGATTATATGTTTCGATTTCTCTTTTGGATGATGAGAAAGCAGAGGGAAAGGGGAGGAGGAACATACAGATTTTTTTTCCTGGGTTTTGACCTTTTTGTTTTATAGTATCTGAATTTCTCTAGTCTTATACGAACTGTGATTGTTAAATTACAAACACAGAGGATGCTTTTTTAATGATTTAACGTTAGTTAAATAAATTTTTGCATAAATAATAATCACAATAACGTGCGTTATCCATTTTGTTTAAAAAATAAACAAACAAAAAAATGTTGAATTCACTGAAAATAGAGGATGTGAATGCCCAGCAAGGCTAGGATCACTGACGCTGGCTTGTTTTTTTTTCTTACTATTATTTTTTTAACAAAATTAAATGGTGCGAGGTAATTTGCAAATTGGGTGTAGTTGAAAGACTGCTGTGACCTTAGTTTATTTTATTAATGTCTTTTGTCTCTCTTTCACATACTCACAAACAAAAGAAAAAATAATAGTCATTCCTTTATTAAAAAAGCAATTATATAATAGGAATTGAATCATGTGTTGTTTCTAAGATATTTTTGAGCTTTACAATCACTACTGCAAAGTCATTTCTCAAATCCATAAGCTTTCACTTTATACACGTCTATCTCTTGGGATTTTATTTCTAAATAACAATAAATATTAAAAAATTTAGTTAGTTGTCACGGCGCAAAAGAAAGTTGAAAAGTAGCATCTCGAGTGTCTAAAACTCGAGGTCTAAAACTCGAGTTCTAAGATAAAACTCGAGTTTTTAAGTCTCGATTTGTAAGAAAATGGGTAAAATGTGGAGAAAAAATTAACATAAAAATCGAGTTTTAAAGACTCGAGTTCTATAAAACGTCGCTATAGGGCTTAAAAACGTCACTATAGGGCTCCCTGATCACACTTAGAAAAAATTTTGCAGAAAAACGCCACTATAGGGCTCCCTGAACAGACTTATAAAATTTTTTTTGCAGGAAAACGCTGCTATAGGGTTTTAAAACGTCACTATAGGACTTAAAAACACCACTATAGGAACTCGAGTTTCTAAAACTCGAGATCTTTATGGTATTTTCAGTTCCAAAATGCTCGCAAAGCGAGTCTTTGGGACTCGAGTTTTAATATGGATCTCGAGTTTCTAAAACTCGAGATGCTATTTTTCTTAAAACTTTAAACCGTTGTCTAACTTACTACATACTTGCCCAATTCACTGTTAGTCTGCCCATTCCCCCCCATCTCTTGTATTCTATCCTTTCACTCCCTCCTTAAAATAAAAGATCCATACCAAATCATTCTTTTTTCTCTAATTTTTTTTTCTTCTAATTTTTCTTTCAATTTTAATTGAAAACTACATCTTTTTAATTATTTATTTTTTCTTTATTGTAGTTCAATACTTGCCGCCAACATATTTCCAATGTCTTCCATTAGATCTCAGAAGGCCTCTTCTTCGTCATCATTTTCGTCCTCAACACCTCAGTGGAAATATGATGTCTTTCTTAGTTTTAGAGGTGAGGACACCCGCAATAGTTTTACAGACCATCTATATGTTGCTTTGAAACAAAGGGGCATAGTTACCTTTAGAGACGAGGAAAATCTTGAGATAGGAAAATCCATTTCACCAGAGCTCTTGAAAGCAATAAAAGAATCGAGATTTGCAATTGTCGTTCTCTCAAAAAACTTTGCATCATCAACATAGTGCTTGGATGAACTTACAAAGATAGTTGGATGCCTAAAAGAGACGACCACGACTGTTTTGCCAATATTTTATGATGTGGACCCATCTGATGTACGAAAACAAACAGGCACCTTTGCCCAAGCCTTTTTTAAACATGAAGAACGTTTCAAGGACGATATAGAGAAAGTGCAAAAATGGAAAGCTGCTTTAGAAGAAGTGGCAAATCTTAAAGGGTGGCACCTACAGGATAGGTAATCCAATTTGACATGTTACTTGCTTTTAAATGTTCAAACTTCAAATAAAAACTCTTCTTATCTTAAACCTTGTTTTGAACTTTAAGTAAAGCAACACAGATGTTTACACTTCATTTTTATTTTTACTTGATTTAACTAATTTACATTTTGTATTTCTTTCAAATTTCTCTTGCACCAAGTTATTTACTTTTTCTTGGTTTAACCAACAGAATAGAACATTGGATGTCTACTTTCTACTTTTGTCCTATTTATGGGTGGCACTCACTAGATTTCATTTTATTTTCATTGCAGGTCTGAGGCACAACTTATCCAAAATATTGTGGGAGAGTTATGGCATAAATTGAGTCATGCATTCTTTGAAGATATTGAAAACCTTGTAGGAATAGAATCTCGAGTGAAAAAATTGGAGTCATGTTTGGCTATAGGGTCTAATGATGTTCGCATTATAGGAGTTTGGGGAATGGGGGGAATAGGTAAAACAACTCTTGCTAGAGTTGTTTTTCACATGGTTTCAAACAAGTTTGAAGGTTGTTGCTTTCTTCCAAATGTCAGGGAGGTTTGTGAAAAAGATGGTTTAATTCCATTGCAACAACAACTTATGAGAAAAATATTAAATGAAAGTATGAATATACAAGATGTTGACGAGGGAGTTTTTGTGATCAAGAACAGATTATGTCGTAAAAAAATTCTTCTTGTTCTTGATGATGTAAATCAATTAGACCAGTTGAAAAATTTAGTTGGGAAGCATAATTGGTTTGGTCCTAGTAGTAAAGTTATCATAACAACTAGGGATAAGCATTTACTACGTATACTTGAAGTAGATAAAATATGCGAAGTTGAAGGATTGAGTGATGATGAAGCTCTTCATCTTTTGAGTTTGAAAGCTTTTAATAAAGATCATCCTCCCAAAGATTATCTAGAGCTATCCAAAGATGTCGTACAATATACTAAAGGCCTTCCTTTAGCTATTGAGATTTTGGGTTCCTTTTTGTTCAGTAGAAGCATCAAGCAATGGAAAAGTACATTAATTAGGATAAAAGAATTTCCTGAACGTGCAATTCTCCAAACACTTAAAATAAGTTATGATGGACTACACGAAACAGAGAAAAAAATATTCATGTATATTGCATTTTTCTTTAATCGTGAGGAAAAAAATAGTGTAGTAGAGAAACTAAATTATTTTGGCCTTTACCCTGATGTTGGATTAGAGGTTCTAGTTGATAAATCACTCATTAAAATAAAAGACTTTAAAGTGTGGATGCATGATTTACTAGAAGACATGGCCAAGAAAATAATTCATGAAGAATGCCCTGAAGATCCTGGAAAGCGTAGCATTTTGTGGTCATTTGAAGACGTTAACAATGTACTAACAAATAATACGGTAAGAGGTTATATAGAAAACTTGAGCACATACCCTATCATATTATTAAAAGTTCAACTTAGAGTAGCTTTGGTAATCTTGTATTTTGCAATTCTCTAATCCCTTTTCTTCATGATTATTAGGGAACAGAAGCAAATCAAGGCATAGTCCTAAAGTTGCCTAAATCAAAAGAGGCATATTGGAATCCTGATTCATTTTCAAAGATGCATCATCTAAAATTGCTCAGAATTAGTAATGTTCAACTTCTCCATGAACTCAAACATCTTCCTATTAGCTTAAGATTTCTTGAGTGGAGTGGGTACCCTTCAAAATCTTTGCCATTAAATTTCCAATCAAATGAGCTTGTTGAGCTTTACATGTGTGGTAGCTGCGTTGAGCAACTTTGGAAAGGAGCAAAGGTAATTTACGCATCCTTGTACTTGTTTATATTTAAGTTCCATTAAATTGTATGGATTTGTTCAAGCTAATTGTTCCTTTTATTTTTTTTCTTTTTTTTTTCTTTTTTTGCTTTTAATAGTCATTTGAGAAGTTGAAAATCATCCAAATGAATGGGTCTACAAACCTTAAAGAAACCCCTGATTTGATCAGAGTCCCAAATCTTAAGGAAATGGTTCTCGAAGATTGTTTAAATTTACATGAGATTCACCCTTCAACTTGGGTTCATAATAGACTTACTCGTCTAAATCTAAAAGGCTGTGTAAATGTCAATGTCAAAACTCTTCCAAGCAAGTTTGAAATGGAGTTTCTTGAGGATCTTATTCTTTCTGGTTGCACAAAACTAAAGAAGATTCCTGAATTTGGAGAAAACATGCAACGTGTATTGAAGCTTTATTTGGGTGGAACTGCTATTACTAAACTACCCACATCAATTGAGCATTTGACCAGCCTTGTTTTATTGGATGTAAGAGATTGCAAAAGTCTTACGTGCCTACCAAGCATCATTTTTAATTTGAAATTGCTTAAAGATGTGAATATTTCGGGATGCTCAAAAATTCAGAGATTGCCTGAGAATGTGGGTAACGCTGAAAGTGTAGAGGAGCTGGATGTGAGTGGAACTGCTATAAGAGAGGTGCCTTCTTCCATTGGTCTCTTAAAAAATCTTAAAGTGATATCTTTCAATGGATGTAAGGGGTTATCATCGTTTAACTCTACATCTTGGTATGATCTCCTCCCTTTTTCTTCAAGGCCAAAAATTGTAGATCCTATAGGGTTGTCCTCTCTATCAGGTTTGTGTTCTTTGACTAAATTGAGTCTACAAAACTGCAATCTCAGTGCAATCCCCGATGATATTGGTTCTTTATTCTCTTTAGAAAATATAGATCTAAGGGAGAATAGTTTTGTTTGCCTTCCTGATAGCATCGGTCAATTATGTAAGTTGGGAGAATTGAGTTTAACTGATTGCACAAGTCTTCGATCATTGCCAAAGCTTCCATTAAGTATCGTAAAAGTTTGGGGAGGTGGTTGTATCTCACTGGAAACGGTTCTAGATCTGCAAATACCTAATTTTTTATTTAAGGCAGAGCTTCATCTTTCAAATTGTAGTAAACTGGTTGACAATCAAGATTTCATTGACCTTTTTTTTACAGTGATAAGAAAGCACCATCAGGTCTCTCTCTCTCTCTCTCTCTCTCTCTCTCTGTATGTTATAAACAACCTGCTTTGTATGTTTTAGGGACTCTCTCGTCAGGGTGAGCATGACAATCCAGAGTGCAATTGGAGATATGACATGGTTATTCCTGGAAGTGTAATTCCGAAGTGGTTTATCCATCAAAGTATTGGGGCTAAAATGAATATAAACGAACCTTCTTCTCATTTGTGTGATGACTAGATGGGGACTGCTGTTTGCGTTCTATTTTCTTGTCTTCCTAGTTTTAGAATATCCTGTTCCTGTCGGTTGATAGCAAATGGAAAAGTAATGTCTGCTGAAGAATTTGGCGTTGGGGAAGAAAGATTGACGACAGTAGACAGGGCTGGCGTATCAGATAATATTTGGCTAATTTATTTGCTTTCTCAATACTACAAGGTGGAGGACATAAAATTACTGAACGAATGTGAAGCAAATGAATTGACTCAGGTTGACATTAAAATTGAAACTGAATGTTCAGGCATGGAGGTGAAGAAATGCGGGTTCCGAATGGTCTACAAGAAAGACATAGAAGAACTCAATAGAACAGTGGCTCAGAGTAGCAACACAAGCATCATTCCTTATGAGGACTTGGATGTTCTCCATCATAATTTTGACAATTTGGCAATGGTAGTGGAAGGTAAAACAGCAAAGCGAGTTCGTGACGATTACGAAGGTGCTGAACCTAGTGGAGAAGGAAGCTCTTATGGTGTGCCAGACCCAAAAAGGATTGAAAGGCTCCAGGGTGACTCTGATTGTGAGGAATACTTCGAATGTGGTGAGGAGATCAATGATTAGGAGGAATCTAGATGGAATTGGAAATTGGGTTCAAATACTCTGTAAGTTAATGAATCCAAATTAATTCCTATTTGTTTTATCTTTTGGTATATATTTGTACTTTTGTTTGATTTGATTTTAAATTCTAAATAGTATATTGCTTAGCTTCGTTATTCACACTTATTCCAAAAAGGGGCATCATTGAAGATTGTTGAACTCCTTGTCTTTAATCTAAATCAACTTTTTTCTCTTCATTGCCTGTAAGTCACTGTTTTTCTTCTTGATTAAAGTTTTATTGAATTTACCATCGTTAACTCATGTATAGATGACAATCACAATGATTAGTCTAGCTAGATGTAGCATCTTGCTTTCTCGAAGGTTTTATGCGGTTGTTTACTAACTGTCAACCAAAGAAAATGCTATTTTTTCTGTTTAAATGAGTTCAACTGATTTATATACATACGTACATATATATATATATATATATATATTTTTTTTTTTTTTTCTGCTCTGCTCTGAAATTCTTATTTTTTTTAAAGTAGAATGCTAATGTGATTCGTGGTTCAAATGAAAAGGATTTATATCATCTACATTCTTCATAATTGATCTGTGGGTCAACTGAAAAGAATCTATATCTACATCAGTAGCGGTTTTGGTAAAATTCTTAAGCTAGCATAATTAGGAAGCTAAGCTTGTACCCATATGTAAACAGGCGTGTGATAAACAACTAAATAAAAAGCTCTCACCAGAGACAATCTTTTATGCTAAAAGCATTTTATTTTGATTTCTCTGTCACCACAACATGTTTTGAATGACTATATATTGCTCAATTGTTACATGCCATGATGAATCAGTGATTTATGATAATAGAATATGGAATAGTAGGCAGTACTAAATTGCCTCAACTATGTGCAGCTTTTGTTCTGGAATGTAAGGAAATCATCATTCACATCATTGTCCTATCACCTATGTATTGCTTGTGTAGAAGCATTGATGAGACCTTGATCGAGTTTAAAAGAACATGGTTGCTACGACATGAATTATGTAAAATTCACAGTTTAAAAGTCTTAATTATGTACGTTTTTACCATAAGATTTTTGTGCTTTTGCCTCTTAATGTACTTCAAAGTTTTTCCACCTTTCTAAAACTTTCACTCTGAATCAAATTATTGGCTTAAGGTTGTCCATACCCATTTCAGGTCATTACCAGACTAGGCAGAGCTGAAACAAACTAAAAGTCCTATCTCCAAATCGTACCTTAATTAGATTATACCCAGCAAAGAGACTTGACTAGAATTTAAATTAAAAGGACAGCAATAGACGGTAGAGAACCTGACCATCCAACAAACTTGACCATCCAACAAACTTGATTATATATTACTAAGCATATCATCTGAGACATATTCATCTTTACAGCAATCAGACTCAAGAAGGCAAACAACTGTGTTGACAAGGTTGAAAGTTGTAGAAGGTAGCCTGCTTAGTGCTTAGATTGGTAAGCCCTCCTATTTTACTTGCTATCATTGCTGTATTACATTTAGAATTAAAGTTTTCTCATATAATTCCCATTGGGTTTATTATTTAGAAGGATGTATCATAATCATAGTGGAAGATGCTAAGCTTTCATAATCATTGTCATTCATTTTTTGAAAATCTTATATTTTTTGTCATTCAAAACAATCTGCATCTGTTAATAGGAATTTAAAGTTATCTTGACACTTTGACTTGGAAATAGCACTAGGTTAGGGAGTGATGCTCTCCTGAGGTGTCTGGTCAAATTTTAGTCACGCCTATCTCAAGGTAAGGAACTATTGATAAGCTGATATGGCCTCAATGATATAAGGTCAAAATAAGCTGCCATTAAAAGTAGGGGAACTTCGGTTATAGGAGACATGTTTGTGGGGATTGAAGCTTCCTTTGAAGTTAATAATTTTTGTGTGGAACGCATGAGGACTTACTCATCAAAATAGTAAAATGAAACATAGTGAGTGACAGTGTCTTATGCAATGAGGCAGAGGAAAACTTGGATCTTTTATCCCTTAAGTGCTCGTGCTATCTTGTTTGGGTTAGATTTGAGCCTTGGAACTGAGTTAATTTCTCCTTGCTCTTTGAAGCAGTGGTTGGCCCAATGGATGGACAATCCAAATTTGTATAGATTGATGTTTAAGGGTGCAAAAAAGTGTGCTTAAGAAGTGATAATGCTTTGTTTTGCAGGTATGCATAAGCCTCTATTGCACATCAGGCAGATCAGAGTGACTGCAGGAAAGTACCCAAGCAAGTGTATCCAGTTCTGGAGGGTTGTGGATGTTGACAATTGAGGGACACTAGCAGAGATGGTGTGGATGGGGTGGGTTTGGCTATGAAGCCAAATCATGTGATGGCAAGCTGTTGCAGTTCTTCCATATGCAACCAAATGGCATGTAACTAGATGCCTGGCTGTGCAAAAAGCATTAAGTGAGGCTATACAGCTTGATTTTTGCAGACTTATTTCAACAATATCTAGAGTGGAGGACCTCTTTTTGAGAAAGAAAGTCCCTCGGCAAATTTTTGTGCTGATTGAAGACCACAAGTGCTTGGAAGTTGGTGAACGCTAGTGGTTATGTATGTTGTACATAAGAGAGTCATTGCAGATCTTGGGGCCCTGCCTACTCTTGCTTTCTAGTCTTAAACATTTTTGCACTCTACTAATAGCCAACCATTCTGATATTATTGTATCTAAAAACCAAACTAGAAAAAATGTTATCTTTATACCTTTTTTGGACTTATTTAAGCCTTGGGCATATGTCTGTGTGCATTCATTAACATTTTAAGACATTACATAAGAGATTTGTTTCTTTGTGTAAATTCCTGTTAAAGCAATAAGAGCAATTGACTTGACCCTTAAAAATTGCTTGAGACCAGCTTTTATTGCCTCATGAAGCTTCTGCCATCCTGGGTATTCCGCTGAGTTGTCACTGCCCTCCAGATAAAATTGCTTGGGCTTACTCCCCACCGGGTTTGTTCACCACAAGCAGCGCCTATAAGCTCCTTGTTTCCGGTGATGCTGTCAACAAGATTAAACATTTTATTTGGCGAGCTTGTAATGACGCTCTGCCAACTATGAGCAACCTCTTTCGCCGGCAGATCCGTTGCATGCAATCTGGTCTTGCAAGGATGTTAAGAGTACTTGGAGCTCAGTCCAATGCTTCCACCAATTGAGCGCCCCCCCAACCCCTGAATTTTTGTTACTTACTCTCTCGGTTTTTGCAGGTTCAGGAAGATTACAGAAAGGAGGTGTTTGCTATATCAGCTTGGTTATTGTGGAATCAGAGATATGCTATTCATTTTGGCCGAACTCTTCGGCTCATATCATCTCATTGGCGGGTAACTTGCTGCAAGATTTCTTGGCTACTCAAGC
Source organism: Quercus variabilis (assembly GCA_030445155.1). NCBI lineage: Eukaryota > Viridiplantae > Streptophyta > Magnoliopsida > Fagales > Fagaceae > Quercus > Quercus variabilis. Next base: position 10,329,496 of record CP129449.1, read on the forward strand.
ACTGGACTCGGTGGTGGCTCGCTCCCCCATCCTTCAACAATGGCGCCCTCCGGAGCTAAACCAGCACAAAGTCAACTTTGATGCTGCAATATTCAGAGCTACAAATTCGTCTGGAATTGGAGTAGTTGATAGAGACTGGAGAGGTGAATTTGTTGGCACGTTGATGTGGCACACCCAAACAGGATTGAAAGGCTCCATGGTAACTTTGATTGTGAGGAGTACTTCGAATGTGGTGAGGAGATCAATGATTAGCAGGAATCTAGATGGAATTGGAAATTGGGTTCAAATACTTTGTAAGTCAGTGAATCCAAATTAATTCCTATTTGTTGTATCTTTTGGTATATATTTGTATTTTTGTTTGATTTGATTTTAAATTCTAAATAGTATATTGCTTTGCTTTGTTATTTGCAATTATTCCAGAAAGGGGCATCATTGAAGATTGTTGAACTCATTGTCTTTTTTCTTAATCAACTTTTTTCTCCTGATTGCCCATAAGTCACTGTTTTTCTTCTTAATTAAAGTTTTGTTGAATTTACCATTGTTAACTCATGTATAGATCACAATCACAATGATTAGTCTAGCTAGATGTAGCATCTTGCTTTCTCAAAGGTTTTATGCGGTTGTTTACAAAATGCTCTTTTTCTATTTAAATGAGTTCAACTGATTCACACACACACACACACACATATTTTTCTGCTCTACTCTGCTCTGAAATTCTTATTTTTTTAAAGTAGAATGTTAATGGGATTCGTGGTTCAACTCAGTTGATTCGTGGCTTAAATGAAAAGGATCTGTATCATTTACATTCTTCATAATTGATCTGTGGGTCATTTGAAAAGAATCTATTTCTACATCAGTAGCGGTTTTGGTAAGATTCTTAAGCTAGCATAATTAGGAAGCTAAGTTTGTACCCATATGTAAGCAGGTGTGTGATAAACAACTAAATAAAAAGCTATCACTGGAGACAATCTTTTATGCTAAAAGCATTTAATTTTGATTTATTTGTCACCACAACATGTTTTGAATGACTATATATTGCTCAATTGTTAGACATGCCATGCCCATGATGAATCAGTGATTTATGATAATAGAATATGGAATATTAAGTAGTACTAAATGGCCTCAACTATGTGCAGCTTTTGTTATGGAATGTAAGGAAATCATCATTCACATCATTGTCCTATCACCAATGTATTGACTGCGTAGAGCAATGATGAGACCTTGATCGAGTTTAAAAGAACACAGTTGCTATTGGGCTTTGTGGAGCCTAGTTATGTTTGATCTGGTTAATGACCCGACCTGACCCGAATAATGTTGCATGGTTTTTTTAATGGGAGATTTTCTGAGGCTTAGTCCATGGAGTGGAGGCTTAGGCCGATAGGCCCAAGCCGGAGCACTCATGGACAAACGCAATTTTGGTGATTAGGGTTTTGTTGTTGTTGTTGTTCTTGAGAAATTGAAACACTGTAGCTGCACTTTGTATTTTTCCCTGATAATAGTGAAATCCCTGCATCTCCATGGATGTATGCAAATTGCTAATCCACGTAAATACTATCTTGTGCGTGTGATTGTTTTTTTTTGGCGTGTGTTTTCTCTATTTTTGTTTCTCATAGGTTGGGATTTCGGGTTGAATTCCCTACAGTTGCTACGACATGAATTATGTAAAATTCACAGTTTAAAAGTCTTAATTATGTAAGTTTTTACCATAAGATTTTTGTGCTTTTGCCTCTTAATGTACTTGAAAATTTTTCCACCTTTCTAAAACTTTCACTCTGAATCAAATTATTGGCTTAAGGTTGTCCATACCCATTTTAGATCATTACCGGACTAGGCAGAGCTGAAACAAACCAAAAGACTTATCTCCAAATCGTACCTTAATTAGATTATAGCCAGCAAAGAGACTTGACTAGAGTTTAAATTAAAAGGACAGCAATAGACGGTAGAGAACCTGACCATACAACAAACTTGATTATATATTACTAAGCTTATCATCTGAGACATATTCATCTTTACAGTAATCAGACTCGAGAAGGCAAACAACTGTGTTGACAAGGTTGAAAGTTGTAGAAGGTAGCCTGCTTAGTGCTTGGATTGGTAAGCCCTCTTGTTTTACTTGCTATCATTACTGTATTACATCTAGAATTAAAGTTCTCTCATATTATTCCCATTGGGTTTATTATTTAGAAGGATGTATCATCATCATAGTGGAAAGATGTTTAGCTTTCATAATCATTGTCATTTATTTTTTGAAAATCTTATATTTTTTGTCATTCAAAACAATCTGCATCTGTTAATAGGAATTTAAAGTTATCTTGACACTTCAACTTGGGAACAGCACCAGGTTAGGGAGTGATACTCTCCTGAGGTGTCTGGTCAAATTCTAGTCACCCCTATCTCAAGGTAAGGAGTTATTGATAAGCTGATATGGCCTCAATGATATAAGGTCAAAACAAGCTACCATTGAAAGTAGGGGAACTTAGGTTATAGGAGACATTTTTGTGGGGATTGAAGCTTCCTTTGAAGTTAATAATTTGTGTGTGGAACGTATGAGGACTTACTCATCAAATCAAAATAGTGAAACAAAACATGGTGAGTGACAGTGTGTTTAATGCAATGAGGAAGAGAAAACTTGGATCTTTTATCCCTTAAGTGCTCATGCTATCTTGTTTGGATTAGATTTGAGCCTCAGAACTGAGTTAATTTCTCCTTGCTCTTTGAAGCAGTGGTTAGCTCAATGGATGGATGATCCAAATTTGTATAGATTGATGGTTAAGGGTGCAAAAGAGTGTGCTTAAGAAGTGATAATGCTTTGTTTTGCAGGTATGCATAAGTCTCTATTGCACATCAGGCAGATCAGAGTGACTGCAGGAAAGTACCAAGGCAAGTGTATCCAGATAAAGTTGAGTCGTCGCTTCCCTCCAGATAAAGTTGCTTGGGCTTACTCCCCATCGGGTTTGTTCACCACAAGCAGCGCCTATAAGCTTCTTGTATCCGATGATGCTGTCAGTCAAGCAGGAAGCTCTAATGTGGATACTCAAAAACATTTTTGGAAGGGAGTTTGGAGGCTACGGGTTCCTAACAACATTAAACATTTTATTTGGCAAGCTTGTAATGACACTCTGCCAACTATGAGCAACCTCTTTCGCTGGCACATTACGTCCTCTGATAAGTGTGAACTTTGACAACTCTGCCCAGAAGATCCGTTGCATGCCATCTGGTCTTGCAAGGATGTTGAGAGTACTTGGAGCTCAGTCCAATGCTTCCACCAATCGAGCGCCCTCCAACCCCCGAATTGTTGTGACTATCTCGGTTTTTGCAGGTTCAGGAAGATTACAGAAAGAAGGTGTTTGCTATATCAGCTTGGTTCTTGTGGAATCGGCGAAACGCTATACATTATGGCCGACCGGTGCACCCTTCGGCTCATATCATCTCATTGGCGGGTAACTTGCTGCAATATTTCTTTGCTACTCAAGAACTGGACCTGGTGGTGGCTCGCTCCCCCATCCTGCAACAATGGCGCCCTCCGGAGCTAAACCAGCACAAAGTCAACTTTGATTCTGCAATATTCAGAGCTACAAATTCGGCTGGAATTGGAGTAGTTGTAAGAGACTGGAGAGGTGAATTTGTTGGCGCGTTGTCTATCTCTGTGCCGCTGTCTCATACCGTTGCTGATATGGAAGCCTTAGCGTGTTGAAAAGCTGTCGAATTTGCTGCTGAGATTGGTCTGCAGAGAGTAAGTTTTGAAGGGGATTCAGCCATGGTTATCAATGCTTTAAATCAAGGTAGTGCTGGATTATCAACCTATGGAGTCTTCATTGATGACATTCGCTGTCAAGCTATGGTTTTTCTGTCCTCTGTTTTCAATCATGCTAGTCGTTCTTGTAACTGTGTTGATGCTTTAGCGAAAAAAGCTAAGGCAGTCGGGGTACCCAGGTGTGGCTCAACGATCCACCTAAGGATATTGCCTCCTCCTTGTTATTTGATGTTCATTTAGTTCTTGTTCTTATTCAATAAAAGCCCAGGCTTCTTGTCTGGTTTCTCCAAAAAAAAAAAAAAAAGACTTGACCATTTAATGGCTCTAGCTGGGTGACAATTGTATACATTTTTTGTTGTGCATCAACAAGATATGCGTCTTTTGAGTCACGTTATATAAATTTCCAATAGAAAAACTTTGCTCAGATGGGTTAGAATGGTAATAATAAGAAGATAAATAAAGTTTAGAATAGCTTCTCTTGTTTGTTAATGGAATGATGAAAATTGCATAATTTGTTCCAATTTAAAAGGATCTAGAGCAAAACCATCTAGTCTTTTCAAGCGTGTAGTAGTGAATTATTGCTATGCTGCATAACATGATCATTCAGCGAAGGAACACAAACAGTTGTAGAGAATTCACAACACTTGGTAATGTATTGAGAAATCTCATTAGTGCTTAGAGAATTTAAAAGCCATTAGTGAACTTATCGAATCCCTCATATACCTCATGACGCATATCCATTCGCAGAGTCATGAATTTTGAAGATGGGGTTCACACTATAGTTTTTAAGATTACATTTTCAATCTTCATTTATTATTATTCATTTAAAAAAATGGTTACATCTAAAATCATTAATAAATACAAACTATCAAAAAAAAAAAAAAACACAAAAAATATAATCTATTTAGAAACAACCAGGAACCACCCAACATTGCAAAAGGGCATATACTTGTATTAACAAAGACATGAACTCAAAAAGTCAATAACTTCGATTTTTTTCAGGAGTGGAGTAGGTAAGAGAAAATGAAACAAAGATTAATTATCTGATCCCACAAGTAAAGGCAATTCCAATAATGAAACTTCCTATAACTTTCCTTAACTCTCCAACATAAAATTATAATACTTTTCCTCTTCAATTATTGTCTCTCTATTTTTTTCTCTTTCTCAAACTGAGCACACGGATAGTATTTTTTATACCACCAATCGTTCAAGCCAATTCACCTCCTCAAGTTCCTCTCTCATCTCTTATGCAATGTTTAGCGTGAATTCTCTGTTTTATTTCTTTTTTTTTTTAATATTTATTTATAGGGCAAATCACAATATATATTTCTTTCTTTTGTATTTTTTTTCATTTGTGTCTTTCGTAAAAAGCTAGAATTTGTTATTTGTTAACTAGTTTGTTAGTATTGTTTATTTAGTTTTAGTTGTATCTCCTCACTCCTTTTTTCCTTTTTTTTTTTTTTTTTTTTCATGGCTTAAATACTATTATGGAGGCCTATTTGCTAAAGTTCTAAATTCCCAATCAAAATTTCATTAGTTATTTGAATGAATCATCTTTTCCTAACCTCATTAAGCTTCTTGAATAAAATACTCACTGCAATTTCCATGATTATATTATAACAGTTTTATGTTATTGTGGCCAAACTCCATCTACCAATAAATAATTAATTTATGAGTAATGTTAGAGACAAAAGTTTTTGAAATTTGTCATTACTTAAAAATAATTAATTTATGAGTAATGTTAGAGAGTAGAGATAAAAGTTATTGACTTTGGTCATAACTTGATAAAATGGTAAGTTGCAATTGGAGTTCACTTTAACCTAACATTAATACTACTTTTATTACACATCAACCATAATAAGTCACATAAGTAATTATGAAAAAAATTAAAGTCACATAAGTAATTATGAAAAAAATTAAGTATCATTAAATTTATTTTTAATTTACTAGTATTTACCATGAAATGTGATGGTAAGGCCAAAATTGATCTTAAAGTCTAAAAAAAATGACATTTTAACAGGTATTAATGAAATTAAGTGCTGCTAGCTATTTAAAAGTATAGTTAAACAGTAAAATAAGATAGGGACAAGATCTTCAATTATCTTTAAAGCATTTCCAAGTGCCACTAGCTGTTTAAAAGCATAGTTGAACGGTGAGATAAGATTTACGAGAGTCAAGAAAAGTGAGCATAATACTAGTGGACGACTCACATTCACATGGTGTGTCCTTTTGCATTCGTCCATAGGACCAGGTGTTGAAATTATAACATCAAATCATCATTTTACACTGGGCAAAGTACTCTTTCTTTTTTCCTCCTCTTTTCGTTTGCTTTGTAAAATATAGAACATGTTGCACAGGAATCTTATCCAACTAATAAAAAAAAAGCCAATAACTTCGATTCTTTTTAGGAGGTATTTGATTCTCTGTAGGAGTGGAGTGGGTAAAAGGCAATTCCAATAACAAAACTTCCTACAACTTTCCTTAACTCTGCAACATAAAACTATAATAGCGTTTCTCTTCAATTATTGTCTCTATTTTTTTTTTCTCTCTCAAACTGAGCACGTACAAAGTTTTTTCTACCACCAAATTGTTCAAGCCTACTCGCATCCTCAAGGTCCTTTCTCTTCTCTTACGCAATGTTTTGTGTGAATTCTCTGTTTTATTTCTTTCTTTCATTCTTTTTATATGTAGTTATATGTTTCGATTTGTCTTTTGGATGATGAGAATGCAGAGGCAAATGGGAGGAACATACAGATTTTTTTTTTCTTGGGTTTTGACATTTTGTTTTATAGTATCTGAATTTCTCCTCTTATACCAACAGTGATTGTTAAATTTCAAATAAATTTCTGCAATGATTTAATGGTAGTTAAATAGATTTTTTTTCCTGGGTTATGACTTTTTTTTTCCTTTTGTAATGATTTAATGTTTTTTTTTTTTTTTTTTTGAGAATTGTAATGATTTAATGTTAGTTAAATAAATTTCAGCATAAATAATTATCATAATAACGTAAGTTATCAAATTTGTTTAAAAAATGAGCAAACAAAAAATTTTTGACTTCACTGAAAACAGAGGATAGAGGATGTGAATGCCCAACAAGGCGAGGATCACTGAAACTAGTTTTTTTTTTTTTTTTTTTTTTTTTTTTTCTTCTTCTTATATTTTTTTAACAAAATTATATGGTGCGAGGTAATTAGCAAATTGTTAATTGGGTGCAGTTGAAAGATTGTTGTGGCCTTAGTTTTATTAATGCCTTTAGTCTCTCTTTCACATACTCACAAAGAAAAGAAAAAATAATGATCATTCATTTATTAAAAAAACAATTATATAATAGGAATTGAATCGTGTTGTTTCTAAGATATTTTTGAGCTTTACAATCACTACTGCAAATTCATTTCTCAAATCCGTAAGCTTTCACCTTTCATGCACATTCATCTCTTTTATTCTATCCTTTCACTCCCTCCTTAAAATGAAAGATCCATATCAAATCTTTTTTCCTTTTTCTTTTAATATTTCTTTCAAAGTTTAATTGAAAATTACCTTTTTTTTTTTTTTTTTTTTTCAAATCTTTATTGTAGTTCAATTCTTGCCGTCAACATATTTCCAATGTCTTCTATTAGCTCTCAGAAGACCTCCTCTTTGTCATCATTTTCATCTTCAACACCTTGGTGGAAATACGATGCCTTTCTTAGTTTTAGAGGTGAGGACACTCGTTCTAATTTTACAGACCATCTATATGTTGCTTTGAAACAAAGGGGCATAGTTACCTTTAGAGATGAGGAAAATCTTGAGATAGGAAAATCTATTTCACCGGAACTCTTGAAAGCAATAAAAGAATCGAGATTTGCAATTGTCATTCTCTCAAGAAACTTTGCGTCATCAACATGGTGTTTGGATGAACTTACAAAGATAGTTGGATGCCTAAAAGAGAAGACCACGACTGTTTTGCCAATTTTTTATGATGTGGACCCATCTGATGTACGAAAACAAACAGGCACCTTTGCCCAAGCCTTTTCTAAACATGAAGAACGTTTCAAGGATGACATAGAGAAAGTGCAAATGTGGAAAGCTGCTTTAGAAGAAGTGGCAAATCTCAAAGGGTGGCACCTACTGGATAGGTAATCCAATTTGACATATTACTTGCTTCTAAATGTTCAAACTTCAAATAAGTACCCTGCTTATCTTAAGCCTTGTTTTGAACTTTGAGTAAAGCAACATAGATGTTCACATTTCATTTTTATTTTGACTTGATCTAATTAATTTACATTTTGTATTTCTTTCAAATTTTTCTTGCACAAAGTTATTTACATTTTTTTGGTTTAGCCAACAAAATAGAACATTGGATGTCTACTTTCTTTTTTGGTACTATTTAAGGGTGGTACTGACTAGATATCATTCTCCCATCATTGCAGGTCCGAGGCACAACTTATCCAAGATATTGTGGGAGAGTTATGGCATAAATTGAATTATGCATTCTTTGAAGATACTAAAGACCTTGTAGGAATAGAATCTCGAGTGAAGGAATTGGAATCATGTTTGGCTATAGAGTCTAGTGATGTTCGCATAATAGGGATTTGGGGGATGGGGGGAATAGGTAAAACAACTCTTGCTAGAGTTGTTTTTCATATGGTTTCGAGGGAGTTTGATGGTTGTTGCTTTCTCCATAATGTTAGGGAGGTTTGTGAAAAAGAAGGTTTACTTCCATTGCAACAACAACTTATTAGAAAAATATTAAACGAAAGTATACAAGATGTCGATGAGGGAGTTTTCGTGATAAAAAATAGATTACGTCATAAAAGAATTCTTCTCGTTCTTGATGATGTAAGCCAATTAGACCAGTTGGAAAAGTTAGTTGGGGAGCATAATTGGTTTGGTTTTGGTAGTAGAGTTATCATAACAACAAGGGATAAGCATTTACTACATACACATGAAGTAGAGGAAATATGCATAGCTGAAACATTGAGTGATGATGAAGCTCTTCATCTTTTGAGTTTGAAAGCTTTTAAAAAAGACCGCCCTCCCGAAGATTATCTACAGCTATCCAAAGATGCCGTACAATATACTAAAGGCCTTCCTTTAGCTATTGAGATTTTGGGTTCCACTTTGTTCAATAGAGACATCAATCAATGGAAAAGTATATTATTTAGGCTTAAAAAATTTCCGGAACGTGCAATTTTCAAAGCACTTAAAATAAGTTATGATGGACTACACGAAACAGAGAAAAAAATATTCTTGTATATTGCATGTTTCTTTAATCATGAGTACAAAAATAGTATAGTGAGGAAACTAGATTATCTTGACCTTTACCCTATTGTTGGATTAGTGGTTCTAGTTGAGAAATCTCTCATAAAAATGAATGACCTTGGAGTGTGGATGCATGATTTAGTACAAGACATGGGCAGGAAAATAGTTCATGAAGAGTGCCCTGAAGAGCCTGGAAAGCGTAGCATTTTGTGGTCATTCGAAGACATTAATAGTGTACTAACAAAAAATACGGTAAGAGTTTATTTAGAAATCTTGAACATATACCCTGTAATATTATTCAAAAAAGTTCAACTTAGAGTAGTTTTGGTAATCATACATTTTGCAATTAACTAGTCCCTTTTGTTCATGATTATTAGGGAACAGAAGCAATTCAAGGCATAGTCCTAAATTTGCCTGAATCAAAAGAGGCATATTGGAATCCTGAATCTTTCTCCAAGATGCATCATCTTAAATTGCTCACAATTGATAATGTTCAACTTCTCCATGAACCCAAACATCTTCCTATTGGCTTAAGATTTCTTGAGTGGAGGGGATATCCTTCAAAATCTTTGCCATTAAATTTCCAATCAAATGATCTTGTTGAACTTCACATGTGCCATAGCTACATTGAACAACTTTGGAAAGGAGCAAAGGTAATTTAAGTATCCTTGTACATATTTATATTTAAGTTCCATTAAATTGTTGGGATTTGTTGAAGCTAATTGTTCTTTATTTTTATTTTTATTTTTTTGTTGCTTTTAATAGTCTTTTGAGAAGTTGAAAATCATCCAAATGAATGGGTCTACAAACCTTAAAGAAACCCCTGATTTGATCAAAGTCCCAAATCTTAAGGAAATGGTTCTTGAAGATTGTTTAAATTTACGTGAGATTCACCCATCAACTTTGGTCCATAATAGGCTTTCTCTTCTCAATCTAAAAGGTTGTGTAAATGTCAAAACTCTTCCAAGCAAGTTCGAAATGGAGTCTCTTGAGGTTCTTATTCTTTCTGGTTGCTCAAAACTAAAAAAGATTCCAGAATTTGGAGAAAATATGCAACGCGTATTAAAGCTTTATTTTGGTGGAACTGCTATTACTAAATTACCCACATCAATTGGGCATTTGACCAGCCTTGTTTTATTGAATGTAAGAGATTGCAAAAGTCTTACGTGTCTGCCAAGCAGCATTTTTAATTTGAAGTTGCTTAAAGACGTGAATATTTCAGGATGCTCAAAACTTGATAGATTGCCTACGAATGTGGGGAATGCTGAAAGTGTAGAGGAGTTGGATGTGAGTGGAACTGCTATAAGAGAGGTGCCTTCTTCCATTGGTCTCTTAAAAAATCTTAAAGTTCTATCTTTCAATGGATGTAAGGGGTTATCATCATTTAAATCTACATCTTGGTATGATCTCCTCCATTTTTCTTCGAGGCCAAAAATTGCAGATCCTGTGGGACTGTCCTCTCTATTGGGTTTGTGTTCTTTGACTAAATTGAATCTACGGGACTGCAATCTTAGTGCAATTCCTGATGATATTGGTTGCTTATTCTCTTTAGAAGATATATATCTAAGTGGAAATAGTTTTGTTTGCCTTCCTGATAGCATTGGTCTACTATCTAACTTGGAAGAGTTGGATTTGACAGATTGTACTAGTCTTCGATCATTGCCAAAGCTTCCATTAAGTGTCGTAAAAATTTTTGCATATGGTTGTACCTCACTAGAAATGGTACCAGATCTACAAAAACCTAATTCTTTATATAAGGTAGAGCTTCGTCTTTCAAATTGCAGTAAACTGGCTGACAATCAAGATGTCATTGACATGTTTTTTGCAGTGATAAGAAAGCACTATCAGGTCTCTCTCTCTCTCTCTCTCTCTCTCTCTCTCTCTCTGTTATAAACAACCTGCTTTGTATGTTTTAGGGACTCTCTCGTCACGGTAAATATGATGATCGATTTCACAATTGGAGATATGACATGATTATTCCTGGAAGTGTAATACCAAAGTGGTTTATCCATCAAAGTATTGGGACTGAAGCGAATATAAAAGAACCTTCTTCTCATTTGTGTGATGACTGGATGGGGATTGCTGTTTGTGTTGTATTTTCTTCTCTTCTTGAAGCTAGACTAGCTTGTCAGTTGATAGCAAATGGAAAAGTAATGTCTAATGAAGTATACTTTTCTTGCGAAGGTGTTCGTTTATTTTCAGATCATATTTGGCTATTTTATTTGCTTCCTCAGTACTACGACACGGAGGACATAAAATTACTGAACGAATGTGAAGCAAATGAATTGAGTCAGATTGGCATTAAAATTGAAACCCATAATCCATGTGTGGTGAAGAAATGCGGGTTCCGAATGGTATACAAGAAAGACATAGAAGAACTCAACCAAACTATGGCTCAGAGTAGTAACACCAGCATCATTCCTTATGAGGACTTGGATGATCTCCATCATAATTTCTACAATTCGGCAGTGGTAGTGGAAGGTAAAAAAGCAAAGCGAATTCGTGACGATTACGAAGGTGCTAGACCTAGTGGAGAAGGAAGCTCTAATGATGTGCCACACCCAAAAAGGATTGAAAGGCTCCATGGTGACTCTAATTGTGGGGAATACTTCGAATGTGGTGAGGAGATCAATGATTAGCAGGAATCTAGATGGAATTGGGAATTGGGTTCAAATACTCTGTAAGTCAGTGAATCCAAATTAATTCCTATTTGTTTTATCTTTTGGTATATATTTGTACTTTTGTTTGATTTGATTTTAAATTCTAAATAGTATATTGCTTAGCTTTGTTATTCACACTTATTCTAGAAAGGGGCTTCATTGAAGATTGTTGAACTCCTTGTCTTTTTTCTTAATCAACTTTTTTCTCTTGATTGCCCGTAAGTCACTGTTTTTCTTTTTAATTAAAGTTTTGTTGAATTCACCACCGTTAACTCATGTATAGATCACAATCAGAATAATTAGTCTAGCTAGACGTAGCATCTTGCTTTCTTGAAGATTTTATGCGATTGTTTACTAACTGTCAACCAACGAAAATGCTCTTTTTCTGTTTAAATGAGTTCAACTGATTTATATATATATATATATATATATATTTTCTGCCCTGCTCTGCTCTGAAATTCTTATTTTCTTAAAGTAGGATGTTAATGTGATTCGTGGTTCGAATGAAAAGGATCTATATCATCTACATTCTTCATAATTGATCTGTGGGTCAACTGAAAAGAATCTATATCTACATCAGTATCGGTTTTGGTAGGATTCTTAAGCTAGCATAATTAGGAAGCTAAGCTTGTACCCATATGTAAACAGGTGTGTGATAAACATCTAAATAAAAAGCTCTCACCGAAGACAATCTTTTATGCTAGAAGCATTTAATTTTGATTTATCTGTCACCCCAACATGTTATGAATGACTGTATATTGCTCAATTGTTAGACATGCCATGGAATCAGTGATTTATGATAATAGAATATGGAATAGTAAGTAGTACTAAATGGCCTCAGCTATGTGCAGCTTCTGTTCTGGAATGCAAGGAAATCATCATTCACATCATTGTCCTATCACCTATGTATTGCTTGTGTAGAAGCATTAATGAGACCTTGATCGAATTTAAAAGAACCTGGTTGCTATGAAATGAATTATGTAAAATTCACAGTTTAAAAGTCTTAATTATGTAAGTTTTTACCATAAGATTTTTGTGCTTTTGCCTCTTAATGTACTTGAAAGTTTTTCCACCTTTCTAAAACTTTCACTCTGAATCAAATTATTGGCTTAAGGTTGTCCATACCCATTTCAAATCATTACCAGACCAAGCAGAGCTGAAACAAACCAAAAGACCTATCTCCAATTCGTACCTTAATTAGATTTTACCCAGCAAAGAAACTTGACTAGAATTTAAATTAGAAGGACAGCAATAGACGATAGAGAACCTGACCATACAACAAACTTGATTATATATTACTAAGCATATCATCTGAGACATATTCATCGTTACAGTAATCAGACTCGAGAAGGCAAACAACTGTGTTGACAAGGTTGAAAGTTGTTGAAGGTTAGTGCTTAGATCGGTAAGCCCTCCTGTTTTACTTGCTATCATTGCTGTATTGCATCTAGAATTAAAGTTTTCTCATATTATTGCCATTGGGTTTATTATTTAGAGGGATGTATCATAATCATAGTGGAAAGATGTTAAGCTTTCATAATCATTGTCATTCATTTTTTAAAAATCTTATATTTTTTGTCATTGAAAACAATCTGCATCTGTTAATAGGAATTTAAAGTTATCTTGACACTTCGACTCGGAAACAGCACCAGGTTAGGGAGTGATACTCTCCCGAGGTGTCTGGTCAAATTTTAGTCACCCCTATCTCAAGGTAAGGAGCTATTGATGAGCTGATATGGCCTCAATTATATAAGGTCAAAATAAGATGCCATTGAAAGTAGGGGAACTTAGGTTATAGGAGACATGTTTGTGGGGATTGAAGCTTCCTTTGAAGTTAATAATTTTTGAGTGGAACGCATGAGGACTTACTCATCAAATCAAAATAGTGAAACGAAACATAGTGAGTGACAGTGTGTCTTATGCAATGAGGCAGAGGAAAACTTGGATCTTTTATCCCTTAAGTGCTCATGCTATCTTTTTTGGATTAGAATTGAGCCTTGGAACTGAGTTAATTTCTCCTTGCTCTTTGCAGCAGTTGTTGGCTTAATGGAAGGAGGATCCAAATTTGTATAGATTGATGTTTAATGGTGCAAAAGAGTGTGCTTAAGAAGTGATAATGCTTTGTTTTGCAGGTATGCAAAAGCCTCTATTGCACATCAGGCAGATCAGAGTGACTGCAGGAAAGTACCAAGGCAAGTGTATCCAGTTTTAGGGGTTGTGGATGTTGTTGACAATTGAGGGACACTAGCAGAGATGGTGTGGATGGGGTGGTTTTGGCTATGAAGCCAAATCATGTGATGGCAAGCTGTTGCAGTTCTTCCATATGCAACCAAATGGCATGTAGCTAGATGCCTGGCTGTGCAAAAAGCATTAACTGAGGCTATACAGCTTGATTTTTGCTGACTTATTTCAACAGTATCTAGAGTGGAGGACCTCTTTTTGAGAAAGAAAGTCCCTTGGCAAATTTTTGTGCTGATTGAAGACCACAAGTGCATGGAAGTTGGTGAACGCTAGTGGTTATGTATGTTGTGCATAAGAGAGTCATAGCAGATCTTGGGGCCCTCGCTACTCTTGCTTTCTAATCGTATAGACATTTTTGGACTCTACTAATAGCCAACCATTCTGACATTATTGTATCTAAAAACCAAACCAGAAAAAATGTTATCTTTATACCTTTTTTGGACTTATTTAAAGCCTTGGGCATATGTCTGTGTGCATTCATTAACATTTTAAGACATTACATAAGAGATTTGTTTCTTTGTGTAAATTCCTGTTAAAGCAAATAAGAGCAATTGACTTGACCATTTAAAATTGCTTGAGACCAGCTTTTCTTGCCTGATGAAGCTTCTGCCATCCTGGGTATTCTACTGAGTTGTCGCTGCCCTCCAGATAAAATTGCTTGGGCTTACCCCCCATCGGGTATGTTCACCACAAGCAGCGCCTATAAGCTCCTTGTTTCCGGTGATGCTGTCAGTCAAGCAGGAAGCTCGAATGTGGATACTCAAAAAACATTTTTGGAAGGGAGTTTGGAGGCTACGGGTTCCTAACAAGATTAAACATTTTATTTGGCGAGCTTGTAATGACGCTCTGCCAACTATGAGCAACCTCTTTCGCCGGCACATTACGTCCTCTGATAAGTGTGAACTTTGCCAACTCTGCCCAGAAGACCCGTTGCATGCCATCTGGTCTTGCAAGGTTGTTGAGAGTACTTGGAGCTCAGTCCAATGCTTCCACCAATCGAGCGCCCCCCAACCCCTGAATTTTTGTGACGTACTCTCTCAGTTTTTGCAGGTTCAGGAAGATTACAGAAAGGAGGTGTTTGCTATATCAGCTTGGTTCTTGTGGAATCGGAGAAACGCTATCCATTTTGGCCGACCGGTGCACCCTTCGGCTCATATCATCTCATTGGCGGGTAACTTGCTGCAAGATTTCCTGGCTACTCAAGAACTGGACCCGGTGGTGGCTCGCTCCCCCATCCTGCAACCATGGCGGCCTCCGGAGCTAAACCAGCACAAAGTCAACTTTGATGCTGCAATATTCAGAGCTACAAATTCGGCTGGAATTGAAGTAGTTGTTAGAGACTGGAGTGGTGAATTTGTTGGCGCGTTGTCTATCTCTGTGCCGCTGTCTCATACCGTTGCTGATATGGAAGCCTTAGCGTGTTGAAAAGCTGTCGAATTTGCTGCTGAGATTGGTCTGCAGAGAGTAAGTTTTGAAGGGGATTCAGCCATGGTTATCAATGCTTTAAATCAAGGCAGTGCTGGATTATCAACCTATGGAGTCTTCATTGAAGACATTCGCTGTCAAGCTATGGTTTTTCAGTTCTCTCTTTTCAATCATGCTAGTTGTTCTTGTAACTGTGTTGCTGATGCTTTAGCCAAAAAAGCTAAAGGCAGTCGAGGTACCCAGTTGTGGCTCAACGATCCACCTAAGGATATTGCCTCCTTCTTGTTATTTGATGTTCATTAAGTTCTTGTTCTTATTCAATAAAAGCCCAGGCTTCTTGTCTGGTTTCTCCCAAAAAAAAGAAAAAAGACTTGACCATTTATTGGCTCTAGCCGAGTAACTATTGTATACATTTTTTGTTGTGCACCAACAAGATATGCGTCTTTTGAGTCACGTTATATAAATTTCCAATAGAAAAACTTTGCTCAAATGGGTTTGAATGGTAATAATAAGAAGATAAATAAAGTTTAGAATAACTTCTCTTGTTTGTTAATGGAATTATGAAAATTGCATAATTAGTTCCAATTTAAAAGGATCTAGGTCAAAACCATCTAGTCTTTTCAAGCGTATAGTAGTGAATTATTGCTATGCTGCATAACATGATCATTTTGGTTTCAGTCAAGGAGCATAAACAGTTGTAGAGAATTCACAACACTTGGTAATGTATTGAGAAATCTCATTAGTGCTTAGAGAATTTATAAGTCATTAGTGAACTTATTGAAACCCTCATATACCTCATGATGCAAATCCATTCGCGAAGTCATGAATTTTGAAGATGGGGTTCCAACTAAATTTTTTTAGATTACATTTTCAATCTTCATTTATTATTATTCATTTTTAAAAATGGTTACATCTAAAATCATTAATAATGTCTTCAACTACCTTATGTTCATCTATCCCAAAAAAAAAAAAAACTTCAACTGCCTTTCAAAATCCTCTGCCTCTGTTTTTTCCTTTTTCTCTCTTTCAAAGAACACAACAAGCTTTCTCTTCCTGTCCTATCAACGATTTCTAGGCATTTGCTATACCTTTTGGATTTGCAATGCAACAAATCACATAAACTACATTACACATAAAAAAATTTCCTAGTCTGTAATAATCATCAATTCATTAATAGAAGTGAAACGCAGCAAAGGAACGATTGCATGACATAATCCTTTGACTTCCAAAGAACTTGGGTGCAATTGTGAGACCAATATTGCTATTTTGTTTGAAAAGATCGAAACCATGAGATAAATCATTGTGATGCAAAAATTTCACAACTCTAGGTTCTGTGAAAGAAACAAATTTTATATTATTGAAACCCTCATATAGTTCCCATTGAATTTTATATTACATTTCAATCTTCAGTTAATATTAGTTTATTACTAATTTTGTAAAAACGCTTACATCTAAAATCAGTAATAATGTCTTCAACTGCCTTTTGTTCATCTAAAAAAGAATCTTCAACAGAAAAGTAAGAAAAAAAATTTAAGAAAAGTTTCATTATATTCTTTTCCATTATACTCTTCACTTTTCATTGCTTTTCTCAGCTACCAAACACATCCCCAATTCAATGCAACTCAAATTTGTATGTACAAACACACTACTTCCAAGATCTACACAACAAATTTAACTAAAACGCACCATTTAATCGCCAATACAACACCATTAACACGATCATCATTAACTCTTATTATCTCATTCTTTCAAAAAAAACACCGAAAAATAAACTATAGGCACAAGATTTACAATCAAACACTTTATTTTTCCTTTTCAATTATTTGATTTTCTTTGGTTTTCTACTTACCCAAATGTAATGTAAAAAAAATAATAAAATAAATAAATTCTAACAAAATTTTTATTTAAAAAAATATACAAAAATGAAAAGATTGAATAAAATAATTAATACCAGTAATTTCTGTATGAGTGTTCGATTGAAAATTAAAGGATCAAACTGATCTCTTTGAGCTCTGGAAATAGCGGAAAATGAAAGAGTGGAAATAGAGCTACTCCCTACTATTTTTCTTTTTTTGGTGGTAATTTTAGACTAACAAAATGGGTATACATGTCATTTTGAATATTTGACGATGGATTTGGTGGTTTATGTGACAATTAATAGTAGATTAGTGGGTTTTTTTTTTTTTTTTTTTTTTTTAGAAGAAGTAGATTAGTGGTGTTTTATAAGTGTCCATTTGAGTAAACATTGTTTTTTTTAAAAAAAAAAAATATATATATATATATATATATATATACAATTTCAATAGTTATAACAAGGGAAGAAAGATTTGAAGGTTTCTGTTGAAAATATTGGCTCTTGGTAGTTTAGTTGAGTAAACTATTTTAAAACACTACTAGTAGTATATCCATGAATTAATTGAAAATTTTAAGCAAAATAGATAAAATATTTTATAAATATTATAAAATTGTATTAATAATTAGTTAATGAGCCACTTACTGAAATGTAGAGGATTCTATTCATGAGATTGTTTCGGAATTTGAACCTAAAACCCTTACGAAGAAAGTGAAAAGATTAGATGAAAAAAGAAGACGAGTAAATCATAGTTTTAACTTAGTGGATGCTGAGCTAATTTTTTATTTATGTTTGTCTAGAGGAAAAAATTTATTTAAGTCCATTGAATACTAATGTGTCTCGTAATAGAATTCTCTTCATTTTATCAATTTTATGGTTAAGATTTCTATTTTTTGAATTTAATAATGATAAAATATCTTCATTTAAAAATTTAAATAACTTGAAATTCATATACTTTAGATTTGTAAAATTTAATTTAAATTATGAAATAGATTGATTTTAAATAGAGATTATCATTTTCCATAAAAGAGAGTGAGGTTTTTAGCCTAAGTAATTTTATAATAAACTTCTTATTCATAGTCCTATCTTACAATAATTTAGCACTTTCTACAATCTATGATTCATGCTACCTTTTTCAAACAATAATGTATTTCCACATCATATGGAATTTGATGAAGGAGAGCTTCCTTGAAGGTGCATAAAAGGTATATTTTTCATTTGTGATTTTGATTTGATTGTCAACTCAACCTGATGGAGAAGCATGATTTAAGATGCCTACAATTAGATAATATTGATGGTACAAAGGGTATAAAAATTTTGGTGTTATTATATTTATTTTTAATTTACTAGTACTTACTACTTACCACGACATGTTATGGTAAGGCCAACCGTGTTCCTAACGTCTAAAAAAAATGACATTTTAATAGGTGTTGAATTAAGTGAATAATTGTTTAGAAAGTTTTGTAGCTCAATTGTCAATATATTTAAAAATAAATAAATAAGTGAATAGATTTTGATTGTTACTACAAAAATATTTTCACCGGTGTTTTTGTAAATAAAAGAAACAAGTTGAGTTATTATACAGAAGAATGTTCCAAAAAGTTTCCATCCACCCACTTTTCCCATTTCCCCAAACTAACTCATGTGACCTACTCAATTTATTTCTCATCTCATCTAAAATCTTGATCATTTTCAGCTGTTTGGTATATGTGTTTAAACAATAATTTTTAAATTTTTTAAAAATATTTGTGAATAAAAAAGTATGTGAAAATACATATAATGTTGTTTAAAAGGTATCAAACAATCCCTTTTTCTTCGTATTCTCATTTCCAACGTCTGTGGCTCTAGAGACTAGAGACTCTGCAGTCTCTTTTCTCTTCATTTTCTTTGTATTTTCTCTCTCAACCTGTCTCCGCTTCATCTCGTTCTTTTTTTTTTTTCCTCTATGCAATGATCCAGTGTTTTAAGGCAGTGGGTTTGCTTTGTAACTATTGGGCTAATAGATTTTTAATCTTTTTTTTTTTTTTTTTTTTTTTTTTTTTTTTTTTTTTTTTTTTTTAAGTTTTTGGGTTTATTGTTGTCAGTGGAGGAGAACGGTTAAAAAAAAAATTTCCTTAGGGTCAGAGGCCCGGGTCCTTTGGGCCCCTATTGGTCCAATCCTGCCGGACTATCTGGCCTTTTGCCCTTAATTTTTTTTTTTTATTTAGCAATTTGCCCCTGTTTGCAAACTATATAGGAATATGCCCCTGTTTCGATACTTGATAATCTTAAAATCGAGTTTCTATGAAATACTCGATCTATAGAAAATCGAGTTATGCCCGATCAAACTTAAAAAAAAAAAAAAAAAAAAATTTGCATGGAACTCAAATATCAGAAAATCGAGTTCCATGAAAAAAAAATTATAATTGGGAGTCCTATAGTGGCATTTTTATGCCCTATAGTGACGTTTTAAAGCCCTATAGCGGCGTTTTCCTGCAAAATTTTTACAAGTGTGATCACGCCATAGTGGTTCAGGGACTCTATAGTGGCGTTTTTAAGCCCTATGGTGACGTTTTTAGGCCCTATAGCGGCGTTTTCATGCAAAATTTTTTTTATAAGTGTGATTTTTCCTGCAAATTTTTTTTACAAGTGTGATACCATTTAGGAAGCCCTATAGTGGCGTTTTTAAGCCCTATAGTGGCGTTTTTAAACTCGATTTCCCTAAAATCGAGTTCCATGCTTTTTTTTTTTTTTTTTTACTTTGATCGGGCATAACTCGATTTTCTATAGATCAAGTATTTCATAGAAACTCGATTTTTAGATTATCGAGTATTGAAACAGGGGCATATTCCTATATAATTTGCAAACAAGGGCAAATTGCTAAATAAAAAAAAAATTAAGGGCAAAAGCCCAGATAGTCCCGATCTTGCCACTAACTATTTGAAAGGAAGTTAAACAGTAAAATAAGATGTACAAAAGTGAAGAAAAGTGAGCATAATCATGGCGGATGAGTCACATGGTGTGTCCTATTTCATTCAGCCACAGGGACCAGGTGTTAGAATTATAACATGATATCATCATTACATTGAGCAAAGTGCTCTTTTTTTTTTCTTCTTTTTTTTTTCTTTTTTTTTTTTTAACTCCTCCTTTTCTTTTGCTTTGTGGACTATAAAAAGCCAAAAACCTATGTTGGTAAATGGTTAAGGATGGCTATTAGAGCTGCATCACATGTAAACATGCTAATCTTATCATGACTTTTTTTGTTTTAAAATTTTCTTAACTTAAATCATATTAAGATCTCTCTCTCTCTCTCTCCAAGTAGACTATTGGAAATTCTAAGTGAAAGATCAACTCATCAACCACTTCTTCAGCATATGTACTCTAGGGAGGAGAGAATGTATGGATTTAATATCTATAGTTTTATGGGTCTTTTAAAACCAAATCGGACTATAATTATATATAGTCACACACTTTTTTTTTTTTTGAGAAAAAAGTAAATAAATTTTATTGAACTAAATCCGATTGGAAAACAATATCCAAATCATTAGATAGAGATTTTATCCATACATCTTTGTCTACAGATAAAACTGCTTTTCTAGCTAAAGCGTGAGCTAATTTATTTCCTTCCTTTCGAACATGCTAGAACTTACAATATTGAAGAGTAGCGCCTAAACTTTGACTCTCATCTATCACATGACCAAACAAAGCCAAGGTTTTGGTTCTTAAATTAAAAAGCATACTTATAAAAAAAATTAAAAATTAAAAAGTATAATCTAAATTCAATTCATGGCAATCATGTCAATGACTTGTTCCATAATGTTTTTTATTTTATCCCTCAAATTTAACTAGCTAAAATTAAAGATGCCTAACTTTTTATGTCATATCAAATTTTGTTCAAATATGATGTTATTTATTATCTGGTTAATAAGCTTTTTTTTTTCTTAACGTATAAATTTAAATTTTAAATATTTAATTGATAACATAACTTTTTTTTTTTTTTCTGAACATTCTGAACACGCAATATAAAATTTGAAAATAAACCTTTTCCAACTAAAAAAAACCCAATAACTTTGATCCTATTTTTAGGAGCGGAGATACAGTGAAAATGGAACAAAGATCAATCATCCGGTCCCACGAGTAAAGGCAATTCCAATGATGAAATGAAACTTCTAGTTCCCACAGCTTTTCTTAACTCTCCAACATGCTATAATAGTTTTCCTCTTCAATTATTGTCTCTCTATTTTTCTCTTTTTTCAAACTGAGCAGAGCACACGGACATTTTTAATTTTTTTAACCACCAATCGTTCAAGCCTACTCGAATCCTCAAGGTCCTCTCTCTTCTCTTATGCAATGTTTTGTGTGAATTCTCTGTTTTCTTTCTTTCTTTTTCAAACAAAGAATCTGAATGCCCCGCAATACTAGGATCACCACAGAATTCACAAGAGTTTACAATATCAATAAATGAGAGATATGTTGCAAAAAATAACTACCCCACTAACTTTTTTTTTTTTTTTTGGTGTGGAATAAAAGACATGTTAATGGATAATTATTTTTGCATACATATCTTGTATTTATTGGATTTGATATTTTTTCTCAATTTTCTCCCCCACAAGCGTCCCTTCCAGAATCCTCAATTCCTTTACTTTTCACCTTCTTCCAGCCTCCTTCTCCAAATCCATCATCCATATCAACCCAACTCTTCCACACAACTCCTCCATCATCCATATCAACCCAGATCGGTGAAACAGAAAAGAAAAAAAAAAAAAAAACCATTAACCAGCAAACCAAGAAATTTATATACCAGAAATAACGCCACGCCACAAACCCAGAAAAACCACAAACCCACAAACCATTAACCATGCCACGCCACGCCAAAAACCATTAACCACGCTACACCACGCCACAAACCCATAAACCCAAAAATTTCTCAAACCCAGAAAAACCATCCATCGATCTCTGCCACACCTTAGCCACCACAACGCCGATCACATATACCAGCAAACCCAGAAAAAAAAAAAAAAAAAAAAAAAAAAAAAAAAAATAAACCATTAACACTTACACCGGATCACAATGCCACAGCCACCACAATTCCACCGATCTTGCCACCCACCGATCTCCGCCACGCCACAGCCACCACAGCGCCGATCACATATACTAGCAAACCCAGAAAAAAAAAAAAAACCATTAACACCCATGCCGATCACAACGCCACAACCACCACAGCTCCACCGATCTCCACCGTGCCAATCTTGCCACCCACTGATCTCCACCCCGCTAATCTCCACCATGGGGTCTTGGGTCTGAAAAGAGTAGATGAGAAAGAAAGAAGGAAGAGAGAGAAAAGAAAGAGAAAAAATGAGAGAGGAGAGAGAAATTGCTGGGTTAAAAGGAAAGAGAAGAGAGAAATGAGAGTATTAAAAAAAAAAAAAAATTTATTACAGTACCATCTTACATTTGAGATGATACTGTAGCTACATCTCAATTTTTTTTAGCATTTTAGCATATGGCCTTCCCGTTGCTGACCTTTTTTTGGGCTTGTATGCCAAATGTGCCTTGCATTTGGCATATAGCAAGCCCAATGCGGATGCTCTAAGAACTAGCCTCTTGAAATTGTGAGGGAAAAAGAAATTGAGTTCTAATTTTCTGCTTTCATCTTTATTAATATGTTTCTCTTTAAATAGCATACAATACATGACATATGTACAATACAACTTATGATAAACACCCAACTCATAACATAAGCTTGATAAAAAACTAGCAAACAACCCAATCCTCCTCTATAGTACAGAAAGTCTAGGAAATAAGCTATTAATAATTTTTATCTCTAAATAATGAATCCATCTCATCCAAAGCCAATAATGATAGCTCCTTCATGTTCAACTTGTTGATCCTCATCTTTGGCCTATTGCTTATCCTCATCTTTGGCAAGCTGAGATTCCCTCTACTCCAAGCATCTTCCAAAATGCAAATGCCTTCCAGGTTTGTCTGAATCATAACACAAAATCACTAAATTATTGTTCATCAATAAAAATCTATTGTCTAACTACTTCATGGTTTCAACTATTCAATATCCACCATTGCATCATTAACTGCATTCAAAAGTACATTAAAATGCACACAAGTTTGCGAGCACAAATGTCAATTATTATTACAGTCAATTAGATAGACAAGCCTTTATACTATCAATCATTACCTTTGGTTGTGAAAATAAGATTTTTTTCATGGTAAGGATAACTTGAACTTAATACAAGGCATAAAAGCCAATATCTAAATAGCTATATATTCAAAGTTCAAAAGTTTTTGCCTATCCAAATTTTCACCATATCTGCCAAAGTAAGGAAACCATAATGCACACTAAACTTTATTTCAGGGATTCAATTCTCTCTTGATTTGTCATTGACATTCATTCCATGGGATTGGTCGCCAATTGAAAATATGACCAGACACCACTGCTCATGCATGTATGCCTATAATTATCACAACACTCATAAACAAAGCAAAGAAAATTCATGACAATTTTGATGGGGCTGGACCTAGTGGAGAAGGAAGCTGTAATGATGTAGCACACCCAAACAGGATTGAAAGGCTCCATGGTGACTTTGATTGTGAGGAGTACTTCGAATGTGGTAAGGAGATCAATGATTAGCAGGAATCTAGATGGAATTGGAAATTGGGTTCAAATACTTTGTAAGTCAATGAATCCAAATTAATTCCTATTTGTTGTATCTTTTGGTATATATTTGTACTTTTGTTTGATTTGATTTTAAATTCTAAATAGTATATTGCTTTGCTTCGTTATTTGCACTTATTCCAGAAAAGGGTATCATTGAAGATTGTTGAACTCCTTGTCTTTTTTCTTATTCAACTTTTTCTCTTGATTGCCCATAAGTCACTGTTTTTCTTCTTAATTAAAGTTTTTTGAATTTACCATTGTTAACTCATGTATAGATCACAATCACAATGATTAGACTAGCTAGATGTAGCATCATTAAAGATTGTTGAACTCCTTTTTTTTTTTAATCAACTTTTTTCTCTTGATTGCCTGTAAGTCACTGTTTTTCTTCTTAATTAAAGTTTTGTTGAATTTACCATTGTTAACTTATGTATAGATCACAATCACAATGATTAGTCTAGCTAGATGTAGCATCTTGCTTTCTCAAAGGTTTTATGCGGTTGTTTACAAAATGCTCTTTTTCTGTTTAAATGAGTTCAACTAATTCACACACACACACACACACACACACACACACACACACAGATATATATATATATATATATATATATATATTTTTTTTTTTTTTCTACTCTACTCTGCTCAGAAATTCTTATTTTTTTAAAGTAGGATGTTAATGGGATTCGTGGTTCAACTCAGTTGATTCGTGGGTCAAATGAAAAGGATCTGTATCATCTACATTCTTCATAATTGATCTGTGGGTCATTTGAAAAGAATCTATTTCTACATTAGTAGCGGTTTTGGTAAGATTCTTAAGCTAGCATAATTAGGAAGCTAAGTTTGTACCCATATGTAAGCAGGTATGTGATAAACAACTAAATAAAAAGCTCTCACTGGAGACAATCTTTTATGCTAAAAGCATTTAATTTTGATTTATCTGTCACCACAACATGTTTTGAATGACTATATATTGCTCAATTGTTAGACATGCCATGCCCATGATGAATAAGTGATTTATGATAATAGAATATGGAATATTAAGTAGTACTAAATGGCCTCAACTATGTGCAGCTTTTGTTCTGGAATGTAAGGAAATCATCATTCACATCATTGTCCTATCACCAATGTATTGCTTGCATAGAAGCATTGATGAGACCTTGATCGAGTTTAAAAGAACACAGTTGCTGTTGGGCTTTGTGGAGCCTAGTTATATTTGATCCGATTAATGACTCGACTTGACCTGAATAATGTTGCATGGTTTTTTTAATGGGAGATTTTCTGAGGCTTAGTCCATGGAGCAGAGGCTTGGGCCGATAGGCCCAAGCTGGAGCGCTTATGGACAAACACAATTTTGGTGATTAGGGTTTTGTTGTTGTTGTCGTTCTTGAGAAATTGAAACACTATAGCTGCACTTTGTATTTTTCCCTGATAATAGTGAAATCCCTACAACTCCGTGGATGTATACAAATTGCCGAACCATGTAAATACTATCTTGTGCGTGTGATTGTTTTTTTTTTTGGCGTGTGTGACGTAGGACAACCACACAAACAATAGAATAAGAAGATAAACCTTAGGAGTCAGCACCTAAGGGTTGCTTGGAGTCAGCACCAAGCAAAATTGGAGTCGGCACCAGTAAAAGAAAACACACGTTTTTTTAATAATCATCAAAACTGTCTTACAATAATCCCAAAAAGTGTTTAAATAGCTAACAACAATAAGGCATAAAGAAACCCTAAAGAAACCCTAATTATTAAATTCCTGGGCTTACTTAAACTCAAGCCTAGTAATTGATAGGCTCCATCCATAAGGCCACAGGTTGGGCCGTCTTCTTTCTCCTATACGTGCGTGTAATTGGGGGCTTGTACCTCGTGTCCGCACCAACTCCCCCCGAGTGAGAAGAACTCGACCCCGTCGAGTGGAAATCTGAAGATCTCTGATAATACTCCAACAAGTCAGGATCCAATCGCTGTAGCTCATCTCGAGTAATCCAAGTGCAATCAAAATCTGGTCGCTCTCGCCACTGGACTAGGAAACGGTGAACTCCTTCATCCCTGGTAGAAACAATCTGTTCATCTAAAATAGCATCAATAGATTCTTTATATGCATAAGGTAAATTTAAGGGTAAACGGGTGGGAATAGGGACATCAATAGGATTAGGCAAAGACTCATCAAAAGGGGTATCAAGAATAGCTGTAGGGCTTTTATAAGCAACTAGATCCTCAATATTAAAGGAGTAGCTAATATCATAATCATGAGGAAGGTCAATGACATATGCATTTGGGCCCATTCGTTTCAATACCTTGAATGGTCCAGCACTACGAGCTTGCAATTTTTTAACGGTCCCAGAGGGAAACTGTTCAGGTCAAATCCGAATCATGACATAATCCCCTATTTGAAACTCTGCATGACGCCGATGAGTGTCAACATGAATTTTATATTGAGAATTACTTGCCTGAATTTTTTTGCGAATCTCATTATGTAAATCATAAATATGTCTTGCAAATGCCTCAGCAGACATAGACACCCTAACATGTGGGGACATAGGCAAAAGATCTAAGGTCTTCCTAGGTGTATATCCATGCACAACCTCAAAAGGACTAGCGCCTATAGACCTATTGACAGAGCTATTATATGCAAGTTAGGCTACAGGAAGAATTGAATCCCAATTCCTATTGGCTTCACCCACTAGACACCGAAGGAGATTGCCTAGACTACGATTAACCACCTCAGTTTGACCATCAGTTTGAGGATGAAATGCTGTGGAAAATTTCAATTTGGTGCCCACTAAATGCCACAAGGTCTTCCAAAAATAACTCATGAAGCGAACATCCTATCAGACACTATAGTTTTGGGAAGACCATACAGTTTGACAATCTCATCAAAGTAGAGCTTTGTGATCTTAGAAGCATCAGAGGTCTTTGAACAGGGTAGGAAATGAGCCATCTTAGAGAAGCGATCAACAACTACTAGAATGGAATCATGCTTCCTAAAGGTGCGGGGAAAACCTAACACAAAGTCCATACTTACATCCTGCCATGGGCGGTCTGGCATAAGTAGAGGCGTGTACAGGCCAGTGTTTTGCTTGCGATGTTTAGCCAATTGACAGGTACGACATTGACCAACTATCTTGGCAACACCCCTCTTAAGACTAGGCCAATAGAATTGACGTTCCACTTCCTCAGTTGTTTTGTCTCGGCCAAAGTGACTTGCAAGGCCTCCCGCATGTATATCCCAAACTAGGAAATCTCGTACTGAAGACCGAGGGATACATAATTGGTTGGCTTTGAACAAGTAACCATCTCGAAGGGTATAATCATCTAGGATTGGCCGTGGGGCATTACTTAGGCTAATGTAGAGCTCTCCAAAATCTGGGCATGACTCATATTCATCCTTAAGTCGTTCAAACCCAATAACCTTAACACTCATGATGGATAGCAAAGACACCCTTTGACTTAGTACATCAGTAGCCTTATTCTCAACTCCCGCCCTATGTTTCACCACAAAGTAGTAGCGTTGTAGAAATTCTACCCAACTACCATGCTTAAAATTCAGCTTCTTTTGGGAATGAAGATAGCGAAAAGCCTCATGATCAGAGTAGATAACAAACTCTCGAGATAACATGTAATGGCGCCAATGCCAAAGAGCTCGAATAATGGCATAAAACTCTTTGTCATATGTGGAGTACTTTTGCTTAGCATTATTCAATTTCTCACTGAAATAAGCAATCGGGTGGCGCTCTTGACTAAGTACTCCTCCTATACCAATACCGGAGGCATCACATTCCACTTCAAAAGGCTTGGTAAAATCAGGGAGATGCATGACAGGTGCCTCAGTCATCTTTTGCTTTACCTCATGAAAAGCCTTAGTAGCAGCTTTAGTCCAAACAAACTCCCCTTGCTTCATGCAGTCAGTGATGGGGGCATGATGGTACTAAACTCCTTGATGAATCGGCGGTAAAAGGAAGTGAGCCCATGAAAACTTCGAATTTCATGGATATTCTTGGGCTCGGGCCACTCCACAATTGCTTGAACCTTTTGGGGGTCTGCAGAAACTCCCTCAAAGGATACTATGAAACCTAAGAAGATGACTTTATTGGTGAAGAAAGAGCACTTCTTGAGGTTGCCATACAAACTCTCCTTCCTAAGGGTAGTACAAACTTGAGTTAGGTGGTCTAAGTGTTGTTCCCTAGATTTACTATAGATAAGGATGTCATCAAAGAACACAACCAAGAATTTCCCCATAAAAGGCTTGAGCACTTGAGTCATCACTCTCATAAAGGAACTAGGAGCATTAGACAATCCAAAAGGCATGACCATCCACTCATATAAACCATCCTTCGTCTTGAAGGCAGTTTTCCACTCATCACTAGAACGAACCCTAATTTGATGATAGCCACTTTTCAAGTCTATCTTAGAGAAGATCGTTGCTCCAACCATCATATCCAACATGTCATCCAACTAAGGGATAGGAAAACGATATTTCACAGTGATCTTGTTGATGGCTCGGCTATCAACACATATCCTCCAAGTTCCATCTTTCTTTGGAGTCAAGAGTGCAGGGACTGCACAAGGACTCATGCTTTCACGAACAAAACCCTTCCTAAGAAGTTCTTCTACTTGCCTTTGCAACTTGGCATGCTCTGCAGGGCTCATCCTATAGTGAGGCAAATTGGGTAAGGTCGCTCCAAGCACAAAATCTATAGCGTGTTGTATGTCACGCATGGGTGGTAAATGATCGGGGAGTTCCTCAGGGAAAACATCCTTAAATTCCTGGAGCACTAACTTCACTTCTTCAGGTTGCTCCTCACGAGTCTCTCCATGAACTTCTCTGGCAACTAAGACAAACACAATAGACTCTTGAACTGCTACCCTTTCAAATGCCTTTGGGCTTATGATGTTCAAGCCCTTTGCCTTTGGTGCTTCTTTCTTCTTGCTCACATCGATTGGCTTAGGTTTCAAAGGATTGAGTATAATCTTCTTACCTTCAAACATAAATGATCAAGAATTGGATTGCCCATAAAGGGTGACATCCAAATCATAAAGCCAAGGTCTACCTAAGATAATATGCCCTACATCCATAGGAATTACATCACACCATATCTCAGCCTTATAGGTAAGGAATTGAAGTGAAACAACACATCTTTCTTTTATGGCTATGGAGAAGGTATCCACCCAAGAAACTTTATATGGGTGAGGGTGAGGGGTCCACTTCAAGCCTAGGCAGGAAACAACGATAGAGGACACCGCATTAATGCAACTCCCACTATCTATAATAACCTTGCAAGTTTTGTCTCCACACTTAGTGTAAGTTTGGAAGATGGCACTTCTTCGCCAATCATTAGTGTCTCTCTGCTCTGTCAAAGCGCACCTTACCACATTCACTCTAGGGACGCCAAAGTCCTTGAAGTCATCAACTTGGGGAGAAATGGCTCTAATGCATGCGAGATAGTTAGGATCATCTTCCCATTCTACCTCAACATCTTGGGTTCCTTCAACATTAGGATCGTACACCAGCTCCTCAACATCTTCAACCTTTTCATCCTCCTCCTGAATGACAAGGGCTCTAGAGGGACACCTAGCTGCGATGTGCCCAACCCC
The DNA here is from genome assembly GCA_030445155.1 of Quercus variabilis. Taxonomy (NCBI): domain Eukaryota; kingdom Viridiplantae; phylum Streptophyta; class Magnoliopsida; order Fagales; family Fagaceae; genus Quercus; species Quercus variabilis. The sequence goes on from CP129449.1 coordinate 10,358,918, forward strand.
ATTGCATTTGAAGCATTGGAGGCGAGAGCCTAATCTTGAAGGCTCATTGACCACACCTTTTCCCTTGTCCTCTTTTTCTATTGGGGTGCTATTAGGGTTGACCTTAGGGGGTAAGGCAAGTCTAGATTTCCTACCAAAAGGTTGAGGGTTGGTGGGACTACTTCGAAGCTCAGAACAACGCCAAAAGATAGATTTGGAGGCTAATTCACAATTCCTAGCGAGTTCATAAGCTTCTCTTAAGTTAGAGACTCCTTGGGTGATAATCTCGCCTAATAGGTTAGCATTTAAACCCTTCTTGAACCTATAGAGTGTGATAACCTCTTCCTCGGCTATCTGAATTCGCCTCTTGAACTCCTTGTACTTCTCTATATACTCAGCCATAGGAGTAGTGCCTTGCTTTAGGCGATCCCATTCCTCAAAGAGGGAGCTCCTATAAGTTGGAGGAAGATAATTCCTCAAGAGTGCATCCTTCATCTCAAGCCAATCAATAATGAGGGGCTCACGTCGTCGCTTAAGGGTTTCCTCAAAGTCCTCCCAAAAAAGGTCAGCTCTCCCAATTAACTTCATCCTAGCATACCTCACTTTCTTGTTCTCAACCCAATGGTAATAGTCAAAGAATTTCTCCATTTGACGCAACCAATCAGTGAAAACCCATGGGTCTAGGCAGCCATCAAAGGTGGGTGCTTCTATCTTGTCCTTAAACATCCTATCATCAAAATCCCTAGGGCCATTGTGATTATAGTGATCCGGTTCAAAGTTTGGAGCCCTATTAAAGTAACCGAAGTTATGTTGCCTCAGCATGTTATCTCCTTCATGGTTAATGGTCTCTTGTTGAGATGCTTCAATTTGTCCAACCCTATCCATTAAATTTTGGACATTTTTTGCTAGTTCTTCTATGGTTTGCTCTAAGGAGGGCCTAGACTCGGAAATGGATTGATGTTCAGAGTTTGACATGATGCGACCACTACGTAGATGCATGCACACTATATTTATGAATGCAATTGAGATTCACAAAAGCTCAAGTAACCAATTCTCAATGTAAAATTAAGGTCAAGCAAGAGTGCATGCAGGGATTAGATTAATGAGTCGCAGGAATATATTGCAGTCAAGTAGTGACAGTATTCACAATATTGAAAGATAGCCCAAATAAAAGTCAATTTCCAATAAGCTCCACAATTAATAAAGAGAATCAGATATTTCAAAGAATTGGTTTTTTTTTTTTTTTTTTTTTTTTTGAATTTTAGAATGTGTACTGAAAGAAAGCATAAATAATAAAATAGTGAACTCAAGCACAAAATGGGTAGGCCAGTGGGATATGGTGGGACATGCACATAAAAAATATAAAGATAGTATTTTTCAATGAGACAAAATTGAATCCACCAAAAAGAGAGAAAGAATTGTACCCTCGTCAGTGGCCAACTAATTGCATTCGATAGTCACGTGCTTGGCTCCTCAAGTGAATGGATCTTACTTGGACAAATGTACAGAACATAAGAAAAAAAAAATGAAAACCACAAAACTAAAGCATCATAACCGACTCGGCAATGGAGAAGAAGAAGGAAGGAAATTAGCTCTCGCCCAGAAGAAAAGAAGAAGAAAAGGAGAAGGCCGACGACTGTGGCGGTGCGAAGACAGGGGAGGCAGCAGCGGCACGGGACACGGCGATGGTCGACGTCCTCAGCAGCGGTGGTCGACGGTGATGAGGGTGTCGGCAGTGTCCATGTGCTGATCTGGGGGTTTCGGCGGCTGATGGGCAATCTCAGTGGTGGTGGAGCGAAGTTGCCGATGGGTCTCGGTGTGGGTTTCTCCTCTTTTTTTTTTTTTTTTTGGTTTGTGGGTGTGGGTTCTGTGATTAGAGGCGGGAACAGATGTTGGCTACTGGCTTGGGAGGCATCGCTGGCTTTTTTGTTCGCTTGGGGGTGAAAAACTCATAAGGGGCTGCGGGGTATACACGGATTGCAGGGGCTGGTTTGGGCTTGTTCAAAATCTCATGGGGCAAAAACTTGAAAGGTAATGTCATCCTTGGCTGGTTTGCTCTTTTGATGGTTTTGCTTTCAAGTGGTTGTCTACGTTTGTGTTGTATGGATCGAAAGTTTGCTCTGATACCAAAATTGACGTAGGACAACCACACAAACAATAGAAACAATAGAATAAGAAGATAAGCCCTAGGAGTCAACACCTAAGGGTTGCTTGGAGTCAGCACCAAGCAAAACTGGAGTCGGCACCAGTAAAAGAAAACACACGTTTTTTTAATAATCATCAAAACTGTCTTACAATAATCCCAAAAAGTGTTTAAATAGCTAACAACAATAAGGCATAAAGAAACCCTAAAGAAATCCTAATTATTAAATGTCTAGGCTTGCTTAAACTCAAGCCCAGTAATTGATAGGCTCCATCCATAAGGCCATAGGTTGGGCCGTCTTCTTTCTCCTATTCATGCGTGTAATTGGGGGCTTGTACCTCGTGTCCGCACCAATGTGTTTTCTCTATTTTTGTTTCTCATAGGTTGGGATTTCGGGTTGAATTCCCTATAGTTGCTACAACATGAATTATGTAAAATTCACAGTTTAAAAGTCTTAATTATGTAAGTTTTTACCATAAGATTTTTGTGCTTTTGCCTCTTAATGTACTTGAAAGTTTTTCCACCTTTCTAAAACTTTCACTCTGAATCAAATTATTGGCTTAAGGTTGTCCATGCCCATTTTAGATCATTACCGGACTAGCCAGAGCTGAAACAAACGAAAAGACCTATCTCCAAATCGTACCTTAATTAGATTATACCCAGCAAAGAGACTTGACTAGAATTTAAATTAAAAGGTCAGCAATAGACGGTCGAGAACCTGACCATACAACAAACTTGATTATATATTACTAAGCTTATCATCTGAGACATATTCATCTTTACAGTAATCAGACTCGAGAAGGCAAACAACTGTGTTGACAAGGTTGAAAGTTGTAGAAGCTAGCCTGCTTAGTGCTTAGATTGGTAAGCCCTCTTGTTTTACTTGCTATCGTTGCTGTATTACATCTAGAATTAAAGTTTTCTCATATTATTCCCATTGGGTTTAATATTTAGAAGGATGTATCATAATCATAGTGGAAAGATGTTTAGCATTCATAATCATTGTCATTTATTTTTTGAAAATCTTATATTTTTTGTCATTCAAAACAATCTGCATCAGTTAATAGGAATTTAAAGTTATCTTGACACTTCGACTTGGGAACAGCACCAGGTTAGGGAGTGATACTCTCCTGAGGTGTCTGGTCAAATTCTAGTCACCCCTATCTCAAGGTAAGGAGTTATTGATAAGCTGATATGGCCTCAATGATATAAGGTCAAAATAAGCTACCATTGAAAGAAGGGGAACTTAGGTTATAGGCGACATTTTTGTGGGGATTGAAGCTTCCTTTGAAGTTAATAATTTGTGTGTGGAACGTATGAGGACTTACTCATCAAATCAAAATAGTGAAACAAAACATGGTGAGTGACAGTGTGTTTAATGCAATGAGGAAGAGAAAACTTGGATCTTTTATCCCTTAAGTGCTCATGCTATCTTGTTTGGATTAGATTTGAGCCTCAGAACTGAGTTAATTTCTCCTTGCTCTTTGAAGCAGTGGTTAGCTCAATGGATGGATGATCCAAATTTGTATAGATTGATGGTTAAGGGTGCAAAAGAGTGTGCTTAAGAAGTGATAATGATTTGTTTTGCAGGTATGCATAAGCCTCTATTGCACATCAGGCAGATCAGAGTGACTGCAGGAAAGTACCAAGGCAAGTGTATCCAGATAAAGTTGAGTCGTCGCTTCCCTCCAGATAAAGTTGCTTGGGCTTACTCCCCATCGGGTTTGTTCACCACAAGCAGCGCCTATAAGCTTCTTGTATCCGATGATGTTGTCAGTCAAGTAGGAAGCTCGAATGTGGATACTCAAAAACATTTTTGGAAGGGAGTTTGAAGGCTACGGGTTCCTAACAAGATTAAACATTTTATTTGGCGAGCTTGTAATGACGCTCTGCCAACTATGAGCAACCTCTTTTGCCAGCAGATTACGTCCTCTGATAAGTGTGAACTTTGCCAACTCTGCCCAGAAGATCCGTTGCATGCCATCTAGTCTTGCAAGGATGTTAAGAATACTTGGAGCTCAGTCCAATGCTTCCGCCAATCGAGCGCCCCCCAACCCCCGAATTTTTGTGACTATCTCGGTTTTTGCAGGTTCAGGAAGATTACAGAAAGGAGGTGTTTGCTATATCAGCTTGGTTCTTGTGGAATCGGCGAAACGCTATCCATTGAGTAGTTGTAAGAGACTGGAGAGGTGAATTTGTTGGCGCGTTGTCTATCTCTGTGCCGCTGTCTCATACCGTTGCCGATATGGAAGCCTTAGCGCGTCGAAAAGCTGTCGAATTTGCTGCTGAGATTGGTCTGCCGAGAGTAAGTTTTGAAGGGGATTCAGCCATGGTAATCAATGCTTTAAATCAAGGTAGTGCTGGATTAACAACCTATGGAGTTGTCATTGAAGACATTCGCTGTCAAGCGATGGTTTTCAGTCCTCTGTTTTCAATCATGCTAGTCGTTCTTGTAACTGTGTTGCTGATGCTTCAGCGAAAAAAGCTAAGGCAGTCGGGGTACCCAGGTGTGGCTCAACGATCCTCCTAAGGATATTGCCTCCTCCTTGTTATTTGATGTTCATTAATTTCTTGTTCTTATTCAATAAAAGCCCAGGCTTCTTGTCTGGTTTCTCTAAAAAAAAAAAAAAAGACTTGACCATTTAACGGCTCTAGCCGAGTAACTATTGTATACATTTTTTGTTGTGCACCAACAAGATATGCGTCTTTTGAGTCACGTTATATAAATTTCCAATAGAAAAAGTTTGCTCAAATGTGTTAGAATGGTAAATAACAAGAAGATAAATAAAGTTTAGAATAGCTTCTCTTGTTTGTTAATGGAATTATGAAAATTGCATAATTAGTTCCAATTAAAAAGGATCTAGGGCAAAACCTTCTAGCCTTTCCAAGAGTGTAGTAGTGAATTATTGCTATGCTGCATAACATGATCATTTTGGTTTCAGCCAAAGAACACAAACAGTTGTAGAGAATTCACAACACTTGGTAATGTATTGAGAAATCTCATTAGTGCTTAGAGAATTTAGAAGTCATTAGTGAACTTATCGAGTCCCTCATATACCTCATGACGCAAATCCATTCGCAAAGTCATGAATCTTGAAGATGGGGTTTCCCACTAAATTTTTTAAGATTACATTTTCAATCTGCATTTATTATTATTCATTTTTAAAAATGGTTACATCTAAAATCATTAATATGTACAAACTATCAAAAGAAAAAAAAAACACAAAAAATATAATCTAGTTAGGAACAACCAGGAACTACCCAACATTGCGAAAGGGCATATACTAGTATTGACAAAGACATGAACTAAAAAAAGTCAATAACTTCGATTTTTTTCAGGAGTGGGGTAGGTAAGAGAAAATGAAACAAAGATTAATTATCTGATCCCACAGGTAAAGGCAATTCCAATAATGAAACTTCCTACAACTTTCCTTAACTCTCCAACATAAAATTATAATACTTTTCCTCTTCAATTATTGTCTCTCTATTTTTTTCTCTTTCTCAAACTGAGCGCACGGATAGTGTTTTTTATACCACCAATCGTTCAAGCCAATTCACATCCTCAAGGTCCTCTCTCATCTCCTATGCAAGGTTTTGTGTGAATTCTCTGTTTTATTTTTATTTATTTTTTAATATTTATTTATAGGGCAAATCACAATATTTATTTCTTTCTTTTGTATTTTTTTTTTCATTTGTGTCTTTCGTAAAAAGCTAGAATTTGTTATTTGTTAACTAGTTTGTTAGTATTGTTTATTTCCCTTTTTTTTTCATGGCTTAAATACTATTATGGAGGCCTATTTGCTAAAGTTCTAAATTCCCAATCAAAATTTCATTAGTTATTTGAATGAATCATCTTTTCCTAACCTCATTATGCTTCTTGAATAAAATACTCACTGCAATTTCCATGATTATGTTATAATAGTTTTATGTAATTGTGGCCAAATTCCATCACCAATAAATAATTAATTTGTGAGTAATGTTAGAGAGTAGAGATAAAAGTTTTTGACTTTGGTCATAACTTGATAAAATGGTAAGTTGTGGGAGTTCACTTTAACCTAACATTAATACCACTTTTATTATACATCAACCATAACAAGTCACATATTCCATAAGTAATTATGAAAAAAATTGTCATTAGATTTATTTTTAATTTACTAGTATTTACCATGAAATGTGATGGTAAGGCCAACATCGATCTTAGAGTCTAAAAAAAATGACATTTTAACAGTTGTTAATTAAATTTAGTGCCACTAGCTATTTAAAAGTAGGTGAAAATGCACTTTTAGTCCCTACATTTTGGACCAATTCTCGATTTGGTCCCTAAATTGATTTCACTCCAAGACCAGTCCCTAATTTCAGAAAATCATTTTTTATTTTGGTCCCTACCGTCAACCCAGTAACAAAAAATACATACGTGGCAAACGCAATGCACTGTATGTATATTAGATGCTGATGTGGCTAATAAAATAAAATAAAAAACTACTTCACCATGCCATGTCATCATCTGATTTAAAAAAAAAAATTATCAATTTGAAAAAAAATTAAAAACATAAAAATACATAGTTTCAGATTTGAACGTGAATACACAAGAACTCAAGAACATGAACCCAGATCACAAGAACTTAAGAACACAAAATTCCAGGGCATTCAACATCTTTCCTAGAAAATTTCACCAAACATTTAAAAATTCACATCTAAAAGGTCGATGCCTAAGATTTTCATCACAACATTTTATTTCCAGCCAAAACCAGAAATTTTCTAATGAAACAAACACACACAAACCTAGCCAATTCGGCTCACAATAACAACAAACCCAACCAACCTCATATATTTTCCTTAAACAATCATTAACATTTTCCCCAGAAAATCAAGATTTTCTTTCGAACCAAACACTAAAATAGCTCACATTTAATAAACCGATGCTTAAAATGCATACAAAATCCCTATCCTCCATCGAAACCTCCAACAAATCAAACCCATAAACCCAGAAAAACCATCGAATCCACATGGAAAAAGACAAACCCAGAAATTTAAAATAAACACAGCAACAAGTGAACAGATCAGAAACCCACCGATCAAGCCACATCAAGCCACCAATCCTACAATCCGAAACCCACATAAACAGATCAGACCACCAATCAAAAACAATGGCGGTGACACCCTCGGCTCATGAAGAGAACGTGTACATGGTGAAGCTTGCCAAGCAAGCCTAGTGGTACGAGGAGATGGTGGAGTTCATGGAGAAGGTCTTGGTGGTGGTGGAGAGGGAGGAGCTCACTGTCGAGGAGCGAAACCTTCTCTCCGTGGCGTACAAGATCATGATTGGCGCGAGGCAAGCCTTGTGGCGCATCATCTCCTCGATCAAGCAGAAGGAGGAGAGCCACAGCAATGAGGACCACGTGTCCATGATCCAGGACTACAAATCCAAGATCGAGTCAGAGCTCTCCAACCTCCACAACGGAATCATCAAGTTCCTTGACACCAGACTCATCCCCTCTGCCACCACCGGTGACTCCAAGGTCTTCTACCTCAAGATGAAGGGCGAGTGAGCTCTGGCCATGGACAATGTAGAGTGAGAGATTCTATCCATTGAGCGTGAAGAGAGTGAGAGAATTTGAGATTATTCTTTCAGTATAGAGATTTTTTCTTAAAGCTGATGAGGTTAAAGAAAAATAAAAACAAAATAAAAAAGAATTAAAAAGATAATTGTGGGGCCAGCTATATAAGGTGGTATTGGTAAGTTTGTAGGGAATGGGCCTGCGGCCCAATGGCCCAATCTGAGGACAGCAATCCGTCCGAGGATGATTTAATAAAAGCATGATACAACTAATATAAGAAGAAGAGCCGAGGATTGCACATGAGAATCCAAAACGTGTTCGAGGATAAGATTCACCTCAGAACGATAGTCCGAGGTGGATGTAACTATCTGATTACCCTAGGTAGTCCATAAGGTTGGATTATAATTGAGAAATTGATATGGGATAGTGGAGGCAACAAATATCTTCTGACGTTGCTATCTCCACATTAAATGCTTCCCAGCTAACTCTTTGGCCGCATTAATGTGGAGGTAATGCCTAAATAGTGATCAAGCAGTCTTATAGTGGTTGGTTTAGGATTCTAGAGAAGGGGGGATGGGACAGAAAGGAGTTCCTAGGATAGAACCTACACGTGTACGGCGAAAACAAGGGGAGGAACGTAGTATATAACATAAAAAGGAACAACATTGTGGGAGGGACAAAAAAAAAAAAAAAAAAAAAAAAAAAAAAAAAAAAAAAAAAAAAAAAAGAAACCAGAGAAAGAGAGGCTTTTCCTATCATTTAGAGCTAGTTCTTTCACCCACTCTCTAAAAAATTTATTGTTTGAACTTGTTGGACAGTTTTTCCTTTTCATTTTAGAAGGCTTTTCCAAATTGAGTCCCTACAATAATGATTTTTTATTTTTTTAAGAAATGATTTTAGTTTAAATTGGATTTAAGTTTTTTTTTTTTTTTAATTTAATTGACTTTTTTTTTTTAAATTTTCTGAGTTGGCTTTTTTTATTAATTTAAATGCTGATGTGCATTTAAAAAATGCTTAATATAATTTATTATTATTATTCTATTAGCTACATCAGCAAACAGTGTATTCCATTTGTCACGTATGCATTTTCTGTTACTGGGATGATGGCAGGGACCAAAATAAAAACGATTTTTTGAAATCAGGGACTGACTTAAGAGTGAAATCAATTTAAGGACCAAATCGAGAATCATTCCAAGGAGACCAAAAGTGCATTTTCACCTTAAAAGTATAATTAAACAGTAAAATAAGATAGGGACAAGATCTTCAATTATCTTTAAAGCATTTCCAAGTGCCACTACCTATATAAAAGCATAGTTGAACGGTGAAATAAGATTTACAAAAGTCAAGAAAAGTGAGCATAATAATAGTGGATGACTCACATTCACATCGTGTGTCCTATTTCATTCATCCATAGGACCAGGTGTTGAAAACTTGAAATTATAACATCATATAATCATTACACTGGGCAAAGTACTCTTTTTTTTTTTCGTTTGCTTTGTAAAATATAGAACATGTTGCAGGTGGGTAATATCTTTGATTCTCTTTAGGACTGGAGTGGGTATAGATGAACTATACGGTTCCACGAGTAAAGGAAATTCCAATAACAAAACTTCCTACAACTTTCCTCAACTCTCCAACATAAAACTATCATAGTGTTCCTCTTCAATTATTGTCTCACTATTTTTTTTCTTTCTCAAACTGAGCACACAGAAAGTTTTTTCTAGCACCAAATCGTTCAAGCCTACTCGCATCCTCAAGGTCCTATCTCTTCTCTTATGCAATGTTTTGTGTGAATTCTCTGTTTTATTTCTTTCTTTTTATATTTATTTATATGTTTCGATTTCTTTTGGATTATGAGAAAGCAGTCTAAACAGAGGGAAAGGGGAGGAACAGACAGATTTTTTTTCCTGGGTTTTGACTTTCTGTTTTATAGTATCTGAATTTCTCCAGTCTTATACCAACAGTGATTGTGAAATTACAAACACAGAGGATGCTTTTGTAATGATTTAACGTTAGTTAAATAAATTTCTGCATAAATAATAATCATAATAACGTGATTTGTTTTAGAAATAAACAAACAAAAAAATGTTGACTTTCCTGGGAACAGAGGATGTGAATGTCAGCAAGGCTAGGATCGCTGCCATTAGTTAGTTTTTTTTTTTTTTTTTTTTTTTTTTTTTTTTCTTATTATTATTTTAAAAAATTAAGTTAAATGGTGTGAAGTTATTAGCAAATTGGGTGTAGTTGTAAGATTGTTGTGAATTTTGTTGGGACCTTAGTTTTATTAATGCCTTTCGTCTCTCTTTCACATACTAACAAACAAAAGAAAAATAATGGTCATTCCTTTATTAGAAAAGCAATTATATAATAGGAATTGAATCATGTGTTGTTTCTTAGATATTTTTGAGCTTTAAAATCACTGCTGCAATTTCATTTCTCAAATCTGTAATTTTTCACTTTTCATACAGGTCCATCTCTTTAATTCTATCCTTTCACTCCCTCCTTAAAATGAATAATCCATATCAAATCATTCCTTCTTTCTCCCATTTTTTTTTCCTTTTAATTTTTCTTTTAAATTTAATTGAGAACTACTTTTTTTTTTAATTTTTTATTTTAAATCTTTATTGTAGTTCAATACTTGCCGCCAACATATTTCCAATGTCTTCCATTAGCTCTCAGAAGGCCTCCTTGTCGTCATCATTTTCATCTTCAACACCACAGTGGAAATATGATGTCTTTCTTAGTTTTAGAGGTGAGGACACCCGCACCAATTTCACGGACCATCTATATGTTGTTTTGAAACAAAAGGGCATAGTCACCTTTCGAGATGAGGAAAATCTTGAGAGAGGAAAATTTATTTCACCAGAGCTTTTGAAAGCAATAAAAGAATCGAGAATTGCAATTGTCATTCTCTCAAGAAACTTTGCGTCTTCAACATGGTGCTTAGATGAACTTACAAAGATCATTGAATGCATGAAAGAGATGACCAAGACTGTTTTGCCAATTTTTTATGATGTGGACCCATCTAATGTAAGAAAACAAACAGGCACCTTTGCCCAAGCCTTTTTTGAACATGAAGAACGTTTCAAGGATGACATAGAGAAAGTGCATACATGGAGAGCTGCTTTAAGAGAAGTGGCAAATCTCAAAGGGTGGCACCTACTAGATAGGTAATCCAATTTGACATATTACTTGCTTTTAAAGTTCAAACTTCAAATAAATACTTTTCTTATCTTTGAACCTTGTTTTAAACTATACGAAAAGTGACATAGATGTTCACACTTCTTTTCTATTTTGACTTGATCTAATTAATATACATTTTTTTATTTCTTTCAATTTTTTCTTGCACCAAGTTATTTACATTTTCTTCGTTTAGCCAACAAAATAACATTGGATGTCTACTTTCTTTTTTATTCCTATTTATGGGTGGTACTCACTAGATATCATTCTCTCTTCATTGTAGGTCCGAGGCACAACTTATCCAAGATATTGTGGGAGAGTTATGGCATAAATTGAATTATTCATTCTTTGAAGATACTGAAGACCTTGTAGGAATAGAACCACGAGTGAAGGAATTGGAGTTATGTTTGGCTATAGGGTCTAATGATGTTCGCATTATAGGGGTTTGGGGGATGGGGGGAATAGGTAAAACAACTCTTGCTAGAGTTGTTTTTCGTATGGTTTCAAAGAAGTTTGAAGGTTGTTGCTTTCTCCCTAGTGTTAGGGAGGTTTTTGAAAAAGATGGTTTACTTCCATTGCAACAACAACTTATTACAAAAATATTAAATGAAAGTATACAAGATGTCGATGAGGGAGTTTTTGTGATCACGAATAGATTACGGCATAAAAGAATTCTTCTCGTTCTTGACGATGTAAATCAATTAGAGCAATTGAAAAAGTTAGTTGGGAAACATAATTGGTTTGGTCCTGGTAGTAGAGTTATCATAACAACAAGAGATAAACATTTACTACATTTACTTGAAGTAAATGAAATATATGAAGCTGAAGAATTGAATGGTAATGAAGCTCTTCATCTTTTGAGTTTGAAAGCTTTTAATAAAGACCATCCTCCTAAAGATTATCTAGAGTTGTCCAGAGATGTTGTACAATATACTAGAGGCCTTCCTTTAGCTATTGAGATTTTGGGTTCCTTTTTGTTTAATAGAAGCATTAATCAATGGAAAAGTACATTAATGAGGCTTAAAAAATTTCCTGAACCTACAGTTCTCCAAGCACTTAAAATAAGTTATGATGGACTACACGAAACAGAGAAAAAAATATTCCTACATATTGCATGTTTCCTTAATCATGGGTACAAAAATAGTGTAGTAAAGAAACTAGATTATCTTGACCTTTACCCTGATGTTGGATTAGAGGTTCTGGTTGATAAATCTCTAATAAAAATGAATCACCTTGGAGTGTGGATGCATGATTTACTACAAGAAATGGGTAGGAAAATAGTTCATGAAGAATGCCCTGAAGAACCTGGAAAGCGTACCATTCTATGGTCATTTGAAGACATTAACTGTGTACTAACAAAAAATATGGTAAGTGGTTATTTAGAAAACTTGAACATATACCTTATCATATATATTACTCAAAAAATTTCAACTTAGAGTAGCTTTGGTAATCATACATTTTGCAATTCACTAATCCCTTTTACTTATGATTATTAGGGAACAGAAGCAATTCAAGGCATAGTCCTAAAGTTGCCTAAATCAAAAAAGGCATATTGGAATCCCGAATCTTTTTTGAAAATGCATCATCTTAAATTGCTCATAATTAGTAATGTTCAACTTCTCCATGACCCCAAACATCTTCCTATTAGCTTAAGATTTCTTGAGTGGAGTGGGTACCCTTCAAAATCTTTGCCATTAAATTTCCAATCAAATGAGCTTGTTGAACTTTACATGTGTGGTAGCTGCATTGAACATCTTTGGAAAGGAGCAAAGGTAATTTAATTATCCTTGTACAAATTTATATTTGAGTTCTATTAAATTTTAGGGATTTCTTGAAGCTAATTAATTTTTTTGTTTTTGTTGCTTTTAATAGTCTTTTGAGAAGTTGAAAATCATCAAAATGAACAAGTCTCCAAATCTTATAGAAACCCCTGATTTGATCAGGGTCCCAAATCTTGAGGAAATGGTTCTTGAAGATTGTTTAAATTTACGTGAGATTCACCCTTCAACTTTCGTTCATAATAGGCTTACTCATCTCAATCTTAATGGTTGTGTAAATGTCAAAAATCTTCCAAGCAAGTTCGAAATGGAGTCTCTTAAGGTTCTTATTCTTTCTGGTTGCTCAAAACTAAAAAAGATTCCAGAATTTGGAGAAAACATGCAAAGTGTATTGAAGCTTTATTTGGATGGAACTGCTATTACCAAACTACCCACATCAATTGGGCTTTTGACCAATCTTGTTTTATTGAATGTAAGAGATTGCAAAAGTCTTACGTGTTTGCCAAGCAAAATTTTCAATTTGAAGTTGCTTAAAGACGTGAATATTTCTAGATGCTCAAAACTTGAGAGACTGCCTCAAAATGTGGGGAACGCTGAAAGTGTAGAGAAGTTGGACGTGAGTGGAACTGCTATAAAAGAGGTGCCTTCTTCCATTGGTCTATTAAAAAATCTTAAAGTGCTATCTTTCAATGGATGTAAGGGGTTATCATCAATTAACTCTACATCTTGGTATGATCTCCTCCCTTTTTCTTCAAGGCCAAAAATTACAGATCCTGTGGGATTGTCCTCTTTATTGGGTTTGTGTTCTTTGACTAAATTAAAACTAAAGAATTGCAATCTCAGGGCAATCCCCGATGATATTGGTTGCTTATTCTCTTTAGAAGAAATAAATCTAAGGGGAAATAGTTTTATTTGCCTTCCTGACAGCATCAGTCAACTATGTAAGTTGAGGAGCATGCAATTGAAGAATTGCACGAGTCTTCGATCATTGCCAAAGCTTCCAATAAGTATCATACAAATTTGGGGAAATGGTTGTGCCTCACTAGAATCAATTCCAGATCTACTAAAACCTAATTCTTTATGTGAGGTGGAGCTTTATCTTACAAATTGCAGTAAATTGGCTGACAATCAAGATGTCATTGACATGTTTTTTACAGTGATAAGAAAGCACCTTCAGGTCTCTCTCTCTCTCTCTCTCTCTCTCTCTCAGTGTGTTATAAACAACTTGCTTTGTTTGTTTTAGGGACTCTCTCTTCACGGTAGATATAACTCAAGAAATTTCAATTGGAGATATGACATGATTATTCCTGGAAGTGTAATACCGAAGTGGTTTATCCATCAAAGTATTGGGGCCGAAGTGAATATAAAAGATCCTTCTTCTCATTTGTGTGAAGAGTGGATGGGGACTGCTGTTTGCATTGTATTTTCTTCTCTTCTCTATTTTTCACTATCCTGTCGATTGATAGCAAATGGAAAAGTAATGTCTGCTACAATGTACTTTGCTGGCAACTTTGATCGTTCATCATATCATATTTGGCTATTTTATTTGCTTCCTCAATACTGCAGGGAGGAGGACATAAAATTACTAAATGAATATGAAGCAAATGAATTGGATCAGATTGGTATTAAAATTGAAACCCATGACTCAGGAATGGAGGTGAAGAAATGCGGATTTCGTATGGTATACAAGAAAGACATAGAAGAACTCAACCAAACTACGGCTCAGAGTAGCAACATCAATATCATTCCTTACAAGGACTTGGATGTTCTCCATCACAATTTTGACAATTTGGCAGTGGTAGCGGAAGGTAAAAAAGCAAAGCAAATTCCTGACGATTACGACGGCGCTGGACCTAGTGGAGAAGGAAGCTCTAATGATTTGCCACACCCAAAAAGGATTGAAAGGCTTGCAGAATTTATGCCCCAAGGTGACTCTGATTGTGAAGAGTACTTCGAATGTGGCGAGGAGATCAGTGATTAGCTGGAATCTAGATGGAATTGAAAAATGGGTTCATATGCTTTGTAAGTTAATGAATCCAAATTATTTCCTATTTTTTCTCGATTACTTGACTTGTTTTGCTGATTGCTGCATTATCTTTTGGCATGTTCTATTATGTAGCATCTAGCTTCCTCTAAGGCTTTATACTTTTGTTTACTAACCTTCAACCAAAGAAAATACTCTTTTTCTGCCTAAGAATTCCACTGATTTTTATATTCTTTTTTTTTTCCCGCTTAGCTCTAAAATTTTTACTATTTTAAAGTAGGATAACAATCATAAAATTTATTAAAATGATTTGTATTAGCATGTTTGAGGACATTGTTAATGTGATTCTCATAAAGGAACAAACTTCAGAATAAACTTGTAGTTAGTGAATGTTCAAATTTTCAAACATTTGGTGCTTGAGCAAAACTGACTTTTATGAGAAATTATTGTTGATTTGCAAAATTTCCTCATTGACCAAATAATTCAACTGAGTTTTTGATATATCCGAATATCATCTACATTCTTCATAATTGATTTGTGGGTCAACCTTAAAGGATCTATATCTACATCAATGAGGTTTTGGTAATTTACTTAATATGTAAACAGATGTGTGATAAACAACGTAATAAAAAGCTCTCGCCAGAGACAATCTTTTATGCTAGAAGCATTTAATTTTGATTTATCTGTGATAGACTAAGAATGTATTGACCCCTTGTAATGAATTAACCAATTAATAAGCCAAACTAATTAATTAATCCAATTAGCATACAATAAGTGTGGTAGCACAAACAAATCACCAACTAAATTAATATGCAGTGGAAAATAAATTGATATGGTGATTTGTTTATGAATGAGGAAAACCTACACGACAAAAACTCTACCTGGCAATTTTAAAGTTACCACTCCCGAGAATCCACTATTATCATAACAAGCGATTACAAGTAAAGGAATCTTAGTATTTTATACCAACCTACAGTTGAACCCTCACCCCAATACCCAATTAGACTTATTATGTAGTGACAATCTCTCCTTTCAATGCACGGCTCCTAATATGTGACTAACCAATTCGATGCGCGGATCCTAGTACACGGCTTACACACCAACTTGAGAAGGATGTTGGCTACAAAGTTTTTCAATTCATCAACATGATGAAGATCATGAAGCTCTTTGGTTACAAAACCTTAGGGCATACAAACGCAGCAGCTTCTTAAAGAGAAAAATGAACTATGACATATGTCTCTGGTTCACAATATGCTTGTGAAAAACTTTTGCATTGAGGTGCATTAGCTATGACAACCCTTAAAACAATCCTTATATATGTTTAGGGTTGTGAGAAAAGAAAGGCTAAACATCTAGACACGGATTGGAGTGAAATCAGATCTGAAAAACTGATTTTCTTAAATCTCGATAGATACACTATCTATCGAGCAACTGTTGGGCATCGGGTTTAAACAGCCTTTTAAACCTTGATAGATACTAGCTGTCGAAATTTAAAATCCAGCACTTATTTACTTGATTCCTGGAAAGATTGCATGGCTTTAACACTTGAACTTGAAACCTTATTCCTTGAAGCATTAAACACGTCCTAGATCTACCCAATTACAAGTAAAGTGCGTTTTGTCAAAGGATTAGCCAATTCTATATTGATATATGTTTCTAACATGATTCACATATGTTCTAACAATCTCCCCCTTTGGCAATTCGTGACAAAACAACAACAAACAAATGAAAATATGAGAGAAGTCATAAATCACTCAACTCTTACTTACTTGTTGAATACAATAAAATCTATCATAACACGAACTCTTGAAAAACTTTGCAAGAAGAGAGTTCATGGCAAGAGAGACTTTGACAACTTGTATTTCTAAAACACTTTAAACAAAACTCGTCACGGCATCTTAGTGTGAAACAGAAATAAAAGATTACATACAAATAATAAGAAGCATGTGCATAAGAAAGAAAATAAACAACACATGAAAAGATAGGTGAAAGAATTGTAATAACATAACATCATAAATACAAGGTTTGCTATCACAAAGTAAGAACACTGTATCTATAAAAGAAGAAAATACATAAGCCCTCACTACATCCCTCAAAATATAAACACTCCCCCTTACAAAAATCTCCTATACTAACTCTCCCCCTATGTACATGACTACTCTCATATCTAAAACTACTCCCCTTTTTTATCACGAATGACAAAGGGTAAGTAAATCAAGCAGTCATCTCATTGTCACGAGAAGAGCTAGCATCCTCATCCTTATTGTCATCATCGTCGTCAGAGTCACCATCATCGTCCTCGTCCTCAAATGTCTCTGGAGAAGGAGAGGGAGACTCTATGAAGCCACCAACGCAAGCCTGCTGTCAAGCAATACGGTCGATACGGGTGTTCACTTGACACAACTCATCACTTAGTGTGTCAAGGCGAGCATCTATGTGCTGCAGCTATGCCATGACCGCCTCGATGGTCACACCACTTGCCGATGAAGAAGGAGCGAATGTGGAAGGAGCGGAAGAAGATAAAGGAGTCGCTGTCTCTGTTCGTGGTCACTTCAGTCGAAGTTGGGTCTTGCTCTATCTGATGGTAGCAGCATCTAGAGCACACATAACCGAAAAATTAGGAGACTCGGGATAGGAGACAAAAAAATGGCGAAGAATCTGCGTGATAACTGTAGGAAAAATGAGCTTATCACAGGTCGTCGTATCCCTATAGACATCTATGAGGGATAGAATAAAGTGAGGGAAAATCAATAATGAGTCCCTCAAGGAGGGATAACAAAAATCGAGCATGAGATTCTGTGATAAAGTTATACTAAGACAATGGATGGAGAATAAATGTTATCACCATGTTAAGGAATCTCGGACCTGGTCACCCTAAGGTGAAGGTGTCTCATAGAAAAAAGACAAGAGTTCATCTTTAGACACAGTCTTAAGACGATCGTAGTCAGGGTAGTTAGGATGCGCTACCATATGAAAATGTAGCACCTTGGATACGATATCCGGAGTGACTATGATGCGCATACCTCGAATGCAAGTGACAAAATAAGATACTGAATAATCAAATCCATGCATATTGGAGTAGAACTCCTGTATGATCACGGAGGGACAAGTGACCAAGATGCCACATAGCGACTCCTAACCCCTACTATAGATGACAGTGGGAAGGTTAGTATCGAAAAAGTCTGATAGAATGACTTAGCGTTTCGAATGAATGCCTCGTCCTGATAAGTTCTTCGAAAAGTTCTTATGGGCTTTATCATCACAAAACCATATGTGAGATGGAGAAGAATCAGAGGGGGAAGAAGAAGAAGATGTCCCAGAACGAAGAGGATTCCGGGATAGGGTGGATTTTTGTTTAGGTGCCATATAGCAACTAACGAAAGAAAGAGAGAGAGAGAGAGAGAGAGAGAAGGGGACAAACAAAAAAGCACCAATCAAATCAATATAAGAATATAAAGAAATGAAGGTATGTATGCATGAAAAATGCATGAGCATGTGATATGCAACAGTAAAGATATCATGGGCTCAGTCCAATCCAAACCTACCAACACACATCATTTCAACATAATAATCACACATCTAAAATGCATGAATCATAGTTAAAATCCATGTGTGATGTTATGCATGATGATTTAAAATCATTTAAACAAAAACTTGTCCCAAAAATTTCACAAAAACCTCATTAAACATGAAAAACCCCCCAAAAACTTTTCAAAAACCCATAACTTAGGTTAAAAAATATGAAATGCATGATAGAATAGAGAAAAAGGATCACACTAGATGAAGAAAACTTGATTTAGGCTGAAGATCAAGTGGGGTAAGTGAAGAGGTTTAGTTTGAGGTGTTTGGGAGAGAGAGGAGAGAGTTTCTATAGAGAGAAATTGGAGAAAATGAGAAAAGAATCATGTTGAACCTTTTTATAGAAATCTTAGTTTCTCGATGGATCAAGAGGTGTTGAGAGCTGTCGAGAATAAAAATTTTCAGAATGAGCTGTCAAGGAGCTAACGAAAGGTGTCCACAACAAGGTTACCTCAATGGATCAAGAAGCTATCGAGCATACAGAAACTTCCTCGATGGATCGAGTAGTTGTCAAGCAGCTATCGAGATTAAATCTCAAGAATCTCGATGGATCAAGATTGCAATAACAGCTATTGAGAAAGGAAGCTAAAGAGCTCGATAGATAGTCTAGTTGTTGAGAGATGTCCAGCAATTGTCAAGATTGCTTAAAAACAGTTTTTCAAAGAAGAGAAAAATACAGACATAAATGAAATCAAACACACTACTCAACCAACGATCCAAACAACATTTTAAGCTCTCAAAAACATTTCACATCAAGAAAAATGTCAAGCATTTGAATCCAAAACACACACACTAAAAAAGTCTAACCAATTTTATATTTCAAAAACAAATCAAGACAATTTAGTGAGCATACATTAACACATGTATTCCTTGTGATGGCCAAATCACATTTTACTTGCACATGTATTAAGAGTAGCAAAAAAAATATTTCATTTTGTGTGTGAAAAACATTGCAAGATTGCATAGGTGTCTACATGTTATGACGACTTGAGATATGAGAAAATTACTTTAACTCACACACATTTATAACTGCTTGATGGAGACTATTAACTTCGAGATACATCCTATAACTCCCACATCTCCTAGAAGACATGCTTGCAATCATATATAAAGCATTTTTATTCTTTTTTCTTTTATTTTTCTTTGCATATTTTCTTTTGTCAAGCATATCACGCATGGACATATAAGAGAGAGAAAAGAAATAACCAATGATGTTAAGCTTTTGACATTGCACTTTTGCTATGCCGAAGCATACAGATGTCATTTCATGATTGGCGGGTAATAGTGGTGAGATGGTTATTTATGCATTTCTCTTAGGATTTTCTAGTCCTTCTTGTCAAAAAGAGTGATACGAGTGTTAAATACAAAAGATTAATTAATCTTACTCATCACAAACACGAGCCACAAAGTTCACTTACTTAGTTGTGCATAGAGATGCTCATCTAAGCTACAAAAGATACAAAGTTTAGAAAATTTTGTTTCAATAGCCATCCAAGGTATACAAATACCAATATACACAAAACACACACTGTTTTTGTATTTTTCTGACTTTTCAATTTTTTTTAATTTTTATGAAAAACAAAATAAAACAAAACTGAAAATGAACAAACAAAAAACATGTTAAACAAAGCAAAGCATAAACTAGACTGACTCAAAACAAGAAAGCAAAACACACAAGTAATGCAAACTCAAAAACAAAAAAAAGGGAAGAGAGAGAAAAAGTGATTAAATTATTTGGAGCCTTTTTCCTTCCACACCTTCGAAAAACCTTTCCATTTTGCAAACCCTTGATCTAGCGGTGAGGGGGACGAATTAAAACCGTTCAAGTTCGAAAGGAATATGAGGGTTTTGATTAGATCTCCAAGAGGAGCAAAAGAGGATGGAAATTGATTCTGGTTTCCCGATAAGATCATACTGTTGCTCTGTTGAGTGACTAACCACTTGTAGTAATTAGGTCGAGTATGTCCAGTTGCTTCATAGTGATGACAGAGATGCTCCTTCTTCTGTATAAGCTTTTGAGTGTTTCCCTTCTTAGCCCTAGGGTTTTTAGTCTCTTTTTTATCCAGCTTAGGGGGTGCTCCTAAGATAGATTTACCCTTGTCTACGTTCTCACTAGCCAACATATTTTTCATATCATTGTTCTCAGATTCAACATTATTACTAGGAGAAAGAAAAATAGTAGTACTAGTAGAAGAAATACTAGGAGAAGAGAAATCATACCCTAAACCAGTTCGATCGGAAGCAAATTTTTGAAGACTAAGCATCTCGTCAAGCTTTGCACTTGAAGTCCTCTCCAGCTAAGCTCTAACTTGAAACAATTTTGCCTCAAGCTTATTGGTCTTCTCAGCCAAGAAATTATTCTCAAATCTTAGTGCTCCAATGGTATGATTGGCTTTATCAAACTTCATGGAGATTTCTTCTCGTTCAAGCTCCACTTCACTAAGCTTCTTGGTGGCCAACTTATACAACTTTTCATGTTTTTTCAAGACCTTGTATAATTTTGAATAGGTTGAGTGGATGTCATCTTGTTCATCCATCTTCTTAAATTTAGACTCCACCAAGTCCTCTTTTTCATCTACATCTTCAACAATCCTCTCAGTAGGATTTACGGCGGCAGTAAAGGCATTTAGGATTCTATCATCCTCATTATCAGAATCATCTTTAGGCTGGGTGTCGCTCAAAGTAGCAGCAAGTGCCTTACTCTTCCCAATGGTCTTGAGATACGTAGGGTATTCTTGTTTCATGTGACCAAAGCCTTGACACTCAAAGCACTTTGGTCCTGAGGGAACAGTGTACTGACCGCCATCCCTAGCATCCTTCTTTCCTTTGTCTTGGTTCTTGAATTGAGACGAACTGGACTGCTTGTGGTCTTTGTCAAATCCTTTAGCATTGACATTCTTCATAAACTTTTTGAATTGCCTGGTGATATAAGATTTCATCTTGGAATCTTCATCGTCTGAAGACTCATCAGTGTCACTGCTCTTGGCCTTCAATGCTATGCTTTTTCCCTTACTAGATTTTCCTATCCTTATCACACCCAACTCATAGGTCTGCATATTGCCAACCAGCTCTGTCAAAGGAATTTTATCAATATCCTTTGATTCCTTAATTGCGGTGATCTTGGCATGAAATCTCTTGGGTAGAGATTCGAGCACCTTTTTAACAATCTTGGGTTCAAAAATGGTTTCCCCAATATTAAAGGTTTAGTTCACTATGTCCTTGAGCTTGGCATAGAACTCATCGAATGACTTATCCTCCTCCATCTTAATCTCTTTGAAGCTTGTAGTAAGCCTTTGAAGCTTCAAATCCTTGACAACTTTAGTTCCTTCATAAGTTATCTGGAGGATGGTCCATGCTTCCTTTGCAGTTTCAGTAGAGAATATCTTCTTGAACTCCTCATTCGTGACCGCACTAAATAATGCACTCAATGCCCTGCTATTAAAATTTGACGCCTTTATCTTAGCATCATCCCAATCGGTCAGCGCTTCTTTTGACTTGGTCTAACCTACCTCCATAGCTTGCCACACTTTCTCATCTAATGACTACAAGAAAGCTCTCATGCATACTTTCTAGTATGCATAATTAGTGCCATCAAATAAAGGACGTATAATAAGAGATTGTCCTCTATCCATGACAAACAGGGGTCATGAATGTGCCTGCTTTGATATCACTTGATAGGACATGAATGTATTGACCCCTTGTGATGAATTAACAAATTAATTAGCCAAGTTAATTAATTAATTCAATTAGAATGCAATAAGCGTGGTAGTACAAACAAATCACTAACTAAGTTAGAGTGTAACGGAAAATAAATTGACACGGTGATTTGTTTACGAATAGGAAAAACCTACATGGCAAAAAATCCATTGGGTAATTTTAAGGTCACCACTTCCAAGAATCCATTATTATCACAACAAGTGGTTACAAGTAAAAGAATCACAGTACATTATACTAACCTACAATTGAACCCTTACCCCAATACCTAATTTGACTTGTTCTGTAGTGACAATCTCTCCTTTCAATGCATGGCTCCTAGTACGTGACCAACCAATTCGATGTGTGGATCCCAGTACGCGGCTTACACACCACCTTGAGAAGGATGTTAGCTGCAAAATTTTTTAGTTCATCAACATGATGAAGATTGTGAAACTCCTTGGTTACAAAATCTTACGGTGTATAAACGCAACAGCTTCTTAAAGAGAAAGATGAACTAGGGCATATGTCTTCGATTCACAATATGCTTGTGAAAAGCTTTTGCATTAAGGTGCATCAGTTGTGACGGCTCTTAAAACAATCCTTATATATGTTTAGGGTTATGAGAAAAAAAAGCTCAAACATCTATACACGGATTGGAGTGAAATTGAATCTGAAAAACTGATTTTCTTAAATCTCGATAGATATCCTATCTATCAAGCAGCTGTCGAGCATCGGGCTTAAACAGCCTTTTAAACCTCAATAGATACTAGCTGTCGAGATTTAAAATCTAGCACTTTTCACTTGATTCTTGAACAGACTTGCATAGTTTTAACACTTGAACTTGAAGTCTTGTTTCTTGAAGCATTAAACACATCTTAGATTTACCCAATTACAAGTAAAATGCATTTTGTCAAATTATTAGCCAATTCTATATTGACATATGTTCCTAACATGATTCACATATGTCCTAACAATTTGTCAGCACAATATGTTTTGAATGACTATATATTGCTTGATTGTTAGACATGCCATGATGAATCAATGATTTACCATTATAGAATATTGAATAGTAAGTAGTGCTAAATGGCCTTAGCTATGTGCAGCTTTTGTCCTGCAATGTAAGGAAATCATCATTCACATCATTGTCCTATCATCTATGTAATGCTTGTGTAGAAGCATTGATGAGACATTGATTGAGTTTAAAAGAACATGGGTGCTACGACATGAATTAATAAAATTCACAGTTTAAAATTCTTAATTGTGTAATTTTTTACGCTAAGATTTTTGTGATTTTGCCTCTTGTTGTACTTGAAAGTTTTTCCACCTTTCTAAAACTTTCGCTTTCAATCAAATTATTGGCTTAAGGTTGTCCATACTCACTTTAGATCATGACCAGGCAAAGCTGAAACAAACCAAATGACCTATCTCCAAATCGTACCTTAATTAGGTTATACCCAGTCAAAGAGACTTGACTATAATTTAAATTACTAACCTGACCATACAACAAACTTGATTATATATTACTAACTGTATCATCTGAGGCATATTCATCTTTGCAGTAATCAGACTTGAGAAGGCAAGCAACGGTGTTGACAAGGTTGAAAGTTGTAGAAGGTAGCCTGCTAAGATTGGTAAGCCGTCCTGTTTTACTTGCTATCATTGTTGTATTACATCTAGAATTAAAGTTTTCTCATATTCTTCCCATTGGGTTTATTATTTAGCAGGATGTATCATTATCATAGTGGAAAAAGTATACTGGCTGTTGTATGCTAGGAATTGTAGAAACTAAGTGGGCAGGTCTGTTGTTGATCTTACTGACACAAGCTTAAGTGAGGTCACTGAACTTTGGAACCATTTTTGTCTGTTATAATTACCTTCTTAAATGATCGTCTTTATTTTGAGGATTTTATTGAATGCTCATCCTGTGAGGGCAGAATTGAGAAGACATATTAGGACTGAGGATTTTGTTTCCCCCTTGACATCTACAGCAATCTGGTTTGATCTGTCCCTTAATATTAATTTCATTCAACCTTACTTGATTCAGGCATGGAAGGGTGTCAAGGGCAATTTAGAGAGCATTTAGTATTTCTCGGTGTCTTTTGTCTTTATTTTTTGGTCTTTGGACTTCTCGGAGCAAGGCAACTATGAAGAGAGAGCCTCTCTCTTCCACTTATTTTGTACTCTTTTCTTCTTGTGTAGTTTTTGTTCCTTTGTTTCAATGTGCCAAAAAACGATTTATATGTGTGTGTCGATCGTTGTCAT
This sequence comes from Quercus variabilis, assembly GCA_030445155.1. Classification (NCBI taxonomy): domain Eukaryota; kingdom Viridiplantae; phylum Streptophyta; class Magnoliopsida; order Fagales; family Fagaceae; genus Quercus; species Quercus variabilis. The sequence goes on from CP129449.1 coordinate 10,383,077, forward strand.
TCTTTCTCAAAAATTAGTATTTTTCAAGGATACAAAAAGTATATTTTAGGGATTATGTGTGTTTGATGGACCGACTTAGCCTGGGTGAACTCATGATTTCCTAGAATTTAAACCGCATACTTCCTTGCTGTTGATGCAACTCTCTGACGCACCACCAAACCTCAGAACTAATTAAGACTGACCATGCTGTTTTATTCTATAGGATTTGTACTTTCTCTATCTTCTCTGCTACTAAAACAAATTCAAACCTGACCAAATAAACAAGTGAAATGCGACTTTTTAAATGAGGATACTTGCATAGAGCTCACATTCCCAAATTATCCTTTACAAAAATCAAAATCTATCAAAAAAAAAAATAAACACCAAAAATAAAATCTATTTAGAAACAACCAGGAGCTGCCCAACACTGCAAAAGGATATGCTACTGTTGACAAATAAATGGGCACTGCCCTGCTCATTGCCGCAAGACTCCTCCGGGTTTCCTTGTCCTGAATAGATGAAGAGTATGTTTTTCTCTCTCATTCTTTCACCCCATGTCTTTGGGTACGGATGATTGATGGGCAATCCAAACCTTGTAGATATGAGAATCAATATGTTGGATTTCAATTGCAATTTCATGTTCTTTTTGTTTCAAATATTTCCTTTTGGTTCTTGTTCTTTATGTCTTTGGCCTGGTTAAACTGTTACGTTTTTTTATCTTTATTTCTATTACCGACCTGTGAGTCCGATCTTTTCCTTGAAGAAGGTCTTTGTAAGTGCATAAGTCTTTTTTTCCCTTTTCACATGTGTTCATATGTTTGATAATTTTGCGTATGAGCAGTTTGAGAAAATGGAACTTAATGATAACTATGGATGTTTCTATAGTGTAAACTAAAATAGTTTATTGGGTTTAAATCATTGCCTCAATTTACAACTTTTGCCTCTATATCAGTAGCTAGTCGGATGAGTTTCCTATAGATAGCGTCATTTTTTGACAATTGAATATTGAGTAACTAGATTTGTTTGGTAATTTGTTCTTTTCTTGCAACCTGTGTTGTTTTTATGAAAAATAATGGCATGTTGTTTAAGTAATGAAATCCATCTATCACATCTGATTATGATAGTTTTAATCTTTTATATTGGTGTCTTTTTTTTTGGCTTTCTTCCAAAAATAAAATCGGATTTATCTTTAATTTTTATGATAGTCTCTAAATTTTTTAATCTTTAATTTTTACTAGGTACTTTGCAACAATACAAGAATCTTATTATGGTACTATTATTTCCAAAAGCTATGGGACTTATGGCTTGTTTTGAATCTTTTTATACTCCACCCAAGTTTCATTTGCATGAGAATGTTCTGTGTAGTCTCTCTGTTTCTGGCTTTCTGCTATAGCAAAAATGATTAGAAAAAAAGAAGTAAGTATTTGTTCATTAGTTGGGTGTATCTCATTTTCACCTTTTGAGTCTTTCTTTGATGGGAAAATTTGAAGTGGGTCATTGCCATAGAAGCTAGTCTTGTAATTCTATCCTGCATTTTAGTTCATTTTTATATTTTAAATGTTATGAACAAAGTTGTACCTAATAATAGATTTTGATAGACGTTAAAAAGGGAATTTTGAAGTTGGTCATTGTCCATAGGAGTTATGAAGCAATGACCTCTAAATCAATAGGCAATTGATTCTAAAAAAAAGTTCGCTTTTTAGATATACTGATTATCTTTTCTTTTTCTTTTCTTTTTTGCTTCATTTCTACAGTTCTGCTATAATTTCCTATTTTATCTTAAACCTATTATATGGTATTCATGAGCATGTTAGAAATTTTTGTCTCATTACTTGGTTTGTTGGACTTTAGCTATGAATTTGTGTGGTTAGGAGTGGCATTTTGAAATTGATGCTTGATTGCAAAATCTTGATACCAAATTTTAAGGACTGATTCTTTTGTGTATTAGGCTTGCCCAAGTTTGTTACTCTTTGCTTTGCTTATTTCCGCACCTTTGTTGTGCAGCAATGGAGTGAGCCAACTAATGAAGCTATTCAAGGGCTTTGAAGGTGTTCTCGTTCTAGTCAAGAACTCGACTTACAGGATTTAAATATTGAATGTGTTTGGCTATTGGTGTATTCAATTCTACTCAACCAAATTCAATACTTACAGCTTTGGTAATCTATTACATAATGTCAAAGATGAGATGGCCTTTTTTTTCCAGTGTTGAATTTAAACATGTACATAAGGCAGGCAATACAAGTGCTTAATATTCTCAGTTGGTAATAGGTAGCCTTTGGACAAGAGTTGATGGCACTTATAGTTGGGCCACTTTTTTTTTGTTTTTTGGTAAGTACTTATAGTTGTTCCACTTTAGATCAACAAAGCAAATGAACTTGATGCCCACATTTTTTTTCCTTAATTTTATTTTATTTTTTGCATGAATTATGTATTTTTAATGGTGGGAAAATTGGCCTTGTAATCAAATTCATCACTTCAATTGAATTTGTTCAGTTTTGGAACAATTTTTCTTTTTCTTTTTATGTGTGTTTTGTCACCTTTTTCTTTTTATGTGTGTTTTCAATTAAAATTGTTGTAAATGTAGTATCTCTCTTTGTTTTAATATTGCATTTGTCACCTTTTTTTTTTGGGGAGAAAGAGAGTACTTTTTATAAAACTTCAAAGCCCATTACAAGACATTATCATGAATGATATTTGCAATACAGTCAGAAATTTCTTCCAGCCATATGATCTCATCTAACTAGAATTGTGCATGTCTTGCAAGAAGTGTATGAGTTTCATAATTCACATCTCTGCGTGTGTGCTCATAGGATCAGCCTTTTAACTGATTTGCTAGGTGTCTTATATACTCTATGACATGACCAATAAATTGGTTACTCAATTATGTGTCGTCTACTAATCTTGATGAACAAAAAAAGTCCAAAGACAATAAACTCTCTTACCATCTTCTTTATGAAATTAAAACAACCATAATTGGCTTGATAACATTTCAAAAGAATCACAAACATCATTATAGATATTGAAAAGAATAACTGCATTTTATTATATTCTCTTGGTTTGTACTATACATCCTTGTAATGGATTTGTATGTATAAACGAAGACACTCAAGTGTCAAAATTGGAAAATAAAACATAATACTCAATTCTTTTTGCCTCATTACTTAAAAATAAGTTAACATGTATCAAATCTAAAACTTTAGTAAAACTGAAAATTAGTCCCGCTAACTTCAAAGATAAATGACTTCAATCTCTCATGAATGCTTCAAAACCTTTTCTGGCAATGTAGCTTGGCTGGGGCCTATCATCTTGCAAGGTTAAAAGACAAATTTCAATCTACACAGTAACATCCTAGAAGACCAATCCTCTATTTACTAGCAAAAATCCTATATGATTCATTTGGTTTCAAGTGAGATAGACCAGCAAGTCGATTGGAATTTGAATCATAGTTGCTATAAGCACTTTTCTAGTACCCCACACAGCCCACACCTTTTGGAATCATAACAGCCCTTATTTCAAGCTTGGTTAAATATAGATTGTGACAAAGGCAACCAAATAGAAGAAAAACTAAATCTACCATAATTCAGGAATTTATCAATCATTTACTGCAATTAGAGCTGAAGTCAAATAAAAAGCCTAGTTGTATACTTGATCGGATGCCCACCATTATCCATAATTGCAAACCAAACCAACCAAATGCTTTAAGAATACTGCCAAGTCATGCTCAAATTTGTAGTGGCAACCGAAGCAACTAAGACAATGCCTATCTCTCCAGTATTAACATATGAGGAAGCAATATCAACATGAGAAATTGTAATATTTGGAAGAAAAAATATGGACTTTGCCAACAAGTGGGATTTTCACAAACTTCTTAATATCAGGTAATTGAAGGGGAAAAAAAAGAAGAAACAACGCTGTCTATGAGCACGTCTTTGGCAAAATCAAGACCCCATTTGAAAATGTGCAACATTCACATTGCAAAAGAAGACCACCCAAACCACATCCCCACACCCCCCCCCCCCCTCCCCCCCCACCCCCAAAAAAAAAAATCCTCAACAGAAAAACAAAAAAAATTACTCGATGATGAAATATAGCGACAGAATAGTAGTACACCTAATGATTACCCGTTGAAAAGAAAGATATTGGTGAAAGAAAAAACCTTTAGTTTCTTTCAACTATTATTTTGCACTAGTAGAACTAATTATTCGCAATATCTATGTCTTGTGTAGACAATACACTAAGTTCTCAGATGGTGTGTACAACTATGACATTTTAAAAAGAGACAATGCACTCAAAGTTCATTTCTTTTTTCTATATCTGTGTAACAAGATTCAATGCCTTTTATATTAAACTTTCAAGTTTGAAATTTGAACTTTTTAAAAATTTGAAAGCTAAGGTCGAAGGACCTAATTGGACTCTGCCTACAATCTTCCTGCTTAACGTTTGTTCACCTTTGGGTTAATTGGAGTTCCATTAAAAGAACCTAAAGCACTTGCAGGCACTTACATCTGCCAGTTAATAGTTCTTAATAATACAAGGCTAATCGTGCTTAAAAAAAATCACTCATGCTTTTATTATATGTTGTATTTCATGTCTTTTTTCTTAACTTATGCAAATCATATGGATTTTTTTATTTTCCAATAAATTATGCTTTTCTCATATACATATATATTAATATTACAGTAATCATTTCATTTAAAATTGAAACATCACTACAAGAGGAAGCAATGTTACAATTCAAGATTATACATGACTGCACTGTTATAGGCTACAGAGTACAACTCAAGAATCAAAGCCAAGCAGACCACGGAACCAAACAACATGAAAAACCCATAAATCCCATAGCTTTTGAAAGAGAACCAGATCAACACAACCCATGAACCCCACAAAACAGATCTTACTTTCCTTTGCTTTCCCTGCAAACAAACAGATCTCATTAAAAAATCCATAAAAAAAAAAAAAAAAAAAAAAAAACAAGACAGAGATAGAGAGAAACAGAAAACTTACTCGGCAGTGGCGTCGGCGATATCGCAGTTGGGTTGAAAGAGAGCACAAGGAATCGTTGGGGAGAGAGGCCACGGCAGTGGTTGGTGGGACGACGCGGCTTCACATAAAGGTGATGGTGGCAGCGGCAACGGCAGTGTTGAGAGTGAGTTTCTTTTTTGAAATAATTGAGAAACAAAGAGGTGGGTTTAGGATGTGGGTCCACCGTTGGATTAACTTAGGGGCTGAGATTTGATTTGGTTTCCTATTATTTGATGTCAACACTTATCTTACTTGTCACATTTTTATTGGTTGGGAGTGCTGACTTTGCAGTCAAGACTACCTAATAATTTCTAAGTAAATCTGATGCCACAACTATTTTCACAACTTTGCCGCAACTTATATTTGTATCGAGTTGTGAGTAGTGTAATTATGGACCCATATAGACTCACCATATTTTTTTTACTACATACTACTTGTCATGTAGGCAAATTATGGTCAAAGTTGTGATAGCAGACAAAAGACATACTACGGTAGAAAATAGAGACCTGGAGAGAAAAAAGCCAATAACTTTGATATTTCTTAGGAGTGGAGTGGATATAGAGAAAATCAGCTCCTAATATTAATAGCATTGCTCATTGATTATGCATGTTTTTACCATATGACTTTTGTGCTTTTGGCATGCTTTTAAGGAATCTTTCTAACTCTGTGCCTTATTTGGTTGAAAAAGTATACTGGCTGTTGCATGCTAGGAATTGTAGAAACCAAGCGAGCAGGTCTGTTATTTATCTTACGGACACAAGCTTAAGTGAGGACGCTAAACTCTGAACCATTTTTGTAGGATTGAGAAGATATATCAGGACTCAGGAATTGTGTTCTTTGTGTGAAAGATAAACCTTAAGCCATTTTTTTTCCTTCAACATCTACTGCAATCTGGTTTATGTGTCCCTTAATATTAATTCCATTCAACCTTTACTCGATTCAGGCATGGATAAAGTACTTCTCGGTGTTTTTTGTCTCTATTTTATGGTCTATGGACTCTAGGATCAAGGCAATTAACCATGAAGAGAGAGCCATTCTCTGAATCTCTGCCACTAATTTTGTACTCTTTTCTTCTTCTGTAGTTTTTGTTCCTTTTTGTTTCAATGTGCCAGAAAACGATTCATGTGTGTGTATCGATCCCTGTCATTCTTTCTCAAAACATTACAATTTTTCAAGGATACAAAAAAGTATATTTTAGGGATTAAAGTGCATTTCATGGACCAACTTAGCCAACGTGAACTCCATGATTTCCTAGAGTCTACTCTATCTCTATCGATACTTCCTTGCTGTTATACTATTCTCTATCTTCTCATTCAAACCTGACCTAAGAACTGAGCGAAATATGACTTTTTAAATATGGATACTTGCACAGATCTTACATTTCCAAGTTATCCTTTAAAAGAAAGTCACAAACTATCAACAACAAAAAATAAAAACAACCAGGAACTGGCCAACACTGCAAAAGGGTATATACTATAGTATTAACAAAGTCGTGAACTTCAAACAATTAATAGTAAGTTGTAATGGAGCAGAGCTGGTAGAGAGAAACTAAAATAGTCAATAACTTCGGTTTTTTTAGGAGTTGATTAATTATCCGGTCCCACGAGTAAAGACAATTCCAATAACGAAACTTCCTACAACTTTCCTCAACTCTCCAACATAAAACTATAATAGTTTTCCTCCAACGCACAGTTTTTTTTATACCACCAATTGTTCAAGCCTACTCAAATCCTCAAGGTCCTCTCTCTTCTCTTATGCAATGTATTGTGTGAATTCTCTGTTTTATTTATTTCTTTCTTTTTCTTTTTCTTTTTTATATTTATTTATATGTTTCAATTTCTCTTTGGATTTTTTTTTTTTTGGATTTTGACTTTTGTGTTTCACTTTTTGTTCTATAGTATCTGAATTTCTCCTCTTATACAAACTTTGATTGTTAAATTACAAACGTTTTTCTCTTAATAATCATATTATGTGAAAAGCTAACTGTAAGCATATTCGGGAATAGTGGTAATTAAATCTGACATAATTTGTATTCTTAAACTAAATGGATTCATCATTTTAGTTTTGAAAAGGGGAAGGGTTTTTCCTGTATATAGATAGGATCACTAAAAACACAGAGGATGTTTTTGTAATGATTTAACCTTAGTTAAATAAATTTCTGCATAAAAAATAATAATTATAATAATGTGAGTTATCCACTTTGTTTTTTTTTTTTTTTTTTTGAAAGGAGTTATCCACTTTGTTTAAATCCACAACTTAAATTACTTTTTTGGCTGTCTATAAATAATAATTATAATATTGTGTACGTAACATTTTTTATTAAAAAAATATATTAACTTCACCGAAAACAGGGGATGTGAATTGCCAAGCAATGCTAGTATCACCTCAAAATTCACACGAATCTACAATACCCAATTTCCCTACAACCCCTCACTTGGGCCTATCGCTACCCACTAGCTTCTTTTCTTCTTATTCTTTTTTTTTTTTTTTTTAATCAAATGGTACATGTGCGAGGGAATTGGCAAATTGAGTGTTGTTGTGAGATTATTGTGAATTTTGTTGTGAGCTTAGTTTTATTAATACCTCTCACACACATTCTTCATAGTGGTATATACTTGTACTTTTGTTTTTTCAAATTAATTCTCGCCTTTTTTATTAATCTTATTTTGCATATACTTGTACTTTTGATTGATTTATTTCTAAATTCTAAGTAGTATATTGCTAGTTGCAGTTAGCTTCGTTATTTGCACTTATTCCATCAAGGGCATCATTGAAGATTGTTGAACTTCTTGTCTTTTTTCTCTTGATTGCACGTAAGTCACTATTTTTCTTCGTAATAGGCTGTTTGGATGGCTTTTTTTCATCACTCAATTTCTGTCACTCAATTTCCATCACTCATCACTCATTACTCATCACTCATCACTCATCACTTAAAATACCCTACCCGTTTGGCACCATCACTCACTTGTCATCACTCAATATTTTTCACATTGTTTGTGAGCCCCATACCTGTCACTCAATGCAGCTTTTTTTTTTTTTTTTTTTAGTATCACTGAACCCAGTGAAAAAAAAAAAAAAAAAAAAAAAAAAAAAAAAAAAAAACCTAGATCAGATCATCAAACCCAGTGAAAGAAGAAGAAGAAAAAAAAAAGGAAGAACTGAAGGCCGAACCAATGAAAGAAGAAGGAAAAAAAAAAAAAGAAAAAAAAAAGCAAGAACTAAAGATCGAACCCAGTGAAAAAAAAAAAAAAGGAAAAAAGAGGGAAGAACTGAAGACCGAACCTAGTGAAAGAAGAAGGAAAAAAAAAAAGAAAAAGGAAGAACTAAAGACTAAACCAGTGAAAAAAAAAAAGGAAGAACTGAAGACCGAACCCAGGAGAAGAAAGGGGAAAAAACATGTCAAAAGGTGCGGCTGTGGGTCCCTCCATGTGTGTTTAATTACAAAAATGTCATTAAGTTATGAATTATGGAAACTGAAAATAGCTAAAATGTGTTTTCAGTTTCCATAACTCATAACTCAAAAATCAGAGAATTGAGTGATGGAAACAGAGTTATGGTGGTGCCAAACGGACTTCTAGCTATGGGTCCCACCATTTTTGAGTTATGAGTTATGGAAATTGATGAATCAAACAGCCTCAGTTTTGTTGGTTGGTACATTATCTTTTTTTCCCTTTCCTTTGAATTAACTGTCTCTACATATTAAATAAATTGAACTCATGTATAGATCACAATCACAATTATTAGTCTAGCTACATGTAGCATCTAGCTTTCTCGAAGGTTTTATGCTTTTGTTTACTAACCTTCAACCAAAAAAAAATGCTCTTTTTTCTGTTTAAGATTTCAGTTGATTTTTTTTTTCTTCTCTACTCCAAAATTTGTATTATTTTAAAGTAAAATAACAATTATAAAATAAAATAGCAATTATAAAATTTATTATAATGATTTGTATTAGCATTTTTGTGGAAATTGTTAATGTGATTCTCATAAACAACAAACTTCGAATAAAATTGCAATTAGTGAATGTTCAAAATTTCAAGCATTTGGAGCTTAAGCAAAACTTGCTTAGAGCATTCTCATAAAGAGTTTTAAAAATTTTAGCATTTAGCATCTAAAAACCTAACTTTATAGCATTTAACACATCACTTTACAATACTCATAACATCAAAACTTCTATTTTTTTTACCATTTCATTTAAATATTCTTTCTTTATTATTTTTTATTCTTCCTCTCTCTTTCTCTCTCTATCTCTCCCAAAAAAAAAAAAAAAAAAAAAAAAAAACCTCCACCATCACCCCTACCAGCTAGATCCACCTGCAACCACAAACAACAACAGAAAAAAAAATCAGACCATCGGACCCACGATAGCCAAATCCACCTGCAACCACCACAAACATCAACAACCAGATTCATCGCCCCCACAACCCCATCGGACCCACGATCCACTACAATCAACCCACAGCCCCATCAGACCCACAACCCCATCGGACCCACAACCATCGACCCATGATCCCATCGGACCCACGACCCACTACCCAACCACCCAAATCGAACCAACAAACTACCGCACTGTGACCTAGGAACCAATCAATTCACAAGAGAGAGGGAGAGTGAGAAAGAGGAGAGAGAACGAAAGGGAGAGTCTGAGAAAGAGAACGAGAGTGATGAGAGTGAGATTGAGTCTGAGTTTGAGGAGAGAGAGAATTAAAAACATTAAAAATTTTATAACATCTTGCTACAGTGCGCTCTCATTTTTGAGAGCTCATTGTAGCAAGATGTCAAAATTTTTAACATATGGCATCTTTGATGGAGTAGGTTTTTGTGGTTTCAGTTGCTAAAAATAGCATTTTAGCATTTATAACACCCTTAATGAGAATGCTCTTAGTAATTGTGGATATGCAAGATTTCCTCTTTGACCAAATAATTCTACTGAGTTCTTGAAATATCCAAATATCATCTACATTCTTCATAATTGATTCATGGGTCAATTAAAAAGGATATATATTTGCATTAGTAGCGGTTTTGGTAATTTGCTTAAGCTATCATAAAGGGAATATTTTTTATTTGTGATTTTGATTTGACTGTCAAACTTGATGGGAAAACATGCTTTAAGATGCCTACAATTAATTAATATTGATGCTATACATGTATATTTGTCATTTGCAGTTTTGACTGTAAATTTGACGGGCAGGTTGATTTACTTGATTGAGATTGAGATGCCATTTTTTGACTATTTGTTTGAAATTAATGCTAATCACGAGGTTTTTCTTTTAAAAATATAAATAAATAATTTAGGAGACTCAGAAGTCATATCCTTCGTTAGGGAGAAATAATAATAACAAAAATTGTAACGTGTATTACTACGAATATTTTCATGAAGAGGTTAATTGTTTAGATAATAAAGTCTTGGGATTTAATTTTATTAATAAAGCTTAGAGTGCAATTATATTTATATAAAGGGTTAATTGTTTAGATAATAAAGTCTTGGGATTTAATTTTATTAATAAAGCTTAGAGTGCAATTATATTTATATAATAGTATTAAATATAATTAATAATAACTTTAGACTTGTCGAGAGTTGACAGATAAGCCCGAAGCCCATTGGAACTAGAGTTTTATTTGTCCCTTTGGTCCCGTCCCAACCCACACACTAAAGCCCAAAAGGCTAGCCCAATTAGATAATCAGTTGTTTATTTAATAAGAGTTATTAAATAAAGTAACTGTTTTTGACAATTAAAAAACGTACGTACAATTAGAAGAGAAGTATACAGTTTTCTCTAAAGACATTCTCTCTTGAACAAGTGCGTACGTAACTAATTGAGAGACCACACATTTTGGACATATATGGAATTAGGGTGAAGATTGAGGGTCTTCCCAAGTTCAAACTTCTTTTGTTTTGAATTTCACTTCATCAAGGGACACTTTTCTATTCTTTGTTTTTAAAATTCTAGATATTCTATGTTATTTCACATGAATGAAGTAGATCCTTATGTTGCTTCCGCTGTGGGTTTTGATGAGATGCAAAACTAGTTTTTCCAACACAAGCCAATTCGCATCCTCAAGGTCTTCTCTCTTCTCTTATGCAGTGTTTTGTGTGAATTCTCTGTTTTATAAATGTTTCAAAGAGAAAAATTTCTCTTTTGGATGATGAGAAAGCAGAGGGAAAGGAGAGGAATATACAGATTTTTTTCCGGGGTTTTGACTTTTTGTTTTATAGTATCTGAATTTCTCCAGTCTTATACCAACAGTGATTGTTAAATTACAAACACAGAGGATGCTTTTGTAATGATTTAACGTTACTTAAATAAATTTCTACATAAATAATAATCCTAATAACGTGAGTTATCCACAAACTAGTGGCAGTGATCCATAAAAAGTCAAAACCCCTTATCCCAAAGATAAGGGGTTTTGTGTGAATAACTCACGTTATCTCCTTATTAGCAATGAGTTTCAAGGTCTCCTCCTTCTCTCTTCAACGCCTCCTCTCTCATGACATCAGCTTAAGTCCTGAAGATGTTGGGGCCTGGCTACTCTTACTTCAAAGTCTCATAAACATTTTTGGTTTCTACTTTTGGCCAACTCTTCTAAGTTCTAACATAATTGTATCTACACACCTTTATGGACTAGTTTATGCCTTTGGCACATGTCTGCATAGACTGCATGCAATCATTAAAAGTGACAAATCCTTTTCTTCTGCAATTATATAATAGGAATTGAATCATGTATTGTTTCTAAGATGTTATTTAGCTTTACCATCACTATTGCAAATTCATTTCTCAAATTTGTAAGATTTCACTTTTTATACAGGTCCATCTCTTTTATTCTATCCCCTCAATCCCTCCTCAAATGAAAAATCCATATCAAATTATTCCTTTCTTCTCTAATTTTTTTCCTTTTGATTTTTCTTTCAATTTTAATTGAAAACTACCTTTTTATTTTAAATCTTTATTGTAGTTCAATACTTGCCTCCAAAATATTTCCAATGTCTTCCATTAGCTCTCAAAAGTCCTCCTCTTCGTCATCATTTTCATCTTCAACACCTCAGTGGAAATATGATATCTTTCTTAGTTTTAGAGGTGAGGACACCCGCGCTAATTTTACAGACCATCTATATGTTGCTTTGAAACAAAGGGGCATAGTTATCTTTAGAGATGAGGAAAATCTTGAGAGAGGAAAATCTATTTCACCAGAGCTCTTGAAAGCAATAAAAGGATTGAGATTTGCAATTGTCATTCTCTCAAGAAACTTTGCGTATTCAACATGGTGCTTGGATGAACTTACAAAGATAATTTGATGCATGAAAGAGATGACCATGACTGTTTTGCCAATATTTTATTACGTGGACCCATCTGATGTACAAAAACAAACAGGCACCTTTGCCCAAGCCTTTTCTAAACATAAAGAATGTTTCAAGGAAGACATAGAGAAAGTGCAAACATGGAGAGTCTCTTTAGAAGAAGTGGCAAATCTCAAAGGGTGGCACCTACTGGATGGGTATCCAATTTGACATATTACTTGCTTTTAAATGTTCAAACTTCAAATAAATACTCTTCTTATCTTAAGCTGTGTTTTGAACTTTTAAGTAAAGCGACATAAATGTTCACACTTCATTTTTATTTTGAATTGATCTAATTAATTTACATTTTTGTATTTCTTTCAATTTTTTCTTGCACTAAGTTATTTACAATTTCTTGGTTTAGCCAACAAAATAAAACATTGGATGTCTACTTTCTATTTTGGTCCAATTTATGGGTGGTATGCACTAGATTTCATTCTCTCTCCATTGCAGGTTTGAGGCACAACTTATCCAAAATATTGTGGAAGAGTTATGGCATAAATTGAGTTATGTATTCTATGAAGATACTGAAGAACTTGTAGGAATAGAATCTCGAGTGAAGGAATTGGAGTCATGTTTGGCTATAGGATCCAATGATGTTCGCATTATAGGGGTTTGGGGGATGGGGGGAATAGGAAAAATAACTCTTGCTAGAGTTGTTTTTCATATGGTTTCGAACAAGTTTGAAGGTTTTTGCTTTCTCCCTAATGTTAGGGAGATTTGTGAAAAAGATGGTTTAATTCCACTACAACAACAACTTATTAAAAAAATATTAAATGAAAGTATAAGTATACAAGATGTTGATGAGGGAGTTTTTGTGATCAAGAATAGATTCCGTCATAAAAGAATTCTTCTTGTTCTTGACGATGCAAATCAATTAGACCAGTTAAAAAAGTTAGTTGGGAAGCATAATTGGTTTGGTTCTAGTAGTAGAGTTATCATAACAACAAGGGACAAGCATTTACTACGTATACTTGAAGTAGATGAAATATGCGAAGCTAAAGGATTGAGTGATAATGAAGCTCTTTATCTTTTGAGTTTGAAAGCTTTTAATAAAGACCATCCACCCAAAGATTATCTAGAGGTATCCAAAGATGTCGTACAATATACTAAAGGTCTTCCTTTAGCTATTGAGATTTTGGGTTCTTTTTTGTTCAATAGAAGCATCAATCAATGGAAATGTACATTAATTAGGATTAAAGAATTTCCTGAATGTGCAATTCTCCGAGCACTTAAAATAAGTTATGATGGACTACACGAAACGGAGAAAAAAAATATTCCTCTAGATTGCATGTTTCTTTAATCATGAGGACAAAAATAGTGTAGTAAAAAAACTAGATTATCTTGGCCTTTACCCTGCTATTGGATTCAAGGTTCTAGTTGAGAAATCTCTCATAAAAATGAATGACCTTCGAGTGTGGATGCATGATTTGCGACAAGACATGGCCAGGAAAATAATTCATGAAGAGTTTCTTGAAGAGCCTGGAAAGCGTAGCATTCTATGGTCATTTGAAGACATTAACAATGTGCTAACAAAAAATATGGTAAAAGATTATTTAGAAAACTTGAGCATATATCCTATCATATTATTCAAAAAGTTCAACTTAGTGTAGCTTTGGTAATAATACGTTTTGCAATTCACTAATCCATTTTGTTCAAGATTATTAGGGAACAAAAGCAATTCAAGGCATAGTCCTTAAGTTGCCTAAATCAAAAGAGGCAAATTGGAATCTTGAATCTTTTTCAAAGATGCATCATCTTAAATTGCTCATAATTAGTAATGTTCAACTTCTCCATGAACCTAAACATCTTCCTATTAGCTTAAGATTTCTTGAGTGGAGTAGATACCCTTCAAAATCTTTGCCATTAAATTTCCAATCAAATGAGCTTGTTGAACTTTACACGTGTGGTAGCTGCATTGAGAAACTTTGGAAAGGAGCAAAGGTAATTTAAGCATCCTTGTACTTATTTATATTTAAGTTCCATTAAACTGTAGGGATTTGTTGAAGCTAATTGTTCTTTTTTAGGTTGCTTTTAATAGTCTTTTGAGAAGTTGAAAATCATCCAAATGAAAGAGTCTCCATACCTTAAAGGAACCCCTGATTTGATCAGAGCCCCAAATCTTAAGAAAATGGTTCTTAAAGATTGTTTAAATTTATGTGAAATTCACCATTCAATCTGATTTCTTAAAAGGCTTATTCTTCTTAATCTAAAAGGATGCAAAAACTTGAAAACTCTTCCGAACAAGTTTGAAATGGAGTCTCTTAAGGTTCTTATTCTTTCTGGTTGCTCAAAACTAAAAAAGATTCCAGAATTTGGAGAAAACATGTAACATGTATTGAAGCTTACTTTGGGTGGAACTGCTATTACTAAACTGCCCACATCAATTGGGCATTTGGCTGGCCTTGATTTATTGGATATAAGAGATTGCAAAAGTCTTTCATGTCAGCCAAGTAGCATTTTTAATTTGAAGTTGCTTGAAGGCATGAATATTTTAGGATGCTCAAAACTTTAGAGACTGCCTAAGAATGTGGGGAATGCTGAAAGTGTAGAGGAGCTGGATGTGAGTGGAACTGCTATAAGAGAGGTGCCTTCTTCCATTGGTCTCTTAAAAAATCTTAAAGTGCTATCTTTGAATGGATGTAAGGGGTTCTCATCATTTGATTCTACATCTTGGTATGATCTCCTCCCTTTTTCTTCAAGGCCAAAAATTGCAAATCTCGTGGGATTGTCTTCTCTATTGGGTTTGTGTTCTTTGACTAAATTGAAACTAGAAGACTGCAATCTCAGGGTAATCCCCGATGATATTGGTTGCTTATTCTCTTTAGAAGAAATATATCTAAGTGGAAATAGTTTTGTTTACCTTCCTGACAGCATCAGTCAACTATGCAAATTGAGAACAATGAATTTGAAGAATTGCACAAGTCTTCGATCATAGCCAAAGTTTCCATTAAGTATCATAAGTATTTCGGGAAATGGTTGTACCTCACTGGAAACAGTACCAGATCTACGAAAACCTAATTCTTTATGTGAGGTAGAGCTTTGGCTTTCAAATTGCAGTAAACTGGCTGACAATAAATATGTCATTGACATGTTTTTTGCAGTGATAAGAAAGCAACTTCAAGTCTCTCTCTCTCTCTCTCTCTCTCTCTCTCTCTCTCTCTCTCTCTCTCTCTCTCTCTCTCTCTCTCTCTCTCTCTCTCTCTCTCTCTCTCTTTATGTGTGTGTGTGATGCGTGTGCATGCATGTTTGTGTTATAAACAACCTGCTTTGTATGTTTTAGGGAATCTCTCTTCATGGTAGATATGACACTCAAGCTTTCAATTGGAGATATGACATGATTATTCCTAGAAGCATAATTCCGAAGTGGTTTAGGCATGAAAGTATTGGGGCTAAAGTGAATATAAAAGAACCTTCTTCTCATTTGTGTGATGAGTGGATGGGGATTGCTGTTTGCGTTGTATTTTCTTCTCTTCTCAAATTTTCACTATCATGTCTGTTGATAGCAAATGGAAAAGTAATGTCTACTATAATAGACAAGGTTGGCCAAATTGTTGGTTTATCAAACCATATTTGGCTATGTTATTTGCTTCCTCAATACTACGAGGAGGAGGACATAAAATTACTGAACAAATGTGAAGTGAATGAATTGAGCCAGATTGGCATTAAAATTGAAACCCATGGTTCAAATGTCGAGGTGAAGAAATGTGGGTTCCAAATGGTATACAAGAAAGATAGAAGAACTCGACCAAACTATGGCTCAGAGTAGCAACACCAGCATCATTCCTTATGAGGAATTGGATGTTCATCATAATTTCAACAATTTGGCAATGGTAGCGGAAGGTAAAAAAGCAAAGCAAATTTGTGACGATTACGATGGTGATGTGGCACACCTCACAGAATTTATGCCCCATCGTGACTCTAATTGTGAAAAGTACTTTGAATGTGGCGAGGAGATCAGTGATTAGCTGGAGTCTAGATGGAATTGGAAAATGGGTTCAAATACTCTGTAAGTCAATGAATCCAAATTAATTCCCATTTTTTCTCTTGATTACCTGTAAGTCATTTGTTAATCTTAGTTTTGCTAATTGCTGCTTTATCTTTTGGCATATATTGCTAGGTGTAGCTTAGCTTCGTTACTGGCACTTATTCCAACAAGGGCATCATTGACCAAATAATTTAAAAGAGTTCTTGATATATCCAAATATGATCTACATTCTTCATAATTGATTCGTGGGTCAACTGAAAAGGATCAATATCGGCATCAGTAGTGGTTTTGGTAATTTGCTTAAGCTATCATAATTCGGAAGCTAAGTTTGTAACTATATGTAAACAGATGTGTGATAAACAACTAAATAAAAAACTCTTACCGGAGACAATCTTTTTTGCTAAAAACGTTTAATTTTGATTTATTTGTCACTACAACATGTTTTGAATGACTATATATTGCTCGATTGCTAGACATTCCATGACGAATCAGTGATTTACCATAATAGAATATTGAATAGTAAGTAGGACTAAATAGCCTTAGCTGTGTGCAGATTTTGTTATGCAATGCAAGGAAATCATCATCCACATCATTGTCCTATCACCTATGTAATGCTTGTGTAGAAGCATTGATGAGACCTTGATTGAGTTTGAAAGAACATGGATGCTATGAACATGGAAGCATTGATGAGACCTTAATTATGTAGAAGCACTCCTGTTTTACTTGCTATCATTGTTGTATTACATCTAGAATTAAAGTTTTCCCATATTCTAATTGATGCCTTGGGCAAATGTCTGCGTGCAATCGTTAACATTTTAGGACATTACATAAGAGATTTGTTTCTTTGCATGATTCCTTTTCATTTCTCCTATTAAAGCAAAAAAGAGTAATTGACTTAACCATCTAATGGCTCTAGCGGTAACTACTGTATACATTTTTTTTTTGTTTGTGCGTAGACAAGATGTGTCTTTTGAGTCACGTTATATAAATTTCCAATAGAAAGACTTTGCTCAAATGGGTTAGAAGGATAATGATAAGAAGAGAAATGAAGTTTAGAATAGCTTCTCTTGTTTGTTAATGTAATGATGAAAATTACATAAAGAGTTCTAATTTAATAAGGATCTAAGGAAAAACCATCTAGCCTTTTCAAGCATGCAGTAGTGAATTTTTGCTATGTTAACATGAGCTTTTGGTTTCAGCTGAGGAACGTAAACAGCAGTGGAGAATTCATAACACTATATAATGTATTGAGAAATATAATTAGTGCTTAGAGGGGGACGAGTCATTAGTGAACTTATTAAAACCCTTATATAGCTCATGACACAAATCCATTTGCAAAGTCAAGAATTTTGAATTCTATATTACATTTCAATCCTCAGTTATCATTATTCATTTTTTAAAAACGGTTACATCTCATTTTTTACAAATGGTTACCTCTAAAATCAGCAATAATGTCTTCAACTGCCTTT
Organism: Quercus variabilis; assembly: GCA_030445155.1. Taxonomy (NCBI): domain Eukaryota; kingdom Viridiplantae; phylum Streptophyta; class Magnoliopsida; order Fagales; family Fagaceae; genus Quercus; species Quercus variabilis. Next base: position 10,400,868 of record CP129449.1, read on the forward strand.
TGTTCATCCAAAAAAAAAAAAAAAAAGTCTTCAACAGAAAAGTAAGAAGTAAGAACAAAATTTAAGAAAAGTTTCAATCAATTGCAGAACAAGTGAACCATCCAATTTCATGTTAGGTTATGGTGCTTCCACATTAAGCACTTAATTTATGTATTTAGTTATTTTCAGTCCTCGGGAAACAAAAACAGCTAAAATAAGATTCTAAGATTCACATTTCTATGTTATATATATTCCTTCATATTTTTAGCTACAAAACTTATGCTAAAGGATTTTCAATACAAGTTTTCTACTTGGGGATCAATCAATTTTTAAGACCAATGAGCATGAATTTTAAATAAACTAAAATACTTATAAATATGAGCAACCCCATTGCAATTTGTTAGGTTCTAAATGTTTAGAACAATTGGCAAATCGTGAACACAAACTTGTCTAGATACAGATCTTAAAGTCTATAGGTTTTATTAGACAATGCTCAAGGTGATTCAAGTCAAGATTCAAAAACATACAAGCTGCAGGAAGAAGACTTCATATTCTGCTTGGTTCGATCGATTGAAGAACAAGCTCGATCAATCGAAAATCGTATCTGCAAAATTTTAAGTCGGCCCAAACAACAACTTAAGCTCATTAAGGATTAGGGTTTCAGATCTACTTCTCCCACTATATAAAGGAAACCCTAAACCACGTTTTTGAAACTTTTGAGAGAGAGAAGAGAGTGCCTCTTTTGTATCTAGGGTTTTGTACCCAAACCTCTCTAAGTCTTTGTTGCTCACATTGCAGTTTGTGTGAATCTCTTTTGAGATCATTGAGGAACTTTCCTTCACATAAACTTAGGGTTTTCAAGGTAGAGATTATTTCAATATCTTGATGATCAACAAGGTTGCTGCCATTGGAGCTTAAAGAATAACAAGCGTGGGTGCTTGTACTTGATTGGAGAATCCAAGAAAGAAGGAGTCCGTGGATTCGAAGCTTGCACGTGGTCGTGTCAGTAAGTTCTACTAGTGGGTAACATTAGGAAGTCAAGCGGGAAGCTTGTAAGTCCTTTTGTATGAACTTCGATTCTTTCGCATAGTGGATTCAGGTTTGCCTTGAGGATAGGTGGGTCAAATCCTCCCCAGGTTTTTACCGTGTGGTTTCCTGGATGATCATATCATTGAGTTATTTATATTTTCGCTGCTTTATATTTTTGATATGATTGTATGTTTGTGATAACCTAGAATTGCATAATTTGACTAAGTTAATCACTTGGCTAATTAACTAGGTTAATTTGGTTGGTTTAAGGAGTCTAAATTTCTAACACAATTCAAATGAAAATTCACAATAGTGATTAGTAAGCCTATTCTAATCATTTAGCTAACCAATATATAAACTTATTCTCCTTCTCATTTAACATACATACAAAGCCAAACAACTTAAATTAAGATTCAATTCAATTCTTTGACTTTCCTTCTATTTTTCTCAACTTTCTCAACAACCAAACCGATAATAATGAAGCCAATAAGATTATATTCACATTTCTATCCTTTTCATTCTACTTACATCACAAAACCAAACAAGTCAAATAGTAAGGTTCTTTCCTCAATTCAATTCTTTTACGTTCCTTCTCTTTTCCTCAATTTTCTCGGCTACCAAACAGAGAGTAAGGAAACCAATAAAACCTTAACAATGAAACAAATATCCATATCACAGAAAATAAGCTCAAGAATGGAATCAAATCACAAAAACAAAAGCCAAGCACCATTGAAATCACAAAACCAAATCAACAAATAGAGAAAACAATCAAACTCCTCAAATCAATTCTTTTCCTTTATATTATTCACTTTTCATTGCTTTTCTCAGCTACCAAACACATCCTAATGCAACTCCAATTTGCACGTACAAACACACTACTTCCAAGATCTACACAACAAATTCAACTAAAATGCATAGTTTAATCGCCAATACAACACCTATTAACATGATCATGATTAACTCTTAGTTTCTCATTCTTTCAAAAAACAATGAAAAAATAAACTAAAGGCACAAGATTTAAAATCAAACACTTTATTTTTCCTTTTCAATTATTTAATTTTCCTTGGTTTTCTAAGTAACCAAATGTAACGTGAACAAAAAAAAAAACTAAATTCTACCAAAATTTTTATTTAAAAAAATATACAAAAATGAAAAGATTGAATAAAATAATTAATACCTGTAATTTCTATATGAGTGTACGATTGAAAATTAAGGGATCAAGCTGATCTCTTTGAGCTTTGGAAATAGTGAAGAATGAAAGAGTGGAAATAGAGCTACTCCATACTATTTTTTTCTTTTTTTGGTGGTAATTTTAGATTAACAGAATGGGTATACGTGTCATTTTGAATATTTGACGGTGGATTTGGTGGTTTATGTGACAATTAATAGTAGATTAGTGGTTTTTTTTTTAGAAGCATTAGATTAGTGGTGTTTTTATAAGTGTCCATTTGAGTAAACATTTTTAAAAAAATATATATATATATAATTTCAATACTTATAATGAGGGAAGAAAGATTTTAAGGTATCTGTTGAAAATACTGGCTCTTGGAAGTTAAGTTGAGCAAACTAAACACTACTAGTAGTATATCCTCGAATTAATTGAAAATTTTAAGCAAAATAGATAAAATATTTTATAAATATTATCAAATTGTATTAACAATTAGTTAATGAGCCACTTAATGAAATGTAGAGGATTTTATTCATGAGGTTTTTTCGGAATTTCAACCTAAAACCCTTATGAAGAAAGTCAAAAGATTAGATGAAAAAAGAAAAAAGAGTAAACCATAGTTTTAACTAAGTGGATTCTGAGCTAATTTTTTATTCATGTTTTTCTAGAGGAAAAAATTTATTTAAGTCCATTGAATTCTAATGCGTCTCCTAATAGAATTCTCTTCATTTTATCAATTTTATGGTTAAGATTTCTATTTATTCAAGTCCACTTATCGCAACAGATTACACAACTTCCAGCACACCTTGCCACATGGCAAAAAGTTGTGGTTCTAGTATTTTTTTTTCCTATGGAATACCTATGGATTTAGATAATAATATTGTAATGATTTGTGGTGAGTTGTAGCAAAACTAGTGTAATTTGTTATGGTTTTAGCAATTTTTTCCAGTGAAATACCTATAGATTTAGGATAATTATATTGTAATTATATGGTTTAGTGGATAAACAAAGTTCTTATTTCTGTTTTCTACCATGTAGTTAGGGTTGAAGAGGAGGTGGTATTAGACCATGTAACAGGTGCATGTATCGTCCCACCTCAATGTGAAAGGGGCAATATATGCATTGGATGCATAATATATCTTCTTATATATGAGAGAGAAAGATAGATGTATGTTGTCGTTCCATGGGCCCAACTTTAATTAAACGTTAGAAGGGCCTTATGTGTCCTTTTTCTATTTAAAATGTTCACTTACAAGGTCATTAGGGGCAAACTTCTTGTACAATTGGGTCTCAACTGTGTTTGGGATAGTCACATTTGGGCCTAGACAAGCCCAGCGAGTAAGGCAATTTATGGGTCTGATGAATGATTTTGTGGATGATTAGGAACTACAGTAACTGGATATTTTCTCAAAGATTCCATGGAAATGCCAAGCCTATAACATGCCGAACCTAAAAGGAAAAATGTGGCTATCAAGTAAATAAAATAAAATAAATTTGGCTACTAAAGCATTTCCAAGTGCCACCAGCTTTTTAAAAGCATGGCCAAATTGGCCAAATACCACTTATTTTTGAAATTTTTAGCAAAAAAACACTATTTCGGAAATAAATGGCGATCTACCACTTTTCTTGGTACTCGAGTTTATGAAACTCGTGTTCCTTATCAGTTCTGCTACCGTGGCACTGCTGAGCTGGAATTTGTGTAATTAAAAAAAAATGCGGTACTCGAGCTTGCTAAACTCAAGTACCATGCAACACAATACTCGAGTATACTAGGCTTGAGTACCTTTTATAAATAAAATGCAATTTATAAAATTTACACGGTACTCGAGTTTACCAAGCTCGAGTACCGTGTAATTTTTTTTTTTTTTAGGATAATCGACAAATAAACATAAACATAAAAATAAGTAGATTTTTTATGTTTTTATTTATTTAAATAGAAGCATTGTAAAATATAGAGATTTTAATTTCAAACTACTTTTTTTTTTTTGGATAATCGACAAATAAAACATAAACATAAAAATAAGTAGCTTTTTTAAGTGTTTTATTCATTTAAATAGAAGCATTATAAAATATAGAGATTTTAAATCTAGACCAAAGAACTGCCAAGATAAAAAATTGAGCGGCATTGTTGCTGTACTTAAATAAGTTGTGACAAGTAACATAAATTGAGCAGCATTGTTACTGTATAATTGAATCTACTTACTGCATTCATAAAATCTGTTTTCTGCACTAACTAAAACTGTTCATTGTTTTCTCATAAAAATTGTTCACTGTTTTCTACATAAACTATTTCTAGCACTCTGCATAAAATTATTCTATGTTTAGCATTATTTAAGAAATTGTTCACTCTCTTTTCTGCATAAATTATTCTATGTTCACTGCATAAATTGTTCACTGTTTCCTCATAAAATCTGTTTTCTGCATTAATTAAAACTTTTCATTGTTTTCTCATAAAAATTGTTCACCATTTTCTGCAAAAACTATTTCTAGCATTCTGCGTAAAATTATTTTCTGTTTAGAATTATTTAAAAACTTGTTCACTCTCTTTTCTGCATAAATTATTTTCTATTCACTCTTTAAAAAATTGTTCGCTGCTTTCTCATAAAACACCTAGTGAAATCATGTTTTCTAAATTTGAAAGCCAAATCTGAATGCCTTTTCATGTTTGAATTTCACAATAATCGAATCTATTTTTCTGCATTGATAAAATCTATTTCTACATTAATAAAATTTGCTCTCTGCACATCATATTTACTATATATTCGAATCTGCTTACTGCATTCATAAAATCTGTTTTCTGCATTAATTAAAACTCTTCATTGTTTTCTCATAAAAATTATTCACTATTTTCTGCATAAACTGTTTCTAGCATTCTGCATAAAATTATTTCTGTTCAGCATTATTTAAAAAAATTGTTCTCTCCCATTTCTGCATAAATTATTTTATGTTCACTGTTTTCTCATAAAACACCTCTTGAAATCATGTTCTCTAAATTTAAAAGCCAAATCTATATGCGTTTTCATGTTTAAATTCACAATAATCGAATCTGCTTTTTTGCGTTGATAAATCTGTTTCTACATTAATAAAATTTGCTCTCTGCACATCATATTTATTGTAGATTCAAATCTGCTTACTGCATTCATAAAATCTGTTTTTTGCATTAATTAAAACTATTCATTGTTTTCTCATAAAAATTGTTTACTGTTTTCTGCATAAACTATTTCTAGCATTCTACATAAAATTATTTCTGTTCGGCATTATTTAAAAAAATTGTTCTCTCTCTTTTCTGCATAAATTATTTTCTGTTCACTATTTAAAAAATTGTTCACTGTTTTCTCATAAAACACCTCTTGAAATCGTGTTCTCTAAATTTAAAAGCCAAATCTATATGCTTTTTCATATTTAAATTTCACAATAATCGAATCTGTTTTTCTGCATTGATAAATCTATTTCTACATTAATAAAATTTGCTCTCTGCAGATCATATTTATTGTAGATTCGAATCTGCATACTACATTCATAAAATCTATTTTCTACATTAATTAAAACTATTCTTTGTTTTCTCATAAACATTGTTCACTGTTTTATGCATAAACTATTTCTAGCATTCTACATAAAATTATTTTATGTTTAGCAATATTTAAAAAATTGTTCACTCTCTTTTCTGCATAAATTATTCTCTATTCACTGCATAAATTGTTCACTTTTTTCTCATAAAATCTATTTTTTGTGTTAATTAAAACTGTTCATTATTTTCTCATAAAAATTATTCACCGTTTTCTGCATAAACTATTTCTAGCAGTCTACATAAAATTATTTTATGTTCAACATTATTTAAAAAATTGTTCACCCTCTTTTCTGCATAAATTATTCTCTGATCACTACATTAATTGTTCACTGTTTTCTCATAAAATATATTTTCTGCATTAATTAAAGTTGTTCGTTGTTTTCTCATAAAAATTGTTCATTGTTTTCTACATAAACTATTTCAAGCATTCTGAATAAAATTATTTTCTATTCAGCATTATTTAAAAAATTATTCACTCTCTTTTCTGCATAAATTATTTTCTATTCACTATTTAAAAAATTGTTCACTGCTTTCTCATAAAATCTGTTTTCTGCATTAATTAAAATTGTTCATTGTATTCTCATAAAAATTGTTCACCATTTTCTGCATAAACTGTTTCTAGCATTCTATATAAAATTATTTCTGTTCAGCATTATTTAAAAAAATTGTTCTCTCTTTTCTGTATAAATTATTTTTTGTACACTATTTAAAAAATTGTTCACTGTTTTCTCATAAAACACCTCTTGAAATCGTGTTCTCTAAATTTAAAAGCCAAATCTATATGCTTTTTCATATTTAAATTTCACAATAATTGAATCTGTTTTTCTGCATTGATAAATCTGTTTATACATTAATAAAATTTGCTCTCTACACATCATGTTTATTGTATATTCAAATTTGCTTATTGCATTCATAGAATCTGTTTTTTGCATTAATTAAAACTATTCACTGTTTTCTCATAAAAATGTTCATTGTTTTCTGCATAAACTGTTTTTAGCATTGGCGCAGTTATTGCACTTAGAAATTCAGGAAAAATCGATGGAAAATTAATGAACGTACCAAATCTGAAGGTCTACATAAGATGTACAGATAGTCTAGACTTGTTGAGAAATTTGACTTCGTTGAAAGTACGAAATAATGAAAATTCAATGAAAAAGTATGTACGTTAGATGTATAGATCATATGAATTTATTTAAAATTTGAATTCGTTGAATGTACAATAAATCTAATTTGGGTGATAAGTGTTATGTGTGTAACATTTCAAATTACACAAACAGAACATGGAAACATCAACATATCTAACTAGAGGCATTTCACTTCCTAAGGTGTTTCCTATATTACAAAGCAGAGGACATTGTCCAATCAAAACACAAGAATCATATGTAGCAACAAAGAACAGTAAGGAAAAAATGAGCAAGTGATTTCATATAAACTTAGCCAAAACTAATGAACAGTTAATCTTTAGATTTGCAAAAGTTGAATGTATCATCAGTTGTCAGACATTAACAACAACATTTTGTATTGCACAGAATGTGTAGACATTAACAACAACGTCTAATGTTTGTAGGTAGAAATTTTTGGAAATCATCATTGCTTGAATCTGAGAAGTTTGAAATATCTCTTTCATCATCTAACACAGTAACTTCATTAATAGACTTGATGACTCGCTCTTGTGCCATCCCCTTCAGATGCTTCCTAGTTTTTTGGATTGCATGAAAATGGTCTAATCACCTTTGCATTTGATTGTTCTCTTGTTCAAGACAAGCAAGTATGTTGACAAGTTCATCTCTAAGTAACTCGGCTGAGCGTGCCTTAGGAACTCGTAACCCATGCCATCGACAATACACCTCCAACTCACACCTCTTCTCGTATAGGATTGACCATGGTAGTTCTGCTACGGTGAACTCTATTGCGGTGGTATCTGTACTTAGTTTTGTAGGTTTGCCAACCATGTTGTGCCAGACGCTTCCAAGACTCTCATACGTGTATATTGGCATATTAAGGAAATCTCCCTTCTTTCCAACCCATTTCCCTCCATAGTGGCCTGTGTATGTCTATAGTTGTTGATCTGATGGAACTCGTGATAATCCATTTGTTTCAGTAGATCCAAATTTGTTTCGCATTGTACGATTTGATGTTCAGGCGTTGCGACTCATAGCTTAGTCAATCTACGAAGTTAGTGGGGTAGAAATAAGATCATTATTGTGGTGCATTTATAACCTCATTTCATGTTCTTAGCATTATAATTTCAGTTAGTAGGGCTTGTCATGTCAATATAGGCTGGAAAAACACTACATGAATAGGATTTTAAATATTCCCAATGTCACAGTGAGATTTGAAGATGTGGGTGGTAGATTCAGTGTTCTTGAAAACACTACATCATGTTCACTATTTTCTCATAAAAATTTATTTTAAAATTGGTCACTGTTTTTTCTGCATAAATTATGCACTATTCATTAGGTGTTTTATGATCCAGATGCTCTAATACCAATGACTACCCAGGATAGAGTACAGCAGTAATATGGAAGCATAAACAATGATAAAATAGATAATAAAGAAGTAAATAGCAAATTAGATATATTCAAAATAAGGTTAAAATGGAGTATGGAATATGAAAACAAAAACTAGTAAATCTTACTTGGATAAAAACTTATGTCTTTGATAAACTTGAAAACAAACTGCTGTCTTTGATACAAGCTTGAAAATAAAACTCTTTGAAGAGAAAGGTTATAAGATTACAAGAGGGGGAGAGAGTACAAAAGTCTTCTTGAGGGAGAGGGAAGGCTATTACAAAAGGCTTTCTAAAACTTGGAACTTAAAAGCTTAGAATCTTAAAAACTTAGAAATTTAGAAACTTGTCTTCTGCCTTCATAGTCCATCTCTTTTATAGGTGAAATGAACCATGGTAAAGTAACCTGAATAGGTTCAACTCAAGTTAATCTGTCGGTGGTATGGAAATTAGTACTGATGAGTAGTAGTCTGTCCACCATTAGCTCCCATAATCAAAGGTATATGACCACGATGTTTGATTGAACAGTCGAGTAAATATGTATTCAAAATCTGCAGCATAACAGTAATTGGCTATGATTACAGGAGATATTTCAGTGTTTCAGGCCGTGGGGCTGCTTAATTTGTAAGAGTGATGGTTCTGAGAGCAAAGTGATGCTTTTAATGTACATATTTATGAGATGTGATTGTTTGACAGCTCAGTTTTAGGGTTCAAGATGGCTTTACCATGTGCTATTACTTCTAACCAGTAGTCATAGATTGTGGGAAGAGCGTTTTGACTAGCATCCTTGAAAATGACCAAAGATAATAAACAGTTCTACATGTGCTACTTAACAGCTCGAAACTGTTGAGCCCTGACTAGAAATACCCATCCACACTCACGTGAATACACAGATATGCAATCCTTTGTAATGCACCGTTTTCAAGGATGCAAAGCATCTTTGGAAAGTTTATGCATAAATTTTAGGGTTGAGCTGTCCACCATTGCTACACTGATGTTCACAGTGCTGCATGTGTTGCTCAACGATTTGGTATGTTCTTTGATTTTCCATTGAGTTTACACGATTTTGTTCATTCAACGATTTTGAATTTTTCAACAAATTCAAATGATCAATACATTAGTACATAATTTCGAATCTAGTTCATTCAACAATTTCGATTTTGTACTTTCAAGATTTTATACATTCAACAAATAGTATTTATGCATTATCCCTTCCGAACTTGGCTATCCTTGGTTGTTGTTTTTTTTTTTTTTTTTAATCATAAAAGTTATGGTCAACTAAGCTATAAAAAGAATTCTTATGCATTTGTAATTTTTTTTTTTTTTTTTTGTACCAATCTAGGATTGGAAGAGCATTTTTTATTGACTACTAAAAGAATTTTTTTATTGACTACTAATTTTTTAAATTGTAAATCAATCATCATTGTACTTATGCAGAAAACAAATTTTATGAGAAAATAGTGAACAATTTATGCAGTGAACAGAGAATAATTTATGCAGAAAAGAGAGTGAACAATTTTTTAAATAATGCTGAACATAAAATAATTTTATGCAGAATGCTAGAAATAGTTTATGCAGAAAACACTGAACAATTTTTATGAGAAAACAATGAACAGTTTTAATTAATGCAGAAAACAGATTTTATGAATGTAGCAAGCAGATTCGATTATACAATAAACATGATGTGTAGAGAGTAAATTTTATTAATGTAGAAATAGATTTATCAATGCAAAAAAACATATTCGATTATTGTGAAATTTAAACATGAAAAAGCATATAGATTTGGCTTTTAAATTTAGAGAACACAATTTCAAGAGGTGTTTTATGAGAAAATAGTGAACAATTTTTTAAATAGTGAACAAAAAATAATTTATGCAGAAAAGAGAGAACAATTTTTTTAAATAATGCTGAATAGAAATAATTGTATGCAGAATGCTTGAAACGATTTATGCAGAAAACAATGATCAATTTTTATGAGAAAACAATGAAAAGTTTTAGTTAACGTAGAAAACAAATTTCATGAATGCAGTAAGCAGATTCGAATATACAGTAAACATGATGTGCAAAGAGAAAAATTTATTAATGTAGAAACAGATTTATCAATGCAGAAAAACAGATTTGATTATTGTGAAATTTAAACATGAAAAAGCATATAGATTTGACTTCTAAATGTAGAAAACACGATTTCAGGAGGTGTTTTTATGAGAAAACAATGAACAATTTTTTAAATAGTGAACAGAAAATAATTTATGCAGAAAAAAGAGTGAACATTTTTTTAAATAATGCTAAACATAAAAAAAATTTATGCAAAATGCTAGAAATAGTTTATGCAGAAAACACTGAACAATTTTTATGAGAAAACAATGAACAGTTTTAATTAATGCAGAAAATAGATTTTATAAATGCAGCAAGTAGATTCGAATATACAATAAACATGATGTGTAAAGAGCAAATTTTATTAATGTAGAAACAAATTTATCAATGCAGAAAAATAGATTCGATTATTGTGAAATTTAAACATGAAAAAGCATATAGATTTGGCTTTTAAATTTAGAGAACACAATTTCAAGAGGTGTTTTATGAGAAAACAGTGAACAATTTTTTAAATAGTGAACAGAAAATAATTTATGCAGAAAAGAGAGAGAACAATTTTTTTAAATAATGCTGAACAGAAATAATTTTATGTGAAATGCTAGAAACAGTTTATGCAGAAAACAATGAACAATTTTTATGAGAAAACAATGAACAGTTTTAATTAACGCAGAAAACAGATTTTATGAATGCAGTAAGCAGATTCGAATATACAATAAACATGACGTGTAGAGAGAAAATTTTATTAATGTAGAAACAGATTTATCTATGCAGAAAAACAAATTCAATTATTGTGAAATTTAAACATGAAAAAGCATACAGATTTGACTTTTAAATTTAGAGAACACGATTTCAGGAGGTGTTTTTTTGAGAAAACAGTAAACAATTTTTTAAATAGTGAACAGAAAATAATTTTATGCAGATTGCTAGAAATAGTTTATGCAGAAAACGGTGAACAATTTTCATTAGAAAACAATGAACAGTTTTAATTAATGCAGAAAATAGATTTTATGAATGTAGTAAGCAGATTTAAATATACAGTAAACATAATGTGCAGAGAGCAAATTTTATTAATGTAGAAACGGATTTTATCAATGCAGAAAAATAAATTCGATTATTGTGAAATTCAAACATGAAAAAGTAATCAGATTTGGCTTTTAAATTTTGAAAACACGATTTCGTTAGGTGTTTTATGAGAAAGCAGTGAACAATTTTTTAAATAATGAATAGAAAATAATTTATGCATAAACGAGAGTGAACAATTTTTTAAATAATGCTAAACAGAAAATAATTTTATGCAGAATGCTAGAAATAGTTTATGCAGAAAATGCTGAACAATTTTTATGAGAAAACAATGAACAGTTTTAATTAATGCAGAAAACAGATTTTATGAATGCAGCAAGCAGATTCGAATATATAGTAAACATGATGTGTAGAGTGCAAATTTTATTAACGTAGAAACAAATTTATCAATGCAGAAAAATAGATTCGATTATTGTGAAATTTAAACATGAAAAAGCATATAGATTTGGCTTTTAAATTTAGAGAACAAGATTTCAAAAGGTGTTTTATGAGAAAACAATGAACAATTTTTTAAATAGAGAACATGAAATAATCTATGCAGAAAACAGAGAACAATTTTTTTAAATAATGCTGAACAGAAATAATTTTATGCATAATACTAGAAACAGTTTATGCAAAAAACAATGAACAATTTTTATGAGAAAACAATGAAAAGTTTTAATTAACGCAGAAAACAGATTTTATGAATGCAGTAAGCAAATTTGAATATACAGATGATGTGCAGAGAGCAAATTTTATTAATGTAGAAACAGATTTATCAATGCAGAAAAATAGATTCGATTATTGTGAAATTTAAACGTGAAAAAGCATACAGATTTGACTTTTAAATTTAGAGAACACGATTTCAGGAGGTGTTTTTATGAGAAAACAGTGAACAATTTTTTAAATAGTGAACATAAAATAATTTATGTAGAAAATAGAGTGAACAATTTTTTAAATAATGCTGAACATAAAATAATTTTATGCAAAATGCTAAAAATAGTTTATGCAGAAAATGCTAAACAATTTTTATGAGAAAACAATGAACAGTTTTAATTAATGCAGAAAACAGATTTTATGAATGCAGCAAGCAGATTCGAATATACAGTAAACATGATGTGTAGAGAGAAAATTTTATTAATGTAGAAACAGATTTATCAATGCAGAAAAACAGATTTAGTTATTGTGAAATTTAAACATGAAAAAGCATATAGATTTGGCTTTTAAATTTAGAGAACACGATTTCCATAGGTGTTTTATGAGAAAACAGTGAACAATTTTTTAAATAGTGAACAGAAAATAATTTATGAAGAAAAGAGAGAGAACAATTTTTTTTAAATAATGCTAAACAGAAATAATTTTATGCAGAATGCTAGAAACAGTTTGTGCATAAAATAATGAAAAATTTTTATGAGAAAACAATGAACAGTTTTAATTAACGTAGAAAACAGATTTTATGAATGCAATAAGCAGATTCGAATATACAGTAAACATGATGTGCAGAGAGCAAATTTTATTAATGTAGAAACAGATTTATCAATGCAGAAAAACAGATTCGATTATTGTGAAATTTAAACATGAAAAAGCATACAAATTTGACTTTTAAATTTAGAGAACACGATTTCAGGAGGTGATTTTATGAGAAAACAGTGAACAAGTTTTTAAATAGTGAATAGAAAATAATTTTATACGGAATGCTAAAAATAGTTTATGCAGAAAATGGTGAACAATTTTCATGAGAAAACAATGAACAGTTTTAATTAATGCAGAAAATAGATTTTATGAATGTAGTAAGCAGATTTAAATATACAGTAAACATAATGTGCAGAGAGCAAATTTTATTAATGTAGAAACGGATTTTATCAATGCAGAAAAATAAATTCGATTATTGTGAAATTCAAACATGAAAAAGTAATCAGATTTGGCTTTTAAATTTTGAAAACACGATTTCGTTAGGTGTTTTATGAGAAAGCAGTGAACAATTTTTTAAATAGTGAATAGAAAATAATTTATGCATAAACGAGAGGGAACAATTTTTTAAATAATGCTAAACAGAAAATAATTTTATGCAGAATGCTAGAAATAGTTTATGCAAAAAATGCTGAACAATTTTTATGAGAAAACAATGAACAGTTTTAATTAATGCAGAAAACAGATTTTATGAATGCAGCAAGCAGATTCGAATATATAGTAAACATGATGTGTAGAGTGCAAATTTTATTATCGTAGAAACAAATTTATCAATGCAGAAAAATAGATTCGATTATTGTGAAATTTAAACATGAAAAAGCATATAGATTTGGCTTTTAAATTTAGAGAACAAGATTTCAAAAGGTGTTTTATGAGAAAACTGTGAACAATTTTTTAAATAGAGAACATGAAATAATCTATGCGGAAAACAGAGAACAATTTTTTTAAATAATGCTGAACAGAAATAATTTTATGCATAATACTAGAAACAGTTTATGCAAAAAACAATGAACAATTTTTATGAGAAAACAATGAAAAGTTTTAATTAACGCAGAAAACAGATTTTATGAACGCAGTAAGCAAATTTGAATATACAGATGATGTGCAGAGAGCAAATTTTATTAATGTAGAAACAGATTTATCAATGCAGAAAAATAGATTCGATTATTGTGAAATTTAAACGTGAAAAAGCATACAGATTTGACTTTTAAATTTAGAGAACACGATTTCAGGAGGTGTTTTTATGAGAAAACAGTGAACAATTTTTTAAATAGTGAACATAAAATAATTTATGCAGAAAATAGAGTGAAAATTTTTTTAAATAATGCTGAACATAAAATAATTTTATGCAAAATGCTAAAAATAGTTTATGCAGAAAATGCTAAACAATTTTTATGAGAAAACAATGAACAGTTTTAATTAATGCAGAAAACAGATTTTATGAATGCAGCAAGCAGATTCGAATATACAGTAAACATGATGTGTAGAGAGAAAATTTTATTAATGTAGAAACAGATTTATCAATGCAGAAAAACAGATTTAGTTATTGTGAAATTTAAACATGAAAAAGCATATAGATTTGGCTTTTAAATTTAGAGAACACGATTTCCATAGGTGTTTTATGAGAAAACAGTGAACAATTTTTTAAATAGTGAACAGAAAATAATTTATGCAAAAAAGAGAGAGAACAATTTTTTTTAAATAATGCTGTACAGAAATAATTTTATGCAGAATCCTAGAAACAGTTTGTTCATAAAATAATGAAAATTTTTTATGAGAAAACAATGAATAGTTTTAATTAATGTAGAAAACAGATTTTATGAATGCAATAAGCAGATTCGAATATACAGTAAACATGATGTGCAAAGAGCAAATTTTATTAATGTGGAAACAGATTTATCAATGCAGAAAAACAGATTCGATTATTGTGAAATTTAAACATGAAAAAGCATACAAATTTGACTTTTAAATTTAGAGAACACGATTTCAGGAGGTGATTTTATGAGAAAACAGTGAACAAGTTTTTAAATAGTGAACAGAAAATAATTTTATACGGAATGCTAAAAATAGTTTATGCAGAAAATGGTGAACAATTTTCTTGAGAAAACAATGAACAGTTTTAATTAATGCAAAAAACAGATTTTATGAATGTAGTAAGCAGATTTAAATATACAGTAAACATGATGTGCAGAGAGCAAATTTTATTAATGTAGAAACAGATTTTATCAATGCAGAAAAATAGATTCGGTTATTGTAAAATTCGAACATGAAAAAGCATTCAGATTTAGCTTTTAAATTTAGAAAACACGATTTCTTTAGGTGTTTTATGAGAAAGCAGTGAACAATTTTTTAAATAGTGAATAGAAAATAATTTATGCAGAAACGAGAGTGAACAATTTTTTAAATAATGCTAAACAAAAAATAATTTTATGCAGAATGCTAGAAATAGTTTATGCAGAAAACGGTGAACAATTTTTATGTGAAAACATTGAACAGTTTTAATTAATGCAGAAAATAAATTTTATGAATGTAGTAAGCAGATTCGAATATATAGTAAACATGATATGCAGAGAGCAAATTTTATTAATGTAGAAACAGATTTATCAATGCAGAGAAACAGATTCAATTATTGTGAAATTTAAACATGAAAAAGCATATAGATTTGGCTTTTAAATTTAAAGAACACGATTTCAAGAGATGTTTTATGAGAAAATAGTGAATAATTTTTTAAATAGTGAACAGAAAATAATTTATGCAGAAAAGAGAGAGAACAATTTTTTTAGATAATGCTTAACAGAAATAATTTTATGCAGAATGCTAGAAACATTTTATGCGGATAACAGTAAACAATTTTTATGAAAAAACAATGAACAGTTTTAATTAACACAGAAAACAGATTTTATGAATGCAGTAAGCAAATTCGAATATACAGATGATGTGCAGAGAGCAAATTTTATTAATGTAGAGGCAGATTTATCCATGCAAAAAAATAGAGTCGATTATTGTGAAATTTAAACATGAAAAAGCATACAGATTTGACTTTTAAATTTAGGGAACACGATTTCAGGAGGTGTTTTGTGAGAAAATAGTTAACAATTTTTTAAATAGTGAACAGAAAATAATTTATGCAGAAAAGTGAGAGAACAATTTTTTTAAATAATACTAACCAGAAATAATTTTATGCAGAATGCTAGAAATAGTTTATGCAGAAAATAGTGAATAATTTTTATGAGAAAACAATGAATAGTTTTAATTAATGCAGAAAATAGATTTTATGAATGCAATAAGCAAATTCAAATATACAGTAAACATGATGTGCATAGAGCAAATTTTATTAATGTAGAAACAGATTTTATCAATGCAGAAAAATAGATTCGATTATTGTGAAATTCAAACATGAAAAAACATTCAGATTTGTCTTTTAAATTTAGAAAACACGATTTCATTAGATGTTTTATGAGAAAGCAGTGAACAATTTTTTAAATAGTGAATAGAAAATAATTTATGCAGAAAAGAGAGTGAACAAT
The DNA here is from genome assembly GCA_030445155.1 of Quercus variabilis. NCBI lineage: Eukaryota > Viridiplantae > Streptophyta > Magnoliopsida > Fagales > Fagaceae > Quercus > Quercus variabilis. Next base: position 10,417,271 of record CP129449.1, read on the forward strand.
TTTTTAAATAATGTTGAACAGAAAATAATTTTTTATAGAATGCTAGAAATAGTTTATGTAGAAAACAGTGAACAATTTTTATGAGAAAACAATGAACAGTTTAATTGTTGCGGAAAACAGATTTTATGAATGCAGTAAGCAGATTCGAATATACAGTAACAATGCCGCTCAATTTATGTTGCTTCTCACAACTTATTTAAGTACAGCAACAATGCCGCTCAATTTTTTATTTTGGCGGTTCTTTGGTCTAGATTTAAAATCTCTATATTTACCAATGCTTCTATTTAAATAAATAAAAAAAAAAAAACTTAAAAAAGCTACTTATTATTATGTTTATGTTTTATTTGTCAATTATCCCAAAAAAAAAATTTAAAATTAAAATCTCTATATTTTACAACGCTTCAATTGAAATAAATAAAAACATAACAAATCTACTTATTTTTATGTTTATGTTTATTTGTCGATTATCCCCAAACAAAAAAAAAAAATAATTACACGGTACTCAAGCCTGGTAAACTCGAGTACCATGTAAATTATATAATCTGCATTTTATTTATTAAAGGTACTCGAGCCTGGTATACTCGACTATTATGTTGCATGGTACTCGAGTTTAGCAAGCTCGAGTACCACATTATTTTTTTTTAATCGCACAAATTCCATCTCAGCAGTGCCACAGTGGCAGAACTGATGAGGAACTCGAGTTTCATAAACTTGAGTACCAATAAAAGTAATGCGTTACCATTTATTTCCGAAACAGTGTTTTTTTGCTAAAAATTTCAAAAATAGGTGGTATTTGGCCAATTTGGCCTAAAAGCATAGTTGAACAGTAAAAACAAGATGTGCAGAAGTCAAGAAAAGTGAGCTTAATAATGATGGATGACTCACATGGTGTGTCCTATTTCGTCATTACACTGGGCAAAGTACTCTCTCTTTTTTTTCCTCCTCTTTTCGTTTGCTCTGTAGACTATTGAACATAAATACATAATGGAGAGGAATCTTCCAACTAAAAAGAAAAAGCCAATAAACTAAAATCAAACAAAGATGAATTATTCGATCCCACGAGTAAAAGCAATTCCAATGACGAAACTTCATAATTCATACAACTTTCCTTAACTCTCCAACTTTAACTATAATAGTGTTTCTCTTCAATTATTGTCACTCTATTTTTTTTCTTTCTCAAACTGAGCACACACAAAGTTTTTTCTACCACCAGATCGTTCAAGCCTACTTGCATCCTCAAGGTCCCATCCATTCTCTTATGCAATGTTTTGTGTGAATTCTCTGTTTTATTTCTTTCTTTCATTCTTTTTATATTTATTTATATGTTTCGATTTCTCTTTTGGATGATGAGAAAGCAGAGGGTAAGGGGAGGAGGAACGTACAGATTTTTTTTCCTGGGTTTTGACCTTTTTGTTTTATAGTATCTGAATTTGTCTAGTCTTATACGAACTGTGATTGTTAAATTACAAACACAGAGGATGCTTTTGTAATGATTTAACGTTAGTTAAATAAATTTCTGCATAAATAATAATCATAATACCGTGAGTTATCCACTTTGTTTAAAAAATAAACAAACAAAAAAAATGTTGAATTCACTGAAAATAGAGGATGTGAATGCCCAGCAAGGCTAGGATCACTGACGCTGGCTTGCTTTTTTTTTTTTTTTTTTTTTTTTTTTTCTTACTATTATTTTTTTAACAAAATTAAATGGTGCGAGGTAATTAGCAAATTTGGTGTAGTTGAAAGATTGTTGTGACCTTGGTTTATTTTATTAATGTCTTTCGTCTCTCTTTCACATACTCGCAAACAAAAGATAAAATAATAGTCATTCCTTTATTAAAAAAGCAATTATATAATAGGAATTGAATCATGTGTTGTTTCTAAGATATTTTTGAGCTTTACAATCACTACTGCAAATTCATTTCTCAAATCCATAAGCTTTCACTTTATACACGTCCATCTCTTTTATTCATCCTTTCACTCCCTCCTTAAAATAAAAGATCCATATCAAATCATTCCTTTTTTCTCTAATTTTTTTTTCTTTTACTTTTTCTGTCAATTTTAATTGAAAACTACCTCTTTTATTTATTTATTTATTTTTCTTTATTGCAGTTCAATACTTGCCGCCAACATATCTACAATGTCTTCCATTAGCTCTCAGAAGGCCTCCTCTTTGTCATCATTTTGTTCTTCAACACCTCAGTGGAAATATGATGTCTTTCTTAGTTTTAGAGGTGAGGACACCCGCACTAGTTTTACGGACCATCTATATGCCGCTTTGAAACAAAGGTGCATAGTTACCTTTAGAGATGAGGAAAATCTTGAGATAGGAAAACCTATTTCACCGGAGCTTTTGAAAGCAATAAAAGAATCGAGATTTGCAATTGTCATTCTCTCAAGAAACTTTGCGTCATCAACATGGTGCTTGGATGAACTTACAAAGATAATTGGATGCCTGAAGGAGCTGACCATGACTGTTTTGCCAATTTTTTATGATGTGGACCCATCTGATGTACGAAAACAAACAGGCACCTTTGCCCAAGCCTTTTCTAAACATGAAGAACATTTTAAGGACGACATAGAGAAAGTGAAAACATGGAGAGCTGCTTTAAAAGAAGTGGCAAATCTCAAAGGGTGGCACCTACAGGATAGGTAATCCAATTTTTACATATTACTTGCTTTTAGACGTTCAAACTTCAAATAAATACTCTTCTTATCTTAAGCATTGTTTTGAACTTTAAGTAAAGCAACATAGATGTTCACACTTCATTTTTATTTTTACTTGATCTAACTAATTTACATTTTGTATTTCTTTCAAATTTCTCTTGCACCAAGTTATTTACTTTTTCTTGGTTTAACCAACAGAATAGAACGTTGGATGTCTACTTTCTTTTTTGGTCCTATTTGTGCGTGGTACTCACTAGATATCATTCTCTCTTCATTGTAGGTATGAGGCACAACTTATCCAAAATATTGTGGGGGAGTTATGGAAAAAATTGAGTTATGAATTCTCAGAAGATATTGAAGACCTAGTAGGAATAGAATCTCGAGTGAAGGAATTGGAGTCATGTTTGGCTATAGGGTCTAATGATGTTCGCATTATAGGGGTTTGGGGGATGGGGGGTATAGGTAAAACAACTCTTGCTAGACGTGTTTTTTGTAGGGTTTTGAAGAATTTTGAAGGTTATTGCTTTCTCTCTAATGTCAGGGAGACTTGTGAAAAAGAAGGTTTAATTTCATTGCAACAACAACTTATTAGAAAAATGTTAGATGAAAGTATGAGTATAGAAGATGTTGATGAGGGAGTTTCTGTAATCAAAAATAGATTACATCATAAAAGAATTCTTCTTGTTCTTGATGATGTAAATCAATTAGTCCAATTAAAAAAGTTAGTTGGGAGGCATAATTGGTTTGGTTCTGGTAGTAGAGTTATCATAACAACAAGGGATATGCATTTACTGCATTTACTTGAAGCAGATGAAATATACGAAGCTAAAGGATTGAATGTTGATGAAGCTCTTCATCTTTTGAGTTTGAAAGCTTTTAAAAAAGACCATCCTCCCGAAGATTATTTAGAGCTATCCAAAGATGTCGTACAATATACTAAAGGCCTTCCTTTAGCTATTGAGATTTTTGGCTCCCTTTTCTTTAAGAGAAGCATCAATCATTGGAAAAGTATATTACTTAGGCTTAAAGAATTCCCTGAACCTGCAATTCTCCAAGTACTTAAAATAAGTTATGATGAACTACACGAAACTGAGAAAAAAATATTCCTATATATTGCATGTTTCTTTAATCATGAGGACAAAAATAGGGTAGTAGGGAAACTAGATTATCTTGGTCTTTACCCTTATGCTGGATTAGAAGTTCTAGTTGATAAATCTCTCATAAAAATAAAAGACTTTAGAGTGTGGATGCATGATTTACTACAAGATGTGGCCAAGAAAATAATTCATGAAGAATGCCCTGGAGAGCCTGGAAAGCGTAGCATTTTGTGGTCATTTGAAGACATTAACAATGTACTAACAAATAATACGGTAAGAGGTTATATAGAAAACTTGAGCACATACCCTATCATATTATTCAAAAAGTTCAATTTAGAGTAGCTTTGGTAATCATACATTTTGCAATTCTCTAATCCCTTTTGTTCATGATTATTAGGGAACAGAAGTAATTCAAGGCATAGTCCTAAAGTTGCCTAAATCAAAAGAGGCATATTGGAATCCTGAATCTTTTTCGAAGATGCATAATCTTAAACTGCTCATAATTAGAAATGTTCAGCTTCTCCATGAACCCAAACATCTTCCTATTGGCTTAAGATTTCTTGAGTGGAAAGGGTACCCCTCAAAATCTTTGCCATTAAATTTCCAATCAAATGAGCTTGTTGAACTTTACATGTGTGGAAGCTACATTGAACAACTTTGGAAAGGAGCAAAGGTAATTTAAGCATCCTTGTTCTTATTTATATTTAAGTTCCATTAAATTGTAGGGATTTGATGAAGCTAATTGTTCTTTTTTTTTTTTTTTTGGTTGCTTTTAATAGTCTTTTGAGAAGTTGCAAATCATCCAAATGAATGGGTCTACAAACCTTAAAGAAACCCCTGATTTGCTTAGAGTCCCAAATCTTAAGGAAATGGTTCTTGAAGATTGTTTAAATTTACTTAAGATTCACCCTTCAACTTTGGTTCATAATAGGCTTACTCTTCTCAATCTCCAAGGCTGTGTAAATGTCAAAACTCTTCCAAGCAAGTTCGAAATGGAGTCTCTAGAGGTTCTTATTCTTTCTGGTTGCTTAAAACTAAAAAAGATTCCAGAATTTGGAGAAAACATGCAACGTGTATTAAAGCTTTATTTGGGTGGAACTGCTATTACTAAATTACCCACATCAATTGGGCATTTGACCGGCCTTGTTTTATTGAATATAAGAGATTGCAAAAGTCTTACGTGTCTACCAAGCAGCATTTTTAATTTGAAGTTGCTTAAAGAGTTGAATCTTTCGGGATGCTCAAAACTTGAGAGACTGCCTAAGATTGTGGGTAACGATGAAAGTGTAGAGGAGCTGGATATGAGTGGAACTGCAATAAGAGAGGTGCCATCTTCCACTGGTCTCTTAAAAAATCTTAAAGTGCTATCTTTCAATGGATGTAAGGGATTATTATCATTTAACTCTACATCTTGGTATGATCTCCTCCTATTTTTTTCAAGGCCAAAAATTGCAAATCCCGTGGGATTGTCCTCTCTATCGGGTTTGCATTCTTTGACTAAATTGAATCTACGAAACTGCAATCTCAAGGAAATCCCTAATGATATTGGTTGCTTATTCTCTTTAGAAGAAATGGATCTAAGTGAGAATAGTTTTGTTTACCTTCCTGATAACATCAGTCAACTATGTAAGTTGGAAACGATAGATTTGACGAATTGCACGAGTCTTCGATCATTGCCAAATTTTCCAATAGATATCATAGTAATTAGGGGAGATGGTTGTACCTCACTGGAAACGGTACGAAATCTCCAAAAACCTAATTCTTCTTGTAAGGGAGAGCTTTATCTTTCAAATTGCTGTAAACTGGCTGACAATCAAGATTTCATTGACATTTTTTTGGCAGTAATAAGAAAGCACCATCAGGTTTCTCTCTCTCTCTCCCTCTCTCTCTCTCTCTCTCTCTATATATATATATATATATATATTTTATAAACAACCTGCTTTGTTTGTTTTAGGGATTGTCTCGTCGTAGAGATTCTGATATATTCAATTGGAGATATGATATGTTTATTCCTGGAAGTGTAATACCGAAGTGGTTTATCTATCAAAGTATTGGGGCCGAAGTGAATATAAAAGAACCTTCTTCTCATTTGTCTGATGACTGGATAGGCATTGCTGTTTGCACCGTATTTTCTTCTCTTCTCAAATTTCCACCAGATTGTACGCTCATAGCAAATGGAAAAGTAATGTCTACTAGCGTAGGCAGTAATCTCATACATGTTTGGTCATTCCCATATGATTTCATATCAGATCATATTTGGCTAATTTATTTGCTTCCTCAATACTTCGAGGAGGAGGACATAAAATTACTGAACGAATGTGAAGCAAATGAATTGAGTCAGATTGGCATTAAAATTGATACCCGTGGTGATTCAAGAACAGAAGTGAAGAAATGCGGGTTCCGAATGATATACAAGAAAGACATAGAAGAACTCAACCGGACTATGGTTCAGAGTAGCAACACCAGCATCATTCCTTGTGAGGACTTGGATGTTCCCCTTCATAATTTCAACAATTCAGCCGTGGTAGCGGAAGGTAAAAAAGCAAAGCGAGTTCGTGACGATTACGATGGTGCTAGACCTATTGGAGAAGGAAGCTCCAATGACGTGCCACACCCAAAAAGGATTGAAAGGCTCGCAGAATTTATGCCCCATGGTGACTCTGATTGTGAAGAGTACTTTGAATGTGGTGAGGAGATCAGTGATTAGCAGGAATCTAGAATACTTTGTAAGTCAATGAATCCAATTTTATCTTTTTTACCCTTTCCTTTGAATTAACTATCGTTTCGTATCTTTTTTAATCTTAGTTTTGCGCAATTGCTTCATTATCTTTTTTCTCTTCCCTTTGAATTAACTGTCTTTACATATTACAGATGTGAACTCATGTACAGATCACAATCACAATGATTAGTCTACTAGATATAGGCATCTAGCTTCCTCGAAGGTTTTATATGGTTGTTTACTAACCTTCAACCAAAGAAAATGCTCTTTTTCCGCTGATTTTTATATTCTTTTTTTTTTTTCCTGCTCTGCTCTGAAATTTTTACTATTTTAAAGTAGGATAACAATTATAAAATTTATTAAAATGATTTGTATTAGCATGTTTGAGGACATTGTTAATGTGATTCTCATAAAGCAACAAACTTCAGATTAAAATTTCATTTACTGAAGGTTCAAAATTTCAAACATTTGGACCTTGAGCAAAACTTACTTTTATGAGTAATTATTGTGGATATGCAAAATGTCCTCATTGACCAAATAATTCAACTGAGTTCTTGATATATCCAAATATCATCTACATTCTTCATGATTGATTCGTGGGTCAACCTAAAAGGATCTATATCTGCATCAGTAGTGGTTGAGGTAATTTGCTTAAGATATCATAATTAGGAAGCTAAGCTTGTACCTATATGTAAACAGATGTGTGATAAACAACTAAATAAAAAGCTCTCACCAGAGACAATCTTTTATGCTAGAAGATTTAATTTTGATTTATCTGTCACCACAACATGTGTTGAATGACAATATATTGCTCAATTGTTAGACATGCCATGATGAATCAGTGATAAACCATAATAGAATATTGAATAGTAAGTAGTACTAAATGACCTTAGCTATGTGCAGCTTTTGTTCTGCAATGTAAGGAAATCATCATTCACATCATTGTCCTATCACCAATGTAATGCTTGTGTATAAGCATTGATGAGACCTTGATCGAGTTTAAAAGAACACGGGTGCTACTGCTACGACATGGACTATGTAAAATTCACAGTTCAAAAGTCTTAATTATGTAAGTTTTTAGCATAAGACTTCTGTGCTTTTGCCTCTTGATGTACTTGAAATTTTTTCCACCTTTCTAAAACTTTCACTCTGAATCAAATTATTGGCTGAAGGTTGTCCATACCCATTTCTGATCATGACCTGGCAAAGCTGAAACAAACCAAAAGACCTATCTCCAAAACGTACCTTCTCCCAGTCAAAGAGACTTGACTAGAATTTAAATTAAAGGACAGTAATAGACAGTAGAAAAACCTGACCGTACAACAACCTTGATTATATATTACTAACCATATCATCTGAGACATATTCGTCTTTACAGTAATATGACTTGAGAAGGCAAGCGATTGTGTTAACAAGGTTGAAAGTAGTAGAATTTAGCCTGCTTAGATTGGTAAGCCCTACTGTTTTACTTGCTATCATTTTTGTATTACATCTAGAGCTAAAGTTTCCTCATATTCTTCCCATTGGTTTATTATTTTGCACAATGTATCATAATCATAGTGGAAAGATGCTACACTTTCATAATCATTGTCATTTGTTTTGGAAAATCTTATATTTTTTGTATTTATTCTTGGGATACCCTTAGAAAATTTAAAACAATCTGCATCTATTAATAGTTATGTAAAGTTATCTTGACACTTTGACTTGGAAACAACACCAGGTTAGGGAGTGATACTCTCCTGAGGTGCCTGCTGAAATTTTAGTCACTCCTATGTCAAGGTGAGGAGCTAATGATAAGCTGATGTGGAAAATAAGCTACCATTGAAAGAAGGGGGAACTCAGGTAATGGATTCTCATCTGAGGGTCATAGCTCTTAGATGGAGACATTTTTGTGTGGAATGCATTAGGACTTACTCATCAAATCAAAATAGTGAAATGAAACGTATTGAGTGATAGTAAGTGTTTCTTATGCAATGAGGTAGAGGAAAACTTTGATCTTTTATCCTTAAAGTGCTTTGGCTATTTTGTTGGGATTAGATTTAGGCCTTGGAATTGAGTTAATTTCTCCTTGCTCTTTGAAGCAGTGGTTGGCACAATGGATGGAGGATCCAAATTTTTATAGATTGATGTTTAAGGGTGCAAAAGAGTGTGCTTAAGGAGAGATAATGCTTTGTTTTGCAGGTATGTACAAGTCTCTATTGCACAACAGGCAGATCAGAGTAACTGCAGGAAAGTACCAAGGCAAGTGTATCCAGTTGTGGATGTTGCTGACAATTGAGGGACACTAGCAGAGATGGTGTGGATAGGGTGGTTTTGGCTATGAAGCCAAATCATGCGATGGTAGGCTGTTGCAGTTCTTCCATACGGATGCCATTTCATGCGATGGCAGGTTGTTGCAGTTCTTCCTTATGCGACCACATGGTATGCAACTAGATGCCTGGTTGTGCAAAAAGCATTAACTGAGGCTATACAGCTTGATTTTTGCATACTTATTTCAACAAGATCTAGAGTGGAGGAGCTCTTTTTGAGGAAAAAAGTTCCTTGGCAAATTGTTGTGCTGATTGAAGACCATAAGTGCATGGAAGTTGGACAACGCTAGTGGTTATGTATGTTGTGCATAAGAGAGTCACTGCAGATCTTGGGGCCCTGGCTACTCTTTCTTTCAAGTCTTATAGACATTTTTGGACTCTACTACTAGTCAACCATTCTGACATTATTGTATCCAAAAACCAAACCGGGAAAAAAATTATTATCTTTATACCTTTTTGGACTAATTTATGCCTTGGGCATATGTCTGTGTGCAATCATTAACATTTTAGGACATTACATAAGAGATTTGTTTCTTTGTATTAAAATTCCTTTTCATTCTCCTGTTAAAGCAAATAAGAGCAATTGACTTAACCATCTAATGGCTCTAGCCAAGTAACATACATAGCTCATGACGTGAATTGCCTAATGAGTTATGTATTTTACATTAGAAAAACTTTTGAGTCACATTATATAAATTTCCAGTAGAAAAATTGTGCTTAAAAGGCTTAGAAGGGTAATGATAAGAAGGAAAATGAAGTTTAGAACTTTAGAATAGCTTCTCTTGTTTGTTAATGGAAGGATGAAAATCGCCTAATGAGTTCCAAACTTCCAATTCAAAAGGATATAGGGCAAAACCGTCTTGTCATTTCAAGAATATAGTAGTGAATATTTGCTATGTTAACATGAGCTTTTGGTTTCAACCAAGGAACGTAAACAGATGTAGAGAATTCACAGCACTTGATAACGTATTGAGAAATCTCATTAGTGCTTAGAGGGGGGGAAAAGTCATTAGTGAACTTATTGAAACACTCATATAGCTCATGACGCAAATCCATTTGCAAAGTCAAGAATTTTGAAGATGGAGTTCCCACTGAATTTTAGATTACATTTTCAATCTTTAGTTATTATTATTCATCTAAAAAAGAAAAAGGTCTTCAACTGCCTTTCAAAATCCCCCCACCCCTCTTTCTTTTCCTTTCTCTTTCAAAAAACACAAAGAGCCTTCTCTTCCCGTTCTATCCCAAACGACTTCTGGTCATTTGCTATACCTTCTAGATTTACAATGAAACAAATCACATAAACCACATTACACATAAAAAAATCAGCTAGTCTGTAACAATCATCAATTCATTAATGAAAGGGAAACGCAGCAAAGGATTTATCATATGACATAATCCTTTGACTTTCAAAGATCTTGGGTACAATCGTGAGACCAATATAGCTATTGTTTAAAATGTTATTTAAACCAAGATATAGATTCAGGTGAAATGTCAACCAATTCCAAGTTAAAAAATAAAATAAATGGAAAGTAACTTGATTGGACATTGAGGATCTCTAGCTCTAAACCAATTGATTTTTAATATCTTTATAACAAAAGCGGCTATGCCACTACAGTACTTCAGCACTGTGCATCCAGAGTGTTGGCATTGTGCAACACTGTATCTGCAATAGTGCTTTGGTTTTGTGAGTCTTTTTTTTTTTCAACCCTTTTGTTTATTCAATTACAGTGCCTAATTTTTTTTTTTTTTTTAGTAATCGGTTTGTGTTTTTTTTTTTTTTTCCTTTTAAATATTGATGTAAGCTAACATTTATATTGTTATACTGACATAACAAATTTCACAATTATTGACATGTCAATTTCTTACAAGTCGAAATAAAATAATAAAATATGAGACTGTAGCCAACCACAACTGAAAATAAATGTTTTAAAAAAATGTTACAACACTTAGTGTTATCACAATATTTTCACAATTGTTGAAATCTCAGTTTCTTATATATCAAATAAAAAAATGCTAAATCCACAACATTTTAACATTAATTTCACAACAAATCATAGGTAAGCTATTATTGATGGATAGCACTGGAGCTACAATGCTTTTGGTTTATTCAATTGGCACTGTAGCTACAATGCCTAATTTTTTATTTTTTATTTTTTCCAGTAATCGGTTTGTTTTTTTTTTTTTTGAAATATTTATGTAAGCTAGCATATATATTGTTATACTGACACAACACATTTCACAATATTTTCACAATTATTGACGTGCTAATTTCTTACAAGTCAAAATAAAATAATAAAATATGAGACTGTGACTAACCACAACTGAAAATAAATGTTTTGATAAAATGTTACAACACTTATTATTATTATCATAATATTTTCACAATTGCTGATATCTCAGTTTCTTATAGATCAAATAAAAAAATGCTAAGTCCACAACATTTTAACATTAATTTCTACCGTGCCTAAAGTTTTTTTTTTTTCCCAGTAATCGGTTTGTGTTTTTTTTTTCTTTTAAATATTTATGTAAGTTGGCATATATATTGTTATACCGATACAACAAATTTCACAATATTTTTACAAATATTGAAGTATCAATTTCTTACAAGTCAAAATAAAATAATAAAATATGAAACTGTGACCAACCACAACTGAAAATAAATGTTTTGAAAATAACAATAATAATGTTATCAACTTAAAACCAATAATAACTTGTCATTTAGAATTTGTTTTAAAAATGTTATGAATGTAGCATTTCTCTCAAATAAAAAATATATATATCTATTCGGATCCTAAAAATAAAGATATTGTGAAAATATTGTTATATTTTGTTGTATTCTTAGACTTCTTTTTTAATATAATCAAATTGGGTGAGCCAAAATTTATGGTTTCACACACAAAAACTATATTAATTTTCTCACTACTGGGGCAGCACGTGCCTTGCACGTGCAACCAACGCTAGTCTTTAGTAATTTGCTAATCATATACTTTTTTGAGAGAAAATGAGACAAGACCATGCCCTTGAATTTATATTTCTCAATCCTTTGAAAGATGTAGAAGTCAAGCCCATTGTAACTTCCAGTGAAGTTGTAGACTTGATAGCCACAAACTGATTTAGATTCTCTATATTTTTAAAGTACTCTATCAAATAAATTTCATTAAATCTTAACCATTCTTTAATGATTTTATAGTCTGGATTTTGCCACCACCGCACACCCTTGGTGCGATGGTCACTCCACAAGTATAAGTGTTTGTGGGGTGTGGGGGGCAAGGGCTGGAGTTCAACAACAATCTTAATTGTTTTGTTTGCAACATTATTTTATTTTGTTATTTTATTATATTTATTTTTTTGATATAAGATAAAAATTATACTCTAGCCTAATCTAAGTGTATATAGGCGTGAAGCTCCTTTCTGGAGACTTGAATCTTAACCACTGCCCCCCACACCCCACACCCACACAAGCACTTATACTTGTAGAGTGACCATCACACCAAGAGTGTGCGGTGATTATTTTATTATTTTAAGAATACTGTTAGCGGAATGCTGACATGACAAAATCTAGAACCTGAAATCATAAAAGAGTTATTAGAATTTAAGGAAATCTATTGATAGAATACCCTAGAAAATCTAGAAAATTTGAATCCGCAACAAACACATTAAACAAGGTTCAAACGCTCCACAAGCATACTCATTATGATGCAAAAATTTCGCAACTCTAGGTCCGGTGAAAGAAACAGATTATTAGAAAAAGAGAAATATAAAAAATAAAAAAGCAAAAAAGAAGGTGGGAGAGCAAAAACAGAAGCTGCAAAGAAAGACTAGAAAAAGGAATCATCAAAACTAATTAAGAGTGACATTGTCGACATGTTCTATAGAATTTGTACCATATTCCATCTGCTAACCATAAAAAGGCACAAAGAAATCAAAACTCACCAAAGAACTGAGTGAAAATGCATGTGAAGAAGTTCAAGTTGCGGGAATCACTGTAGGTCACTGCATGCGGAAGAGGTTTCACAATGGTGTCAATGCTGAATTCTAATTGATTATCATATCTCAAACTTCATTATGAACGGATTAAATGCAAAATTATACAAAGGAAGCAAATGAAAGAAGTAAATAAGAGTAAAGATATTATTGAGAGCCAAATGAACATAGATGTAAGCTGTATATTTCCAAGAAGTGAGTTACGGATAACTATATTAGTGTTAAAAGTGTCAGTTGACAGAAAGAAAAAGAACATAATATTTATTATTGTCATTTTGGTGAAAAAAATGGTTAGGTGGACTATTAGGTCCATTAGGAGGACTATTGACGTGGCTCTCCCTGACCTCTTAACTAATAAAATGCTGTTATTTATGCAAATGTGACATCATCTAGTAATTTTTATTTTTTATTCTTTGTACTAATTAGGAAATTCACACATACATTTACATAGATGGCATTATCTCATTAGTCAGGGAATACCACATCAACAGTCCTTTCAATGTAAATAATAATTTCTTGATTAGGGGGAATAGTGACAACCCCTAACTGCCCTTGGGCAAAACCTCATTTTTATGAAGTATAAGGAGCACCACTGCTTTGCTAGTGGGGAAAGGACTCAAACCCAAGCCACTAGTCTAATCTCAACAGTGGTGAACATAAAATATTTGGAGTATATCAATCAATTGATATACATCCTACAGGCATGCCTTTGCCCATAAAAAACAATGTGGATATTGATGGCTTTCACAAATAAAAAATTTCAATCAATTTCAATGATCTACAATCATGGAAGAAACAAATATGTAACCTCACTTCATAAAACTGAGGCTTCAACCATATTAGGAATAAAAAATATTAAGCCTCAATAATAAGATGCTTCAACCATACATTAACTACCTTACCATTTATACCAAAAACTTAAACGGTTAGGAAATGATAAACTTAAGCATTTAACCATTATTATAACACTTCCTCCAATGTGTGAGATTATACTTCCCTTTAATATGTTGGACCCAACACAAGTGATTTTTAAATTTCTGAAATGGGAGGTAAAGAAGAGATAAGATTCGAACTCAAGATCACCGACTCTAATACTATGATGAATAGTTAGTTATCCCAAAAGCTTAAACTATTAAAAAATGGTGAACTTAATCATTTACCTATTATTTTCATAGTTTGAAACAGAAGGATATGTCATGCCCTTTCAACTTGAAACTCTATATTGGGTATAAGTTCTCATCCGCTACTAGAATAAATTTCTTCTTCTTTCCTTGTGCTTTTTGGTTTTCTATGTTGGGCAAAAGTTCTCATCCACTACTACAATGGGGTATCCCTAATTGTATATCTAATTTTGGTTTGTTGTGATAAGGATTCATAGCCGACCCCAAAATTTAGGACTAAGATTTCTTCTTGTTGTTTTACTAAGTTCCTTAAACACATTTGCCAACTGGTGGGAGCTCACATTCCCCAATTATCCTTAAACAAAAAAACTAACAAATAAGAACAACCAAGAATCCCCCAACACTGCAAAATGGCTAGTACTACTGACAAAGACATGATCTTTAAACCACCAATAGCAAGTAAACAAAAAACCTAAAAATTGGGTAACCAAAGAAACACAATTTAAAGCAAGTAAACAAGAAACTAAGAATTGGGCAATCAAAGACACAAAATTCAAAGCAAGTAATCAAGAATTCTCTCAACTTGGTAAGTATAAATAACCAAGAAACAAAAATGAGAATCCAGAAAATTGAGACCTAAAAGCTGTAGCGGAGCTGGAGGTCGACCTTAACAAGGGAATCATCATCATTGTCATAATTTTCGCGGCGTTTGGACTTGTCTTTTTACTAAATTCCATTTTTTCATTAACAATAAATTCCGTTTGGACTTGTGTGTTGTGTCAAATTAACAGTAAATTTCTCTTGTGTTTATAAAAGTTTTTGCAACTGATAAAAGTAATATCACTTTCACTTTTTTTTTTAAAGAGGAATATTACTCTCACTTTAACCTAACACTAATATCACTTTTATCTATATATATATATATATATAAAACCGAAGTTTTTGAAGCTCCCATAATTTTCCACGTCAGCACAATATTAAAAAAAAAAAACAAAAAACAAAAAAATGTAATTGCAGTTTTCTAAATCCCGATACTTTTTCTTCCTCTCTTCCTCTCCTCTTTAGACTCTCAAATCTCTGTCTTTATTCATAGCCGGAAGCCCTCCTGCTTTGTCACTTTCTGTCCCAACTACTCCCGGGTGCAAATACAATCTCTTTTATTTATCTCAAACCTGACCTATTGGAAGAAGTATGGGCTATATCTCCTATCTCAGTCTCTTCTCTTTTTATTCTCTGTTTTCTCTACTGCCGTTAGTTTCTTTTTCTTCGTTTACTATATGTGTTCCTCCATCTTCTATTTCTTTGTTTCTTCTCTGCCTTTGATATGTTTCTCTCTGTGATCACTTCTCTCTATTTTCTTTTTCTTTTTCAAATTTGGTTGCATTGGCCCTACAACTTTAGACATTCTGATACAGAGACCCAAAGATTTGAGGGATATGGAGATTGGGGAAATTCTTCAAGGTGCTGGGGCTTTAAGTGTAAAAGATAAATTGTACATCCAACTGTACATGAATTAATGGGCTCCAACAAAATTTCCTTGGATAACTAAATCTCTAACCTCAGCACTAACCATGAAAGAGAGTTCAGAGAGGCCAATAATTAAGCATTAACATGCATTGATGGTGTTGGCATCTTTTATAACAACTATGGCCTTTCAAGCTGGAATAACCCCAGTGGGAACATGTGGAGGATTTTTTTTTATTTATTTTTTAAAAATTTGACTGAAGACGATAGCATGTGGTGGAATTTAAAAGATAGGAAAAAAATAAAAAGAAAAAAAACGTTAAAAGGTTGAGAGAATAAGTGGATGAGAATAAAAGAAAGGTTAAAAAAATGTTAGTAGGATAGTTAGGGTAAAAAAATATATATAAATGATGCTAAAGATATAACAAATTTCATCACTTAACCTCTAGAAACTAATGTCACCAGTTTAAAAAAAAAAAAAAAAAAAGATATTTGTTTATTATTCATTATGATAATGCCATTCACCAATCATAATTATTGTCACATCAATCCACAAAATGTTTTGCTCTTAATTTGTTGTATTTTTAACATTTTGTAAAATAATTAGTTTAGTGTTATATATATATAGCGATAATTTTGATATATATCATTCCCTTAGGTAAATCGAAATCGTCTCTAATACAAAATTGACTCTTGCAATGTACACCTTGTTTTTGACAATATGTCTCACTTATGCATTAGTTTAAGTCAACTTCATGGTTTGTGCCTCTTGGTTTAGTTTCCACTGGTCTTTTTTCTTTTTTATGTGCATTTAGGCATACAAGGCCATCAACATAATTTGTATTTTTAGCATTAGAACTTTAATCATAAAAACCAAAAATGCAAAATTATAATAGTAGTCTTCTTACAATGAAATTTTTTATGAATTATGTTTTTTCTATTAATTTACATTTGCAAGGTCAAATAAAATATTGGAGAAAATTATAAACTTGATAACATTCAAACATTAAGGGGTAAGATTGTTACTAAGTGAGAGATTGAGAGAAAAAATTCATTGAAAAATATTAGTTTAATTTTTTTTAAATGTCTTTAAGTAGTTTTCCCGTGCATAGCATGGGTTAGCGATTAGTTATATATCAACCATAACATGTCATCTAATTAATTATGAAATCTTATTTAAAAAAAGTAATTATGAAAAATTTATAAAAAATTTGGTATCATTATATTTATTTTTCATTTACTAGTATTTACCACAAGATGTCATGTTAAGGCCAAAGTGATCTTAAAGACTAAAGTATCAAAAAAGTGACATTTTAATAGATGTTAAATTAAGTAAATAATTGCCGAGAGCTTGGTAACCCAATCGACACCTCCTCTTATTTTTAGCTCAATGATGTAATTGTTTTTCCTTTACAATGAGGGAAAAAAAAAATTCAAGCCTTCCCTTTTCCATTTGTTATATATATACTAGCCTTTAAGCATGTGCGTTGCGCGTGCTCAAAGACTCTTCTATTTTTTTGGGTAAAGGTTAATAATTTGCATCCATTACAAAAAAGAAATAAATAAAAAGCTCAATTTTAGTGAGTAAAAAGATGAATGTGAAGGAAAAAAATCCTAAATTTTAAGAGTTCTCTTTATGAATTCAAAATGAAATTTGTTATTTGACATTTACGATCAGATTTCTAAAAGAAGTTACCCTTTTATCAATGAGAGTAATTTTTTTTTTTTTTTGAAAAGACAATGAGAGTATTTTTGAACCATATAAAAGTTCAGTTTAAATAAGGGAATTCTCTTATATATAATATAGATATATATATAATATAGATATAGATATATATATATTCTTCATCTCAATCTCACTCTTTTTTGGAACTCAAAAGGTGCAACAAACGCCTACCAAGTACCTATCAATTTAGGATATTTGCATTGTAATGTTATGGTTAGTGGATTAAAAAAAAGTTATTAATTCTGTCTTCTAGCATGTAGTTGGGGGTTGAAGAGAGAGAGAGAGCGAGAGAGAGAGAGAGAGAGAGAGAGAGTTATGGTGTTGGCCCATGGGCCCAACTTCAATTAAATGTTAGAAGGGCCTTACATGTCCCTTTTAAGTTTTAAAGTGCTCACTTACAAGGTTGTTGGGCCAAACTTCTTGTGCAATTGGGCCTCAGCTGTGTCTGAGATAGTGATTTGGGCCTAGACAAGCCTAGTAAGTAACGCAAATTTATGTTTATTTTTATTATTTTAAAGATAATGCAATTTAGGGTCTGGTTAATGATTTTTTGGATAATTAGGTACTACGAGAGTCTGGATATTTTTCTCAAAGATCCCATGGAAATGCCAAGCCTAACATGCCAAATCTAAAACGAAAAATGTGGCTATCAAGTAAATAAAATAAATAAATTTGGCTAGTAAATAATTTCACACGTGTTACTCAATATTTTCTTCTAGGTAGATAGGGACAGACCTTCAATTATCCTCTTCTTACTTATCTCTTAAGCATTTCCAAGTGCCACTAGCCATTTAAAAGCATAGTTGAACAGTAAAATATGATTCACAAAAGTCAAGAAAAGTGAGCACAATAATGGTGGATGACTCACATGGTGTGACCTATTTCATGCAGCCATAGGACCAGGTGTTGAAATTATAACATCATATCATCTAATCACTGAGCAAAGTACTCTTTTTTTTTTTCCTCCTCTTTTCTTTTGCTTTGTAAACTATATAGAAAGCCAAGACCTATGTTGCTAATTGGTTCATTGGATAAGGATGGCTTTGAGAGCTGCACCACATGTAAGCATTGCTTATCTTATCATGACTTTTTTTGTTTCAAGAATTTCTTTACCTAAATCATGTGAAGATGTCTCCTTTTTTTTTTTTAATTTATTTATGACTTTTGAAGTAAACCATTGTGCATTATAAAGTGAAATATCATCCACGTATTTAGCATATGTATGTTAGGGAGGAGAGAATGTCTGAGTTTAATATCTAAAGTTCTAAGGGTCTTTTGAAAACCAATTCGAACTGTACTTATACATAATCACAAATTCTAAAAACCAAGGGTTTGGTTCTAAAATTGAAAAGCATGATTTCAATTCATGGTAATTATGTCGATGACTTGCTAGATAATTTTTTTTTTTTATTATTAAACCCCATCAAATTCGAATGGCTAAAATTAAAGATGCCTAGTATGCACCCACTATATTTACAAACATTCTAAGGATTTTTTTTCGTGATTGGCATATATGTCATAGATAAGCCAATTCATGTGGTAAGGGCAAATGTTGACCTTAAAAGATATGCTAAAATACCATTCATACAACCTAATTTAAGATTGCCTTTAAATTGGTTGATTAATTATAAAGTATATGAAATTTTCATGAGAAATTATTTCCTAAATCTTTTATATGGATTCAACCTTTATATGAAAGGAATGTGTAATTCACCAAGTATGTTAAATAATTTTTTTTTCCAGTAATTTTTAAATAAATTCATAATTTACACAATCAAGTATTACAATGGTACCTTCTCAAAAAAAAAAAAAAAGAAAAAAGTATTACAATGGTATCAATGTTCCCTTTTCATCAACATTCATTGGAATCTTGTCACTAATCCACTCAAAAACAATAAGATATCACTTTGAATAGAAAAATATAAAACAATATTGTTTTAGGTGAGTTAACTGCAAAAATGTGACGGACTATAGTGAAAATTGACACATTGATGTCATTGTAATTGTAAATGGTGTAAATTATAAGTTTTAAAAGTTAATGAACCGATCTAAGGGTGACCCTAGATTTAGAGGACGTGAAATGTATTTTATCTTAAAATATAAGATGTATCATAGCCTTAAGAAATAAAAATTTTTTATTACAAATATTTGTAATTGATCCTATTAATGAGAATTAACACCTTTAAGAATATAGACTAATATGTAACAGATTTGTGATTTTTTTTTTTTTTTTTTTTTGAGAAGCAACTTGCGATTCATTTCAGGTGTAATTAAATCATCTTTCATCTATATGTTACTTCAAGGAATATTTTTGAAAAAAAAAAAAAAAGAATCACCCTAATAAACCCTAGTACATGTCATCGTGCTTTGTGATGGATTTTCAATTTTAAGTGTTTTGCTAAATGAATAACTTAAATTAAAAGACAATATTTTAAAAGAAAAATACCTTTATAACAAACCCTAATCCAAACAGGATTTAACCAAAAAAAAAATGTTTATACAATCTTTTTTTTCAACCACAAATTCTATTACCAAAACCTGTAACAAACCAAGTACTCATAACCCTTTCAGTTTCTATTATTAAACTAACAAACAAACAAAAACCAACCTTTTCCACATAATTTTCTCAGCAAACAAACAGACTTCAAGTAATAAATCAAAACCCCCAGGGGTAAATCCGGAAACCAAAAAAAAACCTAACCTAATCTAACAACACAAACAGAAACACACACAAACACAAACACAGAGAGAGACGTAGGAATATATATAAAAGGCTCGCTGTTTTCACCTTTCGCCTCCTCTTTAACTTTCCATTCAAACTCCACGGCGCAGATCCGAGGAGTTTGGAAAAACCCTAGCTCTCTCTTCAAGCCTCTTTCAATAATCTTTCACTCTACTTTTCTTCAACACTTTCAGGTCTCTCTCTCTCTCTCTCTCTCTCTCTCTTCTCTCACTGTTTCTCTGTGTGTGTGTGCGCTTATGTTTCTGTGTGATGTTATGTATGTATAGGGATGTGTATTTGGATATTTGGGTTGATGGGTCTGTTGTAAATACGCATGTTTCTTGTTTGTTCTGGTTGAAACTTGAGTGTATGTATCTCTCTGTGTGTGTATGTGTGTGTGAAGCTATATATAGCTATATGTATAGGACTGTGTATATGGATGTTGGGCTTGATGGTAAATGCTGAAATTGTAAAAAGTTGTGATTTTTTCTTCCTGTTTGTTCAGGTTGATAGTATATATATCTCTGTGCGGGATTGAAGGTGTATAAAGATATATGTATAGGACTGTGTATTTGGTAATATGGGGTGATGGGTTTAAAAATGGTGAATTTTTATGAAGTTGTTATTTTTTTTTTGTTTGTTTGTACTGGTTGAAAGTATGTATAAATTTGTGTGTATGTGAAGCTTTATGTACAGGACTGTGTATGTGGATGAGTGGGCTGATGGGTTGGAAAAGCGGTGAATTTTGTAGAAATTTTTGGTGTTTTTTGCTTGAAAGATTTGATATTGGATGTAAGTGTGTAATGGTTGTTTTTTGTATGTGCTATGTGTTTCTTTTGGGATCTGGGATTCGTCTGTTTGGCTTGTGATTATTGTTGTAGTTCTTGTTAGCTGTTTGATTTTTGTGATTGTGTTTACTGGGTGCTGTGTTTGGTTTGTGTTTTGTTTGTGACAATGATTGTAGTCTGTGTTAGATATTTGATTTTTGTGATAATGTTAAATGGGTGCTTGTGCTTGGTGATTGAGAAGAGTAGGGGGATAGAGAATGTGATTGATGCGTGGGAAATTGATGGAATTTAGTGATTGAGGCTTGTGGGACTATTTAGTTTGATAGTCTTTTTGGGAAGCTACACATATGATGAAGTAGGAGTGAAAAGGCCTAGTTTTGTATTCTTGTGTTTTTTTCTTGGTAATCATCTAGAGGGTGAGGGAGTTTTTTCTGGGGAACTGTTGGCTTTAGTGGTCTATGTAGGAAAGGGAGCAGTTTTAGTGTCATCTCTTTCTGAGAGCTCAGAGATTCAATTACTGTATTGGAAAATAAGTATTGTTTTATGTATTCAAGTTATGTTCTATAGGGTGAACTTATCGTGAGTGTTATGATTCTCAAGGTAAAATGTTTTTTTATCCATGCGGTAGTTTGTGTTATATTTTTTTATTTGTTCCAAGTTTCATCTAGTGGCATATTTATTATTAAGTACTGAGTGGTAAGAATACTATTCAGTTTTTCCTAGTTTCTGATAATTCTAAGAGAAACAATGGCAATGCATATTATGTTTAGTCAAACTTTGGGGAAGTGGGTGAAGTGGTTTCTGTTGCTTAATGAATTATTTCTATCATGACAGATTTCCATCTACTCCTCAGAATATCTTCCCCAGACATTAAGACAGAAATCTAATACTTGTATACCGCTTTGTTTGGTTTGCAAGTTTGGCTCTTCTGTTACATTGTCTAGCAACTTTTTATTTTATTTTTTATCACTTTTCGAAGCGTGGTTTGGTTTTCCATCTTTACTCATACACTACTTTGATCCATGCAGTAGTTTTTGTTTTTTTTGTTTTTTCTCCTATATTCCAAGGCTACTGTAGTCACACATATATGATTAAGTACTGAGTGGTAAGAATACTATTCTATTTTGTCCTGGGTTCTGCTAATTCTAAGGGAAACAATGGCAAAGCATATTGCGTTTAGCAAAACTTTGGGGGAGTGGGTGAAGCAGTTTCTGTTGCGCAAGGATTTATTTCCATCATGATGGATTTCTGTATACTCAGAATATCTTCCCCAAACATTAAGACAAAAATCTAATACTTGTATGCCACTTTGTTTGGTCTGCAAGTTTGGCTCTTCTGTTACATTGTTTAGCAACTTTTTATCACTTTTTGACATGTGGTGTGGTTGTCCATCTTTACCTGTAAACCACTTTGTTCCTTGAATTAGCCTGATTTTATTTATTTCAACTGAAAGCACATAATGGTTTGAAAATGTTTATCTATTTTATCTTGTGTGTATGTATTTATATTTGACAAATCATGGGATCAATGAATTAATTCTGGAGCTTAAATATGCTATTCTGTTGTAGTCCTTTGTGCTTGCTCTCTCTCACTGAAGTTTCTTATTAACTAAATATTTGTTTCTGTGTACAGCTATGGCAGGTGCAGCTCCAGAAGGTTCACAATTTGATGCTCGTCAGTTTGATGCTAAAATGAATGAGTTGTAAGTTTATTTTCTATATTCTTTACCATGGTTTCTGTTCTTTCTATTTAAATATACAATAAAGCTTTTTTTACTCTTAAATTTGTTGGATCAATTCATGCATGCTTTGTGATTTGTGCAAATTTTAATTATTTGCTTTGACAAATTGATTGTTGCAGACTCTCAACTGAAGGGCAAGAGTTCTTCACCTCATATGATGAGGTTTATGAAAGTTTTGATTCAATGAAATTGCATGAAAACCTTCTGAGAGGAATCTATGCTTACGGTAGGAATAGATGATCTTTTGTTTAATACCTTTTCTTCTGGTTGTAAAAAAGAAGTGAAATTGAAATTTTGATGGCACCCAAATTGTTAGCCTGCATCACCCTCTGGAAAACTTCTTTTAAAATTTATGAACAAATCATTCTAAAAACTCATGAATTGTAGGCTACCAGTTATTAACTTGTTATAAAATATGGTAACAACCAAGTGGGCTGGGGGTCCATTTAAAAAAAAACAATTTATTATATGTATGTATGTTTATTTATTTGATTTTAATTGTAGAAAACCCCTAAAATACGGGGTATATGCATTTTGCACCCCGAATATGGAAACTTGCAATCACCACCCCAATTGTAAGAGACTCTGCAAATTGCACCTCATAAATTGATTGACTGTTAAAACTAGTGATCACATACAAGTTACAAGATTGTCAACTAGGTTGCACGGACACGCCAATTTTGGCGTCGTGTCGGTGTCTGACACAAGATTGTCAACTAGGTTGCATGGGCACGCCATTTTTGGCGTCGTGTCGGACGTGTCGGACACCGGAATGGGTACGACGCGCAAGATTCCGGTGTCCGGCGGTGTCTTCTTCTTTTTTTTTGCTTCTCTGACACGGCGCCGACATGGATCTGACACATGCGACACGCCAGCAGTGAAAAAAAAAATCACAGATTCCACCCTCTCTCTGACCTCTGCCCGCTGCTGCTGCTGCTGCCCTCTGTCCCTCGCTGGAGCTAGATCTGGTTGATCGGCGAACTCCATAGACGTCGACGCTGTGCCAGCGTGCCCTGTCCCTTTCGATCGTCGAGCTCCTCCTCTCTCCTTCTTCTTCTTCTTCTTCTTCTTCTTCTTCGCAGACCCAGATGCCTTCTGTCTTCTTCTGTTCATTTTAACTTTTATAATACTTTTTTATATTTCCTCTTTGTTTTGTGTCTTCTGCCAACCCACATGAAAGTCACTTCCAAACTTTCAATTTCAATTTTCAACTTTTGAGCACCATATGTCAATGCCATGATGTCATTAAGATGCCATTGGTCCGAAAGAAAATAATTTATATTATTATTTTGACTATTATTTTTAGTATTATTATTAATATTTGAACGTAGCCTAGTTAAACCTTTGGATTGTACTCTAAATATTTTATGTGTATTATTGTACTAATTTGGGTGTTAATTTATTTATTTGTAGTTCTTACATAATTTAAATTCTAAACATAAATGTATTTTATGTCTAAAAATATTTAAAAATATGCCTAAATATAAAATTTAATTAATTATTTAACCGCCGTGTTTCCGCCATATCGTGTCCTTATTTTTCAAAAATTGCCATATCCCTGTGTCCGTGTCTGTGCAACATAGATTGTCAAAAGTTGATTTCTCTGTTGTGCCCTGTTTTGAGTTATTGTCCCAAATTATTACGGTTAATCAGGCTATGGGGTGCAGTTTGTGAAGTTTGTTATAATCGGAATTGTAATTGCAAATTTTCATAATTTCAGTACAAAGTGCTGTACCCCCAAAGTTTAGGGTGATTTTCAATATCATGGTTTTTGCAACGAACATACCATCATGGAAATTGCATGGTTTATCATTGAATCGATCATCATGTACCCTGGTTCTATTCTCCTGCTTCTTCTTTATCCTTTGCTTGGATTTGGATATGTTTTAATGAAATTCTCTACTTAAGGTTTTGAGAAGCCTTCTGCAATTCAGCAAAGGGGGATTGTTCCTTTCTGCAAAGGTCTTGATGTAATTCAACAGGCTCAGTCTGGAACTGGGAAAACAGCAACTTTCTGCTCTGGGATTTTGCAACAACTTGATTATGACCTTGTCCAGTGCCAGGCTTTGGTTTTGGCACCCACTAGGGAACTAGCACAACAGATTGAGAAGGTTATGCGGGCACTTGGTGATTATCTTAATGTCAAGGTTCATGCTTGTGTTGGTGGCACAAGTGTTCGTGAGGATCAACGCATCCTTCAGGCAGGTGTTCATGTTGTTGTAGGCACCCCTGGTCGTGTATTTGACATGTTGCGAAGGCAGTCACTTCGTCCTGATTACATTAAGATGTTTGTACTGGATGAGGCTGATGAAATGCTTTCTCGTGGTTTCAAGGACCAGGTTGGTAAATTTACTTTGATCTTGATCCTTTTATATGTTTGCAATGCATATGCACCATACAGAATTTCTCTTTGACATAAAAAAAAAAAAAAAAATTGGATGGGTGCTTGCATGTGTTAGATGTCTATTTTGCAATATCTTGTTTTTGATGAACAATATATGGGAGGGAAGTAAGATGTATCATAGTAAGAAATTAAATATTGGAGCAGTGTTACCCTAATTAAAGACAATTGGAGTCTTTCAGGAAGAAATTTAGGGGCCACTTTGAATTTGAGGCACTTGGCTTGTCGGATTAACAGTAAATTCCTCGTGTTCTTTTTAGTGCTGTTTCATTTACAAGTCAGATCTATTTCTGTGGTTATCTATATTTTTTTAAGTTCTGTTGGGTTTTTGGGTCATGTATAAGGTTACTTGGTCATTTTAATGGGTTAATAATTGAAAATGAACCCATCTTTCTTTTAAATGGGATTAGGTCTGTGTGTGTTTTCTGGTTAAATTGGATTAGGTGTGTAGTGATTATATATTCTGCTGTTCAGGTCCAAAAGCCGGATGATGACTATTTACTGCTCTCTTTATAATAAGAAAAAGTTATTGTTTTGTTCATGAATAATCCATGTCTAACTTCATATATTAATTGTACTGATGAAAGGATTGAACTTCTGTTAGTGTTTTTTCTCCATGTGCTCTCTTATCTTGTTCAAAGATTTGCAGTTCTTGAAGGGCTTGGATATTATGTTCTAATGTTGTTATTATGGTTGTCAGATCTATGATATTTTCCAGCTACTTCCTGCCAAGGTTCAGGTTGGGGTGTTCTCTGCTACAATGCCTCCTGAAGCCCTTGAGATCACTAGGAAGTTTATGAACAAGCCTGTGAGAATCTTGGTGAAGCGAGATGAACTCACCCTAGAGGGTATCAAGCAGTTTTATGTGAATGTTGAGAAGGAAGAGTGGAAGCTTGAGACACTGTGTGATCTTTATGAAACCCTGGCCATCACCCAAAGTGTCATCTTTGTGAACACACGGCGCAAGGTTGACTGGCTCACTGACAAGATGCGTGGCCGTGACCATACAGTCTCAGCCACCCATGGTGACATGGACCAGAATACTCGTGATATAATTATGCGCGAATTCCGCTCTGGATCTTCCCGTGTTCTCATCACCACTGACCTCTTGGCTCGTGGTATTGATGTGCAGCAAGTCTCCTTGGTCATAAACTTTGATCTGCCGACTCAACCAGAAAATTACCTTCACCGTATTGGACGAAGTGGACGGTTTGGGAGAAAGGGTGTTGCCATTAATTTTGTTACAAAGGACGATGAGAGAATGCTGTTTGACATTCAGAAGTTCTACAATGTGCAAGTTGAGGAGCTGCCATCAAATATTGCAGATCTCCTGTGATGAAGTCTTTTTTGGTTTTGTTTGAGGCATGGGGTTCTCTTCCTTTCATAGCACTATTTATTTTTTATAACTTTTTAATTTTGTTTTGTTTTTTTTCCCTATCTAGTGTCCCGAGTTAATGTTGGCAAACATATCTGACCTTTTAATGAATTGGGTTTAGGGTTTCGCATATTATTGCAACATAAAGACAGTCTAAGTTCCTATTTCATCTTGGAGGGATTATTTAAAATTTTGTTTTGGGTAGGATTTGTATTCTAAGCTCCCTTATTTATTATTATACTATCATTATTATTGTTTTCTTTTTTGAGTTATCAAAGGTGTTAGATTAGTAATGATTGAAAACTTTGCCTATTGTTTCAAGAGATGGTTTTTACTTTGAGGCTCTTTATCCCAGATGATATTTATATCTGCTCTCTTCTGTAGAGTTAACGTACATTTTATCCACAACCCACTATATCTTTAGTATGCAAGGATTGTAGTATGTTTGTTGCTGTATCTGCTATTATCTGGGGATGCAATAGTGGGTTGTGCAAGATTTTGGTCTTGGCTTTGCCTCTTGGTAATAACCTGGTTTCATTGCCAATTTAACCCAATAATGTCTGACAAACAAGACCCAACCTTTCCTCAAAAAGGAAAAAAGAAAAAAAAAAGAAACAACTGATGACATATACATATCTGACATTTTTCTGTCATTTTTGCTGCGTACAACCAAATTATTTAACTAACAAAGTAAAATCCATGTCAACACGTAAAATCGCCATTCTTAGTTTGGACAGCCGCTTACATTATTGAAGTTTGGGCTTAGAGAAAGGAGATGAATGTGTATACCAGTCAGAATGTAAAATCTTTTTCATACAATTTTGTTGGTGGCAAAGATTGTGACTTTGTGTAATGACTTTTGAGTTTCAGTGAAAATTGTTAGGGTATGATGTGGATGGCTGACTTGGTCTTGCTAAATTGTCAACTGGCATATATATATATATATATATATATATATTTTTTAAAGCTTAACTTGGCATATATCTGTTACCAAGAAAAATTTGGATGTAAATGCAATGCTTGTAGAAATTGCTGAAAGCAGATACATCCACGAGGGTATCTAGTACATTACATGTGGATCAAATGGAAAGGTAACACATGGGGTTTCTCTCAGTTTTATAACAAGGATAGAACTTAGGTATAAAATTTAATTGGGAAATACCAAAATAACACACACTCTCTCTCTCTGTGGTTCCAGGTTGTGGGGTCTTGCTTGTTTATTCTATTTCACGAATTAGTTGTGTTAGTAGTTGTCTGTAAATAAATGACAATTCTCCCATGCGGTTGTGGATGGCACTGGTGAAACATGCCATGAGCAACAAAGGTCCACTTCTAATATTTTTAGCAATTGTTTGGATACAAGCTATCCACCTGATCCTACTGGATCGATCAGTCTTATTGGGAAGAGACTGAGTCCTTCAATAAACATGATCGTTTCCCAGGCCCTACCAAAGATTTCATTAATGAAAAAAATGGTGTTGATCAATTCATAGAATCATAGTTATAGCATATAAAAGCAACTTTACAGAATTACTGTCCTTGAGATAATTATCCATTAGATATGGTCAACCAATTCAACCTAACTGATCATTGCTGATCTAACTGTGCAATCTACCTTGCCTACCTATTTCCCCTTTACTCATGGCAAGTTCTGACCAAATGAAGGAGAAGTAATCATGGTTTTGTTTTTTAATCAGTCACTTTATGGTTTATGTTGTAAATTCCATACAACAAATAAGACTAGTGAGATTAGGAAACTTGAGCTTCCACATTATCATCATTTATATAATAATTTTTCTTAAAAAAAAATCTAACAAAATTTTTTTCAAAAGAAATTGGGAATCACACTCCACTTCTTTGAGATTTGAGAAAATGACACTTTACCCCAAATACGAAGGGAAAAAATAATTTCCCCCATTAATATCCATATGACCAAATTTTGTTAAATTTATGTTAAAAATATTGTGCAATAATCTGCATTTTGCTTAAAAATAAGTGTACTTGAAAATATTTAAAATGACTTTTGCTTTTTTCTTTTTTCTTTTTTCTTTTTTCAACTACCTAAGAAGAGACTTGTTGTTGCAAGTTTTTTGGTGCTTGATAAATTTTGTATTTTAATTATAAATTTATTAGTTATGTTTTTACTCATCATGATTAAACTTTGTTAAAGAAAATCTTATAAAATTAGAATATTTCATTATTAATATATTAATATTCTTCCAACATCAAAAGAGGTGAATGTTTTCTCCCTTCAAGAAGAAGATGGTAATAATTACCCCCAAGAAAATTTAGTAAACCTTCTTTTTTTGTTTTAAATTTAGGCCTTTTATTCATGACAAAAAATTTATAAGTTAAACTCATTGGAACCGACAAAGTGAGCAAGTCTGAATAGAATATGGTATTTATCAAAGATGTTTTATTGTTTCCACATCTGGAGAGAGTAGCATTTTCCTTGGTCAAAATTAATATGGATTAGTAGTACTGCATTCATTTCATGGCAATGACTTCAAACATTGAATAGACATCTCAATTTTGATACTCCACGCACTCTATTTTTTTTTTTTTCTTTTTTTTTTTCTTTTCTTACATAAACCAGTCAAAATTTAACCATTCCACGTGTAAAAAGCCAGTCAAACTAAGCAGCCTCATCCTCATGCAACTCCACAGTGAAGCAAAGTTGGAAAAATCACATTCCCTCAAAGTCCCATTAAAGAAAAGCAATATTGATATTATTATATTAACAACTGAAAGAGACAATCTTGAGCTGTTCCCACGTTAAAAAATGATTGAAAAATATCTAAGAAAAGTTTATAGCAATGAATAATTCTAATTAAAACAGCACAAAGAAAAGCAAACCAAACAAGCCCTTTTTTTTTTTGCCTTTTCCTTTCTTTTCTCCCACTCCATTAGTTCTCTCATTCATTCTTGAACCTTTCAAACTCTTGTGAGCTTGTTCCTGTTCCCTCATGGAGGATTTCAGATCCAAGTCATGCAGGGACGGGAGGATGATGCAGATTGAGAGCTACTATGGAGGAAGAGGTGCCCCAACAAGCATGCAAGATCTGAGGTCTTACAGTGTGAATTATGCAGGTTCATCTGTACAGACAAATAACCAGATAGTACCAAAGGAGCTGAAGATGAAGAAAGGGAAAAGCAGTGTTGGGACAGTCTCTAAAAACTGGAGCTTCAATGACCCAGAATTGCAAAGGAAGAAGAGGGTTGCTGGGTACAAGGTTTACACTGTGGAGGGCAAGATGAAAGGGTCACTGAGGAAAAGCTTTAGGTGGATCAAGAACACATACACCCAAGTGGTCTATGGATGGTGGTGATTCATGTGATGGGTATATCTTCCTTTTCATTTTTTTTAAGATTTCTCTTTTGGTTTGTAATGGATTGTGAAGTTCTATTATGAGTTTGAATATCATAGGACTTAAAAAGTCCTATTTTTATGCCAATTCTATATATATATACTATAGTTCTATTATGAGTTTGAATATCATAGGACTTAAGAGTCCTATTTTTATGCCAATTCTATATACTACAGATGTGGAAGTACTTAGTTTTGTTTGAGCAGCTTACTCTATAAAAACCTTATCTTTCTCTTGAATTTCATATGCAACAAAATTTGCTTATTTTAGGCCTCACATATTTTATCCTATGATCTCACTGTAATCTTGGCATGGGTAATGATTGATTTTTTCCCCTTTAAGCATTGAACTCTGACAGAAGATAAAGAATGCTGAAAAGGAGGAAAAAAGTGCCAATAGAATTCTGTTTGGTTAGCCTAAGGTTTGCTTCTTGCATGTTTCACTTGGGGAACCTTTGAATTCCTTCTTGAATCCAGTAATAGGTGACATTTTTGTAAAATGCGTAGTCTGATTTTTTTTTTTTTTGACTCAAATGTCAAATAATCCATCCTTTTATTTTTCTTCATCAATGGTCAAGAAAATTATCCTATTATTTTTCTTCATCAATGGTCAAGAAAATTATGAAGATTCATGCCATTGTGGTCTTAGAACATTTGCCATTAGAAATTTTTTTTGTTCTATTTCAATTAATTTTACTGCAAGTAGCACAAAACAAGAAGGACTTTTATATGGATATCCCCCCACATCTACTGATCATTATGACTTATAGCAATAACAATTGACAAGAGCTCATATGAAATATCCTCATTAGCTTTGAAACTTCAATCCTAAAGCGTAACTTCAATCCTCACACTCATTTCTTATATAAGTTAATAAGTTACAAAGCCAAGATAGACTTTGTTTTTGTTTCCCCCGTCCAAAATCTGATTAACGAATCCTTAATCCCTTAATTTTCACATCCACCATTTTTTTAGGACTTATAAGTAGAAGTAAAGTGTACCACAATGGGCAGTCAGCGGGTAGAACCAGTGCTCAGCCTTTTAAGGAAGTTGTAGACATCACTACACAGTACACAATACTCATTATCATTAGGCCAAGAGGCCTTGAGCCACGAATGATGGTTCAAAGTTCGAACTTCCTTTATTGGCAATACCACTAAATTGGACCATATATTATTGAGGCAAAAAAGAGAACTGACTTAGAAATCTTTGATGGGCTAAGGTTCAAACATTGAAAGAGGTGGAAATCAAATGAACTTTTCTCCAAGATTGAAATGTGTTGGGCAATGTGGATCTTAGATTGCGTCTAGTCAGAATTATGACCCGATCCTATATATAAGTGTTACAGTTTTTAATGAAAGTTTTTTGTGGTTTAGTCCATGGACAAGAGGCTTGAGCCAATAAGCCCTTGTGAATCTGTTATGTGGGATATAAATACCAATGTTTTAGATTTTTGATTGGTGTGTTGTTTTAAAGAGAAAACTGTAATGTTGCATCTTGTATTTTTTCTTGAAAATAGTGAAATCATTGCAACTCTATGGATATAGGCAAATTATTGAATCACATAATTTCTTATGTCTTATGATTGTCTTTTATTGTTAGTTTCTTTGTGTTTTTCATATATCACAAATTTGGGTATACCACAGATTTAAAAATTTATGCATATTTTTAATTTTTCAAAACAGCGCAACTTTTGATTTTACATTTTAGTTTGATGAAACTATTAAAAAATTCCTTCTAAAAAAAAAAAAAAACAAAACAAAACAAAAGTCATATAGGATTTCGTCAAACTTCAGTGTGAAATGGCCAGTATAATAATTTCCAAAGGACCAAAAGAATGTTATTGGACTATTTAATTTTAAAAGTTTTGTTTAGACTCATCATGTGTAAGTCTTATTATATAAAGTAATTATTATTTGTACCGGGTCTTAAGGGAAGCCATAAAATTTTCAAAACAAAGCCATGTAGTTCTTGTTCTAACATTAGATATGCCTTGAGGCTCTCGTATTACCGAGACGGTATTTCATGTGGCCTTAGGCATAAGGTTGGGACCATATATGTTATTTTAAATCCTAGGTAGGGAATTTTGAGGTTAAAAGATGAAAATATTCTTGTTAAATATCTCTAATCTCTATGCATGTGTCTATATGTGAGGACGTTTAATAAAATAATTTATTTATTGTTTTGAGGATTCTCGGGAGTCCTAGGTCAATTAAGGATCAAAATATATTGAAGGAATTGATAGAGAAATTCATAGACCTAGGTGGGATGGGTCATGGGAGGATTGGTACAGGGAATAGGGACAATGACAGAGAACATACTGAGAATCAAAGGATTTTGTATTAATACTACTCTTACTTTGAACAACGTGAAACAATTGTGATAATATGGATCTAATAGAATAAAAAATAAAACCTTAATTGAATCAGTTCGATACCTATACATATGTGACTATAATATATACATATATAAGTTTCAACAAGAGAGAGGGAAATTTGAATCATAGATGTCTTTGCAATAATACCCTCTATTTTTAAGGCTTCATAACAGAGACAATTTATAGCTTAACAACCTAACTAATTGGCAATTACCCATTACAATCAATAACAAACTAACCAACTTTAATTGCCTATACTAACTGAACAACTAATCAAATATTTACAAGTGTATTACATCACGTGTTAGAATGAGTTACTAACTGAACTATTAATTTTAATTTTCGGGAAAACTTAACGGATGCTCTAAAAGTATTAATTAAGGAACTACTTTTATAAATTTTTTATAGGAAAAAAAAAAAACCATCTAACTTTTTTGATAGTTTTTTTATATTTTCCATAAAAATAGTATTAAAACTTTTTAAAAATAATTTATTAACAAATGTCTTAAAAGCACTCGTTAACCAAACTCTTATTCTTTTACCCTTAACTTATACGAGTATGACCTATGAAGCACGGGTGCGTTTCCGTATTCGGGTGCAGGTGTGGGTGCACAACTCGGAAATTTTTGAAAAAGTAAAGTGCGGGTGCAGCAATTAAAAAATTATTAAAAATATTTTTATATAATGAATTTAATAATTTTTATATAAAAAACTTCAAATAAAGGGTAGAGTTTATTATTAAAGAACATTTATTTATGAGTTTTTTTTAATAAAAATCAATATTTTTGGTAATTGTAAACAAAAAAACCACCTTTCAAGAAGGTTCTTTTACTCCTTTTTCAATTCCCAAGCTCACCCACATGAAACAATTGACTTTCCCACCTACTTAATTTATAGTCTTTTGTTATATACCTTTATTCTTCTTCCAACCATTTTTTTGTCTTCTCTCATTCTCTCTCTTTTTTTTCCTCTCACAAGACCACATGAAGCAGAAGAATGGCGGCTAGCCTGCCCATTTCGGCCGTAATCAGCTGTATCTACCTGTTTCAGCAGTTGTTTCGGCCAGAATCAGACCGATTTTGTCGTTTCGGCTCCCATTTCCGCCAAAATCGGGCTAAATCGGCCGGTTTTGGCCTGAATCGGCACGAATTTAAAAAAAAGCGGGAGGGGGGGGTGAATTGGCATGTCCAATGCCGGACGCCGCGTTGGGACGAGTCCGATGCGGGTGTGGCGACCCTGGAGCTGCACCCATGCTTTCTTTGTATGACTAGTGCTAGACAACATCTTTTAGTTCTTGATACATGAAATTTTTTGAGTATTTGTTCCCAACTGTTTATCATCAGTACAATGAGGCTTGCAATATCCCCAGTCAATATGGCAGTAGAGGTTATAGTGAGAATGTCTACAAGTTGGTGTACTGTTGAAACATGGAGAGTATGCAGTAACCCTCTTACCCCTAGTCATGTACAATGTGGCGATCTATCTCAATATGTTTTGTGAAAAATAGGACTTTTTGCAGTAACTCACCTTGATTATCAGGGGGAAAAAAAAAAGAAAAGAAAAGAAAAGAGTAGCTCGTAGGTGTACTCAACCTGAAAGTCTCGAAAGATACATTAGCCATGACAATTCACCAACAGAAGATGCATGGCATGATACTCAACTTTAATAGTGGATCTGAATACGATAGTTTGTTTCTTAGATTTTCAAGAAATTAAATAATCACCCAAGTAAATACAAAATCCAGTGATAAACCTACGAGTATCTGGACATGTAGCCCAGTTTGCAACAAATGCCTAGAGATGCGGTGCAACTTTGATCTCTGGTTGTTTTAATATACTGAAGGATTGCCTTGGCTTCTAACAATTATAATATTAATTAAATTTATATTTCATTTTTTTTAATACTAAAGATAAGGAAATTATCGAACAAGAAAGTGCGAGTGCTAGGAAAATCACTATAAAATGGTTGGGTATATATTTTGAGCTAAGCTAGACAAGTTCTATATTTTACATAGTTCCTTTTAAGGTTTACAGTTATCCTAACATGCTTCATATTTTACAGTTATCCTAACATGTTTGATAATGATATCTAACATATTTGATAATGATATTTTATTTTCTTAATTAATGAGACAAATGACATTCGAAAGAACTAAATCCTTAACCATCAACAAGGCCTTCACTCCAACTTTCTGGCTTGCCATTAATGCAATAATAAATAAGGTAAGTCAGATGGTTCAGTCAGTAGCTAATTTCAACAGTCAGCCAGTAAGTTCAGATAGAATAAATTTGTTAAGAGTTGTAATAACTTAAATTCTAAGAGATACAAAAGTAGTTTCTTGATAAATTAAGTTGTATATATTATTTCATCAAAAAAAAAAAAAAAAGTTCTATATTTCATTTGTTTCTAATCAATTCAAATTTTATTTCTCTTTCAATTGTTTTTCTTGAATTTTCTTTAGTCATAGTGACAGTAATAGTTAAACTACTATATCATCTTTAAGAAATGGTGTTCCTATTCTCTCTTTTATTATTTGCCGGTCCTATTGAGTGTTTTATTCTCTATTTTTTGGATGTGGCATGCTTTTTTTGTTACAGACAGCTTAATACCATAATGGAAGAAAACTTATTCTCTAGAAACTACTACTTGCATCCACCATGGAATGTAAAATGTGAAAGAAGTGAAATATGAAGAACATAAAATTTAACAAAACTTCTTGGTAATAGAATTGATATTCTCTTTGCGATTTTTAATTTCCACCAATATTTTACATTAAAATTTATATAAATAATAGATTTGTCGTTTATAGGCTTTGATCACATGAAAGAGATGTTCATAGTAAATGTATGTATTAAATACTAAGAGATTAATATTGTTATGACGAGCAAGGAAACAATACAAAAGCACGATTAAAAGAAAATTTTGTAACATTAAAGGCTATTATTGTTTTGCCTCCACACACTAAAAAAAAAATGCTACAAGACATTTGGACTAGAGTTAGCATAACATTTTTGAAAAAATAGATTATTTAGTACTTTATGTGAATTAAATCACATACGTCCAGTGACCCCAGATCTTAGTTAGATCTTATAAAAAAAAAAATCCAAACTTTGTTTGACAAGGTCCAAAACGATAAAAAAAATTTATCATAAATTCAACCCCAAATCCCAATTTGTGTCATATGTTTCTCTTTTAATATGAGCTTCTTCCTCAATCCTGATTTCCTAACACATGCTCTGTTATTATAAACAACACTAGTTGCAGCTTCAACCAAGTGATGGAAAATTTCAACACTTTTGATGAATTTTGACAATTTATATTTGTAAATTTAAGTTCTATCTTATGTTTGCAATTTGTTACCCTTAATAAAATAAAAAGGCCATATGTATTAGAACTAGCACCACTAATTCATATTTTTTAGACTAATAGATGTGGAATACTTATAATTAATCAAATAATTAGTCTCATATGTACTAGTACTGAGTACTAGCACTACTGCACTAGAAAGTAATGCAGTCATCCTTTCTCCCAAAACCAAAAGGCCATATCGCGAGCAAACATATTAATGATGAAGAACAGAAGTTTGTTATTGTAATGACATTCTGCCCAAGTCCAGCTGAGAAATAATTACTAGGAATAGAAAAAAAATTTCTGTACATAACGCATATAGATTCTTATCTATTACTATTATTTTTTAAATAAACTTAAGAAAATTTTATGCCATCAAAACTCATAATAACCTGGTTACTTGTGACAATGAGGCTTACATGATCTTTATGAACGGAATGTTTGCCATTGCAGGATCAGCATTGCATTTCTGATCCTTGTTTTGAAAGCGTCTTAACTTGGACCTAAATTTTTCTTGGTATGAAGCTTCGAACATGGATCTAGCAAAAAAACTAGGAAAAGCATAATAACTGATATGAACATTGATAAGCTAAATACATCAAAATTTAAGCTTTAGATAATCCCAATTCAAGGATTTGAGATAGGAATCTTTTTTCTTTTTCATCTAAGGATTAAAATACTTGCATAGAGTGGGATACTTAATACTTATATTGAAAGATATTACATAAGGAACCAAATGTGGAACCACACCAGATCACTGTCTGTGTATCAAAACCTTAAAACATTACTGTCTACGCTTATTTACACACCATAAGGCACTGGTTTTTGTGTATTTTGAGCTTTGCCTTTGGTTTGAAGGGAACTACAACCAAATAAAACGAAAAACAAAGGCAAAGTGGGAAACCATTATAAAAAAATACAACAATGCAGTTCTTTTGTTGTGTTTAAGGGGGAGAATTGGATTGGGGGAGGGGAGGAGGTGTTGTGTGCGGATTGTACCCTCCCCTGCCCTCTAGATGCTTCAAGGCAATGAAAATGGGTGGGCTGATAATACTGTACCCTCTAATCATTATTAATGTGCATGCCCTCAATAGCCCTAAGAGTGGAGTCAAAGTACTTTGCATGTGAGGCATTTCTACCAGAAGATGTACGGTGCTCTGATGATACAACAGGTGAACTTCTTTGCCCACTAGAAATCTTACGAAGAGTTCCTGGGCTTGCATCCGTAGTGTTCAGGCGAGAAAGGTCACCTTCACTGCTAATTAATGCATCACGACTGCTAGAGACAGCAGGTCGCCTTGATGATCCACTTGACCGCAAGAAACTAGCACTTGATAACTGCATGAACCCAAGGACACAAGAAGTCCTGAGAAAAAAAAACTAGAACGAAAATACAATATCATTGATGCAAAAGGAAACACTGAATTCATTAGGATTATCCAAATAGGCCTGTAGTTACCGGTGGTAAAATGACAACATATAAAAAATATTCAAGCTTGCAAAATTCCTAGTATCCTTAGTGAAAAAAACACACATTGTGATGCCTTCATTTTATTCTTCGCCTGATGTTTTAATAAGTTATACACTTATACTGAAATTCTCATCTTTGTTTTATCCTTCACTAAAAAATTTTTGATAATCAGAAGTAATTGGCCCATACGTCATTATCCAGTACCTTCCTAGTGGTAAAAGCTCGAAATCTCAGTATTTGAGGTTTAGTGGGTTGTTAATAAATCCTTAAGATGCTGCTTCAAAGGCATGGAAGCTTTGGTCGAACAGGCAACCTACAGTCAATAAGGCAGCTCCTTTGTGCTTGTAGAGGTATATATTTAGCTGGAATGCAAAAGCCCAGATTGAAGGAAGGGGGGGTGTAATGTGTTGGATCTCAAAGGAACTTTTTCAACAAGCTTTATACAAATGGTAGTAGAGGCAAGAGTGGAGACTGGAGACAACTACTCCCATTCATTTTTGCCTTTTTTAGACTTTGTAATCTTTCATTTTCTTTTAATGTTGGTTTTATTTTCTAATACAATTCTGGTGTACTTCCTTGCATCTGCTTCACATTTTCTATAAATATTTTCACTCATCAAAAGGGAAAAGTAGACCCTACAAGAGAAAAATTATGTTTTGAAGTTGTTTCTATAAAAAGTCTAGTCCACTGGTTAAACAAATCTATCTCTCAGACCAAAGCTTATCATCTCCACTTACTATCAATTTGCCTAAATAATCAGTGACAAAATTGTCACCCAACACCCTAGAAATAACAATACATTCAAGGATATCATAGGCATCTGGAAAAGGTTTACTGGGCTATGATGAGTAAAGGTATGATATTTGACTTTCCAAAATAATAAACTTGGTTAACTTAGAAGCACGAGCAAGGGGACTGAAAACTTTTAAATCTGGATTTAGTCAGAAATCAAGTACCACAGCATCTTTAGATGAAATTGGATCATTCGTAGCTGGACTTTTCTGTTTAGAAAGGTTTCCAGCACTCACAACTGGCCCAGAGTTTCTCCTGCGAGAGGGATCTGACAATGACCAACCAGGAAGTCTACCTTCTTCCCCACCTGCAATGAAGTTAAATAATTAACCATATTAAACATTTCATCCTCAAAATATTATAGTGAAATGACATCCCAAATACTGCACTAAAATAACAGATTGCAAAAGTATACGTAGGTTGTGTATTTGAATTTGAACTCATTCAAAAGACCTTTCAGTAATCTCAACCCAAGTATGAAGGGAGGGGGGAGGGGGATTCAAAAATAGTTGATTATTTGAGGGTCTGATGTCCTACAAAATAACCAGCAGATTGCAACTATAGAAAGCTTATGCTAAAGCAATAAGGTGGATGTATATAGATAAGTGAACATTACATAGAAAGAAATTTTTAACAATGTAGTGGATCACAATATGTGCATGAAGTAATACATTAAAGGAAACACAATTACAGAAACACAACTAGAATTACCTGATTGTCTATCAGCATTTGCAGCTATTGGTGGCATGCCAGAGCTGGGTCCAGCACCAGGACCCTGTAATAAGATAAATGAAATAAATAACATACTAAAAATTTTCAGACCAGTAGCTAAAAACCAAAAGCCATAGAGGTTGATCACTTACAAGAACACGAGCAGGTGGAGTGGCAATCTGGGACTGCTGATATTTCAAAATGGTCCAATCAAACACGTAATCAAACTGGAAGCCTGCAGTCAAAGAAACAATAATGAATCTCCAATTTTGAGACTATTTATTAATTATTTAGTGAATTGGGGGCACTATTGTCATATCAGTTGATCAGGTAAAGCATCTAACTGCATAGAAGACATTGAAGTCCAACGTTCAGGTGAGAATATTTGACAATGATAACAGAAAAATTGAGAGCATTGCTGTCTTATTTTTTGAGCACATGAAATGTCTAAGAACAGCACAGATGACGTTAAAGTTCAAACCTTCATGAATGAAAAGGTCACGGAAGAGTCTTTTGAGATACGCATAATCTGGTTTATCATCAAATCGTAGAGAACGACAGTAATGGAAGTATGAAGCAAACTCTGTGGGATAACCACGACATAAAGCCTAAGGAAGAAACAGTAACTTTTGCAGTCAGACTCATGTTACTGAATACATAAATGACGTCAGAACGCTATCCTAAGACATGATTCTACCTCAATGGAAGTTGAAACTTTCTTCTCACTGATCTTCTCATACTTTTGCTTCTTAGTTCCTGCTTTCAGTCCCTGCCAAGGAAGACTATAAAGATAGACGGTCATAACCAAACAAACAAAGGAATGAAAGAACAGTATAAGATAACATCGGTGCAAATGAATCTTCACCTTCCTCTTAAGAAATACATAAGAACATATCCAAGTGATTCTAAATCATCCCTGCGGCTTTGTTCTACAAAGCAAAAGAGCAACATAGCTAAGAGTCAGAACCATAATTCCAAGAAAAATGAAAATACACAGGACCAAAAAAGATAAAAAGAGAGGGCAGGAAAAGAGGGGGGGGGGGGGGGGGGGGGGGGTTGGCAGAGCTAGACACAAAGGTTGACACCTACATTTATGAACACAAAATGCTAAACTAAAAATTGATAACAAAAAGAAGCCAGAAAAATAAAATTAATAGGCATACCAATGCCAAGGTGAGTGTTCATGCTCGCATATCTTGCAGTTCCTGTTAAATTCTTATTTTCTCTGCAAAGTATATGAGAATGTCAGAATTGATGAAAGAGAGTGAAAAACTACCCGAAAAATTTTTGGATAAAAATATTAAAAAAATCTGTAATGGCCTAGAAATCTTAGTCATGGTAACAAACAAGGGAAGGACAACCAAGCACAATAAAATAAGTAACCCATACAGGTAAAACCCCATTAAGCTTTATCCTTTTGTTTCCTCTTTTCCTATGAATATGTAAATCAATGTCAATTAAAAGCTAATCCAAAAAAACTAACCTATAAGGAATATGTTGATGGGTTGAAGCATCTCTATACTTCTTAGCCAGACCAAAGTCAATGACGTACACCTACATGAAAGAAGATATCAAGTAATGCATCAATACAAAACATGAAAGAAGTATATATCACTTGATTGATAAAAGAAGGGTGTTCAACAGTAAAACCTGATTTGCACGCCTTCCTAAACCCATAAGAAAGTTGTCTGGCTTTATATCTCGGTGTAGAAATGACTTGGAATGAACAAACTCAACTCGATTGATCTGACAGGAATATCAATATTAGATTTCCAAGAGATAACTAAAACTTGAATAAAAGTGAACTCAAAAAGGATAAAAATGCAATATGGAACCCTACCATCTGATCTGCAAGCATAAGTACAGTCTTAAGGGACAATTTCCTACTGCAAAAGTTGAATAAATCTTCAAGACTTGGTCCCAATAAATCCATCACAAGAACATTGTAGTCTCCTTCAACGCCAAACCATCTCACATTCGGAATTCCAGCTGCCATAATAGGAAAAAATGCCAACCAATAAATATCTAATAAATGAGCACCAGAATTTGCAAAAAAATCAAAAGGCACCAAGTATAGCAGTAAAGGTCATTACTTCCTCCCTGTAGTATTTTATACAGCTTCGATTCATACAGTAATTGGGGGTGCTTTGTCTTGACATTTTCCTGAATCAAATATGCATTATTAGAACTTACACATATTATAAAATATGCATTCCAAAATTTCATAATA
The DNA here is from genome assembly GCA_030445155.1 of Quercus variabilis. Lineage (NCBI taxonomy): Eukaryota > Viridiplantae > Streptophyta > Magnoliopsida > Fagales > Fagaceae > Quercus > Quercus variabilis. Next base: position 10,457,681 of record CP129449.1, read on the forward strand.
ATTGCATTCTGAAATGTGCAGGTGTTGGATGTAACTGACTCAACAAAAACATGACTAACCAATGCGTAATCAGCTTAAAACCCAACAAATTCAGACTCAGAAAATAATTAAGTTCTCAATACTAAACGTTTGCAAAACAAAAGAAGCACATGAAGAAAAGAAATAGTATTACAAATTAAGTGTGCTGGAATACATGTATTACAAAATTTCATTTTATTTGCTTCTAGGATGTGTAGGTGCCAAATGTAGCTAGAAACAGCTGAGCAACAACCAACAGTTTAATCAGCATAAAGCCCAACAATCAGACTTAGCAAGGACAGATTCCGAAATTTCATTGTATTTGCATTCTAGAATGTTTAGGTGTCAAATGTAATGGACCCGTTTCTAAGCAATGACCAGAAGTTTAACCGGCATAAGACCAACAAAATTAGACTTAGCAAATACATAAATTCTCAGTATTAAACCTTTGCTGAACACTACAAGCACACGAAGTAAAGAAACAGTATCATAAATTATGTATATTAGAACACACATTTGCACTCTAGAATCTGCAACTAACCCAACAGAAACAGCTAAGCAATAACCAAAACTTTAATCAGCATTAAACCCAAAAAAATCAGACTTAGCAAATTCTTTAAATTCTCAATGCTAAAACTTTGCAGAACACTATAAGCACTACAAATTACACATGCTATTACATGTGCATTCAAATTACATTTGCATCTTACAAACTAAGCAATAACCAAGACTTTATTCAGCATTAAACCCAAAAAAATTCAGACTTGACAAATACTTAAATTATCAAAAACTAAACCTCTGCAGAACACTACAAGCATTACATTTTACACACACTAGAACATTCTCATTCCAGAATTTCATTACATTTTCATTTGACAATGTATAACTAACCCAATATAAACAGCTAAGCAATAATTGAAACTACAATCAGCTTAAAACCCAGCAAATCAGACTTAGCAAATACTTAAGTTCTCAAAACTAAACCTTCGTAGAACACTACAAGCATTACAATTTACACATGCTAGAACATTCGCATTCCAAAAGAGCATTACATTTTCACTCTACAATGTACATCTAACCCAACATTAACTGCTAAGCAATAACCAAAACTTCAATCAGCATAAAAAGCAACAAAACCAGACTTAGTAAACACTTAAATTCCCAATACTAAACCCACACCGAAGCAACACCAACACTCTGAAAACAATCATCAAATTTCCAATACTTAATTTTCACACAAACCCCATTTCTAACTCTTCACAAAACCCAACAAAATAACATCCAAATTAATCAATTTCAGTCATTTCAGAAAAACTAAAACCACAATCAAAGCCCACCAAGCAATCTACTTTTCCCAAATAAATTAATAAAAAAACCAATTTAGACCCAACTAAGCACATAAACACAAAAAGCTAAAATTGGGGTCAAATTTTAACTAAAACCCATAATTCCAAAAACCCAAAATTCAACCAATTCCAAAGCTTTAAAAGAAAAAGGTCAAAAGTGAATTACTCACAAGCTTAATTGCAACCTCCTCATTGGTCTGAATGTTAGTACCTGATCAAAAAAAGATTAAATTTTTTAAAAAAATTGAGAGCACCCACAAGCTAAAAAATCCAAAAAAGTCAAAATTTTAGCCCAAAAAAAATAAAAGTACAGACCGAGATAGATCTCTCCGAACGATCCGCTACCGATCTTTCTGCCGAGTCGAAACTTGTTTCCAACTCGGGGCTCCATAGCTCCGAGAATCCGCGATCAAGCAATCCGGGCCGTCCAGAGAGTGGAAAATGGGAAAAGCAATCGACGGCGGAGATGTGGGGAGGACAGAGATGAAGATAAGATGAGAGAGTGAGGGCAAAATTGGAAATTGGAATTATCAAAGTGAAGAAGAAGAAGAAGAAGGAGAGAGAGGAGGCATTGTGTGTTTTTGAGACATTCAGACAAACAGAGAGAGTTTGATTGAATCGTTAAGACAAAGGGTTTGGTCTCTTCTTCTTTTTTTTTCTTTTTCTTTTTTTTAATAATATTAGTAATCATCAAAAAGACAGTAAAATATGGTTGTTTTTGTGTGGAGGTGTTTTTTAAAACGACGATGTTTTATTGGTTGCTTAGTGTGGTTAGCTTTGAAAAAATATATGAACTACTTTTTTTATTTACTTTTTATTTTTTTATGAATTTTATATATAGTGATTTGGTGAGTTGGTGATTTGGAATATTCGGATACAGTGCTTTTTTTTGGGGGTGGGGTGACTGATAAACCAATGACTCTTATCACTATTGAGTTATTCTAACCCAAAAAGATTAAAATATAAAATAAAAAGAAGACAAAAGAAAGAATTTTGAAAACCAAAGCAAGGGGTGATTTTGTGGGGGGTGGAAAAATGACAATTTCTAAAGGGGTATACAATAGGGAGGGATTAAAATATGTATCTTAAATTACAATGATTAAACAAATCTAGTGAAGAATATATGACAAAAGATTGTGATGATTTTAGTTCAATCAAGCATAGAATGGATTCTCAAAAAAAAAAAAAAAAAAAAAAAAAAAAAATCAAGCATAGAATTTAAGTTGCCTACAATTTACCCACATGTGATTTGGACAAAATTTAAATTGCCTACTTATGGTTTGAAATTTGACATACCCACTTAAGGTTAGCTCAGTTAAATTTTTATAACCCACCTTTGTTAAAAATAGAGCTAAATATTTAATTTTACTTCATTTTTATGTTTCTCTTCTAAAAACACAAAAAAACATAAAAATACAAAATCAAGTAAGATAAAAAAAAAACTTTCAATCAGAACACTTGCATTATGGAATTTCAAATTATAAGTAGTCAACTTAAATTTTGGTTAAACATTAAATTGGTAAAGTATCAAATTTTAAATCACAGGTAAACAACTTAAATTTCAGTCAACGGCAAGTGGGTAAGTTGTAATTTGTCCAAGACAATTTAAGTTCAATGATAGATCAATCGTTCGTTTCCTTCAAAACTTCTAGAGTTCATCTCCTATAATAGACATCACATTAGGTAATATGGAACAATCTTCTAAATGCTTACGTTCCAATGTTGGCCAATAATGTCTTGCCAAGAAGCTAACAAATCCAAAATTTGTTGTGGCACGACCTATTGAATTCCAAACAAACAAAATACCATTGATCACATCTCATAAGCTATAAGGCAATGAAGAAGAAAATGATTCACACTCTCTTCATTCATTTTATACAAATAACACCAATCTATAATAATAATGCCTCTCTTTTGTTGATTATTTTTAGACAAAATCTTTCTTAAAGCAGTATTCTCAAGTTGTAACATATCGGGTACTTATTCAAAATTGTCATTTTTAAAGCTAAACTATCTTTGCACCATAGTTTTTAATGATAGTAACACTTTCCTTTATGTTTACGGAATGTTAAACTAGTAACTACTCTTTTAAAAATCACTTTCTTCTTCTCTTCTTCCGAACACATGTTTTCAAATAGCTAATCCAAATATATACTATACTATGGATCAACACGATGTTGTTTTCATTTGTTATTGTAGTTTATTTATTTATTTAACCTTGCACCTTGATATATGCACCTTAAAATTCTTAGTGCATTACATGCACACATTTAATATTAAATAATGTAGTTGATTATGAAAGGATGTAGTTTGATATGTATAGCTTTGGACAAAGTTCTCATCTTAAAAAAAGTTAATGGGGCCTCATTAACTACATGTGCCCTAAATTTCTTAGTGCATTACAGGCATGAATTTGATCACATAAAATTTTTTTTTAATCTAAAGAGTCCCTAAGGAAACCATAGAAAAACTTAAAAATCTTTTACTTTTCTAGATTGAATCTTGCACATGTTTCATGCTATTAATAGTTAAGGTTTGCGTCAACTTTATATCTACTCTACATTCACACTATGATTTATTTGCACGGCACCTCCTCATTGTGATAATTTTCTTAATTAGATGGCATCCTAGGGCATTACTGTCTTTTCAATATTCTCCTCAAAATTTCTAGATAATGTTCAAATATTTCACAAATACATAAAATTCCAAGTCTCTAACCCAAGCTGAATCAACTGCAATCTTGGTCAAACAGGGTAGATTATCATTTCTAGAATATTAAAAAATAAAAATAAAAATTTGAAGTTGAATCATGTAACTTTCTAATAAGAATTGGTTAATGTCATAATACTGACTTGATTGACGTTGAACATGTCAATTGTTGGTAAAAAATTCAAAGGTTGATGACCAACAGACAATTGTGGATGAGAGATTGAATTGGTCCCATTCTTCTCTCCAAGAAATTATAATTAACTAATTTTTGTTGACTGGATTTATTTGAACTTACTTGATTAAACTCATAGACTTGCAAGTGGAACTTCTTAGCATTTTAATGGTGTGCTGCATCATGTGTAATCATTTTCTGTAACAAAGTATTCTTTTCCGGTTAGGATTTTGTAACTCATCATCGTCATTTTATTCACATTCAAGAAGCTTAAGCCCCTCAATTTTTTTTTAGATACTTCCCTTTTAACCATCTCTCCCTCTCTCTCTCTCTCTCTCTCTCAAAATAAAAAATAAATCAAATTGAGGGGTTTAAACTTGAGAGAGAGAGAGAGAGAGACTGAGGCCATACCTCTATACAAAGGGAATAAGTAAAACCCAAATTACAGGAGATTGGATTCCTTCCAGTCATATGACAAAACAAAGCTCAATGCACACAACAAGGTGAGATAGAATTAACAGATTTCAATGCACGTAAGCCCTTCCAAAAAGGTTGAGCCCATGAATTAGCCAACTAGCATTTAAGTCATTTTAGAGTTGATCTGAGTATTTATCACTTAATTCCAAAGGGTTAGTTTAGTGATTTTTAAGACTTCATGATATTTATGAGATTCTCGGATTAAACTTTTAATCAACATGTTGGAATCACCTCTAAAAAATTTCTCCCTATAATAACTTGGTGTTTGTCAAATGGAAAACTACACATACTCAAAAGAATAATTATGTTCTTAAAGAGTTTTGAACAACCTCGTTTCTCAAAAGTAGATATTTTGTCACTTAAATGACCCTATAACTTAGTGGGGGTATATTGTATTTCAAGTGTATACACCCACCCTTTCACAACACGTGAGACCCGCTACTAGCGTGTGGTTCACACGTGTTGTGAGACAGCTAGATGTATACACCCAAAATATAATATGCTTTTGCCATAACTTGAGCACAAGTATGCTTGAGTCATTGAAATTGTCCAGCTGTACGGCCAAATATAGGTGCTTTAGCCTTTGTAAAAGTGAATAAAGGAGACGAGTGACGGGATGTACAAGAGTAAGTCAATACCTACTTCGGAAAGAGAATTTTGAACAAATATAGGATGTTATGTGTCTAGAATTTGTAAAGAAGCCAATTACAGCCAATAGTGATGTGCATGATACCCAGACCAGACTCCAGTTTCTATCTTCACAAGCTGCTAACTCTATAAATCTCTATAAATGTTGTACATACAAAGCTCTAATACATTTCTATAACGAATGAAACTGGATTAAAATTACAAAAAAAATTATAAAAAAGGCCACTTTATAAAACTATGAATGGCTACAAACCCTAAGAAAATTTTCAAAACTGATAAAATCATCAACATGATCATGATGCACCCAAGTTCGTAGAATGCTTCTTTTGTAGCATCCCTCTCAGCTGCCTGATTTTTTCCTCCACCCTTGCTGTGAACCCAATCTTGGTTTCCTGTCTAGCCTTGGATCGCTCCCTAGTCCACATGTGTCGATCTTCAATGTCTTTCTTGTAGTACTTGATTTCTTGGATGATATGATGATCCATTGGATTAAAACATCTTTGGAAAGATATGTGGGCAAGGTAAGGAAGATTACAAGTGATTGTTACTAAAAGGGTGGCTGCCCAATAAATAGGAGCAGGACCAAGAACTTCAACTAGAATTTGGTAGGCATTTCCAGAAATAAGCGGTGACATCATGCCATAGAGAAAGAGAAACAGGTACCATGTGACAATGCTGCCCCAAACCAAGAGGTGTTGGATCCATGTGAAGTGGCTCATAGTGAGTGCAATCTGGCAGTTAACAGCCCAGATGATGCAAGTGAACATTGTCGTACCTACAGCTTCCATATCAGCTGTCTCGCCTCCAACACGGAATGCCTGATCATAGAATATGACAATGTTGAGGAAGAAAATAACGAGGGAGGAATAGAGACCGTTGCCCATCCAACCCAGTATCCTGTACCAGTCAAAGAACAGGTTTTTCGGTCCTTGCTGATATAGTGCAGGGAACTGCAAAAGCATGGTGGATGTGTAAGTATTACAGCAGGGATAACTGGAATATGGAGGAAGCACCACTTTGGGTGTTATCAATATACTAACCTGTAGGCAGACCTCAGAAGAGACGTCTTGTTCAAAAACTCCAAGTGAAATGACAGGCAATGAGGTAAGTATGACATTAAACAATAGCATGTACCAGTCATCATAAATTGACTGTCCAGAAAAGGCCGCAAATGACTCAAAGTAGAAGAGGGTAAGACCAAATGCTATATTTTTGTAGAAGAAATAGCAAACCTGAATGCAAAAGATCCCAGGTTAAATGAGGATAAATTACATAAAAAACAAGCACAAGCAGACAGCATCTTCAATTCTGTTGATGCATATGTTTGTGAGTGTGCAAGTGTGCATGCATAGTTGAAAATAAATGATAATCAAACATCAAGATGGTTTACCATCTGAGCAATCCTCTTGTAGCACCAGTGTCCATGTACTACCAGAAGTCTCTCCAAAAACCGAAACTGGGCAATGGAGAAGTCACTAGCCATCACAGCCTGCAAAAAGTTACTAGTTATGAGCTTCAATGCAAAGAACGAGTGCAAATATATCCTTCTAAAGGGAAAACCTCATGCACATCTCATGCCTCTATAGTCCATACAACGATGAGCATTAATCATTACCAGCTAACTAGCAAATAGTCCAATGTCCCAGAAAACAGTCAAATATAAGCAAGAAGAAACTCAGAATTGGACATTTAAGTGTGGATTTGGTCACCCAAATCTGTGAAAATACATTCAGACAGAGCCTGCCTAAGGGGTGTGCCAAACCTCCCGAGAGAGAGAGAAATAATAAAAATACGAATGGATAGTACTAGGTTTTTTTTTTTTTTTTTAATTTAATTTAATTTTTTATTTTATATATGGATAGTACTAGTTCTGGTAAACAGAAGCAAATTTGACACCATGTTCCTGTCTAGAATCCAACTTGAGACAGAAGATTGTAAACAAGAATGATGTCGTACCTTTGCTAACCTAAATTAAATTTTTGCCAGACATAAAATTCTGGCAATCAGAAACAAGAAAGCTATATGACATTTATATTTTCACAAATTTTTGAAACAGATGAAATGTGTATGAATTCTTGAACCGAAAAAAGAATGTACCAAATGCATTTAGAGAGCCATTAAGCAGAAAGGGCCAGTCAGACATGTTACCAACCTGCATACCCTCAACCCCACTGATGCCAACACCAATGTCAGCTTCTTGAATCATTCCAACATCATTTGCACCATCACCTATAGCTAGGGTGGTTTTTCCAGTTCCTTCTTTAACTAACCTGGTTACCTGGTGTCAAGAAATTGAAGATATGAAGACAGATCCCAACATAACAGCACATATATAAGTCTACATTTATGAGTGACACTGATTTGATGATTGAAAATCAGAAAGCAAAATATCTGAAGACAGTGCAATGTTGACATGCAGGAAACAAAGATCCTACCTCTGCTTTTTGCTTGGGAGAGACACGACAGCATATGACAGATGCACAATCAACCGCTAATCCCAAAAATTGATGCTTCATATTATCATCTAAAACATAGCCTAAAGTTTTCCCATCAATAATCAGTGCAAATGCAGCATGTGGGTCCTTCTCCAGCTTTATCATCTGAGTGGCATTGGTGATTTGATTCAAAATGTTCTCTTTCGCACCCTGTTCAGTGACAAAAAACAACTTTAATGAAGGCAATTTTCCGAAATTAATTCCTCTATTTCATTTTCAAAGGAAATTACCTCTTTGCCATCTTTGACTAATGCGTCTGAATTTGTCGTTGTTATACAGATCTGCTTCATTCCTTGTCGAAGTAAACTACAGGCAAATCTGCATCATGCGAACAAAACAGTCATTATATTTATTGTCTGGAGCATCTCTCAATAAAAAATCTGCTTTCTGTAAGTTCCTCAAAAGAAGTACTATGCATAAAGAAGAGCCTTCTAATCAATTCGAAAGATACGGACCCTATGTTGATTGCCGTTTCCATCTTATCTCCTGTCAAAACCCAAATCTTGAGACCAGCTTGTGCAAGTTTATCAATGCACTGGGGCACCTAAAAGGGAGAATATTGCAATTAAGTAAAAGCAAACCAAAAGAGAAAAATATTGGCTAAAAAGGATTATTATGTCTACCCCTTTTTGCAGTTTGTCCTCCACAGCAGTAGCACCAACAAGTATCAACTCTCTTTCCATCATATCTGATACCCTCTCAAGCATTGCTTCTCTATCACCCCCAATAGATGTTTTGGCTTTCTGAAATTCACTATTCCAGGTGGCATACTGGGACTCCTCAATCTTTCTATAAGCAAGTGCCAATGTACGCAATCCAGCTTCTCCATATTCATTCAAATGCCTGGTAGTGATTTCCTCATACATTTTTCCATTCTTTGAAAGTCGATCAAAAATGATGCTGCATAGTGCAGGGAAGAATGCATGGGTGTTAAAGAGCCTAAAACCAACTGTTCTTCTCTCCCGCTAAATTAAAGAGAAGAGTAGAAGATCCAAAAAGTATACATAAAGCTTGATGCTGAATTTTCAGGCTTTAGATTTTCTTATTGCATAAAGCATTCAAAAGGTAGATAAATGAAATATAGTTTAGCCTCAACAAAACTTAAAATCAACAAACCCTTGGTGCCATATGGAAGCTGATTGAAGATTTTTTGTATAGGCCATTTATTTCATATATTCAGCTGTCAGTATCTCTGAAACAATATCAAGAATTAGAAGGATATTCATGAGCCTAACCTGTCAGCACCTTTGCAAAGAAGCAGAATCTGCCCCTCCTGATCTTGCACAATTACAGACATTCGCTTTCTTTTGCTGGTGAAATCCAGTACATTCAAAATTTTATACTCCCTGTAAAGGTAACAAGATGCTAAGTCAACAAATATCTGTAGATGAGAACAATTACCAAAAGGGCTACATTATGTAGGTCAGTGGAATTCTTACTTCTCAACTGGCTCTCCGGAATTGGTATATCTTTCACGGACAAACACACTTGATTGAGTTCTTCTAAAAAATTCAAAACCAAATTCTCTCGCTGCAACAAGAAAAGCCCCTTCATCAGGTGACTCTGCTTCATATGTAAAACTCCCAGTGGCTTCATTATACTCAGGAATTGCAGTGTGACAAATTGCTAATATCCGGAAAAATAATAAATGGACATCAGCATTGGGCTCTTTAGACCAATTTCCATTCATCAGGCGACTGTCCTCAAAGCTAAATCCCTTTATGGTAGGTTTGATATCATTTTCATTACTAGAAGTGATGACAGTCTCTAGTTCAATTTCAGAAGCTCTTTCAACATTATCCCGTAAAACATGTAAACCACCTCTCTGCTTGGGAAAATTGGAAAGGTCTACTTCCTCCTCCTCCTGAATAGCCATTTGTTGTACAGCAGCAACTTCAACTTCACTAGAACGCACACCATATGCTGTACCGGCAATGGAGCACTTTAGAAAATCCATCTGATTGCATGTCAAAGTGCCAGTTTTATCAGAAAGGATTGTGTCTACCTGACCCAATTCCTCATTCAAATTTGACGTCCGCGCCTGCGCGGTATTCCCACTCTCTTCATCATACATATGTATGTCTTGGTTAATGAAGGTTGCTTGCAAAACCTTCACAACCTCAATTGAAACATAAAGCGAGATGGGTATTAAATATCCATAAAGGATGAGAGCAGTGATCAGATGATAAAATCCAGACAAGCTAGGGTTTGTAGGATCAAATACACCATCAGGTTTATTGGGTTGTAAGTACCACCAGTCCGGGACTTGGTACTTAGTCTTCACAGCAAATCCCAGTGAGCTGATCAATGAGATCAATACAAGGAGGGTGAAAAGGATGTATATAATATAATCCATCTTTTTTTCTATTGTGCTCCTTTTCGAAGGGGATTTTGTTGCATTCTGCATGACTTTGCTATCATGACCAGTGAAAACCACCACACCATACACAAAGGCTGTATTCCTGAGCTTTGAATCTCTGAGGAGAATCTGAGTAGGATCAAGAGGAAAAATCTGACGATCGTACTCCAAATTACCCACAAAGTTGTAAAGATTGGGGTTTGGGTCTTCGCATCGGATTTTCCCCAAGAAATCCTTGAAAGATTCATCAACGTCCAAAGACAAAGTTGTTTCCAAACATCTCTTTACTTTCAAGTTTGTCTCACCATCTAAATTCATAGTCTCCACGTAGCAAATCCCATCCTCATAACTTGACGACAAGAGAAGCAAATCAGCAGGAAAGAACTGATCCTTTTCCACTTTCAATACATCTCCCACCCGAATCTTATGCCATGGCCTATAACCAAAAACACCATCTCCTTTATGAACACTAACTTTCCGGAGATTAACCTTCATATCCTGAACAAACCTACGCGAGTCTTCCAGGGCTTCCTTCGCCATACTGAGCCCAACAACAAATGCCAAAGGAGCAATCATGCTAACAGGAGTAAATGGCGAAATTGGTGTGAGTGAAAGAACCGCAGCCAAAAGAAAGTACAAATTAGCAACCCTCCGGAATTGCTCAAAGATTGCCTTAGGTAAGAACGTAACAACATTATACTTCGTGGTTGATATAAAATTTGAGCAGTACTTCAGAGGTTTCTTCAGGTGGAGATCAGGTTGGTTGCAATGTACAACTCGTGAGCCTTGAACTGCATTTGGTCCCTCAGTGTCTGTGGTCTGAGGCTGGAGGCATGAGAATGTGTAAAGATTGCTCCGCCGGATCTTTGACCTTATCCTTCCCCTTGTCATCTTTCCAAATTTCAGCTCAAGACAATAATAAGTGACACATGCCAAACAAATAAAACCCGAATCTCCTTCACTATGAATCTAAGGATTTGTCCATTATGTCCAATTTCTTCTTCTAATACCTAATTATACAAACCCAGATGGAAATTAATTTAGCACATAATGTTTGAAAATATGCAGGCTGCAATATCAATAAAATAACGCCCAAAAAAAAAAAAAATTCAAACATTACGTGTCAAAATCACCACATTCCTTAATGGGTTCTTATTTAAACCTGAATACGAATGCTTGCAAATCCAGATTTGCAAATTATGTGAAATGTTGTCATCTTTAAGGAACAAATAAGGTCTTTACACAAATCCACCACTGTAGCTACAAAGATCCTCATAATTACAAACAAAACTTAAATTCAACGATACTTGTTGTTTTCATTATATATAAAAATTTTAAACACATTACAACAATATTTCAGCTAAAAATTACAAAATTTATTACAAAAGAACAAATTAAATAAAAGAAAAAGGAAAGATTTTCAAAAAAAAAAAAAAAAAAAAAAAAAAAAAAAAAAAAAAAAACTGAAACTGCCCAGCTAAAAATGTAAGAAACAGTCATTAATACCAGTGCAGATTCCTCATATCAAAAGCTACAATCTCACAAAATAAACCAAAAAAGGCCAAATTTTGCAGGGAAAAAAAAGAAACCCAGATGGAATAATTATTTAAAAAGCTCAAATTTTTATAAGAAAAAGTACCTGGAAACATGAGCCCCATTAATCTCCAGGACAAACTGGCAAAAACCCATTTGCCAAAAGAGAGAGAAATGGCTTGTGAGTTGCAGATCAAAGAGGAAGACAAAGTTTAGAAGCAAAGAACAGAAAAGCTTTAGAGAGAGATTTGACAGGGTTTTAGGCCACAGAGCAAGGTCCTCTCCTCGTCCAAGAAACAAAGTCCGAACCAATGTCAGAAATTTCCGGGCCCTCTTCTCCTATATTTATATTTTACCTCTCTCTCTCTCTCTCTCTCTCTATGGTTTTATTAATTTTCTTTTCTTTTCTTTTCTTTTTTTTTGACTGAAGAAGGAAGAATTTTCTTTTCTTTATTAGGGAAAAAAAATTATACTTTCAAAGTGTCAAATTAAAAAAATTGTAATTTAATTATTGTGTTTTTTTAATTCTTAATGTATTATAAAAATTTTAAGGTACAACCAAATTTCTTAACAATATAAAGGAGTAAAGTTGTTAATAATGAATAATAAAGTAATGTCAGATTAGTGATACGTTTATTGATTTAGATTTTCATGTAAATCCAACTTATCAGTTATGAAATTTAACATGAAAATATTAAGTTTAGGTTATTTTTATTATTTATTTTTTTGGTTTAATTTTTAATTTTTTTCTTAATTGAGTAGTGTTGCCTAAGATGTACTGGCAAAGAGAAATAAATTTGGAGCTGTTTGGAGAGGACCGGTCTAGCACTTCCCTGGATTGCCAGGTGTGGGTCCCAAATAATCCCACGTGGCAGTCCTTAACTGGGACCTGTTGTACCTCTTTTTTTCCCAACCAATCATAAAATAACTATATAAAAATGGGGTTACTGATTTTAGTACTAAAAAATAAAAACACTTTGAACAAAATTTTGTTGATTTTGTTAATTTTGTTATAAAGTACTGGGTGCACCTACTTGTGGTTCTAGTTTTAGGTGGTACTTGGGCTATAAGATATTCCTGTCCAGTCCCTAATCTTGTTTACATAGTTAGTTGCTATTAGAGAGAGATTAGGGACATTTCATTTTTATCAAATGTGATTCAATTTTAATGAGAGTTTTGGCTATTGAGTATATATTGATTTTCTTCTATAATTAAATTCCAAGTTTGTGGCTTAATCGTTTGCATAAAATGTAGATTATTTTGAGGATTCAATTAAGTTGAACATCATATATATATATATATATATATATTTTTTTTTTTTTTGAGAAATTGTTAGAAATTTTTTTTTTATACTCACAACAACGGAGGGGAGGGGGGGAAATGGAACTCACCACCACACACCATTTAAAAATTACATGTGGCAGTTAGTACCGAAGAGCAGTATATGAGCCCACAAACACACATCAACACAATTGATGTGGGACTAAGGTTGAGAAACTGTTGAGAATTAGTTGTTTGTTTTAAGTTTTCAGTTTTCAGTTTTCAATTTTTATGTTAATGTTATTGTCTATTTTGAAAATACTTTTTAAAAAAATGGTTTCACATTGTATTATGTGTATATGTCTATAATTTTTTAAATTTTTTTAACGATGCTTTTGATTACTTGAACCAAACAAACAACTATAGGGCATGAATTATATGACAGCTTGACAAGCCATAGACTTGTGTTCTGCAACTCTGTTTTGAGAATGTATGCATGGCATGATTTTGGTGGTCAATTTGAACAAGTAATTCATATAGGAGAAAATCTTGGTAATCTTACAATGATTCATTGGATCAAATGGTTGTCAATTAGCTGGTGAATTATATATATTTATGTATATATCTTCAATGGGACTTAAAGGTGAGGCCTCCCATTCCATTTCCATGTGGATCAGCCAGCTGCAAGTCTAATCTAGAGAGAGGTGAGAAAAAACAAAAAACAAAAAAGCAAAAATAAGAAAACCAACATTAAAATACAGCATTTGACTAAGTTTTTCCTTTGTTAAATTATCTAGTGAACATTATTTTTTATGTTTTTAATTCTGTTTGGCCAACTATCAAATTTGACATATTTTGTTATAACAATTAACAACACAATGGCACGTTACATGTAATTTTTTTTTTTTTTTTTTTTTTTGGGTGGGTGGGGAAATTCAATTAGTTTAGTTAGTGAAATATTTTATTTCTTACAAGAGATTTTAGATCAAATCTTATTAATACCCCCCCCAAAAAAAGATATTTTTAAAAAAAAGAAAAAGAAAAAGGTCTTGGTCTATAGCTTATAAATTTAATGATCATTCCATTGACCCTAAGCCAAAATTATTGATACATACATTGTTTTCATGTCATTTTCTCAATCATTCGGTTCTTGTTTTAAAAACCACGAAATGGAAACAAAAACCTGTTTTCAGATAATATAGATATTGTCTAAAACAGTTTATTGTTTTTGGTTTACAAATAAACTAAAAACCATTGAAAACCACTCTATTTTCTTAATGTCCTCTAAAATTCTTTCTTTTCTTTTCTTTTTTTAAAGTAAAAAATATGAAGACCAAATAAATTAATAATTATAATTAACCACCCTAAACTATTGAGATATTTGCAATATGCAGCTTTTTTTTAATACATCAATAAAGAGGAATTGAACCCTAGATGTTTCATTTTGAATTATTAAGAGGTGCCAAGTAGTTGAAGTACAAGACTCTTGACTACAATATATAACCTAAACTTTAAAATTTTGTAATCAACATCATAGTTTAATGCTAATTTGCAATGTCTATTCAAACGTTTAAATTAGGGTAAAAATTAATAGTTTAGTAGACAGTTATCAACCCTAAACTATGAGAGCATTAGAAATAGGCACTTTAAACTATGAGAGTATTTGCAATGTATGTCCTAAACTATAAGAGCATTACTATAATAGCATTTTTAATATGCACAACTAATTTGAATGATTAGATATCACATATTATTCTCATATTATGTTGCTGATTATAAAATTTTGAAGTTTATGATACACATTATATATACATATTCATATAGTTAAGATGACTATCATTTATCAAAAAATAAATAAAATTGGAAATCATATTACGAATGTGAAAATATCAACCAAATTTCATTAATTAATGCTTGACCACTATACATAAACGCGTTTAATTGAACATATATTGTGTACAACCAAGTGTTGGCCATTTGGAAGTTTCCTTTGAAATTAAAATGTTATTAGACTTTCTTTCCTTTCTCTTTTCTCCATTGCTCTATTTTTTTATTTAATTTTTCAGCTGTGAATGTGAAAAAATGTTCAAGCATTGATTACTAATTTCAATTTGAATATGGCATTGCAGACAAGATTCTATATTTGAATTAATATTAGATTATATCATCGTGGACTGTTTCTCATTGTTTACCACGCACTTGAATAAACTCCATGGGTTCAAGGACTTTCTCAAGCCTTCAATTTGGAATCCATACATATATATTGGACAGTTTTTTATTAATTGATACCGCGCACTTGAATAAACTCCATGGGTTCAAGGACTTTCTCAAGCCTTCAATTTGGAATCTATACATATATATTGGACAGTTTTTTATTAATTGATTATTATTTTTGGTCATATGAGCATTGTCAATATCGAACCCACTCTTCTTCTTCTTTTTTTTGGGTCAAGTACCTTTGGTCTAGGGCTTCTAGTAAGGTAAAAAAAAATTATTATTTTTCTTTTATAATTGATTTTTTTGAGATACTTAAAAAAAAGAGGAAATTTTGAGGTAATCCCTGATCATATTTATATAACATATTATTAAGTTCACAAACTAGAATATCCCAAAGTAAATATATGTAATATATAGCTGTTAGTTGCAAGTGTCCATCGACACCACGTTACAATCATAGTATTATATATCATCCATTAACATCAAAGCAATAAACATGAATGTTTGAGCAGGTGTTAGCCAATTGTCAAATTTAGAATCCTTATTATAATTTGTGGTAGGTTCTGTTATTTTTTTCAGGTGGATCCACTCCATCAGGTATGCTTTAGTTGAACACTATTAGTTTTTGGAATAGCCCACACGTATGACTATGAGTGACATGTGGTTCACAAGTCACAACCACCATTTTCCTATTTTATTAAGTAAAAAGTATCATATCCATTACGATAATTCTTAGTTTATAAATTATAATGTACTATAAATTTACATTATAGACACAAAATGTATACAATTTTGTATACATTTGTAAAAAATGTAAATATTTTATATTTTTTTGTATAAAAATATATATAATATTGTACAAATTTTATATGTCTACGATTCTATAATATAAACTTACACAACCCTACAAAATTCCTGTTGATTTTGCTGTTAGTCTAAACGTATAAATGTATAATATATGATAGTTCTGAGGAATTTTGTTTTTCTTTCTTTTCACTTTTCCCAACCCTGTCATTGGATATCTGACCGGTTTTACACGTATGGATTGTGGAAATTCATGCAAAGTAGACTGCAATGATTTCATGTCTTGAACGGGGCCAGAGGTTCCTGTTGAAAAGGAAAAGACTATAAAAGAGAATGTAGTAGTACAGTTTTAACCTTTTGTTAATTTTATCCATCTATTTTTTTTTTTTTTTTTGTTGTTGGTATAAGGTGAGGATTTTCAATTTTCATTCTTTCAAACTTATGGGATATATTTTTTTTTAATCTGATTTGATTGAATTAAAAGAGTAAAAAATAAGTTTCTGTAACTTACTAATTAAGCAACCAAAAATAATGTTTCTAAAAAAAAAAGTTACCAAAGATGAGAAAGTTTAAAGTATTGGCTCACTAGAGGAAAAGACATGTACATATTGGTGTGGAAGGCAGGCCTTGGCCTGGCAATTCTCGAAGCCATACCTATTTGTTATCGCAATTTTGTTATATTAATTTGCCCAAGACTTCCAAATATAATAATTGTCCTTTTGAGGAGTATGACATATGTACCTTAACATAAATATTATCTATCTTCCTTTTTCTTTTCTTTTTTTTGTCCACTTCAACCATTAAAAAAAAAAATCTTTTTTTGGAATGGAACATTATTACATATATTGTCTTTAAAATCAAAATTTACCATTGTACAATTTATTATAGTTAATTGAGTAAAATACTATTTAGGTCCCTAAACTTTATCCAAACTTTGTTTTTATCTTTAAATTTTAAATAATTATTTATTCATTCTCCTTAAACTTTATAATTGTTTTTAATAGTTTGAAGACAAAAATAGGATTGAAAAAGAAATATATTTTTTTCAATAGTTTAGGGATAAAAAAAAAACTTTTGGTAAAGTTTATGAACATAAAGTAAAACATTTTCAATAGTTTAAGGATTAAAAATAGACTTTTCAATAATTTAAGGATGGAAAAATAAATTTTTAAAGTTTATAAATGAAAAACAAATTTTTAGAATGTAAAGTTATTATTTATCCAAAATTTGTTTTTTTATTTTTAAATTAAAAAAATTATTTATTCATTATCCTTCAACTCTATAAACTTTTTTTTAATAATTGTAGGGACTGGATTTGAGCACTTCTTCTACTAGATAAGTGGACTCAAACCTAACTAGCCCAATATAATGAATTTGTAGAGAATGAATTTAAGAACTAGGCCTTAGTGAGGATTGTAACAACTAAACATGGTAGTGAGTGGGTGGAATGACAAGAACATGGGCTGAAGTATGAAATTTTGCTCCTCAGCATTCTCTTGAGGAACATGTAACCCTTATTATTTCTTCGGTGCTTGACTACAAAGGTTGGGAAAGTTCTACCAATTGCCATTGTATTTTTTACTTCCTCCTATTTTCTTAAGGATTTCTTACATTATATACCTCTTTTCAGTTGATCTTAACCCTACATTTGTTGACTAGGCAGGTCACTACTTGAGTGCCTGTCCCATCAGCTGCCTTCCCATTCTTTCTGTGGGTTGCAGCAACCAAGACTGCACTGTTCAGGAGTCATTACCTTATTAATGCGGCTAGAACGTTAGTTGTGGATATTTAATGTGGAGGTGACAGTTTATCCTAGAATTGTTCCTCCGCCATACTTCCATGGCTGACACATTGTACTTGTTTTTTCTCTTAGGATGCTCTGGAAGGCTACCTTTGATGGCCCGTTGCTTCCTCCTCCCATGGTCTTGGTTGGCCGAGGACAGAATTGTCGTCAGCAATGTTCTTGGGTAATTTGGACTTTCTTACTTTGTCCTCGGACGTTTCTTCTTCCTCGACATAGGTCTTGGGCTTAGTATAAAGTGGGCTGGGGTTGCCAAATTCTTTGACCCCGCAATAGTTTAGAGACAAAAATAGGAATGAAAAAATAACTTTTTAAAATAGTTTAGGGATGAGAAATTTTTTTTTGGGTAAAGTTTATAAACCTAAAGTAAAACATTTTCAATAGTTTAAGGATTAAAAATAAACTTTTCAATAATTTAAGGATGAAAAGTTTTTTTTTTATTTATTTTTTAATTTTTTAAGTTTAGAGATGAAAAACAAATCTCGTACTATATATAAAAGCAGAAACATTTTCTTGCAATTAAGGTTGTGTTGCCACGCAAGGAAAAAAAACCCACTTTAAAATATGTCATGTTTACCACTAAAAAATCTAATAATTAGAACATTCGCAATGAGTCTAGCAAATGTCATATGTTAGCATCAGAACCCCAAAACCCCCTATTACTCGGTCTTCCAATTGTTAAAAAAATTACAATACTGCTATAGTACAGTCTTATATGTATGACGACATTGTAGCAGGCTTGTATAATTTTTTTTATTACTTTATTCTCTCTCCCTCTTTCACTTTCTTTTCTTCTCCCACTTTGTCTCTCTCCTTGTCATCACTTTGTCCTCACTCCCGCTCTCACACCTCTCTCGTTCTAGTAAAGTTTAAATATTAAAATAATATTTTACTCTTATTAATTTGAACATAAATTGTGAATTAATTCAGTTAAATCAACTAGTAAAGTTTATAATGGTTGAATAAGAGATCTAGGGTTCAATCTTTACCTATACCAGAAAATCAATTGGTGTCTTAGTTTGACGATAAAGAGTTATCATCAGAAGCGGACATCATAAGATAAAACTCTCTTGAAAAAAAAAAATTAAACACAAATATAAAAAATGATTTTTTTTTTTGGAATAAAATGAAGGGCACATTCAATTTTGACAGGATGGATTGGGGTGTAGATAGACTTTGCGCTCCATTTGCTGTAGATAATCTTGGAGCCATTACACCTCTTTTGATGTAATTAGAATGTTTATAAAATATAATCCTCTCCTTTTTTTGTCTGAAAAAAAAAAGTTTATATATATATATATATATATATTTTTTTTTTTAAATATAGTAGATATTACACCTTTTTGATGTAATTAGTTTGTTTATAAAATATAATCCTCTCTCTTTTTTTTTTTTTTTTAATCTGAAAAAAAAAGTTTTTATATTCTTTTTTTTTATATATAAATATAGTAGATACTATAATTCTTTTATAAAATTGTGCCTATATATATTGACAATTTCAAAGTGGAAAATAGGTTGGAACATGGTAATGGACCGCATTGAATAACAAATAAATAAAATAGAAGGAAGTAGTAAAGTACACGAATAATGAAGTATGAAGTACGAACTGTGTGGTTCATTTGAAAACTATTTCCTTTCACGTGGCATTGTATTTGGTCCAAAACTTGAAAAAAAAAAAATATATATATATATATATGTATAAATTTTCTTTCCTGGAAGTTCAGGTAACACGCAAAGGTAACATGCAACAAAGAAGGGTCCTACGTATAGTTTCAAGTCAAACATAAAAACGGTACCTGATTAGTGAGTCCTTCTTGCCCTCTTGGCCTCTTCCACGCATGATGGTCAAGTCTCAGAAGCTCACACGTTTGCGTGTTAAGTTTGCCAGAGCTACATGAAGAAAATTGAGCTGTTCTAAAATCACATATTATTTCAATTTTTTTTTTTTTGCGGCAATTTCGACATGTTAAATTGAGGGCGGTTAATCATTATTTATATATGAATATACTATTTTTTTTTCTACGTAGTTATGCCACATTATAATTATGATAAAAAATTATAAAATTTTTTGTCGGCCTAGATTCTTTGCAAGAAAATCTTGGAAAGATTTTTTATTAATTAATAAAATTGGCTTGTACTTTGGTAGCTATCTTGGCGGGTAGGTTTTTTCCACAAGTACGACATCGTTTCTGACGCCATCTAGAACAAGAAGAGGATGAGTATGTGAAATTTGGGACCATTCGGTACTAGATGGTAATGCAAGTCATGGCAAAAATGATGTGACTGATAGTGGGGAAAGAATATCAAAGTCTTGGCCTTTTCCAAAAAAAAAAAAAAAAAAGTATATATATATATATATATCAAAGTCTTGGTCTTCCTCTTTTTCTTGTTCCCTTCCTTTTTACTTTTCTAGTTTTTATGAGTTGTATTATTGTTCTGGTTTGGGTATTCTTCACCCTTTGTTTTTTTTTTTCGTGGGTCATAAATAGACTCCTCCTCAAAATTTGAATTGGTGGTAAAACCCTTTGATTTTTAGAATTCAAAGACATAATATATATATATATATATATATATATTTCTTTTAGGAAGTGGTGGCTATTCCGATATTACCATTATTGGGAATGATGTTGGAGAGAGATTATTTTAAACTTTCCATCCCTCTTTTCTTGCTCACTTCCTTTATATTCCAATTTTAAATAATATTTACTTCTGAATTCTGATCATGTTTTTGTTTTCATTAGGTACTCGTCATTCTTTCTTCTTTTGGGCATAAATGGACTCTTCTTCAATATTGGAATTAAAAAAAAGAAAAAGAAGTGGAGTTAAAAAAAAAAAAAAAAAAACCTTGGTTTTAGAATTCCCACCAACATGGTTTAAAAAATTGTCTTTAAGGAAGTGGGGCATTCTTAATATTGTAATTTTAAAGTTAAAAAGAAGTGGCGCAAATCCCTTGATTTAGATTTCACACCAACATGGTTTAAAAAATGTTTTAAAGGAAGTGGGGCTATGAACTACGGATGATGCTAGTATGCTACCATGGGAATGATGTGGCAGGAAGAATATTATCAAGGATTCTCTCACATCTACTTTTTCATCCATTGTTTTACATTTGTTGTTTGTGGACATTTCATTTTCACTTTTTAAAATGTATATATTAACGTATGAATTATGGATATCGTGTAAAACAGTGAAAGTTAAATAAGTGTATTTTTATATTATTAAACTTCTTGTATCCTCTTTTTTTTGCTCTTTTCCTTTTTTATTTATTTAATATTAGTATTTCTCTTGCCAAGAAATGAACTCTTTCTTCGTAATAGGAATTTCAAATAGAAGTGGGGGCAACACCCATCGATTTTAGAATTTCGAACCTAACATGGTTTAAAAAAATGTCTTGTAACAAGTGCGGCCAATACCCTTAGTTTCATTCTTCAAATCCACAAGGTTTGAACATGTGTTAATTTGCATATTTATTATCTTTGATATTTGATTTTCTTAACTATCAAATTTAGGGATGGCACCAGGTGGGATCGAATTGGATTACGAACATCTTGTCACCACCTCGTCTTCTCTTCAAGTTTGAGACAATTGTGCAAGATGAACATTAGAGTAAGTCAGATCAAGACAGGATGGAGTCATTTTGCCATTCCTTGAGGTGGCACTGACACCGACGATAGTAAAAGATGAGAGAGAAAGGAAAAGCATAACATGGAGAGTATTGAGAGAGGGATATGAAAGATGGTAATATAATATGAATTATATATACATACATACACACACGAGATGGGGTGCGGGCGGAGACCAGGCCCACGGGGGCAACTGAGCAGGTTGGGTTATTCATCAACTAAATTATTATTTATTAGACTGGGATATTTTACCAATCTGTATTGATGATTCATTCAAGACAGGTCCTAGTGGACTGAGTTTTTATTTTATTTATTAATAAAAAAATTAAACAGCCAGTCAAAATCATAAATAGTGTTTAGGATAAGATTGTCATGATTAGATGGCTACGGATTGCAGAGTGTACGTTATTTCAGTATCAACAGGTTCTCAGAAAATAACAGGAGAAAAAACAGATGAGGGTTCCCGGAGGGCAATTCAACAACTAAATCATTATCATTAGGCCAAGAAATGCAAGTGCAAGAGCCCACAGGCAAATAACAACATTTTCCATACGCTACTGATTATTGAGAGAGAGAGAGAGAGGGAGAGAGAGAGAGAGTATAAAAAGAGACCATAAAGAAGAAGCCAAATGGCATTATGTTTCATCGTCCCATGTGCTAAATGGAGAGAGAAATGAATAACTACGCTACTCACACATGAAAAAGGATTTTAATCAACCAAAAGAATGCCATCTCATATTCTCTGTGTGCACACATAACTCATTTGAGAAGGGTTCTTGTCAAATGTTCACGTGCTGTAGCCCATGCCTGAGTTATAGTCTGCAATTTTAGTCAAGAAAGATAAAGGATTAAATACAAAACCAAAGAAGAGAGCTGTAATTAATTACTTTTTTTAATGAGTAATGCAATTTTATTGATGAAAGGGAAGCTCAAATGGGAGAGCAAAAGGAGGGAGTCAAAGGCGGGTTAGTTAACAGTAGTTCAAACAAATAACAAATAGTCCAAAAGTGTTGGGAGTTAGTGTTAGTGGGTTAGTGATGCATGCATATTTCACATAAAATGTGAAATTTGTGGATCATAACATCCATTACAATATCTTATATTTTATATAAGTGGATAAGTCGAGATTAAGATATGCGAATAATAGTAAGGGAGGAACCAACAAAAAGAGAGAAAGTTGCATTACTTGCTCAGACAACGGTGCGTCAGCATCCATGCTGTGGGTCGCCACTTTCCCTGCAATGACACTTGAGTCCGTTTCAAGTATCATGCTGCAAAATAGATATATGTTCTTAATAAATAATACATTCCTTGACCATAGAAGTACTGCAGTAAACTAGACGACACATATTGATGCTTCATGGGAAAAGAAAAAAAAAAAAAAATCCTCCAATAGAGAAGGAAGCATGGTGGTGGGTGAAGTGGATTCCACTGACAGTATGAAGATTCATTATTGGAAGATTGATAGTTCTCTATTGTAGAACAAAATTCTTTTCCTTTATGTTTTTCTTATCCATTATGATCTATCAAACTGATCCCACATACATTATTGGTAGTGTGGAAAAAGGAACATAGAAATATTTGATAAAGTGCAAATATGCAGGGTATGTGAATTTAAGAAGCATGTTACATACCCTCCATCAACAATCTCATCAAGGCATAAAAGAATGAGATCCAAGTTTTCGAGTGCCTCCCTTTTATCAACAGTGTTCCTACAGCAAGTGAAATAGAAGGCATAAAACAGAAGCACAAACTAATAAATCTCTTTATCAAAAATCAAGAAACAAAGGTTAATTATGACAAACAATACCTCAAGAGAAGGGCAACTGCATCAAAGAATCCCTGAAGAACTGTAGCTAAGATGAGTTCGTTTTCATCATCACCTCCAGTCACAAAGAAGTGCAGGTCCTGGACGAACTTGTAGATAACAATGTTGTTCTCAAACATAGCTATCTCAGCTGCAGACAGTAATACAGCAATATATCAATAATTCAAGTCTCAGGCTGTGTACCATATTTACCAGGCTTCATCAACCTTTATAAAGGGTCCTATCACCTATGGAAATACTAATATTTTTTGTTTGTGTCGAGTCCCACCTAAAAATTTTCCTGGTCAAGTAGAATAAATAAAAGATGCGATAGAGTGGCTATTTAAACTAAAGCCCATGCTTGTCTCTTTTAGCTTAACGTTCACAAGAATATGCATTTCTGGCTTCAAGCCATGGGGCTAACATATGCAGATATGTAATCATTGCTTTACCAATCCTTTTGACACCAGTAAGAAGATGCTTATATAGCTGATCTCAAAGCCAGGAAAAATTAGAACTATATACCAAAACCTGTATTATACTTTTTAAGTGGTGGTTGATGGTTTTGGCTAACTGTTGTTAGCACACAAATAGCATAGAGAAAATAATGCAAGAAATACACTAAGGCTAACTTTTACCTAAAAAAAAAAAAACTAAGGCTAACTGTTGTTATTACACAACTATACAGAATGTAGCGCAAGCAATACACTCCAATGCCCTTGGAAATTGGAGGTGTTCAAGGATAGAAAACTGCTGATCAGTAATTTAGCCAAGGTCATTTAACAAGAAAGTGATTGACTGACATCTTGCAAATGCTTCAAGAGAAAATCTATGCATAAAGATTAATGATGTTACCCATTTTCCCAGTTTCAAAAAAATAATACATGATTGACCATATGGCTATGTCCTCTGTAGTCTGTAGAGCACACAAACTTGACTAATTGTATAATGCTATGGTTTCAAATTCTACAGTCTATATTGAAATTGAAGGCACCAATACAAAATCTTGAGCTTAAAGAGTGACACAGGTTTTGTTTGAAAAAGTATAGATTGCATCAGTCAAGAACTGAACTTGTTAGAGGGATCAATATGAGGAAAATGCTCATACACCCCCTGAACTTTGAAGTAGTGGCCAAGACATTCCCTGAACTTTTTTGTTAGCCAATTTACTCCATAAACTTTACATACCTGCCAAATCAGTACCTTTGTTAGTCTACTATTAAAAAAACTAACGGAATAGTCATGTGAGACACACATGAGCTTTAAAAAACAAACTCAAACCCCTTAATTTGAAACCTGGTGGATTGATGCAAAGACGGAACATTTCAAGAACCCATTGACACTCTTACCAACTTGAAGGGGCTTCGAATACCCACATAAATCCAACAACACACAGAAAACATCATAATCAGTACAAACACCTTGACCCATATACTCCACAACTTTTTTTTTTTTTTTTTAATTTTTAATTTTTTTGGCATAACAGTGGAAATTTTATTGATGAAACAAAACATACAAGATAAATCAGAGTTCACACTTACAACAGCACACTTAAACCAGAGTAACCAGACACTAACTACAACACACTGGACTACACATCGACTATTACCAAAAAAAAAAAAAAAAAAAAAAAAAAAAAAACAGATAAGTTTTTAACCACACCAAACTAACATTACCAAAAAAAAAAAAAAAAAAAAAAAAACTGGGAAAATAGGCCACAATTTCACCCAGGCCAGTTGTCAGCCCTAGCGGAAAAAAAACTCCTCCAGCCACACTGAATGAAACCACTCAACACACAGGCAAAACCACTCCACAACTTGTTCAACCTTGGCCTCCTCACACAAACCCATCAAATCAACATTTGGTGGGTCACCGCATAATGGGTCACTCTCATTTTCATTGTTAAGCTAATTACTGTTCATCTTTTGCACATTGGAGTGGTTCTTCTTCCTGTTACTCTGTGACTGAAGAAGGTTCAGGGTGGGATTTGTACTAAGTGTTGGTGCTTTGGCGGTGAGAGATGCCGCTACCGTGGCGGCAATAGGCCTTTGAGTTGTGGGTATTGGTAGTGCATGCGTAGGTGCATAGGGGTTAGGATGACGTGGGGTTGAGAGAGTTGAGCTGAAAGTTGTGGTGCTATTTGAGGTCCCAAGTGGGAAGCGATAATGGAGTTTCTTGAGCCCTGAAGAGATATTAGAAAAGCCATCCTCTATCCAGTCAGACCTTGCTTCTCTTCTTTGTTCTTTCCATTAATCCATTGAGTTTGTATTTTTAAAGCTCATGTGTGTCTCACGTGACTATTCCATTAGTTTTGACAGTATACTAGGTGGAGATACTGATTTGGCAGGTATGTAAAGTTTACGGAGAAAATTGTCCAATAAAAAAGTTTAGTGGGGTAGGAAAAGGTTTGCTTACCGCGTGGGGTTCATCAATTGAGTGTTTCAAATATGCTTTGGTGGCGTGGGAAAAGGTTTGCTTACCGTGTGAGTTGGGTGGTTTGGGAATTCAGATTTGGTGACTTTTAATCAAGCCCTATTAGGGAAATGACTATGGAGGTATGGCCATGAAACCACTCATCTATGGCGGAGGGTCATAGCCATGAAATATGGGGAGGAAAAAGAAGGTTGGTGCACTAGAGTTTGTAGAAGGGCTCATGGTTGTGGTTTATGGCGGAGTATTAGTGAAGGGTGGGAAAGTTTTGCTAAGCATTTGTCTTATGTGGTGGGATCTTAATGGAAGTGGGAAGTTTGATATTTGGTCTTTTTATGATAAGATTTGAAATGCAGCTCCTTCTACTTTCCCTTGGAAGGGCATTTGGAAAGTTAAGGTTCCTTTTTTTTTGATAAGTAACGAAAATTTTATTAAAAGAAGAAAAACAGCCAACCCGAGTACATTGGGAATGTACTATGGGGGCAGAAATCAAGAACGAAAATTACAACGATCAAGTAAAACAGTGAGGGAAGAACAAGAAAAATGACAAAAGATCACACTCCAATCGAGGAGAGTGTGTAAAAAGAAAGACTTAATCTCTAACATAGAGCGTTCACATCCCTCAAAACTTCTAGCATTCCTTTCGCGCCAAATACACCATAACAAGCAATGGGGCACAATTCTCCACAACTCAAAATTTCTATGTCGACCAAACTTACCCTTCCAAGACTCAAACAACTCAATAACCCTCTGAGGCATAACCCAATGAATTCCAAACAAACAAAACACCAACGACCACAACTCACAAGCAATGGGGCAATGAAGAAGAAGATGATCCACTGACTCCCCACACTTCTTACACATATAGCACCAATCAAGAACTATCACACGTCGTTTGCGAAGGTTATCTGTTGTTAAAATTTTACCTAAGGAAGCAGACCATGAAAAGAAAGCTACCCTTGGAGGAACCTTCGATTTCCAAATCATCTTCCAAGGGAAGGATAAGATGGTAGGAGGGTAGAAAGAAAGATAGAATCCTCTAACCTCAAAACCTCTACCCCTTGCTGGCTTCCAACACACCCGATCCGGACCCAATCCCCGAACCGATGAAGAGTAGACCATATCCATAAATAGATCAAAGGATTCTTGTTCCCAATCTTGTGGAGGACGGCGAAATTTAGCATCCCAATGAATCCTCCCACCAGACCAACACAAAACCTCTGCTACTGAAGAATCTTTTGTTCTACTAATACAATAAAGTTCCGGAAAAGCCTCTTGTAGAGTACGATCTCCACACCACACATGCTTCCAAAACTTCACTCTACTACCATCCCCCACATCATATAGAAGTAGTTGAGAAAACTTCACCCAACCACTCCTAATATGTCTCCACAAACTAACACCATAAGCACTGGTCACCTTCTTCGTGCACCAACCACCCCAATCATTCCCATATTTTACCTCAATAACTCTCCTCCATAGAGCATCGGTCTCCATGCCATACCTCCATAACCATTTTCCTAACAAGGCAGAATTAAAACTCCTCAATCGTCTAATACCCAAACCTCCAACCTCCAGCGGCTTACAAACCTGAGCCCAATTTACTAAGTGTAATTTAGGATCATCATTAATACCACTCCACAAAAAGTCACGTTGTAACTTCTCCATACGATTGGCCACCTTCCCTGGTAAAGGCAGAAGCGAAAGGAAGTATGTAGGTAAAGAGGAAAGGGTACTTTTAATAAGAGTTACCTTACCCCCCTTAGATAGATACATCCTCTTCCACCCTGCTAATCTCCTTTCCATCTTCTCCAAAATAGGATTCCAAACTGACAACTCCTTAAATTTAGCTCCTAACGGTAGCCCCAAATATCTCAATGGAAGAGAGGCTTGCCTACAACCCAACAACCCCACTAGAACATCCATATTATGCACCCTCCCTATAGGAACCAACTCAGATTTCTCCAAATTAATCCTAAGGCCTGAGACCTCCTCAAATCTAGCCAGAATTGCTCTCAAACGAGCTATTTGCGTAGGAACAGCATCACAAAAGATAAGAGTATCGTCAGCAAACAAAAGATGAGACACCATCACCGAATTACCAGCCGAATTACCTACAGAAAAGCCTGAGAACTGATTAGTAGTAGCAGCCACATCCAACATACGACTCAAACCCTCCATAACAATATCAAATAGCAACGGAGACAAAGGGTCCCCTTGCCGAATCCCCCTAGAACTACCAAAAAAATCAGAAGGACTACCATTGATCAGAATGGAGAATTTAACAGTAGAAATGCAGCACAATATCCACTTTCTCCATTTCTCTGAAAACCCACAGCGTTGAAGCATATACATTAAAAAACCCCAACTCACATGGTCATATGCCTTCTCCACATCTAACTTACACAACACTCCTGGAACACCTGACTTCAGTCTACTATCAATACATTCTGAAGCAATTAAAAAAGAGTCCAATATCTGTCGACCTTTCACAAATGCATTCTGAGAATCTGAAATAAGCCCATGTGCCACCCTTCTAAGACGATTGGCCAACACCTTCGAAATAATCTTATAAATGCCACCAACTAAGCTAATAGGGCGAAAATCCTTGATCTCCACAGCATCCACCTTTTTGGGAATAAGAGCAAGGAAAGAAGCATTAAGACTCTTCTCAAACACAGCCTGAGTATGAAAATTTTGAAACACTGCCATAATTTCAGCCTTCAAAATACACCAGCAAGCCTGAAAGAATGCCATAGAAAATCCATCCGGGCCAGGAGCCTTGTCACCTTTAAACTCACTAATCACCCCAAACACCTCATCCTCATCAAACGGCCTATCTAGCCAAAGTGCATCTTCCTCCGAGATACAAGAGAACTCCACATCATCTAATAAAGGTCTATGAGTCACAGTTTCAGCATATAGCTGCCTATAAAAATGGGAAATACAACCTGCTATAGCCTCCGGATCAGAAGACAATTCTCCATCCACCATAAGCCTATCAATGGAATTGAATCTTCTGTGAGAGTTAGCTATACGATGAAAGAATCTGGTATTCCTGTCTCCTTCTCTAATACAAAGGACTCTAGACTTCTGCCTCCAACAGATTTCCTCCATCAAAGTAACTTTTTCTAATTCCCCTCGAACTCTCTCCAACTCCAGTCTTTCCACCTCCAATAAAGCTCGACTTTCCTCAATCATCTCTAAATCACTAAGCTCCTTCCACAATTTTCTCACCCGATCTTCAACATTACCAAAAACCTCCACATTCCATTTCTTCAAATCATTTTTCAAGAGTTTCAACTTATTGGCCAAAACAAAGCTTGGAGCTCCTAAGACAATATAAGATTCCCACCAACATCGCACCCTCTCCATGAAACCCTCATCTTTAAGCCACATATTCTCAAATCTGAATGGCCTCCTACCTCTCTGAAAGGAACCACATTCTAGCACAATCGGGAAGTGATCAGATAACAGTCTAGGCAAGCGTTGTTGAGAGACAGATGGAAACTTATCCTCCCAATCTGTAGAAAACAAAAATCTGTCCAACCTAGCCTTTGAAGCAACTTCACGAGTATTAGACCAAGTGAAAGATCCCCCTTGAAGCGGAATATCAACAAGGCCTTGCTCAGAAATAAAATTGGAAAACTCCCTCATAGCAGCAGTAAAAGAGGTAGCACTAGCACGCTCGGAAGGAAACCTTACCACATTAAAATCACCACCCACACACCATGGAACATCCCACCAACTATTCAACCCAAATAATTCCTCCCATAAGAACCGTCTGTCTCTCCCAGAATTAGGACCATAAACGCCAGTAAATGCCCAAGCAGACTGATCTGCCACACTTGTAAATCTACAAGAAACTGAAAATCGCCCCACAGCTTCCTCCACTTTATTCACAACCCGTGTATCCCACATTAGTAACACCCCTCCAGAAGCTCCACAAGAGCCTAGATAAGACCAATCAACATGTTGACCCCTCCACAAACTGCGAACCACAGCTCTAGTAATTAACTCCATTTTAGTTTCTTGTAGACAAATAACATCTGGCCCCCATTTCCTAACCAAATTACGAACCTGAAGCCTTTTGTCCCTATCATTCAGCCCTCTAACATTCCAAGAAATAATCTTCAAATTCATTGATAAACCACCACAGCCCGCTCCTTACTTCCATTCCTTGTTTTCGTTGGACCAACCTCGACATTCATAGAGGACAATAAATTTTTTAACTCCCGCTGCCCTTTCTGCCCCGACTTGCTGTGCTGCAACTGCTCATCTACTGCCTTAAGCTTTTTGTTCTTTTTCTTAGCCTCTATAGCTAACAACAAACCCGTAATTTGCTCCTCAAAACCTTCTAAAGAAGTGCCCACTGATTTTCTAAAAGCCTTAATCCGATTTGTTACCCATTGTGATAAATTATTACCGTCAACCGACTCCTTACACCCACCCCCCAGCTTGGAATTACACTCCAACTCCAACGGAACTTCTGTAGCCAAGGGTACCACAACTAAAGGCTTACCACTACACTCACAAGACATCGACCTCTCATCAACATCCCACACCTCCTCCTCTGCCTCATCAACAATAGACAAAGAATCAACAAACCCATCACAATCCTCTACCCAGCTAACCATCTGACCGTCATTGATAAAAGAGTCATTACCCGTTACAGTCTCTACATCAGTGACTGAGCAATCCGACATACTCTCTGAAAATTGATACAGAGATAGCGGAATCACTATTTGACGACCATCCCGCAATTGCAGCATCCACTCTGTGGAATTACCCCATGATTTATCCAAGTCACTTACCAATTCCCTAATAGTGAGAGAAGAATTAGATTCCACCGTAGAATTAGAAACCTCATGCACCGTCGCCCTTACCTCCGGACCCAACACTTCATCATCATCGTCCTTCCTCGCCACCGTAACCTCTGCCATTTTTTCCTCTCCATCACTTACCAACACTTCATCAGCCATTTTTTCCACCGGAACCTCTGCAGACATCACTTTCCTCTCCGCCAGCTCCTGCAATGGACATATCGGGGCTAAAGATGAAGAACCCAGCTCGCCCACAGCCTGGACCACTTCCGCTGTCAACATCGGCATGTTTAGTGACTGGGTAATGCAGCTCGAGCTCACCTGGGCACTAGACCCACTCCCACCGGTAACTTCCGGTGCCACTATGGTAGAACTCGAACCCACTGAGCCCATCGGAGCCACCGCCTTCATCCTTGGTGATTGGGAATCAAGCCCCGAGCTCGCTGGTAGTACCGTAGCACTCGCGCCATTCAGACTTGTGCTCAAGCCTGTTGTATTTGACTCTAAGTTACCAACCTCAACATTTAAACCCGTAATATCTGGGCTTGGCTTATATATTGGCTGCTTGGAACAGGCCCCAGCCTCAAAAACAAAAGGGCTAGACAATAGTGGGCCTAAGCAACTCTTATTATTTCCCAGCCAAGGCCCATTGTCTATTCCCTTATTACCCACCTGGGCAGAATTATCCTCACGTGCCACCCATTTTACAGCTTGCTTATCACTCCTATAACGTTGCCAAGACACCCGCCTCTTACCAAATTCATTTATTTCCACAGTCAAGCCTTTTCTTAACCAGCTAGACCTCCTAATATGACGCTCCCTACCAGAATCAACATCTTTCAAATTCAAATTCTTCAAACTGAATTTATTTTGTTCCTGGATTTTCTCCTCAAACTTAGCATCTACATTAAAACCACGGTGACTCCCCTCCCCACCACCCACGGCAATCGGTATAGCATTATCCGACGGAACTTCAAGCGCCACCACCTGAATCCCAGCTTCGTCTCTTGGAGGCAGCACAGTGTTCTCCACTACTTGACTCTTCTTTGTCTCTATATTGGAGGGCTGGTACGAATACTTCCTTCCTTGCACAGACGCTTTTACCGTATCAGCAAAGGACCGAGATGGGTGAATCTCTGAACCCACCTTAGACTTGTACGGTAAAGCTTTTGGTCCACCCAACGCATAATGAGAAGGTTCCAACATTCTCCTTAATTCAATTCCAAAGACCCTCCAACCTTGTTGTGCCTTACCTGCAGGAATAATGATCGATCTTCTCATCCCGCCAACTTTTAACTCTGTTACTAACAGATATTGCCCACACGAATTAGAACCACGTTGCACTGTGTATGCGGTGTCACCTTCCCTGAGCGTGAAGAAGTGTTTGGGGTTAACCCCAATCACCGTGTGTTCCAAGCTTTGCATAAGCCAACGTGCTGCATTCCTACCCATAAACACTGATTGCATGAAATACTTCCCCCTTTCAAATATCTTAAGGGAGAAAAAATTCCCCCCTTCCTCGACCACCAATTGAAACAACTTCGATTCAATAAAAAAACTGCGAAATCCACCCATATCAAACCAAAACAGGTAAAATTAACCGGGAACAATATTTCTGACTAATTTGAGGTAGCCGGGCCTCTACACATTCTCTTCAATCTCACCATTCTTACAATTATTAATCTGAGATGGAAAGTTAAGGTTCCTAAAAGGGTGGCATTCTTTATGTGGACAACAGCTCATGGTCAAATTCTAACTTTGGATAACCTTATGCTTCGTGGTTGCCCTTTGGCGAATCATTGTTGTATGTGCTGTTGTAATGCAGAATCTGTGGATCACCTGTTACTTTTTTGCCCAATAGCTCATTCTTTGTGGACATATATGCTTCGGTTGTTTGGGATCGATTGAGTCATGCCAGGTTCAATTGTGAACTTATTTTTTTGTTGGTATCATTGGCTTGGGAAGCATAGTTCTGATATTTGGAATTTAGTTCTAGGCTGTGTAATGTGGACTATTTGGACTGAGTGGAATCGGCGGTCTTTTGAGGATGAGGGGAAAACTGTGGTTCAGTTATTAGATTTATGCCAACGGACCCTCTTTGATTGGTCTCGGTGTTGGGGTCTCTCGGATTGTTCTACCCTTATGGATTTTCTTTCGTTTATTAGAATAGCTTGGAGGCTGCTTGTATCTTTTTGTTCCTTATTTTTCTTTGTTCACTACCGTGAAACTTTTTGTATTTTTCTTGCTATTCTTTTATTAATATTAATTTCTTCTTACTTATCCCAAAAAAAAAAAAAAAAAGTTTAGGGGGGTGTCTTGGTCACTACCTCAAAGTTCAGGAGGTGTATGGGCATTTTTCCCAATCAATATAGCATGGACCACATGAATTTACATGCATAGAATTGCAAGCCATGCACACAGGTTCTAGTTATCCACTGATGTAACACACCATTTTCTGAAATACATGAGAGGAGGCTTTCTGATTTTATTTTTTATTAATTTTTGATAAGTAAAATGTTTTAGTCAAAGAAAGAAAAGCTCAGAATGGCAGGCATCAAGGGGAAGCTTTTTGAATTGGTTTAAATATTAAAACTGCATTCTAATTTAGCAGAAGAAAATAGTTTTTAATGCAATAGAATAGCAAACAACTAGCTGAGAAGGCAAAAAATAGATGAGAAAGTTTGCATACCTATATATATAATTAATTGGCTGATAAAATTTGGACAAGAACAACTGTACTATTTAAAGTTGAGCCATCACAGCATACCTTCTACCCGAGCATTGGACTTCAGAGTCTTGGTAAAAACAGATTTTTCAAAAGCTAACTTTGCACTATTTGTTGGCCAATCATCTGAGTAATATTTGACTGCTACACGCTTCCCTTCAGAGTCTAGAAGAAGAATGTTCTTCACCGTAGGGCATGATTCCTATTTAAAACAAAAATAACTGGATTAATAGAATAAAAAATCCCTTAATACTAAAAAAGACATGTTGAAAACGTAACAATTAAAACATGCAGAACATATCTTTTTTTTTTTTGCTAGGTCAATACGTGTTTGTGTGTGTGTGGGGGGGGGGGGGGGGGGGGACAAGTTCAAGCCATAGACACATCTAAATTTTTCAACCAAAAAAAAGAAATTAGATTGCATGTTACTAGCACAACCAAGACTCAAGTCTGCACGATTAATACTTTAAGATCACTCTGATGAACCTTTACAACCTTTTTCCATTGATAAGTTACACATCTAATGGCTTTTGAACCCACAGCCTCACCCTCCATCCATTCTTCTGGGAGGAGGGAGTTCTCTTTGAGCTAGAACTCATTAGCAGTTCACTTTCATGAACAAATATATGACTAAGACTACTGTATCATTGGCTCTGTTTCCAACATTATCACTCTATTGATTTATGTCAATTTCTTGTAAGGCTATGCACAACTAGCCATGTAGGCACCTCAATGCTATTGCTTACGCCATATAATCTCACACAACCAAGTCACCCTCCATAATCCCCTCAAATTCTAGAGGTTCTATAACTGTACCAAGCTGGGGATTCGCATATTGCTGCATGCAATTCTTTGTGCATTACTGCACTTAAGGCAGCCAATGTGATTCTAGCCATTCCAATACTCTACTACTAATCAGAATAGATTGCACAGTTTGGACCTAAATCAACCACCCATCATTTCCAAAACCAATCCCAAATCCTCCTAACAAGTCTCACTAGATACTACATTAATCAAATCCTAAAATGGCTAGCATTTCATGGCCACATAAATTGATCTCTTGGTTGAGTTTTAGGTAACATAGTCAAATACACCTAACATGGCCAATGTGATCCTCCTCCATTTAGTAACTACTGCTATTGAACATAGATCACACATTGGGACCACCATTTAATTAGTACTACTAATGAACATAGATCACACATTGGGACTTAAATCAACAGCCCATCATTTGCAAAACTAAACCTAAAATCTAATAGGAAGTCCAGAAAATCCTACGTTAATCAAAGCCCAAAATGGCCAACATTTCATAGCCCCATAAGCTTAACTCTTTGGTTGAGTTTACGTCGCAAACATTGTCGAATATCCCTAACACAGCCAATGTGATTCCCATCATTTAAATACTACAACTATTCAACATAGATCACACAATTTGGAGTTAAAACAACCCCCATCATGTCTAAAACCAATTCCAAAGTCTCCTACCAACTGCCACAAAGTCCTACACTGATCAAAAGTTCAAAACCCCAAACTGGATAACGTTTCATAGTTAAATAAGCCTAACACAGCCAATCTGATCCCCACCATGTAATTACTACCACTAATCACACAGATCACAGATTTTAGAGCTCAACCAACCACCCAGAATTTCCAAAACCAATCCTAAACTCTCCTAATAGCTGCCACGACATCCTACATTGAGCAAAACCCCAAAACTGGCTATAATTTCATAGTCAAATAAGCAGAACACAGCCAATCTGATCAACCACCCCTCACCATGTCATTACCACCACTAAGCCACACAGATCACACCCTTTTGCATCCAAATAAAGCACCCATCAAACCCAAAACCAATCCCAAGCTCTCCAGACCACCACCACTAGATCCTACATTAACATTACATTGAGCTCCAAAATGAAGTCTTGGTTCAGTATTAACAACAAACACCTTATAAACAAACATTCAACAACAACAACATCAAATACACACTCTTTTCCCATTATGATCACTAAAATGTAAATAAATTCACACATTGCACAGATCTGAACCAAAAATTTCAAATTGACCGAAATTTTAGATCCAAAACTAATAACACAAAAAAAGGGGGAATTTTTATTATGTTAAACTAATGGAACATTTAGAATTTGGTTAATTTCTTCGGATCTATCATACCGAACAACCATAGAAATCATAAAATTTTCTCAGCGACCAAACAAACAGAGATTAACAATAGTCCTAGTTGTATTACTTTGTGGATTCGGAATTTGAGAGTTGAATAAACATTTCGTTGTGTGCAATTGTAAGAGAAATAGAGAGAGAAAGACTTACGCGAGCCATTGATAAAATATTCACAAGAGAGAGAGAGAGAGATATGTTGCAGATTACAGAAGCGTATGCTTTTTGAGTAGTTTCTGGTAACGAGCTATATGGCGGTGGTGATGGTGTTTTTATTTTTTTATTTTTTATTTTTATTTTTTTGGTGAGAATGCTAAGTATTTTAAATCAACACGAGAGAGGGGAGATATTTGAAGTTTATCAAAAGATGTAATTCTATTAAATTTTTAATTGAAGTGTATTTTAAAACACTGGGTGTAAGAGGAGTGAATATATTAAAGAAACTGATAGTTACGTCTATTCCAAAGGATCTATTTCTTGGATTTACACACAAACTTTAAAAGTTTGTTTAGTAATGTGATTTTAGTAACATTTTTTTTGTATTTTTTGAAAATATTTGTAGGTAAAAAGTGTGTGAAAATATGTGTAATGTTGTTTAAACACGAAAAACTGTTGTTCAAAATACATTACCAAATAGCTCCTAAACCGTTTTAACTCACATTCATTTTTTAATATGAGATTAACCCACTATTTTTTTTTTTTTTTTAGAATACAAAGTATTTTAATATTTATACAGAGAGAATGGAGAAGGTCTTAAAGAATTTTATTTATTATATTTTTCTTTTTTCAACAATTTATGGAGATATTTGCTATCGCAATTATTTTGGTACTAGATAAATTTTTTTTTAATTCTAAATTTATCGATTTTTTTATAAACCATAGTTAAACTTTTGTAATGAGACTCTTATACTAGAAAGTTAAAATATTCATTACTAATATAAATAAAAGGGGGGAATTGTTAATATTTTTTCAAATTTTGAGGGAGGGTGTTTTTCCATTCAGGTTTGGAGTTAAGTGTCATTCCCTCAAACTTCAAGGGAGAGGAATGTAACCACCCCATAGTTTAAAAATTAAAAAAAAAAAAAAAAAACTTTTATGTTAAATATATTAGAAAATATTGTGGATATAACACTTTTATTTCGTTTATTTCTATTAAAGAGGTTGTCATTAAGTATCCCAAAATAACGTGGTTTCGGTATTTTGAATTTCTAAAACAATGTCATTTTAGAATACTTAATGGCACAATGCCATGGAATTTGATGGAAGGAAAGTTATAAATTTGAAATAAATAAATCAAAAGTTACAAGATTGAATTGAACTTTGAATAAATTTAAATGGTGAAATTTATAATTTAGTTTTTTTTAATAAAAAATCAATAATTTCAACATAATCTTTCATGTTCCTGTTTTAGATTAAGTTTTCAACTTAAAAAATGCTGAAACTAATATAAATTGTATTATAAAATATTTACAAATAGATAAAAAAAAAAAATCAACATGATTGGTGGATTTAAAAAACATAATTAATGAATGACTGATTTATTTTTTATAATTGGTGATACATTAGTTTGTAAAAATTATATAGTAAAATTTGTAGTATCTTTAATGCTACTTTTTCAACTTTTCAAAAAACTTATTTTCTTGAATGTAAATTTCTTTTAATATTTAATCTCAATGATAATAATAATAAAATTAAATTAAATTAAAAAAAGGGGCTAGTTGCTAAAGAATAATTATTATAAAGAATCTCTCTTGTATAAAAAAGGATAAAAGAAATTTATTGATGTCCTGAATAATTGCTAGAGAATAGTACTTGTGGGGCCCATGGGCCTAACAGTTACGGCCCATTGCGTAGTAGGCCCAAAGCCAGCGCCGAGGATGATTGACCAGCCAAGGCTAAATTAGACAAAGCCTCTTTTTTGGCTTTGTCCTCGGCATACTAAGGATAATTTCTGGGAGGGAACAAGCCCAGAGCAAGTTGTCACCTCCACACTTAATGCATTCACCTAACCCTTCTGGCCGCATTAATGGTGACATAACCCTTTGGCAGGGTAACGTTGATCAGAGTGAACCACTTGAGTGCTAATAAGACTTCTGATGGGATGGGCAACCAGAAGAGAGACGAATAGATGATCAACAGATGGAAGAAGGAGATAGGAAGATGAAGACTATATAAGAAAAGCAGGTAAAGTAAAGGGGGGGGGGGGAAGAAAGGCTAGAAGAAAAAGGGCTCCTCGGCCATGGGCGAGGAGCATTCTCCAGTTGTAACAGTTATTCCTTTTATAAAAGAAGATAAGTTCTTGCAAGGGGGACGACGGTCAGCGCCTAATCCTTCTACCCATTCTCTACAAATTTATTGTTTGGGCTTGTTAAACTGTAAACCTGTTTATTTCCTGGGTCCAGTAAAAATGAGTCCCTACAATTGGCACCATCTGTGGGAAGGATTAGGGTGTTGGCCGGCGCACCATGCAATTGTTCTAAGTGGTCGTTTTACAAAAAAAAAAAAAAAATATATATATATATATATATATATATAGAAGATTTGACAGTGAAGAGAGAAATTCTGATATTATTATTTCATATATAGAAATAGTACAAATTACAATCAGAGGCTCAGGCAGATGTGTTTCACACAAATTTACAAGCTAATCCCACCAGCTATTTCTACAATCAGAGGCCCAGGTGAAGCCGCCCTAAAAAAGCTAGCCAGTGGGAAGTGTCAAGCCGTCCCTTTATTGGCATAAAAAGAATGGGAGAGCTTAACACAAAAGGCAGAGAAAGGAGAGGACCATCATGTTTCTAGGCCACCAACAACTCCCTTCTCGGCGGGGTGGAGCTAGAACAAAGAAAGAAGCAGAGGCAGGGGCTCCGGGATACCTTCCCCCATGATGCTCCCCTGATTCTCTCCGATCCTCACGAGTGTTGGCCGTTGGAGACGGCAACACTCGGGCACCGCCCATGAGGTAAATTTGCCCGTCTTCATCGTCGGGGGTGCGCTCCGAGGAGAGACGTGAGGTACTCTAACAACATCCCTTTGGGCCACTTTGTGGGGCGCCATCGGGGTTATGCCTAGATTCTGCTGTACCGGAAGCTCAGTGGGGGCTGTGGCCATGCCGGCTTTTGCCAATTCTGGTCACAATTCTGACGGGATTGTTAAAAGAACTTGGGGAGCTGGAGGAACGGGTTTTCTTTTTGCTGTTTGTGTTAAAAAGTCCATGGATTGTGGAGAAACCATCTCCTCACCTTATATAGGGGATGGAGGTTGGTGAGAATTAATTCATGTAGAGTTCGAAAAGAGAATTATCAGCTGGGCTAATAATGAAGTTACCAATTTCCAAGGAGGCCGTAGACTATTGGACTAGTGTTAATCCACGAGAACATTAATGAAGGCGCGTTTCGCGCACCGAAGCGTCAAGCGCGGAACACGAACAGACAAAGGGCGCGTCATAAATGAAAAAGATAAGGCCTCGAGCTGGAGGCAAGATCAACACCGCGTGTAAAAATCATAATCTGATCCAAGGAGGAATCACCTCCAGTAAAGCAGTTCGAGGACAAATCTCTGCTACAGAAAAATAGAGGTGGTAGATAGAACCAAGGTATTGCATGGTCCTTGGACCCAAACCTATGGTAAAACTATACACACTGTTATATCTGGGTACTAGACAGAACCAAGGTATTGCATGGTCCTCGGACTCAAACCTATGGGGAAACTAGATACTTACAGGAAAATAGAAGTGGTAGACAGAACCAAGGTATTGCATGGTCCTCGGACCCAAACCTATGGTAAAACTATACACACCGTTATACTTGGGTACTAGACAGAACTAAGGTATTGCATGGTCCTCAGACTCAAACCTATGAGAAACTAGATACTTACAGAAAAATAGAAGTGGTAAACAGAACCAAGGTATTGTATGGTCCTCGGACCCAAACCTATGGTAAAACTATACACACCGTTATACCTGGGTACTAGACAAAATCAAGGTATTGTATGGTCTTCGGACTCAAACCTATGGGAAACTAGATACTTACAGGAAAATAGAAATGGTCGACAGAACCAAGGTATTGCATGGTCCTCGGACCCAAACCTATGATAAAACTATACACACCGTTATACCTGGGTACTAGACAGAACCAAGGTATTGCTTGGTCCTCGGACTCAAACCTATGGGGAAACTAGATACTTACAGGAAAATAGAAGTGGTAGACAGAACCAAGGTATTGCATGGTCCTCGGACCCAAACCTATGGTAAAACTATACACATCGTTATACCTGGGTACTAGACAAAATCAAGTTATTGCATGGTCCTCGGACTCAAACTTATGGGGAAACTAGATACTTACAGGAAAATAGAAGTGGTAGATAGAACTAAGGTATTGCATGGTCCTCGGACCCAAACCTATGGTAAAACTATACACACCGTTATACCTGGGTACTAGACAAAACCAAGGTATTGCATGGTCCTCGGACCTAAACCTATGGAAACTAGATACTTATAAAAAAAAAAAAAAAAAAAAGAGCCAGGGTATTGCAGGGCCCTCGGACTCAAACCTATGGAGAAAATAAGTATTTGAAGAAAAACCAAAGCATTACTTAGAGTTAAGCTATGATACGGTCTTTATATTAACATTTGAAGGATAACAGGCAATTTCATGAGACTAATTCCAAAACAGATATTGAGCAGAATATTATAGTCAGGCAAACAAAAGAAAATATCTGCAGTTGGAAGCAAAGTACTAAGCATTCAGCTTAAACTGAAAGTATACAGTTTCCTTACAACGCCACTAAGGCAAGAAACAAAATGAAATGAAAGAGAAAGTAAACAAAATTATCCTATGTCGTACGCCAGTTCCCTCAACTCAGTAGATAAATTAGTTCGATCAGTAAATCGAAGGCTTTAGCCAGGGCTTAAGGGCTTTGCTTCGTAGGTTCCGCAGGGAGTCTAGCCACATCTTGTGGTATTTCCTGATCCTCGGCTCTAGCTCCCCCCAACGTCCTCTGGGGTTCAATCTCCTCGGATGGTTGGTCAATCAAAGAAATATCCTCGGCGGTCTTATCATAACTCTCAACCGCTGGTAATGAAGATCCCTCCTCAGGAGCAACAAGGATAGTCTCGCGAATTGCAATAGGGTAATATACCCTATCCTCCCTCCTAAGGTCAGATGAGGCATCAATCCCTGCTTGGTTGAGAGCTTCATACCAGGTCTGAGAGCAGTAATGTCGACATACTGCAGGAACTTGCGCCCGAAGAATGGCTTCAGTCTTGGCTACCCCATTTGCAAAGGCCTCCTCCTCTGCCTGTTCTACAGAGCGCTCAGCGTCTATTTTTGCAAATACTACCTCATCCCTGGCTCTCACAGCCTCATCCCTGGCATACTCGGCAATGCCTTTCTCATGAATTGCCTTAGTCAGCTCTTGCTTTAGGTAGACATTGTCTTCCTTGGCCTTCTGTAGCTGACCCTCGGTGTCTTGCAAGCAGGTGGTTTGGTCCTCAGCTTGCTTCCTAGCCATGGCCAGGTCGGAAGCAGCAGTGTCTCTGGCCCTTCTCATCTCCTCCAAGTCCTCGGTTTCCTTTTTCAGGTCAACTTCAGACTTTTTAAGGGTACTAGCAGCTTTCAAGAACTTGTCACGCTCTTGTGCCAAGACACTGCTTTGACCATCGACCTCCTCGTCCAACCTAAATAGAGTCTGGATAGCCTGCCAATAAAAACAAGTAATTCCGTAAAGGGAAATGAAGGTACTAGGCGACAAAAATTGAGTAAAGTAAACAAGCACCAAGAGACTCACCATGCCCAGATACTTCTTAAGGTCAAGGACAACCTCGGACCCACTCATTCTTTCAAGCTCGGCCATGTTAGTGGGAAGAAGAAGAGAATTCTCCAGGGCATCGGTTACGAGGGCCCACTCAACCCCTTGAGATTCCCGTATAGACGCGTCATCCGTCAAGGGCTGATCATGAAGCATGGCAGCAGGCAGCTAGGCTTGAGCCTCGGACGGTTGGGCGATCTTCTTACTTTTCTGTAGACCACCGAGTTTCAGTTGCTTCAGAGGCCTACGAGATTTATCCTTCTCGGGCGGGGAGTAGGACTTACTCTTATCCATTGACTCCTTACCCTTGTCAAGTCTTTTCCTTTTCGGATTAAAAGACTTTGTCTGAGGGTCTGTTGCTACAGGGGCAGAAGATGACCTAGTTTGCACAGTTAGTATCTAGGGTGGAGGTGTTGGGGGCTTCAGCTGTGACTCTTCTGGTACACCCTCTTTGGAATCGCTTTCGAGCAAGTCAAGGAGATTGGTGTGGGGCTGTCTTTTTAAACCCATCTCAGCCTGGGTACCAGTTCTTAAGGATCGAAGATCGGCTTCGGACAAATGAGGATCTCCTAGGTCACCAGGGGGATCCTCGGACTGATCAGCTAGGTCGAACACACTGTATTCGTCTTCGGAAGAACTCAGTTCAACCACCTCCTATGCCTTCTTAGATAGTCCTTCCTCGGCCACCGTTACTTGTTGGGATGAGGAAGGACCTGCTAGTGGTATGCCTTCAGGTATGTAAGATCCCTCGAAAAATGCAAAACCGTTTTTCACTACGGTGATCTGCGTAAGCCAAGGGTCACGAGCTCTAATTACGTGCTCCGGGATTGGGAATGATTTCTGAGCTGGATCGCATCCGAGGATTTTGTGAGCAGCCCTAACCTGATTATCGACTTCGTTCAGGAAAAGTTCTGACCTAAGAACTGTTTCCAAATCCGCTTTGTTGACCAAATGGAAATGACGTGCAAAAGCGTGCGGATCTATAAAAAGAAAAATGAAACTCTTGTAGTTAGTCAACCAAGGCGAATATACAGTTATGAAAAATAAAGATACTGAAACCTCTGCTTCAAATATCCTACCTGGCTCCCCCTCTACTGTTGGGCAATGAAAGCCATTGTGCCATTCCCCCGACACTATAAGGAAATCTTGAGTCAACCCCTTATTGGAATCAGGAAGACACTGGATAAGACGAATCCTATTGTCCCTTGTCTTCATATAATATGTCTTACCCCTGAGATGATGAAGGTTGTAGCACCAGTTCACATCATGATGAGTCAGTCTCAGACCCATTTTCTCATTCAGAATATCTACACACCCTAATATCCTAAATACGTTTACGGTGCATTGGGTAGGAGCCAGCCGAAAATGACTAAGGTAATTGAGAGTCACTGGCCTCATAGGGATTCTCATCCCTCCTTCTACGAAGGCAACTATTGGGATCACGACTTCACCCTCATTCCTCTTAAAGTACCATTCTCCTTCTTCACAGTACTTCAAACTCACATTACTGGGTATTCCATAGTCAACAATGAACTTATTCATCATCTCGTCAGAATCAACCAACTTCTTAAATTTACCCATTCCCCAGGGACGACTAGAAGTTCTAAAAGAAGAAAAGGAGAAGTAAAATCAAGGAAGTTTAAGGTCGCTAAAAGAAGAAGACTTACAGAAGTATGGTGATTCTCTTCAGGAGGAGTGCAAGTTGAACTAGACTCAAGTTGTACGCATCAATGGCAGTAAGCGCAAAAATGAGGAAACCAGGCGGTTTATACAAGTGCTTATATTCCCCCTTTTAGGTTCCCCAAATGTAACTGTCTGCCCATAAAAGCAGGAGATCCCCATCGAACGATTACCATCACACCATTGAAAATAGGAAATGTGGTGCCGTCAAAATTTAATGTGGACACACATTAAGCCTTGAAACGCAAAAAACGCACATCAAGTAGTTGAAAAGTCGCCAGCATTAGCGCAAACCAAAGTGGGGTGATTCGCCTAGAAGGGCCTATAGGTATCAAAACCCTCCTCCCCGTCCGAAGGAACGTGCAGCAGGGTTTTGAGGGGCTATTGTGGGGCCCATGGGCCTAACAGTCATGGCCCATCGCGTAGTAGGCTCAAAGCCAACGCCGAGGATGATTGACCAGCCAAGGCTAAATTAGACAAAGCCTCTTTTTTGGCCTACGCCGAGGACCTCTTTGTCCTCGGCATACTAAAGATAATTTATGGGAGGGGACAAGCCCAGAGCAAGCTGTCACCTCCACACTTAATGCATTCACCTAACCCCTCTGGCCGCATTAATGGTGACATAACCCTTTGGCAGGGCAACGTTGATCAGAGTGAACCACTTGAGTTCTAATAAGACTTCTGATGGGATAGGCAACCAGAAGAGAGGCGAATAGATGATCAACAGATGGAAGAAGGAAATAGGAAGATGAAGACTATATAAGAAAAGCAGGTAAAGTAAAGGGGGGGAGGGGGGAAGAAAGGCTAGAAGAAAAAGGGCTCCTCGGCCATGGGCCGAGGAGCATTCCCTAGTTGTAACAGTTATTCCTTTTATAAAAGAAGATAAGTTCTTGCAAGGAGGACGACGGTCAGCGCCTAATCCTTCTACCCATTCTCTACAAATTTATTGTTTGGGCTTGTTAAACTGTAAACTTGTTTATTTCCTGGGTCCAGTAAAAATGAGTCCCTACAGTACTCTTATAGAAAATAAGTTCCAATTCTATGGATATATAAATAACTTTGTGCCACATTTGAAATAAGTTGGTTTAATTACAAATCTAGCTCATCTTCTAGCTACATTTATGTATGTTTCACTAGTCTACCTTGATTGTTTCCTTTATTTCCTTCCTTCCCTATGAGGTTTGAGTAATTATACGGTACCTTTTTTTTTTTGGGGTACAAAACTCACTAGTTAGCAACCTGTTATACCTGGTTACCAAAACATCACATTTGACTGTTTTATTCTCACATTATGCAGTTCCAACATTACATATGACAATTCTTTTGTCACATTTGATGGTTTCCTTTTTTTCTTTTTTCTTTT
Organism: Quercus variabilis; assembly: GCA_030445155.1. Lineage (NCBI taxonomy): Eukaryota > Viridiplantae > Streptophyta > Magnoliopsida > Fagales > Fagaceae > Quercus > Quercus variabilis. Next base: position 10,501,954 of record CP129449.1, read on the forward strand.
TTCACATTTGACGGTTCCTTCCTCATATTGTGTAGTTCCAACATCACATGTGATAGTACTTTAATCACATTTGGTGGTTCCTTCATTTTTTTTCTCACATTTGATGGTTCCATCCTCACATTGTACACTACCAATATCACAAGTGATTGTACTTTTGTCACATTCGGTAATTTCTTTATTTTTTTTTTCTCACATTTGACAGTTTCATCTTTATATTGTGCAATTTTAACATCACTTATGATCGTTCTTTGTCACATTTGGCAGGTTTTTTTTTCCCCTCAAATTTTGATGGTTCCATTATTATAATTATTATAAAGAATCTCTCTTGTATAAAAAAAATGATAAAATAAAATTATTGATGTCTTGAAAAATTGCTAGAGAATAGTACTCTTATAGAAAATAAATTCCAATTCTATAGATATATAAATAACTTTGTGCCACATTTGAAATAAGTTGGTTTAATTACAAATCTAGCTCATCTTCTAACTACATTTATGTACGTTTCACTAGTCACTACCTTGACTGTTTCCTTTATTTCATTTCTTCCCTACTAGGTTTGACTAATTCTACAGTACCCTCTTTTTTTGGGTACGGAATTCACTAGTTAGCAACCTGTTATACCAGGTTACCAAAACATCACATTAGACGATTTTATTCTTATATTATGCAATTCCAACATTACATGTGACAATTTTTTTGTCACATTTAATGGTTCTTTTTTTTTTCCTCACATTTGACGGTTCCTTCCTCATATTGTGTAGTTCCAGCATCACATGTGACAGTACTCTAGTCACATTTGGTAGTTCTTTTATTATTTTTTTTTCACATTTGACGGTTCCATTCTCACATTGTGCACTACCAACATCACAAGTGACTGTACTTTTGTCACATTTGATTGTTCTTTTTTTTTTTCCTCACATTTGATAGTTTCATCCTTATATTGTGCAATTTGAACATCACATATTATTATTTTTTTGTCACATTTGATAGTTTTCTTATTTTTTTTCCCTCACATTTGATGATTTTATTGTCACATTAGGCAATACCAATATCACATCTAATTGTACTTTTGTCACATTTGATTGTACCCTATTTTTTCTCTCATATTGTGCAATTCTAATATCACATGTGACTGTTGTACTTTAGGCAATACCAATATCACACCTGATTGTACTTTTGTCACATTTGATTGTATCCTTTTTTTTTTTCTCACATTTGTCAGTTCTATCCTCACATTGTGCAATTCTAATATCACATGTGATTGTTGTTTTGTCACATTTGGTAATTTCCTTATTTTTTTTCTCACATTTGATAGTTCTATTATCATATTGGGCAATACTAACATCAAATTTGACTGTATTTTTGTCACATTTGGTAGTACCTTATTATTATTTTTTTCCACATTTGACAGTTCTATTGTCACATTGGACAGTACTAACATCACTTATTACTGTACTTTTGTCATATTCGGTGGTACCATTATTTTTTTCTTAAATTTTACAGTTTCATCATCACATTGAGCAGTATCAATACCATGTCTGACCATGCTTTTGTCACATTAAGTGGTACTCTCATTTTTTTTTTTTTCACATTTGAAAGTTTTATCGTCACATTGGGTAGTACTAACATGACATCTGACCATAATTTTGTCACAATTTATGGCACCATTATTTTATTTTACATTTGATAGTTTCATTGTCATATTAGGCAGTACCAACATCACATGCGACCTTACTTTTGACACATTCGATGGTTCCTTATTTTTTTCTCACATTTGACGGTTCCATTGTCACATTGGCCAGTACCAACATCATATATAATCGTACTTTTATCACATTCGATAGTTCTTTTTTTTTTTTTTCTCATATTTAATGGTTCCATTTTTATATTAGGCAAAACCAATATCACATATGACTGTACTTTTATCACATTTGATGGTTTCCTTATTTTTTTTTCTTACATTTGATAGTTATACCGTTATATTGGGTAGTACTAATATCATATGTAACCGTACTTTTATCACATCCAATGGTTCTCTTATTTTTTTTCTCACATTTGACAGTTTCATTGTCACATTGGGTAGTATCAATACCACATTTGACTATACTTTTGTCACATTTGGTGGTACTTTCATTTTTTTCTCACATTTAAAAGTTTCATTGTCACATTGGGCAGTATCAATATGACATCTGACTGTACTTTTGTCACAATCTGTGACACCATTATTTTTTATTTTTTTCACATTTGGTAGTTCAATTGTCACATTGGGTAGTACCAGTATCACATATAATCTTACATTTGACACATTCGATAGTTCCTTATTTTTTCTCACATTTGACGGTTCCATTGTCACATTGGGCAGCACCAACATCACATGTGACCGTACTTTTATCAAATTCGATAGTTCTCTTTTTTTTTTTCTCACATTTGATGGTCTATTTTTACATTAGGCAAGACCAACATCACATATGACTGTACATTTATCACATTTGATGGTTCCTTTTTTTTTTTTCCTTATATTTAACAGTTACATCGTTACATTGGGTAATGCCAACATCACATGTGACCATACTTTTATCACATCCAATGATTCTCTTATTTTTTTTCCTCACATTTGACGGTTCTATTGTCACATTGGACAATACCAACATCACATGTGACCAAATAATCCTCAAAACTCTCAAAAAATATTGGGATACCCTTCAAACTTGAAAATGACGGAAATACACTTAGAACCTAAATAATGATCGAAATTACCTTAAAACCAAAAAAATGACTAAAATACCTTTAGAACCTAAAAAATAACCTAAATGACCCTGAAACCTAAAATAATGGTTGAAATGACTTTGTAACCTAAAAAGTGACTTAAATACTCTTAAAACCTAAAATTGACCATAATACACCTGAAACCTAAAAAATGATCAAAATACTTATAGAACCTTGAAAATGACCAAAATGACCTTAAAAACCTAGAAAATGGCTGAAATATTCTTAAAAACCTAAAAATGACCAAAATAACCTTGAAGCCTAAAAAATGACGGAAATAAACTTGTAACCTAAAAAGTGACTAAAATACCCTTAGGACCTAAAAAAATGACTGTAATGCACTTAAAACCTAAAAATGACCAAAATACCTTCAAAACCTAGAAAATGACCAAAATACCTTGAAATCCTATAAAATTACCGAAATAACATTAGAACCTAAAAATTATCAAAATACCATTAGAACTTGAAAATGACTTAAATGACCCTAAAACTTAAATAATGACCGAAATACCCCTAAAACCTAAAAAATGATAAAAATACCCTTATAACCTAAAAAATGACTGTGATGCCATAGAAACCAAAAAAGAACCAAAATGACCCTGAAACCTTTATTTGCAAGATCAAAATGACAATAAATTTTTTATATAACCACTCTACTTGCTTCCCCCCCCCCCCCCTAAAAGTCTCAGTGGAACTTATAAAATTTTCTTTTGTCATTAAGTTGTTGTATTTTGTTGTATACTTATTGTAATTTAAAAGATGATAAATTATCTATTAAAAAAACTATCTAGCGTGCGTGCGCACAGGCACACACACTTATTTTTTTAAATTTTATTTTGAAATTCTTGCAAAAAAACTTAATGTTGTGTTTGGATGGCAACATTTGGATTTGGATTTGGATTTTAAATCAACGGATTTAAAATGCCTCGATTTGAAATCCATTGATTTTAAAATTCCTTGTTTGAGTCTTTTTATAAAACTCAAGATTTGAAATTCCATTGTTTGGATACCTAAATTTGGATTTGGATTTAGAATTAGATTTAAGATCATAAAATATTTTTTCCAATTATTATTTTTCTTAAACCTTCTACATTTTAATTTTAGTAACATTTTTAATAAATACACGACGTAATAAAAAAGCTATTGATAACCCAATTGACAAGATGATGACTAAAAATTTGTCATCATAGACAACTAATAATTTGCTATTAGTTACAACTTGGTCTTGCAAAATATGAATTTATCATATAACTAAAAATAAATTTTTATTGTTCCATTGTAATCATTATCAGTGGAGAGGACAATCATAATCGATCTAGATATTATTGACATTTGACCCCAAAATTTATTACCAACTTTCACGTATTACAAATAGGTCTCTTGTTGTAAAGTATCTAAAGGAAGAAGCCAAACTACAAAGAAATCCATTATAAGTATCTTGACTACCACTTACTTTGCTACTTGCTCATCACAAGAAGGAAAAAAATTCATTTACAATGGAAATCCACTACAATGTATTTCCTTCAAATCTATATTTGAATACCATCATGAAATGAGACAATCAAAAGTAGGTTGCAATGGGTCTTCACGTCTGGATAATTCATCCCTAAGTTTTCAACAACAAAACTTATAACTTGTAAGAATTTCTTATTGTCCCTTTAGCAACTCAAGTGGTTAATGAAATATCTGCATTTACATGGTATAACTATCAACACTTAGAAAAATGAGATGTGGTCACCACCTTAATTAATAAGTAGAGCTGCCCTTAATAGTGGAAAATATTGCATAATAGATCAATGGTCAACAAGTCAAAAAAAGAGAGCCAAATTCTAGATGATTCTGACATTGATGAATAATTTCTACGCAGTTACTTAAAAGATGGTAATCCACTACAAAGGAAATCCACTACAATGTATTTCCTTCAAATCTATATTTGAATACCATCATGGAATGAGACAATCAAAAACAACTTGCAATAGGTCTTCATGTCTCGATCATTCATCCCTAAGTTTTCAACAGGGCAACTTATAACTTATAGGAATTTCTTATTGTCCTTTCAGCAACTCAAGTGGTAAATGAAATATTTGCATTTATATAGTATAACTATCAATACTTAGAAAAATGAGATATGGTCACCACCTTTATTAACAAGTAGAGCGATGCCTAACAGTGGAAAATATTGCATAATGGATCAATTGTCAACAATTCAAAAAAAGAGAGCCAGATTCTAGATGATTTTGACATTAATGACTAATTTTTAAGCGGTTACTTGAAAGATGGAAATCTACTACAACAAAAATCCACTACAATGTATTTCCTTCAAATCTATATATGAATACCATCATGGAATGAGACAATCAAAAGTAGCTTGCAATGGGTTTTCATGTCTCGATCATTTATCCCTAAGTTTTCAACAGGGTAACTTATAACTTGTAGGAATTTCTTATTGTCCTTTCAACAACTCAAGTGGTAAATGAAATATCTGGATTTATATGGTATAACAATCAATACTTAGAAAAATGAGATGTGGTCACCACCTTGATTAATAAGTAGAGTTGCCACTAATAATGGAAAATATTGCATAATAGATCAATTGTCAACAAGTCAAAAAAAGATAGCCAAATTCTAGATGATTCTGACATTGATGAATAATTTCTATGCGGTTACTTAAAAGATGGTAATCCACTACAATGGAAATCCACTACAATGTATTTCCTTCAAATCTATATTTGAATACCATCATGGAATGAAACAATCAAAAACAGCATGCAATAGGTCTTCATGTCTCGATCATTCATCCTTAAGTTTTCAATAGGGCAACTCATAACTTGTAGAAATTTCTTATTGTCCTTTTCAGCAAATCAAGTGGTAAATGAAATATCTACATGGTATAACTATCAATACTTAGAAAAATGAGATGTGGTCACCACCTTAATTAACAAGTAGAGCGACACCTAACAGTGGAAAATATTGCATAATGGATCAATTGTGAATAATTCAAAAAAAAAGAGCCAGATTCTAGATGATTTTGACATTAATGACTAATTTCTAAGCGGTTACTTGAAAGATGGAAATCCACTACAATGAAAATCCACTACAATGTATTTCCTTCAAATCTATATTTGAATATCATCATGGAATGAGACAATCAAAAGCAGCTTGCAATGGGTCTTCATGTCTCGATCATTCATCCCTAAGTTTGCAACAGGGCAACTTATAACTTGTAGGTATTTCTTATTGTCCCTTCAGCGGCTCAAGTGGTAAATGAAATATCTGCATTTACATGGTATAACTATCAACACTTAGAAAAATGAGATGTGGTCACCACCTTGATTAATAAGTAGAGCTAAACCTAACAGTGGAAAATATTGTATAACAGATCAATTGTCAACAAGTTAAAAAAAGAGAGCCAGATTCTAGATGATTCTAACATTGATGAATAATTTTTACTCGATTACCTAAAAGATGGAAATCCACTACAATGTATTTCCTTCAAATCTATATTTGAATATCATCATGGAATGAGACAATCAAAAATAGCTTGCAATAGGTCTTCACGTCTCGATCATTCATCCTTAAGTTTTCAACAGGGCAACTTATAACTTGTAGGAATTTCTTATTGTCCTTTCAGCAACTCAAGTGGTAAATGAAATATCTACATTTATATGGAATAACTATCAATACGTAGAAAAATAAGATGTGGTCATCACCTTGATTAACAAGTAGAGCGACGTCTAATAGTGGAAAATATTGCATAATGGATCAATTGTCAACAATTCAAAAAAAGAGAGCCAGATTCTAGATGATTTTGACATTAATGACTAATTTCTAAGCGGTTACTTGAAAGATGGAAATCCACTACAATGAAAATCCACTACAATGTATTTCCTTCAAATCTATATTTGAATATCACCAAGGAATGAGACAATCAAAAGCAACTTGCAATGGGTCTTCATGTCTCGATCATTCATCCCTACGTTTTCAACAGGGCAACTTATAACTTGTAGGAATTTCTTATTGTCCCTTCAGCGACTCAAGTGGTAAATGAAATATCTGCATTTACATGGTATAACTATCAACACTTAGAAAAATGAGATGTGGTCACCACCTTGATTAACAAGTAGAGCTAAACCTAACAGTGGAAAATATTGCATAATAGATCAATTGTCAACAAGTTAAAAAAAGAGAGCCAGATTCTAGATGATTCTAACATTGATGAATAATTTTTACTCCATTACCTGAAAGATGGAAATCCACTACAATGTATTTCCTTCAAAATCTATATTTGAATACCATCATGGAATGAGACAATCAAAAACAGCATGCAGTAGGTCTTAATGTCTCGATCATTCATCCCTAAGTTTTCAACAGGGCAACTTATAACTAGTAGGAATTTCTTATTGTCATTTCAGCAACTCAAGTGGTAAATGAAATATCTGCATTTATATGGTATAACTATCAATACTTAGAAAAATGAGATGTGGTCACCACCTTGATTAACAAGTAGAGCGATGCCTAACAGTGGAAAATATTGCATAATGGACCAATTGTCAACAATTCAAAAAAAGAGAGCCAGATTCTAGATGATTTTGACATTAATGACTAATTTCTAAGCGGTTACTTGAAAGATGGAAATCCACTACAGCAAAAATCCACTACAATGTATTTCTTTCAAATCTATATTTGAATATCATAATGGAATGAAACAATCAAAAGTAGCTTGCAATGGGTTTTTATGTCTCGATCATTTATCCCTAAGTTTTCAACAGGACAACTTATAACTTGTAGGAATTTATTATTGTCCTTTTAGCAACTCAAGTGGTAAATGAATTATCTGCATTTATATGGTATAACTATCAATACTTAGAAAAATGAGATGTGGTCACCACCTTGATTAATAAGTAGAGCTGCCACTAAAAATGAAAATATAGAATAATAGATCAATTGTCAACAAGTTAAAAAAAAGAGAGCCAAATTCTAGATGATTCTGACATTGATGAGTTATTTCTACGCGGTTACTTAAAAGATGGTAATCCACTACAATGGAAATGCACTATAATATACTTCCTTCAAATCTATATTTGAATACCATCATGGAATGAAACAATTAAAAACAGCTTCCAATAGGTCTTCATGTCTCGATTTTTCATCCCTAAGTTTTCAATAGGGCAACTTATAACTTGTAGGAATTTCTTATTGTCATTTTCAGCAACTCAAGTGGTAAATGAAATATCTGCATTTATATGGGATAACTATCAATACATAGAAAAAAGAGATGTGGTCACCACCTTAATTAACAAGTAGAGCGACGCCTAACAGTGGAAAATATTGCATAATGGATCAATTATCAACAATTCAAAAAAAAAAGAGCCAGATTCTAGATGATTTTGACATTAATGACTAATTTCTAAGCGGTTACTTGAAAGATGGAAATCCACTACAATATATTTCCTTCAAATCTATATTTGAATATCATCATGGAATGAGACAATCAAAAGCTGCTTGCAATGGGTCTTCATGTCTTGATCATTCATCCCTAAGTTTTCAACAGGGCAACTTATAACTTGTAGATATTTCTTATTGTCCCTTTAGCGACTCGAGTGGTAAATGAAATATCTGCATTTTCATGGTATAGCTATCAACACTTAGGAAAATGAGATGTGGTCACCACCTTGATTAACAAGTAGAGCTAAACCTAACAATGGAAAATATTGTATAATAGATCAATTGTGAACAAGTTAAAAAAAGAGAGCTAGATTCTAGATGATTCTAACATTGATGAATAATTTTTACTCGATTACTTGAAAGATGGAAATCCACTGCAATGTATTTCCTTCAAATCTATATTTAAATAGCATCATGGAATGAGACAATCAAAAACAGCTTGCAATAGGTCTTCATGTCTCGATCATTCATCCCTAAGTTTTCAACAGGGCAACTTATAACTTGTAGGAATTTCTTATTGTCCTTTCAGCAACTCAAGTGGTAAATGAAATATCTACATTTATATGGTATAACTATCAATATTTAGAAAAATGAGATGTGCTCACCACCTTGATTAATAAGTAGAGCTAAACCTAACAGTGGAAAATATTGTATAATAGATCAATTGTCAACAAGTTAAAAAAAGAGAGCCAGATTCTAGATGATTTTAACATTGATGAATAATTTTTACTCGATTACCTGAAAGATGGAAATCCACTGCAATGTATTTCCTTCAAATCTATATTTGAATACCATCATGGAATGAGACAATAAAAAACAGTTTGCAATAGGTCTTCATGTCTTGATCATTCATCCATAAGTTTTCAACAGGGCAACTTATAACTTGTAGGAATTTCTTATTGTTCCTTCAACGACTCAAGTGGTAAATGAAATATCTGTAATTACATGGCATAACTATCAACACTTAAAAAAATGAGATGTGGTCACCACCTTGATTAACAAGTAGAGCTAAACCTAATAGTGGAAAATATTGTATAATAGATCAATTGTTAACAAGTTAAAAAAAGAGAGCCAGATTCTAGATGATTTTAACATTGATGAATAATTTTTACTCGATTACTTGAAAGATGGAAATCCACTACAATGTATTTCCTTCAAATCTATATTTGAATACCATCATGGAATGAGACAATCAAAAACAGCTTGCAATAGGTTTTCATGTCTCGATCATTCATCCCTAAGTTTGCAACAGGACAACTTATAACTTGTAGGAATTTCTTATTGTCCTTTCAGCAACTCAAGTGGCAAATGAAATATCTGCATTTATATGGTATAATTATTAATACTTAGAAAAATGAGATGTGGTCACCACTTTGATTAACGTGTAGAGTGATACCTAATAGTGGAAAATATTGCATAATGGATCAATTGTCAACAATTCAAAAAAAGAGAGCCAAATTCTAGATGATTTTGACATTAATGAGTAATTTCTAAGTGGTTACTTGAAAGATGGAAATCCACTACAACGAAAATCCACTACAATGTATTTCCTTCAAATCTATATTTGAATACCATCATGTAATGAGACAATTAAAAGCAGCTTGCAATGGGTCTTCATGTCTCGATTATTCATCCCTAAGTTTTCGACAGGACAACTTATAACTTGTAGGAATTTCTTATTGTCCCTTCAGCGACTCAAGTGGTAAATGAAATATTTGCATTTACATGGTATAACTATCAACACTTAGAAAAATGAGATATGGTCACCAACTTGATTAACAAGTAGAGCTAAACGTAACAGTGGAAAACATTGTATAATAGATCAATTGTCAACAAGTTAAAAAAAGAGAGCCAGATTCTAGATGATTTTAACATTGATGAATAATTTTTACTCGATTACCTGAAAGATGGAAATCCACTACAATGTATTTCCTTCAAATCTATAATTGAATAGCATCATGGAATGAGACAATCAAAAACAGCTTGCAATAGGTCTTCATGTCTCGATCATTCATCCCTAAGTTTGCAACAGGGCAACTTATAACTTGTAGAAATTTCTTATTGTCTTTTTAGCAACTCAAGTGGTAAATGAAATATCTGCATTTATATGGTATAACTATTAATACTTAGAAAAATGAGATGTGGTCACCACCTTGATTAACATGTAGAGTGATGCCTAATAGTGGAAAATATTGCATAATGGATCAATTGTCAACAATTCAAAAAAAAAAGAGCTAGATTCTAGATGAATTTGACATTAATGAGTAATTTCTAAGTGGTTACTTGAAAGATGGAAATCCACTACAACGAAAACCCACTACAATGTATTTCCTTCAAATCTATATTTGAATACCATCATGGAATGAGACAATTAAAAGCAGCTTGCAATGGGTCTTCATGTCTTGATCATTCATCCCTAAGTTTTCAACAGGGCAACTTATAACTTGTAGGAATTTCTTATTGTCCCTTCAGCGACTCAAGTGGTAAATGAAATATTTGCATTGACATGGTATAATTATCAACACTTAGAAAAATGAGATGTGGTCACCACCTTGATTAACAAGTAGAGCTAAACCTAACAGTGAAAAATATTGTATAATAGATCAATTGTCAACAAGTTAAAAAAAGAGAGCCAGATTTTAGATGATTCTAACATTAATGAATAATTTTTACTCGATTACCTGAAAGATGGAAATCCACTACAATGTATTTCCTTTAAATTTATTTTTGAATACTATCATGGAATAAGACAATCAAAAATGGCTTGCAATGGGTCTTTATGTCTGGATCATTCTTCCTTAAGTTTTCAATAGGGCGACTTATCACTTGTAGGAATTTGTCATTGTCCCTTTAGCGACTCAAGTGATAAATGAAATATCTGCATTTACATGGTATAACTATCAACACTAAGAAAAGTGAGATGTGGTCACCACCTTGATTAACAAGTACAACCACCCCTAATAGTGGAAAATATTGCATAATGGATCAATGGTGAACAAGTCGAAAAAAGAGAGCCAGATTCTAGATGATTCTGACATTGATGAATGGTCTCTATGCAGTTACTTGAAAGATGGATGTCAAATGGACCTAATGCAACATCTCATCACTTGTGTGTGGTGAGCATTGATCTTTGGGGGTTTTTGCTTAAAGCTTATATTATCTCTAATTTATTCATATTATTAAGAGTACATTCACATAGTATTATACTCAATCATGAGGCTTAAGTTCATGAATTTTTGGCCTTAAGTGAAATTATGTCTTGCAATGGGTCTTTATGTCTGGATCATTCTTCCCTAAGTTTTCAATAGGGCGACTTATCACTTGTAGGAATTTGTCATTGTCCCTTTAGCAACTCAAGTGATAAATGAAATATCTGCATTTACATGGTATAACTATCAACACTTAGAAAAGTGAGATGTGGTCACCACCTTGATTAACAAGTACAACCACCCCTAATAGTGGAAAATATTGCATAATGGATCAATGGTGAACAAGTCAAAAAAAGAGAGCTAGATTCTAGATGATTCTGACATTGATGAATGGTCTCTATGCAGTTACTTGAAAGATGGATGTCAAATGGACCTAATGCAACATCTCATCACTTGTGTGTGGTGAGCATTGATCTTTGGGGGTTTTTGCTTAAAGCTTATATTATCTCTAATTTATTCATATTATTAAGAGTACATTCACATAGTATTATACTCAATCATGAGGCTTAAGTTCATGAATTTTTGGCCTTAAGTGAAATTATGTCTTGCAATGGGTCTTTATGTCTGGATCATTCTTCCCTAAGTTTTCAATAGGGCGACTTATCACTTGTAGGAATTTGTCATTGTCCCTTTAGCAACTCAAGTGATAAATGAAATATCTGCATTTACATGGTATAACTATCAACACTTAGAAAAGTGAGATGTGGTCACCACCTTGATTAACAAGTACAACCACCCCTAATAGTGGAAAATATTGCATAATGGATCAATGGTGAACAAGTCAAAAAAAGAGAGCTAGATTCTAGATGATTCTGACATTGATGAATGGCCTCTATGCAGTTACTTGAAAGATGGATGTCAAATGGACCTAATGCAACATCTCATCTCTTGTGTGTGGTGAGCATTGATCTTTGGGGGTTTTTGCTTAAAGCTTATATTATCTCTAATTTATTCATATTATTAAGAGTACATTCACATAATATTATACTCAATCATGAGGCTTAAGTTCATGAATTTTTGGCCTTACATGAAATTATGTCACATAGTGGAAAATATTGCATAAAGGATTAATGGTCAACAAGTCACCCAATTAAGAAACAAAAAGATGTCAATAAGACAAATGATTAATGATTTTGATATTGTTGAAAAATCTCTATGCGGTTACATGAAAGATGATTGGTAAATGAAAAATAACACTACATCTCCTCACTTGTGTGTGCTGAGTATTTATCTCTAGGGGTTTGGATAAAAGCATATACTATTACTAATTTAATCATGTCATTAAGAGCACATACACTTGATTTGAGATTGTATTCAATAATGAGCCTTAAGTTCCAAAAACAATTTCCTTAACATGAATTTTTGGCCCTACATGAAAATTATGTCACACGGTGGAAAATATTGCATAATAGATTAATGGTGAACAAGTCACCCGATAAAAACAAAAATTCAATAATTCAAATTCATGATGATTATGATATTGATGGAAGGGCAAGACTAAGGTACAATACTTAAGTGCTGTTTCTTAAATTCTCCTTTTAAGATTCTGTCATGTGAATTTTTCCTTATGGAATGGAAGTATATTTTTTAATTAAGTAGTCACATGACTAAATCTTAAGAGGGGAACTTAATGAACACATCTAAAGTACTATACTTAAGTTTTGTCATTGGTGGAAAATCTCTACATTATTACGTGAAAGATGGTTCTGAAATGAACCTAATGTTATAGGTCCGTTTGAAAACAGTTTATTTTGTTGAAACTGAAATTTTTTTACTGAAAATGTTAAAAAAAAAAAAGTTAAAAGCTAGTTGAATAGTACATTGTGATCTATAAATAGTACCAATTATACAATGAGACCCATAAATAATAAAAAAAAAACTACAAAATTAAATAAAATTTTTTTTTTGGGTTAAATAAATTTCTTCATTCTCCAAAGATTTTTTTTTCCTTCCCAACCGGACTGTACATCTCATCACCTGAGTGGTTAGCGTTATTCCTTGTGGGTTTGGCTTAAAATAATATAAAAGCACTAGTCAACCAGTCAAGTTCTTCATTAAAATAATATAATAATAAGAAAAATGAGAAAGGGCTTGAAGAATCACTGTATATATGGCCGCCTCTTTTGCAATGCACTCACGCCACACTTCAGCCGCTCTTCCTTCAAACTTCCCTTGCTTCGTTAGTATGGCCGCCTCTTTTGCAACTCTTCTTCATGTGCTTTTCTTAGTATGGTTCCTTCCCGCTACCTTCAGTTTAAGCTTCTTCTTCTTCAAAGCAGAGTCAATCTCAAATGTCTCTTGCTATGAAAAAGACAAGCAAGCCCTTCTAACCCTCAAACGTGGTCTCACTGATCATGAACATGTCCTCTCATCCTGGTCTGACCATAAAGATTGCTGTATATGGGACGGAGTTCTCTGCGACAAGAACATTGGCCGAGTCACTGAGCTCAACCTTAATTATTCGAGGTTAGGCGGTGAGATTAGTGGTTCGTTGCTCCAATTAGAACATTTGAATTACTTGGATTTGAGTGGCAATGACTTTAATTGTACTCCGATCCCTACGTTCCTTGGTTCAATGTACAATCTCACACATCTTGATCTCTTAAACGCTAACGTTTGTGGACTCATTCCTCATCAGCTTGGGAACCTTTCAAGCCTTCGCTATCTGTCTCTTGGAAATAATTCTGACCTCTATGTAGATAACCTTCGTTGGATGTCTGGTCTCTCTGCCATTCAACACCTTGACCTGAACTCAGCTGACCTTCACAGGGAAGTTGATTGGCTTCAAATAATGAGTAAGTTCCCATCTCTTTCAGAGCTATACTTGTTTAATTGTCAGCTTAATAGCCTGAATCCATCTCTTGGATTTGTCAATTTCACGTCTCTTCGATCCCTTGCTCTTTCTGGAAATCATTTCAATCATGAGATACCTAATTGGTTCTCTAATCTCAGTAAAAGCCTCTTAGAGCTTAGCCTATACAACAATTCTTTGAAAGGCAATATACCTCCTGGCATTTTCAATTTAGAGAAATTAGAATATCTTGATATCGGAATTAATTCTTTAAATGGTCCTATACCTTCTTCCGTTGGGAATTTATCTCGTATGAGAATATTATTGCTCGACCAAAATCAGTTGAATGGTACCATTCCAAAGAGTCTTGGGCTTCTCTCTAAGTTAGAGAAGTTGAATATCGGAGAAAATTCTTTAACAGGTACCGTAGATGAAAGGCATTTTAGAAAACTCTCAAAATTAAAGGTTCTCTATATGTCTGAAGCACCTTTGTTCTTTAATGTCAATTCCAATTGGGTTCCCCCCTTCCAACTTGACCGTGCCTCCATGAGCTCAATCAAGATAGGTCCTAATTTTCCTTCATGGCTACAATCACAAAGATCCCTCATTTTTTTAGATATGTCCATGTCAGGAATTTCAGGCAAAGCACCAAGTTGGTTCTGGAATTGGACTTCAAACATTACATTTATCAATTTCTCTAACAACCACATAGAATGTGATGTATCAGACATTTTTTTGAGTTCTACTGTCAAAATGCTCAATATAGCTAACAACTCATTTTATGGACCCATTTCTAATTTCCTATGCCAAAAGAAAATTCGAAAGAATAAATTAGAAATTTTAGACGCATCAAACAATCTCTTATTAGGAGAACTTTCTCACTGCTGGAAGTATTGGCAGTCTTTGATCCATTTAAACTTAGGGAGCAACAATCTAGTGGGTAGAATTCCCTACTCCATGGGGGCTTTAGTTAACCTCCAATCATTGCGTTTACAAAACAATAGCATCTATGGAGATATTCCTTCATCGTTGAAAAAGTGCTCAAATCTGAGGCTTATTGATATGGGTGATAATCATTTGTCCATCATACCACTATGGATTGGAGAAATGACAAATCTTTTAGTTCTCTGTCTAAGATCAAGTGAACTCAAGGGTTATATTCCTCAACAAATATGCCAACTATCTTCTCTTAGAGTATTGGATCTTGCCAATAATAGCCTATCAGGATCCATACCAAACTGCTTGAAAAATATTAGTGCCATGGCATTACCAGATTCCAATGATATTTCATTTTCTTATTCTGTGTTCTTTGTAAATTGGAATTTATATGCAGCCTATGTTGAGAATGTTCAGTTGGGTCCCAAAGGGAAAGAAATGGAATACAGAGAGAACCTTAAATTAGTTAGGCTCATAGACCTTTCAAGTAACAACTTGTCCGAATCAATCCCTGTTGAAATTTCAGATCTTTCTGAATTACGTTTTTTGAATTTGTCGCGAAATCATTTGATGGGAAAGATACCAGAAAAAATTGGGAGTATGAAAGAGTTAGAGTCAGTTGATCTCTCACGAAATCATTTATCGGGTGAAATTCCTCCAAGCATGTCTAATTTGACATTTCTTAGTCTCTTGGACTTGTCATACAACAACCTCTCAGGTAGAATTCCTTCAAGCACCCAACTTCAATCATTTGATGCCCTTAGGTACATTGGAAATCCTCAGTTATGCGGTGATCCTCTTCCAAAAAGCTGCACAATTGAGGAACAATCTTTGAATAAATCACCAATTGGCAGTGTTGAAGATGATTCTAAAAACTCCAGCTTCTACATTGGTATGGGAGTTGGATTCGCAATTGGCTTTTGGGCAATTTGTGGAGCTCTCTTCTTTAATAGGACTTGGAGGCATGCTTATTTTAGATTTGCTGATGAAATAAAAGATTGGATTTATGTGACTATAATGATAAAGATGAATTTACTGGAAAAGCTAAGAGTCTGCCTTAGTAAGTGAGGCATCATTATCGAGCCAAAAGGTATTGCTTCAAGTTATATGTCCTTAATATTGTTTCTTTCATGTTAATGCTGTAGTCAGCTACTTTGAATATACAATTTATTTCATAGCTAAACGTGATAGTCATTTGGATTTTATTTCACAAATATGACATAACTTTGGCCTTGGTTTATGACATAACAGTTTTACTAATAATACTGTTCCCTATTTCAAAAATGGGTTTCTCATTTTGGAACCAACAAACTCTACTCAATTGAGCCAAATCTATGACTTTTATTGAATTGAGTTGGGTTTTTGATAACAATATTAGTCATAAAGATTAAGACTTTCTTTCATTTATGCTATGCTTTTTTTTTTCATGCTTTTGTATGACCCTTTTGCTCCTTTGCAAAAAATATTCACAGGCCATGAAAACTCTTGCAATCCAAGACAATTACAATTTGAAGCAGACATAAATAAATTGTTTCTATATACCAGGTCAGTGTAACTATGACTTTGTTGTCTGAATTATCTTGTTTGTTAGCTCTGCATATGAACTATATGTGGCTATTGGTACTGGCTAGTTTCACTAAGGATGTTTGTAATGTGAAAAGATAGTGACCATATCAGTAGTGTAGACCATTTGATTGGTTTTTATTAACCTCTTGAATGAATGTTTTACCCAATTATGTTGATACACATGCTTATGTTTGATGTAGTAACTGAATGGATTTTGATGTTATGGTCAAATTAATTAAAGCAAATTTACCATAACAATGAGATCTACCTCAAATGACTTCCTCTTCCATAATAATGAGATAGAGGGTAAGGTTTTGATTCAAAACTTAATGAAGGCATAATATACCAATAATAATAATAATGACAAATAAAGACTATTCTCTAAGGTTCAACCCTATCAATTGTCATATATTGTGTCAGATCTATTTGTTATAAGTGAATGCATTAGTTAAGGATTTTTATTTTTATTTATTTTTTATTTTAAATTTACTTAAAATAAGTGGTAAATTATCATTGAGATTGTATTTGGATGACCTCATTTTGTCTGTCTTACTTTGTTTAAAAATACAACTATAGTTAATAAAAGAGTGAGGCTTTAAAAAACTTTACATAAGTTGTTGGTGAAATTAAATTTACATTTTAATCTAAAACAAACAGAACCTTAGCATATAAAGTTCATGGTTCGGCATCTACTATTTTCTAGTTCCTGTCTCTATGGTATTTAAAGATAGAAGTGAATGTAGTATTATAATAATTAAGAATTTTAGGTTGATTCACCGCTATTAAATATATATGTTGTGCCTATTTTGGTTTCAAAACTTCTTAAATCTTAATTACTGAAAAAGTTTTATTACTTGCAAGGTGTTCAAAGCCAAATAATAGTAGAAGTGACATAACTTGATCTTAATGTTTGTCTCACTTCTATCCAAGTTTCAGCTTCTTTGATTTTGTGCATCTATTTAAAATACTATAACAAAGTAAAATTTCTTTTAACTTGTTGATTAAGTCTACATTGAACTTTTAATCATGGTATTGCATTTTGAGTAATTGTTATTTTGTTTGGTCTCTCTCTCTCTACTTTGCCACTTGGCTTCATCTGAATTTATGTTACCATTGTCATTCAGTGTACTACTTCATTGGTTGTCCTTTAATCTCAAATTTTTTTTTTCCTCTTTAACTGTTTGGGAAGGGATGTTGATGAGGCAAAAGCAGAGGAGTTCAATGAAATGGCTTGTAAAGCCTCTCTTGCTGATCAACAGAAGCAAGTCTGAGAAAACATTCATGCTCAGATTAAAAGTTTCTCCACGTGTGTAGATGAAATTCTTTTGCCTTATACTAAAAGGATAGGTGAGGCACAAGAACTGTCTCCATATCCAATAGCTGCTCCTTGTCAAAGTGGCCTTGATTTTGCTGTTGGCTGGAATGGCCAACCTACTAACCGTCCTGGTAAAATTCTTTTTGTTATAAAAAACCCCTTTTCCAATGTTGCATTATTGAGCTTGAAGTTGGAGGTAACACATATAGAGGTCCAGATTATTTTATTGCAAGAAAGTGCTAGATTGTGATCAATTCTCATTTTAGTATTTGGATGGCATGTTGCTGGCTAATAGATACATGGATATGTGGAATAAAAAAGGGGATCACTATCTCTAAAAGTACAAGGATGTCCACCAAGCTGGACTTATGCCCTCCAGTTTAATCTCCTTATGGGGTAAGAACTAATTGGTTTTCTTTCAATTATATGGTTAATGTTTCCAACTTTTTCCTGAATATATTTCCCAAAACATAGCTATCAAATAAGTTGGATGAGAGGGCTTCAACTGGGTGCCTGTTCCGCAACACATAGCTGTCAAATATGTTTGATTGTTACAAAATTCATTACAATTACGCATATAAGCAGTACCCTATATCATAGTCTCTGTACTGGACTCAAATTAGAATGTTTCTGCACCTAGATTTGATTGCAATACTATCAATTTTTGCTTACAGGAAAGCATCAAAATCCAGAAATCTGCATTGTTGTCTTCTGCTGAGTTGCTTGTCCAACAATTGTGAAATTCCTTAGGTTTCCTTTGGTAGCAACATTGCTTTGCATTGTCTGCTGCACATAGTTTGATATACATGATCATGTATCACCGCTCTCTTCTGCATCTTGTGGTG
The DNA here is from genome assembly GCA_030445155.1 of Quercus variabilis. Lineage (NCBI taxonomy): Eukaryota > Viridiplantae > Streptophyta > Magnoliopsida > Fagales > Fagaceae > Quercus > Quercus variabilis. The sequence goes on from CP129449.1 coordinate 10,520,827, forward strand.
CAGAGGCTCTTGATATTTCCATCATCTGACACTTTCATTTGATTTTTCTTGTTGACCTTGCTGTCTTCAATAATTATTGAACTGCTTCTCCTTGTATTTAATAAGTTGCTTTTTTTCGTGGTTAGTTTCTTTATCAAATTGTCAACAATAAACTGTTTTTACTTATGTGACTATTAACATAGCTAAGCAATGCCCTTTTTGGCCTACGTGTAGAAAACACATGAAGTTAGAATGCAATTTATGGCATTTTAATTTTTATATTAAAACTTATGAATTTGTGAAGAGAATAAAAGAGGAAGGTTTATATGTACAACACATTTTTTTTTTAACATAACTGCATTATTTGGGTTTTTAGTACCTATCTTCTGTCTAGGTACAGAAGAAGTCTCAATTAACTATTACAAAATTTCCACATTTGGTTCAGATTACTTTAAGAGCTTGTGGGTGTGTCATGTGTGTTCTAGTTCTCCCATTAAAGTACCAATTACTAATGATTTTTCTGCACATCATTGAATTGTGCTGAACTCTCTGAAAGACTAAAGGACCTCATTGTTTACAAGCTTGATGGTGAAATACTTCACAAGGAAGCCAGCCAAGGTATATGTTTAAACGGTGAAGCTGATGTTGGTACTGTAATAGCCTTCTAGCCTGGTGTAACTTTGAGGATAACCCATTTTTAATAATCAAAACCCTAAGCTCCTTTTGTTATAAGTGAATAAATTAGTTGTTAAAGCCTTCGTTTTATAATAAATTATGTTTACAAGAGTCTGTTTGAATGAGCTTATTTTGACTGTCTTACTTTGTTAAAAAATAAGCTGTATAACAGTACAACTATTCTTAGAAAAAGTGAGGCATTAAAAAGATTTACATAAGATGATGGTGAAAAGAAGCTGATGTTTTTAAGCCAAAACAAACAAAACCTTAGTGTATAACATTCATAGAGGCACCTACTATTTTTTAGTTCCTATGTTAACGGTTTTTAAAGTTAGAAGTGAGTGCAGTACTATAATAATTAGGTATTTTATGTTGAAATCACCAATAATTGATTCATAGATTGAGCCTATTTTTGGTTTTCAATCTTCTTAAAATCAACCCAAAAGTTGTATTATTTGCGTGGTGATACAACTCAAATAATAGTTGAAGTTCAAAACTTGACATAACTTGATTTTAATTATTGCCTAACTTCCATCCAAAGTTTTAGCTTCTTTGATCTTGTGTATCTACGTCAAGTACTTTAACAAAGCTAAATTTCTTTTAACTAGTTAATAGATAATGCCAAGAGTGAACTTTTAAATCATGTCTTACATTTTGTGTAGATGCACAAGATCAAAGAAGCTGAAACTTGGATGGAAGTCAGGCAAAAATTGAAAAAATTATATTAAGTTTTGAGCTTCTACTATCATTTGATTTTATCACCACGCAAATAAGACAGCTTTTGTTTGTTCCCTACTTTGCCACTGGGCTTCATGTGAATTTATTCTACCTTTGTCGCTCAGGGTACAGCTTCATTGGGTGTCCTCTTATCCCAAATATTTTCTCATGACAGACTTGAACGTCCAGCTACAACTGTTTGGGAAGGAATGCTGATGAGGCAGATGCAGAGGAGATCATAGAATGGCTAGTATAGCCTCTATTGCTGATCAACAGAGCCAACTCCAAGAAAATATCCATGCTCAGATTAAAAGTTTCTCCATGACTATGGATGAAATTCTTATTCCTGATACGAAAAGGATAGGTGATGCACATGAAATGCCTCAACAACCAATAGCTGCTTCTCGTTGGAGCGGCCTTGGTTTTGCTGTTCACAGGAATGGCCAACCTACTGACCGTCCCGGTAAGGTTCCATTTGCAATCCAGAAACTTTTTCCAATGTTGCATTATGAGCTTGAAGTTGTGTGAGTGCGTCTTGAGATGTTCAAGATCTTAGAATTTTCTTGTGACCCATCCTTTCTATGTTTGAAGTAGTGGGATTATCTTGATTCGAGGGAAAGATCTTTTGATTTGTTTGATTACCTTAGCTTCTTTACTAGTTTCCTTGAACAAATTTAGCTATTTAAAAGGTTTAATGTTATTCAAGTAAAGTTAATGTTAACATCCAATCACTTTTGAATTGAAGTGTTGGCAAAAGAAATCTACAATTGGGCAGCAAAATGTGGCCTTCAGGGATGCAGGAGGGGAAGATTTCTTGGGGATAATTAAATTGATTTTTTGGAAGGCATATTCAAGGAATATTTAATTACTGTCCAGAATGCCTACTGGGAGTTTGTTGGGGGTATCTAATGAGGTCTTTCTTGAAATCCTGTTTGTGTTTGTGATGTGATTCATAGGTAGTTCTACACTTTTTAAATTTTTTTTTTTTCTAAAATAATTTTCTTAGATGAACTGTTGATTTTATATTATTGTAATAATAATAGCTCTAGTTGGAATAAAATAAAAAGTGTTTCTGCACCCAGATTTTCTGCAAGACTATCAGTTTAGTTTATTGTACTGGCTTATAGTTATATGTTGAGTTTGGATAAATTTGATATTACAGGAAAACATCAAAATCAAGAAATCTGTGTTGTTGTCTTCTGTTGAGCTGCTTGCTTGTCATACAATTGTGAAATGCCATAGATATACTTTGGTAGCAACGTTTCTGTGTCTTGTCTGCCGCACTTAGTTCGATATACATGACCATGTATCGTGCTCTCTTCTGCATCTTGTGGTGCAGAGGCTCTCTTGACATTTCCGTCATCTGACACTTTCATTTGATTTTTCTTGTTGACCTTGCTGTCTTCAATATTACTTGAACTGCTCTTCCTTGTATTTGATATGTTCTTTTTATTATTATAATTATTTTTTTTCTTGGTTACTTTTTCATTAAATTGTCAACAATGAACTGTTTTTACTTATGTCACTATTAACATAGCTAAGCAATGCCATTTTTGGCCTAATTAAACATAGAAAACACATGAAGTTAGAATGCAATTTATGGCATTTTAATTTTATGATAACAACTTGTGAATTTGTGAATAGAAAAAAGAGAATGGACTATATGTACAACACATTGTTTTGGGTTTTTTGTACCCATCTTATGTTTTGGTACAAAAGAAGTTTCAATTAATGATTCAAAATGTCCACTGTTTGGTTCTGATTATATAAAAGATTGTGTGTGATGTGTGTTCTAGTTCTCCCATTTTAAGTACTAACTATTAATGATTGTTCAGCACGGTTGTACCTGAAACAAAGCCATTGAATCGTGCTGAACTCTCCGAAAGACTACAGGACCTCATTGTTACAAGCTTGATATCAAGCCATCTCAAATGCCACACAAGGAAGCCAGGCACCAGCCAAGGATTATATTTAGATGGTTAAAGTGAAACTGATGTTGGTGCTGTCATGGCCTTCTAGCCTGGTGTATTATACTCTACCAGCGTACTATACATTACATTCCTGGATACCCGAGTTGATGTGCAGAACACATATAAGATAACAAGGTATGATGGAACTGTGATCAATGCCCAACATTGGGGTTTTGCTGGCTACTAGGGTACTTCATAATGAAGAAGCGCTATTAGACTACAGAATGAGCAACTTAAAGCGACGACGCATGATATACTCCAATGTATGAAGAGGACCAAAGGAGATGGAGCTTCGTGTATGTTGATTAGACTACATAATTTTATTCCGCACCTTCTCACCCTGGTGTACTTTTTCCATGTTTATTAGTTAGCAATCATATTTTTCATTTTACTATTTTGAAGCTGCAATCGCCAACCTTTGTAAATTACATAGTTATGGCATCTAGATGAAGATTGTACTACTTTATGCTTTTCTTTCAAGTTTACTTTATGCTAAGGGGTTGACTTAGTAGTTCTTAAAACTTCAAGATATCCTTTTGCTAGCATCTTGGGGTCACTTCAAAGTGATTCCTCCCTGTAATTACCTGGTATGTGTGGGATGGGGGGACTGTACATGCTCAAGGGAATAACCAAATACTTAAAGATGTCTGAACACCAAAAAAAAAAAAAAAAAAACCGTAGTTCTGTATTCTTGAGTTTTCTTTATATACAAAGTTTGGATTAGCAACTGTTTTGAGGGATTGGTTGTGGCTGCTTTCCTTTTGAAATTAATTCTTTAATGAAATGATTAAGATGGAAAGATATTATTAAACAAATGATGACATATTCGGACGTTTACTGTGAGATGTGATACTATCTTAGTGGCTATGTTGAGGTGGAAACCTGCTTTTGTAGTTTTTAGTATCATTGAGATCATGTAAACAATAATGCACCATTCAGATGTAACATATTTTAAACCAAAGGACTGGATTTTGTACCGTGGTGCGGACACCAAGTTAATGCCAATTGATTCCACTAGTCCATGTTATGGGATTCGAATATGTTTTGAGGGTTTTGACTTTTAAGTGTTTAATTGCAATCTTAATTATGATTTTTTTTTTTGGTTGCTACAATTATGAATTATGATTTGATTTCCCTTATTTCATGTACTTTGGTACCTTATTTATAGACCTTAGAGTAATCTCAAGCTCTCCAAACAAGGCTATTTTGCATAGTTCAAGACTATGCTCCCTCTTTCTTACAGAGGGATGGGTCTCACCCACCATGGGGCCCACCTCTTTGTGATAGATAGGGAGTATAGTCCCAGACTATGCAATAATTTCCCCCCCAAACAGCCACCATTAGATCTTGCATTAACATTACATTGTACTCCAAAGTGAAGTCTTGGTTCAATTTTAACAACAAACACCATATAAACATTCAACATTAACATCAAATACACTCTTTTTTCTATTATGTGAACCCTCTTATGACTAAAATGTAAATGAATTCACACATTGCACAGATCTAAACCAAAAATGAAAGTAAAAATTGTAGGAAACTTTAGATCCAAACATAATAACACGGGAGAAATTTATTAAAATAGACTAATAGAAAAGTTAGAATTTGCTTCATTTCTAGGGATCTATCACAATGAAAGTGTTGAGAAATGAGAATCGAGATACAGAGTACGTTTTTTTTTTTGGCAACGAGCCATGTGAGTGGTGGAGATTTTGTGATTTAGTCCTTTGGAGTTAAGTCCACATTACAAGTGTTAGATATGGCGGTATCTTGCCCTCAAACGATGGTGATTATTTTTTTGGTCAAATCAACAATTCTACCAATTTTTTTTTTTTTTTGGTATTCTTGCCATACTATTTTCAAGTCAACTTTAAATATTCCTGAGATAAAAAGGAAAAAAAAAAAAAAACCTTTATGTAAGTGCATATATTGATGAAAAATATCATTTTTTTAATCATTTTATTGAATGTAAAGTTTTATTTTATCAAATAGTAGACATCGTATTGAATCTTGCCTATATATATTTAAAAGAAAAAAAAAAACATTATTGATGCATTCGCAGGAAAAATAATAATAATTATTTAATGATAACTATAAATTAAAATTCCATGTAGTGAATTGGGCAGTGCACCAACTGATGTTTTGTAGTCTGCTAAAAAAAGCCATGATTTCTTTCTCTATCTTTGGTACATGGATATTGATAATTGCTTTAGCTTTTGTAGGTTGACTTGAGTTGCTTACTCAACGAAGCCTTGAACCTCCTTCCACCTTTATATGCTTTGTGCAAGATGGACACAAGATTTCAAGCTAGGGAGCTAGAGTACAAGAAAAAAAAAAAACTTTAAATAAATATCTATATAGTATTAACAAACTATGACAAATACACAAAATTATTGTTTTTTAATACATTTAGATGCAATCATCTACTAACAAAGTCACCAAAAAAAAAAAAAAACCATTGTTTTTAAATATATTATAGTGCAATCATCTATGTAATCTCAATTTATAGATTTACTAGTTTTCAATTTATAAATTTATCTAATTTAGTGTGCTAATAATCTTGGAGTACAGGGGGCCCAACTATAATTTTTTTTTTTTTTTTTAAAGAAAGGTCTGGTTAATGTATGCTCTTAAGACAAACATTAGTAATTTATTTTAGAAAATTTTTTATAAGAAATTTTTTAGGAAAAAACTTTCCCATAAAAAATTTTCTAAAATGGTTTACTAACATATGTCCTAAGGGCATATGATAGTAAAACTCATAAAAAAAATTATACTTAAAAAAAGAAAAGAGAAAAAAAAAAAGAGAAGGTCTTCTTTGGGTTAGGAGGGACACAGCCCCTATGCCCGCCCACCCCCCCCCCCCCCCCCCCTTTAGGTCGGTCCATATTTTGTGGAAGAAGATGAAGATTGTATTTCTACAATTTGTCTCACACTTTTTTCAAGTTCACACCGCTTTCAACATTCATTTTTTCTTTTCTTTTATTTATTTGAGAAACAAACTAACTGCTAAACACACACACACTAAATTATACACTCTCACCAAATGTCCTCAACATGAGTTTTTGGCCTTACATGAAAATTATGCCCCACAGTGGAAAATATTGCATAATGGATTAATGGACAACAAAGTCACCCAACAAAAAAATAGAAGTTGTCAACAAGTCAAATTTTTGATGATTTTGATATTGATGAAAAATTTCTACATGGTTATGTGAAAGACAGTCGTCAAATGAATCCAACACTACATCTTATCACTTGTGTGTGGTGAGCATTAATCTTTGGGGGTTTGGCTTAAAGTCTATGTTATCACTAAGTCAATCATGTCATTAAGAACACAAGCACATGATATTTTACTCAATCGTGACTTCCACACAAGTGTCCACAACATGAATCTTTGGCCTTACATGAAAATTATGCTGCACAATGAAAAATATTGCATAATGGATTAATAGTCAACAAGTCACCCAAAAAAAAAAAAAGATGTTAGAAAGTCAAATTCTTGATAATTTTAATATTGATTGTTAGGACATATGTGAATCATGTTAGGAACATATGTCAATATAGAATTGTCTAATCCTTTGACAAAACGCACTTTACTTGTAATTGGGTAGATCTAGGATGTGTTTAATGCTTCAAGGAACAATGTTTCAAGTTCAAACATCAAAGCCATGCAAGTCTGTCCAAGAATCAAGTGAAGAAGTGTTGAATTTTAAAGCTCGACAGCTAGAATCTATCCAGGTTCAAAAGGCTATTTCAGCCCGATGCTCGACAACTACTTGACATATACGGTATCTATTGAGGTTTAAGAAAATCAGTTTTCCAAATCTGATTTCACTCCAATCCGTGAATAGATGTTTGGGCTTTCTTTTCTCACAACCCTAAACATATACAAGGATTGTTTTAAGGGCTGTCACAGCTGATGCAACTCAATACAAAAGTTTTTCACAAGCATATTGTGAACTGGAGACATATGCCCTAGTTCATCTTTCTATTCAAGAAGCTATTGTGTTTGTACACTGTAGGGTTTTGTAACCAATGAGCTTCGTGATTTTCACCGTATTGATGAACTGAAGAACTTTGCAGCTAACATCTTTCTTAAGTTGGTGAGTAAGTTGCGTACTGGGATCCGCGCATCAAATTAGTTAGTCACGTATTGGGAGCCATGCATTAAAAGGAGAGATTGTCACTACAGAACAAGTCCAATTGGGTATTGGGGTAAGGGTTCAACTATAGGTTGGTATAAAGTACTGAGATTCCTTTACTTGTAACTGCTTGTTGTAATAATAGTGAATTCTTGGGAATGGTGACCTTAAAATCACCCGGTGGAGTTCTGCCTCGGTGGTTTTCCCCATTTGTAAACAAATCACCTATGTCAAATTTATTTTTCGTTACATTTAACTTAGTTGGTGATTTGTTTGTGCTACAATGCGTATTGCATGCTAATTGAATTAATTAATTAACTTGGCTAATTAATTGTTTAATTCATCACAATGGGTCAATACATTCTTGGCCTATCATTGATGAAAAATCTCTACATAGTTATGTGAAAGATGGTTGCTAAATGAACCCAACACTACATCTTTTCGCTTGTGTGTGGTGAGCATTGATCTTTGGGGGTTTGGCTTAACGCCAATGTTATCACTAATTCAATCATGTAATTAAGAGTGCAAACTCATGATATTTTACTTAATCATGACTTCCACGCATGCAAATGTTCTAGACATGAATCTTTGGCCTTACATAAAATATTGCATAATGAATTAATAATTTAATGGTCAACAAGTCACTCGACAAAGAAACCCAATATGTTAGTAAATCAATTCTTGATTGTTCTAATATCGATGAAAAATATCTATGCAGTCTCGTGAAAGATGGTCATCAAATGAACCTATCACTACATCCCATCTCTTGTGTGTTGTGATATCTTACTCAATTGTGAGACTAAATTTCCACAAATATCCACAAAGTGAATTTTGGACGCGTATTTCCTGTATAATCTCATTTTCTAACCTTCTAACAAGGCTCATTGCCTAATTATTGTATGAACAACACTATAACGGAAAATAGTTCCCCAAAAACCTAACCTTTATGTTAACTCCACCATCAGATCATAGGTTTTTGTAAAAACTAATTTTTTAATAAGCCAACAAGAAGTACATAGTCAATATGGATAAGGATCAACCTTTTTAGGGGTGCAACCAAGATTTTTTACTTGGGGCCGAGTTATAGTATTTTTATAAAATTATCAACGCTAATACATCCATAAATTGTGTAGTTCACCATAGACATACAAAATATCCAAAAATGAATATTTTGCATCAAAAGTATGTCTAATTAGACGTAGACCCGCGTATTGCGCGTGATAATTTTTTAAGTAAATTACTATTTTGGTCCCTAAACTTTGTAAATAGTTTTTTTTTTTTTTTTTTTTTTTTTTTTTTTTTTTATAATTAGTTTTATCATAATTTTCATGATCTCATCTATAACGTTTCTTACCATTATCATATATTTACTGGTTGATGATTTGCATAACATAGACATTAAATGAGAGGTAGAATTGTTTAGTAGATTTTTAAAAGTAATGGTGTATGAAGATTATATATATAAGGTTAAATGAAATGCAAAAAAATGAGATTATAAAATTTTTCAACTTTGTTTCTTATATGATTTCTATTATTATTAATTGGAGAACATCTCATTTTTAGTTATGATAGGAAATATAATTTCCCTAGTTAGAGTTTGATTAGTTTTAAGATTAAATTTTGTATTATTATGTTTAGTTGTTGATTATTGATTTAATTAAGTGAATGTAGTGGTTGATTTTATTGCACTGTGAAGTTTTTAATGTCCTCTATATGGTCATTTTTATTTTATTTTTTTACTCCTCTTGACCACATCTGTGTTTTCCATTTTTTCTGTAGAAGACTTTATTTTCCATTTAATGGATACTAATTGACATTTGATTTCACATCTTTTTTTCTTCCTTCGTTTATTCTTTATTACTCTATATGTTCTCTTGCTAGCTATAATTTTTATGATTATCAGTTATAGATGTAGTTATGTTAGTGTTATATCAAAGGTTTTTTATTTTTTTTCTTCTAAATTTTCAAAGAAATATAAAAGGCATTTCTCTAGTCTGGTCTCAATCAATTAAGATACCCATAATTAATATCTTAATGGAAGTAATAATGAGCCTTAATTTTTTTAAAAGTATGAAGTGATTAGGTTAGTGGTATATCAAAGTATTTTTTTTTAAATGATTTTCTAAGGAAATGTAAAAGGTCTTTTTTGAAGAAAAAAAATTGGTGACTTTTTGAAGAGTAGAAATTTGATTTTTTTTTTTTTAATTACCTTGTTCATAGATTTCATTATTTAGTTATTGAAAGCTCGAAAATGTGTCGAAAACACACAAGTTATTTAGACCCCCAAATTAAAATTATGGCTTGGTTGATTTTACATTAACTTAATACTAAGTGCGGAATAGTGTAAACACAAGCGTATAAGCAAAACAACTACTCTAATCCATATTTAAAGAAACCCAGCAGTAAAAAGGAAATGAACAAGAGTAGGTAAGAGAGATGCAAACACAGATAACACCGAGATGTGTTATCAAAGAGGAAACCGAAGAACTCGGTGAAAAACCTCTCTGTCACCCTCCAAGCGGAAATCGATACACTAGACAATCAGTTGGGATACAAGGGTGAGCAAGAGACCCTCCAAGCCTAATCTACCCTCTGTACCTAAGCCCTCCAAGCTCCTACTCCAATAAGGCTTCTTGGAATCGTGTCTTGTCTAGTTCTCCGGATCCCGCAACAAGCTCCATGTTGCATCTGCCATTCCAGGCTTCTTCCAATACTTTTCAGCAGCACCAAAACTTCACTTGACACTCTCAAAGGATGTGATAAGTGTTTGGGCTATTAACCTCTCAATGATATGGAAATGGAGAGGTAGGAGATGAGGAAATTCCCAAAACAAATGTGTAGAGGATTGTGGGCATAATAATCTCTAACTCTCAAGGTGTTTGGGTAGGGTTTTCTCTCAGAAGCTCTCCTTTACATTTGTGAGTAATGTGGGTATAAATAGTGTAGGCATAGAAAGTGTGTATCAGACTGGACAGGCTGGTAAAACAGAATGCCTCGCGGGTGTTTAGTGGGAAGGCCTTACCTGCGAGATACTCGCGAGACACAGCTGTCTCTATCTGGCCTGACTCTTCGCATTCCAGCATGTGCAGGGCACATGTGTCACTTCGTGGGAAGCTAAGTCGCAAGATACCCACGAGAAATCTTTAGTCTTCAAATACTTGAGTCTTCACACACTCTCTCTCTAACACACAACCCTTACAATGAAATCCCACAATAAATACATGGTACAACAGATTGAATATAATTATAATCAAATTTGGCACGAAATATAAGCCAACAAAACAAATAGTTGTAAATAACAACTTTACAATCTTCCCCTTTGGCTATTCCGTGACAAAACCCCTAAAACAGACTCTAGACTTGAACGTGAGTTTGGGAACAGTGGCAAAACTCATTCACACCTAATCTAGAAGTTGTGAAGCACTTGCAAGCATATACTTGTTACCTGAAACACTTGCACACAAACAAAACTTTCATTAAGCTTATGACAAGTTAAATACAAGGTATGTACATGAGCAAGTAAAGTGCGATCAAGTTTGTAAGCACAACATAACATGTAAGCATATCTTGATCAAACATAAAGAACCAGTCATTAACGAATGACTACAATGAACATTTAGCAAGTAAATGCTCATCTGGACACGCAATGCAATTAAGAACAATCCAAAGGATCAATTGCATGTCTAACACTCAACCAATGCAAAATACACTAAGTACTTGCATTTAGGATAAAAGATCCTACTAGGGCACAAGAGTGAGGTACTTAAGACATATTAGCAATATCTTAAAAGTACAAAAAAGAAGAAGCTACAGAAGCATTGAGAAAAACACAAAATAAACCGAATTAAAACAGAGATTAAAATAGAGTATTTAAGTTTTAAACAAAAGCAGTAAAAACTATAAGCATAAAACAGTAGTTATGAAAACTAAAATAAACAGAAGTAAATCATCTATGAACCAATAACCAATGCTTATAAGCCTAAACAAATGCTCCCCCTAATCCTGTGCAAGCTCTTCCTCAGCTCCCCCTCAAAATTTTCTCCCCCTTTTGACCGGAATGGCCAAAGAGACTAGAATTAATTAGACTCTGAATCTGATCCATACGCCGTGGACAAGTCACTGATTTGGGAAGACAATGCATTTATCTGTCCCTAGACGTATGCAAACTGGGTCGCTGTGTGCTGCACATGGGAATCAAGCACTGTGGACATCTGGTCTATTTTAGCTCGTAATTGATCAAGTTTGCTCAAGCCTTGTGTTGGAGTAGAAGATGATGGCTGAGCCGCTGCCTCTAGAGCAGAAGTGAACCTAACAATCTCCTTCTCTGTATCTCCACCTTCGTCTTGCTCAACACATGGTTGTGGTGTGGTATGTACACTAGTCTTGGAGCCTTTGATGTGTGCTGTGCTCCCAGTCAATGTATGACCACCAATGGGATAGTCTCTCTAAACTATTGTGAGGCCACTGGGAAGTTTCAGCTTTGCCTTAGCAATCAAGTCCATAATCAGAGAGGGAAACGGCATTACAGTCCTTGAATTCTGCTTTGTAATGCTCTTCTTCAAGACATGGATGATATGGCCACAAATGTCTATCTCCTTATGGGTAAAGAGATCATATAGGAATCATGTTCTTGGAGTTGATAGTGTGGTGAGGTTGGTGACTGGATACAAATTATGAATCATCACATAACTCAATGTCCTCATTTCCGGAGAAAATTTGATTGTGTTCATGGATGATTTCTTCGGTTCACCACCAAGAACTTTAATCATCTCATCAATAGAGCCCAATCTGTCCTCATATGCCATTGTAATTGGTTGAGATGGAGGACGAACTTCCAAAAAATCTTGGATGATTTCTCTTGTAAACACAAATTCTTTGTGCCTTACCCAGCACTCAATACGATCTCTGTCGACAGCCGCATTTGAGAAAAACTCCTTGATTATCTCAGAATAAACAACCCTAACTGGATTCAACAGCTTGGTCCAAGTCCTGTCTTTGAACACCTCAGGGATGAATGTGTCCTCAAGAGTTTCTAATTGAACCACCCTCTCCATGATGATCGTCTTGTCCTTGTAGCAGTCATTATACTTTATACCAGCTTCAGCAGACTTGAAATGATTAGAATCAGTGTGTGCATGCTTTGAGGATGATTTCTTGGAGGCTGCATGCTTAGTGGGAGACATCTGCACAATTTCACAAAACAGACAGAAAACAAGAGCACAAACACAAACCAGAACATAAAACTTGATTAGGTTCAAGTTAGTTCCAAAACAAATGAAATAAAACAGAAAACAGAGTATAATTAACTCTAAACAACATGCTAAACACATAAAAACAAGAAAACATAAACACAATGCATGAAAACAAGTAACTGTGCATGTGTGTGCATCTCTATGCATGTGCAGATGCATGTGTGTGCATGTGGTGATGCATGAGGGGTGCCTAGATGTGTGCCAAATGTGTGCAAAAAGGGCAAAGAGTGTGAAACACACAAACAGTGACCAAAAACTAATAAAGCAAGGTCATATAAGTATAAACCCATAAATTGAAGTCACTTGAATCCAATTTAGCACAAAAATGTCACTCGGACATTTTGTCAAACACCTAGCATGCACAAATGTACTCTAAGTATGAACAATGCATGAACATAGTGAAAACTAGCCTTAATACAAGTTGAAATGCCTCATGGGGCCAACATAGATGCACAAACAGCAAATGGGACTCAGCCCAATCAAAGAATTTGAAAAATTTTCACTTAAAAATGAAACCTAACCCAATATTTCGAAAATCCCCAATTTTCAAACCCTAAGCATAAATGTTTGCATAAATGAAGAAAATCAAGAAGCAAATGTTTTAGAAAACATACCTTGAAGTTGAAAATGCAAAAAGAATGCTTGAGAATGATAGGGTTTGAGAGAAATTTGATTTTGGGTTGAGAAGGGTTCGAAGAGATGAAGAGCGAGGGAAATGAGAGATTTTGAAAAAACTGTCACATTTGCTACATAAAAACTGAAAACACGCGTTTTTCGCGAGTTAGAAAGTAGCGAGACAGTCGTGAGAAAGGCACCTGAAGCACAAAAACTTTCGCAAGAAGCTATAAGTCGTGAGACAGTAGCGATACAGTCGCGAGAGTTTCTGTGTGATTTTGGAAAATTCCAATTTTGGCCAAATAGCATTTCGTGAGAAGCTGTTGGTCGCGAGGTAGTCGCGATACAGTTACGAGAGTTTCTATGTGACAGGATAAAAGAAAATTTCCCTCAATCCCTTTTCGTGGGAAGCTCTAAGTCGCGAGCTTCTTGTGAGAACACCTTTGAACCAATTTTTGAAAAAAAACACAAAAGTGCATTTTGAACAAAAAAAAAGAGCACAAAAGTATAAAATCACTTTCAAAAACAAATAAAACACTTAAAAATATTTTTGGGTTTGATCAACAAGTATTTGAGTATACACATCACATTTGAACATGTATAATCACACAAATGAGATAAGCATTTATTGAATTAAAGTCTTGTGTGTTGTGGTTGAGTATCAAGTGTGAAATAATCCTTAGACCAGAGTGAAGCTTCAATGATCAATTCAATCGAGTCATACATAACTGATACGAAATCAAGTGGACTATCTCAATTATAGAAATGAGTATATATGACCTCTCACAAATTGATTACATAGCTTAGAAGCTTTTCATTTGGCTTCTGCACAAATCTTAAAATTCGATCCCTTTTGGATAATACTTCTCATTTTGAGATTTGGTGCTTGAAATTTTTGATATTTCAACATTGAGAATTAGCTTTTAGCTTTTTGAGCACCATACATTTCAAAAGCAAAAAGTCGCTTTCCCTTTTTCCTAGTCAAATACTAGTATGTGGGACAGACTTTTGCAGCTCAATATCTCTTTTCATTTGGAGATTTACATTTGGTGACCTCTTTAACAAAAACATAAAAATAAAGTGGGAAGAGATATAGACATAAGTCTATGCTATTAAGACCATCAAGACTATTGATCAATCATTCATGACAAGCTTGAAGATCTATTTACAACAATCACACATAGTTTTCAAGATTTCTTCTACAAAGATAAATGTGCATACATAATAAGCTAAGCTCGTAAATGCACTACGCCATTAATACGAAGGTACTAGGCCAAACTCGCACGTGATAAGCACAACACAAGCGATCAAACTTTTTGAAGATTTTTCAATTTTTATGGGTTTTTGAATTTTTTGAACACACTAAAAAACAAATCGAAATAAAGAAAGATCAACAAAACAAAAACAGGCATAAGCCAACAGGTAAAAGAAACAAGAACAAACATGACATGTGAAACCTAAACAACATATATGCAACAATGAACAAAGAAGGTTCACACACAAGAGTGTAGTTTAAGGAATGATATCGACACTGATGGTCTTACGCAAAGACTCAAACCTCAGACCATCAAGAGGTTTAGTAAATATGTTTGCCTTCTAGTTGTCAGTGTTGATGAACTCTAGGTACACAGTCTTTTCTTCTACCAAGTCTCGAATGAAGTGATATCGGATCTCGATATGCTTTGATTTCGAGTGTTGAATTGGATTTTTTGACAAATTTATGGCACTTGTATTATCACAAAATACACACATAGTGTCTTGAGTAATTCCATAATCATGAAGAAGCTTCTTCATCCACAATAATTGTGCACAACAATGTGCTGCTGTAATGTACTCAACTTCAGCCGTTGATAGAGAGACTGAATTTTGCTTTTTTCTCATCCATGATACCAAGTTGTTTCCGAGATAAAAACAACCACTGGAAGTGCTTTTTCTATCATCAATGCACCCGGCCCAGTCAGCATTAGAATATCCAGCTAGACACTCATTTGAGTCTCTTGAATACCAAATTCCATAATCAGATGTGCTATTTATGTAGCAGATAATTCGTTTGACTGCTGTCAAGTGTGACTCTTTGGGTGCAGCCTGAAATCGGGCACATACTCCTACACTGAAAGCAATGTCTGGTTTGCTAGCAGTGAGATATAGAAGACTACCTATTATGCTTCAATAGAGTGTTGGATCCACTTCTACACCTGCTACATCACGACTCAGTTTTGCCGAGTAACTCATGGGAGTGGAAGTGTGTTTCTTAGAGTCTAGACCAAATCTTTTTACAAGATTTTTGGCATATTTTTCTTGAGAGATAAAAATCCCATCTTCCTGTTGTTTTACTTGAAGCCTTAGGAAGTAGTTTAGCTCTCCCACCATGCTCATCTCAAATTCCCTCTTCATTTCTTCTGAAAATTCATGAGCTAAATGATCGATTGTGGATCCAAAGACTATGTCATCCACATATGCTTGAGCCACAAGGAGAGATCTCTCATCCCTTTTGACAAACAGAGTTCGATCGGCTTGATCTCTCTTGAAACCATGATCCAAGAGGTATTTTGTCACAACCCAAACTTGTACTTCAGGATTTAGAGTATGACCGGCATGTTAATATCAAGTTTACCTCAATACTAACACGAACCAACCTGATCTAGAAGTGCTTATCAAGAATTTGTTTCTTGAATTCCTGCTTATTTTCTTGCATAAAACCATAATATACAAAAATGATGAAAACCTGAAATTTCATTTCCTTTGAACTTGGAAAGATTACCACTTGGCTAAAAACGTTAGGTATTCATGTAAGTATTACATAGCTAAACGTTTACCAAACTCTTATTACAAACCTAACCCCAAAGACATACAACCGGGGTTTAAAACAAACTAAGATACCGAATTACATCTGTGCTCAAGAATCAAGCACATCTTGATTCCTTCTATTCAACAAAAGAGCTAACTATTGTACAACAAAAACTAACTATACATTCTAACAAACGAGAAAACACCGAATCCTTGTCACCTCTAATACTCTCGTTGCTTCTAGGAAGAACCTTTGCACTGAAATATAAAAGGGTGAGCTGTGAAGCTCAGTAAGGTTTTTAAGCTCCATGGGCCCTTGATAAGAATACATGTAAATCAAATATTTTATGGATATGCCAGCTTTGATAATATAGCTTCATACTATTCACGTTGTTCTTAAAATAACGTATGAACTTTCAGATAAAATACTTCATTTTCCCTTCATATAATAATAAAAGGGCATACTAAGAAACGTAAACATAATTCCGTTATCTTATTTTTTAGAAAGACTATAAAATGTTTCATCATAAACTTCTTTTCATGAGAGCTTTTAACTTCATAATGCATTTAAATAAAATCATTCTCTCATGCTCAATCACATAATATAGTTATTAATGACATATTAGTTATTCCATATCTGATAAGTCTGTATAGAGAAGGCCTCATCACATTTGGGTGACCTCGTGTGCATGATATTGTCCTCTTTGAGAGGCCTGATGGCACATCTCCTCAAGGTTTTATTCCTCACCGCCGTCCGTACACATTGGGGAGAAGGCCTTGTTCAGATTAGAGTTATGGGCAACCCCATTTCCTCTACTTTAAATGGCCAAACAGATAACATTTTCCATGGAAAGCCAATAATTAACCCCTACTGGCTGAGTTCAAAACATAACAATGGAATAACCCGAACACTATATTTTTCTGATAGCTATGCTTTTACCTAATTGTTTCATAATGGTAGCATATCCACTTCATGCTGAAATATGATGTTCGTGATATAAGTACTAGCATTAATATGTTAAAATTATCCTGTATATAAGCTTGCACCACTCACGAACATATATTTTACTTAAATCATGCTTATATGTAATATCTTTAATTAAAAGGTTTTATTGCATAATCATTTTTGAAATAATTTTTATACTTATCAAAAGCACATATCTTAAATCCCTTACCTGAAAGCTGAAGACGCGAGAGATTGTACAATAGGAGCTCAAGTGTCTGTGTTCTCGTTCTCGTCACCTAAATGAAAACCAAAACTTATTATTGACAACCCCTTCCTAAGTATTTAAACTTATCCTCAATCATAACCTAACTCTCAAACTTAAGAAAATCTTAATTCCCATCACAATAAGTTCCCCAAAGCATATGCTACAATCATTAAACACATTATGCATCCAAACCATAGAGAAACCAAGGCATAAAATTTATATATGCTCCAAACATAACAAAGGATGAGCATATAAAATTATAGCTGAAAACATTCACCCTAGTTTCAAAATTAAATCCACAAAATCAAAGTTTTCCTACCCTGTTTACTGGTAATTACAGCAGCAAAATCCCTATTTGTAAAATATGAATGGGCTGTTCAAACACATCCAAAAGTCACGAAATTTTCCAGTATATACCATAAAAATTTCGGAGTCAAAACATAAACCCATGATTTATTAAAAATCATACAATACAACATGTTCAAATCTGTCCTGGCAGAAACTCATGCAACTTAGAAATTACACCATTATTTTTCTACTCATCCAAATACCATGAGACCACTTCCATAACAACCCTACATGTCTTAGGGTTCATAAAAACTACTCCTAGCATCCTAATTCACAAAACATGATTTAATACAGAATTTTCTTTTGGTAAACATCAAATCTGTCACAGGGACAGCTTCAGTGCATGTTCTTTCTAAAATCATCAAAAAATAGCAATTGACCTTAATTTCATTTGGGTATTTTTATACCTATAGCATACATATTAAAATAGGTTAATAAGCATTCAATAGACCACAATATCATCAGCTTTTAAATTACTAAAACAGAATCACAAAGTCAGCTTCTAAAAGCAGAACAGAGGATGAAGAAATAGAAATAACAAAACAATTATACTATCCAAAATACACAAAATCAGATGAAGTTTTAATTACTTACCCACAAAACCTTAGGGTTAGGCTCTTAATTTCATCTTTATAGAGAGTTGTCTATGATTTTTGGTGAGAGGGTGAAAGAAAGGTACAGCCGTGTAAGAGCTAAGGAAGAAGAGAGAAAGAAGAAAAGAGCTGGACTTCTGCTCTGGTGCAGCCAAGAAAATCAGAAAAGTGAGAAGACTTTTGGGGCACAAAAGAAGATAAGAATGTGGACAATTGGGGTGGGATACATGGGATGCTAGGAAGAAAATATCACACCCCCTTTTTCCAACTTTTGACAATTCTTGCATTCACACTCACTTTTCTACAAAAATAATTCTTGCATATACATACATACATATATATATATATATATATATATATCCTTACCTTTATAAAGTTATATCCATCACACTAAAAGAGCATATATGTTCTAATTGCTTGAGAAAGTCAAGGAAAGTGGCTCTTGGTGATTGCATGGCCGACCAAGTCCTTCGCCTTTTAGTTTGTCAACATGCATGGTGCTTTAGCATTATTTATGTTGAATTCTCATTAGTTGCATGGGGTGAAAATTCCACAATCACATTTCATGCATCATATGCCTAATTAAAACACCATCTATGCATCATATTAAGTATATATTTATAATGCAACTAGCCATTTCAATTATTTATAATCTTTTAAAAAAATCAAGGCTTCATGCACTTAAAAGTAATTAAAATAATAACACGCATATAAACCATAAAATTAAATATGCAATTAAGTTGGGGTGTTACATATTTAGTGAGATGATCATACCAAGCTCTTGGTGCTTGTTTCAGCCCATATAATGCCTTCTTCAGCCTCAACACATGGTCTGGAAAGTAAGGGTCTTGAAATCCCTTTGGTTGTTCTACAAACACTTCTTCATTTAAAAATCCATTCAAGAAGGCACTCTTCACATCCATTTGATATAACTTGAAGTTCATAATGCATGCTATGGAGAGGAGAATTCGGATTGACCCAAGTTTTGCAACCGGAGCAAACGACTCATCAAAGTCTATACCTTCAACTTGAGTGTATCCTTGGGCCACCAATCTAGACTTGTTTCGAACAACCTCACCGTCTTCATTAGTTTTGTTCTTGAAGATCCATTTGGTGCCAATTACGTGTATATCCTTGGGCCTTGGTACCAACTCCCATACGTCATTTCTGATGAACTGATGCAACTCTTGATGCATGGACTCCACCCAATTCTCATCTTTCAAAGCTTCCTCCACTTTGTTTGGTTCAAATTGAGCAAGATAACAGTTGTACCTCACATGATTCGCAATATAGGCCGGTCCTTTTCTCAGGCGAAGTCCTTCTCCTGCATCACCTATGATATTACTGGATGGATGATTAAGGATTACCCTTGACGACGGTCTTTTGGAGCTGGAAGGTTCCTCATTACGAGAAATTTGAGGTTGAACTTCTGGAGGTGTGAAAGGGCTTGAAGACCCTTGTGTTGATCTAGTCTCCCTTCTTGGTATGAGAGGAGTGGACTCCTTTTTCGGTGATTCTTTCTCAGCATCATCACCTTGAGACATGTTGTCATCCACCTCACTCTTCTTAAGGTTTGATCCTTCACCATTATCATCAATATCCTTTTCAGATATGGAGTCATCGATGACCACATTTATTGATTCCATCTCCCTTTTTGTGTGCTTATTAAACACCCTATATGCTCAACTATTTGTGGAATATCCCATAAACATCCCTTCATCACTCTTGGCATCAAATTTTCCAAGATTCTCCCTATCATTGAGAATGTAACATTTGCTCCCAAAAATTCAGAAATATTTCACTTTCGGCTTCTTTTCCCTCCAGATTTCATACGATGTCTTCTCTGTTCCTGCTCGGAAGTAAATCCTATTTCCAATGTGGCACAAAGTATTCATAGCTTCAGCCCAAAACTTTTGTGGAAGGTTTTTGTTGAGTAACATTACTCGAGCCATCTCTTGAATCACCTGATTCTTCCTTTCAACTACTCCATTTTATTGTGGAGTCTTTGGAGCTGAGAATTCCTTCTTGATGCCGTGTTCGTTGCAAAATGCTTCAAACTTTACATTTTCAAACTGCTTCCCATGATCACTTCTGATTTTGACTATAGGAACTCCCTTTTCATTCATCAATCTTTTGCATAGTTTTTCCATCTTGTCACATGCTTCTAACTTCTCTCTAAGAAAATCCACCCAAGAATACCTTGAAAAATCATCGACAACCACCATAATATAGCGCTTTCCACCCATGCTTTCTGTCCTTGTAGGACCCATTAGATCTACATGTAGTAACTTTAAAGGGTGAGAAGTAGCAACCACATTTACTTTAGGATGACTTGTCTTTGTTTGTTTTCTCAATTGGCATGGACCACAAACATTCTTCTCAATTTTCCCAAACTTTGGTAAACCAAACACAGTTTCAAGTTTCGAGACTTTTGCCACTTGTTTGTAGTTAACATGTCCAAGTCGTTGATGCCACAACTCCAAAAGATTTACCTGAGCACTCCGACATGCTATGCTTGGTTTGGGAATGACCCCATAACAATTATTGGTGGTCCTAAGTCCCTTTAGAACTTGAACACCTTCTTCATTCAGGATTAGACATCCTTTCTTTGAAAATTGGGCTAAGAAGTCTTCATCACAAATCTGAGTAATATTCAGCAAGTTCACTTTCAATCCCTTAATATATAGCACGTCAGTCAACAGAGGCAGTCCCGGAATATCCACCGTTCCCTTTCCAAGAACTTGTGAATAACTACCATCTCCAAATGTCACAAAACCATCTTCCTTCTCTTTAAGAGTTTTGAATAGAGACTTATCTCTAGTCATACGCCTTGAACAACCACTGTCAAGATACCACAAACATGAACTAAATACTTTTAATGCGGTGTGAACAAAAAGGCATGCATGAGAGAGACATTCTTAACCATCGAAGTAGGACTCATTTTTCTTTATTTCATTCAAAGATGAGTAAAGTTTTCCTTTTAGACGATCAAGTTTATCACACAAGTGTCTATTCCTTCTCTTATATTCATGAACTAAGGACTTTGACTCACATAAGCTATTATGTATATCATGGTTCATATGAACTAAGGAATTCAGCATGTGACTAAAGATTTTAGCATGTTTCTTTGATTTGAATAACTCTAAAAGTGCATTACTAGAACTGTCCTCAAATATGCTCATAGAGTCATTTTCACAAACACCTTTACTATCCTTCATGTTGGCTAAACCAAAGGGTCTAGGATCACACTTAGGTATTAAAACCACAGCAAGTGTACCTGCTCTGATACCAATTGAAAGCTCGAAAATGTGTTGAAAACACACGAGCTGTTTAGACCCCAAAATTAAAGTTACGACTTGGTTGATTTTACATTAACTTAATACTAAGTGTGGAATAGTGTAAACACAAGTGTAGAAGCAAAACAACTACTCTAATCCATTTTAAAAGCAAACCCAATAGTAAAAAGGAAATGAATAAGAGTAGGGAAGAGAGATGCAAATACAGATAACACCGAGACGTGTTATCGAAGAGAAAACCGAAGGACTCAGCCAAAAATCTCTCCGCCGCCCTCAAAGCGGAAATCGATTCACTAGACAATCAGTTGGGATACAAGGGTGAGTAAGAGACCCTCCAAGCCTAATCTACCCTCTGTACCAAAGCCCTCCAAGCTCCTACTCCAACAAGGCTTCTCAGAATCGTGTCTTGTCTAGTTCTCCAGATTTCGCAACAAGCTCCATGTTGCATCTGCCATTCCAGGCTTCTTCCAATGCTTCCCAATAGCACCAAAACTTCACTTGACACTTTCAAAGGGTGTGATAAGTGTTTGGGCTATCAACCTCTCAATGATATGGAAATGGAGAGGCAGGAGATGAGGAAATTCCCAAAACAAATGTGTAGAGGATTGTGGGTATAACAATCTCTAACTCTCAAGGTGTTTGGCTAGGGTTTTCTCTCAGAAGCTCTCCTTCACATTTGTGGGTAATGTGGGTATAAATAGTGTAGGCATAGAAAGTGTGTATCAGATTGGACAGGCTAGCAGAACAGAATGCCTCGCTGGTGTCTCGTGGGAAGGCCTTACCCACGAGATACTCGCGAGACACAACTGTCTCCATCTGGCCTGACTCTTCGCATTCCAGCATGTGCAGGGCACATGTGTCACTTCGCGAGAAGCTAAGTCGTGAGATACCCACGAGAAATTTTCAGTCTTTAAATACTTGAGTCTTCACAAACTCTCTCTCTAATAGACAACCCTTACAATGAAATCCCACAATAAATACAGGGTACAACAGATTGAATATAATTACAATTAAATTTGGCACGGAATATAAGCCAACAAAACAAATAGTTTTAAATAACAAATTTACAGTTATAAACATTTAAAGTAAAGTAGATGAATATATAAATGCAAAATTATATATAACATTACAACCGCACAGGATGGATATGTATAGATAATATTTTTTGTTTTTGATTCTTCATGAATCAGTATATCATTTTTTACTTATAAATATCTATATTAATTTTTTTAATAGAAAAATCTAAATTAAAATAGATAAATATGTGAAGGTAAATTATATGAAAAGTTAAAATTACTCAAGAAGAACATTTAGCCACTCGTAGATATGTGTTATTTGAAGGCTAAAAGTATGCTTAATTGCTTTAGCTAGAGCTATATAACCATGCAAATATTGTTGTGAGTGGTTCCACCATTTGCAACTTATCAAGTTTGGTGGCCTTACAGAATAGGTATTTCATTTTGCAAAAAACTTTACATCAAGTCCTCTTTTGTGACAACCTTTTTTTTTTTTTTTTTTTTTTTTTTTTTTTTTTTTTTTGCCAAAACAACTTAAGAATATTAAGACTTAAGTTACCACACGTATATGTGGTAGCTGTGAAACACATCAGTGATATAAAAAATAGAAAGGTTTAAATATTTTAAAACCATTTTTAGTAGATTCTATGTAATAAAAAAAAATTATCTCAATATTATGTAACTTTTCCCATAAGATCAATATTGTTGGCGTCCTTTAAAGATGATACATAATAAAACTTGGACAATGCTTAATGTCAACACTATCTTTATAAGCCACGCCTCCAAGCCTAAGCCCCGTTTTTTAGTTTAGCTCAGGTATTTTGTCGAACACTTTGAGGGTGAAGGGTTGGCCTCTCTTCTCTTCTCATGCATGAAGAACTATCAAAGCCTACTGGCTTCTATTATTTATTTCAAGCATTCGATTGTAAAAAACCATATCTTGTAAAGGGGAAAAAAAAATTACAAAACAGAGAGTCTTTGTTTGTAGACTTCTCTACCTAGTCTAAAACAAAGACATCAAAAATAGATATCATAGAACATACATGTGTTGCAATCAAATAGATAGCCAAACTAATTCTCTACGTGCATAATTATGTTGCCTGACCAGATTTTAACTTGAGCATTTAGTCAAACACATATACTAATATCTATATGCATAAGTAGCTACTTCCCCAAAGGGGATGGTAAAGTTGATCAAAATATAAATCATGGGTTTGAACTTTAAAGATAACTTGGAGTGTATTTATATAATCTAATACCCTATGATTATTTTCAGGGAAAAAATATAGGATTCAAGAGTCTGGTCTTCCCAAATGAAGGCTTACATAGCCCCTTTTGTGTTGACCACAAACTAATTCAAATTCCTAAATAAAAACCAATCTGACCACAATACTGAAGAGTCTAAATTTATAAAAGTGGAATAAAAAACCTTACTGGTGATTTGATGGTGGTTGCGCCCCTCAATTTTTTATCAATGTGTTTATTTTTCTCTCTACTTATAGCTTTGCTGGTACCCAAGATAATAATTGTGGGGGGACGAGGATCCAAAATAGTTGATAAGATAGGTAAGGGCATTTCTGAGGAGGTAAACCTCTGGAAATATTGGCAGTATGTCCTTGGAAAGTGCTCACCTAATTTGGGAAGAGGCTGAACTACTATAGTTTGGGAAGAGGTTGAACTACTATAGTTTACAAGGGCAGCAAGGACTCCTACCTAACCTCGGAAAGTCGAGAGTCAAGGGTGAAGGGAGCACAACGCAACCTGAGGGAGGAAAAGGGTAACTTGGCACTAAACAAGAAAGAGAAGAAAAAGGAAGGACAAATCAGCCATCCCCTTCGCATTAAATGCACTGCAACCACCTAACTGGTCGCATTAATGGGGAAATGACCATGAATAGTACCCACACAGCTAGCTCACACCTTGGTGTAAAACCTTCTAGCAAGGCCTAGATGGGAAAAGTATCAAGAAAGTTTGATCCTAATCCTCCAAATGTAGAGTCCAGATGCATTTTGGCTAATTATATAAAGCCAAAAGACACTTGGATCTGGGGAAGTATTCATTTTTTGGGAAAGGAGAGAGAGAGAGAGAGATGAAGAAATTGTAACCTTTTCCTCGGATTAAACTAAACTCGAGGATGAACTTTTTCTAATTGAATAGATTCACATTACACTAGAGACTGGTTTAACTATTATTAATTATCACAAAATGGGTATTTAAAGGATGACCTTTAATCCCACCTTTAAAAAAGAATTGTGTGAGTAAAAAGTAACACATTAACATCTGTTTACTCAATTAGCTACACTTTTTGCCGACCACAATAATAGTGATAAAGAAGGGTCAAAGAGAGCTGAAGAGGCAATGGGGTTTGTTAGGACATATGTGAATCATGTTAGGAACTGTAAAGTTGTTATTTACAACTATTTGTTTTGTTGGCTTATATTCTGTGCCAAATTTGATTGTAATTATATTCAATCTGTTGTACCCTGTATTTATTGTGGGATTTCATTGTAAGGGTTGTGTGTTAGAGAGTGAGAGTGTGAAGACTCAAGCTGTTAGGTTCTAAAGATTTAGGAATTTATGTATTTAGAACACTAATTTGTATTGTTGGCAAACCATAATCAAAACAGCTTGTTTAGTCTTATTTAGGCTTGCTCAAAGTTGGGTCTTTCATGTAAAGTTGGAATCAAGAGGCTGCAAATGCATTGGTGCATTTTGGCCTGGCTCGATTGGTCGAACGAAAGACTCGATCGATCGAATCTCGGGCAGAATGCTTTTTTGCAGAATTTTTCAACTCAGCTCTAACTCATTAAACATTTTGGATTTTCTGTTTTTACCATAAGTATATAAAGAAAAACCCTAGTCATATTTTTAGAGTTGCTCTAGTTCTATTGTTACTTATACTTTTCTGTTTTGTGTAAATCTCTTGTGAGATCTAGAGGAGCTTTCCTTTACACAAAACTTAGGGTTTTCAAGGTAGAGATAGTATCAATATCTTGATGATCAACTCGGTTGCTACCATTAAAGTTTAAAGAATAACAAGCGTGGGTGCTTGTAGCTGATTGGAGAATCCCAAAAAAGAAGGAATTCGTAGATTCGGAGCTTGCACGTAGTCATATCAGTAAGTTCTATTGGTGGGTAGCATTAGGAAGTCAAGCGGGGAGCTTGTAAGTTCTTTTGTATGAACTTCGATTCTTTCATAGTGGATTCAGGTTTATCTTGAGGATAGCTAGATCAAATCCTCCCCAGGTTTTTACCGTGTGATTTCTTGAGTGATCATATTATTGTGTCTTTTATATTTCTGCTGCTTTATACTTTTGATATGATTGTATGTTTGTGATAACCTAGAATTGTTTAAATTGACTAAGTTAATCACTTGGCTAATTAACTAGATTAATACAATTATTGTTATAAGGGGTCTAAAACCGTTCAAGTACTATTAGAGCGGGTAGCTCTCTTATTTGAGATTTTTTGATCTTTGAGCTAATCCTTGACCCCTGTTGTCATGGAGCATAGACACTCTCTTGTTGTTCCTCCTCACTTTGATGGGAATAACTATACTTATTGGAAAGTAAGAATGAAAGCATTCCTGAAATCTATTGATGAGAGGGTTTGGAATTCCGTTGAATACGGATGGCAGATGCCCACTACTCTTGTGAGTAAGTGGCAAACTTCTAAAAAAGAAGCAGCAGGCTTCAATAGCAAAGCTATGAATTTCATCTTTAATGCTATTTTTATGGAGGAATTTAAGAGAATATCTAATGTTGAGGTTACTCACACTGCTTGGAAAATCCTCCAAACTGTGCATGAAGGCACAAAGGCAGTTAAGATCAATAAACTACAACAATTAACTTCTAGATTTGAAAGCATTAGAATGTCTGATAATGAATCTTTTGATGAATTTTATGCTAAATTTAAAGATATTTTT
This sequence comes from Quercus variabilis, assembly GCA_030445155.1. Taxonomy (NCBI): domain Eukaryota; kingdom Viridiplantae; phylum Streptophyta; class Magnoliopsida; order Fagales; family Fagaceae; genus Quercus; species Quercus variabilis. The sequence goes on from CP129449.1 coordinate 10,547,356, forward strand.
AATTCTGATTTTAATTTGGGTGAAATCTATGATCAACCTAAAATTGTTAGGAAGATACTTAGATCTTTAACTGAGGACTTTAGACCCAAGGTGACTACCATTACTGAGAGCAAGGATGTGGACTCCATCCCTGTTGATAAGCTTCATTGCTTTCACTACTACTGCTGTAGTCAATAAAAGTATATCTGTTGAAGAGAACCCTTTTGATGGGGAACTCTTTGAGACTGCAGATCTTCAAGAGGCCTATAATAAACTTTGCAAAGTTGCTGCAAAGGATGCTATGAATGTTGAACTTGGCCTGAAGAAAATTGAATCTCTTGACCTTGAAAAGAAGAACTTGCTTGTAAAATTGTTTGATGCTAATGATCTTTTGAACTATGTAAAATCTGTGAACATGCTCTTGCTTGATAAAGTTAAAACTTTGGAACGTGATTTATCTGTTGCTAGATCTGCTAGTTCTAAACTTGATCAAATGTTGAATGTTCAAAAGTATCCTGCTGATAAATCTGGTTTAAGATATGTTGAAAGCATCTCTGATTCTGCACCACATTCCACGAACTTTGTTCCTTCTTCTTCTTCTGAACCTTTCGTGAGTGAGGTTGTGAGTGAAACTATCAAACCCCCTGTGAGTGAGGTTGTCAAACCTGTAGAAGTTTCATCCCCTAGGAAGATTAGGGTTAATATAGAAGAGTCTAAACCTAAGGTTTCTACCCTTTCTAAGGACAAGATGCATGGTAAACCTACTTGGATTTGTCATTTTTGTGGAAAGTCTAGACACATTCGTCCTAACAATTACAAGCTTCAAGCTGCTAAGAGAGCAAACAAACCAAAGGTGCCTGTGCCTCAAACACAAGATCCTATGGCACTCATTGGTGAATTGGTAAAGGCATTAAACCTTTATTCCAATCCTGGAGTTAGAAATCACTCAAATGTGAATAAGAACTCCAATGCTCGTGGTGCATCTAAAAGATTTTGGATGCAAAAGACTCGATCTAATTGAGTCTTTTTGACATGGTCCTTGTGCCTCATTGCTCATTCCTCTGTGACCATTGTTCTTTGGTATTTGTGTTTTCGTGTTTTTTTTTTCTAGGACTTGCATTGCATTACATTTACGCATTTCATTCTAGGATTTATTTGTCTTTCTTTAATAAAAAAAAAAAAAAAGAAAGAGAAAGCAAAAATATGTTTGACATTATTTTTCTTAGTTTTTGAAAATAAGGTTGGTCAATTTATTTACACAGAACATGTCTTGTGTACCTTGTTTAGCTCTGATGAGCTTATTTATTGCACTTTACTAGTTGAAGCTTTGTAGTGCATGTTGTGTGGGAAAGATGTGTATGGTGTTTATCACCCTGTCTTAATCTTGAAGTCACATGTTATTTGACTGTCGGACTTGATCCTTTTGAGAAAGGCATAAATAACCATCTCACCACTGTTCACCAGCCAATCATGAACACCTTAGTGCATATCATAAGATTTTGTGCTCGAGAAAGTGTAGCACATGCACAAAAAGAACATAAGGTGTAGCCTCAGTTTAATTGCTTAATGCTTAAAATTGGTGTGTACTATTAGGCTTAATGCCAATTCACTTAATTAAAATTGGTGTGTACTATTAGGCTTGATGCCAATTCACATAATTAAGAGGCTAAATTCAAGAAACTTACATGATTGCAAACTTATGTTCTAGGAGATGTGGGAGTTATATGATGTAACTCTTTAGATAATAGTCTCTTTTGAATTCTGTGTGATGAATTTTGTAGACTTTGTGATTGATTTCTATTTATATATCACCTCACATGTATCTTAAGCTCTTGCTAGTTTGCACACACTACACAAATTACTCTTTGCTAAACAATGTACATGTTACTGTGTGTGTTTTTGGTCTGACCAACCAAGTTTGAAAATACTTTGAGTATTATGCAAATCATTTTTTTTTTGCTTAAGAATTTAAAGGAAGAATTGGCTGAAACTTTCTTTGGAAACTAGGATTAAAATTTGGGTTTTGAAAAAGCATTCTATTTCATCTCATACTCATGCATTTTGGTTCATTGATTTTAATGCTTTGAGGAGTTATTTTTCAAAATTTTGAATTTTGTGTGATGAATTTTATAGACTTTGTGATTGATTTCTATTCATATATCACCTCACATGTATCTTAAGCTCTTGCTAGTTTGCACACACTACACAAATTACTCTTTGCTAAACAATGTACATGTTATTGTGTGTGTTTTTGGTCTGACCAACCAAGTTTGAAAATACTTTGAGTATTATGAAAAACATTTTTTTTTGCTTGAGAATTTAAAGGAAGAATTGGCTGAAACTTTCTTTGGAAACTGGGATTAAAATTTGGGTTTTGAAAAAGCATTCTATTTCATCTCATACTCATGCATTTTGGTTCATTGATTTTAATGCTTTGAGGAGTTATTTTTCAAAAATTGGTTTGAGTTTTTCAAAACTGTAATTTTTCTCAAAATACTGTGAGCTGCTGCCTGTTTCAATCAATGCATTCTGTTTTTCGATCGATCAAAAATACTTAAAATTTCTTTAAAAATTTCGAAGTGATTCGATCGATCGAATGTGATTTTTGATCAATCGAAAGTCGTGAATCAGGTTTTTTAAAACACTGTTCTTGACTGATTCAAACACTTTTTCAAAAAGTTTTTCAAACTTTTCTTCTCTCTCCGACTAGGCAAGGCTCCACAGTTCATTTTTTGTCGTTTTCCTCTGGATTATTTGGCAAAGAATCTCTTTCCTCAAGCCGGTAAGTCCCTTTTTGCCGTTCCTTTTTGAGTTTATTTACATATTTCATGCATTTTTCATGTATTTTTCTTCAAATTTTCGGACTTTTTTCTTTTTGGGATTTTTGTTGACTCAAGCCCAAACTTGTGCAATTGATCAATGGGTTTTTGTGGGGACATGCTATAAACATAAACTTGATAGTTTAATTTGATAAATTTTGGGTTTTGTGAAAAATTGAAATTTCTAGGGTTTATATTAATTCCAAATTAGGGATTTTGTTCAATTAGGTTGAAATTGATGAAATTGACTTGTTGCTTTGATGAAATTAGGCATTATAATCTGTGTGTTGTGTTCTATAATGCTTAATTCATCAATTTGCTTCAAAATTTTTCAAGTGGTTTTCAAATTTTTGGGGTTTTTTGTTAGAAACTCCATGCTCAAGCCAATTTTGTGCAAATTGAACTTAAAATTGATTTTTTTTTACTGCATTAGTACATGCATCATGACATTTTAACTGTTCATGCATCATATAGATTTTTGCTTTATATTTTTTTTGTGCTAACTTGCGGTCTGCCCTTAGTTTTTATTTTTTTTCTCTTTTGGTTTTTTCTTATGTCTCTGTCCTTTCCTTAGCATCATGCCTAGGAAAACTAGGGCTCGTAGGTTTGTTCCTTCATCTACTCCTTCCCCTCCTTCTTTTGACCTAGAGAAATTTCCCAGTGAGAAAAATCAGGAGATCTTTGATAAGCTGAATTTTAGGCGTAAGATATGGTCTGAGCAGTCTGTCATTTTAGATGAGTTAGATCCTACCATTAGGGCAAACTTAGAGCGTAGGGGCTAGTTACCCTTGGTGGATATTTTTGATCCTCCTCCACCTGCAACCTTGATTAGAGAGTTCTTCTCGAACATCTCAATCTGCATCTATGATTCCAACACTTTAGTAAAGAGTTGGAAACGAGGCGTAGAGTACACCATTACTCTTAAGGTAGTGTCTGATGCTCTAGGGGTACCCTTGGTCCAGCACCTTGTTTACCCTTATAATGAGTCTCCTGTTTTGAGTGATGTCATGTCTTACATCATTGGGTCTTCCATCCAGTGGAGTTCTGATCCTAGGATCACCACTGCTGAGCTTTTTGAGCTGCACTATCTTTTCTTTAAGATAGCGTGTCATTGTTTTTGGCCCATTTCTCATCTTCACACCATTCCTCTCGAGAGGTGTGTATTTTTGTACGCTCTAGTTACTGATGCTCCTATCAGTTTTCCCCATTTGTTCCTTCGTTCCTTGAACGAAGTGTATAAGAGTTCATTTTCTTCTCATGCCCTTGTTCATCCCATTTTTATCCATAGGATTCTTCTTTATTTAGGTCTAGAAGATTTCCCTTCCTCGGAGCCTATGCATGTTATTGCTCCTATAGGTGTGTCTTTTCTTAGACAGAGGGCTGCTCACCTTTGAGCTGACTCTAAACACCCTAGGTTTGAGCCTTCTGGGTCCGCACCTCCTCCCTCTCCTTCTACAGGTCCTACTGGTGAGGATGTTCCTGATCCTGATGCTGCTGCTGCTGCTGCTGTTCCTCTACCTCCATCGGATGACTTTGATATCCGTTGTACTTTGGAGACTGTCATGACCATTCAAGCGGCTCATGGTCAGCTTTTGGTGGACCTATTTGATGAGATCCATGCGTTGCGAGCTGATCTGGCGCGTCTTCATTCACCTTCACCACCTCTTTTTGATAATGGATTGTGATTGCCCTTTGACATTCCGTCACAAAAAGGGGGAGTAGAGTTTGTAGAGGAGTTTTGTAGTTAGGGAGAGTTTTTTGTTGTTTTGAGGAGCTAGTGGAGTTGTTAGCTTGTATCTAGGCGCTTCACGTTGTATATCATTTTTTTGGGATATTCATGTTAGGGGGAGTAACATTGATTGATTTACATGATTCTATTTGTTTCTTGTTTCTTTGGATTCACTATTTATTGATTTATATTTTTGAGTTATTCATTGATATATGTTAGTATTATGTGTTGTATGAATCATACAAGAAGTTATACCTATTTATATATTATTTTCTATCACATATGCGTTTATGTGTTTATTGAATATTTCAGGAATATACAAGTTGATTCAATTGAGCTGCTGTCTACACTTGCAACTGATGGATAGTAGTTAGGATTGAATTTTGGTTTTATGAGCATTATTTTTGTGAAGGGCTTTTTACTTGTAAACTTTGAGTTTTGTGTTTGTGTTTTGTCACAGATTGCCAAAGGGTGAGTTTGTTAGGTTCTAAAGATTTAGGAATTTATGTATTTAAAACTCTAATTTGTATTGTTAGCAAACCAAGATCAAAACAGCTTGTTTAGTCTTGTTTAGGCTTACTCAAAGTTGGGTCTTTCATGTAAAGTTGGAATCGAGAGGCTGCAAATGCATTGGTGCATTTCGGCCTGGCTCGATCGATCGAATGAAAGACTCGATCGATCGAATGAAAGACTTGATCGATCGAATCTCGAGCAGAATGCTTTTCTGCAGAATTTTCCAGCTTAGCCCTAACTCATTAAACGTTTTGGGTTTTCTGTCTTTACCCTAGGTATATAAAGAAAAACCCTAGCCACATTTTTAGAGTTGTATTGTTGCTCATACTTTTCTGTTTTGTGTAAATCTCTTGTGAGATCTAGATGAGCTTTCCTTTACACAAAGCTTAGGGTTTTCAAGGTAGAGATAGTATCAACATCTTGATGATCAACTCGGTTGCTGCCATTGAAGCTTAAAGAATAACAAACGTGGGTGCTTGTAACTGATTGGAGAATCCAAGAAAGAAGGAGTCTGTGGATTCGAAGTTTGCACGTGGTCGTGTCAGTAAGTTTTACTGGTGGGTAGCATTAAGAAGTTAAGCGGGGAGCTTGTAAGTCCTTTTGTATGAACTTCGATTCTTTCATAGTGGATTCGGGTTTACCTTGAGGATAATTAGGTCAAATCCTCCCCAAGTTTTTACCGTGTTGTTTCCTGGTTGATCATATCATTGTGTCTTTTATATTTCCGCTGCTTTATACTTTTGATATGATTGTATGTTTGTAATAACCTAGAATTGTTTAAATTGACTGAGTTAATCACTTGGCTAATTAACTACGTTAATACAATTGTTGTTTCAAAGGGTCTAAAACATTTCACAAGCATTTGAAGATTGAATATTTCTCGCGGGTATCTCGCGACTTAGCTTCCTGCGAAGTGACACATGTGCCCTACACATGCTGGAATGCGAAGAGTCAGGCCAGATGGAGACAGCTGTGTCTCGCAAGTATCTCATGGGTAAGGCCTTCCCACGAGACACCAGCAAGGCATTCTGTTTTACCAGCTTGTCCAGTCTGATACACACTTTCTGTGCCTACACTATTTATACCCACATTACTTATAAATGTGAAGGAGAGTTTCTGAGAGAAAACCCTAGCCAAACACCTTGAGAGTTAGAGATTGTTATACCCACAATCCTCTACACATTTGTTTTAGGAATTTCCTCATCTCTTACCTCTCCATTTCCATATCTTTGAGAGGTTGATAGCTCAAACACTTACCACACCCTTTGAGAGTGTCAAGTGAAGTTTTGGTGCTGCTGGTAAGCATTAGAAGAAGCTTGGAATGGCAGATGCAACATGGAGCTTGTTGCGAAATTTGGAAAACTAGACAAGACACAGTTCCGAGAAGCCTTATTGGAGTAGGAGCTTGGAGGGCTTAGGTACAGAGGATAGATTAGGCTTGGAGGTCTCTTGCTCACCCTTGTATCCTAACTGATTATCTAGTGGATCGATTTCTGCTTGAAGGTAGGCGGAGAGGTTTTTCGCCTAGTTCTTCAGTTTCCTCTTCGATAACACGTCTCAATGTTATCTGCGTTTCCATTTCTCTTCCCTACTCTTGTTCATTTCCTTTTTACTGCTGGGTTGCTTTAAATATGGATTAGAGTAGTTGTTTTGCTTATACGCTTGTGTTTACACTATTCCGCACTTAGTATTAAGTTAGTGTAAATCAACCAAGCTGTAACTTTAATTTGGGGCTTTAAATAGCTCGTGTGTTTTCAACACTTTTTCGAACTTTTAGGAACATATGTCCATGCAGACTTAACTAATCCTTTGACAAAACGCACTTTACTTGTAATTGGGTAGATCTAGGATGTGTTTTATACTTCAAGGAATAAGGTTTCAAGTTCAAGTGTTAAAACCATGCAAATTTGTCCAAGAATCAAGTGAAGAAGTGATGGATTTTAAAGCTCGACAGCTAGTTTGACAGATAGCATCTATTAAGGTTTAAAAGGCTTGTTTAGCTCGATGCTCGACAGCTTCTCGATAGATAACCCACCTATCGAGATTTATAAAAATCATTTTTTTAGATCTGATTTTCCACCAATCCATGTATACATGTTTAGGTTTTCTTTTTTCACAACCCTAAACATATATAAGGATTATTTTAAAGGTCGTCATAGTTTATGCAAGTGAGTGCAACTTGATGCAAAGGTTTTTCACTAGTATATTATGACCGGAGACAATTTGTCCTATTTCATCTTTCTCTTGAAGAAGCTACTGTGTTTGTACGCCATAGGATTTTGTGACCAAAGAGCTTCTTGATCTTTATCGTGTTGATGAATTGAACAACTTTGCAGCCAACATCCATCTAGGTTAGTCACGTACTGAGATTCGTGCATTGATTAGTTAGTCACATATTGAGAGCCGTGCATCAAAAAGGAGAGATTGTCGCTACAAAACAAGTTCAATTGGGCATTGGGGTAAGGGTTCAACTGTAGGCTGGTATAAGGTATTGGGATTCCTTTACTTGTAACCGCTTGTTGTGATAATTGTGAATTTTCGAAAGTGGTGACCTTAGGTTCACTCGGTGGGGTTTTGCCTCGGTGGTTTTCCCCATTCATAAACAAATCACCTATGTCAAATTTAATTTCTGCTACATTTAACTTAGTTGGTGATTTGTTTATGCTACCACGCTTATTGCATGTAATTGAATCTAATTAATTCACTTGGATAATTAATCGATTAATTTACTAAAGGGATTAATACATTCTTGGCCTATCAAGTGTTATCAGAGCAAGCACACTCTAATTAGGGTTAATCTTTGTTGTGTGATTCATTGACCTCTGTTATCATGGATAGAGGACAATCATTGATTATACCTCCTTTAATGAGGTTTTTGCAAAATTTTTAGGATGGATTTTGTTCAAATGATCTTAAAATGATCATGCATTGCATCACATTTGCACTTTAACAATGTTTCATGCATTATAGATGTGTGTTTATTATGTTTAAAGAATGTGTGCTAGTAGGATTGGATTGGGCTGAGCCTATGATGTTTTTACTTTTGCATGTCACATGTTCATATATTTTTCATGCATACGTACCATTTTTTTTTATTGATATTAACTGTGTTTGGTGCTTTTTTGTCTCTCTCTCTCTCTCTCTCTCTCTCTCTCTCTCTCTCTCTCTCTCTCTCTCTCATTTGGTTAATTTGCTCTATGGCACCAAAGAGCAAGTCTACTCCGTCACAGAACCCTTTTCGTTCTAAGGCATCTTCCTTTGATTCTACCCCCTCTCATATTCAATTCCGTGATGATAAAGCTCGTAAGGACTTTTTAGAGAACTTTTCAATACGTAGCATTCATTTGAAATGCCAAGTTGTTCTATGAAATTTTCGATATTGACCTTCCCGCTGTCATCTACGATAGGGGTTGAGAGTCACTATGTGGCATCTCGGTCACTTTTACCTCCGTGATCATATAAGAGTTTTACTTCAATATGCATGGATTCGACCATTCTGTACCTCATTTTATCACTCGCGTTCGAGGTACGCATATTGTAGTCACTCCGAATCTTCTATCCAAGGTGTTGCACATACCAAGGGTAGAGTTTGTTGACTACCCTAACTATGATCGTCTTCGGACTATGTCCAAAGATGAACTCTCGTCTCGCTTCTGTGAGACACCTTCATCTTGGGGTGACTGTCAAAACACCACTTGCTTGGGCTTTGCAAAAGGTCCAAGGTTCTTTAACATGGTGATGACATTTTTTCTTCATCCTTTATCTCACTATAACTCCATTACTAAGCCTCAAGCTCAATTTTTATTATCCCTTCTTGAAGGACTCACTATAGATTTTCCTTCTCACTTCATACTCTCCCTTATAGATGTCTATAAGGATATGGTGACCCGTGATAAGCTCATTTTTCCTTTGGCTATCATACGGATTCTCTGTCATTTTTCTGTCTTCTATCCTAAGTCTACACACTTCTCAGTCATATGCGCCATAGATGCGGCAACCATTCGACGAAGCGAGGCCCAGCTTCGACCGAAGCGGCTATGAACCGAGACGGCGACTCCTCTTACTTCTTCCGCTCCATCCACCTCCATTCCTTCTTCTTTTGCAGGTGGAGTGAATCTTGAGGCCATCATGACACAGCTTGTACGCATGGAAGCTCACCTTGACACTCTCAGTGATGAGTTGTGTCAGATGAACACCCGTGTTAGTCGTATCATACGACGACAAGCTGTCATGGGTGGTTTCACTACTTTTTCTTTTTCATCTCCACCGGCTTCAAAGGATGAGAGTGATGATGGCTTTAGTAGTGATGATGTTGATGAGGATGATGATGCTAGCTCTTCCAGTGACGACGAGATGACATAAGAGTAGTCATATTCTTAGGGGGAGAGTTAGTATAGGAGATAGATATTTTTGTTAGGGTGAGTGTTTTTTTTATGAGGGATGTAGTGAGGACTTTTTGTATCTTTTCTTTTCTTAACTTTTTAGATACATTGTTCTTACATTGTGATAGCTAACCTTGTATTCATTTTGTTATATATATTGAGGTTGTTATTACATTCTTTCACCTATCTCTTCATGTGTTGTTTCTTTTCTCTCTTTATGCACATGCTTCTTATTAATTGTATGCAATCTTTTATTTCTGTTTCATACTAAGATACCGTGATGAGTTTTGTTTAAAGTGTTTTAGAAATACAAGTTGTCAAAGTCTTTCTTGTCATGAACTTTCTTCTTGCAAAGTTTTTCAAGGGTTTTTGTTAAGATATATTTTATTGTATTCAACAAGTGAGTATGAGTTGAGTGATTTATGACTTCTCTCATATGTTCATTTGTTTGTTGTGGTTTTGTCACGGATTGCCAAAGGGGGAGACTGTTAGGACATATGTGAATCATGTTAGAAACATATGTCAATGTAGAATTGTCTAATCCTTTGACAAAACCCACTTTACTTGTAATTGGGTAGATCTAGGATGTGTTTAATACTTCAAGGAACAAGGTTTCAAGTTCAAGTGTTAAAGCCATACAAATTTGTCCAAGAATCAAGTGAAGAAGTGTTGGATTTTAAAGCTCAACAGCTAGCTTGACAAATAGCATCTATCAAGATTTAAAAGGCTTGTTTAGCCCAATGCTCGACAGCTTCTCGATAGATAACCTATCTATCGAGATTTATAAAAATCAATTTTTCAGATTTGATTTTCCACCAATTTGTGAATACATGTTTAGGTTTTCTTTTCTCACAACCCTAAACATATATGAGGATTACTTTAAGGGCCGCCACAGTTGATGCAAGTGAGTGCAACTTGATGCAAAGGTTTTTCACTAGCATATTGTGACAGAATACGATTTGCCCTAGTTCATCTTTCTCTTGAAGAAGCTGCTGCGTTTGTACGCCGTAGGGTTTTGTGACCAAAGAGCTTCTTGATCTTCATCGTGTTGATGAACTGAAGAACTTTGCAGCCAACATCCTTCTCAAGTTGGTGGTTAGTCACGTACTAATATCTGTGCATCGATTAGTTAGTCACATACTAGGAGCCATGCATTGAAAATGAGAGATTGTCACTACAAAACAAGTCCAATTGGGTATTGGGGTAAGGGTTCAACTGTCGGTTGGTATAAGGTACTAGAATTCCTTTACTTGTAACCGCTTGTTGTGATAATAGTGGATTCTTGGGAGTGGTGACCTTAAATTCACTCGGTGGGATTTTGCCTCAGTGGTTTTTCCCATTCGTAAACAAATCACCTATGTCAAATTTAATTTCCGCAGCATTTAACTTAGTTGGTGATTTGTTTGTACTACCACGCTTATTGCATGTAATTGAATCTAATTAATTCACTTGGATAATTAATTGATTAATTTACCAAAGGGGTCAATAAATTCTAGGCCTATTAGGGAGTAACCCACCAAATTGTTTAAAATGTTTTTCAAGGGCAGAAACCATAATAGGTAAATAAAAACTAACAATAATAAAGGCAATGGCACAAAACATAACATTTAGGGAGCGGCTTTGTCAATTTGATCCAGCCCCTGCACCAAATCCAATAACCCATTCCACCAAATCATATAACATTGAAAATTTCATCACCTCTAGAATCTCAAATTTTGAGGAAAAATAAAACTGCATTTGATGAAGCTAAATCATAAACAACCAATTGCATATTATATAAAAACAATAAAATGAAAATAGGGTTTGAAAAGAAAACTCTAAAAAATGTATTACCTTTCCCAACACTACCCATTGCAAAGGACAAAAGCCTCTTTCTACACTTGCACCTCTTGGCATCGCTCTATGATCTAAAAAAAAGTTGGCCCAATAAGAGAGAATTAGAGAGAATTAAAATTTGATTTCAAAAATTGAAACATGGCTCAATAACTTGAATCAAAACACTAAAACAGAACATTGCATTATAGATAATAAAAGATTATATTAAAACATAGTTAACAATTATTGGTGTAGGGGCTCCTTTTTCGGAGGTGGGCCCCCGACAATGAATTTGTAGAGAGTGGGGCAAAGGGTTTGGCTCCGGCCGGCCCCTCGCCGGTCTTCTCTGAACTTCTGGTTTATTGCTCTATGCCTGGGGTTGCTCCTCGGCTGGCGTCCGAGGAGGCCCCCCTTTCACCAGGGGGGTTCTTTGCCTTATATACGCCCTTTAGCTCGATCCTGGCCTTACAGCTGTTGGCCATCCGGGCTACTGGTTCAGGACTTGTCCCATCAGACAGGTTCCTCCCCATACTGGGGGTTGCTGTCTCCAAGGTTTCTCAGTGAAGGGTCTTGTCATCATTAATGGGGCCTAGAGGGCCTGGCAGAATCGTTAGGTGGGGATGTGACCACCTATTCTAGGTCGGCCCCCTACCTGGATTAGACCAGGTGAGCAGAGGAGGAGTGTATCCTCGGCTCGGGTCAGAGAAGAGCTAAAACCCTTAGGCCGACCATCCGGGGTGATTGCCCTCCTCGGCTTGGGCCTTGAGCCAGCCTAAAGGTGGGCCGGGGGTTCTGGGCCCTCGGGCCCCACAATTGGATATGAAGGTTGTTATTATACTAAATTAATATATTAAGATTATTTAAAAAAATAATCGATTAAAGTAAATTAACAATAAAAGAAAAAAAAAACTTAAGATACAAAATTAAATTGTATCAACCAAAAGTAGAGTTATAAAGAATACAAAAATTATTAACCTAAAGTAGAGATGCAAGAAAAATAAATAAAATCAACCAAAAAATTGAGAGAGAGAGAAAGAGAGAGAGAGAGAGAGAGAGAGAGAGAGAACTTTTTTGTGAGGGAAAACTATACAAATAATGGAAGGCAAAATGATAAATTTATAGTAAAATTGTGTGAATAAGAAGAGACAAAATAAGGGAAGATGAAGGGAAAGATGAAGAGTGATATTAAAGTAGAAGGTAGTGGGGAGATGAAAAGGTAAGGAGAGGAGAAAGGTTGGAGAAAGTGTAAATTTAAAAAAAAATGAGTAAATGTTAAGAAAATTATAACAAAAAAATTGTAAAGAAAAAAGATAATGAAGTGGATGCTGGTGTGGCTCAATTTAAGTGTAGCAATAATAAATGCTACGCTTCAGCTTTTAGATATACTAGCATTTAACCCGCGCAGTGCGCGGGGTCATTTGAAATCTCATAAGTAGAAGAGGAATTTGGCTAATAAAATCAATTTTAAATGAAAAAATTTGTTGCAAAGTGTGTAAGAAATTATTACTATGCATTCTAAAGATTCTCAATCATCACAACCCATACTTTGGTGGACCCATACTTTGGTGGTATTTACGAAGGATCCTAACAAATTACATTGAAATAAAACAAACATTCCTTTTCAGTATACAACTAACCCAACCAAAAAGCTAAAATCAAAACCAACCCAACCAAATACTAAAAGCTAACTCATATTTCTTAGTTCATAATCAAATCATAAAAAAAATAAAAAATAAAAACTTTATCATTCAATTTCAACTATAGAAAATGCTGCTTGTGGAGGTAATAGACTCCTTTGAGATCTTAAAATGGTAGATTTTGATCGAATTAGTGCAGGTGAAACAGAGTGGACACCATCAACTGGTGTTGAAGATCCGAATGGATGCATTTTGCTAGCAGCAAAACTGTACCTATTCACCAAAATGACTCTATCCAATAATCTAATGAGCTTATGCAGATAGACAAACACACATAAATTAAAATAATGGTCAGCCTAGCAGGTAAATCTACTTTGTACTCAAACCTCAACACATTATACTTCTCACTTTTCAGCAACAAAACAAAAGGGGAAAATGTATTTACTTTAATCATTTGATCATGCTGTTAAAAATGATAGCAAATAATAAAAATTAACAATAGAAATACAACTTCACATTTTGAACTTTGGTGGTATTTACGGAGAAGCCTGACAAATTACATTGAAATAAAACAGACATGCCTTTTCACTATACAACTAACCTAACCAAAAATTTTAAATCAAAACTAACTCATATTTCTTAGTTCATAACCAAATCAAATGAGAAAAAAAAAATAAAAACTGTAACATTCAATTTCAACTGAAGAAAATGCTGCTTGTGGAGGTAATAGACTCCCTTGAGATCCTAAAATGGCAGATTTTAATCAAATCAATGCAGGTGAAACAGATTGGGCATCATCAATTGGTGTTGAAGACTCAGATGGATGCATTTTGCCAGCAGCAAAACTATACCTATTCACCAAAATCACTCAATACAGACTCCGAACAAAAGGGGAAAATGTATTTATTTTAATCATTTGATCATGTTGTTAAAGATGACAGCAAATCAAGTGTCAAAGAGAAAATATAATAAAATAGAGACCAAGCTGGATAGATATTCTGTAAATCTCCAAAGCTACTATCTTTCAAGTTGAAAACATGAGTTTCATTTAGATCATTGAAGAAAATGCAATTCCTTTTATACCCAGTAAACTCTTCAGCCAAAATCGATAAACAGCAATAAACTCTCCAAACGCCTGAAACGCCAGACGCGCAAAACAAAGGGACACTAAGTATATGTAATTGTATCTTCTTCAAAAAAATCATGCACAAATAGCGCCTCAAAGGAAATTAATGACCAAAGCCTTAATCATATTTTAGCAGCAAATTTGGATATAAAATTTAAAACTTGTACAATAATGTGTGTCATTATCTAAAATTCAGTGTTTCTTCCAATGACAGGTGCTATGCATTAAAAAAATATAGACAATTCGAAGATCCTCTAGAAGTTGAGCTGGTGACTGTTTTGCGTTGCTGGAATTTTGCTCATGAAGAACAAAAAAATGCTTATATTTTAGAAGGTGATTCAGCTACATATCCATATGGATATTGATCAACATGGTTAGAAACATCATTGAGAAGGTAAGACCATTACTGAACAACTTTGAGCACTTTGAAGTTTTTGTTGTAAAAAGAGAAGTAAACATGGAAAAATCATACAGTGGCTAGAAATGCCCAATTTGTGACAAATTTGATAGTGTGGATGGATGAAGCTTTGTCCAACAACAATTTATCCTTGATGCAATTGCAATAAAATATGTGTTTCCTTCAAGGAAAAAAAAAAAAAGGAAAGATAAGTTATTAATTATTTGTGAAGCATTTGGAATGCCATTTTAGAGCTTCAACAATTATGAGAGAAGCAAATGGAGAATTATTAGTTAAACTTTCTGCTACTTCTATTTTTTGATTGTTGATGGAGTTGGCAGCCTTTGGTTTTCCTACAACAATTTTTTTTTTCTTACAATGTTTGACATTTAAGGAAAACGATTCATCAAAATGTGCAAAACATATGCATATTACATACTTTAAGCTTAACTTTCTTATGCAACTGAAGATTAATCAAATAAAGATGTGGACACATTTATACTAAATTATATTCATAATAAGCTGAAAACCATTAAAAGTGCAACTATATTTTTTCCCCAAACCAATACATGCCATGATCATCAACAAGAAAATTCTCTTAAAGAATGAAAAATGCACAATAAGTTCCTTTAGTTATATATTTAAATTCAGTCATGTGAGTTTAAGTATAAAGAGCACTACAATATTTAGACGTACAGAACCCAAGAGATCCCCCTATACTAAGCCAATCAAAAGCATTGAAGTAAGTATCTCAATTCTAGTATGTTTACTCTAAAAATTTATTTATGTAAAACTACTGTTGGTTTGTTTTCATTAATATTTTAAATGTTTCCTTAAAATCAAAGTAAATAAGCAGATCATTGACCTTTGTGAACAATGGCAACTCCAGCCCTTCAAAGTATAAGGTGATGGTTATGGTCTGGAGGCATTTCTCTAGGAATATTTTAAACATGTTACCAAAAAAATAAAACAGAGAAAAAAAATCCATGGATTGAAGAGATAGTAATTGGCATCATACAGCTATGGGCCATCCTTGGCCTTCTCTTTTGTAGGCATCTATTTTATGAGTCAATAATGCTATCATCTTCTAATACCTCTGAGTTTATAGTGCAATCATCTTAATGGTATTAAAAGTGAGGATTTGTTTTGCAGGTATATATTTTCTGAACAACATAATTCTAAAGAATTAAAATACAAGTCCATAAGACATTTTGTCAAACACATATCACGCTATAAAACTCAGCCAACAGTCGAGCAAACACTGTTAACTCAGTTAAGATAAATCTGTTGTATATTAATTAGTAGCCCAAGTATTAAAGCAAACTAAATATCTTATCATTTGAATTATAAGTCTGGCGTACCCCAAAAAATAAATCCAAACATTCCAAGAAAAACCACAAATCATTTCAAAGGCTGCAGAATGAAGAAGTAACTGAATTTAAAGCCAGGAAAAAAAGATTGAAGATTTTGGTAATCTAACAATTACAGCATATGTAAAATTCAAGGTGCAATAAATTAAGATAAACAATCTTTCTCCAAAAAAAAAAAAAAGAAAAACATTATACATAAACTATATCGGTTGTGAAATCAATGCATGCCACTATTTGAAGGCCAAAGAGGTATTATGTACTAAGTGTGATTCAATAACATATAATTAATAAACACCATAAAACTAATCTTCATGCTGATCATGGCAGTATAAACTAAGAAATGGCATAAAAAATTATTTTAAAATAAGGTCAATGTGAAAAGGTATTTAACAAAAGTAATAGAAGTCCAAAAACAAATAGGAAAAATTACAAAGTGTCTCATATAAGAAAGGTGAAGAAGAAATAAAACCTATGTTAGTGAAGATTGCTTTAAAGAGAGTGAAGAGGTATTCCGTCAACTCCAAATCTCCAACCAATCATGGTGAAATTACATCCTTTGATGGACATGCTTTTGATTCTCTCATCACCTTTTCTACTTTTTGCTCTATACACAGATGGAAAATCAATGACAGATAAACAGGGGAAAAAAAATCTAATAAACACATCATACATAGGGGGGAAAAAAGAACAGATCAAGCATGAAAAAAGAGTAAGAAAGCAAAAAATCTGGAGAACATTAATAAAACAAATCTAAAGGTCTAAAGCCTTCTTCACAATTGTCTTTGCCAATGATCATAATCATTGCCCACTACCTTATCATTCCACAGTTGACACATTACAATGAAATTTTCAATGCCATACATATAAAGTCAATATATATTCCAATCCGGATGCCTACCAAAAGCCAAACACTAACAGAGAAATCAAGATATTGAATTAGAAATCTAACAAAAAAGAAAAAGACACTATCCAATATTGATTCAGTCTGCTCTCTACGATGATTGCAAAATTACCCCTAAAAAAATATCATCCAAATATCCAAACCAAAACCAAAGCTAAGCAAAAACAAATTATAACCAAAATATCTTTATTAAAACCATATTTAACCCAAATGCCTCAATCAAAACCCTATAATCAACACAATAAGAAATAGAGAAAGCAAAAAGGTAAAGGAAACATTAATGAAAGACATTTCAATTAAAAAAAAAAAAAAAAAATACAGAATACATTAGAAAGCAAATAGGAAGCCAAAGGTTATATATGCAAAGGAAAAACATACAAAGAAAGAGCACCCAAAGAAAGAGCATTACCCCATCAATTAACTATGCAATTGAAGTAATAGTATTTGAATAGGAAAAGCAACCGTGGTAAACAATGAACTGGGAATTGCATAAACTACCGGCAGAAACAATATTTGATTAAGAGGAAAAAAAAACATTATCCTAACCCCCCTCAATCTTCTCATCCTTAACCGAATCCTCATTCGTTTTCTTGACTCCCAACTCCGCCTTCATCTCTTCATTCACATTCGGCTTGATGTGCATCTGTAGCCATAGCTTTTACGAATCAAGTTTATACCCACATAAAATTATCTAAAACAAAATTATGCAGGAAAATTACTGCAGAAATTTGAAGAATCAATATTCTAGGGTTATGCATTCTTGTTCATGCCGTAAGAATCAATTTTCACAACAAAGCACCAAAAGGAGAAGAATGCACACAGAATTGATGCGTACCTTTCATCAGAAGAGCGCCGATCTCTAACTCCGTATCTCAAAACCTTTGTGACGTTTGATCATATTTAGCTTTAACAAATTCCGACTGTGATGGTCTAAGTCCGGCAGGATATAGCAGTGATCGGTCGTACGAATATCCACTGGTTCGAAGAGTCTGAAGAGAAGAGATCGCTAGGGTTTTAATCGCAAAACAGATCTACAATATTCCGTGAATTAACGGAAATAGGGGAAACTTATCCCGAAATCACAGAGAAGTTTCAAAACCGAATCAAAACAACAAAAAATCATGGAGAGAAAGAGAGGGAGAGAGCAAAGAACGTACCTGAAAAACTCAAAAGGGGATGGCGATGGCCGGCCGAATGAATCTCCAGTGTGGTGCAAGTTTTTTCTTCTTTTTTTTTTTTTTCTCTTTGCAGAATTTGATGTGAAGAGATCGGTAAGTTTTTTTTTCTTCTCCTTCCCTTTTTTCTCTATCGCAGTATTGCTGGGGTTTTTTTTAGAGAGAGAAAATGGTAATAAGAATCTAATGAAAAGATGGTAGGGTTTTTTTTTGGTTGTGACGTTTTTTTTTTTTAATATATACACCATCATTGTTAAACGGTATTACACTTGCAAATCAACATAAAGTATTGCTCTTTAAAGTGACATCACTTTTTTGATTTGTCAACACCCTTAATTGTAGGAATTTACTTTCTCTCAGCTTCGTCTATTATATATACTAGTCGCAGTCCCGCGTGTTGCGCGAGATGATTTTTTTAGGGTGCTCTTATTTAGTTAATTTTTACGATTAGGACTAATTTAATAAAGAATAATGTATTTTATAACTATACTATAGGAAAAATCACAAAAGTAATATATATAAATTTTGTTGTATCAAATGAAAACAATATAATTTTTCTCAAGAATTCAAAAGGTAAGTTAGCGAAAATATTCAATTTTTAATAAAAATTTTCTATAACATTTTGTGTATCATTAAAAAGTATATAAAATTTTGAAATTATTCTTTTAGTTTTAAACAAACTTTCTCCCAATTTTTTCTACCCTATACACCAAAAAATATATCTAAAAAAATTAATAAAACTCAACAAAACTATAATTTAAAATAAAAAAGAAAGAGAAAAATAAAAATCACATCATAATCAAACTCCTTCTCAATATGTAAAACATATCAAATGTGAAACATATCAAACTCCTTCTCAATATCCAATGCACAATCAAATTAATTTTTTTTTAAAAGTTACACAATAGAAATAGATGGCTGATTCTAAGCAAAAGTGCTAGTTGTAGCTTTATACATGATGATTTTAACTCTTTTACCTTAATAATATAAAAATAAATAAAAAATAACATAAAAATAAATCAATAAACCAAGAGTACAATTCCAAATGGGAAAAAATTAAGGAAAATTTTTGAAAAGAGGAAGAAGAAGTATTGTGTAAATATTGTCATAATCTAATCCAATATTTGAATTTGTTTTCTTAAAAATCTTCAAAAATATACTAATGAGATATGAAAGATGAAGAGTAATATCAGAAATTCGTAAACACTTAAAACAGTTACTCAAATATTTAGGAACATCCTATAAAAAAGACATAACAATTTGCTACTAATTTGTTAAACAAAATATTTACAAATAGGGAAAGGAAACTACACAAAGCCCATCTTCTTCAATTGCACAAACTATTCTTCATCATATTGTCCAGATTATCATTTTCCAAATAAACTAAAACCTGAAAACAACATAAAATAGGACATATTATAATATGATTTTTCTCCAAATTAGGTCAATAACAAACACCATTGAGTATAAACCTCTAGCAGAAGATCTATAACACGCTTGATTTGGATTCCTTTTATGGGGTAGTTGTCAGGTTATATCTTTTCTACCATCAAATATTAAGCAAGACTTGTGAATACCATTTTATAGAATTTTTTTTTTTTTAATTCTTTATTGATTTTATTTTTCAGTTATAAACATCTAAATTAAAGTAAATGAACATGTAAATGTAAAATTATATGTAAAGTTAAAACTGCTCAAGATGAATATGTATAGAAAAAAATTTTCTTTTGATTTTTTATTGATTTATTATTTAGTTATAAAATCATAATTAAAGTAGATGAATATGTAAAGTTAAAACCACCTAAGATGAATTTGTAAAACCAATATATTTATATATATTTAATATTGTCAAAAAAATTATAGGTAAAAAATAATAAGAAAAAGAATAATAATGTGACGGATGAGGTGGCTCAATAGGAGTGTAGCAATAACAAATGTCATGCTTCAGCTTTTATATATATATATATATATATGAGGGATGCTACGTCTACAACAATTTTACAACATTTTTACAACAAATCACAGGTGGTTAGTTATTATTGGTTCAAATTTGAAACTAATACTAAGATTACTTTTTTGTCCCAACAATAACAACCAGTAACAACCTGCCACTTAGGATTTGTTGTAAAAATATTGTAAAAATGTTGTAGACATATCATTTCTCATATATATATATATATATATATAAAAGAGTAACTCTAAATAATATTTAACAATAACGGCATAATATAATAATTAAATAATAACAAATCTACCTTATATATGTTGGGAAAAAAAAAATATTTACCTCAAATCCCAAATCTTTACTATGCCATTCTTAGAACCTACATACATCCAACTTCAATCACATTGAAGCCCACTGCCATCACGTTATTGGTATGTTAATCATAGCTCATCACCTACCATGTCATTTGAGATAAGTGTCCACATTAGCATTTGGAAAGATATATGTAAAACACTATAAAAAAAAAATGTAAGACTAAACTATTTTGTTTTTTCTTTTATAAGTAAAAGTAAGACTATTTGTGGGAATGACATACTTACTGAGAGTAGTTTGATTGAACATCAAACTATCGAATGTGTGAATTATTAGCTATAGCCAGGTAATGTGTATCTTGGATTATTTCAAGCCAATTAACATATCATGTGCATCATATATGGCATATCAAATCCAACATGAAAAATTTAGAAGCATCAAGCATTACAAAAGTTAGAATATACGAAACAAAAAAAAAGGAAAAAAGAAAAAAGAAAAAAAAGCATGATGGCCAAGACAGAAGAAACTGTAAAGAAAGAAGGAAGACAATTGAGTTTTACTTTGTTTTATTATTTGGACATGTCATAGAAAAAAGTGCCCTAAAATATGAAAAAACATATGCTGAAAAATAATTATTTTTGTTTAACTTATATTTCTAATTTCTTATTGCAATACGAAATTCAAAAAAGAAACAAAAAACAACTTTTCAACTTATGTTAATAAATAAAATATAGAATAAAAGCGGGAAAAAAGACAAATTACTGCTCATGTCAAACATGGTCCCAATTTGAATACTACTAAAAAAATATAATAGAGGTATTATACAAATTAGAGATATTACCTTTTGGTGGAAATTAACCATTGCAAGTGGAAATGGAGATCCTACTCAATGTAGAGCTCTCATCAAGCATGAAATCTACGTAATGAATGAATATGTTAATATAAAAAGAAATCTCATCTCCCTTGACGTTGGCATCCTACCATTGTAAGGCTCTCTTCAGCACTTAGGGCATCCTTCTCCAGGTTGGCATTGTCACCTTTGAAGCCACCAAACATTGTGCTCTCTCGCAGTTGAAGGCATCACCTGCAATGTCACCACACCAGAATGGTATTGTTTGTTTTATATTCCATATAGCAAAGAAAACGTTTTTGTATAATATTAAATAACTAAGGAAATGATTGGAGGAGATGAAATGATCACTGTCTTTTCATACACACAACGGAATCAACTGTTACAATATATAAATAAATATTTTATAAAAGTTTTAAAAATTATAAATAAATGGAAAACCAAAATTAAAGTCTGACTTACTCTTTGAAAATGAAAAAAATATTAATGATGAATAGCGATTATAAACATTTTCTCTTTAAGAAGAAATGATATGTTTCATAGTAGTATTTCCTTTTCTTTTTTTCTTTTTAAATAAAATTTAGTTAACTTATGGTGGTAGTGCAAAAGACCACCTTGTATCCCATGCTATTCACATTAAAACTAAAATTTAATGTTGAAAGGAACTTTGAATATAGACAATAGAGTTTATGGTGGAGTGTAGTGCATCCTATTGGCCACAAAAAAATTAATTTTGCAATGGAAAATTAATAGAGTTTGTAAACAAAAAAAAAAAAAAAAAAATAGTGACGTGGCCGATGATGTGGCCTAACAGAAACGTAGCAACAATAATTGCTACGCTTCACCTTTAGATATATATAGACTAGCATTTAACCCGTGCAATGCGCGGATCATTTTACACAGTATAAGACAATCAACATAAAAGTTATTTACAAAAACACCACACAAATAATACTTTTGTATATGTATATATATATATATATATATATATACAGATGTCCAAACAAACACAATTGAATGATGATTCTTTCTTAGACCAATCCAATTATGATTCTAAAATCATAACATAATTGAGTATTAACAGAATATATAGCAATACTACTACATGCTTTTTTAGTAGGGATATTTAGTTGAGAATAATTTAAGAAACAGGATAATATACACATAATGCCTTGGACAATGTTTCCTAACAATTACTATCAATAGATATTAAATGAAACTGGTGCAATCAATCATAGAATAAATATAAATTGTATCAATCTTCTCTATAATAAGCTAGGAATGCAACTATATCTGTACATCAGATATATTTGTTTCTCTCTTCAATTTCGAAACTGTTAAAAATTCACAAAGCATCGGTTGTTACTATAACCTTAAATCGCAAACAAAATGTAAAACTTAAAGCAATGGGAACAAAATATTTTTCTCATGTAGATTTCTTGCATCATATTCCTAAACCAAGAAAAGCTTACATAATGCAAGTTGAATCTTGACCAAGGAAAATCCAATAAATAAGAAAAAAAATTTAAAAGTGAACATGATATGATAAAAATTCTAAGATAGCTTTGTTATATTTATACACACAAAAGTAAATGTAATATTTTAGCAGCTTGGTTATATTTATACATATAAATCATAAAGGAAAAAAAAGTAACAATAATTAATTTAAAATACCTGCAATCGCCTTTGTAATATACATTGGTTACACCTCACCCACATAAGTCAATTTTCTTTTATACATGTGCGTGCACCAACATGTAATTGTTGAAACAATCAGCCACCATAAGCCTATCTCTCATCTTCACATTTGCTTAAACCATTTCTATCATCCATATTTAACTAAAGAGAGAAATCCCATTAAATGTCAATTCATAAAATTTTAAAATACATATAATAAGGACAAAGTTTAACTACAAACTCGCTTGTACCAATGTCAAATTTCTTACTAATTAGATGTTCTTTACTATTCAATATGAAATGAGATTTTTTGCAAGAAAATCTGTAAAATAAGAAAAAATGACCCTTAAACAGCTAAATCAAGTTGTTGCATAATACTACAATTTTACAAAGTACTATGAAATCATAGGTCAGTACTTTGGTGACACTTAGTGTGAAATTATTCAAGTTTTTGAAGTGCTACATAAAATCACAATGTCAGTCAAAATTATTCAATACCTTTAGAGAGAATTTAGCCCCAATTCAAACTTGAGAATTTAGCATTTATAAATCAGAAAGCAAAGATCATCAATATTAAATTTGGAGTATTTAATGTAAAAACTGTTCATATCCTAACACTAATTAATCAAAAGAATATCTATCTTACAATTAATTTCATTGAAATAAAACAGACATGCCTTTTCACAATTACTTGGAGCCAAACAAATTAACCTTTAATGCAATATAATCGCAATCATGTTGAAATATTCTTTGAAGGCAAGAGTTATGAAATAAAACCTGAACATAATTAAATCAATGAATTTAGAAAACAATATATCTCTTACCCTTTTCTCTCTAACAGTTGCATTACACATTTTCTTTCTATTTCTTTGCTTCAAATTCAGATCCCCAAAAAGAAAGTTATTGGAACCCAATCCACCACTCTTATTGATCTGCATAACAAAAAAAGTAAATCGCAAGCACTTTATGCTGTTAGTACTTCCTAAGTCCAACATCTTTTTTTTTTTTCAAACAAATAGGTAGAGATGACAGCAAATCAAGTGTTTTCCAAAACTACAACTTCACATTTCGTGATACACTTTCAAAACTACATTAGAGAGTCCCGGTTGACTGGAAACTATCTACATCATTAGTTTTTTTCTTTTTTGCTAAGATAGTTGAATAGAATTAGAATTTACCATTAAACTGAAATTTATTCTAGATTTTCCACCTAATCAATTTCATAATGTCTTACTTTATTTTAACTCAATAAGAAACTTTGGAATTGTACTATCTTACATATATTGTAATAATGGTAGTGAGTACTTTATAAGAGCACAAAGTTTATCAAATTTGTTTTTTTAACATGTACATGAATGTTTCATAATGTATATGCTTCTTCTTCAATGAATAATTCTTTTTATTCCTTTTATTCTCATACAATCATTTGAAACAAAGCTCACATGTTAAAAACATATCATGACAATGCCAATGCAATTGAGGGACTTTAGTAGTAAGATTTTAAAAAAAAAAATGCAGTAAAATGAAGAAGTTTCTAAATATCAGGTCAGAAGCAAGGTTTCTGCAAGTGACCGAAACTGATCCAACATACTTAATAGATATAATTTTGAACTTCATCATAGCTGGAAAAGGAAACAACAATTTTTGAAAGTTAAAATGACTAAAATGATCATTAAGGGATGCAAATGTAGATAAATTCATTGTTTGCTTAAGCTTTGAGACCAACTTAAAACATGTAAGAATCTACAACCTATTAATATTTTGTGTAAGATCAATTTTTGATGGGTTTAAAAATCTGCACCTATTACAAAGAATACAATTTTTGTCTGGGGTAAAATCAATATTTTTCATTAACACTATTTTCCAGTTAGATACCTACTTGACTCTTTTTTTTTTTTTTTTTTTTTTGTTCTTGATTTAGTTTTGGTTGATTGGATGAGGTTTGATCCTTCAGTAATTTCACATTTTGTTTGTTCATTTCCCTATTGCATTGTAATCAATGACTATTTCTGTGTGTGAAAGAATCCTCTTCTGTAAGTAGATCAACTGTATCTATGACGTTATATAGCAATTTGTTATTTTTTTGGAACCTGTTTTGTGGTGGTTCAACACCCTTTTGTCTTGTCATCTCACTCTAGCATGCTCCTGAGTCAGATTGAATACTTCCTTAACTTTTCCAGTTGTCATAACTATAATACCATTCACTTTCATGTTTGAAAGCCTAATAGAGAGAACCCTCAAAGACCAAAATATAGCAGTAGTCTTCCTCTGCACTTTCCAACTCTAACAGCCCCTGAAAATATTGCAATCTCTTTGATTCCTACATTGAAATAATACACCAATCCAATTGCCTTTCTTAGGCTTTGAAGCTTCAATTAAGACCAAGATTTACCAAAATTACTACATCAAGAATTTCAAATGCACTAAATCAAACTACATAAATATAGCATTTTCATAGACACCACCTCAAAGACAGTAGATCAGCATAAAAAGTTTCCTTCTCAGTGACAATATGGTCAGTAATAAAAGTTTCATTCTCCGTCCATAGGCATCTAATGATCCTCTATTTCTAATTTATAACCCAACTTACGTCATAATAACTCTGCCTCCTCCACAATAAGTCAATAACACACCAAGGGAAAGGTGCACTCCAATAAGAAATTGAACTATTAATTAAATTTCATACTTGGTTACTGTGCTTGGTTGTGCCCCTTTATAGTGCTTTATTGTTAAATCTCTTACAATGGAATAAGAAGAAAAAGAAGTAATTGAACTATTAGACATATTGAACTACAATGAAAAATGCAATATTTTTCATATCAATGTACAACAGTGTTAAATAATTGGTATGACAATAAACTAATTATTGAGTATATTCAGTCCACCAATTACTTAAATTTGAAGACAATTTACAGAAAAGCAAAAGTACCAAGACAGTATTGAGAAAGCTAATGTTTGATCTATGATAAAAATAAGTGGCAAAGTGCAGATAAAAGAGCAAAACACTGCAATATGCAGCATGCATGTAAATAAAAGTTGCAGTAGTCACGTCAAACCAAAATATTAAATCAAAAGTTTAAGAGAATGGCAAAGAGACGGTGGTTTTCAAAGATTATATTATATACCCATCTGATAAAAAGAGGAAAATAAAATTAATCAGAGGAAATACCTTGAGCATAGCCAGGATGGATGAATGGTACGATCTAATTTTGGATCCAAAACACAAAGATATAACGCTTGAAGCAGATTGGCATCAGTGGAGGAAGAAAGGCATTTTAATGTTCAATACCTTCTTATTTTCTGTGTTCTAGGGTTTTATTTTTTCAAATCAGACCAATTGCAAACAAAAACCTTAAATATATACTGCAAAACAACAATGGTTAAAAAGAAACATGGGCAGCGAAAATATAAAGAGGGGAAAATATTTCAACAAAAAATTAATAAAAGCATAAATGAAATGACAGAGCATTATTTTTTTGGCAACACATAAATCTATGTTCTTCAGCATTAAATCGATTCCTGAAGATCTCTAGAGATTTCTATTTAGAGCGAAAACTTATACACAAAACGAATTTAACCTAAATATCCAAAAGAAAAACCAAATCTAACACAGATAACTGATTTTTAAAACCAATCTAACCCAAATTCCTTACTCAAAACTGAATCTAAACCAAAACTTGAATGCAATCCAATACAATCCAATCCAATCCAATCCAAATACCCAGACCTAAATCATATTTAAACCCAAATTTAAAGAACCAAAAAACAGAGACTAACCGGTGGAGGATACGGGTTCTGATGGTGGCAGAGGCTGATTGTCTTCTTAGATTTTCTCTTTCCACTCTCTATGCCGGCCGTACGAATCTCCACTGTGTCACAGTATCGCTAGGTTTTTTTTCCTCCTTCCCTTTCTCTCTATTGCAGTATCGGCAGCGGAGTGATGAAGCTTTTTGATTTCATCGCCTCTCTCTCTGCTAGTCTCCGTGCCTCTCTCGCTATTTCTATCTTGGTGCACATCTAATTGTAACTGGTTAATTTTTTTTATTTATAATGAGAGGCTTTTAAACGGTGCATAGCATTGCCAAACAATGTAAGGTATCATTTTTTTAAAGTTACCGTCACTTTTTTGATTTGTCAACACGTCCTTAACTGTAGGCACTCACTTTCTCACAGTTTCGTCTATTATATATACTAGCTTGTAACCCATGCAAATGCACGGGATTTTTATTTAAAAAATATGCACGGGATTTTTGCATACCTGGACATATCAGAATTTTTTAAAAAAAATATGTTAAATTGATTTCAAATGAAGAACACATACAAATGTAAAATTAGTTCTACCATCTCAACTCTAAATCACATGACTCAGTGTTAGATAGCTTATCATTTCTTTTTCCTTTAAACACATCTAATAAAAATCTCTAAATCAAAAAAAAAAAAAAAAAACAATTATTTTATGGTAAGCATTAAATGTAGCTTGTACTCATTTTCTTGCCCACTTATCCAATCTGACAATAGGTAAATTATCACGTTTTATATTTCCCAAATTTCACCATGATTTAATTGCCTCATTTGCAACAAACAAATGTCCTAACACCCAAACACAAATCCACAACTACACAAAGTATACCAACCACAAACCAATATAAATTCATTGGAAAGATGTTTAAAATAATAATAACATTAAGTAACACCTTTTTCCCAATTCAAAAAAATAGATTCAGCTAAATTTTCAATTAGAATTACTTAATATATCAGTTGCATTTGCTAGTAAATTACATTATCAATACAATTTTCCATTAATGTAATATTTATCTTCGGCTTTACAAATTGCAAATGGCTTCAATAAAATAAAAAGGAAGCACTAACTCACTTAAAGTTAAATAGGAGAAGCACTATTTGTCATTGAGCAAGAATAGAAGAAAGAATGTGTAGGACTTTAAAAGCACTAATTGCATATGTTGCTTGTGATTCTCTTTCAACATTTTAGAGCATTAAGCTCCACCATTGGCTATTTATCTGTACAAAAACAAAAGATCCAAACCCCAAACATTTGTCTCTAGGACTATGATCTAAATCAATATGGTTAATTTTTAACCATTTAAATATGGTTAGCATATATTTATATATGCTAGAGTCCAAAGCTTTTTGTCCAAATTGCTTAAAACTATTTCTTATTTCATTAATAAGAAATAAAGGATACATATCTAAATCAAACCTCCCAAATGAAAGAGAAAGAGAGGAATTACTACAACATAAAGACAAACTATTAGTGGGTGCAAATTTTTCTGTCGTTAAAGGATCACTGGATTTAAACTTTTCTTTGTCCAAGCTTTAAGACAGATTGCATTTCATCTTGAACTACTACTCTTAAAATTGAAGCATTCACTGACATAGCAACATCAACATTTACTTTGGCTGTACCTGCTAGGGTAATTTCCATCTTTTGATTACTTGAAGTCCTCATGATCTTCTCATCAGCCATTTGTAAGGTACTTGGCATTAGCTAATGCACTTATTGAATCATTAGCCATTACACAGCTTTAATTCTCATGGATATGATAAAGAGGTTGTTCAATTGTTTAACAAAGGGGTCTAAGTATTAGACTTGATAAGATTGTGTATATCGCAGTTTTGAGTCTTGCAACCATATTGAACTTGTAAATGAAGATCAGGTGATTTATGGCTATGTTGTAGGTATGCTGCCGCAAGGAGAGTTGAGGACGCTTGTGAGCTAAAATAGAGTAGGCCATGAACAACCTGTACTTTTCTTCTTTTCTCATTAATAATAGTTCTTAGATTACCTATAAAAAAAAGAGCAGGCCATTCAAACTTGATAAGTTTGTAAACCAAGACATCGATCATCATACTACTACTTTTCACATAAAATTTTTTAATTACAAATAATCCCTTGGACAATAGTATCATTAAAAGTACATAATCTAAGCATGAATCTCCATTAATACACCAAAGGAATTGTGCATAGATTACGCAGTCCTCTCCAATCATCTTAAGGGTCACATTTATATAAAAAAATCCTCTAATTTCCTTTTAAGTTATAAACTCATAGTTATTTCTTTCTGCAGATTATGGATGTGTGATACTAACAAAAATTGGGGGTTTAGAGATTAATCCAGAGAGATCCTAAACCTTCCTACTTTTTGAAAGGTATTAGAAATAATGCATTGAAATACTGAAGGAATAAAAGGGCACAGTGAGTAAATAGACATTCCTCACTATGGTTAAAAAGGCATCACATGGTCCAAAATAACACTGAGGCACCCTAGCCAACAATTTTCCTTCAAATTAAAGTTTTGACTATTTGCAATCCACACAACATAACCCAAAAAAAAAAAAAAAAAAAAAAAAAAAAAACAGTTAAATAGTAATAATCAAGCTTTATCTCTCTTCAATAACTACCTAAAATCTAAAAGATAGAACAGCAAGGAAACATCTTAAAGAAACAAACTTACCTTCTTTTGCCAAATAGTTGCATAATTTTTTAATGGTGCATTGCTCAGATCCAAGGAAAACTTCACATATGCCACAAAATCTCTTTCTCGTGATTTGGCTTAGTTGCCCTCAATTCCTACACATAAATCAAGTGCACTCAATTTGCATAGAGTAAGAATATGTAAATATTAAGTATTCTAAATGAAACAATGGATTCTACATAGCCACTTTCCCTAATCATATCAAAATATGCCCAAAGGATCCAAAAGCCAAGACAAAGTGTTCAAATTAAAAACTTTCACCCCTAACCATAACACTATTTGCCTTATAAACAACTTTTGCATGGCAATTCCCAATTATTAAGACTACGAATTTTGGAGCAAAGCAAATGAGGATGGCTATTTTTCAATTAACAATATATATCTTAAGACAACTATGGGTATTGTTTTGTCAAATTTTATTGTTTCTCTTTCTCCTAATCTCCCACTAAGTTATGCATTAAAATATGAACTTTGATAGTTTTAGTGACATGTAATGCAGCGTCAAAATTGATTAAGAAATTTAATTGATTTTAAAAAATTCCGTGTCCTGTTTTATTCAGGTCCAATTTCTTTGTCATATTTGTTCCCTTTAAGAACAAAGAATGGTTTTGGGAAATGTTTATAGATTTTATTTATCAAAACCTATATTTGTTCTACGTATTCACTGAAAAATTTAAACAAACACAAAGATAACCAAGACAAAAGTTATTTAAAAACAGTGCAGAAAGTTATTCAAAACAGAGCAGATTTAATGAAATAGTGCAGTGCAGTGCAGATTTTTATGAATCAGTGCAGTGTAGATTTTGTGAAACAGTGTAGCGAAGATTTTAGTTGCAAAGAAAAGCAGATTTTAGATGTGTAACAGTGCAGATTCTTTGTAGAGAATAGTGCAGGAAAATAACATTTTGAAGAAGAAATCTTTTTAACAAATTGGATCCATAGACCAAATTTTACTCACTAAGAAATTTAAACAAACAAATAGAGAACAAACACAAAGATAACCAAAACAAAGATAACCAAAACAGGACCTTCAAACTCACATTGCTCATTTTATAAAACTTGGCATATGAAACAAAAATCCCAAAGCCAAAGCTTATTAGTAAAATCACATACCAAATAAAATGGAGATTATAATGTGGTTTTGGAGAAGAAGATGGGTAGAGAAAAGGGAGGATAGACTAACAGAACACAACGTATTCAAGGTCTAGTGACACCCATTGAGAAGCTTCAAAGAGGGCAAAAAAAAATCCTTTAAAAAACCTTTCTTTTAAAGGTATAGATAATAGGTTATACAATATCAATTGATTTTTTTATATTCTAAATAAAATTTGAGTAGTTGTAAATTATGATAAAATAAGCTTCAAGACTCCTTTATTTATAAACCACTTAAGTCAGAACATAAATTCCCAAAGTCATAATCTATTCATTCTAAAGATAAACCACACATAAAGACATTTAACGTTCTTTCAAACATTACCCTAACAAAAACATGTGTGTGTGTGTGTGTGAGAGAGAGAGAGAGGGGGGGGGGGGTAATTATAGAGAGACAAAGTAAGAAAACTGGTGAATCTATTGGACAATATTCTGTTTTGATTAGTATATTAAAGCAATGAATGTTTAAGAAACCAGAGAATGTTGAAGGCTGATAACAAAGGGGTTTTGAAGAGACCATTGTTGATTTATTTAAGTTTTAATTTTCTTTAAGAATACCTTACAAATTGCCTCCTTGACTAACTCTTCTCCCTTGCTTGGTTAAGTAACTGTTCTTGTTGAAAGAAACTGATACAAAGGGAAAAATACAGAGGCGTTTACAATTTAAAGAAAACAGGTTAAACAGCCAAAATTGATAATATAAACTTTGCAACATTTTCTAATAGTGCAAAGCAATAAAAATAAGGAACCAAGCCAATCAAAACTTAGGCAAAAGAAATTTTATTTTCAAAAAAAAAAAACCAAAGAAAACTTAATTCTGCAAAGAACTATCCCAAATACATCAATTGGCAAAATGTAATCCAATGGATGAATCCAATGATACTAATATTAAGATAGAAAAGAGAAGAAGTCAATTGGAGAAACAACGGAATCAACCTAATGGAAGTCATAGGATAGAGAATGAGAAGAATGATAGTTAGAACGTCCTAACCTGCCAATTTTATCCAGCAATGTTTCTTGAAAACACCAGGTGAACGTCATAAATCTGTCTAAACAGAGGTACTTCAAACAACAAATACATAATGGATAGAATCTATTACAAAGTATATGATAAACAAAAGAGAAATTAGTCTTTCATAAACAATGCTGACCCAATCTCCAAGTATGTTTAATCATATCTAAAACAAAATAATAAAGTACCAATATACCTCATGTTAATAGTCAATCTTTCTTTAAAAGACTGATTTTCAATTGGTAATCTTATCACTTCTATGATACCATTTCTATTAAATGCTCTTCAATTGGCATATCTCATCCATATATGTTAAGAAATAACACTGGGTTAATTTGCATATTTTAGCAAGTAACAAATATTGATTTTGGAGTTTAATCAAACACATTGGAATCAAAGAGAGACTATATATCAATTAGGAATAGCTACCACATTGAAATCCATTGATTAAATAGTACAAAAAAAAATTAATATTTTTTGGTCAAAGTAATTTCTCTTTCATGAACAGCTTTTGTTATATTTTTTTGGAACATAGCTTAGCTTTTTATTTATAACGAAAACATATAAACATTGTAAATACCAAGACAAAGAAGAATGTACAATAGAGGGAAAATGTGAAGTCACAGGCTATAGATTAAATAAGACAGATATTACAATTTTACAGGTCAACTCAATCCAAATACTTGAGGAAAAAAAAAATATGGAAAATAATTATACAACAAAAAAGGGCATGAGTAACAATAAAGAAAACCCAATTGGATAGCAAAGCAATCTATCTCTCTCTATTTCTGTTTCTCTATTTCTGTCTCTCCATTTCCCTATATCTGCCGCTCTCTATTACCGGTGCCAGTTAAGAGAAACCTAGAAAATTTGCAGCAACCACTGGTTCAATATTTCAAGATAGTTAACAAACTTTAACAATGAAAATTATTCAATAATCCAAACCAGGTAAATATCATAAAATTATTATTTTAAAAAATTATCTCATTGGACCCATTATAATAGCTTGACATATCAATGGCCAAAAATATCATTCAGATGTAATTACTAACATATCAAACAAACATAAACACAAATAATAATAATAATAATAATAATAAACAAACAAACAAAAACAAAATTTCTTCTTCTTTTTTTAATTTTCCAAATAGTTTTAGCCAAGAAACTAAATCATGGTTTGAGTGCTATTACAATATTTAATAAATTTATTAAAAAAAACTCTTAAAAACTGTCAATCTAAGAACCAAACACAGAGGCAATAGTTTGACAGAGTCATCCGTAAATGGGTTAGGGGAAACGATGGGGAGACTAAGAAAATAGGAGAAAGAACTGTGTGAAGAAGAAGAAGGTCATGGGAGTGCATTAGAAAGAGAGAGGGTTTGATCGGGTGGTTCTGTTATCCAAAAGAAAAACCAAATCTAGCACAGATATCTGATATTAAAAACCATTCTATCCCAAATTCCTTACTCAAAACTGAATCTAAGCGAAAACCTAAATGCAATCCAATCCAATACAATCAAAATACCCAATCCTAAATCATATTTAAACCCAAATTTAAAGAACCAAAAAACAGAGACTAAACGATGGAGGATACGGATCTGATGGTCTGTCTCTCTATTTCTCTGTATCTGCCTCTCCGTATCTCATACCTCTTGGACATTTCATCGTATTTAATTTTGACCGGTGGTAGTTCTCTCTATCTTCGTATCTCCCTTTCACCAAACCGTTTCAACAAACCGTCTACCTTTATGGTCTGGATTTTGGACGATGAAGAAGGGGTTTGGCCGTGGAGTGTGTTTTGGAATGGAGAAGTGGAACAGGGAAGGAGAAGGGGAACGGGAGAAATAGAAAATCAGAATTTAGTTTGTTGTATTCTAGGGTTTTATATGTATTATTGGGTTAGAGAAAAAAAAAATCGGCATTTCTATTCTCTCTTTCTCTGCACAGGGGCAAGCCTTTTGGAACGTATGTTCTAATTTATTAAGCAGTTTGTTTTTTTTTTTTTTTTTTTTTTTTTTTTATACCCGGAGGCTCCAAACAGTGTTTTACATAGTGAAAGATTGTGATGCATCACCTTTTAAATAGTAAACGTGGCAGCACCTCCTTCAAAGGCTTCGTCTATTATATATAAATATATATATACCATCAATTTGACATAACAATATAATAAATACAACAATTAATATGTTTATTAAAGGCTTTGTTTTAATAATGCCACTCAATTCAAAAAATAAAAATGACAATTGTGGGATATAGAGTTAAGTTCAATAACATTGTTAGAAGTCCAAAATTCCCCATAGCAGAAAATAAAGTTTAAGAACTCATTAAACCAAAAAACATTTAGTGAGCTAAGCCATATTCTAGCCCTGATGAACTGTAAGTGACAGCTCTGTTTCACTTGGATGAATTGGGCCATCATCATTCACCTGCAAAAACTACAGCACAATAGCACTTGGGAAAATAAAATGATGACAAATAAATATCTTCTCACATGCATTATTTTTATTTTGTCCATCTTGAACATGCCAACTACAAAGGTATACACAAAAAGAACACAATGGATTCTTTAGTGTGCTAAATGGATGATTGTTGTCCAACCAGAGGCAATAGCACAATGAAGACCTATTTAAATGTAACCTCTGAAATGATAGAAGCAAATACAGCCTTTTGAGCTTCATGTTTCAAAAATTGTTTTCTTTAGTAGAAGTGCACTTCTATTGTTAAATTTTTTTATAATTTTGTTGTTGCATTTTTATAGCATTTCAAAAGTATTTTTTTTATTTTATATAACATCATCAAAAGTAAATAAAATCATACTTCATCATTGTAACATATATTAACAAACTTTGAATAAGGAGAAAAAAATTAAACATCCAAATAGTGGAAAAACATATATATTTCTTCTTAACAACATAAAAGTTTAGATTCATAGCTCAAAATAACATTTATAATCCTAAAATAAACCAAAAGTCAAATAGTTTAATACCAAACCGGTTTTGAATTTGGTTTTGAGTATTTAGACTTGCAAAACAATATTAACTTTTCTAAGTTTTCTCTTTTCACATGTAGACGTGGCTGAAAGTTAGCTGGGCATTCTTAATTAATTATATATATTTATACTTTAGTCTTAAGGACATTTGTTTTCAATTAACAAAAATAATCAAATTATATAGATTACATGAGTCCAGAATCATCATAAGATACATGTAACAATATATTTCTTACAAATAAAATATTTTAAACATATTGTAGGCAACTATAGTGAACTTTAACATCATATGTGATGGAGACAATATTTTTCTATCAATTAAAAAAAGCCTCTTATAAAAAAAAAAAAAAATTTAAAATTTAAAAAAAAAAAAAAAAAAAAAAGCCTAGCTAAAGGAAGTGGTAAGAATATCCTTTGATAGAGAAGCATGGCTGTTGTCATTTGCACGTTGTTGATGTTAATACTTCTTCATCTAAAGACATTGATCAAATGAAGCTAAGATAAAACTGCAAATAGTCCAGAAAGTTGGACATCAAATTTTAACACTAATTTTGATTAGATAATTATTGTTATAAAAAATACGGACCAATGGTAAGAAATTTGCTCAAGAACTCAATTGCTATTTGATTCCAAATGAAATGTTGCGCACTTGGATTCTACAAAATCCAGCTTGAAAAAAAGTCTAAAAGCTTAATTCATGACAGGAAAAGCTTATCAAATCATGCTTTTTACATAAAACAATCGCAACATAAGCATTAAAAAAACTATAAATTGAGAAACTCCAGGCAAGATATGCTAAGCATCCTATATCATTGTTACATGAAAGCAATGAGTCTTTAACCTAGCATACAGAGTTTCTTGATGTGTCCTAATTACATAACATTGCAAATATGTATACCTATCTATGTCCACATGTGTATGTAGATTATGTCGCATTCTTTGCCAAGAATGTAGATTGTGATCAATGGATACTGCATATCAGATTTTTTTTTTTTTCTCCCCTAAATGTATATGATTTGTTCATATCATTTTTAAAAAAATTTGTAATTCTAAGTGAGGCTAATAAAGCAAGTTTCAAAAAATATTGTCATATAAAAAATCTATTTAAATAAACTTTGTGCTTCTGCTGCTGCTGCTTATCAAAACTAAAGCTTGTTCATGGGGTTTTAAACCACCAAAACATATATTGTTTTTAAAAAATGCAAATAACCAGAACATATTATAATTTATCAATGCAACTGCTCAGCTTGTGAAGTATTGAAAGAACTAACTTGGTTCTACCTATATGCCATGCCTTGAAATTGACAACATAGAACATACCTGAAGAGAATTTCTTGACTCCTAGCTCCAAAAATAAAGCAGAAAAGTTTAGCGTATTTTTCACACTGTACAGAGTAGCCTACTAAATTATGTACAATAAGCTAAGAATTGTTTAAATAGCAAGAGGAGAACCTAATTGGTGAAATTCATGTGCTGCATCGTTACAATATGTTTAGCTTATTATTCCTCTAATTGCAAATATACCCAATGTTGACCAGTTAAAAAACCATAAAAACAGGAGTTTCGTCACATCTAAACTATGATTTTAGTGAATCAACATGGCAATATGCATATAAACATTTGTTATGAAAGGAAAAACGATCAGAGACTACATTACAAAATCATTCCCAACTACCATACATGCAAGAAGAGGCAATCAAAAAAAAAAAAAAAAAAAAAAAAAAAAAACACCTTGCTCAGTGGAGCTAAAAATAGTACCATTCAAATAAATCCCATCAAAGAACAAAAAAAAAAAAAAAATTACTCATATCGTTTGGTAACTGGATACATACGCTTTTAAGTGAAAAAGTCACAGACTTCTTAGTGCTCCCAAATTTTGCTAAGGCGCAATCCCAAAAGGGATTCTAGAGTACAAAAATTAGAATATATTATACGCATTAAGTTACCAAGGTTGCATATTCTTATTGACTTCGCCATAATCAACAGTCAAGTTAGGAATTCCAGTTCCAAACAGACTTAACATCATGTAAAAAGAAAAAGTGGATAAAAGTAAATAAAAATATGGAAGAAAAAGAAAGAGAAAAGGGAAAGTAAGCAAACTTGTAGTCTGAAGTTTTAGTCCAAAATAAAGTTTTGTGGCGCAACATTGAAAGGCAAAGAAAAATTCATAAATCATTAATTAAAATACTAGTCATTGATACAAATTTATATGCCTACCATTGCTTAGATAAAGAGAAACTGAGGGGAGGGTGAGATGCTTGGACTTGGGATTTAAAACACACAAAGTCCTAATTATCAAATAGCTGTTACTAAGATGAATACATGTCACTCCGGTAACCTAAACTCATGAGGGATCCCATGCTTGCTACTGCCAGTACCTTCAATATAGCAGAGTTGTATATACACCTCCAAGTAGCTCCTTGAGTGGTTGTTTTTAATTTCATCAAGATGTAACTTACAATTGCAAAGAATTAAATTAAGAATAATTATTTGTCTTTCATCATACATAAGAAAAATAATTAATTAATAAACAAAAGATGGTTTGAGTTGACCTGAAAACAAATGTGGACAACATAAACTCACTTATGTGCATGCGTGAAGAACTAAAGCTTTATGATTACAAATGAGGTTGACAATTTTCATCTTAATTGGACTGAAGTTCAAGCTTGACAAAAGTTTATGACAGCAGGAGGAAAATTTACTATACAATTTCATAACATAAAAACCATTATATGAGCCTTCTAAGTTTGATTTATAAGAAAAGACTAAATAGTTCCTAGGTTAAGTCATAAACTGTTTACTGTTTTGTTCAGTATAAATGATTTTAAATACTTAAGTGTATATAATTCCAATAATACTGTAGAGATATAAGAATTCCAATAAAATTCTTAAAAAGATAAATAATTTGAAATTTGAACCGAGATAGTATCAGTGTTCAATCATAACCAATTAAAACTATAAGCTTTAGCAATTTTGAATGGGAATATATAGATTAAATAGTGTCACTATGAAAAAGAATTAAACTAAAATTGAATATGCAATAACTACTAATTAAGATTAAAACAAAAGCACCAAAGAAAATTGAAGGTATAAAGAGTTCTAAAGCCTAAAAAATTACGGCAGAAAAAATGATAGTAAACTCTATACTCTAATGCAACTAAGATAAATATTAAAGATAAATCAAATAAACCTCTCATGATGAAAAAATTAACAACACAGGGAAACATCAAGTAAACTTGTACCTAGCATATACTTAACGTCAAATTTTTTATATATTAAAAAAAACCTTTACTGATAGCAGTGCCAGGGTTATTTTAGTGGATGTCAGCCTGAATGTGTTGGTATGACAATGGTGGTGATCCCTCTCTCTCTCTCTGCCTTAAAAATGTTCTTTAGTTTTTATTCTCAATTTGTTGGCTTGTATAAGTTATTAATTATGGTAAGAAGTGTTTTCGTAATAGTACTATTTGGTGTTTGGGCTGAAAGACACAACAGTTGTTTAGGCAGTGTCTGTTGGTGGTTGTTTCCGACAGTTTCTTCCATGCTTGAAGTACGCTGATTCAAGTTTCTGTTAATAACTTAATACGCTAGATATGCCACAGAAGCAATGTCTTAACATCCCTGAAACACAGTGACTTTTCTCATCATCTGCTAAATATAATGCTTTTCTAACATAAATCATGCATGCCAATAATACCAACCTGTTGATACTATTTTAGCTAAAAGAACTTGAGTTTCATTACAATACATTATGACAGAAATTTTCTACCAAGAATTTAGGAACATACCTATTCTGCAATGAATTGTCTAGGTCTTCATTTCCTTTGCCTTTGAATTCAAAAATACCTAATAGACATCAATGTAAATGAGGCTCTAGAAACTGAGTTCCTATACACCATAACACCATTGGGAAAAAAAAAAAATAGACGTTTTGGGTTTCATTTACCGTATGCTGGCTAATCAAGTATAATTATCTAAAACCCATAAAACATGGCAGGTTTAAATAAACGAACTGTAAAAAATAAAAACATTTGAAAGCTGAGTAAACCGAACTCAAAACAAAACATGGCAGGTTTATTTGAAGTGAACAGCAAGAAATTAATCTGAATGTCTAATAAAACCAAACTGAAGTTTAATAACACTAAAATAATTCTATGTCCTATTTTGTATGTAAGTACTCAATAAGGGACAGTAAAAATAGGGGAATAGTGTAAGAGAGACTACAGAAAAAAAGTCAAAAATAGTCATTGAAAGAAAGTTGATAACAGTTTCTAATTTCGACAGCAAGAATCAAGATTAATTACACAAAGGTTCCTCAAATTTATTAGGCTTTACTTCAAAATTACAGAAAGAGATATATTAGATTATGCACACACCTAAGTTATGGGATTGATGAAACTTTCCACCCTTTATTATGTAATCATCTATTCATAAAATAAATAAATAAAAGTAAATCATCTATAAGTACTCAAATCCAAAACACTAAGACACACACAATAAAAACAAATGAATAAACAAAATAAGCAAAGCTAACAACAACAACATTAAAAAAAAAAAAAAAAAAAAAAAAAAAAAAAAAAAACCCTGCCAATAAATTGAGCCTAATAGCTTGAGCAATACAAAAATTAATAGAAACCAAGTCTAATAGATCGAACTCGGGTAATTACTGAATATTTGATTTAACCAATGTATGTATTTAGGAATTTAGAACAATAATAGTGTTTCTACCTTCTAGGTTTCACGAAGGCCACTTCCGTAATATTGGTGGACTGTGCAGACTATAATTCGCAAGAAAGTAAATTGATAAGACAATTTGGAGCAACAAAATTCGATTCTATTAACAACAATGCTATTATACTAATAGTCTTTAACCGGCGCAATGCCCGGGATTATTTAATTGATGTATTAGGTAGGTTATTCTTGCATTACATTATAGCATTACATTATAGTTTCTAGAATTTCGAAGGCCACTATTTTATGAGCTTATGATTTACAAATACCTTTTTTTTTTTTTTTTTTTTACTTATCAATTTTTTTTTTTTTTTTACTTATCAAAAAAAGTATTTGTAAATCATAAGCTCATAAAATAGTGGCCTTCGAAATTCTAGAAACTATATTACAAAAAGTTACTATTTTGAAACCTATAGTTGGTACACTCCTCCATGGATCTCAATCAAAAAATACATTTGTGCAATTCAAGGTATTTTAAATATTGCAAGAATTAATTAGTCAGACTTAACAGAGCAAATCAGTCAAAAAAAGAAAAAAAAAAAGACTTAACAGAGCAAATGACAAATATAATAAATGAGCAAGTAAAATCTAATATGTGACCCCTTCTTTTGATTCAAAATGTTGTATTGCTAAAGCACATCCCTGAGAATTCCACTACTCATCTATAGAAGATCAGCCCACTGCCTTCTTTTTATCTCTTCATTGGGTTGCGAAGCAAAATTCTCAATAAAAATTAAGAACTAACACCAGAGGGTGGGTGCACCCACATATGTAAAATTATGTGAATTATAAAAATCAACAGTTACAGTACATGAAACACTATGCTAGAGACCACAAACTAAATATACAAAACTTGCTTGAAATTGAGTAAAACCTCACAAACACAAATAAGTCAAATTGATTACAAAGCATAGTGAACAAAAATTTGAGGAGAATTCCAACCTTCTATAAGGCTGCTGGAAAAAGGGAAAAAAAAAATTTAAAGCAATTCCAAATTTCCATCAATTTTACGAACTAATATATAAAAATAGAATGATACCACATAAATTAAGCTAGAAGGTGCAAAACGATGAAATTATAACAAACCTAACAAAAATCTGCCAAACAAAAACAAAATTTAATCAATACAACAATCGAACAAAACAGAACTCAATAAACTTAAAAAAAGAAAAAGAAAAAGAAGAGCATGCTTACCTTCTGATTGTCTGTTGTTGCAGAGAAGGAATGGGATAGCTTCTGAATAGTTTGTTGACAGGGCAGAGAACGAACAGATTTTCTTTTTTCCTCTGTCTGTTGGTTTGGAACGGCACATGCAAATAGTAAAAAAGGGCCAAATCATCAGAGAGAGTATCCGAAAGAGGAAAATTAACGGAAGAAACGGAACAGGGTGGAAGAGCAATCTCAGTTATAGTGACTTTGAAGTTTTCATTGGGAAGTGATCGGCTTATTTCACCATTAGCGAGTAACACAATCATTCTGATTCCGAAATCTAGAATGTGAATAATTGAGGGAGAAATAAATTGAAATCGGAACATTCAAAGTAGAGTACTAACACCACCAATAAACAAAAGCAATATATTCATCCAAAAAGCAGATGATAAACCCGAGATCCGACCAAAAAAAAAAAATCAAAGTAGATCTAAGCGATCTGGAATTCGATCGATTCGAAATTGGTACCTGGCTAAACTTGAGGGCGTGCTGATCAAAATGTCAAACTGAAAAGCGAAGAGAAAAACTTAATTTGAATACAAAATCGAAGCCAATCCAAACAAAATATCAAAACCTAATCATAATTAATAAACAAACTTAAATCGAAGATAAAAACTCACCGGTAGTGGTTCCGGCCTCTCTCTATCTTCCCCTGTGTGAGACGTTTTCATTCTCCTCCAAACCATAGGAAAAAATGGCAGAATGACTATTTTGATTGTTTTTTAATGAATATAAGGCGTGTTTTTTGATAGTTGTTCTAAACGGTATATGACGGCAGGGGGATGCTAAAGAAGTGAGAGAGCGGCGATGGGCTATGGTTTAGGGGTTTTGAGATTTGAGAGAGCCAGAGAAAATGGCTTCAACGCGGAGGAAGAGGCAGAGAAGAAAAAGTTTATCGGGAGAGTGTTTTAGGGTATTTTGGCCGGTTAGATTTCCTTTTATATTGAGCAGTATGAATCAGTGTTTTAGTGTAAGCCAAACATCATGATTTATTGCCTTTTAAATTGTAAACGTGGCAGCACCTCATTAAAAGGCTTGGGTTTGTGTCTGTCTTTTATTTATTTATATTTTTTTTAAAGGGATAAACGGCTTGCTGTTGCTGTTGCTGTTACAAGCGTCTTAAATCAATCCATTATCATCAAATCATTAAAGTAGAACATTTTGCATTTTATAAAAAAAAAAAAAAAAAAAAAATTGGTTGTTACAAGTGTCTTAAATTCTGAATGACTAGAATAAAATTAATCTATTATCATCAAATTATAAATTCTGAATTTTGTTACAAGCGTCTTAAATTCATCAAACGAACTCAATATTTTGTTAAGATTAGAACTGGAAGTACAAAAGTAAACCCGAAATTTCATGGAGAAACTATAAAACAGTGCAAAAAAAAAAAATTCATGGAGAACCCAAAAACCCAAAACAAAAACAAATCAAAGCCAAAATCAAATCTAAACCCATACTACCAAAAAAAAAAAAAATCAATAAAAAGTAACATTGCAAACCCAAATCTATAAAAAATGTGCCAGTGCAGGTTTCGACAAAAAAACTCAATAAAAAGATATATTTCATTCCCAAATCTAAAAAAAATGGAGGAAAACGTACCGGAGCCGGTTCCGACGATCTGATGGTGGTAGATATGTAGCCTAACGGTGTTGATGCCCATAGATTTTTCTTTCTCTATGTGCTTGCAGCGGTGCTCTACATCTGAAGAGGGAATAGAGAACTATCTACTTCTCTCTCTGTATCCAGTGTGTTTATTTATTTTTTTTTTAATTTTAGCATTGCAACCCTTTTAATTGTATTTTGGCCGGTTATTTTTCCTTTTATACTGAGGGAGTGAAAGGCTACCAAATGGTGCGTTGCCAACCAACATAATTTACCAATTTCTCTCTCTTTAAAAAACCCCAGCGACAGGGAAAAAAAAAAAAAAAACTTGCGTCGCCCTGGAGATTCGTTTGGCCAGCCATCGTCATCCCTTTTCAGTTTTACACGTACGTTCTTCGCTCTCTCCCCCTCTTTCTTTCTATGATTTTTTGTTGTTTTGATTCGGTTTTGAAACTTCTTTGAGATTTCGGGATAAGTTTCCCCTGTTTCCGTGAATTCTCCAAACGAATCTCTGAGAAGATATGCCTTCCATGTATATGTGATTTGGTATTTGATGCCTTTGATCGTATTTAGGTTTGACGGATGCCAGTTGTGGTGGTCTAAGTTTGGCAGGATTTGGCGGCCTGAAGAGAAGAGATCGGTAGGGTTTTAATCGCAAAATAGATCTACAATATTCCGCAAATTCACAAAAACAAGGGAAACTTATCCTGAAATCTCAGAGAAGTTTCAAAATCGAATCAAAACAACAAAAAATCATAGAGAGAAAGAGGGGGAGAGAGCGAAGA
Source organism: Quercus variabilis (assembly GCA_030445155.1). Lineage (NCBI taxonomy): Eukaryota > Viridiplantae > Streptophyta > Magnoliopsida > Fagales > Fagaceae > Quercus > Quercus variabilis. The sequence goes on from CP129449.1 coordinate 10,589,960, forward strand.
ACGTACGTGTAAAACTGAAAAGGGATGACGATGGCTGGCCAAACTAATCTCCAGGGCGGCGCAAGTTTTTTTTTTTCCTGTCGCTGGGGTTTTTTTAAGAGAGAGAAATTGGTAATAAGGATCTGATGAGAAGATGCTAGGGTTTTTTTTTTACTTGTGATGTTTTTTTTTTTTTTTTTTTTTTTAAATATATACACCATCACCGTTAAACGGTGTCACCCTTGCAAATCAACATAAAGTATCGCTTTTTTCTAGTGACATCACTTTTCTGATTTGTCAACGCGTCCTTAATTGTAGGCACTCACTTTCTCTCAGCTTTGTCTATTATATATATATAAAACACTTGCGATACTGAGAACGGAGGAGGATAGAGAGATCGAGAGATTAAAAACTGAAACCTAAAACATCAGACATAGATCAAGATGAAGAAGAGTCGTACAGTCTCTTTCAATATCCCCAAACTCTCTCTCTTCTCACGAACCCAAATCTTTTTCTTCAAGAACATTCAATCCCTTCAATCTAGGCACTAGGTTTGTTCTTTAATTCAATCTTTTTCCATTTCAAGATTCACGCATTTGTTTCTTGCTCTCTATATTATTGAATTCCTCAAATTTTTAAATTTTTTTGAAAAATCAGATTTGAATCGATCTTTGTGTGTGTGTATAGCGAAGAACGTACCTTATATACACCATATACCAATCAATTCGGTATTTTAATTATGGGAGGTACGCATCAATTCGTTTGGCCGATCTTTGTTCTCTTCAGAGTTGGTTTTGTACTGCAATCCCATTAGCGGTGTGCATCTGTAACCATAGCTTTTACGAATCAAGTTTGTACTCATATAAAATTTTATACATGCCAAGCCATAGTATCTAAAAATTGAATGAATATATCACATATATCAATCACAGCACACAGTTTTTTCGATAAATAATTCTAAAACAAAATTATGCAGTCAAATTACTACAGTAATTTGAAGAACCAATATTCTAAGGTTCTGCATTCTTGTCCATGTCTGTAAATTCACGGAAACAGGGGAAACTTATCCCGAAATCTCTGAGAAGTTTTAAAACCGAAAGAAGAAGAATGAACACAGAATTGATGCGTACCTTTAGTCGGAATAGCGCTAATCTGTAACTCTGTATCTCAGAACCTCTCTGACGTTTAATTGTATTTAGGTTTGACGGATGCCTTTGATTGTATTTAGGTTTGACAGATGCCGGTTGTGGTGGTCTAAGTCTGGCAGGATTTGGCGGCCTGAAGAGAAGAGATCGGTAGGGTTTTAATTGCAAAACAAATCTACAATATTCCGCGAATTCACGGAAACAGGGGAAACTTATCCCGAAATCTCAGAGAAGTTTCAAAACCGAATCAAAACAACAAAAAATCATAGAGAGAAAGAGGGGGAGAGAGCGAAGAACGTACGTGTAAAACTGAAAAGGGATGACGATGGCCTTCTTCAAGAATATTCAATCCCTTCAATCTAGGCACTAGGTTTGTTCTTTAATTCAATCTTTTTCCACTTCAAGATTCACGCATTTGTTTCTTGCTCTCTATATTATTGAATTCCTCAAATTTTTAAATTTTTTTGAAAAATCAGATTTGAATCGATCTTTGTGTGTGTGTATAGCGAACGGAGAAAGGAAAGAGAGATCGTGAAAAAAGAGAGACAGAGAAATAGAGAGACAAATATAGAGAGAAGGGTGCCACCCATATCTTCTGCCATCACCATAAGGGCGCCAACCAGATCTTCTGCCACCGCCGTAAGCCTCCACGGTAAAGTTTTGTTTTAAATTTTAAAAATTAGGGTTTTTAGTTTTTATTTGGAGAATCAATTGGGTGTTAATTATGATTTAGATTGGTATTTTGGGTTAGAGTTGGTTTTGATTAATAGATTGGTATTTTGGCGAATATGAACCGAAAAAGATATTCTAAGGTACCAGAATAAAAAAACTCAATAAAAAGATATATTTCATTTCCAAATCTAAAAAAAATGGAGGAAAACGTACCGGAGCCGATTCCAACGATCTGATGGTGGTAGATATGTAGCCTAACGATGTTGATGCCCATAGATTTTTCTTTCTCTATGTGCTTGCAGCGGTGCTCTACGTCTGAAGAGGGAACAGAGAACTATCTACTTCTCTCTCTGTATCTAGTGTGTTTTTTTTTAGCATTGCAACCCTTTTAATTGTATTTTGGCCGGTTATTTTTCCTTTTATACTGAGGGAGTGAAAGGCTACCAAATGGTGCGTTGCCAACCAACATAATTTACCGCTTTTTAATTGTAAAGGTGAGTCTTCCAGACGCAACGTACGGTTTTTTAAAAGAAAAAATTGTAAACGTGGCAGCACCTCCTTAAAAGTCTTCGTCTATTATATAGATATAGATATAGAATATATATAGATATAGATATATATATATATATATATATATAGATAAGTAGGGGATTGTTTGATTATTTTGATAAAAATATTAAAAGTTTTAAATGCACTTTTAAGAGAATTGATAAACTACAACACACCCTTGATGCAATAGTCACTCCACAAGTATAAGTGCTTGTAGAGTGTGGGAGGTAAGAGTCGGGGTTCAAGTCTCCAGAGGAAGCTTCACACACATATACACGTAAATTATGCTAGAGTAGAATTTCTATCTTATAAAAAAATAATAATAATAAAAATAAGAATTGACAAAAATAAATATCTATCTATTGATGGGCTATATCAATTTCTTTGTTATACAATTGAATTCAAATCTAATGCTAATAAAGTTGAAATACGTTTCAGTTTTAATTGATAATGAAAAATATTATCTTATTCTATGAGTTGGCCGAAATAAATAGTATTGATTACATGAACGTTAGTCGTTTAAATGCTTTTAGCTATATTCCCTTGCCAACTATGTCCACTATATATTTCCTTTCAATACGTTTTCTCCTCAAGTGCTCTACGTTTTATTATGGGAAGTTATTTGGTTATTAATTTAAATAATTATTTACTATTTGATTTTTACGAGGAAGTAAAACCCCCCGTACAAATTTCATTAAAGACAATTTCATTTGGCATTAATTATTAAGCCTCTCTATATATATATATATATTCAGCCTTATATGGTCTGTTAGATAGTTTTAACTTATGGCGTCCGCTCTTGATAATAGTTTTTTATCATCAGACCAAGACACCAATTAGTTTTTGGTGTAGGCGAAAATTAAACCCCAAATCTCTTATTCAACCATTAGAGATTTTACCAGTTAAGCTAACAGGAACCCACGCCGACTATATAGATGGAGATATAGAAGGAAGTGAGACAAGAAACTTTTTTTATGTTTTCATGTAATAGAAAACTATCTATATATTTACTTTGTTCATTTTCTCATCTTTTATGAAAATAATATATCATTGTATATACTATATTTTTGGGTAAAAGAAAAGTACCATTAAGAGCTTCCTATCTTACAAGCGATGTAAGTTTGAAGGATAATCAACGAAAGTGGCTGGGTTGTTGTATCCCAGGGGCGGCACGCACAATATTTAGTCTAATACACCGAAAACCCCGTAGACACATGTATCATCTCAAAACAGTGACATAGTCTACACCTCAACCTCGCCATCTAAAAATGTATATGAATTGACAGTAAATTACTTCTTGTTATGAGATCACTTTAAAGTATTATCAATGTAACATCTCTTCACTATTCTCTAATTTCATGGTAAATTCTAATTTATGTGATATGTGGATGGCGTTTGGATATAGCTGAAAGCTGAGTTCACGTTTTGCGGTTTTCTTTTTTTTTTTTTTTTCCCTGCAAATGAACAGTAAAATCACATGATTTTACTGTGCAGAGGACAAAAAAATACTGTTCATGCACTGTTTAGCATTGTTTACAGCACTGTTCACGCACTAAAAAATATTAAAAATGGATCCCATGGTACTATTTACACATTTAAAAATTATTTTGTTACAATATTTTCAGTTTTCAGTTCTTAATTTTCTGTTTCAGCAACAATATGTGTGTTTGGGAAGCGCGTTTTGCGCTTCCCAAACGCGTTTGCGCTTTTTTTTTTTTTTTTTAGCTTTCCAAGCAGCTTTTTTACTATTTATTACTGTTGCGGTTACCGTTCATTGAATAGTAGCCGCAATATTTAACTTTTTCACACAAATTTTACTGTTTACGGATCCACAAATTTCACTTTTCAGCAACTTTTTCATTAAAAATGAGTCACACGGTACTATTTACACATTTAAAAATTATTTTGCTACAATGTTTTCAATTTTCAGTTTTCAGTTTTCAGCTGTATCTAAACGGACCCAATAAGTTCAATCCAAATGGACCCGTGATTATTTAAATGATAATTTGAATATTATTTATTTATCAACTATTGTTCTTAAGAACAACACAGGACACAAACATTAGTAAGATACTTATTTTCATGTATTTAAATGCAGCACGAGGAAGAGTGAGAAGAACAAATAAAGTTAGTTTACAAGAGTACACTAAACAAAGCTTGACATAGTGACCAGGCCTTAACCAAAACATCTAATAAGCACAACTAAACCCTATTATTTAAGCCAGTTGTGCACATAAAACTTCTTGAAATGCCCTCTCCGTATGAAGAAGTAATAGCTTTCATAATGTTTTCATTAGTATAGCAACTTGAAAAAAATCTCATTATATACTTTCATTCTTTTAAGTGCCATATCAGCTTCATGTTTAAAAGTTTCAGCAAGCTTCTTCATACTTTCAGTGTCTCCATCATAAATTTTACCTGTATTACTTAGGTTACCCACTAATTGCATAAATATGGGATCATTATTCCTTGCATTCTCTCTTCTTCCAAGAGGCTGCTATTGAAGTACCAGATGGATTATTTGATATTGCAGCTATGAATTGACTAGTATTTGCAAGAGTCATTTTCATTGGTTTCAACCTACTCCCTCTTAACAGTTTGAGCCACGTCAGTAGGGTTTTCTTTAGCCTACGCAATTTCTCTCTTTCCCAAAAACAAGGGTAAGTTCATTGTAGTGGGGGAATAACTTATTCCTTAAACCAACAGCAGATGGGATGAATCTACCATATTAACATTTTAAGTTCAGTAGTATCAATTAATGCAACTCATTCACACTATATTCTTGAATAACTCACCTTAATTAACGCAATCTTCAAGAATGACATGATCACATGTCAAACATTTGTATTAATCATCCCAACCAAACTCACTTCCTTGTCCTATCATCTCAGAAATGGCACTGCCTTTTCAATAAACCTGTTCTTGGAGCAAATATGAGGTAGAGCCCCAAGATTACAACCAGGTATCTTCTTTAAAAACATCTTCTCTAACTCCAAAAAGGAAACCATTCTTAAATTTGACCATTGAAAGTTTTCATTTATGAGTTATGACCCATATTATTCATCTCCACAAGACATTCAATTTCTTATCCTTGTGAAAAAGAGAAAAATGCACTTCTTAGCCTCAAACGAGGTTTAACTGATCCTTACAACTGGAGTTCACTCTCTTCCTGGTCTGACCAAGAAGATTGCTGCAGGTGGGATGGAGTTCACCGTGACAACAAAACTGCTCAAGTCACAGAACTGCTGGTAAAACATGTAGGCGGTAAGATTAATCCTTCATTGGTTGAATTAGAATTTTTGAATTACTTGAACTTGAGCAAGAATTTCTTTAATTGTACTTCTATTCCAAGTTTCCTTGGATCAGGCCAATTTGACACATCTTGACCTCCGTGACGCCCAATTTTGTGGACACATTCCACATCAGCTTGGGAACCTTTCAAGTCTTTGCCATCTAAATCTTGGAGGATATGAATCTAACCTTTATGTTGATAACCTTCATTGGATGTTTCATCTCTCTTCCATGCAACAACTTGATCTAAGCCACACCAACCTTCATTGAAAAGTTGATTGGCTTCAAATTATAAGTTCACTCTCATCTCTTTCGGAGCTATTCTTAAACAATTGTCAACTTGATAGTTTGACTCCATCAGTTGGATTTGTCAATTCCATGTCTCTTCGGGTCCTTGATCTTTCTGAAAATCTTTTCAATCAAGAGATACCTAATTGGTTCTCTAATCTTAGTACAAGTCCCTTAGAATATCTCGATCTTGTTTATAATTCTTTGAGCGGAAAAATTCCAGATTCGCTAGGGCAGCTTAAGCATTTAACAGTTCTCAATCTTAGCATTAATTGGCTGATAATATTTTGACAAGAACATCTGTACTATTTTAAGTTGAGTTATCACAGCATACCTTCTACCCCAGCATTGGACTGAGTCTTGGTAAAAACAGATTTTTCAAAAGCTAACTTTGCATTATTTGTTGGCCAATCATCTGAATAATACTTGACTGCTACACGCTTCCCTTCAGAGTCTAGAAGAAGAATGTTCTTCAACGTAGGGCATGATTCCTATTTAAAACAAAAATAACTGGATTAATAGAGTAACAAATCCCTTTACACTAAAAAAGACACGTTTAAAATGTAACAATTAAAAAATGCAGAACATAAGTTTTTTTTTTGCTAGGTCGATATGGGTGGTTTTGGGGGGTGGGGGACAGGTTTGAACCATAGACGTATCTAAAATTTTCAGCAAAAATAAAAAAAAATCTGTTGCATGTTACTAGCATGACCAAGACTCAAGTCTGCATGACCAATACTTTTAGATCACTTTGATGAACCTTTACAACTTTTTTCCATTGATAAGTTACACATCTAATGGCTTTTGAACTACAGCCTCACCCTCCATCCATTCTTGTGGGAGAAGGGAGTTCTCTTTGAGCTAGAACTCATTAGCAGTTCACTTTCATGAACAAATACGTGACTAAGACTACTGTATCATTGGCTCTGTTTCCAACATTATCATTCTATTGATTTATGTCAATTTCTTGTAAGGCTACGCACAACTGGCCATGTAGGCACCCCAATGCTATTGCTTATGCCATATAATCTCGCACAACCAAGTCACCCTCCATAATTCCCTCAAATTCTAGAGGTTCTATAATTGTACCAAGCTGGGGATTCACATATTGCTGCATGCAATTCTTTGTGCATTACTGCACCTAAGGCAGCCAATGTGATTCTAGCCGTTCCAATACTCCACTACTAACCAGCATAGATTGCACAGTTTGGACCTAAATCAACCATTCCCAAATCCTCCTAACAAGTCTCACAAGATCCTACATTAATCAAATCCTAAAATGGCTAGCATTTCATGGCCACATAAATTGTTCTTTTGGTTGAGTTTTAGGTAACATAGTCAAATACACATAACACAGCCAATGTGATCCTCCTCCATTTAGTAACTACTGCTATTGAACATAGATCACACATTGGGACCACCATTTAATTAGTACTACTAATGAACATAGATCACACATTGGGCATTAAATCTACAGCCCATCATTTGTAAAACCAAACCTAAAATCTAATAAGAAGTCCAGAAAATCCTACATTAACCAAGGCCCAAAAGGCTAACATTTCATAGCCCCGAAAGCTTAACTCTTTAGTTGAGTTTATGTCACAAACATTGTCAAATATGCTTAACACAGCCAATGTGACTCCCATCATTTAAATACTACAACTATTCAACATAGATCACACAATTTGGGGTTTAAAACCCCCCATCATGTCCAAAACCAATTCCAAAGTCTCCTACCAACTGCCACAAAGTCCTACATTGATCAAAAGTTCAAAAACCTAAACTGGATAACGTTTCATAGTTAAATAATCCTAACACAACCAATCTGATCCCCACCATGTAATTACTACCACTAATCACACAGATCACATATTTTAGAGCTCAACCAACCGCCCAGCATTCCAAAACCAATCCTAAACTCTCCTAATAGCTGCCACGACATCCTACATTGAGCAACAGTGTCATAAAATTCAGAGACACCAAGGTTCAACTGATGTTTGAGAATTGATCTGTAACAACTAAATCCTTGGCTATGAACAAGATTGCACAGTAAACACTAATTTTTTTTCCCCTTGAAACTCATGAAATGAAAACAAAAACATAACACAAGGAACCGATAAACCCAGAAACCAAACATCGGCATCAGAGGACACAACCTAACAAAATCTCCACCAGCCAGTCCTTGGCCATTGACACACACCACACTCTACTGGTACTGGGCTTCATACCCATTATAAAAATCTCAAAAGCATTCAACAATAAATGAATCAGACTTAAAAATAAAAAAAAAATCAATGAAAGAAATAGATAATTTTTAGTGCTAAAAATGAAACAAAGGGATGATCCTTGGCAAAGAAATCACACAAAGAAATTTTTTTTTTCACAAATTTGATTACCAGATCTAATCACATTTGGGTGGGTAGCCGGAAACACTGTTGGTTCACATTCATTCTTCGGTGGAGAGATAACCGGAGCATCACTGGTGGCTGTTTTTATGAGGCATGAGAGAGAGATTCTGAGGCATGTTCGGCTGGAAGAGAGAGAGTCAAAGAGAGTTTCTGAAATTTTTGAATAGGGGGAAGCGTGAAGAAGAGAGAGGAGAAATTGAAAGAGTGGAGAGAAAAATGAGGGCTCACACGGACGGATCGCTGACGTGCCTAATTGAGCTGTTTAACAATTGTGGCCTTCCATCCCACGTGACCCTAACAAAAGAAAGAAAAAAGAGAAATCCACACCTGGAAGAATAAGAAACAAAACTAAAAGCTAATGAGAAAACTATTTGCTTGTGTTTAAACAATGAGAAAAAAAAAAAAAAAAAAAAGTAAGTCAAAAATTGTGGCCTCCCATTCCACGTGACCTTGACAAAAGAAAGAAAAAAGAGAAACCCACACTTGGAAGAACAAGAAATGAAACTAAAAGTCAATGAGAAAACTATTTGCCTGTGTTTAAACAATGAGAAAAAAAAATTAGATAAGTCAACAATTGTGACTTTTCATCCCACGTTATCTTGACAAAAGAAAGAAAAAAGAGAAACCCACAACTGGAAGAATAAGAAAGAAAACTAAAAGTCAATGAGAAAACTATTTGCTTGTGTTGAAAAAAAATTTAGATAAGTCAACAATTGTGACCTTCCATCCTACGTTACCCTGACAAAAGAAAGAAAAAAGAGAAACCCACACCTAGAAGAATAAGAAATAAAACTAAAAGTCAATGAGAAAACTATTTGCCTATGTTGAAAAAGAAATTAGTTAAGTCAACAATTGTGAACTTCCATCCCATGTTACCCTGACAAAAGAAAGAAAAAAAAAAACCCACACCTGGAAGAATAAGAAACAAAACTGAAAGTCAATGAGAAAAATATTTGCCTGTGTTGAAAAAAATTTAGATAAGTCAACAATTGTGACCTTCCATCCCACGTTACCCTAACAAAAGAAAGAAAAAAAGAGAAACCCACACCTGGAAGAATAAGAAAGAAAACTGAAAGTCAATGAGAAAACTATTTGCTTGTGTTGAAAAAAAAAAAATTAGATAAGTCAACAATTGTGACCTTCCATCCCACATTACCCTGACAAAAGAAAGAAAAAAGAGAAACCCACACCTGGAAAAATAAGAAACTAAACTAAAAGTCAATGAGAAAACTATTTGCCTGTGTTGAAAACAATATTTAGATAAGTCAACAATTGTGACCTTCCATCCCACATTACCCTGACAAAAGAAAGAAAAAAGAGAAACCCACACCTGGAAGAATAAGAAACAAAACTAAAAGTCAATGAGAAAACTATTTGCCTGTGTTGAAAAAAATATTTAGATAAGTCAACAATTGTGACCTTCCATCCCACGTACCCTGACAAAAGAAAGAAAAAAGAGAAACCCACACCTAGAAGAATAAGAAACAAAACTGAAAGTCAATGAGAAAACTATTTGCCTGTGTTGAAAAAAATATTTAGATAAGTCAACAATTTTGACCTTCCATCCCACGTTACCCTGACAAAAGAAAGAAAAAAGAGAAACCCACACCTGGAAGAATAAGAAACAAAACTGAAAGTCAATGAGAAAACTATTTGCCTATGTTGAAAAAGAAATTAGTTAAGTCAACAATTGTGACCTTCCATCCCATGTTACCTTGACAAAAGAAAGAAAGAAAAAAAAACCCACACCTGGAAGAATAAGAAACAAAACTGAAAGCTAATGAGAAAACTATTTGCCTGTGTTTAAACAATGAGAAAAAAAAATTAGATAAGTCAACAATTGTGGCCTTCCATCCCACGTTCGCTTGACAAAAGAAAGAAAAAAGAGAAACCCACACTTGGAAGAATAAGAAACAAAACTAAAAGTCAATGAGAAAACTATCAGAACATTAGATTTAGATTTAATGGGTGAGGACCATTTAGATTTAGAGGAACAGGGGAAGCTATGAAAGAGTTGAAATGGGGCAGAGCTTATTATCAGAACATTACAATTTTTTGGTTTTCATAACAATTTGTACAGGAAATTTCAACTATGATTTTAATATAGATGATCATAACAACAACAATAATAGGAAGGCTATCTCCATATGCAAAACTAAAAGCCAATGAGAAAAAAAAAATTAGATAAGTCAACAAAAATGAGGAAGGGTTTGAAGAATCACTATATATATTATGACGAGTTATAATTACAATATACTCACACTTCACCTTTCCTTCCTTCAAACTTCTCTTCCTTCATTACTATGGCCACCTCTTTTGCAACTCTTCATGTGCTTTTCTTAGTATGGTTCCTTCCCGCTACCTTCAGTTTAAGCTTCTTCTTCTTCTTCAAAGCAGAGGCAATCTCTAATGTCTCTTGCTATGAAAAAGACAAGCAAGCCCTTCTAACTCTCAAACATGGTCTCACTGATCATGGACGCGTCCTCTCATCCTGGTCTGACCATAAAGATTGCTGTATATGGGATGGAGTTTTCTGCGACAATAAAATTGGCCGAGTCTCTGAGCTCCATCTCAATTATTCGAGGCTAGGCGGTGAGATTAGTGGTTCGTTGCTCCAATTAGAACATTTGAATTACTTGGATTTGAGTAACAATGATTTTAATCGTACTCCAATCCCAACTTTCCTTGGTTCAATGTTCAGTCTCACACATCTTAACCTATCAGGCGCTAACTTCAATGGACTCATTCCTTATCAGCTTGGGAACCTTTCAAGCCTTCATTATCTGTCTCTTGGATCTAATTCTAACCTCTATGTAGATAACCTTCGTTGGATGTCTAGTCTCTCTGCCATTCAATACCTTGACCTGAGCTTAGCTGACCTTCACAGAGAAGTTGATTGGCTTCAAATAATGAGTAAGTTCCCATCTCTTTCAGAGCTATACTTGCAAAATTGTCAGCTTGATAGCCTGAATCCATCTCTTGGATTTGTCAATTTCACATCTCTTCGATCCCTTGATCTTTCTGGAAATCATTTCAATCATGAGATGCCTAATTGGTTCACTAATCTCAGTACAAGCTTCTTAAGGCTTGACTTGTACAATAATTCTTTGAAAGGTAATATACCGCCTAGCATTTTCAATTTAGAGAAATTAGAGTATCTTGATCTCGGACTTAATTCTTTAAATGGTCCTATACCTTCTTGCGTTGGGAATTTATCTCATATAAGAGCATTATTCCTCGACCAAAATCAATTGAATGGCACCATTCCAAAGAGTCTTTGGCTTCTCTCTAAGTTAGAGTCGTTGTATGTTGGAACAAATTCTTTAACAGGTACTGTGGATGAAAGGCATTTCCAAAAACTCTCAAAATTAAAGAATCTCTATATGTCTGAAACACATTTGTTCTTTAATGTCAATTCCAATTGGGTTCCCCCCTTCCAACTTTACTATGCCTCCATGAGCTCAATCAATATAGGTCCTAATTTTCCTTCATGGCTACAATCACAAAAATCCCTTAGTATTTTAGATATGTCCATGTCAGGAATTTCAGGCAAAGCTCCAAGTTGGTTCTGGAATTGGGCTTCAAACATTACATATATCAATCTCTCTAACAACCACATAGAATGTGATGTATCAGACATTTTTCTGAGTTCTACTGTCAAATTGCTCAATATAGCAAACAACTCATTTTATGGGCCCATTTCTACTTTCTTATGCCAAAAGAAAATTAGAAGGAATAAATTAGTGGTTTTAGATGCATCAAACAATCTCTTATCTGGAGAACTTTCTCACTGTTGGAAGTATTGGCAGTCTTTGATCCATTTAAACTTAGGGAGCAATAATCTAGTAGGTAGAATTCCCTACTCCATGGGGGCTTTAGTTAACCTCCATTCATTGCGTTTACAAAACAATAGCATCTATGGAGATATTCCTTCCTCATTGAAAAAGTGCTCAAATCTGAAGCTTATTGATATGGGTGATAATCATTTGTCCATCATACCACTATGGATTGGAGAAATGACAAATATTATAGTTCTCCGTCTAAGATCAAGTGAATTCAAGGGTTATATACCTCAACAAATATGCCAACTTTCTTCTCTTAGAGTATTGGATCTTGCCAATAATAATTTATCAGGATCCATACCAAACTGCTTGAAAAATATTAGCGCCATGGCATTACCAGATTCCTATGATATTTCATTATCTTATTTTATGGATTTTATATATCCGTTTACATCCTATGTTGAGAATGTTCAGTTGGTTCCTAAAGGGAACGAAATGGAATACAAAGAGAACCTTAAATTAGTTAGGCTTATAGACCTTTCAAGTAACAACTTGTTCGGATCAATCCCTGCTGAAATTTCAGATCTTTCCGAATTACGTTTTTTGAATTTGTCTCAAAATCATTTGATGGGAAAGATACCAGAAAAAATTGGGAGTATGAAAGAGTTAGAGTCAGTTGATCTTTCACGAAATCATTTATCAGGTGAAATTCCTCCAAGCATGTCTAATTTGACATTTCTTAGTTTCTTGGACTTGTCATACAATAACTTCTCAGGTAGAATTCCTTCAAGCACCCAACTTCAATCATTTGATGCCCTTAGGTATACCGGAAATCCTCAATTATGTGGTGATCCTCTTCCAAAAAGCTGCACAATTGAGGAACTATCTTTGAATAGATCACCTGTTGGTAGTGTTGAAGATGATTCTAAAAACTCTAGCTTCTACATTGGTATGGGAGTTGGATTCACAACTGGCTTTTGGGCAATTTGTGGAGCTCTCTTCTTTAATAGGACTTGGAGGCATGCTTATTTTAGATTTGCTGATGAAGTAAAAGATTGGATTTATGTGACTACAATGATAAAGATGAATTTATTGGAAAAGCTAAGAGTCTGCCTTAGTAAGTGAGGCATCCTTATCTAGCCAAAAGGTATTGCTTCAAGTTATATGTCCATAATATTTTTTCTTTCATGTTAATGTTGTAGTCAACTACTTTGAATATACAATTTAATTCATAGCTAAATGTGATAGTCATTTGGATTTTATTTCACAAATATGACATAACTTTAGCCTTGGTTTGTGACAATAGTTTTACTGAAAATATTGTTCCCTATTTCAAAAAACGGGTTTCTCATTTCGAAACCAACAAACTCTACTCAATTGAGCCAAATCTATGATTGTTATTGAATTGAGTTGGGTTTTTGTTAAAAATATTAGTCATAAAGATTAAAACTTTCTTTCATTTATGCTATGCTTTCTTATCTTCTTCTTCTTTTTTTTTTTCTTCTTTTGTGTGTGTGTGCGTGTGAGCACGCTTTTGTATGACCCTTTTGCTCTTTTGCAAAAAATATTCATAGGTTGTGAAAACTCTTGCAGTCCATGACAATTACAATTAGAAGTAGACATAAATAAATTGTTTCTATATGCTAGGTCAGTGTAACTATGACTTTGTTGTCTGAATTATATTGTTTGTTAGTTCTGCATATGAACTATATGCAGCTATTGGTACTGGCTAGTTTCATTAAAGATGTTTGTAATGTGAAAAGATAGTGATCATATCAGTAATGTAGAACATTTGATTGGTTTTTATTAACCTCTTGAATGAATTTTTTACTCAATTATATTGATATACATGCTTATCTTTGATGTAGTAACTGTATGGATTTTGATGTTATGGTCAAATTAATTAAAGCAAATTTACCATAACAATGAGATCTACCTCTAATGACTTCCTCTTCCATAATAATGATATAGAGGGTAAGGTTTTGATTCAAAACTTTATGAATGCATAATATACCAATAATAATAATAATGATAAACAAAGACTATTCCCGAAGGTTCAACCATATCAATTGTCATATATTGTGTTAGATCTATTTGTTATAAGTGAATGCATTAGTTAAGGATTTTTATTTTTATTTATTTTTATTTTAAACTTATTTAAAGAAGTGGTAAATTATCATTGAGATTGTGTTTGGATAACCTTATTTTGATTGTCTTTGTTTAAAAATACAACTATAGTTAAAAAAAAGTGAGGCTTTAAAAAACTTTACATAAGTTGTTGGTGAAATTAAATTTACATTTTAATCTAAAACAAACAGAACCTTAGCGTATAAAGTTCATGGTTAGGCATTTACTATTTTCTAGTTCCTGTCTCTATGGTATTTAAAGATAGAAGTGAATGTAGCATTATAATAATTAAGAATTTTAGGTTGATTCACCACTATTAAATATATATTTTGTGCCTATTTTGGTTTCAAAACTTCTTAAATCTTAATTACTGAAAAAGTTGTATTACTTGCAAGGTGTTCAAAGCCAAATAATAGTAGATGTGATACAACTTGATCTTAATGCTTGTCTCACTTCTATCCAAGTTTCAGCTTGTTTGATTTTGCGCATCTATTTAAAGTACTATAACAAAGTAAAATTTCTTTTAACTTGTTGATTAAGCCAAAATTGAACTTTTAATCGTGGTATTGCATTTTTAGTAGATGTCATTTTGTTTGTTCTCTCTCTCTCTACTTTACCACTTGGCTTCATGTGAATTTATGCTACCTTTGTCATTCAGTGTACTACTTCATTGGTTGTCCTTTAATCTCAATTTTTTTTTTTCTTTCTCTTTAACCGTTAGGGAAGGGATGTTGATGAGGCAAAATCAGAGGAGTTCAATGAAATGGGTTGTAAAGCCTCTCTTGCTGATCAATAGAAGTAGGTCCAAGAAAACATTCATGCTCAGATTAAAAGTTTCTCAACGTGTATAGATGAAATTCTTCTGCCTTATACTAAAAGGATAAATGAGGCACAAGAACTGCCTCCAGAACCAAGAGTTCCTCCTTGTCAGAGTGGCCTTGATTTTGCTGTTGGCATGGATGGCCAACCTACTAACCGTCCTGGTAAGATTCTTTTTGTAATAAAAAACCCTTTTCCAATGTTGCATTATTGAGCTTGAAGTTGTGTGAGTGCAGCTTGAGATGTTCAGGATCTTTGAATTTTCTTTGATTCAAAGGAATAAGAATTGCTTGTATTGATTCTATTATTTACTCACACTTGAAGTAGGGGGATTATCTTGATTCAAAGGAATGATCTTTTGATTTGTCATTGATTACCCTAACTTCTTTAATTATTTCCTTAAACAAATTTAGTTATTTAAAGTTATTCAAGTAGAGTTGAAGTCAATATCCAATCATTTTTGAACTGAAGTGTCAACAAAATAAATCTACATTTGGGCAGCAAAGTGGAGGGAAAGATGCCTTGGGGATACTTAAATTGATTTTATGGAAAGGCATCTTCAATGAGTATTTAATTACTGTTTCTAGGATACCTATTGGGAGTTTGTTATCTCCAGCTTCTACAAGGTCTTTCTTGAAATCATGTTTTTGTGTTTGTGATGTGATTTGTTCTATAATTTTTAACCTTTTTACTTCTAAATTAATATTCTTAGATGAACTGTTGATTATATATATATATATATATTTGGAATGATAATATGCTCTAGGTGTTAGATTTCTTGCAAACTTCAATGTTGCGAATGAGCATTTCCCCCTCTTTTAAAAACAAGGTGGCAGGTGAGATTGAGAGTTTATGACCCACCCATATGTGTAACTTACCAATAAAAACAAAAAGATTATTTGCAAGCTTTGATGTGGTTAATACCTTCTAGAGTATCTCTTGGCTTCTTTTCATTGAAGTTAAAGCTCAAAAATAGTATTTGTTCTTTTTTGAATGCCATTCTTATTACAGCTAAACAAGGAATTCAACCAGTTTGTAACCTAAAACATGACATTATTTTGGTTGAAGCCTTGGAAACCAAATTGATTTTTAAGGTTATGTGAAGTTCTCAGTTTTGATTGATATTTGACAGGGCCTGATTGGAAGTTCTTGTATTGGAGTTAACACACATAGAGGTCTAGATTATTTTACTACAAGAAAGTGCTAGATTGTGATCAATTCTCATTTTCGTATTTGGATGGCATGTTGCTGGCTAACAAATATATGGATATGTTGAATAAAGAAGGGGATCACTATCTCTAGAAGTACAAGGATGTCCACCAAACTAGACTTATGTCCTCCAGTTTAATCTCCATACGTGGTAAGAACTAATTGGTTTTCTTTCAATTATATGGTTAATGTTTCCAACTTTTTCCTGAATATATTTACCAATACATAGCTGTCGAATAAGTTGGATGAGAGGGCTTCAACTAGGTGCCTGTTCCGCATTACATAGCTGTCAAATATGTTTGATTTTTTTTTTTTTTTTTTTTTTGGGTTTTTGATTTGGAAAACTGGTTTTGCTATTGATTCACCACCAATATCCTCTTTCATAGGTAACTTCTTTTCTCTTTTTTCTCTCTTTGGAGCACTGGACATTCAGGTTTTTCTCTCTCACTCTTTGGGTTTTCAGTTTTGGTAGATATTTGGATTCCAATTGGTTCTTAATTTTTTCACTCCTACTTAGAATTTTGATTTTTAGGTTTTTGAATGTTTTCGTAGATATTTAGATACAAATTGGTTCTTAATTTTTCCACTCCTACTTAGAATTTTGATTTTCGGTTTTTGAATTTCTTGATTTTAGCTAATTAGAGAATGTTTCGTGACAACAGAGCGAATAAGAATGCTTTTAAATTTTCTCAATCTTTGCAAGTACCTCAGTGCTGGTGATTGTAAGGGAAAACTTCATATCTATGACCTACAAACTTCTGATTATTCATCCTTTCAGGTAATGTATTCATCTACATGCAGTTTTGAAATATTCCTTTCAGATTATGCTTTTTGACAAGCGTTTAAGTCCTATGCATCTTAGAATATTAAAATTTTGGAAATTTTGGCAGGGTGCTCATGACACAGAGATCCTCTCATTGAGCTTTAGCTTATCAAGTAAAAAGGAGGCTAATTTTGAAGAAGCTGCAGATAGCCAGTCCTTCCTTGCATTAGGGGGCTGCGATTGAATGATCCATCTTTATGATGTCAGTAGGTTTGCTACTTTCCTCTGTTTTTTATTTTTATTTTGTTAATCTCTGCCCACTCACTGGGGTTTCTGTACTACTGTTTATCTCTATGAGTTGTGGACTTCTTTCATTGTAATTTTGGATGGTTCTTGCTTCATTTTGAATGAAATTTCTTGAATTTACTACAATCCTTGATGGTTATTACTTAATGAAAAGTTATCTATCTCATATATGTGACTTCAATTTTTTTTTTTTAATCTAAGTTTATATCAAGGTTAGCAATCAGACATTGACCTAAAAAACAAATGAAATAAATATGACACTAGGCTTACTTTGTCTTGAAGATTTTCATTTTTTTTTTAAGTGTATGCGATATAAGCTTACATTAATGATTTTTTTTTCATATAGTGGGTAATTTGTTTGTGTATTTTAAAGACATTTCAATGGGTAATATAATATTTTTGTCTTCGTTTTGTGTCAAATTGTAATTTATAGGTCTTAATTTTATGTTTTCAGTTAGGCTGTAGCTGTTGCTTTGTAGATAGCTTTTGTTTGCAACATATATTTTTTGAAATTCATACACATATTTTTAGGACATGAACTTTCAACTAAGAAGACATATGCAACGTATATGGAACTTTTCTTCCTTCTAATTTCAATTGGGTATTTATTCTTGTGCTCTTTATTTTGAATTATGGGAGGGCAATTGATGTTTGTCATGTTTCATTTGTTGTTGTTGTTGTTTTTTTGTAGTGTCTAGATTTTTGCTGCCTAGAATGTTACTTTTATGTTAATGAAATATCTTAAAGTGCATATTGGGTTTTCATTATTGGATATTTTCTTGCTCTTATTACTACAAGGCTGAATAGAGTCTTCCTTGATTGCATTTACAAACATAGATGATTTTGAAGGAATTGGAAATGGCATTTAATTTTTGGCTTTGGAACTGTAACTATTGTGTTGTCTGTTTCGATTATACTCTTGATTAGAGTCAGTTATTGTTGAAATTTTTATTTGAATGTTTTGGTGGTATTATGGTATTCTATTATTGTTGAAATTATAGGTAGTTCTTTTGACAACAAGGTAGTTCTTTGATCACATTATATGCAGGGAATGGTTGCAACAATAATGCATGATGGTTACTCCCTATAAGATGCATTTAGATGTTATTTATGCTGCCACTTCCCCTATTGTTATATCACTGAATTATCCTCTAGACTTATTATATTCATAAATGCTCTTGACTAATTTCTGTCTTTGAAAGAGACCTGAATAATGGTTGGTGGCCTCCTTTGCAAATCAAATTCTTTTCAAAGCTATCGGCTGAATTCCACTTTAATGATAGAATATTGAAGGGTTGATTTGGAACCATTGTAATGTTTGAACATTAGATTTGCCAGACAATACTACCAAAAGAGTATAATCAGCCCAACTTAGAGTTATCTAATCTAGAAGAAACTTGAAAGTCACAAATTTTGGAAGCCTTCAAAAGTCAACATCAAGAGGAAGAGAAAAAAACTTTAGGTGGGTTCATTTTCTCATTTTCCTTTACTTTTAATCTACCAAGTGTGCATACTCTGAATGTGGTACATCTATTTTGTTAAGGGTCAATTACATCAAAAAAAATGTAAAGGGTAGATTCCTCTTAAGAGATGCAACACAACAACCACCCTCTCTCTCTCTCTCTCTCTCTACACAACAACCACCCTCTCTCTCTCTCTCTCTCTCTCTCTCTCAATAGTGGAAAGTGATGGTTTCAACAATTATGTGAATTGGCATTATGTTTCCTTTTCAATCCCATTGAGGTCTAGCATCTATGTTTACTAGCAATGTTAGAATTTAGATACATCTTGGATATCAAGAATGATTAATGTAATTTATGAAAGATATTTGATTGAATGAGTATGGAATTTACTATATTTGCGTAATTAATTGTATTGGAGTGTACTTATCTTAGTTATATATTTTCTAAATATGATCTCAAGCTCTTGGTTATCACAATATCTCATTGTATGTGATAGATTTTATTACTTTGTAAGTGATAGATTTTATTGGTTTGGTATATAATATATACAATGATCTTGATTTTTTTTTTCCATATAGTGGAAGTTATCAATAGCTTTCCCATGCATCGCACGGGTTAACGACTAGTAGTCTTTGTACTGAAATCAAATTAGAATGTTTCTACACCCAGATTTGATTGCAAGACTATCAATTTTTGCTTAATGTACTAGAGTATATGTACTTGTTGAGCTTGGATAAATTTCATATTGTAGGAAAACATCAAAATCGAGACATCTACATTATTGTCTTCTGCTAAGTTGCTTGTCCAACAATTGTGAAATTCCTTAGGTTTCCTTTGGTGGCAACATTGCTTTGCATTGTCTACTACACTTAGTTTGATATACGTGATCAAGTATCACCACTCTCTTCTGCATCTTATGGTGCAGAGGCTCTCGAAATTTTCATCATCTGATACTTTCATTTAATTTTTCTTGTTGACCTTGCTATCTTCAATAATTATTGAACTGCTCCTCCTTGTATTTAATAAGTTTCTTTTTTTCACGGTTAGTTTCTTTATGTGCACTATTAACATAGCTAAGCAATGTCCTTTTTGGCCTACATGTAGAAAACATGTGAAGTTAGAATGTGATAGGCCAAGAATGTATTGACCCCTTGTGATGAATTAACCAATTAATTAGCCAAGTTAATTAATTAATTCAATTAGCAAGCAATACACGTGGCAGCATAAACAAATCACCAATTAAGTTAAAATGCAGTGAATAACAAATTGACATGGTGATTTGTTTACGAATGGGGAAAATATATACAGTAAAAACTCCACCAGGTGATTTTAAGGTCATCACTCCCAATAATTCATAATTATCACAACAAGTGATTACAAGTAAAGGAATCTCAGTACCTTATACCAACCTATAGTTGAACCCTTATCCTAATACCCAATTGGACTTGTTCTGTAGTGACAATCTCTCTCTTTCAATGGACGGCTTCCAGTATGTGACTAACCAATTTGATGCGCGGATACTAGTACGTGGCTTACTCACCAACTTGAGAAGAATGTTGGCTGCAAAGTTCTTCAATTCATCACACGATGAAGATCATGAAGCTCATTGGTTACAAAACCCTATGGTGTACAAACACAGCAGCTTCTTGAATAGAAAGATGAACTTGGACATATGTCTTCGATTCACAATATGCTTGTGAAAAACTTTTGCATTGAGTTGCATGAGCTATGACAACCCTTAAAGCAATCTTTATATATGTTTAGGGTTGTGAGAAAAGAAAGCCCAAACATCTATACACAGATTGGAGTGAAATCAGATCTAAAAAACTGATTTTCATAAACCTCGATAGATACCCTATTTGTCGAGCAGCTATCGAGCATCGGGCTGAAATAACTTTTTAAACCTCGATAGATACTAGCTGTTGAGCTTTAAAATCCAGCACTTCTTCACTTGATTCTTGGACAGATTTGCATGGCTTTAACACTTGAACTTGAAACCTTGTTCTTTGAAGTATTAAACACATCCTAGATCTACCCAACTACAAGTAAAGTGTGTTTTATCAAAGGATTAGCCAATACAATATTGACATATGTTCCTAACAATGATTCACATATGTTCTAACGGAATGCAATTTATGGCATTTTAATTTTTATATTAAAACTTATGAATTTGTGCAGAGAATAAAAGAGGAAGGTTTATATGTACAAAACTTTTTTTTTTTTTTTACCATAATGCATTATTTGGGTTTTTAGTACCCATCTTCTATCTAGGTACAAAAGAAGTCTCAATTAACTATTACAAAATTTCCACATTTGGTTCTAATTACTTAAGAGCTTGTGGGTGTGTCATGTGTGTTCTAGTTCTCCCATTAAAGTACCAATTACTAATGATTTTTCTGCACATCATTGAATTGTGTTGAACTCTCTGAAAGACTAAGGGACCTCATTGTTTACAAGCTTGATGGTGAAATACTTCACAAGGAAGCCAGCCAAGGTATATGTTTAAATGGTGAAGCTGATGTTGGTACTGTCATAGCCTTCTAGCCTGGAGTAACTTTGAGGATAACCCATTTTTAATAATCAAAATCCTAAGCTCCTTTGGTAATAAGTGAATAAATTAGTTGTTAAGGCCTTGGTTTTATAATAAATTATGTTTACAAAGTAAAAATTGAAAAAAATTTCACGAGTCTGTTTGAATGAACTTATTTTGCTTGTCTTACTTTGTTAAAAAATAAGTTGTATAGCAGTACAACTATTCTTAGAAAAAGTGAGGCATTAAAAAGATTTACATAAGATGATGGTGAAAAGAAGCTGATGTTTTTAAGCCAAAACAAACAGAACCTTAGCGTATACATTCATAGAGGCACCTACTATTTTTTAGTTCCTATGTTAATGGTTTTTAAAGTTAGAAGTGAGTGCAGTACTATAATAATTAGGTATTTTATGTTGAAATCACCACTAATTGATTCATCTATTGAGCCTATTTTTGGTTTTCAATCTTCTTAAAATCAACCCAAAAGTTGTATTATTTGTGTGGTGATACAACTCAAATAATAGTAGAAGTTCAAAACTTGACATAACTTGATTTTAATTATTGCCTGACTTCCATCCAAAGTTTTAGCTTCTTTGATCATTTGTATCTACGTCAAGTACTTTAACAAAGCTAAATTTCTTTTAACTAGTTAATAGATAATGCCAAGAGTGAACTTTTAAATCACGTCTTACATTTTGTGTAGATGCACAAGATCAAAGAAGCTAAAACTTGGATGGAAGTCAGGCAAACATTAAAATAAAGTTATGTTAAGTTTTGAGCTTCTACTATCATTTGGTTTTATCACCACGCAAATATTACAACTTTTGTTTGTTCGCTACTTTGCTACTTGGCTTCATTTGAATTTATGCTATTTGTTGCTCAAGGTACGGCTTCATTGGGTGTCCTCTAATCCCAAATTTTTTCTCATGTTAGACTTGAACATCCATCTACAACTGTTTGGGAAGGAATGTTGATGAGGCAAATGCAGAGGAGATCATAGAATGGCTAGTAAAGCCTCTATTGCTGATCAACAGAGCCAACTCCAAGAAAATTTCCATGCTCAGATTAAAAGTTTCTCTGTGACTATGGATGAAATTCTTATTACTGATACTAAAAGGATAGGTGATGCACATGAATTGCCTTAACCACCAATAGCTGCTCCTTGTTGGAGTGGCCTTGGTTTTGTTGTTCGCAGGAATGGCCAACCTACTGACTATCCTGGTAAGGTTCTATTTGCAATCCGAAAACTTTTTCCAATGTTGCATTATAAGCTTGAAGTTGTGTGACTATGTCTTGAGATGTTCAGGATCTTAGAATTTTCTTGTGACCCATCCTTTCTATGTTTGAAGTAGTGGGATTATCTTGATTCAAGGGAGAGATCTTTTGATTTGTTCCATTGATTACCTTAGCTTCTTTACTAGTTTCCTTGAACAAATTTAGTTATTTAAAAAGTTTAAAGTTATTCAAGTAGAGTTAATGTTAACATCCAATCACTTTTGAATTGAAGTGTCGGCAAAAGAAATCTACAATTGGGTAGCAAAGTGGGGGAAATGGGATGGTGGCCTTCAGGGGTTGGGGTGGAGGGGGGGGGGGGGAGGGGAAGATTTCTTGGGGATACTTAAATTGATTTTATGGAAGGCATATTCAAGGAGTATAATTATTGTCCAGAATGGTTACTAGGAGTTTGTTGGGGTATCTAATTCTATATCCATTATCTCTAGCTTCTATAAGGTCTTTCTTGAAGTCCTCTTTGTGTTTATGATGTGATTCATAGGTAGTCTACACTTTTAAACTTGTTTTCTTCTAAAATAATATTCTTAGATGAATTGCTGATTTTATATTTATTGTAATGATAATAGCTCTAGTTGGAATCAAATAAGAAGTGTTCCTGAACCTAGATTTTCTACAAGACTATCAATTTTGTTTATTGTACTGGTGTTGGGTTCTAAGACTTTAGGTTTAAATGTATTAGAACTTCATTTTGTAATGTTGGCAAATCATGATCAAAACATTTAGTCTTGTTTTAGAATTGCTCAAAGTATGTTTATGTGTAAAGTTGGAATCGAGTAAACTTCAGTATTTACTGTGTAAATCCGCATAGCTCGATCG
Organism: Quercus variabilis; assembly: GCA_030445155.1. Classification (NCBI taxonomy): domain Eukaryota; kingdom Viridiplantae; phylum Streptophyta; class Magnoliopsida; order Fagales; family Fagaceae; genus Quercus; species Quercus variabilis. Next base: position 10,613,403 of record CP129449.1, read on the forward strand.
ATTGAAAATTAGATTTGATCTTTTGAAGCTCGTGTAGATTGTTTTTTGCATAATTTTTCAACTCAGCCTAAGCCCGTTTGATGTGTAGGGTTTTATGTTTTGCCCTAGGTATAAAAGGGAAAACCCTAGCCACGTTTTTATGTTGTTTCAGTTGTTGTTTATGATGTGTATGTGAATCTCTTGTGAAATCTAGAGGTGTTTGCCTTCACATATATACTTAAGGTTATCAAGAATCAAGATTTATGTCAAGAGCTTGATGATCATTTAGTTGTTGCATTAAGAGCTTAAAAATACACAAGCGGGAGTGCTTGTACTTGCTGTGAATCTAAGAAAAAAGTAGTCTGTGGACTCGGAGCTGTCACATGGTCGTGGTAGTAAGTTTCTACTCGAGGTAGCAATAGGATGTTGGTGGTCTAAGTTACTATTGTGTAAACTTCAATTCTTTCATAGTTGATCTGTTTTACCTTAAGGATAGCTAGGTTAAATTCTCCCCAGGTTTTTTATCGGTTTGGTTTTCCTGGGTTATCATATCATTGTGTTATTTATTTTTCACACTTTACAATGATATGATATATTTGTGTTAACCTAGATCTTATAATTTACCTAAGTAATCACTTGGCTAATTAACTAGGTTAATCTGGTTGTGTTTTAAGGGGTCTAAAAACGTATAATTGGCTTATAGGTACATGTTGAGTTTGGATAAATTTCATATTACAGGAAAACATCAAAACCAAGAAATCTGTGTTGTTGTCTTCTACTGAGCTGCTTACTTGTCCTACAATTGTGAAATGCCATAGATATCCTTTGGTAGCAATGTTTCTGTGTCTTGTCTGCTGCACTTAGTTTGATATACGTGAACATGTATCGAGCTCTCTTCTACATCTTGTGGTGCAGAGGCTCTCTTGACATTTCCGTTGTCTGACACTTTCATTTGATTTTTCATATTGACCTTGCTGTCTTCAATAATACTTGAACTGCTCTTCCTTATATTTGATATGTTCTTTTTATTATTATTATAATTATTTTTTTCATGGTTATTTTTTTATCAAATTCTCAAAAATGAACTGTTTTTACTTATGTCACTATTAACATAGCTAAGCAATGCCAATTTTGGCCTAATTAAACATAGAAAACACATGAAGTTAGAATGCAATTTATGGCATTTTAATTTTTATGATAATAACTTGTGAATTTGTGAATAGAAAAAATAGAATGGACTATTCATACAACCCATTTTTTTGGGTTTTTTGTATCCATCTTATGTTTTGGTACAAAAGAAGTTTCAATTAGTGATTCAAAATGTCCACTGTTTGGCTTTGATTATATAAAAGATTGTGTGTGATGTGTGTTCTAGTTCTCCCATTTTAAGTACTAAGGCTTAAAAGTTACCATGGCTTTTGAGTGGAGTTGTGGTGTGCATTTGTGTTAGAACCCCTTTCCCTCACCCTTGTGTGTGTGTGTGTGTTTGTTTCTCAAAAAAAAAAAAAGTACTAAGGGGATGTTTGGTAGACTATAATAGACACTGTAATGTAATAGATATTCCTATGACATAACTATTTGGTTGTTTGGTTATGTTTTTATTACAACGAATAGTTATTCTTTATGAATAGCTATTCTTCAAAATGAGAAATAACTATTCTTTATCAAAAATACTGAATATTTATTCTTTCACCTTATGTAATAACTTTTTTAAAAAAATTCCTAAAAAGCCATTAGTTGCCACATCTTCAAAAGGAAAGAAAATAAATTTTCCTTCTTGTTAATTATTAGCTTTATTTTAAACACTCTAAAATAAGTGTATTTTAGGAAATTTGACTTCAAAATGATTTAATTATACATTCTTTTTATACTCTACTAAATTGTGGATGCATATTTAGGATCCTATTCTTAAATGGTCACTAAACTAATAAATAGTAATACTTATTACATTCCAACTTAATGTATTCCTTGTAATACTTATTTCTATTCTTATGTAATAATTATTACAATTTCCCAGACATGCCCTAACTATTAATGATTATTTAGCACAGTTGTACATGAAACAAAGCCATGGAATCGTGCTGAACTCTCTAAAAGACTACAGGACCTCATTGTTACAAGCTTGATACCAAGCCATCTCAAATGCCACAGAAGGAAGCCAGGCGCCAGCCAAGGATTATATTTAGATGGTGAAAGTGAAACTGATATTGGTGCTGTCATGGCCTTCTAGCTTGGTGTAGTATACTCTACCAGCGTACTATACATTACATTCTTGGATACCCGAGTTGATGTGCAGAACACATATAAGATAACAAGGTAAGATGGAACTGTGATCAATGCCCAACATTGGGGTTTTGGTGGCTACTAGGGTACTTCATAATGAAGAAGCGCTGTTAGACTACAAAATGAGCAACTTAAAGCGACGACGCATGATATACTCCAATGTATGCAGTGGACCAAAGGAGATGGAGCTTCATGTATGTTGATTAGCCATAATTTTATTCCACACCTTCTCACCCTGGTGTACTTTTTCCATGTTTATTAGTTAGCAATCATATTTTTCATTTAAGAGTTCTGAAGCTGCAATTGCCAACCTTTGTAAATTACATAGTTATGGCATCTAGATGAAGATTGTACTACTTTATGCTCAAGTTTTCTTCATGTTCATAAAGTCACGAGTAACATGGGTCTGCACTACTTTATGCTCAAGTTTTCTTTCAAGTTTACTTTATGCTAAGGGGTTGGCTTAGCAGTTCTTAAGGTTTCAAGATATCCTTTTGCTAGCATCTTGAGGTCACTTCAAAGTGATTCCTCCCTGTAATTACGTGGTGTGTGTAGGATGGGAGGACTGTATATACTCAAGAGAATAGTCAGATGTCTGAACACTCTTGTTATCAAAAAAAGAAAAAAAAAAAAAAACCTATAGTTCTGTATGCTTGAGTTTTCTTCATATACAAAGTTTGGATTAGCAACTGTTTTGAGGATTGGTTGTGGTTTCTTTTCTTTTGCAATTAATTCCTTTATGAAATGATCAAGATGGAAAGATATTATTAAACAAATGACGAAATATTCAGACGTTTAATGTGAGATGTGATACTAACTTAGTTGCTATTTTGAGGTGGAAACTTGCTTTTGTAGTTTTTAGCACTGTTTTAAAAACAGGCCGGTCTGATCGGTTCAACCGGGAACCAGAAGCCAATCTTATCTGGTTAAAAGCCCCAAAACCGATCAATAACCGAAAAACCGGTAAAAAATTAGGAATTTCGGGTAAGGCTCCGAGCTAGTCCTGGGATTGGATTTCAAATATTCATACGGTTCATCTCTCAAATAACCACATAGAAGGGGATGTACCAGACATTTTGTTGAATTCTATTATTTTCTAAGATCTGATCACATTAAGGGGCAATTGCCAAGATTGTCTGCAAATATTGAAGTGCTCAATCTAGCTAACAATTCATTTTTTGGACATATTTCCACTTTCTTGTGCCAAAAGATGAGTAAATTAAATAAATTGAAGGTTTTAGATGTATCAGACAATTTCTTACTTGGAGAACTTTCTAATTATTGGAAGTACTGGTGATCTTTGATCCATTTAAACTTAGGGAGCAATAATCTATCAGGTTGAATTCCTTACTCTTTGGGGTCTTTAGTTGAACTCAAATGATTGAGTTTACATGATAATTAATAGCTTCTACGGGGATATTTCTTCATCATTGAAAAGTGCTCAAAATTAGGGCTCATTGATATAGGTGATAATCATTTTCTAGAGACCATACCACTTTGGATTACAAAAGTGATAGAACTTATAGTTCTCTGTCTAAGATCCAGTGGATTCAAGGGCAATATAACTCTAAATATATGCCAAATTTCTTCTCTTAGAATATTGGATCTTGCAAATAATAGCCTATTAGGATCCATACCAAGCTGCTTGAAAAATATATATGCCAAGTTTATGCCCAACTCTAAAAATGAAGATATTTATTTTGACGATTTAGAGTATGAATATGACTATGAGTCTTACATTGAGAATCTTATGCTGGCTCCAAACGGATATGAATTAGAATATGAAGATAACCTTAAATTCGTGAAGATGATAGACCTTTTAGGTAACAAATTGTTTGGATCAATTCCTATTGAAATTTTTGTTCTTTTTGAATTAACTTTTTTTAACTTGTCTCGAAATCATTTGATGGCCAACATACTAGAAAAAATTGGGATAATGAAGGAGTTAGAGTCAATTGATTTCTCTCGAAATCATCTATTGCTGAAATTCCTCCAAGTATGTCTAAGTTGACATCTCTTGATTACTTGGACTTGTCATACAACAATTTTTCAGGTTAGAATTCCTTCAAGCACCCAACTTCAGTATTTTGATGTTGTCAGATATATTGGCAATCCTCAATTGTGTGGTGATCCTCTCCCAAAATACTACACATTAATTGAAGAATGTCATGACTGAACATCAATTGGAAAAACTAAAAAGGACTCTAAAAGTTCTAGCTTCTATATGGGTATGGGAGTTGGATTCGCAGCTAGCTTTTGGGGAGTTTGTGGAGGTGTCTTCTTTAATAGGACGTTGAGGCATGCTTATTTCAAATTTGCCAACGACACAAAGGATTGTTTTTATGTTGCCACAATGCTAAAGTTGAAATGGTTACTAGAAAAGCTAAGAAGCAGCTGCCTTAGTAAGTGAAGGACATCATTATCTAGCTAAAAGGTATTGCTTCAAAGAATATGTCCTTAAATATTGGTTCGTTCATGTTAATGTAGTGTAGTAATCACTTATTTTGAATATGTGATTTTATTCATAACTAAATGTGATAGTCATTTGGATTTTATTTCTCAAATACAACATACCTTTAGCCTCAGTGTTTATTTGTAGCTAGTCCATTACCTTAGAAATAAAGTTCATGTTAACATCTTAAAGGATATCATTACCTTTGAACCACCACTGAACTTTGTTTAGAGATATTTGGAAGGACAAAGAGAGAGATCATGTGAAATTCTCAATAGAAACAAAGGGCTACTATGGAGGAGGAATTGTTTCTCATATAAAAATACATCAAATATGTGGTGGAGTTTTTGTTTTGTTTTTTTTTTTTTTTTAATATAAAAAAAATGTTAATTTTATTATAATTATATTTTAGTACAATGCATAGCATATTTTCTCACCTCATATGCTATAAGCTTCAATTCCATAGGAAGATTTACTAATAAAATATTAAAGAGATGGGCTTAACATGAATTCTTAGAATTTCAACATGGTATAATTTGAATTGCAGTTAATCTTGATCCCTAGGTAGTCATGCTCCACATACCTGCATTACTATTATTGAATATTGCACTTTATTGTTTATCCTTTGGGAGGTGGCATTGGTTCATCCTCTTCAAGAGGCCAAAAAGAATCATTTGCACAAGAAATCTTCTTGATCTTATTTCATTATTGTTTTATCATAAATTAAACATATAAAAAATGAAATGAATTACGATTCCTGTGTATGAGATGCGTAAAAACTGTTTACCTATATAGTGACAATCATTGAAAGAAGAAAATATTGGCTTAATATTTTACCTTTTTCCTTATTTAACTAAGTTTCAAAACAAGTGTTTCTTATGTTCTTGTTGATCATAATTATTTTGTTTGTAATGTAAGATTGCTTTGGTATTTTCTTATACATAAAAAAGGCTTGTTTTGGTATTTGAAATAAAAACAATAAATAAAACAATACACTATAAATGCAAACATAAGAATGTTTAATTACTCCACCTTTTTATTTTCCAATCCCTTAAAAATCAAAATAATCTAGTCAATTGATCATTCAAATTGTGACATGGGTAGTTTTGCATATTTGAGTTCAAATAACCAATTAGGCCAAAAATATATATACTAACTACACCTTTTTATTTGCCAATCTCTTAAAATTTAAATGATCATTCATTTACTATCCAAAGAAACAACTTTTTTTTGTTCATCTTGTGGTATATTCGTAAAACATGGAGTTCTCTTGCGCTTTATTTGGGAATTTACCTTTCATGATCGTTCTATGTGTTTCCACTAACTCTAACGAAATTTTAGGATTTGGAAGGTGCAAACATCACCTATTGGGATGTTTTATGGATTATTTGTGAAGATGTTATGTAGATTCCGATTATACAGGGGATCTTGATTGTAGAAGGTTCATGACAGGCTGTGTTTATATTTACTGGTGGCCCAATCTGCTGGAAATCTACTCTACATGATACAATTGCTCTATCCACTGCAAAGGCAGAATATATGGCAGTAACAAAGGCAACAAAGGAACCAATTTTGCAAACCACAAACATTTGTATCTCCTTACTTTTATAGTGAAACTTTCTCTATCATTGCCTGTGGATGTAGGCAGTTTGTCGAACTACATGACTGCTGGGGTTCTTTGTGTGTGTATATGCCCATTATTTATTGTTATTAATTTGAATCTTGGGGTTCTATTTCAACAACAATTTGTGTAGATGTTATTTTGTTTGTTCTCTACTTTACCACTTGGCTTTATATGAATGCATGCTACCTTTGTCACTCGGTGTACAATTTCATCGATTGTCCTTTAATCTCAAAATTCTTCTCACGAAAGATTTAAACACCTAGCTACCAACATTTGGAAAGGAATGCTGATGAGGCAAATACAGAGGAGATCATTGATATGGCTAGTAAAGGCTTTCTTGCTGATCAACAGAAGCAAGTCCAAGAAAATGTTTGTGTCCATGGATGTGATTTTTCTTCCTGATACTGAAAGGATAGGTTAGGAACATGGAATGCCACCACACCTAATAGCTGCTCCTCATTGTAGTGGCATTGGTTTGTTAGCAGGAATGACCAATCTACTGACTGTCCTAGTAAGATTATGTTTGGCCATCCAGAAACCTTTTCCATGTTGCATTATGAGCTTGAAGTCGCATCAGTGTGGCTTGGGATGTTCAGTATCTTTGAATATTCTTGTGACTTATCCTTTCTATGTTTGAAGTAGTGGGATTATCTTGCAACGAATGAATGATCTTTTTATTTGTTCCGTTGATTACCTGATATTTTTTACTAGTTTCCTTAAAACAAATTTAGTTATTTAAAAAGGTTTAAGTTATTCAAGCAGAGGTCAAGTCAACATCCATTCACTTTTGAACTGAAGTGTCAGCAAAAGAAATCTACAATTGGGCATGCTTTTGTGTTTGTTCATAGGTAGTTCTATACTGGTTGTTTGATTTCTTGAAAAATTCAATGTTGCAAAGGAGCATTTCCTCCCTCTTTTAAGAACATGGTGACCCACCCACATTTGTAACTTAACAATAAAAAAAAAAAAATTCTTGAAAGATTTGATTTTATTAAAATCGTCTAGAATATCTTGTTGGATTATGTGAAGTCTAGTTGTATTTGATTTGGATTATGACCCTACTTGACATAAAAATGCTATGATTTTAATGAGAGATTTTCTGAGACTTAGTCAATGAAATTTTTTTGGCCCGTTTTTAGTCCATTGTGAATGCACTATGTAGGATGAAAGTACTGTTATTTTTTAGATTAGAGTTTGGTTTGTTGATTTGAGAGAGAAAAAAAAATTGTACTGTCACATTTTATATTTTTTTTTCTTGAAAATAGTAAAATTACTGCAACTCTATGAACATAGATAAATTTTCAAATCACGTAAATATTATCTTATGTAATTATTTATTTATTTTTTTGGTGATTGACGTATGTTTTCTTTCTATTTTTTGCATCTTACAAATCTGAAAATTTCATGTATATTCCCTTCATATCTATAATGTGCTAATTGCCTGCTCTACAATTGTGAAATGCCATAGGTTTCCTTGGTGGCAACATTTCTATGTCTAGTCTCATCTGACACTTTTATTTGATTTTTTTTTTTCTTTTTGACCTCGCCATCTTCAATTCCTCTCTCTCTCTCTCTCTCTCTTAGCCAGTTGCTTATCTAAAAAAAATGGAAATAACTAGAAATACATAAAATAATAGTAACATCTGGTATGACTTAAATATTTGCTCTCATTACTTTTACTTCTAAAAATTGACACAAGACCGGCTTAAATACAGAGTCTTAGTTTATTTGTAAAGGTCTGTTTGGTTGGTGGTTTTATAGGACAAACACGTTTTTTTTAATAATAATAATAATAATAATTTGTAAGGGTCTGTTTGGTTGAGTAGTTTTGTAGGACAAACAAGTTTTTTTTTTTTTTTTTTTTTTTTTTAATTTTTTTAATATATAATGAAAACGCTAGTAATAGTTTAATAATCTAAGTCATCTTGAATATATATAGGCTAATAGGCTGCAATTTATGTTCACAATATTTTTATAACAAATTATAAGTGGTAAGTTGTTATTAGTTTTAATTTGAATCCATAACTTAAATTACCTCTTTTGTTCAACTATAATAGCCAATAACAAACTACCACTTAAAATTTGTTGTGAAAATATTGTAAACATCGCATTTCTCTAAGTCCATTATAGTATATTGCACCTATTATCTGAAGAGAAGTTTTACATTTATAATATTTTTACAACACTTTCACAACAATTTTAAAGTGGCAGGTTGTTATGAGTTTTTAACCTTTTAATTTGAATTCACTGCTGAAATTACTTTTTTGCCTACTAGTAATAGCAAATAACAACTTGTCATTTAGAATTTGTTGTAAAAGTATTGTAAAAATATTGTAGACATAATATTTCTCATTATCTAAATGTTTAATTAATAGAAACACTTTTTAATATATTTGACCATAATTTTAAAAACTAAGGGCCTGTTTGGTGCTATTGTTTAAACAACATTTTTTGTTGTTTAAGCATCACAATACATATTTGCACGATACTTAAATAACGTTACTAGAAATCTCTTACCAAACAAACCCTAAGTTTTTAAAAGCGCACTTTTTAAAACCACTATTTTTTAAGCAAATGCACTTTTTCAAACATCCTACTCAAGCATTACTGTAAATGCATGACTAACAACTTGATAATATAACAAAAGGAATTGAGAATCTTCGTGAAACATCGTTAACATAAATGCACAAATTTTCAATATAGCTTCAAAAGTTTGTTTTTTTAATCAATACAAGTTATTCTTAAAATAATAAAGAGCAAAAATCACATAAGCAGACACAATAGACTGACATTCTATCAAATTAAAAAAAAAAAAAAAATTTTGAGTACAAATAAAATTATGGTACGTGCTTCTATAATAATAATAATAATAATAATAATAATAATAATAATGAAATTATTTTCCAAATTAAATTCAAATTTACAAATAAAATAAAATACATGGACCTTCACTTTTACATAAGCACGATATTTCCAATTGCAATTTAAGCCTTGTTTGGGAGGAGGGAATGGAATGGAATGGAAATGAATGAAAAAAATCATTTTAGAATATTCTTCTATTTCCTTATCTGAGAGTTTTAATGGAGGGAATGGAAAGTGCATTCCCTTCTTTGAGAGTTTAAGTGAGAGAGAATAAAATGGGTAGGAGGGAATACTCATTCCTCTCTATTCCCTTAAAATTTCAAATTTTCATTCTCCTAAAATTGGGAGGAATAGGAGGGAATGAAATTAGATTCAATAATTTTTTTACTAAAACTCTCAAAATATCTCTATATATTCAATTCTTTATTTTAAAATAGGAGTCTAATGGTAATATTATCATAAAATGATTCCATTTCATTCCCTCCATACTGTTTCAAACAAGATTACTTACATTTCATTCATTTTCATTCCTTTATTTTAAAACATTCAATCAAGGTTACTTAATTATATTCTTTTCTATTTTTTTTCCTTATTTAAATACATTTCATTTTATTCCATTCTTTTCCACTCTCTTATAATAATTCTACTTCATTCCATTCCATTCCATTTCCTTCTCTTTTGAACTCCCAAGCGAAGCCTTACAGTTTTCCTTTTACACATACTCTTCTCTCTCCTTCGCACGATGTTTCCAGTAAGTGTCTCGCTCAGTCTCTCACTCTCTTGTTTCCAAGATCTCAATTGTTTCTTGTTTTGGGATTGAAATGCTATGGTTGAAACACTTTTGTTATATGTTTTAATTTCCATGGCTTAGTGGGAAGGTGTTGATGAAACTTGTCTTCTTGTTGCTCCTACTAATGGCATTTCTGTTCCACATTTTCCAAGAGCTCTCTCTCACATAGTCACAATCTCTCTTTGGTTTTAGTTTTACATTTTTACTTAAACGACTGTTCCCCATTCCACAATAGTAAAAATGGGGAACACAATCAATGAATGTTATTGGACTAATCTTAGTTGGGTTTTGTTTTTTTGTTTTTGTATTTTGCAATCCCAGATCAATATTAATCATAAAGATCAAAACTTTCTTTCATTTTGCCTTTGTTTTCTTCTTTTCTAGTGTTTTTGTATGACCATTTTGCTCTTTTGTAAATGGATATTCTTAGGTTGTGAAAACTCTTTTGTAAAAAGTCCCACTTTTGTAAATGGTTCATATACCAGGTCAGTTGTGACTGTGACTTTGTTATCTGAATTATCTCCCATCTGTTACCACTAAGCATCAGCTATACGTGTCTACTGGCTAGTCTCAGTAATGCTGTTGTTTGTGTTAACGTGCAAAGATAGGTACCATATTAGTAGCGTAGAACATTTTATTGATTTTGGTAATCTTCTTGGATGAATTCTTTTCACCAGTTTTGTTGATATACACGATTATGTTTGAAGTAGTATCTGTTATGGAGTAGATGCTATGGACAAATTAATTAGAGCAATTTTACAATAATAATGAGTTCTATCTCAAATTATACTTCCACTTCCTAATAATGGGATCAATCCGATCTCTTCACGCCTCGACCATGTCCTAATCGAGTACTGCAAGTAGCACGTCGAGGCATGGATCAACCTATTGTATACAGCCCCAGAATGTCATTTAAAATCTCCCCCAAAATCAAAGCCCAGCCCATTAAAAACTTAAAAATGTCATTTAAAATCAAAGCCCCTAGTTTGAAATTTTCTCGACACAGAAACGGAGAGACTCGCCGTGTCGTGTCGTGTCGTGTCGTGCGACGCCGAGTAAGGAAGACAGCCGTGTCCTTCGCGACGCTGATTGAGGAATTCGACTCCTTTCTCGGTGAGTATTTTCTGGTTCCTGTGTCAATCTATGAATGTTTTCCTCGTTTTCTTGTTAGTTCATGTTTAGCTGCGGTTTTTGAGAAAATTTGATCGAAAATGAAAATGGGTTTTAGAGTTTTTGTTGGGTTTGTTCATGAGTTGCTGTTGTTTCTTAGAAAAATTTTGATAGAAAATGAAAATGGTTTTTTTTTTTTTTTTTTCCCCCTATTGTATACAGCCTGTGTACTTGGGCAGTTCTTTTTTCTTTTTGATTTTTAATGAATTTATTTACTTATCCAAAAAAAAAAAAAAAAAGGAGATGATACAAATATTTTAGTTCTGCTTGGATGAAGAAATGTGTAATAAGAGATAAAACGAGGTAAAATGCATGATTCTGTTGGTGATGATAGAAAATTCCAGCTATGATGCAGTGAGAGGTTATTTCCCATATGAATGCTACTGTGTCAGAGGGCTCTTCTCATGGGAAACAATTACCCACAGGACTGAGTGGATGCCTGATGCCAGGCTCCACAATTTATGAGGCGTATCTGATAAAAAATAGTAGACTATAATAAGAAACCCTTTAGCTAAATAACAGAAAGGAGTTTAAAACTTGAGAAAAATAGCCTTTTAAATTTTTGCATATTTTTCCCGTAAACTTATGAGACTTCTGATGTGGGCTAAACTTGATAAATTTCAACTTTTAGGTTTTGGCTTTCTCCTATGGTGGTTGTTGAACCTTTTGTCTTCATACTTATCATGATATATGCGATCAAGCATGTATTGCTAGTTTGCTTATGTGTTTCGTATTTAAATTAAAATTATAATTCAGCATTGTTTTAATTACCAGAACAATGATTGCAGCTTTTGAAGCCTGCTTTCACAATTATACGAGATAAAGACTCAAAATGTTTCCTTCTATTGATTCGTGGTACTCATAGCATTAAAGATACACTAACAGCAGCAACTGGAGCAGTGGTCCCTTTTCACCACTCAGTTTTACATGATGGTGCAATTTAGTTTTAGGATATGCTCATTATGGAATGGTTGCTGCTGCTCGTTGGATTGCAAAGCTTAGCACTCCTTTTTCTGCTCAAAGCTCTTGATAAATATCCTAACTACAAAGTTAAGGTACGGGCTGTTAGTTATAATTTGATATTATAAATCACTATTTAATTGTGCTAATTCTGCTGGTAACTTTTCTTTCAGTCAAACAAATTAAAATGGCATACTTGTTGACTTCTTTGTGCTCCTTTGCATAAAGAAGCTTTATTTATACTGTTTTTTCTTACTTATCAAGAAATAAAATGGTATCTTGTGGTTGATCTTAATCTTTTCTTTTTGGATGGATAATAAAAGGATAAAAAGCATAAATTAATTTTCTTGATGTTTTCCTATTAAAAATTTCTTTTTTTTTTTAATGTTTCTGCTTGTATTTCCGTGAATACTACATTCAATATTATCTTTTCTAGTTCAACCTATCAAGGAATCTCGTGTTACCAAGCATCTTATGTTATTGACAGTACCCCACTACCCCTTCCCTGAAGCTTACCTTGTGCAGTTAATCCCTCTCTCATAGCCTGCCACAACGTAGTTAGAATGACGAATAAAATCATTCTTCACTATTATTTAAAGGACCTACCATGAGGTTCAAAATATCACTATTATTTACAAAGGTCTGTAAATAAGGCTTATCCCCCTTACCTCTACAATCTCTGTTGCCACCAATAGTCTCTGGTCCTATCCCCCTTACCTCTCCCCTCTCTACCAATGCTAAAATGTCCAACGCATGAGCAAAAAATTCCTCATAGATCAGATTTCACCCCAATACATCTAAACAACAAGATCAACTTTGACCCTATCATGGGTCAGCTTGAGTACATCTCAAGTTCTTTCTCAAGTTGTTGTTCACTTGTTTTTCCAATTGCATCTATATCCACCACAGATAGAATAAATGCAGTGAGCTTGTTGACCCATCTCTTCAATTTAGAAATTGATTACATGGGTGAAAAGGAGGTTGAAAGATAAGAGTTCTATAGAGAGGGAGAGAGGGAGAGAGTGAGTCATTCTAAAGAAGACTGAATACCCCACCAGCAAAGTAGTTTCTAGATTCAAGAACTTAAGGCAGGACAAACCCACCATAGCTCCTACTCCGTCAAGTTTAACCAGGCAATTTGGAGACCTTGAATTGTATTGTCACATTACTTCTTTTATATACTTAATGGTACTGTATCCTCCTGTTATAGACAATGGTCCTATCGGTGTGGATATATTGCTTTAGTATATATTTGTGTGGAATGCTTTAAGATTTAATCATTCAAAAGATTAAGCTTGATTTTTAAATTTTAAAAATGATTTTTAAAGTCTAATTAGCTTGATGGTAGATGGGATGAGTTTCTAATCAACTATGGATGTTGTTTCTCAATTTTTATGTGGATTTAGATAAATGGAATTTCCAGCTTAAATCCAAACAATGGAAATTATTATGTTTTTTAATAAGACAAAACAGTGGAATTAATAATTGATGGGATTTTAAATTATGAGATTATAAATCCATTCATTTTAGATTTTCTTTGTAAATATCAATCACTTCATCCACACACAAGTTAAGTGATCTGACTTAGTTAAAGAAATATTTCTAAGGGGACAATAGCAGAAATTAGAGAAGATCCAAAGATTAAGAAAGGAGGATTGGGAGGGGGGTGGGGGGAGAAAAGAACAGTCTAGTATAGAAGACATGTTTCCCAATATGCTTTAAATAATGTCACCACAATAGTGAACTCATAGAAGTCACAGAAAAGCAATCCATCCAAATGCATCAATATAATGAGCTCAATCAAAGGAAGGTATGATAACCACAGAATGCATCAATATAATGAGCTCAAGAACTAGTACTACTAGACATTGGTGCCAGTGAAAACTTCACCTTGAGCCTGAAGCAAAAGACTAGATCCTCAGAAATTCTGTTCTTTATATAATATTTATCTCCTTAATATGAGATGAAAGACTGTAGAATTGCAAATCTCAAGTCACAAGGAAATCTCAAGAAAAGGCTCAAGTTTAGTTCGTGAACTACAGATTCAACTAGAAATGCTCTTGTTCAAGTTGATAGCAAATGGTGGATATGGAGTTTAACAATTGGAACAAGTAACAACAATTAATCGTAATCAACAGTAGGACCATAATTGCAAATTACGAACAGGGGCATTGAGTTTCAATACATGAGATAAATTAACACTCTGATACAAACTACATTGCTTTGCTAGGATATGATATCTGCAGGTACTTTGCTTTGCTAGGATCTTCTCTGTAACAAACAGGGATAAGATCCACTCCACTTATATCCTCCAATTCCTTCCAATTTTTAGCTAGATGGGAGAGGATCCTTTCCTTAAGATATAAACCTCTAATTCTTTGTTACTCTCTACCATGCTATGTCATCATCCAGTCAATTTTGAAATTTAAATTACTGTACTGAATTAGTTCATGCAATATATGTTTTCATATATATAATTTTATTTTGCCTTAGTTTTTCATTTTGTCACTTTAAGATTGTTAGGCATTCACTTGGTGGTGGTACTGCTGCGCTATTGACATATATTTTACGAGAACAAAAAGAATTATCCTCAACGACTTGTGTTGCATTTGCCCTAGGTTTGTACTGATCAAGCCTGTTGCTTATGTTTGCTTTCTATTTCTACTGATAGCTTTGTTTTTAGTTGCTTTGCAAAGTCTTCATAAACTTTAATAACTAGATTTACCTGTAAAGGATTAAGAAGGTTATGGGGACAAAGGATTATCAATGTGTGCACCTGCCTTTTTTCCTCATTTTGTGGCATCTTACTTGATGATTATCTTCAGTGAAGTCAGAATGATGTGGATTTCCAAATTAAAAATGACTTTATCCCCTAGTTTGCAGCTTTTGTTTCCATTGTATGTTCCTTCTAACAGTTAGGTTTCAGATGGCAGTGGAAATTGTGAATTATTTCTATAGAGAAACAGAAAAGGCTCTGATAGATATGATGGCTAATTTATCTAATTATCAAGTGAACACTCAAGGATGAAGAAGATGCTCTATAACATTAGGAATACAAGATATGACATAACTAAGGACACCGGATAAAGTTTATTTGCATGGCATATAAGCCGGAGAAGCTTAATCCGGAAACTAGATCACAAATATGACAGTTGCAGCTGGAAACTTAATCCGGAGGTTCAAGAAAATGAAAACCAAATAATCACATAATGTTATCAACCATATGCTGATTGCCTGATCAGATATTTCTTCTATATGTCTAACAGTCAACCAACGAATGTCTCTCCCTCTTATTGTTCTTCATTTCCCTTTTTTATTTTTTATTTTTTTATTTTATTTTATTTTTTGCTGGGCATCAAATTAATTATATAAGTCTGCACCATTTAGCTACAAAATTTCACGTTTACATTAGCTAGATCACAAAAGATTGTGACTTCCATGCACAAGAGTCATCAATTGTAACAGTTTGCTTAAACTGCATATATTCCAGTAGGTGTAGTACAAGAAAAGTTCTCTGATGGAGCTTCCAAGGCAAATATTTATAGACCTGGATTTTATGAAAGTCAACTGAAACTGAACCGCTTGTCCAAGTACCTTTCGCATGCCAATATCCTGCCTACTCTAATGGTTAAAACGCATTAGAAAGTAGTCCATGTAAAAGAACTAAAAAAGCATATATATATATATATATATATATAAGCTTACCTTCTTGAAATGAAGGTCTACCTTATCCAGGCTGCTTGTGAAAGCTGCTTTATACAGTAGTAAACATCAGATTCTCAACTTCAGAGCTTAGAATGTGTGAAAATAATGTCATAACAAATATATATATATATATATATATTATACACCTTCTGTTGTACAGATAAAAAGTGAAAGCCAAGCAAATGGTACTCCTAAAGTGATTCTTTCCTAAAGGACTCTATAGTCCATACAACAACCAAGCATTAGTACTGAATTATTTGATTTCAAGTTCTTCCCTTTTTATGTTCTTCAGGAAGTCTATCTCTAATTTATAATAGTTTTTAAAATTCAGTTTTTAATTTTATATTATAAGGTTTAATTTGAAATCTCTTCTAAAATATGTTAGTAAAAATAATTACTTTTCACATTTTTACATCCCTATAGTAGGCCCTTAGTTGATTAGACTCTAACACCAACCTCCTTGTTGTTTCTAAAATGACGCTTCCCCTGTACAGTTTATGAAAGGAAACTTCATTCATTGAGGTTTGTATAAATGCAACATGTAACTTTCCATTAACATAATATTTCATTTTTAAAAAGATTCCTATAAATCATACTTACTTCTAAAAACTACTCCAAAAACTATTCCAAAGAATCCAAACATAAAAACTATATGGTCAGCTTTTCTTCTTGACCCACAACGCTGAATAACAACTATACTGGGAAATTTTGACAACTAATTGAACTTGGGTTAACCATTTTTTATTTACCAACAAGGGGCATCCTTTTGTTGCTACTTGCTAGATATGATTGTTGCCAATAAGACAGAAAATTACTATTAAAAAAAATTAACTTAGTTAATTATAAAAATTATTTGGAAGAAGATGAAATCTTACTTAGTTCTAACTTTGCTGGCTGCATTGCAATCTTTGGCCTCTTTAGATATTGCAAATATAACCATAATGGCTGGCCATTTTGCCTCCTACTTTTGCGAGTTCCACTGTAGTCTGGGACGACCTAGATTACAAACAATGGGGATTGTGAAACAAATTTTTATAATTTATATGATGTTGTTCCAAATGTGATTTTTCACCTTGTTTAACACTTATATTATTTTTATTTATTTATTTATTTCTGTTAAACCTGATTGAATTTGATGAACCCTTGCTGACACTAATATGTGTCATTGAAATTTCATGGATTGCAGGTTGGGGAAGAACGTTTTTTCATTGAGTTAGACGAGAACAACCAAGTGTGGTATGAACTACTTTCCTTTTCGAAACCTGCCCACTTTTCTGAGCTCACTATAACTTAATGGCTTAATTGTTTATATTATATTATTTTCTTCTATTTTTAGGCGCTTATTCATGGGTTAATGGTTTTTCTAACTTGAAGAATTTTTGTTAAACAAATTTGCAGTCTGAAGAATCAGAGATATTCTCGAGCCTACATAAACTTCAAGCGGCCGGTAGATGTTTTCAACTTTGCAGAGTTTTTTGTTGGACATGTTTTTGTTAATGAGAAGGGTAACTAATAATGACATGCCTTATTCTTTACATTACAAGTTTAAAAACAGACGTGTTTTATGTTGTTGAAGTGGTTTGATTCAGTGAATATCATTGTATGAATCTCAGGTGCTTAGTATAAGGTTTAAGTTGAATATGCTCCTTCACAGAAGGCTCCAAAGTCAACTACTAAGAAGGATGGTCGTGAAAGGGACCATATACAAATGTATTTGTTCAGTTTGCATTCACATTTACTTAGAATACCATTGTACTAGATTTTGTTATTAATACCTACCTTTTTCTTTTATGAAAAAGTAGATCCTGATTATCTAGAGTTCC
The DNA here is from genome assembly GCA_030445155.1 of Quercus variabilis. Classification (NCBI taxonomy): domain Eukaryota; kingdom Viridiplantae; phylum Streptophyta; class Magnoliopsida; order Fagales; family Fagaceae; genus Quercus; species Quercus variabilis. The sequence goes on from CP129449.1 coordinate 10,631,051, forward strand.
TCAAAATTATTGCAAAGCCGGCTGAGCATCTACCTAGTGCAGAAATACAGTTGGAATGAAAAGAAGCAGAGCAAGCTGGTTTGTAATTATTTTTAATGACTTTGCATGTGTGTGTGTATATATATATTAGTTAGATAATCTCATATCGGAATATAGACGTCTATAATTTTGGCCCAAAATTATAACTTTGTTGCACCCGAGCTCCCTTTATTTATTAATTTTTAGGCCACCATGATGCCTATTGTATGTAATGATTTGAGTTTCCTATTTTGATGCCACCCTGGTGCCACATAAGGTTGTGTCCAAATGTTGTGTAGTAAATTTGTGTGTTTGGTTATAACGAAAAGTGGACACAACATATTATTTGTGTTTAAGAGATATATTTTTTCCTATAGATTTATTAGTTTCTCCATACTTATTTCTAGGTGCTGCAAAAGAAGCTCCTATTGTTATGCCACTTATGGAATATGTTCGTCAGAAATGAGCCATTGAGAGTGGAGTCTAGGTAATGTGTTATATATTTTCGTATCTTCTCTTCATTACCTTGACTGTCTATCTTAAAGAAAAATGTTCTTTTATTGCAGTTTAGTTCAACAGAGTTTTTTGTTGGTGATTTTGTGATGTGATTAGATTATTATTGTTGTTCTTTTTGCTTGGCTGCCTTCTTTGGGTTTTTGTTCTTTTTCTTCTCTTTTAGATTTCATTGATCATTGTACTCTACACCATGATTGATGGTCTCTAGTATAAGTCCTGTATACGTTGTGTTTTTTTCTTTTCAATGAATTACGTTATTTATCAACCAAAAAAAAAAAAAAAAAAAAAAAAATAGAACACTGGATTGTTATGCAATCTCCTTGTATCTCATCATTCATACTGTGCTTATACTTCCTGTGTATGGGTTAGTGCTTATTCTATTTTGTTTTCTAAATAAATTTAGAGTTAGTGTTTGCTTGGTAATGTCAAGGCTCGGAAAATCAATAATTAATATCAAAAGAAAGGAATGTTGAGATTGACAGTCAGTGTAGTCACCACCACTTGGAAGGTTTAAAAAAAGAAATTACATGTGCGTGTGGAATGGAATGCAAGGTGGGTGTGGACTGTTGTGGAAAGGAATACGAGGTGGGTGTGGACTGCTTGAACATTGGAGAACTATGAAGGCTAAGAAAAGAAATAGACCACTAGAATATGTGACTTGCTGTATAGGTAATTCTGTAAACGGAAAATAATTTGATTCTCTACTAATATTGCAAGTTGATTGTGATAACCCGTTATTGTTGTTGAAGAGTGAGTTTAAGTAGTTTTAGTTTTTTTTTTTTTTTGCCTGGTGAAAATAAACAATGGAATGCCTTCTTTGAAATGGTAAATATTGAAAGGTTGATGATTTTATAGTCGCGTTTGTAAAACCTATAGTCGCGTTTGTAGATAGGCATTTGTGATTTGCCTAGAAAAAAAAAAATAAATAAAATAAACTATAGCCGCGTTTAAAAAAAGCGACTATAGCCAAATTTAAAATAAAATTAAAAAAAAAAAACCATGTAGTCGCGTTTTCAAAATGAAGCTGTAGGCTGAGGATCTATAGTCGCGTTTTAAAAACGTGCTATAGCCAATTCAAACAAATAAATAAAAACCCTATAGCCGTGTTTTTAAAATGTGGCTGTAGGTTGAGGATCTAGAGCCGTGTTTAATAAATGCGGCTACTGTACACCCTATAGCTGCAATTTAGAAACACGGTTGAAATAAGACCTATAGACCTATCAGACCTATAGTTACAGGTTTTAGACAACTGTTAAAAACGCGGCTATAAAAAACTCGGTTATAGACCAAATTGACTTATAGCCACGTTTTTAGAAGCTATAGCTATAGCCCACTTTTTTTTGGTAGTGAGTAAGGTCTTGAATTCAAAACTTGTTGGCTGTTTAACTCACCAATATTAATAAAAAGGAGTCGATGCTTAGATTACAACCCTATCAATTTTCATTAAATAATTCCTAACACAACCATTTAATAACTACTACTAGTGAACGTGGATCACACATTGGGACCACCATTTAATTACTACTACTAATGAATATAGATCACACATTGGGATTTAAATCAACAACCCATCATTTGCAAAACCAAACCTAAAATCTAATAAGTCCCATAAAATCCTACATTAATCAAAAGCCCAAAATAGCTAACATATCATAGGCCCATAAACTTAACTCTTGCTTGAGTTTTCATCACAAACATTGTCGAATATTGACTAACACAACCAATACAATTCTCATCATTTGGAGCTAAAACAACCCCCATCATGTCCAAAACCAATTCCAAAGCCTCCTACCAACTGCCACAAGATCCTAAATTGATCAAAACCTTAAACTGGATAACGTTTCATAGTCAAATAAGCCTAACACAGCCAATCTGATCCCCACCACTTAAATTACTACGACTAATCCACACAGGTTGCACATTCTGAACCCAAATCAACCACCCAGCATTTCTAAAACCAATCCCAAACTCTCCTACAGCTGCCACAACATCCTACATTGATCAAAACCCCAAAAATGGCTAAAATTTCAGTCAAATAATTCTAACACAAAAATGTGATCCCAACCATGTAATCACAACTGCTAAAAATCACACAATTTGGATATAAATCAAACCCCAATCATTCCCAGAACCAATTCTAGAGCCTCCCAACAACTGCCACATGATCCAAAATTGATTACACAGCCAATGTGACACAAATCACAAAATTTGAACCCAAATCTACCACCCATCAATTCCAAAACCAATCCCAAGATTATCCAAAAAGGAAACCATTCTTAAATTTGACCATTGAAAGTCTCCTTTCATGTTTATGAGGTGTACACTCATTTTTATTGTCACTTTGCTTGGACTATCTTTTGAATGGTTGGCCATTTAAGATTTAACCATTTTTTTTCTTTACCAGCTTGTGTGGAGTCACCTTTTCTTCATTGTATTGATATCATCAGCATCTAAAAAAATTATCATTATCTAATTGTCAGGAATGTTTTTGCGACAAGGGCCAAAAATGTGAGAATGACCTAAATCTCCCCTTTGGTTCTTTAAAAGTGATTATTTGTGTAGAATCAAGTCCAAAATTTCAAATGTATAATGAATAAAGGCTAATGGTGCTTTAATAAGAGAGAAATCAACATGCCAATAACAAAAATGTTGAAAAATGCATAGAAACATAACATGTCTGAAACTTTGACCTACAGTCAGCGAGAAGAGGAAATTGAGAGAGGTTGTGAGGAAGAGAGGAAAGGTTCTCCTGTACCCATATTTCCATCCCTAAGCTTCAAAATTGTGAGAATGTTGGTTGATTGAATGAGTTTTTGCTCTAAAGTTTCAGCTATGTGGGTAAAACGTGGTTCATTCATTTGAGCTGAACATAGAGTTTTGTATTGAGTTTGGGGTGTTGCTAATGACTGGTTTTTTGGTAGTAGCAGAGGCTTTTATCCAGTATGATACTAATTTGATGTCTTGGCTTGGGTTGCTTTTATTTAGGGAAGAGTTTGGCATGCATTTAACATGATTTGGGAAATAAAGGGGGATTGCTCTAATTGGCTGCCTTTTGTCAGCCATTTCAGATTATTGGAATACTCACCTAAGTGAGGGCTAGCAGCTGGAGTTGGCCAATAAGAGTCAACTATATTTTAAAGGAAAAAAATGGTTTAGGGCAGAAACTTTGGGTTACAAATAGCCAGAGCATAAAAACTCTTTTCGGGTGAAAATTTCGAGTACAAGACCTTGTCCATGAGCTTGAGGTGCTACCATTGTCCCTTACCTACTTGGTAGCCACACTTCCTCAATTTCCCCAATAAATCATATGGGATTGGGCTATACTTAAAAAAATATAATATAATATAATACATTAATTGAGCCCACAAGGAAGTCGGGCTTGGTTGAATCAGGCTTATACAAAATGTGTCGCGATAATGGGTATTAACAATAACTACAATAATATTTCATTTCACAATTTACAACAATATCAAGTAAATCTACCTCCACTTCCTTTAGTTCAAGTTAGTGTAAATAAATAAAATTTCAAGGCAAAAGAAGGTGAGAAAAAAAAAAAAAAAATCAACTATTAGGTGGACAAAGTTTTCAATATTACTGGTGGGATTCAACTTTATTTGGCTCATCAATGATTGTTTTTGAAAAATATAATAAAAAGAACACGGCATCTAGAAGTTGGATATTTGACATATGGTCTTATATGAAAATTATGCCACACGGTAGAAAATGCATAATGGTTGAAAAGTCATGGGGTGGGAGTTAAAGAAAAAGAAGCCAGAAAGTCGATAACATTGATATTGATGAAGAAAATCTATGCGGTTTATGTGAAAAATGATCGTTAAGTGGAATGATAGTCCTTTGTTCCACAATGAGTATTCAATTTTATGCACCAACAAATGTAATATACTATGGGTCTTATTTCTTTCCACTTTGATTACTTTATTAGAAAACGTGGCGTGTAGTAATTTGCAATAAACGAAGGATAAAGTGGAACATGGAACTTTTATTTCGTCCAATGAATGTAGCACATCTCATCACTTGTCTTTGGCAAATATTGATCTAGCAGGGTTTGGCTTACTATCACTAAGGGAATTATGCCATTAAGAGCACACATGTATACACATGAGATTTTTCACCATCATGAGCCTTAGGTTTTGGACAAATGTCCTACACATGAATTTCTGGATGTGTATTCTAGACCTAAGAAGCATATTGCTTAATTATTGTATCAAGTATCAACAACACTAACTCAACTGGAAGAAGAGAATGTAGGGAATAATGATCCCATATTTTGAAAAAACACCCCACAGACACTTATATTTATGGAGTGACCTTTACACTAAGGATGTGTGGTGGTGACCATCTTTTAAAATGGTGCCCATTAAATCATTATTCTGTTTGCCAGTTTGTGTGGAGTCACCATTCCTTCATTGCAATGATATCACCAGCTGAAAAATTATCATTATATAACAATAATAAATTTTCTTTAAATCTTCCTCCACTTCCTTGAGTTCAAGTTAGTGTAAATATATAAAAGTTCAAGGCAAAAGAAGGTGAAAAAAAGAATCAACTATTAGGTGGACAAAGTTTTCAATATTACTAGTGGGATTCAACTTTATTTGGCTCATCAATGATTTTTTTTGAAAAAATATAATAAAAAGAACACGGCATTTAGAAGTTGGACATTTGACATATGGTTTTACATGGAAATTATGCCACATGGTAGAAAATGTGTAGTGGTTAACAACTCACCTCCCACCCTAGGATTGGAGTGGGGGTTAAGGCAAAAGAAGTCAAAAAGTTTTTTTTTTTTTTTAATTAATTAATTAATTAATTAATTTATTTATTTAAACAAGTCAGAAAGTTGATAACATTGATACTGATGAAGAAAATCTGTGGTTTATATGAAAAGTGATAGTCCTTTGTTCTACTATGAATATTCAATTTTATGCTCCACCAATTGTAATTCTATGGGTCTTATTTCTTTCCACTTTGATTAATTTATTAGAAAAGTGGCATGTGGCAAATTGCAATAAGAGCATAACAATAATAAATGCTATGTTTTAACTTAAGATATATAAATATAGATTTGAGAGGATATTATTGCATTGTATTAATTTAATGTGTTTTATATATTAGTAGCCTCTGATCACGCGCTCACGTGTGTGCTTAGAGGCTTTTCTATTTTTTTTGGGTAAAAGTTACTATTTTTTTTTTTTTTTGGATAAACGTAGGGTGTTTTTCTTTTAAATAATAATAAAGTATTAGAAAGGTAGGTTTTTTTTTTTTTTTTTTTTTTTTTAATAGGAAAAAAAAATTCGAAAACATTGGTTGTTTAACTTATTTTTCTATTTTAAAAAAAAAACAATAAACGTATAGTTACTTTAAAGAAGTGGGTTAGTGGAAAATTGTTCCTATTTTATAGGAAATTTTTTAGTGCAAGTTAGATATGTATTTTTACCAGATTATCCTTTAAATTTGTCTCTACTTAAACCTAGGGATGTAGGAGTATTTTGAAACAAAAAAAAAAAAATCCGGTCCAAACAGAGGAAACCTCTTAAATAATAGTATAGATTACATCTATAAAGTGTAGATTCCATTAAATAGTAAGTCTTTGTAGAAAAGTGATGTAGAAAAAAAGCCACCTACAATAGATCGGTTGAAACCATTTGTTCTTTGGGTGACTTGGTTAGTTGGTTATGCTCAACCCATCACCACTTACCAATTAGGTGGCGTTTCATTTGCGTAATGCTAGATTCCATGGAATCACATACATGAAATGTTAAGGTTGGTTATTGAACACATGGGGTTCCACTCTATCTACCCTGAAATGGTAATTATACTGCAATCGTGTCTTTTTTTAAGGGTGCAATCGTGTTAGTAAGGCCACTAGACGGTAACACATGCATAATGGAAGAATTGAAAAGCACATACATGAGATTTTAATCAACCATGGGCATTACTCTTTTACTAAACGTGCGGAAGGTTAGAACAAAGCTTTATATATACACTATGCTCATAGAAAAAAGCCTTTCTTCAAACAATTTTATCAAACACCTTACAGGCTTAATCATCATTGGAGTATTTTTTTTAATTATTTTTTTAAAAAACACCTTACAGGCAAACTTTGAGATGTCCATTGGTAAATAAAAGTCACTGAACAAAAAAAGAAAACAAAAAGTAGTCAACAAATCAAAGTCTTGAACTGCAATTCCTACGCAGTTTCGTGAAACACATGTATTTTGTGAAACACTAGGATTGGTCTTTGGCATTTGGTTGAAGTCATCCAGTCAAAAGTCTTCATTAAAATTAAAAGGGCTACTGCACTCTTTTTTGAGGAGAAATGACACACGACACTCCACCCTAAATTTGAAGGGAAAAAAAATACTTTTTTCGATTGATATCCGATTGACTGAATTTTATTAAATTAATATTAAAAATGTTGTGTACTACCGTGCTCTTTGCTTTAGGAAAGATTTCTAAAATTATCTTATTTTCAAAATTTTGAATATGCATTTTTTATATACTCTCATTTTCTAACATTCCGATAAGGCTTATTGTTTGTTAGAATTGTGTTGTTAAATAATTAAATTTTCTATATCTTAATAAATTAAACTTTTAAGATAATCGGTAATTTAACAATGCTTAATTATTGTATCAACAACACTGTAATGGAAAATTCTTCACCAAAAACCAACCTTTAGCGTGAAAATTTTGAATTAAATGTTAATTCCACCGTCATATCATAGGCCACCAAACGATATTTCACATGCACATAAGATGAATTTGAAAGCACAAGTCAACAAGTCAACTTTCAACAAGCCTTCAAACAATCAACAAGCAGCGAAGTAGGCTGTACACGCCCAACAGCCTCAATGGTAAAAGTTTCTCTGTATCTAAGACAGCTTCCCTAGCTTCCCTTAGGCAGTAGAATTGGAGTCCCTTCTCAGAAGGTTTGTTTAGTGTAGTCCAGGAAATAACAACGTTACTTCCTTGGTTAGTTGGTTTTTTTCGTGGGTATTGGGAAACGGTATTCTTGTTCACTATCTCTATTTCTTTTCTTTTTTCTTTCTTTCCTTGTCCTTGTTTTTCTCAGTCCCTACCACTGTCCTCTCTGTCCATGGCTTCTATAAGTCCAAAACACGACCAGAATCTCAGTCGGCCAAACACTTTCACGCTGACGGCAGTGGTGCTTCGCCGAATTCCACTGTGCATAGTCCCCTGACAGCACAATCGGAGCAACAAGTTCAGGCGTCGGTGACTAGCGGTACAATGATTGATCAGTTACAAAACCTTCAGGAAGTTTTCATAACGTCTGATCCGTTGAGTGTAGTAAAGGAGACGTTACACTCAGAGCAAGCTGGCAAACCGATGCTAGGAGATACCATCCAGGAAAATACCGAGATTGCCCCCGAGTTTTCAGGAAACCCTACTCCACCTATTAATGACTATGATGAGGCAGCATTGAATTCGGAGCAAATCAGGTCAGCCACTTCAAAAGAAAATTCAGATTCCTTCCCAAAATTAATGTCTTGCCAACTTAATACTCACCTAGCTGGCTGCAAGGGTTCACGTGAGACTCACGGGGATACTAAAAAACTTACACAAAGGGTCCACACGTGACCGTTGCAAGCTTGAACCGGAATCTGCATTACACGCACTGTGGACGTGCACAGAATTGGAAGTAGTTGGGGAAGATGTAGTCAAGTGGGGCTTCCGTGGATCAACCTCTTTCCTGACCTTCAAGGAGCTGCCGTCCTGGCTCATTAAGAACAGCCAACATGTGGATCTGTTTGCTGTCACGGCCTGGTCAATCTGGAACCAACGAAACTAGGTCCACATGTACCAGCCCAGCTGTAGCCTTCACTTGTTTGCTGCCATGGCGAAGGACCGACTAGATGAGTTCCTGTCTATCCAACCTGCACCACGGCCTACTCCTCCCAGGCAGCGGATACAATGGCAGGCACCACCACAAGGAATGGTAATGATCAACTTTGATGGTGCTATATCAACAAAGACTCTTTCTTCAGGCATTGGTGTTGTGCGTGATGACAGTGGCTCGGTCCTAGGTGCTCTCTCCCAGCACACCCTCAGGTGGTTAGCCCACTAGAAATTGATGCTAAGGCAGCCTCTAGAGCGCTTCAGTTTGCATTGGAGTTGGGATTCAACCAGGTGATTCTTGAGGGTGATTGTTAGCAGCAGCATGTTTTAGGGAATTCCATTATGGATAGCAGCAAGGAATTGATTGGTAATAAGTCAGAGGAGCATATTCGGGATCTGTCAGGTGGATTACTGATGACTCGTGAGTTTGGGTTGGTTAATTTGGTCAATATTCCAGACAAGGAAAAAAGTGCAACAATAACAATGAAGGGTAATGAGCCAGATCAGTCCGACCAGCCTCCACACTGTGCCATTTGGAAACCACCTCCATGGCCGATCCTAAAGGTGAACTTTGACAAAGCGTTTTTCCAGGAACAAAATTTTGTGGATGTTGTTTTGGATATGGGAGGTGGATTAGTGTTGTTTTGGAGATCGACTATTGATGTAATTGTGGAGGGTTCGGGTACAAATTATATCGATACAATGTTTCAAGAAGAAGATAGGACAGGGATTGAAGTGATCATCTGAGAATGCCAAGGAAAAGGCTTGGCACACATGGTCGGAATCATCCCTCTCCCCCTAACTGTCATAGAGTTTGAAACTTTGGCTATATCGAAGGCTTTACAGTTTGATGCTGATTTGAGTTTGGAAGATGTCACCCTAGAGGGAGTTTTAGAGATTGTAATGAACGCTTTGAATGCAGATTCAAAGTCTTTGGAATCCTTTGGTTTACTTAGTCATGATGTTAAATGTTTTGCAAGTTTATTTCATTTTATTAGGTTTTTATTTGTTCATAGAGAAAGATTGTTGTATTCTCACATTAAGAGAAACGACAATGGGGTTGCTCATATTCTGGCTAAAAATGCATTATGCATACTAGATTTTCAAGTATGGATGGAAGATGTCCCATCTCATATTGGTTTCGATTTTACAATTAGATGTAGTTGAATTTTATTAATAAAATCCATCAGTTTCTTTCTCCAAAAAAAAAAAAAAAGTCAACAAGTCAAGGTCTTTATTAAAATAATATAATAATAAGAAAAAGGAGAAAGGGTTTGAAGAATCACTGTATATATACGATGAGCTAATAACGATATACTCACACTTTTTCCGAAAAAAAAAAAAAAGGAATAATTACACTTTACCCACCTGTGGTTTGCCTCTCATTTGACTTGCCTACCCATGGTTTCAATTTTGACACTTTACCCACTCGAGGTTCAATCCGTTACTGCTCTGTAACCCACCTCCCTGTCTGCCGTTACTCTAACACGTTTTCTTTCAAAATCAAAACACAAAACAGATCAAAAAGTTAGGGTTTTTGATTGCTTAAGAACATTTATGAAGCTGAATTCAAGTCCCGAATTGTCCAACAAGGTTGTAATCTCTGCCTCATATGGATGCGAATTCAAATCATTCTCTGTTACCACTTATAAAAAAAAAACATTCTCTGTTACCAAAAAAGAGCACCCTCCAATTTTAATTACCACCATTATTATACCACCGTAACAAAAATATAAGGAAAATAATCATTAAGATTCTTATGCTTTAAGCTCTGTTTTGATTGATCAGAAGGCAAACGAAAACTTCAACAACAACAACAACAACAAAAAGAAAGAGAAATCCAAGCTTTTTGCTGAGTTGAGCACTTGAGCTGAGATTTTTGCTTCGTTAGTTCCATTTGTTTCAATAGAAAATAACTCCAGCTAAGTTCTCTAGTAACTAAGAAAAATCTTTAATTCAAAGAAAATTAATTTCTATCAAATATTTCACAGTACAAAATGCAGAAATTCAAAAACTTGTCCCTCAATTTTCTCTGCAGCCAAACAGAACTTCACCTCATGTCACCGCATATTTCATTTTAAGAATATCAGTTACAAAGTTTCCTCCGACTCCGATTAGTTTTTTATTTTCATTTCCTATATTATCTTCTAAGCAACCAAACAGGGTTATAGGAAAATGACCGTTGTGAGAGTCGTGAAGCTTCTTTAAGTGCTTGAAAGGAGAGTATGAATTATCAGCCAAGACTCGCTTAAATGCGTGCTGTGGCTTCTTCTGGTTCTGGCAGTGGTCTCCTTGTAAATAACACAAACTAGAAGGGCACTTTTGGCTCCGCCTTCGTCTCCGGTACCGTACGGTTATGAAGATTGAGAGTGCTGACAAGGTACCAATTGTTACTGCCATCACTCTCATCAATTCTTAAGCAATCAAAAACCCTAACTTTTTGATCTGTTTTGTGTTTTGATTTTGAAAGAAAACGTGTTAGAGTAACGGCAGATAGGGAGGTGGGTTACGGAGCAATAACAGATTGAACCTTGGGTGGGTAAAGTGTCAAAATTGAAACCACGGGTAGGCAAGTCAAATTAGAGGCAAACCACAGGTGGGTAAAGTGTAATTATCCAAAAAAAAAAAAAAACTATATACTCACAATTTAGCTTCTCTTCCTTCGTTACTATGGCCGCCTCTTTTGCAACTCTTCATGTGCTTTTCTTAATATGGTTCCTTCCCGCTACCTTCAGTTTAAGCTTCTTCTTCTTCAAAGCAGAGTCAATCTCAAATGTCTCTTGCAATGAAAAAGACAAGCAAGCCCTTCTAATTCTCAAATGTGGTCTCACTAATCATGGACACATCATCCTCTCATCCTGGTCTGACCATAAAGATTGTTGTATGTGGGACGGAGTTTTCTGCAACAATAAAACTGACCGAGTCTCTGAGCTCCACCTCAATTATTTGAGGTTAGGCGGTGAGACTAGTGGTCCGTTGCTCCAACTAGAACATTTGAATTACTTGGATTTGAGTGGCAATGACTTTAATTGTACTCCGATCCCAACGTTCCTTGGTTCAATGTACAATCTCACACATCTTGATCTCTCAAGCGCTAACGTTTTTGGACTCATTCGTCATCAGCTTGGGAACCTTTCAAGCCTTCGCTATCTGTCTCTTGGAAATAATTCTGACCTTTATGTAGATAGCCTTCGTTGGATGTCTGGTCTCTTTGCCATTCAATACCTTGACCTGAGCTACTCTAACCTTCACAGAGAAGTTGATTGGCTTCAAATAATGAGTAAGTTCCCATCTCTTTTGGATCTAATCTTGCGATATTGTCACCTTGATAGCTTGAATCCATCTCTTGGATTTGTCAATTTTACGTCTCTTCGTGTCCTTCATCTTTCTGGAAATCATTTCAATCATGAGATACCTAATTGGTTCTCTAATCTCAGTACAAGTCTCGTAAGGCTTAGCTTGTACAACAATTCTTTGAAAGGCAATATACCGCCTAGCATTTTCAATTTAGAGAAATTAGAATATCTTGATCTCGGACTTAATTCTTTAAATGGTCGTATACCTTCTTCCATTGGGAATTTATCTCATATAAGAGCATTCTACCTCAACCAAAATCAGTTAAATGGCACCATTCCAAAGAATCTTAGGCTTCTCTCTAAGTTAGAGAAGTTGTATGTCAGAAAAAATTCATTAACAGGTACCGTAGATGAAAGACATTTCAGAAAACTCTCAAAATTAAAGGTTCTCCATATGTTTGAAGCACCTTTGTTCTTTAATGTCAATTCCAATTGGGTTCCCCCTTTCCAACTTAACCATGCCTCCATGAGCTCAATCAAGATAGGTCCTAATTTTCCTTCATGGCTACAATCACAAAGATCCCTCAGATTTTTAGGTATGTCCATGTCAGGAATTTCAAGCAAAGCTCCAGGTTGGTTCTGGAATTGGACTTCAAACATTACATTTATCAATCTCTCTAACAACCATATAGAATGTGAAGTATCAAACATTTTTCTAAGTTTTACTGTCAAAATGCTCAATAATCTAGTAGGTAGAATTCCCTACTCCATAGGGGCTTTGGTTAGCCTCCAATCATTGCGTTTACAAAATAATAGCATCTATGGAGATATTCCTTCATCGTTGAAAACATGCTTAAATTTGAGGCTCATTGATATGGGTGATAATCATTTGTCCGTTATACCACTATGGATTGGAGAAATGAAAAATGTTTTAGTTCTCCATCTAAGATCAAGTGAATTCAAGGGTTATATACCTCAACAAATATGCCAACTTTCTTCTCTTAGAATATTGGATCTTGCCAATAATAGCCTATCAGGATCCATACCAAACTGCTTGAAAAATATTAGCGCCATGGCATTACCAGATTCCTATGATATTTCATTTTCTTATTCTCTGTCTTCTGAATATTGGAATATATATGCATCCTAAGTTTAGAATGTTCAGTTGGGTCCCAAAGGGAAAGAAATGGAATATAAAGAGAACCTTAAATTAGTTAGGCTCATAGACCTTTCAAGTAACAACTTGTCTGGATCAATTCCTGCAGAAATTTCAAATCTTTCCGAGTTATGTTTTTTGAATTTGTCTCGAAATCATTTGATGGGAAAGATACCAAAAAAAATTGGGAGTATGAAAGAGTTAGAGTTAGTTGATCTCTCAAGAAATCATTTATTGCGTAAAATTCCTCCAAGCATGTCTAATTTGACATTTCTTAGTCTCTTGGACTTGTCATACAACAACCTCTTTGGTAGAATTCCTTCAAGCACCCAGCTTCAATCATTTGATGCCCTTAGGTACATTGAAAATCGTCGGTTATGTGGTGATCCTCTTCCAAAAAGCTGCACAATTGAGGAACAATCTTTGAATAGATCACCAATTGGTAGTGTTGAAGATGATTCTAAAAACTCCAGCTTCTACATTGGTATGGGAGTTGGATTCGCAACTGGCTTTTGGGCAATTTGTGGAGCTATCTTCTTTAATAGGACTTGGAGGCATGCTTATTTTAGATTTGTGAATGAAATAAAAGATTGGATTTATGTGACTACAATGATAAAGATGAATTTACTGGAAAAGCTAAGAGTCTGCCTTAGTAAGTGAGACATTGTTATCTAGCCAAATTGTATTGCTTCAAGTTATATGTCCTTAATATTGTTTCTTTCATGTTATTGTTGTAGGCAGCTACTTTGAATATACAATTTATTTCATAGCTAAATGTGATAGTCATTTGGATTTTATTTCACAAATATGACATAACTTTAGCCTTGGTTTGTGGTAACAGTTTTACTGAAAATACTATTCCCTATCTCATTTTGGAACCAACAAACTCTACTCAATTGAACCAAATCAATGACTGATATTGAATTGAGTTGGGTTTTTGATAAAAATATTAGTCATAAAAATTAAAACTTTCTTTCATTTATGCTATTCTTTCTTATCTTCTTCTTCTTCTTCTTTTCGTGCTTTTGTATGACCTTTTTGCTCTTTTGCAAAAAATATTCACTGGCTGTGAAAACTCTTACAATCCATGACAGTTACAATTAGAAGCAGACATAAATAAATTGTTTCTATATACCAGGTTAGTGTAACTATGACTTTGTTGTCTGAATTATCTTGTTTTTAAGCTCTGCATATGAACTATATGCGGCTATTGGTACTGGCTAGTTACACTAAGGATGTTGTTTGTAATGTAAAAAAAGATAGTGACCATATCAATAGTGTGGACCATTTGATTGGTTTTTATTAACCTGTTGAATGTATGTTTTACCCAATTATGATGTAGTTATTGTATGGATTTTGATGTTATAGTCAAATTATTTAAAGCAAATTTCCCATAACAATGAGATCTACCTCAAATGGCTTCGTCTTCCATAATAATGAGATAGAGGGCAAGGTTTTGATTCAAAACTTAATGAATGCATAATATACCAATAATAATAATGATAAATAAAGACTATTCCCTAAGGTTCAACCCTATCATTTGTCATATATTGTGCTAGATCTATTTGTAATAAGTGAATGCATTGGTTAAGGATTTTTATTTTATTTCATTTATTTATTTTGAATTAACTTAAAAAGAAGTGGTAAATTATCATTGAGATTGTGTTTGGATGACCTTTTTTTGACTGTTTTACTTTGTTTAAAAATACGACTATAGTTAAAAAAATTGAGGCTTTCAAAACATTTACATAAGTTGTTGGTGAAATTAAATTGACATTTTAATCTAAAACAAACAGAACCTTAGCATATAAAGTTCATGTTAGGCATCTACTGTTTTCTAGTTCTTGTTTCTATGGTATTTAAAGATAGAAGTGAATGTAGTATTATAATAATTAAGAAATTTAGGTTGAATCACCACTATTAAGTATATATTTTGTGCCTATTTTGGTTTCAAAACTTCTTAAATCTTAATTACTGAAAACGTTGTATTACTTGCGTAGTGATTAAGCCAAAATTGAACTTATAAATCATGGTATTGCATTTTGAGTAGATGTTATTTTGTTTGTTCTCTCCACTTTACCACTTGGCTTCATGTAAATTTATGCTACCTTTGTCATCTAGTGTACTACTTCATTGGTTGTCCTTTAATCTCAATTTTTTTCTCATTAACTGTTTGGGAAGGAATGCTGATGAGGCAAAAGCAAAGGAGTTCAATGAAATGGCTTGTAAAGCCTCTCTTGTTGATCAACAGAAGCAGGTCCAAGAAAACATTCATGCTCAGATTAAAAGTTTCTCCATGTGTATAAATGAAATTCTCCAGCCTTATACTAAAAGGATAGTTGAGGCACAAGAACTGCCTCCACAACTAATAGCTGCTCCTTGTTAGAGTGGCCTTGGTTTTGATATTGGCAGGAATGGCGAACCTACAAACCGTCTTGGTAAGATTCTATTTGTAAAAAAAAAAAACCTTTTCCAATGTTGCATTATGAGCTTGAAGTTGTGTGAGTGTAGCTTGAGATGTACGGGATCTTTGAATTTTCTTGTGACTCATCCTTGAAGTAGGGGGATTATCTTGATACGAAGGAATGATCTTTTGATTTGTCCATTGATTACCCTAACTTCTTTAATTGTTTCCTTAAACAAATTTAGTTATTTAAAATTTATTCAAGTAGTGTTGAAGTCAACATCCAATCATTTTTGAACTAAAGTGTCAACAAAAGAAGTTTACATTTGGGCAGTGAAGTGGAGGGGAAGATGCCTCGGGTATACTTAACTTGATTTTATGGAAGGCACCTTCAATGAGTATTTAATTATTTCTAGCTTCTATAAGGTCTTTTTGAAATCATATTTTTTTGATTGTGATGTGATTCATAGGTAGTTCTATAATTTTTAACCTTTGTACTTCTAAATTAATATTCTTAGATGATACTGTTGATTATACATTTTAATTTGCTCTAGTTGTTAGATTTCTTGCAAACTTCAATGTTGCGAATGAGTATTTCCCCCTCTTTTAAGAACAAAGTGGCAGGTGAGATTGAGGGTTCAAGACCCACCCATATGTGTAACTTACCAATAAATCAAAAAGCTTACTTGCAAGCTTTGATGCTATTAATACATTATAGAATATCTCTTGGCTTCTTTTCATTGAAGTTAAAGCTCTAAAATAGTATTCATTCTTTTTTGAATGGCATTTTTATTGCAGCTAAACAAGAAATTCAACCAGTTTGTAACCTAAAACATAACATTATTTGGGTTGAAACCTTGGAAACCAAATTGATTATAAAGGTTATGTGAAGTTCTCAGTTTTGATTAACACTAGACGCGGACCCACGCATTGCGCGTGATTATTTTTTTAAAGGGGGTCTCATTGTTATCATTATTTTGTAATTTGAACTAACTTAATGAAGAGAAATGCATTTCATAGTCATGTTCATCGCAAAATATTTTTTTATTATTGAAGAATTGTTTTATTTTGAAACCTTAATTCTACCATAGTTGGTTGACTAATTTGTACATCTCTAAGTCAATTATACACATTTTGCATGCTACATGTAAACCCTATTTTCCACAAGGCTAAAATAATGTGGGAAACATTTGATTCTATGGAAGTTAAAAACTAAAATTCTTATATCTTGTCTTAATGTTGCCTAAATAATGTTAAATGAAATGTCAAAAATGGGATTTTGAAAATTTCTATCTTTATTTTTTTTTATATTTCTATTATTATTGAAGAATATCTTCTTTTTAGTTTTGATAAGAAATATGTTTTTCCATATTAGAGTTTGATTAGTTTTAAATTTAAATTTTGTATGATTGTATTTAATTATATGATTTAATTAAGTGAATGTAACAATTGATTTTATTGACATTTGTATAATCATCTTTAATTAATTTTTTACTCCTTCTATCAAGCTCTTTGTTTTCCAAGTAACAGTTACTAAATATGTATTGTAACGTTTATTTTTATTTTATTTTTTTCATTCCAATTTACTGCCATTAACTTAGTGTATCCATAACTATTGGTTTGTTTATGATATGTTTGGTATGATATTCTATTGTTGTTGTTGTTATTATTATTATTATTATTATTATTATAAATTTAGTGTTTCTAAAATAGCATGTGTTTTGTATTCCATTCTTCTATTGATGCATTGTAGCATTTCATGGGAAGACTTTATGAGAGCAATTTTTATTTATTTGAATTTAAGTAAAATATTTTATTTTTAATTTTTTAAAATAAAAAAATGATAGAAAATATAAATAATTTAATAATATGAGGGATATGGCTGAATTTAAATTTTGAATAAAATAAGATGAACAGAAAAAATAGTAAAAATGAAATGTATATCAATAAACACCAAATTATTCTGTAGAATACAAAAAAAAAAAAAACAACAACTTGAAACACAAATAAAAGGAATTATGCATAGAATGGGAGAGGCAATAAAAAAAAGGAAAAATAAATGTAGATAAATGGCAAGATGAATAGTGATATTAAGGTAGAGAGTAAAGGAGAGATGAAAAAGTAAAAGGAATGAGAAAGTGTAAAAATAAGTTGAGAATTTAATAATAAGAAGAATAGTTTAAAAAAAGAAAAATATGATTTTTTTTTTTTTTTTGAGAATCAAAAATATGATATTTTGATTGTAATATAATAGATTTTTTAATTCACTTTAAACATCAAAAAAATTATAGGAAAATTTGGAAAGAAAAAGGATAATAACATAAAATAAATGCTACAATTGATTTTATTACACTATAAAGTTTTTAATGTCCACCATAAGGTCATCTCTATTTTTTTTTTAACTCCTCCCATCACATACTCATCGGCCTCTTTATTTTCTAAATAACAGTTACAAATTGATGTTTAATTTCTTTTATTATTCTTTCTCTCTCTACACTTTATTACCTATAAATCTCTCTTTTTGTTTATTCATTGGCATCCTATTGTTTTCCCAAATTTGATAATAATTCTAATGTACTAAATATGCATTGTAATGTTTATTATTATTTTTTTTCATTCCATTTTGCTGCCATTAAATTAGTATAGCCATCACTATTAGTTTTTTCAATTATGTTTGGTTTGATATTCTATTATTATTATTATTTTTTAATTTAGTGTTTCTAAATTGGTATTTGTTTTGCATTTCATTTTTCCATTGTAAGATTTCATGGGAAGAGTTTATAAGAACAATTTTTATTTATTTAAATTTAAGTAAAATATTTTATGTTTTATTTTTTTTTTTAAAAGAGACAAAATATAAATAATTTAATGATATGGATTATGAAGGATGTTGCTGAATTTAAATGTTAAATAAAATAAAATGAAAGAGATAATGACTCTCTATCTCCACTATTTCTCTCTCCTAATTTGATTGTGGGTTTTAAACTTTCAATTTGGATAATAATTTGTTGCTCATGATTTAATTTATTAGGAATTGATTGCAACCAATAGTTATAGTGTTTTCCTTCCTTTGGGTGAGCTTCCAAACTGGCTTGAGTACAAGAGTAAGGGATCAATTTTATATTTTGTTGTGCCCACGCTAGTAAAGCAAAAGATTCGAGGATGGTCTTTATGTGCAGTATTTGCAAGAAGCTTTCATGATATGAATGGATTCACTATAATCTATGAATTAAAAAATTATACCAAGAAAATCGCATGGCAATATCGACAAAAGAATTGTCATGTAATACCATGTTAGGAATATCTGTGGTTGCACTCTATTGGAAGCTGGAGATGAAATGGAGTATTCAATAATACATAATAAGCAGTGGTTCCAAGTGAAGAAGTTTGGGGTCAACTTGATTTATGACAATGATGAAAAGAATTACCTATCATGTTTTGAACCAATAATCGAAAATGCATGTCTTCCTTGAAATGATGATTATATACTATTTTTGTATTACAATAAGATAATATTTTACAATCAAATAAGAATTAAAAAAGATAACAGCAGAAAACACAAAACTAAATCATATCAATTCAAAGTAGAATTGTAAAGAATACAAAAGTTCAAAATTAAAAATACACCAAAAACTGAGAGAGAGAGAGAGAGAGAGAGAGAGAGAGAGAGAGAGAGAGAGAGAGAGAGAGAGAGAGAGAGAGAGAGAGAGAGAGAGAGAGAGAGAGAGAGAGAGAGAGAGAGAGAGAGAGAACTTTTTGTGTGTGGAAAAACAGAAAATTATGCATGAAATGATTGAGAGAACAACAAATTTATAGCAAGAGGTTAAGAATAAGAAGAGTAAAAAATAAAAGAAGATAAAGGGGTGGGGGAATAGTGATATTAAGTTCGAGAGTAGTGGGGATATGAAAAGTTAAAATGGAATGACAAAAGTTGAAGAAAGTATAAAAATAATTAAAAATAAGATTAATATGATATTTTGATTTTAATATAATGGAGTTATTAATTCACTTTAAATGTTAAAAAATTATATGAAAAATTGAAAAGAAAAAAGATGATGACATGGCTGCTGATGTGGCTCAACAGGAGCGTAGTAACATTAAATGCTACGCTTCAGCTTTTAGTAATATATAGATTCGTCAAGGCCTTGATTGGAAGTGTATTGGAGGTAACACATATAGAGGTCCAGATTATTTTACTGCAAGAAAGTGCTAGATTGTGATCAATTCTCACTTTAGTATTTGGATGGCATGTTGTTGGCTAACAAATACACGGATATGTGGGAAAAAAAAGGGGATCAATATCTCTAGAAGTACAAGGATGTCCTCCAAGCTGGACTAATGCCCTCCAGTTTAATCTCCTTATGTGGTAAGAACTAATTTTTTTTCTTTTAATTATATGGTTAATGTTTCAAACTTTTTCCTGAATATATTTCCCAATAACATCAAATCAACCCTTGCCGCATCAGAGGTTGGATGAGAGGGCTTCAACTAGGTGCCTATTCCTTAATACGTAGCTGTCAAATATGTTTGATTGTTACAAAATTCATTAAAATTGAGCATACAAGAAGTACCCCATATCATAGTCTCTGTACTAGAATCAAATTAGAATGTTTCAGCACCCAGATTTGATTACAAGACTATCAATTTTTGCTTAATGTACTAGACTATATGTACTTGTTGAGCTTGGATAAATTTCATATTACAGGAAAACATAAAATCCAGAAATCTGTATTGTTGTCTTTTGCTGAGTTGCTTGTCCAACAGTTGTGAAATTCCTTAGGTTTCCTTTGGCAACAACATTGCTTTGCATTGTTTGCTGCACTTAGTTTGATATACATGCTCATGTATTGCCACACTCTTCTGCATCCTGTGGTGTAGAGGCTCTTGACATTTCCATCTTCCAACACTTTCATTTGATTTTTCTTTGTTGACCTTGCTGTCTTCAATAATTATTGAACTGCTCCTCGTATTTAATAAATTGTTTTCTTTATCAAATTTTCAACAACGAACTGATTTTACTAATGCCACTATTAACATAGCTAAACAATGCCTTTTTGGCCTACATGTAGAAAACACATGAAGTTAGAATGAAATTTATGTCATTTTAATTTTTATAATAAAACTTATGAATTTGTGAAGAGAATGGTTTATATGTACATTGCATATTTTTTTGACCATAACTGCATTATTTGGGTTTTAAGTACCTATATTCTGTTTAGGTACAAAAGAAGTCTCAATTAATTATTACAAAATTTCCACATTTGGTTCTGATTACTTAAGAGCTTGTGAGTGTGTCATGTGTGTTCTATTTCTCCCATTAAAGTACCAATTACTAATGATTTTTTTGCACATCATTGAATTGTATTGAACTCTCTGACAGACTAAAGGACCTCATTGTTTACAAGCTTGATGGTGAAATACTTCACAAGGAAGCCAGCCAAGGTATATGTTTAGATGGTGAAGCTGATGTTGGTACTGTCACAGCCTTTTAGCCTAATGTAACTTTGAGGATAACCCATTTTCAATAATCAAAATCGTAAGCTCTTTTTGTAATAAGTGAATAAATTAGTTGTTAAGGCCTTTGTTTTAATATAAATTATGTTTACAAAGTTAAAATTAAATAGATTTTCACGATTGTGTTTGGATGAGCTTATTTTGACTGCCTTACTTTGTTAAAAAATAAGCTGTAGAACAGTACAACTATTCTTAGAAAATTAATACAACTTTTGTTTGTTCCCTACTTTGCCAATTGGCTTCATGTGAATTTATGCTACCTTTGTTGCTCAGGGTATGACTTCATTGGGTGTGCTTTAATCACAATTTTTTTCTCATGACAGACTTGAACATCCAGCTACAACCATTTGGGAAGGAATGCTGAAGAGGCATATGCAGAGGAGATATAGAATGGCTAGTAAAGCCTCTTTTGCTGATCAACAGAGCCAAGTCCAAGAAAATGTCCATGCTCAGGTTAATATTTTCGCCATGTCTATGGATGAAATTCTTATTCCTGGTAATAAAAGGATAGGTGATGCACATGAATTGCCTCCACAACCAGCAGCTGCTCTCGTTGGAATGGCCAACCTACTGACCGTCCTGGTAAGGTTCTATTTGCAATCCGGAAACTTTTTCTAATGCTGCATTATGAGCTTGAAGTTGTGTGAGTGCAGCATGAGATGTTCAGGATCCTAGAATTTTCTTGAGACCCTCTTTATTTGACCCATCCTTTTTATTGATTCAAGGGAAAGATCTTTTTTGATTACCTTAACTTCTTGACTAGTTTCCTTGACAAATTTAGTTATTTAAAAAGTTTAAAGTTATTCAAGTAGAGTTAATGTTAACATCCAATCACTTTTGAACTGAAGTGTAAGCAAAATTAATCTACGATTGGGCAGCAAAGTGTGGGAACTATTTCATAGGGATACTTAAATTGATTTTATGGAAGGCATATCAAGGAAAACTATTTCTTAGGGATACTTAAATTGATTTTATGCTAGGCAGTGCTGAAGATGACTCTAAAAATTCAAGCTTCTATATGGGTATGGGAGTTGGATTCACAACTGGCTTTTGCGCAATTTGTGGAGATCTCTTCTTTAACAGGGCTTGGAGGCATGCTTTTTTCTGATTTGCTGATGACATAAAAGATCGGATGAATGTGACTACAGTGATAAATATGAATTGGTTATCTAAAAAGGCGTGAGTTTGTCTTAGTAAGTGAAAGGCATCATTATCTACCTAAAAGGTATTATTTCAAGTATTATGTCCTTAATATTGGTTGGTTCATGTTAATGTAGCTTTGAATATATGATTTAATTCATAGCTAATGTCATAGTCATTTGGATTTTATTTCACAAATATAGATTATCTTTAACTTTAGTCTATATTTGTAGTTAGCCTATTGCGTTTGAAATAAAGTTCATTTATCAATTTATATTTTGTTTTAATGTTTTGAGACCTTTTTTGATAGGTAGATAGTGGAGGAGGGGAAGATGAGCTTCAACTACAGATAAATCATGCACCATAAGGGATACCATTACCACTATGCTACTATTGGACTTGGACTTTGTTTAGAGATATTTGAAGTGGACATGGAGGGAACTCATTGGAATACTCTCAATAGAACGAAAGTTGTACTATGAAAATAGAAATTGTTTCTCATATACATAATGCACCAAATAGGTGGTGTAGACCATCGGTAGTATCATTAGCAACACTTTAGCCTTAAAGATCTTTTTCTTAGTTGTTTTTTCTGTTGGGTTCAAAGAGACTATAATGCAATAGTCCATACTGCTGTCAAGCTCTCCCTTTTATCATCTAAGTCCTTTATAAGTTACAATAAACTTAGTCTCCCTGATGTTCTTAGATGTACTTGTGAGGTTGACTGATCCCATTTGTATCCTGCTCCAGTTTGATTAATGAAATTGAAGATTATCCACAAAAAAAAGAAGGGTGGTGTAGAGTACTTTTTTTTTTTTTTCCAAATACAATGCGTAGCATGATTTCTCACCTGATCATGTTGTAAGCTTTAATTCCATAGGAAGATTTACTAATAGAATATCAAAGAGGTGGGCTTAACATGAATTCTTATAATTTCGACATGGCGTTATTTGGGTTGAAGTTATGCTTGATGCCTAGATATTCATGCTGCTAACCTAATACTCACATCACTATATTATTAAATATTGAAATTCATTGTTTATTCTTTAGGAGGTGACGTTGGTTCATGCTCTTTTTACAAAAGAAAACTTTTTGATCTTATTTCATTATGATTTTACCATAAAATATTCATGAACAAAATGAAACGGATTCTGATTATTGTGTAACACTCAAAACGTGACATGGTTAGTTTTGAATATTTGAGTGTTAAATAACCTATTAGGCTGAAAAATATACTTACATTACCTTTTTAGTTTTTATTTGGCAATCTCATAAAATTAATTTAAATGATCATTTATTTTGTTTATGGAGGGCAAATTATACAAGCCATCTTGTGTGATATACCCATAAAACATGAAGCTATCTTGTGCTTTATTTGTGAATTTACCTTTCATGATTTGCTTTGTAAAGCATTTTGGCTAACTTTAATGAAATTTTTTGATGTGTGACAAGTGGCCACTGTGACCACCACGCATCCTTGGCTTCACAAATATAAGTACTTGTAGGGTATGGGGGCCAAGGACTAGGGTTCAAGTCCTTTTTTTATTTTTTTTTTTATATTTTTTTTATTTTTATAGAGTTTTAACTTATGACGTCTGCTCTTGATGATAACTTTTTATTATCAGACCAAGACACCAATCATATTTTAGTATAGGCGAAGATTGAACTCCGGATCTCTTATACAACCATCAGAGACTTTACCAGTTGAGTTAACATGAACCTAGGTTCAAGTCTTTAAGAAAGAGTTTCACACATATATACACTTAGATTAGGCTAGTGTAGAATTTTATCTATTTCAAAAAAAAAAAAAAAATGATGTGTGAAAAGTCCAAACATCACCTATTGATATGTCATTATTTATTTATTTATTTATTTGGATTATTTGTGTAGATGTTATGTGTTTGATAACAAAATAATTATTGTAAGGTTGAATTTAATCAACCATTTTATTGGCTTTATTTCGTGCCAAATTTGATTGTAATTTAGCAATTAGTAACCCTGTATTTAGGTGAGAATCATGTAAGGGTAGTGAGCGAGAGAGTGTGAAGAAATGCTCGAGATTGTGCAAGTATGTAGAGACTCGCGGCTGGGACTCGCGGGTGACTCGCGACTGGCAAGCTGCCAAATGCAGCACACGAGTGGAGTATGTGAGAAGATGAACAGTCGTGCCAGTTGGAGCACTATTGGACAAAAAGTCTAGCTTGGCCATTCTGTTATCTTAAGGCTTGAACTCGCAACTTAGTCAAGTCGTAAGGCCAAGCCGCCAGACCACCCTATTTGGGAAAAACTAACTTTTCGCATTCCTTTCTCACCCAAGTATAAATACCCCTTAAACCCACGAAATGTAGAGAGCTTCCAGAGAGAATTTTAAGAGAGAAACTTTAGAGAAAAACAATATTGATTCATCCACAATCTTCACATAGAAACTCTTCAAATTCCTCTACTCTCATCCTCTCCATTGTTACATCCTTGAGAGGTTCTTACCCAAATCCTTTTCTCACCATATCCACATCTATGAGAAGGTTTTTGGTGCTTTGGGAAGCAGTTGAGAAGGGACCAATGGTTATTGGTTGATGCTATGGGTTATAGCGGAATCTGATAAGCTAGAAAAGACAAAAGTTCGGCATAACCTCGTTGGAGCAAGAAGCTTGGGGGGCTTAGCTACCTTGGTAGATTAGGCTTGGAGGGTTTATTACTACTCATGTATCCCAACTTCATTTTCTAGTGGATTATTGACTGCTTGGAGGGTGGTAGAGAGGTTTTACACTAACGGCTTCGGTTTCCTCTTCGATAACACATCATTGTGTTGTCATTGTATTTGTATCTTTCTTTCCTTTATCTTTGCCATTTAATTGCTACTGTGGTTGTGATTATTTATGGTTTAGATTGTTTATCAATTCTGTTTTAGCTTATATTCATGTTCTGCACATTTATTGTTTGATAATAAGCTTGAATTGGTTTTTTTTTTTTTTTTTTTTTGGTATTTTGGGGATCTAAACGTTCATAGTGGTTTATACACTATTTGAACTTTCAATTATCTATTCAATTACACTCTCATTATGGCCTCTATGTTGTCTAGATTGAAGGCGATTAACAAAGTGTGTTTAAAGCTCTCCAGCAACCTTCAATCCATGCTCCAGAATTTTCTTTCCCCCTTTTTGCCAACTATTTTTGGCTAATTTGAATTCCTAGCTTGTTAGGATTTTTGTTTTGTTTGTAGGACCTTAAGTTTTTTGTCCCACAGTCTTGCTTGTTGGGCAACACATTGTATGTGAGATAAGCCCATAGCTAGAGACAGGTTAGGGTTGTTGGAAAATTTAGACACTGGTTGATAAAATTAACAAGTTTTATGTAATTTTTATTCAATCTTTTGTACCCTGTATTCATTGTGGGATTTGATTGTAAGGGTTGTGTGATAAAGAAAGAGAGTGTGAAGACTCAAGCAATTGAAGACTGAGGAGTTCTCGCAGGTAGCTCGTGACTAAGCATCCCGCAAAGTAAGCCATGTGCCCTGCACATGACTGGAATGTGAAGAGTCAAGACTGATGGCTACAGCTGTGTTTCACGAGTAGTTCGCGGGTAAGGCCTTCTCGCGAGACACTCGTGAGATATTTTGTTTTATCAGGCTGTACTATCTGATACACACTTTCTGTACCCACACTATATATACCCACATTACCCACAAATGTTGAGGAGTGCTTCTGAGAGAAAACCCTAGCCAAACACCTTAAGAGTTAAGGATTGTTATACCCACATTTCTCTACACAATTGCTTGTGGATTTTCCGCAACTCCTACCTCTCAATTTCTATATCATTGAGAGGTTGATAGTCCAAACACTTTCCACACCCTTTCAAAGTGTCAAGTGAGGTTTTGGTGCTGCTGGGAAGCATTGGAAGAAGCCAAGGGTGGCAGATACAACATGGAGCTTGTTGTAGGATCCGGAGAGCTAGACAAGACACGGTTTCGAGAAATCTTGTTGGAGTAGGAGCTTAGAGGGCTTATGTACATCGGGTAGATTAGGTTTGGAGGGTTTCTTGCTAACCCATGTATTGTCTAGTGGATCGATTACCGCTTGGAGGGCGGCGAAGAGGTTTTTCGCCGAGTTCTTCGGTTTCCTCTTCGATAATACATCGGCATATTATCTTGTATTTGCATTTTTCTTCCCTACTCTTTTACATTCCATTTTACTGCTGTGTTGTTATGATTATGGATTAGAGTAGCTTGTTTGTTTATCTGCTCGCATTTACACTATTTCGCACTTAGAATTAAGTTAGTGTAAAATCAATCGAGCCGTAACTTTTATTTAGGGGTCTAAACAACTTTTGTGTTTTTAACACATTTTCAAGCATTCAGGTTATTTGAAATTACTTTTCACCATAATGACAGTTAGTAACTGATGGTTTGTAGGTACTATGAAGTCTTCTTATTATGCATAGTTAAGAAGAAGGATGATTCTTGCATCTAGGAGAAATTGCAATTATCCAACCAATATTTATGCTCCTACAAGTCAACTACTGACTTACAGTTGAATAGGGATACTGTGTTGGATAGGCAAATGAATATGAGTTATTGGGCAGCTAATAGAAGTCATTTAGTAAAAATTAACTTCAACAATGTTGATACTTTGAGAGGAGAGGTTTCTATAGAAAGAGGATCTGCTTCATTTACGATTGTGTTACCTTCACATCGTATTGTTGGTAGGTTTTCATAAAGTTACATTTTTTTTTAATATATTATTAAAGTCTTCAATTTAATATGTGTGTGTGTGTGTGTTATAGATTTACTTATATTTGATTTCTGTTTAGGCCATTCAAGAGATATGGAGGATGATCCATTTGTGAGGAGCACTAGACAGAGATAACATGATTATAATAGTGAGACTACGAACAAAAATTCTAATATCTATATACGCACTACTTTAAATGAAAATGGTGTTGTCACCACCAATGTATCTGAAGACCGAATTCCTCCTGGTAATAGTCACTTTAGTAATAACGTATCAAACATAGAACGTCATACTGACATACTACGTTTATATTCTTTAAAATATTGTTAGCATGCCAAATTATTATTATTTTATAATTTATAACAATGCATATATAGAAATTTAATTCTTAGATTTTGCTAATAATTGTTTATTTAATAATATGTTTTGGGTGGATGAAATTACAACAAATTGTTTTCCTAATTGGTCCAGTTAATCATTGTTAAGTTTTATTAATTTTCTTAGTTACATTTTTCGGTGTTTTGGATTGTAGGTAGAAAAAATAAGGTTTGAGAAAGTTTGTTTAAAACTAAAAGAATAATTTTCAAATTTTATATTCTTTTTAATGATTCACAAAATGTTATAAATAAATTTTATTAAAAAATGAAAAATTTCGTTAACTTACCTTTTGAATTTCTGAGAAAAATTGTATTGTTTTTATTTTGGTATGACAAAATTTATATTTATGATTTATGATTATTCCTATAATAAATAAAATATGATTACGAAATACATTACTCTATATTAAATTAGTTTAAATTGTAAAAAAATAATAATAATAAAACCACCATAAAATAATTATCACGTGCAATGCGCGAACCTGCTACTAGTATTAATAAAAAGGAGTCGATGCTTACTTTCCAAACCTATCAATTTTCATAAAAAAAACAAAAACCTTGTAACTTGTGTCAGATCTATTTGTCAACTCAAATATATATATATATATATATATATATAATATAATATAAATATAAGTAAATAAAAAGACCCTAACACGGCCAACATGATCCTCACCATTTAATAACTACTACTACTGAACATAGATCACACATTGGGACCACCATTTACTTACTACTACTAATGAATATAGATCACACATTGGGACTAAAATCAATAGCCCATCATTTGCAAAACCAAACCTAAAATCTAACAAGTCCCAGAAAATCTTACATTAATCAAAGCCCAAAATGGCTAACATTTTATAGGCCCATAATCTTAACTCTTGGTTAAGTCATAAACACTAACACAGCAAATGTGATTCCCATCATTTACATACTACTACTATTCAACATAGATCACACAATTTGGTGCTAAAAAAATCCCCATCATGTCCTGCCAAAGTCTCCAACCAATTGCCACAAGATCCTAAATTGATCAAAACCTTAAACTGGATAACGTTTCATTGTCAAATAAGCCTAACACAGCCACTCTAATCCCCACCAATTTATTACTACCACTAACCACTAATCCATACAGATCACACATTTTGAACCCAAATCAACCACCCACCATTTCCAAAACCAATCCCAAACTCTCCTAACAACTGCCACGGCATCTTAAATTGATAAAACCCCAAAAATGGCTAAAATTTCATAGTCGAATAATCCTAACCTAGAAATGTGATCCCCACCATCTAATCACTGCCACTAATACACATAAATCACACAATTTGGAGACAAATCAACCCCCCAATCATTCCCAAAACCAATCCTAGAGTCTCCTAACAACTGCCACAAGATCCAACACTAATCAAAACCCCAAAATGGATAACATTTCACAGTCAAATAAGCCTAGCACAGCCAATGTGACACATAGATCACGAAATTTGAACCCAAATTAAACCAACCATCAATTCCAAAACCAATCCCAAGCTCTCCAAACAACCACCACAAGATCCTACATTTACCAGATCCCCTAAAATGGCTTAACATCGCATTGCCCTCCAAAGTGATCTCTTGGTTGAGCTTCAACACCAAACACCTTATATTCAATAACATCAAATACACTCACTTTTCCTATAATTTGAACAGATTTGAACCAAAAATAAAATTAAAAATTAAAAAACTGTAAGAAACATTAGATTCAAACCTAATAACAAAAAAAAGGGGATGAATTTATTAAAATAGAGTAGTAGAAAATTCAGAATTTGCTTCATTTCAACAAATCTACCATATTGAACAACCAAAGAAATCAAATTTCATAAATATTTCTTAGCAACCAAACAGAGATTAACAATAGTCCTAGTTGTATTACTCTGTGATTTAGAATTTGAAACTTGAATAAGCATGTTGTGGAGTGCAATTGCGTTTGATTTGTAATAACATTTGAGAGAGACAGGGACTTACGCAAGCCATTGATGAAATGTTGAGAGAGAGAGAGAGAGAGAGAGAGAGAGAGAGAGAGAGAGAGAGAGAGAGAGAGAGAGAGAGAGAGAGAGAGAGAGAGAGAGAGAGAGAGAGAGAGGTGTTGCAGCTTATGGAAGTGTATTCTTTTTTGATAAAACGAGCGAAGCTATATGCGAAAGTGTGTATTGGTGGTGGTGAATCTGGTGATGTTGGTTTTTGTTTTGGGTAAATTAGAAAAATCTGTGGCACAATAGTTTAAGATCACTCTCATGAACCTTTTATCTTTTTTCAGTTGATAAGTTGCACACCTAATGCCTTTTGAACCCACAGCCTCACCCTCTACCCATTCTTGTGGGAGGAGGGAGTTCTCTTTGAGCTAGAATTCATTAGCAGTTCACTTTTACGGATGAATGTGTGCTAAGGCTACTGTACAGGCTATTTTTCCAATGCCATTCTTCTATTGATTTATGTCAATTTCTTGTAAGGCTATGCACAACTGGCCAAGTAGGCACCCCTATAGAAATATAGAAATATAGATTGAATTGAATAAATAAATCAAAAGTTACAAGATTGAATTGAATTTCAAAATAATAATAATAATAATAATGAGAGGGTGTAATTTGTAATTTAGTATTTCTTTTTTAATAAAAAATCAACAATTTCAACCAAATCTTTCATATTCTTCTTTCACTACTATTTTCAAGTTTTCAATGTGGTTAATGCTAAAACTAATACTTTGAAATAAGTTGGTTTAATTAAAAATCTAGCTCATCTTCTAATTACCAAACACAATTTGTTGCCTGATCCCTTTCTTCCCTACGTGGTTTACACCCCATATTTTCTAAACTTCCTCAAATCATCTTTTTATTTCATTTTATTTTTAATTTTTAAAATATCAATAATGTGGCTCACACTTAACAAATTCATGAGTTATTTGCAGTTAGAGCTTTCTCTATCCTTGCGGAGCCCCTTCTCGCACTATATGAATCCTAGAGTCCGAGAGTCCGTGCAAAGACTGATATACAAGTTGTCTGAATTGCTTCAATCTCCTCTAATGTTAATGTGAATTTCTTACACGCAGCTTGAAATTTTTCATTCATCTTGAATGCTTTAGGTGTTCCATACCTCAAAATCTAAAACTCGAGCCATAGTGGACACAAACTTGTGCGATACAAGACTAGTACCCCTACTTAACTCTAGGGCGAAGGAGGCAGCTAGGTTTCAAAATAGAGTTCTATTTTTAGTAAATAAGGTTGCATAATACTAAGAAAAGTTCGAAACAAGACTCCTCCAAATTATCCAATACAGAAAACCCCCGAACAGGATACAAGAGGAGATGAAAATAAATAAGATCCCACAATTGAGATAGTTCAAGATTGGCCAAGTAGTCAATACTCTTGTTTGTTTCTCTGAAGGCATTAAGGATTTGTGAATTAGGGATTCTTTGCAAGAGTGACCTACAGTCATCCAGTAAAAGCGTTGATTTTGTGTGGATTTTGACAGGAACATTTAGAAACGAAACCACCAACAAGGCATCAAGTTCCACAATTACATGAGTAAAACCCAAAAATGAAACTAGCTCAACCACCAAACTAGATGCACTTCCTATTTTTTGAGAAAAACCACTAATCCAGGTACCATTTGAAACCCTAAGTAACTCCTCGCCCCTAACTAACTCTAGAAAACTGAGTGAGGGCCAATTTTTGTTTAGCTTAATCCACCATTGAGGTGAAGGATGCCATTTAACAGTGGTAGAACATTAGAAACCAAATTATAGGAAGACAAAGAAAAACCTAAAACCGCATGAAATTCACAAGCTTTCAAAAGCAAGTATCAATAAATAAGGCCAAATTCCTTGGAGGTAGAACTTTTTGTTTTTATTTATTTATTTATTTTTTTTGGAGAAACTTAGCGGTAGAACTACATTGGCTGAAATAATTATCCAAACAACCTAAAATAATCTCTAAAATAATGAGAATACCTTTAAAATCTCAAGAATGATAAAAATGTCCATAAAACCTCTAAAATGGCTGAAATATCATTAAACCTCTAAAATCTTTGAAATTAGTAAAATATTCTCTAGATCTCCAAAAATGATCAAAATACTACCAAGTATTGAAAATGACCCAAAATGTCCACAAAACATTTAGAATGTTCAAAATACCCCCCTTAAGACCTTGAAAACTGCCAAAATACCCACAAAACCTTTTTTTTTTTCCTTCTTTTTTTTGCTGAGAACCAAAGTAATTAATATATTAGACCATAAAACGTCATACCTTTTGGAGTCAAGGAAGGCTATAGATACCGTATTCACATTTCTTAAGAATCATAACAGTTCAGCCCAAAAAGTGGTAGAGAAGAGAACCTTAACCAAAATCATCACATATGACACAACATATGCGTAATATGATTATTGCAAATGGTCCTAGTCCATCCACACACAATACATAGGAGATCACATCATCACTGATTAAAAATTGCATAACTTCCAAAAATTTTCTTTGAACGTAATTGGTCTACAAAAAGTTCCGAATCTTTTCATGGTCTTAACTGCAGGACACAAACATTAGTAACATAACCATTTTCATGTACTTTAACTGCAGCATGAGGAAGAGAGAGAAGAACAAGTAAAGTTAGTTTTCAGGAGTACACTAAGCAAAAGTCTGGAACAAGTAAAGTAACATAATCATTTTCATGTATTTAACTCAGTAGCAACTTATAAATTCGATCATAAACCTTAATAATCTATTTTCTTCTCGTACGTGCAACATTTTGTCTATACAAAATTAAAAATATTAGTTTGCTTTACGCTTTTACTCCTTCAAGCCAATTTTGAAATTGTCTAGAGCTTTTTGCCGGCTGTGATAGAATAGAGGAGGTAACTGTGCAGTTTGCAATCTTTTCTACGTTTAAGATTTGAGTTTTCTTTTATTTTTTCTTTAAAGGAAAAGAAATAAAATGAATTAATAAACTCAAAATATGATTTTTTTTTTTTCTTAATAACTAATGTGGCACCTTTATTTTAATAATTTTATCATTAAATTAATGACATGACATAATTTCAACCATTTATCAAGTAATCTTAACCCACAAAGTTTTAAATAGTAACTTTAAAACTTTATTTTTCCCAAAAGCAAGGGTAAGTTCATTTTAGTGGGGGAATGACTTATTCCTTAACCCAGCTGCAGATGGGATGGACCTACAATTTTAACATTTTTATTTCACTAGGTATTAATTAATTTCATTATCAAAATTTAATTAAAATAACTCACCTTAATTAAAGAATGACATGATCACATGTCAAACATTTGTATCAATCATCCTAACCAAACCCACTTCCTTGTCCTAGCCTCTGGCACTGCCTTTTCAATAAACCTGGTCTCGGAGTAAATATGAGGTAGAGCCCCAAGGTTACAACCAGTTATCTTTTGTAACAGCATCTTCTCTAACTCCGAAAGGAAACCGTTCTTCCATCGAAAGTTTCCATTTATGACCCATATTACTAATCTCCACAAGATATTCAACTAGATTCTTATCCTTAGTAGGTGTACATTGATGTTTATTGTCACTTTGCTTGGACCTTTTTTTTTTTTTCCTCTCAAATAGAATTCTACTCTAACCTAATTGACGTGTATAATTGTTTGAAACTCATTCCTGAAAACTTAAACTCTAGTCCTTACACCCCTCATACCCCATAATCATATATACTTGTGGAGATATCATCACGCTAAAGGTACATGGTGGTGATCATTTTTTGAAATAGTGGCCATTTAACCATTTTTCCCTTTGCCAGTTTGTGTGGAGTCACCACTCCTTCGTTGCAATGATATCACCAACATCTAGAAAAATTATCATTGTATAACAATAATAATTTTTCGTTTCAAAATTTACAACAATATCAAATAAATTTACCTCCACTTCCTTTAGTTCAAGTTAGGGTAAATAAATAAAAGTTCAAGGCAAAAGAAGGTGCAAAATATCAACAATTAGGTAGGAAAAAATTTCAATACTAGTAGTGGGATTCAACTTTATTTGGCTCGTCAATGATTATTTGAAAAAAAAATAAAAAGAACATGCCATCTAAAAGTTGGACATTTGACATATGATTTTACATGAAATTATGCCACACGGTAGAAAATGCATAATGGTCAACAAGTCACAAAGCAAAAGAAGTCACAAAGTGGAAAACATTCATACTTTTGAAGAATATCTATGCAATTAAGTGAAAAATGATCATCAAGTGGAATAATAGTCATTTTTTCCACTATGAATATTTAATTTTATAATCCACTAATTGTGATATACAATACTTCTTATTTCTTTCCACTTTGATTACTTTATTAGGAAAAAATTAATCAAAGTGGATAGCATTGGTACTTATGAAGAATATATATGCTGTTAAGTGAAAAATGATCATCAAGTGGAATAATAGTCCTTTGTTCCACTATGAATATTCAATATTTGGCTCCACCAATTGTAATATACTATGCATCTTATTTCTTTCCACTTTGATTACTTTGTTAGGAAAAAAAAGGTGTGTAGCAAATTGTAATTAGTGAAGAACAAAGTGGAACATGAAATTTTTATTTCGTCCAATGAATCTAGCATATCTCATCACTTATCTGTGGGAAGTATTGATCTATGGGGGGTTTGGCTTAAAGCCTATACTATCACTAAGGGAATTATGCCATTAATAGCACACATACACGAGATTTTACACCATCATGAGCCTTATGCTCCGGACAAATGAATTTCTGGATTTGTATTTCTTGTATACCCTCATTTCCTTACCTTCTAACAAGCACATTACTTAAATATTGTATCAAGTATCAACAGCATTGTAATGGAAACAGGGGCGGAGGCACGTATAAGGGTAGGGGGGCCATGGCACCCCCCAAAATTTTAAAATTTTTTAAAAAATATATACAATTATTTTTATGTTTTCAAAATTTAGTCTAAAAAATAAGAGTTGCCCCTCCAAATATTTGAATTAGTCCAATAATGCTCTTAAAAAAAATAATTGGTCTAATAGTTATAAAGATATAACTTTATTTTTTGCAATTCTATTTTTTATTGTAAAATGTGATTTTATATCTGTTAAATATTTGATAAAATTTGGTATCAAACATGTTTAAATCTATATCTTTCAACCCATTATGTGACGATTAACGAGTCATTGACTCATTAAAAGAAACTTGTCACTAAAACTACACATGAAATGTGTCTTTAGTTGCCATATAATGTGTTAAAGCAAGGTAGCTTTAAATATGTTTGAAGCCTAACTTATTTCTCCAAGTTTTGGATCATTCATGTTTTTAAAAATTTCATTAGTTCAATTGAAAGATTTTTTACTTACTTTAGCATAAAATTTGATAATTTGTGTTTAAAATGAAACTTTTTAAGATTTTGACTATGAAAATGGAAAAAATGAATTTTATTTTATGAAAGATCACCGTCAAAAATAATTTTGATTGAAAATACTATGATCTTTTTTTTTTTTTTTTTTTTTTTGTTGGGTGTGTGTATATATATAACTTATCAAATAAAAAATTGTGTATATATATATATATATGTGTGTGTATATATAATAAAAAGTGCACGTGTGTGTATATCAAGGGAGTCAATTTCGTACCGGAGGCTGTACCGATTTGGCCAGTGGAACGATATATTTCGGTACCGGTCAATACCGGTGTACCGTTTTGGGTTTACCGCTATTTTATAAATTCAATATATATATATATATATATAATATTTTTTTAAAAAAATAACATCCTGAAATTTAAAATTTATTATGAAAATATTGTAAAAATATTATAAATATAATATTTTTGTTTTTGTTTTGGTACATGTGTATCAATTTTCAATTGCCATCATCTGCCAACAAGTTGTTAATCCCCTCCACTCATCCTCTTTTACTTTTGCAATTTATCTTTCTTTATTTTTACCTTGATTTTATCTCCTCCACATGTTTACCTCTACTGATGAGTCTTATCTCATTTCAAATTTCAAAAAGCAAGTCTTCTCCTTACCTTTGGTCAGTTATCACATGGGCACTCAAAAGAAAACTCAAAATCTTTGAGAAACAGTGAGACATAAAAAAATGAAGAAGAAGAACATCAGAGCAACACAGACGTTGCAGAGAGCACGAAGAAAAATGGATAGCTAAGCAGAAAAGAGACCGAGATACGTGAAAGATGCATCAAATCATGAAATTTTGTTGAGAAATTATCTCAGGTGAGTGAAAAATTTCAAAGAAATCTGCGTTTCTGTTTCGAGCCGGTATTCATTTTCCGGCCGAAATCCGGTATTTTGGCCGGTACAGCCGGAACGCTTCTGGTAACGCCGGTATTTAAACCGGTACGGAATGAGGACGTTTCTGTACCGTTCCAGGCACCGGTACGAAAAATATCGGCCGTACCGGCCGGTACGGTACGAAACTGACTACATTGGTGTATATATGTGTATGTGGGTGTGGAAGTTGTCTTGATAAATATATTGGCGTCGCAACTTGGCCCCCCCAAACAAAAATTCCTGACTCCGCCCCTGAATGGAAAATAGTTCCCCAACAAACCATCCTTTAGCATGGAAAATTTGAACCAAATATTTGCAGGCTGCCTAAAGAAGGAGCACGTGGCCTGCAACAAGCACATTCAAAATCAAATCAGCAGCATTATCAATTCTGTTAACTTGTATAGATTGCTGTCGTTGAAATGTTATTACTGGTGTGGCAACAATAGCAGTAATTGGCTGGTTAAAAGAAAAAAAAAAAAAAAAAGGTAGTGAACAAATCAACTCAAAGTCTTGAAGAGCAATCACTACGCCATTTCGAGAAACACGAGTATTGGTCTTTGGCAAATTCTTCATTAAAATAGTATAATAATAGTAAGAAAGTGATTGAAGAATCACTATGTACAAAAATTCTTGGAACCACAAATTACCTATGTATTATCACGAGATAGTAGTCTCCAATTGCATCACCCCCAACTCACACTCAGCTTCTCTTTTTGGCTTTGTAATGGGTGCCTCTTTTGCAACTCATGTGCTTTTCTTAACATGGTTCTTTACCGCTACCTTCAGTTTAAGCTTCTTTTTCAAAGCAGAGTCAAACTCGTCTCTGGCAATAAAAAAGAGAAAGAAGCCCCCCCCCCCCCCCCCCCCCCCCCAAAAAAAAAAAAGAAAAAAAAAAAGTGAAATTCAAGATGATTCTGACATTCATGAATAATCTCTACGCGGTTACCTGAAAGATGGTTGTCAAATGTACCTAACGCTACATCTCATCACTTGTGTGAGGTAAGTATTGATTTCTGGGGGTTTTGCTTAAAGCCTATATTATCACAAATTTAATCATGTCATTTAGAGTACATACACATGATATTTTACTCCATCATGAGCCTTAGGTTCCAAACAAATGTACTCAACATGAATTTATGGTCTTAAATGAAAATTAATGGTCAACAAGTCGCCTAGCCAAAAAACAAAAGACGTCAATAAGCCAAATTCTTGAAGATATTGATATTGATGAAAAATCTCTATGTAGTTATGTGAGAGACGGTCGTCAAATGAACCTAACACTACATCTCATCACTAGTGTATGGTGAGCATTGATCTTTGGGGGGTTTGGCTTAAAGCCAATACTATAACTAATTTAATCATGTCATTAAGAGCACACTCACATGATATTCTACTCAATCATGAGCCTTAAGTTGATGAATTTCCTGAATTTTTGGCCTTTACATGAAAATTATGTCACATGGTGGAAAATATTGCATAATGGATTAATGGTCAACAAGTCACCCGTTTTAAAAACAAAAGATGTCAATAAGTCAAATTCTTGATGATTTTGATATTGATTAAAAACCTCTACGCGGTTATGTGAGAGATGGTTGTCAAACGAGCCTAACACTACATCTCATCACTAGTATGTAGTGAGCATTGATCTCTAGGGGTTTGGCTTAAAGCCAATATTATCACTAATTTGATCATGTCATTACGAGAACATTCACATGATATTCTACTCAATCATGAGCCTTAAGTTTTTGACAAATGTCCTCAACATAAACCTCTGGCCTTAATTACATGAAAATTATGCTGCATAGTGGAAAATATTGCATAAATGAATTAATGGTCAGCAAGTCACGCAACAAAAAAAAAAAACAAAAGATGTCAATAAAAAGGAGTCGATGCTTAGATTCCAATCCTATAAATTTTCATTAAAAAAACCCTAACATGGCCAATATGATCCCCACCATTTAATAACTACTACTCATGAACATAGATCACACATTGGGTCTTAAATCTACAGCCCATAATTTGCAAATCAAACCTAAAATCTAAAAAGTTCCCGAAAACCCTACATTAATCAAAGCCCAAAATGGCTAACATTTTATAGGCCCACAATCTTGACTCTTGGTTGAGTTTACGTCACAAACATAGTTGATGTTATTGTTTGTTTGTTTGTTTGTTTTTGTTTTTGTTTTTTTTGTTTTGTTTTGTTTTTTTTTTTTTTTTGGAGAAACCTTGTCTTGAATATTGACTAACACAAGTCAAAAAAGAAAAAAGAAAAAGAAAAAAGAAGGCTAACACAGCCAATGTGATCCACATCATTTATTATAGCCAAGGTTTTGATCCTACGTTGATCAAAGCCTTAAACTGGATAACATTTCATAGTCAAATAAGCCTAACAGTAACATAGCCAATCTGATCCCCACCACTTAATTACTAAGACTAATCCACACACATCACACATTTTGAACCCAAATCAACCACCCACCATTTCCAAAACCAATCCCAAACTCTCCTAACAGCTACCATTACATCTTAAATTTCATAGGCGAATAATCCTAACACAGAAATGTGATCATCACCATCTAATCACTACTACTAATACACATAAATCACACAATTTGGAGATAAATCAACCCCCTTAATCATCCCAGGACCAATCCTAGAGTCTCCCAACAACTGCCATAAGATCCAACACTGATCAAAGCCCCGAAGTGGATAACATTTCACAGTTAAATAAGCCTAGCATAGCCAATGTGGCACATAGATCACAAAATTTGAACCCAAATCAAACCACCCATCCATTCCAAAACCAATCCCAAGCTCTCCAAACAACCACCACAAGATCCTACATTTACCAGATCCCTTGAAATGGCTAACATCACATTGCCCTCCAAAGTGAACTCTTGGTTGAGTTTAAACAACAAACACCTTATACTCAATAACACCAAATACACTCTCTTTTCCTATAATTTGAACAGATCTAATCCAAAAATAAAACTCAAAATTAAAAAACTGTAAGAAACATTAGATCCAAACCTAATAACACAAAAAAGGAGAGGCATTTATTAAAATAGAGTAATAGAAAATTCAGAATTTGCTTCATTTCAACCAGTCTATAGTACTGAACAACCAAAGAAATCAAATTTCATAAATTTTTCTCAGCAACCAAACAGAGATTAACAATAGTCCTAGTTGTATTACAGTGTGATTCAGAATTTGAAACTTGAATAAGCATTTTGTAGAGTGCAATTGTGTTTGATTCATAATAACATGAGAGAGAGAGAGAGAGAGAGAGAGAGAGAGAGAGAGAGAGAGAGAGAGAGAGAGAGAGGTGTTGCAACTTATAGAAGTGTATTCTTTTTTTGGTAAAACGAGAGGAGCTAGATGCGAGTGTGTGTTTTGGTGGTGGTGAATCTCGCAATGCTAATTTTTGTTTTGGGTAAACTAGAAAGTCTAAGCACTGTGCAAAAAATTAACTAGTCTATCCATTGTGCAATTTTTTTTTTTAAACTATTTTATTTTAAACACACTTTTTTTTAAAATAATAATTATTTTTAAATAATTTATTTTATGGTACATTTTATTAAAATATTATTTATTTATAATTTTTTTAGAAGAAAATTTAACTACAAAATTGATTATAACCTTAAGCTACAACCATACTTAATATATTTTATTAGAGGTGAATTTTGACAAATCCATCATTGGATTACATCTCCTTCTAATATCCTACACGCTTGCAAAATTTCTAGAAAATTAATGATCAATAGCTATGTTATCAATAAATTGTTTAAATTGAAAATTTTTGTAGTTTGAAATTATGCATAAAATATAAACTTATATATCATATAGTAAATAATGTCTGATTGATAAATTGTAAATTTTTGTAGGCATAAAATATAAACTTATAGATCATATAGTAAATAATGTACGATTAACACAAAATCCAACATGTGTATTAAGAGTGTAAAGAATATGCAATTTAACAGTTAGATTTTCGAAGTATGTAGTAATGTTTATTTTATTGAGTAATGCTGTAATCTTAGGCAACAACCAATTTTGTTGCTAAATTTTGTCAATTATTTTTATTACTCTACCAAATCATCTTTCTCTATAAGTAAAAAATATTAGAAAACAAATTTGCATGTGAGCCATAACCGTGTATATTTGCATGGTTATTGGAGCTAGAATCATATTTTGCACAATTTTGGGTGAGTTTAGCATTAGCTATAATTTTTTGATTTGAGTTTTTATGTACACCTTTTTAAAACCTCAATTTTTCCCACAATTTCTTATTTTTTTCAAATTTTTTCAAGGTACAAGTATACTTTAACATACTTTTAGCAAAAAAATTTCCAACAAAAAACTAGATAAACTGTTCTTAAACGGACCCTTTGTATAAGCTAATTTGGGTGTTTTCTTGGGGTTGGTTGGGTAGACTGTGGTTCATATACTGTTTTAGTTTAGATGGATTGATGAGTGTTAGGGACATATTTGATGTAATTGGCTCCTTTGACAAAATGCACTTTACTTGTAATTGGGTAGATCTAGGATGGGTTTAGTACTTCAAGAAACATGTTGTTCAAGTCAAGTGTTGAAGCCATAAAGATCTTACCAAGAAACAAGTGAAGAAGAGTTGTTTAAAGCTCGACAAAAGTCTCGACAGAATCCTTTCTATCGAGATTTAATGTTGAAACTCGACACAAGATATATCTATCGAGAATTATGAAATTAGACTTTTCAGATCTAATTACATATATATTCCTTTGTATTTGTGTAGGGTTTCTTTTCTTATAGCCTTAGACATATATAAGAATTATTTTAAAGGCCGTCGCGCATGTATTGTGTGACTGAATGCAAAAAGTGGCCTAGTTCATTATTCTCTTTGTAGAAGCTACTGCGTCATTACACCAAGGGTTTTGTGACTAAGGAGCTTCCTGATCTTCATTGTTGATGAACTGAAGAACTTTGCAGCCAATATCTTCTTCAAGTTGGTGAGTTAGGCACGTACTGAGATCTGTGCATCATTGGTTAGTCACATATTGGGATTCGTGCATTGAACGGAGAGATTGCCATTACAATACAAGTCCAATTAAGTATTAGGGTAAGGGTTCAACTTTAGGTTGGTATTTCGAGATAGGCCAAAGAGTTTGGTAAGATTCCTTATACTTGTAACTGCTTGTGATTGATAATAGTGGATTCTCAGGAGTGGTGTCCTTAAAATC
The DNA here is from genome assembly GCA_030445155.1 of Quercus variabilis. NCBI lineage: Eukaryota > Viridiplantae > Streptophyta > Magnoliopsida > Fagales > Fagaceae > Quercus > Quercus variabilis. The sequence continues at coordinate 10,671,594 of CP129449.1, forward strand.
ATCTGGTTGGGTTTTGCTTTGGTGGTTTTACCTATTCATAAAGAAATCATTCGTGTCAAATTTATTTTCTGCTGCATTTAGTTATTTGGTGATTTGTTTGTGCTATCATGTCATTGCATGTAATTGAACCTAATTAATCAACTTGAGTAATTAATTGATTAATTTGCAAAATGGTCAATACATTTTTACCGTGTCAGTGTGAATGCTGTGGAATAACATATATTTTTGTAAGTATTGTATTTTTTTGGCTAAATTATAATTGGGAACTTATAATTTTTACCAAGATCCAATCCAATTGTAACATTTGATTTATTTATTTTAGTCCTATGACTTCCATTAATGTGACCGAATCATATAGAAATATAGATCTGGGCCGTTTGGTAGGGAATTTTGAGCAACAATTTTTAGTATTTAAACAACATTACATTTATTTTCACATATTTTTTTTACCCACACGTATTTCCAAAAAATACAAACAATGTTACTAGAATAACATTACTAAACGGACCCGAAATTTGAAAACAATAAACAACTATTTTTCATGCCACATCAATTGACATCTGTAATGTCAGATTATTTTTTATAAAAAAATCAAATTAACACCTGCACATGCTAAGATCATTATCAACTTACTTAAATCTCTCTCTCTCTCTCTCTCTCTCTCTCTCTCTCATCACTAGTCAATTTCGGCTCCATCTCTTTACCCCAAAAAAATCAACTTGCAATATTTTCTTTTTTCTTTAAGATTCTTGGCTGCCAAATACATCTAAAACAACTTATACTTGCTAGCCACCATGATCTACTTATAAAACTACACATCTAAAACCCAAATGAAAGCACAAATGACTTCTTAATTTTTGTGTTTCCGGTTTTGTTTCATGTATTGAGCTCGGCTAGGATGAGTGCCTCTGAATAAATAAATAAATCATCAAGAACAAAGCAAGAGAAAAAAGAGAACAAGAGGAAAAAAAAAAACCGCAAAAGGTTGATATTATCGGTTATCCCAAGGCTCTTTTTATGAAATTTCACTTGGGTTTTTACTCAGAAGATTATCTGAATTGAAAAATAAGCAAGAAAAGAGCCAGATAAAAAAGACAACAAGAGCAAAACCCGCTTTGAAATTTTTCTGCTCGAAGAAGCAGAACCCAAAAAAATTTGCAGACCTCACGGCTCCAAGTGAAATTTCAGATGTGCTTTTGTATAGATTAGGGAAGAGCATCTGATTCGAAAAATAATGAATAAGAAATAGGCAACAATACAAAGGGAACAGAAAGCCAAAACAGATTTTCCACATCTCACCCAAAAATAAAGAGAAAGAAATTGTTATGGATGAAAAGGCGTGACTTCTTCATCAATGACAACTGGATCTTTACAAACCAATTTATTTCATAAATAGAAATCCAATTGCTCTCTTTTCTATTTATTTATTTATTTATTTTTTTGAGAAAAGGTTGCTCTCTATTCTGATTCTACAAGAAAAAAACATTGAATTGGGAAAGAACCTTAACAAATCCGAAAGACCATCAGATCTATCAAACCCAAAACCAAAACAAAAGCCCAAATGACTTCTTAACGAGAGAGAGAGAGAGATAGAGAGAGAGAGAGAGTTATTTATTTATTTTTTTTGATAGCGAGAGAGAGAGTTATTTGATTTCACGTGTTTAGATTTTAATTTGGGTTTTATTTTTAATAATTTGATGTGGCGGTACTGGTTGATTTGGCATGATTTTTTTTTTGTTAGACACATCATCTTTTTCTATCCACTAATAACCGCAGGAACTAAATTGACACAACACTAAAAAGGTTAAGGATCAAATTGAAACAATTGAAAGGTTAAGGACCAAATTGAAATATGTTGCAAAAGATAAAAACCAATTTTGCAATTTACCATTTATTATTTTAAATATTAAATTTATACTATGGTATAGATTCCTAGAAATTTCTAATAACTATTGCAATTCCAATCTCATATATATATATATATAGAGAGAGAGATTAGTAAAGAAAAACCACTCAATAGTCAAAAACTACTTCTAGGATAAGGAAAAATTATAAAATATGAATTAAAAAAAATTAAAACTTCAAGGCATTCAGCAATATTATGAGAAATATCATAAATACAATATAACAAAATGAATATTATATATGGGTCTTAAAAGAATAAAAATTATTTTCAAATGGAATTACCAAGCATCCGTGCATCGCGTGGGACATTATCTAATTTGCTATAGAGATGTATAACAAAAAAAAAAAAAAAAACTTACTATCATCCATTAAAGTTACCACTCAAATACTAACAGAGTTAAACAACCAATATCATCCAACTCTTAATATATTGAGAATTTCTAAGTCTGAATATACCAATTCTTATTAGCACAATGGTACATCAATTTATAGATTTGCTTCTCCAAATGTTTAACGCAAAGACAAAATTTAAAGGCCAGAATATTCTAGATAAAATTAGTGAATAAATTAAGCCCCTATCATTTTTTTAAATAAATTAAAGTGGAAAAATCATAAAACAAAATTTAAATAAATATAAAAAGAACAATTGAAGAATAATTTTTTACCTATCAAGATTTTATTGCCATTTTTGCTTAGATTTAAATAAAAAAACTCTTTGTTAAGGATATGGCGCAAACTATAGGACTGCCATCATTATATATAGTCTTTATAATGCTAAGAAACCTAATGACATGAGGCTAATTTTTAGCAATAATGTAGACATTTTAAAAACTTTTGGGGGCCAAGGCCCCCACAGTTGTACACAGTTCTGCAACTTCACTAGATCCGTGAGGGTTATCACCAAATTCAGCGAAGATCTACTAAATTCGACGAGATCTCTATCAAATATGGCGAAATATTCACCAGACCTCATGCTAAAACTTGTCACTACAAAATGCATGTGCACCATAATGTGTGTCATTGATCATTTAGTTCACCCAAGTAGGCCATGTTGTTCATCTCTTTTCAGCAGCTTGTCATTCAATTAAACCAAAACTAGGTTTTCTCTATTATCTTTCTCTATTTTCCAATTTTGTACGTCTATGCAGACATGTTTAACTGATGTGTAGATACTTTGTTCATAGTATCATAATATAAGCTCACCTTAGCTTTCAGATTCGTCTTAAATCCAAGGACGCATGCAATTGGTACCCCAATGATATAGAAGGTCGCCAAGTTAACATAAACAGCCAAGTGCTGCCAACCACATCCTCTGGCCACCCCTTCAGTGTCAAAACCCAGTGCCGGCTGAACAGTGGAGCAAGAGAGGCGGTCGCCTAAGGCCCCAAGTAAAAAAAATGCCCCCAAATTTTAACCAATAAGGTTATTTATAATCAATAAATAAAATAATATTTTTTTTACTAGATGAAAAACAAATAAAAAATAGAGATAAATGCAGTGTCCACAATATTTTTTACAACACTTTTACAATTATGTTAAGTAGTAGGCTGTTACAACCTGTTATTGATGGCAAAAAAATAATAATAGTGATATTTTCAAAGAGAAAAAAAAAAAGTAACTTAAAACATAGGATTTATTGTAAAAAAATATTGTGAATGTTATACTTCTAAAAAAAATAAGAACAATAATAATAAGAGTTTAGTTAGCAAACTTTTATTAGTTCTCGTCTAAGTCCACCACTAACACCACTCTTTTACTTACTATTATCAATCTACCATATCAACAAGTATGAAAAATTTTGTCAAATTTTTTCTGTTTATAAAATTTCTAAAAAAAGAAAAAATTCTACATAGTTTATGTTAATTAGTAGTAATTTTGCATCTAAAATAAGATAATCAATTTTCGCCTTAGGCCCCCAAATACATCAAGCCGCCCCTGTCAAAACCATTAGCCTTGAAACTGAAAATGTAAATTTGAAAAGATGAGGTAGATAAAGCGTATTGTAGAAAATTATAAGATTCAGACTTGAAATGACACCTTGCACTGAATCAATGAATATAGAAATTGCAAGCAGAGGAGTCATTGAAGCAAATTCCTTAAAGATTTCAGAGCAATCACTAAAGAAACTAGACAATATACTATGACCAAATGCAATAGCCAAAACAAGCACTTATATTTAAGGAGTGACCTTCACATTAAGGGTGTGCGGTGGTGACCATCTTTTGAAATGGGGCCTATTTAACATTATTTCGTTTGCCAGTGTGTGTGGAATCACCATTCCATCGTTGCGATGATATCACCAATAGAAAAATTATCTTTATATAACAATAATAATTTTTCGTTTCACAATTTACAACAATATCAAGTAAATCTAGCTCCACTTCCTTTCGTTCAGGTTAGTGTAAATAAATAAAAACTCAAGGCAAAAGAAGGTGAAAAAACAAAAAAATCAACTATAAGGCAAAAAAAGTTTTCAATATTACAAGTGGGACTCAACTTTATTTGGCTCATCAATGATTATTGTTGAAAAAATATAATAAAAAGAACATGGCATCTAGAAGTTGGACATTTTTACATGATAATTATGCCATATGGTAGAAAATGCGTAACGATTAACAAGTCACCCCCCACCCTAGGATGGGGTGGGGATTAAAGAAAAAGAAGCCAAAAAGTTGATGACATTGATACTAATTAAGAAAATCTATGTGGTTTATGTGAAAAATGATTGTTAAGTGGAATGATAGTCCTTTGTTCCACTATGAGTATTCAATTTTATGCACCACCAAATGTAATATACTATGGGTCATTTTTCTTTCCACTTTGATTACATTATTATAAAACATGGCATGTAGTAAATTGCAATAAACGAAGGATAAAGTGGAACATGGAATTTTTATTTCGTCCAATGAACCTAGCACATCTCATCACTTGTCTTTGGCAAATATTGATCTAGTGGGGTTTGGCTTACTATCACTAAGGGAATTATGCCATTAAGAGCACAAATGCATACGCATAAGATTTTTCACCGTCATGAGCCTTATGGTCCGGACAAACGTCCTCCACATGAATTTCTCGATGTCTATTCTTGACCTAACAAGCATATTGCTTAATTATCATATCAAGTATCAACAACACTAACTCTACAGGAAGAAGAGAATGTAGGGAATAATGATCCCATATTTTGAAAAATACCCTACAAGCACTTATACTTGTGTAGTGACCTTCACGCCAAGGGTGTGTAGTGGTGACCATCTTTTGAAATGGGGCCCATTTAACCATTATTCTGTTTGCCAATTTGTGTGGACTCACCATTCCATCATTGCAATGATATCACTAGAAGAAAAATAATCTATATACAACAATAATAATTTTTCGTTTCACAATTTACAACAATATCAAGCAAATCTACCTCTACTTCCTTTAGTTTAGGTTAGTGTAAATTAATAAAAGTTCAAGGCAAAAGAAGGAGAAAAAAAAAATCAACTATTAGGCAGACAAAGTTTTCAATGTTACTAGTGAGATTCAATTTTATTTGGCTCATCAATGATTATTGTTGAAAAAATATAATAAAAAGAACATGGCATCTAGAAGTTGGACATTTGACATATGGTCTTACATGAAAATTATGCCATACGGTAGAAAATACATAATGGTTAACAAGTCACCCCCCACCCTCGGATGGGGTGGGGGTTAAAGCAAAAGAAGCCAAAAAGTTGATAACATTGATACTAATGAAGAAAATCTATGCGGTTTATGTGAAAAATGATTGTTAAGTGGAATGATAGTCCTTTGTTCCACTATGAGTATTGAATTTTATGAACCACCAAATGTAATATACTATGGATCATTTTTCTTTCCACATTGATTACTTTATTAGAAAACTGGTGTGTAGTAAATTGCAATAAACGAAGGATAAAGTGGAACATGGAATTTTTATTAAGTCCAATGAACCTAGCACATCTCATCACTTGTCTTTGGCAAATATTGATCTACTGGGGCTCGGCTTACTATCACTAAGGGAATTATGCCATTAAGAGCACAAATGCATACACATAAGATTTTTCAAAATCATGAGCCTTATCGTCTGGACAAATGTCCTCCACATGAATTTCTCGATGTCTATTTTTTACGTGACAAGCATATTGCACAATTATTGTATCAAGTATCAAAAACACTAACTCCACTGGAAGAAGAGAATGTAGGGAGTAATGATCCCATATTTTGAAAAACACTTGACAAGCACTTATATTAATGGAGTGACTTTCATGCCAAAGGTGCCCCATGGTGACCATCTTTTGAAATGGTTCACATTTAACCATTATTCTGTTTGCCAGTTTGTGTCGAGTCACCATTCCTTCATTGCAATGATATCACCAGCAGAAAAATTATCATTATATAACAATAATAATTTTTCGTTTCACAATTCACAACAATATCAAGTAAATCTACCTCCACTTCCTTTCATTCAGGTTAGTGTAAATAAATAAAAGTTCAAGGCAAACAAAGGTGGAAAAAAAAATCAACTATTAGGCTAACAAGGTTTTTGATATTACTAGTGGGGTTCAACTTTGTTTGGCACATCAATAATTATTGTTGAAAAAATATAATAAAAAGAACATGGCATCTAGAAGTTGGACATTTGACATATGGTCTTCCATGAAAATTATGCCATACGGTAGAAAATGTGTGAAAGTCGATAACATTGATACTGATGAAGAAAATCAATGTAGTTTATGTGAAAAATGATCATTCACTGGAATGATAGTCCTTTGTTACACTGTGAGTATTCAACTTTATGGACCACCAAATGTAATACACTATGGGTCATCTTTCTTTCCACTTTGATTACTTTATTAGAAAATGTGGTGTGCAGTAAATTGCAACAAACAAAGGTTAAAGTGGAACATGGAATTTTTACTTCGTCCAACGAACCTAGCACATCTCATCACTTGTCTTTGGCAAATATTGATCTAGCAGGGTTTGGATTACTATCACTAAGGGAATTATGCCTTTAAGAGTACACTTGCATACGCATGAGATTTTTCACCCTCGTGAGCCTTATGGTCCGGACAAATGTCCTCTACATGAATTTCTGGATGTGTATTCTTGACCTAACAAGCATATTGCTTAATTATTATATCAAGTTTGAACAATTGTAACTTCATTGGAAGAAGAGAATCTAGGGAATAATGATCCCATATTTTGAAAAACACCCCACAAGACCCTATATTCGTGGAGTGACCTTCATACCAAGGATGCGCAGTGGTGACCATCTTTTGAAATGGCACCCATTTAACCATTATTCTGTTTGCCAGTTTGTGTGGAGTCACCATTCATTCGTTACAATGATATCACTAGTAGAAAAATTATCTTTATATAACAATAATAATTTTTTGTTTCACAATTTACAACAATATCAAGTAAATCTACCTCCACTTCTTTTAGTTTTGGTTAGTGTAAATAAATAAAATTTCAAGGCAAAAGAAGGTGAAAAAAATAAACTATTAGGCAGACAAAGTTTTCAATATTACTAGTGGGATTCAACTTTCTTTGGCTCATCAATGATTATTGTTGAAAAATTTTAATAAAAAGAACATAGCATCTTGAAATTGGACATTTGACATATGGTCTTACATGAAAATTATTCCATACAGTAGAAAATGTGTAATGGTTAACAAGCAACCCCCCACTCAAGGATGGGGTGGGGGTTAAAGCAAAAGAAGCTAGAAAGTTGATAACATTGATACTGACGAAGAAAATCTATACGGTTGATGTGAAAAATGATCGTTAAGTGGAATGATTGTCCTTTGTTCCACTATGAGCATACAATTTTATGCACCACCAAATGTAATATACTATGGGACATATTTCTTTCCACTTCGATTACTTTATTCAAAAATGTGGTGTGTAGTAAATTGCAATAAACGAAGGATAAAGTGGAACATGGAATTTTTATTTCGTCCAAAGAGCTAGTACATCTCATCACTTGTCTTTGGCAAATATTGATCTAGCAGGGTTTGGCTTACTATCACTAAGGGAATTATGCCTTTAAGAGTACACTTGCATACACATGAGATTTTTCACCCTCATGAGCCTTATGGTCCGGAAAAATGTCCTCTACATGAATTTCTGGATGTGTATTCTTGACCCAACAAGCAAACACTAACTCTACTGGAAGAAGGGATTTTAGGGAATAATGGTCCCATATTTTGAAAAATACCCAACAAGCACTTATATTTGTAGAGTGACCTTCACACCGAGGGTGCGCGGTGGAGACCTTTTTTTGAAATAGCGCTTATTTAACCATTGTTCCTTTTGCCAGTGTGTGTGGAATCACCATTCCTTTTTTTCAATGATATCACCAGTAGAAAAATTATCTTTATATAACAATAATAATTTTTCATTTCACAATTTAAAACAATATCAAGTTAATCTACCTCCACTTCCTTTGTTCAGGTTAGTGTAAATAAATAAAAGTTTAAGGCAAAAGAAGGTGAAAAAGAAATCAACTATTAAGTAGATAAAGTTTTCAATATTACTAGTGGTATTCAACTTTATTTGGCTTATCAATGATTATTGTTGAAAAAATATAATAAAAAGAACATGGCATCTAAAAGTTGGATATTTGACATATGGTCTTACATGAAAATTATGCCATATGGTAGAAACTGCGTAATGGTTAACAAGTCACCCCCCACCCTAGGATGGGGTGGGGGTTAAAGCAAAAGAATCCAAAAAGTTGATAACATTGATACTGATAAAGAAAATCTATGCGGTTTATGTGAAAAATGATTGTTAAGTGGAATGATAGTCCTTTGTTCTACTATGTATATTCAATTTTATGCACCACCAAATGTAATATACTATGGGTCATTTTTCTTTCCACTTTTATTACTTTATTAGAAAACGTGGCGTGTAGTAAAGTGCAATAAACAAAGGATAAGGTGGAACATGGAATTTTTTTTTTTTGTCCAATGAACCTAGCACATCTCATCACTTGTCTTTGGCAAATATTAATCTAGTGCGGTTTGGCTTACTATCACCATGGGAATTATGCCATTAAGAGCACAAATGCATACACATAAGATTTTTCACCATCATGAGCCTTATGGTTCGGGCATATGTCCTCCACATGAATTTCTTGATGTCTATTCTTGACCTAACAAGCATATTGCTTAATTATTGTATCAAGTATCAACAACACTAACTCCACATGAAGAAGAGAATGTAGGGAATAATGATCCCATATTTTGAAAAACACCCTACAAGCACTTGTATTAATGGAGTGACCTTCACGCCAAGGGTGCCCTGTGGTGACCATCATTTGAAATGGTTCACATTTAACCATTATTCTGTTTGCCAGTTTGAGTGGATTCACCATTCCTTCGTTGCAATGATATCACCAGCAGAAAAATTATCATTATATGACAATAATAATTTTTCGTTTCACAATTTACAACAATATCAAGTAAATCTACCTCCACTTCCTTTCATTCATGTTAGTGGAAATAAATAAAAGTTCAAGACAAACAAAGGTGAAAAAAAAATCAACTATTAGGCGGACAAAGTTTTCAATATTACTAGTGGGGTTCAACATTATTTGGCTCATCAATGATTATTGTTGAAAAAATATAATAAAAAGAATGTGGCATCTAGAAGTTGGACATTTGACATATGGTCTTACATGAAATTAGGTCCTACGGTAGAAAATACGTAATGGTTAAAAAGTCGCCCCCCCCTCCCCCCACAAAGGATGGGGTGGAGGTTAAAGCAAAAGAAGTCAGAAAGTCGATAACTTTGATACTGATGAAGAAAATCTATGTGGTTTGTGTGAAAAATGATCATTCACTAAAATTATAGTCCTTTGTTCCATTGTGAGGATTCAATTTTATGCACCACCAAATGTAATATACTATGGGTCATCTTCCTTTCCACTTTGATTACTTTATTAGAAAACGTGGTGTGTAGTAAATTGCGATAGACAAAGGATAAAGTGGAGCATGGAATTTTTATTTCGTCCAAAGAATCTAGCACATCTCATCACTTGTCTTTGGTAATTATTGATCTAGCAGGGTTTGGCTTACTAGCACTTAGGGAATTATGCCTTTAAGAGCACACATGCATACGCATGAGATTTTTCACCCTCATGAGCCTTATGGTCCAGACAAATGTCCTCTACATGAATTTTTGGATGTGTATTCTTGACCTAACAAGCATACTGCTAAACTATTATATCAAGTATCAACAACACTAACTCCACTAGAAGAAGAGATTGTAGGGAATAATGATCCCATATTTTGAAAAACACCCTACAAGCACTTATATTTGTGAAGTGACCTTCACACTAAGGGTGCGCAGTGGTGACCATCTTTTGAAATGGCACCTCTTTAACCATTATTTTGTTTGCCAGTGTGTGTGGAATCACCATTCCTTTGTTGCAATGAGATCATCGGTGGAAAAATTATCTTTATATAACAATAATAATTTTTTGTTTCACAATTTACAACAATATCAAGTAAATCTACCTCCACTTCCTTTAGTTCAGGTTAGTGTAAATAAATAAAAGTTCTAGGCAAAAGAAGGTGAAAAAGAAATCAATTGTTAAGCAAACAAAGTTTTCAATATTACTAGTGGGATTCAACTTTATTTGGCTTATCAATGATTATTGTTGGAAAAGTATAATAATAAGAACACGGTATCTAGAAGTTGGACATGTGACATATGGTCTTACATGAACATTATGCCATACGGTAGAAAATGCGTAATGGTTAACAAGTCACCCCCCACCTGAGGATGGGGTGGGGGTTAAAGAAGTAGAGGCCAGAAAGTTGATAACCTTGATACTAATGAAAAAAACCTTTTTCATTCATGTTGAAATTGCTGAGAACCTTTTTCACATACTCTGTCTGTGAAAGCTTGAATGTACCATTGGCCTTGTCTCTAATGATTTTCATACCAAGGATTTTCTTTGTAGCTCCCAAATCCTTTATTGCAAATTGTTTTGACTACTATTCTTCAGATTATTAATCTTCTTTGTGCTAGACCTTGCAATGAGCATATCATCCATATACATGTGTAAAATGATATAAGAATTGTCCAAGAACTTAACATAGCAACAATGATCAGGTTCACATATATTAAACCCTATTCTACACAAAACTGTCATATTTCTTGTACCACTGTCTTGGAGCTTGTTTTAGGCCATACAAGCTCTTTCTCAGTTTGCAAACTAGACTTTCTTGTCCTTGAACAATAAATCCTTCTAGTTGACTCATGTAAATGTCTTCCTCCAAGTCACCATGAAGGAATGCTGTCTTCACATCTAACTACTGAAGATGTAGATTCTTTGCAGCCACCATTCCCAGTTCCAATTTAATTGTTCACATCTTCACAACTGGAGAGAAAATATTTCTAAGTAGTCGATGCCCTTCTTTTGCTAGAACCCTTTGACAACTAATCTGTCATTGTAGCACTTGCTATCATCAATGCTCATTCTTTATTCTGTATATCCACGTATTGTGCAAAGTCTTCTTTCCTTATGGTAATTCAGTCAATTCCCTTGTTTGATTCCCCAACAAAGAATCCATCTCAACCTTCATGGCTAACTTCCAATTGCTTGAATTTTCATCTTACAAGGGTTTATCATAACACTCTGGCTCACCACCATCAGTCAATAGGAGGTAACTTAGAGTGGCTGAATAATGCTGTGGAGGTCTAATGATCTTGGAAGATCTACGGACTTCAGCTATAGGTGTACTCTGATCTGCCTATGAATTTACATTCTCCTTATCTTTTTCACCCCTTTTCTGGATAGTATTCTCAGTCAATTCATCTAAGTTGACAAACTCAGATTTCTTTTGATCTATCTTTGTATCATCTGGCATTACAGTTGATCTATCCTTGTACATAACCTGTTCATAAACTATCACATTTCTACTTTTGATGTTTTTTTAGTTTTGTTCATCCCAAAATCGGTAGCCAAAATTCTCATCACCATAGCCAATAAAAAAAAAAAAAAAAAAAAAACATATTTTAGACTTTGCATCAAGTTTACTACGACCATTAGAATTAATATGAACATAAGAAATACAACCAAAAACTTTTAAATGGGAAAACTTTACCTCTTTCCCGCTCCAAACCTCTTTAGGAATTTTGAACTCCATAGGAACTGATGGTCCTCAGTTTATCAGATAAGTTGCAGTATTAACAACATCAACCTAGAAAATTTTTAGTAATCTAGCATGCAACCTCATACTCCTAGCACGCTCATTAAGAGTTTTGTTCATGCGCTCAGCCACACCATTCTGCTGTGGTGTCCGAGGAATGGTTTTCTCCATCATAATTCCATGTGCAGTACAATACTCATTGAACCCTCCATCTATGTACTCTCCTCCATTGTCTGACCTTAAACATTTTACTTTCAAATATGTTTTTGTCTCAACCATAGCCTTCCACTTTTTAAAAGTCTCAAATACATCATATTTATTTTTCAGAAAATAAACCCATACTTTTCTACTTAAGTCACCAATGAAAGTGATGTAATACCTTGAACCTCTAAGGGATGCAACTAGAGAAGGCCCCCACAAATCGGTGTGTACTAACTCTAATTTTCCAGTCTTCAGTGTCCTGCCAATTTTTAAGAATCTCACCATTTTCTGCTTTCCTAAGATGCAACTTTCACACATGTCAAAATTAATAGATGAACGGTTTTTAGACCCCTTAACCCAACCAGATTAGCCTAATTAATTACCAAGTGATTAACTTAGTCAAATTATGCAAATCTAGGTTACCACAATCAAACAATCATATCAAAAATATAAAGCAGCAGAAAAATAAATAACACAAGATATGATGACCCAGGAAACCACATGGTAAAAACCTGGGGAGGATTTAACCTAGTTATCCTCAAGGTAAACTTGAATCCACTAGCTTGAAAGAATCGAAGTTCATACAAAAGGACTTACAAGCTCCCCACTTGACTTCCTAATACTACCCACCAGTAGAACTTATTGAAACGACCACGTGCAAGCTCCGAATCCATGGACTCCTTCTTTCTTGGATTCTCCACAAGATACAAGCACCCACGCTTGTTATTCTTTAAGCTTCAATGGCAGTAACTGAGTTGATCATCTAGATGTTAAAGTAATCTCTACCTTGAAAACCCTAAGTTTATGTAAAGGAAAGCTCCTCAAGGATCTTACAAGAGATTCATACAAACTGCAAATATGAGCAACAGGAGCATCCAAAGCTACTATAAAAACGTGGCTAGGGTTTTGCCTTATATACCTAGGGCAAAAACAGAAAACCCAAAACATTTAATAAGGTAGGGCTGAGTTAGAAAATTCTGCAGAAAAACATTCTGGCTGACTTTCGATCGATCGAGTCTAACTTTCGATCGATCGAGCCAGGCCGAAATGCACCAATGCATCTGCAGCCTCTCAATTCCAACTTTACATAAAATATATAACTTTGAGCAAGCCCAAACAAGACTAAACATATTGTTTTGATCATGGTTTGCCAATATTACACATTAGAGTTCTAAATATATAAATTCCTAAATTTTTAGAACCTAACAAACTCCCCCTTTGGCAATCTGTGATAAAACACAAACTAAAAACTTAAAGTTTACAAAAAAAAGCCCTTTACAAAAGAAATGCCCATTATAACAAATCCAATCCTAACTACTATCCATCAGTTGCAAGTGTAGACAGCAGCTCAATTGAATCAACCTGTATATTTCCTGAAACACTAAACAAAACGCATAAACACATGTGTGAAAGAAAAACAATAAATCAACAAATATGCAAACTAACTCTCCCCCTAAGTTAGTTACATAAAAAACAATGATAACTCCCCCTAAACAAAACAAACAGGTCATTTATGTCTCTCCCTTTTTGTCACGTATTGACAAAGACTACCTAATCAAAAGGTAGACAGAAAACATACGCAACAGAGTAAGAGAAAATAGAGACAACTCCCCCTATGAAGAGCAACAACTCCCCCTAAGAAGCACAAAGGTTAAAAAAATTTCTCCCTCTATAAAAAAAGGAAAAACAAAACAAGTTTTGGGAAAAACAGTTTTGGGGAAAAATAAAAAGGGGGGGCGGAATAAATAAAAATACACAAACCAAGTTAAAAAAAAAAAAAAAAAAAACTAAGTTGAGGATACACATGAAGAAAAAATATTCTCGCTTTCAATAAAATGCAAACATTGCACTATATGACCCATAAACAGTTGCATAAGTAGAGAAAATATTTGCACATTGATTATTCATCATATCTCTTAAGAAAAATATTTTCTATAGTTCACACATAGAAAAGGCATATACTAGAAAGTACGTAACTAAAAAATTAATCAATCAATTTTTAAATCAAGTTGAGTACCCAATTTAGCAAAGTGTATGCATGTGTGAAAACAAAGAGAGATATGACTGCAAAACTACAAGATGGATACAGAAATCAATGCAATGCATGTGAATCGTAAACATAAATGATGCATTAAAAAAAATGTCATAATGCATGCTCTAATGCAGTGAAACTAAGTTCAATATAAGTTCAAATTCACAAAATTGGCTTAAGCATAGAGTTTCTAACAAAAACCCTAAAATTTGAAAAATCACTTGAATGTTTTGAAATAAATTGACGAATTGATCATTACACATGAGAGAGAACAGATAAGAATGATTAATTACATCAAAACAAAACAACAAGCAAATTTCATCAATTAAACCTAATTTGACAAATCCCCAATTCGGGTACATTACAAGCCCTGGAAATTTTAAATTCTCAAACTTTAAACACATTTTGCATTAAGATCAAGGACCTTTTAATCTTGAATGGCCACAACAAGATCACACACAATAAAATGTACCAAGTTTAGTAAAGAGTAACTTGTGTAGTGTGTGCAACTAGCAAAAGCTTGAGATACATATGAGGTGATATATGAATAGCAATCAATCACAAAGTCTACAAAATTCATCACATAGAATTTAAAAGAGACTATCACCTAAAGAGTTACATCATATAACTCCCACATCTCCTAAATCATAAGCTTGCAATCATGTAAGTTTCTTGAATTTTGCCTCATAATATACATACCAATTTTAATTTATTCAGAAACTTATTAAAAAGCGAGGATAATGTACACACCAATTTTAATTATGTGATTTGTCATCAAGCCTAATAGTACATACCAATTTTATGCATTAAGCATTTAAACCGAGGCTACACCTTATGTTCTTTTTGTGCATGTGCTACTTTTTCGAGAACACAAAATCTTACGATATGCACTAAGGTGTTCATGATTGGCTAGTAAACAGTGGTGAGATGGTTATTTATGCCTTTCTCAAAAGGATCAAGTCCGACAATCAAATAACATGTGACTTCAAGATTAAGACAAAATGATAAACACCATAAACATCTTTCCCACACAACATGCACTACAAAGTTTCAACTAGTAAAGTGCAATAAATAAGCTCATCAAAGCTAAACAAGGTACATAAACATGTTATGTAAAGATAAGGTGGCCAATCTTGATTCCAAATCCAAGATATGTAATACAAAACACAAAAATCTTTTTGGTTTAAAAAAAAAATTTATGACCAACAACAAAAGGCACATATTATGCTAAAAGAATAATGCAAATACAATGCATGACAGTGCTTAACTAAGCTACAGAAGGTACACAAACAAGAAATATCAATTTCTTAATTAACCCATGAGTACATGCACAAACTAGTACATACTCACACAAAATCAAAACTAGCTTAGTACATATATAACACATGCTATTTAAGTTTCTCCACAATGTCAAGTATGTTCTAAATCAAGAGAGAGATATCATAATTCATGTAATCCTCAAAAAAAAAAAAAAAAAAAAAAACAAGACACAAAATAAAATATTTTTGTCTTTTTGAAATTTTTCAATATTTTTGGATTTTTTTAATAAAAAACAACCTAAAAAAAAAAAAAAAACACAACCAAAAACAAAAACAAAACATGTCCACAATTAATTGAAAGAATTAAATCAGGGACAAGTTAGCAACACTCACCTTAGAGAATCTTTTCTCACCCATTTAGTACGAGTCTTCAGCTTTGTAGGTGAAAATCCATGTGAAGCAGAGTGTATTTGAGGGATTACACCAATCTTCTGAGAAATACTAAAATCCTACAAATTCCTTTCACAAGCCAATAAGCTCAAATTTTTCAAAAGAATATGAAACAATTTATATGGACTTATGGCAGGAGAAATATCATCACATATCCTAGATTGACATACAGAATGCTTAAATTTCAATTTATGACAATTAGGACGAATGTGACCATGGACACCACAAAAGTGACAAATAGGAACAAATTCAGGAACATCAGTATTCCTAACAACAAATCTAGTCTCAGATTTTGGTTTTTGCCTCAACAGAGAACAATTTGTTCTAATATGGCCAACAACACCACAAAGGTGACAGGTAGGCACAAAAATAGATTTATTATGCTCTCTAACAGTAGGTTTAGACTTGGGTTTAGAAGGTTCAGCGTCTACATCAGAACTTTTACCTTTGTCTAACCTACCAAAATTATCCTTTTCTTTATTATTCCTCTTGAAATGAGGGATATAAACTTTTTTAGCTTTAGGCTTAAGAGAAATAGAAACATTTCTGTTATAATCAGCAGGCTTGGTACTAGTCAAATATTCAATTTTAGCTTTAGATTCAACTAACTCTTGTTCCAAGCTTTTCATCTTCTCATCTTGAGAGGAAATTTGATTTCTCAAAAATTCATTCTTGTTATTAGACTCATCCAACCTCACAATCAATTCCTCTTTTTCAAGATTAGCCAATTTTAACTCTTCCTTGAATTTCTTACAAATTTTCAAAGATTTAGATAACTCCTTACGAAGAGTTTCACAGACATCAATAAAATCAACAGAAACAATAGTGTCATTTTTATTCAAATCATCACAAACATGAGCAGAAATACACTTCAAATTATCCATGATAACAGGGGTCAAGGATCAGCTCAGAGATCAAAAGATCTACAGACAAAGAGCTACTCGCTCTGATACCACTTGAAAGGTTTTTAAACCCCTTAACCCTACCAGATTAGCCTAGTTAATTACCAAGTGATTAACTTAGTCAAATTATGCAAATCTAGATTATCACAATCAAACAATCATATCAAGAATATAAAGCAGGGGAAAAGTAAATAATACAAGATATGATGACCCTGGAAACCACACGGTAAAAACCTGGAGAGAATTTGACCTAACTATCCTTAAGGTAAACTTGAATCTACTATCTTGAAAGAATAGAAGTTCATACAAAAGGACTTACAAGCTCCCCGCTTGACTTCCTAATGCTACCCACCAGTAGAACTTACTGATACGACCACGTGTAAGCTCCGAATCCACGAACTCCTTCTTTCTTGGATTCTCCACAAGATACAAGCACCTATGCTTGTTATTCTTTAAGCTTCAATGGTAGTAACTGAGTTGATTATCAAGATGTTGAAGTAATCTCTACCTTGAAAACCCTAAGTTTATGTGAAGGAAAGCTCCTCAAGGTTCTCACAAGAGATTCACACAAACCGCAAATATGAGCAACAAGAGCATCCAGAGCTACTCTAAAAACGTGGCTAGGGTTTTGCCTTATATACTTAGGGAAAAAAAAGAAAATCCAAAACGTTTAATGAGGTAGTGTTA
Source organism: Quercus variabilis (assembly GCA_030445155.1). NCBI lineage: Eukaryota > Viridiplantae > Streptophyta > Magnoliopsida > Fagales > Fagaceae > Quercus > Quercus variabilis. Next base: position 10,689,196 of record CP129449.1, read on the forward strand.
AGTTGGAAAATTTTGCAGAAAAACATTCTGGCCGACTTTTGATCGATTGAGTCTAACTTTCGATCGATCGAGTCAGGCCGAAATGCACCAATGCATCTGCAGCCTCTCGATTCCAACTTTACATAAAATATATAACTTTGAGCAAGTCTAAACAAGATTAAACATATTGTTTTGATCATGGTTTGCTAATATTACACATTAGAGTTCTAAATACATAAATTCCTAAATCTTTAGAACCTAACAATAAACTTCAATTGTGGTAGTTTCCCTTTTGACAGTAGCATTTTCATCCTTTTCTCACTCATGTGACCAAGTCTGCAGTGTCATATGCTTGCATCAGTACCTGCTTTAGCAACTACAATTGTGTCTCTTGGGCTTGAGGTCATATAGAGAGTACCAATTTTCTTTCCACGAGCCAATGCCATGGCTCCCTTTGTAACCTTATAGGTACCACTAACAAATAGTATTGCATGCCCTTCATCATCAAGTTGTCTGTTAGGACATATGTGAATCATGTTAGGAACATATGTCAACATAGAATTGGCTAATCCTTTGACAAAACGCACTTTACTTGTAATTTGGTAAATCTTCAAGAAACAAGGTTTCAAGTTCAAGTGTTAAAGCTATGCAAATCTGTCCAAGAATCAAGTGAAGAAGTGTTGGATTTTAAAACTCAACAGCTAGTATCTATTAAGATTTAAAAGGCTGTTTAAGCTCGATGCTCGACAACTACTTGATAGATAGGGTATCTATTGAGATTTATGAAAATCGATCTCATTTCACTCCAATCCGTATATAGATGTTTGGATTTTCTTTTCTCACAACCCTAAACATATATAAGGATTGTTTTAAGGGCCGTCACAATTGATGCATCTCAATGCAATAGTTTTTCACAAGCATATTATGAACCAGAGACATATGCCCTAGTTCATCTTTCTATTTTAAAGAAACTATTGTGTTTGTACACCATAGAGTTTTGTAATCAAGGAGTTTCGTGATCTTTATCGTGTTAATGAACTGAAGAACTTTGCAGCCAACATCCTTCTACAGTTGATGTGTAAGTCGTATACTGGGATCCGTGCATCAAATTGGTTAGTCATGTACTGAGAGCCGTGCATTGAAAGGAGAGATTGTCATTACAGAATAAGTCCAATTAGGCATTGGGGTAAGGGTTCAACTGTAGGTTGGTATAAGGTACTGGAATTCCTTTACTTGTAACCGCTTATTGTGACAATAGTGAATTCTTAGGAGTGGTGACCTTAAAATCACTCGGTGGGGTTTTTTGCCATGTAGATTTTCCCCATTCGTAAACAAATCACCGTGTCAATTTATTTTTTCGCTGCAATTTAACTTAGTTGGTTATTTGTTTGTGCTACCACGCTTATTGTATGCTAATTGAATTAATTAATTAACTTGGCTAATTTAATTGGTTAATTCATCATAATGGGTCAATATATTCTTGGTCTATCAAGTGGTATCAGAGCAGGTACACTCTGATTAAGGTTAATCTTTGTTGTGTGATCCATTAACCCCTGTTTGTTATGGACAGAGGATAGTCTCTCATTATACCTCCTTTATTTGATGACATTAACTATGCTTACTAGAAAGTACGCATGAAAACTTTCTTGCAGTCATTAGATGAAAAGGTATGACAAGCTGTGGAGATAGGCTGAACTAAGCAAAAGGAAGCGTCGTTCGATTGGGATGATGCTAAGATCAAGGCGGTAAATTTCAACAGCAAGGCATTGAATGCTTTATTCAGTGCGGTCATGAATAAGGAGTTCAAGAAGATATCTTCTACTGAAACTGCTAAGGAAGCATGGACCATCTTCCAGAAAACTTATTAAGAAACTGAGGCTGTCAAGGATTCAAAGCTTCAGAGGCTTACTACAAACTTCGAAGAGATTAAGATAGAGGAGGATGAGTCATTCGATGAGTTCTATGCCAAGATCAAGGACATAGTAAACTCAGCCTTTAATCTTAGGGAAACCATTCTCGAATCCAAGATTGTCAAAAATGTGCTTAGATCTCTACTCAAGAGATTTCATGCCAAGATCACAGCTATTAAGGAATCAAAGGTTATTGACAAAATTCCTTTGATAGAGATGGTTGGCAATCTACTGACCTATGAGTTAGGTTTGACAAGGATTGAGAAATCTAGCAAGGGCAAGAGCATGGCATTGAAGGTTAAGAGCAGTGACACTAATAAGTCTTCAAATGATGAAGATTCTAAGATGAAATCCTATATCTCCTTGCAATTCAAAAAGTTTATGAAGAATGCCAACGCTAAAGGATTTGACAAAGACCGCAAGCAATCCAGCTCATCTCAATTTAAGAACCAGGACAAAGGAAAGAAGGATGCTAGGGATAGTGGTCAATACACTGTTCCCTCAGGACCTAAATGCTTTGGGTGTTAGGGCTTCGATCACGTGAAACAAGAGTGCCCTATGTATCTGAAGACCATTGGGAAGAGCAAGGCACTTGCTGCTACTTTGAAGGACACCGAGCCTAAAGATGATTTTGACAATAAGGATGATGGAATCCTAAATGCCTTCACTACCATTGTAAATCCTATTGAGGGGATTGTTGAAGATGTGGATGAAGAAGAGGACTTAGTGGAGTCTAAATTTGAGAAAATGGATGAACAAGATGACATCCACACAGCCTATGCAAAATTATACATGGTCTTAGAAAAATATGAGAAGCTGTATAGGTTGGCCACCAAGAAATTCAGTGAAGTGGAGCTTGAACGAGAAAAAATCTCCACGAAGTTTGATGAAGCCAATCAGACCATTGAAGCACTAAGATTTGAGAATAATTTCTTGGCTAAAAAGACCAAGAAGCTTGAGGCAGAATTGTTCCAAGTTAGAGCTCAGCTGGAGAGGACTTCAAGTGCAAAGCTTAACGAGATGCTTAGTCTTCAGAAATCTGCCTCAAATTGAACCGATTTAGGGTATGATTTCTCTTCTTCTAGTATTGCTTCTACTAGTACTAATATTTTTGTTTCTCCTACTAATAACGTTGAATTTGAAAATAATGATGTGAAAAATGTGTTAGCTAGTATGAACATAGACAAGGGTAAATCTATCTTAGGAGCACCCCCTAAGTAGGATAAGAAAGAGACTAAAAACCCTAGGGCTTAGAAGGAAAACACTTAAAAGCCTAAACAGAAGAAGCAGCAACTCTATCATCACTATGAAGCGATTGGACATACTCAACCTAATTGCTATAAGTGGTTAGCCACTCAATAGAGCAACAGTATGATCTCATCGGGAAACCAAAATCAGTTTCCATCCTCTTTTGCTCCTCTTGGAGATCTTCTCAAGGCCCTCATACTCCTTTTGAACTTGAACGGTTTCAATTATTCCCCCTCACCGCCGGATTAAGGGTTTGCTAAGCAGAAAGGTTCTTCAAATGTGTGGAAGGAAAAAGGCTCCAAGTGATTCAGTCACTTTTTCTCTCTCTCCCCTTCCTGTTTTTGTTTTTGCATTACTTGTGTGTTTTACTCTCATATCACTTTTTTTGACGGGAAGGACCAGAAAATCCTAAGAGAAAGGCATAAATAACCATCTCACCATTGTTGCCCACTAATCATGAAATGACATCTGTATGCTTCAGCACAACAAAAGTGCAATTTCAAAAGTTTAACATCATTGGGTATATCTTTTTTCTCTCTTATATGCTCATGCATGATTTGCTTAAAAGAAAAATATGCAAAGAAAAATAAGAAAGCAAAAAGAAACAAAATGCTTTATATATGATTGCAAGCATGTCTTCTAGGAGATGCGGGAGTTATAGGATGTACCTCGAAGGTGATAGTCCCCATTAAAGAGTTATGATTGTGTGTGAATTAAAGTGATTTTCTCATATCTCAAATTGTCATAACATGTAGACACTTATGCAATCTTGTGATGTTTTTCACACACAACACGCAATATTCTTTGCTACTCTTGATACATGTGCAGGTACAATATGATTTAGCCATCACAAGGAATATATGTGTTAATGTATGCTCACTAAACTGTCTTAACTTGTTTTTGAAATATAAAATTGGTTAGACTTGTTTAGTGTGTGTCTAAATGCTTGACATTTTTTTTATGAGAGATGTTTTTGAGAGCTTAAAATGTTGTTTAGATCTTTGGTTGAGTAGCATGTTTGATTGCATTCATGTTTGTGTTTTTCTCTTCTATGAAAAACTGTTTTTAAGCAATCTCGACAGCTTCTCGATACCTCTCAACAGCTAGGCCATTTATCGAGCCTCTAAAGCTTCTTTTCTCAATTGCTATTATCACAATCTCGATCCATCGAGATTCTTGAGATTCAATCTCGAGAGCTGCTTGACAGCTTCTTAATCCATCGAGGAAGTTTCTGTATGCTCGATAGCTTCTCGATCCATCGAAGTTTATTTATTGTGGACACCTCTTGATAGCTTCTCGATGGCTCCTTGATAGCTATTTCTCGCTTTTTAATTCTCAACAGCTATCGACACCTCTCGATCCATTGAAAAACTGGGATTTCTATATATAGGGTCCGTGCGATATTTCTCCCATTTCTCCCCGATCTCTCTCGACAAAACTCATCTTCTCACCTTCCCACACACTTCTCTCTCACTACAAACTTCATTCCCAAGTGATTTTCGGGCTAGATCAAGATTTTCCTCTCTGGTAAGGGTCCTTAATCCATCATTCTTCATGCATTAGACCAATGTTTTTTGGTTTTTGAAGAATTTTTGAGGTTTTTCAAAATTTATGGAGTTTTGGTGAAATTTTTGGGATGGATTTTGTGTAAATGATCCTAAATGTTCATGCATTACATCACATTTTCATTTTAACTATATTTTCATGCATTATAGATGTGTGCTATATATGTTGAATCGCTGTGTGCTGTTAGGTTTGGATTGGGCTGAGCCCATGATACTTTTAATGTTGCATGTCACATGTTCAGGCATTTTTCATGCATATGTACCAATTTTGTTTCTATCATATTGATATTAAACTGTTTGGTGCTTTTCTACGTGTATCTCTCTCTCCTTCTCTCTCTTTCTTGCATTAGTCTACTCTATGGCACCTAAACATAAATCTACTCCATCCCGAAACCCTCTTCGTTCCGAGGCATCTTCCTCCTCTTCCCCCCTCTGATCCTACTCCATCTCACGTCCGATTCCATGATGATAAAGCTTGCAAGGATTTTTCAGAAAACTTCCTATGACGAGGCATTCATTCGGAACGCCAAGTCGTTCTATCAGATTTTTTCGATATTGACCTTCCTACTGTCATCTATAGTCAAGGTTGGGAGTCACTATGTGACATCCCGATCACTTGTCCCTCTATGATCATACAGGAATTTTACTCCAATATGCACGAATTTGACTATTTTGTACCTCATTTTATCACTCGCATTCAAGATACACGCATTGTAGTCACTCCGAATATTATATCTGAGGTGCTACATGTTCCTAGGGTAGCGCATCCTGACTACCCTAGCTGCGATTGTCTTAAGACTATGTCTAAAGACGAACTCTCGTGTCTTTTCTGTGAGACACCTTCTTCATGGGGTGACCATCAAAACACCCCTTGCTCGGGCTTTGCAAAAGATCCGAGGTTCCTTAACATGGTGATAACATTTGTTCTCCATCCACTGTCTCACTATAACTCTATCACAAAGCCTCGTGCCCAATTTTTGTTGTCCCTTCTTGAGAGGCTTACCATTGGTTTTCCCTCTCATTTCATTCTATCCCTCATAGATGTCTATAGGGATACAGCGACCCGTGATAAGCTCATTTTTCCTTCGGCTATCACACTACTTCTTCTCCATTTTATGTCTTTTAACCCAAGTCTCCTCATTTTATGGTTATGTGTGCCATAGACGTTGCTACCGTCAGACGAAGCGAGGCTCAACTTCGACCGAAGCGACCATAGACAGAGACAGCGACTCCTCCGACTCCTTCCACTCCTTCCACATCCGCACCTTCTTCATCGGTGGGTGCTGTGACTCTTGAGGCAGTCATGGCGCAGTTGCAGCGCATGGATGCTCGCCTTGACAGACTCAGTGATGAGTTGTGTCAGGTGAACACTCGTGTCAGTTGTATTGCTCGACGGCAGGCTTGCCTTGGTGGCTTCGTAGAGTCTTCCTCTCCTTCTCCAGAGGCATTTGAGGACAAAGACAATGATGGTAACTTCAACGACAATGATGATAATAAGGATGAGGATGCTAGCTCCCCCAGTGATGATGAGATGACTGCTTGATTTACTTACCCTTTGTCATTCGTGACAAAAAGGAGGAGTAGTTTTGGATATGAGAGTAGTCATGTACAAAGGGGAAGAGTTAGCATAGGAGATTTTTGTTACGGAGAGTGTTTATATTTTAAGGGATGTAGTGAGGTTATTAAGTATTTTCTTTTCTTTCTTTTACATTTACCTCATTTATATCGGTCTTGTGACCATTTGACATACATTGTACCTATCTTTGGATATATATATATATATATATATATATATATATGTTGATGTATGTTATTCACCTATTTTTTCATATGTTGTTTCTTTTCTCTTTTTATGCGCATGCTTCTTATTAATTGTATGCAATCTTTTATTTCTGTTTCACACTAAGATACCGTGATGAGTTTTGTTTAAAGTGTTTCAGAAATACAAGTTGTCAAAGTCTTCTTGCCATAAACTCTCTTCTTGCAAAGTTTTTCAAGAGTTTGTGTTAGGATAGATTTTATTGTATTCAACAAGTGAATATGAGTTTAGTGATTTATAACTTCTCTTATATGCTAATTTGTTTATTGTGGTTTTGTCACGATTATCAAAGAGGGAGATTGTTAGGACATATGTGAATCATGTTAAGAACATACGTCAATACAGAATTGGCTAATCTTTTGACAAAATGCATTTTACTTGTAATTGGGTAGACCTAGGATGTGTTTAATAGGAACAAGGTTTTAAGTTCAAGTGTTAAAGCCATGCAAATCTATCTAAGAATCAAGTGAAGAAGTGCTAGATTTTAAAACTCGACAACTATCTCAACAGCTAATATCTATCGAGGTTTAAAAGGCTATTTAAGCCTGATGCTTGACAGCTGCTCGATAGATAGGGTATCTATCGAGATTTATGAAAATCGATCTGATTTCACTCCAATCCTTGTATAGAAGTTTGTGTTTTCTTTTCTCACATCTCTAAATATATATAAGGTTTGTTTTAAGGGCCATCACAATTGATGCACCTCAATGCAAAAGTTTTTCACAAGCATATTGTGAACCGGAGACATGTGCCCTAGTTCATCTTTCTATTCAAGAAGCTGCTATGTTTGTACACCGTAGGGTTTTATAACCAAAAAGTTTCGTGATCTTCATTGTTTTGATGAACTAAAGAACTTTGCAGCCAACATCCTTTTCAAATTGGTGTGTAAGTCGCATACTGAGATCCGCGCATCAAATTGGTTAGTCATGTACTGGGAGCCGTGCATTGAAAGGAGAGATTGTCACTACAAAACAAGTGCAATTGGGTACTGGGGTAAGGGTTCAACTGTAGGTTGGTATAAGGTACTGGGATTCCTTTACTTGTAATCGCTTATTGTGATAATAGTGAATTCTCAAGAATGGTGACCTTAAAATCATCCGATGGGGTTCTTGCTGTGTAAGTTTTCCCCATTCATAAACAAATCACCATGTCAATTTATTTTTCCGCTGCATTTTAACTTAGTTTGTGATTTGTTTGCGCTACCACACTTATTGCATACTAATTGAATTAATTAATTAACTTGGCTAATTTAATTGGTTAATTCATCACAAGGGGTTAATACATTCTTGGCCTATCATTGTCCAACAGAAATCAGGTTCCTCTTCAGGTCAGGAAAATGTTGAACCTTTTGCTGTAACCAAACAGAACCATTAGGTAGTATAATCCAGACATCTCCCATAACCACAACATCCAAGGCTTCTCCATCAACCAAATACACCTTACCAAAATCACCTGCAACATAGGTCTGTATAATTTTTTGGTGTGGAGTGGTATGAAACGATGCTCCTGAGTCCAAAACTCAATCATCAAGTAGGCTATCTATAGCAAGAAGTAGTGCATCCTGTTCCTCATCTTTTATAGCATTAGCAGAATCATCATCATTCTTCTTCTTAGGGCTTTTGCAGTGCCTTTTAATGTGGCCAGCCTTGCCACAGTTCCAACATTGTACTTGTTGGCTAGATCTAGATTTACTTCTATTCCGATTGGAATTTCTAGATTTTGATTTGCCCTAATTTGAATTTCTGTTATTACCTCTACCTCTTGTCTTAAGGTTTAGGGCAGAACCAGATCCTGAGATTTCACCTACATCTCTCATGCGAATCTCCTTTGCTAGAATTATATCTCGTATATCATTTTACTTCAGTTTTTCTTTTCCAGTAGAATTTCTTACTGCCATTCTCATAGCCTGCCAATTGTTTGGCAAAGAAGCCAAAATGATCAGTGCATAGATCCCATCATCAAAATCAATTTCTACCAAAGATAGTTGATTTGTGATGGTGTTAAATTCATTCAGATGTTGTGCTATTGATGCATTCTCTGCCATCTTCAAATTGAATAGCTTCTTCATCAGATGCACCTTGTTGTTTGCTGATGGCTTTTCATACATACAGATAAAGCCTTCATCAGATCTGCTGTGGTCTTCCCCTTTATAACATTGTGTGCAATAGACCTTGACAGAGTTAATCTGATAACTCCCCGTACCTGTCTGTCAAGAAGAGTCCATTCATCATCTTTCATCATTTCAAGTTTCTCTCCAAAAAGCGGAAGATGCAACTTCTTCCCAAAGAGGTAGTCCTCGATTTGCATCCACTAGAATCCAAAGTCTGTGCCGTCAAATTTTTCTATTCCAGACGCCTTTCTTATTTCCTCTGCCATTGCTCCAGCTCAAACCTAACCCGAGGCTCTGATACCAATTGTAGAGAATAAACAAACAAATCCCAGATCTGTGAGATGCAAAAAAAAGAGAAAAAAATGCACCAAAGAAAACAATTACACAAGACAATATTTATGTGATTCTGTAATTTGCCTACGTCTATAGACTTGTAGGGTTTTCACTATTCTCAGGGAACATGCAATTCCCAGATCTATGAGATGCAAAAATAGAGAAAAAAAATGTGCCAAAGAAAACAATCACACAAAACAATATTTACATGGTTCGGCAATTTGCTTACGACCACGGACTTGTAGGGATTTCACTATTCTCAAGGAAAAACTACAAGATGCGGCAATACAGTTTTCTCTCTCTCAAAAACATCAAAACCCTAATCTCCAAGATAACAGGTTTTATATCTTGCACACAGGATATACAAAGGGCTGCAAAACTATAACAAAATTATATGCTCCACTCCAAGGACTAAGCCTTAGAAAATCTCCCATTAAAAACTGTAACAACATTATTTCAGGTCGAGTCTAATCCGAATCAAACACAACTAGGCTCCACAAAGCCGAACAAAATTTCCTCCACATGAATTTCTAGATTTTTATTCTTAACCTAACAGGCATATTGCTTAATTATTGTATCAAACATCAACAACACTAACTCCACTGAAAGAAGGGAATGTAGGGAATAATGATCCCATATTTTGAAAAACACCCCACAAGTACTTATATTTGTGGAGTGACCTTCACATCAAGGGTGCACGGTGGTGACCATCTTTTGAAATGGTGCCCATTTAAATATTATTCCATTTGCCAATTTTCGTGGAGTCACCATTCGTTTGTTGCAATGATATAACCAATAGAAAAATTATCTTTATATAACAATAATAATTTTTTGTTTCACAATTTACAATAATATCAAGTAAATTTACCTCCACTTCCTTTAGCTCAGGCTAGTGTAAATAAATAAAAGTTCAAGGCAAAAGAAATTGAAAAAAAAAATAAATAAATCAACTATTAGGCAAACAAAGTTTTCAATATTACTAGTGGCATTTAACTTTATTTGGCTCATCAATGATTATTGTTGAAAAAATATAATAAAATGAACACAGCATCTAGAAGTTGGACATTTGACATATGTTCTTACATGAAAATTATGCCATATGGTAGAAAACGCATAATGGTTAACAAGTCACCCCCCACCCAAGGATTGGGTGGGGGTTAAAGCAAATGATGCCAGAAAGTTGATAACATTAATATTGATGAAGAAAATCTATGTAGTTTATGTGAAAAATGATCATTAAGTGGAATGACAGTCCTTTCTTCCACTATGAGTATTCAATTTTATGCACCACGAAATGTAATATACTATGGGTCTTATTTTTTTTTTCCACTTTGATTACTTTATTAAAAAACATGGTGTGTAGTAAATTGCAATAAATGAAGCATAAAATGGAACATGGAATGTCTGAATGTGTATTCTTGATATAACAAGCATATTGCTTAATTATTGTATCAATTGTCAACAACACTAACTCCACTCGAAGAAGAGAATGTATGGAATAATGATCCCATATTTTGAAAAACACCCCACAAGCACTTATATTTGTAGAGTGACCTTCACGCCAAGGGTGCATGGTGGTGACAATCTTTTGAAATGGTGTCCATTTAACCATTATTCCGTTTGCCAGTTTGTGTTAATTTAGCCTTCCATTGTTGCAATGATATCACTAGCAAAAAAATTATCATTATATAACAACAATAATTTTTTGTTTCGCAATTTACAACAATATCAAGTAAACTACCTCCACTTCCTTTAGTTTAGATTAGGGTTAATAAATAAAAGTTCAAGGCAAACAAAGGTGAAAAACCAAATCAATTATTAGGCAGACAAAGTTTTCAATATTACTAGTGGGATTCAACTTTATTTGGCTCATCAATGATTATTTTTGAAAAAATATCATAAAAGGAACATGGCATCTAGAAGTTGGACATTTGACATATGGTTTTACATGAAAATTATGCCACATGGTAGAAATTTTGTAGTGGTTAACAAGTCACCCCCCACCCCAGGATTGGAGTGCAGTTAAGGCAAAAGAAGTTTGCAAGTTTTATTTTTTTATTTTTTGAGAAACAAGTTAGAAAGTTGATAACATTGATACTGATGAAGAAAATCTATGCAGTTTATGTGAAAAATGGATGTCCTTTGTTTCACTATGAGTATTCAATTTTATGCTCCACCAAGTGTAATATACTATGGGTCTTATTTATTTCCACTTTGATTACTTTATTAGGAAAAGTGGCATGTAGCAAATTGCAATAAGAGCATAGCAATAATAAATGCTACGCTTTAACTTTTAGATATATATATAGACATAGATTTGAGAGGATATTATCCCATTGTATTAATTTAATGTGTTTTATATGTTATTACATTTATAAAGTGTAGATTCCATTTTTGTTTTTTGAAAGCAAGTGTAGATTCCATTAAATCGTAAGTCATTGTGATTGTATACATCTTATACGTCATAAAAAGTCATATAGAAAAAAAGTCACATACAATAGATCGTTTGAAACCATTTGTTCTTTGGGTGACTTGGTTATGCTCAACCCATCACCACTTATACTTTACCAATTAGGTGGCGCTTAATTTGCGTAATGCTGGGTTCCATGGAATCACATACTAGGAGTGTGTAACTTTATGGTGTTTGTTTCGTTTGTTACAATTTTATATTCGAAGAATGTGGCATTCCATGTTTGGTTAGTTCATAACATTCCTAACAATAGCTAATTTTTTACTATGAATTTACAAAAATATTTGTAGGATATATAATACTTTATACCTTGATATTAGCAAAATGACCAAAATACCAATAAAAATTTCAAAATGATTAAAACATGTCCATTTAAAATGAACATAATCTTATTGAAAACCTTTAAACCACGAAACCTCCAAAATAACTTAAATATCCTTAATACCTCTAAAATGACAAATATAATCTAAAATAATTTCTAAAATGACCAAAATACCTTTAAAATCTCAAGAATTATCAAAATTTCTATGAAACCTCCAAAACGGCTGAAATATCCTTAAACTTCTAAAATCTCCAAAATTACTAAAATATTTCTCAAATCTCCAAAATTATCAAACACTCTCAAAATATAGATATGAACCAAAATGTCCACAAAACATTTCGAAATGCCCCCTTACTACCTCAAAAATTGACAAAATACCCACAAAACCAAAGTAATTAATATATTAGACCATAAAACTTCATATACCTATAAAAAAAAGCCAGAAAACATATATATATATATATATATATATAGATTTATTATTGATGGTCCATTTGCTGATGCTCCCGAAGATGATGATAATACTGATCCTGATCCTAACTGGCTTTCTCATATGTTTCAATATGGCTTTATCAGGTTCTTAAAATTAATAAGCCATCATCAAGCCAGCCAGCTTCCACAAATAATTCAGCATGCTATTAAAAGATTTCCTAGTCCTCTTGTTTCTATCAGATGCTGGAGTACTTTGCCAAAATGGGAAAGAGATAATTGGATGAATGTCTAGCCTTCAAAGCATCTTATTCTCATAAATGGCCATACTCACCAAGGACAATGGTTTGAAGGAAATTCTCATTTGTCCTTTAATGATCCTAATGCTCTAGCTGAATGTTGGAATGATTATTTTAACAACCAGATTATTGAGGTGGCTTAAAGTCTATGGAAGAATTATCATTTCATAGGAAGTACTGATATAATTTCTATTTTTGGTCTCAGGCCATACGTTAATGCTATTGCTCGGTTGCGAATAACTAATCACTATAATCCAATGAGCCTACTCATCCTGGGAAAAAGACCAGTGTTTGAACCAATATTACATTGCGGATTTACCATATTCACATTTCATAAGAATCATCACAATTCAGCCCAAAAAGTGGTAGTCGGTAGAGAACCTTAACCAAAACCACCACATATGACACAACAAATGCATAATATGCTTATTGCAAATAGTCCTTGTCCATCCACATGCGTAATCCTTGTCCCAAAAGCAACACAAAATACGTAGAAGAGAGGGGCAGAGCCAGGGGGGGTCGAGGGGGGGGCATTAGTCCCCCCTGGCTCCTTGAAAAAAAAACCCTTGAAGTAAGTATATTATGAACTATTCTTTGGTACTTTATCCTAGCAAAAAAAAAAAAAAAAAAAACCCTTCTACCATATACCAAATCATATCACTTTTTCACCAAATTTACTATTCTCATTAGTTTTATCTCACCATGTACGTCTTCATCCATTTCATTGTTCCTTTTTTTATCAATCATTATTTTTAGTTTACTATTCACAACCCTTTTCTTGTGGAACAATGCTATGAATACTACAAATTTTACACATTGACGTGTTATCAATCATAAAAAATTTCATTCAAATATATATTTATTATATTGTTTAAGTGTTATACATTCTTGTCACATCAATTTGTGAATTTTTTACAGTGGAATTTATTGTTGTTTTAGCTTTGAGAAATTCTATGTCCACAACATTTTAACAACACTTTCATAACAAATCGTAAGTAACAAGTTATTACTAGTTGTTATTGGTGAGCAAAAAAGTAATTGCAATGGTGGATTGAAATTTGAACCAATAACAACTTACCACTTATGATTTGTTGTGAAAGTAATGTGAAAATCTTGCTTATCCCTTTTTTTTCCATGGCAATACAATTAATGGTCCCCATAAGTAACACATAATTATTAGAAAAAAAGTACTTAATGTCCTTTTAATACTATTTTAATCTCCCCCCCCCCCGCCCCCGGCGATTGAAATCTTGGCTTTGCCACTGGTAGAAGATCACACCATCATTGCCTAACATTTAAAATTTCTCTTTGAACATAATTGGCCTACAAAATATTCCAAATCTTTCGAAGGTTTTAACAGCAGGACACAAACATTAATTGCAGGACAGAAATGGCACTGCCTTTTCAATAAACTTAGTCTTGGAGTAAATATGAGTTAGAGCCCCAAGGTTAGGAAAAATAGGCATTTGCCCCTAATTTACAAACTATGAAGCAAAATGCCATTGTTTTAAAACTATTTAGCAAAATGCCCTTATTTTTTAAACTCGAGTTTAATAAAATCAAATTATGTGTAAAACTCGATGTCCTCAAAATCGAGTTCTATGTATATTTTTACATGGAACTCGACATTAGCAATGTCGAGTTTCGCTTAAATTTTCCAAAAAAATTAAGTGGCAAAATATGCATAGAACTCAAAATTACTAAAATCGAGTTTGAAAAACAAAAGCATTTTTCTAAATAGTTTCAAAATAGAGGTATTTTGCTACATAGTTTGTAAATTATGGACAAATACCCATTTTGGCCCCCCCCCCCCCCCCCTCTCAAGGTTACAACCAGGTATCTTCTTTAGCAACATCTTCTCTAACTCTAAAAAGGAAACCATTCCTCAATTTGACCATTGAAAGTTTCCATTTATGAGTTATGACCCATATTACTCATCTCCACCACAAGACATTCAACTAGATTCTTATCCTCATGTTATTCTCAAGGAAAAAAAAAAGAGATTCTTATCCTGATGAGTACATTGATGTTTATTGTCACTTTCCTTGGACCATCTTTTGAACTAGTGACCATTTAAGATTTAACCATTTTTCCCTTTGCCAGTTTGTGTGGAGTCACCATTCCTTTGTTGCAAGGATATCACTAGCATCTAGAAAAATTATCATTATATAGCTATAATAATTTTTTGTTTCACAATTTAAAACAATATCAAGTAAATTTACTTCCACTTCCTTTAGTTCAGGTTAGTGTAAATAAATAAAAGTTCAAGGCAAAAGAAGGTGAAAAGAAAATCAACTATTAGGCAGATAAAGTTTTCAATATTACTAGTGGGGTTCAATCCCTACGTAGTTTCGTGAAACACGAGTATTGGTTTTTGGCATTTGGTTCAAGTCATCGAGTCAAAAGTCTTGATTAAAATTAAAAGGGTAACTGCACTCTCCTCTTTAGAGAAATGATACTCTACCTCAAACTTGAAGGGAAAAAAACACTTTTCTCCCTTGACATCCGATTGACCGAACTTTATTAAATTAATAATAAAAATGTTGTGTACTACTATGCCTTTTGCTTTAGGGCAAGTTTTTAAATTTATCTTATTTTCTAAATTCTGGATATGAATTTCTGATATACTCTCATTTTCTAACCTTCAAACAAGGCTCATTGCTTGTTAGAATTGTGTTGTTAAATGATTAAATTTTCCATATCCTAATAACTTAAACTTTTGGGACAATCAGTAATTTAACATTGCTTAATCATTGTATCAAGAACACTGTTAGGACATATGTCGAACTTGTTAAGAACACATGTCATATAGAATTAGCTAATCCTTTGACAAAACGCACGTTACTTGTAATTAAGTAGATTTAGGATGTGTTTAATACTTCAAGGAACGAGAGTTCAAGTCTAGTATTGAAGCTATGCAAATCTATCCAAGAATCAAGTGAAGAAGTGCTGATCATTAAATCTCGACAGATGTATCTATTGAGATTTAATATGTGATTCTCGACAGCTCTCAACAAAAGCTGTATTTATCGAGAATTACAAAATTCAGATTTTCAGATCTGTTTTTCACGCATATCCAAGTTATTTGTGTAAGATTTCTTTTCTCACAACCCTAGACATATATAAGGATTATTTTAAGGGTTGTCTCACTTAATGCAAAGGTTGTTACAATTGTTGTTGCACTCACACTGTGACTGGAGACAAAAATTATCCTAGTTCATCTTTCTCTTGAAGAAGCTACTACGTCTTTGCACCGAGGGTTTTGTAACAAGGAGCTTCTTGATCTTCATCATCTGGATGAACTAAATAACTTTGCAGCCAACATCTTTCTCAGGTTTATGTGTTAGTCACGTACTGGGATTCGTGCATCGATTGGTTAGTCACCTACTTGGAGTCGTGCATTAAAATGAGAGATTGTCACTACATTATAAGTCCAACTGTGTATTGGAATAAGGGTTCAACTATAGGTTGGTATAAGGTACTAAGATTCCTTTACTTGTAGCCGCTTGTTTTGATAATAGTGGATTCTTGGGAGTGGTGACCTTAAATTCACCTAGTGGGGTTTTGCCTCGGTGGTTTTCCCCATTCGTAAACAAATCACCCATGTCAAATTTATTTTTGCTGCATTTAACTTTGTTGGTAATTTGTTTGTGCTGCCACGCTTATTGCATGTAATTGAATCTAATTAATTTCATTTGGCTAAATTACTTGATTAAGTTACCAAAGTGGTCAATAGATTCTTGCCCTATCAAACATTATAATGGAAAAATCTTCACCTAAAACCAACCTTTAGGTTGAAAATTTAGAATCATATCTTAATTCCACCATCATATCATAGGCCACTAAACGGTATTTCATAGGCACAACAGAAGAATTTAAAAGCATAAGTCAAGGTCTTGAATCTCATGATTATATAATATAATAATAGGGGAAACAAGAAAGGGTTTGAAGAATCACTATATAAGTATATATTATGAGAGCTAATAACTATAATTAGCGTGAAAATTTAGAATAACATCTTAATTCCACCATCATATCATAGGCCACTAAACGATATTTCTTAGGCACAAAAAAAGAATTTAAAAGCACTAGTCAAGGTCTTGAATCTCATGATTATATGTGTTTGAAGAATCACTATATAAGTATATATTATGAGAGCTAATAACTATATATACTCACACTACAACTTTTCTTCCTTCAAACTTCTCTACCTTCGTTACTATGGGTGCCTCATTTGCAACTCATCATGTGCTTTTCTTAGTCTGGTTTCTTCCTATTACCTTCAGTTTAAGCTTCTTCTTCATCAAAGCAGAGTCAATCTCAAATGTCTCTTGCAATGAAAAAGACAAGCAAGCACTTCTAACCCTCAAACGTGGTCTCACTGATCATGCACACGTCCTTTCATCCTGGTCTGACAATAAAGATTGCTGTATATGGGATGGAGTTTTCTGCGACAAGAAAACTGGCAGAGTCTCTGAGCTCCACCTCCATTATTCGAGGTTAGGCGGTGAGATTAGTTGTTCTTTGCTCCAATTAGAACATTTGAATTACTTGGATTTGAGTCACAATGACTTTAATTGTACTTCGATCCCAACTTTCCTTGGTTCAATGTACAGTCTCACACATCTTGACCTCTCAGGTGCTAACTTCAGTGGACTCATTCCTCATCAGCTTGGGAACCTTTCAAACCTTTGCTATCTGTCTCTTGGAAATAATTCTGACCTCTATGTAGATAATCTTCGTTGGATGTCTGGTCTTTCTGCCATTCAATACCTTGATCTTAGCTACTCTGACCTTCACAAAGAAGTCGATTGGCTTCAAATAATGAGTAAGTTCCCATCTCTTTCGAAGCTATACTTGTCCTACTGTCAGCTTGATAGCCTGAATCCATCTCTTGGATTTGTCAATTTCACGTCTCTTCAACTCCTTCAACTTTCTGACAATCATTTCAATCATGGGATACCTAATTGGTTCTCTAATCTCAGTACAAGCCTCTTAAGGCTTGACCTGGCCAACAATTCTTTGAAAGGCAATATACCGCTTAGCATTTTCAATTTAGAGAAATTAGAATATCTATCCTTGTGTTTCAATAAGCTAACTGAACAAATTCCAGAGCTATTAGGCCAACTTAAGCATCTAACATATCTTGATCTCGGACTTAATTCTTTAAGTGGTCCTATACCTTCTTCTGTAGGGAATTTATCTCATATAAGATCATTATACTTTGACGAAAATCAATTGAATGGCACCATTCCAAAGAGTCTTTGGCTTCTCTCTATGTTAGAGACGTTGTTTGTCGGAAAAAATTCTTTAACAGATACCATAGATGAAAGGCATTTCCAAAAACTCTCAAAATTAAAGAATCTCTATATGTCTGAAACACGTTTGATCTTTAATGTCAATTCTAATTGGGTTCCCCCCTTCCAACTTGACTATGCCTCCATGAGCTCAATCAAGATAGGTCCTAAATTTCCTTCATGGCTACAATCACAAAGATCCCTTAGTTTTTTAGATTTTTCCATGTCAGGAATTTCAGACAAAGCTCCGAGTTGGTTCTGGAATTGGACTTCAAACATTACAGTTATCAATCTCTCTAACAACCACATAGGATATGATGTATCAAACATTTTTTTGAGTTCTACTGTCAAAGTGCTCAATATAGCTAACAACTCATTTTATGGACCCATTTCTACTTTCTTATGCCAAAATAAAATTAGAAAGAATAAATTAGAGATTTTAGATGCATCAAACAATCTCTTATCAGGAGAACTTTCTCACTGCTGGAAGTATTGGCAGTCTTTGATCCATTTAAACTTAGGGAGCAATAATCTAGTAGGTAGAATTCCCTACTCCATGGGGGCTTTAGTTAACCTCCAATCATTGCGTTTACAAAACAATAGCATTTGTGGAGATATTCCTTCATCATTGAAAAAGTGCTCAAATCTGAGTCTCATTGATATGGGTGATAATCATTTGTCCATCATACCACTATGGATTGGAGAAATGACAAATCTTATAGTTCTCCGTCTAAGATCAAGTGAATTCAAGGGTTATATACCTCAACAAATATGCCAACTTTTTTCTCTTAGAATATTGGATCTTGCCAATAATAGCCTATCAGGATCCATACCAAATTGCTTGAAAAATATTAGCGCCATGGCATTACCAGATTCCAATGTTATTTCATTTTCTTCTATGCCTTATATATGTCCGTATATATATGTATCCTATGTTGAGAACATTCAATTGGTTCCCAAAGGGAAAGAAATGGAATACAAAGAGAACCTTAAATTAGTTAGGCTCATAGACCTTTCAAGTAACAACTTGTCTGGATCAATCCCTACTGAAATTTCAGATCTTTCTGAATTACGTTTTTTGAATTTGTCTCGAAATCATCTGATGGGAAAGATACCAGAAAAAATTGGGAGTATGAAAGAGTTAGAGTCAGTTGATCTCTCACGAAATAATTTATCTGGTAAAATTCCTCCAAGCATGTCTAATTTGACATTTCTTAGTCTCTTGGACTTGTCATACAACAACCTCTCAGGTAGAATTCCTTCAAGCACCCAGCTTCAATCTTTTGATGCCCTTAGGTACATTGGAAATCCTCAGTTATGTGGTGATCCTCTTCCAAAAAACTGCACAATTGAGGAACAATCTTTGAATATATCACCAATTGGCAATGTTGAAGATGATTCTAAAAACTCCAACTTCTACATTGGTTTGGGAGTTGGATTCACAACTGGCTTTTGGGCGATTTGTGGAGCTCTCTTCTTTAATAGGACTTGGAGGCATGCTTATTTTAGATTTACCAATGAAATAAAAGATTGGATTTATGTGACTGCAATGATAAAGATGAATTCATTCGAAAAGCTAAAAGCCTGCCTTGGTAAGTGAGGCATCATTATCTAGCGAAAGGTATTGCTTCAAGTTATATGTCCTTAATATTGTTTCTTTCATGTTGATGTTGTAGTCAACTCCTTTGAATATACAATTTAATTCATAGCTAAATGTGATAGTCATTGGGATTTTATTTCACTAATATGACATAACTTTAGCCTTTTATATTTCGTTTAAAGATATTGTTCTTTTAATAGGTAGCTAGTAGGGGAGGGGGAGGTGTGGCTTGAGCCGTAGACATAGGGTACCACAATAGATATCATTACAATTGGACAACCACTAAACTTTGTTTCGAGACATTTAAAGTGGATAAAGAGGGAACTCATTGAAATACCCTAAATAGAAACAAAGTGGTACTATGATAGAAGAAATTGCTCATATACATAATACATCAAATATGTAGTGTAGAATTTTATTTATTTATTTATAATTATTATTATAAATAGGATGCATAGCATGAGTTATAACCTCATATGCTATAAGCTTCAATTGAATGGGAGGATATACTAGTAGAATATCAAAGAGGTGGACTTAACATGAATTCTTAGAATTTCAACATGATGTAATTTGAATTGAGGTTAAGCTTGATGCCTAGGTAGTCATACTTGTCATACTCACATCACTATTATTGAAAATTGCAATTCATTTAAAGAAGAATTATTTCTCCATTAGCATTAATTCAAAGTTCTGGTCACTAAACAAAAAATAGTGCTTCCTGGACTCATTGATTTATTTCACAATGACTTTTCTATTCCACAAACTCCAAGAAGCCCTCTTTCGCTTTTGTTTTATAGTTTTACTGAAAATACTATTCCCTATTTCAAAAGTGGGTTTCTCATTTTGGAACCAACAAACTCTACTCAATTGTGCCAAATCTATGACTATTATTGAATTGAGTTGGGTTTTTGATAACAATATTAATCATAAAGATTAAAACTTCCTTTCATTTATGCTATGTTTTCTTATCTTCTTCTTTCCTTTTTTTTTTTTTTTTTGGTGCTTTTGTATGACCCTTTTGCTCTTTTGCAAATGATATTCACAGGCTGTGAAAACTCTTGCAATCCAAGACATTTACAATTTGAAGCAGACATAAATAAATTATTTCTATATAAAAGGTCAGTGTGATTATGACTTTGTCGTCTGAATTATCTCATTTGTTACATTTGCATATGAACTATATGTGGCTATTGCCTATTGGTACTGGCCAGTTTCACTAAGATTGTTGTTTGTATAAATGTGCAAAGATAGGGACCATATTAGTATCATAGACCATTTGATTGGTTTTTATTAACCTCTCGAATAATTTTTTACCCAATTATGTTGATATACATGCTTATGTTTGAAGTAGTAACTATTTTGAGTTTGATGTTATGGTCAAATTAATTAAAGCAAATTTTCCATGTATTGTGTCAAATCTATTTGTAATAAGTGAAGGCATTAGTTAAGGGTTTTTATTTTTTATTTTAAATTTTCTTAAAAAGAAGTGGTAAATTATCATTGAGATTGTGTTTGGATGGCCTTATTTGACTATCTTACTTTGTTTAAAAATACAACTATGGTTAAAAGAAGTGAGGCTTTAAAAAGCTTTGCATAAGTTAGTGGTGAAATTAAATTGAGATTTTAATCTAAAACAAACAGAACCTTAGCATATAAAGTTCTGGTTAGGCGTCTACTATTTTCTGGTTCCTATCTCTGTGGTATTTAAAGATAGAAGTGAATGTAGTGTTATATTAATTAATAATTTTAGGTTGAATCACCACTATTAAATATATATTTTGTGCCTATTTTGGTTTCGAAAAACTTCTTGAATCTTAGTTACTAGAAAAGTTGCATGGTTATAAAAGTCAAATATTAGTAGATGTGAGATAACTTGATCTTAATGTTTGCCTCACTCCTATCCAAGTTTCAATTTGTTTGATGTTGCGCATCTATTAAAAGTATTGTACCAAAGTAAAATTTATTTTAACTTGTTGATTAAGCCAAAATTGAACTTTTAAATCATGGTATTGCATTTTGAATAGATGTTATTTTGTTTGTTCTCTCTACTTTACCACTTGGCTTCATGTGAATTTATGCTACGTTTGTCATTCAGTGTACTACTTCATTGGTTGTCCTTTAATCTCAATTTTTTTCCCACTAACCGTTTGGGAAGGGATGCTGAAGAGGCAAAAGCAGAGGAGTTCAATGAAATGGCTTGTAAAGCCTCTCTTGCTGTTCAACAAATGCAGGTCCAAGAAAAAATTCATGCTCAGATTAAAATTTTCTCCATATGTATAGATGAAATTCTTCTGCTTTATACTGAAAGGATAGGTGAGGCACAAGAACTACCTCCACAACCAATAGTTGCTCCTTGTCAGAGTGGCCTTGGTTTTGGATATTGGCAAGAATGGCCAACCTACTAACCGTCCTGGTAAGATTCTATTTGTAACATAAAAAAAAAATAAAAAATAAAATAAAAAACCTTTTCCAATGTTTCATTATGAGCTTGTACTTGTGTGAGTGCTGCTTGAGATGTTCAGGATCTTTGAATTTTCTTGTGACTCATCCTTGAAGTAGGGGGATTATCTTGATTCGAAAGAATGATATTTTGATTTGTCCATTGAATACCCTAACTTCTTTAATTGTTTCCTTAAACAAATTTAGTTATTTAAAATATTTAAAAGTTATTCAAGTAGAGTTGAAGTCAACATCCAATCATTTTTGAATTGAAGTGTCATCAAAAGAAGTCTACATTTGGGCTGCGAAGTGGAGAGGAAGATGACTTGGGGATACTTAACTTGATTTTATGGAAGGCATCTTCAATGAGTATTTAATCATTGTTTCTAGAATACCTATTGGGAGTTTGTTGGTGTATCTAATGCTCTATATGTTATTTCTAGCTTCTATAAGGTCTTTCTTGAAATCATGTTTTTGTGTTTGTGATGTGATTCATAGGTAGTTCTATACATTTTAACCTTTGTACTTCTAAAATAATATTCTTAAATGGACTATTGATTATATATATTTTGGAATGATAATATGCTCTAGTTGTTAGATTTCTTGCAAACTTCAATGTATCGAATGAGTATTTCTCCCTCTTTTAAGAACAACTAGTAAGTTGCTCGCGTGATACATGGATAATATTATAATGTTTTATGTAAATTTTGTTTTTCAAAAGTGTTATACATATATTATGGCATATTTATTATAAACTTTGTTAGTAATGAGTTCATCATAAAAAGTAACAATTATAAATTGCACACACATATCTATTATAATTATTTTGTTCAAGTAATGAGCAACAATTGAAACAACTTTGGAGTAATATTGTATAATAAAAGTTGATAAAAGCATATTAATTTATTCTATATTACTAATTTTTATTATGTGATGTAATAAAAAGCTTCATTACGAAATCTTTTCTTTTTTTTCTTCAATGCTTTGTTATTGCGGTATGATGACACTTGTTATCATCATCAGTTTCTTCATTTTCAACGTTTGAAGTTTAGTCCATCCATATTCGTTCAATTTTTTAGTTTTTATCACTTTTTCTTTTTGTTGCATCATTTGTGTTAATCACTAATGAATTGGCACCGGGAGATTCTTGATTAGATCTTACAAAGTTTGGACTTTGTTGCTAAGATTTTTCATAGGTTTTTGCATTCATATAATATTTTAATTATCTGGCAGTTTTTTGTAAATGTTTTTTTTTCCTTAATTTTGGAATAGTGCAGCAAAAAGAATTATTATAGCATATTGGATTGTGTGTATATATATATATATTTTTTTTTTTTCTTTTTCTTTTTCTTTTTCTTCCATACCTTTTTGTCATTTGAAGGTGCATAAAAAATCTTAGCAACTATGTAATTTTTAAAACCATCATTTAGATTGAATTCATTCAAATGAAGTAGGAAAATCCATTTTTTTCCTAAATTTTTTTTTTTCAAATCATGTCAGATTCCTTTTCCAATATCAATAGTTTTACAAAAATTTAAATAAGTTGTACCTCGGTTTGTTTTACAGCAAGATCTCTTGTGGATTTATTTTGGATTTTCTCAGCATCTTGATCAAATATCACAAAAGTTGTTTTGTCAGTTACATCAAAAACTTCAGTTTGAATCCTGTATCTAAAGTAGTTTGCAATTGTATATATATAGTAGTTATAGTGAGATGAATATATTATAAATATTTGGAGAGTATGTAGTTAATGTGAGTGCCTCTAACCTTGGGATAGAAAATTTTGTTTTTGTTTCACATTTTGCACACCAAAATGATCCTGCTTGTGTTTTGACATTCCTTTCACAAAGCATGCATAAAATGTAATACCAACCCATTGTTGTATCAATGTTACTTATTGTTACAATACTCTAGCTGTTCACATCTTGGAATGAACTTTGAAATTAATATGTATTATTTTTTTAATGTAAATAATATGATGTATTTTTTTTTTAATGTAAATGATGAGTATAATTTGAAATAATCAACAAACTTGTCTTGTAATTTTGAAAGGGTTGGGAAAAACTTAATTTTTTTACAAAATTTTTTAATTTTCTTGATTGGGCTATGTCCCATTGTGTTTGTTTTTGTTTGTGTTGGCCCCAAGTGGCATTTTAACATGTATTTAGGCAAGTTTTCATCATGTTCATGCATTGTTTTACATGTTAGTGGTTGGTATGCACTCTAAGTGTTTGATGTAATGCCCAAATGGCATTTTTATTTTTATTTTTTTGGACTCCGATGAGTACCTATTTTTGGGATTACTATGTTTTTACATTCTTAATATGTTTTAAACATTGGTTGTGTGTTTTACACACTTTGCCCTATGAGTGTTTTTGTCATGCATTCCTCATGCATCTCACATGCACACCACATGCACACACTTGATCACTTACCTTGTTTTGCATTTCACTCATGCTAGATAAGTATTGTAACATGTTTAGCATTTAAAACATGATCTTGTGACTTTGTTTATATGTTCCTCTTTAGGATTTTTGTTTGTTTTATGGACTAACTTGTATCTAATCAAGTTTGTTTCCTTGTTTTTATTTGTTATATTTCTTTTTTGTGTTTGTGTTTGTTTTGTAGATTTCTCCTCTTAAGAAATCAGCCACAAATAAGTCCTCAAAGCGTCCCCCCACCTCCTCGGATTCGTTTTGAAGCGATGATGTAGATATGGTCATTAATGATCACTACAAAAGGGCCCCAATCATCTTGTAAAGGACGTGGACAAAGCTATTGAATTCGATGGGCAATGTCTATGAAGAAGTCATTCGGGAATTCTATACCAATGCCATTGTGGAAGGGGATCGCATAAATTGATGGCTGAAAGGGAGAGAGTTCTTTATCACAAGGGAGTCAATTCAAGAGATCTTGGCAGTTCGTCCAACAATTTCACACACATCTCTTCAATATGATGACAGAAGGGAGAAACTAAGACCCTTTGTGGAAGTCCTTAGTGGAAGAATCAACAAGAAGGCCTTGCACACTATTACGTTCACCCCAGAGATGCGAACTTTGGCCTATATCATGATCTTAAACCTTTACCTGGTGAGGAACTTGATGAACTTGTCAGCACCAAGGTGCATATTTCTATTTGACCTCTTCACACACAAGGAGATCGACATCTGCGGTCACATTTACCACCTCTTTACTAAATGCATCACAAAAAAGAATTTGAGGCTAACTCTAACACTTCCAAGCCTTGTCATGTCTCTTATCACAAGGGCAAGGGTGAAGATTCCTAGTGGACTTCAAGTGATGCAAAGAAAAAATCCAACAAGTGCTCAAACCATGACCCAAAGCAAAGCTCATATCCCCGGATCATCTGTTGGTGTCTCTTAAATTCTAAGAGATGAGGAAGGAGGAGACACTGAAGAAGAAATTGAGCATTTCACTTCCATTCGGGAAGACACTGCACAACCTTCTTCTCAAGCGCGTGCAAGAGCACCCGATCACTTTGATCACTTAACCAAAAGGGTTGAAGAATTGCATGGCATGCTAGCTTCCCATATCGACCATTCCAGATCTCAATTCACCTACCTTGAAGGCCAGATCACTACCCTCTCATCTCAGATTGATGATATGATGATGAACCAGTAGCAGTCGAACTCAGAGTCAAAGTCTGAGGAATTCTAGTCTCTTTGGCCATTCCAGTAAAAAAGGGAGAGTAGTTTGAAGGGGAGTACAAATTGAAGGGGAGCCACACCTTAGTATACATTGGTTTATTTTGGTGGTTACTAGTTTACTAAAAGTTTTTATAGCTTTTGGATTTTTACATTGCTTTCATTTAAAGCTCTTAAGTACTTTAGCTTAAAACTTACTTTTCTTTAGTACTATTTTGTATCTTGTTTTTTATAACTGTTTTGACGCTTATTGCTTTCTATTGCTATTAAGTTTAGTTTCCATAATGCATCATGCTTGTTGGACATGCAATTGATTTTAGCATTGCTCTTAATTGCATTGCATGTTCGGATGATCATTTACTGGATAAATGTTCATTGTAGTAATTTCTTAATGACTATTCATGTTTGATCAAGTTATGCTTTATATCTTACATTTCTTTTAGTATTTTAATCGCATTTTACTTGTTCCTATACGTACCTTGTGTTCTACTTGTCGTGAGCTTAATGAAAGTTTGTTGTATGTGCAAGAGTTTCAGGATACAGGCGTATACGGTAAAAGTGCTTCACAACTTCTAGAATTAGGTGTGAGTGAGTTTTGTCTATGTTCCCAAACTCATGTTTAAGTCTAGAGTCTATTTAGGGGTTTTGTCATGGAATTGCCAAAAGGGGAGATTGTAAAGTTGTGATTTACAACTATTTTGTGTTGGCTTTAATTCCGTGCCAAATTTGATTGTAATTTCTTCAATCATTTTTCTCTGTATGTATGTGGTTTTTAATTGTAAGGGATGAGTGTGAGAGAGTGTGAAGACTTACGCTTCAAAGGATGAACAAGTGGTTTTCGCGAGTGTCTTGCGAGAAGCTTACCCGCAAAAAAGCCACGTGTAGAGCACATGATTGGAAGATGAAGAGTCATGCCAACCTGGAGGTTTTCGCGAGTGTCTCGTGGGTAAGGCCAACCCATGAAGGACTTGCAAAACATTATGTTTGGCAAAAAGTGAAGTTTTGCTTTACCAAGTCTTTACCCACACTATATATACCCTCATTACCCACATACTGTAAGAAGTTCTTTTCAGAGAGAAAACCCTAGAAAATACACTTGAGAGTTAGAAATTGTTATATCCATAATCATCTACACATTTCCTTGTGGTTTTTCTCAACTCCTACCTCTCCATCACTAGATCCTTGAAAAGTTGATAGCCCAAACACTTACCACACCCATTTTGAGTGTCAAGTGAGATTTTGGTTCTGTTGGGAAGCATTGGAAGGAGCCATTCATTGGCGGATGTAATCGGGCTGAATTGCGGGATCTGGAAAGTTAGAGAAGACAAGGTTTCCCGAAGCCAATTGGTAGCAGGAGCTTGGAGGGCTCAAGTACATGGCGTAGACTAGGCTTGGAGGGTCTTTTGTTATTCATGTACTCTAACTTTATTCTCTAGTGGATCGATTTCGACTTAGAGGGTCGTGGAGAGGTTTTTCGCCGAGTTCTTCGGTTTCCTCTTCGATAACATGTCTTGGTGTTATCTTGCGTTTGCATCTCTCTTCCCTACTGTTAAGCTTTCCTTTTATTGTTGATAATGGATGAATATAGCTTAGGGTAGTGATAACGGTTGTTTGCGCTTCTTTACTCTTGTTCCGCAATTAGTATAAATTAGAGTAAAAGTTATCTAGCCGTAAATTTTAATTTGGGGGTCTAAACAAGCTCTTGTGTATTTACACAAATCCGAGCTTTCACAAAGCATGACTAATTATAATGGGTTTGATTCACCTTAATGACAATTCACAAAATTTTTCTGATAGTTAGGACTTCTTGCTTTAATATTATGTTAAATTTTGATTCTCCTAAAGGTTTTAATTATTGAAAAATGATAAATTTAATCATTTAATCACATAATTTTAACACACTGCAACTATTATTCTTGGCATCATCACCATCACCAAACCAAACCACTGCTAATAGCATGGAAAGCTACAATATGTGGCCATTGTGGGCTACCTAAGAACCTACTACATGGGAATTCAAGGCCAGCCTTAGACTTGTATTATTGTTAGACCTTTAAACCCTTCTCTAACATTTTGAAATCCATTCTGCAACTAGAAAATCCAATAACTCTAAGGATTGAACCTAGAAATTATTTTCTAAGGGTAAGGCCTAAACATATTGATCGAACAATTGACTCAAAATGCAAACTTTGAACATCACAAAGGACCATTTGACAATGACTCACATTCACATGTCCTAGTTTTTAAGGAGTTCTTTGCTCTCCATTGTTTAAATTTTTTTATTTTCGTAGTCTAGGGTTTCTAAAAGTTGGGGATTTCTTCAATCATGCATTTTTAGTCTTCAAGTTACACTTTTAATTCATGGGTCAAGTTTCAAATTGTCTAGGTTGTTTCTAGATGATGTATGTGGGCTGAACTTCATGCATATTGTTGTTCATGCACACCTATTGATGTTCATGCACACCATGTGTTTGCGCTTGTAAAGTTGTGATTTTCAACTATGTTGTGTTGGCTTTAATTTCGTGCTAAATTTGATTGTAATTTCTTCAATCATTTTTTCCTATATGTATGTGGGATTTAATTGTAAGGGATGAGTGTGAGAGATCCGTGAAGACTCAAGCTTCAAAGGATGAACAAGTGGATTTCGCGACTGGCTCACTACTGTCTCGTGAAAAGCTTACCTACGAAAAGAGCCACGTGTAGAGCACATGACTGGAAGATGACAAGTCATGCCAGGCAGTATGTTTTCGTGAGTGTCTTGTGGGTAAGGCCAACTCGCGAAGGACTCACGAAACTCTCTATTTGGAAAAAAGTTATGTTTTGCTTTACCATGTCTTTTCCCGCAATATATATACCCTCATTACTCAAAAATTGTAAGGAGTGCTTTTCAGAGAAAAAACCTTAGAAAATACACTTGAGAGTTAGAGATTCTCATACGCACAATCATTTACACATTTCCTTGTGGTTTTCCTTAACTCTTACCTCTCCATCTCCACATCATTGAGAGGTTGCTAGCCCAAACACTTACCACACCCATTTTGAGTGTTAAGTGAGATTTTGGTGCTATTGGGAAGTATTGGAAGGAGCCATTCATTGGCGAATGCAATCAGGTTGAATTGCGGGATTCGGAAAGTTAGAGAAGACAAGGCTCTGAGAAGTCAGTTGGTAGCAGGAGCTTGGAGGGTCTTTTGTTATTCATGTACTCCAACTTTATTCTTTAGTGGATCGATTTCAACTTGGAGGCTTGGGGAGTGATTTTTCGCCAAGTTCTTTAGTTTCCTTTTTGATAACACGTTTTGGTATTATCTTGTGTTTACATCCCTCTTCCCTACTGTTAAGCTTTCCTTTTATTGTTGATAATGGATGAATATGACTTAGAGTAGTGTTATCAGTTCATTGTGCTCATTTACTCTTGTTTCGCACTTAGTATAAGTAAGAGTAAAAGCTATCTAGGTGAGACTATTATCAGTGTCTTGGTTAAGGAATTTTTTATTTATAATTACCTAGTTAAGGTTGAAGTAGCAAAAAGATGTGAGATCTTTTCTTTTAAAAAATTTCCATTTTGAAAAAGTAGTAAAAAAAAAAGAAAAGAAAAAGAGATCTGTTAAACAATCATATGATAATGAACGGTAACTTTGAGTCTTCAACTATGTAAATAATAAAGCTTTTCCCATCACTACATTAATTGAGCTAAGGCACAAAGTTTATTACCAATAAACTAATCACACACATGCTCTGGTGGCAGTTTAAGTAAGGCACAAAACAGTAGATTGTTGTTTGACACGTGTATTACATTTATGCATGCATGCTAAGTGTGTCCCAAAGTTAATAAAACATTAAAAAAATTAATAAAATTCTATCATTCAAAAAAAAAAATTAAAAATTTTCCACGGGTTGTGTTAAAGTGCAATAGCACTTTAAAAAAATAAACTTTTTTCATGGGTTGAGTTAAAGACACCAACTGATCTAAGATTATTGGGTTTTTGTGATTTTTTTTGCTAGGATTTATCATTGATTTGTTATAATTTTTTTTTTTTTTTTTTACTTAGACTATGTCCAAAGATTTTTTTTTTATTATCTGAATATGTGAATTGTTTTGTAGATTTTCCTTATTGTCCAGATTTGTAAATTGTCCAAATGTTTAGCTAAATCTTTTTTTTGATATTCTTGGGACAACCAGACAAAGAATGATTTTATAATTTTTTTTCATTTTTGGTTTCATGGGTCAGCTTGTAAATTGTTTGGGAGAGGGGGGCCAAGTATATTAATTTTAGAGCCAAAAGTAAAATTTTTATACTAATATATATACTAGGGACTAGTCCCTGGGCTATGCATGAGTCCAATATATGACATTATTCATGCCTACGGGCTCCAGATATTCTGTCAAGACCTATTAAATTTATATCCAAGGTTCTAGAGTTCTAATAATGCTAGTTTGAATAGATGTAATATTATATGTATCGGATACATATGATAAGTCTTTTTAGTTTGAATATCCTTAGTTTGTTTTGTTTTATATTATATACTAATCGCTAACCCATGTGATGCATGAAAAACTTATTTATATACTAAAATCTAAGAAATTTAGAAATAGAAAGTTGGGTCAATAATATGCATATTATAGACATTTTGCTAGTTAGCATTTAAAGAAAAAAAATGAACTGTCATAATTAAATAAAATACAATAGGAAGAAATATTTATCTTCTATGATTTTCTATAGCTTAGAAGTGTTGTCTAACATAGAACGTTATTGGGTTGTAAGATAGATTTTTATAAAATGTTAATATCATACATATATGCTTATGTTGTCAACATTTCACTGCAAGTGCATAGTTACCGAAATCTATAAAGTAATTTACAATTCTTAAATTAATAAAGCAAAACTCCCAAAAAGTTATATATATACACACACACACTCAAAACTAATATAAACGACAAAGATATAAACAAAGACCATGATATGAGGAAGACACACCAAGCTTCAAATTTGAGCAGCAATATGACTTTCTTAATCTCACTTAGTCTAGTAATAACAATATAGACAATTCAAAACATGGAACAATATCAAAATTATAACACCTAATTCCATTATTTTTTATGTTGAATCCAAACAAATAATTAATTTAAATTAATCCAAAAAAATTAATTAATCAACCAAAAATCATAACTTTAATTAAGAAAACAAAAAATCACATGAACCCAAATAAAAATTCTCAATAAAGCAAAAGCATATAAGATGAAGAATTAAGATCAACATACTGAGATGCAAATACCAAAAACTCCAAAGCTTAAAACTTCCAGATTTTATAGAATCCTCAAATTCTACTTCAAAACCAAACAAAACCCTTCAAATTCAAAAAATTTATATATAATATACCAAATAAAAATTTACCATTCCTTGGGCTGGAAGACATAAGTTGCAGCTTTGATTTTTCTCCAAAAAATAAAGATGCTTCATCTGCCATATACAATATAAAATAATTATTAGAAATTTACCCACAAAAACAATGCCAATATAAATATGGAGATTAACCCAAATGCTCAAAAGAAAATCAATTCTAAACATAATAAAAGAATAAGATAGAAAGAAAATCTTAGGCACATATGAAAGCAAATAAAAAAGAAAGAACCTTGCCTTGCTAAGTTAAGTTTAGGGTTTCGAGATGGTAATTGCTAGGGTTTTGAGAAGGGAAGAGAGTCCTAACAGGATTCTCTCTCTCTTTTTTTCTCAATCCTAAAGTTTTTTTTTTTTTTTTTTTTGAATCCTAAAGTGAAATTTTAAGTTTAGGGTTTTGAGGTGGTAATTGCTAGGATTTGAAATTAATTTGATACTTTATCCACCTGAGGTTAGTTCAGTTAGATTTTTTTAACCCACCTCTATTAAAACATGGCTAAATATGTAATTTTGCTTCACTTTTATGTTTCTCACCTCCAAAAACACAAAAACCATAAAAATACAAGATCAAATAAGATAAAAAAAAAATCCAGTTGAACACTTGCATCATAGGATTTCAAACTATAGGTAGGCAACTTAAATTTAGGTCAAACCTTAGGTGGAAAAAGTGTCAAATTTCAAACCACATGTAAACAACTTAAATTTCAACCAAAGTAAAAGTGAGTAAGTTGTAATTTGCCCTATTATTTAACTGTTTCTCGTAAACTAACCACTAATATATAAATTTAGTCCACCAAATTGTGGACTACACAATTCATTGGTTCTCATGGACATGGATTTTCATATGTAGAGTAGCTTAATCCATGACCTCTATAGCTAAAACCTGACCAACTAGATATGCTTTGAGTGTGAGAATGAATAAACTAGTGATTTGGAAAACTTTTATGTGTGATAAAGACTCAATCAAACATGTGAATACAAAATATGGTTAATCATATATGGTGCCAGCTTCCGTTATCTTGTACTTTTATGTTTGGTTTATATATGTGCCAATGTGTGGATCATTAATTAGACGGTATTTTTTAACACAATAAAATGAAGAGTACTAATGTAAAAGGAAGATTTGGATTAAATCAAAAGGAAGACGTGCATATAGTATATACTTGACCTTTTTCTTGAAAGAAAAGACTTCATTCAATTAACCAATAATGTTTGCATCATGATACAAAGCTTCCCTAGCGAATGGAGGTAAATCTTCCATCCAATACATATCCTCAATAATATTTTTAGCATATTGAGCTAACACATGAGCCACTTTGTTTCCCTCCCTTCTTGTAAACTCAACATTCACCCAATGCAGCCTTCTAAGCATCTGTTGGATATCACCTACCACATTACCCATCAATGAATCATCAGCATTGTTAGGACATATGTGATTCACTTG
The DNA here is from genome assembly GCA_030445155.1 of Quercus variabilis. Lineage (NCBI taxonomy): Eukaryota > Viridiplantae > Streptophyta > Magnoliopsida > Fagales > Fagaceae > Quercus > Quercus variabilis. The sequence goes on from CP129449.1 coordinate 10,721,521, forward strand.
TTAGCAACATATGTCACTATTTTATGTAATTGACTAATCCTTTGACAAAACACACTTTACTTCTAATTTGGTAAATCTAGGATGTGTTTGATGCTTCAAGAATCCTTGTTTCAAGTTCAAGTGTTTAAGTCATGCAAATCTGTCCAAGATTCAAGTGCAGAAAGTGCTGTTTATTAAAGCTCGACAGCTAGCTATCTATCGAGACCTATAGAGTTGTTGAAGCTTGTGACTCGACAGCAGCTCGACAGATAGGTATTTGTCGAGGTTTATGAAATTCAATTTTTCTAATATGTTTTTCATTCAATCTGTGATTGTCTGTTTAGGCTTTCTTTTCTCACAACCCTAGAGATATAAAAGGATTATTTTACGGGGCCGTCAAAGGTGGAACAAGTTGCACAAGTGTTGAGCAAAGTTTGTTCAAGCAAATTATGATCGGAGACAAAATTTGCCCTAGTTCATCTTTCTTGTGAGGAAGCTACTATGTTTGTGCAACGTAGGGTTTTGTAACCAAGGAGCTTCTCGATCTTCATGTATGATGAACTGAAGAACTTTGCAGCCAACAACCTTCTCTAGTTGGTGATTGAAGTCGCGTACTGGGATCCGCGCAATTGGTTAGTCACGTACTGGGAGCCGTGCATTACAATGAGAGATTGTCACTACAGAACAAGTCCAATTACGTATTGGGATAAGGGTTCAACTGTAAGTTGGTATAAAGTACTGGAATTTTTTTACTTGTAACCGCTTGTTGTGATAATAGTGGATTCACGGGAGTGGTGACCTTAAAATCACCCGGTTGGGTTTTTGCCATTTTGGTTTTCCCCATTCGTATACAAATTACCGTGTCAATTTATTTCTGCTGCATACTTAGTTTATTTGGTGATTTGTTTGTACTACCACACGTTTACATGTTAATTTAATTAATTAATAAACTTGGCGAATTAATCAATTAATTCATCACAAGGGGTCAATACATTCTTGGCCTATCAAGCATTCGGAGAGGATATAGCTTGCATGACAGTACTATTGTCACCTTCAACAATGAATTCAGAGAAACCAGCATCCATGGCAAATTCAATTGCCTTTCTACAAGCAAGGAGTTCTGCTTCTTCACTGCAAAAGACCAAAGGTCCCTTGACTAACATCGCAGCCATCACTTCCCCTTTATCGTTTCTGATCACTGCTCCAAACCCGATCCTATCCAAGCCAGAAAACACAGTAGCATCGAAATTTAATTTATACACCGAAGATGGGGAGGCTATACTTGACTTAGAAACTTAGCAATTCTCATGTCATATATAGGCTATTGATTAATCCAATATCAAATTAATCATGGCTTTTGCTTATCCCCAGCCTTTTTTGTTGTCTTACTAAATCTGCTACCAAATTGCTCAAAATAATGGTAATGTTACCGTCAACAACACAACTCTACAACTGAGACAACAGCACTTCTTGGCCATCACTTTCTGGTGATTTTGCCTTCGGATTTCGCTCTCTCATCCAGAAAGATCTCTTCCTTTGGTTTGCTAGACTAGATAATGCTGCACCCAAGGGATCAAAAGTAATAGACCTAACTGCTGACCGTGGGCTAGTACTTAAAACACCATATTGTTGGTACCTATGGTGCTGTGAGCAACTTCAAATTCAAATTATATCATACCAAAACACTAAAATTATGTAATTTATTCCAACATTAAAATACTAATATTAGCTAAGGTAGAAGAACATAAAGAAAGATAATATCACAACACATTAAATTAAACAATTAAAAATAATATTATTAAATGTTGTCATTTATATAATTTTTATTATATTTGAATTTAGAATAGGTATCCTTGACTTAACCCTATCTTTTCCCATTTTTAAATAAATGTACTAAAATGGACTGAATGGAACAAAATGCTATACTAATGAGACTCAACAAGAACGTAGCAACAATAAATACTACGCTTCTTTTGAGCTATATCACCAGCCACATCATTATTTTCTTTATTGATTTGTTTCTCTAATTTTATTTATAATATTAAATATATTAACCAATTGACTTTACACATCATCTTTGACAATTTTTTTTTTCCTAATAATATCTTAGATAGTTTTAAATTTTCATATGCTTTGCCTTTACACATTCATCTACTTTAATTTAGAAAGAACTCCTTCAACACTTTTATTTTTCTTTCTTACTCTTTCATCAATTCATTGCCTCTCCCTAATATCTTAGACAATTTTATCCTCAATTGGTCTTCAAATTCAAATTATATCTTTTCAAAACACTAAAATTGTGTAATTCACTCAGAAACTAAAATAATAATATCAACTAAACGGGGGGATTTAGAATAGGTATTCTCACTTTCTCAACCTAAACTTGTATTTTCTCATTCTTAGGTAAATGCATCAAAATTAACTGAATTGGACTTAAGTTGACCGAAATACTATGTTAATGTGGCTCAACAGAATGAAAAGTAAATCAAATAAAGAGTGAAACCCATTGAATTGGTGAGTACGAAATTATGCTTTCAGTTTTCCATGCCAAAAACCTCTTCTTATGATGTTTTCTAAAGCACAAATGCATTGGCAAAAGAAAGCACAAATGATGTTTCCTTTTGTGTGATCCCATGTAGTTCAAACCTTAACTAACGGACGAACTGCATCATTCACCATGGAATGATGTGATCTTGATGGCTAGGACCAACCCCACAAAATGTGACACTACAAAAAAAATGGTCTTTAGCCGCGTTTAAAAAACACAGCTATAGACCCCAAAAACGCGACTATAGGATAGAGCCGCATTTCCTATAGTCGCGTTTACAAACACGGCCTAAACACTGCAGCAACAGGTCTATGGAAAACACGGCTAAAGGTCAGACCTGAAGCCGCGTTTTTAACCCGGTAGGCCTATAGCTGCGTTTTTTGAAAAACGCGGCTATAGCCTGCTTTAAGCTGCGTTTAAAACGCGGCTATAGGTTTTTCTAAAAAAAAAAAAAAAAATTCTAGTTTTTTTTTTCCCCAGAAAATTCAAAATTCAAAATTCAAATAAAAAAATTCAAAATTAATCACAAATCCAAAAAATTCAAAATAAAATACAAACCAAAAAATTTAAAATCAAACATAAACCCTGAAATTCAAAATCAAACACAACATATTCACAATACAAACAAACCCAAAAAAATTAAAATCAAACACAAATCCTGAAATTCAAAATCAAACACAACATATTCACATTACAAACAAACCCAAAAAATTTAAAAACAAACACACACCTAAAAATTTAGAATCAAACATAACGTGCTCCAAAATATAAGAACACAAACCCACTTAAACGTAATCACAATATCAGCAACACAAGAGCACAGATCCACAATAGCATCTCCTCCATTTTCTTACTAGCAAAGCATAAAATAACCCAAAAAAAAAAAAAAAAAAAAAAAAAAAAAAAACTAGATCTATTGACAAATCAGTGTGCTTGAGATGAAGAAAAAAATGAAAGAAAGAAAAAAAAAAAAAGCATCAGCTCCAAAGAAACAAAGGAAAAAAAAAAAAAGTTACCCAATGAAGAAAAAAGAAAAAAAAAAAAAGAGTTATCCAGATGTGAAGAAGGAAGAAAGAAAAAAGAAAAAAAAAAAAAAAAAAAAAAAAAAAAAAAAGAGTTACCCAGATGAGGAAGGAAGGAAAAAAAAAAAAAAAAGGAAAGAAAGAAGAACTTACGGAGGAGCAAGTGAGCAAGTGAAGAATGAAGAGAGAAAAAAAAGAAAGAAGGAGAAATAAGTTGAAGAAAGTGGGGGTAGGCGGGGATGTAGGTGCGAAAGGGAGGGCACGTGGGAAGCTGAAGATTTTTTTTTTTTTTTTGATACCTATAGCCGCGTTTTTTGAAAACGTGGCTATAGGTAACGTCACAAAAGGGAAAACTATAGCCGAAAAACGCGGCTACAGGTCAGTGACATATTTATAAGGCTGGACCTATAGCCGCGTTTTTCTGAAAACGCGACTATAGGTAACGTCACAAAAAGGTGACCTATAGCGGCGTTTTCTAAAAACGTGGCTATAGGTCACCTTTAGCTGCGTTTTAAACGCGGCTAAAAATTAGCTATAGCCGCGTTTTTTAGAAAACACAGCTATAAGTCCCCTTTAAAAAAAATTATTCGGCTGGACCTATAGCCACATTTAAAAAACGCAACTATAAGTTGGCTATAACTGCGTTTTTTAGAAACGTGGCTATAGGTTGAGGCTTTAGCCGTGTTTCTAAGAAACGCGGCTAAAAAAAACGCGGCTATAGCCCACATTTTTTGTAATGTGACTTCAATGGGTACTACTGAGATTTCAAGTTTATGTTGACATCAACCCTTTGTCTGCTGTGAGTTTTTCAAAATGGTTTTTCGGGAATTGTTGAGACTTAGGGTCCATTTGTTTTGGCTTCAAACGGTTTCCGGAAATTATTTTCTGGAAAATTGGGTGTTTGGCTGTTCCTTCAAATTTGGTCAAATTAAAAACCATTTTCGGTTGACCGAAAATAATGCCAAAAACGGGTGAAATGGATTTCCAGTCTTATTTTCACTTCAAATGAAATTTTCCGAAAAAGAGAGAAGAGAGCACGAAGAGAGACCCAGCAACCTTCGACCCAGAGAGAGCACAAACCGGCACTCCAAGCCTAAAGCCCATCGCCGGCGACCTTCGACCCACGAACCCACTAGTCGCACCGCGTCGACGAGACCCAGCGAGTCGCACCGCGCCCAGACCCACGAGCATGCCTTCACCCAGACCCACGAGCACGATGAACCCATCGCCTTCACCCAGACCCATCGCCTCCTCGAGCTCGCCGATCCACGAACTAGACCCATCGCCTCCACGCTCTCTCTTCCTCGATCTCTCAATTTTTTTTTTCTTTTAATTTGATTGTTGTTGTTGTTGTTTTTTTTTTTTTTTTGATGAACTGATTGTTGTTGCCAGAATTTATTGTTGTTGTTGTTGTTGTGTTGTGTTTTTATTGCTGGAATTTGTTGTTGAATTGATTGTGATGTTGAAATTTTTTGTAATAAAATTTGTTTGGGTGCTGAGAAAATGTGAAAAATTTTCCGGAAAATAGCATTTTTAGAATACATCCAAACACATGAAAATATTTTCCACAACAATTTTCATAATTCAACCAAACACTTAAAAATATTTTTCTTTTCTGGAAAATAACATTTCCGGAAAATATGTATTTTCCGAAAAACGTTTTACACGAAACAAACACAGCCTTATTTGGGAATTTTTAGGAACTGTCAACACCTGTTTTCAAGTTGAATTTACTAGATTGTGTTAAGGTATGTATATATGTGTTCTTTATTCATAAAGTTAAATTAAATTAACCAAAATTGGTATGGTTTTGTTAGATCCTATAGATTTATAAAATTTGGATTTTTGGGCTCAAACTAGTGGAATTAGAACCATGGATATAAATTTAACATATCTTTGATAGAATCTTTGGAGCCCACAGAATAGGATAAAAATTCATTTAAAATTTTTTCTTAGTAGGTATTATTATGTGTGGTTTGCTATAGGTTTTAATGATCTTGGTGATGAATTAACATAGGTTTGGTTTTCGTTTGAGTCATTGATGAACCCAATTGTATGCTCATTGTAGATAAATTTTCCATATTTTCAAAGTGTCCTTAATTCGTTAAAATCCTTTTTTGCGTATTGTATTGTGGATGCTTATGAACATTTTAATCTAATATTACTTTCCTATAATTCTTGAGCTATCGCATTTGCAAAACTAAACCGATCATGCTTGTATGTACGCTTGATTAAATTCTTTGTCATGAAATACTTTCAATGGTCCTATCAATGGGGACAATATGTGGGCCATGATCTGGATATTATGTAATTAGTGATGTGGAGATTGAAGTATTGTGAAGGTGGATGTTGTGATTTCAGCCTATAAAAAAATAATTATTATTATTATTATATTTCAGCAACCCTAGCTAGCCATGGGAGCAACACGTAAACGTGACCTTTTCCACAACGACAATACACAAGACATGGCATAATGTATTTGCAATATTCTTTATATTCTTTACTACATGTATAAATTGAACAAACATTTCTGTATACTATACGCAAACATTTCTTTATACTATACGCATCTATTATATTCTCTTAGTTGTGCCTAAATTTTTAGGTTAAAACCTAAATGAGATAATTTGGAAAATAATATTAATTTGATAATAATTATTTTCCAAATCACCAAACCTAACAGTTGCAAGAAGAGTGGAATCTGGAAAGCCTTGGACTTGGATAATAAATCTTAGACCTTTAGACCCTTCTCTATCGTTTTCAAATCCATTCTTCTGCAACTAGAAAATTCAGTACCTCTGAGGATTATCCCTAGAAAAAATTTTCTCAGGTCACGGCTAAATAGCCCAATCGAACAATTGACTCAAAATGTTGATTTTGAACATCAAAAAGGATCATTTGACCAATGACTCACATATCCCATTTTTTTAAGGAGTTCGTTGCCCTACATTGTTTGAATTTCTGCACTTTCCTAATGTAGGGTTTCAAAAACTTGGGAATTTCTTTAATCATGCATTTTTAAGCTTCAAAATTTTTCTCTTTTAATTCATGCATGTTCCAAATTGTGTCTTGGTTGTTTCTAGATGATGTATTAATTTGTTCCAGTTGGGTCCACTATGCTCCATTTTGTCCACTTCGGTCCATTCACTCCATTTTGGTCCACTTCAGTCCTTTCCGTCCAATTCGGTCTATTGTGGTCGAATTCGGTCTATTTCAGTTCATTTCGGTCCATTTTGGTACACTTTGATCTATTTCAGTCCACTTCGGTCTAATGTGGTTCACATTGGTCCATTTTAGTTCAGTTAAGTCCATTTTAGCCCACATTGGTCCATTCAATTCACTTCTGTCCACTTTGGTTCATTCGGTCCAGACAGTCCACTTTACTCCATTTCGGTCCATTTTGATTCATTCAAAGTTCTTTCCTTAATTGTTTTTACTTTTTTTTTTGTCTTTGCAATGTTGTCATTATAAGTTCTAAACCATTGTAACAGAAACTTGCTTCCTTTCCTGCTGGCTGAGAAATATATTTCCTTCACATAATCTTGCACACATCGTCTCTGGTCTAAGAACGTTGAAATGTTCACAACCTGATAGACCTCTTCAGTGGTGCCATGTCCAAGTTGTCTTGAGCAGTTAAGCTGTTGGAGCTGAATGTACAAACATGTTAAACATTAAAGAATTCCATTCTCAAATGTTAATAATCTCTACTTGTCTCTAGTTTTGGAAGATCTTGAGGATTCAAATTACATGCTGTAAGGACATGAAGGACAAATGGACAATGGAGGGTTTGGAATGCTGATACAGGTGTGGCAACAATAGCAATAGTTGGCTGGTTAGGAATGTCAATGTTATTGAATAGTTGGGGTTTTAGGATTGTGTTAACAGGCAAGGTATCTGTTAACAACAGTTTTTTGACTTTTTTTTTACATTTTTTTTTTTTTTTTTTTTGCAGTTTTATGTCTTTTGTTCTGCTTTATAAGCTATGGAGCCAATTTCTTAAAGAAAAAATAAAAATAAAATAAACTGTTTTATGTCTTTTTCTTTTGTTTATCTAATTTTTATTTTTTATTAAATAAGATCCACGTTAGTCTAACCTTAACAAACACCACACAATTTAATTTCTACTCTAACTTAATCCAAGTGTATATGTGTGAGAAATTCCCTCCTGAGATTTGAACCCCGGCCCTTATCCCCACACCCCACAAACACTTATACTTGTGGGGTGACTACTGCACCAAGAGTGCGCGGTAGTCACAAGGTATTTGTAGACATATGCTTTATTTTTATTGCACAAGCCACATCGCATGCATGATGAAGTTTGGTGTTGACAAGCAATAGAATGGTGGGGCCACGAAGGTGTATGGTGTGACAAATAATGGCCATTTATGGAAAGGGGCATTAGACTCATATGAGAGAGAGAGAGAGAGAGATATCATATATTGTCTCTGTTTGAGAGGTACTGCCACAGTTTGAAGTGCCCAAATTTGGTTGAGGGTAGAAGTCAAAAGTCTGATAACAATGATACTAATGAAGAAATCTAGAAGTTGGACATTTGACATGGTCTTACATGAAAATTATGCCATACGGTGGAAAATGCATAATGGAAAATTATGCCACAGTGGGGGAAGTGAATTGTTAACCAAAAGAAGTAAAAAAGTCTGATAACATTGATACTAATGAAGAAATCTAAGCAGCTATGTGAAAAGTGATCGTCAAGTGGAATATAAAAGTCCATTGTTCTGTTATGAGTGTTCAATTTTATGTTCCACCAGCCATATTATATTATGTCTGATTTTCTTTGTCATCATAAGCTTGATTACTTTATTAGGAAAAGAAATGACATACAGCAAATTGCAATTGGTGACAGATAAAATGTAACTGGGGATTTTTATTCCGTCCAATGAACCTAGCATATCTCATCACTTGTGTGTGGTGAGCATTGATTTAGGAGGGTTTGGCTTAAAGCCCATATTATCACTAATGAAATCATGTCATATGAAATTTTAATCAATCATGATTCATGAGCCTTGTGTTCCAGACAAATGTCCTCTAAATGAATTTCCGGATGTGTATTTTTTGTATACTCTTATTTTCTGATCTAATTCTAGCAATGCTCATTCCTTAATTATTGTATCAAAAGCACTGAAATGGAAAATAGTTCACCAAAAAACCAACCTTTAGCATGGAAAATTTGATCCAAATATTAACTCCATCAGAGCATAAGTACTTGGACAAACTAATTTTTCAAAAACTGACTAGAAATACATAGGTCAATATAGATAAGGATCAGCCCTTCTAGGATGGTCATGCAAAATGATATTGGAAACATTTCAGCATTGACTTTAATTAGAACAAAGCTTATAATATAAAGCATCCCAACTAAAACTCATATGCTTTTTAGCACTTAATATGATCTCTACATGGCTCTAGTTTTGCAAGATCTTGAGGATCCAAATTACACGCCGTAAGGACATAAAGGAGGATGGAGCGATTGGAAGACAAGGGGAATTCTCCGCGCGTGCATGGGGGATGGAGCGATTGAAAAAATTACATTGATAAGATAATGATTGTTTTGAAGAATCACTATAATTTTTGAACAAGTCAAAGTCTCATCAGTATATATTATCACACCCAATAGATTCATCAGTATATATTATCACGAGCTAGTATTCTCCAATTGCATCACCTCCACTACTCACACTCAGCTTCTCTTCCTTCGATTTTGTTTTTGCTTTGTCATGGGTGCCTCTTATGCAACTCATGTGCTTTTCTTACTATGGTTCTTTGCTGCTACCTTCAGTTTAAGCTTCTTCAAAACAATGTCAAATGAGGTCTCTTGCAATGAAAAAGACAAACAAGCACTTCTTAGCCTCAAACGAGGCCTCACTGATCCTTTCAACTTACTCTCATCCTGGTCTAGCCAAGAAGATTGCTGTAGATGGGATGGTGTTCATTGTGATAACAAAACCAGTCGAGTCACAGAGCTCCACCTAGCGTATACCGGGATAGGGGTGAAATTAGTCGCTCATTGCTTGAATTAGAGTTTTTGAATTACTTGGACTTGAGTTTCAATGACTTTAATTGTACTCCTATTCCAACTTTCCTTGGCTCAATGGGTAATCTCACACTTCTTGACCTCTCAGACGCCAACTTCTCTGGACTCATTCCTCATCAGCTTGGGAACCTTTCAAGCCTTTGCTATCTATATCTCGGATCTAATTTTGATCTCTATGCAGATAATCTTTATTGGATGTCTGGTCTCTTTTCCATTCAATACATTGACCTAAGCTCAGTTGACCTTCACAAAGAAGCTGATTGGCTTCAAATAATGAGTCAGTTGTCCTCTCTTTCTGAGCTATACTTGTCCAATTGTAAGCTTGATAGTTTGAATCCATCTCTTGGATTTGTCAATTTCACATCTCTTCAAGTACTTTATCTTTCTGGAAATCATTTCAATCATGAGATACCTAATTGGTTCTCTAATCTTAGTACAAGTCTTTTAAAGCTTTACCTAGACGATAGTTCTTTGAAAGGCGAGATACCGCCCAGTATTTTCAATTTAGAGAAATTGGAATATCTATCCTTGTATCCCAATCATCTAATTGGAAAAATTCCAGAGTCATTAGGCCAGCTTAAGCATCTAACATATCTCGATCTCTCTTTTAATTCTTTAAATGGTCCTATCCCTTTATCTGTTGGGAATTTATCTCATATGAGAACATTATCCCTCAACCAAAATCAGTTGAATGGCACCATTCCAAAGAGTCTTGGGCTTCTCTCAAATCTAGAGGAGTTATATATCAAAAATAATTTCTTAACGGGAACTATAGATGAAGGGCATTTCAAAAAATTATCAAAACTAAAGGATCTCTCTATGTCTCAAACACAATTGTTCTTTAATGTCAATTCCAATTGGGTTCCCCCCTTTCAACTTGAGTATGTCTCCATGAGCTCAATCAAGATAGGTCCTAATTTTCCTTCATGGCTACAATCACAAAGATCCCTCGGGTTTTTGGATATGTCAATGTCAAGAATTTCAAGCAAGGCTCCAAGTTGGTTTTGGAATTGGGCTTCAAATGTTGAAGCTATCGATCTATCTGACAACCACATAGAAGGGGATTTGTCGAATATTTTGCTGCATTCTACTGTTATAAGTCTAAGATCTAATCACTTCAAGGGTCGCTTTCCACTATAGTCTGAAAATGTCAAAGTGCTCAATATAGCTAACAACTCATATTCAAGACCCATTTCCACTTTCTTATGCCAAAAGGTAATTAGAAAGAATAAATTAGTGGTCTTAGATGCATCAGACAATCTATTGTCAGGAGAACTTTCTCATTGTTGAAGGTATTGGCAGTCTTTGATCCATTTAAACCTAGGCAGTAATAGTCTAGTAGGTAGAATTCCCTACTCCATGGGGGCTTTAGTTAATCTCCAATCATTGCGTTTACAAAACAATAGCATCTCTGGAGATATTCCTTTATCATTCAAAAATTGCTCAAATTTTGGGCTCATTGATATAGGTAATAATCATTTGACAGGGATCATACCACCCTGGATTGGAGAAATGACAAATCTGTTAGTTCTTCGTCTAAGATCAAATGAATTTAAAGGTCGTATACCTCCACAAATATGCCAACTTTCTTCTCTTAGAGTATTGGATCTTGCTAATAATAGTCTATCTGGTGTCATACCAAATTGCTTGAAAAATATTAGTGCTATGGCACTACCAGAACCCAATATTCAAGTTTTTCCTTTTGAACCTTTAAAATATATGTATGGTTATGTATCCTACATTGAGAATCTTAAGTTGGTTCCCAAAGGTAAGGAATTGGAATACGCAAGGAATCTAGAATTTGTTAAGATCATAGACCTTTCAAATAACAACTTGTCTGGATCAATCCCAGCTGAAATTTGTGTTCTTTTTGAATTACGTTTTTTGAATTTGTCTCGAAATCATTTGATGGGAAAGATACCAGAAAAAATTGGGAGTGTGAAAGAGTTGGAGTCAATTGATCTCTCAAGAAATCATCTATCGGGGAAAATTCCGCCAAGCATGTCTAATTTGACATTTCTTAGTTACCTGGATTTGTCTTACAACAACTTCTCTGGTAGAATTCCTTCAAGCACCCAGCTTCAATCTTTTGATGCACTCAGCTATGTTGGTAATCCTCAACTATGTGGCGATCCTCTTCCAAAAAATTGCACAATAGAGGAAGAATCTTTGAAGAGATCACCAACTGGCAATGCTAAAGACGACTCTATAAATTCCAGCTTCTATCTAGGTATGGGAGTTGGATTTGCAGCTGGCTTTTGGGCAATTTGTGGAGCTCTCTTCTTCAATAGGACCTGGAGGCATTCTTGTTTCAGATTTTCTGATGACATAAGAGATTGGATTTATGTGAATACAGTGATAAAGTTGAATTGGTTATTGAAAAGCTAAGAGTCTGCCTTAGTAAGTGAAAGGCATCATTATCTAGCTAAAAGGTACTGTTTCAAGTAATATATTCTTAATATTGTTTCGCTCATGTTAATGTGTAGTAACCTACTTTAAATATATGATTTAATTCATTGTTTATACTTCAGGAGGTGGCACTGGTTCATGCTCTTCAAAAGGCCAAAAAGAATCATTTGCAAAAGATATTTTCTTGATCGTATTTCATCCTGGATGTATCGTAAACATACATGAACAAAATGCTACGGATTATGATTCTTGAATATGATGTGTAAGAACTATTTATCTATATAGTGCTACTAGTCATTTAATGAAGAATTATTTCACCATTATCATAAATTCAGAGTTCCGGTCACTGAACAAAAAATAGTGCTTCTTGTACTCATTGATTCATTTCACAATGGCTTTTCCATTCCTCAAATTCCAAGAGGCCTCTCTCTCTCTCTCTGGTTTTAGTTTTACGGTTTTACTGAAAATACCGATCTCCATTTCTCAATAGCAAAAATGGGTTTTCCATTATGGAACCAACAAGCTCTACTCAATTGAGCCGAATCAATTACTTTTGTTGGACTAATCTGTGTTCGGCTCTTGTTCTTTGGGCAAACCCATTACAATATTAGTCATGACTATTAAAACCTTCTTTCATTTAGGCCTTTGTGTGTGTGTGTGTGTTTTTTTTTTCCTGTGCTTTTGTATGACCCATTTGCTCTTTTGTGAATGATATTCGCAGGCTATGAAAACTCTTGCAAAAGCCCACTTTTGCTAGGGATTCATGCTTAAAGGGCCAACTATGGCCACCATATTATTGAAGCCAATTATGGGCCTTTTATTTATTCTTTAAATAATTAAGAGGGAAAACCTATTAGATTGGATCAACTTGCTAACAAAAATCAAAAGAGTATACCGTATAGATGGTAAGATCATCTATTCAAGAGAAAAGAAGGTAAGATTATCTCTTATCCTTTTTATTTTTAGACTAAAATGTTATTTTTATTCATAAACTTTATCAAAAATTTATTTTGTATCCTTCAATTTTAAAAAATTCATTTGTCATCTCTAAATTATTTTTAAATATTTTAATTTTTGTCTTTAAATTTTAGAAAAGATTATTTTTCATCATTAAAATATTGAAAAAAAATTATTTTTATCCTTATTTTGTCTCAGTAACTATTAAATAAAACTCTTAATATTTTGATAAAGTTTATATATCAAAATAATATTTTATTCTCTTTTTCTTTTCTTTTTTTTAAGTATTTTAAAAATTATTAAGGCGAATTAATTTTCGACCTAACAAACCAAGGCACAGACCACAGACAAGTTTTTGGCCAGGTCATTGAAATGTGAAACAAAGAAATAAATTGAGAAGTCAAAGATATAGTCGACGTTACAACTCTAAAGTCGACACAATAGACGTTTTCAGTAACACCAAGGCACAGGCACGCCACCATAAAGGGCGTAACGGAAAGCGCACACTCTTCGTTTCCTTTGCAGTCAATTTCACAGAGTTCAGCTCACTCCTCACTGAACCAAAAAGATTGCTTTTTGGACTTACTGATTCATTTCACAATGGCTTTTCTATTCAACAAATTCCAAGAGGTCTCTCTCTCTTTCTTTCTCTCTTTGTGGTTTTAGTTTTACACTTAACTGAAAATACTGTTCTCCATTTCTCAATAGCGAAAATGGGTTTTCACATTTCCACTAAGTTCTACTCGATTGAACTCAATCTATGACTGTTATTGAACTAATCTAAGATGGGTTTTTGTTCTTTGAGTAAACCCAGATCAGTATTAGTCATAAAGATTAAAACTTTGTTTCATTTATGCGTTTGTTTTCTTCCTTTATGGTGTTTTTTGAATGACCCTTTTGCTCTTTTGTAAATGGGTATTTACAGGCTGTGAAAACCCTTGCAAAAAGTCCCACTTTTGCAAGGGATCCAAGACAGTTACAATTTGAAGCAGACATAAATAGATTGTTTCTATATACCAGGTCAGTTGTGACTGTGACTGTGAATTTGTAATTTGAATTATCTCTCATGTACCTTTTAACAGGAACTGTATGTGTCTACTGGCTAGTTTCAGTAATGCTGTTGTTTGTGTTAATGTGCAAATATAGGTAGCATATTGTAGGGTAGAGTGTAGACCATTTGATTGGTTATAATACCTCTTGGGTGAATTATTTTCCTCAATTTTGTCGATAAACATGCTTATGTTTGAAGTAGTAACTGTTGTGGAGTAGATGCTATGGTCAAATTAATTAGAAAAAAATTACCATAACAATGAGCTGTACCTCAAATGACATTTCCTCCTCCCATAAAATGGGATTAAGGGTAAGTTTTTGGATTCAAAACTTGCTGGGTGTGTAACTTACCAATATTTAAAAATTAAAAAAAAAAAAAAAAAAAAAAAGGGAGTAGATACCTAGATTCCAACCCTATCAATTGGTATAATTGTGTCAGATCTAATTGTCTTTGCAGTGCCTTTAATCATTGGATGATGAACTCTTTCTCTGCATTTTATTTTTAGTTGTCCATGACATCTCACTTTGCTCTAGTTGTTACTACAGCTATATTAATTTTCTTTTCTTTTCACCAATCATCCATTTCATATTCAACGTATAGCAATGATCATGGTATGAACAATAACAAACTTGTTTGCCCAACAAGTTGCTTAACAAAGAATGTTCAGTCTTGTAGATATCTTAAAGACATTCCCTTCATCCATAGGCATATGCAATCATGCAGAACCCTTGGAGCCCTCGATCATTTCATGTATGTTGATATAATTTTTTGAGAATCATACTCTTTAAGAGAAAGAAAGATAGGGACGTAGTGATCATGTAGAGATTATCATTTAGGCTGTTTTCTCACTGAGACATTCCTTATGTTTTCCCTTTTCTGCATCCACAAAACATAAGAAAAAGGAAAAATATGGGCATTGTGCTGGCTATTGACCATGTGGAGATTAAGAATTTCATTGTTTACATTTAGGTTGTTCTCTCACTGATTGTGACATATCCCTTGCGAATCAAAATATTTATTACTTCTTGACATAACTGATCTTAATGTTTGCCTCACTTCTATCCAAGTTTTAGCTTCTTAGATCTTGTGCATCAATGTCGAGTACTTCAACAAAAGATAAATTTCTTTTAACTTTTTGATTGATTAAGCCAAAAGTGAACATTTAAATAATGTCAATTGCATTTTGTGTAGATGCTATTTTGTTTGTTCCCTACTGTACCACTTTGCTTCATGTGAATTTATGCTTCCTTTGTCACTCAGTGTTCAACTTCATTGGGTGTCCTTTAATCTCAAATTTTTTCTCATGAAAGACTTAAACATCCAGCTACAACCGTTTGGGAAGGGATGCTGAGGAGGCAGATGCAGAGGAGATCATTGAAATGGCTAGTAAAGCCTCTCTTGCTGATCAACAGAAGCTAGTCCAAGAAAACATCCATGCTCAGATTAAAAGTTTCTCCATGTCTATGGATGAAATTCTTCTACCTGATTCTAAAAGGATAGGTGAGGCACACAAATTGCCTCCACAACCAACAGGTGCTCCTCGTCAGAGTGGCCTTGGTTTTGCTGTTGGCAGGCATGACCAACCTACTGACCGTCCTGGTAAGATTCTGTTTGCAATCCAAAAAACTTTTCCAATGTTGCATTATTTGCTTGAAATTGCAAGATTGTGACTTGAGATGTTCAAATCTTTGAGTTTTCTTATGACTTATCCTTTCTATGTTTGCGGTAGTCAGATTATCTTGATTTTTGTTTTTTTGGTTAAGTAACAATAAATTTATTAAAAAAACACAAACCAAATACAGCGGGGTGTACGTAGTGTGATTATCTTGTTCAAAGGAGTGATATTTCGATTTGTTCCGTCAATTACCTTAACTTCTTTACTAGTTTCTTTAAACAAATTTAGTTATTTAATAAGTTTAAAGTTATTCACGTAGAGTTCAAGTCAACACCCATTCATTTAAAAAAATGAAGTATTGGGCAGCAAAATGGAGGAAACAGGGTGGTGGCCTTGGGGGTAGGGGAGGTGAGGGGAAGATGCCTTGAAGATGCTTGAAGTTGATTGGATGGCATCTTCAAGGAGTATTGAATCACTATTTCCAGAGTACTGATTAGGAGTCTGTTGGTGTGTCTAATGCTCTATCCATTATCTCTAGCTTCTATAAGGCCTTTTTCTTTTGGTAAGTTACACATGCATCTAGTGGGTCTTGAACCCCCGACCTCACCCTCCATCTAGCACTTCGAAGGGGAGGAGGTGCCAGTTGAGCTAGAGTTGATTAGCAAAAGTCAATTGGTAGGCTTCAAACTTTTGTACTTCTATAAGGTCTTTCTTGAAATCATGTTTTTTATTGTTTGTGATGTGAGTCATTGGTAGTCCTTGATATTATATTTTTGCAATGATGATGTGCTCTAGTTGCTAGATTTCTTTTTCAATGTTGCTACGAGCATTCTCCTCCTCTTTTAAGAACAAGGTAGCAGGAGAGGTTGAGGGATCATGACCCACCCACGTGTAACTTACCAATAAAAACAAAAAGACTTCTTGCAAGCTTGCATGCTGTTAAAACCTTCTAGAATATCTCTTGGCTCCATTTCATTGAAGTTAAAACTCTATGTAAGAGTATTTGTTCCTTACTTTGCTTGCATTATTACAGCAAAACATGTAATCTCAACCAGTTTGTAACCTAAATTGGGAATTTGTATAGGTGCTTTCAATGGGTTAAGTTTGGGAGGATTAATAGATCTAGGGTATAGAGTTGTAGAACAAAAGGTGAAGACTCAAACTTGGTTTGATGAGTTTTTTATGGTGATTTGATAGAGAAAATGTGTGGGGTGTTATGGTGTTGATAGGCAAGAGGAAGGCTTTACTTAGGGTTTGGGATATAACGAAGAAGGAAAAGAGAGAAATTTATGGTATGAACAGTACCATAAGAAAGAGAAGAAGAAAAGAGAGAACAAAGAGAGAGAAAGTAAACAATAAGGCCAAGATGTAAAAGACTAACTTGGACTCAAAGAAAATAAAACCTAAGATAGTTATGATCTCCTAGAAAATTCTAGATAAAAATAAAAAATACCTAAATTCACAGGATTCCAAAGCAGTGCTGTTAAAAGCGCTAAGCGCACTTAAGCGCAAAGGCCTCCTGGAGCCTAGGTGCAAAGCGCAAAGCGCAAGCACTCGCCTGATCGATGTGAAGTGCACATTTAAAAAAAAATTTAATAAATTAAAAAAAAAATTATTAATCCTCAATACAGCAATCAAGTGATCAATTAATCATATAAATTACAATAAAACATTTTATGTAATTTATATAACATTTATATAATTCTTTTGTGCTTTACAAAATATATGCAACAATGATATTTGATGGCCATGATTACAAAACATGGTTGAATCAAAATAGAAGTATAGAACCAAGAAGACAAAGGCTAAAAAGCACTAGAATGTTAAGTAATGTTATCTTTGTGAGTGTCTGATTTAGTGTTTGTGTGGTTGTGGTTAAAAGTTCAAAAATATCTAAAGAGATAGGTTTAGGTGTATGGTAGCACACCACACTATTAGTTTTTATATATTAAATCAATGGCTTATATCAAACATATTTATCTCTAATGGCTTAAAATCAAATCAGGATTTAAAAAAAAAAAAAAAAAAATTACCAAAAGCTCAAAAAAGAGCTCTTTGCGCTTAATAAAAAAGCTCAAAAAAGCGCACTTTAAGGGCGCTTCGCTTTAGAGGGAAAAAGCCCCAAGGGCTTTGCACTCAGCGCTTAAGCACGCTTTTAACAACACTGTTCCAAAGATTACACTTCTGCCCCTAATTACAAAATTGGTCAGAACTTGTTGAATAAAAACCCAAATAAAAACTGTTTCAATCTTAGGAACACATATAACTAGACCTTTAAAAACCCCCTGACTTTTACTTCGATTGGACTTGACACATGGCCTCATAAAATAAATCTTGAACAGTCAAACTTGTGAAGTGATAACAAGTTAATCTTCCATGGCAGCATCAAGAACGTAACATTATTTACATTGAAACTTGTAAACGAAATTGATTAATAGAGTTTGTATTAAGTTCTCAGTTTTGATAGATATTCATCAGGGCCTTGATTGGAAATTGTTGGACGGGAGGTAAAACATCTAGCATTCAAGATTCATTTTGTTCAAGAAATTGCTAGATCATGTTCAACTCTCATTTTAATATTTGGATGCTGTGCTGCTGGCTTACAAATGCCTGGATATGTGTTAGATGATAAAAGAAAAATTACTAGCAAAAATCCAGGTAGGGAAAAAAAAAAGGGTCCATATCTCTCAAAGTACAAAAGCCACTTAAGTCCTCCTGTTCAGTCTCCTTATGTGGCAAGAGCTAATTGATGTTGTTTTTAATATAATGTCTCAAACTTTTGTCTGTTGCTGACTATATTTCCCAATACTGCCATATAAACCCTTGCCACATCAGAGGTTGGATGAGAGGGCTTCAACCTCAGTACAAGTTCCACTATACACAGACGTCAAGTATGTTTGATTGTTACAGAACTTGTTACATCTCGGCATATAAGCAGTACCCCATATCATATTCTGTGTACTGGAATCAAATTCAAAGTGATTCTGTACCCAGATTTGACTGCTAGACAATCAGATTTGTTTAATGTATTTCTGTGTATACTCAAACACACACATACATATTTTGAGTTTGGATAACTTTGGTGTTATAGTGAAACATCTGAAGCATGAAATCTGTATCATTATCATCTGCTGAGTTGCTTGTCCTGCAATTGAGAAAGACCATAGGATTCCTTTGGTGGTGACATTTCTGTGTCTTGTCTGCTGCACTTGGTGCGGAAAACAAAAAGTTAAGAAATAGTTTGATATGCAGGATTATGCATAACCTCTATCTTCTTCATTTTTCTTGACGTTTCAGTCGTCTGATTCTGACAGTTTCATTTGATTTCTTCTTATTGAACTTGCTGGCTTCAATAATACTTGAACTGCTTGTATTTTATCAGTTATTGTTTCATGGTTAGCTTTCATAAAGTTGTCTAACAATCAACTGTTTTTACACATGCTGCTATTAACATGGTCAAGCAATGCCATGTTTGGCCAAGATGTTTAGAATTTTCATGACATTAGAATGCAATTTATGGAATTCTAACTTTAATATTTATATGAAATAAAATAAAATTTTAACTTTAAGATAAAACTACTGAACTTGGGAAGAGAATAAAAGAGAAATGATTATATGTTTCAAATATAATAGATAATATGATTCCAGATAGAATAAAATGGTGGAAAGGAATACATTTCACTGACTGAACTAACAGGATCCATGATTGACTCCAAAAAAATTGGGACTAAGGTTTGGTTGTTGTTGTATATATTGTTTTGACTTTTACTGCATTATTTGGTTTTCTGTACCTATATATGTTTAGGTACAGAAGAAGTCTCAATTAATTATAACAAAGTTTTCACTGTTTGGTTCTGATTTCTTAAGAGGTTGTGTCTGTGTTGTGTGTGTTATAGTTTCCCGTATAACTACTAATTACTAATGATTTTTCGGCACAGTTGTACCTGAAACAAGGCCGTTAAAACGTGCTGAACTCTCTGAAAGACTAAAGGACCTCATTGGTTACAAGCTTGATATCAAACCATCTCAAATACCCCATAAGGAAGCTGGCCAAGGTTTATATTTAGATGGTGAAGCTGATGTTGGTACTGCGATAGCCTTCTACCCTGGTGTAATATACTCTCCAGCTTTCTATCGTTACATTCCTGGATACCCAAGAGTTGATGCACATAACACATATCTGATCACAAGGTATGATGGAACTGTCATCAATGCCCAACCATGGGGTTTAGGGGGTGAAACCCGGGAAGTTTGGGATGGCCTCAGCTTGGCAGAATTTAAGCCTGATGCACAGGGTGTTGATAAAGGTTCAGACCGATTCTGGAAGATGCTCAATACTCCTTTAGTAGGTACACAAGCAGGACTGAGTTCAGATGTATTGGAGCGGAGAAACCCATTAGCTTTTGCTCATTTTGCTAACCACCCAGCAAAGGGTATGGTTCCAAACGTCATGATTTGCCCTTATGATTTCCCATTGTCTGAGAAGGATATGAGAGCCTATATTCCCAATGTCTTGTTTGGAAAAGCTGAAGAAGTAAAGATGAAAAGACTTGGCAGCTTTTGGTTCAAATTTGGGGGTTCAGGAGATGGTGGGCCTGAGGTTCCTGTTCTGAAGACTCTTGTTCTGGTGGCTACTAGGGCACTTCATGATGAAGAAATTCTGTTAAACTACAGGCTGAGCAACTCAAAGCGACGGCCAGCATGGTATACTCCAGTTGATGAAGAGGAGGACCGTAGGAGATGGAGCTAAGTGAAGGTTAGCTAGCCATAATTGCATAGCGCACCTTCTTACCCCATTGTAGTTTTTCCTTGTTTCTTAGCTAGCAATCATATTTTTCATTCAACTGCTTTGAAGCTGCAATTACCAACCTTGGTAAACTTCAGAGTTAATAGCATCTATATGAAGATCATGCTATTCTGTGCTCAAGTTTTCTTTACATACATAGAGTTCGGGATAGCATACTATGTGCTTGAGTTCTCATCACTTCAGAGTTAATAGCATCTATATGAAGATCATGCTATTCTGTGCTCAAGTTTTCTTTACATACATAGAGTTTGGGATAGCATACTATGTGCTTGAGTGCTCATCATATACAGAGGTTGGAGTAGCAACTGTTCCAAGGGATTGGTTGTTGTTACTTTTCTTTTGCAATTATTTGTCTTATGAAATAATAAAGTGGAAGGTATCACTAAACCAATGAGGTATTCAGACATTTGCTATGATTTAGTTTCACTGAAATCACATGAACAATAATGCACCATTCAGATGTAACATATTTGAACTGCGTCTAAAGGATTTGAATTTGGGCCTCTGTTATCCTCAATTAAGCAGTCATGATTATCAATCTACAATGCCAAGGGAATCGCATGTTGCTCTGTCTGTTTATTGCTTAGAATAGCAATGCACTTGCAAGTATTTTATAATGTTGAGCATCTCTTACAACAGGACCAGTGGTTATACTGCATTTGATTGTCACTTCAGCCTGCCAAAACTTTATATTGAAATTCCTCATGCATGGATTTCTGTTCACTGCTGCCACCTGCAAATCACACAACAATCTCCTCATACTTGATAGTGGTTTTGTCCTACCATTTCTAGATTACAAAATTAAAATGTTGAAACATAACTTTCTACGCTCAACTGCAATGAATTTAATTGTTTTGAGTTTGAGTAGGATAGGGATCAAATTTATTTTTGTAGTAATTCTCAATCTAAAGTATGCACCAAGACTGAATTAGAAGAAAACAGTAGCTTATAGATGATACTACTTCCATTCTTCTAGAACTCTCATTTTCTGTACTCCATTTGAACTTGATGTTCTGGATGTCAGAAATCACCTTAAGTAGGATTAGTTCTTAGCACTTTTGTCATCCATGAGTGTCAGCTAGAGGCAGGCACAACGAGTCACATTAAGTGTCCTCTAATAAGTTCATCACGAATCTTACCTTTAAGAAAGGCTAATTGTGATGGGCCAATGATTGGAGTAACAAAGAGGTGCCCTCATTCCTCATAAGTCTCGTGATTATAAAGTGACAATTTAGGACGCATGCCCTCTTCCTTGTGACAATGTCCGAGGGACCTTAATTGTTACATATCAAACTTTTGTGACAACTTTAGGGTAATTATTTAATAATTTGTCGAAGTAACGCTTGCCCTTCTCACATAATTTGATAATTATGAATTCTATTGATTAAATTCATGATGGGGTTTACCATCATGTGAGAGGCTCCCAAACTTTTGAATAATTTTCTGTCTCATTTTACTATTTTGGTAAAAATTATGTTATTTATTTTTTGTGTAGAAACATATGGTCATATCAATACATGTAAGGTTGTGATGAAAGGATAATCTTTAAGGCATTGTCCATGACAAAATTACTTTTGTATTTCGGGAAAAGATCTTCTTCATCTAATATATATTTTTAATGATTCGGTTTAAACATTACAAATATAAAGGTATATATATTGTCACATTGAATGCTCTTATGAGCACCCTGGTTCCTACCTTTACTCAAATATCATGATGTTTGGTAAAAGAAAAGGTAGCAAAGAAAAGAGGTAGTTGATTGAAATATGAAAATGCAAAGCCTTTCATAATGTCATTCATAGAAGAAGCAGGTACTAGTGAAAACAAGTTACAAAGCGCCGTTTGGAAGTTAAAACAGTTCATTAAACTCTTCTTCTTCATCCTTTGTTATGAATGATGCAGTACTAAATTATTTACAATTGCACAAACATGTCCTACTATTATTGTAATGTTTGGAGGTGACATACACGTGTTGTTCCAAGTTCCAACCAAATTTGTTAATTTTTCGATTTTCGTCATATAGATCTCATAAAATTATAAAGAAATCTAAAAAAAAAAAAAAAAAAAACGAAATTTTAAAGTATTGGGAGAATTATTATTATTACGTCAAGAACTGCTTGCCATAATAGCTTTGTATACGATTATATATGCGTCATCGTCCTTGACAACTCGGTAGCCAAATCGCGTAGCAATCTGTTGTAACCATACTGCAAAGGGCTTTTATTTTTAAAAAGTGGTAATAACCTCGATTTCATCATCACCTTGACAAATTAATTGTTGCTTTGTCAAATCGTTACGGATAAGTGTCGTGCCTCGATTTCTGTCGCCATGACAATTCGTTACAACTTACAACTACTTTTTTAAAGGCCTTATTATTGTCCCAAGGGCTAATCACAACTGAAAACTCTAATCAAAATGTCGTTGGGACTTTTGAGTAAAAAAATATAGAAAAAGTTTGTGGGAGTGTGTATTTAAACATAAAAGTTATAATTTCTTTTTTTTTTTTTATTAAAAAAAAAAGGCTTTTTAGTAAAAATTTGAGCATTTGCAATGAGCTTAACAAACCTCATTTTTTCCAATTTGGCTAGTTAATAAGCTAAACCCTCCACCCTTTCCCCTCTCTTTTCACAACAAGCTCGCCATTCCCTCAATAAAATATTGCAACACTGTACCTTCATTATTGTGTTTAAATACTTTAACTCAAAATTTTCAAAAATAATAATTAAGATAAATTCTATTGACATACTTTGAGATTCCAATGGTAACCACATTTAAAAGTTTTCAAAACTGATCAATTTGGTCCTTGAAATAAACTTAGTTTCTAAGACAATTGTGAAAATGACTAATTGGCCTAACAATTTTTAGGGACTAAATTGGTTTTAAGAACCAAATTGATCAATTTTGAAAAGTCTTTGACAAAGTTGGCATTAGTTTAAGTTTCAAGGTATGTGTAACGAAATTTTCCTTAATAGTAAATTAATAATAATTCCTTCTCTCTCACACACAAAGTAAAATAGAGTGCTTGTTTGGAAATGTATTTATAAAGGTAGATAGTTAAAATAGGAAAATATATATATATATATATATATATTCTAGCAAATATTTAGTTAGAAATTTGGAGTTCATTGGGAATGCTCTAAGAGAATTCAAATCAAAGTATCCATTTGGGTGTTTTAGCCAAAATTTGATTAATCCAATCTCAAATACTGCTTTATTAAGTTAGCTTGCAACTAACCAAAATCTTTAAAAGCCTGGGGAGGCACGTGTAGTTCAACAAAAGAATTTTTGGAGTTGTAGAAATAGAGTTTTAGTCGTACCACGTTAAATATTATTAACTTACATGATTTTATTTTATTTAAATCGTCTTGTTTGTGTTTTTGCACTTTTGCTAAATTACGATAAATTAATTTTTCATGTTATAAGTAAGGGGATTTGTAGTATGCCTTATCTCCTCATCAATACTACTTGTACATAATTGAATACATGCCGTAAATGTTAAGAATCTTGTAAAAACTATTTGGTTTTCTTTATAAACCAAACTAGAGGTCGAATGTATATACCTCCTCCCCACTTATTGTAACAACTGAATTATCTGAAAAAGAATATATGCAAGAAACTTTAGCATCTAGTTTTATGAAAAATTACTGATGTTGTTGATGTTCAAGTTCAGTACCATGTGGCAGGTTCTGCACAATGTGAATCCTATGCCAGTAATGGACGAACATTTCCTTTTGCACATTCTTGATAATGATCCAAAATTGCTGTGTAGTAACTGAAACTAATGTACTGCTTTAACTATAAAGGTAAGAAGTACGTGTGGCTGCAGTAAAATATGAATTTGTAATTTCATTGAACATGCAAGAAGCTGCATGTGTGGTTAAAAAACAAGACCATTTTGGAAGCTAAAATTGTTTAGTATATTGTTTTTTCTTTTCTTTTTATTTTTGACTAAAAGAATTAAAAGATAATTATAAAAGTCTAGTGTTTATCATTTAGATTTCTAGGTTGATACTTATTAGAGCATTTCCATGGGTTTTTAATTAAAACCCTCAAGAATGTAAAATAGAGACTATTGTTCATCAAAAAGTCACAAAATCACCCCCACATTTGGGGATTTATAAAGCTACAGTGTTAACAAATGAAGCTTCAAATTTTTAAAGCTCCACTGTAGCACATCTATCCTAGTAAAAATTCTTCTTCTTATTCCATTGCTCTCTCTGTCCTTATATTAAAAAATAAAGAATTTTTGTGAGAAATGGAAAGATATTATTTTAATATGTTGAGTTGTAAAATAAATAATTAGAAGTAGGCTATATTATTAGAGTGGGAATGTATAATAAATAAAATGATGTTTTGAGAAAGTAAAATGCATATTTTTTTTCATTCTGGAGTGATCCTCTTTACGTGCAGCTTTTTATATATCTCATTTTTTTTTCCTAAAATATAATTATAAATTAATCAATTTTTACCAAATAAATTTACGTTAAGCCCCATCCAAAAATTTTCCTAAATACAATTATATTATACGTTTTACAATTTTTTAAAATTCTCACATTTTATGAGGGAAAATTGTATTTTGCCAACTTGCAACAAATAATTATAAAAAACTAATGTAAACACACACTTATATCATATCATATGCATGATGGCTTATGGAATTAGAAAACATTATTAAACATAGCATATTCAAGAAAGAAAGTGGGCAGTACATCCCATTAACCTCTACCATGACTTGTAATTACTTAAAAATTAGCATTCCAAATAAAAGGGTTATCCAACTATTCTGGTTCACAATAATATATAGCAAAAGGCATTTCCTTGGTCAAAACTCTCTCTTTTCCTACTTCAATCATGAACATAATCGCAAAAAAGATTTTTTTTTTTTTTTTTTTGGGAGCCAATTTGAATTTGGCTTTTGTACAATGAGAAAACATATTTAGTACATGGGGAGAAATGAGAGCTGTTGCAGTCAAATGTCTAATGGTATTCTTCAGGCCTTTATGGACTGTAAAAGAAAGGGCCACATTTGCATTTCCAACCCTCAGGCTCATAGTTTGCATATTGGATACCCACATGGCTGTGTCTAAAGGTGGTGGGTACTTGAATGGCTTCACATGGAATGCACCCATAACACTTGTGCTCACAGCTTGGTGGAGCTGACCCTATATTGCTTGTTTTGTACATTGCTTCTTTGCTCATATTTTCCTCTCCTTCCATGCTTTTGAGACCCTTTAAGAAAGAGTAATTGACTGATAAGTAACCACAAAGAGAGAGAGAGAGAGAGAGAGAGAGAGAGAGATTAACCTCTTCTTTGTCCAAGGAAACATTTGAAGACTCAGAGCCCTGGTCTGGCCCTGATCAAGCAATTGAATTAGCAGAGTGATATAAGAAAAAAAACTATTGAAAACTGAAAAGCTTGAGAAGGAGAACGCTACATATAAGCTTAAGCAGGAACAGAAAAAGTGGAATATCTGTGAACAAAAATGAAAGAAGCTTTTCACTGAGAATCTCTATGTGAAGTTTGGAAGGAGAAGCAACTTCTTTGGAAGTTGAAGCCAAAACATTCTTGAGATCTATTTAAGACAAAGGTTTAACTTTTACCTTTTTAGATAGTGGTGATTTGCAATCATAGTGGAAATCATTATGTTAGGAAAAGGGTTTCTTGGTAAGTTTTCAAGGGTAAGCTAAGAAGCTAAACAACATAGGTATTATGATCGCAAGAAAGAGTGGACATTTATGCTTGTGTGGTGACTGAAAAGAGAGTCTTTAATGGAGGGCAAGTAGCTCACCTGGTTGGGGAGCACCAAGACTATCATTTGGTGGAAAAGGCCTGCTTGTTGCAGAAGCCCAGCTCACTATTTGCAGAGCTATAATAAAACAACAAAACCTTCTCTTCATTCTTCAAAGTTCAAGTGATGATGGTGATTATGATAGCAATGAGTAAGTGCGTGAGAGAGAGAGAGAGAGAGAGAGTTGATCACTTTAAGAGGTCATGCATGATTGCTGGGATATATAAAGAAGGTGAGAAAAGCAAGCCAAAAAAATTTCCATTTCCCAAAAATCAAGCCAGAACATGGATTTCTTGGTTTTCTCTTCCCTTCCTATCTTTGTATTGGTAGAGAGATGTTACTTTACAAGCAAGTGATTCTGCTTTCTTGTCAATTGGCTAAAATCACTGATACAATATTTCATTCTCACTTGAAAATCTTATCTCTAATCTGTTTTTCTCTCTCTTCTTCTGTGTTATATCTTACCTATCAACACAAGACAACTCTCTCTCTCTCTCTCTCTCAAATCAATCTGATAGAGTACTTGTACTACTATATGAGGTGGGCTACTAGCCCAGAATAACAGCTCCTCTTCCTGGGGTCTGAAAATCCTGCAAAACCCATATATAATCTCTCTACCTAGACTGCAGAGCCTCTCCCTTTCTGGCTGATAGCTTCATGTACATAAAAGGAAGAAATAATCCAGTGGCAGAGAACCATTTACATATGGAAGAAGAGAAAGGTATCAATGTCTGAGACATTCAGTATTGCAGAAACAAATTTAATGAGTTAGTTAATAGATTTAAATAATGTACTTGCTTTCTACCCCACAAAAAAGAAGAAGAATTAAGTATTTTAGTTAACTTTTTGGCAGGTTAATAGCTGGGGAACACACAGGGTATGTACATTTGCTCAATCTGAGCCGTCCATTTGGTTTACCTATACGATGGCAATTAAGAATTTTGGGTACCTCTGATGAGCACATTAATGAGTGAGATTCCACAGCATATATAATCAACTTATATTTTTTTTTTTCTTTGTCTTAGTTTTGTTGTTTAGCCCTTTTTTTTTTAACCTCATAAATAAGCAAATGTTTCATGAAGAGCTCAAAAAAAAGTAAAAGTGTAAACTATGATCTGATAAAAAGATTATTTGATTTTCAGGTTTGAGCTGTGAAAAGTAACCTTGGGAAGAAAGCCTAAATGGACCTTGATTACATCATCCAATGGTTTCTCTCTCTCTGGAAAAAGTAGGAGGTAGGCATTGCTAGACTGTACTAGTGGTTAATTTGGTTTGACAGCATTATTCCTTTCTTTGTTCATTTGGTATGTATGTGTAATGTGTTGCAAAATATTTTGGGTCAATGAGTGAAGTTGGTCAGCTCAGAGATGTTTTCTTTTTGTTAGTCATAAATCATGAATAGATCATAGATCATTGGGATGAAGGGAAGCATAGTCAGCACAGGCAAGCGCCCATATTATATATTTTTCATTAAGCTGGTGAAAATTTTTATCTGGGAACTTTCCCATTGATATTTGTGTTTATGATGACTTGAGTGATTTGATTATTCAATGTGCTACACTGTCCCAATCAGTCTGCATATCTCTTCTCTTCACCTACAAACGGTAAGTAGACAGAAGAGAAAGCATTGGTCTATTTCTCATTGTCCTTTAGAAGGACTAAAAAAGAAAGAAGGGCTGAGGCATATCATGCTATTAAAACATTTTAATAAAAAAATAACAAAAAAGAAAAAAAAAAACTCTTAAAACATTTTGGTCACTGCAGGCTTCTCCATCATACTCCACTTTGTCCAAGCATAGAGAATGCAGTAATTTTTACCCTTTTTTTTTTTTTTTTTTGAAGAAAAAAAATCACAAATTTCTTTCATAAAGTACATATAAAGTCAAAAGCAGAAATATAAATTTTACAATGTGGAGTTTGTTCTTTGTTGTTTTATCTTTATATTAAGTTCAAATGCAAATGTAAAATTACATCATGTATAGGACCAATTTATAATTCTTGTAGTTCTCTGCTTTTCCTCTATGTACCCCTTGCATTATGAATGAAATCCTTTTGTTTGAGTTTCAAAAAAATTGTATCGTCTATATAATAACTAAAATCTAGAGCATAACATTTATTATTACTATAGTTTTGTTGAGCCACATCAGCATAACATATAGTTTCATTCAGTTTGCTTTGGTCCATTATCTTTATCCACTTTAATCTACTTTGGTCGATTGGTTAATTTTGGTCCACTTCGGTCCACTCCAATGTAATGTTAGTAGGTTCTTAATAAAATTACAATTTTCTTATGTTATTAAAGTTTTGTATTTTTTTTTTTTTCTTATACAAGTGATGAATTTATTTATATTTACTTTTCCTTTAGATCATTCTAGACATAAACTATAGAGGATGAACCATTTGTAAAGAGTACTAGAAACAAACTTCAACCATACACTACATTATTTGCAATATATCTCACCTTGTTTAATAATTGAATATAAAATGCATAATATTTCCTAAAAAAATTACAAAAATTTAAAACATTTTCAAGTAATAAATATAGATAGCTTAATTGAGATAATCTAAAATATTGTATTAACTATTTTTTGTTAGAAAATAATCATATTATTTTAAGAATGGCTTGTAATTAACACTCATAAGTATCCTCTACTATTTTCATTTTTCATTACAAATACTAATCATCAAATTTTTCCATGCATCACGCTGGCTGGTCTACA
The DNA here is from genome assembly GCA_030445155.1 of Quercus variabilis. Lineage (NCBI taxonomy): Eukaryota > Viridiplantae > Streptophyta > Magnoliopsida > Fagales > Fagaceae > Quercus > Quercus variabilis. Next base: position 10,750,473 of record CP129449.1, read on the forward strand.
AGTAGTGTAACTAACAACCCAACACCAGAAGGGTAGGAGTCTTGCACCTATACAACTGCTGCCGTATGAACACCTATTAGATCAAGAGCAAAAATAGCTTCAATGTGATAAAAAGCAATCCAAGAGCAGAAATAGCTGCGATATGATAAACACAATGAAAGAAATAATCAAACGTCTATCCAATTTTCTTTTCTACAAGCCATTGTTCTTGTTATGGTTCAACACATTTTCATTCAGTGCAATCCCTTTAGTCTAATTCTCATATGTTCATGTTATTAAACGGTTCTTTCATCCTCTAAGCATTATCTGCCACATGATTTTCTGATCATGTTAGAACATTTAAGTGGTTGTCCTGCCTTTGATCTCTGTTGGTATTGTACCACTGTCAATTACCAGTAAGATACAACATTAAAAAATTTTTAAAAAGTACAATATGAAGAAATTTTACATGGTACATTTCTCTTTATAATTCCTTCTACCAGATATCCTAAAACAAAATTGCCTATTTCACTGTGATAGTGCCAAAAAGTAAATTTGATATCACATAAATTTAAATAGCTAGTCTAAATTTCTTCCTTTTCTCGGGAGAATTGCAACCTCATCCAATAGAAAGAGTTCTCACATGACAATCACAATAATAAGCATGCCTTTTCAACTTCAAAGGTCAAAGAAGGATTGCTTAAAGTACATGATGTACTAGAGCAACTGAAATTACTAAAAGTTAACTAACACAAGCTTGAACCTTACCAAGCTCTGACATGGGAGCCAAAATTTTCTTTCAAAAGAAGTAAATTAAAACTTACCATTTATAATTTGGCAGGAAACATATCAAATAGAACATACCAGGTTTTAGAAACACCCTCAACACAGGCAAACCCCCAAATTCTATTGCTCACTTTCTGATACTATCAACCACGTGGAAATCAAGTGAGGGCTTTTGACACTATCAACCATGGGGTGATCAAGTGAGGCCAAGTTCAGATACTCAAAGAATAAGATGGCATTCCATATATTCAGATTTGTTGGCAAAAGTATGTCAAGATAAGCCACCAAATAAAAAGCCCCTCACCACACATGACGATAACAATAACTGAAACAAATCCAATTTACCAACACCCAATGGCAATATTTTAAACAAGTGTCAAATAATTGACGCTTAAAAACATAATGGACTCATTCAATTTGTTGGGAAAACTAAAGGGTACTAAAGAATCTACATGAATTACCCAATAATGGGTTAGCTGTCTAATCAGAAATCAATTACTGCTGGTTTGGCCATTGGAATCTTACAAGCTTCAGGTCACTAATTATATAAGTAAATGTCTGAGATCATGGATAACAAATCACATTAAGAAGTCACTATGTGGTGATAACACAAAAATCCAGATGTTCCCAACTAAACCTGACTTAGTGGTAGAAGGAAAATAAGGTTAAAAGAATCTCTCCAACCCTTCTTACTTGTCCAATAAAAAAATGAAACGAAAACAGAATCAGCATCCAACAGTAATATTAGGTGGCTACCACTACCTGAAACATATTATGATGCAACTGCGACCATGCCCTTTTTGTGTTTCGCATGGCCAAGAATACACCGGCCAGGTTGTCATAGGGTTTACATTGTTGAGAATAACACTGACTTGCCTCAAAAGTGTAAAATTACACCTCAAATGCCACCAAACAATAGAATTCCATACCAATATCATGGTACTCATTTTGGGAATAAAGAAAATTGCTTCTCAAATGTTCTCTTCCAGACAAGAAAATTGGCAGTTTGGCACCATAAAATAAAGGGAAAGATATAATTTCAGAAAACAAATCAAACAATTGAATAAACAGAAAAAAATACAATCATGCTGGATTCAATTTGATATTTCAATAGCAAAACCATACAAATCAGAGTGATTAAAAACTCAAAGACAATACAACTATAGCTTCTCCTGTCTAATCACACTGAGAACAATATTTCTCAAACCTTCTTACAATAGCTGTTCAATCCACCTCTTACTTTGAAGATGACTCGTGACCTTTGGATTCTTTCTTAGGAAGAATTGCTCCGACAAGGGCCTCCATCTCTTCCTTCACTCGTTCAAAAACATTTGGCCCTTTGACTTCATCTACCGGGGTGTTCTCATCAATGTCATCACTCCTTCCATGCGTTTCCTTGTGATGGTGTGGTGAATTGTTAGTGTGAACTATTGCTTCAATCTCTTCCTTAGCCCTCTCAATGATATTTGGTGCTTTTACATCTTTTTCTTCTTAAAGAAAAGAAAAAAAGAAAAAAGAAAAAAGAGGATTAAACTCCAATTTTCACTCCCAATTTTACATACATGAAATTCAATTTCTATTAGATTCTCATTTTGCAGCATAAACAAAGACAAACCTTAAGGATATGAATTCAATCAACAAAGGTTTAAAAGTTAAAACCCATAAATTATTTACCACAAAGTTAATTGCTTCCATTAGAATCTCATAGTTTCACAAGGATTCAACACTGGGAATTTGGTGAAAACAAAACAGAATCCAAAGAAGAACTGGCACTAGCAGTTGCTTAAAAACGATCATGCATGAAAGTTAACAGTTTTTACACAAAACCACAAGCACTCTCATCGACTAGGACCTCAAATGAAACTCATTTTACACAAAACCCATCACCAAGATCACATTTTTGAAGAGATTAAACAGCAAATTTCTTAGTTATTCTCATAAACTAAATAACCCAGAAAGAAAAAGAAATCTTCATGGGAATATATGTATAATATAAAGATCAAAGTGATAGTCAATGATTATATACCTTCTGGAGTCACTGTTGGCTCTGGCTTTGGCTCAGCCATTGAAGTTGCTGTGAGATATTTTGTGGGTCTGATTCAATTCAAGCAGACAGTGATCCTATGATCTCTCTCTCTCTCTCTCTCTCTCTCTCTTTCCACTCCAATTTACTGGATTGTTAAAGTCGCATATCTACCGTTAAGAGCATCCACAATAGTCAATAGTGGTGAAAGACCCGTAATTTTCTGGGGCTGTAAGGATGACGTGTACGGTTGAGATGCAAGCTCAAGCTAATTTATTTATTTTTATTTTTTAGTGAGGAAGGGACTACAGAAAATAGTTGCTTTATGGGCTAAATTGATATTATGGCCTATTAAAAATGGATGGGCTTTGGCTCTATCATTAGATGCAGTTAGGCCTCAGCTTTCTTTATTTTTATGCTATTTGGGCCTTGGCCCACGTGTTACCCTGATTTCATTTTTCAAAAATCAGTTTTTATTATTATTTTCTTTTATAGAATGGAATTCATTTTTTTTTTAGAATGGCTTGGCAAATTGTTAATGTAAACGGTATGTTATAATAGGGGCATGATACGCTCTTTTTAAGTTTTGACAATAATGTTTTTTTTTTTTAAATGAATCATTTTCCAAAAAGTATTTTCTATAAAATTATTTCATTTTTTTATGTTGGGTAATGACCTTAATGAGTTGAAAAATAATTTCCTAACTTCCCTTATTTAGCCTACTATGAGATAGAGTTGTATTCCAAAAAAATTTAGTGGAAAACAATCTCAAAAAATAAGTAACACTTTTTATGTTGACCAAATATAGCTTTCCTTTTACTAATTTATTCTAATGTTACCAAATACTAAAAAACACAAAAAACTATCTTTTTACAAGGTTTTCCATTGAAACAAACAGAGTGTAACATAATTTTTTTTTTTTTTTTTTTTAATTTGATAGTTACAACAAGGGAGGGGGGAGGGGGGGGGGGGGGGGGGGAGGTTTGAATCTTGGATGTCATGAACCTAGATAAAAGATATGTTATTCTAATGACAACTTATCATATAAATATTTGGGAAGTATAACTCAAATGCCAATAGTCTTGTAGTTTAATTGACAATTTTTAGAATTTTCAATAGAAAATCGACAGTTCAAATCCCACATTCTCCTGACTATAAAATTATAATTGAAAAAAAAAAAAAAAAACTCAAAACTGTTTTTTTATGCGAAAGCAATGGTCTTTAGTTTGGCCGCAAAGCGTGATGATAGATTACCTTTAATTTTTATAAATGTATTATTACTCATATGTTTGAGTATAGAGCATAATAATTACAAGAGTAATACTACAGTCACAAACTATTTTACAACATTTTTACAAAATGTTAATGTGGCCAACCTCTTATTAGTTTTCATCTTGACTCACCATTAATATCACCTTTTCATTTACTAATAATCACTCACCATATCAGTATTTTGTAAAAAAATTTGTAAAATAGTTTGTATCTCTAACATTATTCTAATTACAATCAATAACTACTTAAGAAACACATTTTTTTTAGAATTACTTAAGAAACACTTGAAAGTAAGCATACACAGTAATACATATAACCCCTTGCATTTGATATACATTTCACTAACATTGCCACTTATGGCGTGGAATGTTAGCTCTTCTTGTTTTAAAACTTGACCTAGTCAAATAAAGAAAACATTAAATCAAGATGAGAAGCACTTATATAGATAAATAATTCTTACATATCATTAGTCATTACACAAGAATCATAATCCATACCATTTTGTCCACATATGTTTTATGACAAAATAAGGATGAAATAAGATCAAGTGGATTTCTACTGCAAATTATTCTTCCTGACCTATTGAAGAGCACGAACCAAACGCCACCTCCTGAAGAATATACAATGAATTCAATAATCAGTAATAGTGATGTGAGTATGAGGAGTATGACTACCTAGGTGCTAAGCTTAACTTCATTTCAAATTGCGTCATGTTAAAATTTTAAGAATTCCTTGTCAGCCTACCGTTTTGGTTTTCACATTGTTTTAATAGGAAATCCCAGAGTGGAATTAAATATTATAGCAACTAGGGGTGTGCATAGATTGGATTGGATCAGATTGAGGAGTTTTTTCAATCTAACCTACCATGGCCGGGTTGAAAAAGAAAAATTTAACCCAACCCAACCCATCATATGGGCCCAACCTAACTCACGTGGATTTGGTTAGACTTTTTTTTTTTTTCTTTTTAATATTAGCATTAGAAATTTAGAATAACAAATTCATAAGATTTCCAACGTAAATAACAATAGATTTATTAATCAAACCTGAGCATAACGCCAAATAGACATAAACAATTTGGTTGGTATATCAAACCAACACAAATAACAGTAAACAAAAATAGCAAATAATAAAACCATGTGTGTGTGTGTGTGTGTGTATATATATATATATATATAGAGAGAGAGAGAGAGAGAGAGAGAGAGAGAGAGGTGGGTTGGGTCGTGTTAGGCGAATTTGTGAATTTGTTGCTTGACCCAACCCATTGTAAATAAAATTTTGATAACCCAACCTAACCCAACCCATCAACCCTAAAATACCGACTCAACCCTATGGATTGGATTGGTTTTTGGGGATCTGGGTTGGCTGCATACCCCTAATAGCACCTGAGGTAAGAAATCATGATATGCACTGTACTATAAAATAAAAAAAAAATTAAAAAAAAAAAAAAAAAAAAAACCTTTGTACACAACTTAATTAACGATGCATGTCATTGAGAAATTTATGTTGTCATAATAGCACTTTGTTCCTCTTTAGGATATTCCCATGACACCCCCTCCCCTCTATCCTCTTCAAATGTTTCTAAGCAAAGTCTAAATTTATAAATGTTAAATGAACTCTATTTCAAAGCTATTGGGCTAGCTGCAAATGTAGAATGAGGCTAAAGATATGGCCTATTTCTGAAATGACTATCATGTTTAGCTATGAATTGAATCATATATTCAAAGTTAGTGACTAGTACATTAAGATGAACGAACCAATATTAAGGACATTCGGTTTGAAGCAATACCTGAATTATATTCAATGTAGGTAATGATGCCTTCGGCAGCTTCGTAACTTTTCCAGGAAACAATTCACGTTTACAATTAGAGTCACATAAACCCAATCCTTTATGTCATCGAGAAATCCAAGATAAGCATGCCTCCAGTTCCTTTTGAAGAAGAGTACTCCACAAACTGCCCAAAAGCCAACAACGAATCCAACCCCAGAACCCATATAGAAGCTATAATTTTCAGAGTGATCTTCCGTTTTGCCAATTGGTGTTCTATTTAAAGGTTCTTCGTCTACTGTGCAATTTTTACTGTGCAATTTTTTGGAAGAGAACACCACAAAGTTGAGGATTGCCGGTGTAGCTAAGTGCATCAAAAGTTTGAAGTTGGGTGCTTGAAGGAATTCTATCTGAGAAATTGTTATATGACAAATCTAAATGACAAAGAAATGTCAACTTAGACATGCTTGGGGGAATTTTACCAAATAGATGATTTCGTGAGAAATCAATCGACTCTAATTCTGTCATACTCCCAATTTTTTTCAGGAATCTTTCCCACCAATTGATTTCGAGACAAGTTCAAAAAATGTAATTCCAAAAGAAGTGAGATTTCAGTAGGAATTGATCTAGACAAGTTGTTACTTGAAAGGTATCTGAAAGACCATGTGGAGACTTTAATCTAGCAATGGAAGTTACAGAAGTACGTCAGGAAGACGGAGCCCCATAGATACCAATAGTAGGACGATCAAGACAGAGCTTAGGGAGTAGGAGATAGCAAACCTCTTGCAGAAGAGATAAAGACGATCTCGTGAGGACTAATAGCAAGCGGAACACTGAAGTCCCTGAAAAAAGCCTATGGGAAAGAAATAAATAGTGTCCATTCACGGCTCCCTCTAATGAAGATGCCAAAGAATGACAAGCCTGATATTTTTTTCTCAGAGAGAGACAGTCGCAGCATTAAGCAACCCCGTGACGATCCACTGGTAATCACACTCAAAGTAGAAGAATTCAACATCCACCGGGTGCTTATTGACAACGGAAGCTCAGCAAATATCATCTACTTGCTGCGTTTCAGCAGATGAAACTAGATAAGAAAAGGATTAGGCCTTTTACCTCTCCTCTAGTAAGCTTTATTGGGGATAGAATCGTCCCTAGCGGCATCGTCACTCTAACTGTAATTGCAAGCATTTACCCAGCATAGGTCATCAAGGAAATTGATTTCCTCATAGTTGACTGCCCTTCAACGTACAACATCATCCTAGGAAGACCTGCACTCAACAAGCTAAAAGCAGTGATGTCAACATATTACTTGAAGGTAAAGTTTTCAACAACCTACAGAGTAGGAGAAATCAGAGGAGACCAAGTTCTGGCAAGAGAATTCTACCAAGCTGCCTTAGCATCTGGGGAGAATCACACGTGGGTGATCAATGAGCCAGAGACACCATAAAAAGTTGAGATCGTCCTAGGAGATTCAACGAATGTGTTAAAGATAGGATCAGCACTCCCAACTCTAGAGAAAGAGAAGATGATTTCCTTCTTAAGGGAAAACCAAGATGTTTTCGCTTGGAAATATGAGGATATGCCCAGAATTGATAGGAAGATCATACAGCATCATCTCAACGTCAACCCAAAATGCAAACCTGTACAGCAAAAGTGGACAATATTTGCACCAGAGTGCAACAAAGCTATAACTGAAGAAGTAGAGAAGCTACTAGAAGCTGATTTCATCAGGGAAGTCTTCTATCCAGATTGGCTAGCAAACGTGGTGGTGGTGAAGAAAAGCAATGGCAAATGGAGAATGTGTGTCGACTTCACAAACCTGAACAAAGCCTGCCCAAAAGATAGCTTCCCCTTACCGAGAATTGACCAGCTGGTAGACTCAACTATTGGACACAAGCTCTTAAGCTTCATGGACGCATTTTTTGGATACAACCAGATTCTTATGGACGAAGACGATCAAGAGAAGACCTTGTTCGTTACCAGCTAAGGGTTGTACTACTATAAAGTTATGCCCTTTCGACTGAAGAATGCAGGAGTCACTTACCAAAGATTGGTGAATTGTATGTTCTCTTACCAGATTGGAAGGAATGTGGAGGTGTACGTAGACGATATGCTGGTAAAAAGTAAGAACGAAACCAACCACTTGGACCATCTAAAAGAAACCTTTAGCACACTACGTAAGTACAATATGAAATTAAACCTTGCAAAGTGTGTTTTAGCTGTTGCTTCAAGAGAGTTCTTGGAATTCATGATGTCCCAACTGTTGGGGTTTATGCCCTAAAATCTAATTTATTGGCATTTCATAAATAATTAAATTTTTTAATTATACGAGACTATCTATAAATGAACTAATAAGACATTATCTTAGTCCATGAGATGCATAGTATGTGATTTATGTGAAAAGTCACAGAAAGATATAAATCACAAATTCTTTATAAACTCAGAATTTTAGTTTGTAGTCGGTGACAAAATTGGGCATTTCATTTGCGAAGACTATAACATATCAACTAAGATGATTTGTCTTGATCATGGAAGTAGAGACTTCTAGTTGATATGTTGATATGTTTTAAGAGTTAAGACATATTGAACTGGACCGCTGTGAGATTTATTATTCTCCTAACGACTATGAAATGAATAATAAATATCACGACTTCTATTTACATCAACTCTAAATTTTGAGAGAATAATGGACCTGATCATAAGGTGTAAGTTGCTTTGATATATTAGGAGTGAGATCTATAAGTCACGATCAAAACCTCAGTATGTTGGGTAGCCGCATTTAGTGTTGATAGAACATATATTCTCAAGACGGAATTCATAATCTCTTAACGAAGATATAAAATATTCCCTTGAGATAAATTTAATGGGCTTGGTTATTCAGAGTGTTGGGCTCAACAACTTTAGTAAGGAGTTACTAAAGTATATATTTATGAAATTGGATTTCATAAATATATAATGAATAACATAAAGGATTAAACTGGGTACTCAAGGATTAAGATGTAGTAATCTTCAAAGTAGCAGTCTACATTCATGACTTGTATTACTACGAATATTTTAATGAAGGGGTTGCATGTATAATAAAGTTTTGGAATATAATTTATTAATAAGGCCTAGAGTGCAATTATATTCTTATAGTTGTATTGAATATAATTAATGGTAACTTTGGACTTGTCAAGAGTTAACAGAAATGCCTAAGGGCCATTGGAGCTAGAGTCTTATTTGTTCCCTTTTGGTCATACTCTAAGCCACACACTAAAGCCCAATTGGAATGGCCCAAAAAGCTAGCCTAATTAGATAATCAGTTATATATAAGAAGAAAAACATACATAATTATATATGAGTCTTTCATTAAGATCAAAAGGCATAAAATGGTGTATGTGAGTGTTGGATACTCTTTTATTCTCTCATTGGAAACTGATTGAGAGACCACACTTCTTGGGCATTAAGCGGAATTGGAGTAAAGATTAAAAGTTTTCTCAAGCACTTCTAATCTTTTGTTTTGAATTTCACCGCACCAAGGTATGCTTTCTATTCTTTGTTTTAGAATTCAAGGTTACATGTTATCTTTAATGAATGAAGTAGATCCGTGTTTGTTGTTTCTGCTATGTGTTTTGTATGAGATACAAAACCAGATTTTCCAACACCAACGAGGTATAGAGGCAAATCCAGATAAAGTGAATGCAATATTCGAAGTCAAATCACCAAAAACAGTGAAGGAGGTGCAGAGTTTGACAAGAAAAGTTACAGCCCTAAACAGATTCGTCTTTAGGGCAACAGACAAGTGCATGCCATTCTTTTAGATATTGAAAAAAGCCTTTCAGTGGACTGACGATTGAGAGGAAACCCTTGCCAAGTTAAAGGAGTATTTGACGAAACCACCTCTATTAAGCCCCTTGGTGATGGAAGAGAAGCTGCATCTCTACTTAGCAGTATCCAACACAGCAGTAAGTTTGGCAATGATCAAAGAAGAAGGAAACGTCCAAAAGCTAGTCTATTATACCAGCTAAGCATTCCAGGGAGTAGAAGCAAGCTACCCAAGGATGGAAAAGATAGCTTTCACATTATTGGTCACCTCCAGAAAACTCTGTCCTTACTTCCAAGCACACCTTATCGTCATCATGACAGATCAACCCATAAGAAGACGATGAACAAGATAGATGTAGCAGGATGACTCATTCAATGGGCAATTGAATTAGGCCAATTTGACATCGAATATCAGCCTCAAGCAGCAATTAAAGCCCTAGTGCTAGCGAACTTCATTGCAGAATTCACTTACCCCTATAAGGAAGAAGAACCCCCCATGGAAACATGGACAGTCCAAACGGATGGGTTAGCCACGAAGAAAGTAGGAGGAGCAGGAGTAGTTTTCATATTTCTAGAAGTAAAAACGTTGAAATATGCAGTCAGATTGCAATTTCGAGCAACAAAGAACGAGGAAAAATAAGAAGCACTGCTAACAGGGCTAAGTCTAGCAAAGAGTCTTGTCATCCAAGCTGATTCTTAGCTAATAAGTGGACAAGTGAAGGGAGATTACGAAGCCAAAGAAGAAAGAATGCAAAAGTACTTGAAGATCGTCCAATGATTATCACAACACCTTGACAGCTTAGACTTTGTACAAATCCCTTGGGTCAAAAACACAGAAACTGACTTCCTAGCAAGATTGGCCTTGTCAGAGGACTACAATGTAACCTCCGAACTATGTATAGAGATAAGGGGGCAACCAAGCACAGAAGGTGAGCAGGTTCTGAAGATAAAAGAACAAGACGTGTGGATGACTCCCATCATCCATTACTTGAAAGAAGGATGGCTCTCTAAAGATAAGGCGGAAGCAAGGAAGATATAAATCAGGGTAGCTCACTTCATCATCATTAATGATGTGCTATATAGACGAGGATATTCACTCCCCTATCTAAAATGTGCTAGCTCAGTAGAAGTGGATTATGTACTCCGTGAGATACATGAGGGAATTTGTGGAAATCACGCTGGAGCAAGATCTTTAGTAGGAAAGGTGCTCAGAGCAGGATATTACTGGCCAACTTTAAGAAGGACGCATACGACATCGTCAAAGCATGCGATAAATGTCAATTCTTCGTAAATGTCTAGATGAGAACAAGAGAGACGATGACACCCATATCTTCACCATGGCCCTTTGCCCAATGGGGAATTGACATTATTGGCCCATTCCCTCTAGGAAAGAAGCAACTTAGATCTCTAATCATCACAATTGATTACTTCACAAAAAGGGTAGAAGTAGAACCAGTGATGATGATAACGGAGGCTAAAGTCACAAGTTTCGTATGGAAAAACATCATCTGCAGGTTTGGAGTCCCATATGTCATAATATCAGACAATGGAAAGTAGTTTGACAATCCCAAGTTTCGAAAATTTTGTCAAGACTTAGGAGTCAAAATCCACTATTCTTCTTGTTGGAAAATTTAGACCCCGGTTGATATAATTAACAAGTTTTAAATCCAAGTTGTTAATTAGATTTATTATGAATAGAACTTGTTAAAACAAACAAACATCAATATCATGTCAATAATAAATGCAGGGAAAAAGTAAATAAGACACGATATGTTGACCCAAGAAAACCAATGAAACAAACTAATTTTACAGTAAAAAACATGGGGAAAAACCTTCCCAAAAAGAGAAGTTTTAGATCTAATACAAAACCTTTGTCCCTAGACTCTATAATCCCCGTAGATGAACTTACAGCAGAAACCTTCTATCGCTTCAGAACCTCTGAACTCTTCAATATATGAATGCCACCCTTTGATGCACGAATCCCAGTACATGACTAACTAATTGCGCGGATCCCAATACGTAACTTGATCACTAACTTGAAGAAGATGTTAGCTGCAAAGTTCTTCACTTCATTAACAATGAAGATCAAGAAACACTTGGTTACAAAACCCTAAGGCACAAAGATGCAGTAGCTTCTTTTAGAGAGAATAAGGCATCAGTCACTTTTTGCATGTGTTCTCTTTGTATTCTCTTATGTGACGGCCTCTAAAATAAGCATTATATATGTCTAGGGTTGTGAAAAAAGAAACCCTATACAAATACATAAGCTTGGGTCGAAAATTAGATCTGGAAATCTGAATTTCTGTAACCTCGATAGATAACTTAATCGATCGAGAATCTGTCAAGCTTCATTCATTAAATCTCGATAGATAGCTATCTGTTGAGCAGTTGTCGAACTATTTGTTCGTAGGTACCGAGCTATCTGTCCAGCTTTAATGAATAGCCCTTCTTTACTTGTTTCTTGGTCTAATCTTCATGGCTTTAATACAAGACTTGAACAACATGTTCTTTGAAGTATTAAACACATCCTAAATCTATTCAATTACAAGTAAAGTGTGTTTTATCAAAAGATTGGCCAATTACATAAAATATGTCCTTAACACTTCTCCAAGACACCCTCAGGCCAACGGCCAGACAGAAGTAACGAATAGAAGCTTGCTTAAAATTATCAAAACTTGGCTTGAAGGGATAAAGGAGGCATGGCCTTAGGAACTACAAAACGTCCTTTGGGCATATAGGACAACCACAAGAGTTTCATGAGGAAAAACACCATTCAAACTAACATTTGGCACTGAGGTCGTCATACCAGTGGAAGTGGGACTGACGAGCTTCCGATTCAAAACTTATGAAGACCAGAAGAACCAGCAGGAGCTCAACGACAACCTGGACCTAATCGATGAAGTCAGAGAAGAAGCTATAAAGTGAATGGCCAAACACAAGGAAGCAATGACCAGATACTACAATAGAAAGGTTAAGGTAAGAAGGAACAATACAAGAGACCTCGTCCTGAGGAAGGTATCGCAGGCAACAAAGGATCCATCCTAAGGAAAACTAGGACCAACCTGGAAAGGCCCCTACGAAGTAATCCGTCACTCTAGAGAAAGCTCCTACTACCTAATGTCTTTAGACAGCCTGGAATTGCCTCGACCATGAAATATAGAACATTTGAAGAAATACTACCATTAAGAAATACTTTACATTTTAAGTTGCCTACTCTTCATATCAGTATGGACGACAGTTATTACTTTCATCATTTATAAGAACAATAATACATGAAAGCATTATTCATGCATATTTATCATTGATTATCCATGAGTTACTTATCAATAAAGATGTATACAACACCTAGGAGTTATCCTTGGGAGATGTCCCAAGGATTTCTGTCACTAAAATTTCAAATCAAAAGCTGTCCACACACAGCCAACAGCGTCATAGCCATCAACATTGTTAATATACAACTATCAAAGTCGACTAAATTAGAGCTATTTAAACATGACTAACACGATCGTCATTCAAGCACGAATAAACAAAACATAAAAAAATGGTTAACCTAAAAGACGCTCTAATACCACGACTTTAAGTCTTGAGTATAGCACAATATCGTCATTCAAACATAACACAATAAAGCTATTCAAACACAGTTAAAAAGTACTAAGTTGTTCAAACACAACTAAAATCGTCATTCAAACATGACTCAATAAAAAGCTATTCAAACACAGCTAAAATATACTAAGTTGTTCAAACACAACTAAGATTGTTATTCAAACAAAGCTGTTCAAACACAATTAATATCGTCATTCAAACATGACTCAATAAAAGCTGTTCAAACACAGCTGTTCAAACACAACTAATATCGTCATTCAAACATGACTCAATAAAAGCTGTTCAAACACAGCTAAAAAATACTAAGCTGTTCAAACACAACTAAGATCGTCATTCAAACAAAGTCGTTCAAACAAAACTAAAAAATACTAAGTTACTCAAATACAACTAATATCGTCATTCAAATATGACTCAATAAAGAGTTGTTCAAACACAGCTAAAAAATACTAAGTTGTTCAAACACAACTAATATCTTCATTCAAATATGACTCAATAAAAGCTGTTCAAACACAACTAAAAAAATACTAAGTTATTCGAACACAACTAAGATTATCATTCAAACATGACTCAATAAAAATTTGTTTAAACACAGCTAAAAAATACTAAGTTGTTCAAACACAACTAATATTGTCATTCAAATATGACTCAATAAAATGTTGTTCGAACACAGCTAAAAAATACTAAGTTGTTCAAACACAACTAATATCGTCATTCAAACATGACTCAATAAAAGTTGTTCAAACACAGCTAAAAAATACAAAGTTGTTCAAACACAACTAATATTGTCATTCAAACATGACTAAAAAAAAAAAGATATTCAAACACAGCTAAAAAATATTAAGTTGTTCAAACACAACTAATATCGTCATTCAAACATGACTCAATAAAAGATGTTCAAACACAGCTAGAAAAATACTAAGTTGTTCAAACACAACTAATATCGTCATTCAAATATGACTTAATAGAAGCTGTTCAAACACAGCTAAAAAATACTAAGTTGTTCAAACACAACTAAGATCGTCATTCAAACATGACTCAAAAAAAGCTGTTCAAACACAGCTAAAAAATACTAAGTTGTTCAAACACAACTAAAATTGTCATTCAAACATGACTCAATAAAAAATTGTTCAAACACAGCTAAAAATTACTAAGTTGTTCAAACACAACTAAGATTGTCATTCAAACATGACTCAATAAAAGTTGTTCAAACACAGCTAAAAAATACTAAGTTATTCAAACACAGCTAAGATCGTCATTTAAACATGACTTAATAAAAGTTGTTCAAACACAACTAAGCTAAAAAGTACTAAGTTGTTCAAACACAACCAAAATTGTCATTCAAACATGACTCACTTAAAAGTTGTTCCTACACAACTAAAGATGAGCTGTTCAAATACAAGCTAAGTGTAAAAAGTTGTTTTAGCACAACTAACATCGTCATAAAGATTGTCTGAAAGATTGTTTACTGCAACTAAAGCATGAAGTCCATAAACCTACCTATCATTGTCAAAGAAATTGTTCAATTGCCCAAAACAACGGGCCCAAAGAAATTGTTCAGTTGCCCAAAACAACAGGCCTAAAGGAATTGTTCAAGCTACCTTAAACAATAGGCCCAAAAGAGATATTGTTCTTGCCTTACAAAAAAAGAAAAGAAAGAAAATTTGGAAAAAAAAAAAGTTACTGCTTATCAGGGACTGGATTTGCAGGGGTTGTAGTTGCAGCCTGTTCCATTACCTCAGCAATGATTGTGGCTTCCTCCGTGTCTGTCGTAGCCTCAGAAGGACGACCAGACAAGAGCTCTTTCTCAACATCACCCATAACCAGGCTAGAAAGGTCCAAGTTAGGATGATGCTTTGCCATCCACTTCCTGAGAAGGTCGAAGCCTCCCACGTAGTACCCACACAACTTATCAGAGTACTCATTGGGAGTCCTTAAATTCCTTCACTGCCATGGCCCCAGCCTTTTGCAATTTCAGCTCCAGATCACCAATGCTTGTCCTTTAGCTTGTAAAAATCTTTCTCTGCTTGCGGGCTCTTCTCCAAGGCTGCCACACGTTCTTTGTCATTTTCATCTCCAACAATAAGAATGGCAATCTTGTTCTTGAACATCTCATTCTCGGCAGAAAGGGATTTAATCATAGGCTCAAACGTGGCCACCTTCTTCTCCAAGTCCAAAAGTTTCCCAAAAACAAACAAAGACTCCCCCAAAGCCTAAAATAAATCTCCTTTAGTAGAGGCAAAGAAAAAGAAGAAGTAAAGACAACCTACATTATCAACACATACTTGCACAAGCTTTTGAATAGGAGACGACATCACCTCGCTGGACAACTTTACCCGACTTAGGTCATCTGCGGAGAGTGCCTTATGAGCCTTCAGAGCAGCTGTGTCAGCATCGTTCCAAAAGGAAGGAGGAAAGATTTGCCACCCACCTTCTTCTTCTTCCTAGCCTCCTCTCCAGTAGAGGCAATTACCTCTAGAGACGAAGTGGGAGAGGCAGGACACTTAGCAGGCAAATAAGCAGGAGGAGAAGTTACCTTTGGATCTTCCTTAGAAACGTCACCCATCTTTGAACGTTTCTTGGATAGGAGACCACTGACGATGCCACCCTTGGCCTTCTTCTCTTGAGCCTCAGCTAGTTTTTGCTTACTAAACCTAGTTGTCATTCCCGTAGGGAGGAAGAAAATATATATATTAAAAAAAAAAAAAAAAAAAGATAAAAGCTCAAGGTTTCAAGAGAGAAAAGGGAAGAAGCACTTACTCTTCTTCATAACTTCCAAATTTCTCCAGACCTTAGTAGATGGTTCCAGACCCAAGAAATAAAGAAATAAAGATTGAGGAGAAACAAGCTCGTCAAAGTCCTTGACGATCTCCAAATATTCCTTTACTTTTTTGACACGACGCTGATATCTCTTCTTCAAACGAGGACACTAGGAAACTACAAACAAAAGCACAAGTAAGTCATATACCATCGTCACTCACAAAAAGAAACGAAAAATAATAGAAAGACGAGAAAGACGCACCAGACACGAGAATTCCCCAACTACGAAAAAACTTGGGGGTTTCATCTAGATTCTCACCAGGGACGAACTCCTAGACACTTCCAGAACAAAAAAGAAGTTTGGCTTCCAATTTCGGAGAAACGATGGGTAATCAAGTATTAACCTAGAAGCCCTATCCCAAGGCTTAAACTTATAATAGCCGGGGTCTTTTGATTTTCTCAGACAATAAAAATGAAGGAATTTGTCCTTCCTGATGATGTCACCATCATTGGCAGACATCCACACTACTATACAAGAGGCAATGATCCACCAAGAGTTGGGCACTAACTATGCCAAAGCAAGGTGCAAATAATTAAAAAGTTCCTTAACACAAGGGTGAACAGGGAAACGAAGACCACTAGTGAAGTCGGCCTCGTAAAAAGAAACTTCGTGAGCATAAGAGTGACAGACCCTCTCCTCGTCACTCGGGATCCTAATCTTTACCGAATCAGGGCACTAAAACCTATTCCTAATTCGCTTCTCATCTTTTCCTGTGAGGGAACACGAAATTGTCCAAGCTTTATAAAGGGTGGAAGGAGAAGTAGCCTCAAAAATCACACGATCATCGGACAAGGATAACCCCGTCTCCATGTCACTAGACCTAACCTCGGACATCTTTATCGACCTAGCTACCTTAGCAGAGTGGAAACTAGAGGAAATAACGAAAAAAGGACAAACTTATATGGACAGTCCTCCATCACGAAGAGACTAACCCACTTGAGACACTCTCTCTCTATAGACTCAAGCAAACAACCTAGACAGGCGAAAAGGAAAGCTATTGAAGGACAATCAACCCTAACAAAAGAGTAATCTACCATGGAAGAGCAGGAAAAGAAATGGAAGCACGAAGAACTTACATGGGAACGCAGGATAAAGAAAGGAAGCTTGAAGGAGAGACAAACGCTAGAATAAAAACTGAACAAGGAAAGATTGTAAAAGAAAGGAAACAGGAGGAAAAAATGTAAAATAAGTGGCCAAAGCACCCGCGAGAAAACCGAGAAATACCTGCAGGTCAAACGCATCCTAACCATACACATGGCACCCAATTTCTTAAAAATCAACTCGTCATAAATGTGCAGTACCTAGAATACGAAGCGTCAGACAAATATGTTCTCATCTTGTCCAACAGACGAAGATTTGAACAAGGGGGCAGCTGATGAGTCAAAAATTTATAATTGTCATTAAGATGATATCGTTATTAACCAAGAGATGATGTCAGGCATTTATTATGCTCATTAATGACAACACGTAACGGACAGAGCAATGGTCACAGAATGCGTTGTGAACTTCAGACAAAAATTTTGTAACGCACTAGCCGTTGAACATAAATACAAAAATTCATTGCCCATTGATTAGGCACTCAACTATAAAAGAGAAGACAACAAAAGTTAAAGGTACACACAAATACGCTACCAAAAATCACTCTCTAGTCTGTTTCTCTCTAAAATCTTTCTCCCTTACTAACTTAAGCATTAGAGGTGGTTTGGCTAACACCACACTAGTGTGTTACTCTTCCACTCAGTTCATTTTGTAGGTTTTCCTCCAGCAAAGACAACCCCAACCGCAGCATCGTCCATCCACTACGACGACGAGCTCAACTATTGATTTTTTGCATCATCAATACCCATTCCTCATATTACCCATTCTTAATACCCATTCCTCTAATAGCATATATATATATATATTGGGATAAGTTAAACAAATGCCCATTCCTTAGATTACAAAATGCACCCACTGTAAATTACTTCAAAAATTTTCTAACTAAACAAAACTACACCCATTGTAAATTACTTCAAAATTTTCTAAGTTAAATATCTGGTGTCCATGGCTTCAAACCCAAAAATCCACAATAAGAAAAATTAAAACTAACAACCAGTAGAAGATATACCAATCAGAATAAAAACAAAAAAAAACAAAAAAAAAACAAAAAAAAAAAGAAGAAGAAGAAGAAGAAAAAGCATGAGAGAGAGAGGATTCACCGATTACACTTGTACAGATCTGAGAGACAAAGACGATTCCTACAATGAGTGACAGAGGGAGAGAGAGAGAGAGAGAGTATTGGGTTTTGTTTACATAAATAAAAAATAATGAAAAAATTGGGTACTAAAAAAATTCAATATGTGTTATTATTTTTAAACAATAGGTGGCAAAACATTATTTTGTCACCAAAAACACCTAAATCTTAAAATTGGGTGATGAATTTAGAATTTTGTCACCTTTAGTAAGTCTTTGGTAATGTGAATATTTCGTCTCCCTAGTAAGACCCATGCCTCTTCATATATGCAAAACATAAATTAAACTTTTATTACTTTAAAAGTAAATAAAACATGGCAAAATAAAATACTTATTATAATGCAATAATATAATAAAAGAAACAATTAATTTGTATAGACATTTCCATTACCAATCAAGTTATCAATTTTTCCATCATCCTCAAAGAAATCAGAGACGTCAATATGAGTCATATAATCTCCATTTGAAAAATCAAGATAATTCATAGGATCTTCAAGATCATTATAATCAGCAAAGTTCGTTTCAATTCCTTTTCCCTTTTCTTTTATGGAAGCTTGGTACAGATCTACCAAATGTTTAGGCGTACGACAGGTATGTCACCAATGGTCTTCCATACCACACCTATAACACTTATTTTCATGGCCCTTTGATGGTTTATTCTATAAACCCTTGCCATTTTGATTCTTCTGATGGTAAGGTGTGTTATTCCTTTATGAGGAATTATGAGTACTATCCTCTCTATATTGATTGTTCCATCCTTGTCCATGACCACGACCACGACCACGACCACGACCACACCCACACCCACAACCACGAACATAATTTCCTCTATGTTTATTGAATGAGGTTCCATTTACTTCAAGGAATAGGGTAGAACTAGTTGGGTGAGATTGGTGATTTTTCAACAAAAACTCATTATCTTGTTTAGCCACTAGAAGACTATTAGTTCATAGTACTTTTTGAACTTATGCTCTTGAAATTGTTGCTATAGAAGCACATTTGACGCATGATATATGTGTCTTCTATCACATAATTTAATTGTGGGCTAATTTTAAATTGCCAAATTATAAATTACTTGCACTTTTGGATTATTGCAACTTCAAGTGCACATCATATTGAGCTTTTAGGATGATCAAGTTCTTCTGGAACTTGTATTTCTCCCACAAATTTATGGGATCTTTTATTATAAAGTACTCACTTTTCATGGAGATGGTGGCAAATAAAAATCATTGTTTTTACATGATCCTACTGGGATTCTTGGTTGCCATCCATAATAATATCTCTATGATTTATTATATCAACATGGATCTCATCAAGGATCCTTGATACATAATTATTTTATTAATTTGTATCCAAAATTAATAGACATGTGTCACATATAAATTAAATATCCTTAAGATAAAAATAAAAATAATATTATGTTTAGCAAGAAACCCATAAGACTATAATCCATTAAATAAACACTAAAAATTTTAGGTATAAAACAATGTGACGAAAAATAAATAGGATAATAACTAATTTTTAGGAAGAAAACTTACAGTGAGTTGAGAGAACTACACATATAACCTTTGATGTTTGAAGAACAATTGAACTACTTCATTTTTGAAATTGGGTAGAGACTCGTGCTGGTAACGTTTTATAAATTAAAAAGGAATGTTAAGAAGATAAAGAAATGTATAAAGAAGATAGTATGGGAACTTTGTTCTTTAAGTGGTTATCCACATAACTATTATTGATCTTGGATACAAGTGTGTATCTTTCTTTGTAATTAGCTCACATATATATGCATGTTAAGAATCGGATGGAGAGAACTCTTAAGAATGCATTAAAGAATATAACTCTGTCCCTTTATGAAAGTAACATCGTACACTCTTGTAACTTCAAACATTTGCAACATTATTGATATATTAGCCTAGTCCCTCTCGTAAAAAAATTTATGGCTCTACCCATTACCACAAAGTCAAGCTGGCCAATAATATTGCAATGTAGTTTTTTTTTTTTTTTTTGGGTAATAAAAGGCTTTATTAAAATTAACTATACATAGGGTCTGTTTGTTTGGGATCCGCTTATTTTGTTGAAACTATTAGGTTCTAAATGTTTAGAACAATTGGCAAATCGTGAACACAAACTTGTCTAGATATAGATCTTAGAGTCTATAGGTTTTATTAGACAATGCTCAAGGTGATTCAAGTCAAGATTCAAAAACATACAAGCTACAGGAAGAAGACTTCATATTCTGTCTGGTTCGATCGATTGAAGAACAGGCTCGATCAATCGAAAATCGTATCTGCAGAATTTTAAGTCAGCCTAAACAGCAGCTTAAGCCCATTAAAGATTAGGGTTTCAGATCTACTTCTCCCACTATATAAAGAAAACTCTATGCCACGTTTTTGAGATTCTTGAGAGAGAGAAGAGAATGCCTCTTTTGCATCTAGGGTTTTGTACCCAATCATCTTTAAGTTTTTGTTGCTCATACTTTGCTGTTTGTGTGAATTTCTTGTGAGATCATTGAGGAGCTTTCCTTCACATAAACTTAGGGTTTTCAAGGTAAAGATTATTTCAACACATTGATGATCAACTCGGTTGCTGCCATTGGAGGTTAAAGAATAACAAGCGTGGGTGCTTGTAGCTAATTGGAAGAAAGAAGGAGTCCGTGAATTCGAAACTTGCACGTGGTCGTGTCAGTAAGTTCTACTGGTGGGTAGCATTAGTAAGTCAAGCGGGGAGTTTGTAAGTCCTTTTGTATGAACTTCGATTCTTTCGCATAATGGATTCAAGTTTACCTTGAGAATAGCTAGGTCAAATCCTTCCCAGATTTTTACCGTGTGGTTTCTTGGGTGATCATATCATTGTGTACTTTATTATTCCGCTGCTTTATATTTTTGATATGATTGTATGTTTGTGATAACCTAGAATTATATAATTAGACTAAGTTAATCACTTGGCTAATTTACTAGGTTAATCTGGTTGTTTTAAGGGGTCTAAAACTGTTCAGAAACTAAAATTTTTTTTGTTGAAAGTACTGTAAATAAATGTAAAAATTAGCTAAAATAATATAGCGAAACCTATGAATAATATCAAAAAGTACGATAAGACTTATGAATAGTAGCAAATATATATTAAATAGTAAAATAAATTGACAAAATTAATTATACTAAACCAACCCATAGTCCGAGTCAAAAGAGGACTGGAATGATGTATAAAAAGTTCTAATTGGTGCATCCTCTTTTAGGCCAATAGGGTCTAGTGTCTCGAGTATTTAGATACTCGATCGGCTTTTAAAGTTAAGGCCCAAAGAGAATCTCCTTCGGTTTTTTAGACTCCAGTTTAGCTTAGCTAATAGGGCCAGGTTCCTGGGCTTCACAGCATCAAGACCCAAACAACCAGCCCTTTTTTGGGGAAGTTTGAATCCCAAAAGAAATGCATCTTCTTTTAGCTGAGAAGTTTCTCTGGTTAGGTAACAAGTAACAACAATCCTTTAGCCCTTTATAAAATTCCTACTTTTTTTTTTTTTTTTTTGGCTAAATATTATAAAATCCCTTCTTTAAAGGACAAGCACCATGTAAAAATAATTAGTTCTTAACTTCTTACGCATCGTACGCAGAAACTCATAATCCCTGATATTTTATTCAATGTATATTTTAAGATAAAACAAAGATGAAATAAGATCCAGTACATTTTTATAATTTAACAATGATTCTTTCTGACCTCTTGAGAAGCATGGACCCATTCACTTCCTGAAATATACACAAGGACCTACAATTATCAATAATAGTGTGTGTATATATAAAAGTATTATAAACAAAATTCAAAACGTAAATTAAATACTTGGGTTAATGTACTAAATCTGTTAAAACTTGATAAACTTTATGCAATTAAGCCATGATTGTAAAAAATGTTTGATATATAGCCGAAGCCAACTTAGCCCAACAGAGAGCCATGTAGCTGGCATTTAATCCCAAATGAGTGTGCTGCCATGCATAATAATAATAATAATAATAATAATATTATTATTATTATTATTATTATTATTATTATTTCTTCAATCAACTATCATTTAGGAAGTAGACAAATACGGGGGGAAAAAATAGCTGCCAATAAATAAAAAAATGAAATAGCTGAAAATTATAACTTTTAAAGCTTATGGACCATATAAAGTCACTTTTTACTCGTTTGTATAAACGGTTGCAAAACGATGTTTTAGGTTTATGATGAGTGTTTGTAAAAAAGTTATAAAGAGTTGCTGTTGTGAAACAAAATTTTGAGTTTTAAATATGCACTTTCAACTTCAAGCTCTCAAAATGCTTAACTAAATGGACCCTTACCCTTAAGATAGTTATATATTTGTTATTATTTTTATAAATATTTAATTAAATAGTTGGTATAAAATCCATCACTAATTAGATTATGACTCTATTTTAATGAATATAAATAACTCTAAACTTTTCTCTTATGAAGTTTATATACTAAAAAATTTATTTTTATTATAAATTATAATTCAAATTTGGAGCCAACTATTTTTTTATTATTATTATTTTTTTTTTTTTGAGAAACTTATTCCCACTATTTTAATCATTCATACTTAATGGTCCGTTTGGATTGAAGGAGAGAGAGGAGGAGTAGAGTAGAGTAAAGTAGATTTAGAATAAAATTAGCTTATTTTTAACTAACGCTACTCTATTCTCCTCCACTCCCTCTCATTCTCTCCTCTATCCAAACAAGCTATAAGATTTATTTATTTTTAAATAAAAAATAAAATTGGAAGGGTCGTAATATGCAACTGCATTTAAATTGAGTTCGAGTGGCGTGAGCACCTAGAGGTGTGAACTGTGAAGCATTAACTTCTATTCAAATTGCGCCCTACTAAAATCCTTAAAAAAATTCATGTTAAGCCCAGGTCAATTATATATAATTTTCTTTTTAAACTAAAATGTAAATTGCACCCTCTTTTAAGTCTTTTGAATTTTGAATTTATTCAATTCAGACATTTTTTTTTTCAATTCTGTTAAAAATTTGCTGTTAAATATGAAAATAAGTAATGAAAAAAAATATTTGAAAAAGAAAAAAACTCACATAAAAAATCTATAAAATACTTTTATTAATTTTATAGAATTTTTTCACATAAAAAAAAAAAATTTAATGGCAAAATTTTAACGAAATAGAATAGAATGTTTGAATTAAATAAATTTGAAATTTAGAGGATTTAATTAAACCAAAGTAAAATTGGATGATTGAAATGAGTTTAGATCAAATTTAGAGAATACGATTTGCATTTTAGTACTAGTACTAATATACCCCAAAAAAGAAAAAAATTATATATATTTGATAATCTGCTACTCATAGTCGATGTTGTATGTGCCTCAGAAAAACTTTATGCTCATCGTAGCACCACTCTAATTCAATTCGTGGTATTCCCATAACTTTTCCCCCCTCAATCCTTTCTAAACGAAATTTAAATCTAGAAATAAACTCTATTTCAGAGCCATGAGGCTAACTGCAGATAAAGACTGAAGTTAAAAGATATAACAATTTTTTTTTAAAGCAAAATCAAAATGACTATGGCATTTTACGGTGAATTTATAATGTATTCAAAGAATCAAAGTACTATTTTATATATAAAATAAAATAAAAATGTTTTCTAAGTGGGTGGCTACAGGTCTAAAACATTAACATGAATGAACCAATATTAAAGTAATAAATTTTGAAGCCATACCTTTCAGCTAGATTATGATGCCTTTCACTTGCTAAGGTGGCAGCTTCATTGCCTTCGCAGACAACAGTTCACTTTTAGCACTATAGTCACATATAACCAATTCTTTATGTCATCGAGAAATCTAAAATAGACATGCCTCCAGGTCCTCTTGAAGAAGAGGACTCCACAAACCGCCCAAAAGCCAACAGCAAATCCAAACCCCATACCTAAATAGAAGCTAGAATTTTGAGAGTCATCTTCCGTTTTGCCAATTGATGTCCTGTTATGAAATTCTTCATTTGTTACACAGCTTTTTGGTAGAGGATCACCACAAAGTTGAGGATTACCAATGTATCTGACTGCATCAAAAGATTGAAGTTGAGTGCTTGAAGGAATTCTACCAGATAAGTTATTGTATGACAAGTCCAAGTAACTCAGAAATGTCAAATTAGACATGCTTGGAGGAATTTCCCCTGATAGATGATTCCATGAGAGATCAACTGATTCTAACTCTTTCATACTCCCAATTTTTTCTGGCATGTTTCCCATCAAATGATTTTCAGATAAGTTCAGAAAATTTAATTCAAAAAGAACTGAAATTTCAGTAGGGATTGATCCATACAAGTTGTTGCATGAAAGATCTATGCTCTTAACAAATGCAAGGTTCTTCTCATATTCTAATTTATGCCCTTTGGGAACCAACATAAGTTTGTTACCATCGTATACAAAATCATAATCAAATCCAAAATAGCCATATGAAAATCTTCCACTATAAGGATCTGGAAATGCCATGGCACTAATATTTTTCAAGCAGTTTGGTATGGATCCTGAGAGGCTGTTATTGGCTAGATCTAAAACTCTAAGATGAGAAAGTTGGCATATTTGTCGAGGTATATGGCCCCTGAATTCATTTGATCTTAACCTGAAAATTAAAAGACTTGTCATCTCTCCAATCCAAAGTGGTATGGTCCCCAACAAATGATTTTCACCCATATCAATGAACTCTATCTGTGAGCAGTTTTTCAACGAAGAGGGAATTTCTCCAGAGATGGTATTGTTTTGTAAATGCAAGGATATGAGATTAACTAAAGACCCCATGGAGTAAGGAATTCTACCTACTAAGCTATTACTCCCCAAGTTTAAATGCTCCAAAGACTCCCAATACCTCCAACAATGAGAAAGTTCTCCAAATAAGTGATTGTTTGATGCATCCAAAACCGCTAATTCATTTTCTCTATTCTTCTTTTGGCACATGAAAGTGGAAATTGGTCCAGAAAGTAAGTTGTCAGCAATATTGAGCTCTTTGACATTTGCAGATATTTGTGGCATTCGACCCTTGAAATGATTGGATCTTAGATTTAAGAGTGAAGAATTTAGCAAAACATCTGATACATCCCCTTCTATGTGGTTGTTAGAGAGATTGATAGTTTCAATGTTTGAAGTCCAATTCCAAAACCAGCTTGGAACCTTGTCTGAAATTTCCGTCTTAGACATGTCTAAAACTCTTAGGGATCTTTGTGTTTGTAACCATGTAGGAAACTTGGGACCCACCTTGCAGGAGCTCATCAGGGCAGAGTCAAGTTGAAAGGGAGGAACCCAATTGGAACTCACATTTAAGAACAAATGTGCATTGTGAGATATACCCAATTCCTTTAAATTCATCAGCTTGGAGAAATGCCCTTCATCTAGTGTGCCTGTTAAGGAATTATCGTAGATACGCAATTGCCCTAAATTTGAGAGAAGCCCAAGACTCCTTGGAACGGTGCCATTCATCTGATTATGGTGGAGAAATAATATTTGCAGAGAAGATAAATTCCCAATGGATGAAGGAATAGATCCACTTATAGAATTATCATTGAGATCAAGAAATCTTAGATGTTGAAGTTGGCCTATCGACTCTGGAATCGTTCCAGTAAGCTGATAATTGTCATCCAATATTAGAAATTCTAATTTCTGATAATTGAATATGCTAGGCAGTATCTCGCCTTTTAGAGAAGCGCTGTCCAGTTCAAGCGCTGAGAGGCTTGTACTGAGATTAGAGAACCAATTTGGTATCTCATGATTGAAATTATTAGAGGAGAGATCAAGGGCAGTAACAGACGTGAAATTGACAAATCCAAGAGATGGATTCAGGCTATCAAGCTGACAACCTGACAAGTATAGCTCTGAAAGAGATGGGAACTTACTCATTATTTGAACCCAATCAACTTCTCTGTGAAGGTCGGCGAAGCTCAGGTCAAGGTGTTGAATGGCAGAGAGACCAGACATCCAACGAAGGTTATCTACATAGAGGTCAGGATTACTCCAAAGAGCCAGATAGCGAAGGCTTGAAAGGTTCCCAAGCTGATGAGGAATGAGTCCACAGAAGTTAGCCCTTGAGAGGTCAAGATGTGTCAGACTGCCCATTGAACCAAGGAAACTCGGAATACGAGTCCAATTAAAGTTATTGGAACTCAAATCCAAGTAATTCAAATGTTCTAGTTCTAGCAACGAAGAACTAATCTCACCACCTGTCGAGTTTACTGATAACTCTGTGACTCGACCGGTTTTGTTGTCGCAGTGAACTCCTTCCCATCTACAACAATCTTCATGATCTGACCAGGATGAGAGTACATTTTCAGGATCAGTGAGACCTCGTTTGAGTCTTAGAAGTGCTTCTCCTTCTCGTTGCAAAAAACATTTGACTCTGCTTTAGAAAAGCTTAAACTGACAGTAGAGGCAAAGAACCATAGTAAGAAAATCAAATGAGATGCAAGAGAGGCACCCATTACAAATAAAAAATGGAGGAAGAGTTTGGGTTGAAAGAGAAAGTTTGAAGGTGCATGGCAAATTGGAGACTGTTAGCTCCTGATAATGTAGGCTTTAAACCTAACGCAAGACAAAAGTTTGAAGGCTGACTCATCCCAAAAGAAAAGTTGAATTTATGACTTTGACTTGCTGACTTTGACTTGCACCCATTGGAAACGCTTTTGCAGGTGCAACTGTCTAAATTGGGTGCCATCCAGCGGCATGACATTGACATCTTAGTTTGCCCGCAAACTATTTGATAATTGCGTTAAGCATATTGTATATGAATTTGTTCCAACCTTCCACATTTTTTGTTGATGATATCTCCTCTTTCTCCTTTTTTTTTTTTTTTTTTTTTTAATGTCTTTTGTCTTTTTCTTTAGGGTCCGGTTATCGAATTCCTTATCATTTAAAAATTTTAATACCACTTTTATAGAAAATATAAAAAATTATCAAAAAATTTTATTTATTTATTTATTTTTTACATTCCCATAAAAAAAATTTAAAATTATTTGGAAAAATAACACTTTACCCCCTAAACTATACCATCTTTTATACTTACTCCCATAAATTATGAGAATGCACTTCTTATCATCTTAAATTATACTTCTTTTTACATTTACTTCTTAAACTATAAAAATACACACTTACTTATCTAAATTATTACCCATGAATGGGTTGGCAAGTATTACTCGGTAAATTTAGGAGAACAAATGTTACATGAGTAATAATTTAGGAGTAGGACCGGCCCTAGGCCTAGGCCACTTAGGCCACCGCCTAGGGCCCCTACTAGAGGAAGGCCCCAAATTTTGGGATAAAAATTGATATATTTAAAAAAAAAAAAAAATTGTAGATATAGGAAAAAAAAAAAGTTTTATAATTTTCCTCTACTTTTAAGAAGTCCCAAAGTATTGAGTTATGCTAAAGATAATACTTTAAACACATGGGTCTTACAAATGGAGTAATGCTATAGTTTTATAAACTATTTTACAACATTTTTACAAACTGTTGTTGTGGCCAAATTCTTACTAGTTCTTATTTGGGCCTATCGATAACATCACTTTTTATTTATTTATAATCATTCAACACATCATCAGTTTGTTAAAGTTTTTGTAAAAGAATTTGTATCTCTAGCACTTTCCCTTACAAATATATGTGTCACTAATTGCAAGAAATAATTCATATAGAAAAATGCTAAAAATATTATTAATTTTGCTTGAAAATTTTACAAATTGATGTGACAATTAATATGATATGTGGACGCCAATAACCTATTAAATACATTTTTGAATTATTTTTTGTGGTTAATGATACATCTTTGTAAGCTTCATGTTGTAAAATTTATAATATCCCTAACATCATTCATTCAAATACTTGTTTATTATTTTCCTGAAGTATCACTTATCACATTCATTTCTACATCATTTGAAAGTTTTTTTTAGTAAAATTTGTTATAGTTTTAGCATTTTTCCACACCCAAAAAAAAAAAAAGCATATTACAAAATTAAAGGAATATATTTTTGTTATAAAAAAATTATGATATTAAATACTAGTTAAATATTATTTAAGTGATAACAAAAAAGCCACATTTAAATATATCGCCTTAGGCTTCCAAATTTGTTGGGCCGCCCCTATTTAGGAGGTTAGTATACCTTCTTATAATTTATGAAAAAATATATATAAATAAAAGTATAGTTTAGAAAGATAAAGTGTAACTTTCCCAAAATATTTCTTAATTAGATGCCATAACAAAAATTCTTATCTTTATTATTTTACACAATAGTACCTATGGAGTTTGAGTGTCCAAGTTCTAAAGCGAGCTAAATAGTGGTAAAGTCGGCCTCACCAAACCTTTATGGACGGAATTAATGCCATGACCTAAGTTTTCCAACCCCTGATTCTTATTCTTCTTTTTCTATTTAGGGAGTAAAATCCAAATTTTGTAATGTCAGAGTGTAAAATTCAAACTCCTCCAAACTTTAGGGGATAAAATTCAAATTCTGAAACTTTAGGATGTAAAATCCAATCACCCCCAAAATTTAATGGTGTAATTTGCAATTTACCCTAAAAATTACTTCTAAACATAATTTATTTACTTCTTACCCACATCTTCAGCAATTTCTCTAAACAAAATCCAACGCCCATACACCACTGTCCTTGGTAGCAGATGGCTAAGATCCATTCAAAATAATCTTGGAGACGTCACTGAAATCTGAAAATCATCACCGGAGGCAAAATGCACCCCAACTAATAGCAACTAGCGAGCGGTAAGGACAAATAAATAAATAAATAAATAAAGATGATAAGATTCAAAAGGCACACCTCATCTCACACATCCCACTTAAAAGCCTCACTAGAACACATACAATATTTTTGTTTTTTCATTCTTTTTATGCTTTAGCTTTGTTGCCTTGTAAGGAACGGAGTGGGCTTAATTATTTTTCTAGTTTGTTTTCATGGAAAGCTGGTGGTACCCACTTGAGAAATTTTAAAAAAAGAAAAAAAGAAAAAGAAAAAAAAAAGCACTCAAATGGAAACTGGGTCAAGCTTAGCATCCCTAAACAAGGCGGAGAGAGCAAAGGCCAAAGGGTGGTGCTACCATTTCCGAGAGAGAGGGGAAATTTTTGGTTAAGTAGGTTTGTGATTTGTGTCGCTAGCAACACTTTCTCATTCTTATGGCGTCTCTATTCCCGACGGGTCTTTATTTGTAAGCTTGGGGGGGGGGGGGGGGTGGCTTACAAAGAGATTGCTAAAGGTGTGGGCAACTAAGTAATAAAAGTAATGCTTAGCGCTACTAAAAATTTCACAATTTTTATCGTAACTCACCACGTACGTGGAGAAAAATTAATGAGTTCACGGGGTCCACATCTCCATCACTCACAAGCGAGTTGTGACAAAAATTGTGAAACTTTTTATCGCACTAGCATATCTTGAGAAGTAAATATGTTGCAAGTGACATAGCTTGTGTTTTACCACTAGATTTTTTATATGCATGCGCTTTATCCGTATTAAAATCAGAGAAAATAGGAGGACTCTTGATAAGAGGGGAGCCAGACCCAATTTTGGTGGGCCAGAAATATCATATTATGATAATTTTGCTTACCAGGGATCTCGATCGGGCCTGTGTGGTCTCCACATATTCCTTCGTGGACCTCCCCCAAGATGTATTTATCTTCGTCTTCCTCGACGCACCTCAGGTAGAGCATGGAAAAGCCCCTTTTATACAAAATGCCATTCAAGATCATGAACCTAGCTGCTTGATTCTTGATCTTTCTTGCTTCATCTGTGTCTGCTGGGAGTAGTCCATCTTGAAGGAAAGAAAAAATTGGACTTGTCTAACTGCACTGGTTTTGAATTGCGAAAGTGTGAAGTTCTTCAATGCTTGGATGTTTTTGTATTTCTACTTTCAAATTTGGTGAACTTGTTCCCTCTTTTAACAATGCCTGCCTTGCTACCTCCTCTACTTCTGAGTTTTGGCTTCGGGGGACTTGCATAAAGTCTACCTAATCAAATTCTCAAATCAGCTAGTTTGTCAACTTGAGGTACTTTTACATCCTGCCTTCCTTCGCTTCATATTCTCCATTTATTTGCCCTATTATCAGCTTGGAATCAATTTTAAGGAGTATGCTCTTGGCCTCCAAGGCCTTCCTGATCCTGAGCCCCGCTAGTATAGCCTCGTACTTTGCTTCATTGTTGGTGGAGGGGAACTAAAGTTGTACTCTGTACTTGAGGGCTTCTCCATCTAGAGTATTAATGATGATCCCAACTCCTCCCTTATTCTAAACTGATGAGCCATCTACTTGGATTGTCCATTTCTTTCAATCATCTTGGGACCTTTTGTCGTCTGACAGAGTGAACTCAGCGATGAAGTCAGCTAATGCCTGGGCTTTGATTGCTGTTCTGGGATGGTATTCGATGTTGAACTGGCTCATTGCACCATTCTTCCTGTAGCCTCAAGCTTGCTCATCACCTTCTTTATTGGTTGGTCTGTCATCACCAAAATAGGGTTTGCCTAGAAGTAGAGATGAAGCTTGCGTGAAGCGGTGATCAGGGAAAAGATGATCTTATCCAAGCAATAAAAATATAAATCAGGAACAAACAATAAAAAAAGATCACATATGGCATACCTTTGTGTTTTATGGATTTAATTGAATGAACATATCACTAATTTTGCCAAAGAAATTATGCTTTAAGCCAAACCATATAATGAAGGCTTAAAAAACAAAATTGATATGCATCTTACTAAAAGTTTATTTAGTACTCTCTAGTTTGTACTGTAGGGGCTCCTTTTTCGGAGGTGGGCCCCCGACAATGAATTTGTAGAAAGTGGGGCAAAGGGTTTGGCTCCGGCCGGCCCTTCGCCGGTCTTCTTTGAACTTCACGTTTATTTGCTCTACGCCTGGGGTTGCTCCTCGGCTGGCGTCCGAGGAGGCCCCCCTTCACCAGGGGGGTTCTTTGCCTTATATACCCTCTTTGGCTCGATCCTGGCCTTACAGCTGTTGGCCATCCGGGCTAATGGTTCAGGACTTGTCCCATCAGACAGGTTCTTTCCCATACTGGGGGTTGCTGCCTCCAAGGCTTCTCAGTGAAGGGTCTTGTCATCATTAATGGGACTTGGAGGGCCAGGCAGAATCGTTAAGTGTGGATGTGACCATCTACATTGGGTCTGCCCCCTACCTAGATTAGACTAGGTGTGCCGAGGAGGGGTGTGTCCTCGGCTTGGGCCTTGGAAGGACTAAGGCCTTTAAGCCGACCATCTGGGGAGATCGCCCTCCTCGGCTTGGGCCCTGGGCCCGCCTAAAGGTGGGCCGGGTATCCTGGGCCCTCGGGCCCCACAATAGCCCCTCAAAACCCTGCTGCACGTACCCTTGGACGGGGAGGAGGGTTTTGCAGACCTCGGCCCCTATGGTCCGGAAGGCCGTTGGTTGGCTAGTTCTTCCTTGAGTGGTCGGATCGACCCTTAGGTTCTTCATTGGGTAGCTAATTTCTTCACGGGAATAGGTCTTCGGACCGAGCAGTACTTTGGCTTCGTCGTAAATAGATAGCTCCCCGTAGGCTTGAGTCCGTAGACCACGCAAGACCTAGGTACAGTTGCTGTCTTAAGTACGAGTGGCCAGCTCCCCGTAGGCTTGAGTCCGAGGACCATGCAAGACCTAGGTATAGTTGCTGCCATTGTTTCCAAGTGGCTAACTCCCCATAGGCTTGAGTTTGTAAACCATGCAAGACCTAGGTACAGTTGCTGCCATCGTTTCCAAGTGGCTAGCTCCCCATAGGCTTGAGTCCGTAGACCATGCAAGACCTAGGTACAGTTGCTACCTTAAGTACAAGTGGCCAGCTCCCCGTAGGCTTGAGTCCGAGGACCATGCAAGACCTAGGTACAGTTGCTGCCATCGTTTCCAAGTGGCTAGCTCCCCATAGGCTTGAGTCCGTAGACCATGCAAGACCTAGGTACAGTTGCTGCCTTAAGTACGAGTGGCCAGCTCCCCGTAGGCTTGAGTCCGAGGACCATGCAAGACCTAGGTACAGTTGCTGCCATCGTTTCCAAGTGGCTAGCTCCCCATAGGCTTGAGTCCGTAGACCATGCAAGACCTAGGTACAGTTGCTGCCTTAAGTACGAGTGACCAGCTCCCCGTAGGCTTGAGTCCGAGGACTATACAAGACCTAGGTACAGTTGCTGCCATCGTTTCCAAGTGGCTAGCTCCCCATAGGCTTGAGTCCGTAGACCATGCAAGACCTAGGTACAGTTGCTGCCTTAAGTACGAGTGGCCAGCTCCCCGTAGGCTTGAGTCCGAGGACCATGCAAGACCTAGGTACAGTTGCTGTCATCGTTTCCAAGTGGCTAGCTCCCCATAGGCTTGAGTCCATAGACCATGCAAGACCTAGGTACAGTTGCTGCCTTAAGTACGAGTGGCCAGCTCCCCGTAGGCTTGAGTCCGAGGACCATGCAAGACCTAGGTACAGTTGCTGCCATCGTTTCCAAGTGGCTAGCTCCCCATAGGCTTGAGTCCGTAGACCATGCAAGACCTAGGTACAGTTGCTGCCTTAAGTACGAGTGGCCAGCTCCCCGTAGGCTTGAGTCCGAGGACCATGCAAGACCTAGGTACAGTTGCTGCCATCGTTTCCAAGTGGCTAGCTCCCCATAGGCTTGAGTCCGTAGACCATGCAAGACCTAGGTACAGTTGCTGCCTTAAGTACGAGTGGCCAGCTCCCCGTAGGCTTGAGTCCGAGGACCATGCAAGACCTAGGTACAGTTGCTGCCATCGTTTCCAAGTGGCTAGCTCCCCATAGGCTTGAGTCCGTAGACCATGCAAGACCTAGGTACAGTTGCTGCCTTAAGTACGAGTGGCCAGCTCCCCGTAGGCTTGAGTCCGAGGACCATGCAAGACCTAGGTACAATTGCTGCCATCGTTTCCAAGTGGCTAGCTCCCCATAGGCTTGAGTCCGTAGACCATGCAAGACCTAGGTACAGTTGCTGCCTTAAGTACGAGTGGCTAGCTCCCCGTAGGCTTGAGTCCGAGGACCATGCAAGACCTAGGTACAGTTGCTGCCATCGTTTCCAAGTGGCTAGCTCCCCATAGGCTTGAGTCCGTAGACCATGCAAGACCTAGGTACAGTTGCTGCCTTAAGTACGAGTGGCCAGCTCCCCGTAGGCTTGAGTCCGAGGACCATGCAAGACCTAGGTACAGTTGCTGCCATCGTTTCCAAGTGGCTAGCTCCCCATAGGCTTGAGTCCGTAGACCATGCAAGACCTAGGTACAGTTGCTTCCTTAAGTACGAGTGGCCAGCTCCCCGTAGGCTTGAGTCCGAGGACCATGCAAGACCTAGGTACAGTTGCTGCCATCGTTTCCAAGTGGGCCCCGATCATGAGGACACAGTGTTCACCTCTTTGGGCAACTCAGTCCCACGTCGGGTGGAAGTCCTTCCCCTCAGCCCCTTTGAGGATGCTGGAGCAAGAGCCATTGTACCGCTACTGCACAGTTGCCTCTAGTAGGAGTTTGTCCTCGGATCCGAGGACTTTGCTTTTGGTGTGAGGACGTCCACGGGTCTTTTCCATTGAGCTGTTTTTCCTCGGGTCGGCTTGTGACTTCGCACGTGGGGCTGATCTTGCCTCTGGTTCGTGTTCCTCATCTTTCTGGTTTACGAGGCGTCGCTTGGCCTTCCGCGCTTCCTGTTTGACGCTTCGGTGTCCGTAACGCGCCTCCATTAATGCCCCCGTGGATTAACACGCAGCAGGCAGCTGGCAATCCCCTTGAAACTGGGTGGGAATTAATTCCCTTTGACAATTCCCCCTTTGAATTCCGCGCGGTTCAGCTCCCGCTGGTTTTCGCCCTCCATAAAAGGCGTTCTAGGGGGAGCGTTTCTCCTCATTCCATGAATTCTCCCCCACAAACAGACGTATACACTTTCGCCCTCTTAAGCCCCTTTGATACCGCCACCAGGGTTGTGACCGCAGTTAGGAGACTTGGAGCTAAGTGCCGCCGTGGCCGCAGTCCCCACTGGGCTGCCGGCGCGGCAGAGTTTAGGCGTAACACGGGCCAAGTCTTGCATGGTGGCTAGGGGGGACGTCGTTGAAATACCTAACGTCTTCCCCCAGAGCGCACCTCCGACGAAGGGGGCACGCGAACTCTCGTCATGGCTGATGCCCGAGTATTGCCGTCTCCGACGGTCAATGCTCGTGTAGTTCGGAGGGGGTTGAGGGAGCATCATGAGGGAGGGTGTTCCGGGGTTTAGGGGCTCCTCACTTTGTTCAAGCTTTGGTTTGAAGGTGAGCCAGCCCCTAGCCCCCATTCCCGTGCTTTTACCGTCAAGTTCTCCCATTCTCTTGACGCCAATAAAAGCACGGGTTGACACTTCCTTCATTCCTGATATTAATTCTTTGCGAGCCTCTTGCCCGGCCAGTTCCAACACCGATCCGCCTGAGCCTCCGACTGTAGGATTAGTCGGTAGGAATTTTTGTAAAACACGCCTGTCTGAGCCTCTGATTGTATTTGTATCTTTTTTTTTTTTATGAAATAATGAGAATTGTAGTACTTGTAATCTCTTATAATCTCTTCTGAATTAATAAAGGATTTTTCTTTTATTTGTTGTTGAGTTTCCTCTTCGCATTGCCATTCTTCTCTTCTTCTTTTCTTTTTCTTTCTCTTTTCTTTGCACCGTCAACTTCTGAGTAGTAACTGCTTTAGAACGATCGCCGGTTGCGCCGGCCGGCGCACTAACCCTTCCCACAGACGGCGCCAATTGTAGGGGCTCCTTTTTCGGAGGTGGGCCCCTGACAATGAATTTGTAGAGAGTGGGGCAAGGGGTTTGGCTCCGGCCGGCCCTTCGCCGGTCTTCTTTGAACTTCACGTTTATTTGCTCTACGCTTGGGGTTGCTCCTCAGCTGGCGTCCGAGGAGGCCCCCCTTCACCAGGGGGGTTCTTTGCCTTATATACCCTCTTTGGCTCGATCCTGGCCTTACAGCTGTTGGCCATCCGGGCTAATGGTTCAGGACTTGTCCCATCAGACAAGTTCTTTCCCATACTGGGGGTTGCTGCCTCCAAGGCTTCTCAGTGAAGGGTCTTGTCATCATTAATGGGACTTGGAGGGCCAGGCAGAATCGTTAAGTGTGGATGTGACCATCTACATTGGGTCTGCCCCCTACCTAGATTAGACTAGGTGTGCCGAGGAGGGGTGTGTCCTCGGCTTGGGCCTTGGAAGGACTAAGGCCTTTAAGCCGACCGTCTGGGGAGATCGCCCTCCTCGGCTTGGGCCCTGGGCCCGCCTAAAGGTGGGCCGGGTATCCTGGGCCCTCGGGCCCCACATGTACCATATGGGGTACCAAAATTACTTTTGCATCATAGATTATATGCCGAATATTTGTGGCTAAAATCCAATAACTTGTTTAGATTTTTAAAAATGACAAATGTTATCAGAATCTATGAATACAAAATCTCAATTGTTTGTCAATATTTGAGCTTATGGTCATCTTTATGTTTATGATGGACCTACCATTTTTGTGCATTTGTGTATATAGAAAATATATATATATATATATATATATTCACTTGTGATTTGAGGCATTGCAAATAGTTTGGTCAAACTTGCTATAACAAATATTGAAATACTTATTTGATATTCAAGTAGACAACATAACTATTTAAAGAATAAAAAAGAGAAAAAAAAAATAAAACGTAGAAAATTCCTTGAGTTTTGCCAAGAGGAAATGAAACGTGGATCCAATTTGATTTGAGAAAAAAGAATATATAAAATTGTGGGGCCCGAGGGCCCAGAATACCCGGCCCACCTTTAGGCAGGCCCAGGGCCCAAGCCGAGGAAGGCGACCTCCCCAGATGGTCGGCTTAAAGGCTTTAGTCCTTCCAAGGCCCGAGCCGAGGATGCACCTATCCTCGGCACACCTAGCCTAATCTAGTTAGGGGGCAGACTCACTGCAGGTAGTCACATCCACACTTAACTATTCTGCCAGGCCCTCCAGGTTCCATCAATGCTGACAAGACCCTTCACTGAAAAGCCTTGGAGGCAGCAACCCCCGGCAGGGGAAAGAACCGGTCTGATGGGACAAGTCCTGAACCATTAGCCCGGATGGCCAACAGCTGTAAGGCCAGGATCGAGCTAAAGAGGGTATATAAGGTAAAGAACCCCCCTGGTGAAGGGGGGCCTCCTCGGACCCCAGCCGAGGAGCAACCCCAGGCGTAGAGCAAATAATGAGAAGTTCGAAGAAGACCGGCGAAGGACCGGCCGGAGCCAAACCCTTTGCCCACTCTCTACAAATTCATTGTCGGGGGCCCACCTCCGAAAAAGGAGCCCCTACAATTGGCGCCGTCTGTGGGAAGGGTTAGTGTGCCGGCCGGTGCAACCGGCGATCGTTCTAAGGCAGTTACCACTCAAAAGTTGGCGATGCAAAAAAAAAGAGGGAAAAAGCAAAAGAAAAGAAGAAGAGGAGAATGGCAGTGCGAAAGAAAATTCAGCAACAAGTAAAAGAAAGGTCTTTTATTAATTCAGAAGAGATTACAAGAGATTACAATTACAATTCTCATTATTTGATAAAAAGAAAAAATTACAAATACAATCAGAGGCTCAGACAGGCGTGTTTTATAAGAACTCCTACCAGCTAATCCTACAATCGGAGGCTCAGGCGGACCGATGTTGGAACTGGCCGGGCAAGAGGCTCGCAAAGAATTGGTGCCAGGAATGAAGGAAGTGTCAAGCTGTGCTTTTATTGGCATTAAGAGAATGGGTGAACTTGACGGTAAAAGCACGGGAAGGGGATCTAGGGGCTGGCTCACCTTCAAACCAAAGCTTCAACAAAGTGAGGAGCCCCCAGACCCC
Source organism: Quercus variabilis (assembly GCA_030445155.1). Classification (NCBI taxonomy): domain Eukaryota; kingdom Viridiplantae; phylum Streptophyta; class Magnoliopsida; order Fagales; family Fagaceae; genus Quercus; species Quercus variabilis. The sequence goes on from CP129449.1 coordinate 10,787,560, forward strand.
GGGACACCCTCCCTCGTGATGCTTCCTCGACCCCCTCCGAACTACACGAGCATTGACCGTCGGAGACGGCAATACTCGGGCGCCGGCCATGACGAGAGTTCGCGTGCTCCCTCCGTCGGAGGTACACTCTGGGGGAGGACGTTAGGTATTTCAACGACGTCCCCCCTGGCCACCATGAGAGACTCGGCCAGTGTTACGCCTGAACTCTGCCGCGCCGGCAGCCCAGTGGGGACTGCGGCCACGGCGGCACTCGGCTCCAGGTCTCCTAACTGCGGTCACAACCCTGGTGACGGTATCAAGGGGACTCAAAAGGGCGAAGGTGTTTACGCTTGTTTGTGGGGGAGAATTCATGGAATGAGGAGAAACGCTCCCCCCAGAACACCTTTTATGGAGGGCGAAAACCAGCGGGGGCTGAACCGCGCGGAATTCGAAGGGAATCGTCAAGGGAAATTAATTCCCACCCAGTCCCAAGGGGATTGCCAGCTGCCCGCTGCGTGTCGATTCACGAGGGCATTAATGGAGGCGCGTTACGGACACCGAAGCGTCAAACAGGAAGCGCGGAAGGCCAAGCGACGCCTCATAAACCAGAAAAACGGGGAGCACGGACCAGAGGCAGGATTAGCCCCACGTGCGAAGTCACAAGCCGACCCGAGGAAAGACAGTTCACGGAAAATACCCGAGGATAACCCCCCGCCAAAAACGAGGTCCTCGGATCCGAGGATAAAAACCTATTGGAGGCAACAGTCCAATCGAGGTACAATAGCTCTTGCTCCAGCATCCTGCAAGGGGCTAGGGGGATGAACCCCTACCCGACGTGAGACTGAGTTGCCCAGAGAGGTGAACACTGTGTCCTCACGCTCGGGAGCCACATGGAAACGATGGCAGCAATTGTACCTAGGTCTTGCATGGTCCTCGGACTCAAGCCTATGGGGAGCTGGCCACTCGTACTTAAAGGCAGCAACTGTACCTAGGTCTTGCATGGTCTACGGACTCAAGCCTATGGGGAGCTAGCCACATGGAAACGATGGCAGCAATTGTACCTAGGTCTTGCATGGTCCTCGGACTCAAGCCTATGGGGAGCTGGCCACTCGTACTTAAAGGCAGCAACTGTACCTAGGTCTTGCATGGTCTACGGACTCAAGCCTATGGGGAGCTAGCCACATGGAAATGATGGCAGCAATTGTACCTAGGTCTTGCATGGTCCTCGGACTCAAGCCTATGGGGAGCTGGCCACTCGTACTTAAAGGCAGCAACTGTACCTAGGTCTTGCATGGTCTACGGACTCAAGCCTATGGGGAGCTAGCCACATGGAAACGATAGCAGCAATTGTACCTAGGTCTTGCATGGTCCTCGGACTCAAGCCTATGGGGAGCTGGCCACTCGTACTTAAAGGCAGCAACTGTACCTAGGTCTTGCATGGTCTACGGACTCAAGCCTATGGGGAGCTAGCCACATGGAAACGATGGCAGCAATTGTACCTAGGTCTTGCATGGTCCTCGGACTCAAGCCTATGGGGAGCTGGCCACTCGTACTTAAAGGCAGCAACTGTACCTAGGTCTTGCATGGTCTACGGACTCAAGCCTATGGGGAGCTAGCCACATGGAAACGATGGCAGCAATTGTACCTAGGTCTTGCATGGTCCTCGGACTCAAGCCTATGGGGAGCTGGCCACTCGTACTTAAAGGCAGCAACTGTACCTAGGTCTTGCATGGTCTACGGACTCAAGCCTATGGGGAGCTAGCCACATGGAAACGATGGCAGCAATTGTACCTAAGTCTTGCATGGTCCTCGGACTCAAGCCTATGGGGAGCTGGCCACTCGTACTTAAAGGCAGCAACTGTACCTAGGTCTTGCATGGTCTACGGACTCAAGCCTATGGGGAGCTAGCCACATGGAAACGATGGCAGCAATTGTACCTAGGTCTTGCATGGTCCTCGGACTCAAGCCTATGGGGAGCTGGCCACTCGTACTTAAAGGCAGCAACTGTACCTAGGTCTTGCATGGTCTACGGACTCAAGCCTATGGGGAGCTAGCCACATGGAAACGATGGCAGCAATTGTACCTAGGTCTTGCATGGTCCTCGGACTCAAGCCTATGGGGAGCTGGCCACTCGTACTTAAAGGCAGCAATTGTACCTAGGTCTTGCATGGTCTACGGACTCAAGCCTATGGGGAGCTGGCCACTCGTACTTAAAGGCAGCAACTGTACCTAGGTCTTGCATGGTCTACGGACTCAAGCCTACGGGGAGCTGGCCACTCGTACTTAAGGCAGCGACTGTATACGAGGAGCTATCTATTTTACGACAGAGTCAAGGTACTGCTCGGTCTGAGGATCCATTCCCGTGAAGAAATTAACTACCTAACGAAGGGCCTAAAGGTCGACCCGACCACTCAAGAAAGGACCGGCCAAGCCGACGGCCTTCCGGACCATAGGGGCCAAGGTTTGCAAAACCCTCCTCCCAGTCCGAGGATACGTGCAGCAGGGTTTTTGAGGGGCTATTGTGGGGCCCGAGGGCCCAGAATACCCGGCCCACCTTTAGGCAGGCCCAGGGCCCAAGCCGAGGAAAGCGATCTCCCCAGATGGTCGGCTTAAAGGCTTTAGTCCTTCCAAGGCCCGAGCCGAGGATGCACCTATCCTCGGCACACCTAGCCTAATCTAGTTAGGGGGCAGACTCACTGCAGGTAGTCACATCCACACTTAACTATTCTGCCAGGCCCTCCAGGTTCCATCAATGCTGACAAGACCCTTCACTGAAAAGCCTTGGAGGCAGCAACCCCCGGCAGGGGAAAGAACCGGTCTGATGGGACAAGTCCTGAACCATTAGCCTGGATGGCCAACAGCTGTAAGGCCAGGATCGAGCTAAAGAGGGTATATAAGGTAAAGAACCCCCCTGGTGAAGGGGGGCCTCCTCGGACCCCAGCCGAGGAGCAACCCCAGGCGTAGAGCAAATAATGAGAAGTTCGAAGAAGACCGGCGAAGGACCGGCCGGAGCCAAACCCTTTGCCCACTCTCTACAAATTCATTGTCGGGGGCCCACCTCCGAAAAAGGAGCCCCTGCAAAAATAATGGGTGTTGAGGTTAGATTATACATTTCCATTTTTTTTTTTTTTAAAGTGATTGTATATTTTCCTTGACCAACATCTCCATTAGTTTACACTGTACAGGAGGGCTGAATTAAGACTTGAAAAATGAGTAGAATTGTTGGTCTGATTAGTTGGGATTATGAAGAGATATCTATAAGTGAAGAGGGGTGTTAAATGCTAAATGATGAGTTAGAAGTTGATTTAATTTTCTTTAAAAAAAAAAAAATAGAATTGATCAAAGAAGAAGTCAAATGACAGAACCTCGTGCTATTCGATGGCTTGAAGTTATCCATGGTAGATGATTGTAATGTCCAAAATTTGATGTCTTTAATTTTTGAAGATGCAGTTAATTAGTACCAAACTAAACAGTTTCACATTGTCAGTTTCTCATTGGAATTTAACTACGACATATGCGTTTAGCTGGGACATTTAATTTCATGCTATAAGCTTTATCCTAATTAAAGTCCATGTTGAGTTGAAATGTTGCCACTTGCCAATATCATTTTTCCCGGCCTTGATAGAAACGTTGATCCTTTTCTACATTGACCTGTGAATTTCTTGTTACTCACCTCTGCTCTCTGATGGAAATTCACAGGTTATAGGCAAGTTAATTAGAACAAGTTGTTAGCGTATTGAGAAATCTGTTTGTCCTATAACCTCTGCTCTCTGATGGAGTCATTATTTGGTTCTAATATTCCATGCTAATTCCTAAAGGTTGATTATTTGGTGAACTACGGAAATTTCCATTGCAGTTCTGTTGATACAATAATTAAGCCATGAGCCCTGTTTTGTCATGTACTTAAGGCTCATTATTGAGTAAAATCTCTTGTGTATTAGCTCTTAATGACATGATTGCATTAGTAATCTCAGAGATCAATGCTCACCTCACACAAGTGATGTGAGGTGATAGCTGGTAGGTTAATTGGAAAACCGTCTTTCACGTATGGCGTAGAGATTCCTCATCAATATCAAACCCATCAAGAATTTGACTTGGTGACTTATTGCGCTTTACGTTCGGGGACTTGTTAACCACTATACATTTTTTTCCACCATGCTGCATAATAGTCATGCAAGACCATACAAATCTCCGACTTTTAGGTGGCCCATACCATTTTTTTTTTTCAGGAATCATTGAATAGTCAAATAAAATTAAATTCCACTAGTAATTTTGAAGCTTAATTTGGTCAGCCTAATAAAATTTCTGATTTTTTTTTTTCACCTCCAAATTTTATTTATTTACACAAACTGAACTAATTTCTTAGATAGTTTACTACTTGAACTAACTAAAAGTAGCAAATAAGAAATTCTTTCAGCATTCAATTCAAATTGATAACAATGAATTAAGCATTGTGCTAGTTATGCAAATATTAAAAGACGGGGTATGTGAGGGAAAAATAACATTTGTAATAATTAAGTAGTTGTCATTGCAGTTATGTCGAGATTGCGACATACTCGTGCCCTTGGGACGCGCCTTCTGCTTCAAGTCTTCATTCTATTTCATCAATTCTTGCACATTAGCTGTCAGTGCTTGAATTTGTTGAGCCATTACCACCGAGACCGATGGTGCAATCGTGTTTGAGTCTATTGGTTTTGCAGAACTTAGTCAATTAGAGAGTTTGACTGCTTATGGTTGGTTCCTACAGACGGTGCCAAACTGATGACTAACGATTTTGCCTCATCAGTATGTTCCTCGCCAGTATGTTCCTCGCCAGTACGATGGATGACCTAAGATCCTGTGTAAGAGAAAACACTAAATGGATAATGACACCGGTTTGGGGCCTGCCAAAGAATCTCCAATGCTTAAGTTAGCTCAAGCTATTTAGGAATCTCAATTTTGTAGAGTAATTTGTGTGTCTTTTCTCCTTTTACTTGTCTTTCGTGGCTTTATATAGTCTTATGTTGAGTTAATGCTTAGTATAACATTGCACTACAGCTGGAGGATTTAATGCTCAATGATGACCATTTAATCCCAATCTTTGTTGTCTATAACAGACTTTTAATTGCACATTATTGGATGGCAATAATGGGTCCATGCTTATTTATCACTCAATCATTAAATGTTGTCTGAAATTAATGCACTCACGCTCGTCCATACTCTTACACATCATTATTATGGATGGTTTGCGAGTGATAGATGACCATTTATGCGCTCCTCGTTAGTACCTCAAGTTTATTTTAAATGGTTGGGTAAAATAAGAATACAATAACCTACTTGGAATAATAAGAACATCCAAAACTTTTTTGAAATTATCAATTTAATCCTTTAACACAATTGGTGTTATACATGCCTTCCGCATTAATAACATGTTTTATCCTTTTACATCCGGATGAGATAGTAATCAGTCTTGCATTAGGCATAAAAATGTGCATCATTGATATTATATATGGCCACGTATCCTTTCACACCAGGATGAGATAGTAATCACTCTTGCATTAGGCATAAAAAAGTGCATCATGATATCATATATGGTCACTGTCACGGCTAAAAATCAATTACCATGGGCTTTTGGGCTCAGACCTTCAATATATGTGTTTTGGGTTGGGCTTCTCCCTCAATGGGAGGTCCAAGAAGTGACTTTACCTTTTACTGATATAATAAAGATGTTATTTTAGCCCTTAATTTCCCTTCTCACGGTCCAATCAAGGTTACAATCATGCCGCTACACCCTTTCCCTAAGTTCTGAGTAGGATCTCTTTGTTCCCAAGGTGGGTGTTTCCTTACTTCACTTATGTTACTTTCCCTAATTTTTCCATCCCCTAATACCTATTCATCTTTTTCTATTATAGCCTCCCTTTAGTGGGGTTGTCATGATGAGGGATTTTATCATGTTAGTAGGCCCATTAGCTCCATATTCTTGTTCAGATGGGACCCACCGTCTACTGCAAATGTGACTTCATGGTAACTTGTGCATGATGCCAATTACTACTCAACAGGCGAATTCCCTTATAACATTATCCTTCACGGCAAACTCTTGGGGTATTTAGGCCAAAGATTTGGTAGGCCCCTCTCAGCTCGGCCTCTGGGCTAGGACAGGCCGAGCACATCGTTGCATAGGCCTACATTTCGGGACTGGGTTGACACACTCTATCCGTACAGTCATGTTTCTTGAATTGTCTAATGCGACAAGTAAAGAACATGATAAAAAAATAATAATAATAAAATAAAAAAGAGTGAGAAATAGGGATACTAGGGTTTAATGGGAGAAGAGAGAGATGGGAGGGACCTTAAGAAAGGGGGAAAGGGAAAACACATGGAGTGTCTTCCTTCTTGCTTGAGTCATTTTCCTTCCATCTTCTTTTATCTCCACTCTGGAATTGGTCTTCTTGAATTAATGACCTCTAAGATTGGAATGAAATTTACTCTCAATAGATAGACCAGCATGCATGCATGCGTTAATCTTCCTTGTTCATGAGAATCTAAATAGCTCATCAATTGTTAAACAGACGTAGTAGAAGATCCTTAACTAGTAGATTCATCAATATTGCGGCAACCACGTAATCATATTCTTCTGGCAAACCTATTAACATTTTTTCAACAACCCTTGGTTTGTAATTTCTTCTCCGTAAGTTTTCGTGTGACTAAGAACCGCGGAGGCATGGAGCTCATGCTCTTGGGTCCCATATGTCATCTGGATTTCTTTCGGAAGTTGCCTGGACTTTGGCTAACATCGCTCTGGTTGTTTGTCTCTGCGCCAAAATTAATGACCACAATGTCGTTTAGATCCAAATGCACCATGTTGCTTGTTCACTATTTAATTAAAAAACTCATACATATTTAAAATTGTACAGTTTAACAATTTTTTTTATCATAAATTGACTCAATAATTTTAGATAAATAAAAATTTTTTAGTGAAATGATGAACGAGTAGTGTGGTCTGAAAAGTTGAATTAAAAAAGAAAAAGTTGAGTTTTCAAAAAAAAAAAAATATTATTTATTTAAAACAAAGTGAAATAAAATAATATAACAAATGTGATATGGGTTTATTTTTATAAAATGTCATTGTATTAAATTCTACAAGTTATATATTTTTTCTAATATTGTTATATATTAATAAAACTAGGGTAAATTGCAAATTACACTCCTAAAGTTTGGGGTTGATTGGATTTTATACCCCGAAATTTCAGAATTTGAATTCTACTCTTGAAATTTGGGGTGTTTGGATTTTACACCCTAACGTTTCAGAATTTTAATTATACTTCCTAAAGTTTGAGAGTGTTGGGGTTTTATACCCCAAAATTCTGAAACTTTAAGGTATAAAATCCAAACATCCCAAAACTTTAAGGAGTAAAATTCAAATACTCTTAAAATATAGGAGATAAAATCTAAATTCTGTAACAGCAGAGTGTAAAATCCAAACACCTCCAAATTTCAGAGGATAAAATCTAACATACTTTACCTAAAAGTATGTTGGTCTCATGCTTTGCATAAATGTATAATTAAATTATGTTGGTCTCAAGCTAAATCAATAAACGTTGTTTTTATAGGATTCTGATAGTCACTATTTAGATCAATAGGAATTGAGTAAGAAGGAAAAGCTTGAAGAGGATTCATAGAAATAAACATCTTTCAAAATAAACATAGATTTGCTTTAATAAATTAAATAAGCACATTTTTTTAGCCACAATATTTTTTTTTAAAAAAAGCAATATAAATATAAATTAGGAACCAAAAAAAAAAAAAAAAAATCACATAGGGCATACCTTTGTGTTTTATATATTTGATTGAATGAACATATCACTAATTTTGCCAAAGAAATTATGCTTTAAGCCAGACCATATAATGAAGGCCTAAAAAACAAAATTGATGTGCATCTAACTAAAAGTTTGTTTAGTACTCTCTAGTTTGTACCATATAGGATACCAAAATTACTTTTGCATCATAGATTATATGCCAAATATTTGTGGCTAAAATCCAATAAAATGTTTAGATTTTTAGAAATGACAAATGTTATCAGAATCTATGAATACAAAATCTCAATTGTTTGTCAATATTTGAACTTATGGTCATCTTTATGCTTATGATGGACCTACCATTTTTGTGCATTTGTGTAAAAAAAAAAATCACTTGTGATTTGAGGCATCACAAATAGTTTGGTCCAACTTGCTATAACAAATATTGAAATACTTATTTGATATTCAAGTTGACAACATAACTATTTAAAGAATAAAAAAGAGAAAAAAAAAATAAAAGGTAGAAAATTCCTTGAGTTTTGCCAAGAAGAAATGAAACATGGATCCAATTTGATTTGGGACATGGTAATATATAAAATAATGGGTGTTGAGGTTAGATTATACATTTCCATTTTTTTTAGAATAATTGTATATTTTCCTTGACCAAACATCTCCATTAGTTTACACTGTATAGGAGGGCTGAATTAAGACTTGAAAAATGAGTAGAAATGTTGGTTTGATTAGTTGGGATTACGAAGAGATACAAATGAGGGAAGAGGGGTGTTAAATGCTAAATTATGAGTTAGAAGTTGATTTAATTTTCTTATAAAAAATAAAAATAATAATAATAATAATAAAAAGAATTGATCAAAGAAGAAGTCAAATGGCAGAACCTCGTCCTATTCAAAGGCTTGAAGGTATCCATGGTAGAAGATTGTAATGTCCAAAATTTGATGTCTTTAATTTTTGAAGATGCAGTTAGTACCAAACTAAACAGTTTCTTATTGGAATTTAATTACGGCATATGCGTTTAGCTGGGACGTTTAATTTAATGCTATAAGCTTTATCCTATTTAAAGTCCATGTTGAAATGTTACCACTTTCCAATATCATTTTTCCCGACCTTGATAGAAACGTTGATCGTCCTCTATATTGACCTGTGAATTTCTTGTTAGCGTATTGAGAAATCTGTTTGTCCTGGAACCTCTGCTCCGATGGAGTCATCATTTGGTTCTAATTTTCCATGCTAAAGGTTGATTATTTGGTGAACTATGGAAATTTCCATTACAGTTCTGTTGATACAATAATTAAGCATGAGCCCTGTTTTATCATGTACTTAGGCTCGTTATTAAGTAAAATATCATGTGTATTAGCTCTTAATGACACGATTACATTAGTCACCTCAGAGATCAATGCTCACTTCACACAAGTGATGTGAGGTGGTAGCTGGTAGGTTAATTTGAAAACCGTCTTTCACGTACTGCGTAGAGATTCCTCATCATTCATCAATACCAAACCCATCAAGAATTTGACTTGGTTACTTATTGCGCTTTACGCTCGGTGACTTGTTAACCACTATGCAATATTTTCCACCATGCAGCATAATATTCAAGCAAGACCATTCAAATCTCCGACTTCTAGGTGGACCATAAACCATTTTTTTTTTCCTTCAGGAATCATTGAATAGTCAAATAAAATTAAATTCCACTAGTAAATTTGAAGCTTAATTTGGTCAGCCTAATAAAATTTCTGATCTTTTTTTTTTCCACCTCCAACTTTTATTTATTTACACAAACTGAAATAATTTCTTAGATAATTTACTACTTGAACTAACTAAAAGTAGCAAATAAGTACTTCTTTCAGCATTCAATTCAAATTAATAAGTGTGGGTTCTAGTTACCTCAACTAGTAAAGTCTATAATGGTTGAATAAGAGATCTGGAGTTCAATATCCGCCTACACCAAAAACTGATTGGTGTCTTGGTCTGATGACAAAAAGCTATCATCAAGAGCGGATATCATAAGTTGAAACTCTCTCAAAAAAGAAAAAAAAAATCAAATTGATAACAGTGAATTAAGCCTTGTGTTAGTTATGTAATTATTAATAGACGGGTATGTGAAGAAAAAAGAACATTTGTAATAAATTAAGTAAGATGTATTAGCGTCAGTCATTTTCTTGCAACAAGCTAATATTAGAAAAAATTATTCGGTATTTCTAGAATATAGCAACACAGTACATAATAGTGATGAAAGCTCACCATGTTATTAGTATGAATTATTTTGATGTCTTCTTTTTTTTTTTTTTTTTTTTTTCTTACTGTGTGTGTGTGTGAACCCGAACCAAATAAGCCATATCCCTCCAAATAATTTTGTGGTTGTCATTTTATCTTGATACTTCAAGATGAGATCACAATCACTCTTACGCTTACCCCATTTATAAGAAAAGATTACTAGAACCCAATGGTGAATGGTGCACCAAGCACTGATAAGAGATAATTACCCTGATCTAAGCATACAGAATACCCTGGAAGTAGAACCAAGGGATAGAGTTGACGGCAGAGCTTCATACTGGTAAAGCGGTAAAAGTGACTCCAGTATTCCTGAGACTTAAATGTGTTAGCCGGTAGCCCAATTTCATGTTATTGATATTGGGCTATCCCAAATGTCCATTGGCAGAGAGTATTTTATCAAGAATTGTTGTTACCTAATGGGAGAAACTTCTTATGGGATTCCAATAAAGAAAAAAAGAAGATTCACTTGGAAATGCTGGGACCCAAAGTCACTTCACCCAAAAAGGGTTGGTACTTTGGGGCTCGATGCTGTAAAGCCCAGGAACATAATCCCTATTAGCTTTAGCTAACTGGTGGCTTAAAAACTGAAGGAGATTTTCTTTGGGCCTCAACCTAAAATACTCAAAACAATAGACCCAATTAGACCATGTGGCCTCTTCTATAAAAAAGAAAGCTTGACTACGTGGCCAGTGGTAAAGTAATAAATTTTTTTAAAGAGCACAACTAAACACACAAACACAGATATATATATATATATATGTGTGTGTGTGTGTGTGTATACATACTTAAAGTGTATAATATACATATTTAGTAAGTCGATAATCGATATTACATAATTCAAAAAAATTGTAAAGTTGTAATATACAACTATGTTTATGTTGGCTTTTATTTTGTGTCAAATTTGATTGTATTTTGTTCAATCATTTACTTGTATTTTTGTGGGATTTAATGTAAGGGTTGAGTGTGAGAGTTTGGTGAAGATCTATAAAGAATAGTGAATTTGCGACTGATTCGTAATTGGCTCACAAGTGGACAATCCACAAAAAGTCACGTGAGAAACACATACTGGAATCTGAACAATCTCATGCCAGGTAGGATTTCACATGTCACTTCGCAACTCAAGCCAAGTCCTGAGTGACCTGTGAAACCTTCTACTTGGAGCTTTTTAAAGTGTATTTTCATCATTTTTTTACCAACATTATATATAAGCCTACATTACCCACGAAATTGTAATGAGTTTTTCTAAGGAACTAGTGAAGACATGACTCGGTGAAGCTCGTTAGTAGCTAGAACTTGAAGAGTTCAAGTACATTGGGTAGATTAGGCCTCGAGAGTCTTTTTGATATTCATGTACTCTAACTTTATTCACTAGTGGATCAATTTCGGTTTGGAGAGCCGCGAAGAGGTATTTCACCGAGTACTTCGGTTTTTTTTTTCAACAATACATCTCGATGTTATCTTTTATTTGCATCTCTCTTCACTTACTCTTTAAGCTTTATATTTGTTACTGCTTGCTTGTGGTTATGGCTTAGAGAGTAGTTAGGTTATTGCGTATCATTTATTCTTGTTTCGTACTTAGATAAATTAGAGTAAAAGTAATTAAGCCGTGTTTTTTAAATTGAGAGTCTAAACAAGCTATAGTGTTTGACACTATTTGAGCTTTCAAAAAAAATCTTTCATTAATTTAAAAAATTTAAATATTTCACATTAGGATATAACAATGTTTTTAGAAAACATAAAATGTTTGCAAATTGTCGGGGACATTTTGCGACAAGGGCTGAAAATACAAGAATGGCCCAAATCTCTCCTTGGGTTCTTTAGAGGTGTTTATTATGGAGAATCAAGCTCAAAATTCCAAATGTATAATGAACAAAAGGCTAATGGTGCTTTGACAAGAGAAAATCAAAATGCTTATAACAAAAGTGCAGAAAACCAGAAAAACATAACAAATCTGAAATTTTGACCCACAGTCACATAGAAGAGGGAATTGAGAAAGGTTATGAGGAAGAGAGGGAATGTTCCCCTATACCCATATTTCTATCCCCAAGCTTCGGAATTATGATATTGTTGACTGGCTGAATGAGGTTTTGCTCTGAAGTTTCAGGTGTATGAATAGAACGTGGCTCAACAGGTTTGAAACTTCGACCCGCAGTCACACAGAAGAGGAAATTGAGGCAGGTCGTGAGGAAGAGAGGGAAGGTTCCCCTATACCCATATTTCCATCCCCAAGCTTCAGAATTGTAAGATTATTGACTAGCTGAATGGGTTTTTGCTCTGAAGTTTCAGGTCTCTAAGTAGAACGTGGTTGCTTTGTTTATGAGCTGAAGAGAGAGTTTTATATAGAGTTTGGGGTATTGCTCTTGACTGGTTTTTGAGTAGTGGAAGAGGCTTTTATCCCCCATGATACTATTTTGGTGGCTTGGCTTGGATTGCTTTTGTTTTGAGAAGAGTTTGGTATGCTTTTGGCATGATTTTGGAAATAAAGTGGGTTTTAATTGGTTGCCTTTGGTCAGAAATTTCAGACCATTGGGAGGCCTTGGAAAACTACATTTGGGTGGCTAAGTGGGCTAGGCTATTCAACCTTTTTTCTTAGAGTCAGCTGTGTTTTGGTGTGGAAAATAGAGATGGGCTGAAAATTAGGGGCACAGTCACCCAGAGAATGAAAGCTCTTTTGAGGTGGAGATTTTGGATACAAGACCTCCTCCATGAGCCTAAGGTGCTACCAGTGTCCCTTAGCATGCATAGGCTGGGCTCATGCAAAAGGTCCGAAAGGAACCGACTCATACCCTCCAAACCACACTTCCTCAATTTCCCCCCGTATGTTGCATGGAGCATGGACTTCGGCCATGCTTAAAAAAATAAATAAAATATAATACATGAATCAAGTCCATAAGAAAGTTGAGCTTGGTTGAATCAGACTTGTACGAAATGTGTCGCGAAAATGGGTATCAACACAGATCAATTAATTTCAATTAGATTGAATTATAAATATAAGTTTCAATATGTCTTACATATATAATGTAAATAGGAAATATATAATAATGAAAAAACTAAATGAAACACATTCTTCTGTTTATGGATGAAAAAGTAGCATAAGTCCCAAACTTTGAACCATAAAAATCATAGCATATTTTAGTTTAATGGAAAATACAAGCATTCTTATATCCCTAACTGTCTAAATGCAAAATAAATAAATAAAGGTTTTTTTTTTTTTTTATAAATATTTTAACTAAATAGATTTACTTATCTATTTTTACGAACATATGGTTTAAATGCTCATACATTTTTTTAATAAATAAATGCTCCTAAATTTAATAAGTTATATATGAAAAAAAAAAAAAAAAGAGTGAATGTTAAAAGAAAAATGAGATAATATTACTCATTTCAAATGATTTTTTTTATGCAATGTTTTTCTTTAAATATTAAATGAGCCAATAAATAAAAATGATACATTCTATAAAATTTTACTCATAAATAAGGAGAGGGGGGAGAAATTCAAAATGCTGGAGGGCCATGCCTATGCTTCTTTAATTCCTCTATTTATGCATATGAAATACTATTCATGCAAACCTGTTTAGGGGCCTTAATGATATGATTGCAGGTTGATTACCATTTCAAGGTAGACACCTCTGCCCAATATTCCACTAGTGGATAATGATGAGTACAGAAAAATTGGTTAAGGTCATCCACCTTAATCTACGATCTTGTGTAATCGTCAAGTTATTAAAGAAAAATATGTAACCGTTCAAGTACATTCAACATATTAAATGCCGATCATTATTCAAAGTCTTAAACTCCCATTAAGATAATAATTGTTAAATCTAAGGTAATATAATCACCACTAATTATATGAAGGGGAGGCATTTATGGGCACAACCACTACCTAAGCCGCCTATAAAAGGGGACAGTCTACCTCATTTGTGAATGTATGAGAATAAATCTTGAAAATACAATCTCCACACAAAATACATAAATTAATTCTAACTTAATATTAGTGTTGCTTGATGCCTCTCAACTCAGGGAGAAAATAAAGAATCACTTGGCAAGCTGAACAAAGTCACTTTACCAAATATTCAGCAAAAAAAAAAAAAAAAAAAAAAAAAAAGTCACTTTACCAAAAAAGGGCTGGTAGTTTGGGGCTTGATTGCTTGATGCTGCAAAGCCCATGAACTTGGCCCTATTAGCTAAGCTAAACTGGAGGAGATTCACTTTGGGCCTGAACCTTAAAAGCCTAGTATCTAAATGCTAGAAACGCTAGACGCTGGCAGCACAAAAGGTCCTGATCTAAATTATGGGCTCTTTGCATTGCAAGGCAGGAAATAACATCTTCGATAAAAGGAGTGAGAAAGGTCATTAATGATGGGTTGACGAAGTTTTGAGAGGATTGCTTTTGTTTTAGCTTTGCATAACTCTAATGAACCTTTGACTCTGACTACCTGTAGCTAATTTTAACGAAACCTTGATTACCAAAAGAGGAAAAACCTTTATTCTGGTGACTCTTTAACCTCTCCTAATGGTTCTTTGAGGCATTTCTACTAACTTTAATGAAATTCGATGATATGACAATTGCCGACATTATTTAGTGATAAATAATTGAAGAAAATTTGGGTTTATGCTTGCTCACAAGGTGCAAGCTTTAGGGTAAAATATTAAATTTCTTTTAACTATTTTCCGATAGGTGATGTAGGCACTTGATTTATCATAAAATGTAATTAAAGTTAGTGAAAATGCCTGATACTGATAGAGTAAAGTATAGAGAGGTAAATATCGCAAAATAAGACACATGATAGCCTTTTTTTTTACAGGTATACCACAAGGTAAGTATGTGTAATTTGCTAAAAAAATTATGCAGGTAGAAAGCCACAAGATACAACCACATTTGTTTCAAGATAACAACCCTTGAGTCATAACTCTACCCCCTATAAAAGAAGTTAAAACTCTTTGAAATATTATTGATTCAAAACTAAATTGTCTTGGGGTTATAATGCATTTAAATAGGAGGGAGGGGATAGTCTAGGGCTGCCATGATGCCCTTAAAAGATCCCTAACGGGACTCCTAGGGTAGCTAGAAGACACCTAAACCCATAATTTATGTTAAACTCAGGCTAAGAAAATAGGAAAAATTACCAAAAAAATTGAGAAAATTACAAAATTAAATCTTAAAATCTTTAGGAGACATCCGAAAAGACATGAGACCTTATTTTGCCATTTAAATCAAAAGTTATAAATAAAATAAAAATACCATAAATAGAAAAAAGAATAATTAAAAATCTAAACAAATGAATTTGCCTAGAAAGTGATGTGGGTCATGGCTATAAGGCAACGAATTTTGATCCTCATGACGATTCGCTTCAATTCACCAGGTTTCATGAGATTTTGTCATTGGCTCCAACGATTTCTATAAATACTTTTTTACTTCCTGAACTTTTTACATGTTTAACTTCTAATAGTCTCTTTGTTCAATAAAAGTCAGTGTTATTCATGATGCATCAAAAAATGTTTGTTTCTTTGAATGGTAGAGGAATGATCATTTGACTTATAAGAGATTGGCAAATAAAAAGTTGGAGTTAGTGTATCTTTCAGCCTAATAGGTTCCTTAACAATCAAATTTGCAAAAGTAACCATGTCATAATTTGAATAATCATTTTACAGTCAAGAGATTGACAAGTAATTTTTAATATATATGTTTATTCATCAAGAGAAAAAAAAATTGACAATTAAAATGGCGGGGTTAGTGTATCTTTGGGCCTAATAGGCTACTTAACACTCAAATATGCAAAAGACCATGTCATAATTTAGTTTACTTAGTTGAAGACATTATTACTCACATGTTTGCGACTATATTGTATTGTTTATTGGACAAATTTGGAGGAATTTTCTCCAACTTATTACATGGTGATTGATATAACTATCAGTGTGTTAATTAACTCATGTTAAAAGTCATTTGTGTATATATGAATAGTTTTGTCAATTACCAAGTAGTGGGTTAGAGAAATATTCTTTTGAACCAGCTCAGTGGTAAACATTTTCCTTGTTTATTTATTCTTATTTTTTAAAATAGCAAAAAAAGCTTACATTACCAGCTGAACAATTACAATCAACAAGTACAAAAGATACCCCTTTTTTTTTTTTCCTTTGGTAAAAAGGATAATATAATAAAGGAAGGGAGCTAGGCCCCACCAAAAGGAACCCAACGTTCATACACCATACCAACATGGTCCAAATTAAGTAGCAAATACACATTAGAAGGAGGCTCAGAAAACAAAACAAAATCCTGAGCTCGGTGGTTGGTGGACACCCCTCCTCAAGTCCATCCACACACTTATTAACCTCCCTATAGCGGTGGCAGATCCTAACTTGAGGAATTCTCCTTAGACTTCCCCTGCAATCAGCCACTTAAAAGTAAGCACACGCATATAACCCCTTATACATAGTATACGTTTCACTAACATTGTAGTCAATCTGCTAGTTTTGAAACTTAATTAGTTAAATAAGGAAAAAGATAACCAACTAGGTCAATATTTTCTTCTTTAAAGAACTAGAACCATATAGATAAATAGTTCTTACAAATCATATACAAGAATTATATATAATATGTAGGACTTTGTTCATGTATGTTTTATGATAAAACCAAGATGAAATAAGATCAAGTACATTTTTTTTTTGCAAATGATTCTTTCTGGCCTGTTGAAGAGCATGAACCAGTGCCACCTCTTGAAGTATACACAATGAATTGCAATATTCAATAGTGGTGGTGTGAGTATGAGGAGTATGGCCAGTATCAAGCTTAATTTCAATTCAATAATGTTGAAATTCTAAGAATTCATGTTAAGCCCACGTCTTCAATATTCTATTAGTAAATCTTCCTACTGAATTACATCATATGAAGTGAGAAATCAAGCTATGCATTGAATAATAATATTAAAAACTCCTCTACACTGCATATTTGATGTATTATGTATACTATTGTATAATCTGTGCATATGCACCCTACAATTAAAAAAAATTATAATTATTCGCATATATGAATTTAAATTATACTCTCTCTCTCTCTCTCTCTCTTATTTTTTTATTTTAATTTCTTTTGGATATACACATGAGTTTACTCTTTCTTTCTTTTTTTATTTTTTTATTTTTTTTTATTTTTTATTTTTTATTTTTTCGTTTATTGAGTTTTTGATTTATTATTATTTTTTTATACAAGATAGAATTTTTACTTTAGTCTAATTTAAGTGTATATGTATATGAAACTCTTTCCTAGAGACTTGAACCCCCGCCTTTGCTCCCCCCACCCCACAAGTACTTATACTTATGAGTGACCACCGCATTAAGGGTGTGTAATGATGATTTATTTATATTAGACTCTTTGTCTTTTGCACCTCATTAACTCACCTAAAACAAAAATTAAAAATAAAACTTAAATAGGAAACGTGGTGAAAAATTAGACAACAACTAGAATCCAATTTAAAACCTAATTAAATTTTCTTTTAGCTTTACTTATATATATATATATATATGAGAAACAATATAATGAACTTTATTTCAAGAAAAATTAGCTAACTGCAAATATAGATTGAAGCTAAAGATATGCTATATTTGTGAAATAAAATTTAAATCACTATCACATTAGCTATGAATTAATCATATCTTCAAAGTATGTAACTTTAGAATTAATATTAGCGATATATTGTTGGAAGCAATACCTTTTAGCTAGATAACTATGTTTTATGCTTGCTGAGGTGGCATCCTCTTACCTTCTTTAGTAACCAATTCATCTTTAGCACTGTAGTCACATAAATCCAATCCTTTATATAATCAACAAATCTGAAATAAGCATGCCTATAGGTCCTGTTGAAGAAGAGAGTCCCACAAATTGCGCAAAAGCTAGTTGTGAATCCAACTCCCATACCTATATAGAAGCTGGAACTTTTATAGTCATCTTCTTTTTTGCCAATTGGTGACTTATTCAAATATTCCTCCTCTATTGTGCAGCTTTTTGGAAGAGGGTCTCCGCAAAGTTGAGGATTGCCAATGTAACTGAGAGCATCAAAAGATTGAAGTTGAGTGCCTGAAGGAATTTTGCCGGAGAAGTTGTTGTATGATAAGTCCAAGTAACTAAGAAATGTCAAATTAGACAAGCTTGGAGGAATTTTACCCGATAAATGATTTTGAGAGAGATCGATTGACTCTAACTCTTTCATGCTTCCTATTTTTTCTGGTATATTACCCATCAAATGATTTCGAGACAAGTTCAAAAAACGTAATTCAGAAAGAATTGAAATTTCAACTGGAATTGATCCAGACAAGTTGTTACTTGAAAGGTCTATGATCTTAACAAATGCAAGGTTCTTTTCATATTCCAATTCATTCCCTTTGGGAACCAATTTAAGATTCTCAATATAGGATCCAGAATCATACATATATCGTAAAGAATTAAAAGAGATGCCTCGAATATTGGGTTCCCGTATTGTCATGGCACTAATATTTTTCAAGCACTTTGGTATGGTTCCTGATAGACTATTATTTGCAAGGTCCAATACTCTAAGAGAAGAAATTTGGCATATTTGTAGAGGTATATGACCCTTGAATCTATTTGATCTTAGACGGAGAATTAAAAGGTTTGTCATATCTCCAATCCAGAGTGGTATGATGTTTGACAAATGATTATCACCTATATCAATGAGCCTAAGATTTGAGCAAATTTTCAATGATGAAGGAATTTCTCCAATGATGCTATTGTTTTGTAAATGCAGTGATTGGAGTGCAACTAAAGAACTCATGGAATAAGGAATTCTACCCGATATACTATTGCTCCCAAAGTTTAAACGGATCAAAGACGGCCAATACTTCCAACAATGAGAAAGCTCCCCTGATAAGAGATTATTTGATGCATCTAAAATCTCTAATTTATTCTTTACATTCCTTTGTTGGCACAAGAAAGTCGAAATGGATCCATAAATTGAGTTGTTAGCGATATTGAGCACTTTGACCTTTGTAGACAGTTGTGGCATTCGACCTTTGAAGTGATTAGATCTTAAATTTAAGATAGTAGAATTCAACACAATACCTGAGACATCCCCTTCTATGCGATTGCTAGAGAGATCGATTATTTCAATGCTCGAAGTCCAATTCCAAAACCAACTCGGAGCCTTGTCTGAAATTCCTGTCTGGAACATTTCTAAAATTTTGAGGGATCTTTGTGTTTGTAGCCATGTAGGAAAGTTAGGACCTATCTTGCAGGAGCTCATCCAAGCATATTCAAGTTGAAAAGGTGGAACCCAATTAGAATTCACATTAAAGAATAAAGATGTAAAAGACATATCTAGGTACTTTAATTTGGAGAGCTTAGTGAAATGTCCTTCGTCTACAGTGCCTGTTAAGAAATTATATCCAACAAGCAACGCCTTTAAATTTGAGAGAAGTGCAAGACTCTTTGGAATGGTGCCGTTCAACTGATTATCATAAAGGAATAAATCTCCCAGATAAGATAAATTTCCAATGGATGAAGGAATAGGACCACTTAAAGAATTAAATCGGAGATCAAGTTTTATTAGGTGCTTAACCCGCCCTAATGACTCCGGAATTTTTCCAGTTAGGAGATTGGACTTCAAAAATAGAGATTTTAATTTCTGAAAATTCAAAATACCATGAGGTATTTCGCCTTTCAGAGAACAGTTCCTTAGGTCAAGCACTAAGAGACTTGTACTTATATTAGAGAACCAATTAGGTATCTCATGATTGAAATGATTATGGGGGAGATAAAGGACTTGAAGAGATGTGAAATTGACAAATCCAGGAGATGGATTTAGGCTATCAAGTTGACAATCTGCTAAGTATAGCTTCAAAAGAGATGGGAACTTACTTATTATTTGAAGCCAATCAACTTCTCTGCGAAGGTTAGCAAAGCTCAGGTCAAGGTATTGAATGGAAGAGAGATTAGACATCCAACGAAGGTTATCTGCATAAAGGTGAGGATTACCTCAAAGATTTAGATAAAGAAGGCCTGAAAGGTTCCCAAGCTGATGAGGAATGACTCCAGAGAAGTTTGCTGAATTAAGGCCAAGATGTCTTAAACTACCCATTGAACCAAGGAAACTTGGAATAGTAGTACAATTAAAGTCATTCCATCTCAAGTCCAAGTAATTCAAAAACTCTAATTCAAGCAATGAAGAACTAATCTCACCACTTGACCTGGTATACGATAGGTCGAGCTCTGTGACTCTGCCGGTTTTGTTATCACAACGAACTCTGTCCCATCTACAACAATCTTCATGGTCAGACCAGGATGAGAGTCGGCTCAAAGGATCTGTCAGACCTCGTTTGAGGCTTAGAAGTGCTTGTTTGTCTTTCTCATTGCAGGTGGCATTTGAGTTTGCTTTGAAAAAGCTTGAAGTGAAGGTTGCGGCAAAGAACCATAGTATGAAGAGCACATGAGTTGCAAAAGAGGCACCCATGACAACTCAATAACAGGGAAAGAGAAATGTTCAAAGAGATGTTTGAAGATTCATATCAAATTGGATACTACTATCTCATGACACTATAGGCTTTAAGCCTAACGCAAGAGATCATTGATTACCACACAAAAGTTAGAAGGTTCATAGCAGGTTGCTTCAAAGACTTTGTCTTGCAGACTTTGCGCACTGCGTTTTGCGCCCGCGTTTTGTGCAAAACAAGTTTCAGTTTTTTTTTTTTTTTTTTTTTTTTTTTTCTGCTTTCAGCCGCAAAGGCCGACATTTCTTGGAGGCTGACTTTTCTTGCAGACTTTCGTGTACGATAGATTCACAAATATAACTTTTTTATTAAAAATAGATGTTATGATACTATTTATATATTTAAAAATTATTTTACTTGTTTTTAATTTTCAGTTTTCAATTTTAGCTGTTTTTTGATTGATGACTTATTTTCCTTTCTATACCGTCATTTTCATGGAATTATCTAAATTCTAGGTGGGTGCTATCCCCTGGCTTGAAGGTATCCATGGCAATGTCCAAAATGTGATGTCCTTAATTTTGAATATGCAGTCAGTACTAAACTAAAGAGTTCATATTGTCAGTTTCTCATTGAAATTTAACTATGGCATATGCGTTTTAGCTGGGATGTTTCGTGTTAAAAGCTTTATTCTAATTAAAGTTCATGTTGAAATGTTGCTACTTGCCAATATCATTTTTCCCGACCTTGATAGAAACGTTGATCCTTTTCCATACTGACCTGTGTATTTCTTGTTAGATTATTGAGAAATCTATTTGTCCTAAAACCAGTGGCGGAGCCAGGATTTTAGTCTAGAGGGGACAAAATTAAAAGGTGATATTAAAAGTGAAATTAATCTAAAAAATATTAATCAACAATAATAACAAAATAAATAAACAATTGTAAGCAAATATGAATATATTTCATATTATTGAAATAAATAAACAAAATTAACCAATTCATAGCTACTAAAAATTTACAAACTGATGGAGTAAGAATATGATTAGTATTACTTAAAAAATATAATGAATAAATGTTTGAAATGATTTTTTTGTGATTCGTGACATGTCAATTTGTAAGACATAAGTTGTAAAATTTGTAGTATTTCTAGTATCATTCAAGAATAAAATACTGTGAAAGTATCATAAATAGTAAAAATAGTATAAATAATGATATAAAATAAAAAATAAAAAATAGTGAAATAGGTGCAAGTTGCAGTAGTATAAGACAAAAGCAATAGTTTGGTCACTTTGAACAAGTAAAAGTCCTTCTTTCATTTTTTTTTTTTTTTTCCTCTATGTCGGTATATAACTACTTTAGACTACTATTATTAAAAATTTTGAGGAGTCAAGGTGAGCACCAAAAATTTTGAGGAGTCAGGGGGGCAGGTGTCCCCCCTCGCCCCCCCTCTGGCTCCGTTTTAGGCTAAAACCCATGCTCTCTGATGGAGTAATCATTTGGTTCTAATTTACCATGCTAATGGTTGGCTATTTGGTGAACTATGGAAATTTCCATTTCAGTTCCGTTGATACAATAATTAGGCCATTAGCCTTGTCAGACAGAAGCTCAGAAAATCAGAGTATACAGGAAATACACATCCCAAATTCATGTTAAGGACATTTGTCAGTTACTTAAGGCTCATGATTGAGTGAAATCTCATATGTATGAGGTCTTAATGAATTGATTGCATTAGTAATAATATAGGCTTTAAGCCAAAACCCCAGAGATCACTGCTCACCAAACACAAGTGATGAGTCGTGGTAGGTACATTTGAAAACCTTCTTTCACGTACCGCGTAGAGATTCCTGATCAATGTCAAACTCATCAAGAATTTGACTTGGTGATTTATTTCACTTTTCGTTCGGTGACTTGTTAACCACTTTACATTATTTTCCACCATGCTGCATAATTTTCATACAAGACCGTGTCAAATCTCCGACTTCTAGGTGGTCCATAACTCTGTTTTTTCCTTCTGGAATCATTGAAAAATAAAATAAATTCCATTTGTAATTTTGAAGCTTAATTTGGTCAGCCTAATAAAACTTCTGATCTTATATTTTCACCTCCAACTTTTATTTATTTACACAAACTGAACGAATTTCTTAGATAATTTACTACTTGAACTAACTAAAAGTAGCAAATAAGAAATTCTTTCAGCATTCAATTCAAATTGATAACAGTGAATTAAGCGTTGTGCTAGTTATGTAATCATTAAAAGACTGTTTGGACTCTAAAAAAAAATGTGTATATACGTGTAAAGCTCCCTTATTGAGAATTGAATTTCGGTCATTACCCTCCACACCCTACAAGCACTTATAAAGTGACTAACATACCAAAAGTGTGCGGTGGTAAAAGACGGGTATGAGGGAATAAAACATTTGTAATAATTAAGTAAGATTTATTATTGTCAGTCATTTTCTTGCAACAAGCTAATATTGGAAAAAATTATTAGGTACATAGAAGTGGAACCAAGGGATAGAGTTGAGACCAGAGGTTCATACTGGTAAAGTGGAAAAAGTGACTCCAGTATTACTGTGACTGGTAGCCTAATTTCATGTTATTGATATTGGGCTATCCCAAAAGTCCATTGGCATAGGGTATTTTATCAAGGATTGTTGTTACCTAACGAGAAAAACTTCTCATGGTATTCAACTAAAGAGAAAAAGAAGATGCACCTGGAAATGCTGGAACCCAAAGTCTCTTCACCAAAAAAGGGCTGGTGCTTTGGGGCTCGATGCTGTAAAGTCCAGGAACATAATCCCTATTAGCTTAGCTAAACTGGAGGCTCAAAAATTGAAGGGGATTCTCTTTGGGCCTCAACCTGAAATACTCAAAACAATTGACCCAATTAGACCATGTGGTCTCCTCTAAAAAAGAAAGCTTGACTATGTGGTCAGTGGTAAAGTAATAAATTTCTTTTTTTTTTTTTTTTGGAGAAGCGGTAATAAATTTTTTTTAAGAGCACGACTAAATCCACAAAAATGCACACACATATATATACTCAAAATGTATAATATACATATTCAGTTAGTTGATAATCGATATTACATAATTCAAAAAAGTAATCTTTCATTAATTTAAAAAATTAAAGATTTCACATTAGGATATAACAATGTTTTTAGAAAACATAAAATGTTTTAATTTCAATTAGATTGAATTATAAATATAAGTTTTAATATGTCTTAACATATATAATGTAAATAGGAAAATAAAAAAAAATAAAAAAACTAAATGAAACACCTTCTGTTTATGGATGAAAAAGTAGCATATGTCCCAAAGTTTGAGCCATAAAAATCATAGCATATTTTCTTTTAATGGAAAATACAAGCATTCTTATATCCCTTATAACTCTCTAAATGAAAAATGAATTTTTTTTTTTTTTTTTTTTACGAAATAGATTTACTTATCTATTTTTACGAACATATGGTTTAAATGCTCATACATTTTTTTAATAAATAAATGATCCTAAATTTAATAAGTTATAGCTGAAAAAAAAAGTGAATAAGAAAAGAAAAATGAGATAATAATACTCATTTCAAATGATTTTTTATGCAATGTTTTTCTTTAAATATTAAATAGGCCAATAAATAAAAATAATACATTTTATAAAATTTTATTCATAAATAAGGAGAGGAGGGAGAAATTCAAAATGCCAGAGGGCCATGCCCCCCCTCCCCTCTACGAATGTTTTTGATGAAACATGAATACCGTTTGCAAAAGTTAAAGTACCCAAACTTATTGGTGGAGCTATTGATGCTGACAAATATAAATCCATGTGTGCATGGGCCTAGTTGGATTGGTCTTTGGAGTATTTTTCAACCCAATCCGACCTTTTTGGGTGGAGAGATCACCAATGCAACACATAATAGCTTTAAAAACCACCAAATCTATCATATAGGGATCATAATGGAATTGTGTTGGGTCGTTGATTTGGGTCATAGGCCTAAAAATTTGGGTTATCATTCAATTATTTACACCCATTATTAAAGAAATGAGTACAATTTATATATAAAGATGTTACGTCTACAACATTTTCATAACAAATCATAAGTAGTTAGTTGTTATTGATTCAAATTTGAATCTAACACTAATATTACTTTTTTACACCAATAATAACAACTAATAATAACCTACCACTTAAGATTTGTTATAAAAATATTGTGAAAATATTATGGACATATCATTTCTCTTTATACAATTGGTTCTACTTTTCTAATTTCATCAAAACTAGGGATGGCAATTTAGATTCGGCCCGCAAATACCTGGCCCGGCCCGACCCTAATGGGGCAGATTTTACCCGGCCCCATAAAGAATAGGGTCGAGTATGGGTTTTAAAAAAAAAAACCCGAAGCGGGTCCGAGTTTTATCAAAAAACCCAAAACCCGACCCGAAACCCGACCCGGATAAGACCCGGTTTCAATGAAATTACTAAAAAAACCTCCCCTATATATATATATATATATATAGCTATAAACACGGTAAAACACAAACCCTAACTCGTTCATTTCTCAGCTCACACCTCCAGCCTCCTCACCCTCACTCCCTTATTTTAGCTCACACACACACACACACACACGCACGCACGAGCACGCGCACACACACACACACACACACACACACACACACACACACACACACAGCCTTCTTCAACCTTCTACCTCCTTCTCTCTAAACACATCTTACACCTTCTTCCTCTCTCTAGATCATCTTTTTCTGTCTAGATTCATTAGATAGTAGTGTGGAAGGCCTCTTTCTACATCTCTACGTGTGTGTGTCTGTCTCTAAACGCTGTTCATGGTGCGGCTGACCTTTTTAGGAGTTATTTTTGTACCATACACAGCGATTTTCTCCAAAATAAG
The DNA here is from genome assembly GCA_030445155.1 of Quercus variabilis. Lineage (NCBI taxonomy): Eukaryota > Viridiplantae > Streptophyta > Magnoliopsida > Fagales > Fagaceae > Quercus > Quercus variabilis. Next base: position 10,812,929 of record CP129449.1, read on the forward strand.
AACACCTTTGTCCTCAGCGATGCCTGCTGTCTGTGAAGAACTGAGGGTCACGCCTCCTTAGTCCTCACCCTCATCTCACGCTTCGTCTCGTGCTCCTCTCGTCGCCCCCCTCAAGGACCCACTCTCAGTCACCCTCACGGCTTCACTCTCACTCTCCACGCATAGCCGATCGCACCAGATCCTTCAAAGCCCAGTGATCTATGCAACCTAGCCTCAGCTGCACACGCTGCCGTAGCGCGTATGTGGCTCAACGACATCGACGACGAAAGAATCGAAATAGTGATCTACTGAGTACTGATTTTGTTTTCTGTTTGTGATTTGTGTTTTTTTTTTTTTAGTAAAAAATATGTATTAACAGAGAAGAGCCAAAAAAACAAGCTGATTTGTGTTTCTGTTTATGTTTGGGATTGTGAATCTGTGATTTGTATTTTTTATTTTTTTGATGGTGAAAAATCTGTATTAACAAAGAAGAGAAAAAAAAAATTGATTTGTTTCCTGATTTCCTCTTAAAAAAAAAAAAAAAAAAAAGAAAGAGGAAAAATCTAACACTAAGCATAATGCATATACTTATACTCAAGATCTTACACAACCGGGTGTAAGATATTTCCTCTTTTTTTTTTTTTTTTCTTCATATTTTAAGCTGTTTGGGCCTATTTTTGGCATTTGGGCCTTAAAAAAAATTGATTATGATTAGGCCATGATTTGGTTCGAGAATTAGGCCTAAATTTGGCCTTGTTGGATGGGGCCCATGGGGCCTGCGGAGCCCGGCGGGTGCAGGTTCGGGCCCCGGGAAAAAAAACCCGTTAAGTAAACGGGTCGGGTTTGGGCCACGGGTCTTGGCCCGCAGGTCGGGTCCGGGTATGGAAAAACCCGATCCGAACCCAACCTGTTGGCATTCCTAATCAAAACTAAAGCGTGAGATTAACATGTCAACAACCCAAAGCAAACTTTGGGATTTAGTTATGGATGACACCCCCACCACCACTGTTGGAGATCCAATATTATTCTCCGTAAAATAGCGGACTTGCATAATGGAACCATTACTTAATTAATTACGAGAAAAGTTTTTTTTTTTTTTAAATAGAAAATTATACACATACAGATAAATTAAGAAAAAAAACGTGTATTGCAAGAAAATTACTAGGGTTTGGACCTAAGTAATTAAATTCTATGAAATAAAAGTATTAGATTTTGTGTTCTTAGTTACAATCCAAAGAAAGTAAAGAAAAAGGAAATTACAAGAAAATTCCAAATTTACATCCCAAAAATTATGTTTGGGAGACAAGTTATCAAGTTGGGAGGTGTCCTTCTCCAAAAAAAGAAAAAAAAAGTTGGGAGGTGTTAGACACTCTACCATGCACTCACTAAGTTGATCTCCTTAAAGTAAAAAAGCCAATAAAATAATCCACCATTCCAATTGTAAGGACTAGATTCGAGTCCCTAGCCCATAAAGTGGATGGACTTAGACCCAAAAAGCCAAAAACAATGAATTTATAAAGAATGGGTTGGAAAACTGGGCTCAAATGAATTAGACAAACACTAAAATAGATTTAGATGATAAGGGAATAGAAAAATTGACTAGTTTATATTGAAGAAAATTGTCCTCGGCAAAGTCCGAGGAGATTTGTTCTTATATATTTCTCACAAGTTTGATTACACAGTTAGTCGTTGATGCTATAGTGTTTTTTATGTGTTTTTCTCCCTCCTCCTTCATGAAGGGTCTCTTCTATTATATAGTTCTCCTTAGACAATCTTAGCCCTTCACTTGTTGATCATCTAAGCCACCACTTGAGTGCTTGTCTCATCGAACACCCTCTTAACCCCTTTGTGTGTTAGGATAGCCAAAACAATATTGTTCAGGGATCTTCTTCACATTAATGCAACCAGAAAGTTAGCTATAAAGCATTCAATGTGGTGGTAGCAACTTTTCCTTTAGATATTTTAGGTCACCTCCTTGTCCTGTGTTCTCTTAGATATTTTAGGACACCTTCTTATCCTGTGTTCTCATGGTGCTTATCTATATCAACAGAGTGTTCTTGGGATGTTCTCCCGGATGGTCGACCACCTCTACGGCCCTCGGCTTTGGTTAGCCAAGGAGTATCTCATCCTCCATACAACCCCCTGGGCCGTTATGATCAAAATTGACCTCTTCGTTTACCAACATAGGCTTTTTTTGACAATGTTTACCCTCTTTGGACGCCTTTAGTCCTCGGCATGGGCCTTAGGTCCATCATATACATAAATAATGGGCTCTAGGGCCCAATGCCCCTACAACAACAAACAAGGAATAATATATAGAAGTAATTCACGGCAATAAATTGACTCCAAATTCGCATGATGAACGAAAACATCCCGCATGGGAAACAACATATGAGGTTAGCAATGGACATGGAAGATAATTCGTAATATGATCTGTGACAGGTATGGAACCATAGATCCAAGTTTTTTTGTCATGTAAATATGAATCATTCAACCCTAAGATTTGAATGACATGTGAATGTATAATCAAATTAAAATAGAAAATATTTTTTTCTTTTTCATATTTTATGTGATGCACAAATAATTAGATCATGATTATAAAAAAATGCATGAAATTGTGATAAGAAGCATGAAACCCTAGATCTACACATCGAAAATCCTAGATCTAAATGATTGAATCTATATAAACATGTACATGTGGTATATGATAATCAAATTCGAAAACCCTAATATGTCATATTCTAAAACATGATCACAAAAGATCCATTCTAACATTTTTTTTTGGATTTTTGAATAAGAAATAATAACTCAGTATTAACTCTAAAGGTTGAGAGCACTACCAGCATGCAAATTCCAAATAACGATTGGGTATTGGCCACAGGATGAATTTTAGTTCTCTTCACTCCAAAGAATTGTTTGATCTTGAACTTGTAGAGTTCTTCATCAGTAACAATTTCTTTGAAAAGATAGTGGTAGTGACAAACTTTTCTTCACTTACCGATGATGATAATGCTTGATACAAAGGATGAATCCTATAAATCTAAGTTGATTTGTGTGTTTTCATGAAGGATGTATGTAGAAATATGTAGAAAAATAAATGAAAATTCGTAGTTGTTGGGTATGGGGGCTGAACACTAAGCACTATAGAGCTCTACATTAAGTTTTTGAAAAATCCTATCCTCTAAAGTTTGCATACCTCTAATATTTAAAAAGGATATTATTCTCCTTGTTATTATTTTTTAATCAATATTCTCCTTACTTTTAGGAACCAAAAGTTGTGCATTTGAATGAACATCTTTTGGGCCAAAATGGACGTTTGCCCCTTTCGCCCAAAACAAATAGCAAAATGCCCATGTTTTGAAACTATTTAGCCATATGCCACTGTTTTAAACTTGATTTTTAGAAAATCGAGTTATAGGCAAAAAAAAAAAATAAATAAAAAATAACATGGAACTCGAGTTCCATGAAACATTTTCCAAGTATAGGGATGGCAAAAAAAACCCCATAGCGGGTTCGGGTTTTACTCAACCTGCAAAGCAAATGGGGCGGATTCGGGTTTTATAAACTTAACCTGTAGCAAGTTCGGGTCGGGTTTGGGTATTATGCATACCCAGCCTGAACCCAACCCGTATATATAATATTATTAAAAAAAAAATTAAAACCTAGGTATAAATACTACTCTATCACTTCTAAAAAGTATTTCCCTAACCCTAATTTCTCACCTCTCAGTCGCCTCTCTCTCCTTCACTCTTAGCCACCCCTCCTTCTCCCTCACTCACTCACTCACTCACTCACTCTCTCTCTCTCTCTGTCTCTCTGTCTCTCTCTCTCTCTCTCTGTCTCTCTCTCTCTTAATACCGCCGGTCCCTCCTCCACCTTACCGATCTTTTCAGTCCCTGCCTCCCTCACCAAGCTGCTCACTCATCCACCTCACGATAGAGATCGCTAGCTTCTCCCTCACCATGCCGCTCACTCCTCCATCTTGCCATAGACGCCGCTCACTCCTCCACCTCACTGTAGATGCCGCTCTTTCCTCCCTCCCTCTCTCACCTCGCCTTGATTGGAAAAAGGAAGGATTTTTGTTGGTTTTTCGTGGTTCTGTTTTTGGAGTTTTGAAGGAGTTGAAATAGTGGTAGGCTTAGACTCTGATTTGTATTATTATTTTTATTTTTATGAAAGATCTGATCTATATTTATGGTCTTAAACTTTGATTTGTTGGGGGGTTTTTCATGGTTCTGTTTTTGGAGTTTTGGAGGGATTGAAATAGAGGCAGGCTTAGACTCTGATTTGATCTGTATTTTTTTTTTTTTTTTATGAAAGATCTGATCTGTATTTATGCTCTTAGACTCTGATTTGTAGTATTGAACAAAATTTTTGTGCTTTTTACTTTGTTTTTCATTGCTTTTGTGATGGTTTTTGTTCTACACAGTTTAAAGATTTAGACCAAAAAAAAATTATTGGGCCACGAATTGGGCCTGATGTGGCATGGCTCATGGAGCCCGACGGGGCGGGTTTGGGGTTAGAAAAAAAACCTGTTTATTAAATGGGGCAAGTTCAAGTTTTAGAGTTAGGCCCGCGAGTTAGGTTCAGGCATAAAGAAACCCTGAACCTGACCTGTTGCCATTCCTATCCAAGTAACTCGATTTTCATTAAATTGAGTTTTTCATTGAAACTCAATTTTAAAAAAATCAAGTTTCAAAATAAGGGTATTTTGCTAGATAGTTTCAAAATAAAAGCATTTTATTACTTGTTTTGAGCGAAAAGGGCAAATGCCCATTTTGGCCACATCTTTTGTATTATAAAACGTGTACCACGTCATGTACCATTAATAAAAAATTGACACTTAGCCACGTTAGTTATGTTTGCCTCGCCTGCTAGTTGAGTAGGAGAAAATAAAGGGTGAAATATGGAGTAATACATAATTTATGGTTCAGAAGATATTCATTATGTGCATTTGATGCTAAAAGTGAAACCAATAGTTTATCTCTCTTAATATTCTGTGTGTAGAACAAAAACCATCACAAAAGCAATGAAAAACAAAGTAAAAAGCACAAAAATTTTGTTCAATACTACAAATCAGAGTCTAAGAGCATAAATACATATCAGATCTTTCATTAAAAAAAAAAAAAAAAAATACAGATCAAATCAGAGTCTAAGCCTGCCTCTATTTCAACCCCTCCAAAACTTCAAAAATAGAACCATGAAAAACCCCCAACAGACCAAAGTTTAAGACCATAAATATAGATCAGATCTTTCATAAAAATAAAAATAATAATACAGATCAAAGTCTAAGCCTGCCACTATTTCAACTCCTTCAAAACTTCAAAAACAGAACCACAAAAAACTAACAAAAATCCATCCTTTTTCCAATCAACGAAAGGTGAGAGAGGTAGGGAGGAAGGAGCAGCGCCTGCGGCGAGGTGGAGGAGTGAGCGGCGTCTATGTTAAGATGGAGGAGTGAGCAGCATGGTGAGGTAGGAGCTAGTGATCTCTGTGGCAAAGTGGATGAGTGAGCAGCTTGATGAGGGAGGCAGGGACCGACGAGATCGGTGAGGTGGAGGAGGGACCAACGATAGCAAGAGAGAGAGCGAGGGAGAGGGAAGGGTGGCTGAGAGTGAAGGAGAGAGAGGCAGCTGAAAGGTGAGAAATTAGGGTTAGGGAAATATTTTTAGAAGTGATAGAGTAGTATTTATACCTAGGTTTTAAATTTTTTTAATAATATTATATATACAAGTTGTGTTCGGGCCAAGTATGCATAATACCTAAACCTGACCTGAACCCACTATAGGTTAAGTTTATAAAACCTGAATTCGCTCTCATTTGCTTCGCGAGTAAGGTAAAACATGACCCATTAGGGTCGAACTGGGTCAGGTACCCACGGGTCGGGGTTTTTTTGCCATCCCTAAGGAGAAGGTATACATTGTTTCAGGTGTATACATCATCTCTCTCATAGGAGGCGGTTCCTACACAAGATATAATTCTTCTTATTTTAGATAATGTGTTTTTACTTCATTCAAATTTTAATTAATAAAATAAAATAAATGCATTATCCAACCACATAAATACAATTTTTTTTAGGAATTGTATTTATGTGGTTGGATAATTATTTACATTTAACTAGAAAGTCAACACTATTTGCAGGACTCATCACACACCCTTGATGCAATGGTTACTCCACAAATATAATTAAGTGCTTGTGAGGTGTGGGGGGGCAAGCCAGCAAGGATCAGAGTTCAAATCTCTAAGAAGAAGTTTCACACACACATATACACTTAAATTACGCTAAAATAGAATTTCTATCTTTTTTTTTTTTTTTTAAACACTATTTGTATGGAATTATATGTATTTGCATGTTTACCATAATCAGAATTGCCAACCAATAGAATTTTGTCTTTTAACTAAAATTATATTAAAAAATTTTATGGACCAATTAGAATTAATTTTAGATAATCACTTGCATGCATGTCTTTGATAGGATCATAAATCAAACCAATCAGATTTTAACATTAATAATACAATTATCTGGACTTTTTTTAACATAAAAGAGTCCAATTTTCTTGGGATTACACCTATAATAATAATAATAATAATAATATAAACAAAGAGAATGAAGCATTGCAAAAGATGGTGTCTATACTAAGTCTCAAAATACGAAACTAAATTAAACTAATTGCTACCTATAAACAATTCAACTAAATTGGAAAAAAAAAATAATAATAATTTAAGGATGTTAGTGCAACTAGATTAAATTTCAAGGGTTATCCATGCACATTATCACATGCTAAGCTCTTCTTTAAATGACTAGCACCATTTAAAAGTAATTAGTTCTTACACATCGTACGCGGAAACTAATAAACCCTGACATTTTATTCAATGTATATTTTAAGATAAAACAAAGATACAACATCCAGTACACCAATAAAAAAAAAGAAGAAGATGCAGTACATTTTTATTACCAACGATTCGTTCTGGCCTCTTGAAAAACATGAACCCATGCACATGACTTCCTGAAATATACAGAAAGGACCTACAATTGTCAAAAATACTGCGTGCATATATATAAAAGTATCATAAACAAAATTCAAAATGTAAAATTGTAAATTACATACGTGGGTTAATGTACTAAATCTATTAAACTTGATAAACTTATGCCATTGGTATTGAAATCCCAAATGAGCATGCTGGCGCAGAAATAGAATATTATTAATTTATTATTGTTATTCTCTCCAAAAAAAATTTCTTATTGTTATTATTATTTTTTTTTTGAGAATGAATTCTTATTGTTATTATTTCTTCTCTAATCTACTTTTTTTTATGAATTCTGAAGTAGACAAATACGAAGAAACAATAATAAAATAGCTGCCAATAAATAATAATAATAATAATGGAATAGCTGAAATTACAACCCGTATAGTTTAATGACTAAATAAAAGTCCCTTTTTACTCAACTTTTTTTTAGATGATTCTTAAGATAGTTATATATTCATTATATGATTTTTATAAATATTTAATTAAATAATTGGTATACAATCCATCACTGACTAGATTATGACTCCATTTAAATGAATATAAATAACTCTAAATTTTTTTTAATGAAATTTATATACTTAAAATTTTTTTTATTATAAATTATGATTCAAATTTGGAGGTCATAATTAAGCCCCACTATTTTAACTTTTAAAGTTAAGATTTCTTTTAAAAAATAATAAATAAAAAATTGGAAGGGTCCTAATATGGTTTTGCAACATATATTTTGATAAAGTACTCATATTTGATGTTGTATGTACATCAGAAAAACATTATGCTCATCGTAACATCACTCTATTTCAATTCATGGTATTCACATAACTTTTCCCCCTCAAACCTTTCTGAACTAAATTTAAAAACTCTATTTCAGAGCCAACAGGCTAACTGCAGATATAGACTAAAGTTAAAAGACAATTTTTTAAATTAAAAAAAAAAAAATCCAATTAAATTAATCACAATAGCATTAAACGGTGAATTTATAATGTATTCAAAGCATTATATATAAGAAAAAGAAAAAGAAAAGAAGTTCATCAAAAAAATATATATAAGAAAAAAAAATTACTTTTTTCAAAGTAGGTGGCTACAAGTCTAAAACATTAACATGAATAAACCAGTATTAATGACATATAATGTTTGATGTAATACCTCTTAGTAGATAATGATGGCCTTTCACTTGCTAAATAAGGTGATTGCTTCTTAGCTTTTCTAGCATCCAGTTCACCTTTAGTATTGTAGTCACATAAAGCCAATCCTTTATGTCATTGAGAAATTTGAAATAAGCATGTCTCCAGGTCTTATTAAAGAAGAGGCCTCCACAAACTGTCCAAAAGCCAACTGCGAATCCAACTCCCATACCCATAGAGAAGCTAGAATTTTGAGAGCTATCTTCGGTTTTGCCCATTGATGTTCTGTTATGAGCGTCTTCATTTATTGTGCAATTTTTTGGGAGAGGCTCACCACAAAGTTGAGGATTACCAATATAATTGAGTGCATCAAAAGACTGAAGTTGGGTGCTTGAAGGAATTCTACCAGATAAGTTGTTGTATGATAAGTCCAAGTAACTAAGAAATGTCAAATTAGACAAGCTTGGAGGAATTTCACTAGATATATGATTTCGTGAGAGATCAATTGACTCTAACTCTTTCATACCCCCAATTTTTTCTGGTATGCTTCCCATCAAATGATTTCGAGACAAATTCAAAAAATGTAATTCAAAAAGAAATGAAATTTCAACCGGAATTGACCCAGACAAGTTGTTACTTGAAAGATCTATGATCCTAACAAATTTAAGGTTCTCTTCATATTCTAATTCATTTCCTTTAGGAACCAACATAAGATTTGCAATGTAGGAGCTATAGCCAAAGTTGTACTCTAGGGAGTCAAAATAAGCATCTTGAGTATTGGGTTCAGGCACAGCCATGGCGCTAATATTTTTCAAGCAATTTGGTATGGGTCCAGATAGGCTATTATTTGCAAGATCCAATACTCTTAGAGAAGAAAGTTGGCATATTTTTAAGGGTATATTTCCCTTGAATTCATTGGATCTTAGACGGAGAATTATAAGATGTGTCATTTCCCTAATCCAAAGGGGTATGGTCCCTGACAAATGATTATCACCTATATCGATGAGCCCCAAATCTAAGCACTTTTTCAATGATAAAGGAAAATCCCCAGAGATGCTATTGTTTTGTAAACGCAATGATTTGAGTTCAACTAAAGATCCCATGGAATACGGAATTTTACCTGATAGAAGATTGCTCCCTAAATTCAAATGGATCAAAGATTGCCAGTACCTCCAGCAATTAGAAAGTTCTCCTGAAAAGAGATTGTTCGATGCATCTAAAACCTCCAAATCATTCTTTCTGTTCAGCTTGTTGCATAAGAAAGTGGAAATGGGTCCAGAAAATGAGTTGTTGGCTATATTAAGCACTTTGACATTTGTAGACAATCGTGGCAACCTCCCCTTGAAGTGATTAGATCTTAGATTTAAAACAACAGAATTCAACAAAATGTCTGGTACATCCCCTTTTATTTGATTTTCAGAGAGATCGATCATATTAATGTTTGAAGACCAATTCCAGAACCAACTCGGAGCATTGCCTGAAATTCCTGACATGGGCATAACTAAAAACTGGAGGGATCTTTGTGTTTGTAGCCATGGAGGAAATTTGGGACCAATCTTACAGGAGCTCATGTCAACTTGTTCCAGTTGAAAAGGAGGAACCCAATTGGAATTCACATTAAAGAACAAAAGGGTATGAGACATATCTAGTTTTTTCAATTTCCATAGTTTGGCGAAATGCACTTCCTCTAGACCGCCCGTGAAGAAATTAAGTGATATAGACAACGACACTAAATTTGAGAGAAGCCCAAGAGTCTTTGGAATGGTGCCATTTAACTTATTTCTAGCAAGATTTAAGTTTTGCATTTCAGATAAATTCCCAAGGGACAAAGGAATAGGGCCACTTAAAGAATTTCCTTCAAGATTGAGATATGATAGATGCTTAAGCTGACCTAATGACTCTGGAAATTTTCCACTTAAAGAATTAAGTTGGACTTCAAGATATTCCAATCTTTGTAAATTGAAAATGCTAGGCGGTAGATTGCCTATCAGAGAATTTTCACTCAAATAAAGCTTTAAGAGGCTCGTACTGAGATTCAAGAACCAATTAGGTATCTCATGATAAAAATGATTTTGGGAAAGATCAAGGACTCGAAGAGATGTGAAATTGACAAATCTAAGAGATGGGTTCAGGCTATCAAGCCCACAACTTGACAAGTATAGCTCAGAAAGAGATGAGAGCTTACTCATTATTTGAAGCCAAACAGCTTCTTTGTGAAGGTTGACAGAGTTCAGGTTAAGGTATTGAATGGAAGAGAGACCAGACATCCAACGAAGGTTATCTACATAAAGATATGAATTACCTCCAAGATCTAGATAGTGAAGGCCTGAAAGGTTCCCAAGTTGTTGAGGAATGAGTCCACAAAACGCAGCATTGCTGAGGTCAAGATGTCTCAGATTGCCCATTGAGCCTAGGAAACTTGGAATACGGGAACAATTAAAGTCATTGACACCGAAGTCCAAGTGATTCAAAAACTTTAATTCAAGCAATGAAGGACTAATCTCACCAGCTATCCCATTCAGTGTTAGCCCTATAACTCGACCAGTTTTGTTGTCACATCGAACTCCATCCCACGTACAGCAATCTTGTTGGTCAGACCAAGATGAGAGAGGGCTCAATACCGAAAGATCAATGAGACCTTGTTTGAGGGTTAGAAGTGCTTGTTTCTCTTTTGCATGGCAAGAGACATTTGATTCTTCTTTGAAGAAGTTTAAACTGAAGGTTGCTGTAAATAAGCAAAATAAGAAAAGCAAATGAGTTGCGAAAGGGGCACCCATGACAAGGCAATAACAAAGGAAGAGAAGTTTTAAGGTTCATAGCAGGTTGGAGACTACTAGCTCATCCTAATATAGTGATTATTCGTAAAATTAACTTTTTAAAAAAATTATGAAGACCTTCACTTGTTGACTTAATCCGAACACCAAAAATCAATACTCAGTTTTTCTTCTTTAAAAAAAAAAAAAAAAAACTCGTGTTTCACATAGTAATTGTGATTGTTCTCTTTATTTTGTATCAAAGTCGTCAAGACTTTGAATTGTTGCCTATTCTATATTTCGGTTAAGTGGAATCTCCGTTTGCCTGCAAAGTGTTTGATAATTATTTCAATATTATAAGACATTTTTTAATGACCATATTGAATCTGGCTTTATTTATTTTTTCTATTCATGTTTTGGCATTTGGCACAAGAAAATGAAAATAATGCTTCTAGAAAAAGTTGTTAGCTATGGAAAACAGTTCAAGTAGTAAATTAGCTAGGTTATCAAAAAAATAAAGTAGTGATGGGTCCCTCTATATAAATCCAATCCGCTTACACATACTGCCATTGCTACCGTTAATAAAGAAGAAAATGTCGATGCAATATGAATAGTGTGAAAGAAAGAAGCAGCATTCCAATGAATTGGCCAAGCGTTTGTCACGGAAATGATTAGTGGATCTGGTCCTCGTTTTCGGTGTGTTGGAGAATAGCAGGCAAAAAAGTTCAATTTCAGGCACTTGAACATGTTGATCTATCACCTATGTCTGCACTGGGATACTTTCCTAGCAATGCTCTTGTATCTTTGCCTAATCTTGCATGTATAATGGGACTTACTAGCCCAAGAATACATACTCACTTCTCTCTTTAACTTATGTTTCATGTGCCTTCTCACAAAAAAATAAAAAATAAAATTATGTTTCATGTGCCTCTATTTTATTTAATTTTATAATTATATATATATATATATATTTGGAAATTATGGGTGAATAGATCAGAATATGATGAATTGTAAAATTAATTAGAGTTTAAATAAATCCTATGTACTTGTAGTAAATAGAGATTATGTTACTTTTAAATTTAAATATTACTTTTATCTTGTACTTGTAGTTAGTAAAATATGATATGCGTTTAATACTATAAATATAAGGGCGGGTATAATTTGGCATTTTTCATAAAATTACGTTTCAAATATTCAGCATAAAAATACGGAAACTATGAAAAAGGGTATGTGTATATTACGAGTATCATACGTTTATTTTTATAAAAAATTGTAACAAAAATACGGAAACATTTATCATATATATATTTTTTTATATAAATACAATAATCTTTGCATCATGACCATTTAATTCTTATTAAGTATGTCCAAGAGTCTTATAACTCAACTTATTGACACATTTTGATTGTTTTTATTTTTGTTTTTTTTAGTCTTAAAAAAAATTTTAACATTTTAAAAAGGTTAGTGCTAGAGTTACAGACTATTTTACAACATTCTTTACAAACTACTATGTAAAGATATTAAGCCTAGAAGCCCATTGTAGGTTTGTTTGATCGGGCCTATGACTCGATTCGAGGACATGAGACTGTCCGAGGAGAAGGAATCTTTATGAAATAGGACAATATGGTGCATAGAGGTCAACTTTAACCACGATGGATCAAAGAAATGTGTTGAGAATAAATACCTCCTCGGTTGATTAATGTTGAGGTCTGTACAAGGTTGGCCGACGATCAGAGTAAAGCTCCAAGAAGTCCTGCGAAGGTTGATAGTTCTTATCAAAATAGCGAGTAGAGAAGTGTCCCAAAATATCTGAAGGGAAGGCTGTCACCACCGCATTAAATGCTGGACAACTAATTTACTAGCTACATTAATGTGGAAAAGACACTTGAATAGTGTAACATTGGCTGCTCCAATGCAAATAAGGTCAGTAAGAGTGTCTGATAAGATAGGTACTCAAGTGGTAGCCCCAATTGGTAGACAAGTGTAAGACTAGGATGCTTCAGACGAAACTATATAATGGGAGAGACCCTTCATGAAGGAGGGGCGAGAAAAAAAAAAAGGAGAAAAGACTGTAGCATTGTAGAACTACACTTGTAACCCAATTTAAGAAAAATATATAAGAATAAGACAATTCGAACCTTGCCGATGACTATTTTTCTTTAATACAATTCTACTTCTATTCATTCTCTTCTCATCTGAATCTATTCTAATGTCTGTCTGATCAACTAAAGCCTAGCTTTTCAATCCATTCTTTATAAATTTGTTGTTTTGAGCCTTATTGGGCCTAAGTTCATTCATACTACGGGCTTGGAATTCAAACTTGGTTCTTACATATTGATATAATGAATAGTTATTAATAAGTAAAAATGTTATGTTAGTGGTGAAACTAGATGAAAATTATTAAGAATTGATCGCAAAAATATTTTGTAAAATTGTTATATGTTTCTATAATATTGAGTTTTTTAAAAAATGGTTGGATTTAAGTTTTATAATAAGATATAATAAAATAAGTATATTAAATGGGAATTATTGTGTTTAATATTTTTTTTAGAAAGTGATTTGATAGTTTTTTAATATTTTATTCCTACTGCTCCAATTTTTGATTGACGCCATCACATGAGTAGGCTTTATTTAGTGTTTTATCAATTTATCCTACTATAACAGGCTATCTTTTACCCGGTTGTGAATGTTAAAGCTACGAATTTAACAAATTGATTTTTACGACAGCCGAAAGGCCCGAAACAGAACGTTGGACAGAAGTTTAATTTAAGAGAAATAATATGTCTACAATATTTTTACAATAAATTTTAAGTGGCAGGTTGTTACTAGTTATTATTGTTGGGCCAAAAAAGTAATCTTAGTGTTAGTTTCAAATTTGAACCAATAACAACTAACTACTTGTTATTTGTTGTAAAAATATTGTAGAATTGTTGTAGACGTAACATCCCTCTTAATTTAATCTTACAGACATATGTGTACTGTACGTGTATAGTACGCATATTTATTAACTAGATTGTGGAATAATAAAAGATATTAAAAAAATATTTGAGTAAATTACATATTTGGTACTATTTTTTTAGTTCTTAATTTTTCAATTGTATCAAATTGGTCCTTAACTTTTTAATGTTGTGTCAATTTAATTCCCGCCGTTATCTAGTAGATAGAAAAACCTGCCATGTCAAATGGTTTAAATAAATAAATAAAAAATTGCCACGTCATTTTCTACTTGGATTAACACATCAGCGTTTTTAATTTTATCTTATAAAATGTCAGCATAATTTAAAAAAAAAAAAAAAAAAAAAAAACAACAACAACAACAACAACAACAACAACAACAACAGAAGATAATTTAATCCCTAACCCACGTCTATCAACAACAAAATAATCCCTTTCCTCAAAAAACAAAGGAAGAAAGAAATACTATGGGGGTGGTGGTTCTAATGCTGTTAATTGGTCAGGAACTTACCCAGAGAACCGCTTACAAATTGGTCAGGAACTTACTAGGGGTCTTGGCGCTGGTGGAAACTGGAAACCCAGATATAGGCATGAGTGCTGCCAATGAAAGCAAAGCGGCAATAGAGGAATCACTTCACGGTGCAGACATGGTCTTTGTAACGGTAGTTACACATTCGATTTCGCAATCTTTTGTTAGAATTTTTCACTAATTAGTTGGACCACCCTTCATTGAGTATTGCTTTTCTAAGTCTCCATACGGAACTGTGGAGGAAGAGTTAGGGGTTTGGGAATGTTTCTATTGTCATTTGATTTACTCAGTAAGAGAGAGAGAGAGGGACGAAGCTGGTGCCGCTGGAAGAGAGAGGTATCGCCGGAAGGAAGGAGAAGGGATTTTGGATTCTAGGGAGATGGTGTTTTACATGGGTCTGAATCAAACTAAAAAGATTTGATTTCGGTTTTCTCAAAAAAGAAAAAAAAAACTGACGTGTTATTTCAAAAACAAAAAAAAAAAAAAAAAACATTGATGTGTTAGTCTAGGTGGCATATGGTGTTGCAATTTTTTTTTTCTTTTATTTAGACCGTTTAACACGTCAGATTTTTCCATCCATTAAATAATGGCAGGAACTAAATTGACACGATATTAAAAGGTCAATGACCAACTTGACATAATTGAAAGGTTAGAGACTAAATTGAAATCTGGTGTAAATGATAGAGACCAAATATGTAATTTACCTAAAATATTTTTTGGGTAAAAATTCACCTCCGAAATCTAGAATCCTTGGAGATTTAGGATTTGTTATTGTTGTTTAAACAACAATTTTTAGTGTTTAAATAATATTATATGTATTTTTACACACTTATTTATCTACACATATTTTCACAAAACAATAATAACGTTACTAAAAATTTCTTATCAAACGGGCCTTTAGACTCATTTGAAGTGGCACATTTATTAAACCAAAAGGTCTTAGTTGAAGCAACCAACAAACAATTTGACTCATTGCACTTTCTATCTTAGTAAGAGCATTCATATCAGTCAGTGCATGATAGCTTAAGGGGTAAATTTTGAGCATTCAATCTCAAAAATCACTCACATCAGTTTATGTAAAATTATGTAAATTGACATTCTAACTATAGTAACGGTGTAAATGTATATGACTATTGTTCATGTGCATATCAATATTTTATTTGTTTTTCTTGCTTCTTCTCCTATCTCTCTCTCCAATCTATGAAAATAGTAAAAAAAATAAATGAAAAAATGAATATTATATTGAAGTAAAATGTAGAATAAATAATCCAGTATGAGTATTTTTGAAAATTTATTGTGTAGAATCAAAAAAGTTGATTCTTATATTAAAATAGACAAAAATATTTGCTACAAGTACACTTTGCATTTTTAAAAGTGACTAGTTTTCTGAGACTACCATCGCATATCCTTAATGCAATAATTACTCCACAAGTATAAGTGTTTGTGAGGTGTGAGGGACAAGATTTAGGATTTCAGTTTCTAAAAAAGAGTTACATACATATATATATATATATATATATACTTATATAGTTAGAGTAGAATTTTTACCCTTTATAAAAAAAAATAAAAAAAAAATGAGTGGTGGCCCAATTTGGTGGGCTGGAACAAAGTCACATCACCAAAAAATAAAAAAAATAGCTGGTATTTTGGGGCTTGATGCTGCAAAGCTTAGGAACTAGGCCCTATTAACCAAGCTAAACTGGAGGCTCAAAAGTGAAGGATATTCTCTTTGGGCCTCACCCTTAAAAACCCATCCAGTATCAAAAAAAGAGGATGTCACCAATTTTAAAATGTTTTTTGTAAATCATTCTAGTCGTCCTCTGACTCAGACTATTTGTAGCTAATTTTAACGAAACCTTTTATTACCCAAAAAAAAAAAAAAAAAACTACAAGCAAAACAAAAATTATAGGAAAATAAATTCAAAAACATATTGTTAATATAATGCTGACAAATTAACAATACAAGAACAATACCATAACCCTATAATAAAATTAAAAAAAAAAAAAAAAAAAACCCTACTCCATAATATGTTGGAGCTATATATATACTAGGTTACCAATAATATATTGATACATTATGTAAAAGGATTTTTCTTTTTACCATCATTTTCTTTTCTTTTTTTTCTCTATATGATCATTGTTATTGTGGGGTCAAAGAATTTGGTAGTCACGGCCCATTTTACACTAAGCTCAAAGCCCACGTCGAGGAGGAAGAAATGTCCAAGGACAAACGGAGAAAGTCCAAAGTGCCAAGGAACATCGCCAAGGATGATCCTGTCCTCGGCCAACCGAGATCACAGAAGGAAAGAGTGACACGCCATCAAAGGCAACCTCTCAGAGCATCTCAAGGAAAAGGACAAGTACAATGGGTCAGCCATGGAAGCATGGTGGAGGAGCAATTCAAGGAGGAACTGTCATCTCCGCATCAAATGCCCACAACTAACATCCTGACCACATTAATGAAGAAATGACCCTTGAACAATGCTGTCTTGGTTGTCACAACTCATAGGGGTTTGGAAAGGTGGCTGATGGGACAAACACTCGAGTAGTGACCTGGATGATCGAGGGCCAAGATCAACTGGAAGGGGTTATATAATGTAAGAAATCCTTTAGAAATGGGGGTGAATAAAAAAAAT
This sequence comes from Quercus variabilis, assembly GCA_030445155.1. Classification (NCBI taxonomy): domain Eukaryota; kingdom Viridiplantae; phylum Streptophyta; class Magnoliopsida; order Fagales; family Fagaceae; genus Quercus; species Quercus variabilis. The sequence continues at coordinate 10,829,931 of CP129449.1, forward strand.
GGAGAATACGAGAGCAAGCAATATCATCTTAGAAACCTTTGTAACCAAGTACTAAAGAAATAATAAGAACTACAAACTTCTTAGGGGAGCGCCGAGGACAGAATTTCACACTTCACTCCGCGTCCTCATTGTTCAATCCACTCATAACCATGTCTAGTTATTGTAACCCTCACTATGGCCTAGTTCTTAAACTCATTCTCTATAAATTTATTGTATTGAGCTAGTTAGGCATGAGTTCACTCATCTAAAAGTAGAAGTGCTCAAAGCCAGTCCCTACAATTGGTGCTGTCTGTGGAGAGAATTTGTGTGATAGTAAGAGCAACAATCAAGCATGGTAGGATCAAGCCCTCATTAAGCAGGTTCCCATCAGCCTGAATTTGCTAGATCCCAACAAAAGGGTAACTTCCTCAACCCTAAGCAAGATCAAAATGAAGAAAATGGAAGGTTTCAAGAGGGAAGTGTGCACACCACTCAAATCAGCAGAAGCTCCTCTTATGTGGGCAGTTATGTATCCCAAGGACAGAATTATAAGCAGGCCATGCAGCGAGAGATAGACGACTTGAAGAGAAAGTTGCGCCATGCACAACGAAGGCGGTCTCATTCCAGCCCTGACATGCCCTCTGATGATGAAAGCGATGATGACTATAAGCAAAGATCGAGAACTCCTCCAAGTGAGACTTTCTCTTATGAAGAAGAGCACTACCGGAGGCATAAATGTAAAAGCCCATCTCCTAGGGGCTTGGGAAATGATGCCATGAGCAGGGCACTGGATCAACTATCCAAGTCACCTTTCACACGCCACATAGAAGGAGCTATACTTCCTTGACGGTTCCATCAGCCCTCCTTCACCATTTATAACGACAAAACAGACCCCGTGGAGCATGTGAGCCAGTTTAATCAAAGGATGGCTATCCATTCTAAAGATAAGGCGCTGATGTGCAAGGTTTTCCGATCTAGCTTGGGACTGGTGGCGATGAGGTGGTTCAATAGCTTAAAGTCGAATTCCATAGACTCGTATAGGTAGCTAACTCAAGCCTTTGGCTCTCGTTTCGTTACAAATAGCAGAGCTCCTCGGCCCTTGAGTACGTTATTTGTCTTTATCCATGCATGATGGGGAAACTCTGAAGGCTTACTCAGACAGATATTGGGAGATATATAATGAAATGGATGGCAATTTTGACGATGTCACCATCAGCATCTTCAAAAATAGTCTCCCAGCCAAGCACGGCTTAAGGAAATCTTTGACTGGCAATCCTGCCACTAGTGTGTGCCAACTGATGGATTGGATCGATAAGTATAAGCAAATAGAGGAAGAACAGTTGCAAGGCAAGGGAAAAGAGAAGGTTATCTCTTAAGAGAGGAAAGATTTCAAGTCGGACTGATATAATAGCAACTGCCCGAGAAGAGATTTCGTAGGGCAATCCGGAGCAACCAACACACAAACTGCCAATGCTATATTCTGAGAACTAGTACATCGAGTGTTGGAGAAAATCAAGAACGAGCCGTACTTTAAGTGGTCTAATAAGATGGCGAGAGAGTTTACGAGGCGCAATTAGAACTTTTATTGCCAATACCACTAGGACCACGGACATACCATGAAGAACTGTAGGAACCTATAGAGCTATCTGGACCAGCTAGTTCGAGAAGGAAAGCTGAAGCACCTTCTACATCATTCCAATGGTCACCAAGGCCAGACCCCTCAGGAGCCCTAGAGAGACATTGCCCTAGGGCCATCCGTAGGGACGATTAATGTAATCTTGGCTGCGCTAGAAAGAAAGGGCACGCGGCCTTCACGAGTGTTATCTGTGGCTTAACTGCCGCCGAGTAGTCCCGGCCAGAGTCGAAGAGGACCATAATGAATTTTCACTTAATTTTAAGTTTTTCAAAAGAGGACAAGGTTGGAACCACCTAACCCCATGACGATGTGTTGGTGATCACTCTCAGACTCGGGGACTATGATGTAAAAAGAGTGATGGTGGATAACGGCAATGGGGTCAAGGTTATGTACCCCGACCTCTATAAGGGACTGAGGTTAAAACCGGAGGATTTGATGCTCTATAGTTCTCCCTTGATGAGCTTCGACGGAAAGCTTATTATTCCAAAGGGCATGATTAGGCTACTTATCTAGATCAGCCCAGAAATAGTGGAGGTGAACTTTATTGTGGTGGACACCTACTCTCCATATACAACCATCATTGGTAGGCCTTGGCTCCATACCTTGGGGCATGTTGCCTCCTTCTTGTATCAGAAGGTAAAATTTTCGTCAGGGGACCAAGTTCTCAAAATTTGTGGTTGCCAATCCACGGCAAGGTAGTGTATGATGGCTGCCATTTCACATCGACTTGGTACAGAGTCCTTGACCTCTGTTGAAAAAAGCTTATAGCAATCAAATGCCCCGGTGTCACTTCCCGATACTGCTGCCAGTGAGGCAAAATGTGAAGATCTAAAGAAGGTGGTCATTGGCAGTGACCTAGAGAAGTTCTTTTAGGTCGGGGCTAAACTGCCTCTTCAGGAGAAGGAGGAGTTGGTTAGGTTTCTCAAAAGAAATATTGACGTATTTGCATGGGATGCCTGTGATGCTCTAGGGATTGATCCAGCCTTCATCTGTCACCATATCAATGTTAACCCATCCATCTCTCCTAAGAAGCAGCCACCCCAACTCCTTTCAAGAGAGAACGCCGATGTGATTAGGGACAAAGTGAAGAAGCTTAAGCGTGCAGGGGCTATTAAAGAGGTTTTTTACCCTAAATGGTTGGTTAACACCGTGGTGGTCAAGAAGAAATGTGAAAAATGGTGGGTTTGTGTAGACTTCACGGACCTGAATAAGGCATGCCCAAAAGACCCATTCCTCATACCTTGGATAGACCAGTTGGTGAATGCAACCGCAGGCCATCATTAAATGAGCTTCCTAGATGCCTTTCAAGGCTATCATCAAATACCACTAGCCTCGGAGGATCAAGAGAAGACAACCTTCGTGACACCTTTTGGGAACTACCACTAAAAGGTAATGCCATTCAATCTGAAGAACGTAGGGTCCACTTATCAAAGAATGATGACGAGGACATTCGGGCCGCAGTTGGGTAAAAGCATCAAAATCTATGTCGATGATATGGTGGTGAAGAGTAAAGTGGTGTCCAAGCATTTAAGAGACCTCGGCAACACCTTTGATGTCTTAAGGAAGCACAAGCTACGCCTAAATGTTTCCAAATGCTCATTTGGCGTGGGATCAGGCAAGTTTTTAGGCTACATGGTTACTCATAGGGGTATTGAGGTTGATCCTGATCAGATCAAGGCTATTAATAATTTAAAACCACAACAAAATGCCAAGGAGGTCCAAAAGCTTACTGGAATAATCACAGTCTTGAACTGATTCATTTCTAGGTCGGCGGATAGATGTAGACCATTATATCTCTTGATCAACAAGTGGAAAGGATTTGAGTGGTTTGAGAACAGTATTGTGGCCTTCTAGCAACTTAAGGAGTACCTATCTCGGCCACCTATCTTATCCAGTCCTGAAGCCAATGAAGTCTTATATGCATATATTGCTGTGGCCCCTCACACAGTAAGCTGGGTGTTAATACGGGATGATAATGGCCTTTAAAAGCCAGTTTATTATGTAAGCAAGTCGCTACATGAAGCTGAGGTTAGATACTTACCCTTGGAGAAAGCTATACTGGCTGTGGTTCATGCCACGCGAAAGCTTCCCCATTATTTCCAAGCTCACATAGTAGTTGTTCTAACCCAACTGCCCCTGAAGTCTGTACTTTGGACTGCCGATTACACTGGAAGGATTGCCATATGGATCATAATTCTAGGGGCTTTTGACATCAAGTACATGCTTCAAACCTCTATAAAAGGCTAGGTCTTGGCTGACTTGGTAGCCAAGTTTGTTGAACCACTAGTAGAAATAGTAGTAGAGGAGCGCTAATCTCTATGCCGGGGCCCATATGTTGGAAGGTGTACGTTGATGGCGTAACAAATCAAAGGGGGTTCAGAGTGGGGCTAGTCCTAATATCTCCTAAGAAGATTATTATAAAGAAATCCCTGAGACTTAGGTTCTTAGCCACAAATAACAAAGCCAAGTATGAGGCCTTGTTATAAGGAATGGCCATGGTGCAGAGAATGGGAGGAAAAGCAGTAGAGATGTTTTCGGACACGAGACTGGTAGTGGGCCAGTTAAAGGGAGAGTTGGAAGACAGAGACACGAGGATGCAAGAGTACTTAAGCCAGGTCAAACGCTTGCAGTCATACTTCGATCTTTTCAACTTGTCACATGTCTCCAGAAGTGGAAATGCCTATGCAAATTCATTGGCCACGCTTGCTACCTCTTCGACAGGGGTCTGCCTCAAATTATTCTTATCAAGCATCTTGATAAGGCAAATGAGTTTGCAAAAGGCATAGTTCACATCCATCAAGTTAGAGTAGGCCCTAACTGGATGGATCCCATAGTAAGGTTTCTCAAAGATGATATTCTACCCGAGGAGAAGTCTGAGGTTGAGAAAATACAAAGGAAAGCTCCTCGGTTCTTGTTGTCCGAGGACCACAAATTGTATAAGCGCTCCTATTCTAGGCCATATTTACTGTGTATTCACCCTGAAGTATCAGAATTACTGCTTGAAAAACTGCACGAAAGGATCTGTGGGAGTTACACAGGAGAAAGATCTTTATCACATCGAGCCATTACCCAGGGATATTGGTATCCAAGGATGCAAAAGGAAGCCCTAGAATATGTTAAGAAGTGTGACTAGTGCTAAAGGGCCCCAAATATTCATCAACCAGGAGGGGTCCTTAACCCTTTGTCCATTCCATGGCCATTTGCCCAGTAGGGCCTAGATATTGTAGGCCCTTTCCCCAAAGCACCAAGAAATAAAAGATATCTGTTGGTCGGCACAGATTATTTCACTAAATGTGTCGAAGTTGAGCCATTGCCCAACATCAGAGATGTGGATGCTAAGAAATTCATCTAGAGAAGTATTATTACACAATTCGGGGTCCCTCATACCCTCATTTTAGATAATGGACTCCAATTTGACAGTAAAGCCTTCAGAAGATACTATTGCGAACTGGGGATCACAAACAGGTACTTAACTCCAGCTTTTCCTCAGGGAAATGGACAGGTTGAGACTGTCAATAAGGTCATAGTCAATGGACTTAAGAAGAGACTGGGTGACGCTAAGAGAAGATGGGTAGAAGAGCTGCCACACGTATTATGGACTTATCGGACTACACCACGGTGGTCAATAGGGGAGACACTTTTTGCCATGACCTTTGGGGTCGAGGCTGTTATCCCTCTAGAGGTAAACTTCTCAACGCTGAGGACGAGCTCCTTCACTCCAGGCAGTAATGATAAACTACTAGGGAAGAGCCTAGATCTGATCGATGAAGGAAGAGAGAAGACAATGATCCAGTTGGCCTATTACCACTAGAAGCTTAAGCAGGGATATAATGCCAATGTGAAGTGGAGACCACTAGCACTAGGGGACTTGGTGTTGAGAAAAGTCATGGGTGTTGCCAAAAACTCATCCTGTGGAAAGTTGGGACCCAATTGAGAAGGACCATACCGAATTACTTCAGTAGCAGGAGTAGGTGCATACTACTTAGAAGACTTAAATAAAAAAGTTGTACCTCGTCCATGGAATGTAAATAACTTGAGAAGGTATTATTATTAATGAAAGCATTCCTTTAATTCAAATCTTAAGTCTATTATGATTATATGTCTTGCATTTTGGCAACCATCTAAGTGTTAGACAGAACCAAGGTCTTGCATGGTCCTCATACTCAAACCTATGGGGAAATTAACTACTTTAAGAAAAATCTAAGTGTTAGATAGAACCAAGGTCTTGCATGGTCCTCGGACTTAAACCTATAGGGAAAATAACCACTTCAAGAAAAATCTAAGTGTTAGACAGAACCAAGGTCTTGCATGGTCCTCGGACTCAAACCTATGGGGAAACTAACTACTTCTAGAAAAATTTAAGTGTTAGACAGAACTAAGGTCTTGCATGGTCCTCGGATTCAAACCTATGGGGAAACTAACTACTTCAATGAAGATCTAAGTGTTAGACAGAACCAAGGTCTTGCATGGTTCTCAAACTCAAACTTATGGGGAAACTAACTACTTTTAACAAAGGCCTGAGCATTAAACAGATTCCAAGTGTTGTGTGACTCCTCGAACCACAACCTTTGAGGAAACTAATGAGCTTGAGCATTCATTTAAGTTACAAATACAGCCAAAGAAGAGTCTGGTACCTCGGACCACTTGCCCTGTCCTCATTCGATAAAGATATAAGCAAACACAAGCCCATGAGCATCACTTAAGGCGCTTTGAGTTACATTGAACTTAACTCCCCTGCATAGCCCATAGCTAACTGTTTCCTTGGGGTTAGTAAATTTTTAGGATGTACTTATGAATACCTTTGCACATTGTGTTGAAGCATTTTATCTTTGGACTTAAAGGTTTATTTTTATAAATGCTGCACGCTTAGATTTTTTTTTTTTTTTTTGGGCCCGTTATGATAACCAATTCATGAGGTATTGGATTCAGATTATAAGGTTATTGATTTTTATAGTCTATTCAGCAAAAGCAAGTTGTAGTAGTAAGGTGGCTCAATTATTAGTCAAAGTCAAAGTGGAAATTTTCATTATGGACTTTACATTTTTTGGTTGCTGTTTCAAAAGTGGAAAACGAGTTACACTGTTGAGACTGTTTAGCTAATAATCAAAGCACAGGTTATATAAATAGCAGAACCCATCATAGCAACAATTAACATATGAAAAGGGAATTGCATACATTCAGTCCAAGTGTTCCATTACAACAGTTCAAATATCTAAAAGAAAAGGGAGAAAAGAAAGAAACATAAGGCAAAAGCACAACAGAGGCGGCCTATTTTTTCAATTTGATCTTCATTCCCCTTTTAGAAGAATGGTTTAAAGCGGCCTTAGGGTCCTTGGAGCTTTCACCTGGGGGAATAACCTGCAGAGACACCACAAGGAGAGTTGTCTCCTTGGCATGGGGGGCCTGGGCATCAGCTGAGGGCTTTGAGCATCCTGGGGTGCCTTCTAGTTAAGGCCTTTGTCTGTTTTAGTTGCCCCAAGAGGCTCAGCTTCCTTGGCAGGCTCATCAGGAGTAGTCGAAGCAAAAGCAGCATCAGGATGGCCCGCCTTAACCACCTCAAGAGAAGTACCGACCTTGGTGCTAGGAGGGGCTAGCTCTCGGATGGTAAGAGGGGAATATACATTCTCTACCTTCCAAAGATTGGATGAAGCCTCAACCCCAGCTTGTTTAAGGGCTTCATTCCAAACCTAGGAACAGTAGAGCCTGCATACCCCAGGTACTTGAGCCTTAAGAGTGGCCTGGGTTTCAGCTACTCCCAAGGCAAAAGCCTCCTCCTCGACTGTTTCCTTAGAGCTCTCAGCCTCTGTCCGAGCGAAATCTGTCTCTACCTTAGCTCTTAAGGCTTCATCTTGGCCCACTCCGTGACATTCTTTGCCCTCTCTACCTCACCCAACTTCTCCTTTAAATCAGTGATTTGTTCCTTAGCAATCTTCAGCTAATCCTCAGTATCTAGTAGGCACCTCGTCTGGTCCTCGGCCTATTTTTGAGCACTAGCTAGGCCTGATACGGTGTTGACTTTGGTCCTTGTCATCTCCTTCAAGTCCTCCCTCACTTTCAGGAGGTCAGCCTCGAAGTTTTTAAGGGTCCAAGCAGCATCTAGGCACTTGTCACGCTCCAGCTCTAGGGCCCTGCTTTGCTCATTGGCTGCCTTTTCCAACCTGTAGATGGCCTGGACAGCCTGCCAATTGAAATAAGCACATGATAAGTTGTAAACCAAAGAAAAAAAAATCAATGGAATCGTAAGTATTAGAAGTCTTACCATGCCCAAGTACCTTTTGAGGCTAAGCAAGGCCCTCTCCAGTGCATCAGCCATGTAAGTGCCTTCACCCCCTCGGAAATCCCTGAGGGAGGTGCTGTCCATCAAAGGCTCCTCATGGAGCATTGGGGCAGAGAGCTAGGCCTGGGGTTCGAATTGTGTGGCAACCTCTTTTTCTTGGCCCTGGTGCCCAGTTTTCAGTTGCTTTGAAGCTCGTCAGGTTTCATCTTCCTCCTAAGAGGAGCGAGACCTCCCCCCATCCATTGGATCCTTACCTTTGTAAACCCTTGTCCTTTTTAGGTCGGTGGGCTCAGGCCGAGGAGGCAGAGTCTGCTGGGGAGGAGAAGGAAGTCTGAATTGTGTAAAGGATGACCTGGTCTGAAAAGGCTGAAGCGTGGGTGGAGAAGGAGGAAGCTTGGATTGTGGCTTCCCCGACATGTCCTTCCCCAGTTGGCCTTCAATCAAGTCAAATAAGCTAGTTTGAGGTTTTCTCTTAAAACCCATTTTAGCTTAGGAAGAAATCTCGACTGATAGGAGATCCACTTCAACCAAATTGAGGTCGCCCATATCACTAGAGGGATCCTCGGATAGACTGGCTTTGTCAAAAACACCAAATTCGTCCTCGGACGGACCTAAATTGGCAACCTCTTCTTATCCTTCTACTCTTCCTTCCTCAGCCTCTGCAGCTTGATAAGATGAAGAAGGGCCTGCCAATAGAACGCCTTCTGGAATAGGAGATCCTTCGGGAAACACGAACCCGTGTTCTGCTACAATGATTCTATGTAGCCGAGGATCATTGGCTCTGATCACGTATTTCAGAGCCGAGAATGATTTTTGGAGGGGATTGTACCCGAAGATCTTGTGAGGGGCTCTAACTTGGTTGTCGGCTTCATTCACAAAGACCTCTGTCCTAAGGATGGTTTCTAAATCTTCTCAGTTGACCAAGTGAAGGTGTCGTTCAAAGGCGTGTAGATCTGTAAAAGAAAAAAACACATTCATATTAGCAATCGAACAATGCCAACTATGATAATCCAAAAGATCAACCATCTCCTACTCTAAATACCCCACCTGGTACCTCTTCCTCTGTCGGACAATGAAGGCCGTCATGCCACTCCCTTGACACGATGAAAAAGTCCTTATTGAACCCCTTGCTGGACTCGAGGAGGCACTGGATAAGCCGAACCTTATCATCCCTCGTCTTCATATAATAGGATTTACCTTTTAGGTGTTAGAGGTTGTAGCACCAGTTTACGTCGTGATGGGTTAACCTTAACCCCATTTTCTCATTTAAAGCGTCCACACAACCCAGGATCCTAAACACGTTGGTGGCGCACTGGGTGGGAGCTAATCGGAAATGCCTAAAGTAGTCCCTCATCACCGGTCCCATAGGGATTCTCATGCCACTTTCTATGAAGGTGATGATGGGAATCACTACTTCACCCTCTTGCCTCCTAAAATGCCACTCCTCTTCCTCACAGTACCTCAAACGTACATTACTAGGTATCTTATAATCGGCGATGAATTTCTCCATCACCTTTTTAGACTCAACCAACCTTTTAAACCTACCTATCCCTAAGAATGGACTAAAAGACTCAGGGAAGGACGAAAGAAAGAAAGGAATAAGAGGAAAAGAAACTTAGAAGAAAGAAAACGTGAATTAGGGAGAGAAGAAAACTTACAGAAATGAGAAAAAGCTCCTCAGACTGGCTTTTTATGTTGGAAAGATACGTAAGTTTGGTTGGATATTTGATCGAATATATGTGCAAGAACTCTTGAGTGTAGAAGTAAAGAGGCAAATCGGTCCAAATGGGTATTTATACCTCCAATTAAAAATAACCATGTGGGTTTTCCCACTCATAAAGTTAAAAAAATCCCCACCATTAGATTACCATCGTGTCGTTGAATGTGGGGAGCATAGAGTTGCCAGAATTTAATGAAGGCGTGCTCCATATACCGAAGCGCCAGGAACATGCCTTGGACAGGTGAAAAGACTCTGGCATTGACGGAAGACAAGACTTGACAAGCCATGACAAAGGCCTGAGGATATCAAAATCCTCCTCTCCGTCTGAGGATCCGAACAATAGGATTTTGAGGGGCTATTGTGGGGTCAAAGAATTTGGTAGCCATGACCCATTTTATACTAAGCCCAAGGCCCACGTTGAGGAGGAAGAAATATCTGAAGACAAACGGAGAAAGTCCAAAGTGCCAAGGGATATCACCGAGGACAATCCTGTCCTCGGCCAACCGAGATCACAGAAGGGAAGAGCGACACACTATCAAAGGCAACCTCCTAGAGCATATTAAGGAAAAGGACAAGTACAATGGGTCAGCCATGAGAGCATGGTGAAGGAGCAGTTCAAGGAGAAACTGTCACTTTCACATTAAATGCCCACAACTAACGTCCTAGCCGCATTAATAAGGAAATGACCTCTGAACAGTGCTGCCTTGGTTGCTGCAACTCACAGGAGGTTTGAGAAGGTGACTGATGGGACAAATACTCGAGTAGTGACCTGTATGATCAACAAATGGAGGGCCAAGATCAACTGGAAGAGGTTATATAATGTAAGAAATCCTTTAGAAATGAGGGTGGATAAAAAAAAAAAACAAAGAATACGGGAGCAAGCAGTATCATCTTAGAAACCTTTGTAACCAACTACTGAACAAGTAATAAGAGCTACAAACTTCTTAGGGGAGGGTCGAGAATAGAATTTCACACTTCACTCCACATCCTCATTATTCAATCCACTTATAACCATGTCTAGTTGTTGTAACCCTCACTATGGCCTAGTTCTTAAACCCATTCTTTATAAATTTATTGTACTGGGCTAGTTGGGTTTGAGTTCACTCATAAAAAAGCAGAAGTGGTCAAACCCAGTCCTTACAGTTATTAATATTTTAACTAGCTTTTTTGAGTTTTTTCTTATGATTGTTATTTATTAATTATTGGGTATTTTCCTATTAAAAAAATATTTCAAGAAAAATAAGGATATAGAAATGGAATAAAAGAAGTTGGAAGATATTTGTACCTTTAGAATCTTAGTGATATGCTGAAAATGGACTGATTTAAAGAACTCTTTTATATATATATATATATATATATATGGAGACAAAACTGAAAGACGATTCGGTAAAAATATAATTTTAACTTCTACTAAAATATTGCCTAAGAAATAGACTCACTCTCTTATTTATTTTCAAATTATTTTATCTACTTATAAATTAGATTCTCAAAATAAAAATTATATATATAAAATAAAAACACAAGTTTTTTTTTTTTTTTTTGCTACAAAATAAATGTGTAATATTTGTGAAATGCTAGTATTATATAACTTTAGCAAGATTTTCTAATACTCTTAACTTTAGTAAAACAAAGGAGCGCAACTTTAGTGATCAAGTAAAAGTGAGTAGTTTACTACTCACAATCTATCAAATTGTGACAACCATTGTGCTAGTAGAAAAATGGTTATATATATTGGTCAAAATCTAATGAATAATGTTAGAGATACAAACTATTTTATATAAAAAAAATACAAACTATTGATGTGGTAAGTGATTATTAATAAATGGAAAAGTGATATTAATGGTGGGTCTAAATAAAAACTAATAAGAGGTTAGCTATATCAATATTTTATAAAAATATTGTAAAATAGTTTATGATTGTAGCATTACTCAAGTGTAATATGAATGAATAAAGAGAAATGATATGTCTACAACATTTTCATAACATTTTTATAACAAATCTTAAGTGGTAGGTTATTATTGGTTATTATATTTTGGGCAAAAAAGTAATTTTAGTGTTAGATTCAAATTTGAACCAATAATAACTAACCACCTATAATTTGTTATGAAAATGTTATAAATGTAACATCTCTCGTAAATAAAATATGCCTTTCTTTTTTGAAAAAACCTATAGCTCCATTATGTCGGTTATCTTCACATTTAACCAAAAAATCCAAAGTTGATTCTTAAAAAAAAAAAAAAAAAAAAAAAAAAAAAGAAAAAAAAAAAAAAAAAGAGGTTGGATTTTTTTATTTTTTATTTTTTATTTTTACAATAATACAATGTAGCTCCTTGATCATGCCGATGCACGTGCACATCTGCAGATCCCATACTTTTGTTAAAGAGGGAGTCTCTGACACAAATTTTGTGCCACTAATTAAGCGCATCATTTTGTCCCCCACCCCCCCCCCCCCCCAAAAAAAAAAAAAAACAAAAAAACAGAGCATCATAATCTATGACAAATTTTGTGCCCAAAGACTGTTCTACTACCTTAGAAAACTCTCAAGAATATAAATTGCATCAAAGTAAACGTATTCAACTTGTAATGCTAGAAAATTGAAATAAGTTAAAAGGTTTTTTTTTTTTTAATGAATATTATTAGTAAGCAGGTCATGCTAACGATGCCCTTAAGAGAATTGTTAACAATTTATTTTAAGAAAGTTTTAACACCACTTTTATGCGATATAAAAAAAACTGTCTAAACATTAATTACTTTTTTTTTTCTTCTTTTCTTATAAAATTTTTTTTAAATAAATTATTAATCATTACTCTAAAAACATCTGTTATCATTTCCCTTAGTCTGAACAAACTACTATTAAGTTATCCCTCCTAATTTGTTTGTTCGAAAGTTTAGATTTTTAAGGAGATATCATTACTATTTTCTAAAGGTGTAAATGCACTTTTAGTCCCTATATTTTGGCTTTTTTCATTTTGGTCTATATATTTTAATTTTACCACTTTTAGTCCCTAAACCAATTAACGCATGTTATTTTTGTCCTTTCTGTCAGTCAATCAACGGAAATAGCTGATGTGGTAGCCGGAGGAATTAAAATATTATAAAATGCCACATCAGCATCTAATTTTTTTTAAAAAATAATTTATCAATTTTAAATAAATAAATAAAAAAGAATTAAAAACAATAAGAACAATAAGAACACAAAAAAAAAAAAAAAAAAAAAAAAACCCAGAACCAAACACAAACCCAGAATATTATAATATTATAATCGATTGCTCAACCACAAACCCAGCTCAACCATAACAACACAAACCCAGCTCAATCCCTTTGTTTTGCCCTTTAACCACATCTCATTTTTGTGGATCAAGCGCCGTTCAAGATTTGCATACCCAGAAATTTGAACCCACAAACCCACTGATCTCCAACTCGAACACCCACTGATCTCCACCATCCTCTAGATCCCACCATTTCGCCACAAACCTAGATCTACAAAACTCACAACCCACAAGCCTACCATCAGAATACATGACCATCTATCTCAACCTCAACAGTGATCTCTACCACTGAGCAGAGAGATAGAGAGATGAAAGAGAAAGCCCATCGATTTGACAGAGACCCACTGATCTGAGAGAGAAAAACACCGATTTAAGAGAGAAAGACATCGATCTGTGAGATAGAATCTAGAAAGGATGAGCTTGAGCCATTTGGGTATGAGTTTGAGCGAATCGAGAGATATAGAGAAGAGGGTCGGTCAGAGAAAGAAAAGAAAAAACCACCGCCGATTGTGGTGGTGGCGGCGGTGATGAGTGAATGAGGCTAGCCATGGAGTTTGAAAGATATTTGTAAGAGTTTTGGAAGAGAGAGAGAGAGAGAGAGGAAGGTTTGAGAATGTTTTGGAAGGGTTGGTTTTGGGTTTGTGTTTGAGCTGGGTTTGTTTTGAGCAATCAAGTTTTATTACAATATTCTTTTATGATTTTTCTGTGTTTGATTTCTGGGTTTGTATGAGTTTTTTGGATTTGTGCTCTTGTGTATTTTGCCATTTTGGGATTTTGAATTCCTTCTTTTTTGTTTGTTTTTGTATTCTTTGTGGTTTTAAATTTGAGTTTGTGTTTGGTTCTGGTTGGTTTTGGGTTCTTTGTGTTTTTAAATTTATTTATTTATTTTTATGTTTTTAAAATTTGTTAAAATTAATATATATTTTTTAAATTTATATGCTGATGTGTTATGGGTGATGTGACATTTTTTATAATATTTTAATTCCTCCAGTTGCCACATCGGCTATTTTCGTCGGTGAACTGACGGAAATGGCGAAAATAATACACGTTAATTGGTTTAGTAACTAAAAGTGGTATAATTAAAATGTATGAAAAAAAAAAAAAAAAACCAAAATATAAGTACTAAAAGTACATTTACACATTTTTTATAGCATATGACACATTGTTTTTTGACATTGTTCTATTATTACGTAGCTAACTCAAAAAAACTGTAGATCATCCTTTACAAAAAATAAAAAAAAGTAAATCATCAAAAGTAGACAACTACTTTAATAAAAAGGAATGGAAGAAAAGAGTGTTTTTCGATCCGGTCAAAATCCACTTTACCACGGGCAATAGTACCTGGTGAAAGTGAACTCTTCAATCTAGACCGAGATTTGTACTTCTCCAGCTCCTAGAATTTCCCCTAAATACAAATCCAACGGCTAACAGTATTAGACAAGTCACACAGGTTAGCAAAGCAAGAATCATGAACATAAAACAAAACCGGATATAAAAGCCTCTAGTTTAAGCTCCAAGACCAAGAGTGGTTCAGTGAAAAGAGAGAACAAAGTAAATCAATGGGCCACACTATTCACTGAAAAAGAAAGCACATTTTTCAACATAGACCACTTATAAATACCTACCTTCCAATGCATTAAGCCAACCACCTCCACCCCACTGATTCATTCACTAGTACACTACTGAATATACTTTGTAAAACAAGAAATGGAAGCAATTCAATCCTGGGTCTCCAAGAACAAGCTCACCACCATTGGTCAGTATAGTAAACCCTCTTTCTCAATTAATACGATCCTTTCTTCTTCTTCTTCTTCTTAAATCTATGTAGTAAAAATACTAAGACCCTAACATGTAAGTTCTATGTATAATATAAATTGTGGTAATTGAAACATCAGAATAATTTTGTGAATTATCAATATCCTCATCATCATGAAATGGTTACTATAGGGGCACTGTGGGCATCAGGAATTGGAGCATCACTAGCTTATAATTCACGTAAAAGATCTGATCACCTCAAGCCAAGCCTAAAGCTTATTCATGCCAGGTATGTACATAGGCCTCATATATTGTATCAAATTGTTTTTTAAGTTCTAAGAAGTTTGTGCTTGTGTGTTAAGATACTAACAAAAATTGTGTGCCTTCTTTGTTGCTAGGATGCACGCACAGGCTTTAACACTGGCGGTGCTCTCTGGTGCAGCAGTCTATCATCACTACGAGAAGAGTACCATGGAGCATGGAGAGAGTACTCATGATTCTCCAAAGTGAGAAAGTTGTATTGTATCTGATCTGTGGATCTAAAGGGTTCCCTTTCCCTTCAAATTTATTTATATTTCTGGATTTTTATGTAGAAGGGAGATGTTTTCTATTCCGATCGAGTTCCATTTTTAAGTGGATCACGATTTTCTATTGTAATTATTAATCCAGGAAACCTATCTTAATATCAATCATATTTGGTTTCATGTTCATAAAGTATGGTTGATTTCTTTTTGGTCCTCAGCAAAATTGAATACTATACCAATGTATCTATCAATAATCATGTAAGGGAAATGAAGAGACCATATTTTATTTCTTTTATCTAACGATGTATATGATATGATGTGATGGGATTCGTAATATTGAAATCGAGAGTAAAAAAATAAACCACCATGTTGCTACGCAAGTACAAAGCAAATGTACGATCAATTACTTGATTCTAATGTTAGTACTTAATGAAGAGCATATTTTGATCCTAATGTTAGTACTTATATAAGAGAATATTAATGTTTTTGTTCTTTGATATCGAAATTTGTTCTAGATTATTCTGAAGCATAAGAGGGAAGGCATTGGTTGAATGTTTGAAATGTGATACCCATTAGGTAGATGTTGAAATTAAAATGAAACATAAAATATATTTTAGAGAAAGTAGAAGTGAGATCATAAAAAGTTACGTGGCTCAATATATTATAAAACCATTGATGACTAAATTTTTTAGTATAAAACCATTGATGACCATATCGATCTAACAAAATAGCATCATATTATCAATTATTTCTTACAATGAACCTCATATAGGAATTAGGATATGTTCTACGTGGGCTTTAGACTAAACTGGGGCTCTTGACCATTGTACATAATCTGTATTATTATCTAAGGGGTTTCTCATATTTGAGATTCTCATTTTTTTTTTTTTTTTTTTGGGTTAAAAAATGCTCCTACACTCTTATATTTATTATTTATGTAAAGAAAAAATTAAAAGACAATGCAGTAAAAATATAATTCTAACTTTTACTAAAACATTGCCTAAAAATAGAGTCAAATTGTTTTATTTATTTATAAATTAGATTATCAAAATAAAAGTTATATATAAAAAAAGGACAGTTTTTATTTTTATTTTTATTTTTGCTATAAAATAGGACCACTAAGCTCAATGTCTTTCACTAAACCAAAAATAAAAGTCTTGTCACACGTACGAAGTACGTGTGATGAGGCTAATATATATTTACATTACTTGGATTTGGGCATTTTAATTTATGTGTGTCCCCTAGTACCAGTTGAGGCACAAGCTTCTTAACAAATACTTTCGAATAAAGATTTAGAAATCTATATGATTCTAGATTTAGTGGAGATAAATTTAGGTTCATTTTGTTGTCTCATTACTAAAGTGTACAAATTTACAATATGGAATCACAGTCATAAATGTTCTTTTGCCGAAATAGAAGTAACACATTACTCCACTTACTATTCCCTACATCATTTTAAATGACATTTTTATAAGAGATACAAATATTTAAATTTATAAAACAATAACAATAATTAATGTTAAGATCCATTAGGTTAATTTGGATTAATATGATAAATTCAATTTTTTTTCAAAAATTTAAACTATTAGGAAATGATGAATTATCATGGTATAGTTCATTGGCTTGTTTTCCTTAAAAGGATAAATTGGGCAAAACAATATTTGTACCCCCAAAAAAATGAAAAAGTGTAAGACTTAAAAAAAAAAAAAAAAAAAAAAAATCCATAATAATAATAAGCAAAACTGTACACCAGAAAAACAAGCCCAACAATAATACTAGTAAAAACAGAACATTAACAGCTACAATTCAGTTTTAGATGCTGATCCCGGGGGAAATTAAAAAAATGCCTCCAATTGTGCTATGTAGTTTTCATTTTCATGCACACGAAGCAACTTCGTTTTCATTTATACATAAACACATTAGTTATGTAATTATTAAAAATCAAAAAGGTATCTAAAAGAAAATTGAAATTGTTAGATTCAGTCTTTCAGATGAGACGTACTATCAGGGGTGGCCCAACAAACTTTGAGGCCTAAGGCGATATATTTAAATGTGGCATTTTTGTTATTAATTAAATAATATTTAACTAGTTTTTAATATCATAATTTTTATATAACAAAAATGCATTCTTTTTATCTTATAATATATATATATATATATATATTTTGAAGAAATGCTAAAACTATAACAAATTTTACTAAAAAAAAGTACAAATGTTGTAGCAATGAATATGATTAATGACATTTTAAGAAGATAATAAAAAAGTATTTGAATGAATAATGTTAGAGATATTATAAATTTTACAACATCATGCTTATAAAGATGTATCACTAAATAATTTAAAAATACATTTAATAGGTTGTTGACGTCTACAAATCATATTAATTGTCACATTAATTTGTATAAAGGTTTTAAAGTAAAATTTATAATATTTTTCTATCTAAATTATTTCTTGTAATTAATGACACATATTTGTAAGCCCTATATATTTAAAATTGTAATATCTCTAGCATTATTCAATTTTTTGATATTTCTTAAAAGTAGAAGAAAAATATAAAACTTTTTTTTTTCCTATATCTCAAAAAAAAAAAAAAAATCTCAATTTTTGCGCCAAAATTTGGAGTCTTTCTCTAGTAAGGGGACCTAAGCAATTGCCTAAGTGGCCTAAGCCTAGGGTCGGCCCTGCGTACTATTACAAGTGTGCATTCAACATGACATGACCCAACCCAATTAAACACCTTGAGCTGGTGGTTGGGTTTTGTTTGTTTGTTTGTTTTTTTTTTTTTTTTTTTTTTTTTTTTTTTTCATCTTTAAGCTTGGCTTGGATTGGGTTTGGATTAGCAAAATTGTTGACTGATTAATCCGACCTACCTAGATAAAACAGGAATTTTAAAACCAATTGAATAATTTGTATCCATTTATTTAACAAATGGTGCAATTAGTTGAATGAAAACCCAACACAATTCAACCTGATCCCTACAAATTAGGTTAGGTTAATGTTTACAAGTACTATGTGTTGGTTTGTTGATATTTCAACCCAAAAATTTTGAGTTTGGGTTGGAAAATACATCAAACCCAATCTAATCCAACCTAAGCACTGTTGGGTATATATATTGCTAGTCAGTAGCTCCACTAACGTGTTTGGGAAATTTTAATCTTTGCAAGAGGTACCCATTTTTCATCACAACGTCAAGCAGACCTATAATGTTGCAATGTAGTGAGTGCACAATTGGAGGTACCGTTTGAATTTAGCCATTCTTTGTTAAGGAAGGGAACAGCGTACGAGGGATGCCAATTTGGTTCCAAAGTCCTTAGTAAAGCAAGTCCCTTAATGCACGTACTGTAGATTCATGGACGTCCGTACCAGTTCCCGCACTCACTATGAGTCATTTTGGATATTGTTTATTTTACTAGAAACTGAAAATTAAAAACTGAAAACACTGTAATAAAATAATTTTTAAATGTATGAATAGTTCCATGAGACTCATTTTTAATATTTTTTTCTGAATAAAATGATTGTGGGTCCTGTAAATAGTGCGTGAACAATACATGAACAGTATATAAAACAATGCATAATATTTCCTGAATAGTGTAATCCGCATGCATATAAAATTTAAAAAAAAAAAAAAAAAGAAGAAAAGAAAAGAAAGAAATGCCAGAGACAGACGCTGGCTTTTCATCCCAATCCAAACGCCACCTATGTTACAAGATTAGAGCCCTCTTGAACCCAACACTTCTTTGAACTGGGGATACTATTATTTACACACAATTTGGTTAATGAGTAATCTTAAAGGGCTTTTCATCCTAATCCAAACGCCACCTATGTTACAAGATTAGAGCCCTCTTGAACCCAACACTTTTTTGAACCGAGGATACTATTATTTACACACAGTTCAGTTAACGAGTAATCTTAGGGGATTTATTAATGAATTATTTTAGGAATATTTTGATACCAAAAAGTTATTAAAATAAAAAATCAGCTGTGTTTGTATTTTCTTAAAAATAATTTCTAAAAATTTTATTTAACCAATGTCTTAAAATATCGGTTAACTTTTTCCTTTACACAAATCCAAAGGCTTTGTAGAGAAGTGAAGTGAAGGGAAGATAACAGTATAGGGAGATAGAAAGGAAATATAAAGGGCAAAAAATGTCTTAGGATGTAAAAGAGCTAGAAGAGAAATGAAAGAAATGGAATGCATTTTACACTTTTATTATTTTAATTAATAAAGAAATTAGGATATAAACATAATTTCACACAAAAAGTAAAAACTTTTTAAGAGTATAAGAGTAATTTTCAACAGTATAAGAGTAATTTTATGAACTTTGAGGGAAAGTTAAAAATACAACTGTACAGGCCCCCGCACCTTTCTTGTATCAGGCTGTGGACCCTGGCCTGGATGTAAGGCCCATAGGGCCAGCCTCCCTCTGTTTGGCGGCCCACCCCAGGGCCACGCGTGCGGCAGGGCAATCCCTGCCTTTTCATCATTTTCTCGGTGATGACTTACCGAGCATCTGTAAATATCATACTCTCGGGACGCCCCGCCCTTTATCTGCTCGGCAGAGTCTCGGAGGAGCATCGCTGCCAAAAACTATTCTGAGGGTGGGAACCAAGTTCCAACGCCACCCTCACTGCATCCCACTACCACCTAACCACCCATTTACGATCGATAATACTGGACCGCCAGTTGCACTTACTGGCAAGTAATCATGACGTCTCCACTATGCTATGGACTATAAATACAGGAAAGATTAAGAAGAGGGGGGTTGGAAAATGGGCTGTAAGGATAGGGTATACACAGAGTGATCAAAGGGAAGAGGTGACCTAGACCTCCGAGGGGTAGGAAGTGATTCTATTGAGCCTTGGTGTCTAGAACGACCCAGTGTAGGAAATCCAAACCCACGATACAAGTAAGTCGTGAGCCCAAGTGAGGCCCAGCCCAATTGGTCTCAGTTTTGGGCGTGCACAACAACATTGGTGGGATCCATAGAAATCTTCCCCCCCCCCCCCCCCCAACACACACACACACACACACACACACACACAAACAAAAGACAAAGGGTCCTTTCTCTTCTCTTCTCTCCCTTTCCCTCAAACCAAACATAGCCATAGAAATGACTAGCTTCATTGGATTATTTTGGTTTTCTAGATTCGGCCAATCTAGATAGTAGAGGGATTTAAGGTGTTTAATCCTTTTACAATCAAGTATATATGCAGATTTTTTAAGGGGAACTCCCCTTTGGTTGTAAAGGCCCAAGTGATGGAGTCTTTCTCATATAGTGGTGAAGCTAGAAATTTTTTACTGGAGTCTAGTAGTAAATAAAATGATTAATTTTTTTTATTAATATATACTGCATCCATATATTCTATGTACAATTATCTAAAATAGTATTATAAACAGAATTCAATATACAATACAAGGTTTTTTTTTTTTTTTTTTAATTATTTATAAATATATACAATACAAGTTAAGTGGATTAATTTGCCTATCGGCCTAGGCTTTCAAATTAAGTTACAACACATTAATTATAATGATTTTAAGACAAAAAAAAATATTATTAATAAGTTAAAAGATGGCTACAAAATAGACAATAATCATTGAAATGCATAAAGAATTGAATCAAATAACTAATCATATATTTTTGTCAAATCAATAATAATTTATTATATTTATATGTTTTATAATATATTTTTCAATCAATAATAATTTATTATATTCATAGTGATATCAAGTTTTGCTTTTGAAGTGTATGAATTTTAGTCATATAAGTGGTCACTCTTTTTTTCTTTTTCTTTTTGATACAAGATAGAAATTCTATTCTAGCCTGATCTTAGTTTATATGTGCGTGAATCTCCCTCCTAGAGACTTGAACCTCGATTCTTGCCCTTCACACCCCACACGTACTTATACTTGTGAAGTGACCATCACATCAAAAATATGTGGTAGTGTGGTCACTCTCTTAATAGCTCTATTATTTTGGAATTGGAGTAAGCGGTACTAGAAGTCTTGGAGTTTGTAAACTAAAAAGCACTAATCTAAGTATTAATCACTTGAAGTAAAGAAGGGAAAAGAAAAGGAAAATGAGAGAGAGAGAGAGAGAGAGAGAGAACTAAGGGAATGCAAATTGAAAATCTTGGCAATGGCACTCTTGGAGTAATTTATTGAAGATGAAGAACAGTGTATGGAACAGAGCTTCCTTCCATTGTTAAAAACAAAAGTAAGCCAGAAAGATTTTTTATTTAAAAAAGACAAAGAAAAAAGAAAGGAGAAAAATTTTGAAAACATTTTTCTTTCTAGAGAACATTGTTAAACCAAAGGAGTTTCTCCCAAAAAAAAAAAAAAAAAAAAAAACAGAGAATGGGGTTTGAAGAGTGTCTTCCCTACTCAAAGGTCCAATAATCTGGCGTCCCAAATGTCCCATCATCAAGGATCTTCTTTCCCGTCCCGCAAGCAGCCCAAAAGTCCCATGTTTCAAGTCCCTGGGCTTTTTAGCATCAAGCCCCAAACTATCAGCCCTTTTTGGTGAGGTGACTTTGTTCCAGCCTACCAACTGCATTACAAGTTTACAAAACTCCGTTCATTACAATGTTATTTAATTATTTATACATCCTTTATAAAATCCATTCTTTGACCTAATAATAAGTCCTTCATGCCATTGATACTTAAACATAATCTTTTTTTTGCTAGTTAATTAGAATAAAAGGTTTAAAAAAGGTTCTCTATAGACTATATTAGAAATAGCACACGATTGGATAACCTTTTAACACTATGCTAGTTTGAAGTGTATCAATATCGTAGGAGAAAATGGGCAAATGCTCCTTTCAAAAAAAAAAAAAAAATCTAGCATTTTGCCCAATTTCCCAAACTAATTAAGAAAATGCCCCTCTTTTGAAATTCGATTTTCTCAAAATTGAGTTATAAAAAAAAAAAAAAATTCTGGAGCCTTATGGTGATGTTTTAAGCAACTTATAGTGACATTTTAAGAACCTATAGTGATATTTTTTTTAACTCGATCACCATGAAGTTGAGTTACATGCAATTTTTTTAATTTTTCTTTTACTCATAACTCGATTTCATATATATCGAGTTACGAAACGCTACTATAGGTCCTTAAAATGTTACTATAGGCTTCTTAAAAATGCTACTATAGGGCATAAATCGATTTTGAGAAATTCAATTTTCAAAAGAATGTCATTTCCCTAATTAGTTTGAGAAAGAGGGCAAAATGCTAGATTGTTTTTAAAAAAAAGGCAAAGACCAATTTTTTCCCAATATCATAACATTTCACATGGATATATATGCAAAAATATTGCCAAATATAACAATCATTCGATGAGGGAAATTGATTAACACGATGATTTTGTCAGTCATAGTCAATAAACATGATAACCAGGGAGCAAGAATATATTAAGAGTCTAAGAGGGCAAAAAAAAAAAAAAACACACACACACACATACACACAAAAAAACATGCAGAGGACAAATGAAGAATGAAAGGGCAAAACAGTACCAATCTGAGCATTTCCCACACATGACAACTAAAACAACATCAATATTGAATACCAAATTATATATATAAATATATACACACACATCAATATTTTCTTTTCATTTTATTCAAAATGGCGTATTTGTATTTCTTATAATATCTATAGCTAAAAGGGAAAAAAAAAAAATTGAATACCAAATTCACCGATTACACCTTTTTTTTCCTCCTTTTCTTTTTTCAGGTTAGAAACCTTTGATGTACAATGTTCTAAGACAAAACTATACACTTTGGCTATGTTTAGCAACATATAAATTATTTTCCGAGTATAAAATATTTTCAGGTGAAAATATTTTTGAGAAATGAATCTATTTTCTAGTTCTGACTATCAGCTTTATAGAAAGTACGGCCATTTCCTGGAATCATTTTGATAAGACATCCTCTTCTATGGCAACGTTGGCACTGTTTTGAAGAGAGGAAAAAAAAGACATAAAACATAAACATAAAGCTCAAATAGAAAATGCACACAAATATCATGCATATAAGAAAAAGGAAATATTTTTATCACCTTAAATGTCTTCTTTTTGGTTTCCAAACACAGAGAGATATGTCTAGGAACACGTTCAATGCGGTGCTTGCGCCTCACCTACAAATTTTTTAAATAATGCATAAACAAAAGGAGTAGAAGCATAAGCAAAATGAAGAAGAAGAACAAAAGGCAAATGAACTACATACGTTGAAAACATAGTTGAAGTTTTTGTTGTCTACTCCTAGGGTGGAGTTAGGAATTTTAGTTTGAAAGGGCCAAGGTTAAACTATCTTGTAATGAACCACAAAAACTCTACATATATGTTTTTTTGCATTGGTTTAATCAATATAATTCTTATTAGCACTTAACAAAACTAAATGACCAATTAAGCATCTTAAATTTATTTTCCCTTCTAAGTTTCTCTTAGTCCTTTTAACAACCATATGTTCAAACCATTCAAGAAATTAAATATATAAATATAACAACATCTACAAGAAGATGTAATATTTTTAGAAGTTAAAAATAACAAAATCATTATAAGCCAATATGAAATTATATATAAAAATATAAGATGACTTTCAAATTTTGTGGGATTTTGTGCATTTGTAGGTTCATGGTGGTGGGGGTGGGTTTCATTTTGGGTTTGCAGTGTGTGGCAGTGGATTTTGGGAAGGATTTTGCCATTTTTTTGTGGGTTTCTATGCATATGTAGGTTCATGGTGGTGGTGGGGGGTTGCCGTGGGGGGGGGGGAGGGGTTCATTGTGGGTTTGTGGTGGTGGAAGTGGATTTTTGGATGAGTTTTGCCTTCTGGATTTGGATTTTGTGGGTTTTTGTTGCAGTGGGTTTTGCTTTGATTTTTTTGTGGGTTTGTGTGTATCTGTAGGCTTGTGGTGGTGGTGGGGTTGTTGTGGTGATATGGATGAGTTTCATTGTGGGTTTGCGGTGGTGGCAATGGATTTTTGTTGTAAGTTCTATGTGGGTTGGCAAATAAAAAGGAAGAGAGAGAGAGAGGAATGAAGAGAGAGACATGGAGAATGAAGAGAGAGAAAGAGTGTCATTTTTTTTTTAAAAAATGAACAATATTTGTTGTGATGTGAAAAATAAGAGTTCGGATGTAGTGTAAGTTCTAAAATAGATAAAATAGGTTTTTAGATGCTAAAATGAGTATTTTTTTAGACACATGAATGTGAATGGTCTAAGGAAATTATGAAAAGTAGTGTTTTAGAACTTTTATTTTCTTTTAAAAAAACTAGTACTTCCACAAAAATGGTTTCGTAATTAATTAAAGTACCAAGACACTTAAAAAAAAATCCTAGAGATTATCATAAAATATATAATTTTAACTTAAAAAAATCAACCCCAAGGATTAAAATTTTCCCAAATCATTTCTTCTCACTTTGTGAGTTGCAATTTGATTTTATCTTTTTGTTAAATATGTTATCACTCCTTTACTTAAAAAAATTTCTTATTCACATTATTATAGTAATTGATCTAATATTTGGAAGAAGAAGAAGAAGAACACCAAAAAAAAAAAAAAAAGAATATTTTGAGTTACATTTAAAGAGAAACAAACAAAAAATGGAATGGTGGGGGTGTGGGCCTAAAGTGTGGGGGTTTGGGCCTGAAGGGATTTGGTCGGCCCATCTGCAAGGGTTCGGGCCTATGAGACCTAGAATGACCCACAGGGCCAAAGCTTAGGATCCTTGGCCAGAATCGTCCCATTGAGAGGGGTGCAAGGATCGGGCTCCGACCAGTATGTGTGCCAATAGCTGGCCTCGCTAAGAAGACAAGGGTGGGTCAAGCTAGGCAACCAAACGCTAAAATAATGCCTTTGGTGAATTCATTGCCAAGCACTAGATGGCATTTGGAACAAGATACGAGAGAATCCTATAAATACGTGAGGATCCCTGGGGATTTACATGGATGTGGGATGACATGCATAGTAGAAAAACAATGATGATCAAACCATTAACCAAGTACTATGAAAGATGGATGAGGCAGAAAGGCAAGGGGGTTGGAAGCAAAAGGGAAGAAATAGAGGAAAGAGGAGAGAGAGAGAGAGAGAGTGAGGAAAGTGAGAGGGAAACACTGGGAAATAGAGGAAAGTCGGGGGAAAGGCCTTAGGTTAGGGCTTAGAGAAGACAAACCAGACCAAGCGGAGAGCCCCCTTAGTAGGATCAATGTATAGCCCATGTACAAATTAATTGAGGGCCCAATTACCAACTTATCAAGGGGTATTCGGTGCCCACAGGAATATATCACTTACACCAATTTCTCCTTATAATTGTGTAACACCAAGATTTAGACCATTCATACAAATGAAATACAATATCTTATCAGAAAAAATTGCCAATTTATTGTATAACTTATATAGTGCAATAAATCTTTTAAGCACGTGTTATTTAGAATTGAAAAATTTTCCTTTCTTCTAAATTGTAAATGACAATGGAAAATTGTTTCAACAATCGATAGAGCATGAATATGCTACACATTTATTTAAAAATTTCTCGTGCAATTAGTAGAAATAATTAGGAGCCAAACCACAAATTTACTAGAAAATAACTACAAAATATTGCTAATGCGAAGTCCAAAGTAATCTTACAAAATATTGCTAATTCCATAAAAGTCATGTTAACTGAGATTCTACAAGATGAGTCAAAAGTAGCACATGTGAGACCATTCTCAACACTTCTGCATCCTATAAAAGTATACCCTTTTGAGATCTTTGTATATGCATATTTACCTTAAGTTCTCAATCTTGGACACTCTTCAACTAATGCCACCAACAAGAAACTGGAAATTCTCCAAGGTTTTTGCATTCTCAAAAAAATAATTGCTTAGGGTTTCTTTATCTGCACTTCCTCTACGATTGTCAATCTTAACAGTCTTCAAGCAATGCCTCCAACATGGAAATGGAAGGAATTTGCAACAGCTAGAATTCTCCCCTTTATAAACAGGCTTTTCATATGACAGCTGAAATATACAAGCAACCAGTTCGTTAGCAATATGTAAAGGCCAATAAAAACACCATCTTGAGTTAAGTCTCAATAGCATTAAGGGCAAAAGAGAAAACGTTGAGTGAAAAATCAAATTATGATTGCAGTGACAATCAGATTTTACTGTGAAATTATTTTCATAATTGCACTAGTATTGAAAAATTACCTTTGCCACTTTTGTCATCGATTGTCAAGTAATTTTTTTTTTTTTTTTTAAATTGTAAGTAATAAATTCTGCTAAAGTTTTCTCTTATCCTTATCTTCTCTCTCTCTCTCTCTCTTGTTTAGATTCAGATATAAGCGGCTAGAAATTCTGTAAAGCAAATTATGTTCTTCTTTGCGATAATAACAGACATGTTACATTTTTTTTTGCTGAATAACAGACAGGTTACTTCTTACTTGATATGGCTGACCCTTTGATTAATGATACAAAGATTTGGGCTCATAAATGATAAAACTTATTAAAATACTGTTAGGAATGTGAAATAATTATTGTAATCCATTTAGTTAGGTAACTAGGCAGTTGGTTGAGATTGTGATGAGTTAGTTAGGATTTGAGCAAATGTAACTCATTTAACATATGACTTAATTTATAAAGCATATGTTGAATTAACTAGCCAATTATTTTGAGTCATGTAAATCAATGACATTAGAGCTAGTCTCTTGTAAATATATGATTGTAATTCAACATTAGATATCAATTAAAGAATAAACCAATATTTTAGTGTGTTAGTGCATCTCTCTCTCTCTCTCTCTCTCTATTTTTCTATGGAGGGTGACTATCTCATATTAAATCAATTTCCTTATAATTCCCATCAATTCCTCTACAGTTCATACCCATCCCCGTTAGGAACCTCTAGGTTCCTAACAAATACTCATGTTGGGAAATTTCTACACGAGAACAACAATCACTTAGAGAAAGATAAAGACTTCTCCTTCCTATTTAATTTTGACTTAGAATCTAAACTGCTAAATTGAGTACCTACCAAAACCTCACCTAGACCTCATAAAAGTGGAAGTTTTGTGCGCTAGATACAACCTAAATTGCTATGATTTTCCTGTCATATTGCAATTAGGTTTCTAGATTTTGCTATCAAGTTCCATCCTTATTGCTTTCTGTACAATCATCCAATGGGGAATTGAACAAAGGCAATACCGCAATGATTTTGAAAGGCATAACTAAAAAAATAAAGAAAAGAAAGTTTAGATCACTAAAATCTGTATATTGGTTCTGGATTGTGTAGATCAAGGGATCATTGTCGTAGTGCACCTAGGTGAAGCCTAAAAAGGAGTTGCAATAATTTCAATAATAGAACATATTTGCTCAAAAATCTAATCACTAGATTGTATGTGCTTGTTATATCCTCAATACTTGCAAATTTCAAGAAAATCGAAGATTAATAGCTATATCATTAATCAAATATTTAAATTTTAAGTTTTTATGATATAAAATTATATATAAAAAATAAGTTTATTAATAGAATGATAAATAACATCTGATTTCAATGAAATTTGACATGCGTGTTACTAACATAAATAGCATGCAAGCCAACAAGTTAAAATTTTAAAATTCACATCTAATAAAAAGATATATGAATAGTTTGAAAGGTTTTTCTCTAAATTAATTTGGAGAGAAACCTTGTCTATAATTAAATATAAAATTCCAAATTTTGATGTAATGTTTGTTTTGTGCATGTTTGGGGAGGGAGGAAGATAACAAGATCTCACCATAAAATTGTCAGACCATTCTCCTTAAACAGGCATCATATATAGAAATAACAAATATTTAGACAATAAGGGACTTCCCTAACTATTAACTGCAACAGAATCCTTACCACATGAAAAAGAAACCGGCTAAGTATGAGAAGCAAAAACATATAACAAGAATGATCTTTTACAATAATGAATTTGTTTAAAGCAATTAAAGCACTATTTAGCAATTTCATCAATCAAAAAATAGGGAGCAAAATTCAAGATTCTAAGAAAGAAATAAATAAATAAATATAATACCTTGAAAGATATTTTGTCATAATCATCAGGCTTATAAGTGGAGCCGGCTTCTATTGTTAGAATGTGCAGAAGAGGAGAAATCCAAAGCAAGCTATCCACAAGTTCCCCAATCCAATTGCATATCTTGTAAACGACAGTGGAGAAGATAAAAACAAATGCAAATGCTTGACATTATATGCTGGTGATGATACGGTTTTTCTCAATCTTTTGGGAATAATCGCATTCTTCACAAATTAAACAAACAAACAAATTAATTAGACTCAATTTTACAATAAATGTTAATATTTGATATTCAAAAGAACAAATGTAAGAAAAGAAAAATTAATACAAAAGAAATCAATGAGGAAGATGAGTAAAAAAAATAAATCATAAATACCTCGGCTGACTGAAGTGACAAACTCAATAACTTTGAATTACTCAGCTTTGAGAGGAATTCAATCTTCTTAACCTTCCAAGGATCATCACGACTAATCATGCCATAAGTAGCTACCGACAGATTTAAAGCATTCGATGATGATAACGATATTACAGAACGAGTATAATGATTGAATCTACATAATTTAGGAGCATCAAGCTTGACTTCAACTAGATTCCAGCACGCGAGTAAGGCCAATGATTTTAGCTGATCACTTGAAATCTCTATTCTCTTCAGCAGAGAGCAACATGTTAGTTCTAAGGTCTCAATGAGTGGAAGTTCAGAGAGATGGTCATTGAGCCAATCGTCTGTTATACATGCTTGTAACTTCAACTTCTTAAGATTTTTACAGTGGACCAGGTTAATCTCACATGATGTCTGAACTATATGAACGCTACAAAGATTTGGTGCTTCCAACTCAACTCTCTCAAGGTCACGATTTTCTTCAATGCCAATAGCCATTAATCTATGTTGACATGACAATTCTATACCTTTCAAACCATAACACCATTTCAAATTCATGTCTTCTAGCGCAGGACACCCAACAACTAGTTTTTGTAAAAACTGATTATCCATATGAACTTCAACTAAACACACTTCTCTTAAAGAGGACATGTTTATAAGACCACCAGTACTACTTGTATCGAACTTACAGAGATGTAAACTCAACAAACTCAATTCTTTATAACATATACTAGCGAACCTTTCAAAACCAAGATTCAGCTCTTCCACGTTACTTTTAAGTGCAAAACTAAGCCATCGGTCAACACGAGACGCTGATTTCTGTCTGCCCCAGCGGTCGCTAAGTGTAAAATTCTTTACAAGAAGCCTCTGCGTTCGTCGGCTCTCTAAATTTTGCTCCACAAAACTGTACAAGTCCCCTCTCTTCAGCCAGACATCCCGGCCTTTCGCGATTTTTGATAACGAGTTGAAATAGGTTTGATCAAACCGAAGAATTGGGAATGTCGACCACACATGTTTCTATCTTTTGGCCAATATTGCACATTGAAAAACTTGTTTAAATGGAAGGAATGAGAGGATGTGTTGTAGAATAGGTTCTGGCAATTCTGATATACGGTCCATAACATAACATAGAAAAGCTCAAATTTGAGAAGAAACGATGCTGTTGAAGTATGCAAATTCGAAAAACAATTATTACTACTTTTTATTAATTATTAGTTAAAATAGAATTCCTATTTTGTATAAAAAAAATAAAAAATAATTATTAGATTCGATGAATCATGAATGAATAGAATTCGTTTTCATTCCAAAAGCTGAAACTAATCGGATCTCGTCCTATTCGAAAGTAGTGGGCTTTGAAATATTTGTTATCCAGTATCTGGAATAAAAGCCCATGCCCACATCCTATTAAAAAAACAAAAAGCCTATGCTAATTAATGGGTTGGCTCCTAAGCACATAATTAGGCATGTTGGGCCTTTTTTGTATGAGCCCAAAAAAGTACTTTAATTATGCCTGCTTCAAGGCCTAAATAAGCTAAGCGGAAGGGTCTGGGTGTGAACAAAAGCTGAGTACGATCCAGGTTGAGTTCAAACCGAACCCACACTCAACTCAAAAGAATTGGCCCAAACTCTCTCTCACCCAAAATTCACACACTTGGATCAGGTTGGGTATGTGGTGGGTAAATCGGGTCTGGGTTGGGTCAACTTCTTTCTTTCCTTTTTTTTTTTTTTTTTTTTTTTTTAAAATAAAAAATATTTTTTTAAGAGTGTATAAGTCAAATGGTTCATTAATCATTATACAACTTACAATGATATCAAAAAGTTTAAATTAATTTTAATATTGATCATGCCATGCCATTTTTAAATGTGACAAATTTTATTTATGAAATATACCAACAATTTAAAACCTGAAATAATCCTTCAATTCTTACAACATTTATCTTGCTAGTTTACAACATTTTACAATATTTTAAAACCTATGACTATTTTATAATACTTTTACATATTGTTAATGTAGCCAACTTCTTCCTAGTTCTTATCTTGACCCATCATTAACATCACTTTTCCATTAACTAATAATAACTCACCACATCAGTGATTGGAAAATTTTTTGTAAAACAATTTGTATCTCTAGTATTACTCTTAATTCTTAGATTACATTTAGATTGCTTGATTTTCTCATTAACAATAGTTAATCTTTATGTCTACCTTGATTCAAATAAATTAACTTATAACTGAAATGACATATCTCCATGCACAAAATGCTTGAGGGTTTAAGGGGGGAAGGGATTCGATCTGCGAGTTAACAACATATTGTAATTATCCTCCCCCCCCCCCCCCCCCAAAAAAAAAAAAAAAAAAACTTATATCAAATCTCACCAATCACACCTCTAATGAAAGTCAACTAAGCAAACTCAACTAAGCTAAATACGCAGTCTCTTGACATAGCAAAAATTTACTTGTATATGCATTCCCATCTCCAAGTCCCAGCCGTAAATTAAAAGCCTTAATACAATTTTATTTACATAAGACCTCTATCATGGATGGCAATAAAAAATATTTTATGTTTTTTTAAATAATCGGGCGGGTAGGGTTGGACCTGAGAGCGACCCAAGACTTGAAGTAAACCAGAATATGTGGCCCGAACTCAACCTGAGTTTCCATTCAACTCACCTAAGGCTTGAAGGGTTAAATAGCTAGGGATGGGTAGGTCTGTGCTCAGCTCTAGGCGCGATCATACCAACACTAATGCACTAAATTCCATCATAACCTTGTTATTTATTTATTTATAATTAGATAGCTGAGAGTATGGGAATTTGAATATTGGGTGTCTTCATTATAAATACTAAAAAGTGTTAGTTGAATTATAAGGCTTTTGGCCAAAGCAACTTAAGATTAGCACTTACAAGAAGAGGAATTCCACTAAATCACATTTTTATTTGTGATGATGTAATTTTTTTTTTTTTTTACATTGAACTCAATTAATAAAATCATTGTGAGAATTCTTTATCTGTACAATATATCTATCTTGGTAAAATCATCCTTCTTTCTAGCTAGCCTAAACCTATTCAAAACATGTTAGAGTTTGAATTTACAATTTCTGATAGATTGAGTTGCGATGGAATAGCTATCAGAAATTGTATTGTGATTGGTCGTGCATTGATTTTATGCTTGTCGAAACCTTGAATCTTGATCAATTGAGCCTCGAACAAGTGGCATAAAAACTTTTCACAAATTCTTCTTTTTACTGCATCCTCGCACTTTGATTCTGAACATTGTATAAAAAATTATATACTCAATGATTATTACATTGTCATGAAATTTGCAAATCTAAAACCTAAAGCTAAATATATAAAAACCCTAAAATTCTTGTATTGTTCGGTTTCCTTTATAAGGGAAACCATGATTCAAACGCCTCCTCCCGCACTTGGTGTAACAATTGTATTATTATTATTAAAAATAAATAAATAAATAAAAGAAAAGAAAAGAGCACATATACAGACATATTAAAAAAAAAATTCTAAAAACATTAAAAAAAACAAAAGACTAAGATTTCCTAAAAAGGTAACTCATCAGAAAAGGAGACAATGGGGACATAAGGACCTAACATACAGGTAGAAGGTCTCCCAGTAAAACGGGTGAGCATCTCAGTAGGACTAGGCTCGATCTCCTATATAAGAAAAGGGAAAATCTGGGAGCCTAGGAAATATTGAGAATTTTTTAGTGTTAGGTTTCCCTAAGAGTGATACTTATTGAGAACTTTTTGTTTAGAACCCAAATTGATTGGACAACTAATTAATCAGCTAATTAGCAATTAAGTTAATTATGTGATCACAATTGTAACAATTCAATCACAGCCACATCATCATTAGATGAATTTATACAAATCTGCATTGACACATTATATTGGTGGCTCTAAGGTTTCACACTTGATCACCAATATGTTATGCAAGCAGACTTTAATTCAAAACACGTCAAAGTTTGAGTTTACTATTTTTTGATAGATTAAGTTGCAAGGAATAGTTGTTGAAATCTCTATTTCAATCAATTGAGCATGGATTGAATATCTGTTGGAACCTCTTGAATCTTGATTGATGGAGACTAGACCAAGTGGCCGTCAAAACCTAACAGAAAGTCTTCTTTGAAATGTATTTTCACACTTAATTTGATCATGGACATTGTGTAAAACATTATACACAATGATTTTACATTGTAATGGAATTTGTCAATAAAAAACATAACACTAAAAATATGAAAACTCTAAGAGGTTTGTATTGGTGGTATTAATTGTTTGGTCTCTTTTATAAGGGAAACCATAATTCAAATCCCTCCTGCATTTGGTGTAATAATTGTATTATTAAAAAAAAGAAAAACACATAAAACAAAATTTTCTCTAAAAAAAACAAAAAAACTAAGATTTCTTTCAAAGAGTACTACATGATAATTTAGAATATTAACCTTATGTGCACATTTAATATTCACATTGCTACTAATTAAATGCGAGATGTGAGTACTATTTTCCTTTTCCCCCCCTTCTTTTTTTTTTTTTTTTTTTTTTTTTTTTTGGAGAAACAAGTGTGACCATCTATCAAGTCATATTACTTCTAATTTGGTCATATGATTATTAATTACCGACACATATAGAAAGTCAAAAAACTAAAACAAAATTTTCTCTAAAAAACAAAAAACTAAGTTTCTTTCAAAGAGTACTACATGATAATTTAGAATATTAATCTTATGAGCACATTTGATATTCACATTGCTACTTTTTAAATACGAGATGTGAGTTACTATCTTCCTTTTTTTTTTTTTTTTTAGAAACAAGTGTGACTATCTATTAAGTCATATTACTTCTAATTTGGTCATAATGATTATTACCAACACGTATAGAAAATATTTCTATCTGAATCTGTATAACAACCAACAAATGATGGCCTACATGTTTTACTTCTTAATTGGTCGGTGAATACTTAGTCAAAAGGGAGACTAGGCATTTATCCAATTACGTTTTTTATGGGGGGAAGCATTATCGTCCACAAAGCGTGTGGAAAGATTTCAATTTTCTACTTTTAACTTTTTTTGTAAGTTTTTATGTATTATTTTCAACTAATATGGAGATGAGTTGAAAGTGACGCTGCTGTGTTACAAGGAAACACTGAATATTACCTGCCGTCCTCGATTGCCAATAGTATTTTGAAAAACAAATAAGGAGTTGCTATTGGAGATTTTGCTTAATGTGTGACCCACAACCACAATGCGACTTGTGTGAATTCAACATTAACAAAACAAAAAACAAAAAATAAAATAAATAAAATTAAGGAAACAAGAAAACATCAATTTCTTGGAAAATTCATTGCCCTATGACTTTGGGAAAAAAAATTGACAAAAGGGATTTAATGAAGTTGCTTTGGTTGCATAGATAACCTCTTGATGTGAAGAAAAAAAAAATGATGTTTTTAATTAATACATATGTACATATTGTTGGGGGATGATAACATCTTGATCAGAGATTTCAAGGGATCAAGAGATTTTAAAAAAAATATTTTTAATGCTAGATCAAAAAATTAATATAACATGGCATCATTTAATTTTAAAACGTAACTCAATAGATTTGGACCTAAATATGTAGTATTAATTTATCAAATTTTATTATTAAAAAAAAAAAAAGCTCAATTTGTTTTCTTATGTATTAAATTTTCACTCACCTGTGTATACAAACACATTGTGTGTGTGTGTGTGTGTTTTTTTTTTAGTTGTAATTTCGGGATTGAAGTGTTTAAAAATACAAATGCTTTTACACTTGCATGAAAACAACACGTAGGGCTTCAATAATATAACCGTTCTGTTGATTTTTATTTTTTCGAACTTTCGGTATTTTATAGAGAAAGAAAAATAAAATACACACGACACTTGGTCGATGGAAGATTTTTATACCAATTTGCACATTCACATCGCATCAAATTTCACAACATGATAAGTACGTATGGATTTTTTTTCTATACAATCATCATGAATGATAAATCAAAACAATAGACATATAATTGAATACAACTAAAGAAAAGGTATACTCTCCGACATAATAGTAGTCCGACAAAATCCAATAGATGTGGCTACAATATAGCTTTCGTGTAGTTTGTGCATAGATAAAGACTTGACAAGATCTTTGCCCCTCCATACAGACCTATATTTAGAATAGTAGTTTATTGTTTTCACGGTCGTTGCTTTCTGTTTCTCAACCCTTTCTCTACCTACTGATCTTTCTTGGAACATTCTTTCTAAGACAATTATGACAACCTTTCTCTTTCTCTCTGTCTCTTTCCTATTCCTGTTTGTAACTAATAAGTGAAAGAAAACATACTTTGGTCTTTACAAAGAAAACTTATACTATTATGTATTTGACAGATTCTTTCTCACATTTTAGTTGGGTGTAGAATGAAAAAACAAAATTTAAGTGTTTATTACCTCTTTTTTCCAAATAAAGAAAATCAATAAAGGTTAAATGCAACTTTGAACCCTTCAAGTTCAAACCACTTGTGGCATTTTCAAGTCACACGATTTTTTTTTCCATTCTATGACAACTTGCTTTGATGAGCACAAAATTTCAAACTACCATATTTTCTGCGATCTTTGTCTATTACGTATTTGAAGGTACCAGCTAAGTGAACTACACTTTAAATTTCTTGGCAACTTCAAAGCAAACGTAGTATTATATATAAAGGAGGGAAATGGTCGTATATGTTAAAAACTAAACTAGAACAGTAACACACACCACACCCACACAAAAGAAATGGAGAGGTATACCTCAGACAAGAACTCTGAACGACCTGAGTTTGTATCTTCAGGTGCGAATCTCAAAGTTCTATTTAATTGTTCATTTCTTTTTTGTGTTATTTACTTAAGAGTAATGGCTGTAGAAATAATCATGGCGTAGTTCTGAAACATGTAACTAATATGAAACATTATTCTTAACATTTTCAGACGTTTTCAGAAATCTTAACACTTAGAATGGAGCATATTTTAACCAAAAAAATAAATGTGGTGAGTTATGCTTAGGATGAAACATATTTTAAAAAATAAAAATAGTAATAAATTTTGATTGCTTTTGGAGTGCATGCCATCATGAAACTTATTTCTCAGCTCTCATGAATACCTGTGAATCCATGTGATGATGGAGATAACAAAGTAGAAGCTGATTGGATTCTTGTTATAGTTTAAGTATGGAAATAATATGGCATTAAGAAAAAGGAAACATTTTGCCTCCTTTGCTGTGTTTTTAAACATGAATGCATTTTTATTATAGTGAAAAATACAATTTTATGATTCTTGAAGAGCTTGCAACTTTAATTCATTTGCGTTAATTTGTTGAGCAGGTTGATCTGTCAAAATTCACACGCTCATAGCCTCACTGCTTTAAAACTAGTGGGATACCCTTTTCTTTGCTCTCATCATCATTTATAGAGACTGGAAGGCACAAGCGCCTTGACGTAGAAGAAGTAATGGTGAGATTCATCAACTGTGAGTCCAAGGAAAGGAAGGATATCTTCAAGCAAGGTGATCCAAGTGACATTGATAAATATGAGGGGTTAGATAGCATGATTATTGAAGAAAAGGAAAGTGGGATAGCTAGAAGATCCAAGAAGCGGAAAGTGGAAGGGTTAAGGCTGCAAACAACTGTTTCATTCAAGAAAGTGTTGCTGCATGAAAATAGTTCTGATTTGGAGGAAAATGCCAATGATTCAAGCAATAAAGTATATCCTGTGGTCGCTTTGCCTAAACCCGAAATTCGGATTTCTCCGAGGACTACTAATGAACATAATGCAGCTGCAATTAAGGTGCAGAAAGTTTATAAGAGTTACCGGACTAGAAGAAACCTAGCAGACTGCGCTGTAGTTGTTGAGGAGCTCTGGTTTGTTCTATTAACAAAACTGTGTTTCAGCTACCTACAGCTTATATTTCCAATTCAGAATTTTATTTTGTCTAATTATTTTGTTTTTATAAATTTTGTAGGTGGAAGGCAATAGACTTTGCAAGTCTTAGGCATAGTTCAATATCATTCTTTGAGTCTGATAGATCAGAAACTACTATTTCAAGATGGGCGCGAGCTAGGACTAGGGCTGCCAAGGTGTGTACATATTACCATCATTTAGGCTTCCTAGGTTTGCCGAACTTTTAAAGATGAAAAAAAATTTCAAGTCAATTGTTTCAACAGTTGGGGTCAACTCAGTCGTTTTCTTTAGACAAAAGTCATTACCTTAAAAAATATTCAACTTTGCTTTATTAGTTTTGCTATTTGACCCTGACTTAAAATGCAACCAATCAACCTATTCTATGTGAACAAAGTTTTTCTTCAAACTAATTTGGAGAAAAACTCTTTAAATTTCTCATAGAGAAAACGACTGAATTTTCTTTGAAAATCTAACCGTTGAATTTAATATACTTTATGTTCTTAACATGCATATCAAATTTCGTTCAAATCGGATATTATTTACTATTTGATCAATTAACTTATTTCTTGTATACAACTTTAGATTACAAAAACTTGAAATTATAACATTTATTTAATTACATAGCAATTGATCTTTGATTTTTTTTGAAATTTTGTAAGCATTAAGGATATAATAAGAACATGTAATCGAACGGTTAGATTTTCAAAATTCACACTTAATATAAATATATATGATGAGTTTGTAGGGTTTCTCTCCAAATTAGTATGGAGAGAAACTTTGTTCTATAAATTTTATTTCCTAGATCTGATTGTGTATAAAGTGACACTAAATATACGCTTAAATTTCAAATATTTATTTTAAATCATGAAATATATTCATTTCAAATGGAGAGCATCCTTATTCAGCAAATTGATGTAAAATTCACATTTTTCATCTTCTTACAAGAACTCCTTTATATGTTATTGAATACTGTATAATACCATATGGTTGGCTGTAGGTAGGTAAAGGTTTGTCCAAGAATGAGAAAGCTCAGAAATTAGCTTTAAGACACTGGCTTGAAGCGGTTAGTCCACATTCTACATTCCATATGTTTTAGTTTTCCTTAGCTTTGATTGTTTCCTATAGTCATGGATTCTTATAGATTTGACTCAAAAATTGACTTTACTTGATGACTAAAAAAATTGACTTTAAGTAGTTAGGAAATCTTTTGAGGTCTACATACAATGCCCTTTCTAAAAGGGAAAATTATGAGGCATGATCAGAGAAGACCAAGTTTTTTGTGTAATAAGGGGTTTGGAATCATAAGAAAATGGATTAAGCTATGTTAATTTTCTCCTTGTGTTGCACAGATTGATCCACGCCATCGGTATGGACACAATTTGCACTTGTATTATGATGTTTGGTTTGAAACTGGGAGCTCCCAACCTTTCTTCTATTGGTAAAACTCCAACAACCTTTAAGATATGTTTAGCCTTCTTTTACTACATTTCTTAATGTATTGACTATTGACCATAAAAATGAAGGTTGGATGTTGGAGATGGCAAAGAAGTAAATCTTGAGAAGTGCCCAAGGACCAATTTGCAGCGTCAATGCATCAGATACCTTGGACCAGTGAGTACAATTGATCTATTAACTTATCAAAGACACTTTGTGGGGCAGGATAATAATTGGTGCTACCAAACCTGGCCTTATGTTTCAACACCAATTTGGCATGTACAAAGGACCTTTCTCAATTTTTACATTACACTCATTCTCTTTATTTTTGAATACCATTTTCACATTAATAATCAGAATATGATAAATTTTGGTCAGAATGAATATCGTTTTCCAAATGGAACAATCGAATTATAGAGGCATATAATATTCCTAAATTTTCATTGCTTAAAAACAAACTTGAATTTAAAAGTAATAATCTTGCTCTTCCCCTTTTGATTTTTGTTTCCAGAGTGATCTATCATATAACAAGAAGAAATAGCCTTTAGACTTTGGTAGTATGGTGGTCATAGTTGGCTTGTTAGGCTCATTTTTTATAACTTTTTACTTTCTCTTGGCAGAAAGAGAGGGAAGCATATGAAGTGATTGTAGAAAGTGAGAAGCTTGTGTACAAACAAAGTGGAATGTTAGTGGACACAGATGATGGTACTAAGTGGATATTTGTCCTCAGCACAACAAGGAACTTGTACATTGGGAAGAAGAAGAAAGGCCAATTTCAGCACTCTAGTTTTCTAGCAGGGGGTGCCACCACCGCAGCTGGAAGATTGGTGGCCCATAATGGGGTTCTTGAGGTATCTATGGTTGCACGCATATATATATATATATATACTCTTCATAGCTAGAATCAATAGTTCAGAATGTGTCCTCAATGTCTAGAACAAAAGAAGCAATTTTAAGGGGCAATATGCAATAATGTCATCTTCTAAAGAGATCGTATCCAAAATTTTGATGTATACTTACTCATCTTGTTAGGCTATATGGCCTTACAGTGGTCATTATCACCCAACGGAAGAGAACTTCTTGGAGTTTATTAGTTTCCTAGAAGAGCACCATGTGAACTTGACCAATGTTAAGGTAATTTCTTTCATCCTCTGTCACGTGGTGTTACATAGTTGGCACAAATTCATCGAGTTTGATTGAATTTTGTACATCTGAATGATTGAACTGCAGAAATGTGCCATAGATGATGATGATCCAACATTGAAAGTGACCGACAAGGAACTAAAGTTGGAGTCAACGAGGGGTTCCTCTACAAATATCAAATCATCTTACACAGAATCAGTAGATGTTGATGTGCCTAACAAGGAGGTTGCCAATGTCAAAATTTGTCATGATGAAATAGGAACCAATGTGAAAGCTCCGGCGTTCAAATTGGCTAAGTGTTTGTCACGTAAATGGAGCAGTGGAGCTGGTCCTCGTATTGGGTGTGTTCGAGAATACTCAGCACAGCTTCAATTTCAGGCACTTGAACATGTAAATCTATCACCTAGGACCATGCCTGGATACTTTCCGAGCAATGCTCCTATTCCATCGCCAAGACCAAGTCCCAAAATCCATTTATCACCTAGCCTTTCATGTATGGGACTTCCTAGCCCAACGGTCCATGCTTCAACTAGTGACTAGATTATAAACCGACAAGTGAAATTTTTTTTTTAGGTCTGTTAGAACTGAAAGGTTCAGGGCTAGTGGCACTTTAAGGACCATTGGTGTTTTTTGTGCCCTTAGAGTTTAAGCCTTTAGTAGTGTCATAAAAACAAAAAATAAGGTAAAGAAAGGGACTAACCTATACTGATTTTATTTTATTTGTTATTATTATTATTATTTTTGGGCCTTCGATTTATGTAAGTTTATGTAATTTAAGATGGGTCAATTTTTCCCCCTGAATATTTTATAACCCTGTCCAGTGGGTGGGTATTTTCTTTGTAAGATTTGTTCTTGTATTCATAATTAAAAGGTACTTTCAATGATATAATAAATTTCCGTTCTCTTCCTCTTCCTCTGTTTTTGTGTCTATCCCCAACACACTTGCATTTGATTTCTTGTATGTTTGCTATTCTTAATAGCCTCTAAAGCTATTCTTATTGTACAAAGATGGATTGATCATACATAGAAATCAAGTTGACTAATATCACTACACTCATAATTGGCTATTTTAATTAATTTAGTGCAAATTATTAAAGCAGAATAATATTACTACACCCACGGTTGACATAATACTACTTTTTGTCTTCAATTGTGGAACTTTATTGCCATTACTGATGATCAATATAAGGTATATTGCTTTCAACCAATTAGCCAATGTTTTTGCAATTAGTAATGAGTCTTATAGCTCAATTAGAATCTCTTGGTATTTTCAATTGAGACACTCATAGTTCAAATCTCCTATTTCCTTTGTAAATATTGAATTTATCTTTAGGAAAAAAAAGAACTATTTATTTGTTAGGTTCTAAAGATTTAGGATTTTATGTATTTAGAACTCTAATTTATATTGTTGGCACACCATGATCAAAACAGGTTGTTTAGTCTTGTTTAGGCTTGCTCAAAGTTGGGTCTTTCATGTAAAGTTGGAATCGAGAGGTTGCAGATGCATTGGTGCATTTCGGCCTGGCTCGATCGATCGAAAGAAAGACTCTATCAATTGAATCTCGGGCAGAATGTTTTTCTGCAGAATATTCCAGCTCAGCCCTAACTCATTAAACGATTTGAGTTTTCTGTTTTTACTCTAGGTATATAAAGAAAAACCCTAACCATGTTTTTAGAGTCGCTCCAGTTGAGTTGTTGCTCATACTTTGCTATTTTGTGTAAATCTCTTGTGAGATCTAGAGGAGCCTTCCTTTACACAAAGTTTAGGGTTTTCAAAGTAGAGATTACTTCAACATCTTGATGATCAATTCGGCTGCTACCATAGAAGTTTAAAGAATATCAAGCGTGGGTGCTTATAGCTGATTAGAGAATCCAAGAAAGAAGGAGTCCATATATTTGGAGCTTGCACGTGGTTGTGTCAGTAAGTTCTACTGGTGGGTAGCATTAGGAAGTCAAGCGGGGAGCTTGTAAGCCCTTTTGTATGAACTTCGATTCTTTCGCATAGTGGATTTAGGTTTACCTTAAAGATAGTTAAGTCAAATCCTCCCCAGGTTTTTACCATGTGGTTTCTTGGGTGATCAAATCATTGTATTTTTTATATTTCTGCTACTTTATACTTTTGATATGATTGTATGTTTGTGATAACCTAGAATTGCTCAAATTGACTAAGTTAATCACTTGGCTAATTAACTAGATTAAACTGGTTGTTTTAAGGGGTTTAAAACCATTCAAGTGGTATCAGAGCGGGTAGCTCTCTTGTTAGAGATTTTTTGATCTTTGAGCTAATCCTTGACCCCTGTTGTTATGGAACATAGACACTCTCTTGTTGTTCCTTCTCACTTTGATGTGAATAACTATGCTTATTGAAAAGTAAGGATGAAAGCATTCCTAAAATCTATTGATGAGAGGGTTTGGAATTCCGTTGAATATAGATGGTAGAAGCCCACTACTCCTATAAGTGAGTGGCAAACTTCTAAAAAAGAAGCAACATGCTTCAATAGCAAAGTTATGAATGCCATCTTCAATGTTGTTTCTATGGAGGAATTTAAGAGAATCTTTAATGTTGAGGTTACTCACACTGCTTGGAAAATCCTCCAAATTGTGCACGAAACTATAAAGGCAGCTAAGATTAATAAACTACAACAATTGACTTCTAGATTTGAAAGCATTAGAATGTCTGATGATGAATCTTTTGATAAATTCTATGCTAAATTAAATGATATTGTTAATTCTACTTTTAATTTGGGTGAAATCTAAAATCAACCTAAAATTGTTAGGAAGATTTTTAGATCTTTAACTGAATACTTTAGACCCAAAGTAACTGCCATTACTGAGAGCAAGGATGTGGACACCATCCCTATTGATGAGCTTGTAGGATCTCTTCAGTCCTATGAGTCTGACCTACCCAAAGTCAACAAATCCAAATCAATGGCTCTTAAGTCAGTTGATGATGTTAATGTTGGTGGATTTGATGATGAGCTCTCTACTACAGAAATTGCTTACCTTACGAAGAACTTTAGGAACTTTCTTAGGAATAACAATAGAAAGGCAAGAGGTACAAACATTGTGAAACTAGAAACTTTAGGAAGAATGATCCCACTAAGGTTAATAATTTTGAAAAACCTAGAGAAAAAGTTGGTCAATCTTCAAACAATCCTTTGGGTGCTCAGTGTTTTGGCTGTCAAGGGTATGATCATGTGAAATCTGAATGTCCTACATTCTTAAGATCTAAGGGTAAAGCTATGGCTGTAACCCTTAGTGATAATGAGGTTTCTGATGATGAGTCTGGATGTGACGAGGATGGAAATTTCATTACTTTCACTGCTACTGCTGTAGTAAATGAAAGTATATCTGTTGAAGAGAACCCTTCTGATGGGAAACTCTCTAAGAATGCAAATCTTCAAGAGGCCTATAATAAACTTTGCGAAATTGCTGCAAAGGATGCTATGAATATTGAACTTGGCTTGAAGAAAATTGAATCTCTTAAGCTTGAAAAGAAGAATTTGCTTGTTAATTTGTTTGATGCTAATGATCTTTTGAACAATGTTAAATATGAGAACATGCTCTTGCTTGATAAATTTAAAACTTTGGAACATGATTTATATATTACTAGATCTGCTAGTTCTAAACTTGATCACATGTTGAATGTTCAAAAGTATCCTTCTGATAAATCTGGTTTAGGATATGTTGAAAGCATCTTTGATTCTGCACCATATTTCACACACTTTGTTCTTCCATCTTCTTCTGAACCTTCTGCGAGTAAGGTTGTGAGTGAAACTGTTAAGCCCCCTATGAGTGAGGTATTTAAACCCATAGAAGTTTCACCATCTAGGAAGATTAGGGTTGATCTAGGAGAGTCTAAACCTAAAGATTCTACCATTTCTAAGGACAAGATACATGGAAAACCTGCTTGGGTTTGTCACTATTGTGGAAAGTCTGGACACATTCGTCCTAAATGTTACAAGTTTCAAGCTGCTAAGAGAGCAAACAAACCAAAGGTGCCTATGCCTCAAGCATAAGATCCTATGGCACTCATTGGTGAATTGGTAAAGGCATTGAACCTTTATTCCAATACTGGAGTTGAAAATCATGCGAATGTGAATAAAAACTTCAATGCTCATGGTGCATCTAAAAGGTTTTGGATGCAAAAGACTCGATCTAATTGAGTCTTTCTAACATGGTGCTTGTACTTCATTGCTCATTCCTTTGTGACCATTGTTATTTGGTTTTTTGTGTTTTTTTTTTTTTTTTTTTTTTTTTTTTTTTGGTATTAGGACTTGCATTGCATTACATTCATGCATTTCATTCTAGGATTTTTTGTTTTCTCTTTTAATAAATAAATAAATAAATAAAGGAGAACAGCAAAATATGTTATGGCACTATGTTTCTTGTTTTTTGAAAACAAGGTTGTTCAATTTATTTACACATAACATGTCTTATGTACCTTATTTAGCGTTGATGAGCTTATTTATTGCATTTGACTAGTTGAAGTTTTGTAGTACATGTTGTGTGGGAAAGATATTTATGGTTTTTGATCACTTTGTCTTGATCTTGAAGTCACATGTTATTTGACTGTTGAACTTGATCTTTTTGAGAAAGGCATAAATAACCATCTCACCATGTCAATCATAAACACCTTAGTGCATATCATAAGATTCTGTGCTCGAAACAGTGTAGCACATGTATAAAAAGAACATAAGGTGATGCCTCGGCTTAATTGCTTAATGCTTAAAATTGGTGTGTACTATTAGG
This sequence comes from Quercus variabilis, assembly GCA_030445155.1. Taxonomy (NCBI): domain Eukaryota; kingdom Viridiplantae; phylum Streptophyta; class Magnoliopsida; order Fagales; family Fagaceae; genus Quercus; species Quercus variabilis. Next base: position 10,873,762 of record CP129449.1, read on the forward strand.
CTTGATGCTATCTAACATAATTAAAATTGGTGTGTACTATTAGGCTTGATGCCATCTCACATAACTATGAGGCAAAAATTCAAGAAAATTACATGATTGCAAGCTTATGTTCTAGGAGATGTGGGAGTTATATGATGTAACTCTTTAGGTGATAGTCTCTTTTAAATTCTGTGTGATGAATTTTATAGACATTGTGATTGATTTCTATTCACATATCACCTCACATGTATCTCAAGCTTTTGCTAGTTTGCACACACTACACAAGTTACTCTTTGCTAAACACTGTACATGTTATTGTGTGTGTTTTTGGTCTGACCAACCAAGTTTGAAAAATACCTTCAGTATTATGCAAAACATTGTTTTTGCTTGTGAATTTAAAGGAAGAATTGGCTGAAACTTTCCTTGGAGAAACTGGGATTACAAATTTGGGTTTTTGAAAAAATATTCCATTTCATCTCATACTCATGCATTGTGTTTCATTGATTTTAATGCTTTGAGGAGTTATTTTTAAAAATTGGTTTGAGTTTTTCAAAACTGAAAATTTTCTCAAAATACTGTGATCTGTTGCTTGTTTCGATCGATCCATTCTGTTTTTCGATCGATCGAAAATATTTAAAATTCTTTTTAAAACTTTCAGAGTGATTCGATTGATCGAATGTAATTTTCAATCAATCGAAAGTCGTGAATCAGGTTTTTTTAAACAGTACTCTTTGACTGATTCATACTCTTTTTCAAAAGTTTTTCAAACCTCCTTTTCTTTCTCCGACTAGGCAACGATCTACAGCGAATTTTTTGTCGTTTTCCTCCAAAATTTTTGCAAGATTTCTCTTTCCTCAAGCCGGTAAGCCTCTTTTGCCCCTCATCTTTGAGTTTATTTGCATTTTTCATGCGTTTTACCTCATATTTTCGGACCTCTCTCTTTTTAGGATTTTTGATGTTTCAAGCCCAATTTTGTGAAATTGATCAATGGGTTTTTATGGGGACAAGCTATAAACATGTTCTTGATAGTTTAATTTGATCAATTTTGGGTTTTGTGGAGAATTGAAAATTCTAGGGTTTATAATTGTTCCGAATTGGGGATTTTGTTCAAATAGGTTTTAAGTGATGAAATTGGTTTGTTGATTGGATATAATTAGGCATTATAATCTATGTATTGTATTTTGTAATGCTTAATTCATCAATGTGCTTCAAAATTTTACAAGTGGTTTTCAAATTTTTGGGTTTTTGGTTAGAAACTCTATTCTCGAGCCAATTTTGTGCAATTGAACTTAAAATTGAACTTTATTTACTGCATTAGTACATGCCTCATGGCATTTTAACTGTTCATGCATCATATAGTTTTTTTCTATATTTTTTTTAGTGCTAACTTGCAGTCTGTCCTTGATTTTTATTTGTTTCTCTTTTGGTTTTCTTTTGTGTCTCTGTCCTTTCCTTAGCATCATGCCTAGGAAAACTAGGGCTCGTAGGTCTGTCCCTTCACCTACTCCTTCTCCTCCATCCTTTGACCGTGAGAAATTTTCAAGTGAGAAAAACCAGGAAATCTTTGAGAAGCTGAACCTTAGGCATAAGATATGGTCTGAGTGGTCTGTCATTCTAGATGAGTTGGATCCTGCCATTATGGCAAACTTAGAGCGTAGGGGTTGGCTACCCTTGGTGGATATTTCTGATCCTCCTCCACCTGCTATCTTGATTCGAGAGTTCTACTCGAACATCTCGATTCGCGTCAATGATTCCAACACTTTAGTTAAGAGTTGGATATGAGTCGTAGAGTACACCATTACTCCTACAATAGTGGCTGATGCTTTAGGGGTGCCTTTGGTCCAGCACCCTGTCTACCCTTATGATGAGTCTCTAGTTTTGAGTGATGTCATGTCTTACATCTCTGGGTCATCTATCCAGTGGGTTCTGATCCTAGGATCATCACTGCTGAACTTTCTGAGCTACACTATCTTTTCTTTAGGATAGCGTGTCACTGCTTTTGGCCCATTTCTCATCTGCACACAATTCCTTTCGAGAGGTGTGTCTTTTTGTACGCTCTAGTTACTGATGCTCCTATCAGTTTCCTCCATTTGTTCCTTCGTTCTTTGAACAAAGTGTATAGGAGTTCATCTTCTTCTCATGCCCTTGTTCATCCTATTTTTATCCATAGGATTCTTCTTTATCTTGATCTTAGTGGTTTCCCTTCCTCTGAGCTTGTGCATGTCATTGGTCTTATAGGTGCGTCTTTTCTTAGACAGAGGGCTGCTCACCTTCAAGTTGGCTCTAAACACCTTAGGTCTACACCTTCTGGGTCCGCACCTACCCCCTCTTCTTCTACAAGTCCTTCTGGTGAGGATGTTCCTGATCTTGATGATGTTACTGCTACTGCTTCTGTTCCTCCATCTCCATCGGATGACTTTGATATCCGTCGTACTTTGGAGATTGTCATGACCATTCAGGGGGCTCATAGTCAGATTTTGGTGGGCGTGCTTGACAAGATCCATGCGTTGCGAGTTGATCTGGCACATCTTCGTTCATCCTCACCATCTCCTTTTGATGATGGATTGTGATTACCCTTTGGCATTCCGTCACGAAAAGGGGGAGTAGAGTTTGTAGAGGAGTTTTATAGTTAGGGAGAGTTTTTGTTGTTTTGATGAGTTAGTGGAGCTGTTAGATTGTATTTAGGCGCTTCACCTTGTAAATCATTTTTTTTGGGAATATTCATGTTAGGGGGAGTAACATTGATTGATATACATGTTTTCTTTTAAATTCTTGTTGCTTTGAATTCACTGTTTATTGATTTATATTCTATGAGTTATTCATTTGATATATGTCTTTATTGTGTGTTATGTGAATTATACAAGAATGTTATACCTGTTTATATACTATTTTCTGTCACACATGCGTTTATGTGTTTGTTGAGTATTTTAGGAATAAACAAGTTGATTCAATTGAGCTGCTGTCTATACTTGCAACTGATGGATAGTAGTTAGGATTGAATTTTGGTTTTATGAGCATTATTTTTCTAAAGAGCTTTTTAATTGTAAATTTTGAGCTTAGTGTTTGTGTTTTGTCACAGATTGCCAAAGGGGGAGTTTGGTAGGTTCTAAAGATTTAGGATTTTATGTATTTAGAACTTTAATTTGTATTGTTGGCAAACCATGATCAAAACAGGTTATTTAGTCTTGTTTAGGCTTGCTCAAAGTTGGGTCTTTCATGTAAAGTTGGAATTGAGAGGCTACAGATGCATTTGTGCATTTTGGCCTAGCTCGATCGATCGAAAGAAAAACTCGATCGATCGAATCTCGGGCAGAATTTTTTTCTGCAGAATATTCTAGCTCAGCCCTAACTCATTAAACGATTTAGGTTTTCTATTTTTACTCTAGGTATATAAAGAAAAACCCTAACCATGTTTTTAGAGTCGCTCCAGTTGAGTTGTTGTTCATACTTTGCTGTTTTATGTAAATCTCTTGTGAGATCTAGAGGAGCCTTCCTTTACACAAAGTTTAGGGTTTTCAAAGTAGAGATTACTTCAACATCTTGATGATCAACTCGGTTACTACCATAGAAGCTTAAAGAATATCAAGCGTGGGTGTTTGTAGCTAATTGGAGAATCTAAGAAAGAAGGAGTCCGTGGATTCGGAGCTTGCACGTGGTCGTGTCAGTAAGTTCTACTAGTGGGTAGAATTAGGAAGTCAAGCGGGGAGCTTGTAAGTCCTTTTGTATGAATTTCAATTCTTTCGCATAGTGAATTCAGGTTTACCTTGAGGATAGCTAGGTCAAATCCTCCTCAGGTTTTTACCGTGTGGTTTCCTAGGTGATCATATCATTGTGTCTTTTATATTTCCACTGCTTTATACTTTTGATATGATTGTATGTTTGTGATAACCTAGAATTGCTCAAATTGACTAAGTTAATTACTTGGCTAATTAACTAGGTTAAACTAGTTGTTTTAAGGGGTCTAAAACGGTTCATTATTTATTTATTTTTTTTTTTATACCAAGAATTTTTTATTTTTTAATTCTCTTTTAGCTCACATTACATAGCTCTCAATAGGTCAAAGGTAGCTCATAGATACATGGGATAGGAGGCTCTATAAATTTCAATGAACCAAATTAAGGTTTCTTTTGGAGAAACTATAAACTCTCTCTCTCTCTCTCTCTCTCTCTCTCTCTCTCTCTCTCTCTCTCTCTCTCTCTCTCTCTCTCTCTCTCTCTCTCTCTCAATTCAAAAGTTATTAGGGAAGGGGGAATTGAACCCCTGGACTTCTCACTAAAAAACCCATAAAGTATTAGTTGAATTACAAAACTCTCAGTCTTTATTCTCTAATAGTGAAGATTTTTGCCACTCACTTAGGCACTCTAATAAAGGTTGGCACAGTACTAAACCATGCAAGCCTCTACGTGATTTTCTCTCTTTAATCTTTACTTTTCACTAATATTGCTATGATCTGGAAATTTACAACATCTTTTAAAGGACTTGAAGGCTTTCAAGAAGCACCTAAAATTTTGACCAAAAGGCTAGAGCACTCACAATAAAGATGCTAAAATAACTCAAAAGTTATTTTAGTGCCTCAACCACAAAAAAAAAAGGCCTACAACAAAGTTGCTAAAGCTAAAATGTTTTGAATAACCATGTGGGTGTAAAATGAAATTGTCAGTACTAACACTACATTCATTCACATAACAGATCTAAGGACATAATGAAGATACTAAAGATAAACTACGATCAATCTAATAGATAAAAAGGGATTTAAATGTCATAGAAAAAAGAAATGGTTCCATCTACGTTTCCATGATAATTTCAAAACAATCGGTCTGATTGAAAATCGAATTCTTGTGCATTGAGTCAAGGCATACAATTGAAGTCATAACTGATTTAATGGTATGAAGAATAACTTTTTTTTTTTTTTTTTTAGAGATTTGAAATCCCTACACACAATTTTTTCTTTTTTTGGGATGAGAATGCTTCCATTAAAACAGAAGAAGAGATACGAGCAGATCGCAAATAGCCACGCCAAACTACAAACAATCTAAGTGCAATAAGTTCCTTACTACAGGAGGAGTAACATCCCTCCACGTTTGACAAATGCTGTTACAACGAGCAAACTGGGCTAGCCCATGTGTGACCCTGTTGAAGCCTCTCTTCAGATGTCGAATCTGCCAGCTAACAAAGCCATCGAGGAAGCCCACAATCCCATTAATAATATGACTGAGACCCCCACTAAGATCCTTGGACTGAATGTCCTGAACAATGGACAAAGAGTCCGATTCAATAATAATCCGGTGAAGATCCAATTCCTTTGCAAGGAGGATTCCAGCCTCAATAGCCAAAGCCTTTGTCTCATCCACTGTAAAACAGCCAGGAAGTGCACGGTAGAGAGCAGCAACTGCCTCCCCTACAGTCCCTTATAATAACACGTATACTAGACAGCCTCCCATCATCCACCGTCACTCCGTCAGTATTTATTTTGAAGACTCCTTCAGGAGGTTTTTTCCAACTAACCTCACAAGACGTAGGACCCAAGGAGCAAAACCTTGTAGTTTCTTTGAAATTAGCAATCAAGCTAATGGCAAAATTCCAAATTTGTTCAGCCCCCTGACTAACCGACTCAAACACCCTTAAATTTCTGTTATGCCAAATAGCCCACGCTACCTCAACCAAAATCTCCAAGTCTTTAGGATTACCTGCATCTAACAGGTTCATAGCTAAATCAAAGAAGTCCAAAGATTCAGCCCCAATAATAGTTAGACAATCCTTCCACAATCTCCATATTTTCTTCACAGCACTACAATTGCAAAGAGCATGCAAGATAGTTTCATCCTCCACACCACACACAGGACACAACCCATCTATGCTCACCCCTCTCTTCCTTAAATTTGACATTGTTGGCAAGGCATTAATACAAGCTTTCCATGTAAAAATTTTTATTTTAGGGGGTATTTTTAGTTTCCATATCCACCTCCAAAGGGGAGTTCTAGGATCACCGTGAGAGCATTCACCCCTATCTGAAGGGTTTATCACAGAGAGTGCCACATGATACGCACTTTTCATTGTAAAATCCCCCCTTTTGTTTCCCAACCAAATTACTTTGTCCTCAGGAAGACTATAGCTTAGTGGAATATTGAGGATTGTTTCCACCTTAAAAGGGAGAAATAAAGATTTCAAGGAATCAACCTTCCATCTTCTAGTATCTTCATCAATTAGAGCCGATACCATAGGAAAATAATCAAAAGGCCGAGGAGGGGAAATTACCTTATAAGTTGTTGGTGTGGGTAGCCATTTGTCCTCCCAAATATGGATGAGTCTCCTGTTGTCTACTCTCCACCAAGACCCCTTCCGAACCACTTCTAAACCTTTAAATATGCTCCTCCATGTGTATGAAGGACTGCAGCCTAGTTTTGAGTTCAGAATGTCTCCATTTGGATAGTATCTAGCTTTGTAGACTTTGGCACAAAGGGACTCCGAATTTGACAAGAGTCTCCAACCTTGCTTAGCAAGCATCGCTAGATTAAAGGCTTGGAAGTTATGGAAGCCTAAACCACCATCTGACTTTGCTTTACACATTTTCTCCTAACTTACCCAAGCAATTTTTTTCTCTTCTTTTCTTTGCCCCCACTAGAAATTTCTTATCATTCCTTCAATCTCTTCACACAACCCTTTCGGGATTAAAAAACAACACATAGTGTGGGTGGGAACCGTTTGCACCACAGCCTTTATTAGAATCTCCTTTCCTCCTAGGGATAACAACTTCCCCTTCCACCCTGCCAATTTCCTTCCGACCTTTTCCTGCACTTCTGCAAAAACTTCCATCTTGGATCTTCCAATAATGGATGGAAGCCCCAAATATTTGCCATGCCGTGTGTCTTGCATCGGGCCAAGAATGTCCAACACTTCACTTCTTTTTTTCGGTGGAGTATTATGACTGAAAAAAACAAAGGACTTCTCCGCATTAACTTTCTAACTAGAAGCAGCTTTGTAGAGCTCAAGGATCGCAATGAGTTTATGACATTCTTGCTCGGAAGCTTTGCAAAACAAGAGGCTGTCATCTGCAAAAAATAAATGAGTGACCATAGGACATCCCCTACAAATAAAGATGCCACTTAGCATCCGATTCCTTGCTACCTCCTTGATTAAAGAAGAAAACCCATCTGCACATAATAGGAATAGGTAAGGAGATAAAGGGTTTCCTTGTCGGAGACCCCTTGTGGAGAAAATACAACCATGGACCACTCCATTAATAATCACTGAATAAGAAACAATTGTAATGCACTTCATAATAATTGGATCCATTTTTCAGGGAATCCCATTTTTTCCATAACTCCCTCAATAAAACCCCACTCAACACGATCATAGGCCTTACTCATATCAAGTTTGATTGCCATTAAATTTTCCTTCCCCTCCTTTTTATGTTCTAGGTAATGCATTAATTCATAGGCAACTAATACATTATCAGTTATGAGCCTCTCCAAAAGAAAGGCACTTTGGTTTTTCGATATAATCTGAGGGAGGATGTTTTTTAGGTGATTAGCAATAACTTTAGAAACTAGCTTATAAACAACATTGCATAAGCTTTGTAGGGTCAGATTTGGCAGCCCAAGCCCAAGGAGGGATGGATTTGGAGCCCACTGAACCCAAAATAATGAATTTTGTAGAGTGTGGGTGAAAGAGCAAGGCGAACAGCAAAAATAACAGTGTGCAATAGCCACACTAGTGAAGGAATTCTCATTAATAACTGCTCGGATGGGTATAAGTACAACGTCCGAAGAGGTGATTTCCCTGGGAGGGTTACAATTCTTGGTTCTACAGTCAATAATACACTTTTTTCTCTGTGAACTCTCCCTCTTCCCCATTAGGGGATTTTCCTACTTATATAGTACCTCCTCACTCTATCTTGATCGTCCACTTGTTCATCATCCAGACATCCACTCGAGTGCTTGTCCCATCAAGGGTGTTCCCCAGCCTTATGTAAGTGGCGATAGCAGGTTGATACTGTTCAGGGGTCTCTTCCACATTAATGCGGCCAGGGAGGTAGGTGTGGTGTATTTAATGCGGTGGTTGAGGTCTGTCTTTTAGATACTTCTCCGATCCAGTTATGTTCCCCCGCGTCCGAGGCCCATTCTGTCACTACACCTGCCGAGAGAATCGCTCGGGTTGCAAAAGGTTGAACGTCAGATCCGAGGGTATTGGACTCCTCGGATCGTCGAACCCATCCTCGGATCATGGACACCCTTCACCAGATGTTATCCGAGCCTTTAACCAGGCTTTTTCATCTCTTCGGGAAATGGTGGGCCGTAGGTAGGGCCTTGGGCCCAATGCCTTTGGCTGGGTTTTCTCCCCTCACAATAGCCCCTCAAAATTGTATTTTTTCCCTCATATTCGAAAGGAAAAAATATGATTTTGACTTGCCACGGAACAAGAAGCTTGGGTGCAGGCCAATTCGAGCTGGCACGTGTGTGGGGGCCTTGGGATAGATGCTTCATTAATGCCATTGCGGTTTCCACACTCCCAAGCCGCAGCATTAATTGCACCAGGTGGTGCCCTGTCTTTCGTATCCAACGGCGAGCGATTGATCAGACGGTGGTGGTCTTTTCCTTGGAATTTGGGCGGGAATGCCCTGACCTTTCGCTTGACCCGGTATAAAGCCTCAGAGGAAGTTATTTCCTCCTCACTTTTGCAAACCTTCAGACGCTCCAGCAAGAACAGACGCACTGCCCCGCACAAATCCTTCAGTCACTGCTTTCAAGCTTCCCCAGAATCATCACGAACCTTCCTACGAGCCTGAAACCCTTTCAGAGATTTGTTCCCGGTGAGTCATCGTACAACTCCCTTAATTCTCTCTTCGGCCCACCGTCTCTTTTAAGCACTATGGGAAAGCTTGAGTACATGGCGGACAGCCCTGAACGACTTGAAGAGTTTAGGGCCACATATCGCATACCCCCTAACGTGGGTGTGAGGTATTGCCCCCCGGAAAAGATACTAACAGAACGCAAAACGGGGGAGGTGGTGATCCCCCTCGTCGCCTTCAAAGAAGGAGGAATGACAATCCCCATGGGTCCCATCACCACTAACTACCTCCGGAACCACAGGCTTACTCCCTGGCAGTGCGCGCCCAACATGTTTAGGATCCTAGGAGCGATTGAGGACCTCGAGCGCCACTTGGGGTTGGGCCTCACCTGGCTAGACGTAGTACATATGTACGAATGCCACAGCCAGCAAGACGCCGGGTACTACTTAAAATCCCGGTCGGATGTTGTCAGGCTCATCTCCTGTCTTCCCAAGTCCAACAAAGGGATGAAGGACGACTACGTGATCATTTCGGGCGCCTGGCATGACGGCAATGGTTGCCCGACCAGGCTTGGGGAGCCAGGTGGGACGTTAGATCTAGGCTCACTAACTGTAGGCTTAGGGACCTCGTTTTTCGACGTTTTTTTTTTTTTTTTTTTTACTTCTCTGTTTTTGAGTTTGACCCCCCTTTTTTGTACTGCCTTGCAACAGATAAAAGACACGTTTCTCCTCGGCTCAGCCTAACGAACGTTGCCGCCCTCAATTTTCTTTTGAGGTCAGAGATCTTCGTGAGCGAGGACGGGTAACTGCGGTCTGCTCCCCTCATCCTTGGATACACAGCGAAGCCGAAGAGTATCCAACCGGCCGGCAACGCAATCATACAGGGAGATCATCGCCTAGCAAGAATTGACGTTGGTCGGACAAACTTCTTGGCGCCATACGATCTTGAACCTGTTCCCCACCCAAATCCTCGGAACGTGCCTCCCATTGTTCAACCCCTCCAGCAAGTTCTCCCCGGACAAGAGATTGAAGGTGAGGGGGTCGGCTCTTCAACTTCCTCACTAGAAGAGCAGATAGACGGCTTTCGGTTCGAGGGAGACGCTTCAGGAGTTCAGCAGGTAGTAGAGGTCTCTGACGCCGAGGAAGAAACCTGCGATCGGCCAGGCGCCCGCCTTAATTTGCTAGCCACTCATTTAGAGGACTCTTCGGACGAAGACGATATGGATTTGAGGCTTCTGATGAAGGGCAGAGGCCAAAAGCCCGATCTGAAAGGTGCTGGGACCTCCACAGTAGTGGTGACACTTCCTCCTGCGCCTCTTGCGCCTACCCAAGTCCCTGACTCGAGTTTGAAGGGGATGCCAAATCTTCAGAGAAAGAGGCCCCACAATGAGGTTGGGGGGAAACAGGTGCCACCGGCCAAGGGGGGCAAGCAGCAAAAGGTAGTAAAGGACAGCAGGACGCACAGGGCCTCCTCTCTCGAAAGCCGAGAGGAGCCCACGGGAGCAGACGTGCGCCGAGGAGGGGGACCGCGAATCTGGTCTCTGAGATTGGAGCTGGATGGCGCTCCAATCCTGTGGGATACCTCCCTCAGGAATTATGATGGAGGAAGGGCAGGCTATGTCGCCGAGGCCCTGCAGCAGCCGCTCCTCCTCCCACATGACATGACCTCCTTCAGGCGCTTCTCCCAAAAGGAGCTGTTCATGTCCCTTAAAAGGGATTTGGCCCCAGCAGGTTTACGTGGCCGAGGGAATGAACGAGGAGTCGTCGCTTAAAGCTCGAGCGGCATCCCAATCCCAGCTTGAGGCGGAGGCGTCTCTTGGTCAGCTGAAGGAGGAGCATGCTCGGATGTCCGAGGAGATAAAAGGGGCGCTCACCGAAAAGCGAAGCCTCGAGGCCGGGCTTAAAACTGCTGAAAAGCAGGCCGAGGAACAGCGTAGCCAATTACGCATGTCCGAGATCAACCTGGCAACCGAGAGGGAGCTGGTGAAGGGTCTAAAGGCTGAATTGCAGAAAGCCAAGGCGAGTGCCCAGGTGTTTGAGCAAAATGCTAGGCTGGCTAAGGAGGCAGTTGAGGCCGAAAGGAAGGCGGCGTACCAGATGGGGGTAGAGACGACTACATCCCAGCTTGTGGAGCAGTTCGCCTCGGTCAGCCGAGACTACTGCCTCGTAAGTTGGGGCAAAGCCTTGGATGCCGCTGGAATTTCGGCCGATTCGGAGCTGAGGCTGCCTGAGAGCGTGTACTATCATCCTGAGATCCGAGAGCTCCCAGAAACAGACCTTCCTGCCACCGAGAATCCAGAGACCCTCCAGGAGCAGTCGGACGGTACGGGCAAATCGGCTGAGCCGGCCAGAGGTTCGGACAAAGAGAGAGTTCCTGCTGAAGCCAAGGACCAAGCCCCCGAAGCCTCTGAAAGGATAGGCCACGTTGCTGACCCTGGGCCTCCTCCAGCGAAAGAGTAGATGCATGGGGCTTTCATTTTGCACTTGTACTTTTTGTTCTTTGCTTAAGGAATTGTAACTTTCCTTTTTTTTTTTTTTTTTGTTTTGTTGACTCTATATGTAGACCTTCTTTCTTTAATGGAATAGTTCCCCATTTGCCCTCGATGTTTTGATACATGTTTTATTACTTATTATTGCCACACACATAACTATACGTTGCAATTATGACATAAAAATGTAAGTAACTTGATTGATACGTCATATTGATGACGTGAGTAATCGGAACTAACATTGAAAAGGATAAGCCGAATAAGAGTAATTGATGAGTAATGGTTGGAATGAGTACTTATGCGAGTCTCGCGTCTCTTTCCAGATTAAACATAGGTTATTGTCCCTCGGTTTCGTACTGAACATAACTAAGGAAGACTAATGGAGGGATAACTAACCCAAATCATCTGGTCCGAGGACTACAGGCATGATTTGGATTTAAGTTTAAACACTAATGGAGTGTTAACTAACCCAAATCATCTGGTCCGAGGACTACAGGCATGATTTGGATTTAAGTTTAAACACTGATGAAGTGTTAACTAACCCAAATCATCTGGTCCGAGGACTACAGGCATGATTTGGATTTAAGTTTAAACACTAATGGAGTGTTAACTAACCCAAATCATCTGGTCCGAGGACTACAGGCATGATTTGGATTTAAGTTTAAACACTGATGGAGTGTTAACTAACCCAAATCATCTGGTCCGAGGACTACAGGCATGATTTGGATTTAAGTTTAAACACTAATGGAGTGTTAACTAACCCAAATCATCTGGTCCGAGGACTACAGGCATGATTTGGATTTAAGTTTAAACACTGATGGAGTGTTAACTAACCCAAATCATCTGGTCCGAGGACTACAGGCATGATTTGGATTTAAGTTTAAACACTGATGGAGTGTTAACTAACCCAAATCATCTGGTCCGAGGACTACAGGCATGATTTGGATTTAAGTTTAAACACTGAGTTGACACACAGTGGACATGCTGGCTGACGAAAAAGGCTTGATTAATAAAAGTACTTCTTCAAGTTGTTTACATTCCACGGACGTGGTATTACATGACCGTCAAGGTCTTCCAAAAAATATGCTCCGATGCCTGCTCCAGAGGTGATGCGGTATGGTCCCTCCCAATTGGGTCCCAGTTTTCCCCAAGCTGGGTTTTTCGCCGTGCCCACAACCTTCCTCAGCACCAGATCACCGGGTTCTAGGGGTCTTGCCTTTACGTTAGCGTCATAACCTTGCCTGAGTTTTTGTTGATAGTGTGCCAGCCGAACCATTGCATTCTCCCTCTTTTCCTCAATCAAGTCTAAGCTCTTCTGCAATTGTTCATCGTTGTCGGTTGGATTGAATGTGCCTGTTTTTATCGTTGGGAACCCGGTTTCCAGAGGGATGACAGCTTCGGCCCCATAGGTCATTGAAAAGGGGGTTTCCCCGGTAGACCGACGAGGCGTAGTCCTGTAAGCCCAGAGTACGTGCGGCAGCTCGTCTACCCATCTGCCCTTCGCATCATCTAGCCTCTTCTTTAAGCCATTCAGTATGACTTTGTTGACGGCTTCCGCTTGTCCGTTGCCCTGGGGATAGGCAGGAGTGGAGTATCTGTTCGTAATTCCCAACTCACTGCAGTAGTTCCTGAATGCCCTGCTATCAAATTGCAAGCCATTGTCTGAGATGAGAGTGTGAGGAACTCCAAACCGAGTGACAATGTTCTTCCACACGAACTTTTGCACATCAACGTCTCTGATATTGGCTAGTGGTTCGGCTTCGACCCACTTGGTAAAATAATCTGTTCCGACCAGGATGTATTTCTTGTTTCCTGCAGCTTTGGGGAAGGGTCCCACAATATCCAAGCCCCATTGGGCGAAAGGCCATGGGCTAGATAGCAGATTAAGATTTCCTCCCGGCTGGTGAATGTTCGGAGCAAAGCGTTGACACTGATCACACTTTTTGACGTATTCATGCGCCTCCTTTTGCATGTTAGGCCACCAGTAGCCTTGGGTGAGAGCTCGGTGAGCCAAGGACCTACCTCCAGTGTGGCTCCCACAGATTCCCTCGTGCAGCTCCTCCAGTAGTATCTCAGTCGCTTCGGGGTGTACACACAACAAATATGGTCCCGAATAGGAGCGTTTGTACAGTTTCCGGTCCTCAGATAGCCAGAACTTTGCCGCTTTCCTCCGAACTTTATCAGCTTCGTCCTTCCCTTCAGGCAAGATATCTTCTTTGAGGAATTTGGTTAAAGGATCCATCCAGCAAGGCCCTGCCCTGACCTGGTGAACCTGGACTGCCCCTGATTTTGCTTCTGTAGGCCTGAGCAAGTCCTCGACGAGGATGATCCTCGGTAGGTCCTGCGCCGAAGAGGTGGCAAGCGTGGCTAAAGAGTCAGCGTGTGAGTTGCCACTTCGAGGGATATGCAGCAATTTGAAAAAGTCGAACTCCGATTGGAGGTGTTTAACACGGCTCAAATACCCCTGCATTCTTTCGTCCTTTGCCTCAAACTCGCCTTGTACCTGACCTACTACCAGTCTCGAGTCCGAGAACAACTCCACAGACTTCCCAGCCATTCTTCGGACCATAGTCATTCCCATCAACAGGGCCTCATATTCCACCTCATTATTCGTTGCTGAGAAGTCCAGCCTTAACGATTTCTCGATAATGATTTTCTCAGGGGATATCAGTACTAACCCAACTCCGGAACCTCTCTGATTTGCCGCGCCATCGACGTACACTTCCCAATGGGGGGGATTCTGTTGGGAGATCATGCCAACTGATTTTTCATCCATGCCTGACGGAGGTTCTATTTCTTCTGCTAGGGGTTCCGTGAACTCAGCCACCAAATCAGCAAGAACCTGTCCCTTAACCGAAGTGCGGGGCATATACCTTATATCAAAAGCCCCTAAGATTGTACCCCACTTAGCAATCCGACCAGTGTAATCGGCGCTTCGGAGCACCGCTTTGAGTGGTAGCTGTGTTAGAACGATGACCGTGTGGGCTTGGAAGTAGTGAGGTAGCTTCCGCGTGCCAAGCACCACTGCAAGGATAGCTTTCTCTAGAGGCAAGTAACGGACCTCGGCCTCGTGCAGCGACTTGCTTACGTAATAAACAGGCCTCTGCACTCCAGAGTCCGATCGTATTAGCACTAGGCTCATTGCATAGGGGGCTACAGCGATGTAGGCGAACAGCACCTCGTCGGGCTCGGGGCTGGACATGATGGGTGGCCGAGCCAGATAATCCTTGAGTTGCTGGAATGCCAGAGCACACTCCTCAGTCCACTCGAATCCCTTCCATTTGTTGAGTAGAGAGAAGAAAGGACGGCATCTGTCTACCGACCTGGAGATGAACCGATTGAGGGCCGCGGTCATTCCGGTCAGTTTCTGGACCTCCTTGGGATTCCGAGGAGCACGTAGATCATTAATGGCCTTTATCTGGTCGGGGTTGACTTCAATTCCCCTGTGGGTGACCATGTATCCTAAAAACTTGCCGGACCCTACCCCAAACGAGCACTTAGAAGCATTTAAACGTAGCTTGTGCCTTCGTAAGGTCTCAAAAGTAATTTCAAAGTCTCTTATGTGCTCAGCTATGACCTTGCTCTTCACCACCATGTCGTCTATATAAACCTCGATATTTTTGCCCAGCCATGGCTCGAACATCCTGGTCATCATCCTCTGGTAGGTAGCTCCCGCGTTCTTCAAGCCGAACGGCATCACTTTATAGTGGTAGTTGCCAATAGGAGTGACAAAAGCAGTTTTCTTCTGGTCTTCCATCGCTAACGGTATCTGGTGGTAGCCTTGGAAGGCGTCCAGGAAGCTCATCCGAGGGTGGCCGACAGTGGCATCCACCAGCTGATCTATTTTTGGCATAGGGAACGGATCTTTGGGGCATGCCCTATTCAAATCCGTGAAATCTACGCACACTCACCACTTCCCACTCTTCTTCTTCACCACCACGGTGTTTGCGAGCCACTCGGGGTAAAAAACTTCTTTGATAGCCCCAGCTTGTTTGAGTTTCGCTACCTCATCTCTCACTGCCTCGGCATGTTCCTTGGATGGGCGCCGAATAGGCTGTTTCTTGGGGGTGATTAGGGGATTCACCTTCAGGTGATGGCATATAAACTCCGGGTCAACCCCGGGGGCTTCGTACGCACTCCAGGCAAATACATCGAGATTTTTCTTGAGGAACTCTATCAACTCCTCCTTCTCTTGAAGAGGCAGCTGAGATCCGACTTGGAAGAACCTGTCAGGATCGTCTCCAATGACCACTCTGGTTAGCTCCTCACACCGAGTGTCTTCATCTGGCACTCCGGAGGGAACTCCTCGGGACTGTAATTGCTATAAATTTCCCCCCGTCACGTCCGAGGACTCGGCCGGGGCCTTATGCTGGATGGCAGCCACCATGCATCGTCGGGCGACGGACTGGTCCCCTCGGATCTCATGTATCTACCCTTCCGACGGATATTTGATCTTCTGGTGCAAAGTGGAAGGAACGGCTCCAAGCGCATGAATCCAGGGTCTGCCCACGAGTGCCGTGTAGGGCGAATATGCGTCCACAACTATAAAGTCCAGCTCTACCACCTCGGAGCCAGACTGCACCGGTAAGCGTATCCGGCCTTTTGGGATAACCGGGCGTCCTTCAAAGCTCAAGAGGGGAGAATCATACGGCGTTAGGTCTTGGGGCTTCAGGCCCAGCCCCTTGTAGAGGTTCGGGAACATTATCTCCACAGCACTGCCCTGATCCACCATCACCCTTTTCACATCGTACCCCCCTATCCTGAGGGTGATGACTAGTGCATCATCATGGGGTTGGATGGTGCCGATCTTGTCTTCATCCGAGAATCCCATGATAAAGGGGGCAACCGACTCCGCTTTCTTCGGTTCTCGGCATGGCTCCCCAGTTGATGGTCGGCCTACCGACATGACTTTCAATGGCCAGGACCCCGTTCTCCCCGGCGCGGCGAGGATGACGTTTATGGTGCCTAACGGTGGCTTTGAGGGATCAACTCTGTGCGTCCTTGAACCCGCCTGCCCTTGGCCGTTGGAGGGATGCAAGAGGTGTTTCAGTTTACCGTCGCGAACCAGCTGGTCCAAGTGATCTCACAGGCTCCTGCAATCTTCCGTGGTGTGCCCATGGTCTTGATGGTACTGGCAGTATAGATTGTGGTTGCGTCTCTCTGGGTTTCCTACCATCTTGTTCGGCCACCTGAAAAACGATTCATTCTTGATTTTTTCCAGGACCTGATGCACTAGCTCTTTGAACACGGTATTAACCGCTTGAGGATTCGTCGATCCTGATTGCCCGGCAAAGTCTCTCCTGGGTTTGCTGTAATTATAACGGTCGGACCGCGACTCCCTCCTATCCTGAGAGACAATCTTGTCCTTTCCCTTGCCCTGCTGCCGATCTTCTTCAACCCTCTTGTACTTCTCTATGCGGTCCATTAGCTGTCGTACGTTCGTGACCGGCTTGCCAGATAGAGATGCCCTCAAACCATGGTCGGCAGGGAGGCCTAGCTTGAACGTGCTGAGCGCCATTGCATCATTGTTGCCTTCCACCTCGTTGAACATCTCCCAGTATCTGTCTGAGTATGCCTTCAATGACTCAGACTCCTGCATAGACAGTGACAACAACGAAGAAAAAGGCCTGGCCACCCTTCGGCACGTGACGAAACGGGAGCCGAATGCTTGAGTAAGCTCCTTGAAGGAGTTGATGGAGCCTGCCTTCAGACCATCAAACCACCTCATGGCGACAGGTCCCAGACTGGAGGGGAAGACCTTGCACATAAGAGCCTCGTCTCTGGAGTAGACAGCCATCCTCTAGTTAAATTGACTCACATGCTCTACGGGGTCAGTTTTACCGTTGTAGATGGTAAAAGTGGGCTGGTTAAAACGCCGAGGAAGTCTAGCCCCATCAATCCTGCGGGTGAAGGGTGATTTAGAAATCTGGTTCAGAGCCCTATTCATGGCATCGTTCTCCATGTCTCCACGTGATGGACTCCTACGTTGTTGCTTACGATGAGACTCCTCCTCATAAGTGTAGGACTCACTGGCTGGTGTCCTGGATTTGTGTTGATAAGAGGCATCCTGTTCGTCATCAAGATCATCCTCAGAGTATGAGGAGGCCCGTTTCCTCTTCGCGTAGCGTAACTCCCTCTTTAGTTTTTCCACCTCCAGCTGTAGATCACGGTTCTCCTTTGCATGGGCCAGGTGGCTTCCGCCCTGTGATTGGCTCTGGCTAAGACGCACAGTGTGCACGCTCCCCTCGCGGTTTTGTCTCCTCTCCAAGTTGACGAAATGGTCCACGTGCTGGGATGCTCTGGATTCTGCCTGTTGTTCGCCTAGTCCTGCCATTGTCGACTATTGTTTTCACTCTTGCACGTGCTCTTCCCACAGACGGCGCCAATTGTAGGGTCAGATTTGGCAGCCCAAGCCCAAGGAGGGATGGATTTGGAGCCCACTGAACCCAAAACAATGAATTTTGTAGAGTGTGGGTGAAAGAGCAAGGCGAACAGCAAAAATAACAGTGTGCAATAGCCACACTAGTGAAGGAATTCTCATTAATAACTGCTCGGATGGGTATAAGTACAACGTCCGAAGAGGTGATTTCCCTGGGAGGGTTACAATTCTTGGTTCTACAGTCAATAATACACTTTTTTCTCTGTGAACTCCCCCTCTTCCCCATTAGGGGATTTTCCTACTTATATAGTACCTCCTCACTCTATCTTGATTGTCCACTTGTTCATCATCCAGACATCCACTCGAGTGCTTGTCCCATCAAGGGTGTTCCCCAGCCTTATGTAAGTGGCGATAGCAGGTTGATACTGTTCAGGGGTCTCTTCCACATTAATGCGGCCAGGGAGGTAGGTGTGGTGTATTTAATGCGGTGGTTGAGGTCTGTCTTTTAGATACTTCTCCGATCCAGTTATGTTCCCTCGCGTCCGAGGCCCATTCTGTCACTACACCTGCCGAGAGAATCGCTCGGGTTGCAAAAGGTTGAACGTCAGATCCGAGGGTATTGGACTCCTCGGATCGTCGAACCCATCCTCGGATCATGGACACCCTTCACCAGATGTTATCCGAGCCTTTAACCAGGCTTTTTCATCTCTTCGGGAAATGGTGGGCTGTAGGTAGGGCCTTGGGCCCAATGCCTTTGGCTGGGTTTTCTCCCCTCACAAGCTTATTTACCTAAAATTAGACATTTTGGATGGAATATTAATTTTTGGAATCAAAGTGATGTTAGTCCTATTTATATCAGCAATAGACATATTAGAATTTAATACATTCAGCACCATACATGTAATATCATCCCCAACCACATCCCAATATTTTTGAAAGAAAATAGCTGACATACCATCCGGACCCGGTGCTTTTGCGGGGTGCATTTGCTTCAGAGGGGTCACCATTTCTTCCTTAGTGAAGGTGGAAATTAGACCCTAATTTATCTCTTTTGTTACTCTGGACTGTATTGTATCAGTGACCTCAGAAATTCGGCAAGGGTTGGAAGTGGCAAATAGCGACTCAAAGTAAGCAATAGCTGTCGCTGCAATAGTCTCATTAGTATCACACCAATTACCATTCTCATCCCATATGCCACTAATAGTGTTTTTCTTCCTCCTTTGCAATGCCTTTGAATGGAAAAACTTTGTGTTGCGATCCCCTTGACCGTACCAAAGAACTCTAGATCTTTGGTGCCATAAAGTCTCCTCACTATTAAGAAGATCATTAATCTCCTTTCTTAGCCTATTTATCTCCTTTCCCATAACTCCGTCTCTATCTTGGAGGGTCAGATCATTGAGGGCTTTCCTTTTACTCTGAATTTGCTTTGGCACATAACTAAAAACTGACTTGTTCCATCTCACCAAATCAGCTGCACAGTTTTGAAGACCTGAAGATATACTTTCAGGTGTGCCTCGGTGCAAACACCCCGCCCCCCATGCTTCCTTAATAATTTCCTTACACTCCACTTTTTTTATCCACATTTCCTCAAAGTGGAACCTACGCTTCCTAGAGGGCTGCACAGCTATGGAGTCGGCTATTAATAATGCACAGTAATCGGAAGTCGAATCAAACAAATGGAGAACTCTAGTATTGCTAAAGTAGTTAATCCAATCATTGGTGGCAAAAGCCCTATCTAACCTCAAATATATGCAGTTATCCCCTTCTTGCATGTTACACCACGTAAAATTAGGGCCGCTATACCCCAGGTCTTTAAAACCACATGCATTAACCACCTCTCGAAACCCATCCATTTGCCTTTGAGATCGGGGAGCTCCCCCCATCTTTTTCCCCCAAGACAGAATCTCATTGAAATCATTGTAACACAATCAAGGGAGCTGAAATTTTCTATTCAAAGTTGCAAGTTCATCCCAAGATTCCTGCCTTTTGTGAGTTTTCAGGTTCCCGTAGAAACTGGTGATTCTCCACTTAAAACCCGAAACTTGTTCTGAGATAATCGCATCAATAAAGCTTCTTGAATATCTCATAATTTCCAAATAAACCTCTCTTTTCCATAATAGTGCTAAACCTCCTCCCTTACCCTTTCTAAGCACTATCAGCCCATTCACAAAATTTATTTTTTCCATAATTTTTCCATAGCCTTCTTCTTAATTTTTGTTTCTGAAAGGAAAACAATTTTGGGATTCCACCATTGGACTAATTCACCCAACACATGAATTGTCTGGAGGTTCCCAAGCCCTCGGCAGTTCCACCCTAAGGAAATCATTGGTCTTGGCGGTGCTGCCTAGCAGCCATCGCTGTTTCATCAAATAAATTTTCACAGAGAAATACATTTTTCTTACCTTCCTCATCATAGCTTCTTTTTTGGGGCCAGCCTTCACATTTTGCCAGCATTTTTGTGTCCTCACGCTTCTTCATGCCTACTGCTACCTCCAGAGGCTTCATCCCATCACCTTGAGTCTTTCTCACCTCCCTAGCCACCTTTTTTTAAATTTCCTTTACTCGTTCTCAGCTTCCCATTGTTTGGGCCGGCTTGCACTTCTCCACCCTCAATATTTACATTAATTATCTTAGGCTTAAGAGAACTAGTAGCCCCTTGCTTCTTCATATTTATCTTGGGCTTAAGTGGGCTAGTGGCCTCTTGCTTCTTCATATTGGGCTTCACGGACAAGCTCACCTTTAAAGGCTTGTCCTCATTGGCTTTGGGCAAGTCACTAACCAGATGGCTTTTAGTTAGCCTTTGAGTGCTACGTGTCTCCTTTCCCTTGCTCCCTTCTTGCTTCTTTGCGCCCAAAAAGTCCCATCCATTATGATAACTTGCTGCATCCATCCCTGACCGAGCATTATGACCCTTCTTTTTCAAATTTTGAAACTTTTCCATCCCTTTGAGGTTGACTTTTCCGCCCAAGCTACTACTCTTTTCAGTCACACTTTGAACGGAACCACAATCTCCCCCGTCGTGGCTTGATACTTTTTCCCTGACTATCCACTGTTTTTTGGTTCATGACTGCCACTACCCGAGCCTCTAGATCCCTTATTTGTTCCTTTTGAATTGCTCCTAACCCTCAACCATTCTCCATATTGCCTCTCCGTTGGTTGCTTCTCCATCACCATGTCACAATGCTTCTCATCATGTCCTATTTTTCCACAAGTGAAGCAAAACGTAGGCAATTGCTCATATTTAAAGGAGACCCAACATCTTTCTCCATCCATATTTGTAACATATCCACCTCTTCTCAAAGGATTCTCAATGGGCAAGTCAATCCTTACTCGCATGAACTTAGCTTGGTCAGCTTGCCATGACCGTTTATCCACTTCAACTCTTCCTATCTTGCCGCCGATATCACGTCCAGCTTCCTCAGTCATGTATTCAAATGGTAAGCTCCAAATTTGAACCCAAAAAGGAGCATGAGTGAAGACCAAATTGGCTGAGGATAAGCCCTTCCTCCATCGACATAAGAGCAAAAGATTATTCTCAAAATTCCACGGTCCACTTCGCTCCACCCACTCTAACTGATACATTGAATTGAACTTAAACTGCAGAACTTTGTTTCCAACCTCAACTATTTGAAGATCCGAACCCATCTTCCATGTTGATCTCAAAGTGTTATTTCGTGCTCTCTGATTTTGATTACGGTCCACCAATAATTTCCCAAACAAGCTCAATGCACATTCCTCCAGCAAATCCGGTGAGTTGTTTGAGGAAATGAAGATATCCTCCTCTTCTTCTTTAGTGAGTTGTAAAATTTTAAGGCTGTCAACGATTGTGTGCTCCATATCAAGAGAAACATTCAGGTAAGAAAGGGATAAAAGAAACTAGAGAAAGCAACAAAGAAAACAGGGAGAAAGAAAGGACCCTTAAGCTCTGACACCTAAGGGAGAAAAGTCTTGCTCCATGATGAGAGAGAGAGAGAGCTCCTATAGGGGAGAGAAAAGTTTTTTTTTTGACACATATCCCTACACATATTGCTAATTACATTCATATCAAAATCAATATTAACATATAATCCTAATTCAAGGGAATGCATCATTAAAAACTCTAGCAGTATCTTCTTTCCTTCCAAAAAACATTTAAGTTTTATGTCTATTCACACAAAATAAGCTTGAAGGATAGAACATTTTCTTTTTCTTCACACTTACCACATTATCAAATTCTGTTTAAGTTTAGGAAAAAACTTAGGCAGTTTTGGAACAGTGTTTAGGGCTCTCATAGAGGGTGTGGGCCTCATGGTGAGACCACATGTGGGGTCTACTCATTTTGTGAGAGTTTGGTATACTACTCTAAACTACTGAAGAATTGTTCAAAAATTTAACCGAAATGCCACTCATAGTTAACTAGAAGTACAAGATAATTTCACCTAACTTATGATAGGGGGATGTATCTAATTGTTATTTATTTATTTTTTTTAAAATTAAAAAAATAGGGAACTGTTTCACCCTTGAAATAAAAAAGAAGAAAAATTGCCCATTTAGTAGACCCAATCAAATCATCCAACTAAAAACTGATCTTAATTCAAATGAAAGAAGAAAGTTTGTGTTATTTATAGCTTTTGTTTGTTATAACAAGTTGGAAAGCAAAGAACCACAAAAGCTCGACCATTGAAGGGTTATTAGTAAGAATATTTCTTACATGGAGCGGCATCTCTATGTAAAATAACAGAAAGTCTTTAGTATCCGTTATAGTATTTCTTTTCTTCACACACTCTCTCTCTTTACCTTTTCGAATTTCAAATTTCAAACTCTCTCCCAATAAACTCTTAAATCTTAATAAGTCTTACCTCTTAACACTTTAACTTAAGCCAGACCGCTCTTTGCAGTGTCAAAGTTCTTGTTTTTCCAAAAGCATTTTCTAAACACAAATCCGTTTCCAAGTGATTTTTACTCAAATGGGTGCCTCAGGAAAATGGCTAAAATCTCTTATAACTCTAAAGAAGCTCCATACAAGTACAACCAACCATGTAAGCCAAAACTTATAACCGGAACTCCTCGTTTCTGTTTTTCTCTTGTTTCCTGTGTTTTCATTGTTTCTGTTTTTGTTTTTCTTAGGACAAGTTGGTAGGGGACAAGAGTACCAAGAAGAAATGGAGGCTATGGAGGAGCTCATCAGAGGGTACGAAGAAGGACAAGGCGTCAGATTCTTTCAATGCTGCCATGGCTGCTGTAGTGAGAGCTCCGCCAAAAAATTTCATGGTGATCAAGCAAGAATGGGCTGCCATTCGCATCCAAACCGTGTTTCGAGGCTTCCTGGTAAATGGGTCTCTCTGATTTTGCTTGTTCTCAATATTCTTTGGTTTATTCTCACCAAAAGGTAATATCTAGACATGGTTTTCCGGTTTTTTAAAAGGAACTATTTAGCTGTAGATCGTAAAGTTGAGGTCTTTAAGTCATTATTTGTTCTAATCTTAGGTAGCTGATGAGTAAGTATGTGCTCAAAAAACTATCAAAGAAATTATTATTATCTTACACCAGTTTTTGATAATCAGTAACTGTTATATATAAATTGATCTTTCCTTATTAGTCAATAGATCTCTAATTTTGCAGTTTTAAGTACTATGTAGCTTACAGATAAAGAATGTGAAGCTTTAGATTGTGAAAATATTAATGGGTCACTGTGAGTTTTAACTTTTTTTTTTTTTTTTTTTTTTTGTTTAACTCAAAACAGCCTTTTGATGCTCTTAATTTAGATATCATATGTTTCTTTTAGACAAACTTCAGACAAAGCTTGTAAAACTTTAGCCATGATCCTTGTAGCTCAGCAGCATAGCCTGCTCTCCTTTATTAGAATGTTGGTTTGTGAAATTGATCTCAATTACTATCCTGCACCTTCTAATCTTAGCACTAGATGTCAGTACTCTGAAGTTTAAATGTGTTAATCTAATTCTCTGTCACATTTAAATATATGACTTATTTATTATACCTTGGATGAAAAGTTTTTTTGGGCACTATAGCATCCAATTTTGGGTGTTAAGTATAGAATTGAGCTCAATTTTTATCTGTAAAAGCTTTACCATTTACCTTTAGAAGGAAAAATTAATTCTTTTTAGCATCTACAAATTCAAATAAAGGTTGTTGGAAAGTTGGATTGCGCTCAATGAATATCTGTAAATGTATCTTTAGTTAGTAAGGTTGAGGTTTTCTGGTCACTTTGAATTCCAAATTTTACTGGTTGGAAGTTTGGGTTCAATCACACAATGAAGTAATCTAATCTTAACACTAGATAGGTTCAACATGTTCTTTTTTGAGAGTTTTCTTTCCTTAGCAACTTTGAGGGAAAATGGGCCTAAGCTAGAAAATTAGGAGGCTGCATGCATTGGTGTCTGTTTCAGTTTACTTTGTAGACTTTCTGTTTGGTGACAAAAGAAAATGAAGAAAAAAAAAAGTATGAGTATGGGTTTACTTTTTGATTATCTACTACACCAGAAACAGTGTCCCTATCTCATCAATTATAGGTAAAATAATATTCTTTTGCTTATTGAGTCAGGTTTTTCACTCTTTCAAAACAAAACAAGAGGAAAAGTCAGTATTAGAAGTGCATTGTCCTGCATTCCTCTGTATTGTAAGCAACCAAGCGAAGAGTGAGATTATTAGTCCATCCCAAGTATCAGCCCTTTAAGAATTTAGCCCGGGAAACTTCCTCAATGATCCTCTGAGTGGACTGGGGTGTTGCAGCTATGTGATCTCTGTATACCTATAAACAATTTGATAATTGTTTGGGAAGGATTCCATTAATTTTAGATCACATTGTTCTAACCGTCCACATGCTTGGTTGAAGTTGTCTACTCTTTTTTCTTTTTTACTATTTTGCACAGAAATAATTCCCGTAATCAAGTAAATCTCATTTATGTGATTTTATATTCCTCTTTTGTGCTTTTGAAATACCGTTTAGGCACATCTGTTTAGTGGCCTTAATTACATAATTGCAGGCAAGACAGGCATTGAGGGCCTTGAAAGCAGTGGTGAGACTTCAAGCCATATTTCGTGGCCGGCAGGTAAGGAAGCAAGCTGCTGTAACACTAAGATGCATGCAGGCTCTTGTTCGGGTTCAGGCTAGAGTAAGGGCACGGAGTGTGAGGATGTCCCCAGAAGGGCTAGCTGTGCAAAAACTGTTGGATGAACATCACAACCTTGCTGATCCCATCAAGCAGGCTGAGGTATCATATGCTATTTCAAGATTTTATAATATTATTATTGTGAGGATGTAATTAGTGAATATACACTGTTAATAATGTGTATGTTGACTGTCCTCAGCAAGGATGGTGTGATAGTCCAGGAACTATTGATGAAGTTAGAGCAAAGCTACAACTAAGGCAAAAAGGTGCTGTCAAGAGGGAGAGAGCAATTGCATACTCCCGCTCTCAACAGGTAATAAAATTGAGAGGACCCAACTATTTTCCTTTGGTAAGATAGTTAATGAAATGAATACATGGCCCAGTTAAAGATTCCTGGAAAGAGATTTATGTTTATCAGTTGGATTTTAAATGTTTACTTAGTCATTGATCATGTTGAATTTTTTTCTTTCAGCAATCAAGAATGACTGCTAGTCCAAATACAAGAACCAACAAGCCAGTGACTTCTCTCAAGCAGCAAAGGCTGGATATGAACAGCACAGGATGGAGCTGGTTAGATCGTTGGATGGCGGCCAAGCCATGGGAAAGCAGATTAATGGAAGAATTCCATACTGATCTCTCAGACCAGACTCCATTGTCTATGAAAAGTGAATGTCAAGTTGTCAGTTTTCAGTCATATTCTTCAGATTATGACTCAGTAAAAGTAAAAAGGAACAATGTCACAACCAGGATTTCAGCTAAACCTTTTACAGTTGGTCAAATTAGTAGCTCATCATCTTCCACCCCAAGTTCTGAATCTCTATATGATGAGAGTCATGCATCAACTTCATCCTCATTTGCATCTCCAACTCTAATGTCCAGTGAAACTCTCATGAAGGAAACAATAGAGGAGAGGAATATCTTTACGCCCAGCTACATGACTCTCACAGAGTCAACCAAGGCTAAGCAAAGAGCTTGCAAGTTTCTTTCACATAGTATGCAGAGGAATTTCATGGAGGATATTCAGTTTCATAGCAAACCAATGGCAGTTTCTAATGGAGATACAAGAAGCAGTGCTGGTTCTAATCCTTCAGTTAATTGGAGCAAAGATCTGTACCCACCAGTACCATTGGGTAGGGCTGGTCAGGTAAGATATCGTTGGGAGAGTAAGAGTTGCCATAAGTACTAAGAGGCATGGTCAAACTTAAATGTTTAATATATGGGAGTTCAACAGCCTGTTGCCCCTTGCGATATTGAAACTGTTTGGAGTAAAATACATAATTGAATCAAAGTTTAATGTGGAAGTACCCAAAAAATCAAAGGAGAATTGCTTGAGATATGAGCGTTTGAAGTAGAGATATTCAGAGTGATTGTGTTCATGGAATTGAGTATGCACTACTTCAATTTCTGATGTGGGTTGTTCAACGAAGATTGAATGGCATTTGTCATGTTTGTACGACTTCACAGACAAGGTTTGATTTATGCAATTATCTGGCATGTACAAGAAATTATGACTCCAACCAATTTCAGGAGAATTGGATGTGATATGGTTACTTAAAGTATGGATATAGGAGTGAATATGTTCATAGAAGTAGGACTTCACAGACAAGGTTTGAATACCTTCGTGTTGTGTCTAGGAGTTCAAGTATTGTTTGTATATGTAACTATGTGGTTTTCATGTATAAGTTGCACTAGGAACACAAAGTTCTGGAAAAAGAGCTGCCTGAGACAGGGTTGTACAATTTAGTTTGCATTGGATGGTTCCATGAATATACAGGAGTGTTGTATTGTGCTTAATGTACTAGACTTCTTGTGTGTCGAGTATATTTAGAAATTACTTTAAATTAATTTGAAAAATCATCAAAGCCATTGTTTTTTGGTAGAGTGCTTTACTTCAAGTTAATTTATCCCAATCTAAAGTGCTAGTTGAACTGCAAAATGGACAGAAAACATCAACCAAGCAATTTCGATCCTAATAATATTCTTAAAGTTGTGATTTTCTCCTATTCCAATAGTAACTATTGGCATACAATGCCTGAGTTCGGGCTTCAATAGCTCAATAATGGACCTACCTTAGCACGAGATAGGCCATGGCTCCTCCTGGCCCAAAGGCACCCTAACTTTATTTTTTTTAAGAAATCCTGGGCCCTATGCTGCCTTTCCTGTTTTAAAACTTTCTTTTATATATATAAAATTTCTGGATAATTGAATTTTCATAGTTGGCTTTGGTCCCGATAATTACACTTGGACTCATAGGAATTAAAATTGTCAAAAGGAGGCTTAAAAAGAAATGAAAAATAATGGCTGGTTGGCCCATGACATATGGCCTTTCTAAAAAAAAAATTGATTCTATAAAATTTAGTACTTTTTTTTCTTCTTTAAAAAAAAAAAAAAATCTATATTTTTGTTCTTACTCTTTTATTTCTATTTTTCATCCTTAAATTTCAAATAGCTCCCAAAGATAGAATTCTAATTCCTACCCTAGTTTGATTTGAGTATTTATCATTATTATTATTATTATTTTTTAGAATTCGACAATTTGATGTGGGGGGATTCAAACATTATATGTCTCATTTGAAAATACCAATAATCGCTAACCAATTGAGTTACATGGCTCTTGACAACTTGATTTGATTATGAGAAGACATATTAGCTTCCACAATAGTTTATTATAAGTTATAATTTGTTGTTGACTACTTTTTGTTGCATCCATTATGCTTTATATAATCAGCTGCTTACTTTTAGGAAATCATTATTTCGATCGTGTAATTATAGGATTTGTCTCCTTCTTCCTATTATTTTATATCTTCTTTAACATTTTTGTTGTTGTTAAGTTGGCTTTTCAGTTTTTCCCTATGTTCATGACTGCTATAGCCTATATATCTCTACAATTAATCCTTGAAGTTTGGGCTTCCATGGCTCAATCTGATTATGAGAACATATTAGCTTTCAAAATAGTTTCTTATTAAGTGTTGCTAACTAGCCTTTGTTACATCCATTATGTTTTGTATAATCAGCTGCTTTTAGTTAGGAAACCATTATTTACATTATGTAATCATAGGATTTGCCTCTTTGTTCCTATTTCTTCTTAACAATTAACATTGTGGTTATGCTGAGCCTTTCCCCTTACGATCGTGACTACTATAAATCGCTACAATGCTTTGAGCTTGGGCTTCAATCGCTTAATTTAATTATGAGAACACATTAGCTTCCACAATAGTTTCTTATAAGTTTTGCTGACTAGTCTTTGTTGCATGCATTGTGTTTTGTATATAATCAGATGCGTACTTTTAGGAAATCATTATTTCCATTACGTAGTCATTGGACTTGTCTCTTTCTTCCTATTTACTCTTAAAAATTAACATTAGAAAAATGTTATGTCTATAATATTTTTATAACAAATCACAAATAGCAGGTTGTTACGAGTTGTTATTAGCAAGCTAAAAAGTAATTTCGGTTGTAAATTTAAATTTAAACCAATAATAACTTATCACTTATACTTTATTGTGAAAATGTTATCAACGTATCACATCATCCTCTCATTAATATTGTGGATATGTTGAGCTTTTCCCCCTTATGTTCTTGACTACTATATATAGCTACAATGCTTGAAGTTTGGGCTTCAATGGCTCAATTTGATTACGCGAAGACATGATCTTCCATAATAGTTTTTATACGCGTTGTTGGCTAGTCTTTGTTGATTTATTATGCTTTTTACATAACCAGATGCTTGCTTTTAGTAATTCATTATTTCCATTATGTAATCATAGGATTTCTCTTTCTTCCTATTCTCTTCTTTTTACATTTGTGGTTATGTTGGGCTTTTCCCCTATTTTCATGACAACTATATATGGCTACAATGCTTTAACTTGGGCTTCACCCGTGGCTGAATTTAATTATGACTATTGACTAGGCATTAGATTCATATTATACGTCTAAATTTTGTTGCTGATTAGTCTTTGTTCATCCATTGCTTATGCTTTATTTAAAAGAAGTTGGACAAGATAATATCAAGGAAGTTATTGTTAGGGTTTTTAGAGCCTTGGATGATTTATGGTGTAATTAACCAACTTAAATAATTAACCAGTTATGAATTCAGAATATTTTCACAAATTTAATGACAGCAATTAAGCAATAAACCAGTAAGTGCAACAGAAGATACAGAACACAACAAATATGGTGATACTAGGAAAACCAATGATTTGTCCTACATTAAAAATCCTAAAGGAATTCAAGCCTATCAACCCTAAGGTAAAAAGATTAACTAAATAGTATTTACTAACAAGGCCATGTGTAGCTCTGAATCCATGGACTTTTCTACTAGTGAACTATGTGGCATGAAGTCCTCACTTGTGGCTCTGAGAACCTCTTGAAGATATAATCTCTACAACAAACCCTGTGATGACTCTAGAGCTTCAAACAGGATCTACACTACAGCAGTAATACCATGTTGAATTTTCTTTATTTCCTCTTGAACTCTCACGGGTTGAATAGGTGGAAGCTCGGATCTACAAAAACTCACTTGCACAGCCAACTAATGAATCATGTCAGATTTAAAAATTTGAATCTGCAATTCTTAATCTGTCAAACTTTCAGTTGAAATTACAAAAACTTTGTTTTTTACTGCCAATCTTGGGTTCGAAACTTCAACAAGACTGAGCATTTTTGTCAGGGTTGCCAACATCTAGTCTGTGGACCTAACAATTATAGTATTTAATAAAATTATTCACTAAGATACAAGATGACTTAGACATGTGCAGCTACTATTTGACGGCAAAGTGAAAATTACAAATAGTAAGGGAATTGATTCTTTCTAATTATTATGGAGTGTTACAGAATATTCCACAAAGAAAATAATCTCCATGTGGCAATTATTAGAATAATAATGGTTCTCTATGATTGTTTGCAAGATATATTTTTGCATTTCCTTATTGAAGCTTTTGATACTCTTATTCCCGAGTAGATCAAACCGCAGGCTGAAATTGATCCATCTTTAGCAAAATATTTATTATCCTTGGTAAGGACCACAAGTGCTCACCTATATACCTAGTAAGAAACCATACACAAAAGGTCTACACTATCACCACTATCCATGGCAAAATTTGACTTAACTATTTAGCAAAACGCATTTGAACATATCTTAAAGTTTTTACTACTTGTTCTAAATTCTAATACTTTAAGCAGACCAAACTTTTAATTCTGGAATTGGCTCAAAAACTTGACTAAAATTGGGACACCGATATGATTAACACTCAAGTATACAAAGTTGTAGTACATATATGATTAACCTAAATTTCTAAAAGTAATCTCAGGACAACTTTGAACTTCAGTATTATATGTAAGAAAACATTTTCAATCATGCAAGGCGCTCTGATTGAACTTTATGAGACATTTCTCTAGTCTTAACCCCACTTAAGAAACACAAATGAGTAGTGCAGTAACATCCTTATATTCTTGTATTAGCTGTGTTGAAATTTACCGTCTATTATGGTCCCAACATTCATGCTAGTTAGTTGAAAGGACCACATGTATCACCATCATCCTTACAATTTACTGTGATTTGTGATTCACTTAATCACATTCCATGCATCTTCGAGCAATTACACAAGGTATGAGATCGATAATAAAACAACAACACAGAAAAACTTATGCATCATCAAATAGACAACACGAGAGAATTGGTTCATGTGTCCATTAAAAGATTATGGACATATTCTGCAGGTTTTAGACAGTATCCCGGATTCGTTATAAACTGTGTCTACTTTCTACTGCATATATGTATCTGTTTCTATGTGCTTACAAAAATGAGAGATGATGATACATTCACAAACTTTCCACGTGGACGAATGCGCTAACAAAGGCAAGAAATAAGGATGCCACCAAAAACTGTAAAAAAAAAAAATTTAGATGACGACTGATGGGATCTTGAAGTGAAGGGAAGAAAAGGAATGAGATGCTTTCGTCAATTGGAGTAAATATGTATACTTTCTTTTCATGGGGAGGTTGCCATGAAGAGAAGGAAGGGCAAAGTGGGGGCAGTGGGGTCTTATAGGATGACTATTTTTCTTGTTTAACTCTTTCATATTTTATTCCATGGGGCACACATTCTAGTTTTGTTTGCTTTACTTTATATAAATTGAATGAAAAAAATTAAAATAAAAACTTCATGCTTTTCTTTTCATATGAATCAAATCCCTGATTTGTTATGTGGTACAAAATGACATCAGCATGTCTCTCCTATTATTGGTGGCTGTGAATTATCATCGATTCATGAAGAAATAAAGATCCATGATAATTGTTTTTTTTTTTTTAGCTGTCAATTAAAAGAATCTGTTGTAATTGTCAATGTGACAGGATGATAGAGCATATATTTAGTTTAGACAAAGTTATTAATTATATTTTTTCTTAGTCATGTGAATGACATTGAGGTAAAATCTTTGTAATGAGTTAGGTGGAGTTGAGTTTCATGTGTAGTTACACGTGTTTGTCCATGACTACTATTGTGCTTTCTTGTGATCACTAAATATAATACTCTAGAGGAACTTACGAGGTGCATATGCATACATGTCAATTCTTACATAGGTCCGAAAGTCACTGCCCGACCCCAGAAACTCGATGCTTAACCAATTAAAGTAGCTTTTTTGTTGCTAATTAACCAAAACTTTTAGAAATCCACTTCCTTTTAGCATCATTCCTATTCATGTGTATCTACAGTGCAAAAAGAGCATAGCATCTATAGTCTCTATTCTCTTAGCCAATCTGATATTTGGCTTTTCTTCTTACCTTTTTCCATTTTTTTTAGAGGTTAAGTTTGCAAAAGATAATATGCCTTATAAGAAATGATTGTGTTCTTATGTCGATTTTTTTATTGCATAAATGTATTAAACATCTGTAATTTGAATATGTCATCAAAGGACGAACAAAGAGAGGTAAGGACAACAAAAATTAAAAAATAAATTATCTTAAATTTTTTTACTGAAAATGACACATACCAAAACCAATCCTCTTCAAGAGAAGACAAATGAAAATAACCCTGCTATTTTTCCATGTACTTCTTCAATAAGTTGGATAAAAAAACAAAAATCACTTGCTTCTAGCGTCCTATGATGGCTCAACAAATAAAGCAAAAGAGTACGGTGCTATTAATTGTTGCATGTGCAAGAATAAACCAAGAATATTGTTTGGTCCTATTTCTTCCATCATAAGCATTCCAAACTCTTACTTTTTCTTTGAGAAGCAACAAATAATACGAAGTCATAGGCAGGGCTGGCCCTGGTCATAGGTGCTTGGCATTTGGCAGCCTGTTTCACCACAGGAAAGCGATGTCAATGCTTTAGGGTCTTTTTTTTTTTTTTTGGAAAAAAAAATTACTTTAATTTGCTTAAGAAATTTTTGCGAAATTAGGTTTCATACTTTCATGTTTTTGTAGTCACGTCTGGAAAAGGATTACAATATTAGTAGCTTTTCCGTGGGACAGTTTACAGAAACATGTTTTCTGGTGAATTCTTGTGTACACACTGTGATTTTGGATGAAGATATTTTAATGAATTAGGGGTCGCCTAAAAGAATTCTCATGAAAGCTTAATCCTGTAATAGATGAGTTCACGGCATGTTTTTAAAGTCTATTGAACCACCACTAAGGTGTAGTAGTCGAAGTAATTGATTAATCTAGACTATAGAAAGAATTATGAAGATTCCTAATTATACTTGACTATTCCTCTTATGATATAGCATTAGATGTAACTAATGCTTTATAGGGTTATGATACATTTTTTTTTTTTTGGTTTTTGAGAATGTATTTCGCATCTTGTTTAGCTATTTGTTTTTGTTTTTTGTTTTAAATTTATTTATACAAGATGAAAAATCTATTCTAGCTTAATCTAAGTATATATGTGTATGGAGTTCTCTCATAGAGACTTGAACCTCGATTCTTATCCATTACACTAGGCAAACACTTGTACTTGTGAAGTGACCACCACACCAAATGTGCACAATGATTGTTTCGCTAGTTTGTTAACTTCTAACATATTTTGCATTTTATTTCTTTGTAGTATTTGGGAGGGTTTTTTGCAGCCATCGATCCCCAACTGTTTCCAATAAGGTTATGTTCAATATGGCCATATTTTACGTCAGAAACCACCTTGATCACGTTGGATACTTTGTTTCATATTTCCTTGGAACATTGTCAAAATAATAATGGTCTTATAAAGTGATCTGGCCAATGCTTGTTTAAACTTTAAACCAACTCTAGCAAAAAAAAAAAAAAAAAAAAAATCAACTTCAACTATAGTAGGACAAAACTTTTCTAATTTAGCACCTTGAATCATTGAAACGAAGTCAACTTTTGATGAGTAGTATATATTCACTTCAAGCTCAGCCAACTGAGATGAGACAATAACAGTTTATTTTATCTATTTCATTACTATATGTTTGGCTGAAGGTTCATCAGAATGTGAAGGCACTTTTTTCGATATTGCTTTTCAAATTATATTCACAGAAAGTTTGATCTTCATAATATTCTTTCCCTTGTGACCTTGTCCCCCCCCATTAGTACCTTTAATGAAGTGCTTTCTCTGTAACATACTTTGTGAAACAAATATACAAATGACCATTGTTAGTGTTTGGCTGTTAGCTATGCCGTAATTGTCATTATTCAATTAAGTCACTGTGCTTAATTATTCTTTGACACCAAACTTGTTATAGGAAGTCATATTTTCAGATCCAAACAACCAGAAAACCAAAAAAAAAGGGAACCGACTGAATTAGTGCAACACTTGTAATATATCAACGTCCCAGCAAATCATTAGTCCTCGTATGGTCATTTGTCAATGCAAAATAATACTTCCGTTGAATTATATAACTTAAGAGACACTCCAGGAAATATTCTAGATGCATATCACTGTTTTATTATATATATACATAAATAATGTCTTACCCTTTTTTTTTTTTTTTTTTTTTTTTTTTTTTGAGAAGGATATAATGTTTTACTTAATAGGAAATAAATGGTACACGTTCATAATTTTACATAAAATAATAATAAAATTACAGCGAGTCTCTTTTTATATTTACTAAGTTTACATACATGAATTAATATGTAAATATAATTGGCACACAATTATAGATATATATGAAAAGGACACTTGGCACGGAATATGAGTGCATTTAAAATCTAGAAACGTGTGGTATTAACTAATAAGAAAATTAGAAAAACACAGGGCACAAATTGAAGTACAATTAAAATAAAAATTAGAGTATTGATTGAACTTTCTCACAATTTTCACTTTAATAAATTATATATATATATATATATATATATATATATATGATTTTACACCATTGGATGCGAATTGAAAAATTCACCATTGGATTTTTTTTTTCTTCTTTATGCTCTACATACTTACAAAATTTTAAGATGATCTAAGTTCATTAACTATCTCATTTATAAAATATTTAAAATTTTAAGTTTTTGTATTATAAAATTATGCATAACATATGAATTTGTAGACTGAATAGTAAATAACATCTAATTGGCATTAATTCTTGCATGTGTGATAAGATCACAAAGAATATGTAATATAATTAATTGTGAGGTTTTCAAAATATCAATCCCATAAAATAATTATTAGGCATGTAACATTGCTTAAAATTACACCGTAAACTTAATCTTATCCTTCTGTGTGTGTGTGTTTCTTATCATATTTGTGATAGTTATTGAAGTAAGAAAATGGTAAAACTAAGAGAGAATTATGAGGTATAGTTTTTTAGGTGTTGTATATTAGGTTTCTTAATTATATTTAATAATGTGGTTGCATTGACTGATACAGCTCAAATGATATTATATATCTTTCCTAACTACAATTGAATTCATTCATATGTCTTATTAGTCATGTAGATATATGATTGAATTTGATTAAGCAACCTAGGTAACAATACATAAAGAATTGTAGAAGGATTGAACCTATGACATCCGCATCTGATGATAGCTCTTTATTATAGATTTCTAATTCAACTACAAAAATTTTACCAGTTGAGCTAACTAAAATCCACATAAAATGTTCAATCTAATAAGATGATTTTGTATAAATCTCTCCAAAATGCATTACAAAAGGAGCTTGCTACGTTTGCTAATAGCTCTTTATCATCAGACCAAGATACCAATCAATTTTTTGTGTAGGTGGGGATTGAACCACAAATTTCTTATTTAAACATTAGAGATTTTACTAGTTAAGCTAACTAGAACCCACATTAAATGTTCAATCTAGTAAGATGCTTTGGTATAAATCTCTCCAATGTGCGTTACAAAAGGAGCTTGCTACGTCTGCCAACTTTTTAAAGGTTGCCTTAATAATTCTCAATACAAAATTTTATGCGTAATTTTGTAAGTTAATAACAAAAGTAAAAGAAATAAAATTATATGTATATTTGACTTTTTGTTATTATCAGAGATTTCATTTATATATGTGTATATATATATATATATACTATGTGCAGGTCATTTTTTGTGTGTTAGCATATCCCGAGACAAAAGACACTTGTAATTGAGTCATAATTTCTATTGTGTTCAAGAAGACAATGAAATGATTTAACAAGTGGTATTATTGAAGACTCAAGATCATTAAAAAAAAGCTAAAACTGCATGTCTCAATATCTTCTCAATACATGTTGATTTATTGAGAATTAATGAAGCTCGATACCTCCCAATCTATCGAGATTTCTGAAATTGCCCGCTATATTTTATTCTAAGTGGCTATTATTTGTGGATTTTTGTAACGTAATAAGAGAGTCTATTAAAATGCCCATTCAACTTCTATTTAAATAAGGTGGTAGAGACAAAAAACCATAAGGTTTGCCAAGGCTTTTATATTGAAACCCTAGCCTCCACCCATTGAACCAGTGAGTTCAAAAAACAAAAGAATGAGATTTGCTGTGACTCTTGTGCACATTTGGGCTCTGTAACAAGGAAAGTCTTTGACACCAATAGTTGAAGATCTTAATGGTGTTTTGTGTGAAGTTGTTGCAAAATCAACTACAACAATCAAAATGGTTGTTGTGGAGTTAGTCACATGGTGAGATTTATGTAAAGGAATTAGTCCTGTACTAGGATCCATGCAAAGGAGAAGTTTTCTACAAGATCACGTCTAATTGATGATTGGAATTGAGACCAGTATAACTCAGTAAGTTATACTGTAGATAGTTACTTTGGGATAGAACAATGGAGTAAGTTTCCTTATACTTGTAACTACGTGTTCTTGATTAGTAGATTCTTTCAAGAGCAGTGATCTGATATTCACCTAGTGGGGTTTTTTCCAGCAAGAGTTTTTCCTATCATGATCAAATCACCATGTCAAACTTATTTTCCACTGCATTTAATTTAGTTTGGCAATTTGATTGTGCCTCCACTTGATTCACATGTGATAGCAATGCCTCATGGAGGTAGAAGGCATACAGGAAGTGAACTTCTTTTCTCAAAGAAAAAGCAATGTCGGTATCTAGGAAATAAGCATCGACTAACTCTGTGCCAACAACCGCAATAATATAGAGGATGCAAGCATTATCTGAAATGATTAGACATAAAGCATTTGTAGTTGACTTTTAAGTCCGCTGTCAAATCCCAGGGTTCAATCTTGGATAGGCGGTGGAAACTACCAAGCCAAAGTACGGTAGGGGCAGAGAGAATTTTTAGTGGAGCGGTATGTAATTGGTAGTAATTAAGAAGTATGCCATGAATTTTATTTACCAAAACTACCTCCGTGTAATTCTTTATAGAAGATTTTTAGGATTGAGAATAAAAACAATTTTTTGATTTGGCCGTGATAGGGTCTGTTCAATAACGAATCATATATTTTATTTAACTACTCTTTTTGAGTCTCATTATTGGACAATATAATTCTTCTTTCGAGCACATCTAGAGCAAGGAATCCCTTATCTAAATTTTCTAATCTAATGTATCAAAATTTTGCTTATGTTATTCATTTTTTCTTTGAAAGCTTGAATTTGTGTGAATACACAAGAGATTGTTTAAACCCCCAATTAAAAGTTACGACTTGATTGTTTTTATTCTAACTTAAATTAAGTGCGGAATAAGAGTATATGCGAACGAACAAATAATAAAACTACTCTAAGCCATATTCATCAAATATCAACAATAAAATGAAAGTTAAAAGAATAGAGAAGAAGAATGTAAACATAAGATAACACCGAGACGTGTTATCGAAGAGGAAACCAAAGAACTCGGCAAAAAACCTCTTTGCTGCCCTCCAAGCAATAAATAAATCAACTAGAGAATAAGTTGGAGTACACGAATAACAAAAGACTCTCAAAGCCTAATCTACCCCATGTACTTGACCCCTCCAAACTCCTGCTATCAACTGACTTGATGAAGCTTTGTCTTCTTTAGCTTTCCTGGATCACGCAATTCAGCCCGATTACATCCTCCAACGATTGGTTTCTTCCAATGCTTCCCAGCAGCACCAAAACCTCACTTTATACTCAGATTGGGTGTGGCAAGTGTTTGGATTATTAACCTTCCAAGGATTTGTGTATGGAATGGTAGGAATAGAGGAAAACCACTAAGGACTGTGTAGATGATTGTGGGTATGACAATCTCTAACTCTCAAGAGTAATTTCTAGGGTTTCTCTCTAAAAACCACTCCTTATAATATGTAGGTAATGAGGATATATATAGTGTGGGTGAAAACATGGTGGAGCACAAATGACAAAATAGCAAAACAGAATGTTTCGCGGGTATTTCGCGGGAAGGCCTTACCCGCGAATTACTCACGAAAACTCCAGCTGTCATGACTCTTCTCATTCCAATGATGTGCTTTGCACATGGCTTACTTCGCGGTATAGCTTCTCGCGACCACTTGGTCTTCAATAAGAGCTTGAGTTTTCACACTCTCTCTCACACACAACCCTTACAATAAAATCTCATATAAAATATAGAGAAAAATGATTGAACATAAATACAATAAAATTTGGCACGGAATTAAAGCTAATACAAAATTGTTGTAAATAACAACTTTACATTCTTCATTGGCATAACTCCAATCATTGTAAAGTTCATTAATTATAGGAAATTTTTTGTATTGTAATCAATTTAGATAATTGAATTAAGTAACTGTGGTCAATATAAAACCCATCAAAAAAGAACACACATGGAGATTAAAGATAACCAAAAAAAAAAAAAAAATTATTAAAAAAAAAAAGAAAAAAAGAAAAAAGAAAAAGAGGTAAGTGATGAACTTTGTCCCTCTATATTTTGCCCACCACCAAACCTTGTATTTCTTGGAAACTAATCATGAAAATTAGTCATGTTACTTAACCTATTCATCTAATAAATTAGTCATGTTACTTAACCTATTCATCTAATAAATTAGTCATGTTACTTAACCTATTCATCTAATCATCTCCTACCTGAAAGACTAGAAGGATTAAAAGGGTATTGATCACTTAAATTCATACTTTTCCAAAATTTAGATTGTATACGATTAAAAAAAATTTTGAAAAAAAAAAAAAAAAAAAACTCACTTGACAAGAACAAATACATAGAGAATTTGCCATATTTGAATAAATCTATTTGTAAGTCCTAACTATTGATTAGGACCATCTTTATTCCGACAAAGAATAAAATTGGGACCTTCGTTTATGGGAAACATTTCCGTGACCGCTCTTCAAAGTTCATTAGCTAACAACAAAACTTTTCACTCACATCAAAAAAACAAAAAAACAAAACTTTTAACTCTTTTTCTTCAGCCACCAAAAAAAAATAATAAATAATAAAAAATAATAAAAAATAATAATAATAAAACATACATATCCAAACTCTAAGGGGTCACTCCTTACTTCAACCTAAAAAATTGTGTTAGATGAGCACTTTGAGAGTTTTATTATTTATTTTTTAATGCTTTGATTTAGTGTTTTGTTCTAATGATAAAGAACACAATTATCAGAAGTAAATGTCATAGGTTGAAACTTTATAATTTTTTTTTTTTTAATAAAAACTCAAACAAAAATTTGCAAATCATATTATCTCATATCAAAGTTTACCATATATGCCCATCTATCATCATCAATATCACTTTCATCTTCACTATCATTCTCCATTTCATAATTGTACTTACTGTCCTTGTAAATTGTAATACTAACGAATTAAGTTTAAAAGTCAGTTTAGTGGTGTCTTTATATATTATATTTACTACTCAATTAAGACTTCCAAAATTGTTATTTCCCTCAACACGTTATTACCTTTATTCTATAATGCATATATAATCTTTCATTGTAATCATCATTATCACCTATCCTCGGTCTTTGTCGTCTTATAATTCTGTCATCCTCATCAAGACTTTAGTACTAGGGAAACTTAGATAGCATACACCCACATATTATTATAAAGAATACGTTAACGTGATTAGGCTTTCTTAACAAAGTAAAAGTTAACATGATTAGTCCTTTCTTTGGTACATTATCATATTTTTTTTTTTAATAATTTGTTGAGAAAATGGTACATTACCTTTTCAAATTTGGGCATAAATGCACTTTTGATTCCTATATTTTGAGTTTATTTCCATTTTAGTTCTTACTTTTCTATTTTACCAATTTTAGTCCCTAAAATGACAAAAAAAATTTCATTTTGGTCTCTTCTATCATCTCACTAATAGAAATTACTAACGTGACAAACAAAGTGCACTATTGACACAGTAAATGCTGACGTGACCATTAAAATAAGAGTAATGCTAGAGATACAAACTTTTTTTCAAAAAATTTTACAAATTATTGATGTGGTGAGTGGTTATTAGTAAATAAAAAAGTGATGTTAATGGTGGGCTTAAATGAAAACTAATAAGAAGTAGGTCACATCACCAGTTAGTAAAAATATTGTAAAATAGTTTATAGCTGCAGCATTACTCTTAAAATAGCATTTTCAAATTTTTATTTAAAATTTAAAACATGCCACGTTGGCATTTTAATTAAAAAAATGTCACATCAGATAAAATAATTAAGAAAAACATTTCTAAACTTCTTATTTTTTTAAAATAAAATAATTAAAATAAATTTTTTAAAAAAAAATTTTTGGAAGAACACGAAGAGCTTAGAATATGATTGTTCTTCTCAAGTCAGTCATATTCTTTATTTTCTTTCCCAATTACCATGTTTGGATGCCCATATAATTAAAAAATAAAGATTTTCATTTCTTTTCTTACAAGTTCATAGCAACCAAACTCATAAAATCACTCAAATTCACCAAACACAAAGACATGCCCACAATTACATAAACAAAATTTTGGAATCCAAACCCAAAACTCAACCCAGTTTTTTCAACAATTACATTATGAAAAAACTCAAAAACATTCAACAATTACACAAAGACAAAAGTTAAACCCAAATTTTCGGCCTCCAAACACAAAACTCAACCCAAACTTTCTTATCCTTTTTGAGAAACCAAACACACAACTCAAAACTCAAATCCCAAATCCCAAATTGATGAACAAAACCCCATGCCACAAATAGCCACGAATTTAGAGAGAGAGAGAGAGAGAGAGAGAGAGAGAGAGAGAGAGAGAGAGAGAGAGAGAGAGAGAGAGAGAGAGAGAGAGAGTTGGGTTTTCAGCCAGAGAAAGTTAGGTTTTTGGCCAAGGTTTAGAGAGAGAGAAAGCTTGGTTTTCGACCATGAATTTAGAGAGAGAATTGGGATTTCAGTTAGGAGAGAGAGAGAGAGAGAGAGAGAGAGAGAGAGAGAGAGAGAGAGAGAGAGAGAGAGAGAGAGAGAGAGAGAGAGAGAGAGAGAGAGAGCGAGCGAGTGAGCGAACGAGCTTGGAGATTTTGTTTGAGCTTTTAAGATTTAACTTTTATGTTGTGTTTGGTTGCTAAGAAAGTTTAATAAAAAGTGAGAAAGTTACTAGAAAATATCTCAATCTTTAAAATTCAAAAAGGATTTTTTTTTTCCAATTTAAATTAAAATTGATAAATTAGAAATTCTTTGTTTTAAAATTTTAAATTAAAATGCTGAAGTGACATATTTTAAATGCAAAATAATTTTTTAATATTATTTTAATGGTCACGCAAGCATTTACAATGCTAACAATGCATTTTGTTTGTCATTTCAGCAATTTACATTAGTGAGATGACAGTAAACGCATTTTTCATTTTAAAAACTAAAAGTGGTAAAATAGAAAAGTATGGACCAAAATAGAATTGGACTCAAAATATAGGGATCAAAAGTGAATTTACACCTTAAATCTTTAGTTATTGAAGTCAAATATATAGCTATGGTCATTGATCATATCTAATCGAAAATTAAGATACTTTTTTTTTTTTTTTTTTTTTTGAGAAACAAACGCATACACACATACAAGGGAAATAAAAATGGGTTCTAACATAACGGCATACCACAACTCCACTCAAAAGTTATGGTAACTTTTAAAAAATGGTGAAATAAGTTATACTATACATGACACACATTTTTAAGCAAACACACACAAGAGAGAGAGAAAGGAAAGATACTTTAAAGTTGTAAGGGGAATTCCATTTATATATAGTTCTTAAAACCATATTCATCTATTATGAAATAAATGGTTTGAATTTTATCCCATCATGAACAACATTTAAACAATCATTAAATAATACTATTTTAATTTTTTTTTAAATTATAAATAACATGATAAAATAGTCCATATATTCCACTATGAATTAATAAAGTTTTAAAATTTCAAAAATACGAAATTACCCTTAAAAAATCTATAGAATATTAATCTACCTGCAGATCTATCAACATTCTCATCCACTGAGTTATTAGCCAAAAAAAAAAATATTCTCATCCACTGTTAGCTTAATTTTTTCCAATCCCATCCATCTATCGAAGCACAAAATCAAGCAGCAGTGGGTATGAATTACGAGAAATTATTCACTTCTTCACGAGAATAACTAAAGGTAAGTAATAATTACTTATTAGGTTAAAAAGTTTAGGTACTTATAATGGAAGGGTTGTATTACCTTCTCCAACGTACCTATTTTTGACTAAAGACTTCACATCTTTTAAGCATGGGCCAACATGTACTTGATTCCTTGCCATCATTGTTGAAAGTTGAAACCCTTTAGCACAATAAAAAACGTGCCAAGATACATTAATCGGTTAATATATTTTAATTCGACTGCGTTTGATTGCGTTTCTCACAAACTATTTATAGTCTCAGAATTATTGTATTGGGAATATTCTGATATAGTCATAAATTATATCTTCAAAAAGATAAACTAAAATAACATATAGGATTAGTAGAATTGTCAAATCCATAGAACATTAATCCCTAAAACATATTCTGAACTTCAAAATTGAGTTAGAATCATTAGATCATACCTATAATAATTTCATTTTCTTTAATCAGAGAGAATAGAATTTGCATATAGGCAAGAGTTTTTGTACCTCAATGGCATAGTTCATTCATGTTTATTCACTTTTATTAGGAGAATTGTGATTTGAATATCCTGTCATACATTGTTTGTAACTACAGTACCAAATTATCAACAACAAAAAATGTAAATACATAAATCACAAGCAGTTATCAAAAGTAATCTAATTATTGAGGTGGCAATAAGCAATTAAATGATGTGGTACTGAATTCACATTTGAATTTGTAATATTTAATTTATATAATAAAATAGATCAATTTTAAATAGAGATGGTCCTATATATCATTAGTAATATGAGACTAATCCAGTAGGTTTGAAGTTCTTTTCGTTTTTTGCCTAAGTAAAAAAAAAAAAAAAAAAAAAAAAAAAATTTGAGAGGATGGAGTTAGAGTACTCCTTTTGGGAACATTTGGGATTATTCCTGTAAATGCCTTCGTCAGTTTCTAGAGCTTATACATTAATCGCTTTACATGTTGCCATATAAAAGAGATTTCATTGATATCATAGAAAATGAATAATAACATTGACAGTAAAAACAACTTATTTAAATTACATGGCCGAAGCATTTATGTAAGACCAAGTTTTTATTAAAATAGAATACTATGGTAAATAATTAGGATAATAGTTTTTCTTTTAAGTTTAACCCTTCGATAGTAGAATTTTAATTGATGTACTTTTTAAAATGATTTGAAAGTTTTGTAATAGAAATTGTAGTAAAAGTTTAAATTAATTTAAAATAATTAATGAAATGTACTTATTCTTTAAAATTTTAATTGAAATATTTTAAAAAAATTAGATCTTAAAGAGAATTTCAAAATTTTGTAAATTTTGTAATAGATATTATAGTAAATGAATAAATTAATTTAAATTAAATGATGAAACTTTTTTTTTAATTCTTAAATAATAAATTTTTAATTGAATTATTTTAAATTTTAATTTTTTTTATTAAGGTCACTTAGAGTAATCTATCTTAGTAATTCGTGAGAAAATGTTCTTTTATAGGTGTGTGGAACAAAGAGAAAATGATTGTATATATGACTAAAAGCATCTGTTTAGAGTAATAATCACATGCTGTTCATTGGAGACAAAATATATTATGTAAAATTGTATATGGCATGATATAATGATACCCCAAAAAATATTCTTTCTTCAATACGAAGGGAGATCTAGCTACTTCATATACCTTAGTAGTACCTAGCTAGCATTGAGACAAATTAAGGACTGCGCTTGAGAAAACTTTTTCACTAAAGCCAAAGTTTTGGGAATTTTTCTAGTTCAATAGCCAATCATGAAATCATGATTTAGATCATATTATGATATTACCACTCCCATGCAATCACAACCGATAAAACAATCAGAGCTCAAAATCTCATTATTGCCCATACTCAATAAGTCCAATCTAGATGGTAAAGCGTCCACAATCG
This sequence comes from Quercus variabilis, assembly GCA_030445155.1. Lineage (NCBI taxonomy): Eukaryota > Viridiplantae > Streptophyta > Magnoliopsida > Fagales > Fagaceae > Quercus > Quercus variabilis. The sequence goes on from CP129449.1 coordinate 10,917,332, forward strand.
CATATTTTCATCCCAAAAAATGTGTTTGCTTGATCAAGAATCCTAGATGTGTCCAAAGTGGGACATATAAAAGGACCCACCACCATGCATGTGTGACACGAGCACAAGCTAGTCCAAATACTGAGCAAACAAAGAAGGATCCGATCCATTATAAGCAATACAGCTCTTAATGGATGATAGTGCAAGTTTTAGCCCTTTGCTACAAACCCTAACTGGGCCACCATAGTACAGCACTTACATTAAATTCATAGCCTCAGTGTACTCAGTGCTCACACTTCCAAATCGCTCATTTCATTGTTCTCTTCTATTTTCACACGGTTACTACTCTTTCACTTCTTTTTCTTTTCATTTTTTGGTTTTTGGGTTTTTTTTTTTTTTTGGTGTAAAGCAAGTGTAACCTCTCCTACCTAGGGCTAGACCTAGTGCGGCCTTTCTTTACATTTCTTTTCTCTCTCTCTCTCTCTCTCTCTCTCTCTCTGATTTTTTGCGTCTTTTTAAACTTATTCCTCAGTACTTATTTATGATCTATCATTGGCTGCACTAACACTGCTTTTAGAGAGAATGATGGGACATCACTCGTGCTGTAACAAGCAGAAGGTGAAGAGAGGATTATGGTCACCAGAGGAAGATGAGAAACTCATCAACTACATTTCAAACTATGGCCATGGTTGCTGGAGCTCTGTCCCAAAACTTGCTGGTAACATTATCACTGCTCTCTCTCTCACTCTCTCATTTCATTTGCACTAGCTTTCATGCGTTCCTATATACTATTGTTTCTCAATTGTTCTTTTTTATATCTTTTTGTTGTATGGTTTCTATGAAGCAGGCCTGCAGAGATGTGGAAAGAGCTGCAGATTAAGATGGATAAATTATCTCAGACCTGACTTAAAACGGGGGAGCTTCTCTCCCCAAGAAGCAGCCCTCATCATTGAACTTCATGGCATTCTAGGAAACAAGTAAGATTTATTTATTTATTTTTTTTTTTTACAAGATAGGATTTTTACTTTAGTCTAATCTAAGTGTATATGTGTGTAAAATTTCCTCTTACAAACTTAAATTCTGGCCCTTGCCTCCCACACCCTACAAGTACGTACTTATACTTACGGAGTGACTACTGCACTAAAAGTGCGCGATGATTAAATGCTAAAATTATTACTAATTATACTATAAAAACTTTACAAATCGACCTGACAATTGATTAGTCCCATCTATAATGTAATAAATAATTTTTCTTTTACTTTTTTTTTTACTATATTTAACAGTTGATGACAACTTATAAATTTCTTGCAGTAAAGTTGATAATATCCTTAACATTACCTTTTTTTTTTTTCTTCTCCTTCTTATCATTATTAGTCTCATCATCACCCCCCATTATGTATGTCATTTTTTCATGCAAAAGAGAACTCTTTATTCTTGGACAGGTGGGCTCAAATAGCCAAGCACCTACCAGGGAGAACCGATAATGAGGTTAAGAACTTTTGGAATTCAAGCATAAAGAAGAAGCTGATTTCTCATGATGTTCCTACCATTGCCACCTATCCTGATATGCACTACAATGGTAACAACGAGGAAGGTTTTTTCTCTCTAAATGTAAACCCTAATTGGATCCTAAGCTCTCAACAAGACCAGCTATACCTTCCCACTCCAACACCAATGTTGCAAGGCTTTGATCATGGTGATCTTAAATTAGAGCAAACCAATTATGGTGCCAATTTGGTTCAATTTCCACCCCCAATGGCACCACCATCAAATTCTTCTTCTTATGACCCACTATGGTCATTAGGCTATCAACCTCATGGACAATTTGATCCTAATCAAGAACAGCAAAATTTCAGCACTAGTGGAGCAACACAACATTATATTGGTGATAAACTTATTGGTCCGAGTATCTCGGCACCACATTATGATGATGAGGATCCATTAACATCCATGATTCCAAAACCTTGTGATGAGATTATCAGTGGTAATTGTTGTGGCATGTTTTGCTCATGTGCTTCACAAGACCATGACCCACTTGCTAGACTCCCATATTTTCCAGCTGGTTGTAATTATCCACATGATACACAAGTGCCCAACAATCATATGGAGTACATGGATGCCATCATGTCATCATCATCATCATATTCATCAGCTTCATCATTGTCACCACTATCAAGCGGCCAATTTGTCACAAACTCTAATCTTCATTCAAGTGAAACTTCTTTGGAAAACATAATGTTTCTATAGTTAAAGTGAGTAACGTTGGCTGAAGTTCAAAAAATATGTGTAGGTTATTCAAGTTTGTCAACTTAATTAATATATTGTATGAGTTCCGACTTCCTAGTGCCTAGCAAAGTACTACTCGATATTTGTAGTTGTACCCTTTGTTCATCCCAAAATAAATGAGAGTTTGTAATTCAGCGAGATAAATAAATTAATTAATTAAATAAATAAATTAAAAAAGCAAGAGTTGTAAATGATACATACTTCAATAAAATAAGATAATGTGAAAATTTTCTTCAAGATGGATTCATGTTTCAACAAATGGCCGGGTTTTTTAAATGAATAGATTTTTTTTTTTTTTTAATATAAAGAAAATCCCATATATTTTGTAATTGTGTCCAAAAAAAAATTCCACTATTTTTGGGACCGGAATAGGTCCCTTAACGTACCTTAGTACGTACCTGGTTTCATCATAATTTTCCAATTCCAAGAGTGAGGGCTCTTTCTCTTTCTCTCTTTTTCCCGAGATTGGTGGGTGAATACAACATGGAAAGACAATTCCACACACTCCATAGTCAACGTCCAGGCAAGAAAGCTCTTGATAAATTGATAGTCAATTAAGGGGTACTGCCGGCGGATAAGATCGCACCATTCATTATTGAAAGCAGACAGAAAAATAATTCATCTGATTATGGAGGAAAGTTAGAGACATAATAATTTCTTTAATCCTCAATCCTCAGAGGTTTGTCAATCATATGGTTTCCTATATATGGTACTTCTGCTAATCAATTTTGAGGGATTAACACGTGTTCAGATGTTCATGGTGCGGTTTTGGTTAATTTTTGTCACCTCACCACATCTTAGTTTTGCTGTCATACGTGTGATTTAGCCAGATTTAGGGGGTGTTTGGTAGAGTAGTTTGAAAATTGTTGTTTATAGTTTTTTGAAATACGTGTGAGTGAAAAAGTGCGTTAAAATGCGTGAAATGCTGTTTAAAAACTAAAAAATGTTGTTTAAGAACACAAACCAAATGGCCCCTTAGGTTGGAACACTTTTCAAGATTTTGGACTGTATTACCCCGTCTAAAGCTAGTTTTTCCTCTCTTTTGGGCTAATTTTTAAAATATTAGACTAGTTTTTCTTTGTTTTTGGCTGACTAAGAGTAACTCAATAAGTTTTTAGGGGTGAAAGATCTCATCTTTTATATTTTAAAAATCAAGTGATCAACACCTAGTTCATATAATAAATATTTAACATAAAATGCAAACTGCACCACACCGCAAAGTGTGTTATAATTATTCGATTTTGCTAGCAGTCTTGGACGTCGGTTTACGTGTGGTCCTAGTGGTTTTGTTAACACCTTCACGTTTATTTATTTGTATTAATGAGAACCATAATAATAAAATAATAAACATGATAAGAAGAAAAAGGAGAAGGCGAAAATTATAATAACAATTAAATGATAATTGTAAATGTTATTATTCTAATATATATTTTTAAGTTTGAATTTAGACTCTATTCTATGTTTAACATTCTATTAGAATCTTGTTATATCATAGTTCATTAAATTGTAAATGTTATTACCCTAATATATATTTTTAGTTGAATTTAAATTCTATTCTATATTTAACGTTTGTTAGGTTCTAAGGTCTTAGGATTTTATGTATTTAGAACTCTAATGTGTAATGTTGGCAAACCATGATCAAAATAATGTATTTAGACTTGTTTAGGCTTGCTCAAAGTTGGTTTATTATTGTAAAGTTGGAATCGAGTGGCTGCAGAAGTACTTGGAACTTTCGGCCTAGCTCGATCGATCGAAAAATAGACTCGATCGATCGAAAATCGCACATGTTGATTATTCTGCAGAATTTCCAACTCAGCCCTACTTCATTAAATGTTTAGGATTTTATGTTTTTACCCTAGGTATATAAACTAAACCTTAACCACGTTTTTGAAGGTTGCTCAAGTTGTATTGTTGCTCATACATTGCTGTTTTGTGTAAATCTCTTGTGAGATCTAGATGAGCTTTCCTTTACACAAAGCTTAGGGTTTTCAAGTTAGAGATAATATCAATATCTTGATGATCTACTTGATTGCTACCATTGAAGCTTAAAGAATATCAAGCGTGGGTGCTTGTAACTGATTGGAGAATCCAAGAAAGAAGGAGTCTGTGGATTCGGAGTTTGCATGTGGTCGTGTCAGTAAGTTCTACTGGTGGGTAGCATTAAGAAGTCAAGCGGGAAGCTTGTAGTCCTTCTGTATGAACTTCAATTCTTTCGCATTGTGGATTCAGATTTACCTTGAGGATAGCTAGGTCAAATCTTCCCCAAGTTTTTATCGTGTGGTTTCTTGGGTCATCATATCTTATGTTCATTTATTTTCCTCTGCTTTATATCTTGATATGATTATTTGATTGCTTTAACCTAGAATTGCATAATTTGACTAAGTAACAACTTGGCTAATTTATCTAGGCTAACTAATCTAGTTGTTTTAAGGGGTCTAAAACTGTTCAACATTCTATTAGAATCTTGTTATATCATAGTTCATTAAATGGTAGAATAGATAGACAAAACATAAAAATTAAAAAAAAAAAATCATAATATGTTATATTTTTTGGTGCTCCGCACAAGTTATTGACTAGTAATAATAATAATAATAATAACAACAAAAAGAGTGAAGGTTAGCTTATATAAGGGTGTACATGAGTTGGGTTTGAGATATTTTCAACTCAATCCACTCAAGCTAATTAATCTCCTCGAGTTGAGAAATTAACAACCCAATGGGGGTTCGATTTGATAGTATAATGATACCATCACCCTTTCTAAGAACCCAACTTCGTAAAATGTTTTCCAAAACTCACTACCAACCCACCCATACCCTCCACCCTCCCTTCTCTCCTGTAGAGACCCCTGGGGCTCTAACTAATGAGCGAGCAACATTAACATAGGTGATCGATGAAGTCTCTAGCATTGATCTCAGGCTTAAACATGGAGGCATTTCGCGGTTTTGGAGTTTATTGGTGATTGGCCTAGGGCCTTTCACAGCGTTGAAGTTCATTGGCGATGGGTGGATCTCATGGTGGTTGTCAACATTGGGATTTTTAGGGGTGATTTTAATATCTATTTCAATGTGCGTGTGATGTTATTTTGATCTTGGGTGTTATTTGATTTTTTGGGAGCATTTTCAAGAACACAACCTAACACTGAAAAAGAAAATATTTTTACTAAAAATATTTTACATCAAAAAATATTTTGCAACGAAACAATTGGAGTGTAAATTTCTTGTCCTTTCCCTATATCTTTATTGAATATATTAATTTTAATAACCGTAGCTTTTGTAATTGTAGCTATTGGAAATATGGATGGATGAAAAAAAAAAAAAAAAATTAATTAAATTAAGATATGTGTTATTAATGAAATGAATAGAGCCTAATTAAATTAAGATGCATTTTATTAAGGGTTTGTTTGGAATCTACTTATTTTGCTAAAACTGAAAACTTTTTACTGAAAGTACTGTAGATAAATGAAAAAATTAGTTGAAATAATGCAGTGGGACACATGAATAGTACCAAAAGTGCAATGGATCCATGAATAGTAGCAAAAATAAGCTGACAAAACTAATCATGCCAAATGGACACTAAATGGGAAAAGATCAACATTTTCAAAATTCATAAAATTTAAAATTATATATAAAAGAAAAAATATTAGTTTAGAATATTACACAAATTATAATAAAAATTAAAAATTAAAAAAAAAAAAAAAATCTCCTGTTGTATAAAAGAGTTCCTCCTTGCTAAGCAACAACAACATAAAAAGAAAATGTATTAAATAATAGTGTTCTTTCACCCTTAAACACGGGGATTTTAGCCTTTTACCCCTATTTTTTAAAATATTTGACAATATGCCCCTGTTTTAAAACTATTTAGGTTCGTGCCCTTGTTTCAAAACTCAATTTGATTAAAATCGAGTTTTAATAAAAAAATAATAATAATAATAATTGGTATAAAATCAAGTATGAGGCGATCAAACTTAATAAAATCGAGTTCCATGCAATTTATTTTATTTTATTTTTAAGTTTGATGACCCCAAACCTATAACTGCATTTCGATAGACCTATAATGGCGTTTTTGCATGGAACTTGAGCTCCATGAACTCGAGTTCCATGCAAATTTTTTTTTTTTTTTAATAAGTTTGATTACCTCAAACTTATGGTTGTGTTCAAATAGACCTATAGTAGCAGTTTAAAGGGAACTCGAGCTCCATAAACTCGAGTTCTGTGCAAATTTTTTTTTTTTTTTTTTTTGATCACCTCAAACTTATAGCTACGTTCAGATAGACCTATAGTGGCATTTTAAAGGGAACTTGAGCTCCATAAACTCGTATTCCATGCAAGTTTTTTATTTTTATTTTTATTTTTTTAAGTTTGATCGGGCATAACTCGATCTTAAATCAATCGAGTTTTTCATTGAAACTCAATTTTAAATCAATTGAGTTTTTCATTGAAACTCCATTTTGAGAAAATCAAGTTTCAAAGCAGAGGCATGGACCTAAATAGTTTGGAAACAAGGGCATGTTGCCAAATATTTTAAAAAATAAGGGTAAAAGGCTAGATATATTAGGACAAAAAACAATTTTGATGCTATTAAAAAATATTTTCATCCTTAAAGACAAAGTATATATATATATATATATTAAATAATAGCCAATCACATCTAGCAACAGTGCACAAACTTTACCAAACTAAAAACAAAAGGCAAACACAATTGAGAGCAAAATGGATAAATGGACACAAGTTTGGGTTCAATGCTCCTATGCATTGGACCCAAGCCTTGCCTTAGATAAACACAGATGAGAGCTAGGAATAGTCCAGAAACTTCAAGAATCAAAAGTTGTAATTGCCTTCAAATATATGGTGAAAAGTTAAAGTAAGCTACTAAGAAAGAGATTGCCGACACTGCCATCTTCATTAATTCCCCTTCTCTCCCCCCCCCCCCCCCCCCCCCCTCCTTCTTAAATTATTTTGGGTTTGTGATTTTTTTTTTCCTGAAATTGAAGCTTGGTAAATATAAATGGCTTTGTTAATATTTGAATTGAGAGCATCATGTGGAGAACGTGAGCTTCTATTTTGGTTGAATGAGATTTAATTTGCGCTTGTAGTAGAATTGTCTAGGATTGTGATCCTACGTGTTCTGAAAATTCAGCATCCAATACTACTCCAACTATATTATAGGAATTAGAATGACTTACACTTCAATCAAGATCAATTTTGCAATCTAGGATAGTAGGATCTTACGATACTATGATATGGATCTCAGTTTTGATAAGCATGAATTACATTAAACTATTTATTCATCTTATTTAGTTTATGCGCAACATTTATAAATTTTTTTTTTTTAAGGTATAAATGTAAAATCATGCTTATCAAAATTGCTATCCAGATCATAAGATTATAAGATCCTATAATGCTAGATTGTCAAATCAATCTAGATTAGATTATAATCATTACAACCATAGAGTTAGAGTAAGATCACATGTCAAATCATGGGATCACATAAGATCATGGTCCTAGGTCGATTCAAGACGATTCTACTACAAGCTCAAATTAAATCTCACTAAGGAAAAATAGAAACTTGTTCTCCACATGATGCTCTCAAAACAAATGTTACCAAATCCATTTACAGTTATCAAGCATCAATTTCAGGAAAATAAGTAAATAACATTAAAAAAAAAAAATCACTAACTCAAAAATAATAATAATAATTAAGAAGAAAGTCGGATTGACAACGATGGCAGTGTCAACAATCTCTTTCTGCATGTCTACTCTTTGCTCTTTTCCCCACTGCATTGCTTGCTTCACTTTTCACCAGATCTTTGAGAGTAATTATGACTTTCGATCGATACCTGAAACTTCTGGCCTAGCTATTGGCTATTCTAAGCACTCAATTGTATTTATCTTGGGCACGGCTTGGGTCTAATGCATAGAAGCACTGGACCCATGCCATGTCCATTTATCTCAACCTTTTTGCCTTTTGTTTGTAGTTTAATAAAGTTTGTGCGCTGTAACTATACCTTATAGGCTGTTAGTTGTTTAATATTTTGCCTTTAATGATGAAAACTATTTTTCAATATATACTTTGCCTTTAATGATGACAACTATTGTTTAATAGATCTAAGAGGCTATTGTTTAAAGTTTCTTTTTTAGGGTGAAAACTACCGTTTAATAGCTTTTTGACTACATGCCTGGTGGATCATCGAGGAACCTAACGTGGATGAAAGAAGAGAACACTATTATTTAATATATTTGTCTTTTCTTTTTCTTTTTTTTGGGTTTAGCAGGAGGAATTCTTTTATACACTAGAAGGAAAACATAAGAGTAACTCTCTTTTTTTTTTTTGGGATTAAAAAAATAAGAGTTTATTTTTTATTTTTTATTTTTTATTTTTTTATATATATTGTGTAATCTAAACTAAAATTTTATTTTATTTTCTTATTTTATATATGATTTAAAATTTGTTTTTTGAAGTTTGATAAAGTTGATCCTTGCTCATCTACTAATTAATAATTTAGAATAATAATTATTGACTCCCTATTAATTATGTATATATATATATATATAGTTCTTTAGTTAGTAGAGATAAAGGGTATAAAAATCGTATTATATTTAATTTATCTCTCTTTTTTAATAATTATTTACATCATTTTTATTTAAGTAAAAATTTAGGGAAAGTGGAATTTTACCACTCTCAATCTAATCCATAAGGCTCTTCCATTGATTTTATGTAAAATGTCAATTTTAACACCACTTAATATAAGAGCATTCACAACAAAGTTTCTAAAAATTTACGGTAACTTTTAGTAACTCAAAAAATTATTTTATTTATTTTAAAATTTGGCAAAACTACACTGTTAGTCCTTCAAGTTTACCATGTGTGCGCAATTGGCCCCTCAAGTTTCAAGCGAGTTCGATTGGTCCCTCAAGTTTTCAAAATGAACAATATAAATCCTTTGGTTAACTTCCGTTAGTGGTGTTGTTTATGTGGCTAACGGAATAATGACTTGGTATTTTTTTAAATGATGTGACATTTATTTTTATTAAAAAAATTCCAAAATTAAATTTACACATAAGAAAGAAACTAGACCCATTCTAATTCAAATATTTATCCTAACCCGGTACCAAAAAAAAAAAAAAAAAAATCTCCATTTACGATGAAAGAGCTAAACTCATGATTTTCAATGGAAGCACAAATTCATAAATTTATTTGCATTGTTTTGACTTGTAAGTTTTTCTACCCAAAAAAAAAAAAAAAAAAAAGACTTGTAAGTTAACACTTGTATTATGAAAATTCTTGTTTTTTGGCTGGGTTCGAACCCAAGAGCCACTGCCACAGCCAACTAATTTATGGATGCAATGTGCATTGGAGAAAAAATCATTAATGACAAATACTACTTTATACTAAGGATAGAGACGGGCAACAATTCACGAGGCTCAAAGCAGTCCAAACTATGAGATCATCCACCATACAATATGGGCTTTTTTATTCAATTTGAAGTCTCAAGGTTGCTTAGGATGAAAACTCAAGCTGAGCAGGACGTGTTTAGGGAAACTAGCACTAAATCAGTTATGGAGGTGGGTCAGTGGCTGTGCAAGATAAGGAGGGAGGCTGGTCAGTGGTTGTCAGTTGGAGAAGGATGTGTGAAGTAGAAGGCCACCGTCTCCAGCGGAGGGCGGCAGCGTGGCCAGCGGCTAGGCCTTAGATCTGTTCATTGTCTCTCCCTTCTCTCATGGTTTGTAAATCAAATTGCAAATGGAGATTTTTTTTGCACCGGGTTAGGATAAATATTTAAATTGGAATGGGTCTAATTTCTTTCGTATGTGTAAATTTAATTTTGGAATTTTTTAATAAAAATAAATGCCACATCATTTAAAAAATGCAAGGTCATTATTTCGTTAGCCATGTAAGCAACACCACTAACGAAAGTTGACCAAAGGATTTATATTGCTCATTTTGAAAACTTAAAGGACCAATTGCGCTTACTTGAAACTTGAGGGACCAATTGCGCATATAGGATAAACTTCAGGGACTAATAATATAGTTTCGCCTTAAAATTTTAACATCACACTTTTACAATTCACTAACATCAAATACTCTTTTTTTTTTTTTTTTCTTTTACCATTTCATTTAAAATCATATAAACACCTCATTAAAAATAAAAAATAAAAAAAGAGCCACCACAAAAATTTATAGCATCTAGCCATAGCCACTTTCACCACCAGCCATAACTAGCATCATGGCAACCACAACCCACTATAGAAAGAAAAAAAATAAATAAAACAAAATCACAACCCATACCACTAGCCATTGCCACCATGACCACCACTACGACAATCACAACCCATCGTAGAAAAAAAAAAATCACCACTAGCCACAACAACCCACCATCACAACCACAACCACGACTCATTGCCATAGCCAACCCCACTAGAAAAATCAACCGCCACCACCACCACAGCTACCAAACCGCCTAATGATGAACACACAAAAATAAAAACCCAAAGAAATGGTGAGATAGAGTTATAGAGGAGAGAGGAGATAGAAGAAAAGGAAGAGACTAAGAAAGAGAGTCACGAGAGAGACAAAGAAAGAAAGAATTTAATAAAAAAAAATATTAGCAACTTGCTATAACAACCTCTACAATAACTTGGTACAACTTATTGTAGAGTGGCAGGTTACTGTAGCAAGTTGCTAAAATTTTTTGACTTGGGTGCCACTTAATAAGGGGTGCTTGAGGTGTTTGAGGTGTTAAAATAGCTTTTTAGTTATTTTGCTATTTTAACACCTCTATTATGAATGCTCTAATTATACTTTTACTTAGCTAATTTTTAAGTTCAATAGGCAAATGAAAATAAGCTCTCCCAAACGACCACTCAATCATTAGTCTTGTCTCTAATGATTCTCATACCAAGGATTTGCTTTGCAACTCTCAAATCCTTCATTGCAAACTGTTTTGATAATTACTTCTTCAAATTATTAATCTCCTCAATGCAAGACATTGCAATAAGCATATCATCCACATACAATAGTAATATGATGTAAAAATTGTCAAAAAACTTAACATAGCAACAGTGATTAGTTTCACATCTCTTGAACCCAATTCTATGCATAAAGCTGTCAAATTTCTTGTACCACTGTCTAGGAGCTTGTTTTAGGCCATAAAAGCTCTTTCTTAGTTTGCAGACTAGATTCTCTTGTCCCTGAACAATGAACTCTTCTGGTTGAATCATGTAAAGATCTTCCTCCAAGTCATCATGAAGGAATGCCGTCTTCACATCTACCTGCTCAAGATGTAAGTTTTTTGCAGCCACCATTCCTAGCACCAGTCTAATTGTTGACATCTTCACAACTGGAGAAAATATCTTTATGTAGTCAATGCCTTCCTTCTGCTGGAACCCTTTAACAACTAATCTGGCCTTGTAATGTTTGTTACCATCATGCTTATTCTTTATTCTGTATATCCACTTGTTGTGTAAAGCCTTCTTTCCTATTGGCAATTCAGTCAACAGGAGATAATTTAAAGCGGGTGAATAGCGCTGTGGAGGTCTAATGTTCCTGGAAGATCTGCGGACTTCAGCTATAGGTGTACTCTGATCTACCTGTGAATCTACATTCTCCTTATATTCTTCACCCCTTTTCTGGATAGTACTTTTAGTCAATTCATCTAAGTTTACAAACTCTGATTTCTTTTGATCTATCTCTGTAACATCTGACACTACAGTTGACCTATCCTTGTACATAACCTGTTCATTAAATATCACATTTCTACTTCTGATGATTTTCCTGTTTTGTTCATCCCAAAACATATAGCCAAATTTCTCGTCACCATAGCCAATGAAAAAGCATATTTTAGACTTTGTATCAAGTTTACTACGAGCATCAGAATCAATATGAATATAAGAAACACAACTAAAAACTTTTAAATGTGAAAACTTTACCTCTTTACTGTTCCAAACCTCCTCAGGAAGTTTGAACTTCATGGGAACTGATGGCCTTCGGTTTATCAGGTAAGCTGCAGTGCTAACAGCATCAGCTCAGAAAGTTTTTGGTAGCCCAACGTGCAACCTCATACTCCTAGCACGCTCATTGAGAGTTTTGTTCATGCACTCAGTCACACCATTCTGCTGTGGTGTCCCAGGAATGGTCTTTTCCATCCTAATTTCCTGTGCAGCACAATACTCACTGAACCCTCTATTTATGTACTCTCCTCCATTATCAGACTTTAAACATTTTAGTTTTAAATTTGTTTCTGTCTCAACCATGGCCTACTACTTCTTAAAAGTTTCAAATACATCATATTTATTTTTCATAAAATAAACTCATACCTTTCTACTTGAGTCATCAATAAAAGTGATGTAGTACCTTGAACCTCCAAGGGATGCAACCGGAGAAGGCCCCCACAAATCAGTGTGTACTAACTCCAATTTTTCATACTTCAGTATTCTGCCAGTTTTCAAGAAGCTCACATTTTCCTGCTTTCCTAAGATGCAACTTTCACACATGTTAAAATCAATAAACTTCAATTCTGGTAGTTTTCCTTTTGACAGCAGCATCTTCATCCATTTTCTCACTCATGTGACCAAGTCTACGGTGCCATAAGCTTGTATCAATACTTGTTTCAGCAACTGCAGCTGTGTCTCTTGGACTTGAGGTCATATAGAGAGTGTCAGTCTTCTTTTCACGAGCCAATACTCTAGCTCCCTTTGTAACCTTCCAAGTACCACCAACAAATAGTATTGCATGCCCTTCATCATCAAGTTGTCCAACAAGAATCAGATTCCTCCTCAGGTCAGGAATATGTCGAACCTTCTCCAGTAACCAAACAGATCCATTGTGCAACAATATCCGGACGTCTCCCATACCTACAACATTCAAGGCTGAACCATCAGTCAAATACACCTTACCAAAATCACCTACAACATAATTCTATATGATTTCTCGGTGTGGAATAGTATGAAATGAAGCTCCTGAGTCCAAAACCCAATTATCAAGTGGACTGTCTACTGCAAGAAGTAATGCATTTTGTACATCTTCTGTTACAGTATTAGTAGAATCATCTTCATTCTTCTTCTTAGGATTTTTGCACTGGTTCCCAAAGTAGCCTGTTTTCCCACAATTCCAATATTGTACTTGTTGGCCTGATCTAGATTTACTTTTGTTCCGATTAGTATTTTTGAATTTTGATCTACCCCGATTTGAATTTCTATTATTACCTCTACCTCTTGTCTCAAGGTTTAGAGCAGAACCAGATCCTGAGGTTTCACCTGCATCTCTTCTGTGAATCTCCTCAGCCAGAATTAAATCTCGAATATCATTGTACTTAAAACTTTTCTTTTCTTGTAGAATTACTTACTGCCATCCTCATTGCTTCCTAACTGTTTGGCAAAGAAGTCAAGACGATCAAAGCACGAATCTCATCATCAAAATCAATTTCTACAGAAAACAATTGATTTGTGATAATGTCAAATTCGTTCAGATGTTGTGCTACTAATGCATTCTCTGCCATCTTCAAATTGAACAGTTTCTTCATTAGATGCACTTTGTTGTTTGCTGACGGTTTTTCATACATACCAGACAAAGCCTTCATCAGATCTGTTGTGGTCTTCTCCTTTACAACATTATGTGCAACAGTAGATAGAGTTAACTTGATAACTCCCAGTACCTGTTTGTCAAGAAGAGCCCATTCATTAGCCTTCATCGCCTCAGGTTTTGTCTCCAAAAAAGGCAGATGCAATTTCCTCCCATAGAGATAATTTTCAATCTGCATCCTCCAATACGCGAAGTATATGCCATCAAAATTTTCTATTCCAAACGCCTTTCTTGTTTCTTCTGCCATTGCTCCCACTCAAACCTAACCCTAGGCTCTGATACCAATTGTTAAGAATTCAACCTAAATTCCAACCTGTGAGAAACAAGAAAATAGAGAAAACACACGTCAAAGAAAAATAATCACACGCACAAGACAATATTTACGTGGTTCGGCAATTTGCCTACGTCGACGGAGTTGCAGGGATTTCACTATTATCAGGGAAAAATACAAAGTGCGGCTATAGTGTTTTTCTCTCTCTCTAAAAACACAACAATAGTTGTCAAACCCTAATCACAAAAGTGGCTTTTATATCTTGCACACAGGATTACAATGGGCTACAAAATAGGTTAAAAATAAACTAGGCTCCACAAAGCCCAACAAAATGCACTTTCACTCGCCGAGGTTTAAGAACAACCCTATAATGCATTGCCATTCTTTAATTTAACAAATATAAATTGTAGAAAAATACATGGGAGAGAACGAGAACATAAATTTTGTATCTGGAAATATATAGCAAAAGAAATCTGATAGGAAAGTGTGTTATGATGAGCATTATATAGGTTATTGATGAAAATAATAGTTTATAGTTATTGGTTACTAATAACACATAAATGCCCAATGGCTAGTTTATCCATAATTGCCCAATGGCTAATCACCCACGAATGCCCAACAACTAATTACCCAAAAATGCCAAACAAAGAGAGAAAAATGAAAGTGTTTGGAACATATACCCACACCAACATTTTGAAATATTTTTATATTTTCTGCATTTCCTTTTTTTTTTTTTTTTTTAATTAATACAAAACAAAGCTTCTACTTTTAATGTGGGTTAATGTGTTCATAGTGATTCACAGTAATCTCCATGTTCCCGAAATGATTAAGTGTCATGTTTTCGTGGTCGGTTAGCTGTGCCATCATCCATCAATTTCATCCTTGTACATCTATTCGTTATAAAGCATTAAAGCATTAAGCATGAACCTCAATCGTTATCCTTCCCAGCAAGAGAATGTATTTTATACATTGGAAATTGCATCATCCCTCACACAATAATACAATGTGTGGATGAGAACCACAATGGGGGGATGCATATACATTTTAAATAATATTTCTTGGGTCACAGACCGACAATAAGAACAAAATATATTATTCTATATTTTTTAAGTATATTTGTTAGTCATTTCATTGGGATGAAATTATTTGAACTTTCAAGAGAAGATTTGAACTTCAGTTTTTAGTTTAAAATTTTGAATAATTTAAATTGCTTTTTTTATCCTCAAAACTTGGAGAAATTTTAATTTTGCTTAATGTTTCAATTCAAATTTTGAATTTGTACCCGTAAAGTTACGTATCATTTGAATTTAAACCTTTGTTAGTAACCTGTTTATTCTCAATGTTCTATAATTGGGATATTATATAATCTCGAGGATAGACTAACCTCCTAGAGATTAGAGAGAGGGATTAAGAAGAATTTGAAAGAGAAAGAGGATATTTCTTATTTCTACAAAATGAGGGTGCAACTCCAGTACAAGTTCCCAATTAACAATTAGTTAGGCCAATAATTTACTTACTATCTACCTTCCTAATATAGTCACATGGCTAATTAGTAAAGATTACATGGCTAATTAGCTAACATAATTAGGCTTAACAGTAACATGGTGGTAGTAACACTAACACTTATCCTACAACTACTCAGCAATATAATGACAGTGCAGCAACTTAATTGTAGTAGCAGTAAGGGTTGCGGCAACGGGCTTTAACTTGATCTCACACACATAGCAACATAGCAAACAGACTACACATGGCAGCATACAACAGCACACATCAGTAAGTGCTGCAGAGAGCTACAACACCAAACCAGCAGCAGTAGACAGGACTTGAGGTTCTAAACAGGCCTCCCATCGATGTGCTGTGATGAGGTGTTTGTTAGTAAGTAAAATCAAATTACCCCAAATTTTAGGGGTTCAAATTACAATTTAGTTTTTTTAATAAAATATGGGAAGACAATTTTTTTTAACTATATTGAAAAATATAAATATATTTAAATTTGTATTATGTAGATCATAGATGAATTTAAATTTTTATTAGTATGTAGATTTAAAATGATAGAATGTAAAATGTTATTTCGAATTTATTATTTTAGAACTGATTTTATTAGAGAAAAAACTTTAAATCTCAAATCCATTTTCATATATCAACCACTTTATATTTAATATTATTCTTCAAGACCCCTCATATTATGGCCTCAAATTCAAACACAATTTAAAAGAATTTGAAATGAAATTAAACAAGTTTTTGGTTGAGATACTGTCTTTCCTTTGTTTTTATAATTTAATTGTTACAATAAGGAAATGATAGGGATTTAAATCTTGATTATCCTCATAAAGAAAACCAAAGAGTATCACTAAATCGACGAGATAATGCAATCTTAAACCTTCAATATCTTACCCGATTCCGCTTTCATTGCAAAAGATAATTATGCTGAACAGAAAGCAGGATTTTTCTTAAGGCACATTTAATCATTGTAGACCTCATTAATTATTTTGCTTAGCTAAAATAATTACGTCGCTGCTCAAAGCAGGGACGTTCTTCTCTTCTTGCTCCTAACTAATAATAATTCAATACTATTTTGGAACCTTTTAAAATTTTAATTTGAAATATTGTTTTTCCTCTCTTTAGTCAAAGCTAGGAATTGTTGTTTATCCTAACACAACCTCACCTTGCTCCCAAAAAACGCAGACCAAAACCAAACAATAAATGACTTTTGAGTTCAATACATACACTGCTATACAACGACATTTTTGTCTTGATTATAAATACCCTTAATCTTGAAAAGATTTCTGAAGACAACCTTGGACAAAACCCTGATAAGCTTCCATGGAATACAGCAGAAGCCGCCATATACAGACAAAACCTCACTTTCCAAATAATACGAGGTAGACAGAAAACAATTAAACAACTCAAACAATTGTTTCTCTCTCTCTCTCATCGATCTATTACTGTAGCTTAACAGCACTGCTCCTTCCAAGCACCCTCATCTCTTTCCTTTGTTTCTTGTTCTTACAATGGATAGAGGTTAAACAAAATCACATATAACAAAACTGAAATTTACAGGCATTGAAACTACAAACTTTAGCATAATCAAGACTTGAGTAACAAACAAAACGATTCTTGGAGTTATATATGGAGAATAACAGAATCTGAAGTTTTACATTTCAAGTTCCACAGAAGAAATGAGATCATAAGATTTGTATTCAAAGGCCTTCTAGACCTTAAGGACACACTAACCCACCACAAAAGGCAAAGATTCGTTCCAATTCAGAGTCTAATCATGAAGTCCGGCAAGCCTCAGATTTGGCTTGATTCAGACCAAAGGCAAGGATTCTAAGCTGTAATTCTAAACCGGCCCTTTGCTATTCTTCGAGCAATGACCCTCCTCCCACCCTTGGTTGCCTTGCTGTTCACGTGAAAAAGTGCATTAGCCAACATGCAAATCCTACATAGTTTTGCTCACAATTTTCCCAGCTAAGAAAAATTCATAAAGCCGTCTAATACAGGCCAGAAGGCAGACACTTGGCCATGAAGTGGGAGGAAAACTCCAAAAAATCTCTGCCCTAAGTTCTTATATGTAATATAGACACTCAATTATGTCCCAAGCAGTTCAACTACGACCAACATGAAGCAAATGCAGTCCACAACCTATGCAGTTAAAAAGCTAATGCCTAATAAATTGTGTTGTCCAATTCGAAAATTGTCTGATTTGTCATATCAGCCTAATTATGATCAATATCAGCAGGAGTTGAAAAATTTATTGACCTCTATGAATTTGGAGGTTGGTTCAACTAAATCAAGAAATGCAAGTAAGGTGTGGGCTGTGGTGGTTCATCAATGAATTTGAAGATTATTTCTTGGAAGATTATTTCTTGGAATGTTAGAGGGATGAATGATCGGGATAAATGGCTTCGGGTTCGAAACCTGGTTACGAAATGGGGGCCAAATATTATTTGTCTTCAAGAAACTAAAATGAAGCTGATAACTAGAGCTATGATTCGCAGCTTGTGGGGTGGTCATCATGTTGATTGGTCTTATCTAGGCTCTTGTGGAGCTTCTAGAGGGGTGCTTCTGATGTGAGATACTCAGGTTGTGAATAAGGTGGGAGGAAGCAATGGGGTGATTTTCAGTTTCTTGTAAATTTACAAGCGTGTCTAATCAGTTTGTTTGGGCATTTATTGGCGTTTATGGTCCTAATTCTTTGAGAGATAGAAGGTTCTTATGGAAGGAATTATTTGGTTTAAGCAGTTGGTGAAATGTTCCACGGTGGGTGGGTGGTGATTTTAATGTGGTAAGATTCCCTTCTGAGCACTCTGGTTCTACCTCTTTTACTACTGGTATGCGGAAGTTTTCCAATTTCATTTCTAAGCAAGGCCTCATTAATATTCCGCTTCAAGGGGGATCTTTCACTTGGTCTAATTCTCGTGAAGTTGCTTCAAAGGCTAGGCTGGACAGATTTTGGTTTTTTGCCGATTAGGAGGATAAGTTTCCTTTTGTCTCTCAATGTCACTTGTCTAGGTTGTTATCTGATCACTTCCTAATTGTCCTTGAGGGTGGTTCCTTTCAGAGAGGTAGGAGGCTGTTTAGATTTGAGAATATGTAGCTTAAAGATGAGGGTTTCATGGAGAGGGTGCGATCTTGGTGCGAATCTTATAATGTCCTAGGAGCTCCGAGTTTTGTTTTGGCCGATAAACTGAAACTCTTGAAAATTGATATCAAAAAATGGAATGTGGAGGTTTTTGGAAATGTTGAAGATTAGGTGAGAAATTTGTGTAAAGATCTTAGTGATTTAGAGATGATTGAGTAAAGTCGAGTTTTATTGGAGGAGGAAAGGCTGGAATTGGAGAGAGTTCGAGGTGAATTAGAAAAAGATACTTTGATGGAGGAAATTTGTTGGAGGCAGAAGTCTTGAGTCCTTTGTATTAGAGAAGGAGACAAGAATACCAAATTCTTTCATCGTATAGCTAACTCTCATAGGAGATTTAACTCCATCAATAGGCTTATGGTGGATGGAGAATTGTCTTCAGATCCGAAGACTCTAGCAGGTGGTATTTCTCATTTTTACAGGAAGCTATATATCGAAAATGTGGCTCATAGACATTTACTAGATGATGTGGAGTTCTCTTGTATCTCGGAGGAAGATGCCCTTT
Organism: Quercus variabilis; assembly: GCA_030445155.1. NCBI lineage: Eukaryota > Viridiplantae > Streptophyta > Magnoliopsida > Fagales > Fagaceae > Quercus > Quercus variabilis. The sequence continues at coordinate 10,936,592 of CP129449.1, forward strand.
GGCTAGATAGGCCATTTGATGAGGATTAAGTGTTTGGGGTGATTAGTGATTTTAAGGGTGATAAGGCTCCTGGCCCGGATGGCTTTTTCATGGCATTCTTTCAGTCTTGCTAGTGTATTTTGAAGGCTGAAGTTATGGCAGTGTTTCAAAACTTTCATACTCAAGCTGTATTTGAGAAGAGCCTTAACGCTTCTTTCCTTTCTCTTATTCCCAAAAAGGTGAATGCTGTAGAGATCAAAGGATTTTCGGCCTATTAGTTTAGTTGGTGGGATCTATAAGATTATTTCTAAGGTGTTGGCCAATCGGCTTCAAAGGGTGACTCATGGGCTTATTTTAGATTCTTAGAATGCTTTTGTAAAAGGTAGATAGATCTTGGATTCCTTTTTAATTGCCTCAGAATGTATTGATAGTAGATTGAAGACAGGTGTTCCCGGTGTGTTGTGTAAGTTGGACATGGAGAAGGCGTATGACCATGTGAGTTGGGTTTTTTAATATATATGCTTCAACACTGTGGGTTTTTAGAGAAATGGAGAAAATGGATAATGTGTTGCATCTCAACTATTAAATTCTTCATTCTGCTCAATGATGGTCCTTCTGATTTCTTTGAAAGCTCTAGGGGGATTCGGCAAGGGACCCCTTGTCTCCTCTGCTATTTGATATTGTTATGGAGGCTTTGAATTGAATGTTGGATGTGGCGGCTAATACTATACAGTTCTCAAGCTTCTCTGTAGGTAATACGGTTGGTAACTCGGTGATGGTGTCTCACCTTTTATTTGTTGATGACACCCTTATTTTTGTGATGATGATCATACGCAAATAGCTAGTTTGAGAGCTATTTTGGCTAGATTTGAGGAGGTCTCAAGCTTAAGGATTAACTTGGAAAAATTTGAGTTGGTTCCTATTAGTGTGGTGCACAATATTGATGTTCTGGTGGGGATGTTGGGTTTTAGGCAATCCTCTCTTCCATTGAAATATTTGGGCCTTCCGTTAGGTGCTAAATTTAAGGATTCGCCAATCTGGAATCCCATTTTGGAGAAGATGGGGAGGAGATTAGCAAGTTGGAAAATGTTGTATTTATCTAAGGGAGGTAAGGTTACTCTTATTAAATGTACTCTTTCCTCTTTACCTACTTACTTTCTTTCCCTTTTGCCTTTACCTGGGAAGTTCACAAATCATATGGAGAAATTACAACAAGACTTTCTGTGGAGTGGTATTAGTGGTGAATCTAAACTACATTTAGTCAATTGGGTGAAGGTTTGTAAGCCGCTACAGCTTGGAGGGTTAGGTATTAGACGATTGAGGAGTTTTAATTTTGCCTTGTTAGGGAAATGGTTATGGAGGTATGTCATGGAGACCGATGCTCTATGGAGGAGGGTTATTGAGATGAAATATGGGAATGATTGGGGTGGTTAGTACACGAAAAAGGTAACCGGTGCTTATGGTGTTAGCTTGTGGAGATATATTAGAAGTGGTTGGCCGAATTTTTCTAAACTCCTTCTATATGATGTGGGGGATGGTAGTAGAGTGAAGTTTTGGAAGCATGTGTGGTGTGGAGATCATACTCTCAAAGAGGCTTTTCCGGAACTTTATTGTCTTAGTAGGACAAAGGATTCTTTAGTAGCTGAGGTTATGTGTTGGTCTAGTGGGAGGATTCATTGGGATGCTAAATTCTGTCGTCCTCCACAAGATTGGGAACAAGAATCATTTGATCTGTTTATGGATATGGTCTACTCTTCGACAGTTCGAGGTTTGGGTCCTAATCAAGTTTGTTGGAAGCCAGCTAGGAGTAGAGGTTTTGAGGTTAGAGGATTCTATTTTTCTTTCTACCCTTCTACCCTCTTATCCTTCCCTTGGAGAATGATATGACATTCAAAGGTTCCTCCAAGGGTAGCTTTCTTTTCATGGTCTGCTTCCTTAGGTAAGATTTTAATAACAGATAACCTTCGCAAAAGACGTGTGCTAGTTCTTGATTGGTGCTATATGTGTAAGAATTGTGCATAGTCAGTGGATCATCTTCTTCTTTATTGCCCCATAGCTTGTGAGTTGTGGTTGTTGGTGCTCTATTTGTTTGGTATCCTCTGGTTTTGGCCTCACAAGGTTATTGGGTTGTTTGAGTCTTGGCAGGGTATGTTTGAACGACATCGTAACATAGATTTGTGGAGACCTATGCCTCATTGCTTGTTATGGTGTATTTGGCGTTAAAGAAATGCTAGAAGTTTTGAGGGATGTGAACGCTCTATGTTAGAAATTAAGAATTTTTTTTTACACTCTCCTTGATTGGAGGGTGGTCTTTTGTCATTTTTCTTATTCTTCCCTTCCTTTTTTACTTGATCGTTGTAACCTTGGTCCTTGATTTGTGCCCCCTTAGTACATTCCCAACGTACTCGGGTTGGCTGTTTTTCTTTGCTTAATAATATTTTCGTTACTTATCAAAAAGTATATATATATATATATATATATATCTATTCTCCTACGCTAGGTTTTTTTTTTTTTTTTTTTTTTTTTTGGAGAGAGAGAGAGAGAGAGAGAAGATGTACCGAGCAAAGAATCCATGGTTCCTCTTACGCCGGATAGTGCTAGGTTGGAAAGTCCGTTTAGGAAATAAAATCATTGGCTCATTTGAAGAAGAAGCATCTCCTGCAGAACAGAACAGTTAAAGTTATGCAGAAACCAAAAAGACTGAACAAAATGATATTGATGATTTAACTGTTGACCCAATCCCTGAACACTCTAGCCTAATTGTTCTTGGTTTAAGTAACAAAAATTTATTCAACCAAAATGTAATCACCCATGTACATCCTGCTCTAAGGGTGCAAGAAACTCCACCAACAAGAGCAGGGGATCTCATTCTAAGAGAGATTATTTCCAGACCAGTACATCAGTCACTATGAGCATCAGCTGAACAAGTGCATAACTTGGGTGACATTACCACCAAATTTCGAAGACTGCTATCTAAGTCATCTCATCAAAAGTAAACTTATTGGCTATCTGGATAATAACATCAGCATCCACATATCATTCACCACACAACAGATCTTATGGGATTTATCATTTTAAATAGTTAAATTCAATAGAGGAGATAAGAGAAGCACATGTCTCGGCTACCTAAAACAAGGTAATAACTACTAAGTATTTCTATATCATAACCTATGAAGTTTGAAGCAAGAAATCCCCTCCGTATGGAATTTTTTTTGTTTGGCCCACCCTACTTGAGTTTTGAAGTTCATAAAATATCAAATTTTTGCAGCTTATAATTAATTCCTGCCTACTAGCAGTTAATTAAGACCATAACAAAAGTTATCCTCATTTATGATTTACCTTGCATATAGAGATTCTCCACATATCCACCCCCACCCAACCCACTTTTTACTCCAAATCACAACCTAAATGGTATACTTGCTAGTTCTGGTCTTAACAGAACATTTAGCAGAAATTGGGCAAGGATGCAATCCTTATAGAAACTATAATTATGAGGCCTTAACTGGACTACACATCTAGTTGCTAGACATATGAGCATGCTGAAGCTTCTATAAATTCAACGTTCTTGAACAAGCAAAGAAAAAAAAAAGTTTATAAAAAAGACATTCTTTTGCTTTGAGGAACTGAAGAAAAGAATGCTTCGTAGATTGTCTAACATAGTCATATGTCGATTACTTATTATCAATAATAATAATAATAATAAATTATTTAAAAAAATTCATACGTCCATCAATCACATATATGCTCACAAGGGAACAGGGGAACATAATAGCCCCATTTTTTGAAGAGACAGAGAGACCAACAGATCAGTTAGAATCCTTGCTGATTTGAACTGGTTTTACACAACAATTCCATTAAGATCATCTTCTTAATATTATCTTAATATCTTATATCTTATGACATAAGATATTGAGATCACATCCATGTTATCAATAAGGAACTAGATATTCAGTTTATCAAAGTTAACAAGAAACATCCTTTTGATGTTCACCACAACCTAAAGATTCATAATTTAAATAATAAAAAATCTATAATTCATCATCATTATCTCTCTGTATCTCTCCCTCTCCACATTTTCCCAGCAAACAGACAAACCATTAACAAAAACATCTAGTCTATCCTTCCATTTCCTTAGAAACCAAACAGAACATAGATTAAAAAGTGCATAATTTATAAACTCCAAATTCCTAATTTATTAGCATCTCTTACCATTTTTACCATAAACCAAACAGGCCATTAACAAACAGCTAGCCATCCATCCATAAATTTCCTCATATACCAAACAGAACTTTCATTCATACATACATAGAAAATCCATAATTCAAAAGTCCAAATATGTCTAATTTCTTATCTCCTTCACCTCCCTTTCCCAGCAACCCGATTGCATTTACAATTTTACACACACAGACACACACTCTTACCAATTTCATAGAAAATGCATAATGTAAAAGTCAACCGCACACACGCATGCAGTTACCAATTTCATAAAAAAATGCAGAATTTAAATGTCCAAAGATTTCTAATCTTTCATCTCCTCACCTCATTTTCCCAGCAACCAAAGGCCCTTGACATATATACACACTCACACACACCATTTTCATAGAAAATATATAATTTAAAAGCCTAAAGATTTCTAATTTCTTATCTCCTTATCTCACTTTCCCAGAAACCAAAAGGAGTACACACACACACTCTTACCAATTTCATAGAAAATGCATAATTTAAAAGTCCACCTCAAACACACACTTCGTTACCAATTTCATAAGAAAATGCACAATTAAAAGAACAAAGATCTCTAATTTCTCATCTCATTTTCCCAGCAACCAGAGGACTTTTACATACACCATTTTCATAGTAAATGTATAATTTAAAAGCCTAAAGATTTCTAATTTCTTACCTCCTCACCTCAATTTCCCAGCAACCAAACAGATGACTTCTACACGCACTTACCAATATTATTTAAAAAATGCATAATATAAAAGTCCAAAGATTTCTAATTTCTCACCCCCTTACCTCATTTTCCCAGCAACCAAACAGATGAGTTTCACACACACACATATATATACAGAGAGAGAGAGAGAGTACCTTCTGGCAAGTAGAAGCTGAGAGAAGGGAGGCCAGAGGGGTATACGAAGCCTTCGGAGGCGACCTTTCGGATCGATTCGGCGTCGTTTTGGTACTGAGGCAAGTGGAGTGAGTTTTCGAACTTGGAGAGTGATGGGAATAGCTTCGGAGTGACATCGAGGCCCTGAGACATGATCCGCTGATTCGGATTCGGGTTTGGACTCTGCCGGAGAAACGGGTTCGACAAAAACCGGTTCATCAGCGACGCTCCGGTTCGGGCTAGGGTTTTTGACGCCATTGTTGTGTTTCTATGTGTGAGTGATTTTGTAGAAATGGTCAATTGGGTTGGTTCTGCTAAAACCCTACACACAGGGAGTGAGAGTGAGAGAAAGGGATGGCGGTATATTTGGAATTTCGTGATTTGGGTCGATGTTTCGGCCACATGGGGTGGGCTTTTTAATTATCAAACTCCAAATAAGTATCAAATCAATAATCAATATCATTTTTTTAGATAAAGGTTAACAGTATATATATATATTATAATTTAGAATTTTTTTTAAAAAAAATAAAAAATATAATCTTTAAAAATAAACAGTAACTATAATTTCCTTTTTGAACATGAATGAGAAAAATTATAAATTTTAAAAATTCTCCTTTTGAATTCAAAATAGAATTTATTATTTGACATTTATGATATTATTTCTAAATAGAGTTACCCTTCATTAATGAAGGTATTTTTGAATCACATAAAATTCTAATTGAAATAGAGGAATCATCTTATATGTAGTATAAAAATAATACTAGTTTTATTGGTACTATTTTGCCAAGGTCCAGGACCAATCCACATTTATTGGGTTTTTAAGATTGGATACAGTTTGTATCCAACACTTGTATCCAAAATTAAACATGTGTTCACATCATAGTGTGTCTGGTGTAAAAAGGCACTGGATACAAGTTTTACCTGGATTAACTAGGGACGAAATCTGAAGCGTAAGAAGTCGAGTTAGGAGACATTTTATCTTCTAGGCTACATTCCTAACGTCATTGGACTAATGTGACCAACCAAATTGGTTGTTGGGGCTAAAGTTTACAAACAAGTTATAAACTTTTAGGCTAATTGCCTAGCATGTGAAGCTTGAATCCTTGAACTATTACCCTACTGCACCGCCAACGTTAGGAAACTATCACCATTAAATTAACATGTTGACAAAAATTGTTAACCCATGTTTAACAATAATTGCTAGATTAGGTTTAACAAAAATTGTCAAATTATGTTTAACAAAACATTGACAAATTATGTTTAACAAAAATTATTAAATTATGTTTAACAAGAATTGTTATTTAGTCAAAGAGAAATGCTATGTCTACAACATTTTTACAACAATTTTACAACAAATCCTAAGTGGCAGGTTGTTACTGGTTATTATTGTTGGGACAAAAAAGTAATCTTACTATTAGTTTCAAATTTAAACCAATAATAACTAACCACCTATGATTTGTTGTAAAAATGTTGTAAAATTGTTGTAGACGTAGCATCTCTCTTTAGTCAAATTCATCAAACATAATTTCACCCATAGGCCTATTGGCGTATGAGTTTTATTGATGTGAGTAGCGCCCATTCAAGATAATATATCTTTTAATTACAATTCCTTGTTTCAAGGGAAAACCCTTTGATTCCAAACTTGCCGTTTTTGTATATAAGTTCATTTATTTTCATGTTTAAGGGGATATGTGTTTTTTTATTTATTTGAGGCTGCACCTAATAATTTATTTAGATTGCATATGTACCTTTGACGGGGATCAAGCCAATTCGTAGTTCTTAATTTGAGGTTTTAGATTTAAAATCCTCAAATATGATTTTGCCCAATTTAAATGACAGACATTTAAGTCAAATACTTTGTATTTAATTAAGCATCGACTTAATTTTCTTTTCTTTTTTTGGGGAGAGATAATTGATTTTAATTTCAATAGTAAGTCAAGGACCATGTTTTTATGGAAATTAAACCAAGGATTCTCTCTTTGAGAAGTTGAATGTCTAAGCAATTTTCCTCTTCTTTCATTTGCTTCTTTGTAGGAATTTTAATGATATTTTGATTGAGGTTCTCAAATTTAATTAAGGGAAAGAAAACTCTTTTAAAGCAATTTTATTTTTATGAACATGGGTTTAGGAATTGGGAATTGGAAAATTTTCTCAAATCAATTTTTATGGTCATTTTATTTCGTGAATTATTAACTCCAGTCTTGATTAAGAAATTAGGAATCCCAAAGAATTAGTTATGTTGGAATTTGAAGGAATTAGAATCCCCACTTCATTTAAAATAATTTTGGGAGTCAAGGACTCCATTGAAATGTGGTGGAGTCGAGGACTCCATTAATTGGGTAGAGCAAGGACTCCATTGATGTGGTAGAGTCAAGGACTCTATTGATGAATTTGATTTGGTAGAGTCAAGGATTCTAGTTGAGAAAACACTGAACCAAAGTTTAAGAGAATTTTTGTTTGGTAATGTTCAAATAGGATTTACGAGTTAGGGACTCGTATCTAAAGCTTCATGTATAGAGTTAGGAACTCCTTAAGAAACCCAATCCTATTTGTTTTATCAAACAAAAGTTCAGATCTGAAGAAGCAAGAGAGAGAGAGAGAGATTTAGAGAAGAAAGGAATTGATAAAACCTCAACCTAATGCCGATGTTGTGTGTTTCTCCTTTGCTCGTTGCTCTCTATCTCTGTCTGTGTGTTTCTTATTTATTTTTTTTCTCTCTGAATTTTGTTGTGCTTTTCTTCTTTTGTGTGTGCTTCTTTTTTCTTTTTCTTTTTTTAATATGCTGAAACCTCTTTCATATATAGAGGAATTGAGAAACCGTTTCCCCCTTTTTTTTTCTCTTAACTGATCAATTAATGGGCCAAAACTACAAAGAAAAAGCAGTACTGCACTATCATCTTTCAAGGTAGTTGGCATAAATTGTAGCTAATTATCAGCTACTTTTTGCATTTGAAAGCATTTGAGTGGGGGGTATGGCAAGAAGTTACTTAGCCACACATCCCACTTTCATCTTATCCTTTTTTTTTTTTTTTTTAATTTTAATTAAAGATGTGACATTGTGGCAGTAAGAGCATTTTCCTATCAGGTGTTTTACAAATATGTCATTTTGACACATCAGAAAACCTACTTTATTATTTTAACACACCATTTTACAATTCACCATTCATCACATCTTCTATTTTTCAATTCTATACATTAAAATAATACATAAAAATATTTAAAAAAAAAAACCATCAATATAAAAAAAAATACAAAATAAAAACTTACCACCATACACAAACACAAGCACAAAATTGTAAAAAACCCACCACCACCACCCACAGGGTACAACCCGCCACTACCACCCAATACTACTTCAAAAAAAAAATCCCAAAAATCAACACAAAAATCTCAATTTTTTTTTTTTTTTTTGAAGAGATGAATCAATTCCATTTATACAACCCAAATCACATGGAATCAATCCAAAACTCCACCACCACCCACAATCACACGGAATCCACAACCCAAAAGAAAAAAAAAAATTTGCCCAAACCCACCACCCAATACTACTTACAAAAAAAAATCCCCAAAATCAACACAAAAATCTCAAAAAAAAAAAAAAATTGAAGAGATGAATCAATTCCATTTATACAACCCTAATCACATGGAATCCACAACCGGGGGGGAAAAAAAAAGTGATCTCTACCAGTCGACATCATTGGTGAGGCCGAACTTCATGGTGATGGCCAATCTCAATGACAATGGTCTAGGCGGAGAAAAAAGAAGAGAGAGTAACATGAAAAAAAAAAAAAAAAAAAAAAAAAAAAAGGAAGACAGAGAGATAGAGAGGTGCAAAGAAAGTGACAGAAAAAAGAAAAAAGGAAAAAAAGAGAAAAAAAAAAAATGGAGAGGTGAAGATTTTGAAGAAGAAAGAAGAAGAAAAAAAAGGAAAAGAGAGTGATAGAAGATGACGGGAGAGGTGGAGAAAAAAAGAAGAAAAAAGGAAGGGAGAGAAGAAAGAAATTCATAAAGGAAGAGAGAGAAAATGAATATATATATATATATATATATATTTTTTTTTTTTTTGCATTTTCGTCCATATCGTTCCAAAGATGGAATGGTACTGTTCGTGTGTGCCAAATATTAAAGCATTTAGAACATCTCATGAGGGGGGATTTTGGTGTTTGGTGTGCCAAATGCCAAATATTTGGCAATTAGCACAATTGATGGGAATGCTGTAAGTTTATGCTGCCATAAACAACTCCACCTCCTTTGTCACATGATAAAAATCCTAAATTAGAATAAAAATCCTATGATATTGAAATGGGATTTTGGCTCCAATGAATTAAAAATTTTCCTCAAAATTTTGACCTATGTGGAAGCAACACACACCAATTGTAAGCAATTGCTTGAATTGGAAGGGAAAGGGAAAAAAAACAGTGTTACCACTTGCCAAATTGTAGCACATTTGCCAAAGAATTCAACGTGTGATGCTTCGGCTCCAATAAATTAAAGTTTCCCCTCAAAATTTTACCTATGGGAGCAACATAGGTCCCCACACTAAAGCACAACAATTATAGAACTCTAGTCCAGTAGTGACAAAAATGTGATTGTAGTTATCACACTTTAAGTTTGTTGATATTTTTAACAAAGTTGGAATACATTCTGACAAGCAGAGATACCAAGTTATATTTTAGGTCTGTGTTTGTTTTACACACACTGTGTATAACAAGATTATCCCTATATTTTATGGTAAGCAGCAAAGCAAAAAATTAAAAAATAGTAACAAAAAATAGTAGTAGATAAGCATGCCTCACATGCACCAAGAGTAGTGAGGGTTCTACAAAAAAATGAAGATAGCACTAAGATAAACTATCTCAGAGGATGCCAATTTCCAGAGTATAAGTGTGGATCGCACTAAGATTTTCACTAAACTAGTATAGCCTCATCTTTCCCAAGAACCAATATTGGCCATCTTATCATATAAGGCTCTCAACATTGTTCAACATGATACTTCTTACATCATCTTAATTAGTCACCAAGTCATCTAATATTACCGAAGAACACTTTGATACACTAACGTACCAGAAGCATCCTAAAGTAAAACTTGATCAACATTTTATATTTTAACCTCAAAAAAAAAAAATGATCAACTTTATATTACATAAGAGGGCTTTTGAAGCCAAATCCCAAATATTTTTCAAGGCATATGAATGTATTTGGTAATTTGTATCACTAGTTTGCTAATTCTACTCTGTAGTACTTGGGTGGATTTTTGTAGTATCCCTAAACTATTTCCAAGTAGGCTATGTTCGATATGGTCATATCTTACATCAGAAACCACCTTGATGATATTGGCAAATATTTTGTTTCAGCATCTTGGAAGTTTGACAAAACCCTAGCACAAATCCATATAATAATTGTCTTATAAAGTGATCTTGATAATGTCAATTTAAATCAACTTCAACTATAGTTAGGCAAGGCAAAGACAAAGAACTTTCCCCTGTAGCACCTTACATCGTTGAAAATGAGTAACTTTCAATTAGAAGTATATATTTACTTCATCAAGAGCAACCAGGCAAGAGGAGACAAGAACAATTATTTTATTTGAGTTGCGTTGATTTCACACAGATGGTCACATGAAGTTTTACATAGCTTAGTTTTACACAAATGTAAAACTACTAAAAAATTGTCAAAAAAGATAAAAAGTTGTAAAAAGTGAAAAAGACTTCGCAAAAAGCTGCAAAAAATTATTGTTTAAATGTTAACAAGTACCGTGCGATGCTTGTTAAGATTTCCCTTAATGGATTGTGTTAATAAAAAGGACAAAAAGTTATTGAGAAAGTTGCCAAAAAAAAAAAAAAAGACTACTAAAAAATTGTCAAAAAAGATAAAAAATTGAAAAAAGTGAAAAAGACTTTGCAAAGAGCTGCAAAAAATTATTGTTAATGGACACCCATTAACAAAACCCTTTGTTTTATTACCATAGATAGCTATTTTATTTATTTTTTGTTGAGAAATTATTACCATAGCTAGTTGAACATTCAAGAGAACGTGAAGACACTTTTTCAATGTTGATTTTCAAATAATATGCACCCTCCCCCTCCACATAAAGTTTGCTCTTTATAATATTATCTCTCCCTTGTGACAATGACACCCCTTTATCACCTTTGTTGGTAATGCTTTGTGAAACATGTTTACAATGTCCCTTGAGCATTTACTTTAATTCTTGCAAAAAAAATTATGTCTATTTTAATATTTTTTTAACCACTTTTCAAAACACTCATTTCAAATGATCTAATATCTATTCTAAATTTTATTTTAATAAAATATTAAATTTTCTTAATTTTTTAAAATTATTTACATAGGGACGTGGCACTTAAAACTCAAGTAAGCATTAGGCCTTAGACCAGAACAAGCCCAGAATGTGTCTTTTCAAGAAATAGAGTCCAACCACAGAAAAACATACCTTGGAACAATGGTAAAAAATAAAATAAGCAATTATGAAAAGTACCCCCAAGATCCCAAACCCCAAGAATTGACCAAACATGGCCCACCACCCTCAGTCCAAACATGAATGGACCACTTGAACCATCTAAGGTAAATACCCATAGACGACATACCAAAGGCATCTCACTAAGGTATGCATATTATCCAAGGATGCTTGAACTATCAAATGCATCCCACCAAGGTAATTATATCGTTCGAGGAAGCTCTCCAAATTACCTTGATAATTCCATTGTGGTACACATAGCATCCAAGGAAGCCCTTTGGATCTTCCTGATAAATCCACAATGATCCACCTAACACCATATCATTTAATGCAACAGATAACTTATCAGAATAAAACAAGAAGCCCCCAGAAGTATTTGTTCATCATGACCTCAAGAAAAGAAGAGCTTGATAGGATAGAAGGCTGCCCAACCAAACTAGGACAGCACCTACTATGACACATGCTGGAGAAGAATATATATATATATATATATATAGAGAGAGAGAGAGAGAGAGAGAGAGAGAGAGAGAGTTTTTTGATAGGCAAAATTTATTATATTTGAATAATTTATTAGGACCTTCTTATATTCTGAAAAAGAATAAAATTGGGACCTTCTTTTATAGGAAACATTTTCATGATCATTCTTAGAAGTCTATTGGCTAATAACAAAAAATTCCACCCTTTTCTTCAGCCACAGAGAAAAAAAAAGAGTCCACAATTTTGGACGATAATTTTGTTGTTCTTTATTTCAACCAAAAAAACTGGGTTGAATGAGGACTTTGGTTTTTTTTTTTTTTTTTTTTTTTTTTTTTTGCACACTTTGAGTTGGACTTAATTCTAGGGGGGAAAAAATGCAAATTAAGCTTCTATCATCTCATATCAAAGTCTGCCATATATTGCCATCATCATCAATATCACTTTCATCTTCAATTATCATTCTCCATATAATGATTACATGCCTAATGTACTTGTAATACTTCTAAGTCAACCAGTTCTAGAGTAGCAAAATAATAGACCTTAAATGTTTGGTAGAAGTGCTACGTTATTCCATTAATTCTATCATCACATTTATGTGATCATTGATAAGTAGTATATGCATATATAGAATCTTTCATTACAATCATCATTATCATCGATTCTTGGTTTTTGTTGTCGTACAATTCTGTCACCCTCAACAAGAGTGTAGCATTGGGGAAACTTAGAAAGCATATACATACATATATTATCATTTACATCAAGCAATTTATCATGATTAAGAAAAAAGTTCATCATTAATTTCACCTTTGTTGTTCTTCATCGATGTAAATCTAAGTTTACGTATTAATTTATGTAAGGTTGAATTTATTCAACCATGTGTTAGCTTTATTATGTGCCAAATTTGCTTATATTTCAGTAATTAGATACCATGTATTTAGGTGGGAATCATGTGAGGGTTGTATGTGAGAGAGTGTGAAGAATTCAAGTGTGTAAGCATTCAGAAAGGTACTCGTGATTGGATCTCGTGAGTGACTCACGATTGGCGACTCGCCAAAATGCCACACGTGTGAAGCATGCAAGAAACTGAAGGGTTATGACAACTAGAACACTACAGGACAAAAAAGATAGTTTAGTCTGACAGTTATCTTGCGACTCAAACTCGCGACTCATCCCAATAGCAATTGAGTCACCAGAACACCCTATTTTGCAGAAAAATGTCTTTTCACGTTCCTCATATACCCTACTATAAATACTCTTATACCCACTAAATGTAGAGAGCTTTTAGAGAGAATTTTGAGAGAGAAACTCTAGAGAAAAATAAGATTGACTCATCTACAATCTTAGACATTTGATTTTCCAAATTTCTCTACTCTCACCCTCTCCATTGACATACGCTTGAGAGTTTCATTAGGCAAATTCTTTTCTCATCATACCCACATCAATGAAGAGGTAATTTGGTGCTTGGGAAGTAGTTTGGAGATGACCAATTTATTTGTTTGATGCAATGGGCTTATTGCAGGATCTAAAAAGTTAAAGAAGACACGGTTAGACTTAACCTTGTTAGAGAAAGAAGTTTGGAGGGCTTAGGTGCATTGGGTAGATTAGGCTTGGAGGGTCTATTGTTATTCGTGTATCCTAATTTTATTATTTAGTGGATCATTTTACCACTTGGAAAATGATGGAGAGGTTTTTCGCCGAGTTCTTCAATAACACATGCCGGTGTTATCTTTGTATTTGCATCTCTCTAAGCTTTACTTTTGCCTTTTAATTGCCGTTGTGTTGTAATTAATTATGGTTTAAGAGTTATTTGTTTATTTGGGTATTGCTTGTACTTATCATTCACATATATTGTTTGAGTATAAGCTTGTGTTGGTTTTATTAAAATTGGGGTCTAAACATTTACTAGTATTTTATATACCAAGTGAAATTTCAATTTAGCAAGAACACTGACCCTAATTTTCCTTCTTTGGTACATTGTATTTTTAATCTTTAGTTATGGAACTCAAATATATGACTATGGTGATTGATCATCATCTAATCATGGACATTCATCATCATCATATACAAGATAATGATCCTTTAAAATTTTAAAAGTAATGATCATCATATTTTTAGAATAATATCATTATATACAATATAATAATCCTTTAAAATTTTAAGAGTAATGATCATCATTTTCAAGATAATAACCCTTTAAAGTTTTAAAAGTAATATTTATATTATAATTGTTAAAACCATAATCATCTATTGTGAAATTGAGGGATTCAATTTTGTCACCTCAACAACATTTAAATAAACATTTATCAGTAATAATTTGAATACCAATTTAAATTATTAACCACGTCGTAAAATAGTGAGAAATGCTACATATGGTTACAACATTTTCTTAGTGGTAAGTTGTTATTAGTGTTTACCTATTACTAGTGAGCAAAAAAATAATTTCAGCAAGATTTAAATTAAAACCAATAATAACTTATTACATAAAATTTATTATAAATTTTTTGTAAAAGTATTGTAAACACATAACATTAATAAGGTTTTAAGAAACTCTACAATATAGAATTATTCTAAAAACTTTAAAGAACATTAATCCACCATTTCACGTGTCAACATTCTCATTCACTGCTGCCGATTTTGGCCAATCACATATATCAATCGAATTACAGAATCAAGCAGCAGTGGATGAGCATTACCAAAAGTAAGTATTAATTACTTAAGTTAAAATGAAAGTACTTAAATGGAAAATTTTCTATTTATTACCTTCTCCAACATAACTGTTTTTGACTAAGACTTTACATCTTTTTAGGATGGCCCTACAATACATGTACTTGATTCGAATTCCTTGGCAGATTTGTTGATACACATTAGCAATTAACAAAAGAAGTACTCTAACTATGGAGGTAACAATAATCAGTTTAATAACTTGTTTCTGGAGAGGCAGCAATAATTGGTTAAACCGATATTTCAAAGATAGAATGGGAAAATTACCCTAAATATAGAGAGGAAAGTACTTTTTCTTAAAAAAAAAAAATTATAGTAAATTATTAGAATAATCTTGAATCAATAATAAAATTTTTAAACATTTTGATGATAATTTTAAATTAAAGTAGTTTTTTAGACTTTTTGAATTAAACTTTCACAATAGAAATTATAGTAAATGATTGAATTAATTTAAAAAAAAATGACATTTCATTTAAATTTCTTTAAAATTTTAATTTTTCAATTTCAATTTTTTTATTGAAGTTTCAGAAATTTATGAAACTTTTAAAAGAGTATTTCAAACTTTTTGAAACTCTTGTAATAGAAAATACATTAAATGAATAAAATAACTTAAATAACTGACGAAACTTTTTTTTTTTTTCAAATTCTTAAACATTTTAATAAAAAATTTGATTGCAGTATCTTAATTCTTTTATAAATATTTTTTAAGAGTTCACTTAGAGTAAACTAACTTATAAAAATTAAATATTAAGACACATGATAAAAAAATAAGCATATTCTTTTATAGACATGTAAAATAAAGCTATAAAACGATTGTATATATGACACGAGAAGAAAGCTTCCCCATAGGCACAATTTTGATTATATAGAATAATATGTGACATGATATAACAATACCCAACAACATAAAATTAATGTACTTCTCTATATATATATATATATGAAGGGAGATCTACTTAATTCCCTAGTACCTAATTGCTAGCATTGATTGAGCTAAAGTTTTGGAAAATTTTCTGATTCAATATCCAATCATGTTTTCATGATTTAGACTCTATTACCACTCCCATAGTCCCATGCAATACAGAACTAAAAAAAAAAATTACCACTCCCATAGTCCCATGCAATACAGAACTAAAAAAAAAAAGGATACATTCTAAGCAATACAGCTCATAAAGGATGATACTGCAAGTTTAAGCCCTTCGCTACAAACCCAGCTAACTGGGCCACCATGGTACAGCTCTTACATTAAATTCATAGCCTCCGTTTACTCAGTGGTATACTAACACTTCCAAATTACCCATATCTTTCTTTCACTCTTTTTTTTCTTCTTGGGTGTAAAGTAAGTGTAACCTCTCCTAGCCAGGGCTTAATCTAGCTAGTGCTGCCTTTCTTTATTATTTCTTATCTCTCTCTCTCTCTCTCTCTCTCTCTCTCTCTCTCTGATTTTTTCATCTATTTAAACTTATTCCCCAGTACTTATTTATCATCGATCATTGGCTGCACTAACACTGCTTTTAGAGCATGATACTGCTTTTAGAGAGAGATGGGACATCACTCGTGCTGTGACAAGAAGAAGGTGAACAGAGGACTATGGTAACCGGAGGAAGATGAGAAACTCATCAACTACATTTCAAACTATGGCCATGGTTGCTGGAGATCTGTCCCAAAATTTGCTGGTAACATTATCACTGCTCCCTCGTCTCTCATAATTGCCCTAGCTTTATAGCTTTCATGAATTCCTAGTTTTGTTTCTCAATTTTTTTTTCCCGGTTTCATTGTATGGCTTCTTCGAAGCAGGCCTGCAAAGATGTGGAAAGAGCTGTAGACTAAGATGGATAAATTATCTTAGACCTGACTTAAAACGTGGGCGCTTCTCTCCAGAAGAAGCAGCCCTCGTCACTGAACTTCAAGGCATTCTAGGAAACAAGTACCATCTTATTTTTCTTTTCCAAAAATATTTAAACTATTACTAATTTTATTTTGGGAAATGCTAATGAATACTATTAGGGTATTGGTTAATAATTCATTTAAAAAAAGTTTTTATGGGGAAAAAAAAACTATTAATGTTTTGACAACTTTTTTCATTTCCCATAAAAGTGATGTCAAAATTTTTCTAAAATAAATTGCTAACTAATGCTTTGAAGGCACTCATTAGCATGACCATTTTATTTTATATATATTTATAAACTTCACTAACTAGATAATAGATATCATTAATGACATGACACATCAACAACCTAACAAATAAATTATTGTAAATTTTTTATATTTTATTTAATGTATAATACTTTAGCTCGTAAATCTATTTAGTAAATTTAATAAAATCCTCTCTTTTTTTCATGCAAGAGGGAACTTTTTTCTTATTTGGACAGGTGGGCTCAGATAGCCAAGCAACTACCAGGAAGAACAGATAATGAGGTCAAGAATTTTTGGAATACAAGCATAAGAAAGAAGCTAATTTCTTATGATGTTCCTTCAATAGCCACCTTTCTTGATGCGCACTTTAATGGTAACTCTGAGGAAGGTCTTTTCTCTCTAAATGCAAACCCTAATTGGATCCTAAACTCTTAGCAAGACCAACTATACCTTCCCACTCCAACCCCAAATTTGCAAGGCTTTGATCATGGTGATCTTAAATTAGAGCAAACCAATTATGTTGCCAATTTGGTTCAATGTCCACCCCCAATGGCACCACCATCAAATTCTTCCTCCTATGATCCACTCTGGTCATTAGGATATTTGCCTCATAAAAATTTTGATCCTAATCAAGAACATCAAAATTTCAGTAGTAGTGGAGCAACACAACATTATATTGGTGATAAGCTTATTGGGCCAAGTATCGCAACACCAAATTATGATGAGGATCCATTAACAGTGCCCATGATTCCAAATCCTTGTGAGATTATTAATAGTAATTTGTGTCGCATGTCTTACTCATGTGCTTCACTAGAACTTGACCCACTTGCTAGATTCCCATATTTTCCAGTTAGTTGTGATTATCCTTATGATCCACACGTGCCCAACAATCATATGGAGTAAATGAATGCCATCATGTCATCATTGTTATCATCAGCATCAACATTGTCAGCATTATCAAGTGGCTAATTTGTCACAAACCCTAATCTTCCTTCAAGCTGTGAGACTTAGACAGCGTACTTTTTTGGAGTTAGGTTCTATTTATTAATTGACGGGCCTATAATTGATACAGTGCATTTATTTCTTGTCGTGTGCATGCACAAGACATAGGTGAAACTTCTTTGGGAAATCTGAATGTTTCTAGTTAAAGTGAGCAACGGCTGGTTGAAGTTCAAAAAATATGTGTAGGTATGTTATTCAAGTTTGTCAACTTTCCTTCTAAAAAAAAAAAAAAAAAAAAAAGGATTGTCAACTTAATTAATATATTGTATGAGTTCCTACTCCTTGGTGCCTAACAAAGTTCAAAATACTACTCTATATTTGCACCAATTCTTCAATCGACACACAAGTTGTAAATTTGTTCTTTGCTGATTGGGTCTACCTTGCTTGTAAAGCTTGAATTATTGTCCTACTGCACCACCAACAATAGAATATTACCATAAATGTTACATGTTTTAGCAAAGTTCATATCCAATTACACTCTACCCCCCATTTGTTCAAGTTCTATTCTTCTATCCAAACTCAAGACTTACACTAGTCACAAGGTCACTCGAATTCTAAATTTGAAAAAAAGTTAGGCCACACTCTTAGTGTAACACTTCCTACTCCATCATCTACAACATTCATGTATGTCGTGTTTTTGCTTTTATTTTTGTTTTTGTTTTTTTTTTTTTTTGGTTCATTTTAAACCTAAGTTACTTTTTAAAGAAAAAAAAAATATATATAAAATCATAATTGATGAAGTATAAAGTGAAACATTTGAGATATGATTTTTATTCGATTAGAACACTGGAGGCTTCCCTTCATTTAGTGCTGGTTTGGATACAAATTAATCTGGCGTTGCATTTTTGTTCACACGTTTTCTCCTTTTTCTTTTTTGGCCTGCATTTGTTGACAGTGGGAGACAATTTTTACTGTTCATGAACAGTGTATGCATTGTTCACACACTGTACATACACTTTTCACACATTAAAAAAATATTAAAAATGGATCCCACAACACTATTCATAGATTTAAAAATTATTTTGCTACAATGTTTTTAGTAATAATCAGTTTTCAGCAACAATAAGTTGTATCCAAATGGACCCTTAATTATTATTATTATTATTATTGAGTTATTAATTTCTTTTTAATGTTATTTACTTATTTTTCAGAAATTGATGCTTGATAGGTGTAAATGGATTTGGTAACATTTGATTTGAGAGCATCATGTGGAGAACAAGTTTTTATTTTGCCTTAATGAGATTTTATTTGAGCTTTTAGTAGAATCGTCTTGGATTGACCTAGGATCATGATCTTATGCGATCCCATGATTTGACATGCAATCTTACTCTAACTATATGGTTATAATGATTATAATCTAATCTAGATTGATTGAACAATCTAGCATTATAGGATTTTACAATCTTATCATCTGGATTGCAATTTTGATAAGCATGAATTTACATTTATACCTAAAAAAAAATAATTATAGATGTTGTGCATAAACTAAATAAGATGAATAAATAGCTTAATGTAATTCATGCTTATCAAAACTGAGATCCATATCATAGTATCATAAGATCCTGCTATTCTAGATTGCAAAATTGATCCTGATTGGAGTGTAAATCATTCTAATTCCTATAATATAGTTGGCGTAGTATTGGATACCGGATTTCGGAACACGTTGGATGGATCCTAGACAATTCTACTACAAGCGCAAATCAAATCTCATTCAACCAAAATAGAAGCTCACGTTCTCCACATGATGCTCTCAATTCAAATGTTAACAAAGCCATTTATATTTATCAAGCTTCAATTTCAGGAAAAAACCCAAAATAATTTAAGAAAAGAGAGGGGGGGGGGGGGGGGGATTAATGAAGATGGCTGTGTCGGCAATCTCTTTCTTAGTAGCTTACTTTAACTTTTCACCATATATTTGAAAGCAATTACAACTTTTGATTCTTGAAGTTTCTAGACTATTTCTTGCTCTCAACTGTGTTTATCTAAGGCAAGGCTTGGGTCCAATGCATGGGAGCACCGAACCCAAACGTGTGTCCCTTTATCCACTTTGCTCTCAATTGTGTTTGCCTTTTGTTTATAGTTTGGTAAAGTTTGTGCACTGTTGCTAGATGTGATTGGCTATTATTTAATATATATATATATATATATATGTGTGTGTGTGTGTGTATATACACACACACTTTCTCTTTAAGGATGAAAATATGTTTTAATAGCTTAATAGTTTTTTTGACTGGTTGCCTGACGTCTTTTAGGATGAAAATATCTTTTAATAGCTTAATAGTTTATTTTTACTGGTATTCCATCAGGCAACCAGTCAAAAAAACTTTTTGTCCTAATATATGTTTAAGGGTGAAAGAACACTATTATTTAATACATTTTCTTTTTATGTTGTTGTTGCTTAGCAAGGAGGAACTCTTTTATACAACAAGAGATTTTTTTTTTTTGGTGTAATATTCTAAACTAATTTTTTTTTCTTTTATATATAATTATAAATTTTATGAATTTTGAAAATGTTGATCATTTCCCATTTAGTGTCTGTTTGGCATAATTAATTTTGTCAGCTTATTTTTGCTATCATTCATGAGCCCCATTGCATTTTTTGATACTATTTATGGGTTCCACTATACTATTTCAATTAACTGTTACCTTTATCTACAGTACTTTTAACAAAAAGTTTTTAATTTCAGCAAAATAAACGAATCTCAAACAGACTCTTAATAAAATTTATCTTAATTTATATAATTAGGCTCCATTCATTTCATTAATAACACATATCTTAATTTAATTAGTTTTTTTTTCTTTTTTATAGATTTTCTCATCCATCCATTTTTCCAATAGTTACAATTACAAAAGCTACGGTTATTAAAATTAATATATTCAATAAAGATATAGGGAAAGGATAAGAAATTTACACTCAATTGTTTCTTTGTAAAATATTTTTTTGATGTAAAATATATTCAATGAAAATATTTTCTTTTTCAGTGTTAGGTTGTGTTCTTTGAAATGCTCCAAAAAAAATCAAATAACACCCAAGATCAAAATAACATTGCACACACATTGAAATAGATATTAAAATCACCCCTAAAAATCCCAATGTTGACAACCACCGTGAGATCCACCCATCGCCAATGAACTTCAACGCTATGAAAGGCCCTAGGCCAATCACCAATAAACTCCAAAACTGTGAAATGCCTCCATGTTTAAGCCTGAGATTGATGCTAGAGACTTCATCGATCACCTTTGTTGATGTTGCTCGCTCATTAGTTAGAGCCCCAGGGGTCTCTACAAGAGAGAAGGGAGGGTGGAGGGTGTGGGTGGTTTGTAGTGAGTTTTATAAAACATTTTACATAAAAGTTTGATGTAAAACATTTTTCAAATTCTTACAAAGAGTTTTCCAATAAACGAAAAAAGTTTTTTTGTTTGACTAAATTTTACAATGAAACAAACACTTGAAAATGCAAAAAAAGTTTTTTGGAAAATATCTTACAAACAAATTAACAAATGGAGCATTAACCAAACAAGGCTCGCGATAGTCTCATATGTAGTCCATATAAAACAATTTTTAAAAATTAGGGATGTGCATTCAACCCTCAAACTCAATGCAATTCAATCTAACCCACCCAACCCCGATGGCTTAGATTGGCTTTTTATGGGTTGATGGATTGGGTTGTGTTCTATTAACTTGTTTTGGAGATTGAGTTGGACTAGTTTGTGTTGGTGAGATTTTCAATCAAAGTAATGTGATCCAGCCAATGCTATTAATAGTTTTTAAAATATATGTTATTTAAATTTGTTAGTTCAATTTACTTTGAATTTTGAGACTTACTTTAGATTTGTTAGTTTGATTCATTTTTTATTTTTATTTTAAGATTTCATTTTTACAAAGTTGGGTTATTAGAAAGGGTGTTGGTATCGTTATAATATCAAATCAAACCCCCATTGGGTTGTTAATTTCTCAACTCGAGGAGATAATTAGCTTGAGTGGATTGAGTTGAAAATACCTCAAACCCAACTCATGTACATCCTTATCTAAGCTAACCTTCACTCTTTTTGTTGTTATTATTATTACTAGTCAATAACTTGTGCAAAGCACCAAAAAATATAACATATTATGATTTTTTTTTTTTTTTTTAATGTTTTGGCTATCTATTCTACCATTTAATGAACTATGATATAACAAGATTCTAATAGAATGTTAAATATAGAATAGAGTCTAAATTCAGCTAAAAATATATATTAGAATAATAATTAACATTTACAATTTAATGAACTATGATATAACAAGATTCTAATAGAATGTTAAACATAGAATAGAGTCTAAATTCAAACTTAAAAATATATATAAGAATAATAACATTTACAATTATTATTTACTTATTATTATAATCTTCTCCCTTTTTTTCTTTTATATATATATATATATATATCAATGATTACATAAATGCATGATAGAATATATGGAATAACGTAGCACATCTACCAAACATTTAAGGTCTATTATTTTGTTACTCTAGAACTGGTTGACTTGGAAGTATTACAAGTGCAGTAGGTGTAGTCTTGGTATATGAAGAATGATAATTCAAGATGAAAGTGGTATTGATGAGAATTGCAATATATGGTAGACTTTGATATGAGATGATAGAAGCTTAATTTGCATTTTATCCCTAGGCTAAAGTCCAACTCAAAGTGTTTAACCCCAAAAAAAAACAAAAAACAAAATTCAAAGTGCTTATTCGATCCAATTGTTTAGGTTGAAATAAAGAACAACAAAATTATCGTCCAACTGTAAAGGAGTGGCCCTTTGGAGTTTGGACATGTATTTTTATTTATTTTTTATTTTATCTGTGGCTGAAGAAAAAGGGTGGAAAATTTTGTGTTAGCCAATGAACTTCTAGGATTGGTCATGGAAATGGTTCGTATAAAAGTTAAAGAAGGTCCCAATTTTATTCTTTTCTGAGAAAAAGAATGTCCAAATCAATTGATACTACCTATAAATAGAGTTATTCAAAATATAGTAGTTTCTGTGTGTATTTGTTTATGTGATTTTGTCTGTTTTGTTAACAAGTCATATATACAATCCAAGTGAGTTAGGAAAAAACAAAATCATACACGATCCCTTGATATGAATCTAGAATATTTCCTGGAGTACGTTTAAGATACATAATTCGATCAACAAAAGTATTATTTTGCATCGACACATGACTATATGAGCACTATTGATATACTGAGACGTTGATATTAGAAGTGTTGCACTAATTCAACCGGTTCCTTTTTTTGTCTTTTGGACCTGAAAATATGACTTCTTATAACAGGCTTTGGTGTCAAGTTATAATTATGCACAACAACTTAATCAAATAATAATGACAATTGAGTGTACGTTTGGGAATCGCGTTTTGCGCTTCCCAAACGCGTTTGTGTTTCTATCTATCTTATCTTATCTTTTCTTTTCTTTTCTTTTTTTTTTTTTTTTTTTTTTTTTTTTTTTTTTTTTTTTAACTTTTTCAGCGTTCCTAGAGATGTAAAGACTGATTTTTCACTGTTCACGGTTACTGTGTGGCTACTGTTCATTTCTACGGTTCAATGAACAGTAGCTGCACTTGTTAACTTTTGTCCATGAACAGTGTATTAGTGCACTGTTTACGGACCTACAATTTTCACTTTTCAGCAACTTTTTCATTAAAAATTGGTCTCATCGTACTATTCACACATTTAAAAATTATTTTGCTACAGTATTTTTAGTTTTCAGCTATATCTAAACGGACCCTTAAACATGAAAAACAGCCAAAAGTGTATTCATAATATGAATATATATAGTAGATTAAACCCTAAATATACTTATAATATAAGTTAAAGATTTGACTTGTAGACAAAATAGCTCAAGCCTAATTCTATAGAATTAGACTTGAGCCTAAGCTAATGAGTTAATATATCTCTAACATGTCTGTATAGAGATTTCAGCTTCTCCTTTGAGTCTTTGACAAACAAGGTTCGCATCTCTAAATTTTTAAAGAAATAGATTATTAACTTGTTTTTAATTGAATGTTTGTTTTGACCAGGTAATGCAGACTGAACTTTGACCAGGTGTTTTACAAGTATAATACTGGCCATAGAAACACACTAGCACTGCTCTGATCGATGAGTAACTAGTTTTCCGATTACCATTGTGGTTATAGTTCTTATTCAATAGATTTATTTGGGGTATATTTTGAAACCCACTTGAGTAAATTTGCCTTGCATTTGGAAAATCCAATTGTAGTTAAGGTGAAGGCGAGGAATGAGTATAGAAACTTTATTTAGGGTTGGTATTGAAGGTTATGAGGAGTGAGAACCATGTACTGTATGGCGAAAGCGAAAGCAAAGGTTATGGATAAGCTCCAACGTTATTATTAGAAGATGCACATTCTCCCTGTTTGAGTAACAAACTATTGGAAAGAGTAAAAAACTTAGGGTGCATTTGGTTCTAGATTCTCAAAATTATTGAGATTTTGACAACCCAACAAATTAAAAGTGTTCTTTGGTCATATCAGATGAATTGGTGACTTAAGATGACATGAGCAGTGTCATATGTTGAAAGCCTTAATTATATGATAAGATGGCCACTATTGGTTCTTGGATAAGAAAAAGGAGGTTATACTAGCTAGGTAAGCAGGCAGTGAAAAGTCTTGGTGCTATTAACACGTAATTTGGTATCCTCTGTCAAGCATTTAGAAGTGTTCTAGATAGTTTGCAGTAGCAATGTCATCAAGAGTAAGGCTTAGCTTTATATTATAGAACCATCATTACTCTTGGTGAACGTTAGCAATGTCATCAAGATTAAGGCTTAGCTGCTTACCACAAAATATTACTCGGTGTCTCGGCTCATCAGAATGTATGCCAACTTTATAGAATAGATCAACAAACTTAAAAGTGTCACGCCCCAAATCCAAAAAAGTCAAAAGCATGAGAAACACAATCCGAAGGTACTTATAGATTTTTCCCTCTTGACAATTCAGTCCAAATAATTCATAGCAAATACCAACATCAAAGATTTTCATAATGATTTCAATAAAAATACTCCAAAAGTAAGTTACATTTTTATGTAATAATTACAATGACCATTGACCACAAAAAAATAGAGGTGTAAATTAATTACATATAAACATCTTATTTTTAAGACAGGATAAAAGTTATCGCCAAACTCAGTTACAAAACAATTGTGCAAAATCTCCCTAGTGTATGTAGCTTCAACTCTAGGTTAGGAGTCTCATAAACCTTAAGGTCTATAATACCAAAATTCCAACTTCCAGAAAGCAATTGCCTAAGAGCATCCGCAGCCGGAAATCCTATCCTATCCTATTTTACCATCTCAAAAAGCTACTTTATCAATTATATCATACAATTTTACAATATACCCAACATCCCAACTTTTATTTTCCTATTCTACTCTTTAAAATAATATATCTACCCAATAAAATAATATATCCCAAATCCATATCTATTCTCTCTCATCTCTCTCCTCTCTCTGATTTTTAACTCTCTTCCTTTGTCTTTCTTCCACTGAAACCACCACCACCACCTCCACCTCCACCATCCAAAAAGGCTACAAAACACAAACAAACTACCCCTGCTTCACTGCCCATCACCCACCACTGCCAAAACAAAACCCACAAATTTTTAACTCTCTTCCACTGAAACCACCACCACCTCCACCATCCAAAAAGGCTACAAAACACAAACAAACTACCTCTGCTTCACTGCCCATCACCCACCACCACCAAAACAAAACCCACAAATGACCAACAAATACCCAGCAAAATCAGACCCATAAATGAGAAACTTGCACCATAAATGAATAAAACTCATAAACCAATCTCTGCGCCGATCTCCACACCCAACGCCCAACGTCGATCTCCACATGCGCAATGGCGATCTCCATGCCCAACGGCGATCTCAACATCCCACGCCCAACGGCGACCTCCATGCCCAATGGCGATCTCCACATCCCACGCCCAACGCTTATCCCTACGCCCAACGCCAATCTCCACACCACACCCAAACACCGATCTCTGCACCAAACCCCAAACGCCAATCTCCATGCCACCACACTGATCTGCAATGAGAGAGAGAAGAAAAATAATGACTGGGTGGTGGCTTGCCATGGCCGGTGACAGTGGGTCAGGCCATGGTGTGGTGGCTATGGGGTTGAGTCTGAAGAGAGGAAAGTTGAATGAGAGAGAAAGAAGATAAAGAAAAGGAAATAACGAGAGAGAGAGAGAGAGAGAGAGACAATTAAAAAATAATTTTTAGAAATAGGATTGTGCTACAGTAGCATCTTATTAATAAGATGCTATTGTAGCAGAATTGTAAAAATTTTTACAATTCTGAATGTTTACAAGTCCAAATGCTAGGTGTTTTTGGGACTTTTATGCTAAATCAATCTTACATTTGGCATATCCATGCCCAGCTGCAGATGCTCTAACTACTACAAGCTATAATATCCGACTCAAAAAGGTTGCTGCCTGCTCTTGATAGTTTGAGATGAAGGAGCCTAGAGATTTTTAGGAAGTTCCCCGGTGAATTTTGTCACAAAAAGATGATGGTGGTGATCCAATAGAGTGGTGGTCGGTGAGGGTGAGAGAGAGATGGAGGTTTGTGTGTGTGGATTTTTGTGTGAATAAAAGAAAGTAAAGTGGGAGAGAAGGGCTTAGGTGACCGGTCAAGAGAGAGAGAGAGATATTTTAAGAGATTGTGTGGTGGGGGAATAGATGGCTAGGTGTGGGCTCACGTGGGGGATTTAAAAAATATCTCTCAAATCTTTTTTTTTTTTTTTTAAAGGTTGGGGCATTACATTCTCTACCCCTTGAATAATTTCGTCCCCAAAATTGCACATACACACAATATAGTTTTGGCCTCCTTGATAAAATCCTTGTCTAAGGCAAAAGGGAAACTAATGTGTAGGATCAAAAGAACTTTCGCATGATTTTCCAGTGAAAGGAGAATACCTGTCACCACGTTATCTGTGGCTCGGGCATCTTGATTGGTCAATGCGTACACTCTCCCTTGTACATTCTTTCTAGTGTTATCACTCCTAAGCAAATGAGTTGAAGTAGGGCGGCCTAAATCTTTTACAGTAGGGCACATGCGAGCAATGTGACCAGGCTATTTACATATATAGCATAACCTAATCCCACTAGCGCAATGTTGTCCTTCATGGTGCTTACCACAACAATAGCAATTCTTTTTACTGTTGGCCTGCGAAGAGGCATTCTTGCCTTTACCAAATGATTGCTCCCCCTCACTAGTTTCCTTGGACTCTTGTCCTTGACCCTTGTTTTGTGGTGACCCAAATGGCCATTGCTTCTTCCCAGTGTCATCCAAACTAGGATTGCATCTAAAGTCTTCCTCAAGACTCATGGCCCTCTTCATAGTCTCAGTAAAAGTGTCCACTCCAGAGGCTATAATGTGGGTTGAATCCTTTTAGTAAGACCTTTTTGAAACTTACTCACTTCCCTAGACTCATCCAGAATCAAGTAAGGAGCAAAGTGAGAAAGCTCCACAAACTTTGCAGCATATTCTTCTTTAGTCATAGTCTCCTGAACCAAATTAGAAAATTCTCTTGCCTTTCGGTCCTTCACTACATCAGGGAAATATGTCTCATTGAAAATGTTAGGTTTTAAGTACTTAAGAACTAATATATTAGAACTCTAATTTGTATTGTTGGTAAACCATGATCAAAATAGGTTGTTAGACTTGTTTTAGTCTTACTCAAAGTATGTCTTTTATGTAAAGTTGGAATCGAGTTAACTGCAGAATTGAGTGTGCAATTCTGACTGACTCGATCGATTGAAAGTCGTGCAGATTTTTTTTTTTCTGCAGAATTTCTAACTCAGCCCTAAGTCCATATGACGTGTAGGGTTTTATGTTTTTCCCTAGGTATAAAAAGCAAACCCTAGCCACGTTTTAGAGGTTGCTCTATTTGTTATGTGTGTGAATCTCTTATGAGATCTGAGAGGTGATTGCCTTCACACATGCTTAGGATTATCAAGAAGGATATTTCTTTGAGAGCTTGATGATCATTCAGTTGCTGCACTAAAGAGCTTAAAGATACGCAAGCGGAAGTGATTGTACTTGCTGAAGAATCCAAGAAAGAAGGAGTTCGTGGTCGTGTTAGCAAGTTTTCCACTGGTGGGTAGCAATAGGATGTTAATGGTCTAAATCGCTATTGTAAAACTCCGATTCTTTCATAGTGGATTCAGGTTTACCTTGAGGATAGTTAGGTTAAATCCTCCCCATGTTTTTTATCGGTTTGGTTTTCTTGGGTCATCATATCTTTGTGTTCTTTATATTCTGCACTTTACATTGATATGATTATATGATTATGTTAATCTAAATCTGGAATTTGGACTAAGTAATAACTTGGCTTGTTAACTAGGTTAATCCAATAGTGTTTTAAGGGGTCTAGAAACAAACAGAAAACTTCCTTAAACTTCTCCCAAGTAATAGGAGTGTTCCCTCCCAACTCCATCCTCAACAATTGCTCAGTGCTTGACCACCATCTTTCAGCAGAACCCTAAAGAGCAAAAGTGGCATACACCACCTTCTAAGCATCAGTGCATTCAAGGGCTTTCAGTAATTTTTCCATCTTTTGTAGCCAATTCTTTGCTGCCATAGGATCAGGCTCCCCATCAAATGTTGGAGGGTTTTGCTTATAGAACTCCCCAAAAGAGCAACCCTCCTTCCTATGTTCACCACCATGGACCACTCTAGCAATCCTAGCATAAATCCTGTCTGCCACCTCATCAATCTCACCACCATTAGAAGTGACAAATCTCTCACACTCTTGGCGTTGCCTAAGGCCATGTTCTGGAGTTGCAACCTCATCTACATGCCTTACTTTACGTGCTTTCTTTTTAGGAGGCATAGTGTACAAAAGAACTTATACCTATACCCAAGAAACAAAGCAAGTAAATCATAAGGCAACATAGAAGGTTAGCATAGACAAGCTAGATAAGAATAAAGGAATAACATGTGGAAGCTTCAACAAATGTACTAAACAAACGATTCATCACACCCCTAATGCTTTGACTTATATCAAAATCAATCCCCACTTCAAAGTCTACAAAATCATAACCTAAACTCTGATACCATAATTGTCACACCCCAAACCTAAAAGGGTCCAAAACATGAGAAACACAATCTGAAGGTACCTATAGATTTTTCCCTTTTGACAATTCAATCCAAATAATTCATACCAAGTACCAACATCAAGGATTTTCATAATGATTTCATTAAAAATACTCCAAAAGTAAGTTAGAGTGCTATGCAATAATTACAATGACCATTGACCACAAAAGAATGAAAGTGTGAATTAATTACATATAAACATCTTATTTCTAAGACAGGAACAAATTTATCGCCAAAATTAGTTACAAAACAATTGTGCAAAATCTCCCTAGTGTGTGCAGCTTCAACATTAGGTTAGGAGTCTCATACACCTAAGGTCTATAATACCAAAAGTCCAACCTCTAGAAAGTAGTTGCCTAACTACTACAAGCCATAATATCTTACTCAAAAGGTTGCTGCCTGCTCTTGATAGTGTGAGACAGGGATGGACCCACAGTAGGGCAGAGGGGGGCCACTGCCCCCCCCCCCCACAAAAAATAAAAAGAAAAAATAGTATAAAAAAAAGATTTGCCTTTATATATATATATATATCTTTGTCTCTCCTCATCTTAAATATTTAGATATTGACCTACAAGAAAATAAATAAATAAATAAAATTCATGCCCAAACTACAAAAACAAAATAAAAAAATAAATATGGACTAAACAAAAATCATGGACAAAATAAGAAACACTTATTTTGTATGTTATACTTTGTTGATGTGCTTTATAATATGAAATGTTTAATAAATATTTATTTTATATGTAGTATTTTGTTAAATATGAAATAGATGCTAGTTTTTATTTTTCATAAACTTTTTTTTGGTTCTAAGCTTTGCCCCCCCCCCCCCCCTCCCCCAAGTATGAATCCTGGTTCCGTCCCTGGTTTGAGATGAAGGAGCCTAGAGATTTTTACGAAGTTCCCCGGTAAATTTTGTCACAAAAAGATGATGGTGGTGATCCAATGGAGTGGTGGTTGGTGAGGGTGAGATAGAGATGGAGGTTTGTGTGTGTGTGTTTTTGTGTGAATAAAAGAAAGCAAAGTGGGAGAGAAGGGCTTAGGTGACCGGTCAAGAGAGAGTGAGAGATATTTTAAGAATTGTGTGGTGGGCAATAGATGGTTAGGTATGGGCTCACCTGGGGGATTTAAAAAATATCTCTCAAACCTTTTTTTTTTAAGGCTGAGGCGTTACATTAAGTGTGATAACTGTCATAACATTGTACTGTTATTGTGCTTTTGTGTAGGGGCATGTAGATGTGTTGCTCCCTTGGGTCAAAATTTTGAGGGAAAATTTCAACTCATTAGAGTCAAAGTATCACATGCTGACCATGGCAAATGTGCTTCAATTCGGCCAGTGGTAAATATATTTATTTATTTAAATTGTTATTCCCCTCCATTTCAAATAAGTGCTTAATTGTTAGATGTTATGTTTTGTTAGATCTGTCTTCAAGTAACCCTGGTCCCTATTCAGCAAAAAAAAAAAAAAAAGTAACCCTGGTCCCTAGCACAAACCCCTGATTTAATATATCAGCTGAGCTATAAAACTGTCTTCTAGGAAGCTATTCTCACTTTATTGGTCACATACTGAACTATTGACTTTGTTTGAAAGAAAAAAAAAAATAAAAATTGTGGCTTTTGATATAAGTCCTTGCTTTCACAATATTATTTCTCCTACACTCATCCTTTATACTTTCCCTCTTACATATGTGTGAAAAATGAAAATGTTTTGCTTGACAGGGTTTCATGAAGGTGGAAGCCACAAGAGACAAAATATGTCTATTTCAAGAATATAATTTCAAATTCACAAGGTGATAGAATTTGGAATTTACCATAAAAGAGAGACAAATGTATGTAGTTTTATTAATATGAAAACTAAAGTGTTTTGGAGGCTGCACTGAGTTTAAATAGTAAAAAAAAAAAAAAAAAAAAAAAAAAAAACCTCCTAAAAATCTTAATTTGTGTTAAGCAAAATATTAGGTGGCAAAATAGTAAATTTTACCAAAATAGAAAAAATTAAGATAATTGCAAAACTAAATGCTATTGTTTTTACTCTAAAAGACGTCCTAAAAAGACAGAACCTTATTCTAACAAATTTTGAATAAAAAGTTGAAAAGGAAATAAATATTACTAAAAATGACAAAAATAAACATTTTAAGATCTAAACGAAGGAATTTGCCCAAAAAGACATAATAATATATGAGGATCTATATTTCAGAGCACTTGAAAGTTGATACATAATAATATATAGCTTGTTTGGTTGGTTAGACGAGAACAAAGTATGCCTTATGTGTATTCATTTTTAGTTTTCTACGGGACTAATCACAAAAAAATGATATGGTTTGCAAAATTGTACCTAGTTTTCATTTTTAATATCCTAAAAAGTGAGTTTGAATATAGAAAACAAAAACATCTTTTGCCCGTTATCAATTTTGTGAAAATAAAAATAGTGGCATTTTGTAAAAAAAAAAAAAACCAAATTTGTTGGTCCCATTATTAGTGACATGTCTCATTAAAACACACACACACACACACACACACACACACACACACACACACACACACTCTCTCTCTCTCTCTCTCTCTCTCTCTCTCAAGTAATAGGTGACTGTTGCTTTTATCAGAAAATAGAAGGATTTAAGCAAAACAAAAACTAGACCAAAATTGGTGCCAAACAAAAATTGAGTTGGAAACAAAAAATGAGTGTAGGATTTGAGAAGAGAAAATAAGAACAAAAAATGAAAATTGAAAATGACAAATCTTTAAGAAATGAACAAAGTTTCTCTCCCAACTAATTTTGAGAGAAACTCCTCAAACTTCTCATATATCTTTTTTTTTTTTTTTTGGGGGGGTGAATTTTGAAATTTTAACCGTTGAATTTCATATTTCTTATATTCTCAATGTGCATATCATATTTCGTTCAAATCGAATATTATTTATTATTCAATCAATAAACTTATTTTTTATACACAATTTTGAATTACAAAAATAGGAAATTTTTTCATTTGTTTGATAATAAAGCAATTTATATTTTTGAAATATTACAACTATAAATGAATGATATAATAAGAATATACAATCCAATGATTAGATTGTGGGTGGCAGTGGTGGTGGTTTTGGGTTTGCTAGTGTTGGTGGTGGCTGACAGTAATTGTGAGTTTGGTGGGTTTGTTTATTGTTCTTACTTGGCAAGAGAGAGAGACGGAGAGAGAGAGAGAGAGAGAGAGAGAGAGAGAGAGAGAGACATGAGGAAGAAAAAAAAAAGAATATTAAAATGAAGCGATAAAAAAAATTAATATTTGGTGTATTGTAAAATGATGTGTTAAAATAAATAAAATAACTTTTTGAGTTACTGGATACTAAATTTTTTAAAACCATCGCTATGAATAATCTTAACTGCTTACCATAAAATATTTCTTGGTGTCCTTGCTTATTAGAATGGTGCTTTGTTGGATAGATCAACAAATTAACTGTGATCACATTCTTGTCACTAGAGTTCTACAGTTATTGTACTTTAGTGTAGGGGCCTGTGTCGGTGTTGCTCCCATGAATGGATCAAAATTTTGAGGGAAAATTTTAATTCATTGGAGTCCAAGTATCATATTGGCCCCCCTGCCCCAAATGTCTCCCCAACGCCCGCGGGTAGCTTTATTTCCAACAAGCAAGCTTTTGTTTCATTTGACACTCCTCTATTAGTTCCCGATTTTCACGCTTGGAGTGTAATGAAAAGTCAGCTTAATTATATATGGTTGTTAGGCTGGAGTTTTCTTACATTTAAGTCTTGAACCAAAAGGAAAATCTCACTTAGAGATTTAGTCTATGACAGATAGCAATTGATTTTGATGCCATAACAAAATGAGAGCCCCTCAATGTATATATGTTGGTCCCTAAAAGGCTCAAAGTCAATTTTTATTTTTGTTGTCATTAGGTGTGCCTGTAGAATTTGCATGCTTTTTCCTTTCATGTTAATTGAAATAATATCCTAACTGTTAAATATTTCTTGGGTGGTAGGGTTTTAGTATCTGTTAAAATATTTAAGATTATAAAACAAATGTGTAAAAATATTTAAATAGGATGTTTTATAATGGCCTAAATTAATTCATGTTGGTCTTAACATGCTGAAGATGGTTACTTTTCTTTTATGGAAGTATTAGATACTTTGCTTCATATCTTTTTCATTATTATTATTAGCTTCTTTGGTTGCTGATTTGTGTCTCATTCGGAACAACAGGTTGCAATAATTATGTTTGAACTAAAATTAATTTTAGTCATTTACTGTTGCTTGTCGGTTATATAAGATAAACCTTGAACAATTGATCCTATCTCGAAGCGATTATTTGACTTTGTGGATTAGGATTTGGGGTTCAAAAACACCTAACTTAATAGGACATTTGAAATATGCATAAGTTAACAACTGAGAATTAATAATCCTAAGTGAATAAATTGACCTTCTTGACTAAGATACAATGCTTACTTGAGATTAACCACTGAGAATATGCATAAGTTAACAACTGAGAATTAATAATCCTAAGTGAATAAATTGACCTTCTTGACTAAGATACAATGCTTACTTGAGATTCACTAAATCAACATAAAGCATCTCTATGTGAACTATTGCGATATTAGCCATCTTGATATAAAACATATTTGAACAATTAATCATAGGGCTGTGCAAAAAAACCGCATGACCAGCTTGACCTGACTTGCATCAACCAAACTCAACCCATGCAAGTCTATTAAGTGAGGCGAGTCAGGTTGGGTGGGTTAGATAGATAATTTAGTGGGTCAGGCTAAATAACAAGTTGATATATATTTAACCCGCTGCAAACCGACCCGCCCGCTTATATATATATTCTTTGTAACGTTACAAAAATCTACCTCACATATACTCCTACTTTATTTTTTTGACCATCTCTTTCTCTTTCTTTTTAGGGGAATTGCATTTTGTCACTTATCATATTAATATTATGAAGTGCATTGCAATGTTTTCCTTAAACTTCAACGCTAAGCCATTGCTTTTTTAAAACTATTATATCAATTGTGACGTATACCCTAGTTCTATGTATGGGCTAGCATTGTAGATATACTATGCAAAAATCACTTGTTATACACGTTTTAAATTATACAAGAAATGTTATTAAAAGTTTGTGCATACCAAATACCAAAAAATGTTTTCAAGCTCATTTTCAAAGTTATTACCAATACCAAAAAAAGAGAGTTTTTTCATAAAAAAACTCTTTAGGAAATGAACCTGAAAGCTCAAAAACGTGTTGAAAACACAAGAGCTGTTTAGACCCCTTAATTAAAATTACGGTTCGATAGATTTTACACAACTTTAATATAAAGTGCGGAATAGTGTAAAAGTGAGCGGATGAACAAATAAGCTACTCTAATCCATAAACTAAGCAACACAGCAGTATAATGGAATAAAACAAGAGTAGGGAAGAAGGATGCAAACACAGAAAACATCGAGACGTGTTCTCGAAGAGGAAACCGAAGAACTCGGCGAAAAACCTCTCCGCCGCCCTCCAAGCAGAAATCGATCCACTAGACAATCAGTTGGGATACATGAGTAAGCAAGAGACCCTCCAAGCCTAATCTACCCGATGTACCTAAGCCCTCCAAGCTCCTACTCCAACAAGGCTTCTCGGAACCGTGTTTTGTCTTAGTTCTCCGGATCCCACAACAAGCTCCATGTTGCATCTGCCATTCCAGGCTTCTTCCAATGCTTCCCAGCAGCACCAAAATGTCACTCAACACTCTCAAAAGGTGTGGTAAGTGTTTGGGCTATCAACCTCTCAATGGTGTGGAAAAATGGAGAGGAAAGGGTTGAGGAGATACCACAAGCAAGTGTATAGAGAAAGGTGGGGATGACAATATCTAATTGCAAATGTGTTTGGCTAGGGTTTTCTCTCTGAAGCGTTCCTCAACATTTGTGGGTAATGGGGGTTTATATAGGATAGGTGCAAAATGTGTGAGTTAGTTAGTACAGGCTGGCAGAACAGCATGTCTCGCGGGTGTCTCGTGAGAAGGCCTTACCCGTGAGATACTCGCAAGAGACAGCTGTCTCCACCTGGACTGACTCTTCGCATTCCAGTATGTGCAAGGCACATGCTTCATTTCGTGGGAAGTTTAGTCGCGACATACCCGCGAGATTCCTTCAGCTTCCAATTTTGCTTGAGTCTTCACACACTCTCTATCACACACTCTTTACATCAATTCCCACAACAAATACAGGGTATAAACAATTGATATTAATTACAATCAAATTTGGCACAGAATAAAAGCCAACATAGCACATAGTTGTAAATCACAACTTTACAATCTCCCCCTTTGGCTATTCCGTGACAAAACCCTAAAACAGACTCTAGACTTAAACGTGAGTTTGGGAACACAGGCAAAACTCACTCACACCTAATTCTAGATTCTAATAAGCTCTTGAAACATATGAACAAGTAACTCCTGAAACATAACAACAAAATATTATCATTGTATGCTGAAAACTTGAGAAACATATGGAGCAATGATATCATGATCAAGCAAGATGAAATAGATAACACTAGATCATGGCAAGATCAAACAAGTAATCACTATACGTAAGCAATTACTATGCTCATTCACACACAGAATGAACATCCAGATATGCAAGATGATAAGTTCAATTGAAGAGTACCATTTGCAAATCCAACACTCAACCAATGCAAAATACTCGAAGTATTTGCATCTAGGAACAATCCTCCACGGGCACAAGAGTGTTCATCACTCAACCAATGCATAGAACGAATATGCATTTAGGAACAATCCTACACGGGTATAAGAGTGATGAGGTGAAGAAAATGTATGACATTAAACTTCAACAACACAAGCAAAGAGGCTGCATAAGCAAAGAATTGCAAATACATGGCACAAACCATAAAAGCCTACATATCATGCAATGCAACAAAAGCAACATGGGTACATGCAAAGTATGCTACAAAGCATAGAGAAAATCATAAAAGAAACATCTGAAAAAAAATACTTAAATAAAGTATAGTATCAAAGTCTTAGACCAAAAGCAGTAAAACAGTTATAACCATTAGAAAATACTGAATAAAAACCGTCTTTAAAACCAATAACCAATGATACTAAGTTGTTAGACTATGCTCCCCCTAACGCTGTGCAAGCTCTTCTCTAGCTCCCTCTCAGAATTTTCTCCCCCTTTTTGACTGGAATGGCCAAAGGGTCAGAACTGGTCTGATTCTGAATCCGAGTTGAGCTCCATAGATAAGTCTTGCACTTGAAAAGAGAGCACGATGATCTGTCCTTGAAGGTATGCAAACTGGTTCGCGGTGTACTGCACATGGGAGTCAAGCACCGTAGACATCTGATCCATCTTAGCAAGCAACTGATCCAGTTTGCTTAAGCCTTGTGGAGGAGCCAAAGATGATGGCTGTGTAGAAGGTTCAATAGCCGAGGTGAACCTGTCAATCTCTTCCTCTGTATCTTCACCTTCATCATGCTGAACCTGTCGTGGTGGCGGTATGGTATGCACACCGGTCTTAGAACCCTTGATGTGTGCAGTGCTCCTAGTCAGTGTATGACCACCAATGGGATAGTCTCTTGGAACAACCGTGAGGCCACTGGGTAGCTTGAGCTTTGCCTTGGCAATCAGTCCCATGATCAAAGAGGGGAATGGCATCACAGTTCGTGAATTCTGCTTGGTGATGCTCTTCTTCAGGACATGCATGATATGGCCACAGATGTCAATCTCCTTATGTGTAAAGAGGTCATACAAGAATCTGGTTCTCGGAGCAGAGAGAGTGGTGAGATTGGTGACCGGATAGTGATTGTGAATCATCACATAGCTTAGGGTCCTCATTTCTGGAGAGAACTTGATGGTATTCATGGATGATTTCTTCGGTTCACCACCAAGGAGTGTAATCATGTCGTGAGTAGAACCCATTCTGTCCTCATAAGCAACAGTGATTGGCTGAGATGGGGGACGAGTTTCTAGAAAATCTTGAATGCTCTCTTTTGTAATCACAAACTCCTTGTGTCTTACCCAGCACTCAATACATTCTCCGTTGACAGTGGCATTGGAGAAGAACTCTTTAATAATCTTTGAATAGACCACTCCAGTTGGGTTCAGCAACTTGGTCCAAGTTCTATCTTTGAACACTTCAGGGATGAAAATGCCCTCAAGAGTCTCTAATTGGACTACACGTTCCATGATGATTGTCTTGTCCTTGTAGCAATCATTGTATTTCATATCAGCTTCTATACACAGGAAATGATCAAAGTCAGTTCAGGCTCGCTTTGAAGACGATTTCTTCTTAGCAGCATGCTTGGTGGGAGACATCTGCACAATTTAGCAAAGAAGAAAAAAATATGCACCAACACAAATCAGAAGACAAACTTCATTAGATTCAAGTTAGTTCCAAATCAAACTTAAAACAAACTGAAAACAGAGCATGAAACACACTAAACATTATGCTAAAAGGTTCCAACTTATAAGGCATAACAACAATGCAACAAATTAAGAGACAGTGCAAGTGTGTGTGTCTATGTGCTTGTGCTGATGAGTGTATGCGGCTTGAGATGCATGAGAGTGCCTAAGTGTGCCTAGGTGTGTGCCAAGAGTGTGCAACATAAGCAAAGTGAGTGAAACACATATACAAAGACCAAACCAGAGTAGAATAAGATCAAACAATTGAAACACCATGGATTGAAATCACTTGATTCCATTTTGTCACAAAAATGTCACTTGGACATTTTCACAAACACTTAGCGTGCACAAAAGTAAGAAATACATGAATAATGCATGAACATATGAAAATCTACCCTCAATACATGATAAAATGCCACAAGGGGCCAACACAAGTGCAGAAACAACAAATGGGACATAGCCCAATCAAGAAATTTTAAAGAAATTCACCCAATTTTGAAAACCAACCCAAAGTTTCAAAAATCCCCAATTTTGAAAACCCTAACAAAAATTCTGCATAATCTAAGTAAGAACTTAGAAAGGAATGGTTAACAAACATACCTTGAAGAAGAAAATGCAGAAAAAATGCTTGGATTGAAGAGAAATGAATGGAATAGTGATTTTGGGTTGTAAAAGTTTGAGAGAGGTTGAGCAAGGGAAGTTTGATATGTTTGAAAAACTGTCACATCAGCTATATAAAAACTGAAAACACGCGTTTTTCGCGGGTTAGAGAAGGGCGAGACAGTCGTGAGACAGTTGCGAGAGGTGCCACTGAATCACAAAATTTTCGCGAAAAGCATTAGGTTGCGAAACAGTCGCGGTAGCTTCTGTCTGAAATTGGAAAAATCCAATTTTAGCCAAACAGCATTTCGCGAGAAACTGTTGGTCGCGAGACAGTCGCGAAAGTTTCTGTGTGATATGTTAAAAGAAAAATTTCCCTCAACCCATTTTCGCGGGAAGCTCTAAGTCACGAGCTTCTCGCGAAACTACCCCTGAACCAGTTTTTGAAGAAACACAAAAACATGCATTTTAATTAAAAACAAGAGGCAAGAAAGTATAAAATCACTATCAAAAACAAATAAAACACTCAAAAATCTTTTTGAGTTTGATCAACAAAAATTGAGCATGTGAAAACACATTTAATCAAGTACAATCACACAAATGAATAAGACATTCATTGAACATAGACTTGTGTGTTGTGTGTGGATATCAAAAATGATATAATCCTTAGTCCAATGTGAAGCTTCAATGATCAATTCAATCAAGGCATACACAATTAGCACTAGATTATGTGACCTATCTCAATTGTAGAAACATGCATATATGACCTCCCACATGTACTTGATAACAATTCAATGAAGCTTTTCATTTGGCTCCATATTTAACATATCATTTGCAACTTTTGAGCAAAGAGAATCTCATTTAGAGAAAGATGCCTGAAATTTTTGATATTTCAATTGATGAGTTAGCCTTTGGCTTTTTGGGCATCATACATTTTATTTTGGTCGCTTTCCCTTTTTCCTAGTCGAATACTAGTTTGTGCGACAGGCTTTTGCAGCTCTATATCTCTTTTCATTTGGAGATTTATAGTTAGAGAGCTCTTTTAAGCAAAAAAAATAAAAGTGGGAAGATATATAGGCATAAGTCTATGCATGTCTCAAGATCAACAAAACCATTCACTAATCATTCATGACAAGGTTGAAGATCTATTTACAACAGTCACATAGATTTTAGAATTTCTTCCACAATGATATGAGTGCATGAGAGACAAGCTAAGCTCGTTGAATGCACAGAGCCATAAGTACAAAGGTACAAGGCAAAGCATGCTTTAAGACAAAAACTCAACAAAGCGATCAAACTTTTTGGATTTTCTATATTTTTTATGTGGTTTTGACATTTTTGAACACACCCAAAATAGAGCAGAAAAAAATTAACAAAGACAACCGGTACAAAATAACAATAGTAAAAATAGAGCAATTCATGAAAAGATGCAACATCAAATGTCCCTATATATTGAAAGAATTTATGCGTGGACATGTTATAATGCTCATGCATGAGTGCCCATTTTCACCCACACGTCACGTGCGTTTGGGGTGATATCCTTGACGGATTGGGTACGAGAATTTGGGCTATCAAACCTTCTTGTGAAACTTTCCAAACAGGTGGTGAAGGCACCAATCATTTTCATCACGTCCATCATGCCAGGATCACGATTTTGACTTCTCGATTGTTCACTACCCCAAGACCTCATGTCATTTCTTCTTCCTCGTGATCGAGGTGCGCTTGAATTGTTGTCTAATCTCAGTTTTTGACAATTGGGTCTGGTATGTCCTTGCATTCCGGAGTAATGACACACATAGTCCGTTCTAGGACCCCATTGTGATCTTGGAAGAGATCTTCCTCTGGTTTCATTTCTGCCCATGGATTGATTTCGGGTCTTATTCACTATCCGTTGCTTACTCACATTCTTCTTCTCAGCCTTAACATTCTCAAGACTTGACCCTTCCACAATAGGCTCTATGGCCTTCACAAATTTCACTTCTTTGGTAGCTTTGGCTGATGAGCTGCTTCCTCTGGTATATCCTAACCTGGACTTGTCTGAAGAAGGTTTTTGAGATGAGATAACATCATCTAACTTCTGGGAGGAGACTCTCTCTATCTTGGCATGAGCTTGCACTACCTCTTGCTCAAGAAACCTCACCTTCGTATAGGCTTCAGATAACTTGCCATTTAGTGTCTCAATCTCACACTTAGCCTCTTTATATCTGATCAAGAGACTTATGTAATCTTCCTTAGCTTTCTTCATTTTCCTTACAGCCGCCTTGGCTACTCTGGTATACTCTCCCGACTTTTCAAGTAATAAGGAGTAATTTTCTTGAAGATTAGTTGTACTCTCTTCTTCTTCTTCAGCATCTGATTCTTCCACAATCCCAATAGACTCTGAATCAGAATGCTCACCAAGCTCCTTCACAAGTGCACCCAAATCATCCGATGACTCCACATGAGCAATGGTCATGAATGCGGAGTAATTTCCCTCTTTGTCACAGCTCTCTTCCGAGTCAGAATCGGAAGAGTCTGAGTCACTAAGTGTCATGGCATAAGCCTTGCCTTTTCCCCTTAGAAAATTTGGACACTCCTTCTTTAGATGTCCATGGCCATTGCACTCATAGCATATAATTTCTGAAGAAGGTTGAGACTCCCTCCCTTCTTTTCTTGTAAACTATTTCCTATCACCTCTTGAAGATGAAAATTTTCCTTTGTTGAATGGTTTCCCACTGTTCTTCATCTTCAGAAATTTTCGAAAATTTTTCGCAAGAAATGCTACTTCCTTCTCCACCCCATCTTCTTTGGAGGAATCACCCATCCTTTCGGTGATGGTTTTAAGAGTAAGTGATTTACTCATCTTATGGGAAGGCAGTCCCATCTGATATGTTTGGAGAGACCCAACTAATTCTTGAATTTTAATCTCATCCAAATCCTTGCTTTCCTCTATGGCTGTAACTTTTGCTCTAAAACTTTCAGGCAAGGACCTCAATACTTTTCTCACCACCTTAGCATCTTCAATCTTCTCCCCAAGATTAAGTTTAGCAATTACAATTTCATTGAGCTTCCTATAGAATGAATCAAACGGTTCATCATCACCCATCTTGAGCTCTTCAAATTTGGTGGTAAGCATCTGAAGCTTTGTGTCCTTAACTTTCTTTGTACCCTCATAAGTGGTCTCCAAAATCTCCCAAGCTTCTTTGGCTACTGTCATGTGAGAGATCCTGTGGAATTCATCAGGAGACACATCACAAAATATAGCGTTTAAAGCTTTACTATTAGCATTGGCTGCTGCAAGAGTTGCCTTATCCCAATCAGCCTTAGGAGCTTCTGGCTTAGTCTAGCCAAGCACTACCGCATCCCAAACGGTATCTTCTATAGAACGTAAAAATGCTCTCATTCTGACTTTCCAGAATGCGTAATTGTTCCCATAAAAAAATGGTGGAACATTGAACGATTGAGATCGGTCCATCTCAAATAGGGTCAAGGATCACACTAAGGTATTTAAACCAAGCAAGTGTACCCGCTCTGATACCAATTGAAAGCTCAAAAACGTGTTGAAAACACAAGAACTGTTTAGACCCCCTAATTAAAATTACGGCTCGATAGATTTTACACAACTTTAATATAAAGTGTGGAATAGTGTAAAAGTGAGCGGATGAACAAGTAAGCTACTCTAATCCATAAACTAAGCAACACAGCAGTATAATGGAATAAAACAAGAGTAGGGAAGAAGGATGCAAATATAGAAAACATCGAGACGTGTTCTCGAAGAGGAAACTAAAGAACTCGGCGAAAAACCTCTCCGCCGCCCTCCAAGCGGAAATCGATCCACTAGACAATCAGTTGGGATACATGAGTAAGCAAGAGACCCTCCAAGAGTAATCTACCCGATGTACCTAAGCCCTCCAAGCTCCTACTCCAACAAGGCTTTTCAGAACCGTGTCTTGTCTTAATTCTCCGGATCCCACAACAAGCTCCATGTTGCATCTGCCATTCTAGGCTTCTTCCAATACTTCCCAGTAGCACCAAAATGTCACTCAACACTCTCAAAATGTGTGGTAAGTGTTTGGGCTATCAACCTCTCAATGGTGTGGAAAAATGGAGAGGGAAGGGTTGAGGAGATACCACAAGCAAGTGTATAGAAAAAGGTGGGGATGACAATCTCTAATTGCAAATGTGTTTGGCTAGTGTTTTCTCTCTGAAGTGTTCCTCAACATTTGTGGGTAATGGGGATTTATATAGGATAGGTGCAAAATGTGTGAGTCAGTCAGTACAGGCTGGCAGAACAGCATGTCTCGCGGGTGTCTCGCGGGAAGGCCTTACCCGCGAGATACTCGCAAGAGACAGCTGTCTCCACTTGGATTGACTCTTCGCATTCCAGCATGTGCAAGACACATACTTCACTTCGCGGGAAGCTTAGTCGCGACATACCCACGAGATTCCTTCAGCTTCCAATTTTGCTTGAGTCTTCACACACTCTCTATCACACACCCCTTACATCAATTCCCACAACAAATATAGGGTATAAACAATTGATATTAATTACAATCAAATTTGACACGGAATAAAAGCCAACATAGCACATAGTTGTAAATCAGAACTTTACAGAACCATTTTCCAAAAAACGTTAATGCTAAAACAAACGAAGGGTAAAACTCTGTTTGTTCCTCTGTTTGTTTCAACATTAATGTTTTCTTATTGGAGTGTTTCTGCATTAATGTGTTATTGGAGAGTTTTTCTTATGATATAGTGTTTTGGGCTTTACTTAAGTTTAGGCCAATGTTTACAATTTAAGAATTTATTTTCTATTGGCCCAACAAACTCCTCTTTCTCTTTCACCACATATTGTTGAGATGGACATTCAAAAGATTGGATCTTTGCTGCACTTCTTGTGGAGCAATAAAGCTTCCTCAATCCAACATGATTTAGTTTACATTTGGAGTTCTGATTATAAACTTTTCATGTGTCTACAGTTACGATATTCTACAAAATTTGTTTTTTAAGTACAAAAATTGTGGAGTTGCTCGTAGTTGTAATGGATAGGTTCTTTGGTCTAATTTCTACTTGGTCCAGTTAATGGGTGCCCATAGAGCATTTGTTAATGAATCATTTTAAGAATGTTATGATATTAATTTTATGAAAAATATAAAAATTTGTTAAAAAAAATCAGTCACTTTTTTATTTTTCCATAAATGGTTTCTAAAAATATTTTCTAAATCAATGCCCTTATTGCATTCCTTAACTTTTTCAATTAATCATATATTGGATTTTTCCAAAGTGATTTATCCCCAAAAAAAAAAAAGAAAAAAAAGAAGAAGCATTTTTAGTGTGTTTGTGGTTTCCTATTCACCAATATTAAGAATGCTGAAAATTGATTATTGCTGAAAATACTGTAACAAAACAATTTTTAAATGTATGAATAGTGTTGTAGATCAATTTTTAATATTTTTTTAATTTGTAAACAGTGTATACATAGTACGTAAATAGTACATATACTGTTTATGAATAGTAAAAATTGTCTCCAACTGTCAACAAATGCGGGTAAAAAAAAAAAAAAAAAAGAAAGAAAGAAAAAAGGAGAAAACACGTCAACAAAAACGCAACGCCAGATTAATTTGTATCCAAACCGGCACTAAGAAGAGTCGGATTAACAACGATGGCAGTGTCAACAATCTCTGTCTGCATGTCTACTCTTTGCTCTTTTCCCCACTGCATTGCTTGCTTCACTTTTCACCAGATCTTTGAGAGTAATTACAACTTTCGATTCTTGAAACTTCTGGCCTAGCTATTGGCCATTCCTAGCTCTCAATTGT
Organism: Quercus variabilis; assembly: GCA_030445155.1. NCBI lineage: Eukaryota > Viridiplantae > Streptophyta > Magnoliopsida > Fagales > Fagaceae > Quercus > Quercus variabilis. The sequence goes on from CP129449.1 coordinate 10,980,445, forward strand.
GTTTATCTTGGGCAAGGCTTGGGTCCAACGCAGAGAAGCACTGGACCCAAGCCATATCAACCTTTTTGCCTTTTGTTTGTAGTGTAAATGGTTCGTACACTGTTTTTTTTGCTAAACTAAAGTTCGTACGCTGTTACTAGACCCTATAGGCTATTGTTTTATATTTTGCCTTTAATGATGAAAACTATTTTTCAATATATACTTTGCCTTTAATTGTGAAAACTATTGCTTTAATAGCTTTTTGACTTCTTGCCTGATGGATCTTCGAGGAACCTACCGTGAATGAAAGAAGAGAACGCTATTATTTAATATATTTGCCTTTTTGAGTGTTTTTTCCCTGTTGGGTTTAGCAGGAGGAATTCTTTTACACACTAGAAGGAAAACATAAGAGCAACTCTCTTTTTTGTTCATCAAAAAAGAAAAAAAAAATCTCTTTTTTTTGGGATTAAAAAAATAAGAGTTTTTTTTTTTAATTGTTTTTTATTGTAATCTAAACTAAAATTTTCTTTTATTTTCTTATTTTATATATGATTTAAAATTTGTTTTTTTGAAGTTTGATAAAGTTGATCCTTGCTTATTTACTAATTAATAATTTAGAATAATAATTATTGACTCCCTATTAATTTATATATATATATATATATATATAGTTCTTTAGTTAGTAGAGATATAGAGTATAAAAATCGCATTATGTTTAATTTATCTCTCTTTTTTAATAATTATTTACACCATTTTTATTTAAGTAAAAATTTAGGGAAAGTGGAATTTTAGCATTCTCAATCTAATCCATGAGGCCCTTCCACTGATTTTATGTAAAATCTCGATTTTAACAATACCTAGTGTGGGGGGTAAAAGCCTAGACATACCTATTGGACTGGGGGTCCTGTCTTGAGGAGTACTGTACGTCCGAAGAGGAATAGCGGGTTGGGGTAGAATTCATCTAAACGCAACCAACCCAGAAGTGTAGGAAGAGTAACATCCGAAGAAGTCACCTTTTGTCCGAAGAGGTCATACTCCTCGGACACAAATAGTCTTGACCCAGCCAACGAATAGAAGGTCCAAATGGACTCTTTGACAATCCCAATGATAAAGATAAGCTCTGGACATACCTGGGGATGATTAGGACGAGAAAATATCTCAAGGAAAAGCTGCCACCATCGCATTAAATGCACTGCAGCTGCTTTTCTGGCCTCATTAATATGGAGAAGACCCCTAAACAATGTAATCTCAGTTACTACCACTCACGGAGGGGTAAAGAGAATACCTGATGGGACATGCACTTAAGTGGATGCTTAGATGAAGAACAAGTGGACGATGAGGATGATGGGAAAGGGTGCTATATAAGTAAGAGAGGTCTCTAAGTAAAAAAAAAAAAGAAAAAAAAAAGGAGAAGAGAGAAGAGAGAAGGAGGAGATAATTTCACTGTAGTTCCAAGAGTTGTAATCATCTTTCATCCAATAACACATCTCTTCGGACACACATTTGTTAGGCTAGAGGAGCATGATCTTGTGTCAAATGGATCCTTAAACATTATAACTAATCACTGTTTAATTCGCAACTAGCCCAGCTCTTTCAACTCACTCTTTACAAATTCATTGTCTAGGGTTCATTGGGCTCGTAATCCATCCTTCTTAGGCTTGGGCTACAAAGCCAGACCCTACACCTAGTATAAGAGCATTCACAACAAAGTTTCTAAAAATTTACTATAACTTTTGGTAACTCAAAAAATTACTTTATTTATTTTAAAATTTTAATATCACATTTTTACAATACACCAACATCAAATACTCTATTTTTTTTTTTTTTTTCTGACCATGTCATTTAAAATCATATAAACACCTCATTAAAATAATAATAAAAAGAGCCACCACAAAAATTTATAGCATCTAGCCATAGTCACTTTCACCACCAGCCACAACCAGCATCGTGGCAACCACAACGCACTACAGAAAGAAAAAAAGAAATAAAACAAAATCACAACCCATACCACTAGCCACTACCACCACAACCACCACTATGGCAATCACAACCCACCATAGGAAAAAAAAAAAAAAAAAAAAAAAAAAAAAAAAAAAAAAACACCACCAGCCACAACAACCCACCATCACAACCACAACCACAACCCACTACCACAGCCAACCCCATAGGAAAAATCATTCGCCGCCACCACCACAGCTACCAAACCTTTATAATGAACACACAAAAATAAAAACTCAATCACATAAAGGAAAGAGTAGAAAAAGAATAGACCGAGAGAGAGAAGTGGACCAACGATAAAGAGGTGGTGAAGAGAGAGAGAGAGAGAGGATGAGGCAAAGAGAGATGGTGAGATAGATTTATAGAGAAGAGAGGAGACAGAAGAGAAGGAAGAGACTGAGAAAGAGAGTCACGAGAGTGACAAAGAAAGAAAGAATTTAATAAGAAAATATTAGCAACTTGCTACAATAACCTCTATAGTAACCTGGTAATAGTGGCAGGTTACTGTAGTAAATTGCTAAAAAAAATTTACTTGGGCACCACTTCATAAAGGGTGCTTGAGGTGTTTGAGGTGTTAAAATGGCCTTTTAGCTATTTTAACACGTCTATTATGAATGCTGTAATTATACTTTTACTTAGCTAATTTTTTAAGTTCTAGGTTAATGAAAATAAGCTCTCCCAAACAACCACTCAGTCTAATAAGAGATGTGAGATGAAAATGAATCATTATTTTGTGTTAGAAATATAACAATGGATAAACCAATTTGATTTAGTAAATAATATCTCAAATAATTAGCAAGAATGTAAATTGCATAAACAGAAAATAAAGAAAAGAGTTTAGGAACAATCTATCATAGTATTATAGAATCATGCAAAGAGTATTGTCTTTAAAAGTTTATTCGTGCCACCCTTGGTGCAATTGGTTATATTAGCTGAATAGTCCTCCAAGATTTGACTATAGAATCAAGTTTCATGATGAATGCACTTTCACTCGTAGAGGTTTAAAAACAACCCTATAATGCATTGCCATTCTTTAATTTAACGAATATAAATTGTAGAAAAATACATGGGAGAGAAAGAGAACATAAATTTTGTATTTGGAAATATATAGCAAAAGAAATCTAATAGGAAAGTGTGTTGTGATGAGCATTATCTAGGTAATTGAAGAGAATAATAATCTATAATTATTGGTTACTAATAACACATAAATATCCAATTGCTAATTTATCCATAAATGTCCAATGACTAGTTTATCCATAATTGACCAATGGCTAATCACCCACAAATGCCCAACGACTAATTACCCAAAAATGCCAAACGAAGAGAGAAAAATAAAAGTGTTTGGAACATTAACATATACCCACATCAACATTTTGAAATATTTTTATATTTCTACATTTCTTTTTTTTTTTTTTTTTAATTAATACAAAACAAAGCTTCTACTTTTAATGGGGGTTAATGTGTTCATAGTGGTTCACAATAATCTCCATGTTCCCTAAATGATTAAAGTGTCATGTTTTCTTGGTCGGTTAGCTGTGCCATCATCCATCAATTTCATCCTTAAACATATATTCGTTATAAAGCATTAAAGCAATAAGCGTGAACCTCAATCGTTATCCTTCCTAGCAGGAGAATGTACGTGCTTTTCAGCACTATCCAAACACATACGTAGCGAGCATTTGGATGCGCGTCTCTCTCATTGCATTTGCCTTTATTTTATTTTATTTTTAGCACCTCTTATGAACAGTGCATTTAGACTTATGAATAGTAATCTGCACTGTTTACATGCACACGGATTACACTGTGCAAGAGATATTGTACATTGTTCATGAACTGTTCATGAGACCTATAACCACTTTATTAATAAAAAAATTTTAAAATGGGACCCACGATACTATTTACATATTTAAAAATTATTTTACTATATTTTTTTTCAATTTTTAACAAAATAAGCTGTATTCAAACGAATCTGTAATCATTGCAGACCTCGTTAATTATTTTGCTTAGCTAAAATAATTACAGACCTCGTTAATTATTTTGCTTTGCTAAAATAATTACGTGGCTGCTCAAAGCAGGGACGTTCTTCTCTTCTTGCTCCCCAATAATAATTCAATACTATTTCGGAACCTTTTAAAATTTTAATTTGAAATATTGTTTTTCTTCTCTTTAGTCAAAGCTAAGAATTATTGTTTATCCTAACCCAACCTCACCTTGCTAAGACTTTTGAGTTCAGTACATACTGCTATACAACGACATTTTTGTCTTGATTTTAAATACCCTCAATCTTGAAAAGATTTCTGAAGACAACCTCGGACAAAACCCTGTTAAGCTTCTGTGGAATACAGCAGAAGCCGCCATATACAGACAAAACCTTACTTTCCAAATAATACGAGGCAGACAGAAAACAATTAAACAACTCAAACAATTGTTTCTCTCTCTCTCTCTCTCTTATCCATCTATTACTGTAGCTTAACAGCACTGCTCCCTCATCTCTTTCCTTTGTTTCTTGTTCTTACAATGGATAGAGGTTAAACAAAATCAAATATAACAAAACTGAAATTTACAGGCATTGAAACTACAAACTTTAGCATAATCAAGACTTGAGTAACAAACAAAAAGATTCTTGGAGTTACATATGGAGAATAAAAGAATCTGAAGTTTTACATTTCAAGTTCCATAGAAGAAATGAGATCATACGATTCGTATTCAAAGGCCATCTAGACCTTAAGGACACACTAACTCACCACCAAAGGCAAAGATTCGTTCCAATTCAGAGTCTAACCATGAAGTCCAGCAAGCCTCAGACTTGGCTTGATTCAAACCAAAGGCAAGGATTCTAAGCTGTAATTCTAGACCGGCCCTTCGCTATTCTTCGAGCAATGACCCTTCTCCCACCCTTGGTTGCCTTGCTGTTCACGTGAAAAAGTGCATTAGCCAACATGCAAATCCTGCATAGTTTTGCTCACAATTTTCCTAGCTAAGAAAAATTCATAAAGCCGTTTAATACAGGCCAGAAGGCGGACACTTGACCATGAAGTGGGAGGAAAACTCCAAAAAATCTCCGCCCTAAGTTCTTATATGTAATATTGACACTCAATGATGTCCCAAGCAGTTAAACTACGACCAACATGAAGCAAATGCTGTCCACAACCTATGCAGTTAAAAAGCTAATGCCTAATAAATTGTGTTGTCCAGTTCGCAAATTGTCTGATTTGTAATATCAGCCCAATTATGATCAATATCTGTTCACCTACTCTGTTTTTTTTTTTTTTTTTTTTTTTTTTTTTTTTTTTTTCTATCTTTTGGAGAGAGAGAGAGAGAGAGAGAGGATGTACCGAGCAAAGAATCCACGGTTCCTCTATGAAGAAATGAAAGAATTGGGAAAAACTAAATTACTTCATTAATTTAGATTATGAGTATATATATACATGATTATTTTGCACTGTGGCTGAAACAGAAAACATAGTGCTTAACAAACTAATCCAACTGCCTAACAACCAATCTCACGTGTTACCAAACTAAACTACTCACGTGTAAACACTAATGACATTCCAAAATAAAACTAAACTACCAGTCGTTTATTATTTACAACTCAAAACAGCTATTGAACGACAAAAGCATCAATATGGCTTCTTGAACTTCAACTATGTGTGTTGAACCTTGTTTCTTTTGCTCTAATTGCTTGCCTTGATCTTGATACTCCCCCTCAAGATGGACTCCAGGTTGATAAATGTTTATAAGACCCATCTTGGACAAAAGTTCTGAAAATTGTTTGTGACTCAGAGCCTTAGTGAGTCTGCCAGTTGGGACTGTGTTCTGACATGAATGAGCTTGATAACTCTCTCCAACACCTTATTCCTCACAACATGGCAATCAATTTCTATATGCTTCGTTCGCTCATGAAATATAGGATTGGAACCTATGTGGAGAGCTGCTTGGCTGTCACAAAACAGCAATGCTTCTCTATTGTGATTGACTTGAAGATCCTTCAACAAATAAAGAATCCAAACAATTTCACAAGTTGAAACAGTCATTGCCCTATACTCTGCTTCTGCTGAGGATCTGGAAACAGTGGATTGTTTCTTTGATTTCCATGAAACCAATGATTCTCCAATAAATATACAATATCCAGTAATAGACCTTCTGGTATCCGGACATGAAGCCCAATCAAAATCTGTAAAGCCTTTGACATGCAACTCTGAACTTGCTGAGAAGAAAATCCCTTTACCAGGTTCACTCTTTAAGTATTGCAGAACCTTAAGTGCTGCCTCAAGATGTGGTTTTCTTGGTTTAGCCATAAATTGGCTTAGTTTGTGAATTGCAAATGTGATATTAGGCCTAGTAATGCTTAGGTACAATAACCTTCCCACCAATCTTTTATACTGACCTGGGTCATCAAGTAATAAGTCTTCATGTTTGCTAAGTTTTAGATTCGGATCCATAGGAACTTTGACAGGTTTGCAACCAAGAAGTCCTGTATCCTCCAAAATCTCAAGGGCATATTTCCTTTGACACAAAAAGATTCCTTTGGCTGTTCTAGCTACTTCCAAACCAAGAAAATATCTCAATGCACCCAAATCCTTCAACTTGAATTTCTGATTCAGCATTACCTTAAACTGATCAACTTGCTCTTTGTCATTGCTTGCTATAAGAACATCATTAACATAGACTAATAAAACAATAAAAGAAGCTCCTTGTTTCCTTGTAAAGAGTAAATAATGTGCTTTGGATTGAATGAAGCCAAGCTGAATAAGTGTGGTTGAGAATTTAGAGAACCACTGTCTTGATGCCTGTTTAAGACCATAAATGGACTTGTTTAATTTGCATACAAGCTGCTCTCCATGCTCCCCCTTGTTGTGAAATCCAGGTGGAAGAGTCATATATACTTCTTCATGTAAATCACCATGAAGAAAAGCATTATTTACATCAAGTTGGCTAAGGAACCAGCCCTTCACAGCAGCCATTGCCAGAACACACTTCACAGAAACCATCTTAGCAACAGGACTGAATGTCTCAAGGTAATCCAAACCCTCATCTTGGGTAAAATCCTTTGCAACCAACCTAGCCTTATACCTTTCAACAGCCCCATCGGCCTTATACTTAATCCTATAGACCCATTTGCACCCAATAGGATGTTTTGCATGAGACAAGGGAGTGATAGTCCAAGTATTGTTCGCTTCTAAGGTTGCAATCTCAACATCCATGGCATCTTGCCACTTAGGATCAGACATTGCTTGTGAAAAATGTTTAGGTTCTGAGGTGGTACAAATGGAGCAACAAAAGGATTTGTAGGTGGAAGATAAATTGTCATAAGAAAGGTAAGAAGAAAGAGTATAGGAAGTACCTGATGATTGGAGCTGATTGGAATGAGATTCAAAAACTTGGTTACAATGGTAAGCCTTAAGATAGGATGGAGGTTTAGGCACCCTATTGGATCTTCTAGGGACATCAGGGGTTACAACTGGAGTAACAGAAACATCATGCTCAAGTATGTCAGAAACAACATGATCAAGGGCATCAGGAAAGGCTTGATCATCTGAGTCAAGATCATGATGTATCTGTACAATGGAATCAGTACTGACAGAAGAGATAGGATCAAGAAAAGCTAGGAAAATGGAAGGAAAATTAGGCAAAGGAATTAAGGCAGAAGGAGGAAGGGAAGTGTGTGAGGCAAAAGGGAAAACCTTTTCATGAAAGATCACATCTCTAGAAATGAAAATGGAATGAGATTGAAGATCAAGTAGTTTGTAACCTTTGATATTAAAAGGATACCCTAAGAAAACTGATTTCCTAGCCTGAGGAGTGAACTTGTGTTTATGTGGAGAAACATTAGCGGTAAAACAAAGACAGTCAAAAGTTTTAAGATGAGAGTAAGAAGGAACTTGATTGAAAAGGACCTCATGTGGGGACTTATGTTGTAGAAAAGGGGTAGGAAGTCTATTGATTAAATAGACAGTTGTGAGAATGCAATCACCCCAGAAAACAAGAGGAATGTTGGACTGAATTTGTAGGGCCCTAGCTGTTGCCAAAATATGCTGGTGTTTCCTCTCCACAACTGAATTTTGTTGTGGAGTGTAAACACAGCTTTGTTGATGAATAATACCTTTAGAATTATAGAATTCAAACATGTTAAACTCTAAAGCATTATCAGTTCTGATGGACTTAATTTTGGTTTGAAATTGAGTATGTACCATATTGTAAAATGAAACAATCAAAGGCCTAACTTTTGATTTTGCTTTCATAAGGAAAACCCAAGTAGCTCTTGATGCATCACCTACAATGGTAAGAAAATATCTATGTCCAGCAGTGGTAGGAATGGAAAAAGGTCCCCAAACATCCATATGAACAAGATCCAGAGAATGAGCAGCTCTTTTATTATCAAAGGGAAAGGGTAGTCTCTTTTGCTTTGCCAAAGGACATACAACACAATCTTTAGTACAACAATTTTGCAAGAAAGGAAAAGTATGTTCTAAAGAATGAAGTTTATTATCAGATGGATGTCCTAATCTAGAATGCCATAGAGAATACAAATTGGCAGAAGAAACAGAAGATGAAAAAGAAGCAAATGAGCTGAATTTATTCTTGAGAAGAAAATCATCAAGAGACTTGGAAGCTGTGGAAAGGCTAGAACCTTGTAACAAATAGAGTCCATCATGCATTCTGCCCATTCCAATCGTGTTCCAACAGGTAAGGTCCTGTATAAAGCAATAGTTGGAAAGAAATACCAAGCAAAGGGGCTAAGAATGAGTTAAGGCATTGACAGAGATCAAATTAAATGAAAAAGAAGGCACACACAGGACATTTGTGAGGGTAATGTGTGAAGAAAGTTTAAGTGTACCAACATGAGTCACAAGAGTAGCCTCTCCGTTAAGTAATTCAACCACAGAATTAGAAATTGCAGTAAAAGAAGTCAACAAATGCATTGAACAAACTATGTGATCTGTAGCACCAGTATCTATAACCCAAGTTTCAATACCAAAAGCTTTTCTATTTACAACCTTAGCAGAAAAGACTGAATGTGGTGAAGAAATAGTACCTACTACTGCATTGGATGACAAAGATGTAGCATTAACCATATGAGGTTTTGGAACTGATGAAGTGTAATGAACTCCAATCAAGGACAGAAGCTGTTGATACTAATCAGGGGTAAATGCAGGTGCTTTAGCAGTGGTAACATGAGTAGAATCAACCATTGGAGCTAAGCATTGACCCTGAAACTGATTTGAAATTGCTAAAACTTGATGAGCCATCATATTTCTGTTCTTAAATTTGTAACCTGGTGGGAAACCATGCAGCTTGTAGCACTTATCCACAGTGTGACCCAATTTTCCACAGTGAGTGCATAAAGGCCTTTCTTTTCCTTTTGGATTGTTGCTTGAGCTCTTGGTGGCCAAAACCGTAGACTCAACTCTAACAGAATTGATAACTAATTTCTGCATTTCCTCTTGGATGAACAAAGAATGGGTCTTGTTAACAGAAGGCAGTGGATCCATAAGCAAAATTTGTGTTCTGACTTGAGAAAACACATCATTAACTCCCATAAGAAACTTCATTGTTGCTTCTTTTGCTTGTAGATCATTCAACCTTTGATTAACATTGCATACACATTTGCCATAGGTGCATTAGGGAAATGGACTAAGATTCTGAAGTTGATCCCACAAGACCTTAAGCTGAGTGAAGTAGTCAATCAGGAATTGTTCTCCCTGATGAATCTCAGAAATTTGCTTTTGAATGTTGAAAACCTTGGTCCCATTCCCTTGACTGAAGGTGTCTCGAAGCTCAGTCCAAATCTCAAAGGCAGTATCTCTGTAAATGATACTACCTTGAAGTTTCGATGATACTGAGTTAGTAATCCAAGTACCAACTATGTTATTAGCACGAATCCATTCTTGAATAGCAGTTGGTGAATTCACGAGTGAGGAAGAAATGGTGATGGATCCATCTATAAAACCAAGTTTATTCTTACCAATCAAAGATTTCCTCACCGATCTTGCCCATGCAGAATAGTTCTCTTTTCCAATCAAAAGCTGAGAAGAAAGAACAGCTCCTGGATTTTCTCCAGGATGTAAGAACAGGGGATCATTGAGATTATAAGATTCTTGTGAGGAAGATGAAGATTCAGTGTTAGTTGTTGGTGCATCCGCCATTGAAGCAAAAGGAAAAGCTTAAATCCTTGAGATTTTGAAGAAAGCTTGAGAAACAACAATGGCGAAAAGAAATCCCAAATTCGTAAACCCTAGAATTCTAAGTCTCTAGAGAGCTCTGATACCATATGAAGAAATGAAAGAATTGGGAAAAACTGAATTACTTCATTAATTTAGATTATGAGTATATATATACATGATTATGTTGCACTGAGGCTAATACATAAAACAGAGTGCTTAACAAACTAATCCAAATGCCTAACAACCAATCTCACGTGTTACCAAACTAAACTACTCACGTGTGAACACTAATGACATTCCAAAATAAAACTAAACTACCAGTCGTTTATTATTTACAACTCAAAACAGCTACTGAACGACAAGAGCATCAGATATGGCTTCTTGAACTTCAGCTATGTGTGTTGAACCTTGTTTCTTCTACTCTAATTGCTTGCCTTGATCTTGATATCCTCTTACGCCGGATAGTGCTAGGTTGGAAAGTCCGTTTAGGAAATAAAATCATTGGCTCGTTTGAAGAAGAAACATCGCCTGCAGAACAGAACAGTTAAAAGTTACGCAGAAACTAAAATGACTGAACAAAATGATATTGATGACTTAATTGTTGGCCCAATCTCTGAACACTGTAGCCTAAGTGTTCCTGGTTTAAGTAACAAAAATTTATTGAGCCAAAATGTAATCACCCATGTACATCCTCCTGCTCTAAGGGTGGAAGAAAGTCCACCAACAATAGCAGGGGATCTCATTCTAAGAGAGATTATTTCCAGACCAGTACATCAGTCACTATGAGCATCAGCTGAACAAGTTTGGGTGACACTACCACCAAATTTGAAGACTGCTATCTAAAAGTCCTCTCATCAAAAAGTAAACTTAATGGTTATCTGGATAACAACAGCAGCATCCACATATCATTCACCACACAACAGATCTTATGGGGTTTATCATTTTAAATAGTTAAATTCAAGAAAGGAGATAAGAGAAGCACGTCTCAGCTACCTAAAACAAGGTAATAACTAATAAGTATTTATATTATCCGCATTTATGATTTACCTTGCATATAGAGATTCTCCACATATCCGCGGCCCCCCGGCCCGCCCCCACTTTTTACTCCAAATCACAACCTAAATGGTATACTTGCTAGTTATGGTCTTAACAGAACATTTAGCAGAAATTGGGCAAGGATGCAGTCCTTATAGAAACTATAGTTATGAGGCCTTAACTGGACTACACATTAGTTGCTAGACATATGAGCATGCTGAAGCTTCTATAACTTCAACGTTCTTGAAGAAGCAAAGAAAAAACCAAGTTTAGAAAAAAGACATTCTTTTGCTTTGAGGGACCGAAGAAAAGACTGCTTCGTAGAAATTTAATTTTGTCTAACATAGTCATATGTCCATTACTTATTATCAATAATAATAATAAGAAATTATTAAAAAAAAATTCGTCTTCATCAATCACATATATACTCACAAGGGAACATAATAGCCCCATTTTTGAAAAGACAGAGAGACCAACAGATCAGTTAGAATCCTTGCTGATTTGAACTGGTTTTACACAACAATTCCATTAAGATCATCTTCTTAATATTATCTTAATATCTTATACCTTATGACATAAGATATTGAGATCACATTCAAGTTATCAATAAGGAACTAGATATTCGGTTTATCAAAGTTAACAAGAAACACCCTTTTGATGTTCACCGCAACCTAAAGATGCATAATTTAAATAATAAAAAATCTATAATTCATCATCATCATCATCATCATCATCATTATCTCTCTCTATCTTTCCCTCTCCATATTTTCCCAACAAACAGACAAACCATTAACAAAAACATCTTGTCTATCCTTCCATTTCCTTAGAAACCAAACAGAGCATAGAATAAAAGGTGCATAATTTATAAACCCCAAATTCCTAGCATCTCTTACCATTTTTACCATAAACCAAACAGACCATTAACAAACAGCTAGCACATCCATCCATACATTTCCTCATATGGGGTGGGCTTTTTAATTATCAAACTTCAAATAAGTATCAATTAGCTCTTTTATTTTTTAAGGTAAAAGTTAATAATTTGCATATATTATAATTAATTTTTTTTTTAAAAACAAATAAAAGTTATAAACTTTAGAGATAAGCAGTAACTGTAATTTCTTTTTTAAACATAAAGGAGAAAAATTATAAATTTTAGGAATTCTCTTTTTGAATTCAAAATGAAATTTGTTATTTGACATTTATGTCATTATTTCTAAATAAAGTTACCATTTATTAATAAGGGTTTTTTTTAATCACATAAAAGTCCGCTTGAAATAAAGGAATCCTCATATATGTAGTATAGATATAATACTAGTTTTGTTGGTACTATTTTGCCAAGGTCCAAGACCAATCCTCATTTATTGGGTTTTTAGGATTGGATATAGCTTGTATCCAGTACTCGTATCCAAAATTAAACACGTGTTCGCATCATAGTGTGTCTAAGTTGGGATTAGTGCCTTTAAATTCTATTGTATGATGCTATGTATGACACTATATATAACATTATGTATGACTTAATGTTATAATTAATAAAGTTGTTTTATTTTTATCTAAAATAATGGTAACAGGAATATTTAGACATTATCATATAGCCCATGAGATATATAGTATGTGATTTATGTGATACATAAGATATAAATCACAAGTTCTTTGTAAACTCAAAATTTTAGTTTATAGTCGGTGATGAAATTTGGTATTTTATCTGCGAAGATTATAACATATTAACTAAAATGATTTGTCTTAATCATGGAAGTGGAAACTTCTAGTTAATATGATGATATGTTTTAAGAGTTAAGACATATTGAACTGGACCATTGGGAGATTTATTATTCTCCTAACGACTGTTAAATAAATAATAAATTTCACGACTTCTATTTATGTAAACTCTTAATCCTAAGAGAATAATGGACCTAATCATGAAGTGTAGGTTACTTTGATATATCAGGAGTGAGATCTAAAGTAACGATCAAAACCTCAGTATGTTGGGTAGCCATATTTAGTGTTGATGGAATATATATTCTTAAGATGGAATTCATAATCTTTTAACGGAGATATAAAATATTTCATTGAGATAAGTTTAATGGATTTCATTATTCAAAATATTATGCCTAATTAATTTAGTAAAGAGTTACTAAAGTATATATATCTATGAAATTGAATTTCATAAATATATGATAAATAACTTAAAAGATTAATCCGGGTACTCAAGAATAAATATCTAGTAATCTTCAAAGTGGTAGTCTACTTTTTTGACTTTGTATTATTATGAATATTTTATGAAAGGACTGCATGTACAATAAAGTCTTGGGATATAATTTATTAATAAGGCGTAGAGTACAATTATATTTATATAATGGTATTAAATATAATTAATGATAACTTTGGACTTATTAAGAGTTGACAGAAAAGCTCAAGGCCCATTGGTCCCACTCTAAGCCACATACTAAAACCCAATAAGAATGACCCAAAAGGTTAGCCCAATTAGATAATCAGTTATAAGGAGAGAAATATACAGAATTTTGTAAGAGAATCAAATGGTTTGTATCTAAGTATTGGACACTTTCTTATTCTCCCATGAACATACACATATAAACTGATTGAGGGACCACACTTCTTGGGCACAAGTGGAATTAGAGTGAAGATTAAAAGTGTTTCCAATAACTTCTAATCTTTGGTTTTGAATTTCACTGCACCAAGGTTCACTCTCTTGTTCTTATATTATGAAATTTACATAGTACATGTTATCAATTGCGAATGAATTAGATCCGTTAATTTTTCGCTACGTATGTTTTATGTGCGATACAAACTATGTTTTCCAACAATCTATGTTTTTCAAGGATTCTCTCTTTGAAAAGTTGAATGTCTAAGCAATTTTCCTCTTCTTTCATTTGCTTCTTTGTAGGAATTTTAATGATATTTTGATTGAGGTTCTCAAATTTAATTAAGGGAAAGAAAACTCTTTTAAAGCAATCTTATTTTTGTGAACAAGGGTTTAGGAATTGGGAATTGGAAAATTTCCTCAAATCAACTTTTATGGTCATTTTATTTTGTGAATTATTAACTCCAGTCTTAATTAAGAAATTAGGAATCCCAAAGAATTAGTCATGTTGGAATTTGAAGGAATTAGAATCCCCACTTTATTTAAAATAATTTTGGGAGTCAAGGACTCCATTGATTGGGTAAAGTCAAGGGCTCCATTAAAATGGTAAAATCAAGGACTCCATTAAAATATGGTAGAGTCAAGGACTTTATTGATGAATTTGATTTGGTAGAGTCAAGGACTCTAATTGAGAAATCACTAAATCAAAGCTTGAGAGAATTTTTATTTGGTAATATTCAAATAGGATTTACGAGTCAGGGACTCGTATCTAAAGCTTCATGTATAGAGTTAGTAACTCCTCAAGAAACCCAATCCTATTTGTTTTATCAAACAAAAGTTCAAATTTGAAGAAGAGTGAGAGGGAGAGATTTAGAGAAGAAATGAACGGATAAAATCTCAACCTAATGCTGATGTTGTGTGTTCCTCCTCTGCTCGTTGCTCTCTATCTTTGTCTGTGTCTTTTTTTTTTTTTTCCTCTCTGTATTTTGCTATGCTTCTTTTATTTATTTATTTTTTAATTTGCTGAAACCTCTTTAATTTATAGAGGAATTGAGAAACCAATTCTCCCTTTTTTTCTCTTAACTGATCAATTAATGGGCCAAAATTGCAAAGAAAGAGCAGTATTGCACTAGCATCTTTCATGGTAGTTGACATAAATTTTAGCTGATTATCAACTACTTTTTTTCTTTTGAAAGCATTTGAGTGGTGTGTGTGGCAGGAAGTTACTCAGCCACATGTCCCACTTTCATCTTATCCCTTTTTAAAAATAAAAAATAAAAATGTGACATTGTGGCAGTAAGAGCATTCTCATCTGTTGTTTTACAAATATGCCATTTTGACACATTAAAAAACCTAATTTATTATTTTAACACACCATTTTACAATTCACCATTCATCACATCTTTTATTTTTAAATTATATACATTAAAATAATATATAAATTTTTTTAAAAAAAAACCATCAATATTTTAAAAAAAATACAAAATAAAAACCCTCTGCCATACACAATCACATCCCGCCACCCATAAGTACAACCTGCCACCAACACCCAATACTACTTAAAAAAAAAAAAAAAAAATCCCCAAAATCAACACAAAACTCTAAAAAAAAAAAAAGAAAGAGAAGAAGAGATGAATCAATTCCATTTATACAACCCAAATCACATGGAATCAACCCAAAACTCCACCACCACCCACAATGACACGGAATCCACAATCCAAAAAGAAAAAAAAAATTGCCCAAACCCACCACCAACAACAATCCACCGGCCGCTACCACCACCCAATACTACTTATAAAAAATAAAAAAAAAAATCCCCAAAGTCAACACAAAAATCTCAAAAAGAAAAAAAAGAAAAAAAGAAGAGGTGAATCAACTCCATTTATACAATCCAAATCACATGGAATCAACCCAACTCCACCACCACCCACAATCACATGGAATCCACAACCGAAAAAAAAAAAAAAAAAATACATGTGATCTTCACCAATTGACCTCATTGGTGAGGCCGAGCTTCATGGTGATGGCTGATCTCAATGGCAATGGTCTAGGCGGAGAAAAAAAAGAAGAAAGAGAGAGGGAGTGACAGGAAAAAAAAAAGGAAAGAGAAAGTGACAGAGAAAAAGAAAAAAAAAAGGAAAAAAAAAAGGAGATGTGAAGATTCTAGAGAAAAAAGAAGAAAAAAAAGAAAAGAGAGTGACAGAAGATGAAGGGAAAGGTGGAGAAAGAAAGAAGAAAAAAGGAAGAGAAAGTGACAGAGAAAAAGAAAAAAAAAAGGAAAAAAAAAAAAGGAGATGTGAAGATTCTAGAGAAAAAAGAAGAAAAAAAAGAAAAGAGAGTGACAGAAGATGAAGGGAAAGGTGGAGAAAGAAAGAAGAAAAAAGGAAGAGAGAGAAGAAAGTTATAAAGGAAGAGAGAGAAAATGAATAATTTTCTTTTAATAGCATTTTTGTCTATATCATTCCAAAGATGGAACGGTACTGTTTATATGTGTCAAATATTATAGCATTTAGAACATCTCGTGGGGGGGGGGGGGTGTTGGTATTTGGCACACTTGATGGGAATGTTGTAAGTTTATGTTGCCATAAACAACTCCACCTCCTTTGTCACATGATAAAAATCCTAAATTAGTGTAAAAATCCTATGATATTGCAATGGGATTTTGGCTCCAATGAATTAAAAATTTTCCTCAAAATTTTGACCCATGTGGAAGCAACTCATACCAATTGTAAGCAATTGCTTGAACTAGAAGGAAAAGAAAAAAAAAATAGTGTTACAACAGGCTAAATTGTAGCACATTTGTCATATAATTTAGCTTGTCATACTTTGACTCTAATGAATTAAAGTTTTCCCTCAAAATTTTACCTATGGGAGCAACATAGGTCCCTACACTAAAGCACAATAACTATAGAACTCTAGTCCAGTAGTGACAAAAATGTGATCACAATTATCGCAGTTTAAGTTTGTTGATCTTTTTAAGTTTTAACTAGGGACGTAGCTATGCTGGCCCAAAGAGAAAAAGCAAAATATAAAATATATAAAGTGTGGTTTTGAATTTTCATGCTTCATTTTTGTTCAATACTTCCCTGCTTTCACAAAAAATACAATTTTTTTTTTAATTAAAATTTTCATTAAATTTTGATTCTTTTTGTGAGTTTCTGTCTGGGTTCTAAATGGTTTATGGAATTTATCTTAAAGCATTAGCATAGGATAATTTTAGCTTAAGTGTTTGATGAAGTTCCCAAAAGAGCTTTGTTAACAATACATGGTTGTCTTTGGCTTAATCTAGAACTACGATATGAAGGGTTAGGCTATAACAAATTTTTTAAGCATTTGGATTTGAGTGTATCTCACCCTCACTTGAAATCCTAGCTCCGTCCCTGTTTTTAATAAAGTTGGCATACATTTTGACAAGCAGAGACACCAAGTTATATTTTAGGGTTGTGTTTGTTTTACACACACTGTGTATAATAGGATTATCCCTATATTTTATGGTAAGCAGCAAAACAACAAAGAATAGCAACAAAAAATAGTAGTAGATAAGCATGCTTCACATGCGCCAAGAGTAGTGATGGTTCTACAAAAATATGTAGATAGCACTAAGATAAACTATCTCAGAGGATGCCAATTTCCAGAGCACAAGTGTTGATAGCACTAAGATTTTCACTTAACTAGTATAGCCTCATCTTTCCCAAGAACCAATATTGGCCATCTTATCATATAAGATTCTCAACATTGTTCAACATGATACTTCTTATCATCTTAATTAATTAGTCATCTGATATGACTGAAGAGCACTTTGATACACTAACGTACTAGAAGCATTCTAAAAATATTTTAATTTGGCGGGTTTTCAATTCTCTTTATTATTCTTTTTGATAAGTAGGTGTTTTAAATTCTCAATAAATGTGATTCTAGATATATCACCATAGAATTACTTATCAACATTATTAGTTTTTTTTTTAATATTTTTTTTTTCACAAAAAAATCTTCAAGTCATCAATTCAATTATATTAACAACGATGGATCTTTCCCCTACAGCAACACATGAGTAAAACCTAATCAACATTTCATATTTTAACCTAAAAAAAAAAACTGATCAACTTTATAGTACATAAGAGGGCTTTTGAAGCCATATCTCAAATAGTTTTCGAGGCATATGAATGTATTTGGTAATTTGTATCACTAGTTTGCTAATTCTACTCTATAGTACTTGGGTGGATTTTTGCAGTATCCCTTAATTGTTTCCAAGTAGGCTATGTTCGATATGGTCATATTTTACGTCAGAAACCACCTTGATGATGTTGGCAAATATTTTGTTCTAGCATCTTGGTAGTTTGACAAAACCCTAGCACAAATCCATATAATAATCGTCTTATAAAGTGATCTTGATGATGTCAATTTAAATCAACTTTAACTATAGTTAGACAAGGCAAAGACAAAGGGCTTTCCCTTTAGCACCTCACATCGTTGAAAATGAGTAACTTTAATTAGTAGTATATATTCACTTATTAAGAGTAGCCAAGCAAGAGTAGACAAGAATAGTTATTTTATTTGGGTTGTGTTGATTTCACACAGATGGTTACATGAAGTTTTACACAGCTTAGTTTTACACAAATGTATTGCCCATTTTGTTTTATTACTGTAGCTAGCTTTTATTTATTTATTTATTTTATTGAGAAACTATTACCATAGCTAACTAAGCATTCAAGAGAATGTGAAGGCACTTTTTTCAATGTTCCTTTTCAAATAATATGCACCCTCCTGCTCCACATAAAGTTTGCTTTGTCAGTAACGCTTTGTGAAACATGTTTACAATGTCCCTTGAGCATTTACATTAATTCTTGCAAAAAAATTATGTCTATTTTAGTTTTTTTTTTTAATCACTTTTCAAAACACTCATATTAAATTATCTAATATCTATTCTAAATTTAATTTTAATAAAATATTATTTTTCTTAATTTTTTAAAATTATTTACATAGGGATGTGCACTTAAAACTTAAGTAAGCACTAGGCCTTAGACCAAAACAAGCCTAGAATGTGCCTTTTCGAGAAATGGAGCCCAACTACGAAAAAACATACCTTGAAACAAAATACCAAATGCATCCCACTAAGGTATGCACATTATTCGAGGATGCCTGAACTATCAAATGCATCCCCCCGAGGTACGTATATCGTCCGGGGAAGCTCTCCGATTACCTTAATAAATCCATTGTGGTACACATAGCGTCTGAGGAAGCCCTTCGAATCTTCCTGATAAATCCACAATGATCCACCTAACATCATATCATTTAATGCAATAGATAACTTATCAAAATAAAACAAGAAGCCCCAAAAGTCTTTGTTCATCATGATATCAAGAAAAGAAGAGCTTGATGGGATAGAAGGCTGCCCAACCAAACTAGGACAGCACCTACTATGACACATGTTGGAGAAGAAAATAAGGAGAATCAGGCATAGGATGAGGAGGAAGATAGAGGAGGAGGAAGAAGAGTACAAAAAGAAAAAGAAGACAAATGAAAGGAGGGAGTGAAACATAGAGTGAGAATTGTAAGAGAGAAAAATCATATGGATAATAAATTTTTTATGTACTTTTGTGAGAGTGAGATAGTTTTTGGATTCTTACCCCCCCCCCCCCCCCCCCCCCCCCCAACACACACACATAGTTTTTTGATAGGCAAACTTTACCATATTTGAATAATCTATTAAGACCTTATATTCCGAAAAAGAATAAAATTGAGACCTTCTTTTATAAGAACCATTTCCATGATCGTTCTTAGAAGTCCATTGGCTAATAAAAATTCCACCATTTTCCTTCAGCCACAGAGAAAAAAAAGAGTCCACAATTTTGAACGATAACTTTGTTGTTCTTTATTTCAACCTAAAAAATTGGGTTGAATGAGCACTTTGCCATCTTCATTTTTTTTTTTTTCCTTCTTCTTCTTCTTCTTCTTCTTGCAAACTTTGAGTTGGACTTAATTCTTTGGGGGGGGTGGGGGGGGGGGGGGGGGGGAATGAAAATTAAGCTTCTATCATCTCATATCAAAGTCTACCATATATTGCCATCATCATCAATATCACTTTCATCTTCAATTGTCATTCTCCATATAATGATTACATGCCTAATGTACTTGTAATACCTCTAAACCAACTAGTTCTAGAGTAGCAAAATAATAGACTTTAAATGTTTGGTAGAAGTGCTACGTTATTCCATTAATTCTATCATCACATTTATGTGATCATTGATATGTATTATATGTATATATAGAATCTTTCATTACAATCATCATTATCATCAATTCTTGGTTTTTGTTGTCGTACAATTCTATCACCCTCAACAAGAGTGTAGCATTGGGGAAACTTAGAAAGCATATACATACATATATTATCATTTACATCAAGCAAGTTATCATGATTAAGAAAAGAGTTCATCATTAATTTAACCTTTGTTGTTCTTCATCGATGTAAATCTAAGTTTGCGTATTAATTTAGCAGGAACAATGACCCTAATTTTCCTTCTTTGGTACATTGTATTTTTAAATCTTTATTTATGGAACTCAAGTATATGACTATGGTGATTGATCATCATCTAATCATGGACATTCATCATCATCATATACAAGATAATGATCATTTAAAATTTTAAAAGTAATGATCATCATATTTTAAGAGTAATATCATTATATACAATATAATAATCCTTTAAAATTTTAAGAGTAATGATCATCATTTTCAAAATAATAACCCTCTAAAGTTTTAAAAGTAATATTTATATTATATAAGTGTTAAAACCATAATCATCTATTGTGAAATTGAAGGATTCAATTTTGTGACCTCAACAACATTTAAATAAACATTGACTAGTAATAATTTGGATAGCAATTTAAATTATTAACCATGCCATAAAATAGTGAGAAATGCTACATATGGTTACAACATTTTCTTAATGGCAAGTTGTTATTAGTATTTACCTATTACTAGTAAGCAAAAAAATAATTTTAACGAGGTTCAAGTTAAAACTAATAATAATTTACTACATAAAATTTAATATAAAATTATTGTAAGAATATTATAAACACATAACGCTTCTCTAAAATAATTCATTCTACAGTGGATTAATAAGGTTTTAAGAAACTCTACAGTATAGAATTATCCTAAAAACTTTAATGAATATTAACCAACAAATTCACATGTGTCAACATTCTCATTCACCGCTGCTGATTTTTGCCAATCACATCTATCAATCGAATTACAAAATGAAGCAGCAGTGGATGAACATTACCAAAAGTAGTAATTACTTCAGTTAAAATGAAAGTACTTAAATGGAAAAGTAAGCAGTTATTACCTTCTCCAGCATAAATATTTTTGAACAAGACTTTACTTCTTTTTAGGATGGCCCTACAATACAGTACTTGATTCGAATTCCTTGACAGATTTGTTGATACACATTGGCAATTACCAAAAGAAGTAATCTATGGAGGTAGCAATTATTACCAAAAGGAGTACTCTAACTGATTATTGCTACCTCCATAGTTTTTTTTTTTTTTTTTTTTGGTACATAACGCTTCTCTAAAATAATTCATTCCACAGTGGACTAATAAGGTTTTAAGAAACTCTACAATATAGAATTACCCTAGAAAATTTAATGAATATTAATCAACCATTTCACATGTGTCAACATTCTCGTTCGCTGCTGCTGATTTTTGCCAATCACATCTATCAATCGAATTACAAAATCAAGCCGCAGTGGATGAACATTACCAAAAGTAATAATTACTTAAGTTAAAATGAAAGTACTTAAAAGGAAAAATTACTATTTATTACCTTCTCCAACATAACTATTTTTGACTAAGACTATACATCTTTTTAGGATGGCCCTACAATACATGTACTTGATTTGAATTCCTTGGCAGATTTGTTGACAAACATTCGCAATTACCAAAAGAAGTACTCTAACTATGGAGGTAGCAATTATTACCAAAAGAAGCACTCTAACTTTTTTTTTTTTAGTTTCTTAAAAAAAAAAAAAAAAAAAAAAAAAAAAAAAAAAACCTATGGAGGTAGCAATAATCAGTCAAATAACTTGTTCTGGAAAGGCAGCAAAAGTTGGTTAAACCAATATTTCAAAGATTGAATGGGAAATTGTGAATTATCCTAAATATAGAGAGGAAAACACTTTTTCTCAAAAAAAAAAAAATTATAGTAAATTATTAGAATAATCTTGAATCAATAATAATTTTTTTAAAACATTTTGATAATAATTTTAAATTCAAGTAGTTTTTTAGACTTTTTGAATTAAACTTTCACAATAGAAATTATAGTAAATGATTGAATTAATTTATAAATAAATAATGTCATTTCATTTAAATTTCTTTAAAATTTTAATATTTCAATTTCAATTTTTTATTCAAGTTTCTTAAATTTATGAAACTTTCAAAAGAGTATTTCAAACTTTTTGAAACTTTTGTAATAGATAATACATTAAATGAATAAAATAACTTAAATAAATGAAGAAGCTTTTTTTTTTTTTTTTTTTTCAAATTCTTAAAAATTTTAATAAAAAAATTTGATTGAAGTATCTTAATTCTTTCATAACTTTTTTTTTTAAGAATTCACTTAGAGTAAACAAACTTATAAAAATTCAATATCGAGACACGTGATAAAAAAAAAAAAAAATATATATATATATATATATCTATATATATTCGATTATAGACGTGTAAAATAAAGCTACAGAATGATTGTGTGTATGACACAAGAAGAAAACATCCCCATAGCCACAATTTTGATTATAAAGAATAATATATGACATGATATAACATTAATACCCAAAATTCAATATCGAGACACGTGATAATATTTATATATATATATATATTCGATTATAGACGTGTAAAATAAAGTTACAGAATGATTGTGTGTATGACACGAGAAGAAAACATCCCCATAGCCACAATTTTGATTATAAAGAATAATATATGACATGATATAACATTAATATCCAATAACATAAAATTATTGTCCTTCTTTATATATATATGAAGGTAGATCTACGTAATTCCCTAGTGCCTAATTGCTAGAATTGATTGAGCTAAAGTTTTGGACATTTTTCTGATTCAATATCCAATCATGTTTTCATGATTTAGACTATATTACCACTCCCATAGTCCCATGCAATACAGAACCAAAAAAAAAAAAGGATACATTCTAAGCAATACAGCTCATAAAGGATGATACTGCAAGTTTAAGCCCTTTGCTACAAACCCAGCTAACTCGGCCACCATGGTACAGCTCATACATTAAATTCATAGCCTCAGTTTACTCAGTGGTATACTCACACTTCCAAATTACCCATATCTTTCTTTCACTGTTTTTTTTTCTTCTTGGCTGTAAAGTCAGTGTAACCTCTCCTAGCCAGGGCTTAATCTAGCTAGTGCTGCCTTTCTTTATTATTTCTTATCTCTCTCTCTCTCTGATTTTTTCATCTATTTAAACTTACTCCCCAGTACTTATTTATCATCTATCATTGGCTGCACTAACACTGCTTTTGGAGAATAATACTGCCTTTAGAAAGAGATGGGACATCACTCGTGCTGTGACAAGAAAAAGGTGAACAGAGGACTATGGTCACCGGAGGAAGATGAGAAACTTATCAACTTCATTTCAAAGAATGGCCATAGTTGCTGGAGCTCTGTCCCAAAATTTGCTGGTAACATTATTACTGCTCCCTTGTCTCTCATAATTGCCCTCGCTTTATAGCTTTCATGGATTCCTAGTATTGTTTCTCAAAATTTATTTATTTATTTATTTATTAATTTTTTTTTTCGGTTTCGTTGTATGGCTTCTACAAAGCAGGCCTGCAGAGATGTGGAAAGAGCTGTAGACTAAGATGGATAAATTATCTCAGACCTGACTTAAAACATGGGCGCTTCTCCCCAGAAGAAGTGGCCCTCATCACTGAACTTCACGGCATTCTAGGAAACAAGTACCATCTTATTTTTCTTTTGCAAAAATATTTAAAATATTACTAATTTTATTTTGAAAAATGCTAACGAATGTTCTTAGAATATTCGTTAATAATCCATTTAAAGAAAGTTTTTATGAGAAAAAAAATTAAAATCATTAATGTTTTGACAACTTTTCTCATTTCTCATAAAAGTAATGTCAAAACATTCCAAAAATGAATTGTTAACTAATACCTAAGAGCACTTATTAGCATGATCCTTTTATTTTATATATATTTATAAACTTCACAAATAGGATAATAAATATCATTAATGTTAGGTTCTAAGTACTTAGAAACTAATGTATTATAGAACTCTAATTTGTATTGTTAGCAAACCATGATCAAAATAGATTATTAGTCTTGTTTTAGACTTACTCAAAGTATATCTTTTATGTAAAGTTGGAATCGAGTTAACTGCAGAATTGAGTGTGCAATTCTGACTGACTCGATCGATAAAAAATTAGGCTCAATCAATCGAAGGTTGTGCATATTGTTTTTTCTACAGAATTTCCAACTCAACCCTAAGCCCATATGACGTGTAGGTCTTTATTTTTTGCCCTAGGTGTAAAAAGAAAACCCTAGCCACATTTTAGAGGTTGCTCTATTTACTATGTGTGTGAATCTCTTGTGAGATCTGAGAGATTGGTGCCTTCACACATGCTTAGGATTATCAAGAATGAGATTTCATTGAGAGCTTGATGATCATTCAATTGCTGCACTAAAAAACTTAAAGATACACTAGCAGGAGTGCTTGTACTTGCTGAAGAATCCAAGAAAGAAGGAGTACATGGCCTCGGAGCTTGTGCGTGATCATTTCAATAAGTTTTCTATTGGTGGGTAGCGACAGGATGTTAGTGGTCTAAGTCATTATTGTAAAATTTCGATTCTTTCATAGTGGATTCAGGTTTACTTTGAGTATAACTAGGTTAAATCCTCCTTAGTTTTTTTACCTGTTTGATTTTTCTAGGTCATCATATTTTTGTATTCTTTATATTCCGTACTTTACATTGATATGATTATATGATTGTGTTAACCTAGATCTAAAATTTAGACTAAGTAATAACTTGGCTTGTTAACTAAGTTAATCCAAATGTGTTTTAAGGAGTCTAAAAGCAAACAAGTGGTATCCGAGCGGGTAGCTCTCTTGTTGTAGATCTTTTGATCTCTGAGTTAATCCTTAACCCCTGTTGTCATAGAACACGAATTGGGAATAATTATATTTAATGGGAATAATTATACTTATTGGAAAGTAAAGATGAAAGTATTCCTAAAATCTATTGATGATGGAGTCTGGAACTTCGTTGAGTACAGATAAGAGAAGCCCATTACTCCTATAAGTGAGTGGCAAACTTCTCAAAAAGAAGCAGCCACGTTCTATAGCAAGGCTATGAATGCTATCTTTAACACTGTTTCTATGGAGGAATTTAAGAGAATCTCTAATATTAAGGTTGCACACACTGCTTGGAATATCCTCCAGACTGTGCATGGAGGCACAAAGGTAGTCAAAATTAATAAGTTGCAGCAATTAACATCTAGATTTAAGAGCATTAGGATGTTTGATGATGAATTATTTGATGAATTTTATGCTAAACTTAATAACATTGTTAATTCTACATACAACTTGGGTGAAATCTATGATCAACTTAAAATTATTAGGAAGATTCTTAGATCTTTAACTGAAAATTTTAGACCCAAAGTGACTACCATCACTGAAAGTAAAGATGTGGACTTCATCCCTGTTAATGAACTTATAGGATCTCTTTAGTCTTATGAGTTGGACCTATCCAAAACTAACAAATCCAAATCAATGGCTCTTAAGTTTGTTAATGATGTTAAGGTTGGTGGGTTTGATGATAAGTTCTTTGCTACAGAGATTGCTTACCTTACCAAGAACTTTAGGAATTTCCTTAGAAACAGCAACAAAAGGGCAAGAGGTAAGAACACTATTGAACCTAGAAATTTTAGGAAGAATGATCTCACTAAGGTTAGCAACATTGAGAAACCTAGAGAGAAAATAGGTCAATCTTCTAATAATTCTATGAGTCCTTAATGTTTTGGATGTCAAGGGTATGGTTACATGAAATCTGAATGTTCTACATACTTGAGGTCTAAGGGCAAGGCTATGGCTGTAACCCTTAGTGATATGAAGTTTTTGATGATAAGTCTGTTTCTGATAACGATGGAAACTTTCTTGCTTTCACTGCTACTGCTGTAGTCAATGAAAGCGTGTTTGTTGAAGAGAGCCCTTCTGATGGGAAACTCTTTGAGAATGTAGATCTTCAAGAAGCCTACAATAAACTTAGCAAAGTTGCTGTAAAGGATATTATGAATGTTAATCTTAGTTTGAAGAAAATTGCATCTCTTAAGCTTGATAAGAAAATTTTGATTGTGAAACTGTTTGATGCTAATGAACTTTTGAACAATGTGAAAACTGAGAATATGATATTGCTTGATAAAGTTAAGAATTTCGAACTTGAACTATCTATTGCTAGAGAACAATTTATTAAATCTGTAAACTCCAAACTTGATCACATTTTGAGTGTTCAAAAGTCTCCATCTGACAAAACTGGCTTAGGTTTTGTAGAAAGCATCTTTGTGTCTGCACCCAATTCCACGGACTTTGTTCCTTCTTCTTCCTCTGAACCCCTTGTGAGTGAGACTGTTAAACCTATAGATGACACACTTCCTAGGAAGATTAGGATTGATCTGAAAAAGTCTAAACCTAAGGAGTCTATCATTTCTAAGGACAAGTTGCATGGTACGTCTGCTTGGGTTTGTCATTTTTATGGAAAGTGTAGACACATTCGTCCAAATTGTTTCAAGTTGCAAGCTGCTACGCGAGCAAATAAGCCAAAAGTGTCTATGCCTCAAATACAAGATCCTATGGTACTTATTGGTGAATTGGTAAAGGCTCTCAACCTTTATTCCAATCTTGGAGTTGAAAATCACTCTAATGTGAATAAGAACTCCAATGCTCAAGGTGCATCTAAAAAATTTTGGATGCAAAATGCTCAATTTAATTAAGTCTTTCTAACATGGTTCTTGTGCTTTATTGCTCTTCTCTTTATGACCATTGTTCTTTGATTTTTGTTTTCTTTTTGTTTTTAGGACTTGCATTGCATAACATTCATACATTTCATTATAGGATTGTTTTTTGTTTCTTCTTTTCAAAATAAAAAATAAAATAAAATAAAAAGGAAAAAGGGAAGCAAATTGTGTTTTGTATTTAGTTTCTTGGTTTTAAAAACAAGATTGGTCAATTTATTTTCATATAACATGTCTTTGTACCTTATTTAGCTTGGATGAACTTATTTCTTACACTTTACTAGTTGTAACTTTGTAGTGCATGTTGTGTGGGAAAGATGTTTATGGTTTTTGATCACTTTGTCTTGATCTTAAAGTCACATGCCTTTGAATGTTGGACTTGAACCTTTTGAGAAAGGCATAAATAACCATCTCACCACTGTTCATTAGCCAATAATGAACACCTTAGTGCATATCATAAGATTTTATGTTCGAGAAAGTGTAGCACATGCACAAAAAAAATATAAGGTGTAGCATCGATTTAAATGCTAAAATGGTGTGTACATTATTGGACTTAAAGTTAAATCTAACAACTAAAATTGGTGTGTACATTATCTCGGTTATTTTAATAAGTTTCTAATCAAATAAAATTGGTGTACAATATGAGGCAAATCAAGAAACTTACATGATTGCAAGCTTATGATCTAGGAGATGTAAGAATTATATGATGTAACTCTTTAGGTGACAGTCTCTTTCAAATTTTATGTGATAAATTTGTAGACTTTGTATTTGATTTCTATTCACATATCATTTCACATATATCTCAAACTTTTGTTAGTTGCACACACTACACAAGTTACTCTTTTCTAAACTTTATATATGTTATTGTGTATGTTTTTGGTTTGACCAACTAAGTTTGAAAATTCCTTGAGTTTTATGCAAAACATATTTGATGCTTGAGAATTTAAGAGAATGGATCGAAAATCTTATTTTTGGGACAACTTGGTTCAAAACTTGTGTTTTTGAAAGACATTTCATCTCATACTCATGCATTTTATATTGAAAATTCAATGCTTTAATAAGTTTCTACACAAAATTTCTTTGTTTTTCAAAAAAAAAAAAAAAATTAGAATTTCGATCCATCGAATCTGTTCCTCGATCAATCGAAATTACGACAAAATTCTTTGGTCAGCCTCGGTCTGTTTTGATCGATCGAACCTAAATTTCGATCAATCAAAAATCGTATGTAGAGTTTTTAAAAATAAGATTTTTATGTGTTCAACTTACTTTTCAAAAAGTTTTCAAACAGTTTCTCTCACCATACAACTCAATCAGTGCTCGAATCAAGTTTTCTTTGTCATTTTCCTCCATTCTTTTTGCGAGGTTTTTCTCTCTCCCAAGGCCGGTAAGACACTTTTACCCTTTCTTTTGCTTTTATTTTCATTTTTCATGCATAAAATCATGGATTATTTGGGAAATTTCGAACCTAAGAATTTTTGGGGTTTTTAATGATTCAAGCCATATTTCTTAAAATTGATCAATGGGTTTTTGTTGAGGGATGTTATAAACATGTTCTTGATGTTTTAATTTGATCAATTTGGTGAATTGTGAAAAATTGAAAATTCTAGGGCTTGAATATACCCGAATTGGGGATTTTGTTCAAATGGAGTTTAATTGATGAAATTGACTTGTTGGATTGATTAATTTGATCATAATAAACTGTTTTCTAGCTTGTGTGATGATCAATTGGTCAATTTGGTACAAATTGAACAAATGGTTTTTCAAAACTTTGGGGTTTTTATCCTAAACTCTATGCTCAAGCCAATTTTGTGATTCTAACCTCAAATTAAACTTATTATCACTGCATTAGAGCATGCATTATGACATTTCTCTATTCATGCATCATATAAATTGTTTTTTTTTTTTTTTTTTTGTGCTAACTTGCAGTCTGCCTTTGGTTTTTCTTTTTGTTCTTTTTGGTTTTGTCCTTGTGTCTTGTCCTTACCCTAGCACCATGCCTAGGAAGACTAGGGCCCATAGGACTTCCTACTTTTCTTCTACTCCTTCCCCTTTAAGCGATTTGTTTCCAAGTGAGAAAAATTGAGAGCTTTATGAGTCTTTAAACGTTAAGAGAAAGATTTGGTCTGAGCGGAAAGTGTTGCTAGATGAGCTTGATCCATCCATTAGGGCTAATTTTAAGCGTAGGGGCTGGCTAATATTGTTGGATATTGGTCCTCCACCACCTGCTACCCTAATTAAAGAGCGCTACTCGAACCTCTCTATTCACATCTATGATTCCAACACTTTAGTAAAGAGTTGGATATGAGGTGTAGAGTTCACCATTACTCCTACTGTAGTGGCTGATGCTCTTGGGGTATCGTTGGTCCAGCACCCTGTTTATCCCTATGGTGAGTCCCCTCCCTTGGACAACCTCATGTCTTATATCACTAGGTCTTCTATCCAGTGGGGGTCTGTTCCTTGAATCACCACTGCCGAGCTTATTGAGTTACACTATCTTTTCTTTAGGATAGTGTGTCATTCTTTGTGGCCTATCACTCATTTGTTTCTTCATTCTGTGAATGAAGTTTATAGGAGTTCTTCTACCGCTTATGCTCTTTTTCATCATGTTTTCATTCATAGGATTTTGTTGTTTTTAGGTTTAGATGACTTCTCCACTTCTAAGCCTACACATAATTGCTCCCATAGGTGCCTCCTTTCTTAGGCAGAGGGTTGCTCATATGAGAGAGAGCTCTAAACACTCTTGTGTTGAGCCTTTTGGTACCGCACCCCCTCCTTCTTCTACAGGTATTACTTTTGGTGAGGCATTTGCTGACCATATTGCTGCTGCTGCTGTTGCTGTTCCTCCACCATCTACTTCGAATGACTTTGACATTCATCGTACTTTGGAGAGTGTCTTGACCGTTCAAGTGGCTTAGGATCAGATTTTGGTGGACATGCTTGATTAGCTCTGTGCTTTGTGAGCAGATTTGGTACATCTTTGTCATTTGCCTTCGCCACCTCCTTTTGATGATGGACTCTAATTGCCCTTTGGCATTCCATCACAATAAGGGGGAGTACGTTTGGACACCTATAAAGGATTTGGAGCTTGTGGAATTGTTTAGATTGTATCTAGGTGCTTCATTGCGTATGTATCATTTTTGGTTCTTGATGTATTGTTTTTAGGCTGTTCATGATAGGGGGAGATTCATTGTTTTATATTTTTCTTGTTTCACTACTCATTGATTTATATTTATGAGTTATTCACGATATACGTCTTATTTTTGTTTTACTTGTATTTTCCACATATGCGTTTATGCATTTGTTGAGTATTTCAGGAAATATATAGGTTGATTTAGTTATGTTGTTATTTACACTTGCAACTGATAGATAGTAGTTAGGTTGGATTATTTTGTAATGGGCATTATTTTTGCAAAGGGCTTTTTCTTGTAACTTTGAGTATAATGTTTGTGTTTTGTTATAGATTGTCAAAGGGAGAGTTTGTTAGGTTCTAAGTACTTAGGAACTAATGTATTAGAACTCTAATTTGCATTATTGGCAAATCATGATCAAAACAGGTTGTTAGTCTTGTTTTAGACTTGCTCAAAGTATGTCTTTTATGTAAAGTTGGAATTGAGTTAATTGCAGAATTAAGTGTGCAATTTTGACTAACTCAATTGATAAAAAATTAGGCTCGAAAATTGTGCAGATGGTTTTTTCTGCAAAATTTCTAACTCAGTCTTAAGCTCATATGATGTATAGAGTTTTATATTTTGTCCTAGGTATAAAAGAAAAACCCTAGCCACATTTTAGATGTTGCTCTATTTGCTATGTGTGTGAATCTCTTGTGAGATCTGAGAAGTGGTTGCCTTCACACATGCTTAGGATTATCAAGAATGAGATTTCATTAAGAGCTTGATGATCATTCAGTTACTGCACTAAAAAGCTTAAAGATACACAAGCAGGAGTACTTGTACTTGCTGGAGAATCCAAGAAAGAAGAAGCCCATTGGCTCGGAGCTTGCACGTGGTCGTGTTAGTAAGTTTTCTATTGGTGGGTAGCAATAGGATGTTAGTCGTCTAAGTCACTATTGTAAAACTTTGATTCTTTCAAAGTGGATTTAGGTTTACCTTGAAGATAGTTACGTTAAATCCTACCCAAGTTTTTTACCGGTTTGATTTTCCCGAGTCATCATATCTTTATGTTCTTTATATTCCGCACTTTACATTGATATGATTATATAATTGTGTTAATTTAGATCTGAAATTTGGACTAAGTAATAACTTAGCTTGTTAACTAAGTTAATTCAATTGTGTTTTAAGGGGTTTAAAAACAAACAATTAATAACACGACACGTCAACAACCTAACAAATAAATTATTGTAAATTTTTTATATTTTATTTAATATGTAATAATTTAGCTCATAAATCTATTTAGTAAATTTAACAAGATCCTCTTTTTCGTTTTTTTTTTATTTTTTTTTATTATCATTATTATTCTTATCATCAACCTCATGCATCATGAATATCATTTATTTTTTTTTATGCAAGAGGGAACTTTTTTCTTATTTGGACAGGTGGGCTCAGATAGCCAAGCAACTGCCAGGAAGAACAGATAATGAGGTCAAGAATTTTTGGAATACAAGCATAAGGAAGAAGCTAAATTATCATAAGGTTCCTACAATAGCCACCTTTCCTGATGTGCACTTTAATGGTAACTCTGAGGAAGGTCTTTTCTCTCTAAATGCAAACCCTAATTGGATCCTAAACTCTCAGCAAAACCAACTATACCTTCCCACTCCAACCCCAAATTTGCAAGGCTTTGATCATGGTGATCTTAAATTGGAGCAAACCAATTTTGGTGCCAATTTGGTTCAATTTCCACCCCCAATGGCACCACCATCAGATTCTTCCTCCTATGACCCACTCTGGTCATTAGGATATCAACCTCATGAAAATTTTGATCCCAATCAAGAACATCAAAATTTCTACAGTGGTGGAGCAACACAACATTATATTGGTGATAAGCTTATTGGCCCAAGTATCACTACACCAAATTATGATGAGGATCCATTAATAGTGCCCATGATTCCAAATCCTTGTGAGATTATTGATGGTAATTTTGATCCTAACCAAGAACATCAAAATTTCTGCAGTAGTGGAGCAACACAACATTATATTGGTGATAAGCTTATTGGCCCAAGTATCACTACACCAAATTATGATGAGGATCCATTAACAGTGCCCATGATTCCAAATCCTTGTGAGATTATTAATGGTAATTTTTGTGGCATGTCTTACTCATGTGCTTCACTAGAACTTGATCCACACGTGCCTAACCATCATATGAAGTACATGGATGCCATCATGTCATCATCGTTATCATCAGCATCAACATTGCCAGCATTATCAAGCGGCCAATTTGCCATAAACCCTAATCTTCGTTCAAGCTGGGAGACTTAGACAGAGTACTCTTTTGGAGTTAGGTTCTATTTATTAATTAACGAACCTATAATTGATACAATGCATTTATTTCTTGTTATGTGCATGCACAAGACATAAGTGAAACTTCTTTGGGAAATCTTAATGTTTCTAGTTAATGAGAGTAACACTGGTTGAAGTTCAAAAAATATGTGCAGGTATGTTATTCAAGTTTGTCAACTTTCCTTCTCAAAAAAAAAAAAAAAAAAAAAAAGAAAAGAAAAATATTGTCAACTTAATTAATACTATATTGTATGAGTTCCTACTCCTTGGTGCCTAATCAAATTTATTTAAAAAAAAAAAAGGAAAAAGATTTTCACTCAGTTCTTCTATGGACACACAATTTGTACATTTGTTAATATGTGATTGAATTACATCATTTACAAACAAGTACATCATTGGCACTGAGTGAACAGTAATCTAATCAACTCTTGTCACGTGTTCAAGTTGTGAACACGTGTGATCCTAGAATTTTTATATTTGTACACTCCCCGAGAATACTAAATTAAGAATAGCCCCATCCTAATCAACTGAACACTAAAGACCCTCTCCAAAGGTTGAGGAAGATGGGGAAGCATCTCATCTAAAAGTAGAAGTTCATCAAGATACCAAGAATGGAAATGTGCAAACTAAGCAACAATCATCTCCTCATTTAATTCACTTTACCAACTGTCTCTACCCTTTTTTAGATCTTTTACTTCTCTAAGCCCTTAACCCATATTTACTAAATTAATTGTGATTGCCACACACACACACACACACACACTCTACCCTTTTTTAGATCTTTTACTTCTCTAAGCCCTTAACCCATAACTAACACACACACACGCACACTCTACCATTTTTTAGATCTTTTACTTCTCTAAGCCCTTAACTCACACTCTACCCTTTTTTAGATCTTTTACTTCTCTAAGCCCTTAACCCATAACTAACACACACACACACACACACACACACAACACACACACACACACACACACACACAACTACCCTAAAGAAAACATATGTACATTCACAAACTTCTTGTTTAAAAAGACTTCACTTAATTGTCTCTACCCTTTTTTAGATCACAAACTTCTTGTTTAAAAAGACTTCACTTAACTGTCTCTACCCTTTTTTAGATCTTTTACTTCTCTAAGCCCTTAACCCATATTTACTAAATTAATTGTGATTGCCACACACACACACACACACACACACACACACACACACACTCTCTCTCTCTCTCTCTCTCTCTCTCTCTCTCTCTCTATATATATATATATAATTTATTTATTTAGTTCAAAGGTTTAATCAGCCTCATGTGATAACTTAAAAGTAATGATGTTAAAACGAATGAGAAACTACCCTAAAGAAAACATATGTACATTCACAAACTTCTTGTTTAAAAAGACTTCACTTAAATTTAACTAGGCCGAAATAGTCCCAAATGCTATGTTAATGTGGCTCAACAAAAGCATAGCAATAATAAATGCTACGATTAAGATTTTAGATATCATGAGTTTGAGATTTATATACATATATATAAAAAATAAATATGGATTTAGAATATGTGCTTTAAACCCAAAGCTATATTTTCCCATTATGAAAGTGCACAAAAATGGATCGAATACAATGAAGTGGATCAAAATGGACCGAAGTGGATAGAATATGATCGAATGAAACAAATAGGACTGAATATGACTAAAGTGGACTGAATAGGACCGAAGTAAACCAAATGGAAACAAAGTTGACCGAATATGAACAAATAAACCAAAGTGGACAAAAAGAACCAATGTGGACCGAATGGACCAAACCGGACGAAGGTAGACCAAATAGGAACAAATAGAAAGGAAGTGTACAGAATGGACTGAATAGAACCAGAGTGGACTAAATAAACACAAAGTGGACCTAATAGGAGCAATGTGGACTAAATAGGACCAAAGGGGACGAAAAAGGACCGAATAGGACTAAAGTGGACAGAATGGACCGAAGTGAATCGAATGGGATTGAATGAACCTAATACAACCAAAGTAGACGTAATGGATAGAAGTGGACCGAATAGGACCAATGTGGACCAAATAGGATTGAATGGACCTGATATAATGAAAGTGGATAGAATAAGACCGAAGTTAACCAAATCAAACCAAAATGGACCAAATAGAATTGAAGTGGGTAGAGATGGGTGTTTTAAATCATATATTACAATTCATGATCAGATTTTGAAGGGAAAGTAAAGTGTCGTACAAATGGGGAGAGAATCTTGGTTAACACTATCGTGGGGGAAGAGAGTGGAGGAAGAGGGCCTTGAAAGTTGAATGGGAGTAGTGTTAGACGAGAAGCCTTGCTATGTTAGGGTTTGTGGATAGCTTTAAAGAGACAGTCACTTGCTAAGGGTTGGGTTTTTTTTTTTTTTTTTTTTTTTTTTCATTTTTTTTAAAAAAAGAAAAAAAAAAAACTGATGTAAAAATTTGTATAACTAGCAATAAAAAATAATTACATGAGATTCAATCATATAACTTCTTCGTATTTAAAACATATATTTTTCTCGAAGGGGGAGTTTGACCATGTCCGTTTGAAAAATATATAATACCAACTGTAAAAGTCATTTGATTCCATAGTAGGAAAAAAGTGAAAGCAATTTTAATTGTTAATGAAGTTTGTAGCATACAATTCTTTATGTTGGAGAGAAATCAATAATTTTTTTTTTCTTAATAAATATTTTACATGATGAGCATGAGAAAATTAATCCTAATGATTCATAGCTATACATAATTCAATAAAATAGATATAAATCATACAAGGACATATATAATAGCTATCTTTATTAGGACTTACAATGTCCTAAATGTGTTCCTTAATGA
The DNA here is from genome assembly GCA_030445155.1 of Quercus variabilis. Classification (NCBI taxonomy): domain Eukaryota; kingdom Viridiplantae; phylum Streptophyta; class Magnoliopsida; order Fagales; family Fagaceae; genus Quercus; species Quercus variabilis. The sequence goes on from CP129449.1 coordinate 11,015,572, forward strand.
GAAGATCTTCGGTGATGACCATGAATACTCCAAATTCAACACAATGGAGATATATGCATAGGCTAGAATCTTCTATCCATGAAGCGCAAGAGAAAAAACAAAGCATAAATCAACACCAATAGAAAGAAAATAAGAGAAAAAAGAGAAAAAGAAAAAAAAACGCTATCAACCCCTATTTTATAATTCTCCATTCTTTCCCTTAGGTTAGAGTTGGACTTCTGCTTCCTCTTAAAATAAGATAAATCAAATTAAAAAAATAATGATGATGTGGAAAATTATGAGAGTTACAAAGCTTATGTGTCAAAATATTATAAGGTTAATAAATGGTCAAACACTTCAGTTTTATATTATACTAGTTATAGGCCTGTACTTTGCACGGTTTTATGAAAAAGCTTATAAAATAAATGTATAAATAATTATATATTTTAATAGATTCAATAAAGATAAAAGAAAAAAAAATTATCTAGTGTAAATAATTATCTCACTAAAATAAGGGGTAAAATTTCTTCCTAAAACTAAATTAAATTGATAATGCCAAATTGAATTTTAAATAGATAATTATTTAAAAAAAATGTATTAAACAATTGATAATTCTAAAATTAATATAATCTTGATAATATAATAAATTAAAATTAAAGTTGATAATTCAAAAATACACATATAGAACATCTTGATAATTTGATGTAACATAAAAATCAAATAAGAAAATTGTTAAAATTAATCTATTAATTCTAACCATATTTAATCATTAATTCTAAGACCCTAACCCTAAGCATATAAATTAGATCAAAGCTAAGAAAATTCGTTTAAACTCAAGGCAACCAATACACAAAACCTAATCTATTTGATAAAAACAAAATTCAAAAACAAAGGAGCCTTTATAAACTTGACAATGTTTTCAAATGTTTTGAATTCATTAATTAAAATCACATGAAGACAAAAAACCAATAACAACACTAAAGAAAATAAACAAAATGAAAATAATAATAATAATAATGCATACCTACATTGTCATGGGATTTAGGCATTCACATATTGAAATAAGTTTCACTCCAAAAAGGATATATAGGATTATATATATTGGTAGAGTTCATTTGAAATATAATTTATTTAAATCTTATTTAAATTAAAGATATCTAATCAATGTGTTTGTTTTTATCCCATAAAAATTAGAATTAAAAAAAGGTCATACGAATAGAATGAAAAAAGAAAAAGAAAAAAGAGTTGATTCAACATAACATAACATATAAAAAATTAAAAAGAAAGAAAGAAAGAAAGAGAATGTGCTTGATAGTTATAAGAAATTTTGCTATGTATATATATATATATATTTTAAATGTCATCAACGTAAAAATGATCAAATTAATAGAAATATATACTATTTTTTGGGATAAATAGATATTATCAAATTATTAGAGATATATACTATCTTTTGGGATAGATTTATATTAATCACCTCTTGAAGAATTTAGATTGTCCTTATCCCTTAATAATCAAGTTTTGTAACTTGATATTCTAATAAAATAATATTAATTTAATAATATTAAAATTTTGAAAATTTAGATGATAAATACTATCTAAATTAAAATTTTGAATGTTAAATATTATCCCTTAATTTAAGAAATATATCCTAAAAAATAAAAAATAATATTAATATAATTTTATTTAATGATAAGAATAAATTAGAGTCCTGATATTATACTATTTTTTTTTATTAAAAATCTAAAAATTTAATAAAATTTTTGCAATTTGATGAAACCACATAGCACAATTATAGCGTTTAAGCCCAACTTTTATTATATATAGTATGATAATATAATTAAATATTTTGATAATATAATTAAATTTAATAACAAATAAAATGAAAAAAGAATTAATTCAAAATTTAAGATTAAAAAATAAATTGTATTTGTACACTTAAAAGAAATTTAATTTTTATTTCTTATTTTGATATTTAAATCATTTGTTTTACTGTTGATTTCATTCAAATGGCTATAAGTTATATCAACCCTAAACCGGCACATGTATACATATATAACATTCTAAATTAATAGTAAATAAAAATATAATACTTTAACTTAATGTAACATTCTAACTTACTAATAAATAAATATAACATCCTAACTTAAACTAATGTTTGTAATTGTATTGTGTTTTACCCTTTAAGAACACATATATTGTTTTTTTTTTTTTCTTAAAAAAAATACAAATATTACTATTATACATGAAAAAATAATGAATTCAATAATTGAAATGGCTAAAACAAAATTAAGCCAAAACCTCAATTCATTAATGAAAAATTATCCAAAATTTGGAACTTAAAAAAAAAAAAAAAAAGAAAAAAAAAAAGAAAGGAGTTAAGTAAAGATAGACTTACATAAAAATTTGGACAGATGGATTCTCTCGTATCCAATTTCATGTTTGACAGAAAATTTTGTTTTTAATTAAAGAATATATATTACATGAAACAAAGCACCAAACAAAAGCCAAAACAAATTAAATCCATAATAAAATATTGATGTCAACAACAAATAATCATGTAAGAAGAAATTAAAAAATACAAATATATTGCTTGCCATATTGACTTCTAAAAAAACCACTAAAATGTATGATCAAACATAGAATTTCAACCTAGCTATAAAAGTTGTTGAGAAAAATCATATTATATATAATAAAAAGCCAACAAATACACAAAATCTATCCAATTTGATGAAAGAAAAAAAAAATTACCTGCAAGGTTGTAGGTAGCGCAAAGACGAGAAATGAAGAATATAACAAATAATTGTAAAGTACGTAGTAAAAATAACGAAACACCAAAAAATAGTGTATATATAGCGGGAATTTTTAGGTTATGAAGAAGATGATATGAACAACAAGAAATAGTTTAGGTGAAATTCAAATATTTTTTATTTATTTTATTTTATAATATGATATAGATATATAGATTTTAAAAAAAAAAAAAAAAAACTTTAACCCAATTGATTTTTTATATATAAAAAAAAAAAAAAGTAAAAACCCCAACTGGCTTCTTTTTCCCTCACATAGCTCTTCTCTCCCTCTTACTATACCAAATATTCGTTCCCCCCTCAACACCTTCACTCTAAAGAGTAGGTTAATTGATTTTCTTTTATTTTTTTGTTTCGTTTTGTTCATAGCTTTGTCTCTTTCTAATTTCGATTTTTAATTTCTTAACAGTGCACAACTTTTCTAATTGCTTTTCCTTCTATTATCATGTAATTATATTATTATTAGTTTAACAAATCCCTAGCTAGATCTAATTTTTTTCCTTTTATGTTTTTTAAAGAAAAGTTTTTTACTTTTTTTTTTTAATCTCTCTTTTTTATTCAAATTCTATCCTTAGGTAATTCTATTCTATTGATTTTAGGGTTTATTGATAACATTTTAGATGGACACAACTGTTATTGATTTGTCATATTTATCTCCGCCCCACACCCCCCCCCCCCCCCACAAAAAAAAATGTATATATCTACTCTTAAAATCTAAAAATATATTAAAATTTTTGCAATTTGATAAAGTCATGCGGCGCAACTACGGCAACTAAGCCTAACTTTTATTATATATAATATGATACAAATAATAATTAGAAAAAAAAAAAAAAAAACCCCAAGCTTGTTTGTGAAGAATAGTTACCTGTAAGACGTGGTGGTATTTTATGTACCAGTTGTATATAACATCCCTCGTATATGAGGTGAAGCACACATTTGTATGATCCACTTTCGTGTAAGATGGATATTATATACAACCATTACACAAAATAATAAATCTTGAAAAGGAAGCAAATAAGTCCTTTCCTGCTTTTTATGTGTGGACTGGTGCAAATGATAACGGACTCTTGATGAAAATAGCATGTCTTTCTCTACAATTTGCAAATATGTTCTTGATGCTTGATATAGAGGGTTTAGGAAGACGAGACGAGAGACTTTATGTTTTGGGCCACATATCTATTGTCATTGGGCTAATGTGACAACAAATTAATACAAATGAAATGTCACCAACCGAGTACTAAACTCTTGGCTGATTGGGTCGACCTTGCATGTAAAGCTTGAATTATTGTCCTACTGCACCGCCAACAATAGAATATTACCATAAATGTTACATGTTTTAGCAAAGTTCATATCTAATTACATTCTACCCCCCCCCCCCCCCCCCCCCCCCCCCATTTGTTCAAGTTCTATTCTTCAATCAAACTCAAGACTTACACCAGTCACAAGGTCACTTGAATTCTAAATTTGAGTAAAAATCATGCCACACTCTTAGTGTAACACTTCCTACTCCACCATCTACAACATTCATGTATATCATTTTTTTTTTTTTTTGTTCATTTTAAACCTAAGTTACTTTTTAAATAAAAAAAAAAAAAAAAAAAAACAAATCATAATTGATGAAGCATAAAGTGAAACATTTGAGATATGATTTTTATTTGATTAGAACATTGAATGCTTCCCTTCATTTAATGTCACTGCTAGTTTTAATAAACCCACGAAGTAATGAAATTGGTGAATAGGAAAACACAAACACACTAAAAATGCTTTTTTTTTTGGATAAATCACTTTGGAAAAATCCGATATATGATTAATTGGAAAAGTTAAGGAATGCAATAAGGGCATTGATTTAAAAAATATTTTTAGAAACCTTTTATGGAAAAATAAAAAAGTGACTGATTTTTTTAACAAATTTCTATATTTTTAATAAAATTAATATCATAACATTCTTAAAATGATCCATTTACAAATGCTCTATGAGCACTCATTAACTGAACCCAGTAGAAATTAGACCAAAGAACCTATCCATTACAACTACAATCAACTCCACAATTTTTGTACTTAAAAAACAATTTTTGTAGAATATCATAATTGCAGACACATGAAAAGTATATATATCAGAACTCCAAATGTAAACTAAATCATGCTAGATTGAGGAAGCTTTATTGCTCCACAGGAAGTGCAGCAAAGATCCAATCTTTTGAATGTCTGTCTCAACAATATGTGGTGAAAGAGAAAGAGCAGTTTGTTGGGCCAATAGAAAATAAATTCTTAAATTGTAAAGATTGGCCCAAACTTAAGTAAAGCCCAAAACACTATATCATAAGAAAAACTCTCCAATAACACATTAACCTGAAACACTCCAATAAGAAAACATTAATATTGAAACAAACAGAACTACACCCTCTGTTTGTTTTAGCATTAACATTTTCTAGAAAATTGTTCATTTTCTAAAGAGTATTTTTTGAAAAAACTCTTTTTTTCTTTTTTTTTTTGGGTAACAACTTTGAAAATAAGCTTGAAAACATTTTTTGGTGTTTGGTATGCACAAAATTTTTATAACATTTCTTGTATAATTTAAAACATGTATAACAAGTGATTTTTGTAAACCCAACTAATGTAATCAATATAAAAAAAATAAAAAAAAACCAATAATGAATTTGGTTTTCAAACTAAAATTTTGACAACAGATACAATCAAAATTAAAAACAATTAAAATTAGGTGTCCAATTTTCATGATCTCTATTATTCATCTTTCTTGTGTATATATATGGGCAGTAACATACATAAGAAATATATATTGATCAATTTGTAAGACTAAAAACAACTACAAAAAAGAATGAATTGCTGCAATTGTCCATATGGGAATCCATCAAGCCAAAAATAGTTTAGAGAAAAAAGAAAATATAGCTCAAAATTCAGAGAATTGTGTTACAGAGGAGAAGAGAAACTGGGAGAAAAAAGAGATGATAGAAAAATTGGGAGAAATCTGTGGGAAGAGAAGAGACTAGAAGCAATGACAATAAGTGTGTGAGAAGAGAGAAAAAGTAAAGGGAAGAGAAGAAGTGCAACAGCTATAAGAGTTATGCATCGTGCAAAAGAGAGATTATTTTTCTTTTTCTTTTTTTTGGGAAAACAACCTATAGAAAATAAGACTTATTTTTGTTAGAATTTTCCATTGACATTTTTTTTTTTTTTTTTTTTACCAAACACAGGAAAATGTGGTAATCTTTTTTTATAGAAGGTTTTCCAACGAAACAAACAGAGTGTAAGTAAAAATAGAAGACCTGATGTTACGGGAAAAACACTCCAACAACAATCCAAAACACTTAAAATTTTATTTAGAGCATAAACAAAGCACTTTCAGAGATAATTAATTAAATTTTTAGGAAGTATTTTGTAACATACGCTCAATTAATTCCTTAGACTTCCATGAAGTTCTTCGTTGTCTTGTGCTTGTAATTTTATATTTCCTAGTGTATAAACTTATTTTTAAGTGAAATCATGTATATAAACTTATATTTATGAAAATCTTCCTTGCTAGCACTGGTGACTTCAATCATGTATTTAAGTTTAATGCAATTTGTTGTTGTTAATCTAAGTTTTATTTGATTTACTGTTCAATTCTAAGTAATTTGGAGTTAGTAGAATCCAGTATGCTTGAATCCCTTAATTTCCTATGAATTAGCTTTAAATGAGATAAAATAGGGGTATGCGTGGGCCAAGTTGGGTGAGCGAAGGACAATATTTTTAACCAACCACCAATGGGGAGTTGGGAAAACTCCAATCTGTTGCCGACCCACTAATCTCTAAATCTAGCAAATTTGTTGAAAATCTTAACAGTTTTAACTCGGCGAGTTGAGCAGGTTGGCAATTTCAATTGATTAAAAAAAAAAAAAAGTTAGAGAGACTAAATGAAATTATTTCAATTAAATTGGATAATTATTTGCTCCCTCAAATAAAAAATAGAAAGAAAAAATTGTAATTTTAATTAAAAATATTTGCAAATAATATATATATATACACACATTTTAGAATGACTAAAATTTTATTACACTGAAAAGATAAATATTTCAGAATATGAAATTTGTCATGTACACAAAGAAGAATAATAACAAAATCTTAGAGAGAGTGGCTAGATTTTATTAGGGAAGAGAAATGTGAAAATTGAAAAATAAAAAGAAAGAGAAAGAGATGGTCAGAGAAATAAAGTGGGAGTATTTGTGAGGTAGATTTTCAAAACATGACAAAGAATATATATATATATATATAAGCGGATGGATCGGTTTGCGACAGGTTAGACATATATCAACTCGTTATTTAGCCTGACCCACTAAATTATCTATCTAACCCACCTAACCTAATCCGCCTCACTTAATAGACCTGCACGGGTCAAGTTTCAAGTCAATTCAAGCTGGTCATGCGGTTTTTTTGCATAGCCTTGATTAATTGTTCAAATTCGCTTTATATCAAGATGGCTAATATCGCGATAGTTTACATAGAGATGCTTTATGTTGATTTAGTGAATCTCAAGTAAGCATTGTATCTTAGTCAAGAAGGCCAATTTATTCACTTAGAATTATTAATTCTCAGTTGTTAACTTATGCATATTTCAAATGTCCTATAAAGTTAGGTGTTTTTGAACCCCAAATCCTAATCTACAAAGTCAAATAATCACGTCAAGATAGGATCAATTGTTCAAGGTTTATCTTATACAACCGACAAGCAACAGTAAATGGCTAAAATTAATTCATGTCAAACATAATTATTGCAACCTGTTATTCCAAATGAGACACAAATCAGCAACCAAAGAAGCTAATAATAATATTGAAAAAGATATGAAGCAACAGTATCTAATACTTCCATAAAAGAAAAGTAACTACCTTCAACATGTTAAGACCAACATGTATTAATTTGGGCCATTATAAAAGCATACAATTTAAATATTTTAACACATTTATTTTATAATCTTAAATATTTTAACAGATACTAGAACCCTACTACTCAAGAAATATTTAACAGTTAGGATATTATTTCAATTAAAGGTAAGAGAAAAAGAAATTGGACTGTTTGGAGAAGGATGACTCTAAATGCCATTATATCACAATTAAACTGACTTTTCACTACACTCCAAGCGTGAAAATCGGGAATTAATAGAGTAGTGTCAAATGAAACAAAAGCTTGCTTGTTGGAAATAAAGCTACCCACGGGTGTTGGGGAGACATTTGGGGCAAGGGGGACAATGTGATACTTGGACTCCAATGAATTAAAATTTTCCCTCAAAATTTTGACACATTCATGGGAGCAAACACCAACACGGCCACTAATAACCGTAGAACTCTAGGATGACAAGAATGTGATCACAGCTATTCTGTTGATCTATCCAACAAGGCACCATTCTGACAAGTAGGGACACCAAAAAATATTTTATGGTAAACCGTTAAGATTCTTCATAACGATAGTTTTAAAAAATTTAGTTTTTAGCAACTCAAAAAATTATTTTATTTATTTTAACACATTATTTTACAATACACCAAATATTAATAGTTCTATTTTTTTATCGCTTCATTTTAATATATATATATATATATTTAATTTCTTCCCCATGTCTCTTCCTCTCCGTCTCTCTCTCCTCCCTAGCAAGAACAAGAAACAAACCCACCAAATTCACAATCATCGTTAGCCACCACCAACACTAGCAAACCCAAAACCACCACCATTGCCACCCACAATCTAATCGTCAGATTGTATGTTCTTATTATATCATTTATTCATAATTGTAATAATTAAAAAAGATCAAGTGCTTTGTTATTAAAAAAATGTTAAAATTTCCTATTTTTGTAGTTTAAAATTCTGTATAAAAAATAAGTTTATTAATTGAATAATAAATAACATTCAATTTGAATGAAATATATGTGCACATTAAGAATATAAACAGTATAAAATTTAACGGTTAAATTTTCAAAATTCACCAAAAAAAAAAAAAAAAAAGGAAATATATGAGAAGTTTGAAGAGTTTCTCTCCTAATTAGTTTGGAGAGAAACTTTGTTCATTTCTTAAAGGTTTGTCATTTTCAATTTTCATTTTCTGTTCTTATTTTCTCTTCTCAAATCCTACACTTATTTTTTGTTTCCAACTCAAATTCTATTTGGCACCAATTTTGGTGTAGTTTTTGTTTTGCTTAAATCCTTCTATTTTCTGATAAAACCAACGGTCACCCATCACCCGATAGAAACCATTCATCTCCTTCACCAAACCCAGCCACAACTCCACATCTTCATAATCTACCAAAGCCCAACCACAACTCCATAAAAACCCACAAGAACCACCTTTGGAAGCCATACCTAGCTCAAATCTCTACATCACAAGACTAATCCATTTAAAAAATAAATAAATAAATAAAAAATAAATAAATAAAAAAAACCCAAATCTCCATCAAAAAACCCATAAATTCAAACAAATTTTATTAAATCCCAACATCAGAGAGAGAGAGAGAGAGACCTAATGAGACATGTCACTATTAATGGGACCTACAAATTTGGTTTTTTTACAAAATGGCACTATTTTTATTTTCACAAAAATCATAACGGGCAAAAGACGTTTTTATTTTCTATATTCAAACTCATTTTTTAGGATATTAAAAATGAAAACTAGGTACAATTTTGGAAACCATATCATGTTTTTGTGATGAATCCCATTGAAAATTGAAAATGTATACATATAAGGCATACTTTGTTTTCTTCTAACCAAACAGGCTATTATTATGTATCAACTTTCAAGTGCTTTGAAATCTAGATACTCATCTGTCTCTTTGGGAAAATTCCTTCGTTTAGATCTTGAAATGTTTATTTTTGCCATTTTTAGTAATATTTATTTCATTTTCAACTTTTTATTCAAAATTTGTTAGAATAAGGTTCTGTCTTTTTGGGATGTCTTTTAGAGTAAAAACAATAGTATTTAGTTTTGCCATCTAATATTTTGCTTAACATGAATTAGGTTTTTTTTTTTTTTTTTTTTTTTTTTACTATTTAAACTCAGGGTAGCCTTCAAAACACTTCACTTTTCATATTAATAAAAATAAAGACATTTGTCTCTCTTTTCTAGTAAATTCCAAATTCTATCACCTTGTGAATTTTAAATTATTTTCTTGAAATAGACATATTTTGTCTCTTGGGGCTTCCACCTTCATGAAACCCTGTCAGGCAAAACATTTTCATTTTTCACACATATGTAAGAGGGAAAGCATAGAGGATGAGTGTAGGAGAAATAAATATTGTGAAAGCAAGGACTTATATCAAGAGCCACGGTTTTTTTTTTTTTTTTTTTTTTTTTTTTTTTTTTTTTTTTTTTTTTTTTTTTTAAGACATAGTCAATAGTTCAGTATGTGGCCAATTAAAGTGAGAATAGCTTCCTAGAAGACAGCTCTATAGCTCAGCTGATATATTAAATTAGGGGTTTGTGCTAAGAACCAAGGTTACTTGAAGACACCTCGAACAAAACATCTTACAATTAAGCACTTGCTTGAAATGAATCGGGAATAACAATTTAAATTGTGCGTTTTTAGATCCCTTAATACAAGTTGTTTAATCTAGTTATTTAACCAAGTGATTACTTAGTTAAATTATTCAGATTTAGGTTAATACAATAAAATCATATCATGTAAATATTGCGAAAATATAAAGAACACAACGATATGATAACCCAGAAAAACCTAACTGGTAAAAAACTTAGGTAGGATTTAACTTAGTTATCATCAAGGTAAAACAGATCCACTATAAAAGAATTAAAGTTTGTATAATAAGGCTTAAACAACTAACATCCTATTACTACCTCGTGTAGAAATTCATATGTCCATCAATCACATATATGCTCACAAGGGAACATAATAGCCCCATTTTTGAAGAGACAGAGAGACCAACAGATCAGCTAGAATCCTTGTTGATTTGAACTAGTTTTACACAACAATTCCATTAAGATCATCTTCTTAATATTATCTTAATATCTTATATCTTATGACATAAGATATTGAGATCACATTCAAGTTATCAATAAGGAACTAGATATTTGGTTTATCAAAGTTAACAAGAAGCACCCTTTTGATGTTCACCGCAACCTAAAGATGCATAATTTAAATAATAAAAAATCTATAATTCTTCATCATCATTATCATCATTATCTCTCTGTATCTCTCCCTCTCCACATTTTCCCAGCGACGGACAAACCATTAACAAAAACATCTAGTCTATCCTTCCATTTCCTTAGAAACCAAACAGAGCATAGATTAAAAAGTGCATAATTTATAAACCCCAAATTCCTAATTTATTAGCATCTCTTACCATTTTTACGATAAACCAAACAGACCATTAACAAACAGCGAGCCCATCCATCCATACATTTCCTCTTATACCAAAGAGAACTTTCATTCATACATACATAGATAATCCATAATTCAGAAGTCCAAATATTTCTAATTTCTTATCTCCTTCACCTCCCTTTCCCAGCAACCGTACATTTACAATTTTACACACAGACACACACTCTTACCAATTTCATAGAAAATGCATAATGTAAAAGTCAACCGCACACACACATGCAGTTACCATTTTCATAAAAAATGCATAATTTAAATGTCCAAAGATTTCTAATCTTTCATCTCCTCACCTCATTTTCCCAGCAACCAAAGGCCCTTGACATATATACACACTCACACACACCATTTTTCATAGAAAATATATAATTTAAAAGCCTAAAGATTTCTAATTTCTTATCTCCTTATCTCACTTTCCCAGAAACCAAAAGGAGCATATCAAATTGCGAAGGAGAAGGGTGACATATATACACACTCACACACACTCACACACTCACACACACCATTTTTACACTCACACACACACACACACACACACACACACACACACACACTTACCAATTTCATAGAAAATGCATAATTTAAAAGTCCACCTCAAACACACACTTAGTTACCAATTTCATAAGAAAATGCACAATTAAAAGAACAAAGATCTCTAATTTCTCATCTCATTTTCCCAGCAACCAGAGGACTTTTACATACACCGTTTTCATAGTAAATGTATAATTTAAAACCCTAAAGATTTCTAATTTCTTACCTCCTCACCTCAATTTCCTAGCAACCAAACAGATGACTTCTACACACTTACCAATATTATTAAAAAAAAGCATAATATAAAAGTCCAAAGATTTCTAATTTCTCACCCCCTTACCTCATTTTCCCAGCAACCAAACAGATGATTTTCACACACACACACACACATATATATACACAGAGAGAGAGAGAGAGAGAGTACCTTCTGGCAAGTAGAAGCTGAGAGAAGGGAGGCCAGAGGGGTATATGAAGCCTTCGGATCGATTCGGCGCCGTTTTGGTACTGAGACAAGTGGAGTGAGTTTTCGAACTTGGACAGCGATGGGAATAGCTTTGGAGTGATATCGAGGCCCTGAGACACGATCCGCTGATTCGGATTCGGATTCGGGTTCGGACTCTGCCGAAGAAACGGTTCGACAAAAATGGGTTTGGGCTAGAGTTTTTGACGCCATTGTTGTGTTTCTTTGTGGAGAGATGCTACGTCTACAACAATTTTACAACATTTTTACAACAAATCATAGGTGGTTAGTTATTATTGGTTCAAATTTGAAACTAATAGTAAGATTACTTTTTTGCCCCAACAATAATAACCAGTAACAACCTGCCACTTAGGATTTGTTGTAAAATTGTTGTAAAAATGTTGTAGACATAGAATTTCTCTTCTTTGTGTAAGTGATTTTGTAGAAATGTCAATTGGGTTGGTTCTGCTCAAACCCTACACGCAGTGAGTGCGAGTGAGAGAAAGGGATGGGGGTATATTTGGAATTTCGTGATTTGGGTTGATGTTAGGCCACATGGGTGGGCTTTTTAATTATCAAACTTCAAATAAGAATCAATAATCAATATAGGTAGTGTTTGGGCTCAGCGTTCACGTTTTGCACTGCACGTTTTCCCCTTTTTTTTTTTTTCGCGTGAACAGTAAAATCACTGTGCAGGGGACAGAAATTACTGTTCACGCACTATTTTTTACTGTTCACGTAATAAAAAATATTAAAAATGGGTCTCACGATATTATTTACACATTTAAAAATTATTTTGCTATAGTGTTTTCAGTTTTCAGTTTTCAGTTTCAGCAACAATAAGTTCAATCCAAACACACCCATAAACTACAAGCCCTTTTATGTTTTTAGATAAATGTTAATAATTTATTATTATTATAATTTAGATTTTTTTTTTTGAAAAAAAAAAACGTAAAATAGAAACTTTAGAGATAAACAATAACTATAATTTCTTTTTTGAACGTGAAAGAGAAAAATCATAAATTTTAAAAATTTTCTTTTTAAATTCAAAATGAAATTTGTTATTTAACATTTATGACATTATTTCTAAATAGAGTTATCCTTCATTAATGAGAGTATTTTTGAATCATATAAAATTCTAATTAAAATAAAGGAATCATCATATATGTAGTATAGATATAATACTAGTTTTGTTGGTACTATTTTGCCAAGGTCCAGGACCAATCCACATTTATTGGGTTTTTAGGATTGGATACAGCTTGTATCCAGTACTCGTATCCAAAATTAAACATGTGTTTGCATCATAGCATGTCTAGTGTAAAAAGGCACTAGAGACAAGTTTTACTCGGATTAACTAGGGACAAAATCTGAAGCATAAGAAGCTGAGTTAGGAGACTTTTTATCTTTTGGGCTACATTCCTAATGTCATTGGGCTAATGTGAACAACCAAGTTGGTTGTTGGGGCTAAAGTTTAGAACCAAGTTATAAACTTTTAGGCTAATTGCCTAGCATGTGAAGCTTGAATCCTTGAACTATTACCCTACTGCATCGTCAACATTAGGAAACTATCACCATTAAATTAACATGTTGTTGACAAAAATTGTTAACCCATGTTTAACAATAATTGCTAGATTATGTTTAACAAACACTGTCAAATTATGTTTAACAAAACGTTTTCAAATTATGTTTAACAAGAATTGTTATTTAGTCAAATTCATCAAACATAATTTCACCCATAGGCCTTTTGGCGTATGAGTTTTATTGATGTGAGCAGTGCCCATTTAAGATAATGTATTTATTAATTACAATCCCTTATTTCAAGGGAAGACCCTTTGATTCCAACCATGCAGTTTTGCATATAATTTTATTTATTTTCATGTTTAAGGGGATATGTGTTTTTTATTTATTTGAGGCCGCACCTAATAATTTATTTAGATTGCCTACGTACCCTTGATGAGGATCAAGCCAATTCGTAGCTCTTAATTTGAGGTTTTAGATTTAAAATCCTCAAATATGATTTTGCCCAATTTAAATGATAGACATTTAAGTCAAATACTTTGTATTTAATTAAGCATTGACTTAATTTATTTATTTATTTATTTTTTTTTGGTGAGATAATTGAATTTAATTTCAAGAGTAAGTCAAGGACCATGTTTTTATGGAAATTAAACCAAGGATTCTCTCTTTGAGAAGTTGAATGTCTAAGCAATTGTCCTCTTCTTTCATTTGCTTCTTTGTAGGAATTTTAATGATATTTTGATTGAGGTCCACAAATTTAATTAAGGGAAAATAAACTCTTTTAAAGCAATTTTATTTTTATGAACATGGGTTTAGGAATTGGGAATTGGAAAATTTTCTCAAATCAATTTTTATGGTCATTTTATTTTGTGAATTATTAACTCCAGTCTTAATTAAGAAATTAGAAATCCCAAAGAATTAGTTATGTTGGAATTTGAAGGAATTAGAATCCCTACTTCATTTAAAATAATTTTGGGAGTCAAGGACTCCATTGAAATGTGGTGGAGTTGAGGACTCCATTAATTGGGTAGAGTCAAGGACTCCATTAATGTGGTAGAGTCAAGGACTCCATTAATTGGGTAAAGTCAAGGACTCTATTGATGAATTTGATTTGGTAGAGTCAAGGATTCTAGTTGAGAAAACAGTAAACCAAATCTTAAGAGAATTTTTACTTGGTAATGTTCAAATAGGATTTATGAGTCAGGGACTTGTATCTAAAGCTTCATGTATAGAGTTAAGAACTCCTCAAGAAACCCAATCCTATTTGTTTTATCAAACAAAAGTTCAAATTTGAAGAAGTGAGAGAAGGAGAGATTTAGAGAAGAAAGGAACTGATAAAATCTCAACCCAATGCCGATTTTATGTGTTCCTCTTCTGCTCGTTGCTCTTTATCTCTGTCTGTCTTTCTTTCTTTCTTTTTTCCTCTCTGTATTTTGCTGTGCTTTTCTTCTTTTGTGTGTGCTTTTTTTTTTCTTTTTCTTTTTTTAATATGCTAAAACCTCTTTAATATATAGAGGAATTGAGAAACCGTTTCCCCTTTTTTCTTTTCTCTTAACTGATCAATTAATGGGCTAGACCTGCAAAGAAAGAGCAGTACTACACTAGCATCTTTCACGGCAGTTGAAGTAAATTGTAGCTGATTATCAACAACTTTTTGCTTTTGAAAGCATTTGAGTGGTGCGTGTGGTAGGAATTTACTCAGCCACACGTCCCACTTTCATCTTATCCCTTTTAAAAAAAAAAATGTGACATTGTGGCAGTAAGAGCATTCTCCCATCAAGTGTTTTACAAATATGTCATTTGACACATCAAAAAACCTACTTTATTATTTTAACCATTTTACAATTCACCATTCATCACATCTTCTATTTTTCAATTCTATATATTAAAATAATACATAAAAATATTTTTTTTAAAAAAACCATCAATATAAAAAAAAATACAAAATAAAAACCTACTACCATATAGAAACACACACAAAATTGTAACAAACCCACCACCACCATCCACAAGTACAACCCGCCATCACCACCCATAGGTACAACCCGCCACCACCACCCAATACTACTTCAAACAAAAAAAAATCCCAAAAATCAACACAAAACTCTAAAAAAAAAAAAAAAATGAAGAGATGAATCAACTCTATTTATACAACCCAAATCACATCGAATCAACCTAAAACTTCACCCCCACCCACAATCACATGGAATCCACAACCAAAAAAAATTCCCAAACCCACCACCAACAACAATCCACTGGCCACTACCATCACCCAATACTACTTAAAAAAATCCCCAAAATCAACACAAAAACCCAAAAAAAAAAAAATGAAGAGATGAATCAATTCCATTTATACAACCCAAATTATAAAAAAAAAAAAAAAAAAAAAAAAAAAAAAAAAAAAAAAAAAACACTACTCACATGCGATCTCCACTAGTTGACCTCATAGGTGAGGCCGAACTTTATGGTGATGGCCGATCTCAATGCAATGGTCTAGGCAAAGAAAAAAGAAGAGAGAGAGAGAGAGAGAGAGAGAGAGGCGCAAAGAAAGTGACAGAAAAAAGAAAAAAGGAAAAAAAGAGAAAAAAAAATGGAGAGGTGAAGATTCTGAAGAAGAAAGAAGAAGAAAAAAGGAAGAGAGAGCGATAGAAGATGACAGGAGATGTGGAGAAAAAACGAAGAAAAAAGGAAGAGAGAGAAGAAAGAAAGTCATAAAGGAAGAGAGAGAAAATGAATATATATTTTTTTTCTTTTTTTGCATTTTTGTCCATATCGTTCTAAAGATGGAACGGTACTGTTCATGTGTGCCAAATATTATAGTATTTAGAACATCTCATGAGGGGGGATTTTGGTGTTTGGTGTGCCAAATGCCAAATATTTGGCAATTGGCACCCCTAATGGGAATGCTGTAAGTTTGTTCTGCCATAAACAACTCCACCTCCTTTGTCACGTGATAAAAATCCTAAATTAGAATAAAAATCCTATGATATTGAAATGGGATTTTGGCTCCAATGAATTAAAAATTTTCCTCAAAATTTTGATCCATGTGGAAGCAACACACACCAATTTTAAGCAATTGCTTGAATTGGAAGGAAAAAAACATAAAAAAAAAAAAAAAAAAAAAACAACAACAACAACATCAACAATGTTACCTCTAGCCAAATTGTAGCACATTTGCCATAGAATTCAACATGTGATACTGAAACTCCAATAAATTAATGTTTTCCCTCAAAAATTTACCTATAGGAGCAAAATAGGTCCCCACACTAAAGCACAATGATTATAGAACTCTAGTCTAGTGGTGACAAAAATGTGATCGTAGTTATCACACTTTAAGTTTGTTGATCTTTTTAACAAAATTGGCATACAATATTCTGACAAGCAGAGACACCAAGTTATATTTTAGGTCTATGTTTGTTTTACACACATTGTGTATAACAGAATTATCCCTATATTTTATGGTAAGCAGCAAAGCAAAAAAAAAAAAAAAAAAAGTGACATAAAATAGTAGTAGATAAGCATGCCTCACATGCTCCAAGAGTAGTGATGGTTCTACAAAAAAATGTAGATAGTGCTAAGATAAACTATCTTAGAGGATGCCAATTTCCAGAGTGTAAGTGTGGATCACACTAAGATTTTCACTAAACGAGTATAGCCTTTAACTAGTATAGCCTCATCTTTCCTGAGAACCAATATTGGCCATCTTATCATATAAGGCTCTTAGCATTGTTCAACATGATACTTCTTATATCATCTTAATTAGTCACCAAGTCATCTGATATTCCTGAAGAACACTTTGATACACTAACGTACCAGAAGCATCCTGAAGTAAAACCTGATCAACATTTATATTTTAACCTCAAAAAAAAAAAAAAGAAAAAAAAAGAAAAAAAAGAATGATCAACTTTATATTACATAAAAGGGCTTTTGAAGCCATATCCCAAATATTTTTCAAGGCATATGAATGTATTTGGTAATTTGTATCACTAGTTTGCTAATTCTACTCTGTAGTACTTGGGTGGATTTTTGCAGTATCCCTAAACTATTTCGAAGTAGGCTATGTTCAATATGGTCATATCTTACATCAGAAACCACCTTGATGATGTTGGCAAATATCCCTAAACTGTTTCCAAGTAGGCTATGTTTGATATGATGTTGGCAAATATCGGTTTAACCAATTATTGCTGACTCTCCAGAAACAAGTTATTTAACTAATCATTGTTACCTCCATAGTTAGAGTACTTCTTTTGTTAATTGCTAATTTGTATCAACAAATCTGCCAAGGAATTAGAATCAAGTACATGTATTATAGGGCCATCCTAAAAAGATGTAAAGTCTTAGTCAAAAATAGTTATGTTGGAGAAGGTTGAAAGCTCAGAAATGTGTTGAAAACACAAGAGCAATTTAGACCCCCCAATTAAAGTTACGGCTCGATAGATTTTACACTAACTTAATACTAAGTGAGGAAAAGTGTAAATGTGAGCGGATGAACACAAAAGCTACTCTAGTCCATAAACTAAGCAACATAGCAGTACAATGGAATATAAAAGAGTAGGGAAAAAAAATGCAAACACAGAAAACACCAAGACGTGTTTTCGAAGAGGAAACCGAAGAACTCAGCGAAAAACCTCTCCGCCGCCCTCCAAGCAGAAATCGATCCACTAAACAATCAGTTGGGATACATAGGTTAGCAAGAGACCCTCAAAGCCTAATCTACCCGATGCACCTAAACCCTCTAAGCTCCTACTCCAACAAAGTTTTTCGGAACCGTGTCTTGTCTTAGTTCTCTGGATCCCGCAACAAGCTCCATGTTGCATCTGCCATCCTTGACTTCTTCCAATGCTTCCTAGCAACTCCAAAACACTCTCTACACTCTGAATAGGTGTGGGTTGTGTTTGTGTACAAATCTCCTCTCAAGCTATGATAATGGGAGAGGGATGGAGATGGCTACAATGATTTCTCACTAAAGATGAGTAGCTCTCTCTCAAAAGATAGGTGTGTGTGTTTTAGAAAACCTCTCTAGGGTTTTTCTCTCTGAATAACCTCTCATATATTTGTGGGTAATGAGGGTATATATAGTATGGGTGAAGGGTAAGAAAGTCACTTTTAAAAAACCTCCAAGCAGAATGTTTCGCGACTGTCTCGCGGGAAGGCCTTACTCGCGAGACAATCGCAAAAACAACAACCTAGCACGACTCTTTAGCTTCCAGTCATGTGCTTCTCACATGGCTCTTTCACGGGTTAGCTTCTAGCGACACACTCGCGAGTTCCACTGATCTTTAATAAAGTTTGAGTCTTTACCAACTTGATACTAAACCCAATACAATTAAATCCCACAAAATACAAGGAAATGAATTAAAGTAATTACAACACATTTTGTCATGGAATAAAGCCAATATAAAACATAGTTGTAAATCACAACTTTACAAAGGTAATAAATAGTAATTTTTCCATTTAAGTACTTTCATTTTTACTTAAGTAATTAATACTTACTTTTGGTAATGCTCATCCACTGCTGCTTGATTCTGTAATTCGCTTGATAGATGTGATTGGCCAAAATCGGCAGCAGTGAATGAGAATGTTGACACGTGAAACGGTGGATTATTGTTATTTAAATCTTTTAGGATAATTCTATATTGTAGAGTTTCTTGAAACCTTGTTAATGTTATGTGTTTACAATATTTATACAAAAATTTAATAATAAATTTTATGTGATAAGTTATTATTGGTTTTAATTTGAACTATGCTGAAATTATTTTTTTGCTTACTGGTAATAGGTAAACACTAATAACAACTTGCCACTAAAAAAATGTTGTAACCATATGTAACATTTCTCACTATTTTATAACGAGGTTAATAATTTAAATTGGTATCCAAATTATTACTGATAAATGTTTATTTAAATGTTGTTGAGGTGACAAAATTGAATCCTTCAATTTCCCAATTGATGATTATGGTTTTAACAATTATATAATATAGATATTACTTTTAAAATTTTAAAGGGTTATTATCTTGAAAATGATGATCATTACTCTTAAAATTTTAAAGGATTATTATATTGTATATAATGATATTACTCTAAAAATATGATGATCATTACTTTTAAAATTTTAAAGGATCATTATCTTGTATATGATGATGATGAATGTCCATGATTAGATGATGATCAATCACCATAGTCATATATTTGAGTTCCATAACTAAAGATTAAAAATACAATGTACCAAAGAAGGAAAATTAGGGTCGGTGTTCTTGCTAAATTGAAATTTCGCTTGGTGTATGAAACACTAATAAATGTTTAGACCCCTAATTTTAATAGAACCAACACCTTATACTCAAACAATATATGTGTGAAATGATAAGTACAAGCAATACCCAAATAAACAAACAACTCTAAACCATAATTAATTACAACACAGTAGCAATTAAAAGACAAGAGTAAGGGTTCAAAAGATATAATTACAAAGATAATGCCAGTACATGTTATCGAAGAAGAAATCGAAGAACTCGACGAAAAACCTCTTTGCCACATTCCAAGCAATAAAATGATCCACTAAATAATAAAATTAGGATACACAAATAGCAATAGACCCTCCAAGCCTAATCTACCCAATGCACTTAAACCCTCCAAGCTTCTTGCTCCAACAAGGTTAAGCCTAACCATGTCTTCTTTAGCTTTCTGGATCCCGCAATAAGCCCATTGCATCAACCAAATAAATTGGTCATCTCCGAACTACTTCCCAAGCACCAAATAACCTCTTCACTGATGTGGGTATGGTGAGATAAGGATTTGGCTAATGAAACTCTCAAGGGTATGTCAATGGAGAGGGTAAGAATAGAGAAATTTGGAAAATCAAATGTCTAAGATTGTGGATGAGTCAATCTTGTTTTTCTCTAGGGTTTCTCTCTCAAAATTCTCTCTGAAAGCTCTCTACATTTTGTGGGTATAAGCGTATTTATAATAGGGTATGTGAGGAATGTGAAAAGACATTTTTTTGCAAAATAGAGTGTTTTGGTGACTTACTTGCAACTGGGGTGAGTCGCGAGTTTGAGTCGCAAGATAACTGCCAGGCTAGACTGTCTTTTTTGTCCTATAGTGCTCCAACTGTCGTGACCCTTTAGCTTCTTACATGCTTTACTTGTGTGGCATTTTGGCGAGTCGCTAGTCACGAGTCACTAATGAGATTTAGTCACGAGAACCTTTCTAAATGCTCACACACTTGAATTGTTCACACTCTCTCACACACAACTCTTACATGATTCTCACATAAATATAGGGTATCTAATTGATGAAATACAAGAAAATTAAATGTTGTTGAGGTATACTCACACTTCCAAATTAGCCATATCTTTCTTTCACTATTTTTTTTTTTTTCTTCTTTGGTGTAAAGTAAGTGTAACCTCTCCTAGCCAGGGCTTAATCTAGCTAGTGCTGCCTTTCTTTATTATTTCTTATCTCTCTCTCTATCTCTCTGATTTTTTCATCTATTTAAACTTATTCCCCAGTACTTATTTATCATCTATCATTGGCTGCACGAACACTTCTTTTAGAGCATAACACTGATTTTAGAGAGAGATGGGACATCACTCGTGCTATGACAAGAAGAAGGTGAACAAAGGACTATGGTCACCAGAGGAAGATGAGAATCTCATCAACTGCATTTCAAACTATGGCCATGGTTGCTGGAGCTCTATCCCAAAATTTGCTGGTAACATTATCACTACTCCCTCGTCTCTTATAATTGCCCTAGCTTTATAGCTTTCATGGATTCCTAGTATTGTTTCTCAAATTTTCTTTCTTATTGTTTGTTTGTTTGTTTTTGTTTTTTTTTTTTTCCTTCTAGTTTCATTGTATGGCTTCTACGAAGCAGGCCTGCAAAGATGTGGAAAGAGCTATAGACTAAGATGGATAAATTATCTCAGACTTGACTTAAAACGTGGGCGCTTCTCTCCAAAAGAAGCGGCCCTCATCACTAACTTCAAGGCATTTTAGGAAACAAGTACCATCTTTTTTTTTTTTTTTTTTTTTTTTTTTTTTTTTTTCTGAAAATATTTAAACTATTACTAATTTTATTTTGAGAAATGCTAATGAATTTTATTAGGGTATTGGTTAAGAGGAATGATATGTCTACAACATTTTTACAACAAATTCTAAGTGGCAGGTTGTTACTGGTTATTATTGTTAGGGCAAAAAAGTAATCTTAGTGTTAGTTTCAAATTTGAACCAATAACAACTAACCACATGTGATTTGTTGTAAAAATGTTGTAGACGTAGCATCTCTCGTTGGTTAATAATCCATTTATAAAAATTTTTATGGGAAAAGAAAAGAAAAAACTATTAATGTTTTGACAACTTTTTTCATTTCTTATAAAAGTGATGTCAAAACTTTTCTAAAATAGATTGTTAACTAATACTTTAATGTCACTCATTAGCATGACCTTTTTATTTTATATATATTTATAAACTTCACTAACCGGATAATAAATATCATTAATGACATGACACGTCAACAACCTAACAAATAAATTATTGTAAATTTTTTATATTTTATTTAATATATAATACTTTAGCTCGTAAATCTATTTAGTAAATTTAATAAGTTCCTCTCTTTTTTTTTTATCATTATTATTCTTATCATCAACCTCATGCATCATGAATATTATTTATTTTTTTCATGCAAGAGGGAACTTTTTTCTTATTTGGACAGGTGGGCTCAGATAGCCAAGCAACTACCAGGAAGAACAGATAATGAGGTCAATAATTTTTGGAATACAAGCATAAGGAAGAAGCTAATTTCTTATGATGTTCTTGCAATAGCCATCTTTCCTGATGTGCACTTTAATGGTAACTCTGAGGAAGGTCTTTTCTCTCTAAATGCAAACCCTAATTGGATCCTAAACTCTCAGCAAGACCAACTATACCTTCCCACTCCAACCCCAAATTTGTAAGGCTTTGATCATGGTGATCTTAAATTAGAGCAAACCAATTATGTTGCCAATTTGGTTCAATATCCACCCCTAATGGCACCACCATCAAATTCTTCCTCTTATGATCCACTCTGGTCATTAGGATATTTGCCTTATAAAATTTTTGATCCTAATCAAGAACATCAAAATTTCAGCAGTAGTGGAGCAACACAACATTATATTGGTGATAAGCTTATTGGGCCAAGTATCGCAACACCAAATTATGATGAGGATCCATTAATAGTGCCCATGATTCCAAATCCTTGTGAGATTATTAATGGTAATTTGTGTGGCATGTCTTACTCATGTGCTTCACTAGAACTTGACCCACTTGCTAGACTCCCATATTTTCCAGTTGGTTGTGATTATCCTTATGATCCACACATGCCCAACAATCATATGGAGTAAATGAATGCCATCATGTCATCATCGCTATCATCAGCATCAACATTGTCAGCATTATCAAGCGGCTAATTTGTCACATACCCTAATCTTCCTTCAAGCTGTGAGACTTAGACAGCGTACTCTTTTGGAGTTAGGTTCTATTTATTAATTGACGGGCCTATAATTGATACAATGCATTTATTTCTTGTTATGTGCATGCAGAAGACATAAGTGAAACTTCTTTGGGGAATCTTAATGTTTCTAGTTAAAGTGAGTAACGCTAGTTGAAGTTCAAAAAATATGTGTAGGTATGTTATTCAAGTTTGTCAACTTTCCTTCTTAAAAAAAAAAAAAAAAAAAAAAAAAAAAAAAAGGAAGAAGAATATTGTCAACTTAATTAATATATTGTATGAGTTCCTACTCCTTGGTGCCTAACAAAGTTCAAAATACTACTCTATATTTGTACCAATTCTTCAATGGACACACAAGTTGTAAATTTGTTAATATGTGATTGAATTACATCATTTACACACAAGTACATCATTAGAACTTAGTGAAAAGTAATCCAACCACCACTTGTCATGTGTTCAAGTTGTAAACACATGCGTGGTCCTAGAATTTTTGTATTTGTACACTCCTCGAGAATACTAAATTGAGGATAGCCCCATCCTGATCAACCAAAAACTAAAGAGCCTCTCCAAAAGGTTGAGGAAGATGGGTAAGCATCTCATCTAAAAGCAAAAGTTCATCAAGATACCAAGAATGGAAACATGCAAGCTACGCAACAATCATCTCCTCATTTAATGCACTCTACCAACTAGACAGGCCATATTCATTACAAAATGACTCATCAAAACAGTTCTTTACACCCGTTTTCCCATTCATCCATGCTTCAAAAGAAGAGAAGAAAGAGACGGGACAAGTATCTCCCCCTCTAATCCTACACCCTACAGGTGGACGATGAAGAAGGGAGCTCCATCCCAACAAATAAGAACCTTATTCCAAGATTAAGGGATCCAAAATTTTTTAATAAAAAGTGTGAAGTGTAAGAGTGAACAAGATTGAAAAGTTATACTTAACAAACATATCCTTGGCGTTCCCGATGATGCAATTGTGAAAAAAGGATTAGGTCAGTTCAGTTGTCTACTTTGTCCATTGTCTCTTCCCTTTTTTAGATCTTTTACTTGTCTAAGCCCTTAACCCATATTTACTAAATTAATTACGACTGCCATTCTATATATATATATATATATATATATATAATTTACTTATTTATTTAGTTTAAAGGTATAATCAACCTCATGTGATTACTTAAAAGTAATTACGTTAAAACGAATGAGAAACTACCCTAAAGATAACATTTGTATATTCACAACTATCTTGTTTAGGAAGACTTCACTTAAATTTAACCGGACTGAAATATTCCCAAATGCTATGCTAATGTGGCTTAATAAGAGCGTAGCAACAATAAATGCTACGCTTAAGATTTTAGATATTACGAGTTTGAGATCTTTTATATATACATACATACATATATATATTGAAAGTTCAATATGGATATGAAACACCCTTGAACGTTTAGACCCCCAGTTACACAAATACCAATTCAAGCTTTATATCAAACAATTTATGTGCGGAATATGAAAACAAACTTATAACAGAATTGATAAAACAATCTAAGCCAAATATAAACACATCCACAACAGTAAATATAAGGCAGAGATAAAGGAAAGAGAGATGCAAACACACGGACAACACACGATGTGTTATCGAAGAGGAAATTGAAGTCCTCGGCGTAAAACTTCTCCGCCGCCCTCCAAGCGGTGATAAAATCCACTAAAGAATATAGTTGGGATACATGAACAGTAGAAGACCCTCCAAGCCTAATCTACCCAAGTACCTAAGCCCTCTAAGCTTCTTGCTCCAACGAGGTTACGCCGAACCTATTTCTTCTTTAGCTTGCCGGATTCCGCTAATTGACCATAGCATCAACCAATGTATATTGGTTCATTTCCAAACTGCTTTCCAAAGCACCAAATGGACCTTCTCACAGATGTGGGTATGGTGAGATAAGAGTTTGGTAAATGACCTCTCAAGGGTATGACAATGGAGAGGAAGAGAGTAGAGGAATTTGTAGAGTCTCTTTAGATGAAGATTGGGGATGACGCAATCTTGTTTTTCTCTAGGGTTTTCTCTAACAAAATTCTCTCTAGAAGCTCTCTCTATATGATGGGTATAAGGGTGTATATATAATAGAGTGAGAAGGGAATGCAAAACGTCAGTTTTTGCCAAACAGGGCAAGTTGGCGACTTGGTCTCGCGGCTTGTCCAAGTCGTGAGTTCAAGTCGTGATGTAACGGTCTGGCCAGTCTAGAACTTTTTTCCTGTAGTGTGACAGCTAGCGCGACCCTTCAGCTTCCCAGTGTGCCTCTCACGTGCCAGCCTTTCGCGGCTTGCCAATCGCGATCCACACGCGAGCCTTAGCCGCAAGTCTCTGTTTTTCTTGCATATTCTTGAGCTTTTCTTCACAACTTTTCACACACTACCCTTACAATTTTTCCACTTAAATACAGGGTTGCTAAGTGCTAAATTACTAGCAAATTGGTCACAGAATAAAGCCAATTAAATGATTGATTAAATTCAACCTTACATATATATATATATATATATATAAAATAAATTTGGACTTAGAATATGTGCTCTCAACCCAAACCTATATTTTTCCATTATGTAAGTGCACAAAAATGGACAGGATATAATGAAGTGGACCAAAATGTACTGAAGTGGATAGAATATGATTGAATGAACCAAATAGGACCAAATATGACTAAAGTGGACTGAATAGGACTGAAGTGAACTAAATAGGAACAAAGTTGACCGAATAGGACCGAAGTAGACCAAATAGGAACAAAGTTGACCGAAGATGACTGAATGAATCAAAGTGGACAAAAAGGACCAATGTGGACTAAATAGGACTGAATCGACCAAACAAGACCTAGGTCGACCGAATAGGAACAAATAGAACCTAAGTGGACAGAATGGACTGATTAGGACCACAGTGGACTAAATAGGAACAAAGTGGACCTAATAGGAGCAATGGGCTAAATAGGACCAAAGGGGACCAAATAGGATTGAATAGAATGAAAGTGGAAAGAATGGACCAAAGTGAATTGAATGGGATTTAATGAATCTAATACAACCAAAGTGGACACAATGGACAAAAGTGGATCGAATAGGACCAATGTGGACAAAATAGGATTGAATGGACCTGATAGGACGAAATTGGATCAAACAAGACCAAAGTGGACCAAATAGGATTGAAGTGGACCAAATAGAGGTGGGTGTTTTAAATCATATATCACAATTCATGATCAGATTTTGAAGGGAAAGTGAAGTGGCCTACAAATTGGGAGAGAATCTAGGTTAACACTATCATGGGGGAAGAGAGTGAAGGACGAGAGGCTTGAAAGTTGAATGGGAGTAGTGTTAGAAGAGAAGCCTTGCTACATTAAGGTTTGTGGATAGCTTTGAAGAGACAATCACTTGCTTAAGGTTAGGGTTTTTTCCAATTATTTAGAAAAAGAAAAAAAAGCTGATGTAGAGATTTGTATCTAACATAAATTTGTATCACTGGCAATAAAAATAATTATATGAGATTCAATCATATAACTTCTTGATATTTAAAAAATATATTTTTCTCCAAGTGGGAGTTTAACCATGTCCATTTGAAAAATATATAATACCAACTGTAAAAGTCATTTTATTCCATAGTAGGAAAAAAGTGAAAGCAATTTTAATGGTTAATGAAGTTTGTAGCATATAATTCTTTATGTTGGAGAGAAATTAAAATTTTTTTTTCTTAATAAATATTTTGTAGGATAAGCATGAGAAAATTGATCCTAATCATTCATAGCAATACATAATTCTATAAAATAGATACAAATCATGCAAGGAAATATATAATAGCTATCTTTATTAGGACTTATAATGTTCTAAATGTGTACCTTAATAAGGAGAAATTATAGAGTCCTCTGGTGGACCACGTCACTTGTCCACCATTCCACTAAAAAACTTCCATTTGTTTAAAATTGTTGAGTCAGCAATTAATTTCTGTTTAAAATTTTTTTCTCACTAACAATTTTAAACAAGTGACAGTTTTTTAGTGAAATGGTGGACCACATCACTTGTCAACCATGTGTATCTTATATTTTCTCCTTAATGAGAAGGTCTTTGGCGGTGACTATGAATACTCCAAATTCAACACCAATGGAGATATATGTATAGGCTAGAATCTCCTATCCATGAAGTGCAAGAGAAAAAACAAAGCATAAATCGACACCAATAGAAAGAAAATAAGAGGAAAAAAAAAAAAAAAAAAAAAAGGTGTCCAACCACTCTTTTATAATTCTCCATTCTTTCCCTCAGGTTAGAGTTGGACTTTTGCTTAGGTTATACTTCCTTTTAAAATAGGATAAATCAAATTAAAAAAAAATAATGATGATGAGGAAAATTATAAGAGTTACAAAGCTTATGTGTCAAGATATTATAAGGTTAACAAATGGTCAAACACTTCAGTTTTATATTATACATAAATAATAATAGGAAAAAAAAAAACTATTGAAACAAAAAACTAAGCTTGTTTGTGAGGAATAGTACTATTTGAAAGACGTGGTGGTATTTTGTGTAACAGTTTTTTATAACATCACTTGTATATGAGGTGGAGTACACATTTGTATGATCCACTTTCATGTAAGGTAGATATTACATATAACCATTACACAAAATAATAAATCCTAAGAGAAGAAGCAAATAAGCCCTTTCCTGCTTTCCATGTGTGGACTGGTGCAAATGATAACGGACTCTTGATTCAAATAGCATATCTTTCTCTACAATTTGTAAATATGTTCTTGATGCTTGATATAGAGGGTTTAGGATGATGAGATGAGAGACTTTATGTTTTGGGCCACATATCTATTGTCATTGGGCTAATGTGACAACAAATTAATACAAATGAAATGTCACCAACCAAGTACTAAACTCTTGGCTGATTGGGTTTACCTTGCACGTAAAGCTTGAATTATTGTCCTACTGCACCGCTAACAAAAGAATATTACCATAAATGTTACATGTTTTAATAAAGTTCATATCCAATTACATTCTACCCCCCATTTGTTCAAGTTCTATTCTTCAGTCCTAACTCAAGACTTACACGAGTCACAAGGTCATTCGAATCCTAAATTCGAATAAAAATCACGTCACACTCTTAGTGTAACACTTCCTACTCCACCATCTACAACATTCATGTATATCATGTTTTTGTTTTTGTTGTTGTTGTTGTTGTTGTTTTTTTTTTTTTTTTTTTTTTTTGGGTCATTTTAAACCTAAGTTACTTTTTAAAGAAAAAAAAAATAACAAATCATAATTGATGAAGTATAAAATGAAACATTTGAGATATGATTTTTATTTGATTAGAACACTAGATGCTTCCCTTCATTTAATGTCACTGCTAGTTTTAATAAACCTATGAAGTAATGAAATTGGTGAATAGGAAAACACAAACACACTAAAAACGCTTTTTTTTTTTTTTGGCTAATTGGAAAAATCCGATATGTGATTAATTGGAAAAGTTAAGGAATGCAAAAGGGCATTGGTTTAGAAAATATTTTTAGAAACCTTTTATGGAAAAATAAAAAAGTGACTGATTTTTTTTAACAAATTTTTATATTTTTCATAAAATTAATATCATAACATTCTTAAAATGATCCATTAACAAATGCTCTACGGGCACCCATTAATTGGACCTAGTAGAAATTAGACCAAAGAACCTATCCATTACAACTACAAGCAACTCCACAATTTTTGTACTTAAAAAACAATTTTTGTAGAATATCATAACTACAGACACATGAAAAGTATATATATTAGAACTCCAAATGTAAACTAAATCATGTTGGATTGACGAAGCTTTATTGCTCCACAGGAAGTGCAGTAGAGATCCAATCTTTTGAATATCCACCTCAACAATATGTGGTGAAAGAGAAAGAGGAGTTTGTTGGGCCAATAGAAAATAAATTCTTTAATTGTACAGATTGGCCCAAACTTAAGTAAAGCCCAAAACACCGTATCATAAGAAAAACTCTCCAATAACACATTAATGCTGAAACACTCCAATAAAAAAACATTAAAGTTGAAACAAACAGAGGAACATACTAAGCTTTACCCTCTATTTGTTTTAGCATTAACATTTTTTTGGAAAATGGTTCATTTTTTAAAGAGTATTTTCTGGAAAAAAAAAAAAAAATCTCTTTTTTTTTTTTTTTTTTGATAAAAACTTTGAAAATGAGCTTAAAAACATTTTTTGGTATTTGGTATGCACAAAATTTTTATAACATTTCTTGTATAATTTAAAACATGTATAACAAGTGATGAATTTGGTTTTCAAACTAAAATTTTGACAACAGATACAATAAAAATTAGATACAATTAAAATTAGGTGTCCAATTTTCATGATCTCTATCATTCATCTTGCTTGTGAATATATATAGGCAATAATGTACATAAGAAATATATATTGATCACTTTGTAGGACTAAAAACAATTACAAATTACTCAAAAAAAATTTGCCTAATATATCTACAATGCTAGCCCATACACAAGACTAGGGTATATGTCACAATTGATACGATAGTTTAAAAAAATCAATGGCTTAGCATTGAAGTTTAAGGAAAACATTGCAATCCACTTCATAATATTAATATGATAAGCGACAAAATGTAATTCCCCTAAAAATATTATCATTTTTTATACTATTATTTGTAACAACATTATTAATTTATTGTATGGATTGCCCTATGTAAAAGCAATTAGCCATATAGCACTATGTCGGCAAATTTTCTGCACTTTTATGTGTGAAAAAGAATGAATTTCTGCAATTGTCCATACGGGACTCCATCAAGCCAAAAATAGTTTGGAGAAAAAAGAAAATATAGCTCAAAATTCAGAGAATTGTGTTACAGAGGGAAAAAGAAACCAGGAGAAAAAAGAGAAGAGAGAGAAATAGGGAAAATCTGTGTGAAGAGAAGAGACCAAAAGGAGTGATAGTGAGGGTGTGAGAAGAGAAAAAGTAAAGGGAAGGGAAGAAGTGAGAGAGTTATAAGAGTAACGCATCATGCAAAAGAGAGATTGTTTTCAAATACGCGTCCAATTCAAATGAATGTTGAAACTGTTGAATTTTGCAAGAAAGAAATCCATGATTTGCTTGAAAAGAAACTCATTAGGAATAGCAAGTCCCCTTGGTCTTGCTCTGCTTTCTATGTTCAAAAGAATGCTGAAATAGAGAGAGGAACTCCTCGTCTAGTTATTAACTATAAGCCTTTGAACAAGGTTTTGGAATGGATCCGGTATCCTATTCCCAACAAAAATGACTTGGTCCATAGATTGTGTGAGGCTGTTGTATTTTCAAAATTTGATATGAAATCAGGATTCTGGCAAATCCAGATAAGTGAGGATGATAGGTACAAAACTGCTTTTACCACTCCTTTTGGACATTATGAGTGGAATGTTATGCCTTTTGGTCTCAAGAATGCCCCTAGTGAGTTCCAAAATATTATGAATGATATTTTTAACTCCTTTAGCCACTTCACCATTGTTTATATTGATGATGTTCTTGTTTACTCCAAATCCATTGATGAACACTGGAAACATTTGTATTCGTTTCTAGATATTATTAAAAGAAATGGTCTCGTTGTCTCTGCTAAGAAAATCAAACTGTTTCAAACAAAAGTTCGTTTCCTTGGCTATGACATCGCTGAAGGACAAATTCGTCCTATTGATAGAGCCATTCAATTTGCTGATAAGTTTCCTGATGTTATCACTGATAAAACTCAGCTCCAAAGAATGAGTTCCAACATGAAATTAATATTGTTAAACAAGAGATAAGTGAATTAAAACATGTATTTAAAAATGACCAAAATAAGTCTGATAATGAACAAAATGAGCACAAGGATGGAGATGAATCCTGTCAACAGTCTCTTCTTTCTGATAAAGGTAATATTGATAATTCTCAACTTGCTCTTGTTAATAAAATACTTCCTCCGAAATGGTTTACTAAAGTAAGAATTGTTGTTTCTCATGATTATCATTTCTTTGTTATTGCTATGATTGATTCTGGTGCGGATATAAACTGTATCCAAGAAGGATTGATTCCTTCAAAATATTTTGAAAAATCCACCGAGAAATTGGTTTCTGCTAATGGTTCTCATATGAAGATTAAATATGAATTAAACAATGCTCATGTTTGCCATGATAATATATGTTTCAAGATTCCCTCTGTTTTAGTCAAAAATATGACTGATAAAGTGATACTTGGTTTGCCTTTCATAAATGCTTTGTATCCTTTTCTTGTTGAACATGATGGCATTACTACTGACCCTTTTGGTCAAAAAGTCAAATTCAAATTTGTTTCAAAATCTGAGATTAATACTACTAATGCTTCCAATCTACTTTATGCTAAAATCAAACATCTTAACTTCCTTCAACAAGAAGTTAAATACAAAAAAATTACTGAACAACTGTCCAATAAATTGTTGCAGTCAAAAATTGATAATTTTCAAAAATTGTTAATTGATGATGTTTGCTCTGATATTCCTAATGCCTTTTGGCATAGGAATAGATATGCCATTCTAGCATATCTTGGGTCATTAAATTATGTTGCTGATTTCTACAAGGATATGAGAAAACAATGTAAACCTCTTTTTGATCGGTTAAAAAGCAACCCTTCACCTTGGTCTGATGTCCATACTTCTATTGTTAAACAAATCAAGTCTCATGTTAAGACATTGCCGTGTCTTGGTATTCCAACTATTGATGCTTTCAAAATTGTTGAAACTGATGCCTCTGACATTGGTTATGGTGGTATTCTAAAACAAAGTCTCTCCAGAGTCACCTGAACAAATTGTCCGATTCTATTCTGGAATATGGAATAATGCACAGTTAAATTATAGTACTATTAAAAAAGAGATTTTATCTATAGTACTATGTATTTCAAAATTTCAAAGTGATTTGTTAAACCAAAGATTTTTGCTACGTATTGATTGTAAAAGTGCTAAATATGTTATTGAAAAAGATGTTGAAAATATTGCTTCAAAACATATTTTTGCCCGTTGGCAAGCTATTTTAAGTGTTTTTGATTTCGATATTGAATATATTAAAGGATCTCAAAACTCAATCCCTGATTTCCTTACCCGTGAATTTCTGCAGTGTCCCAATGGCAAGTAGAAGGTCTAAGGACAAGACACCTGCCACACCTAATCCAATTGTTAAAACCGAACCTGTGTCCTCTTTGGATATTGTTAACCGTTTCACTCCACTAGGTACTATTCCTAAGCCTAATTACTCCTCTGTTCTTGCCTCATGTTATGATCCTTATGCTATTACCCCTGTTAACCGACCTATTAAAACTGTTTACCCAAAAAGTTCCAATATCCCTCAATATGTTAAGAAACAATATTTTCAAAGCATGTTTTATATTGAACCCAATAGAGCCTCAATTTCTGACCCTCTTAAACTTGCAAAAAGCTATTTTCCTCCAAGATTTCATTGGATCCCTGAGCATAAAGATAAGAATTTAAATTATTATTCTGATCTCTTGCGCAATGAGAAATCCATCATTATTAACACAATTTCTGATAAAACTGATGCATCCAAAATTATTTACCACAGTGTTTACATTGTCAATGTTATAACTGAAGAAGAATGGGGTCATTCCCCCAGTATTACAAGAACAATGTCTTCTTCTCCCATCCCCTATTCTTACTTTGATTACATCAATGCTTGGTCAAGATTTATGCTTCACCAGAATGAAAACATGTCTCATTCCTGGTTTGTTAACTTTGATAAAAATTTCACTGGATAGCTTTTGATGATTTCCCTGAAATTAAAAGATTTGTTGGAAGTTCTTCCAAACCCATGTTTCTCACAAAAAATTGGTATTCAAGACCTACTCCTCCTGATATTCAGTTTGAAGAAAGACCTTTTCAAACTCAATTCTTTGTTTCTGCTGATAAAATTTATGAATGGAATATTGATGGTTTTTCTGAACAAGAAATTATTAACAAAATGGGACATATGTCCATGGTTAGTGTTGTCTATCAAAATAATCATGATCTAGAACAACATGAAATTGTTGACTTGCTTGCTACTGGTTTTTCTGGTACTCTTCGTGGTTGGTGGGATTCATATCTCACAGAAGACTCCAGAGACTCTATTAAACATGCTGTTAAAAAGAATGATGAAGGTTTACCCATTCTTGATGATCGTATTGGTCGAAATATTCCTGATGGTGTTAATACTTTGATTTATAATATTATCAAATATTTTGTGGGTGCTCCATCTAATGTTTCATCTCGAATTTCTGATTTACTGAATAATTTGAGGTGTCCTACTATGTCCGATTATAGATGGTACCAAGATGTTTTCCTTTCCAAAGTGATGCAGCGGAAAGACTGTTACAAACCTTATTGGAAAGAAAAGTTTATTGACGGTCTGCCTCCTATCTTTGCTCATAAGGTAAAACAAGAATTAATTGGTAAAAATGATTCTATTGATTATGATAATTTAACATATGGTGATATTTTAAGCACTATTAAAAAACTTGGTATTAATATGTGTCATGATGAAAAACTGTTAAAACACCAATTAAAAAATAAAAGAAAAGCTAAATATGAAATGGGTAATTTTTGTGAACAATATGGTTTACCTCCAATTGCTCCTTCTACGCAAAAAGGTAAAAAACATGATAAAAGCCATAAAAATTATAAAAAATATAAAACTGATAATTTTCATGTTAAAAAGAAAAATACTTCAACAATATCTTGATGGTACTGACATTGGTTATGGTGGTATTCTAAAAGAATACCACCAATCTATATTTTTGTTTAAATATAGATTGGTATTCATGTGAGAAAGCCAGTTAGGATCAGGATCAGTATTATCATCATCAGGAGAATCAGCAAATGGACCATCAATAATAAATGGACTGTCGTCATAATTAATTAAGAGACCAGGAAATGGGTGTTTCTTTTCATACACCCTGAGAGTACTTCCAAAGTGTTCTTCCCACTCTAACTGGATGAACACATTATCACCTTCATCCAATTCATCAGGATCAGGAATAAAGGCAGTAACAAGTTTCTTGAAACATGTGAACCATAGATCAAAAGAT
Source organism: Quercus variabilis (assembly GCA_030445155.1). Classification (NCBI taxonomy): domain Eukaryota; kingdom Viridiplantae; phylum Streptophyta; class Magnoliopsida; order Fagales; family Fagaceae; genus Quercus; species Quercus variabilis. The sequence continues at coordinate 11,049,804 of CP129449.1, forward strand.
CCAAACATAGCCTTGCTTTCTAGAATACTTGATTGTATGTCTAGAGGCAAGTTGGCAACAGCACCTCTTAGCTGAGATCGGGTCTTAAGACTCAATCTAGCAAAATTAGTGCCCATTAAAGTCATTTTATCCTTTGAATGGATATCCTCTTTGCCAAAGAGTTGACTAATATAGTTATCAAGGCAAACTCTAAGAGTCGCATTTTCAGGAATAATATCATTTTCTGAAATAGGGTTGGTGTCGGAAATAAGGTTGGCATAAAGGTTAATATAAGCATCATTTTGAGTAGTAAGGTTAACAAGGTGAATTTCGAGAGCATGGAGGGTTTTTTCAAACAGGGAATAGTGGTTTTTAGTAAAGGCAGCATAGAGATTATCAAGAATAAATTTAATGGAATCGGGCAATTCACTATAGACACCATTATGAAACTGTAAGGATCTAGATAAGACTTCTTGTAAAGCAATCATCATATCACCACTGGAATAAATCACCGTTGCCGGGACAGATTCCTGAAGGGATGTTGATCCACTGGGTTTTATCCCAGAAGATGCGCCTTCATGCAAATCAAAAGGTCTTCCCAATGGGAGCCTTTCATTTTGAGAATAGTCCTGTATAGGAGCTTTTCCCTTGTTTTTCCTTTCGGAAGAAGAGGGAGCCATAATAATCCACTTATTAGTGGTATAAATATAGATATTACTATTATTATCCCACTTATTAGTGGTATTTATCCTCGCATCATTGTCAAATTCCTGCAAAGAATCATTAAAATTATTAGGGATGTTGGTAATAGTTAATAATTTATCACTACTAGTATTACCTTGAAAATATGAACTCATCTGAGATTCATGAACAGATTTATCAATAAGAAAATCACAGGACAAATCTAAAGCATTATTAATATCAATCTCAAGTTTTGATGCAAATTCAAATTTTACTTTTTGACCAAAAGGATCGGTAGTAATGCCGTCATGTTCAACAAGAAAGGGATACAAAGCATTTATAAATGGCAATCCTAGAATCACTTTGTCAGTCATGTTTTTGACAAGAATAGAAGGAATTTTGAAACAAACATCATTATGACAAATATGAACATTATTCAATTCGTAATTAATCTTCATTCGGGAACCATTAGCAGAAACCATTTTTTCAGTTGATTTTTCAAAATATTTAGGAGGAATTAGTCCTTCCTGAATACAATTCTTATCAGCACCAGAATCAATCATAGCAATAACAGTGAAGCAATAATCATTTGAAACAACAATTTTCACTTTTGTGAACCATTTTGGGGGAAGTATGTTGGTAACAAAAGTAAGTTGAGAATCATCAATACCTTTATCAGAAAGAAGAGCTTGTTGACTGGATTCATTTCCATCTTTGTGCTCATCTTGTTCATTATCTGATTTGCTTTGGTCAATATTTTTATCAATTTTTAACATTAACAATTCTTGTTTAAGATTATGGTTATCATTTTTTATATTTTGAAGAGTATTCTTAAATTCACTTAACTCTTGTTTAACAATATTAATTTCATGATGGAGATCGTTAACAGTTAATTCTTTGGATTTCTTTTTATTAAATCTTTCCAAAGTTTCTTCAAAACTTATGGTCGATTTAAATTTTTTATTAGTTTCTTCTTTTAACAAGTTTTTCTTAAAAGTATCCAAATATTCTTTTTGTAAAGCAGGGTTTTCGATTTGACTTATCAATTTAATCAACAAATTTTCATTCTCTTCACTTTTAGTGAGAACATTAACAGAGTTAATAACATTACAACATGAATCTCTACAACCAAGTTTAATATTAGGGGAGTCTTGAGATTCATCAGCAGATTGATAACAAGAATTAGTTGAAGAAGAAAAATCATCTTCCAGGGAATCAGACGAATCGTTTGATTCAAGGATTCTGAATAATTCTTCTTGATCATTAGTTCCAATGTTTAACATGTTGAACTTGTTTTTTAATTTACCAGGTTTCTGTTTACAGTCTTTACTAAAATGACCAGGTTTTCCACAATTGAAACATTTGCCTTTTCCAGATTTTTGGTTAACATATTTTTTTGAAATATTTTTCTTTTTAGCATAGAAATTATCTGTTCTGTGTTTTTTATAATTTTTGTGGCTTTTATCATGCTTTTTACCCTTTTGCCTGGAAGGAGCAATTGAGGGTAAGCCATATTGTTCACAAAAATTACCCATTTCATATTTAGCTTTTCTTTTATTTTTTAATTTGTATTTTAACAGTTTTTCATCATGGCACATATTAATACCGAGTTTTTTAATAGTGCTTAAAATATCACCATAAGTTAAATTATCATAATCAATAGAATCATTTTTACCAATTAATTCTTGTTTTACCTTATGAGCAAAGATAGGAGGCAGACCGTCAATAAACTTTTCTTTCCAATAAGGTTTGTAACAGTCTTTCCGCTGCATTACCCTGGAAAGGAAAACATCTTGGTACCATCTATAATCAGACATAGTAGGACATTTCAAATTATTTAGTAAATCAGAAATTCGAGATGAAACATTAGATGGAGCACCAACAAAATGTTTGATAATAGTATAAATCAAGGTATTTACACCATCAGGAATACCCCGACCAATACGATCATCAAAAATGGGAAAACCTTCATCATTCTTTTTAACAGCATGTTTAATAGAGTCTCTGGAGTCTTCTGTGAGATATGAATCCCACAAACCACGAAGAGTGCTAGAAAAACCAGTAGCAAGCAAGTCAACAATTTCATGTTGTTCTAGATTATGATTATTTTGATAGACAACACTAACCATGGACATATGTCCCATTTTGTTAATAATTTCTTGTTCAGCAAAACCATCAATATTCCATTCATAAATTTTATCAGCAGAAACAGAGAATTGAGTTTGAAAAGGCCTTTCTTCAAACTGAATATCAGGAGGAGTAGGTCTTGAATACCAATTTTTTGTGAGAAACATGGGTTTGGAAGAACTTCCAACAAATCTTTTAATTTCTGGAAAATCATCAAAAGCTTTTTTAGCAGAAACAGAGGAAACAGTATCAGAATCTGTATTTTCATCAGAAATAATTTCTTTTTCATTTTTTGAAATAGTGCGGGTAGCATGAGGACTTGTAGAAGTACCCTCAGTTTTAACTTTTAAATCAGCAAGCATTTTCTCAACAATGTCCAAAGTCTTGGATTGAGAAGATTTGAACTTGAATTTGTTATCAAGAGTGGGTAGATTAATTAAAGGTTTCTCAGTTTTCACTGAAACAGATTTTTCAACAGAAGTAGGCTTTTCAACAATTTTTTCTTCAATACGGTCAAGTTGTTGACCAATAACATGCAAAGACTCATTAGTAAAATTGTTTTGTTCAATAAGACTAACAATGGGAGTCTTGTCATCAGCAATTTTGAAAGGAGTAGCTTTAACCTCAGTTTTATCAGCAGTTATCAAAATAGTTTCAAGAGGTGGATGACTAGACCTGACAATGGTTTTATCATCTTTAACAAAATTTGTTTTCTTTATCACGTTCAGATGATTCTTTGAAACTTCATCTTTTGAAACATAATAATTTTCAAGAAAATCAAATAATAAAATATGCTTTTTTATTTGAAGCATTTTTTCTTTCCATTTTCTTTTAACACGGTCTTTTTCAGACTGGACAAAATTATTTTGAAAATATTTTCTTTTTGGTCTATTTTTTGAAAGCATGAACTCATTAAATAAAGAGACCATATCAATTTCAAAATCATCTTTGTTCAAAACAGTTAAAGCTCTTAATCTGCTAGTATTATTATCAATAGGAGGAAAATCAGTTTCAGATGGAGAAATAGATCCAGTATCTTCATTGTCTTCATTGGCAAGTTTGCCATATGGAGAGGAAGATTCAGGTTTAGTAGAATAGTAAACAGAGCTGATTTGTGATTTATCAGTTGAAACACCTTTTAATTTCAAATCAGAAGGTTTTTCAAAATTCTTTTGCAAAAATTCATTGAGATCTTGATCTCGTTTTGAAATACTTTCAGATCCAACAAAGGAATGCCTTCCTTCATTGATCCTCAGAGGTGGTTGAACATTTTGAAAATTTATTTTAACAGTACCATCAAGATATTGTTGAATATTTGTGAGATCTAGCTCATCAAAAACAGGTTTAGGAATAGGGGATTCTTGTTCCAACACCCATTCATTAGGAAGTTTAACATCTTGCCATTGAATCATTTTTGGAACTTGAACTTTAGCATCAGGGGTTGAACATTGAATTAACATAGTTTTCCCTGAAGGTTCTCTATGATTTAACAACCAGGATTTAACTAAGTACCCAACAATCTGTAATAAATACGGTAGATCAAAGCAAAAGGTTTACTACCTTCGTCCATGATATAACCGGAAGAAGCAATATTCAGAGTCAAAGCTTTAATAATATTAGGATCATCTAAAGCAAGAGTAAGATCAGGATAACAGTTAAAATAAACAGGACCATCATATAAAGAAGCAGTAATCATTCCAAGAATGCTATCTTTAAACACCTTAAATCTAGCATCACGCAAACACATGAGAACAGAAGCATTGATTCCTTTTCGGGTGAGTGGTTTAATAGCAACTTGAACCATACCAATATGCAAATAACTTTGTTTTTTAGTAATAAAATCGTTAATATTTCTTTTGGAAAACAAGCAACATTTTTCGTGAACTTTTGAAATAGAAAATATTTGTTCAACAGTTCTCACTTTGTAAATAGGATGAAAAGTAGTTTCAGCCCAACTAGTTTTGTAAACAGTTTTGGTATCAACTTTGGGAATGTTCCATTTACTGAAATCAGGAATCTCATTATCTTCAATAGTATGATCTTCTTCGTTTACAATATCAGGAGGACAACCAGTCCTGGAGTTGATAGAGGAATTGGATCTCCACAACTTATCCATATTATCCTAGTTTTAACACTCAGTTATCATGTTTTTCTCACAACCGTTGCATTTCGTAACACATACCCTATGCAACCCTATACCACACACATGCCCTACACGCCCTCTCTTGGCTCAAACGGGCCTTACAGTCAGGTTCTGGGAATTCACTTTACACCTAGGGTGGCGCCAACGACGGTAAGAAAGAGACACAACAACGGAGCACCAAAGGGTCGGACAAGCACAGACAAGCAACCTTCTGTTTTTGATGAGCAATATATATATATATTGGAAAACAACCTATAGAAAATAAGGCTAATTTTTGTTAGAGTTTTTTGCTGACTAAAGATAGTTTTTCATTGACCAATTTTTTTATGTTACCAAACACAGGAAAATGGGGTAATTTTTTTTTTTTTTTTTATAGAAAGTTTTCCAGTGAAATAAACAGAACATAAGTAAAAATAGAAGACCTGATGTTACAGGAAAAAAACTAAAACAACAATAAAAAAACACTTAAAATTTTATTTAGAGCATAAACAGAGCACTTTCAAAGATAATTAATTAAATTTTTGGGAAGTAGTTTGTAACATGCGCTCAATTAATTCCTTAGACTTGTATGAAGATCTTTGTTGTCTTATGCTTGTAAGTTTATATTTCCTAGTGTATAAACTTATTTTTAAGTGAAATCATGTATATAAACTTTTATTTATGAAGATCTTCCTAGCTAGCACTTGTGACTTCAATCATGTATTTAAGTTTAATGCAATTTGTTGTTGTTAATCTAAGTTTTATTTGATTTACTGTTCAAATCTAAGTAATTTGGAGTTAGCACAATCCAGTATGCTTGAATCCCTTAATTTCCTATGAATTAGCTTTAAATGAGATAAAATAGGGGTGTGCATGGGCCAAGTTGGGAGAGTGGAGGACAGTATTTTTAACCAACCCACCAATGGTGGGTTGGGAAAACTCCAATACATTGCCGACCCACTAATCTCTAAATCTAGTAGATTAGTTGAAAATCTTAATAGTTTCAACTTGACGAGTTGAGCAAGTTGGCAATTTCAATTGATTTAAAAAAAAAATTAGAGAGACTAAATGAAATTTTTTCAATTAAATTGGATAATTATTTGCTCCCTCAAATAAAAAAAGGAAAGAAAAAATTGTAATTTTAATTAAAAATAATTGCAAATAATATATACATACACACACACACACACACACACATATATATATATATATAAATATATAGAATGACTTAAATTTTATTACACTGAAAAGATAAATATTTCAGAATATGAAATTTGTCATGTACATAGAGAAGAATAGTAACAAAATCTTAGAGAGAGCGGCTAGAGTTTGATAGGGAAGAGAAATATGAAAATTCAAAAATAAAAAGAAAGAGAAAGAAATGGTTAGAGAAATAAAGTGGGAGTATATGTGAGGTAGATTTTTGTAACATGACAAAGAATATATATATATATATATATATATATATAAGAGGGGGGGTCGGTTTGCGGCGGGTTAAACATATATCAACTCGTTATTCAGCCTGACCCACTAAATTATCTATCTAACCCAACTAACCTAACCCGCCTCACTTAATAGACCTGCATGGGTCGAGTTTGGTCGGTGCAAGTCAAGTCAAGTTGGTCATATGTTTTTTTTGTACAGCCCTAAGATTAATTGTTCAAATATGCTTTATATCAAGATGGCTAATATCGCGATAGTTTACATAGAGATGCTTTATGTTGATTTAGTGAATCTTAAGTAGGCATTGTATCTTAGTCAAGGTCAATTTATTCACTTAGGATTATTAATTCTCAGTTGTTAACCCTTTTTTTTTTTTTTTTGTCAACAGGGGAGATAATTATATTAGCTAGCCACAAAAGGTGAAGTATTGGCTATCAACCTTAAGGAGTACAAACCATTTGCATTGAAATTTACAATTATATTTAGATCAGGGGTAGGGGGAACATCAAGCACAACAAAATCAGAAGTTAAGGAACAAGCTCCTTTAGCAATGCTATCTGCTCCTCTGTTAGCCTCCCTAAACACATTAGTCCTAGGAGCTTTCATAGGGATCCAACTTTTCTCCATGCATTCCTTATCAATAAGTTAGCCAAGGAATTCCATGGAAAGCTAGAAAATGTAAGGGGAGAGGGGGTCCTCTTGATGAATTCCTCTCGTAGGCTTAAATTTTTCCAATTTACCTCCATTGAAAAGAATGGAAGTGCTAGAAGAGGAGATACAACTTATAATAAGACTAATCAACCCATCAGGAGAGTGGAAAGCTCTAAGGACTTTATGAATGAAATTCCATTCCAGGCGATCATATGCCTTGGCAAGGTCTATTTTAATTGCAATGAAACCTTTATTCCCTTTCTTCAAGTCTAGAGAGTGTATAAGCTCCTGAGCAATAACCACATTATCCAACCCTCTCCTTCTTGGAACAAAGGCTGCCTGTATAGGGGAGATAAGCTTATCAAAAAAAGGCTTGAGCCTTCCCACAATGATTTTTGTCACCACCTTATATATGGTATTGCACAGACTGATAAGTCTATAATTATTGAGGCTTGCTAGGCTTTGACATTTTGTATTGAGTGAGATCAAGGTTTCATTCAAATACTCTGGCATTTTCCTGGATTCAAAAATTTGGGTTACTTCTTTACAAACTGATTCTTTAACATCAGTCCAAAAATACTGGAAAAAGCCCACATGAAGGTCATCAGCCTCGGGAGCTTTAAAAGGTTTGAGGCCCCAAAGACCTTTAGTGATTTCTTCCTCAGTAACTTGGCCACTTATAATCTCTTGGTCCTCATCAAAGAGAAAGCTATAGGAAAAGGATTCAATATCCGAGTGCAAGGTTGAGTGTTGGGCTTTAGTTTGGAAAAGTTGCTGGAAACCCAATAAAATGTGCTTTTTGACCCCCTCTTCATCTGTGATCCACTCACCTACAGAATTCTGAATGCTTTTGATTTTATTTCTATGTCTCCTCACCAAAGTAATGGTGTGGAAAAAAGCCGTGTTGCGATCTCCAAGTTCAGCCCAATTTAAGCGAGATTTGAGGGCCCAAAACTCCTCTTCCTGTTGCATAATATCTATATACTCCTTAGTGAGACTTTCTTCCAACTGAATGAGAAAATCATTGGGATTGTTTGAAATAGCTTTCTGGACCCCATATAAGTTGGCAAGGACCCTTTTCTTGCAAGCAAAAAGGTTGCCAAAGACTTCTCGATTCCATTTCTTAGCATTTTCAGTAAAATTATCAATGGCAGAAGGGAGAGGTGGATCTATATCCCATGCCATTTTAACAACTATGTGGAAATAAAGGTGATGAATCCACATGGTTTGAAACCTGAAGTGTTTATTAGGAGTGACTGTGGGAGGCCTCATGAGCTCTAAGAGAACAGAGCAATGGTCTGAAAAAACCCTCAGTAAGTGTGTCACAAATGCTTCCGGAAAAAGAATTCTCCATGAGGGGTTCGCAAAACATCTGTTAATCCTCTCAAGGATGAGATTTGAAATTTGCCGAAGATTAGACCGAGTGTACTTAGGTCCAGCCAATCCTAAGTCAACGAAATTACAAGCATCAATACATCCTTTGAATTCCAAGGCTCTGTTAAGGTTAATCTGCCTGCCCTTAAGCTTATCCTTACCATTAAGAATTTCATTAAAGTCCCCCATCAGGAACCAGGGGAGATTATAAAGTTGTGCAACTTGAGCTAAATTTGCCCATAAAATTTTTCTTTCAGATAAACGAGGACAACATAAATGGAAGAAAAAAGCTAGGAGAGGTTAGAATTGCTGACCTTAATGGAAGCATGAATTTCTTGCTCTGTTGAGGAGAGCACATAGACCTCCATCTCCTCCTTTTTCCAGAGAAGCCATAAGCCCCCAACATATCCAATGGTTTCAGTTGTGAATAAACCATCAAAAGGAAGCTTTTCGATGATCCTAGCAGCTCTCTCACTAGCCACCCTTGTTTCAGTAAGAATCACGATTGAAGGATAGTGGTTGACTGCCATTTCATAAATTCTTCTTGTAAAATCCGCATTTAGGGCACCCCTACAGTTCCACAATAGAATATTCATCTGTGCACAATTGGTGTTAGGGAATTCAATGGAATTAGGCCCCATCATTGCAGCTTCCACCAAACTCCACCCCAAATTCCTCAGAAGGTTCATGGATGCCACCCAATTCGGCTTCCATAGTACCAGGTATTTTAGTATTCCTTGAATTTCCTCTTTGCAGCACACAAGGAGATCGCATTTCGAAATCAATTTGAGAGTCTGGTAGAACTTCATCATGGGAAGATTCCCCATATGAGTTGTTATTGAACCCCTGAAGTCGATCACTCTCCTTTCTTGGACTAGCCACCCGAATTCATCCAAGTGAGGTGTTACTAATGGTCTCCTTAGCCTGTTCAGCTCTCTCGCCTCCTCCATCGTGATCATAGGTATGTTTGTTAGGAACCGCCACCACAAGTTTAGAGTTGATCCCTGCATTGGATGATCCAGCGCCAAAGTTCCCATCCTTAGATTAGAGGGAGGGAGTGATCGGAAAGAGATTCTTCCATGCAGCTTCCAGTTCTTGTTCAAACCAGTCCAACGATGTTGTGGGAGATGCTCTGATTTGGGTAATCACTTCGTCGGGAACCAGAATGGCCTTGTTTCGGTGGCATATTGCCCAACTCGACTAGGCTAGATGAGAAGGCTGTAGGTTGTTTGCCATGAGGGGAAGGCCAGATCGTTTCAGAGGAAGGAGAGCGTTGAAGCTGAAGGGTGTTCTCAACACTTAGGTTTGGTCTCTTAAGACCTTTAGTTCCTTTTGAGTTAGACAATTTTTTATCATGGTTTGGCTTAGTACTCTTAGACTAAGTGCTCATTTGATCCACTCTTCTGTTCTGATTTTTGACTTGCCGTGGGGCCCAATAAGATATGTTCAAAAGATTTTGGGGCTTCCCCAGTTTTCCTATGCGTGTACATCTCCCTAGTGTAAGATGATTTGGTAAAAGCGCCTACAGTCTTCTCAGGTAGATGAGAAGCACCAGCTTCAAAGTGAAATGTCAATTTCATATCAAAGGTATGTAGGTTAGAAAAGTGGTTTCCATCATTGCCCTTAGTTTCGGAATTGTTAGGAACCCCGTGTTTAGTTGGGGAATTTGCCCCACGGTTTCGTCCAATTCTAACTGGATTTCTTTTTCGGGTAACTATCATCCACTCACCATAGTTCTGATCATTCTAATCATTGTGGTGAGGTGTTTGCTTCTCGGTTGGGTTAGAAGGCGAAGCTTCATCACCAACCATAGAGTGAGGCCTGATGAGGTGGGGACAGCCATCAACTTTGTGCCCAATCCTTCCATAGCTGAAACACAATAGTGAAATTCCTTCATATATGACTTTTTGCTTAAGTCAACCCACTCTGATAGTGTTAATGGGTGGCTTTGTAAGATCTATTTGAAGACAGAGACGTGCATAGCTGCCTCTTGTACTCGATGCTGTGTAAGAGTCTATCCTTAGCACCGGTCCTATGGCTCCCCCAATTTCTCTAAGAACTGAAGCATCATAGAACTCAATAGGCAATTCTAGGAGCCTAACCCAGACTGCCACAACTGAGAACGAAGCTTCTGATGCTTTTAAGTATGGTTCCCATGGCTTAATCGCGAGGAAGTGGTCCCCAATAAACCAAGGGCCACCTTTTAACACTTTGTCATAATTAGAGTTCTCACTAAACTTGGTAAGGAAATAATACTTTCTAAGATCAACACAATCCATCTTAGCTATGGCCTTCCAAAGGGTGTTAAGTTTGAAAGTGAGGTAGTTATAGCCAACTGTTCTACCATACACTTTCATGATCAACGCCTTGGCCCAAGGAGCCCTTATATGGAACTTTGTCTCTTTAGAGAGTCTTACATCAACCATGCCTTCAACTAAATCATCAACTTCATCACCAGACTCTTCCTCACGATCTTCCATTCTATCAAAGCTAAAAGCCTGGGCATAAGCCCTTATAATGTCTCCTATTAGGCTATCTTTATAACTTACCTGTTTGTGGAGAGGTACAAATGGTTTCTCAATGCTGCTGTCTTTAAATTTCTTCACACTCCTGTACAGTTTAGCTTCTTCTTCTACAGAGCATTGGGTTGGCTGATGACACTCGAGTTCCATGGTAGCATCCATCCTCAGTTGTTAACTTATGCATATTTCAAATGTCCTATTAAGTTAGGCGTTTTTGAACCCCAAATCTTGAGTCCAAATCTTCTGTCCCACTTTTTTTTACTCCACATTATATTTCATCAATAAAAATTTGCTACATGATCAATAATAAGTCAATAATGGTAGTATTTAAATAATTAGGTGAACATGTGACAAGTTTTTATTGGTGAAGTATAAAATGGAGCAAGAAAAGTGGGATAGAAGATTTGGACTCCCAAATCCTAATCCATAAAGTCAAATAATCACTTCGAGATACGATTAATTGTTCAAGGTTTATCTTATATAACCGATAAGCAACTGTAAATGACTAAATTTAATTTAGTCCAAACATAATTATTGCATCCTGTTGTTCCAAATCAGACACAAATCAGCAACCAAAGAAGCTAATAATAATATTGAAAAAGATATGAAGCAAAGTATCTAATACATCCATAAAAGAAAAGTAACCATCTTCAACATGTTAAGACCAACATGTATTAATTTAGGCCATTATAAAACATCCTATTTAAATATTGTAACACATTTATTTTATAATCTTAAATATTTTAACAGATACTAAAACCCTAACACTCAAGAAATATTTAACAATTAGGATATTATTTCAATTAGCATGAAAGACAAAAGCATGCAAATTCTACAGGCACACCTAATGACAACAAAAATCAAAATTGACATTTGAGCCTTTTAGGGACCAAAATATATACATGGAGGGCCTCCACACGTATGCAACTATAATTTGCATGCTTTTGTCAATTTTTTTAAAAATGTTTTATGATAAAAGATGATTTTTTTTTTCTACCATTTAATAGAGAATTATGCTAACTTCAACTTTGGCACTCATGGTACCAGTGAACAAAGAATTAATACATGTGGGAGTATTATAAGTTAGTGAATATGTACGAAAATGGTGGTGGAGTGACAGCCAAGTCTTTGAAGGGTGATCTTGAGTAGGTAAGAGAAAAAGAAATTGGACTGTTTGGAGAAGGATGCCTCCAAATGCCATTATATCACAATTAAACTGACTTTTCATTACACTCCAAGCGTGAAAATGGGGAATTAATAGAGTAGTGTCAAATGAAACAAAAGCTTGCTTGTTGGAAATAAAGCTAACTGCAGGCGTTGGGGAGACATTTGGGGCAGGGGGGACAATGCGATACTTGGACTCCAATGAATTAAAATTTTCCCTCAAAATTTTGACCCATTCATGGGAGCAAATACAAACACAGGCCCCTACACTAAAGCACAATAACTGTAGAACTCTAGGATGACAAGAATGTGATCACAGTCATTTTGTTGATCTATCCAACAAGGCACCATTCTGACAAGCAGGGACACCAAGAAATATTTTATGGTAAGCAGTTAAGATTATTCATAATGATGGCTTTAAAAAATTTAGTTTTTAGCAAATCAAAAAATTATTTTATTTATTTTAACACATTATTTTACAATACACCAAATATTAATAGTTTTATTTTTTTATCGCTTCATTTTAATATATATATATATATATATATTTTTTTTTTTTAATTTCTTGCTCATGTCTCTTCCTCTCTCTCTCTCTCTCTCTCTCTCTTCCTCTACGTCTCTCTCTCCTCCCTAGCAAGAACAATAAACAAACCCACCAAACTCATAGCCACCGTTAGCAGTGGCGGAGCCAGGAATTTAGGTCAGGGGGGGCAAGATTAAAAGACAAGATTGGAAGTAAAAACTTAATCTAAAAAAAATTAATCGATATTAATAACAAAATAAGTAAACAACTATATGATAACGTAATTGTTATACAGAATCTAACATAAAATGTAAACTTAAATTTATTTTTTCACATCTACCTTATTTTTACTCAATTGCCCTTGGTGATTTTTTATATTTTGAAACTGCTACATGATTTATTTACACTCAATAGTCTTGAATATATCTTTCTCAATATATGTGACTAAGCAATCATTCATCACTGATCTCCTATTCGATTGCGTAATTGATTTTTAATTATGTTCATTACTGAAAAATCTCTTTCAACAGTAGCTATTGTAACTGATAAGATCAATACCAAAGTCACTAATGAGTAAACCAATGGATATGAAACATTCTTTTTGATTTTTACCATCTTTTTAGCAAGCTATCCAATTCTTTTAATTGCTGAAAACTCTTCAGTGGACTGCATGTCATGGATGTATGTCTTAAGTTGGCTATCCAAAAAAGAAACTTGACACTTAAAAAAATTCTACATGTGGCTTTGTCTAGTCTATTAAGTTTACTAAGTGAGATCTATTAATTTTATATATAGAATTGTACTAGGAGTAGAAGTCTACTACTAGTAGAAAAGTTGAAAAGGTAATGTGAATTCACTTAATTGAGATTTTTTTTTTTTTTTTTTTTTTTTTTTTTTTGTGTAGGAGAGTGGGGGGGTCAAAACATTTGAAAGTTCAGGGGGGGCAGGTGCCCTCCCTCTCCGCCCCCCCCCCCCCCCCCCCCCCCCTCCCTCTGCCCCTGACCGTTAGCCACCACGAACACTAGTAAACCCAAAGCCACCGCCATCGCCACCGCCACTGCCACCCACAATCTAATCGTTGGATTGTATGTTCTTATTTTATTATTCATTCATGGTTGTAATATTTAAAAAAAGATCAATTTCTTTGTTATCAAACAAATGTTAAAATTTCCTATTTTTGTAATTTAAAATTGTGTATAAAAAAAGTTTATTGATTAAATAATAAATAACATTCGATTTGAATGAAATATGATATGCATGTTAAGAACATAAAGAATATAAAATTTAACGGTTAAATTTTTAAAATTCACAAAAAAAAAAGAGATATATGAGAAGTTTGAAGAGTTTCTCTCCAAATTAGTTTGAAAATAAATTTTGTTAATTTCTCAAAGGTTTGCCATTTTCAATTTTCATTTTCTGTTCTTATTTTCTCTTCTCAAATCCTACACTCATTTTTTGTTTCCAACTCAATTTCTGTTTGGCACCAATTTTGGTCTAGTTTTTTTTTTTGCTTAAATCCTTCTATTTTCTGATAAAACCAATGGTCACCTATCATTCGATAGAAACCATTCATCTGCTTCATCAAACACAGCCACAACTCCACATCTTCATAATCTACCAAAGCCCAACCACAACTCCTTAAAAACCCACAAGAACCACCTTCACAAGCCAATACCTAGCTCAAATCTCTACATCACAAGACTAATCCATTAAAAAAAAAAAAAAAAAACCAACCCAAATCTCCATAAAAAAACCCATAAATTCAAACAAATTTTATTAAATCCCAACATCAGAGAGAGAGAGAGAGAGAGAGAGAGAGAGAGAGTTCTAATGAGAGATGTCACTATTAATGGGACCCACGAATTTGGTTTTTTTTTTTTTTTTTTTAACAAAATGTCACTGTTTTTATTTTCACAAAAATGATAATGGGCAAAAGACATTTTTGTTTTCTATATTCAAATTCACTTTTTAGGATATTAAAAATGAAAACAAGGTACAATTTTGCAAACCATATCATGTTTTTGTGATGAGTCCCATCGAAAACTAAAAATGTATACATATAAGGCTACTTTGTATACATATATGTATCAACTTTCAAGTGCTCTTAAATCTAGATCCTTGTCTATCTCTTTGGGAAAATTCATTTGTTTAGATCTTGAAATGTTTATTTTTGCCAATTTTAGTAATATTTATTTCATTTTCAACTTTTTATTCAAAATTTGTTAGAATAAGGTTCTGTCTTTTTGGGATGTCTTTTAGAGTAAAAACAATAGTATTTAGTTTTGCAATTATCTTAATTTTTTCTACTTTGGTAAAATTTACTATTTTGCCACCTAATATTGTGCTTAATATGAATTAAGATTTTTAGGATTTTTTTTTTTTTTTTTTACTATTTAAACTCAGTGTAGCCTCCAAAACATCTAACAATTAAGCACTTGCTTGAAATGGATCGGGAATAACAATTTAAATTGTACGTTTTTACCCCTTAACACAAGTTGTTTAACCTATTTATTTAACTAAGTGATTACTTAGATAAATTATTTAGATCTAGGTTAACACAATAAAATCATATCATGTAAATAATGCGGAAATATAAAGAACACAACAATATGATAACCCAGGAAAACCTAACTGGTAAAAAAACCTGGGGAGGCTTTAACCTAACTATCCTCAAAGTAAAACAGATCCACTATGAAAGAATTAAAGTTTGTATAATAAAGCTTAGACCACTAGCAAACATGTGGATGAAAAAAAAAAAAGATAAGGGAAAAATAAAAAATCCTAATTGAAAAATACTATCACAATATTTTCACAATAAATTTTAAGTAACAGATTGTTATTAGCTAATATTGACAAGTAAAAAAGTAATTTCAGTGGTGGGTTCAAATTAGAACTAGTAACAACTTTCCACATAAATTTTGTTGTGAAAGTATTGCGTAAAATGTTGTGAACATAGCACTTCTCATTGAAAAATATAGTTGTTAAAAAAAGAATAAATGATGATTAAAAAAAGAATAAATAATGAATGAAGAAATAATATTTAAATGAGATAGAGAAAGAATAGAGAATCTGTTGGAAAGTGTATTTGAAAAAGTGGGTAGGTAAAAACTAAATATCACTGTTCATTCTCCAAATAGGTAAAAATTTGGAGAAAATTTGGAAAGGCTGTTGGAGATGCTCTAATTATCAAGCTTCAAATAGATATCAATTAATCAATATAGACTATGGATCCGGTTGGATACAACTTATTGTTGCTGAAAACTAATTGTTGCTGAAAATACTGTATCAAAATAATTTTTAAATGTGTAAATAGTACTGTGGGACTTATTTTTAATATTTTTTAATATATGAACAGTACTGCTACAGTGCATGAACAGTTCGCTACAGTGTGTTAACAATGATAATTGTCTTCTACATAGTGATTTTACTGTTCATGCGCTGAAAAAAAAAAGTTCCGAAATGTGAAATAGAAAACACAGCCACAACTTTTAGTGTTATCCAAACACATAATATATAGTACTAGCTTCTAAGCACCTACATACCCTTGACGGGAATTAAGCCAATTCGTAGTTCTTAATTTGAGGTTTTAGATTTAAAATCCTCAAATATGATTTTGCCCAATTTAAATGATAGACATTTAAGTCAAATACTTTGTATTTAATTAAGCATCGACTTAATTTATTTATTTTTGGTGAGATAATTGATTTTAATTTCAAGAGTAAGTCAAGGACCATGGTTTTATGGAAACTAAACTAAGGATTTTCTCTTTGAAAAGTTGAATGTCTAAGCAATTTTCCTCTTCTTTCATTTGCTTCTTTTTAGGAATTTTAATGATATTTTGATTAAGGTTCTCAAATTTAATTAACGGAAAGAAAACTCTTTTAAAGCAATTTTATTTTTATGAACATGGGTTTAGGAAATGGGAATTGGAAAATTTCCTCAAATAAATTTTTATAGTAATTTTATTTTGTGAATTATTAACTCCAGTCTTGATTGAGAAATTAAGAATCCCAAAGAATTAGTCATGTTGGAATTTGAAGAAATTAGAATCCCCAGTTTATTTAAAATAATTTGGGGAGTTAAGGACTCCATTGAAATATGGTGGAGTCAAGAACTCCATTAATTGGGCAGAGTCAAGAACTCCATTAATTGGATAGAGTCAAGGACTCCCATTAAAATGGGCAGAGTCAAGGACTCCATTAAAATATGGTAGACTCAAGGACTCTATTGATGAATTTGATTTGGTAGAGTCAAGGACTCTAGCTGAGAAAACACTGAACCAAAGCTTGGGGGAATTTTTATTTGATAATGTTCAAATAGGATTTATGAGTCAAGGACTCGTATTTAAAACTTCATGTATAGAGTTAGGAACTCCTCAAGAAACCCAATTCTATTTGTTTTATCAAACAAAATTTCAGAATTGAAGAAGAGGGAGAAGGAGAGATTTAAAGAAGAAAGGAACTAATAAAATCTCAACCTAATGTCGATGTTGTGTGTTCCTCCTCTACTTGTTGCTCTCTATCTCTGTCTATGTCTTTTTTTTTTCCTCTCTGTATTTTGCTATGCTTTTTTTTTTTTTTTTTTTTTTTTTTTTTTAAATCTGCTAAAACCTCTTTAATTTATAGAGGAATTGAGAAACTGTTTTCCTCTCTCTCTCTCTCTCTCTCTCTCTCTCTCTCTCTCTCTCTCTCTCTCTCTTAACTAATCAATTAATGGGCTAGAACTGCAAAGAAAGAGTAGTACTGCACTAGCATCTTTCACGGTAGTTGGTGTAAATTGTAGTTGATTATCAACAACTTTTTGCTTTTGAAAGCATTTGAGTGGTGTGTGTGGTAGGAATTTACTCAGCCACACGTTCCACTTTCATCTTATCCCTTTAAAAAAAAAAAATTGTAAAGATGTAACATTGTGGTAGTAAGAGCATTCCCATCGGGTGTTTTTCAAATATGCCATTTTAACACATCAAAAAACATACTTTATTATTTTAACACACCATTTTACAATTCACCTTTCATCACATCTTCTATTTTTCAATTCTATACATTAAAATAATATACAAAAATATTTTTAAAAAACCATCAACATAAAAAAAAAAATATATACAAAATGAAAACCCTCTACCATACACAAACACAAGTACAAAATTGTAACAAACCCACCACCATACACAAGCATAGCCTGCCACCACCACCCATAGGTACAACCCGCCATCATCACCCATAGGTACAACCCACCACCGCCACCCAATACTACTTCAAAAAAAAAAAATCCCCAAAATCAATACAAAACTCTAAAAAAAAAGGAAGAGATGAATCAACTCCATTTATACAACCCAAATCACATGGAATCAACCCAAAACTCCACTACCACACACAATCACACGGAATCCACAACCAAAAAAAAAAAAGATTGCCCAAACCCACCACCAACAACAATCCACTAGCCTCTACCACCACCCAGTACTACTTAAAAAGATCCCCAAAATTAACTCAAAAATCTCAAAACAAGAAAATGAAAAGATAAATCAACTCCATTTATACAACCCAAATCACATAGAATCAACCCAACTCCACACCACCCACAATCACATGGAATCCACAACCCAAAAAAAAAAAACTTACATGCGATCTCCACCAGTCGACCTCATCAATGAAGTCGAACTTCATGGTGATGGCTGATCTCAATGGCAACGTTCTCAATAGAGAGAGAGAGAGAGAGAGAGAGAGAGAGAGAGAGAGATGAAAAAAAAAAGAGACAGAAAGGCGCAGAGAAAGTGACATAAAAAAGATAAAAGGAAAAAAAAAAGAAAAAAAATTGGAGAGGTAAAGATTCTAGAGAAGAAAAAAGAAGAAAAAAGGAAGAGAGAGTGACATAAGATGAAGGGAGAGGTAGAGAAAGAAAGAAGAAAAAAGGAAAAGAGAGAAGAAAGAAAGTCATAAAGGAATAGAGAGAAAATGAATATATATATATATATATATTTGGTATTTTCATCTGTATCTTTCCAAAGATGGAACGATACTGTTCACTTGTGCCAAATATTATAGCATTTAGAACATCTCATGAGGGGTAATTTTGGTGTTTGGTGTGACAAATGCCAAATATTTGGCATTTGGCACACCTGATGGGAATGTTGTAAGTTTATGCTACCATAAACAACTCCACCTCCTTTGTCAAGTGATAAAAATCCTATATTAGAATAAAAATCCTATGATATTGCAATGGGATTTTAGCTCCAATGAATTAAAAATTTTCCTCAAAATTTTGACTCATGTGGAAGCAACACACACCAATTGTAAGAAATTGCTTGAACTGGAAGGAAAAGGGGGAAAAAAAAAAAAGCAGTGGTACCACTGGCCAAATTGTAGCACATTTGCCATAGAATTCAGCATGTGATACTTTGACTCCAATGAATTAAAGTTTTCCCTCAAAATTTTACCTATGGGAGCAATAGTGGTCCCTACACTAAAGCACAATAATTATAGAACTCTAGTCTAGTAGTGACAAAAACTGTGATTGCAGTTATCACACTTTAAGTTGGTTGATCTTTTTAACAAAGTTGACATACATTCTAACAAGCAGAGACACCAAGTTATATTTTAGGTCTGTGTTTGTTTTACACACGCTGTGTATAATAGGATTATCCCTATACTTTATGGTAAGTAGCAAAGCAACAAAGAATAGTGGTAGAAAATAGTAGTAGATAAGCATGCCTCACATGCACCAAGAGTAGTGATGGTTCTACAAAAAAAAAAAAAAAAAAATGTAAATAGCACTAAGATAAACTATCTCAGAGGATGCCAATTTCCAGAGTATAAGTGTGGATCACACTAAGATTTTCACAAAACTAGTATAGCCTCATCTTTCCCAAGAACCAATATTGGCCATCTTATCATATTAGGCTCTCAACATTGTTCAAAATGATACTTCTTATATCATCTTAATTAGTCACCAAGCCATCTGATATGACTAAAGAACACTTTGATACACTAACGTACCTGAAGCATCTTGAAAATATTTTAATTTGGTGGGTTTTCAATTCTCTTTCTTTTTCCTTTTGATAAGTATAGGTGTTTTCAATTTTCAATAAATGTGAGTCTAGATTATATCACCACAGAATTACTTATCAACATTATTATTATTATTTTTTTATATTAATTTTTTTTCACAAAAAAATTTCAAGTCACCAATTCAATTATATTGACAATGATAGATCAAGCCCCAGCAACAACACCCGAGTAAAACCTTATCAAAATTTCATATTTTAACCTCAAAAAAAAAAAATGATCAACTTTATATTTCCTAAGAGGGCTTTTGAAGCCATATCCCAAATATTTTTCGAGGCATATGAATGTATTTGGTAATTTGTATCACTAGTTTGCTAATTCTACTATGTAGTACTTAGGTGGATTTTTGCAGTATCCCTTAACTGTTTCCAAGTAGGCTATGTTTGATATGGTCATATTTTACATCAGAAACCACCTTGATGATGTTGGCAAATATTTTGTTTTAGCATCTTGGAAGTTTGACAAAACCGTAGTACAAATCCATATAATAATTGTCTTATAAAGTGATCTTGATAATGTCAATTTAAATCAACTTCAATTATAGTTAGACAAGGCAAAGACAAAGGGCTTTCCCCTTTTACACCTCACATTGTTGAAAATAAGTAACTTTTAATTAGTAGTATATATTCTGATTTCACATAGATGGTCACGTGAAGTTTTAAATAGCTTAGTTTTAGACAAATGTATTACCCATTTTGTTTTATTACCATAGCTAATTTTTATTTATTTATTTATTTATTTATTGTTGAGAAGCTATTACCATAGCTGGTAGAACATTTAAGAGAACGTGAAGGCACTTTTTTCGATGTTGATTTTCAAATAGTATGTACCCTCTGTTAGGATTAGTGCTCTTAAATCCTATTGTATAATGCTTTGTATGATATTAAGTTTAACATTGTGTATGACATTATGTATGACTTAATATTGTGTTTAATGAATTTGTTTTATTATTATCTGAAATAATGGTAACATGAATATTAGGACATGAATATTAGGACATTATCATTAGTATGTGATTTATGTAAAAAGTCATAGAAGATATATATCACAAGTTCTTTGTAAACTTAGAATTATAGTTCGTAGTTGGTGATGAAATTGGACATTTCATCTGTGAAGAATATAACATACCAACCACGATGATTTGTCTTGATCATGGAAGTGGAGACTTCTGGTTGATGTGTTAATATGTTTTAAGAGTTAAGATACATTGAACTAGACCGCTATGAGATTTATTATTTTCCTAATGACTGTCATATGAAAAATAAATCTCACGACTTGTATTTACATGAACTCTTAATCCTGAGAGAATAATGGACCTGATCATGAGGCGTAGGTTGCTTTGATATATCAGGAGTGAGATCTATAGTAATGGTCAAAACCTGAATATGTTGGGCAGCCACATTTAGTGTTGATGGAATATGTATTCTCAAGATGAAATTCATAGTCTCTTAACGGAGATATAAAGTATTCCCTTGAGATAAGTTTAATGAGTTTGTTATTCAAAGAGTTAGGCCTAACCACTTTAGTAAGACTAAAGTATATATTTATAGAATTGGATTTCATAAATATATAATGAATAACATTAAAGGATTAAACCAGGTACTCAAGGATTAAGATATAGTAATTTACAAAGTGACAGTCTACATTAATGACTTTGTATTACTACGAATATTTTATGAAGGGGTTGCATGTATAATAAAGTCTTGGGATATAATTTATAGATAAAGCTTAGAGTGCAACTATATTTATATAGTGGTATTAAATATAGTTAATGGTAACTTTGGACTTGTCAAGAGTTAATAGAAAAGCCCAAAACCCATTGGAGCTAGTGTCTTATTGGTCCCTTTTGGTCCCACTCCAAGCCACACACTTAAGCCTAATTAGAAAGGCCCAAAAGGCCAGCCCAATTAGATTATTGGTTAGATTTTTTTTATCATTATTATTCTTATATCATCACCCTCATGCATCATGAATATCATTTATTTTTTTCATGCAAGAGGGAACTTTTTCCTTATTTGGACAGGTGGGCTCAGATAATGAAGCAACTACCACAAAGAAAAGATAATGAGGTCAAGAATTTTTGGAATGCAAGCATAAGGAAGAAGGTAATTTCTTATGATGTTCTTGCAATAGCCATGTTTCCTGATGTGCCCTTTAGTGGTAACTCTGAGGAAGGTCTTTTCTCTCTAAATGTAAACCCTAATTGGATCCAAAACTCTCAGCAAGACTAACTATACCTTCCCACTCCAATCCCAAATTTGCAAGGCTTTGCTCATGATGATCTTAAATTAGAGCAAACCAATTATGGTGCCAATTTGGTTCAATTTCCACCCCCAATGGCACCACCATCTTCTTCCTCCTATGATCCACTCTGGTCATTAGGATATCAGCCTCATGAAAATTTTGATCCTAATCAAGAACATAAAAATTTCAGCAGTAGTGGATCAACACAACATTATATTGGAGATAAGCTTATTGGTCCAATTATCGCAACACCAAATTATGATGAGGATCCTTTAACAATGCCCATGATTCCAAATCCTTGTGAGATTATTAATGGTAATTTTTGTGGCATGTCTTACTCATGTGCTTCACTAGAACTTGACCCACTTACTAGACTCCCATATTTTCTAGTTGGTTGTAATTATCCTGATGATCCACATGTGTCCAACAATCATATGGAGTACATGGATGCCATCATGTCATCATCGTTATCATCAGCATCAAAATTGTCAGCATTATCAAGTAGCCAATTTGCCATAAGCCCTAATCTTCCTTTAAGCTGGGAGACTTAGACAGGGTACTCTTTCGGAGTTAGGTTCTATTTATTAATTGACGGGCCTATAATTGATACAATGCATTTATTTCTTGTTATGTGCATGCACAAGACATAAGTGAAAATAGTTAAAGTGAGTAATGCTGGTTGAAGTTCAAAAAAATATGTGTAGGTATGTTGTTCAAGTTTGTCAACTTTCCTTCTCAAAAAAAGAAAAAAAAGAAAAAAGAAAGATTGTCAACTTAATTAATATATTGTATGAGTTCCTACTCCTTGGTGCCTAACAAAGTTCAAATTACTACTCTATATTTGTATCAGTTCTTCTATGGACACACAATTTGTTCATTTGTTAATATGTGATTGGATCACATCATTTACACACAAGTACATCATTGGCACTTAGTAAAAGGTAATTTAATCATCACTTGTCATGTGTTCAAGTTGTGAACACTTGTGGTCCTAGAATTTTTATATTTGTACACTCCCCGAGAATACTAAATTAGGGATAGCCCCGTCCTAATCAACCAAACACTAAAGACCCTTTCCAAAGGTTGAGGAAGATGGGGAAGCATCTCATCTAAAAGCAAAAGTTCATTGAGATACCAAGAATGGAAACATGCAAGCTAAGAAACAATCATCTCCTCAGTTAATGCACTCTACCAACTAGGCAGGCCATATTTATTACAGAATGACTCATTAGAACAGTGCTGTACACCCGTTTTCCCACTCATCCATGCCTCAAAAGAAGAGAAGAAAGAGATAGGACAAGTATCTCCCCCTTTAATCCTACGCCTTACAGGTGAATGATGAAGGAGGAAGCTCCATTCCAACAAATAAGAACCTCATTCTAAGATTAAGGGATCCAAATTTTTTTAATAAAAAGTGTGAAGTGTAAGAGTGAACAAGATTGAAAAGTTATACTTAACAAACATATCCTTGGCATTCCCAATGATGCAATTGTGAAAGAGGATTAGATTAGTTCAGTTGTCTGCTTTGCCCACTGTCTCTACCCTTTTTTAGATATTTTACTTGTCTAAGCCCTTAACCCATATTTACTAAATTAATTACGACAGCCATTCTATATATATATATATATATAATTTGTTTATTTAGTTCAAAGGTATAATCAACCTCATGTGATTACTTAAAAGTAATGATGTTAAAATGGATGAGAAACTACCATAAAGAAAACATTTGTATATTCGCAACCTTCTTGTTTAGAAAGACTTTACTTAAATTTAACCAGGCCAAAATAGTCCCGACTGCTACGTTAATGTGGCTCAACAGAAGCGTGGCAATAATATATATATATATATGGATTTAGAATATGTGCTCTCAACCCAAACCTATATTTTTCCCATTATGTAAGTGCACAAAAATGGACCGAATACAATGAAGTGGACTAAAATGGACTGAAGTAGATAAAATATGATTGAATGAAACAAATAGGACCGAAGTGATAGACCAAAAACATATTGACCCCTTGTGATTTAGATTAATTGATTAATTAGCCAAGTTATTAATTAATCAAATTATTATGCAAAGCGTGTGGTAGCACAAACAAATCACTAATTAAACTAAGTGCAGCAGAAAATAAATTCGACATGGTGATTTATTTACGAATGGGAAAAACCTATACGGCAAAAACCCCACTGGGTGATTTTAAGGTCACCACTCCTAAAATTTCACTATTATCACAACAAGCGGTTACAAGTAAAGGAATCCCAGTATCTTATACCAACCTACAGTTGAACCCTTACCCCAATACCCAATTGGACTTGTTCTGTTGTGATAATTTCTCCTTTTGATGCACAGCTCCCAAGTATGGGACTAATCAATTACGCGGATCCTAGTACCCGACTTTAATCACTATCTAGAGAAGGTTATTGGCTGTAAAGTTCTTCAGTTCATCAACACAATGAAGATCAAGAAGATGCTTGGTCACAAAACCCTATGGTGCACATACATAACAACTGCTTCAAGAATGATGAACTAGGGCAAAACTTTGTCTTCGGTCACAATTTGCTTGAGCAGACTTTGCTCAATGCTTGTGCAAATCGTGAACTCTTTGATAGCCCTTAAAACAATTCTTTTATATGTCTAGGGTTAGGAGAAAAGGAAACCCAAACACATAAACACGGATCCCAAGAAAATTAGATCTGAATTTTGAAATTCTTAAACTTCGACAGATAGGAGGTGTCGAGAAGTTATTAAGCAGGTGTCGAGTACACGGGGCTGGAATAGCTTTCTTAAGCTCGATAGATGTAGTTGTCAAGCCAGTTGTCGAGATTTAATGAATTTGCACTTCTCAGCTTGTTTTTTGGACAAACTTGATGACTTCAATACTTAATCTTGAAACACAATTTCTTGAAGTATTAAATATATCCTAGATCTACCCAATTTACAAGTAACGTGTATTTTGTTAAAGGATTAGCCAATTACATAAAATAATGACATATGTTCTTAACAAGTGAAACACATATGTCCTAACATATAGTGAACCAAATAGGAACAAAGTTGGCCGAATAGGACCGAAGTGGACCAAATACGAACAAAGTTGACCGAATATGACCAAATGGACCAAAGTGAACAGAAAGGACTAATGTGGACCAAATGGACCAAACAGGACCAAGGTAGACCAAATAGGAACAAATAGAACCTAAGTGGACTAAATGGAAACAATGTGGACCTAATAGGAGCAATGTGGACTAAATAGGACCAAAGGGGACCAAACAGGACTGAAGAGGACTAAAGTGGACAGAATGGACTGAAGTGAACCGAATGGGATTGAATGAACTTAATACAACCAAAGTGGACAGAATGGATAGAAGTGGACCGAATAGGACCAATGTGGACCAAATAGGATTGAATGGACTTGATAGGACAAAAGTGGATAAAACAAGACCGAAGTGGACCAAATAAAACCAAAGTGGACCAAATAGGACTGAAGTGGATAGAGATGGGCATTTTAAATCATATGTTATGATTCATGATCAGGCTTTGAAGGGAAAGTGAAGTGTTGTACAAATGGGGAGAGAATCTTGGTTAACACTATTGTGGGGGAAGAGAGTGAAGGAAGAGAGGCTTGAAAGTTGAATGGGAGTAGTGTTAGACGAGAAGCCTTGCTACATTAGAGTTTGTGGATAGCTTTGAAGAGATAGTCACTTGCTTAGGGTTGGATTTTTTTTTCCTCATTATTTTAAAAAAAGAAAAAGAAAAAGAAAAAAAGTTGATGTAAAAATTTGTATTTAACATAAATTTGTATCACAAGCAATAAAAAATAATTATATGAGATTCAATCATATAACTTCTTCGTATTTAAAACATATATTTTTCTCCAAGGGGGAGTTTGACCATGTTTGTTTGAAAAATATATAATACCAACTGTAAACGTCATTTGATTCCATAGTAGGAAAAAAGTGAAACCAATTTTAATGGTTAATAAAGTTTGTAGCATACAATTCTTTATGTTGGAGAGAAATCAATAATTTTTTTTTTCTTAATAAATATTTTACAGGATGAGCATGAGAAAATTAATCCTAATTGTATGTTTTTAGACCCTCTAACACAAGTTATTTAATCTAGTTATTTAGCCAAGCGATTATAAATTATTCAGCTCTAGGTTAACACAATAAAATCATATCATGTAAATAATGCGGAAATATAAAGAACACAACAATATGATAACCTAGGATAATCTAATCGGTAAAAAACTTGGGGAGGATTTAACCTATTTATCCTTAAGGTAAAACATATCAACTATGAAAGAATTGAAGTTTTTACAATAGAACTTAGACCATAAACATCCTATTGCTACCTCGAGTAGAAAACTTACTACCATGACCCCATGATAGCTCCGAGTCCACAGATTACTTCTTTCCTTGATCTGCTGCAACCACAAGTTCTCCTACTTGTGACTTTGAGACTCCAGATCTTCTTTAAAGTCTTTAAGCAGCAACTGAAGAGATCATCAAGTTCTTGACACAAATCTTGATCTTGACAACTCTATATGTGTGTATGAAGTTAAACACCTCTAGATCTCACAAAAGATTCAATACACAACTCTTCAAAGACTTCTCAAATGCAGCTAGGGTTTTTCCTTTTATACTTGGAGTAAAACACAAAACCCTACACATCAAATGGGCTTGGGCTGAATTGGAATTTCTACAGAAAAATAAATCTACATGTGTTTTGATCGATCAAGTCTAATTTTTGATCGATCGAACTTTGTAGATTTTGTCCAATAAATTCTGCAATCACTCGATTCCAATTTTACATTAAATCACACTTTGAGCAAGCCTAAACCTAGACTCTATGTTTTGATCATGGTTTTCCAACATATTACAAATTGAAGTTTTAATACATTAGTTCCTAAAGTCTTAGAACCTAACAAACTCCCCCTTTGGCAATCCGTAATAAAACACACTACAAAAATAAAATGCTCAAAGTTAAAAAAAAAAAAAAACAGCCCATTCAAATTAAAAAAAACCCTAAATACAATTCAATCTAACCACTATCTATCAGTTGCAAAAGTAGATAACAACCATGACTGAATTAACCTATAAAATTCTGAAACACTTAATAAACACAAATGCATGTGTGAAAAATACAAGTAAAACAAAATTAAACTTCTTGATTTCACAAAACATAAAATAAAAGATATATATCATGAATAATCTCTATTAAGTTCTAAAGATTTAGGAATTTATGTATTTAGAACTCTAATGTGTATTGTTGGCAAACTATGATCAAAACAGGTTGTTAGTCTTGTTTAGACTTGCTCAAAGTGTGGGTGTTTTATATAAAGTTGGAATCGAGTGGCTGCAGAAGTATTAGTGACTTTCGGCCTGGCTCGATCAATCGAATATTAGACTTGATTGATCGAATCTCGGGCAGAATATTTTTTCTACAGAATTTCCAACTCAGCCCAAGCCCATTAAGGATTAGGGTTTCAGATCTACTTCTCTCACTATATAAAGGAAACCCTAAGCCACGTTTTAGAGAGCTTTAGAGAGAGAGAAGAGAGTGCCTCTTTGGTATCTAGGGTTTTGTACCCAAACCTCTCTAAGCCTTTGTTGCTCATATTTGTTGTTTGTGTGAATCTCTTGTGAGATCTAGAGGAGCTTTCCTTCACATAAACTTAGGGTTTTTAAGGTAGAGATATTATCTACATCTTGATGATCAACAAGGTTGCTGCTATTAGAGCTTAAAGAAAAACAAGCTGGGGTGCTTGTATCTTGATTGAAAAATTCAAGAAAGAAGGAGTCCATGGAATCGGAGTTTGCACAGGGTCGTGTCAATAAGTTCTACTGGTAGGTAGCATTATGAAGTCGAGCGGGGAGCTTGTAAGTCCTTTTGTATGAACTTCGATTCTTTCATAGTGAATTCAGTTTTGCCTTGAGAATTGATGGGTAAAATCCTCCCCAGGTTTTTTACCGGTTTGGTTTTCCTGGGTGATCATATTTTGTGTTATTTATTATTTCGTTGCTTTATATTGTTGATATGATTGTTTGATTGTTTTAACCTAAAATTTCATAATTTGACTAAGTTAATCACTTAGCTAATTAGCTAGGTTAATTTGGTTGGTTTAAGGGGTCTAAATTCCCATCAAGTGGTATCAGAGTGGGTAGGTCTTTGTCTGTAGATCCTTTGATCTAAAAGCTGATCCTTGACCCCTGTTATCATGGATAATTTGAAATTGTCTTTCTGCTCATGCTTCTACTGATTTTATTGATGCCTGTGATGTTTTGAATAAAAAGGACACTATTGTTTCTGTTGATTTTTTTGATGCTTTTGAAACTCTTCGTAAGGCATTATCTAAATCTTTGAAAATTTCTAAGAAATTTAAAGAAGAGTTAAAATTGACTAATCTTGAAAAAAAGGATTTGATTGTGAGATTAGATGAGTCTAATAAAAAGAATGAATTTTTGAGAAATCAAATTTCCTCTCAAGATGAGAAGATGAAAAGTTTGGAACAAGAGTTAATTGAATCTAAAACTAAAATTGAAAATTTGACTAGTACCAAGCCTGTTGTTGATAACAGAAGTGTTTCTGTTACTCTTAAGCTTAAGACTGAGAAAGTTTATATCCCTCCTTTCAAGAGGAATAATAAAAAGAAGGCTTATTTTGCTAGGTTAGACAAAGGTAAAAGTTTTGATGTTAACGCTGATGTTTCTAAACCTATGTCTAAACATGCTGCTAGTGTGCAAAAGAAATCTATTTTTGTGCCTACCTGTCACCTTTGTGGTGTTGTTGGTCATATTAGACCAAACTGTTCTTTGTTGAGGCAAACTGTTGAGGCAAAAACCGAATTCTGAGACTAGACTTGTTGTTAGGAATACTGATATTCCTAAATTTGTTCCTATTTGCCACTTTTGTGGTGTTTGTGGTCACATTCGTCCTAATTGTCATAAATTGAAATTTAAGCATTCTGTGTTTCAATCTAGGATATGTGATGATATGTCTCCTGCCATAAGTCCATATAAATTGTTTCATATTCTTTTGAAAAATTTGAGCTTGTTGGCTTGTGAAAGGAATTTGCAGGATTTTAGTCTCTCTCAAAAGATTGGAGTAATTCCTCAAATGCACTTTACTTCTCATGGATTTTCACCTACAAAGTCGAAGACTCGTGCTAAATGGGTGAGAAAAGATTCTCCAAGGTAAGTGTTGCTGACTTGTCCCTGTTTTAATTCTTTCAATTGTTTGTGGACATGTCTTGTTTTTGTTTTTGGTTGTTTTGTTGTTTAGGTTTTTTTTTTTTTTTTTTTTTTTTTTTTTATTATTATTTAAAAAAGAAATCCAAAAACATTGAAAATTTTCAAAAAGACAAAAATATTTTATTTTGAGTCTTGTTTTATTTGTTTTGAGGATTACATGAGTTATGATATCTCTCTCTTGATTTAGAACATACTTGACATTGTGGGGAAACTTGAATAGTTTGTGCTAAGCTATTTCTGATTTTGTGTGAGTATGTACTAGTTTGTACATTTACTCATGGGTTAATTAAGAAATTGATATTTCTTGTTTGTGTACCCTCTATAGCTTAGTTAAACACTGTCATGCATTGCATTTGCATTGTTCATTTAGCATAATATGTGTTTTTTTGTTTGTTTTTTTTTTTTTTTTTTTTTTGTTTTTGGTAATATATCTTTTAAAACCAAAAAGATTTTTGTGATTTGTATTTCACATCTTGGGTTTATAATCAAGGATTGGCCATATTATCTTACATAACAAGTTTATGTACCTTGTTTAGTTTTGATGAGCTTATTTATTGCACTTTACTAGTTGAAACTTTTTTAGAGCATGTTGTGTGGGAAAGATGTTTATGGTTTTTGATCACTTTGTCTTGATCTTGAAGTCACATGTTATTTGACTGTTGGACTTGACCCTTTTGAGAAAGGCATAAATAACTATCTCACCACTGTTCATTAGCCAATCATGAACACCTTAGTGCATATCATAAGATTCTATGCTCGAGAAAGTGTAGCACATGCACAAAAAGAATATAAGGTGTAGCCTCAACTTAATTTCTTAATGCTTAAAATTAGTGTGTACTATTAGGCTTAATACAAATTCATTTAATTAAAAATGGTGTGTACTATTAGGCTTGATGCCAATTCACATAATTAAGAGGCTAAATACAAGAAACTTACATGATTGCAAGCTTATGTTCTAGGAGATGTGGGAGTTATATGATGTAACTCTTTAGGTGATAGTGTCTTTTAAATTCTATGTGATGAATTTCGTAGACTTAATGATTAATTGCTATTCACATATCACCTCACTTGTATCTCAAACTTTTGCTAGTTGCACACACTACACAAGTTACTCTTTGCTAAACTTGGTACATTATATTGTGTGTGATTTTGTTGTGGCCATCCAAGATTAAAAGTTCCTTGATTTTAATGCAAAATGTGTATAATGTTTGCACTTTGAGGACAAATTGATTGAAAATCTTGATTTTGGAATATCTTGGTTAAATTCAAGTGTTTTTGAAAAACTTTTCGTCTCATACTTATGTATTTTATTTATAAAACAATGTGCTTTGAGGAGTTTCTGCATTAACATGCTCTGTTTTTCAAAAATCTGAGTTTTCCAGACTTTTGATTGATCGAACCTATTTTTCGATCAATCAAAATTGCGATTAAAATTTTTGGTTTGAGTCTGCCTGACTCGATTGATGTTCAATCGATTCTCGATCGATCGAAACTGAAAAATTTTCAGTTTTTATGTTTTTGACCAAATTTTTTTTTCATGCATCATTTGTGTTTAGGATTCACATACATTGCATTGTTTTTGTATCCATCTTGCAATTTTGCAGTTACATCTCGTATTGTTTTCACACATAGTATGCATACACTTTGCTAAATTGGGTACTCAACTTGATTTAAAAATTGATTGATTAATTTTTGAGTTTTGTACATTCTAGTATATGTTATTTCTTATGTGTGAACTGTAGAAAATAATTTTCTTAAGAGATATGATAGATAAGCAATGTGCAAATATTTTCTCTACTCATGCAACTGTTTATGGGTCACATAGTGCCATGTTTGCATTTTATTGAAAGAGAGAATATTTTTTCTTCATGTGTATCCTCACCTTAGTTTTAACTTTGGTTTGTGTGTTTTTAACTTTGGTCCTGCTGGTGAGGATGTACCTGATCCTGTTGGTGATGCTGCTGCTGCTGATTCCCCCTCCCCCTCCTTTATTTTTCCCCAAAACTGGTATTCCCAAAACTTTTTTGGTTTTTCCTATTTTTATAGGGGGAGAAATGTATTTTTTTTTTTTTTTTTAACCTTTGTGGTTTTTAGGGTGAGTTGTTTCTATTTTCTATAGAGTTATCTTGTTTTGTGTTCCATTATTTCTTGTTGTGTTATTACTCTTTATTGAGTTGTCTTTGTAAATACGTGACAAAAAGGGAGAGATAGTTGATATGTGGGAATATGTGTGGAAAATACAAGAATGTTATGTTTAGGGGGAGTTAACATTGTTTTTGATGTATCTAACTTAGGAGAGAGTTAGTTTGCATATTTGTTGATTTACTGTTTTTCTGTCACACATGCGTTTATGCGTTTTGTTTAGTGTTTCAGGAAATATACATATTGATTCAATTGAGCTGCTGTCTACACTTGCAACTGATGGATAGTAGTTAGGATTGAATTTTGGTTTTATGAGCATTATTTTTGTAAAGGGCTTTTTAATTGTAAATTTTGAGCTTAATGTTTGTGTTTTGTCACGAATTGCCAAATGAGGAGTTTGTTAGGTTCTAAAGATTTAGGAATTTATGTATTTAGAACTCTAATGTGTATTGTTGGCAAACCATGATCAAAACAGGTTGTTAGTCTTGTTTAGACTTGCTCAAAGTGTGGGTGTTTTATATAAAGTTGGAATCGAGTGGCTGCAGAAGTATTAGTGACTTTCGGCTTGGCTCGATCGATCGAAAGTTAGACTCGATCGATCGAATCTTGGGCAGAATGGTTTTTCTGCAGAATTTCTAACTCAGCCTAAGCCCATTAAGGATTAGGGTTTTAGATCTATTTCTCCCACTATATAAAGGAAACCCTAAGCCACGTTTTAGGGAGCTTTAGAGAGAGAGAGAAGAGAGTTCCTCTTTGGTATCTATGGTTTTGTACCCAAACCTCTTTCAGCCTTTGCTGCTCATATTTATGGTTTGTGTGAATCTCTTGTGAGATTTAGAGGAGCTTTCTTTCACATAAACTTAGGGTTTTCAAGGTAGAGATATTATCTGCATCTTGCTGATCAACAAGATTGCTGCTATTGGAGCTTAAAGAAAAACAAGCGGAGGTGCTTGTATCTTGATTTAAGAATTCAAGAAAGAAGGAGTCTGTAGATTCGGAGCTTGCACGGGGTCATGTTAGTAAGTTTTACTGGTAGATAGCATTAGGAAGTCGAGCGGGAAGCTTGTAAGTCCTTTTGTATGAACTTCGATTCTTTCATAGTGAATTCAGTTTTGCCTTGAGGATAGGTGGGTAAAATCCTCCCGAGGTTTTTTACTGGTTTAGTTTTCCTAGGTGATCATATCTTGTGTTATTTATTATTCCCCTGTTTTATATTCTTGATATGATTGTTTTAACCTAGAATTGCATAATTTGACTAAGTTAAATCACTTGGCTAATTAACTAGGTTAATTTGGTTGGTTTAAGGGGTCTAAATTTCCATCAACCTCAAAAATATAAAAAAATAATCAAATGTACCATATGTGAATCAAGAAACAATAAAAAACTAAACACTAAACATAAAACAAAGCATAATGTCTCCCCTATCATATACAACCCATATAAAAAGAAATACATCAAAGCGAAAAACAAAAATGCATCAAATGAGCTCCTAGATACAACCTACAAACTCCAATCTCCCCCTATCTCCATGTGTATGTATTCCCCCTTTTGTGATGAATTTCTAGAGGACAATCAAGACTCATCAAAGGGGGGAATTTGTGGAGTAAAACCTCTAGCATTCGCCAAATCTGCTTTTAAAGCATAAAGATCATTAAGCACACCCAACAGAAGCTATCCAGAAGCTGTCCATGCGCTGCTTGAACTGTCATAACTATGTCTAGCATGCTCCCCAAGGAAGAGTCACCAGACATAGATGGTAGAGGATCCACAGCAGCTGTGGGGTCTACATATGTCTCAACAGAAGGGTAACCAGATGAAGGAGGCCTAGATGCATCACCTGTAGAAGACTCAACTCTAGGGCGTTTAGAGTAGCTTTCAACTGAGCTGCTCTTTGCCTAAGAAAGGTGGCACCTGTAGGAGCTATGATATGCACAAGTTCGGATGCGGGAAAGTCCTCTAAACCTAAGTCCAAAAGAATCCTATGAATAAAGACCAAAAAGAATAAATCATGAGATTTGGCACTACTTCTATGAACCTCAACAAGTGAGCTAATGAAAAGAGATGGAAAACTCATAGGAGCATTAGTGACAAATGCATACAAGAATGCACATCTC
This sequence comes from Quercus variabilis, assembly GCA_030445155.1. Lineage (NCBI taxonomy): Eukaryota > Viridiplantae > Streptophyta > Magnoliopsida > Fagales > Fagaceae > Quercus > Quercus variabilis. The sequence continues at coordinate 11,083,202 of CP129449.1, forward strand.
TCAATGGGAATAGTATGAAGATGAGAGATAGGCCAAATACAATGACAAGAAATTTGAAAAAACAAATAGTTGAGCTCAATAAGCTTATGAGAAGTGACATGAGGATCAGTACCCCAACTAATGGAAGTATCGGTGATGAGTAACATAATGCCATCGAGGTGAAGGGTTTTAGTGTAGGGTACACGGGTTGCTGTACCAAAGGTACACCAAGAGTAGAGGTCACTACATCAGGATTAATGACATACTATTCTCCCCTTATCCAACTCGAAGTGGCGTGGATAGAGAGGTTTGAGCAGAACTCTTTAATCAATGCAGCCGAAGGAGGTTGCTCTACCTCTAAGAGTGGTAACCAACCCCTACGCTCAAAATTCCTATGTATCTCAAGATCAAGCTCATCTAAAATGAACTTACGCTCAACCCAAACTGATCTAAAAATATTAAGCTTCTTATAGGTTTCTTGGTTTTTTATGGTTCTAAACCTATCATTCTAGAATTCAAGAGTAGAAGGGGTGATGGTTTGCTTAGCTCTAGCTAGTCTTCCTAACCATGATGCTAAGGGTTTAAAGAAAAGGAAAACAAAAAATAAAGAAAATACCAAGGGCAAACTGCATTAGAGAGGGTTAGAGAACAAAAATATCAATAACTAACAATCTATATGATGCATGAAGTGAATGCACATATGATGCATGGTCTAATGCATTGAAATTTGTTCAGTTTTATTTTATAAACCATCAATTGACTTCAACATAGAGTTTTAGTCCAAAAACCCTAAATTTGGAAAACCCAATTTCAAAAATTTGACCAAATTGATCGATTAACCATTATACTAGTTAGGAAACATCATATAATTACTTAAATTATCAATATCACAAGTTAATTTCATCAAATTAATCTCAATTGAACAAAATCCCCAATTTCACAAAAATTCCAAACCCTAAAATTTACAATTGTTCTTAAACCAACAAATTAATCAAATTGATGCATGGGAATCATGTCAATAGCATCTAAGAACAAAATCCCATTGAACAAAAATGATTAAAAAAAAATTGAAATTAACAAAAATCCCTAAATTCCTATGTTCAAAATTTTCAAGAAAAATGCATGAAACATGTAATCAACTTGAAAACGAAAGGATATAAAAGACTTACCAATGCTTGAGGAAAAAAACCTTGGAGAAATTTGTGGAAGAAAATTACAAAAAATCCTTAGATTGGATCTGTCGAAGAGGGAAAGTGAGAAAAGGTTTTGAAAAGCTTTGAAATAATGAAGAACACGTGAGGAGAACCTTTTTTAAAAGCTTAGCTTTCGAATTTCAATTAGTCAAAATTAGGCTTCACTCAATCGAAAAATAGATTCGATCGATCAAGCATCAATCGAGGTAGGCAGATTCAAACCAAAATTTTTAACGCAATTTCAATCGTTCGAGAAACACATTTGATCGATCGAAAATCTAAAATTTCGAAATTTTTGAAAACTAGAGAAAGTTTTATGTAGAAACCACTCAAACCAACATATTTCATGAATGAAATGCATGAGTATGAGTCTAAAAGTTTTTCAAAAATAATTGAATTCAACCCAAATCTTCCAAAAACAAGATTTTCACACTTTTTGTCCCCAAAACTCAAACAATAAACATATTTTGTATCAAAATCAAGGAACATACAATCTTGGATGACCAAATTAACTTCACACACAATTTCATGTACTAAGTTTAGCAAAGAATATCTTGTATAGTGTGTGCAACTAGTAATAGCATGAGATATATGTGAGGTGATACATAGATAGTAATCAATCACAATTTCTTTATTATTCATCATATAAATTTGAAAGTGACTATCATCTAAAGAGTTATATCATATAACTCTCACATCTCCTAAAAAACAAGCTTGCAATCATGTAACATATATTTTTTTTAAGTCTCATAATGTACACACCATTTGTATTTCACCGTGAAATTGTTATTTAAGCCAGATAATGTATACACCAATTTTATTTCTTTGTGTCATTTTTATTATAGCTCAATAATGTATACATCAATTTTATTATTAATATGACACTACACTTTATATTCTTTTTGTGCATGTGCCTTTCTCGAGCACAAAATCTTATGATATGCACTAAGGTGTTCACGATTGGCTAGTAAACAGTGGTGAGATAGTTATTTATTCCTTTCTCTTTAGGTTCTAGTTCTAACAATCAAAAGCATGTGACTTCAAAATAAAGATCATGTGATCAAAAACTATAAACAACTCCCACACAACATGCACTATATAGCTAAAACTAGGAAAAAAAAAAAAAAGCTCATCCAAGCTAAACAAGGTACACAAGCATGTTATGTAAAGATAATAGGCCAACCTTGATTACAAATCCAAGATCTATAATACAAAACACATCCCTCTTTCCTTTTTTATAACCCAAAAAAAAAAAAAACTAGCATGAAATGCATGAATGTAATGCAATGCAAATCCTAAAAGCAAAAAGAAAACAAAACATCAAAACAAGAATGGTCACAAAGGGTATTGAGATGAAGCATAAGGACCATATCAAAAAGACTTAATTAAATTGATCCTTTTGCATCCAAAACTTCTTAGATACAACTCTGGCATTAGAGTTATTAGTCATATTAGAATGATGTGCAACTCTAGGATTGGTATAAAGGTTTAAAGCCTTTACCAATTCACTAATGAGTACCATAGGATCTTGTGCTTAAGGGATATGTACTCTTGGCTTATTTGCTCGCTTTGCAGCTTACAACTTGAAACAATTTGGGTGAGTATGCCCAATCTTTCCACAAAAATGACAAACCCATAGATGTCTATCATGCTTCTTATCCTTAGGGGAGTTAGAATTCTTAGCCTTAGACTCTTTAAGATCAATCCTAATCCTAGGAGCTGGTGTAACTTCTACTGGTTTGACACTCTCACTCTTGAGGGGCTCAGAAGAAGAAACAAAGTTTGTGGAATGAGTTTTAGACACCAAGATGCTATCAACAAAACCTAGAACAGTTTTGTCTAAGGGAGACTTTTGAACACTCAACATGTAATCAAGTTTAGAACTAGCAGACCTATTTGTTTGTCCTCTAGTAACAGATAATTCTAGTTGTAAGTTCTTAATCTTATCAAGAAACATCATGTTTTTAGTCTTCACCTTATTAATCAAATTATTAGCATTAAGCAATTTCAACAACAAGTTTTTCTTATCAAGTTCAAGGGAGGCAATCTTCTTTAAACCTAAGTCAACATTCATTGCATCAGTTGCTGCAACCTTGCATAGCTTATTAAAAACTTCTTGCAAATCAGCTCACTTAGAGAGTTCCCCATTAGAAGGGTTCTCTTCAACCACAATACTTTCATCAACTACAGTAGTAGTTGTGAAAACAATGAAGTTTCCATCCTCATCACTACCAGACTCATGATTAGAAATTTCATCATTACTAAGGGTTACAGCCATAGCTTTACCTTTTGACCTCAAGAATGTAGGACATTTAGATTTCACATGATCATGCCCTTGACAACCAAAAAATTGTTGACCTAGAGAATTACTAAAGGTTTGATCAACTTTCTCTTTAGATTTATTAGTATTGTTCACTTTAGTTGGTTCATTCCTCTTCAAATTCCTAGGTTTAGCATTGTTTTTACCTCTTGCCCTTCTGTTATTATTCCTAAGAAAGTTTCTAAAGTTCTTGGCAAGATAAGCAATCTCTATAGAAGAGAGTTTATCATTAAATCGATTTTCATCAACATCATCAACTGACTAAAGAGCCATTGATTTGGATTTATTTGTCTTAAGTAAGTCCAGCTTATAAGACTGGAGAGATCCTACAAGCTCATCAATAGGGATGGAGTCTACATCATTGCTTTCAGTAATGACAGTCACTTTGGGTCTAAAGTCCTTAGTCAAAGATCTAAGAATCTTCCTAATAATCTTATGTTAATCATAAATCTCACCAAAATTATAAGCAAAATTAACATTATCATTAAACTTAGCATAGAATTCATCAAAACACTCATCATTAGACATTCTAATGCTTTGAAATCTAGAAGTTAACTACTGCAACTCATTAATCTTAACTGCCTTTGTGCCTTCATGTATAGTTTGGAGAATATTCCAAGCAGTATGAGCAACCTCAACATGTGAGATTCTTTTGAATTCCTCCGTAGAAATGGTATTAAAAATAGCATTCATGGCTTTGCTATTAAAAGTGGTTGCCACTTTTTGAGAAGTTAATGACTCGCTTACAGGAGTACTTGGTTTCTCTCATTTGTATTCAATGGAATTCCAAACTCTCTCATCAATAGATTTCAGGAATGCTTTCATCTTTACTTTCTAGTAGGCATAGTTGTTCCCATCAAAATCAGGTAGGATCACAAGAGAGTGACCGTGTTCCATGACAACAGGGGTCAATGATCAATTCTTAGATCAAACGATCTAAAAACACAAGAGCTAACCCACTCTGATACCACTCGTACGTTTTTAGACCCCTTTAACACAAGTTGTTTAACCTACTTATTTAGCCAAGTGATTACTTAGATAAATAATTCAGTTCTAGGTTAACACAATAAAATCATATCATGTAAATAATGAAAAAATATAAAGAATATAATGATATAATAACCCAGGAAAACTTAACTAGTAAAAACCTTGGAGAGGATTTAACCTAGTTATCCTCAAGGTAAAACAGATCAACTATGAAAGAATTGAAGTTTTTACAATAGAATTTAGACCACTAACATTCTAGTGCTACTTTGAGTAGAAAACTTACTACCACGACCCCATGATAACTCCAAGTCCATGGACTACTTCTTTCCTTTATCCGCTGCATTCATAAGTTCTTATACTTGTGGCTTTGAGACTCCATTCAAAAGTTTCAAATATTCTTTAAAGTTCTTTAAGCAGTAACTAAAGAGATTATCAAGTTCTTGACGTGAATCTTGATCTTGATAACTCTATATGTGTGTATAAAGGTAAATACCTCTAGATCTCACAAAAGATTCAATACACAACTCTCCAAAGACTTCTCAAACGTAGCTAGGGTTTTTCTTTTTATACTTGGAGTAAAATACAAAACCCTACACATCTAATGGGCTTAGGCTGGATTGAAATTTTTGCAGAAAAATAAATCAACACATGTTTCGATTGATCAAGTCTAATTTTCGATTGATCGAGCCTTACAAATTTTGTCCAATAAATCTTGCAATTACTTGATTCCAATTTTACATTAAATCATACTTTGAGCAAGCCTAAACCTAGACTCTATGTTTTGATCATGATTTACCAACATATTACAAATTGAAGTTCTAATACATTAGTTCCTAAAGTCTTAGAACCTAACACTAATGATTCATAGCTATACATAATTCTATATAATAGATATAAATCATGCAAGGACATATATAATAGCTATCTTTATTAGGACTTACAATGTCCTAAATGTGTACCTTAATAAGAAGGTCTTCAGCGGAAAATAAAATTGACATGGTGATTTATTTAAGAATGAGGAAAACCTCCAAGGAAAAAACCCCACCGGGTGACTTTAAGGTCACCACTCCTAAGAATCCACTATTATCGCAACAAGTGGTTACAGGTAAAAGAATCCCAGTATCTTATACCAACTTATAGTTGAACCCTTACCCCAATATCCAATTAGACTTGTTCTGTTGTGACAATCTCTCCTTTCAATGAATGACTCCCAGTATGTGACTAACCAATCTACGCACAGATCCAAGTACGTGACTAACCACCAGTTTAAGAAGGATGTTAATTGCAAAGTTCTTCAGTTCATCAACATGATGAAGATCACAAAACTCATTGGTTACAAAACCCTATGGTCTACAAACGTAGTAGCTTCTTGAAGAGGAATATGAATTAGGGCATGTCTCCGATCACAATATGTTTATGTAAAACCTTTGCATCAAGTTGTACTCACTTGCATCTACTGTGACGACCCTTAAAATAATCCTTATATATGTTTAGTGTTGTGAGAAAAGAAAGCCCAAACATGTATACACGGATTTGATGAAAATCAAAACTGAAAATCTGATTTTCATAAATCTCGATAGATAGGGTATCTCTTGAGTAGTTGTTGAGTATTGAGCAAAAACTGCCTTTTAAACCTCGATAAATGCTACCTGTCGAGCTAGTTGTCGAGTTTTAAAATCAAGCACTTTTTCTTAATTGTCGAGCTAGAATGGGAAATTGTGAATTATCCTAAATATAGAAAGGAAAGTACTTTTTCTCGAAAAAAAAAATTATAGTAAATTATTAGAATAATCTTGAATCAATAATAAAATTTTTAAACATTTTGGTAATAATTTTAAATTGAAGTAGTTTTTTAGACTTTTTGAATTACACTTTCACAATAGAAATTATAGTAAATGATTGAATTAATTTAAAAATAAATAATGACCTTTCATTTAAATTTCTTTGAAATTTTAATATTTCAATTTCAATTTCAATGATGTTAAAATGAATGAGAAACTACCCTAAAGATAACATTTGCATATTCACAACCTTCTTGTCTAGAAAGACTTCACTTAAATTTAACCAGAACGTAATAGTCTCAAATGCTACGTTAATGTGGCTCAATAAAAGCGTAGTAATAATAAATGTTTCATTTTAGATTTTAGATATTACAAGTTTGAAATCTTATATATATATATATATATATATAATAAATTTGGATTTAGAATATGTGCGCTCAACCCAAGCCTATATTTTCCCATTATGTAAGTGCAAAAAAATGGACCGAATACAATGAAGTGGACCAAAATGGATTGAAGTGGATAGAATATGATTGAATGAACCAAATAGGACTAGATATGACTAAAGTGGACCAAATAGGACCAAAGTGAACTAAATAGGAACAAAGTTGACCGAATAGGACTGAAGTGGACTAAATAGGAACAAAGTTGACCGAATATGACCAAATGGACCAAAGTGGACAGAAAGGACCAATGTAGACTGAATAGGACTGAATGGACTAAACAGGACCAAGGTAGGCCAAATAGGAACTAATAGAACCTAAGTGGACAAAATGCACTGACTAGTACTAGATTGGACTAAATAGGAACAAAGTGGACGTAATAGGAGCAATGTGGACTAAATAGGACCAAAGGGGACCAAACAGGATTGAATAAGAGGAAAGTGGACAGAATGGACTAAAGTGAAACGAATGGGATTGAATGAACCTAATACAACCAAAGTGGACCAAAAAGGACCAAAGTGGACAGAATGGATAGAAGTGGACCGAATATGACCAATGTGGACCAAATAGGATTGAATGGACCCGATAGGATGTAAGTGGATCAAACAAGACCGAAGTGGACCAAATAGGACTGAAGTGGACCAAATAGAGGTGGTGTTTTAAATCATATATCACTATTCATGATCATATTCTGAAGGGAAAGTGAAGTGGCATTCAAATGGGGAAAGAATCTAGGTTATCACTATCATGGGGGGAAGAGAATGAAGGAAGAGAGGCTTGAAAGTTGAATGGGAGTAGTGTTAGACTAGAAGCCTTGCTACATTAGGGTTTGTGGATAGCTTTGGAAAGACAGCCACTCCATTATTTTATAAAAAGAAAAAGAAAAAAAAAAGCTTATGTAAAAATTTGTATTTAACATAAATTTGTATCACTGGCAATAAAAAATAATTATATGAGATTCAATCATATAACTTCCTGATATTAAAAACATATATTTTTCTCCAAGGGGGAGTTTGATCATGTCCATTTGAAAAATATATAATACCAACTATAAAAGTCATTTGATTCCATAGTAGGAAAAAAGTGAAAGGAATTTTAATGATTAAGTTTGCAGCATATAATTCTTTATGTTGGAGAGAATTTTTTTTCCTTAATAAATATTTTGCAGGATGAGCATGAGAAAATTAATCCTAATGATTCATAGCTATACTTAATTTTATAAAATAGATATAAATTGTAGGGGCCGGATTTGAGCACTTTGCCCTGGGATAAGTGGGCTCAAGCCCAACAAGCCCAATACAATTAATTTAGAGAGAGTGGGTAGAAGAATTGGGCTTTGAAGAGTGTAATAATAGCTGAAGATGATTTAAAGAATGAATAAGTAAAACAAGTATGTATTTGGGCAAGCAATTCTATCCTCGACACTAGTCTGAGGAGCTTCCACTTATTATTTTTGGATTGATATTAACAATGGTTACAAAGCTAGCTGAAGTTGCTACAATGTTTCTCTGGTCAAAATTCCAATCCCCTTTCTCAGAGCTCCTTCTTCATTATATACTACTTTCCTCCTTCATCTCCACTATACATATGCATGTTAGATCTGCTGTTGTTGATCTTTGTCATATCAACCTTCCTTCCAAAGCTCTTAGGTAGTAGTTGTGAGTTTGAAAAGCTACTGCTTAGGTATCACTTCCACATTTAATGCGGCTAAAGGGTTAGTTATGGAACATTTAATATGGAGGTTGCAGCTTTTCGTAGAATTGATCTGCTGCCATCTCCATAGTGCTTGCTTGCTATACTTATATTCTTCCCTGAGGCACTTTGGAAGACTATTTTTGTTGGTAAGTCACTTTATATCAGCCTCAGCCTTCGCTAGCCGAGGACAGGATTGTCCTCGACATGGTTTCCTGGGCGACCATGATTACCATTGCCTTCCTCACATGCGACTATGGGCCTCGTCATGGGCTTCAGGCCCAGTATGGAAGGTGGACGCATATTTTTGGGCTTCATGACCCCACATAAATCATGCAAGGACATATATAATAGCTATCTTTATTAGGACTTACAATGTCCTAAATGTGTACCTTAATGAGAAGGTCTTCGGTGGTGACTATGAATATGCCGAATTCAACACCAATGGAGATATATGCATAGGCTAGAATCACCTATCCATGAAGCACAAGAGAACAAACAAAGCATAAATCAACACCAATTAAGGAAAAAAAAAAAAAAAAAGGCCTCCAACCCCTGTTTTATAATTCTCCGTTCTTTGCCTTAGGTTAGAGTTGGACTTCTAGTTAGGTTATACTTCCTTTTAAAAGAGGATAAATCAAATTAAAAAAATAATGATGATGTGGAAAATTATGAGAGTTACAAAGTTTATGTGTCAAGATATTATAAGGTTAACAAATAGTCAAACAATTCAGTTTTATATTATATATAAATAATAATAGGAAGGAAAAACCGTTGAAACAAAAAACCAAGCTTGTTTGTGAAGAATAGTACTATTTGAAAGATGTGGTGGTATTTTGTGTAACAATTGTATATAACATCCCTCATATATGAGGTGGAGCACACATTTGTATGATCCACTCTCGTTTAAGATGGATATTACATATAAATAATAAATCCTAAAAGAAGAAGCAAATAAGCCCTTTCCTGCTTTCCATGCGTGGATTGGTGCAAATGATAACAGGCTCTTGATTCAAATAGCTTGTCTTTCTCTACAATTTGCAAATACATTCTTGATGCTTGATATAGAGGGCTTAGGAAGACGAGATGAGAGACTTTATGTTTTGGGACACAAATCTATTGTCATTGGGCTAATATGACAACAAATTAATACAAATGAAATGTCACCAACCAAGTACTAAACTCTTTGCTAATTGGGTCTACCTTGCATGTAAAGCTTGAATTATTGTCCTACTGCACCGCCAACAATAGAATATTACCATAAATGTTACATGTTTTAGCAAAGTTCATATCCAATTACATTCTACCCCCCATTTGTTCAAGTTCTGTTCTTCTGTCCAAACTCAAGACTTACACCAATCACAAGGTCACTCGAATTCTAAATTTGAAAAAAAATCAGGCCATAATCTTAGTGTAACACTTCCTACTCCATCATCTACAACATTCATGTATGTCGTGTTTTTGTTTTGTTTTGTTTTGTTTTTTTTTTTTTTTTTTTTTTGTTCATTTTAAACCTAAGTTACTTTTTAAAGAAAAAAAAAATTTATAAAAAATCATAATTGATGAAGTATAAAGTGAAACATTTGAGATATGATTTTTATTCGATTAGAACACTAAAGGCTTCCCTTCATTTAGTGCCGGTTTGAATACAAATTAATTTGGCGTTGTGTTTTTGTTTACATATTTTCCTCTTTTTTTTTTTTTTTTTTTTTTGCCTACCTTTGTTGACAGTGGGAGACAATTTTTACTGTTCATGAACTGTGTATGCACTGTTCACACATTGTGCATACACTTTTCACACATTAAAAAATATTAAAAAGGGGTCCCACAACATTATTCATACATTTAAAAATTATTTTGTTACAGTGTTTTTAGCAATAATCAGTTTTCAGCAACAATAAATTGTATCCAAACAAACCCTTAATTATTATTTTTTTTTTTGAGTTAGTAATTTCTTTTTAATGTTATTTACTTATTTTTCAGAAATTGATGCTTGATAGGTGTAAATGGATTTGGTAACATTTGATTTGAGAGCATCATGTGGAGAACAAGTTTTTATTTTGCCTTAATGAGATTTTATTTGAGCTTGTAGTAGAATCGTCTTGGATCGACCTAGGATCATGATCTTATGCGATCCCATGATTTGACATGCGATCTTACTCTAACTATATGGTTATAATGATTATAATCTAATCTAGATTGATACAATCTAGCATTATAGGATTTTACAATCTTATGATCTGGATCGCAATTTTGATAAGCATGAATTTACATTTATACCTAAAAAAAATTTATAGATGTGCATAAACTAAATAAGATGAATAAATAGCTTAATGTAATTCATGCTTACCAAAACTGGGATCCATATCATAGTATCATAAGATCCTACTATTCTAGATTGCAAAATTGATCCTGATTGGACTGTAAATCATTCTAATTCCTATAATATAGTTGGCGTAGTATTGGATGCCAGATTTTCGAAACATGTAGGATGGATCCTAGACAATTCTACTACAAGCGCAAATCAAATCTCATTCAACCAAAATAGAAGCTCACGTTCTCCACATGATGCTCTCAATTCAAATGTTAACAAAGCCATTTATATTTATCAAGCTTCAATTTCAGGAAAAAGAATCACAAACCCAAAATAATTTAAGAAGAGGGGGGGGGGGGGGGGGGGGGGAGTAGCCTACTTTAACTTTTCACCATATATTTGAAAGCAATTACAACTTTTGATTCTTGAAGTTTCTAGACTATTCCTTGCTCTCAACTATGTTTATCTCAGGCAAGGCTTGGGTCCAATGCAGAGGAGCACCGAACCCAAACGTGTGTCCCTTTATCCATTTTGCTCTCAATTGTGTTTGCCTTTTGTTTATAGTTTGGTAAAGTTTGTGCACTGTTGCTACATGTGATTGGCTATTATTTAATATATATATATATATATATATACACACACACTTTGTCTTTAAGGATGAAAATATTTTTTAATAGCTTAATAGTTTTTTTTTACTGGTATTCCATCAGGCAACCAGTCAAAAAAACTTTTTGTCCTAATATATGTTTAAGGGTGAAAGAACACTATTATTTAAAACATTTTCTTTTTATGTTGTTGTTGCTTAGCAAGGAGGAACTCTTTTATACAACAAGAGATTTTTTTTTTTTTTTTTTTGGTGTAATATTCTAAACTAATTGTTTTTTCTTTTATATATAATTTTAAATTTTATGAATTTTGAAAAAATTGATCATTTCCCATTTAGTATCTGTTTGGCATGATTAATTTTGTCAACTTATTTTTGCTATCATTTATGAGTCCCATTGCACTTTTTAGTACTATTCATGGGTCCCACTATACTATTTCAATTAACCGTTATCTTTATCTACAGTACTTTTAACAAAAAGTTTTTAATTTCAGCAAAATAAGCGAATCTCAAACAAACTCTTAATAAAATGTATTTTAATTTATATAATTAGGCTCCATTCATTTCATTAATAACACATATCTTAATTTAATTACTATTTTTTCTTTTTTTATTGATTTTCTTATCAATCCATTTTTCCAATAGTTACAATTACAAAAGCTACGGTTATTAAAATTAATATATTCAATAAAAATATAGGGAAAGGACAAGAAATTTACACTCAATTGTTTCTTTGTAAAATATTTTTTTGATGTAAAATATATTCAGTGAAAATATTTTCTTTTTCAGTGTTAGGTTGTGTTCTTGAAAATGCTCCAAAAAAATCAAATAACACCCAAGATCAAAATAACATTGCACACACATTGAAATAGATGTTAAAATCACCCCTGAAAATCCCAATGTTGACAACCACCATGAGATCCACCCATCGCCAATGAACTTCAACGCTATGACAAGCTTTAGGCCAATCACCAATAAACTCCAAAACTGTGAAATGTCTCCATGTTTAAGCCTGAGATCAATGCTAGAGACTTCATCGATCACCTTTGTTAATGTTGCTCACTCATTAGTTAGAGCCCCAGGGGTCTCTACAAGAGAGAAGGGAGGGTGGAGGGTGTGGGTGGGTTGTAGTGAGTTTTGTAAAACATTTTACATAAAAGTTTGACGTAAATTTTTTTTCAAATTCTTACAAAGAGTTTTCCAATAAACGAAAAAGGTTTTTTGTTTGACTAAATTTTACAATGAAACAAACACTTGAAAATGCAAAAAAAGGTTTTTTGGAAAATATCTTACAAACAAATTAACAAGTGGAGCATTAACCAAACAAGGCTCGCAATAGTCTCATATGTAGTCCATATAAAACAATTTTTAAAAATTAGGGATGTGCATTCAACCCTCGAACTCAACGCAATTCAATCCAACCCACCCAACCCTGATGGCTTAGATTGGCTTTTTATGGGTTGATGGATTGTGTTGTGTTCTATTAACTTGTTTTGGAGATTGAGTTGGACTAGTTTGTGTTGGTGAGATTTTCAATCAAAGTAATGTGATCCAGCCAATGCTTTAATAGTTTTTAAAATATATGTTATTTAAATTTGTTAGTTCAATTTACTTTGAATTTTGAGACTTACTTTAGATTTGTTAGTTTGATTCATTTTTTATTTTTATTTTAAGATTTCATTTTTACAAAGTTGGGTTATTAGAAAGGGTGTTGGTATCGTTATACTATCAAATCGAACCCCATTGGGTTGTTAATTTCTCAACTCGAGGAGAATGATTAGCTTGAGTGAATTGAGTTGAAAATACCTCAAACCCAACACATGTACACCCTTATCTAAGCTAACCTTCACTCTTTTTATTGTTGTTGTTATTATTATTATTATTACTAGTCAATAACTTGGCAAAGCAGCAAAAAATATAACATATTATGATTTTTTTTTTTTTTTTTTTAATGTTTTGTCTATCTATTCTACCATTTAATGAACTATGATATAACAAGATTCTAATAGAATGTTAAATATAGAATAGAGTCTAAATTCAACTAAAAATATATATTAGAATAATAACATTTACAATTATTATTTACTTATTATTATAATTTTCGTCTTCTCCTCTTTTTTTTTTTTTTTTTTTTCCTTATATATATATATCAATGATTACATAAATGCATGATAGAATAAATGGAATAACGTAGCACATCTACCAAACATTTAAGGTCTATTATTTTGTTACTCTAGAACTGGTTGACTTGGAAGTATTACAAGTGCAGTAGGTGTAGTCTTGGTATATGAAGAATGACAATTCAAGATGAAAGTGATATTAATGAGAATTGCAATATATGGTAGAAGCTTAATTTGCATTTTATCCCTAGGCTAAATTAAGTCCATCTCAAAGTGTTTAACCAAAAAAAAAAAAAAAATTCGAAGTGCTCATTCGATCCAATTGTTTAGGTTGAAATAAAGAACAACAAAATTATCGTCCAACTGTAAAGGAGTGGCCCTTTGGAGTTTGGACATGTATTTTTATTTATTTTTTATTTTATCTGTGGCTGAAGAAAAAGGGTGGAAAATTTTGTGTTAGCCAATGAACCTCTAGGATTGGTAATGGAAATAGTTCGTATAAAAGTTAAAGAAGGTCCCAATTTTATTCCTTTTCTGAGCAAAAGAAGGTCCAAATCAATTGATACTACCTATAAATAGAGTTATTCAAAATATAGTAATTTCTGTGTGTATTTGTTTATGTGATTTTGTCTGTTTTGTTAACAAGTCATATATACAATCCAAGTGAGTTAGGAAAAACAAAATCATACACAATCCCTTGATATGAATCTAGAATATTTCCTGGAGTACGTTTAAGATACATAATTCGATCAACAAAAGTATTATTTTGCATCGACACATGACTATATAAGGACTATTGATATTATGAGACGTTGATATTAGAAGTGTTGCACTAATTCAACGGGTTCCTTTTTTTGTTTTTTGGACCTGAAAATATGACTTCTTATAACAGGCTTTGGTGTCAAGTTATAATTATGCACAACAACTTAATCAAATAATAATGACAATTTAAACATGGAAAACAGCCAAAAGAGTATTCATAATATGAATATATATAGTAGATTAAACCCTAAATATACTTATAATACAAGTTGGAGACTTGACTTGCAGACAAAGTAGCTCAAGCCTAATGTACCTCTAACATGAAGAATTAGGGTTGAACCTAAGCTAATGAGCTAATATATCTCTAACATGTCTGTATAGAGATTTCAGCTTCTCCTTTGAGTCTTTGACAAACAAGGTTCGCATCTCTGAATTTTTAAAGAAATAGGTTATTAACTTGTTTTTAATTGAATGTTTGTTTTGACCAGGTAATGCAGACGGAACTTTGACCAGGTGTTTTACAAGTATAATACTGGCCATAGAAACACACTAGCACTGCTCTCATCGATGAGTAACTAGTTTTCCGATTACCTTTGTGGTTATAGTTGTCCTCATTCAATATATTTATTTGGGGTATATTTTGAAACCCACTTGAGTAAATTTGCCTTGCATTTGGAAAATCCAATTGTAGTTAAGGTGAAGGCGAGGAATTAGGATAGAAACTTTATTTAGGGTTGGTATTGAAGGTTATGAGGAGTGAGAACCATGTACTGTATGGCGAAAGCGAAAGCAAAGGTTATGGATAAGCTCCAACGTTATTATTAGAAGATGCACATTCTCCCTGTTTGAGTAACAAACTATTGGAAAGAGTTAAAAATTTAGGGTGCACTTGGTTCTAGATTATCAAAATTATTGAGATTTTGACAACCCAACAAATTAAAAGTGTTCTTTGGTCATATCAGATGAATTGGTGACTTAAGATGACATGAGCAATACCATATGTTGAAAGCCTTAATTATATGATAAGATGGCCACTCTTGGTTCTTGGATAAGAAAAAGGAGGTTATACTAGCTAGGTAAGCAGGCAGTGAAAAGTCTTGGTGCTATTAACACGTAATTTGGTATCCTCTGTCAAGTATTTAGAAATGTTCTAGATAGTTTGCGGTAGCAATGTCATCAAGAGTAAGGCTTAGCTTTATATTATAGAACCATCACTACTCTTGGTGAACGTGAGGCATGCAGATAGATTATATTTTATCGTTATTCTTTGCCTCTTAGCTGCTTACCACAAAATATTACTTGGTGTCTCGGCTCATCAGAATGTATGCCAACTTTATAGGATAGATCAACAAACTTAAGTGTCACGCTCCAAACCCAAAAGAGTTAAAAGCATGAGAAACACAATCTGAAGGTACCTATAGATTTTTCCCTCTTGACAATTCAATCCAAATAATTCATAACAAGTACCAACATTAAAGATTTTCATAATGATTTCAATAAAAATACTCCAAAAATAAGTCAGAGCTCCATGTAATAATTACAATGACCATTGACCACAAAAAAATGGAGGTGTGAATTAACTACATATAAACATCTTATTTCTAAGACAGGATAAAAGTTATCACCAAACTTAGTTACAAAACAATTGTGCAAAAGCTCCCGAGTGTGTGTAGCTTCAACACTAGGTTAGGAGTCTCATACACCTGAGGTCTATAATACCAAAATTCCAACTTCCAGAAAGCAGTTGCCTAACCACTACAAGCTATAATATCTGACTCAAAAGGTTGCTGCCTGCTCTTGATACTTAGGAACTAATGTATTATAACTCTAATTTGTATTGTTGGCAAATCATGATCAAAACAAGCTGTTAGACTTTTTTTAGTCTTGCTCAAAATATGTCTTTTATGTAAAGTTGGAATCGATTCAACTGCAGAATTGAGTATGCAATTCTGACTGACTCAATCAATCAAAAATTAGGCTTGATCGATCAAAAGTCGTGCAGATTATTTTTTCTGCAGAATTTTCAACTCAGCCCTAAGCCTATATGACGTGTAGGGTTTTATGTTTTATCCTAGGTATAAAAGGCAAACTCTAGCCACGTTTTAGAGGTTACTCTATTTGCTGTGTGTGTGAATCTCTTGTAAGATCTGAGAGGTGGTTGCCTTCACACATGCTTAGGATTATCAAGAAGGATATTTCTTTGAGAGCATGATGATCATTCAGTTGTTGCACTAAAGAGCTTAAAGATACGCAAGCGGGAGTGCTTGTACTTGTTGAAGAATCTAAGAAAGAAGGAGTCTGTGGTCTCGGAGCCTGTGGTCGTGTTAGTAAGTTTTCTATTGGTGGGTAGCAATAGGATGTTAGTGGTTTAAGTCGCTATTGTAAAACTTCGATTTTTTCATAGTAGATTCAAATTTACCTTGAGGATAGCTAGGTTAAATCCTCTCCATGTTTTTTACCGGTTTAGTTTTCATGGGTCATCATATCTTTATGTTCTTTATACTATGCACTTTACATTGATATGATTATATGATTGTGTTAATCTAAATCTAGAATTTTGAAAGTTCAATATGTGTGTGAAACACTCTTGAATGATTAGACCCCAAAAAACAAAAACAAAAAAAAAAACAAAAATCAATTCAAGCTTATAATCAAACAATTAACGTGTGGAACATAAACATAAGCCAAACACAGAATTAATAAAAAATCTAAGCCAAATATAATCCCATCCACAATAGAAAGTAAAAGGCAAAGATAAAGGAAGAGAAATGCAAACACAAGGACAACACGTGATGTGTTATCGAAAAGGAAATTGATGCCCTCGGTATAAAACCTCTCTGCCACCCTCCAAGTGGTAAATAATCCACTAAAGAATGTAGTTGGGATACATGAACAGCAAAAAACCCTCTAAGCCTAATCTACCTAGTGTACCTAAGCCCTCCAAGCTTCTTGCTCCAATGAGATTGCGCCGAACCTATTTCTTCTTTAGCTAACCGAATTCTGCTATACACCATAGCATCAACCAATAGCCATTGGTCCCTTCCAAACTGCTTCCCTTAGCACCAAATATACATTCTCACAGACATGGGTATGATGAGAAAAGGATTTGGTTAATAGCCTCTCAAGGATATATCAATGGAGAAGAAGAGAGTAGAGGAATTTGTAGAGTCTCTTAGTGAAGATTAGGAATGAGGTAATTTTGTTTTTCTCTAGGGTTTCTCTAACAAAATTCTCTCTAGAAGCTCTCATGATTTCGTGGGTATAAGGGTCTATATATAGTGGTGTGTGTTTGGAATACAAAGAGTCAATTTTTGCCAAACAGGGTAAGTTGGCGGCTTGACCTCGTAGCTTGTCCAAGTCGAGAGTTCAAGTCGCGAGGTAACAGTCTGACCAGCCTGGGACTTTTGTCCTGCAGTGCGATAGCTGGCGAGACCTTTCACCTTTTCGCATGCTTCTCACGTGCACAGCATTTGCCAGCTTACAAACCGCGAGTCAGTCTCGAGTCCCAGCCGCGAGTTTTTGCTTCTTTGCACAAGGATAAGCAATTCTTGACATTCTCTTCACACACTACCCTTACAAGAATCCCACCTAAATGCAGGGTTACTAAGTGCTAAATTACAAGCAAATTGACATGGAATAAAGCCAACAAGATGGTTGATAAATTTCAACTTTACAATCTCCCCCTTTGGCTATTCCATAACAAAACCCTAAAACAAACTCTAGACTTAACACGTGAGTTGGAAACAGTTGGAAAACTCACTCACACCTAACTCTAGAATCTGTGAAGCATTTGAACCATAAGAACAAGAACTCCTAAAACACAACAACACAATAAATTCATTATATGTAGAAAACTTGTAAAGCATATGGAGCAAGCACAATGCGATCAACCACAATGGAATAAAGCAATAAACCATGGTAAGACCAAAACAAGCAATCACTATAATCAAGTGATCACACTTTTCATTCACACTTGGAATGAACATCCGGACATTCAAGTTGACAAACACAGGGCACATCACTTGAATGACTAACACTCAACCAATGCACAATACAAGAAGTATGTGCATCTAGGAAAAATCCTACAAAGGCACAAGAGTGACAGTACTTATAAGGAAATGCATAACACTTAGTTATAGGTACTGATTTAGAGAAGCACACAGGCTACATAAAACATGGTACAAATCACAAAGGCCTACAAGTGCATAGAAACAACTCTAAAAGCTTACAAAAGCAACATGGGTACAAAACTTAAATAGAAATCTTAAAAACCTACAAAGGTAGCAGGTACAAACCATAAATTCATAAAGAAAATGTATAGTACTGAATAATATACCATGAACACAGAAATATGCAAACGTTAGACTAAAGCGATACACAAAAGCTACTAAAGCGATAAACAAAAGTTTATTAGCTGAAATCTCCCCCTTTCGTTGAACTCCCTCACTCCCTCTGCCAACATCATCTCCCTCTTTTTGTCAAGGAATAGCTAGTGCTCATCATCTTCTAACTTTCTTTGAATTTGATCCAATTGAACTTGGATAGAGGTGAACTTCATATCCCATCAAATGTTGAGATGGTGCAAGATGGATGAAAGTCTGGACATCTTTGAACTCAGCTCATAGATAGATGCTACAATAGAGTCTAGCTTCTCATCGATAGGGAATAAGTTAGAGTGCGAACCATTGTGGGACGCTAAAGATTCTGTCTTGGTTCCCTTCTTACTATGACCAATGCTGGTGTTGAATGTGCGCATCTTGATTAGACTTGGTTTTGTGTAGGGAAATTCACTTTTTGAAGGATGG
Source organism: Quercus variabilis (assembly GCA_030445155.1). Taxonomy (NCBI): domain Eukaryota; kingdom Viridiplantae; phylum Streptophyta; class Magnoliopsida; order Fagales; family Fagaceae; genus Quercus; species Quercus variabilis. Next base: position 11,102,202 of record CP129449.1, read on the forward strand.
ATTCCTTTAAGCTTCAAAATCCTTGAAATGAGATAGCAGAAAGGTATGCATATCCTTGACTCAGTGCGTAGAATAGTTTTGTGAAGAACATGAAAGATATGAGTACAAATGTCTATCTTTACATCAAAGATCAGATCATGAAGGAACAGTGCATGCTTGAGGTTCATATATCCTACGCTGGACAGGGGGTACAGGTTGTGAAACATGACAATCATAAGCACCCTCAATTTTGGAGGAAGTGATGAAACACTGACTGAGTTGCCATTTGAGGAAAATTCCAAATCTTTTCCAAGAACTTCCCGAAGTAAGTCCTCATCTGGATATAAATCATCATACACCGATGAGTTTCCAAGTATTGGCCGGTTGATATGAAGAATCTTTGCCAGGTATATGGGAGAGAAAGGGAAACTTTTTCCTCTAACCCAACACTTAAGTTCATCTCCTTCAACAATTGCATTGGCATAAATTTTTTTTACTAAATTCTCATATGCATCATCAAGGTCAGAAGGAAGATAGTTCCAATCCTTGTGAGCAAACCATTAAGGGATGTCGGTGTCAAAAAGAGATTGCTGATCAACGACCTTTTCAATCAATGGTGCAGCATTTCTGAAATAGTTTTCATGAGTCTGAAAAGTAGCATACGATCAAAACTTGTTAGGATCAAACACACCTGATGGGGAACGAGTCCTTTTTGGTCTAAGAGAAAAATCATCAATTTCAATGACAAGTTCCTTCCCTTTGCTGCTACCTCTTTTCACAGCTAATCTCTTGAAATGAGACATTTTGACTTTGCAACATGGTTATCACAACCAAGAGAAACCAAACAAGACACTAAACAGTATAAGCAATGTGTCAAATTCACACCATGGATGGTGAAGAAAACCCTAAACACTTCAGCATTAAGTTCAAACCATGACAATGAGTGTGTGAATACAACCAAAACCACAATAGGTACCCAAGATAGAGAAAATCCATATAAAAACCATCACAAACACACACTAAGAACATGAAAACAAAATCCCATGTTTAAATCATGATAAATCACAAACCACAATATCAACACAAAAATCACGACAATAATGAACAAATCAGTAGGTAGGAAGAGAAAGAAGGAAAACCGATACCTTTTTGTTGTAGATTTGAGAAGAAATGATGCAGAAATAGAGGATTTTCGAAGAAATACTCGGAGTGTTTGTAAGAGTGAAATGGGGAAGACAATGAACAGTCATAAAAGGATGAGGGAAAAAAAATTGAAAAACAATTTTAAAACTATCTGTAAAACGCAAAACACGCATTTTTCGCAATAAAGTCAAGTCACCAGTCAGTCACCAGGGTAAGCCGTAAAACACTGTGAAGGTAAGAAACTTGAAAAATTTCTTTGTGTTTTTCGCAACTGGAAGGTCTACCCGCGAGATAGTCGCCAAAGGAGCCGCGAAAATCTATGTGTACCCCTCACGACTAGACCTTCCACCTGCGAACAAGTCACCACATTGAGCCGCGAAAATCACAAAAACTCAAGTTTTGAAAACTTTTCTAAGTATTCTTCGTGATTGTAACCTTGACTCGCCAGTGAGCCACAAAAAGTCTTTGAGTGAGCTTGCGACTGGGACATGTGACTGGATTAACCCGCGACTGAGTCGCCAAAGCAGGGCAACATTGTTTTTGAAAATTTTGACATTTTTGTAAAAATAAAATACTTTCCAAAAACAAAGTAAAATACTCAAAAATATTTTTATGTTTGATCAACAAAGATTGAGCTTGTGAAAACACATTTAAACAAGTACAATCACACAAATGAATATGACATTCATTGAACATAGTCTTATATGTTGTGTGTGAATATAAAAAATGAGATAGTCCTTAATCTAATGTGAGACTTCAATGTTTAATTCAATCAAGACATACACAACTAGCACTAGATAATGTGACCCATCTCAATTATAGAAGTGTGCATATATGACCTCCCACATAAACTTGAGAACATTTCTTTAAAGTTTTTCATTTGGCTCCATATACATCATATCATTTGATCATTTTGAATCAACATATCTCACTGTAAGATAGATGCCTGAAATTTTTAATATTTCAAATTGATGAGATAGCCTTTGGCTTTTTGGGCATCAAACATTTTATTTTGATCGCTTTTCCTTTTTCCTAATCAAATACTAGTATGTGCGACAGGCTTTTGCAGCTCAATATCTCTTTTCATTTGGAGATTTACATTTGATGAGCTCTTTAATTAAAAGCAATAAAAATAAAAGTGGAAAGATATATAGACACAAGTCTATACATGTCTCATGATCAACAAAACCATTCACTAATCATTCATGACAAGGTTGAAGATCTATTTATAACAATCATAAAGATTTCAGAAGTTCTTCCACAATGATATAAGTGCATAAGACACAAGTTAAACTTGTTAAATGAACAAAGCCATTAGTACAAAGGTACAAGGTAAAATATGCTTTGAGACAACACTCAACAAAGTTGATCAAACTTTTGGATTTTTTACTATTTGTGTGTTTTTGGATTTTTGACATAAAAGTAATGATAGATTGATCAAAAGCAATGTAAAATTATTTTAAAAATGAAACAAATAAACAACTAACAAAACAGGGAAGACAAAAATATGAAACGCAATGCAAACAGAAACACAAAGATATTTAAGTTCAAGGAATGATACCAACACCAATGGTCTTATGTAAGGATTTAAACATTGGGCCATTAAGAGGTTTGGTGAATATGTCTGCCTTTTGATTGCCAGTATTTATGAACTCTAGACAAAATATTTTGTCCTCTACCAAGTCCCGAATGAAGTGATAACAAATCTCGATATGCTTTGATTTAGAGTGTTGAACTGGATTCTTTGACAAGTTTATGGCACTAGTGTTATCACAGAACACACACATAGTGTCTTGAGAAATTCTATAGTCATGCAGTAGCTTTCTTATCCATAACAATTATGCATAGCAACTTCCTGCTGCGATGTATTTAGCTTCGGCCGTTAAAAGGGATACTGAATTTTGCTTTTTGCTCATCCATGAAACCAAATTATTTCCAAGATAGAAGCACCCACCAGACGTACTTTTCCTAACATCAATGCACCCTGCCCAGTCAGCATCTGAATATCCCGCCAAACACTCATTCGAATATTTTGCATACCAAATCCTATAGTCAGACGTGCCATTGACATAGCGAATGATTCACTTTACTGCTGTTAAGTGGAACTCTTTAGGAGTAGCTTGGAACTGTGCATATACCCCGACACTAAATGCAATATCTGGTCTACTTGCTGTGAGATAGAGAAGACTGCCAATCATACTTTGATAAAGTGTTGGATCGACATCAACGTCGGCTGCATCTATGCTTAGTTTTGCAGAGGAGCTCATGGGTGTAGAAGTATGTTTCTTAGAATCCAAGCCAAATCTTTTGACAAGATTTTTGGCATACTTCTCTTGAGCAATGAATATTCCATCTTTCCGTTGTTTCACTTGAAGCCCTAGGAAGTAGTTCAACTCTCCCATTATGCTCATTTCAAATTCCTTTTTCATTTCTTCCGAAAATTCATGGGCTAGTTAATCAATTGTGGCTCCAAAAACAATATCATCTACGTACACTTGAGTGACAATGAGAGATTTCTCATCCCTTTTAACAAACAATGTTCGATCTACTTAACCTCTTTTGAACCCATGATCCAATAGGTAAGTGGTGAGATGATCATACCATGCTCTTGGTGCTTGCTTCAACCCATACAAAGCTTTCTTCAGTCTTAGCACATGACTCGGAAAGTGAGGATCTTCAATTCCCTTTGGTTGCTCAACAAATACTTCTTCATTTAAAAAGCCATTTAAGAAGGCACTCTTCACATCCATTTGATACAATTTGAAATCCATGATGCATGCTATGGACAAGAGAATTCAAATGGACTCTAGTCTTGCTACTAGAGCAAATGATTCATCGAAATTCATGCCTTCCACTTGAGTATTCCCCTCAGCCACCAATCTAGACTTATTTCGAACAACTTCACCATTTTCATCTGTTTTATTCTTAAAAATCCATTTGGTATTGATCACATGTGTATCTTTAGGCCTTGGAACCAATTCCCATACATCATTTCTAACAAATTGATGTAGCTTTTGGTGCATAGACTCTACCCAATTCTCATCTTTCAGGGCTTCTTCTACCTTTTTGGGTTTAAATTGAGCAAGATAACAGTTGTATGTCACATGGTTAACACTATATTTTGGTCTTTTTCTCAAACGAAGTCTCTCGTTTACATCACCAATAATATTACTTGATGGGTAATTGACAGTCACTCATGATGAAGGTTTCTTGGAAGTTAAGAGTTCCTTATCACAAGAGATTGGGGGTTGAATTTCTGGAGGGGTGAGTGGACTTGAGACTTCTTGTGTCGATCTAATCTCTCTTCTTGATATAAAGGGTGTAGACTCCTTTCCGGGTGTTTCTTTCTTAGCATTATCACTTAGGGACATATCATCATCATCCTCATTCTTCTTGAATTTGAGCCCCTTTCCATCATCCTTAATTTTATTTTCTGATATGGTGTTGTCTATGACCACATTGATTGATTCCATTATCGTCTTAGTTCGCTTGTTGTACTCCCTATAGGCTCGGCTATTTGTGGAGTAACCTAGGAATATTCCTTCATCACTTTTAGCATCAAATTTACCCGGATTTTTCCTATCATTCAGAATGTAACACGTTCTCCCAAATATTCTGAAATACTTCACCTTAGGTTTTCTTTTCTTTCCATATTTCATATGATGTCTTCTTTGTCCCTGCTTGGAAATAGATTCTATTGCCAATGTGACATGATGTGTTCACAGCTTCAGCCTAGAATTTTTATGGTATGTTTTTGTTGAGGAGCATGATTCTCGCCATCTCTTGGATCACCCGGTTCTTTCTTTTAACCACCCTATTTTGTTGTGGAGTCTTTGGAGCTGAGAATTCCTTCTTGATACCATGCTTTTCACAAAAAGCTTCAAACTTAGCATTCTCGAATTCCTTCCCATAATCACTTCTGATTTTGACTATGGGAACTCCTTTTCATTCTGCAGTCTCTTGTATAGTTTTTGCAATTTATCATATGCTTCGGACTTCTCTCTAAGAAATTCCACCCAAGAATACCTAGAGAAATCATCAACTACCACCATAATGTATCTCTTTCCTCCTAGGCTTTTAGTTCTTGTAGGCCCTATTAGATCAACGTGAAGAAGCTCTAAACACCGTGAGGTAGCTGATAGCTTGCCTTTGTTTGTTTTCCCATTTGGCATGCTCCACATATAGTCTTCTCCACCTTTCCAAACTTTGGAAGTCCCTCAACTGCCTCAAGTTTAGATACTTTAGATACATGTTTGAAATTTGCATGTCTAAACTTGTGATGCCAAAGTTTCAGCATATCAACACGAGCATTTCTACATGAAATAGGTGTCGTAGGAATTACTCCATAGCAATTATCAGTAGTCCTATTTCCCTTCAAGACTTGAATCCCTTTTTCATCAATGATTATGCACCCCTTCTTTGAGAATTGGACAAGAAAGTCTTCATCACAAATTTGAGTGATGCTTAAGAGATTTTCCTTCAATCCTTTGATGTATAGCACATCCTTTAATAAAGGTAACCCCAGTATTTCAACTGTCCCTTTGCCGAGAACTTAAGCATGACTTCCATCACCAAAAGTCACATAATCACAGGCTTTCTCTTGAAGAGTCTTAAAGAGTAATTTATCTCTTGTCATATGACGAGAGCATCCACTATCAAGGTACCATAAGCATGAGTTAAAAACCTTCAATAAGGTGTGCACAAACAAACAAGCATTTTTTACCATCAAACATAACCTCATCTTTATTTTCCATGCTTTTGTCAGATTGAATTTTCTTTTTCAAATTATCAACATTTTCACACAATGTTCTATTTCTTCTTTGTACTTTTCAATCATAGAGTTAGACTCACATAGACTATTGTGTAAGATGTGGTTCTTATTTTCAAAGTATTTCAGCATGTGAGCGACCATCCTAGCATGTTTCTTGGATTTAATTAACTCTAAGATTTCATTTCTAGAATGCCCTTCAAACATACTCATAGAGTTATTATCACAAACATCTAAACTACAATTCAGTAAGACCTTTTTCATAGCTGCATCCATAACCAAGGGGTCTAGGATCGCACTCAAGTAATCAAACCACAAAGAGTGCACCCGCTCTGATACCAATTGAAAGTTCAATATGTGTGTGAAACACCCTTGAACGATTAGACCCCAAAAAACAAAAAAATAAAAATAAAAATCAATTCAAGCTTACAATCAAACAATTAACGTGCGAAACATAAACATAAGCCAAACATAGAATTGATAAACAATCGAAGCCAAATATAATCACATCCACAATAGAAAATAAAAGACAAAGATAAAGGAAGAGAGATGCAAACACAAGGATAAACACGCAATGTGTTATTGAAGAGGAAACCGAAGCACTCGGCATAAAACCTCTTCACCGTCTCTTCGCTGCCTTTCAAGCAGTAAATAATCCACTAAAGAATGTAGTTGGGATACATGAACAGTAGAAGACCTTCCAAGCCTAATCTACCCAGTGTACCTAAGCCCTCCAAGCTTTTTGCTCCAATGAGTTTGCACCGAACCTTTCTTCTTTAGCTTACCGGATTACGCTACACATCATAGCATCAACTAATAGTCATTGGTTCCTTCCAAAATGCTTCTCTTAGCACCAAATGTACCTTCTCATAGACGTGGGTGTGATAAGAAAATGATTTGGTCAATAACCTCTCAAGGATGTATCAATGAAGAGGAAGAGAGTAGAGGAATTTATAGAGTCTTTTAGTGAAGATTGGGAATGAGGCAATCTTGTTTTTCTCTAGGGTTTCTCTCACAAAATTCTCTTTGGAAGCTCTCATGATTTTGTGGGTATAAAAGTCTATATATATAGTGGTGTGTGTTTGGAATATAAAAAGTCAGTTTTTGCCAAACAGGGTAAGTTGGCAACTTGATCTCGTGGCTTGTCCAAGTCGCGAGTTCAAGTCGCAAGGTAATGGCTTGGCCAGCCTGTGACTTTTGTCCTGTAATGCGACAACTGGCACGACCTTTTACCTTTCCGCATGCTTCTCACGTGCATAGCATTTGGCGGCTTGCAAGCCACAAGTCAGTCGCGAGTCAGTCCCAAGTCCTAGCTGCAAATCTCTGCTTCTTTGCACAAGGATGAGCAATTTTTTACACTCTCTTCACACACTACCCTTACAAGAATCCCACCTAAATACAGGGTTACTAAGTGGTAAATTACATGCAAATGGGCATGGAATAAAACCAACAAGATGGTTGATAAATTTCAACCTTACAAATTTGGACTAAGTAATAATTTAGCTTGTTAACTAGGTTAATCCAATAGTGTTTTAAGGGGTCTAAAAACAAACAGAAAACTTCCTTAAACTTTTCCCAAGTAATAGGAGTGTTCCCTCCCAACTCCATCCTCAACAATTGCTCAGTGCCTGACCACCATCTTTCAGCAGAACCTTAAAGAGCAAAAGTGGCATACACCACCTTCTAAGCATCAGTGCATTCAAGGGCTTTTAGTAATTTTTCCATCTTTTGCAGCCAATTCTTTGTTGCCATAGGATCAGGCTCCCCATCAAATGTTGGAGGTTTTTGCTTATGGAACTCCCCAAAAGAGCAACCCTTCTTCCTACATTCACCACTATGGACCACTCTAGCAATCCTAGCATAAATCCTGTCTGCCACCTCATCAATCTCACCACCATTAGAAGTGACAGATCTCTCATGCTCTTGGCGTTGCCTAAGGACATGTTCTGGAGTTGCAACCTCATCTACATGCCTTACTTTACATGCTTTCTTTTTAGGAGGCATAGTGTACAAAAGAACTTATACCTATACCCAAGAAACAAAGCAAGTAAATCACAAGGCAACATAGAAGGTTAGCATGGACAAGCTAGATAAGAATAAAGGAATAACATGTGGAAGCTTCAACAAATGTACTAAACAAACAATTCATCACACCCCTAATGCTTTGACTTATATCAAAATCAATCCCCACTTCAAAGTCTACAAAATCATAACCTAAACTTTGATACCATATTTGTCACACTCCAAACCTAAAAGTGTCCAAAATATGAGAAACACAACACGAAGGTAGCTATAGATTTTTCCATTTTGACAATTCAGTCCATATAATTCATACCAAGTACCAACATCAAGGATTTTCATAATGATTTCATTAAAAATACTCCAAAAGTAAGTCAAAGCGCTATGCAATAATTACAATGACCATTGACCACAAAAGAATAAAAGTGTGAATTAATTACATATAAACATCTTATTTCTAAGACCGGATAAAAGTTATCACGAAAATCAATTACAAAACAATTGTGCAAAATCTCCCTAGTGTGTGCAGCTTCAACACTAGGTTAGGAGTCTCATACACCTAAGGTTTATAATACCAAAAGTCCAGCCTCTAGAAAGTAGTTGCCTAACTACTACAAGCCATAATATCTTACTCAAAAGGTTGCTGCTTGCTCTTGATAGTTTGAGACAGGGACGGACCCACAGTAGGGCAGAGGGGGGCCAAGTAAATAAATACAATTCATACCCAAACTAAAAAAAAATAAATAAATAAATAAATATGGACTAAACAAAAATCGCGGAGAAAATAAGAAACACTTATTTTGTATGTTATACTTTGTTGATGTGCTTTATAATATGAAATGTTTAAGAAATATTTATTTTGTATGTAATATTTTGTTGAATATGAAATAGATGCCAGTTTTTATTTTCATAATTTTTTTTTTGGTTCTAAGCTTTGCCCCTTCCCCCCCCCCCCCCCCCCAGGTATGAATCCTGATTCCGTCCCTGGTTTGAGATGAAGGAGCCTAGAGATTTTTACGAAGTTCCTCGGTGAATTTTGTCGCAAAAAGATGATGGTGGTGATCCAATGGAATGGTGGTTGGTGAGGGTGAGACAGAGATGGAGGTTTGTGTGTGTGTGTTTTTGTGTGAATAAAAGAAAGCCAAGTGGGAGAGAAGGGCTTAGGTGACCGGTCAAGAGAGAGTGAGAGATATTTTAAGAGATTGTGTGGTGGGGAATAGATGGTTAGGTGTGGGCTCACATGGGGGATTTGAAAAATATCTCTCAAACTTTTTTTTTTTTTAAGGTTGAGGTGTTACATTAAGTGTGATAACTGTCATAACATTCTACTATTATTGTGCTTTAGTGTAGGGGCATGTACATGTGTTGCTCCCTTGGGTCAAAATTTTGAGGGAAAATTTCAATTCATTGGAGTCAAAGTATCACATGCTGACCATGGCAAACGTGCTTCAATTTGGCCAGTGGTAACATGGTTTTGTTTTATTTATTTATTTAAATTGTTATTCCCCTCCATTTCAAGCAAGTGCTTAACTGTTAGATGTTATGTTTTGTTAGAGCTGTCTTCAAGTAACCCTGGTCCCTAGCACATACCCTTGATTTAATATATCAGCTGAGCTATAAAGCTGTCTTCTGGGAAGCTATTCTCACATTATTGGTCACATACTGAACTATTGACTTTGTTTGAAAAAAAAAAAAATTGTGGCCTTTGATATAAGTCCTTGTTTTCACAATATTTATTTCTCCTACACTCATCCTTTATACTTTCCCCCTTACATATGTGTGAAAAATGAAAATGTTTTGCTTGACAGGGTTTCATGAAGGTGGAAGCGACAAGAGACAAAATATGTCTATTTCAAGAATATACTTTCAAATCCACAAGGTGATAGAATTTGGAATTTACCATAAAAGAGAGACAAATGTCTGTATTTTTATTAATATGAAAACTAAAGTGTTTTGGAGGCTGCATTGAGTTTAAATAGTAAAAAAAAAAAAAAACTCCTAAAAATCTTAATTCATGTTAAGCAAAATATTAGGTGGCAAAATAGTAAATTTTACCAAAATAGTTGAAAAGACAGAACCTTATTCTAACAAATTTTGAATAAAAAGTTGAAAAGGAAATAAATATTACTAAAAATGGCAAAAATAAACATTTCAAGATCTAAACGAAGGAATTTGCCCAAAGAGACATAATAATATATGAGGATCTAGATTTCAGAGCACTTGAAAGTTGATACATAATAATATATAGCTTGTTTGGTTGGTTAGATGAAAACAAAGTATGCCTTATATGTATACATTTTCAATTTTCTACAGGACTAATCACAAAAAAATTTAAATGATATGGTTTGCAAAATTGTTCCTAATTCTCATTTTTAATATACTAAAAAGTGAGTTTGAATATAGAAAACAAACACATCTTTTGCCCATTATCATTTTTGTAAAAATAAAAATAGTGGCATTTTGTAAAAAAAAAAAAAAAAAAAAAAAAAAAAACCAAATTTGTGGGTCCCATTATTAGTGACATGTCTTATTAACACACACACACACACACTCTCTCTCTCTCAAGTGATAGGTGACCGTTGCTTTTATCAGAAAATAGAAGGATTTAAGCAAAACAAAAACTAGACCAAAATTGGTGCCAAACAGAAATTGAGTTGGAAACAAAAATTGAGTGTAGGATTTGAGAAGAGAAAATAAGAACAAAAAATGAAAATTGAAAATGACAAATCTTTAAGAAATGAACAAAGTTTCTCTCCAAACTAATTTTGAGAGAAACTCCTCAAACTTCTCATATATCTTTCTTTTTTTTTTCTTTTTTTTTTTTGTGAATTTTGAAATTTTAAGTGTTGAATTTCATATTGCTTACATTCTCAACATGCATATCATATTTCGTTCAAATCGAATGTTATTTATTATTCAATCAATAAACTTATTTTTTTATACAAATTTTGAATTACAAAAAATAAGAAATTTTTACATTTGTTTGATAATAAAGCAATTGATCTTTTTGAAATATTACAACCATAAATGAATGATATAATAAGAATATACAATCCAGTGATTAGATTGTGGGTGGTAGTGGTGGTGGTTTTGGGTTTGCTAGTGGTGGTGGTGGTTGACAGTAATCGTGAGTTTGGTGGGTTTGTTTATTGTTCTTACTTGGGAAGAGAGAGAGAGAGAGAGAGAGAGAGAGACATGGGGAAGAAAAAAAAGAATATTAAAATGAAGCGATAAAAAATAAACAATTAATATTTGGTATATTGTAAAATGATGTATGAAAATAAATAAAATAACTTTTTGAGTTACTGCATACTAAATTTTTTAAAACCATCGCTATGAATAATCTTAACTGCTTACCATAAAATATTTCTTGGTGTCCATGCTTATTAGAATGGTGCTTTGTTGGATAGATCAACAAATTAACTGTGATCACATTCTTGTCACTAGAGTTCTACAGTTAGTGTACTTTAGTGTAGGGGCCTGTGTCGGTGTTGCTCCCATGAATGGATTAAAATTTTGAGGGAAAATTTTAATTCATTGGAGTCCAAGTATCATATTGGCTCCCCTGCCCCAAATGTCTTCCCAACGCCCGCGGGTAGCTTTATTTCCAACAAGCAAGCATTTGTTTCATTTGACACTCCTCTACTAGTTACCGATTTTCACGCTTGGAGTGAAATGAAAAGTCAGCTCAATTATATATAGTTGTTAGGCTGGAGTTTTCTTACATTTAAGTCTTGAACCAAAAAGAAAATCTCACTTAGAGATTTAGTCTATGACAGATAGCGATTGATTTTGATGCCATAACAGAATGAGAGCCCCTCAATGTATATATGTTGGTCCCTAAAAGGCTCAAATGTCAGATAGCGATTGCTTTTGTTTCATTTGACACTCCTCTATTAGTTCCCGATTTTCACGCTTGGAGTGTAATGAAAAGTAAGCTTAATTATATATAGTTGTTAGGCTAGAGTTTTCTTACATTTAAGTCTTGAACCAAAAAGAAAATCTCACTTAGAGATTTAGTCTATGACAGATAGCGATTGATTTTGATGCCATAACAAAATGAGAGTCCCTCAATGTATATATGTTGGTCCCTAAAAGGCTCAAATGTCAATTTTGATTTTTGTTGTCATTAGGTGTGCCTGTAGAATTTGCATGCTTTTGTCTTTCATGTTAATTGAAATAATATCCAAACTGTTAAATATTTCTTGGGTGGTAGGGCTTTAGTATCTATTAAAATATTTAAGATTATAAAATAAATGTGTAAAAGTATTTAAATAGAATGTTTTATAATGGCCTAAATTAATACATGTTGGTCTTAACATGTTGAAGATGGTTACTTTTCTTTTATGGAAGTATTAGATACTTTGCTTCATATCTTTTTCATTATTATTATTATTAGCTTCTTTGGTTGCTGATTTGTGTCTCATTTGGAACAACAGGTTGCAATAATTATGTTTGAACTAAAATTAATTTTAGTCATTTACGGTTGCTTGTCGGTTATATAAGATAAACCTTGAACAATTGATCCTATCTTGAAGTGATTATTTGACTTTGTGGATTAAGATTTGGGGTTCAAAAATACCTAACTTAATAGGACATTTGGAATATGCATAAGTTAACAACTGAGAATTAATAATCCTAAGTGAATAAATTGACCTTCTTGACTAAGACAAAATGCTTACTTGAGATTCACTAAATCAACATAAAGCATCTCTACGTGAACTATCACGATATTAGCCATCTTGATATAAAACATATTTGAACAATTAATCATAGGGTTGTGCAAAAAAACCGCATGACCAGCTTGACCTGACTTGCATCAACCAAACTCAATCCATGCAGGTCTTTAAGTGAGGCGAGTCAGGTTGGGTGGGTTAGATAGATAATCTAGTAGGTTAGGCTAAATAACAAGTTGATATATGTTTAACCCGCCGCAAACCGACCCGCCCGGTTATATATATATATATATATATATTCTTTGTCATGTTACAAAAATCTAAGTCACATATACTCCTACTTTATTTCTTTGACCATCTCTTTCTCTTTCTTTTTAGGGGAATTGCATTTTGTTACTTATCATAAACTTCAACGCTAAGCCATTGATTTTTTAAAACTATTATATCAATTGTGACGTATACCCTAGTTCTATGTATGGGCTAGCATTGTAGATATATTATGCAGAAATCACTTGTTATACATGTCTTAAATTATACAAGAAATGTTATTAAAAGTTTGTGCATACCAAATACCAAAAAATGTTTTCAAGCTCATTTTCAAAGTTGTTACCAACACCAAAAAAAGAGAGTTTTTTCATAAAATACTCTTTAGGAAATGAATCATTTTTCAGAAAACGTTAATGCTAAAACAAACGGAGGGTGAAACTCTGTTTGTTCCTCTGTCTGTTTCAACATTAATGTTTTCTTATTGGAGTGTTTCTGCATTAATGTGTTATTGGAGAGTTTTTCTTATGATATAGTGTTTTGGGCTTTACTTAAGTTTAGGCCAATGTTTACAATTTAAGAATTTATTTTCTATTTAAGAATTTAAGAATTCAAGAATTTACTTAAGTTTGGGCTTTATCGTACGCTGTTACTAGACCCTATAGGCTATTGTTTTATATTTTACCTTTAATGATGAAAACTATTTTTCAATATATACTTTGCCTTTAATGGTGAAAACTATTGTTTTAATAGCTTTTTGACTTCTTGCCTGATGGATCTTCGAGGAACCTACCGTGAATGAAAGAAGAGAATGCTGTTATTTAATATATTAGCCTTTTTGAGTGTTTTTTTCTTGTTGGGTTTAGCAGGAGGAATTCTTTTACACACTTGGAGGAAAACATAAGAGCAACTCTCTTTTTTGTTCATCAAAAGAAAAAAAAAAAAAAAAAAAAAAAAAACTCTTTTTTTTGGATTAAATAAATAAGAGCTTTTTTTTTTAATTTTTTTTTATTGTAATCGAAATTATAATTTTCTTTTATTTTCTTATTTTATATATGATTTAGAATAATAATTATTGACTCCCTATTAATTTATATATATATATATATATATGTGCGCACCAGAAATGAGGCTAATGGGCTAGAGCTCACTCGGACACACAACTAATTTGTAGGATGGGTTTGGATTTCCTACACTAGGTTGTCCTCGGCATGAAGACTCAATGAGATCACTTTTCTCTTCTTAACTGCCTAATTCGTCTTCTACTCCCCTTGCTTTCTTCCTACACTCCCTTCCTTTTCCCCTGATTTTTGTAACCCCTTTTTTCTTCCCAAACTCCTTATATTTATAGTCCTCAATTAGTGGAGATTTCATGATTACTATTCTGTTAGTGCAGCGAGTGGGCCAGTGTTGCTCAACATAAGTGGATGGTTAGGTGGCTATGGGAAGCGCGAGGATGGCCTTGGAACTTGGCTCCTACTTCCGCAAATGTGCTCGGTAGTGGTGCCCCCCAAAAGTGCTGCCAGTCATTAACCGAACAATATGTCCAGAAGCCGTTCACGGTATTGGTCAGCAGGCATCTGCCGATCGTAAACATGGATGCAAGCTTGGACTAGCTGCTTTCGTAGGCTTAGGCTAGGCCTGCGAAAAGAGAGAGAGAGAGAGAGAGAGAGAGAGAAGGAGCATGGGCTGCATCCATGCAAAAGAATTAATGGTCCACTTGGGCACGGGTATGGGTGCCATACAATAGCCCCCCCCCCCCCCCCCCCCCTTGATTTGTGCCTGAGCCTCGGCGTAAATCAAGGAGTCTAAACGGTGTATGCTACATGGGAGGCTCACAGAGGCAATGTCTGGGATACTCCAGAAACCCCATTAATGTGCTCCTAAAAGGGCGTGCAGGATTTGGCCGTGTGGTTCACCCTTCATAATTACCTGTTGCTTTGTGAATCGAGGTGGCGCAAACGCCAATTGGCATTGGGACAAGCGAGGCGGCACAGACGTCAGTTACTTAATCCTCATTATGGCTGATCAACTGCAGCTAAGCTCCCTCAAAATTCCTATAAAAGGCCAGTTCTAAATCATTCCTCTACTTTTTCGTTCTCTTACCCTCTGAGATTTCCTTTCCACCATACATTCATCCGTGCACTCATTCTCCAGCACAGAATCTCTTCCCATCTTAGAGCCCAAAGTAAGTTTTCTACATTTTCATTTTTACTTCAACATCTTCATCCATTTTTCTTCTAGGATTTAGGATGGGATATTCATACCTTCTGGACACGGACGAGGCCTTAGCCACTTTTAGGCAGGCCTTTGACATCCTTATTGATGTAGAGGTGGCGTATTGCCATGAGAGCGAGATCGCTCTTCACAGAGGGGCTAACACCGCCTTTTTTCCTATGATGCTAGTTTTGGATGGTAGGGTGAGGTTTCCCGTAGACCCTCTTCTAGTAGAGACCCTTAGATATTATGGGTTATGCCCTGACCAACTCCCTCCCAACTTTTACCGGGTAGTGAGTTGTTTGAGTTGGTTGAACCAAATGTACGGCTTACAATTGAACCAACATGACATAAACCATATGTACAGTTTATGTGGGAGTAAGGAAACAATCTATTATTTGAAAGTCAAAGACATAAGGGTACGACTAATCTCTTGCCTACCTGATTCAAATAGGAACTCCGCTAGGGAGTTTGTTCAGGTGCATGGCAATTGGTTTACAGGTGAATTCCCTTGCCCCCTCTCCAAGCATGAAGTGGGTTCATCCCGATCATTGTCCTTCTTTCATTTCTTATTTATCTTCATACATGTGCATACGTACATCTCGTATTGTAAGCATTTTTCTGATTCTGACGTTTATTTATGTGGGTTGTCGCAGACAGTAGAGTATTCATCCTGGACATTAGAGTCATGCATGTTCGGGATTTGAACTTCGTGCTCAGGTCCGTGATTTTCGTTCACTCGGATGGACAGCTCCAAGCATCCCACCTAATACTCGGGGTCAATCCTGTGTATTCCACCTGGCAAGCTTTTAGCCAAGCCCCGCTAGTTGACAGCCCACCTTTGTCTTACATCAACGTTCGACATACCAATTTCCTTCCTCCGAATTTCATCGTAGGCGAGGCCCGTGACCAAGGTCCTAGGTATATCTGCTCCGACGAGCGCCAACCTGTACGAGATGAGTCAGTCGAGTGTGTGTCCCAAGCTCGCCGAGAATGAGCTCACGAGCAAATTCAGCCAGAACCCTTTGTCCAACCAGAAGGTCCCGTTGAACAAGTAGCCCTAGCTTCGGACATTGAATAAGCAGTTGTCGAATCAACTGACCACCAAGAAACCGAATACGACCAGGGTGAAGAGATGGTGACTTAGAAAACAATGTCGATTAGCCGTTTCATTGCCAAAGCCAAGGCTACCGCGCAGCAGAATCTGACCCAAGGGCGCGGCCAAACTCCTTCTTCCCCGTCCACAGCACCTAGTCGGCAAAGAAAAAGCAGCCTTTAACTGAATAAACCCCTGCCAGCCTGGGTGACGTGCCTTCAATCACTCTTCCTCGGCCATCTAGTGGGATCGTAATTCGTGAGCCCTCGGGCCAGACTAGAGTGCACGTTGTGTCCTCTTCCGACTCTGTACCTGCGTGGTAGCCTTCGTTCATGTTGGATGGCAAACTTCTTCCTTCGGACGCAAGTGTGCACCTTTGGGGAAAAGGGGCAGGTGGTCACATTGCCCAAGCCTTGGCGCACGACCTTCTGCTACCTGAGGACGTGCGTGCCTTTGAAGAAGGTACAGACGAATTGATGGGAAGGAGGCTGCAGTGGCATACTATTGCGGTAAGATTTATCTTTTTATTATTTATTTATTTATTATTATTATTATTATTTTTACTAATGTTCTGTCTTCCGGGGTTTGGTGCCCGTTCTCGTCACTCCATCAGGTCGCGCAAATGGCGTATATACTTGACGGGCGTGTCAAAGATCTCACCGAAGATGTTGGTCAGGAGAAAGCTCTAAAGGACATGGCCGAGGCAAATGCTAGGGAAAAGGGCCATGGTCATTTCAATTGCAGAGAAGAAGGCTACCACAGCCAAGAGAGCGAGGGTGGCTAAGGAAAAGAAATTTTCAGAGCTGGAGGTCCGAGTTGGGGATACTGAGCTCAGGTTAGTTGAAGCCATGAGCATAAACAGTGCGCGTTCAGAAGAGCTAGCCGACCTGAGGGAGGCCCTAGAGGCGAGCGAGAGCAAGTGGTATAATGAGGGATTTACTAATGCGAAGAACTCAACTGAGCCCGTCATAAGTGATGCTCTGTAACTTGGCTTCTAGGAGGGGTGGTTCACCGCTTTACAGGCTTTGGGAGTCCCTGAGGACTCCCTTTTAAGAAACCTCGGCCAAATTCCTTTCCCGGCCTCAGTAGTTGGCTCGCAGAAGCTCCAAAGGCCCGTTGATGAAGAAGAGATGATCATCCTGAGGGAGTTGGTGGAGTAGATAGATTCTCATGTGGAGATAGGGGAAACAGAAGTGGCCAGCCACCCCCCTCTGGAAACCAGCGCGGCCAGGACAATCCCTAGACTCTGGTGTAGGAACCTTTTATGGAGACTGATGCTCAGGAACAACCTGTAGGTTTCGCTTCGTGACTTCTTCCTTTAAGAAAGCTTCTCTTTTTTTTTTTCTTTTTTTTTTTTTAAATTATTTTATTATTATTATTATTATTATTATTAGTGTTTTTACTTCTTTATATACCTTTTGGTTGGCTTGCTTATGTCACCGGGCTGTGGTGACCGAACAATTGTTTTTCTGTTTGGCTTGACACTTAAATGGCCACTTGGTTTTGTGGTCAGGACACAGCTTTAATTCCTTATATAATGATTTAGTTTTGCAATATTTATTGTGCTGTTTATTTGCTTCGCACCTACGTCGCAGTAGCCCGGGTAGTTCAATCCTGTTTCGTCATACGACGGGGATTGAACCGAGCAGCAAGTTTCTGTCCTTAGGATAATGATTTATGGTTTCTCCACTTAAGAGTAGTAATTCAAGGTTTCCACATGCTCAGTAATAAAGTTCGAACCAAGAAGCAGGTTTCCTTCCTTGTAATGATTTCAAAGTTTCCATTTGTCCGGCGATTTTGATTTGTCGAGAATCAGGTTTCTATCCTTGTAGTGACTTTTAAGTTTCCAACTGTTTAGCGATGGGCATTGAACTGAGAGTTATGTTTCTTTCCTTATAGTGATGTAAGGTTTCCACCTGTTCGGTGATAAGAATAGAACCGAAAGTCAGGTTTCTATCCTTAGAAGTAATTTTGGTTTCCATTTGCTCAGTGATAGGAATCGAACCGAGGGTTAGGTTTCTATCCTTAGAAGTAATTTAGGTTTCCACCTGCTTGGTGATAAGATCGAAACGAGGGTCAGGTTTTTGTCGTTAGAATAAATATTTAAGGTTTCCTCCTGCTCGGTGATAAGATCGAACCGAGGGTCAGGTTTCTGTCCTTAGAAGTAATTTAGGTTTCCACCTGTTCGGTGATAAGATCGAACTGAGGGTCAGGTGTAGAACAATACCAATATGCACAAACAAACATCATTTCTATTATTAGCACAACGCTTACAAGACTCCTCACCTATCTTCGTGCTCGGCGTACTGCCTATCAGTGATAGTACTTTTTCAGATTATAGACGTTCCACGGTCGGGGCAATGGTCTCTCGACTAGGTCTTCCAAGTAGTAAGCCCCGGTGCCAACCAATGTGGTCACTTTATAGGGCCCCTCCCACATCTGCGCCAATTTCCTGGCGTTAGTATCCTGCATGTTCCCCACAGCTCTTTTGAGAACCAGATCTCTAGCTATAAATTCCCTCGTTCTTATGTCTCGGTTGTATCTCCGGGTGAGCTTCTGTTGATATTCCGCAAGTTGTATGATCACCATTTCTTGGTATTCTTCCAACTTGTCCAAGCATCCCACCATCATTTCGTCATTTTGGGTAGGATCGAATCCCGCGATTCGTGCACTGCATAGGCTCACCTCGATTGGTATAACGGCTTCTGCTCTGTACATGAGAGAGAATAAGGTCTCCCCGGTGGACGTTTTGGGAGTTGTCCGATAAGCCCACAAGACTTTGGGCAACTCCTTGGTCCAGTTCCCTTTCGCACCCTCCAGCCTTTTCTTCAGCCCATCTGCAATTAGTTTATTTACAGACTCAGCCTGGCCTTTACTCTGGGGATAAGCTGAAGTTAAGTACCTGTTCTTGATGCCGAGATTACCGCAGAAATCACGGAATGCCCGGCTGCCGAATTGCAACCTATTGTCTGATATAAAAGAGTTCAGCACCCCAAACCTAGTGATTAAATTCTTCCATACGAATTTCTTTACGTCCACATCCCGGATATTGGCCAAAGCCTCCGCCTCTGCCCATTTGGTAAAATAGTTGACAGCCACCAAGACGAATCTTCGATTACTTGTTGCTCGAGGGAACGGGCCGATGATATCTAGCCCCCACTATGCAAAAGGCCTGGGACTGCTGATCGGGTTCAAAAGGCCTACGGGCTGATAGATTAAGGGGGCATGCTTCTGACACTGCTCACATTTATGTACATATTCGGCCACGTCCCTTTGCATTTGATGCCACCAAAACCCTTGAGTCATCGCTTGGTGAGCTATTGAGCGTCCTCCTACATGACTGCCGCACATCCCATCGTGTAGCTTGGCCAAGAGCTCGCCCACCTTCTCCGAACGTAGGCACAAAAGGTATGCCCTTCATAGGACCTTCGATACAACGTTCGGTCCTCTGATAGCCAATACCGCTAGGCCATTCTTTGGATCTTGCTGCCCTTCTTTTTGTCAGACAAGAGTCAGTCCTTAGCTAAGAAGTCGATAATCGGGTTCATCCAGCATGGCCCAAGTGCTGCGATTGCCAAGATATCAACCCCTTCAATTCCCAAATCACTTACGATCTTGATGCTTGGCTCCGGAACAAGCTTAAACTTGATTAAACAGGGTATCTCTTCGGCTACTGATGATGCCAGCGTGGCGAGGGAGTCGGCATGCCTATATTGCATTCGAGCCACTTGGAAAAACTTTACCATACTAAAGTTGGTTATAGCTTGCCTGACCTGTTCCAGGTATGCTTTCATATGGAAATCCCAAGCTTCGAAACTGCCCTACACCTGGTTAACCACCAAACATGAATCTGAATACACCTCAATATCTTGGGCACCCAAACTTGAAACTGTCCTTAGTCCGGCCAGTAAGGCTTCGTATTCCGCCTCGTTGTTGGAGGCTCTAAAACCCAACCTAAATGAGTGTTCTAATAGTATTCCTTTTGGGGTAATCATGACAACCCCTATGTCGACGCCCATGAAGCACAATGCCCCGTCCATGTACACCTTCCAAATTACCTTATTCTTATTTTTTGGCATGAACTCAGTGACAAAATCTACAAGTACCTGCCCCTTCACTGAACTTTGGGATCTATATCGGATGTTGAAAGAACTGAGCCTAATTCCCCATTTTGCTATTCGGCCAGTGAAGTCTGACCTTCTCAACAGCGACTATAAGGGATACTCAGTTAGGACGTAAACCGTATATGCCTGAAAGTAATGCAGCAACTTTCTCGTGGTGTGTATTAGGGCTAACAAAAGCTTCTCCAGAGGTAGGTATCTTGTCTCTGCATTAACTAGAGTCTTGCTGATGTAGTACATGGGTTGTTGGATTCCCTGGTGATAGGTCACAATCTGAATGACCCTTTGTGATTAACCCTAATTAATTAATTTAGCCAAGCAATTAATTAATCAATTAATCATGCAATTTTATGGAAGCACAAAAAAATCAGCAATCAACTAGATAAGCATCGGAAAATAAATAACACGGTGATTTGTTTACCAATGGGGAAAACCCTAATGGTAAAAACCCCACCGGGTGATTTTCAGGTCACCACTCCCGAAACTCCACTATTATCAAATCAAGCGGTTACAAGTAAAGGAATCTCAAGTACCTTACCAACCTACAGTTGAACCCTTACCCCAATACCCAATTGGACTTGATCTGTAGTGACAATCTCCACCTTTGATGCACGGCTCCTAAGTACGTGACTAACCAATTGCACGGATCCAAGTACGCAACTTCAGAACACCAATTGAGGAAGAATGGTTGGCTGCAAAGTTCTTCAGATCATCCTTTTTGATGAATAGCAGGAAGATGCTTGGTTACAAAACCCTATGGTGCAAATACACAGCAACTTCTTGATGGAAGATAAACTAGGTCAAGAACTTCGTCTGTTGATCGCAATTTGCTTAAATAGAGATTGCTTAATGAATATGCAACTTGTGTCACTCAAAACGGCTCTTAAAATAATCCTTTTATATGTTTAGGGTTAGAATAAAAGAAGGCCCAAAAACATATTCACGGATCCCAAGAAAACCAGATTGGAAATCTGACTTTTTAAATCTCGACTGATAGCAGGTGTCGAGGTAGCTATCGAGAGATGTCGAGCTTTAAAAATTCTGCACTTCAACTTGCTTTCTCTTGGACAGACTTGATGACTTCAACACTTGACCTTGAAACATTGTTTCTTGAAGTATTAAAAACACTTAGAACTACCCAATGACAAGCAGAGTGCGTTTTGTCAAAGGATTAGCCAATTTACATAATTAAGTGACATATGTTCTTAAACAAGTTAAAACATATATGTCCTAACAATCTCCCCCTTTGGCAATCTGTGACAAAACCACAACAAACAAATGAGCATATGAGAGAAGTCATAAATCACTTAAATCATATTCACTTGTTGAATACAATAAAATCTATCCTAACACAAACTCTTGAAAAACTTTACAAGAAGAGAGCTTATGATAAGTAGACTTTGACAACCTGTATTTCTGAAACAGTTTAAACAAAACTCATCAAGGCATCTTGTGTGAAACAGAAATAAATAAATTGCGTACAAATATAAAGAACATGTGTATAAAGATAGAAAAGAAACAACACATGAAGATAGAGATGAAAGAAACATACATCAACATATGTAAAAGATAAGATAAGTGCAATGTATATAAAAATGGTCAAAGGACCTCATATACAAGACCAATGTATCTAAAAGATAAGAAAAAATACATATAGCATCACTACATCCCTCAAGTATAACAACACTCCCCCTATCAAAAATGTCATATACTAACTCTCCCCCTAAGATGACTACTCTCATAGCCTAAAACTACTCCCCCTTTTTGTCACGAGTGACAAAGGGTAGAGTGTCATGTAGACATCTCATCGGTAGAGCTAGCATCCCCATCATCATCATCATCCTCATCATCCTCAGAATTTAACGCTGCTGGAGTAGATGTTGAAGGAGTAGCCTCTGGAGCAAATCCACCCATGATCGCCTGCCGTCGTGCAATACGACCCACATGAACATTCACCTGATACAACTCAGCAGAGAGTGTATCAAGGCGAGTGTCCATGCGCTGTAGCTGCGCCATAATATCACCAAGGGATACATCGCTCGAAGAGGAAGAAGGAGCAGATGTAGATGGAGCGGATCTGGAAGGAGCCAAACGGGAGGGAGGAGTGGCACCTGGCTATCTCGACCTGAACTACGCCTCACTACGTTTTATGGTAACGGCGTCTATGGCAAATATGTGTGTGAAGTGGTCGGACACAGGAAAGGGAACAGAAAAATGGCGTAGAATCCGCGTGATAGCAGAAGGAAAGATGAGCTTATCACGGGACGCCGAGTCAAGATAGACCTCTATGATAGATCAGATGAAGTGAGAAGGGAAGTCTATAGTAAGATGCTCAAGCAGGGAAAGCAAAAATCGAGCACGAAGCTCTGTGATAGAGTTATAATGAGAAAGAGGATGGAGAACAAAGGTCATCACCATGTTAATGAATCTAGGACCTTTAGCAAAAGGCCTACATGATGTGAACTGATGCTCACCCCAATCAGCAGGGCGCTCACAAAAAGCAGAGATGAGCATATCTTTGGACATAGTCCTCAGATGCTCACAAGAGGGGTAATCAGGAAACTCTATCCTAGGTACCTTAAGCACATCAGCAACAAGTTGCGGTGTGACAGGAATGTCCATACCTCGAACACGAGTGACAAAATGAGGTACTAAAAGATCAATCCTGTGCATGTTGGAGTAGAACTCCTGTATCAGCACGAGAGGGCAAGTGACCGGGATGTCACACAGTGACCCCATCCCCTACTGTTTATGACAGAGGGAAGGTCAGTATCGGCGAAGTCCGCTAGTATAACGTGGCGTTCCAAATGAACACCTCGTTTAGAAAAGTTCTCCGAAAATGCCTTATGAGCATCTCCATCACGGAACCAGATGTTAAAAGGAGTATTATCTGAAGAGGAAGAAGCTCCAGAATGCAGAGGGTTCCGAGCAGGAGTAGATTTACGTTTGGGTGCCATAGACATGACTAACGTAAAAGAATGAGAAAAAGATAGAGGGAGAAACAATCAGAAAAGTCCCAAACACAGTTCAAATATATCAAATATGTTGAACAATAAGTACGCATGCATGGGAATGCATGGACATGTGTCATGTAAAGAGAAAAACATCATGGGCTCAGCCCAATCCAATCCTAGCAGCACACAAACATAAGGCACACATCTAAATGCATGTAAATATCATTATAATGCAAATGAAATGCAATGTATGACATTTTGAAATCATTTAAGTGCAAACCCAACCCAAAATTTGAAGAAAAACTCAACAATTTTGAAAAATCCCAAATTTTTATGAAAAATCCCAAAAACTAGGTTTTCAAATATGAAATGCATGAAAACGAAAGGGAAAAGTGATCTTACCAAGAGATTGAAGCAAGGAATGAGCAAGATCCAAGTGGGGTTGAAGATTGAGTGAGAAAAACCAGTTGGGAAGTTGAAACGCCTCGGACAGATCGAGTGAGATCGAGAGAATGAGTTAAAAAATCACGGACAGCGTTTAAATAGGCACCTCAATAATTCTCAACAGCTGAGGTGTCGAGAGGTATCGGGGAAGGTATCGAGGAAATGTGCCTTCGACAGATGCAGGTATCGAGAGGTATCGAGGAACAAGGCCAATTTTAGATACATGAAGCTTGATCAATCGACAAGGTATCGAGAAGCTGTCGAAAGGACAGAAGAAATCTCGATCGATCCACAAGGTGTCAAGACAAGTGTTGAGAAAGAAGACTCAAAACATAACAAGTGAATCTCGATCGATCCAACAGGTGTCGAGCATCTATCGAGGGGACAGTGACTTTCTCGATTGATCCATCAGGTGTCGAAGAGGTATCGAGATTACGATAAGAAACAACAAGAGAAGCTCGATAGATGACCAGGTATCGAGGAGGTGTCAAGGAAGGTGTCGAGCCATCAGAAAAATGCAGTTTTTCGAGAAGGGAAAAACACAGACATGAATGCAATCTAACACACATCTCAACCAAAGATCCACTTAAGTGATAAACCTCTCAAAACATCTCTCAACAAGAAAATATGCATAAGGATCATGCAAAACACACACACACACACACACTAAACAAGTCTAACCAATTTTATATTTCAAAAACAAGTTATGACAGTTTAGTGAGCATACATTAGCACATGTAAAACCTTTGTGATGGCCAAATCACATTGTACCTGCACATTATCAAAAGTAGCAAAGAATATTGCGTGTTGTGTGTGAAAAATATCGCAAGATTGCATATGTGTATAGATGTTATGACGATCTGAGATATGAGAAAATAACTTTCAATTCACACACAATCATAACTGTTTGATGGAGACCATCATCTTCGAGGTACATCCTATAACTCCCACATCTCCTAGAATACACATTTGCAACCATATATAAAGCATTTTTAATCTTTTTGCTTTTTATTTTTCTTTGCATGTTTTCTTTTCTTTTAGCATATCATACGTGGGTATATGAAAGAGAAAAAAAAAATACCTAAGATGTTAAGCATTTGACATCCTACTTTTGCTATGCCAAAGCATACGAATGTCTTTGACACTGCACTTTTGCTATGCCGAAGCATACAAGTGTCATATTATGATTGGCGGGCACCAGTGGTGAGATGGTTATTTATGCCTTTCTCTTAGGATTTTCCAGTCCTACCCATCAAAAAGAGTGATATGAGTGTTAAGTTTTAAGATATAACCTAATCTTACTCATCACAAACAAGAGCCACAAAGCTCACTTGCTTAGTTGTGCATAGAGATGCTCATCTAGGGTACAAGTGATACAAAGTTTAGAAAACTTTGATTCATTGGCCATCCAAGGTACACAAGTACCAAAGTACACATAATACACACTGTTTTTGTATTTTTCTGATTTTTCAATTTTTTTTATTCAAAAAAAAATAAACAAACTGAAAGTAAACACACAAAACATGTTATACAAAATAATGCAAACACTAGACTGACTCAGCAGAAAAATAAAACACACAAGCAATGCAAAACACAGAAAAACAAAAAGAAAGAAGAAAGTGATGAAATCACTTAAAGTCCTTTTTCTTCCACACCTTGGAAGAGCCTTTCCTTTGATTAAATCCTTGAACCGGCGGTGAGGGGGAAGAATTTAACCCGTTCAAGTTCGAAAGGAACATGAGAGCTTTCAGAAGATCTCCAAGATGAGCAAGAGAGGATTGAAGCTGATTATGGTTTCCAGATGCTATCATGCCATTGCTCTGTTGATGTTGAGTGGCTAACCACTTATAGCAATTTGGTCTAGTATGACCGGCAGCTCCACAATGATGACAGAGATGCTGCTTCTTTTGTTTAGGCTTTTGAGAGTTTGTCTTCTTAGCCCTATGGTTTTTATCATCTTTCTTATCTTGCTTAGGGGGGCTCCTAAGATAGATTTACCCTTGTCTAAGTTCTCACTAGCTAATTCAGTTTTGACATCAATATTCTCAATTTTAGTATTATTAGCAGGAGGAACAAAAACAGTATTGCTAGTAGAAGCAGTGTTTGAGAAAGAAATGAGAGCATTTTTATGCTCTATAGAAGATACCGTTTGGGATGCGGTAGAGCTAGGCTAGACTAAGTTGGAGGCACCCAAGGCTAATTGGGATAAGGCAGCTCTAGCAGCAGCCAATGCTAATAGCAAAGCTTTAAACGCTATTTTTTGTGCTATGTCTCTTGATGAATTCCACAGGATCTCTCATATGATTGTTGCCAAAGAAGCTTGGGAGATTTTGGAGACCACTTATGAGGGTACAAAGAAAGTTAAGGACACAAAACTTTAGATGCTTACCACCAAATTTGAAGAGCTCAAGATGGGTGATGATAAACCGTTTAATTCATTCTATGGGAAGCTCAATGAAATTGTAATTGCTAAACTCAATCTTGGGGAGAAGATTGAAGATGCTAAGGTGGTGAGAAAAGTATTGAGGTCCTTGCCTGAAAGTTTTAGAGCAAAAGTAACAGCCATAGAGGAAAGCAAGGATTTGGATGAGATTAAAATTCAAGAATTAGTTGGGTCTCTCCAAACATATTAGATGGGACTGCCTTCCCATAAGATAAGTAAATCACTTGCTCTTAAAACCATCACCGAAAGGGTGGATGATTCCTTCGAAGAAGATGGGGTGGAGAAGGAAGTAGCATTTCTTGCGAAAAACTTCCGCAAATTTCTGAAGATGAAGAACAGTGGGAAATCATTCGACAGAGGAAAATTTTCATCTTCAAGAGGTGATAGGAAAAAGTTTACAAGGAAAGAAGGGAGGGAGTTTCAACCTTCTTTAGAAATTGTATGCTATGAGTGCAATGGCCATGGACATGTAAAGAAGGAGTGTCCAAATTTTCTAAGGGGAAAAGGCAAAGCTTATGCCACGACACTCAGTGATTCAGACTCTTCTAATTCTGACTCTGAAGAGAGTTGTGATGGAAAGGGAAACTACTCCGCATTCATGACCATTGCTCATATGGAATCATCGGATGATTTGGGCGCACTTGTGAAGGAGCTTGGTGAGCATTCTGATTCAGAGTCCATTGGGATTGTGGAAGAATCAGACGCTGAAGATGAAGAGAACACAGCTAATCTTTAAGAAAATTACTCCTTACTACTTGAGAAGTCGGGAGAGTATACCAGAGTAGCCAAGGCAGCTGTAAGGAAAATGAAGAAAACTGAGGAAGATTACTGAAGTCTCTTGGTCAAATATAAAGAGGCTAAGTGTGAGATTGAGACACTAAATGGCGAGTTGTCTAAAGCCTATACGAAGGTGAGGTTTCTTGAGCAAGAGGTAGTGTAAGCTCATGCCAAGATAGAGAGAGTCTCATCCCAGAAGTTAGATGATGTTATCCAATCACAAAAACCTTCTTCAGACAAGTCCGAGTTGGGATACACAGGAGGAAGCAGTTCATCAGTAAAAGTCACCAAAGAAGTGAAGTTTGTGAAGGCAAACGAGACAGTTGTAGAAGAGCCCAGTATTGAGAAAGTTGAGGATGTAAAGAAGAAGAATGTGGCTAAGCAACGAATGGTGAATAAGCCCCGAAATCAATCTGTGGCTAAACATGGAACCAGAGGAAGATCTCTCCTAAGGTCACAACGGAGTCCAAGAATGGATTATGTGTGCCATTATTGCGGACTGCATGGACATACTAGACCCAATTGTCAAAAACTGAGATCAGATAACAATTCAAGCGCACCTCGGTCACGAGGAAGAAGAAATGACATGAGGTCTTGGGGTGGTGAACAACCGAGAAGTCAAAATCGTGATTCCGGTATGATGGATGTGATGAAAATGATCGGTGCCTTCACCACTTGCTTGGAGAGTTTCACCAGAAGGTTTGACAGTCCAAATTCTCATGCCCAATCCGTTAAGGATATCACCACAAACGCACGTGACGTGTGGGTGAAGAGGGGTACTCATGCATAAGCATTGTAACATGTCCATGCATAAATTTTTTCAATGCTTAGGGTCATTTGTTGTTGCATTTTTTTTCTTGGTTGGTTTTTATGTGTTGTTCTTTCTTTTCCTGTTCTGTTTTGAGTGTGTTCAAAAATTCAAAAACTCATAAAAATTATAAAATCCAAAAAGTTTGATCACTTTGTTGAGTTTTGTCTCAAAACATGTTTTGCCTTGTACCTTTGTACCTATGGCTTTGTGCATTTAACGAGCTTAGCTTGTCCCTCATGCACTCATATCATTGTGAAAGAAATTCTAAAATCTATGTGACTGTTGTAAATAGATCTTCAACCTTGTCATGAATGATTATTGAATGGTTTTGTTGATCTTAAGACATGCATAGACTATAAACTCATGCCTATATATCTTCCCACTTTTATTTTTTTTTATTTTTTTTTTTATTATTTTTTTTTTTTTTTTTTTTTTTGCTTAAAAGAGCTTTCTAAATGTAAATCTCCAAATGAAAGGAGATATAGAGCTGCAAAAGTCTGTCGCATAAACTAGTATTCGACTAGGAAAAAGGAAAGCGACCAAAATAAAATGTTTGATGCCCAAAAAGACAAAGGCTAACTCATCAATTGAAATATCAAAAATTTCAGGCATCTTTCTCTAAATGAGATTCTCTTTGCTCAAAAGTTGCAAATGATATGTTAAATATGGAGCCAAATGAAAAGCTTCAATGAATTGTTATCAAGTTCGTGTGGGAGGTCATATATGCATGTTTCTATAATTGAGATAGGTCACATAATCTAGTGCTAGTTGTGTATGCCTTGATTGAATTGATCATTGACGCTTCACATTGGACTAAAGACTATCTCATTTTTGATATCCACACACAACACACAAGTCTATGTTCAATGAATGTCATAATCATTTGTGTGATTGTACTTGATTAAATGAGTTTTTCACATGCTCAATCTTTGTTGATCAAATCCAAAAATATTTTTGAGTGTTTTATTTGTTTTTGAAAGTGATTTTATACTTTCTTGTCATTTGTTTTTGATTAAAATGCATGTTTTTGTGTCTCTTCAAAAACTGGTTCAGGGGTTGTTTCGCGAGAAGCTCGCGACTTAGAGCTTCCCGCAAAAAGGGGTTGAGGGATTTTTTTTTATTTTATCTTGTCACATAGAAACGTTCGCGACTGTCTCGCAACCAACAGCTTCTCGCAAAATGCTGTTTGGCTAAAATTGGATTTTTCCAATTTCAGACAGAAGTTACCGCGACTGTCTCTCGGCTGTTTCGTGACCTAATGCTTCTCGCGAAAATTTTGTGCTTCAGTGGCCCTTCTCGTGACTGTCTCATGACTGTTTCGCCATTCTCTAACCCGCGAAAAACACATGTTTTCAGTTTTTATATAGCTGATGTGACAGTTTTTTCAAAATTCTAAAACTTCCCTCACTCAACCTCTCTCGAACCGTTTCAATCCAAAAACACTATTTCATTCATATCCCTTCAATCCAAGCCAGTTTTCTGCGTTTTCTTCTTCAAGGTATGTTTGTTAATCATTTCCTTTTAAGTTTTTGCTTAGATTATGCAAAATTTTATGTTAGGGTTTTGATAATTGGGGATTTTCGAATCTTTGGGTTAGTGTTCTAAATTGGGTATTCTTTTCTAAAAAATTTTTATTGGGCTGTGTTCCATTTGTTGTGTGTGCTTCTGTGTTGGCCCCTTGTGGCAGTTTAAAGTGTATTTAGGCACGTTTTATCCATGTTCATGCATTATTCATGTCATATTTGCATTTGTGCACGCTAAGTGTTTGTCAAAATGTCCGAGTGACATTTTTGTGCTAAAATGGAATCAAGTGATTTCAATCCATGGACTTTCACTTGTTTGACCTAATTGCACTTGGTTTGATCTTTACTTGTGTGGTTCTCTCACTTTGCTTAGGTTGCACACTCTTGGCACACAACTTGGCACATTTAGGCACCCTCATGCATCTCATGCCGCACACACTCATCAGCACATGCACACAGACACACACACTTGCATTGTCTCTTAATTTGTTGCGTTGTGGTTATGCTTTATTGGTTGAAGTCTTTAAGCATGTTATTTAGTGTCTACCATGCTATGTTTTCAGTTAGTTTAAGTCTAATTTGGAACTAACTTGAATCTAATGAAGTTTGTCTTCTGATTTGTGTTGGTGCATATTTTTTTCCTTCTTTGCTTTGTAAAATTGTGCAAATGTCTCCCACTAAGCATGTTGCCAAGAAGAAATCGTCTTCAAAGCGAGCCCGAACTGATTCTGATCATTTCAAGTCTATAGAAGCTGATATGAAATACAATGACTGCTACAAGGACAAGACAATCATCATGGAACGTGTAGTCCAGTTAGAGACACTTGAGGACACTTTCATCCCTGAAGTGTTCAAAGATAGAACTTGGACCAAGTTGCTGAATCCAACTGGAGTGGTCTATTCAGAGATTATCAAAGAGTTCTTCTCCAATGCCACTGTCAACGGAGAATGTATTGAGTGCTGGGTACGACACAAGGAGTTTGTGATTACAAGAGAGAGCATTCAAGATTTTCTAGAAACTCATCCTCCATCTCAGCCAATCACTGTTGCTTATGAGGACAGAATGGGTTATACTCACGAAATGATTAAACTCCTTGGTGGTGAACCGAAGAAATCATTCATGAACACCATCAAGTTCTCTCCAGAAATGAGGACACTAAGCTATGTGATGATTCACAATCTCTATTCGGTCACCAATCTCACCACTCTCTCTGCTCCGAGAACCAGATTCTTGTATGACCTCTTTACACATAACGAAATTGACATCTGTGGCCATATCATGCATGTCCTGAAGAAGAGCATCACCAAGTAGAATTCACGAACTGTGATGCCGTTCCCCTCTTTGATCATGGGACTGATTGCCAAGGCAAAGCTCAAGCTGCCCAGTGGCCTCACGGTTGTTCCAAGGGACTATCCCATTGGTGGTCATACACTAACTATGAGCACTGCACACATCAAAGGTTCTAAGACTGATGTGCATACCATACTGCCACCACGATAGGTTCAGCATGATGAAGCTGAAGATACAAAGGAAGAGATTGACAGGTTCACCTCAGCTCTTGAGCCTTCTGCACAGCCATCATCTTCGGCTCCTCCACAAGGCTTAAGCAAACTGGATCAGCTGCTTGCTAAGATAGATCAGATGTCTACGGTGCTTGACTCCCATGTACAATACACCGCGGATTAGTTTGCATACCTTCAAGGATAGATCACTACACTCTCTTCTCAAATACAAGACTTATCTATGGAACACAGCTCGGATTCTGAGTCAGCTCAGTTCTGACCCTTTGGCCATTCCAGTCAAAAAAGGGGGAGAAAATTCTGAGGGGGAGCTAGAGAAGAGCTTGCACGGCGTTAGGGGGAGCATAGTCTAGCATCTTAGTTACATTGGTTATTGGTTTCTTATACGGTTTTTATTCAGTATTGTTTTGTTTTTATAACTGTTAATTGCTTTATGGCTTTTGGTTTAAAGCTTTGATACTATGCTTTATTTAAGTATTATTCTCTATGCTTTGTAGCATATTTTACATGTACCCATGTTGCTTTTGTAAGCTTTAAGGGTTTGTTTCATTGCATGGTTTGCAAGCTTCTATGGTATGTGCCATGCATTTTTAGTACATTGTTTATGTAGCCTTTATGCTTGTGTTATTGAAGTTCAATGTCACACATTTTACTTCAGTACATCACTCTTGTGCCCGTGTAGGATTGTTTCTAGATGCATATACGTTCTATGCATTGGTTGAGTGATGAACACTCTTGTGCCCGTGTAGGATTGTTCCTAGATGTAAATACTTCGAGTATTTTGCATTGGTTGAGTGTTGGACTTGCAAATGGTACTCTTCAATTGAGCTTATCATCTTGCATATCTGGATGTTCATTCCTTGTGAGAATGAGCATTGTAATTGCTTGTGTATAGTGATTACTTGTTTGATCGTGCCGTGATCTAGTGTTATCTATTTCATCTTGCTTGATCATGCTATTATTGCTCCATATGTTTTTTCAAGTTTTCTGCATACAATGATAATATTTTGTTGTTGTGTTTCAGGAGTTATTTGTTCATATGTTTCAAGAGCTTATCAGAATCGAGAATTAGGTGTGAGTGAGTTTTGCTTGTGTTCCCAAACTCACGTTTAAGTTTAGAGTCTGTTTTAGGGTTTTGTCACGGAATAGCCAAAGGGGGAGATTGTAAAGTTGTGATTTACAACTATGTGCTTTGTTGGCTTTTATTCCGTGTCAAATTTGATTGTAATTACTATCAATTGTTTATACCCTATATTTGTTGTGGGAATTGATGTAAGGGGTGTGTGATAGAGAGTGTATGGAGACTCAAGCAATTTGGAAGCTGAAGGAATCTCGCGGGTATGTTGCGACTTAGCTTCCCGCGAAGTGAAGCATGTGCCTTGCACATGCTGGAATGCGAAGAGTCATGACAGGTGGAGACAGCTGTCTCTAGCAAGTATCTTGCGAGTAAGGCCTTCCCGCGAGACACCCGCGAGACATGCTGTTCTACCAGCCTGTACTGACTGACTCACACATTTTGCACCTATCCTATATAAACCTCCATCACCTATAAATGTTAAGAGATGCTTCAGAGAGAAAACCCTAGCCAAACACATTTGGAATTAGAGATTGTCATCCCCACCTTTCTCTATACAATTGCTTGTGGTATCTTCTCAACCCTTACCTCTCCATTTCCACACCATTGAGAGGTTAATAGCCCAAACACTTACCACACCTTTTGAGAGTGTTGAGTGACGTTTTGGTGCTGCTGGGAAGCATTAGAAGAAGCCTGGAATGGCAGATGTAACATGGAGCTTGTTGCGGGATCCGGAGAACTAAGATAAGACACGGTTCCAAGAAGTCTTGTTGGAGTAGGAGGTTGGAGGGTTTAGGTACATCGGGTAAATTAAGCTTGGAGAGTCTTTTGCTTACTCATGTATTCCAACTGATTGTCTAGTGGATCGATTTCCGCTTGGAAGGCGGCAGAGAGGTTTTTCACTGAGTTGTTCGGTTTTCTCTTCGAGAACACGTCTCGGTATTTTCTGTGTTTGCATCCTTCTTCCCTACTCTTGTTTAATTTCATTATTACTGCTGTGTTGCTTTAATTTTGAATTAGAGTAGTTTCTTGTTCATCCGCTCACTTTTACACTATTCCGCACTTTGTATTAAAGTTGTGTAAAATCTATCGAGCCGTAATTTTAATTAAGGGGTCTAAACAGCTCTTGTGTTTTCAACACGTTTTCGAGCTTTCACTCTCTTATCCATCTATTACTGTAGCTTAACAACACTACTCCTTCCAAGCACCCTCATCTCTTTCCTTTATTTCTTGTTCTTACAATGGATAGAGGTTAAACAAAATCACATATAACAAAACTGAAATTTACAGGCATTGAAACTACAAACTTTAGCATAATCAAGACTTGAGTAACAAACAAAAAGATTCTTGGAGTTACATATGGAGAATAAAAGAATCTGAAGTTTTACGTTTCGAGTTCCATAGAAGAAATGAGATCATACGATTTGTATTCAAAGGCCACCTAGACCTTAAGGACACACTAACGCACCACTAAAGGCAAAGATTCGTTCCAATTCAGAGTCTAACCATGAAGTCCAGCAAGCCTCAGACTTGGCTTGATTCAAACCAAAGGCAAGGATACTAAGCTGTAATTCTAAACCGACCCTTCGCTATTCTTCGAGCAATGACCCTCCTCGCACCCTTGGTTGCCTTGCTGTTCACGTGAAAAAGTGCATTAGCCAACATGCAAATCCTACATAGTTTTGCTCACAATTTTTCCAGCTAAGAAAAATTCATAAAGCCATTTAATACAGGCCAGAAGGCGGACACTTGACCATGAAGTGGGAGGAAAACTCCAAAAAATCTCCGCCCTAAGTTCTTATATGTAATATTGACACTCAATGATGTCCCAAGCAGTTCAACTACGACCAACATGAAGCAAATGCAGTCCACAACCTATGCAGTTAAAAAGCTAATGCCTAATAAATTGTGTTGTCCAGTTCGCAAATTGTCTGATTTGTAATATCAGCCCAATTATGATCAATATCTATTCACCTACACTGGGTTTTTTTTTTTCCTATCTTTCGGAGAGAGAGAGAGAGGATGTACCGAGCAAAGAATCCACGGTTCCTCTTACGCCGGATAGTGCTAGGTTGGAAAGTCCGTTTAGGAAATAAAATCATTGGCTCGTTTGAAGAAGAAACATCTCCTGCAGAACAGAACAGTTAAAAGTTACGCAGAAACTAAAAAGACTGAACAAAATGATATTGATGACATAATTGTTGGCCCAATCCCTAAACACTGTAGCCTAAGTGTTCCTGGTTTAAGTAACAAAAATTTATTGATCCAAAATGTAATCGCCCATGTACATCCTCCTGCTCTAAGGGTGGAAGAAAGTCCACCAACAATAGTTATGAGGCCTTAACTGGTCTACACATTAGTTGCTAGACATATGAGCATGCTGAAGCTTCTATAACTTCAACGTTCTTGAAGAAGCAAAGAAAAAACCAAGTTTAGAAAAAAGACATTCTTTTGCTTTGAGGGACCGAAGAAAAGACTGCTTCGTAGAAATTTAATTTTGTCTAACATAGTCATATGTCCATTACTTATTATCAATAATAATAATAAGAAATTATTAAAAAAAAATTCGTGTTCATCAATCACATATATACTCACAAGGGAACATAATAGCCCCATTTTTGAAAAGACAGAGAGACCAACAGATCAGTTAGAATCCTTGCTGATTTGAACTGGTTTTACACAACAATTCCATTAAGATCATCTTCTTAATATTATCTTAATATCTTATACCTTATGACATAAGATATTGAGATCACATTCAAGTTATCAATAAGGAACTAGATATTCGGTTTATCAAAGTTAACAAGAAACACCCTTTTGATGTTCACCGCAACCTAAAGATGCATAATTTAAATAATAAAAAATCTATAATTCATCATCATCATCATCATCATTATCTCTCTCTATCTTTCCCTCTCCATATTTTCCCAGCAAACAGACAAACCATTAACAAAAACATCTTGTCTATCCTTCCATTTCCTTAGAAACCAAACAGAGCATAGAATAAAAGGTGCATAATTTATAAACCCAAAATTCCTAATTTATTAGCATCTCTTACCATTTTTACCATAAACCAAACAGACCATTAACAAACAGCTAGCACATCCATCCATACATTTCCTCATATGGGGTGGGCTTTTTAATTATCAAACTTCAAATAAGTATCAATTAGCTCTTTTATTTTTTAAGGTAAAAGTTAATAATTTGCATATATTATAATTAATTTTTTTTTTTTTAAACAAATAAAAGTTATAAACTTTAGAGATAAGTAGTAACTGTAATTTCTTTTTTAAACATAAAGGAGAAAAATTATAAATTTTAGGAATTCTCTTTTTGAATTCAAAATGAAATTTGCTATTTGACATTTATGTCATTATTTCTAAATAAAGTTACCATTTATTAATAAGGGCTTTTTTTAGTTACATAAAAGTCCAATTGAAATAAAGGAATCCTCATATATGTAGTATAGATATAATACTAGTTTTGTTGGTACTATTTTGCCAAGGTCCAAGACCAATCCTCATTTATTGGGTTTTTAGGATTGGATATAGCTTGTATCCAGTACTCGTATCCAAAATTAAACACGTGTTCGCATCATAGTGTGTCTAAGTTGGGACTAGTGCCTTTAAATTCTATTGTATGATGCTATGTATGACACTATATATAACATTATGTATGACTTAATGTTATAATTAATAAAGTTGTTTTATTTTTATCTAAAATAATGGTAACAGGAATATTTAGACATTATCATATAGCCCATGAGATATATAGTATGTGATTTATGTGATACATAAGATATAAATCACAAGTTCCTTGTAAACTCAAAATTTTAATTTATAGTCGGTGATGAAATTGGGTATTTTATCTGCGAAGACTATAACATATTAACTAAAATGATTTGTCTTAATCATGGAAGTGGAAACTTCTAGTTAATATGATGATATGTTTTAAGAGTTAAGACATATTGAACTGGACCATTGGAAGATTTATTATTCTCCTAACGACTGTTAAATAAATAATAAATTTCACGACTTCTATTTATGTAAACTCTTAATCCTAAGAGAATAATGGACCTGATCATGACGTGTAGGTTACTTTGATATATCAGGAGTGAGATCTAAAGTAACAATCAAAACCTCAGTATGTTGGGTAGCCACATTTAGTGTTGATGGAATATATATTCTCAAGATGGAATTTATAATCTTTTAACGGAGAAATAAAATATTTCATTGAGATAAGTTTAATGGATTTGGTTATTCAAAATATTATGCCTAACTAATTTAGTAAAGAGTTACTAAAGTATATATATCTATGAAATTGAATTTCATAAATATATGATGAATAACTTAAAAGATTAAACCGGATACTCAAGAATAAATATCTAGTAATCTTCAAAGTGGTAGTCTACTTTTTTGACTTTATATTACTATGAATATTTTATGAAGGGACTGCATGTACAATAAAGTCTTGGGATATAATTTATTAATAAAGCGTAGAGTACAATTATATTTATATAATGGTATTAAATATAATTAATGGTAACTTTGGACTTATTAAGAGTTGACAGAAAAGCTCAAGGCCCATTGGTCCCACTCTAAGCCACATACTAAAACCCAATAAGAATGACCCAAAAGGTTAGCCCAATTAGATAATCAATTATAAGGAGAGAAATATACAGAATTTTGTAAGAGAATAAAATGGTTTGTATCTGAGTATTGGACACTTTCATATTCTCCCATGAACATATACATATAAACTGATTGAGAGACCACACTTCTTGGGCACAAGTGGAATTAGAGTGAAGATTAAAAGTGTTTCCAATAACTTCTAATCTTTGGTTTTGAATTTCACTGCACCAAGGTACACTCTCTTGTTCTTATATTATGAAATTTACATAGTACATGTTATCAATTGCGAATGAATTAGATCCGTTAATTTTTCGCTACGTATGTTTTATGTGCGATACAAACTATGTTTTTCCAACAATCTATGTTTTTCAAGGATTCTCTCTTTGAAAAGTTGAATGTCTAAGCAATTTTCCTCTTCTTTCATTTGCTTCTTTGTAGGAATTTTAATGATATTTTGATTGAGGTTCTCAAATTTAATTAAGGGAAAGAAAACTCTTTTAAAGCAATCTTATTTTTATGAACAAGGGTTTAGGAATTGGGAATTGGAAAATTTCCTCAAATCAACTTTTATGGTCATTTTATTTTGTGAATTATTAACTCTAGTCTTAATTAAGAAATTAGGAATCCCAAAGAATTAGTCATGTTGGAATTTGAAGGAATTAGAATCCCCACTTTATTTAAAATAATTTTGGGAGTCAAGGACTCCATTGATTGGGTAAAGTCAAGGACTCCATTAAAATGGTAAAATCAAGGACTCCATTAAAATATGGTAGAGTCAAGGACTTTATTGATGAATTTGATTTGGTAGAGTCAAGGACTCTAATTGAGAAATCACTGAATCAAAGCTTGAGAGAATTTTTATTTGGTAATATTCAAATAGGATTTACGAGTCAGGGACTCGTATCTAAAGCTTCATGTATAGAGTTAGTAACTCCTCAAGAAACCCAATCCTATTTGTTTTATCAAACAAAAGTTCAAATTTGAAGAAGAGTGAGAGGGAGAGATTTAGAGAAGAAATGAACGGATAAAATCTCAACCTAATGCTGATGTTGTGTGTTCCTCCTCTGCTCGTTGCTCTCTATCTCTGTCTGTGTCTTTTTTTTTTTTTTCCTCTCTGTATTTTGCTATGCTTCTTTTATTTATTTATTTTTTAATTTGCTGAAACCTCATTAATTTATAGAGGAATTGAGAAACCAATTCTCCCTTTTTTTTCTCTTAACTGATCAATTAATGGGCCAAAATTGCAAAGAAAGAGCAGTATTGCACTAGCATCTTTCATGGTAGTTGACATAAATTTTAGCTGATTATCAACTACTTTTTTCTTTTGAAAGCATTTGAGTGGTGTGTGTGGCAGGAAGTTACTCAGCCACATGTCCCACTTTCATCTTATCCCTTTTTAAAAATAAAAAATAAAAATGTGACATTGTGGCAGTAAGAGCATTCTCATTTGTTGTTTTACAAATATGCCATTTTGACACATTAAAAAACCTAATTTATTATTTTAATACACCATTTTACAATTCACCATTCATCACATCTTTTATTTTTAAATTATATACATTAAAATAATATATAAATTTAAAAAAAAACCATCAATATTAAAAAAAAAATACAAAATAAAAACCCTCTGCCATACACAATCACAGCCCGCCACCCATAAGTACAACCTGCCACCAACACCCAATACTACTTAAAAAAAAAATCCCCAAAATCAACACAAAACTCTAAAAAAAAAAAAAAAAAAAAAAAAAAGAGAAGAAGAGATGAATCAATTCCATTTATACAACCCAAATCACATGGAATCAACCCAAAACTCCACCACCACCCACAATGACACGGAATCCACAATCCAAAAAGAAAAAAAAAATTTCCCAAACCCACCACCAACAACAATCCACCGGCCGCTACCACCACCCAATACTACTTTAAAAAAAAAAAAAAAAAAAAATAATCCCCAAAGTCAACACCAAAATCTCAAAAAAAAAAAAAAAAAAAAAAAAAAAAAAAAAAAAAAGAGAAGAGGTGAATCAACTCCATTTATACAATCCAAATCACATGGAATCAACCCTACTCCACCACCACCCACAATCACATGGAATCCACAACCGAAAAAAAAAAAAAAAAAAAAAAAAAAAAAAAAAAAAAAAAAAAAAAATACATGTGATCTTCACCAATTGACCTCATCGGTGAGGCCGAGCTTCATGGTGATGGCTGATCTCAATGGCAATGGTCTAGGCGGAGAAAAAAAAGAAGAAAGAGAGAGGGAGTGACAGGAAAAAGAAAAGGAAAGATAAAGTGACAGAGAAAAAGAAAAAAAAAAAAAAAAAAAGGAGATGTGAAGATTCTAGAGAAAAAAGAAGAAAAAAAGGAAAAGAGAGTAACAGAAGATGAAGGGAAATGTGGAGAAAGAAAGAAGAAAAAAGGAAGAGAGAGAAGAAAGTTATAACGGAAGAGAGAGAAAATGAATAATTTTTTTTTTATAGCATTTTTGTCTGTATCATTCCAAAGATGGAACGGTACTGTTTATATGTGTCAAATATCATAGCATTTAGAACATCTCGTGGGGGGGGGGGGGGGGTGTTGGTATTTGGCACACCTGATGGGAATGTTGTAAGTTTATGTTGCCATAAACAACTCCACCTCCTTTGTCACATGATAAAAATCCTAAATTAGTGTAAAAATCCTATGATATTGCAATGGGATTTTGGCTCCAATGAATTAAAAATTTTCCTCAAAATTTTGACCCATGTGGAAGCAACACACACCAATTGTAAGCAATTGCTTGAACTAGAAGGAAAAGAAAAAAAAATAGTGTTACCACAGGCCAAATTGTAGCACATTTGTCATATAATTTAGCTTGTCATACTTTGACTCTAATGAATTAAAGTTTTCCCTCAAAATTTTACCTATGGGAGCAACATAGGTCCCTACACTAAAGCACAATAACTATAGAACTCTAGTCTAGTAGTCACAAAAATGTGATCACAATTATCGCAGTTTAAGTTTGTTGATCTTTTTAAGTTTTAACTAGGGACGTAGCTATGCTAGCCCAAAGAGAAAAAGCAAAATATAAAATATATAAAGTGTGGTTTTGAATTTTCATGCTTCATTTTTGTTCAATACTTCCCTGCTTTCACAAAAAATACAATTTTTTTTTAATTAAAATTTTCATTAAAATTTGATTCGTTTTGTGAGTTTCTGTCTGGGTTCTAAATGGTTTATGGAATTTATCTTAAAGCATTAGTATAGGATAATTTTAGCTTAAGTGTTTGATGAAGTTCCCAAAAAAGCTTTGTTAACAATACATGGTTGTCTTTGGCTTAATCTAGAACTACGATATGAAGGGTTAGGCTATAACAAATTTTTTAAGCATTTGGATTTGAGTGTATCTCACCCTCACTCGAAATCCTAGCTCCGTCCCTGTTTTTAGTAAAGTTGGCATACATTTTGACAAGCAGAGACACCAAGTTATATTTTAGGGTTGTGTTTGTTTTACACACACTGTGTATAATAGGATTATCCCTATATTTTATGGTAAGCAGCAAAACAACAAAGAATAGCAACAAAAAATAGTAGTAGATAAGCATGCTTCACATGCACCAAGAGTATTGATGGTTCTACAAAAATATGTAGATAGCACTAAGATAAACTATCTCAGAGGATGCCAATTTCCAGAGCACAAGTGTTGATAGCACTAAGATTTTCACTTAACTAGTATAGCCTCATCTTTCCCAAGAACCAATATTGGCCATCTTATCATATAAGATTCTCAACATTGTTCAACATGATACTTCTTATCATCTTAATTAATTAGTCATCTGATATGACCGAAGAGCACTTTGATACACTAACGTACTAGAAGCATT
The DNA here is from genome assembly GCA_030445155.1 of Quercus variabilis. NCBI lineage: Eukaryota > Viridiplantae > Streptophyta > Magnoliopsida > Fagales > Fagaceae > Quercus > Quercus variabilis. The sequence goes on from CP129449.1 coordinate 11,142,530, forward strand.
CTAAAAATATTTTAATTTGGTGGGTTTTCAATTCTCTTTATTTTTCTTTTTGATAAGTAGGTGTTTTCAATTCTCAATAAATGTGATTCTAGATTATATCACCATATTTATTTTCACAAAAAAATCTTCAAGTCATCAGTTCAATTATATTAACAACGATGGATAGTTCCCCTGCAACAACACACAAGTAAAACCTAATCAACATTTCATATTTTAACCTAAAAAAAAAATTGATCAACTTTATAGTACATAAGAGGGCTTTTGAAGCCATATCTCAAATAGTTTTCGAGGCATATGAATGTATTTGGTAATTTGTATCACTAGTTTGCTAATTCTACTCTATAGTACTTGGGTGGATTTTTGCAGTATCCCTTAATTGTTTCCAAGTAGGCTATGTTCGATATGGTCATATTTTACGTCAGAAACCACCTTGATGATGTTGGCAAATATTTTGTTCCAGCATCTTGGTAGTTTGACAAAACCCTAGCACAAATCCATATAATAATCGTCTTATAAAGTGATCTTGATGATGTCAATTTAAATCAACTTTAACTATAGTTAGACAAGGCAAAGACAAAGGGCTTTCCCTTTAGCACCTCACATCGTTGAAAATGAGTAACTTTAATTAGTAGTATATATTCACTTATTAAGAGTAGCCAAGCAAGAGTAGACAAGAATAGTTATTTTATTTGGGTTGTGTTGATTTCACACAGATGGTTACATGAAGTTTTACACAGCTTAGTTTTACACAAATGTATTGCCCATTTTGTTTTATTACTGTAGCTAGCTTTTATTTGTTTATTTATTTTATTGAGAAACTATTACCATAGCTAACTAAGCATTCAAGAGAATGTGAAGGCACTTTTTTCAATGTTCCTTTTCAAATAATATGCACCCTCCTGCTCCACATAAAGTTTGCATTGTTAGTAACGCTTTGTGAAACATGTTTACAATGTCCCTTGAGCATTTACATTAATTCTTGCAAAAAAATTATGTCTATTTTAGTGTTTTTTTTTAATCACTTTTCAAAACACTCATATTAAATTATCTAATATCTATTCTAAATTTAATTTTAATAAAATATTATTTTTCTTAATTTTTTAAAATTATTTACATAGGGATGTGCACTTAAAACTTCAGTAAGCATTAGGCCTTAGACCAAAACAAGCCCAGAATGTGCCTTTTCGAGAAATGGAGCCCAACTACGAAAAAACATACCTTGAAACAAGGGTAAAAGATAAAATAAGTGATTGTGAAAAGTACCCCTAAGATCCCAAACCCTGAGAATAGACCAAATAGGGCCCACCACCCTTAATCCAAACATGAATGGACCACTTGAACCATCCGAGGTAAATACACGTAGACAAAATACCAAATGCATCCCACTAAGGTATGCTCATTATTCGAGGATGCCTGAACTATCAAATGCATCCCCCCGAGGTACGTATATCGTCCGGGGAAGCTCTCCAATTACCTTAATAAATCCACTGTGGTACACATAGCGTCTGAGGAAGCCCTTCGAATCTTCCTGATAAATCCACAATGATCCACCTAACATCATATCATTTAATGCAATAGATAACTTATCAAAATAAAACAAGAAGCCCCAAAAGTCTTTGTTCATCATGATATCAAGAAAAGAAGAGCTTGATGGGATAGAAGGCTGCCCAACCAAACTAGGACAGCACCTACTATGACACATGTTGGAGAAGAAAATATGGAGAATCAGGCATAGGATGAGGAGGAAGATTGAGGAGGAGGAAGAAGAGTACAAAAAGAAAAAGAAGACAAATGAAAGGAGGGAGTGAAACATAGAGTGAGAATTGTAAGAGAGAAAAATCATATGGATAATAAATTTTTTATGTACTTTTGTGAGAGTGAGATAGTTTTTGGATTCTTATCCCCCCCCCCCCCCCCCCCCAACACACACACATATATAGTTTTTTGATAGGCAAACTTTACCATATTTGAATAATCTATTAAGACCTTATATTCCGAAAAAGAATAAAATTGATACCTTCTTTTATAAGAACCATTTCCATGATCGTTCTTAGAAGTCCATTGGCTAATAAAAATTCCACCATTTTCCTTCAGCCACAGAGAAAAAAAAGAGTCCACAATTTTGAACGATAACTTTGTTGTTCTTTATTTCAACCTAAAAAATTGGGTTGAATGAGCACTTTGCCTTCTTCATTTTTTTTTTTTTTTTTTTTCTTCTTCTTCTTCTTGCAAACTTTGAGTTGGACTTAATTCTTTGGGGGGGGGGGGGGGGTGGGGAATGAAAATTAAGGTTCTATCATCTCATATCAAAGTCTACCATATATTGCCATCATCATCAATATCACTTTCATCTTCAATTGTCATTCTCCATATAATGATTACATGCCTAATGTACTTGTAATACTTCTAAACCAACTAGTTCTAGAGTAGCAAAATAATAGACTTTAAATGTTTGGTAGAAGTGCTACGTTATTCCATTAATTCTATCATCACATTTATGTGATCATTGATATGTATTATATGTATATATAGAATCTTTCATTACAATCATCATTATCATCAATTCTTGGTTTTTGTTGTCGTACAATTCTATCACCCTCAACAAGAGTGTAGCATTGGGGAAACTTAGAAAGTATATACATACATATATTAACATTTACATCAAGCAAGTTATCATGATTAAGAAAAGAGTTCATCATTAATTTCACCTTTGTTGTTCTTCATCGATGTAAATCTAAGTTTGCGTATTAATTTAGCAGGAACAGTGACCCTAATTTTCCTTCTTTGGTACATTGTATTTTTAAATCTTTATTTATGGAACTCAAGTATATGACTATGGTGATTGATCATCATCTAATCATGGACATTCATCATCATCATATACAAGATAATGATCCTTTAAAATTTTAAAAGTAATGATCATCATATTTTAAGAGTAATATCATTATATACAATATAATAATCCTTTAAAATTTTAAGAGTAATGATCATCATTTTCAAAATAATAACCCTCTAAAGTTTTAAAAGTAATATTTATATTATATAATTGTTAAAACCATAATCATCTATTGTGAAATTGAAGGATTCAATTTTGTGACCTCAACAACATTTAAATAAACATTGACTAGTAATAATTTGGATAGCAATTTAAATTATTAACCATGCCATAAAATAGTGAGAAATGCTATATATGGTTACAACATTTTCTTAATGGCAAGTTGTTATTAGTGTTTACCTATTACTAGTAAGCAAAAAAATAATTTTAACGAGGTTGAAGTTAAAACTAATAATAATTTATCATATAAAATTTAATATAAAATTATTGTAAGAATATTATAAACACATAACGCTTCTCTAAAATAATTCATTCTACAGTAAATAAATAAGGTTTTAAGAAACTCTACAATATAGAATTATCCTAAAAGCTTTAATGAATATTAACCAACAATTTCACATGTGTCAACATTCTCATTCACCGCTGCTGATTTTTGCCAATCACATCGATCAATCGAATTACAAAATCAAGCAGCAGTGGATGAACATTACCAAACGTAATAATTACTTCAGTTAAAATGAAAGTACTTAAATGGAAAAGTAATCAGTTATTACCTTCTCCAGCATAAATATTTTTGACCAAGACTTTACTTCTTTTTAGGATGGCCCTACAGGCTACAATACAGTACTTGATTCGAATTCCTTGACAGGTTTGTTGATACACATTGGCAATTACCAAAAAAATAGAAATTATAGTAAATGATTGAATTAATTTATAAATAAATAATGTCATTTCATTTAAATTTCTTTAAAATTTTAATATTTCAATTTCAATTTTTTATTCAAGTTTCTTAAATTTATGAAACTTTCAAAAGAGTACTTCAAACTTTTTGAAACTTTTGTAATAGATAATACATTAAATGAATAAAATAACTTAAATAAATGAAGAAGCTTTTTTTTTTTTTTAATTCTTAAAAATTTTAATAAAAAAATTTGATTGAAGTATCTTAATTCTTTCATAACTTTTTTTTTAAGAATTCACTTAGAGTAAACAAACTTATAAAAATTAAATATCGAGACACGTGATAATATATATATATATATATATTCGATTATAGACGTGTAAAATAAAGCTACAAAATGATTGTGGGTATGACACAAGAAGAAAACATCCCCATAGCCACAATTTTGATTATAAAGAATAATATATGACATGATATAACATTAATATCCAAAATTAAATATCGAGACACGTGATAATATATATATATATATATATATATTCGATTATAGACGTGTAAAATAAAGCTACAGAATGATTGTGTGTATGACACGAGAAGAAAACATCCCCATAGCCACAATTTTGATTATAAAGAATAATATATGACATGATATAACATTAATACCCAATAACATAAAATTATTGTCCTTCTCTATATATATATGAAGGGAGATCTACGTAATTCCCTAGTGCCTAATTGCTAGCATTGATTGAGCTAAAGTTTTGGACATTTTTCTGATTCAATATCCAATCATGTTTTCATGATTTAGACTATATTACCACTCCCATAGTCCCATGCAATACAGAACCAAAAAAAAAAGGGATACATTCTAAGCAATACAGCTCATAAAGGATGATACTGCAAGTTTAAGCCCTTTGCTACAAACCCAGCTAACTGGGCCACCATGGTACAGCTCTTACATTAAATTCATAGCCTCAGTTTACTCAGTGGTATACTCACACTTCCAAATTACCCATATCTTTCTTTCACTGTTTTTTTTCTTCTTGGCTGTAAAGTCAGTGTAACCTCTCCTAGCCAGGGCTTAATCTAGCTAGTGCTGCCTTTCTTTATTATTTCTTACTGCTTTTAGAGCATAATACTGCCTTTAGAAAGAGATGGGACATCACTCGTGCTGTGACAAGAAAAAGGTGAACAGAGGACTATGGTCACCGGAGGAAGATGAGAAACTTATCAACTTCATTTCAAAGAATGGCCATAGTTGCTGGAGCTCTGTCCCAAAATTTGCTGGTAACATTATTACTGCTCCCTTGTCTCTCATAATTGCCCTCGCTTTATAGCTTTCATGGATTCCTAGTATTGTTTCTCAAAATTTATTTATTTATTAATTTTTTTTTTTCGGTTTCGTTGTATGGCTTCTACAAAGCAGGCCTGCAGAGATGTGGAAAGAGCTGTAGACTAAGATGGATAAATTATCTCAGACCTGACTTAAAACATGGGCGCTTCTCCCCAGAAGAAGTGGCCCTCATCGCTGAACTTCACGGCATTCTAGGAAACAAGTACCATCTTATTTTTCTTTTGCAAAAATATTTAAAATATTACTAATTTTATTTTGAAAAATACTAACGAATGTTCTTAGAGTATTCGTTAATAATCCATTTAAAGAAAGTTTTTATGGGGAAAAAAAATTAAAACCATTAATGTTTTGACAACTTTTCTCATTTTCCATAAAAGTGATGTTAAAACATTCATTAAATGGATTGTTAACTAATACCCTAAGAGCACTTATTAGCATGATCCTTTTATTTTATATATATTTATAAACTTCACAAACCAGATAATAAATATCATTAATGTTAGGTTCTAAGTACTTAGAAACTAATGTATTATAGAACTCTAATTTGTATTGTTAACAAACTATGATCAAAAGAGGTTGTTAATCTTATTTTAGACTTACTCAAAGTATATCTTTTATGTAAAGTTGGAATTGAGTTAACTGCAGAATTGAGTGTGCAATTCTGACTGACTCGATCGATAAAAAATTAGGCTCAATCAATCGAAGGTCGTGCAGATTGTTTTTTCTGCAGAATTTCCAACTTAACCCTAAACCCATATGACGTGTAGGTCTTTATTTTTTGCCCTAGGTGTAAAAGGGAAACCCTAGCCACATTTTAGAGGTTGCTCTATTTGCTATGTGTGTGAATCTCTTGTGAGATCTGAGAGATTGGTGCCTTCACACATGCTTAGGATTATCAAGAATGAGATTTCATTGAGAGCTTGATGATCATTCAATTGCTGCACTAAAAAACTTAAAGATACACAAGCAGGAGTACTTGTACTTGCTGGAGAATCCAAGAAAGAAGGAGTACATGGTCTCGGAGCTTGCACGTGATCATTTCAATAAGTTTTCTATTAGTGGGTAGCGACAGGATGTTAGTGGTCTAAGTCATTGTTGTAAAACTTCGATTCTTTCATAGTGGATTCAAGTTTACTTTAAGTATAGCTAGGTTAAATTCTCCTTAGTTTTTTTACCTGTTTGATTTTTCTAAGCCATCATATCTTTGTATTCTTTATATTCCGTACTTTACATTGATATGATTATATGATTGTGTTAACCTAGATCTGAAATTTGGACTAAGTAATAACTTGGCTTGTTAACTAAGTTAATTCAAATGTGTTTTAAGGAGTCTAAAAACAAACAAGTGATATCCGTGCGGGTAGCTCTCTTGTTGTAGATCTTTTGATCTCTGAGCTAATCCTTAACCCCTGTTGTCATGGAACACAGATACTTTCTAGTTATTCCTCCTTACTTTAATGGGAATAATTATGCTTATTAGAAAGTAAGGATGAAAGTATTCCTAAAATATATTGATGATGGAGTCTGGAACTTTGTTGAGTACAGATAAGAGAAGCCCATTGCTCCTATGAGTGAGTGGCAAACTTCTCAAAAAGAAGCAGCCGCATTCTATAGCAAGGCTATGAATGCTATCTTTAACGCTGTTTCTATGGAGGAATTTAAGAGAATCTTTAATGTTGAGGTTGCACACACTGCTTAGAATATCCTCTAGACTGTACATGAAGGCACAAAGGTAGTCAAAATTAATAAGTTGCAGCAATTAACATCTAGATTTAAGAGCATTAGGATGTTTGATGATGAATTATTTGATGAATTTTATGCTAAAATTAATGACATTGTTAATTCTACATACAACTTAGGTGAAATCTATGATCAACCTAAAATTATTAGAAAGATTCTTAGATCTTTAACTGAAAATTTTAGACCCAAAGTGACTACCATCACTGAAAGCAAAGATGTGGACTTCATCCCTGTTAATGAACTTGTAGGATCTCTTCAGCCTTATGAGTTGGACCTACCCAAAACTAACAAATCCAAATCAATGGCTCTTAAGTCAGTTAATGATGCTAAAGTTGGTGGGTTTGATGATGAGTTCTTTGCTACAGAGATTGCTTATCTTGCCAAGAACTTTAGGAATTTCCTTAGAAATAGCAACAAAAAGGCAAGAGGTAAGAACACTATTGAACCTAGAAATTTTAGGAAGAATGATCCCACTAAGGTTAGCAACATTGAGAAACCTAGAGAGAAAATAGGTCAATCTTCTAATAATTCTATGGGTCCTTAATGTTTTGGATGTCAAGGTTATGGTCACATGAAATCTGAATGTCCTACATACTTGAGGTCTAAGGGTAAGGCTATGGCTGTAACCCTTAGTGATATGAAGTTTCTGATGATAAGTCTGTTTCTGACAATGATGGAAACTTTATTACTTTCACTGCTACTGTTGTAGTCAATGAAAGCGTGTTTGTTGAAGAGAGCCCTTCTGATGGGAAACTCTTTGAGGATGTAGATCTTCAAGAAGCCTATAATAAACTTAGCAAAGTTGTTGTAAAGGATATTATGAATGTTAATCTTGGCTTGAAGAAAATTGCATCTCTTGAGCTTGATAAGAAAATTTTGGTTGTGAAACTGTTTGATGCTAATGAACTTTTGAATAATGTGAAAACTGAGAATATGATATTGCTTAATAAAGTTAAGAATTTCGAACTTGAACTATCTATTGCTAGAGAACAATTTATTAAATCTGTAAACTCCAAACTTGATCACATTTTGAGTGTTCAAAAGTCTCCATCTGACAAAACTAGCTTAGGTTTTGTAGAAAGTATCTTTGTGTCTATACCCAATTCCACAGACTTTGTTCCTTCTTCTTCCTCTAAACCCCTTGTGAGTGAGACTGTTAAACCTATAGATGACACACTTCCTAGGAAAATTAGGGTTGATCTGAAAGAGTCTAAACCTAAGGAGTCTACCATTTCTAAGGACAAGTTGCATAGTACGTTTGCTTGGGTTTGTCATTTTTATGAAAAGTCTAGACACATTCGTCCAAACTGTTTCAAATTGCAAGCTGCTACGCGAGCAAATAAGCCAAAAGTGTTTGTGCCTCAAGTACAGGATCCTATGGTACTTATTGGTGAATTGGTAAAGGCTCTCAACCTTTATTCCAATCTTGGAGTTGGAAATCACTCTAATGTGAATAAGAACTCCAATGCTCAAGGTGCATCTAAAAAATTTTAGATGCAAAATGCTCAATTTAATTGAATCTTTCTAACATGGTTCTTGTGCTTTATTACTCTACTCTTTGTGACCATTGTTCTTTGATTTTTGTTTTCTTTTTGTTTCTAAGACTTGCATTGCATAACATTCATACATTTCATTATAGGATTGTTTTTTGTTTCTTCTTTTCAAAATAAAAAATAAAATAAAATAAAAAGGAAAAAGGGAAGCAAATTGTGTTTTGTATTTAGTTTCTTGGTTTTGAAAACAAGATTGGTCAATTTATTTTCATATAACATGTCTTTGTACCTTATTTAGCTTGGATGAGCTTATTTCTTACACTTTACTAGTTGTAACTTTGTAGTGCATGTTGTGTGGGAAAAATGTTTATGGTTTTTTATCATTTTGTCTTGATCTTGAAGTCACATGCATTTGAATGTTGGACTTGAACCTTTTGAGAAAGGTATAAATAACCATATCACCACTGTTCATTAGCCAATAATGAACACCTTAGTGCATATCGTAAGATTTTATGTTCGAGAAAGTATAGCACATGCATAAAAAGAACATAAGGTGTAGCATCGATTTAAATGCTAAAATTGGTGTGTACATTATTGGACTTAAAGTTAAATCTAACAACTAAAATTGGTGTGTTCATTATCTCGGTTATTTTAATAAGTTTCTAATCAAATAAAATTGGTGTGTACAATATGAGGCAAATCAAGAAACTTACATGATTGCAAGCTTATGATCTAGGAGATGTGAGAATTATATGATGTAACTCTTTAGGTGACAGTCTCTTTCAAATTTTATGTGATGAATTTGTAGACTTTGTATTTGATTTCTATTCACATATCACTTCACATGTATCTCAAACTTTTGTTAGTTGCACACACTACACAAGTTACTCTTTGCTAAACTTTGTATATGTTATTGTGTATGTCTTTGGTTTGACCAACCAAGTTTGAAAATTCCTTGAGTTTTATGCAAAACATATTTGATGCTTGAGAATTTAAGAGAATGGATCAAAAATCTTATTTTTTGGGAAAACTTGGTTCAAAACTTGTGTTTTTGAAAGACATTTCATCTCATACTCATGCATTTTATTTTGAAAATTCAATGCTTTAAGAAGTTTCTACACAAAATTTATTTGTTTTTCAAAAAAAAAAAAAAATCTAGAATTTCGATCCATCAAATCTGTTCCTCGATCAATCGAAATTACGACAAAATTCTTTGGTCAGCCTCGGTCTGTTTGATCGATCGAACCTAAATTTCGATCAATCGAAAATCATATGTAGAGTTTTTAAAAATAAGATTTTTATGTGTTCAACTTACTTTTCAAAAAGTTTTCAAACACTTTCTCTCTCCATACAACTCAGTCAATGCTCGAATCAAGTTTTCTTTGTCATTTTCCTCCATTCTTTTTGCGAGGTTTTTCTCTCTCCCAAGGCCGGTAAGACACTTTTACCCTTTCTTTTGCTTTTATTTTCATTTTTCATGCATAAAATCATGGATTATTTGGGAAATTTCGAACCTAAGAATTTTTGGGGGTTTTTGATGATTCAAGCCATATTTCTTAAAATTGATCAATGGGTTTTTGTTGGGGGATGTTATAAACATGTTCTTGATGTTTTAATTTGATCAATTTGGTGAATTGTGAAAAATTGAAAATTCTAGGGCTTGAATATACCTGAATTGGGGATTTTGTTCAAATTGAGTTTAATTGATGAAATTGGCTTGTTGGATTGATTAATTTGATCATAATAAACTATTTTCTAGCTTGTGCAATGATCAATTGGTCAATTTGGTACAAATTGAACAAGTGGTTTTTCAAAACTTTGGGGTTTTTATTCTAAACTCTATGCTCAAGCCAATTTTGTGATTCTAACCTCAAATTGAACGTATTATCACTGCATTAGAGCATGCATTATGACATTTCTCTATTCATGCATCATATAGATTGTTCTTTTATTTATTATTTTTTTTTTTTGTGCTAACTTGCAGTCTGCCTTTGGTTTTTCTTTTTGTTCTTTTTGGTTTTGTCCTTGTGTCTTGTCCTTACCCTAGCACCATGCCTACGAAGACTAGAGCCCATAGGACTTCCTACTTTTCTTCTACTCCTTCCCTTACCCTAGCACCATGCCTAGGAAGACTAGAGCCCATAGGACTTCCTACTTTTCTTCTACTCCTTCCCCTTTAAGCAATTTGTTTCCAAGTGAGAAAAATTGAGAGTTTTATGAATCTTTAAACGCTAAGAGAAAGATTTGGTCTGAGCGGAAAGTGTTGCTAGATGAGCTTGATCCAGCCATTAGGGCTAATTTTGAGCGTAGGGGCTGGCTAATATTGTTGGATATTAGTCCTCCACCACCTGCTACCTTAATTAAAGAGTGCTACTCAAGCCTCTCTATTCACGTCTATGATTCCAACACTTTAGTAAAGAGTTGGATATGAGGTGTAGAGTTCACCATTACTCCTACTGTAGTGGCTGATGCTCTTAGGGTATCGTTGGTCCAGCACCCTGTTTATCCCTATGATGAGTCCCCTCCCTTGGACAACCACATGTCTTATATCACTAGGTCTTCTATCCAGTGGGGGTTTGTTCCTTGAATCACCACTGCCAGCTTATTGAGTTACACTATCTTTTCTTTAGGATAGTGTGTCATTCTTTGTGGCCTATCACTCATTTGTTTCTTCATTCTGTGAATGAAGTTTATAGGAGTTCTTCTACCGCTTATGCTCTTTTTCATCCAGTTTTCATTCATAGGATTTTGTTGTTTTTAGGTTTAGATGACTTCTCCACTTCTAAGCCTACACATAATTGCTCCCATAGGTGCCTCCTTTCTTAGGCAGAGGGTTGCTCATATGAGAGAGAGCTCTAAACACTCTTGTGTTGAGCCTTTTGGTACCGCACCCCTTCCTTCTTCTACGAGTATTACTTTTGGTGAGGCGTTTGCTGACCATATTGCTGCTGCTGCTGTTGCTGTTCCTCCACCATCTACTTCGGATGACTTTGACATTCATCGTACTTTGGAGAGTGTCTTGACCGTTCAAGTGGCTTAGGGTCAGATTTTGGTAGACATGCTTGATTAGCTCTGTGCTTTGCGAGCAGATTTGGTGCATCTTTGTCATTTGCCTTCGCCACCTCCTTTTGATGATGGACTCTAATTGCCCTTTGGCATTCCATCACAATAAGGGGGAGTACGTTTGGACACCTATAAAGGATTTTTGTAGTTAAGGAGAGATTTTTGTTAGTTGGAGCTTGTGGAATTGTTTAGATTGTATCTAGGTGCTTCATTGCGTATGTATCATTTTTTGTTCTTGATGTATTGTTTTTGGGCTATTCAAGATAAGGGGAGATTCATTGTTTTATATTTTTCTTGTTTCACTACTCATTGATTTATATTTATGAGTTATTCATGATATACGTCTTATTTTTGTTTTACTTGTATTTTCCACATATGCATTTATGCATTTGTTGAGTATTTCAGGAAATATATAGGTTGATTTAGTTATGTTGTTATTTACACTTGCAACTGACGGATAGTAGTTAAGTTGGATTATTTTGTAATGGGCATTATTTTTGTAAAGGGTTTTTTCTTGTAACTTTGAGCGTAGTGTTTGTGTTTTGTTATAGATTGCCAAAGGGGGAGTTTGTTAGGTTCTAAGTACTTAGGAACTAATGTATTAGAACTCTAATTTGCATTATTGGCAAACTATGATCAAAACAAGTTGTTAGTCTTGTTTTAGATTTACTCAAAGTATGTCTTTTATGTAAAGTTGGAATTAAGTTAACTGCAGAATTAAGTGTGCAATTTTGACTAACTCAATCGATAAAAAATTAGGCTCGATTGATCAAAAGTCGTGCAGATTGTTTTTTCTGCAAAATTTCTAACTCAGTCCTAAGCTCATATGACGTATAGGGTTTTATATTTTGTCCTAGGTATAAAAGAAAAACCCTAGCCATGTTTTAGATGTTGCTCTATTTGCTATGTGTGTGAATCTCTTGTGAGATCTGAGAGGTGGTTGCCTTCACACATGCTTAGGATTATCAAGAATGAGATTTCATTAAGAGCTTGATGATCATTCAGTTACTGCACTAAAAAGTTTAAAGATACACAAGCGGGAGTACTTATACTTGCTGGAGAATCCAAGAAAGAAGGAGTCCATTGGCTCGGAGCTTGCACGTGGTCGTGTTAGTAAGTTTTCTATTGGTGGGTAGCAATAGGATGTTAGTCATCTAAGTCACTATTGTAAAACTTTGATTCTTTCAAAGTGGATTTAGGTTTACCTTGAAGATAGTTACGTTAAATCCTACCCAAGTTTTTTACCAATTTGATTTTCCTGGGTCATCATATCTTTGTGTTCTTTATATTTCGCACTTTACATTGATACGATTATATAATTGTGTTAACTTAGATCTGAAATTTGGATTAAGTAATAACTTAGCTTGTTAACTAGGTTAATTCAGTTGTGTTTTAAGGAGTTTAAAAACAAACAATTAATAACACGACACGTCAACAACCTAAGAAATAAATTATTGTAAATTTTTTATATTTTATTTAGTATGTAATAATTTAGCTCGTAAATCTATTTAGTAAATTTAATAAGAACCTCTTTTTCTTTTCTTTTTTCTTTTTTTTTTATTATCATTATTATTCTTATCATCACCCTCATGCATCATGAATATCATTTATTTTTTTTATGCAAGAGGGAACTTTTTTCTTATTTGGACAGGTGGGCTCAGATAGCCAAGCAACTGCCAGGAAGAACAGATAATGAGGTCAAGAATTTTTGGAATACAAGCATAAGGAAGAAGCTAAGTTCTCATGAGGTTCCTACAATAGCCACCTTTCCTGAGGTGCACTTTAATGGTAACTCTGAGGAAGGTCTTTTCTCTCTAAATGCAAACCCTAATTGGATCCTAAACTCTCAGCAAGACCAACTATACCTTCCCACTCCAACCCCAAATTTGCAAGGCTTTGATCATGGTGATCTTAAATTGGAGCAAACCAATTTTGGTGCCAATTTGGTTCAATTTCCACCCCCAATGGCACCACCATCAGATTCTTCCTCCTATGACCCACTATGGTCATTAGGATATCAGCCTCATGAAAATTTTGATCCCAATCAAGAACATCAAAATTTCTGTAGTGGTGGAGCAACACAACATTATATTGGTGATAAGCTTATTGGCCCAAGTATCACTACACCAAATTATGATGAGGATCCATTAATAGTGCCCATGATTCCAAATCCTTGTGAGATTATTGATGGTAATTTTAATCCTAATCAAGAACATCAAAATTTCTGCAGTAGTGGAGCAACACAACATTATATTGGTGATAAGCTTATCGGCCCAAGTATCACTACACCAAATTATGATGAGGATCCATTAATAGTGCCCATGATTCCAAATCCTTGTGAGATTATTGATGGTAATTTTAATCCTAATCAAGAACATCAAAATTTCTGCAGTAGTGGAGCAACACAACATTATATTGGTGATAAGCTTATCGGCCCAAGTATCACTACACCAAATTATGATGAGGATCCATTAATAGTGCCCATGATTCCAAATCCTTGTGAGATTATTGATGGTAATTTTAATCCTAATCAAGAACATCAAAATTTCTGCAGTAGTGGAGCAACACAACATTATATTGGTGATAAGCTTATTGGCCCAAGTATCACTACACCAAATTATGATGAGGATCCATTAATAGTGCCCATGATTCCAAATCCTTGTGAGATTATTAATGGTAATTTTGATCCTAATCAAGAACATCAAAATTTCTGCAGTAGTGGAGCAACACAACATTATATTGGTGAGAAGCTTATTGGCCCAAGTATCACTACACCAAATTATGATGAGGATCCATTAACAGTGCCCATGATTCCAAATCCTTGTGAGATTATTAATGGTAATTTTTGTGGCATGTCTTACTCATGTGCTTCACTAGAACTTGATCCACACGTGCCTAACCATCATATGAAGTACATGGATGCCATCATGTCATCATCGTTATCATCAGCATCAACATTGCCAGCATTATCAAGCGGCCAATTTGCCATAAACCCTAATCTTCCTTCAAGCTGGGAGACTTAGACAGGGTACTCTTTTGGAGTTAGGTTCTATTTATTAATTGACGGGCCTATAATTGATACAATGCATTTATTTCTTGTTATGTGCATGCACAAGACATAAGTGAAACTTCTTTGGGAAATCTTAATGTTTCTAGTTAATGAGAGTAACGCTGGTTGAAGTTCAAAAAATATGTGCAGGTATGTTATTCAAGTTTGTCAACTTTCCTTCTCAAAAAAAAAAAAAAAAAGATTGTTGTTCGCGTAAAATAATCTGCAAGTGCACAGAATCATAACAAGTAGTAAAGTGTTTTTAGAAAACGAGTGTCAAACCCACAAGGATTAACTATGTTATTGAGTACCGAAATTCACTAAATTAATTACTATTTGGAAAAATCAAAAATAAATGGATTGTTCTACTATCTGAATTAAATTAAACTATTTAATAAAAATAAATCTACGAATAAAAAAAATTAACAAAGCATAAAAATCTAACAGTGTAAAAATATAATAAAAATGGATCTAGAGCAGTTGATTTCACCTAACAAATCCCACACAATTTATTCTTCCTAATTATTAAATTCTAATAATCTCCTGTTGATGATTAAAAATTCCTTAAGTATTCAATATCTTCTCTCGAATAATATTAAAAATATCTTCAACTAACAATTCCATATCTCTATGTGAATTTAATTAATTGGAGACTCATTACGTACTTTGAATTTTTTTGAAAAATCACACTAGTCACGGTAAAGCATCTCTGCTTTCGCTCAACTAATGGTGTTTAATTCTAGAACTAAAATAACAAATCACCTCTCGGTCTCATTGTAATTCAATTGATCAAACCATAATTCGTAAAAAATAGTAAGCATTAAGAATAAGAATTAAACACTCAATCATGGAAATATTAAAAATAAAATAATTCAAAATATAAATTGTGTGTTCATTGCTAGACTACATCAACGCTCTAGAAAATAAAATTTAGTTCATAATAAAATTGAAAGGAAAACAAATAAAACTTATGTCTTTCATCTGATGATTGATCAACATGAAGCTCTCGCCTTTGCCCTCAGATCCTCCTCTTCAGAAAGACTCCTAAAAGAAAAATATTCAATGCGGCAGCCCCCATTTCCTCTCAGGTTTTCTTTTCTCTTCTTTCTTTTTACCCTAAAGAGCCTTTAAATAGGTCAAGGAATCCTAATCCCGTTTGGAGAAAATCCCAGATTTTTAGGCTTCACTTAACCGACGATTTTGGCCCATTTAACGTCGGAATTCGGACTTTTGGTAAACTACAAAGTTGTAGCCCTTTAAGTTAACTTTCCAGCCCAACTTGAATCATCTAGATTGGATATCTGAGCCCAAAGTTATGATGAAAATACTAACTGATGTACAGGCTGGGATCCTAATCTGAATTGGACTTAGATTTTGTACAAAATTCCTTTGATTCCTTGCTCTTCTCATTCCTTCAAAGCACAAATGAATAGATAAATATAAATAAAAAAAATCAAATCAAATCAAAAGAAATAAAGGAAAACTAACAATTTTAATAAGTAAGAGGATAATAAAAATCATGTAAAAATTACACTTATCAATTGTCAACTTAATTAATACTATATTGTATGAGTTCCTACTCCTTGGTGCCTAATCAAATTTATTTAAAAAAAAAAAAAAAAGGAAAAAGATTTTCACTCAGTTCTTCTATGGACACACAATTTGTACATTTGTTAATATGTGATTGAATTACATCATTTACAAACAAGTACATCATTGGCACTGAGTGAAAAGTAATCTAATCACCTCTTGTCACGTGTTCAAGTTGTGAACACGTGTGATCCTAGAATTTTTATATTTGTACACTCCCCGAGAATACTAAATTGAGAATAGCCCCATCCTAATCAATTGAACACTAAAGACCCTCTCCAAAGGTTGAGGAAGATGGGGAAGCATCTCATCTAAAAGTAGAAGTTCATCAAGATACCAAGAATGGAAATGTGCAAACTAAGCAACAATCATCTCCTCATTTAATGCACTCTACCAACTGTCTCTACCTTTTTTTAGATCTTTTACTTCTCTAAGCCCTTAACCCATATTTACTAAATTAATTGCGATTGCCACACACACACACACACACACACTCTCTCTCTCTCTCTCTCTCTCTCTCTCTCTCTCTCTCTCTATATATATATATATATATATAATTTATTTATTTAGTTCAAAGGTTTAATCAACCTCATGTGATAACTTAAAAGTAATGATCTTAAAACGAATGAGAAACTACCCTAAAGAAAACATATGTGCATTCACAAACTTCTTGTTTAAAGACTTCACTTAAATTTAACTAGGCCGAAATAGTCCCAAATGCTATGTTAATATGGTTCAACAAAAGCATAGCAATAATAAATGCTACGATTAAGATTTTAGATATCACGAGTTTGAGATTTATATACATATATATATATATATATATATATAATAAATATGGATTTAGAATATGTGCTTTAAACCCAAAGCTATATTTTCCCATTATGAAAGTGCACAAAAATGGATCGAATACAATGAAGTGGATCAAAATGGACCGAAGTGGATAGAATATGATCGAATGAAACAAATAGGACTGAATAAGACTAAAGTGGACTGAATAGGACCGAAGTAAACCAAATAGAAACAAAGTTGACCGAATATGAACAAATAAACCAAAGTGGATAGAAAGGACCAATGTGGACCGAATGGACCAAACCGGACGAAGGTAGACCAAATAGGAACAAATAGAAAGGAAGTGTACAGAATGGACTGAATAGAACCAGAGTGGACTAAATAAACACAAAGTGGACCTAATAGGAGCAATGTGGACTAAATAGGACCAAAGGGGACAAAAAGGACCGAATAGGACTAAAGTGGACAGAATGGACCGAAGTGAATCGAATGGGATTGAATGAACCTAATACAACCAAAGTAGACGTAATGGATAGAAGTGGACCAAATAGGACCAATGTGGACCAAATAGGATTGAATGGACCTGATATAATGAAAGTGGATAGAATAAGACCGAAGTTAACCAAATAAAACCAAAGTGGACCAAATAGGATTGAAGTGGATAGAGATGGGTGTTTTAAATCATATATTACAATTCATGATCAAATTTTGAAGGGAAAGTAAAGTGTCGTACAAATGGGGAGAGAATCTTGGTTAACACTATCGTGGGGGAAGAGAGTAGAGGAAGAGGAGCTTGAAAGTTGAATGGGAGTAGTGTTAGACGAGAAGCCTTGCTATATTAGGGTTTGTGGATAGCTTTAAAGAGACAGTCACTTGCTAAGGGTTGGGGTTTTTTTTTTTTTTTTTTCATTTTTTTTAAAGAAAGAATAAAAAAAAGCTGATGTAAAAATTTGTATTTAACATAAATTTGTATAACTAGCAATAAAAAATAATTACATGAGATTCAATCATATAACTTCTTCGTATTTAAAACATATATTTTTCTCGAAGGGGGAGTTTGACCTTGTGCGTTTGAAAAATATATAATACCAACTGTAAAAGTCATTTGATTCCATAGTAGGAAAAAAGTGAAAGCAATTTTAATTGTTAATGAAGTTTGTAGCATACAATTCTTTATGTTGGAGAGAAATCAATAATTTTTTTTTTCTTAATAAATATTTTACATGATGAGCATGAGAAAATTAATCCTAATGATTCATAGCTATACATAATTCAATAAAATAGATATAAATCATACAAGGACATATATAATAGCTATCTTTATTAGGACTTACAATGTCCTAAATGTGTTCCTTAATGAGAAGATCTTCGGTGATGACTATGAATACTCCAAATTCAACACAATGGAGATATATGCATAGGCTAGAATCTCCTATCCATGAAGCGCAAGAGAAAAAACAAAGCATAAATCAACACCAATAGAAAGAAAATAAGAGAAAAAAGAGAAAAAGAAAAAAAACGCTATCAACCCCTATTTTATAATTCTCCATTCTTTCCCTTAGGTTAGAGTTGGACTTCTGCTTCCTCTTAAAATAAGATAAATCAAATTAAAAAAATAATGATGATGTGGAAAATTATGAGAGTTACAAAGCTTATGTGTCAAGATATTATAAGGTTAATAAATGGTCAAACACTTTAGTTTTATATTATACTAGTTATAGGCCTGTACTTTGCACGGTTTTATGAAAAAGCTTATAAAATAAATGTATAAATAATTATATATTTTAATAGATTCAATAAAGATAAAAGAAAAAAAAAATTATCTAGTGTAAATAATTATCTCACTAAAATAAGGGGTAAAATTTCTTCCTAAAACTAAATTAAATTGATAATGCCAAATTGAATTTTAAATTGATAATTATTTTAAAAAACGTATTAAACAATTGATAATTCTAAAATTAATATAATCTTGATAATATAATAAATTAAAGTTAAAGTTGATAATTCAAAAATAGACGTATAGAACATCTCGATAATTTGATGTAACATAAAAATCAAATAAGAAAATTGTTAAAATTAATCTATTAATTCTAACCATATTTAATCATTAATTCTAAGACCCTAACCTTAAGCATATAAATTAGATCAAAGCTAAGAAAATTCGTTTAAACTCAAGGCAACCAATACACAAAACCTAATCTATTTAATAAAAACAAAATACAAAAACAAAGAAGGAGCCTTTATAAACTTGACAATGTTTTCAAATGTTTTGAATTCATTAATTAAAATCACATGAAGACAAAAAACCAATAACAACACTAAAGAAAATAAACAAAATGAAAATAATAATAATAATAATAATGCATACCTACATTGTCATGGGATTTAGGCATTCACGTATTAAAATAAGTTTCACTCCAAAAAGGATATATAAGATTATATATATTGGTAGAGTTCATTTGAAATATAATTTATTTAAATCTTATTTAAATTAAAGATATCTAATCAATGTGTTTGTTTTTATCCCATAAAAATTGGAATGGAAAAAAGGTCATACGAATAGAATGATAAAAGAAAAAGAAAAAAGAGTTGATTCAACATAACATAACATATAAAAAATTAAAAAGAAAGAAAGAAAGAAAGAGAACGTGGTTGATAGTTATAAGAAATTTTGCTATATATATATATATATATATATTTTAAATGTCATTAACGTAAAAATGATCAAATTAATGGAAATATATACTATTTTTTGGGATAGATAGATATTATCAAATTATTAGAGATATATACTATCTTTTTTGGATAGATTTATATTAATCACCTCTTGAAGAATTTGGATTGTCCTTATCCCTTAATAATCAAGTTTTGTAGCTTGATATTCTAATAAAATAATATTAATTTAATAATATTAAAATTTTGAAAATTTAGATGATAAATACTATCTAAATTAAAATTTTGAATGTTAAATATTATCCCTTAATTTAAGAAATATATCCTAAAAAATAAAAAATAATATTAATCTAATTTTATTTAATGATAAGAATAAATTAGAGTCTTGATAGTATACTATTTTTTTAATTAAAAATCTAAAAATTTAATAAAATTTCTGCAATTTGGTGAAACCACATGGCACAATTATAGCGTTTAAGCCCAACTTTTATTATATATAATATGATAATATAATTAAATATTTTGATAATATAATTAAATTTAATAACAAATAAAATGAAAAAAGAATTAATTCAAAATTTAAGATTAAAAAATAAATTGTACTTGTACACTTAAAAGAAATTTAATTTTTATTTCTTATTTTGATATTTAAATCATTTGTTTTACTGTTGATTTCATTCAAATGGCTATAAGTTATATCAACCCTAAACCGGCACATGTATACATATGTAACATTCTAAATTAATAATAAATAAAAATATAATACTTTAACTTAATGTAACATTCTAACTGACTAATAAATAAATATAACATCCTAACTTAAACTAATGTTTGTAATTGTATTGTGTTTTACCCTTTAAGAACACATATATTGTTTTTTTTTTTTTTTTTATCTTAAAAAAATACAAATATTAATATTATACATGAAAAAATAATGAATTCAATAATTGAAACGGCTGAAACAAAATTAAGCCAAAACCTCAATTCATTAATGAAAAAATATCGAAAATTTTGAACTTAAAAAAAAAAAAAAAAAAAAGAGTTAAGTAAAGATAGACTTACATAAAAATTTGGACAAATGGATTCTCTCGTATCCAATTTCATGTTTGACAGAAAATTTTGCTTTTAATTATAGAATATATATTACATGAAACAAAGCACCAAACAAAAGCCAAAACAAATTAAATCCATAATAAAATATTGATGTCAACAACAAATAATCATGTAATAAGAAATTAAAAAATACAAATATATTGCTTGCTATATTGACTTCTAAAAAAACCACTAAAATGTATGATCAAACATAGAATTTCAACCTAGCTATAAAAGTTGTTGATAAAAATCATATTATATATAATAAAAAGCCAACAAATACACAAAATCTATTCAATTTGATGAAAGAAAAAAAAAAATTAACTGCAAGGTTGTAGGTAGGGTAAAGAGGAGAAATGAAGAATATAACAAATAATTGTAAAGTACGTAGTAAAAATAATGAAACACCAAAAAACAGTGTATATATAGTGGGAATTTTTAGGTTATGAAGAAGATGATATGAACAAAAAGAAATAATAAGGTGAAACTCAAATATTTTTTATTTATTTTATTTTATAATACGATATAGATATATAGATTTTTTTTTTTTTTTTTAACTTTAACCCAATTGATTTATATATATATATATATATATATATATATAAAAAGTAAAAACCCCAACTGGCTTCTTTTTCCCTCACATAGCTCTTCTCTCCCTCTTATTATACCAAATATTCGTTCCCCCCTCAACACCTTCACTCTAAAGAGTAGGTTAATTGATTTTCTTTTATTTTTTTGTTTCGTTTTGTTCATAGCTTTGTCTCTTTCTAATTTCGATTTTTAATTTCTTAACAGCGCACAACTTTTCTAATTGCTTTCCTTCTATTATAATGTAATTATATTATTATTAGTTTAACAAATCCCTAGCTAGATCTAATTTTTTTTCCTTTTACGTTTTTTAAAGAAACGTTTTTTACTTTTTTTTTAATCTCTCTTTTTTATTTAAATTCTATCCTTAGGTAATTCTATTCTATTGATTTTAGGGTTTATTGATAACATTTTAGATAGACACAACTGTTATTGATTTGTCATATTTATCAACCCCCCCCCCCCCCCCCAAAAAAATGTATATATCTACTCTTAAAATCTAAAAATTTATTAAAATTTTTGCAATTTGGTAAGGCCATGCGGCGCAACTACGGCGTCTAAGCCCAACTTTTATTATATATAATATGATACAAATAATAATTAGAGGAAAAGAAAAAAACACCCAAGCTTGTTTGTGAAGAATAGTTACCTGAAAGACGTGGTGGTATTTTATGTAACAGTTGTATATAACATCCCTCGTATATGAGGTGAAGCACACATTTGTATGATCCACTTTCATGTAAGATGGATATTATATACAACCATTACACAAAATAATAAATCTTGAAAAAGAAGCAAATAAGTCCTTTCCTGCTTTATATGTGTGGACTGGTGCAAATGATAACGGACTCTTGATGCAAATAGCGTGTCTTTCTCTACAATTTGCAAATACGTTCATGATGCTTGATATAGAGGGTTTAGGAAGACGAGACGAGAGACTTTATGTTTTGGGCCACATATCTATTGTCATTGGGCTAATGTGACAACAAATTAATACAAATGAAATGTCACCAACCGAGAACTAAACTCTTGGCTGATTGGGTCAACCTTGCAAGTAAAGCTTGAATTATTGTCCTACTGCACCGCCAACAATAGAATATTACCATAAATGTTACATGTTTTAGCAAAGTTCATATCTAGTTACATTCTACAACACACCCCCCCCCCCCCCCCCATTTGTTCAAGTTCTATTCTTCAATCCAAACTCAAGACTTACACCAGTCACAAGGTCACTTGAATTCTAAATTCGAATAAAAATCACGCCACACTCTTAGTGTAACACTTCCTACTCCACCATCTACAACATTCATGTATATCATGTTTTTTTTTTTTTTTTTTTTGGTTCATTTTAAACCTAAGTTACTTTTTAAATAAAAAAAAAATAAAACAAATCATAATTAATGAAGCATAAAGTGAAACATTTGAGATATGATTTTTATTTGATTAGAACATTGAATGCTTCCTTTCATTTAATGTCACTGCTAGTTTTAATAAACCCACGAAGTAATGAAATTGGTGAATAGGAAAACACAAACACACTAAAAATGCTTTTTTTTTTTGGATAAATCACTTTGGAAAAATCCGATATATGATTAATTGGAAAAGTTAAGGAATGCAATAAGGGCATTGATTTAAAAAATATTTTTAGAAACCTTTTATGGAAAAATAAAAAAGTGACTGATTTTTTTAACAAATTTCTATATTTTTAATAAAATTAATATCATAACATTCTTAAAATGATCCATTTACAAATACTCTATGAGCACTCATTAACTGAACCCAGTAGAAATTAGACCAAAGAACCTATCCATTACAACTACAATCAACTCCACAATTTTTGTACTTAAAAACAATTTTTGTAGAATATCATAATTGCAGACACATGAAAAGTATATATATCAAAACTCCAAATGTAAACTAAATCATGCTAGATTGAGGAAGCTTTATTGCTCCACAGGAAGTGCAGCAAAGATCCAATCTTTTGAATGTTCGTCTCAACAATATGTGGTGAAAGAGAAAGAGGAGTTTGTTGGGCCAATAGAAAATAAATTCTTAAATTGTAAAGATTGGCCCAAACTTAACTAAAGCCCAAAACACTATATCATAAGAAAAACTCTCCAATAACACATTAACCTGAAACACTCCAATAAGAAAACATTAATATTGAAACAAACAAAACTACACCCTCTATTTGTTTTAGAATTAACATTTTCTAGAAAATTGTTCATTTTCTAAAGAGTATTTTTTGAAAAAACTCTTCTTTTTTTTTTTTGGGTAACAACTTTGAAAATAAGCTTGAAAACATTTTTTGGTGTTTGGTATGCACAAAATTGTTATAACATTTTTTGTATAATTTAAAACATGTATAACAAGTGATTTTTGTAAACCCAACTAATGTAATCAATATAATAAAAAATAAAAATAAATAAAAATAAAATAAAATAAACCAATAATGAATTTGGTTTTTAAACTAAAATTTTGACAACAGATACAATCAAAATTAAACACAATTAAAATTAGGTGTCCAATTTTCATGATCTCTATTATTCATCTTTCTTGTGTATATATATGGGCAGTAACATACATAAGAAACATATATTGATCAATTTGTAAGACTAAAAACAATTACAAAAAAGAATGAATCGCTGCAATTGTCCATATGGGATTCCATCAAGCCAAAAATAGTTTAGAGAAAAAAGAAAATATAGCTCAAAATTTAGAGAATTGTGTTATAGAGGAGAAGAAAAACTGGGAGAAAAAAGAGATGATAGAGAAATTGGGAGAAATCTGTGGGAAGAGAAGAGACTTGAAGCAATGACAATAAGTGTGTGAGAAGAGAGAAAAAGTAAAGGGAAGAGAAGAAGTGCAACAGCTATAAGAGTTATGCATCGTGCAAAAGAGAGATTATTTTTCTTTTCTTTTTTTCTTTTTTTTTTTTTGGAAAACAACCTATAGAAAATAAGACTTATTTTTGTTAGAATTTTCCGTTGACATTTTTTTTTTTTTTACCAAACACAGGAAAATGTGGTAATATTTTTTTATAGAAGGTTTTCCAACAAAACAAACAGAGTGTAAGTAAAAATAGAAGACCTGATGTTATGGGAAAAACACTCCAACAACAATCCAAAACACTTAAAATTTTATTTAGAGCATAAACAAAGCACTTTTAGAGATAATTAATTAAATTTTTAGGAAGTATTTTGTAACATACGCTCAATTAATTCCTTAGACTTCCATGAAGTTCTTCGTTGTCTTGTGCTTGTAATTTTATATTTCCTAGTGTATAAACTTATTTTTAAGTGAAATCATTTATATAAACTTATATTTATGAAAATCTTCCTAGCTAGCACTTGTGACTTCAATCATGTATTTAAGTTTAATGCAATTTGTTGTTGTTAATCTAAGTTTTATTTGATTTACTGTTCAATTCTAAGTAATTTGGAGTTAGTACAATCCAATATGCTTGAATCCCTTAATTTCCTATGAATTAGCTTTAAATGAGATAAAATAGGGGTATGCGTGGGCCAAGTTGGGTGAGCAAAGGACAATATTTTTAACCAACCACCAATGGGGAGTTGGGAAAACTCCAATCTGTTGCCGACCCACTAATCTCTAAATCTAGCAGATTTGTTGAAAATCTTAACAGTTTCAACTCGGCGAGTTGAGCAAGTTGGCAATTTCAATTGATTTTTTGTTTAAAAAAAGTTAGAGAGACTAAATGAAATTATTTCAATTAAATTGGATAATTATTTGCTCCCTCAAATAAAAAATAGAAAGAAAAAATTGTAATTTTAATTAAAAATATTTGCAAATAATATATATATATACACACATTTTAGAATGACTAAAATTTTATTACACTAAAAAGATAAATATTTCAGAATATGAAATTTGTCATGTACATAGAGAAGAATAATAGCAAAATCTTAGAGAGAGTGGCTACAGTTTATTAGGGAAGAGAAATGTGAAAATTGAAAAATAAAAAGAAAGAGAAAGAGATGGTCAGAGAAATAAAGTGGGAGTATTTGTGAGGTAGATTTTCAAAACATGACAAAGAATATATATATATATATATATATATAAGCGGACGGATCGGTTTGCGGCGGGTTAGACATATATCAACTCGTTATTTAGCCTGACCCACTAAATTATTTATCTAACCCACCTAACCTAATCCGCCTCACTTAATAGACCTGCACGGGTCTAGTTTCAAGTCAGTTCAAGCTGGTCATGCGGTTTTTTTGCATAGCCCTGATTAATTGTTCAAATTCGCTTTATATCAAGATGGCTAATATCGCGATAGTTTACATAGAGATGCTTTATGTTGATTTAGTGAATCTCAAGTAAGCATTGTATCTTAGTCAAGAAGGTCTATTTATTCACTTAGAATTATTAATTCTCAGTTGTTAACTTATGCATATTTCAAATGTCCTATTAAGTTAGGTGTTTTTGAACCCCAAATCCTAATCCACAATCAATTGTTCATGGTTTATCTTATACAACCGACAAGCAACAGTAAATGGCTAAAATTAATTTATGTCAAACATAATTATTGCAACCTGTTGTTCCAAATGAGACACAAATCAGCAACCAAAGAAGCTAATAATAATATTGAAAAAGATATGAAGCAACAGTATCTAATACTTCCATAAAAGAAAAGTAACTACCTTCAACATGTTAAGACCAACATGTATTAATTTAGGCCATTATGAAAGCATACAATTTAAATATTTTAACACATTTATTTTATAATCTTAAATATTTTAACAGATACTAGAACCCTACTACTCAAGAAATATTTAACAGTTAGGATATTATTTCAATTAAAGGTAAGAGAAAAAGAAATTGGACTGTTTGGAGAAGGATGACTCTAAATGCCATTATATCACAATTAAACTGACTTTTCACTACACTCCAAGCGTGAAAATCGGGAATTAATAGAGTAGTGTCAAATGAAACAAAAGCTTGCTTGTTGGAAATAAAGCTACCCACGGGTGTTGGGGAGACATTTGGGGCAAGGGGGACAATGTGATACTTGGACTCCAATGAATTAAAATTTTCCCTCAAAATTTTGACACATTCATGGGAGCAAACACCAACACAGGCCCCTACACTGAAGCACAATAACCGTAGAACTCTAGGATGACAAGAATGTGATCACAGCTATTCTGTTGATCTATCCAACAAGGCACCATTCTGACAAGTAGGGACACCAAGAAATATTTTATGGTAAACCATTAAGATTATTCATAATGATGGTTTTAAAAAATTTAGTTTTTAGCAACTCAAAAAATTATTTTATTTATTTTAACACATTATTTTACAATACACCAAATATTAATAGTTCTATTTTTTTATCGCTTCATTTTAATATATATATATATATTTAATTTCTTCCCCATGTCTCTTCCTCTCTTTCTCTCTCTTCCTCTCCGTCTCTCTCTCCTCCCTAAGAAGAACAATAAACAAACCCACCAAATTCACAATCATCGTTAGCCACCACCAACACTAGCAAACCCAAAACCACCACCATTGCCACCCACAATCTAATCGTCAGATTGTATGTTCTTATTATATCATTTATTCATTATTATAATAATTTAAAAAGATCAATTGCTTTGTTATTAAAAAAATGTTAAAATTTCCTATTTTTTTAATTTAAAATTTTGTATAAAAAATAAGTTTATTAATTGAATAATAAATAACATTCAATTTGAATGAAATATATATGCACATTAAGAATATAAAGAGTATAAAATTTAACGGTTAAATTTTCAAAATTCACCAAAAAAAAAAAAAAGAAATATATGAAAAGTTTGAAGAGTTTCTCTCCAAATTAGTTTGGAGAGAAACTTTGTTCATTTCTTAAAGGTTTGTCATTTTCAATTTTCATTTTCTGTTCTTATTTTCTCTTCTCAAATCCTACACTTATTTTTTGTTTCCAACTCAAATTCTATTTGGCACCAATTTTGGTGTAGTTTTTGTTTTGCTTAAATCCTTCTATTTTCTGATAAAACCAACGGTCACCTATCACCCGATAGAAACCATTCATCTCCTTCACCAAACCCAGCCACAACTCCACATCTTTATAATCTATCAAAGCCCAACCACAACTCCATAAAAACCCACAAGAACCACCTTCGGAAGCCATACCTAGCTCAAATCTCTACATCACAAGACTAATCCATTTTAATAAAAAAATAATAATAATAATTAAAAAAAAAAAAAAAAACCCATAAATTCAAACAAATTTTATTAAATCCCAACATCAGAGAGAGAGAGAGAGTTCTAATGAGACATGTCACTATTAATGGGACCTACAAATTTGGTTTTTTTACAAAATGTCACTATTTTTATTTTCACAAAAATCATAACGGGCAAAAGACGCTTTTATTTTCTATATTCAAACTCATTTTTTAGGATATTAAAAATGAAAACTAGGTACAATTTTGGAAACCATATCATGTTTTTGTGATGAGTCCCATTGAAAATTGAAAATGTATACATATAAGGCATACTTTGTTTTCTTCTAACTAAACAGGCTATTATTATGTATCAACTTTCAAGTGCTTTGAAATCTAGACACTCATCTATCTCTTTGGGAAAATTCCTTCGTTTAGATCTTGAAATGTTTATTTTTGCCATTTTTAGTAATATTTATTTCATTTTCAACTTTTTATCAAAATTTGTTAGAATAAGGTTCTGTCTTTTTGGGATGTCTTTTAGAGTAAAAACAATAGTATTTAGTTTTGTAATTCTCTTAATTTTGTCTATTTTGGTAAAATTTACTATTTTGCCACCTAATATTTTGCTTAACACGAATTAAGATTTTTTTTTTTTTTTTTTTTTACTATTTAAACTCAGGGTAGCCTTCAAAACACTTCACTTTTCATATTAATAAAAATAAAGACATTTGTCTCTCTTTTCTAGTAAATTCCAAATTCTATCACCTTGTGAATTTGAAATTATTTTCTTGAAATAGACATATTTTGTCTCTTGTGGCTTCCACCTTCATGAAACCCTGTCAGGCAAAACATTTTCATTTTTCACACATATGTAAGAGGGAAAGCATAAAGGATGAGTGTAGGAGAAATAAATATTGTGAAAGCAAGGACTTATATCAAGAGCCACAGTTAGTTTTTTTTTTTTTTTTTTTTTTTTTTTAAGACATAGTCAATAGTTCAGTATGTGGCCAATAAAGTGAGAATAGCTTCCTAGAAGACAGCTCTATAGCTCAGCTGATATATTAAATTAGGGGTTTGTGCTAGGAACCAAGGTTACTTGAAGACACCTCGAACAAAACATCTTACAATTAGGCACTTGCTTGAAATGAATTGGGAATAACAATTTAAATTGTGCGTTTTTAGATCCCTTAATACAAGTTGTTTAATCTAGTTATTTAACCAAGTGATTACTTAGTTAAATTATTCAGATTTAGGTTAACACAATAAAATCATATCATGTAAATAATGCGAAAATATAAAGAACACAACGATATGATAACCCAGGAAAACCTAACTGGTAAAAAACTTAGGTAGGATTTAACTTAGCTATCATCAAGGTAAAACAGATCCACTATGAAAGAATTGAAGTTTGTACAATAAGGCTTAAACCACTAACATCCTATTACTATCTCGTGTAGAAATTCATATGTCCATCAATCACATATATGCTCACAAGGGAACATAATAGCCCCATTTTTGAAGAGACAAAGAGACCAACAGATCAGCTAGAATCCTTGTTGATTTGAACTAGTTTTACACAACAATTCCATTAAGATCATCTTCTTAATATTATCTTAATATCTTATATCTTATGACATAAGATATTGAGATCACATTCAAGTTATCAATAAGGAACTAGATACTTGGTTTATCGAAGTTAACAAGAAACACCCTTTTGATGTTCACCGCAACCTAAAGATGCATAATTTAAATAATAAAAAATCTATAATTCTTCATCATCATTATCATCATTATCTCTCTGTATCTCTCCCTCTCCACATTTTCCCAGCGAACAGACAAACCATTAACAAAAACATCTAGTCTATCCTTCCATTTCCTTAGAAACCAAACAGAGCATAGATTAAAAAGTGCATAATTTATAAACCCCAAATTCCTAATTTATTAGCATCTCTTACCATTTTTACAATAAACCAAACAGACCATTAACAAACAGCGAGCCCATCCATCCATACATTTCCTCTTATACCAAAGAGAACTTTCATTCATACATACATAGATAATCCATAATTCAGAAGTCCAAATATTTCTAATTTCTTATCTCCTTCACCTCCCTTTCCCAGCAACCGTACATTTACAATTTTACACACAGACACACACTCTTACCAATTTCATAGAAAATGCATAATGTAAAAGTCAACCGCGCACACACATGCAGTTACCATTTTCATAAAAAATGCATAATTTAAATGTCCAAAGATTTCTAATCTTTCATCTCCTCACCTCATTTTCCCAGCAACCAAAGGCCGTTGACATATATACACACTCACACACCATTTTTCATAGAAAATATATAATTTAAAAGCCTAAAGATTTCTAATTTCTTATCTCCTTATCTCACTTTCCCAGAAACCAAAAGGAGTACACACACACACACACACACTCTTACCAATTTCATAGAAAATGCATAATTTAAAAGTCCACCTCAAACACACACTTAGTTACCAATTTCATAAGAAAATGCACAATTAAAAGAACAAAGATCTCTAATTTCTCATCTCATTTTCCCAGCAACCAGAGGACTTTTACATACACCATTTTCATAGTAAATGTATAATTTAAAAGCCTAAAGATTTCTAATTTCTTACCTCCTCACCTCAATTTCCTAGCAACCAAACAGATGACTTCTACACACTTAACAATATTATTAAAAAAAAAGCATAATATAAAAGTCCAAAGATTTCTAATTTCTCACCCCCTTACCTCATTTTCCCAGCAACCAAACAGATGATTTTCACACACACACACACACACATATATATACAGAGAGAGAGAGAGAGAGAGTACCTTCTGGCAAGTAGAAGCTGAGAGAAGGGAGGCCAGAGGGGTATACGAAGCCTTCGGATCGATTCGGCGCCGTTTTGGTACTGAGACAAGTGGAGTGAGTTTTCGAACTTGGAGAGCGATGGGAATAGCTTCGGAGTGATATCGAGGCCCTGAGACACGATCCGCTGATTCGGATTCGGATTCGGGTTCGGACTCTGCCGAAGAAACGGTTCGACAAAAAGGGGCTCGGGCTAGAGTTTTTGACGCCATTGTTGTGTTTCTTTGTGTAAGTGATTTTGTAGAAATGTCAATTGGGTTGGTTCTGCTCAAACCCTACACACAGTGAGTGCGAGTGAGAGAAAGGGATGGGGGTATATTTGGAATTTCGTGATTTGGGTAGAGGATTTTTGTAGTTAGTGGGGGATTTTTGTTAGTTGGAACCGGTGGAATTATTTAGATTATATCGAAGTGTTTCACTATGTATATATCATTTCTGGATCTTGATGTATTGTTTTTGGGCTGTATTGTTTTTGGGCTATTCATGACTGGGGGAGATACATTGTTTTATATGTTTCTTGTTTCACTACTCATTGATTTATATTTATGAGTTATTCATGATATATGTCATTATTTTATGTTTTGTGAAATCAAGAATTTATTTTTGTTTTGCTTGTATTTTCCACATATGCGTTTATGCGTTTGTTGAGTATTTTAGGAAATATACAGGTTGATTCAGTTGTGTTGTTGTCTAAACTTGCAACTGATGGATAGTAGTTAGGTTGGATTATTTTGTAATGGGCATTATTTTTGTAAAGGGCTTTTTCTTGTAACTTTGAGCATAGTGTTTGTGTTTTGTCACAGATTGCCAAAGAGAGAATTTGTTAGGTTCTAAGTACTTAGGAACTAATGTATTAGAACTCTAATTTGCATTATTAGCAAACCATGATCAAAACAAGTTGTTAGTCTTGTTTTAGACTTGCTCAAAGTATATTTTTTTATGTAAAGTTGGAATTGAGTTAATCGCAGAATTAAGTGTGCAATTTTGACTAACTCGATCGATTGAAAATTAGGCTCGATTGATCAAAAGTCGTGTAGATTGTTTTTTCTGTAGAATTTCCAACTCATCCCTAAGTCCATATGACATGTAAGGTTTTATGTTTTGCCCTAGGTATAAAAGGGAAACCCTAGCCACGTTTTAAAGGTTGCTCTATTTGCTATGTGTGTGAATCTCTTGTGAGATCTGAGAGGTGGTTGCCTTCACACATGCTTAGGATTATCAAGAATGAGATTGCATTGAGAGCTTGATGATCATTCAGTTACTGCACTAAAGAGCTTAAAGATACACAAGCGAGAATGCTTGTACTTGCTGGAGAATCTAAGAAAGAAGGAATCCATTGGCTCGGAGCTTACACATGGTCGTGTTAGTAAGTTTCTACTGGTGGGTAGCAATAAGATGTTAGTGGTCTAAATTGCTATTGTAAAACTTTGATTCTTTCAAAGTGGATTTAGGTTTACCTTAAAGATAGTTAGGTTAAATCCTTCCCAAGTTTTTTACTAGTTTGATTTTCTTGGGTCATCATATCTTTGTATTCTTTATATTCCACACTTTACATTAATATGATTATATAATTGTGTTAACTTAGATATGAAATTTAGACTAAATAATAACTTGGCTTGTTAACTAGGTTAATCCAGTTGTGTTTTAAGGGGTCTAAAAACAAGCAATTAATAACACGACATGTCAACAACCTAACAAATAAATTTTTGTGAATTTTTTATATTTTATTTAATATGTAATACTTTAGCTCGTAAATCTATTTAGTAAATTTAATAAGATCCTCTTTTTCTTTTTTTTTTCTTTTTTTTATTATCATTATTATTCTTATCATCACCCTCATGCATCATGAATATCTTTTATTTTATTTTTTTTATGCAAGAGGGAACTTTTTCCTTATTTGGACAGGTGGGCTCAAATAGCCAAGCAACTACCAGGAAGAACAAATAATGAGGTTAAGAATTTTTGGAATACAAGCATAAGGAAGAAGCTAATTTCTTATGATGTTCCTGCAATAGCCACCTTTCCTAATGTGCACTTTAATGGTAACTCTGAGGCAGATCTTTTCTCTCTAAATGCAAACCCTAATTGGATCCTATACTCTCAGCAAGACCAACTATACCTTCCCACTCCAACCCCAAATTTGCAAGGCTTTGATCATGGTGATCTTAAATTGGAGCAAACCAATATTGTTGCCAATTTGGTTCAATTTCCACCCCCAATGGCACCACCATAAGATTCTTCCTCCTATGACCCACTCTGGTCATTAGGATATCAGCCTCATGAAAATTTTGATCCTAATCAAGAACATCAAAATTTCAGCAGTAGTGGAGCAACACAACATTATATTGGTGATAAGTTTATTGGCCCAAGTATCGCAACACCAAATTATGATAAGGATCCACTAACAGTGCCAATGATTCCAATTCCTTGTGAGATTATTAATGGTAATTTTGATCCTAATGAAGAACATCAAAATTTCTGCAGTAGTGGAGCAACACAACATTATATTGGTGATAAGCTTATTGGCCCAAGTATCGCTACACCAAATTATGATGAGGATCCATTAACAGTGCCCATGGTTCCAAATCCTTGTGAGATTATTAGTGGTAATTTTGATCCTAATGAAGAACATCAAAATTTCTGCAGTAGTGGAGCAACACAACATTATATTGGTGATAAGCTTATTGGCCTAAGTATCGCTACACCAAATTATGATGAGGATCCATTAATAGTGCCCACGATTCCAAATCCTTGTGAGATTATTAATGGTAATTTTTGTGGCATGTCTTACTCATGTGCTTCACTAGAACTTGACCCACTTGCTAGACTCCCATATTTTCCAGTTGGTTGTGATTATCCTTATGATCCACATGTGCCTAACAATCATATGAAGTACATGGATGCCATCATGTCATCAGCATTATCATCAACATCAACATGGTCAGCATTATCAAGCGGCCAATTTGCCATAAACCCTAATCTTCCTTCAAGCTGGGAGACTTAGACAGGGTACACTTTTGGAGTTAGGTTCTATTTATTAATTGATGGGCCTATAACTGATATAATGCATTTATTTCTTGTTATGTGCATGCACAAGACATAAGTGAAACTTCTTTGGGAAATCTTAATGTTTCTAGTTAATGTGAGTAACGTTGGTTGAAGTTCAAAAAATATGTGTAGGTATGTTATTCAAGTTTGTCAACTTAATTAATACTATATTGTATGAGTTCCTACTCCTTGGTGCCTAATCAAATTTATTTAAAAAAAAGAAAAAAAAAGAAAAAGATTTTCACTCAGTTCTTCTATGGACACACAATTTGTACATTTGTTAATATGTGATTGAATTACATCATTTACAAACAAGTACATCATTGGCACTGAGTGAAAAGTAATCTAATCACCTCTTGTCACGTGTTCATGTTGTGAACACGTGTGATCCTAGAATTTTTATATTTGTA
This sequence comes from Quercus variabilis, assembly GCA_030445155.1. Classification (NCBI taxonomy): domain Eukaryota; kingdom Viridiplantae; phylum Streptophyta; class Magnoliopsida; order Fagales; family Fagaceae; genus Quercus; species Quercus variabilis. The sequence continues at coordinate 11,176,225 of CP129449.1, forward strand.
CACTCCCCGAGAATACTAAATTGAGAATAGCCCCATCCTAATCAACTGAACACTAAAGACCCTCTCCAAAGGTTGAGGAAGATGGGGAAGCATCTCATCTAAAAGTAGAAGTTCATCAAGATACCAAGAATGGAAATGTGAAAACTAAGCAACAATCATCTCCTCATTTAATGCACTTTACCAACTGTCTCTACCCTTTTTTAGATCTTTTACTTCTCTAAGCCCTTAACCCATATTTACTAAATTAATTGCGACTGCCACTCTCTCTCTCTCTCTCTCTCTCTCTCTCTCTCTCTCTCTCTCTCTCTCTCTCTCTCTATATATATATATATATATATATATAATTTATTTATTTAGTTCAAAGGTATAATCAACCTCATGTGATAACTTAAAAGTAATGATGTTAAAACGAATGAGAAACTACCCTAAAGAAAACATTTGTACATTCACAAACTTCTTGTTTAGAAAGACTTCACTTAAATTTAACTAGGTTGAAATAGTCCCAAATGCTACATTAATGTGGCTTAACAAAAGCATTACAATAATAAATGCTACGCTTAAGATTTTAGATATCACGAGTTTGAGATTTATATATATATATATATATATATAATAAATTTGGATTTAGAATATGTGCTTTCAACCCAAAGCTATATTTTCCCATTATGAAAGTGCACAAAAGTGGACCGAATACAATGAAGTGGACCAAAATGGACCGAAGTGGATAGAATATGATCGAATGAAACAAATAGGACTGAATATGACTAAAGTGGACTGAATAGGACCGAAGTAAACCAAACAGAAACAAAGTTGACCGAATATGACCAAATAAGCCAAAGTGGATAGAAAGGACCAATGTGGACCGAATGGACCAAACAAGACGAAGGTTGACCAAATAGGAACAAATAGAACCGAAGTGTACAGAATGGACTGAATAGAATCAAAGTGGACTAAATAAAAACAAAGTGGACCTAATAGGAGCAATGTGGACTAAATAGGACCAAAGGGGACCAAAAAGGACCGAATAGAACTAAAGTGGACAAAATGGACCGAAGTGAATCGAATGGGATTGAATGAACCTAATACAACCAAAGTGGACGTAATGGATAGAAGTGGACCGAATAGGACCAATGTGGACCAAATAGGATTGAATGGACATGATATAATGAAAGTGGATAGAATAAGACCGAAGTTAACCAAATAAAACCAAAGTGGACCAAATAGGATTGAAGTGGATAGAGATGGGTGTTTTAAATCATATATTACAATTCATGATCAGATTTTGAAGGGAAAGTGAAGTGTCGTACAAATGGGGAGAGAATCTTGGTTAACACTATCGTGGGGGAAGAGAGTGCAGGAAGAGAGGCTTGAAAGTTGAATGGGAGTAGTGTTAGACGAGAAGCCTTGCTATATTAGGGTTTATGGATAGCTTTAAAGAGACAGTCACTTGCTTAGGGTTGGGTTTTTTTTTTTTTTTTTTTCCCATTATTTTTAAAAAAGAAAAAAAAAAGCTGATGTAAAAATTTGTATTTAACATAAATTTGTATAACTAGCAATAAAAAATAATTATATGAGATTCAATCATATAACTTCTTCGTATTTAAAACACATATTTTTCTCCAAGGGGGAGTTTGACCATGTCCATTTGAAAAATATATAATACCAACTGTAAAAGTCATTTGATTCCATAGTAGGAAAAAAGTGAAAGCAATTTTAATTGTTAATGAAGTTTGTAGCATACAATTCTTTATGTTGGAGAGAAATCAATAATATTTTTTTCTTAATAAATATTTTACATGATGAGCATGAGAAAATTAATCCTAATGATTCATAGCTATACATAATTCTATAAAATACATATAAATCATGTAAGGACATATATAATAGCTATGTTTATTAGGACTTACAATGTCCTAAATGTGTTCCTTAATGAGAAGATCTTCAATGATGACTATGAATACTCCAAATTCAACACCAATGGAGATATATGCATAGGCTAGAATCTCCTATCCATGAAGAGCAAGAGAAAAAACAAAGCATAAATCAACACCAATAGAAAGAAAATAAGAGAAAAAAGAAAAAAAGAAAAAAAAAAGGCTATCAACCCCTATTTTATAATTCTCCATTCCTTCCCTTAGGTTAGAGTTGGACTTTTGCTTAGGTTATACTTCCTCTTAAAATAAGATAAATCAAATTAAAAAAATAATGATGATGTGGAAAATTATGAGAGTTACAAAGCTTATGTGTCAAGATATTATAAGGTTAACAAATGGTCAAACACTTCAGTTTTATATTATGCTAGTTATAGGCCCGTGCTTTCCACAGTTTTACGAAAAAGCTTATAAAATAAATGTATAAATAATTATATATTTTAATAGATTCAATAAAGATAAAAGAAAAAAAAATATCTAGTGTAAATAATTATCTCAGTAAAATAAGGGGTAAGATTTCTTCCTAAAACTAAATTAAATTAATAATGCCAAATTGAATTTAAAATTGATAATTATTTAAAAAAAAAATGTATTAAACAATTGATAATTCTAAAATTAATATAATCTTGATAATATTATAAATTAAAATTAAAGTTGATAATTCAAAAATACATGTGTAGAACATCTTGATAATTTGATGTAACATAAAAATCAAATAAGGAAATTGTTAAAATTAATCTATTAATTCTAACCATATTTAATCACTAATTCTAAGACCCTAACCCTAAGCATATAAATTAGATCAAAGCTAAGAAAATTAGTTTAAACTCAAGGCAACTAATACAGAAAACCTAATCAATTTAATAAATCCAAAACACAGAAACAAAGAAGGAGCCTTTGTAAACTTGACAATGTTTTCAAATGTTTGAATTCATTAATTAAAATCAGATGAAGACAAAATAGCAATAACAACACTAAAGAAAATAAACAAAATGAAAATAATAATAATAATAATAATAATGCATACCTGCATTGTCATGGGATTTAGGCATTCACATATTGAAATAAGTTTCACTCCAAAAAGGATATATAGGGTTATATATATTGGTAGAGTTCATTTGAAATATAATTTATTTAAATCTTATTTAAATTAAAGATATCTAATCAATGTGTTTGTTTTTATCCCATAAAAATTGGAATTAAAAAAAGGTCATACGAATAGAATGAAAAAGAAAAAGAAAAAAGAGTTGATTCAACATAACATAACATATAAAAAATTAAAATTAAAAAATAAAAATAAAAAGAAAGAAAGAAAGAAAGATAACGTGGTTGATAGTTATAAGGAATTTTGATATATATATATATATATATATTAAATGTCATCAACGTAAGAATTATCAAATTAATGGAAATATATACTATTTTTTGGGATAGATAGATATTATCAAATTATTAGAGATATATACTATCTTTTGGGATAGATTTATGTTAATCACCTCTTGAAGAATTTTGATTGTCCTTATCCCTTAATAATCAAGTTTTGTAGCTTGATATTCTAATAAAATAACATTAATTTAATAATATTAAAATTTTGAAAATTTAGATGATAAATATTATCTAAATTAAATTTTTTAATGTTAAATATTATCTCTTAATTTAAGAAATATATCCTAACAAATAAAAAATAATGTTAATCTAATTTAATTTTATGATAAGAATAAATTAGAGTCCTGCTAGTATACTATTTTTTTTATTAAAAATCTAAAAATTTAATTAAATTTCTGCAATTTGGTGAAACCACGTGGCACAATTATGGCGTCTAAGTCCAAATTTTATTATATATAATATGATAATATAATTAAATATTTTGATAATATAATTAAATTTAATAACAAATAAAATGAAAAAAGAATTAATTCAAAATTTAAGATTAAAAAATAAATTGTACTTGTACACTTAAAAGAAATTTAATTTTTATTTCTTATTTTGATATTTAAATCATTTGTTTTACTGTTGATTTCATTTAAATGGCTATAAGTTATATCAACCCTAAACCGGCACATGTATACATATGTAACATCCTAAATTAATAATAAATAAAAATATAATACTCTAACTTAATGTAACATTCTAACTTACTAATAAATAAATATAACATCCTAACTTAAAGTAATGTTTGTAATTGTATTGTGTTTTACCATTTAAGAACACATATATTGTTTATTTTTTATCATAAAGAAATATAGATATTAATATTATACATGAAAAAATAATGAATTCAATAATTGAAATGGCTGAAACAAAATTAAGCCAAAACCTCAATTCATTAATGAAAAAATATCCAAAATTTTGAACTTAAAAAAGAAAAAAAAAAAAAAAAAAGGAGTTAAGTAAAGATAGACTTACATAGAAATTTGGATGGATGGATTCTCTTGTATCCAATTTCATGTTTGGCAGCAAATTTTGCTTTTAATTAAAGAATATAGATTACATAAAACAAAGCACCAACCAAAGCCAAAACAAATTAAATCCATAATAAAATATTGATGTCAACAACAAATAATCATGTAATAAGAAATTAAAAAATACAAATATATTGTTTGCTATATTGACTTCTAAAAAAAACATTAAAATGTATGATCAAACATAGAATTTCAACCTAGCTGTAAAAGTTGTTGATAAAAATCATATTATATATAATAAAAAGCCAACAAATACGCAAAATCTATTCAATTTGATGAAAGAAAAAAAAAATTACCTGCAAGGTTGTAGGTAGGGCAGAGAGGAGAAATGAAGAATATAACAAATAATTGTAAAGTACGTAGTAAAAATAATGAAACACCAAAAAATAGTGTATATATAGTGGGAATTTAAGGTTGTGAAGAAGGTGATATGAACAAAAAGAAATAGTTTAGGTGAAACTGAAATACTTTTTATTTATTTTATTTTATAATATGATATAGATATATAGATTAAAAAAAAAAAAAAACCTTTAACCCAATCGATATTATTTTTATTTAAAAAAAAAAAAAGTAAAAACCCCAACCGGCTCTTTTTCCCTCACATAGCTCTTCTCTCCCTCTTACTGTACCAGATATTCGTTCCCCCCTCAACACCTTCACTCTAAAGAATAGGTTAATTGATTTTCTTTTATTTTTTGTTTCATTTTGTTCATAGCTTTGTCTCTTTCTAATTTCAATTTTTAATTTCTTAATAGTGCACAACTTTTCTATTTGCTTTTCCTTCTATTATCATGTAATTATATTATTATTAGTTTAACAAATCCCTAGCTAGATCTAATTTTTTTCCTTTTACATTTTTTAAAGAAACATTTTTTACTTTTTTTTTTTATCTCTCTTTTTTATTTAAATTCTATCCTTATGTAATTCTATTCTATTGATTTTAGGGTTTATTGATAACATTTTAGATAGACACAACTGTTATTGATTTGTTATATTTATCCAAAAAAAAAAATGTATATATCTATACTTAAAATCTAAAAATTTATTAAAATTTTTGCAATTTGGTGAAGCCACGTGGCGCAACTGCAGCGTCTAAGCCCAACTTTTATTATATATAATATGATATAAATAATAATAGGAAAAAAAAAAAAAAAAACCCCGTTGACACAAAAAAACCAAGCTTGTTTGTGAAGAATAGTTACTTGAAAGACGTGGTGGTATTTTATGTAACAGTTGTATATAACATCCCTCGTATATGAGGTGAAGCACACATTTGTATGATCCACGAAATATTATATACAACCATTACAAAAAATAATAAATCTTGAAAAAGAAGTAAATAAGCCATTTCTTACTTTCCATGTGTGGATTGGTGCAAATGATAACGGACTCTTGATGAAAATAGCATGTCTTTCTCTACAATTTGCAAATACATTCTTGATGCTTGATATAGAGGGTTTAGGAAGATGAGACGAGAGACTTTATGTTTTGGGCCACATATCTATTGTTATTGGGCTAATGTGACAACAAATTAATACAAATGAAATGTCACCAACCGAGTACTAAACTCTTGGCTGATTGTGTCAACCTTGCATGTAAAGCTTGAATTATTGTCCAACTGCACCGCCAACAATAGAATATTACCATAAATGTTATATGTTTTAGCAAAGTTCATATCTAATTACATTCTACCCCCCATTTGTTCAAGTTCTATTCTTCGGTCCAAACTCAAGACTTACACCAGTCACAAGGTCACTTGAATTCTAAATTCGAATAAAAATCATGCCACACTCTTAGTGTAACACTTCCTACTCCACCATCTACAACATTCATGTATATCAATTTTTTTTTTTTTTTTTTTTTTTTTTTTTTTTGTTTTTGGTTCATTTTAAACCTAAGTTACTTTTTAAAGAAAAAAAATATAACAAATCATAATTGATGAAGTATAAAGTGAAACATTTGAAATATGATTTTTATTTGATTAGAACACTGAATGCTTCCCTTCATTTAATGTTACCGCTAGTTTTAATAAACCCACGAAGTAATGAAATTGGTGAATAGTAAAACACAAACACACTAAAAATGCTTTTTTTGTATAAATCACTTTGGAAAAATCCGATATGTGATTAATTGGAAAAGTTAAGGAATGCAATAAAGGCATTGATTTAGAAAATATTTTTAAAAACCTTTTATGGAAAAATAAAAAAGTGACTGATTTTTTTTAACAAATTTTTATATTTTAAATAAAATTAATATCATAACATTCTTAAAATGATCCATTTACAAATGCTCTATGTGTTAGGATTAGTGCCCTTAAATCCTATTGTATGATACTATGTATGATATTAAGTTTGACATTATGTATGGCTTAATATTGTGTTTAATGAATTTGTTTTATTATTATCTAAAACAATGGTAAAATGAATATTCGGACATTATCACATAGTCCATGAGATGCATAGTATGTGATTTATGTGAAGATTCACAGAAGATATAAATCACAAGTTCTTTGTAAACTCAGAATTATAGTTCGTAGTCGGTAATGAAATTGGGCATTTCATCTACGAAGACTATAACATATCAACTACGATGATTTGTCTTGATCATGGAAGTGGAGACTTCTAGTTAATGTGTTGATATGTTTTAAGAGTTAAGACATATTGAACTGGACCGCTATGAGATTTATTATTCTCCTAAATACTGTCAAATGAATAATAAATCTCATGACTTACATTTGCATGAACTCTTAATCCTGAGGAAATAATGGACCTGATCATAAGGTGTAGATTGCTTTGATATATCAAGGGTGAGATTTAAAGTTATAGTCAAAACCTTAGTATGTTGGGCAGCTACATTTAGTATTGATGGAACATATATTCTCAAGATGAAATTTATAGTCTCTTAACGGAAATATAAAGTATTCCCTCGAGATAAGTTTAATGAGTTTGTTATTCAGAGAGTTAGGCCTAACCACTTTAGTAAGACTAAAGTATATATTTATGGAATTGGATTTCATAAATATATAATGAATAATATTAAAGGATTAAACCGGATACTCAAGGATTAAGATGTAGTAATTTACAAAGTGGCAGTCTACATTAATGACTTTGTATTACTACGAATATTTTATGAAGGGGTTGCATGTATAATAAAGTCTTGGGATATAATTTATAGATAAGACCTAGAGTGCAACTATATTTATATAGTGGTATTAAATATAGTTAATGGTAACTTTGGGCTTGTCAAGAGTTGACAGAAAAGCCCAAGGCCCATTGGAGCTAGTGTTTTATTGGTCCCTTTTGGTCCCACTCCAAGCCACACACTTAAGCCCAATTGGTAAGGCCCAAAAGGCTAACCCAATTAGATAAATTGGTTAGATACAAAGGGAAAAACGTTCAGATTTTTTAGAGTGTGAAAAACAACATTGAATTGGTGTGTATGAGAGTTCTAGTCACTCTCTAGTCATCCCTTTGTTACCAATTGAGAGACCACACATCTTGGGCGTTAGTAGAATTCGAGTGAGGATTAAAAAGTATTCCTGAGTACTTCAATCTTTGTTTTTGAAATTCACCGCTTCAAGGTACAATCTCTTGTTCTCAAATTCTAAAATTTACTTAGTACGTGTTATCAATATCGAATGAAGTAGATCCATCTAAAACTTAATTTTCGCTGCACTCATCTCTAATTTCCATCACTATGGGCACTCATTAACTGAACCCAGTAGAAATTAGAACAAAGAACCTATCCATTACAACTACAATCAACTCCACAATTTTTGTACTTAAAAAACAATTTTTGTAGGATATCATAATTGTAGACACATGAAAAGTATATATATCAGAACTCCAAATGTAAACTAAATCATGCTGGATTAAGGAAGCTTTATTGCTCCACATGAAGTGCAGCAGAGATCCAACCATATTTAATCATGTCCATCTCAACAATATGTGGTGAAAGAGAAAGAGGAGTTTGTTGGGCCAATAGAAAATAAATTCTTAAATTGTAAAGATTGGCCCAAACTTAAGTAAAGCCCAAAACACTATATCATAAGAAAAACTCTCCAATAACACATTAACCTAAAACACTCCAATAAGAAAACATTAATATTGAAACAAACAGAGCTTTACCCTTTGTTTGTTTTAGCATTAACATTTTCTGGAAAATTGTTCATTTTCTGTTTGTTTTAGCATTAACATTTTCTGGAAGATTGTTCATTTTCTAAAGAGTATTTTTTGAAAAAACTCTTCTTCTTCTTCTTTTTTTTTTTTTTTTTTTTGGGTAACAACTTTTAAAATAAGCTTGAAAACATTTTTTGGTGTTTGGTATGATCCAACCTATTTTGTCTATAAATACTAAGGTTATGTTTAGTAACAGTTTTTGTTTTTTATTTTCAAAAACTTGTTTTGGGGAATATAAAGAAAAAACAAAATTCTTGTATTTTTGAAATTAAAAACATGTTTGGTTAGCTGAACTTAAAAAGATAGTTTTTTGTAGAAAAAAAATAGAAAATACTAAAATATGTTGTTACTAGGATTTGAACTCTAATGCTAACTCATTAAATGAGACAGATTCATTTAATTAAATGCGTGTTTTCATTGACTTTTGAAAATTAAAAACTGAAAACAACCTTTTGTATGCTTTTAGTTTCCTTCACAAATTGAGTTTTGAAAATAGTTTTTACTTTCTATCCATTTTGGGTTGCCAAACAAGTTTTTTAGTCTCAAAAATAGAAAACTGTTTTTGAAAACAGAAAATAAGGGGAAAAAATAATTACCAAACATATCCTAAGGCTTTTTGCACTCTCTCTTCATCTTCTCCTTGTTATTCACTCTAGGCCTAGAGTCTAAACGTATACCAGGAGAGAGAGAGAGAGAGAGAGAGAGAGAGAGAGAGAGAGAGAGAGAGAGAGAGAGAGAGAGAGAGAGAGAGAGAGAGAGAGAGGAAAATGAGCATCAATGGATTTTTTCAATATTTCAATGTTTTATACTTCGTCTTAATCTTTGTGGGCAGAATTTCTAGGGAGTCTTAAAGTATTGCTACTAGAGCTAAATTATCAACATTACAAGATTAATCAGTGATGTCAATAGGTGTGTATATATATGCACACTACAGTAAGATGACAACTAAAGTAATATTATTTAAATATTTTAAATCATAGTTTTCTTATTACATAAATTAAGGATTGCCCATTAGATAATGATAATAGTGGAAAGTAATAAATAAGGAGAGAGAGAGAATGCTAGTATTAATTAGGCAGTAAAGTGAAAAACAATAGCATTTAATGATTTTTTTTAACTGTTAGATCTCTTAGAAATCTATAATGTAAAAAATGTGTAAGTTTATAAGAGATACACTAGGTGTAACTTGAACCCATCTCTCTCTCTCTCTCTCTCTCTCTCTCTCTCTCTCTCTCTCTCTCTCTCTATAAATATATGTGTGTGTGTGTGTGTGTGACTTATAAACTTGAATAGTTTTTCATTCTAAAAAAGAAGGCTCATAAATATAAATTTATTCAAAAAATTATGTTTTTTTATGGTTTACTTATATTGGACTCCTCGTTTTTTACACTAAATTAACTCATTTGGATTTTGGGACGCATATCGCAAAATCAAACTCTAATTAAAGTCCAATTTTTACATTGAATTAACTCACTTGGCACAAAAATTTTAAAATTTAGATTAGATGGAACATGTGGTGCAAAATTAAACTCTAATTGAATTTCAAATTGAAATCTAATTGGATTTTCTCTTAGTTTTACCTATTATTATATACTAGCTTATAACCTTATGCATATGCATGATTACTATAAGGATGCAATTTGAGTCCATGGCCCAAAGGATGAATGAACTTAGGCCCAAAAAATCCAATACAATGAATTTGTAAAGAGTTGGTTGGAAAACTGGGCTTTAATGAATTAGACAATAAGTAAAGTGGATTCAAATGATAAGAAAATAAAGATAGACTGGTTTAATCTAAAGAAAATTGTCCTTGGCACAATCCGAGGAGATCACTTCTTATATATTTCTCTCAAGTTTGATTACAAGTTCAATTTTTGATTACTACAGTATTTTTCTCTTAATTTCTCGATCCCCTTCCCTTAGGGCATTTCTTCTAATTTATACTATTTCTCCCTTCTCATCTCTACTTTCCACGTGGACAGTAGATTCCTTGTGTTGATCCTTGTCCCATCAATACCCTCTTAAAGACTTTGAGGGTAGCTGTAAGGCTAAAAATCACTATTCAGATGTCACTTCCTCATTAATGCGGCTAGAAAATTAGCTACAGATCATTCAATGTGGTGGTATCAGTTTTCTCTTAGATATTTCTTAATTTCCATCCCTCCTATATGTTGATAATGCATGTCCTTATCAATAGAACTTCCTGGAACGTCACCCTAGATGATAGGACACACATTTTGATCTTTGCTTCATTTAGCCGAGGGGATATTCCTCATCAGCCTACCTTTCCCAACCCTCTCATTTGTAACTTACTCATAAGGCTCTGAGTCTTACATCTTCAATACTATTTATATGTCCTTAAGCCATTCAACGTCCTTGGCCCAGACCCAAGGCCTAATATATATACTTTTGGGCCCCTTATCCCTAAAATAACCCCTTAAAACTCTAATTTTTCCCTTATTATCCAAGGAGAAAAAAGGGGGTTTTGAATTTGGGAAATTAAATCCATTCTTTTATCTAATTTCCACAAGTGAGAACGTCACTTTGCATGTCCCGTAACTGTTCCTAACGCTTCAGAGCCTATGATGTCTTATTAGTTGCTCAAGGCGGTGCTCTATCCCTTGCATCCTACAATGGAATGTTGATCATATGGCTAGCATTTCTCCTTGAATTTTGAGTGGGATAACTCCCACTTAACTCCACCTCCTATATAAGGTGCCTGGTATGATTACTTTCAAGAAGCTCTTGAAGTGTCACCCGTTTCCATTTTCGTAAAGCTCTACGTCCTTAAGTTCTTTTCTTCTTGGCCAACCTCCTCGGCCTTCTAATCTTTCGTTCATTTTCAAAAAAAAAAAAAAAAAAAATTCCTTACTTTCCCTTAAATTCCTTAGATGGGTAGATTCAAGCACCTCATAGATTCTCCTGCCGATATGGAGAGCTTTAGGGCCAAATATCACATTCCACAAGGGGTAGCCCTATAGTATTGTGCTTCGGACCATGTGGTTATAAATAGAAATGAAGGGGAGGTTGTCATTCCTATGATTGCCTTTATAGAAGGAGAAATGATGCTTCCTATGGGTAGGGTGACCCAAAACTACCTAATCAACCATAGGCAATGTCCCCACCAGTGCGCTCCCAATCTATTTAAAGTTTTAGGTAGCGTCGATGCTCTCAATGAGCAAATGGGTTTAAGACTCACCTGGCACGACATCATATATATGCACGAGTGTCATTCACTTGCTGAATCGGGGTATTACCTCAACTCCAGGTCTAACATTGTTAGGCTTGTATCGTATCTTCCCAAGTCCAATAAGGGCATGAAGAACGACTACTTGATCGCCTTTGGAGAATGGCACGATAGTCTTAACTGCCTAACTCGGGAAGGAAAGCCAGGTGGGGTGCCCTAGGGTTAGGTTCCTTGGCACGAGATTTAGTTCTTTTAGCTTTACCTCTCCTTCCTTTAATATTTCATTTTCTTTTGATGATGGGTTTTATTGGTCTGGCCATGATTTGCTCCTTGGTTGTTTTTGCAGATAAAAGACACGTAGAACCCTACCTTAGTTTGGTTAACATTCCAGACCTTAACGTAGTCCTAAGGTCTGAGGTATTCGTGAGTGAAGACCGGTAATTGAGAGCAGTCCACCTTATCTTGTACTTCGAACCAATTTTAGACAACTTTTAGGAAGTGGGCCACACGATTAGGGCCGACAACCCCAGGCTCCGCAGGATAGACGTTTCTATACCTGGCTTCCTTGCCCGACAGGACGTCGTGCTCGCTGAGCTGCCTCCCATTCTTACTCTCCCTGTGGCAGCGGCTCCAAGGGAGGAAACCGCTTTCTTACACCTATCACTCAAGGAGGAGATAGACCAATTCTAGCTTGAGGAAGAAGAAGAGGTGTGAGCAGATCCCGTTGAGATCTTGGATTCTAAGGGTGAGCTTAACAGGACCTCAACAGCTCGCTCCCCCTAATTAATAATCACTGAGGTAGATAGCAGCTCCGAGGAGGAAGGTGCCATGGCTCTGAATCCAAGGAAAGTCTTGAGGGACCTCATGGCTGAGAGGAATAAAGGGTCATCATCCAAAGAGGACCCTAAATCCCAGCTCCCTATTACCCTCCCCCCTCCCCCTCCCCCTCCTGCAACCACAGTCGGCCTATTCCCCATCCCTAACCTAAAGAAGAAAAGGAAGGAGTAGGAAGTGGAGAAGGGTGAGGTGGTCCCTCAGAAAGAGGCTAAACAGCAGAAGACGGCCAAGGACAAGTGGGCCTTCTTTGTGGACAATAGGAAGGACCCAAGTATGGCCGAGGTACGCCAGTAACAGTGTACTTAGGCTCTTAAGTTTGAGCTAGATGGCACTGCCATCACCTGGAACTCCTCCATTAGGGAGTTCCAAAGAAGGCACTCTGCCTTTGCCATTGAAGCCTTAGAGCAGCCTCTCCTCCTATCGAAAGACATAGACGTTTTAAGGCACATGAGGTAGCCAGACCTCTTCATGTCACTGAAGAGGGATCTTGCCATGATAAGTTTCATCATCACATCTTTTACCTAAATGCTAAGGTGTCCTTTCCTTTCTCTCTTCCTTTTATTTTTTTTACATGGGATTCCTTTGTCATTTTTGTGCAAGCTATCCAAGAGGTTTTTGTTGCTGAGGAATGGGTCAAGGATGCCCAAAACAAGGCCAAGGTAGAGGCCAATCTCCGAGCTGAGACCAACGAGGCCTGGAGAGCCATGAAGACAGAGAACCAAGAGTTGGCCACCAAACTAACTGCCAATGAGAGGGCACGGAGGAGTGCTAAGGCTGGCCTAAAGAATGTCCAAGACCAGGTTGAAGATCAACGTAAAAAGCTCTATCTTACTAAGATAGAGTTGGCCACACAGAAGCAGCTGGTCCTAGACCTCAAAGCTAATTTGGAGAAAGGTAAAGACGCCACTCAGATGACTGAGGAAGCGACTAAGACCTTGAGGCAAGCATCCTACAACCTCAGGGTAGAAGAAACCGAGATCCGGCTAGCTGCGGAGCTGGGCGAGGTATGTAGGGATTACTGCAAAGAGACCTGAATAGAGGCTCTCAACTTTGCAAGGGTCCTTACTACCTCAAAGTAGAGGCAAGTTGGGAGTGTGTACTACCCTCCCGACATCTGCGAAGTCCCAACTGCTTTCCCATCTCCCTCTGCCCTTGCTCCAGAATCCTCTAAGCAGCCCTCGACTGCTGAGGCCCTTCTTCCCCCTTCTAAGGCTTCCAAAGGATTCAGCCAAGCTGGTGATCAAGGCCAAGGGGCTGATGTGGCCAAGGATAAGGGCAAAGGAAAGGAGACCAAGCCCCCCTCAAAGGCCAAGGATGCTATTATGGCCAAGGATGCTACCAAGGCCAAGGATGCTGCAGTCAAAGCGAAGGAGACCAAGGCCAAATCCAAAGAGGCTGACTCCAAGGTCAAAGATGTTCTTGCCTCTCAGCCAAGAAAAAAAAGAAGACCATCCTCCTCTAGCCAAGGCCTAGCTCTTAAGATTTTGTTTCCTTTATGTTATTTTCTGTTCTATTTTATTTTATTTTTAGTAGTTTTCTTCTATGTCTTTTCTTTTGTGGCAACAGTTTGTCATTGTATATAATGTACCTTTGTTTTATTTAATAAAAAGGACTGCACTTTTTACTTTATGAATCTTTCCTTTCTCTGTAATATTTACTTTATAGTTGGTGTAGCTATTATTTTTCCCTCTAATTGGACTTAAAACTGATGATGTTGTTGACAGTAGTGAACTATTGCCATCTTGACTTTACCAAAGCTAACAATAGTGCATTGTTGCTAACTCAGACAAATTAAACACATATAAATAATAAGTAAAATGACCATGTACTTAGGCAAATAGCCAAGAACATTAACTTACCCAAGGCAAGTGATCCGAGGAGCTAGGTATAACCTGGGATCTGTTTTAACAATTAGAAAAGAAAATGGAAAATGTTAATTTACCCAAGGCATGTGGTCTAAGGAGCTAGGCATAGTCAATGTTCTATTTAACACTTGGAAAGGTGCCATTAAGTATTAATTTACCTAAAGCATGTGGTCTGAGGGACCAAGTATAACTAAGGTTCTGTTTAACACTTAGTAAAATGAACTGAAGTATTAATTTACCCAAAACATGTAGTCTAAGAGATCAAGCATGACTAAGGTTTTGTTTAATACTTAGTAAAATGGAATGAAGTATTAATTCACCCAAAGCATGTGATCCGAGAGATTAGGCATAACTAAGGTTTTGTTTAACACTTAGTAAAATGGACTGAAGTAAGCATGTGGTCCAAGAGACTAGGCATAACTAAGGTTCTGTTTAACACATAGTAAAATGGACTGAAGTATTAACTTATCTAAAGTATGTGGTCCGAGAGACCAAGCATAACAAAGGTTATGTTTAATACTTAGTAAAATGGACTGAAGTATTAATTTATTCAAAGTATGTGATTCGAGAGACCAGACATAACTAAGGTTCTCTTTAACACTTTGTAAAATGGACTGAAGTATTAATTTACCCAAAATATGTGGTCTAAGAGACCAGGCATAACTAAGGTTTTATTAACACTTAGTAAAATGGATTGAAGTATTAATTTACCCAAAGCATGTGGTTTGAAAGACCAAGTACGACTAAGGTTCTATTTAACATTCAAACAAATAGTAGAACGTATAACGCTTAATGTAATAAATCAAAATATGATAAATAAAGCTTTCATTAATAATAATACCTTCTTACATTGTTTACATTCCAAGGGTGTGGTACAACCTTTTCATCTAGATCTTCAAGATAATATTCACTTATTCCAGCTACAGAGGTGATGCGATATGACCCTTCTTAGTTGGGTCCTAGCTTTTCCCGTGCTAGATTTTTTGCAGTATCCAAAACCTTTCTTAATACCAAGTCTCCAGGGGCCAATGGCCTTAGCTTCACGTTGGCATCATATCCTTGCTTGAGCTTGTGTTAATAATATGCCAATTGGATCACGGCATTCTCTCTTCGCTCTTCGATCAAATCTAAGCTCTTCCCTAATAGTCCATTATTGGTTCTCGAAGTGAAAGAACTCGTTCTTAACATTGGAAAACCAGTTTCTAGAGGAATAACGGCCTCGGCCCCATAAGTCATTGAAAAGGGTGTCTCCCCTGCTGACCTATGAGGTGTGGTTCAATACATCCAAAGGGCGTGTGACAGCTCTTCCACCTATTTTCCCTTTGCATTATCCAATCTTTTCTTGAGTCCATTCAATATGACCTTATTGACAGCCTTGGCTTGTTCATTTCCTTGTGGATAGGCCAGGGTGTAATACCTATTCGTAATTCCCAAGTCACAACAATACCTCCTAAAGACCTTACTATCAAACTGAATGTTTGTCTCAGATGAGTGTATGGGGGATCCCGAATTGAGTGATAATATTTTTCCAAACAAACCTCTTGGCATCCACGTCCTTAATATTTGCCAATGGTTTAGCTTTAACCCACTTGGTGAAGTAATCTATGTCAACTAGCAAATATCTTTTATTCCTTGCTGCTTTAGGGAAAGGACCTACAATGTCCAAGCCCCATTGAGCAAATGGCTAAAGGCTGGATAGAGGATTAAGGACTCCTCCTGGTTGGTGAATATTTAGTGTAAATCTTTAGCATTAATTACACTTCTTCACATACTTCTAGGCTTCTCTCTACGTGTTCAGCCACTAGTATCCCTAAGTAAGGGCCTTCTGAGATAAAGATTTGCCTCTTGTGTGGCTTCCACAAATTCCTTCATGTAATTCTTTAAGGGGTAGCTTTGACGCTTCAGGGTGTATGCATAGCAAGTAGGGCCTAGAAAAAGAGCACTTGTACAATTTTTAGTCCTCGAAAATCCAAAACTGAGGAGTCTTTCTTCGTACCTTGTCAGCTTCTAATTTCTCCTTAGGCAAGATATCTTCCTTAAGGAATAGCACTATAGGGTCCATTCAGTTAGGCCCCAACTTAATTTAATGGATATGGATCGTCTCCCCCTTCACTTCAGTAGGCTTGCACAAGTCTTCAACTAGGATGACCCAAGGTAAACCCTGTACTGAGAAGGTTACAAGAGTGGCCAGAGAGTCAGCATGTGTGTTTCCACTCCTAGGGGTATGTAGCAAGCTAAAACACTTAAATCCTAACTGCAAGTGCCTAACTTGATTCAAATATTCTTGCATCCTCACATCCCTAGCCTCTAACTGTTAGGATTAATGCCCTTAAATCCTATTGTATGATGTTATGTATGACATTATGTATGACTTAATGTTGTGATGAATAAAGTTGTTTTATTATTATCTAAAATAATGGTAACATGAATATTCGGACATTATCATTTAGTTCATGAGATGCATAGTATGTGATTTATGTGATTTAGTCACAGAAGATATAAGTCACAAGTTTTTTGTAAACTCAGAATTTTAGTTCATAGTCGGTGATGAAATTGGGCATTTCATCTGTGAAGATTATAACATATCAACTAAGATGATTTGTCTTGATCATGGAAGTGGAGACTTCTAGTTGATGTGTTAATATGTTTTAAGAGTTAAGACATATTGAACTGGACCGCTGTGAGATTTATTATTCTCCTAACGACTGTCAATTGAATAATAAATCTCACGACTTATATTTGCATGAACTCTTAATCCTGAGAGAATAATGGACCTAATCATGAAGTGTAGGTTGCTTTGATATATCAGGAGTGAGATCTAAAGTAACGGTCAAAATCTCAGTATGTTGGGCAGCCACATTGTGTGTTGATGGAACATATATTCTCAAGATGGAATTCATAGTCTCTTAACAGAGATTTAAAATATTCCCTTGAGATAAGTTTAATGGGTTTAGTTATTTAGAAAGTTAGGCCTAACCACTTTGGTAAGAAATTACTAAAGTATATATTTATGAAATTGGATTTCATAAATATATAATGAATAACTTAAAAAGATTAAACCGGGTACTCAAAGATTAAGGCGTAGTAATCTTCAAAGTAATAGTTTATATTTATGACTTTGAATTACTACGAATATTTTATGAAGGGGTTGCATGTATAATAAAGTTTTGGGATATAATTTATTAATAAGGCCTAGAGTGCAATTATATTTATATAGTGGTATTAAATATAATTAATGGTAACTTTGGACTTGTCAAGAGTTGACAGAAAAGCCCAAGGCTCATTGGAGCTAGTGTCTTATTGGTCCTTTTGGTCCCACTCCAAGCCACACATTAAAGCCCAATTGGAAAGGTCCAATAGGCCGGCCCAATTAGATAATCAATTATATATAAAGGGAGAGACATACAGATTTTTTATTAGAGATTAGAGAAAAAGTGAAGCACCATTGTGAAGTGGTGTGTATGTGCGAGTGAAACCACTCAGTTATTCTCCCTTGGAAATTGATTGAGAGACCACACTTCTTGGGCGTAAAGTGGAATTGGAGTGAAGATTAAAAGCGTTCCCAATGACTTATAATCTTTTGTTTTGAATTTCACCGCACCAAGGTACGCAAATTCTGAAATTTACATAATGCAAGTTATCAATCATGAATGTAATAGATTTTTGTTTGTTGCTTCCGCTATGTGTTTTGTATGAGATACAAAACCAAATATAACCAACACTAACTCCCTTTTCACTTAACCTACGACCAATTTTGAATCCGAGAATATCTCTACTGCATTTTTGCCCATTTTTCCAACCATGGCCATCCCCACCAATAAAGCTTTATACTCAACCTCATTGTTGGTGGCCGAAAAGTCTAGTTTTAAGGATTTCTTAATAGTAATCTTCTTAGGAGCTACTAGAACTAGCCCCACACTAGATCCCCTTTAATTTTCTGCACCATCAACATATGCCTTCTAAGATAAAGGCTCTCGTAGGGAGACTATACCAACTAATTTTCTATCCACGTCCTTCCTCTCTACCTCTTCTTCCAATGGGGATTCAGCAAACTCGGCCACCAAATCTGCGAGGACCTGGCCCTTGATAGAGGTGCAAGGCATATACTTGATATCAAAAACCCTTAAAATTGTATCCCACTTGGCAATCCTTCCAGTGTAATCAACATTCCGAAGAAGTGACTTAAGCGAAAGTTAAGTTAAAAAAACAATTGTATAGGACTGGAAATAGTGGGAAAGCTTACGCGTAATATGCACCACTGCCAAAATGGCATTCTCCAATGGTAGATAACGAACCTCAGCCTCATGTAGTGACTTACTCACATAATAAACTAGCCTATATATACCACTATCAACCTGTACAAGCACCAGACTCATTGCATGGGAAGCCACAACAATGTAAGCAAACAGAACCTCATCCGTCTCAGATCTTGACATAATGGGTGGCCAAGATAGGCATTCTTTCAATTGCTAAAAGGCTAAGACACACTCCTTGGTCCATTCAAAAATCCCTTCCAATTGTTCAATAATTAGAAGAAAGGCTTACACCTATCTACTAATCGAGAAATGAATCGGTTTAGAGCAGCAGTCATTCCTGTTAACTTCTGGACCTTTTTGGGATTCCGAGGTGGTTGTAAGTTATTAATTGCTTTAATTTGGTCAGAGTTGACTTCAATTCCGTGATGGGTAACCATGTACCCCAAGAACTTCCCTGATCCAACACCAAAAGAGCACTTAGTAGTATTAAGTCACAGCTTGTATCTCCTTAAGATCCCAAAGGTATTCCCAAGATCGTTAATATGCTCGGATTCTAGTTCACTCTTAATCACCATGTCATCTATATAAATCTCAATGTTTTTTCCTAAGTCCAGCTCAAACATCTTGGTTATCATCCTCTGATAAGTAAACCCTGCATCTTTTAGGCCAAAGGGCATCACCTTGTAGTGGTAATTTCCAATAGGGGTAACAAAAACTGTCTTCTCCTAATCATCCAAAAGCTAAAGGTATATGATGGTATCCTTGAAAGGCGTCTAGAAAGCTCATCCGATGATGGCCTACAGTGGCATCTACCAACTGGTCTATTCAAGGCATGAGGAAAGAGTCCTTGGGGTAAGCTTTATTCAAATCTGTGAAGTCCACATATACCCGTCATTTTCCACTCTTCTTCTTCACCACCACTGTATTGGCCAACCACTTATGGTAGAAAACTTCCTTAATAGCCCCAGCTTGCTTAAGCTTGTTAATGTCCTTCTTGACAGCGTCAGAATGCTCTTTAGACGAGCGCCGATGTGGTTGCTTCCTAGGGAGGACAGCTAGGTTAACATTCAGATAATGAAAAATGAAGTCTGGATCCACACCAAAAGCTTCATGAGCATTCCATGCAAACACAACAATATTTCTCCTTAGAAATTCTAACAATTCTTTCTTCTCTCGCGGAGGAAGTTGAGCTCTAACTTGAAAAAACTTCTCCGAATCACCATCTATAACAATTTTCTCCAACCTTTCACATTTTGCCCTTTCCGACACCGTATCCATAGATAGGACCAGGACCCTTAATTGTTATGAGCCTCCCTCAGCAAAGGTCGAGGACTTAGCTTTGGGTTGATGCATAATTGTAGCCACTAGGCATTGCCTAGCCATGGATTGACTCCTAACAAGCACTTCAATCTGGTCCCTCGATGTATATTTCACCTTCAAATGCAGAGTTGAAGAAATGGCCCCCAGGGCATGAAGCCAGGGTCTAGCCATAATGGTCGTATAGGGAGAATAAGCATCCACCAAAATGAAATCCACCTCCACTACCTATGAACCGTTTTGCACAGGTAGTCAAATTTAACCCCTTGGAGTGACAACTTTCCCATCAAAGCTCACCAAAGGTGAATCATAGGCTATTAAGTCCTCAAGCTTTAATTTCAGCCCTTTGTACAAGTCAGGGTACATAATCTCTACTCCACTACCTTGGTCTACCAACACCATCGTCACATCATAACCCCCTATCTTAAGTGTGACCACTAAAGTATCATCGTGTGGCTATATGGTTCCGATCTTGTCATCATCTGAAAAACTTGATGCTAGTTAGATCTCCACTCTAGCCCTTTTCCGCTCAAAATTACATTCCTCGGCAGGTAGCCAAGTTACAAACATCACCTTGGAGGGATGAAAACCAATTCTGCCAAGATTAGCAAAGATGACATTAATTGTGTCTGTAAAGTTGTTATTTACAACTATGTATTTTGTTGGCTTTTATTCCGTGCCAAATTTGATTGTAATTATTATTAATCGTTTATACCCTGTATATATTGTGCGATTTGTTATAAGAGTTGTATGATAGAGAGAGAGTGTGAAAACTCAAGTATTTGGAGACTGAAGAATTCTCATGGGTATGTCGCGACCTAGCTTCCCGTGAAGTGAAACATGTGCCATGCACATGTTGGAATGTGAAGAGTCAGGCCAGGTGGAGACAACTGTGTCTCACGAGTATCTCGCAGGTAAGGCCTTCTCGCGAGACACCCGCGAGGCTATCTGTTCTGCCAACCTGTACTGAATGATTCACACTTTTTGTGCTTATCCTATATATACCCTCTTTACCCACAATTTTTGAGGAATGCTTGAGAGAGAAAAACCCTAGCCAAACACATTGTGAATTAGAGATTGTCATCCCCACCTTTCTCTATACACTTACTTGTGGTATCACCTCAACCCTTCCCTCTCCATTTCCACATTATTGAGATGTTGATAGCCCAAACACTTACCACACCCTCTGAGAGTGCTACGTGATGTTTTGGTGCTATTGGGAAGTATTGGAAGAAGCCTGGAATGGCAGATGCAACATGGAGCTTGTTGCGGGATTCGGGTGCTAGACAAGACATAGTTCCAAGAAGCCTTGTTGGAGTAGGAGCTTGGAGGGCTTAGGCACATTGGGTAGATTAAGCTTGGAGGGTCTCTTGCTAACCCATGTATCCCAACTGATTGTCTAGTGGATCGATTTCTGCTTGGAGGGCGACGGAGAGGTTTTTCGCCGAGTTCTTCAATTTCCTCTTCGAGAACACGTCTCAGTGTTTTCTGTGTTTGCATCCTTCTTCCTTACTCTTGTTTATTCCATTATACTGTTGTGTTGCTTAGTTTATGGATTAAAGTAGTTTATTTGTTTATCCACTCACTTTTACACTATTCCGCACTTAGTCTTAAGTTAGTGTAAAATCTATCGAGCCGTTAGTTTAATTGAGGGGTCTAAATTGCTCTTGTGTTTTCAACACATTTTTGAGCTTTCAATTGGTATCAGAGCGGATACACTCGCTGTGGTTTGAATACCTGAGTGTGATCCTTAACCCTTTTTGAGATGGACCTGTCTCAATCGCTCACTATTCCACCAGTTTTTTATAGGAACAACTATGCTTTCTGGAAGGTCAAAAAGAGAGCATTTTTATGCTCTATAGAAGATACCGTTTGGGATGCGGTTGAGATAGGTTGGACTAAGCCGGAGGATCCTAAGTCCACATGGGATAAGGCAGCTCTCGCAGCAGCCAATGCTAATAGTAAAGCTTTAAATGCTATTTTTTGTGCTGTGTCTCCTGATGAATTCCATATGATTTCTCATATGACAGTAGCCAAAGGAGCTTGGGATATTTTGGAGACCACCTATGAGGGTACAAAGAAAGTTAAGGACACAAAACTTCAGCTGCTTACCACCAAATTTGAAGAGCTCAAGATGGGTAATGATGAACCATTTGATTCATTCTATGGAAAGCTTAATGAAATTGTAATTGCTAAACTTAATCTTGGGGAGAAGATTGAAGATACTAAGGTGGTGAGAAAAATATTGAGGTCCTTGCTTGAAAGTTTTAGAGCAAAAGTTACAGCCATAGAAGAGAGTAAAGACTTGGATGAGATCAAAATCCAAGAACTAATTGGGTCTCTCCAAACATATGAGCTGGGACTACCTTCCCATAAGATGAGTAAAACGCTTGCTCTAAAACCATTACTGAAAGAATGGATGATTCCTCCGAAGAAGATGGAGTGGAGAAGGAAGTAGCATTTCTTACGAAAAACTTCCGCAAATTTCTAAAGATGAAGAACAGTGGGAAACCTTTCAACAAAGGGAAGTTTTCATCTTCAAGAGGTGATAGGAAAGAGTTTAAGAGGAAAGATGGGAAGGATTTTCAACCTTCTTTAGACATTGTGTGCTATGAGTGCAATGGCTACGGACATCTAAAGAAGATGTGTCCAAATTTTTTGAGGGGAAAAGGCAAGGCTTATGCCACAATGCTCAGTGATTCAAATTCTTCTGATTCTGACTCGGAAGAGAGCTGTGACGGAGAGGGAAACTACTCTGCCTTCATGACCATTACTCATGTGGATTCCTCGGATGATTTGGATGCACTTGTGAAAGAGCTTGGTGACCATTCCGATTTAGAGTCTATTGGAATTAGGGAAGAATCAGATGCTGAAAAGGAAGAGAATACAGCTAATCTTAAAGAAAATTACGCCTTACTCCTTGAGAAATCAGGTGAATATACAAAGGTGGCAAAGGTGGCTGTGAAGAAAATAAAGAAAGCTGAGGAAGATTACAAAAGCCTATTGGTCAGATACAAGGAGGCTAAGTGTGATATTGAGACACTTAATGGCAAGCTGTTTGAAGCCTATACGAAGGTAAGGTTTCTTGAGCAAGAGGTAGTGCAAGCTCATGCCAAGATAGAGAGAGTCTCCTCTTAGAAGTTAAATGATGTTATCTCATCTTAAAAACCTTCCTCAAACAAGTCCGAGTTGGGATATACCGAAGGGAGCAGCTCATTAGCCAAAGTCACTAAAGAAGTGAAGTTCGTTAAGACCAAGGATACAGCTATAGAAGAGTCCATTCTGGAGAAAGTTAGGGATGTAAAGAAGAAGAATGTGGTTGAGCAACGAATGGTGAATAAGCCCTGAAATCAATTTGTGGTCAAACCTAAAACCAAAGGAAGATCTCTCCCAAGATCACAATGGGGTCCTAGGACAGATTATATATGTCACTATTGTGGACTGCAAGGACACACCAGACCCAACTAGCAAAAGATGAAGGCAGACAACAATGCAAGCGTTCCTCGATCACGAGGAAGGAAAAATGACATGAGATCTTGGGGTGGCGAGCAATCAAGAAGCCAAAACCAGGATCTCGGAATGACAGACGTGATGAAGATGATCGGCGCCTTCACCACCTACTTGGAGAGTTTCATAGGGAGATTTGAAAGTCCAAACTCTCTTACCCAATCCATCAAGGATATCACTCCTAACGCACGTGATGTGTAGGTGAAGAGGGGTACTCATGCATAAGCATTATCACATGTCCATGCATAAGCATTATAACATGTCCATGCATAAATACTTTCAATGTTTAAGGACATTTGTTGTTGCATCATTTCATGCATTGCTTTCACTTTTTTGTTGTTCTCTTATTTGTTTTGGTTTGTTCCAACTGTTTTTATTGATCTTACTTTTCTTATTCTGTTTTTGGGTGTGTTCAAAAATTCAAAAACCCATAAAAATTGAAAAATCTCAAAAGTCTGATCACTTGTTTTGTGTATGTCACGTGTGAGTTTGGCCTAGTACCTTCATACTAATGGCGTAATGCATTTACGATCTTTGCTTGTTATGTATGCACTCATTTCTATGTGGAAGAAATCTTGAACACTATGTGTGACTGTTGTAAATAGATCTTCAAGCTTGTCATGAATGATTGGTCAATGGTCTTGTTGGTCTTGATACTTGCATAGACTTGTGTCTATATCTTTTCCCACTTTATTTTTATGTTTTTGCAATAAGAGCTCACCAAATGTAAATCTCCAAATGAAGAGAGATATTGAGTTGCAAAAGTCTGTCGTACACACTAGTATTCGACTAAAAAAAAGGGAAAGCGACTCTTTTTAATGTGTTTTGTATGGTGCTCAAAAAGCCAAAGGCTAATCATCAATGTTGAAATATCATAAATTTCAAGCACAAATCTCAAAATGAGATGTTTTTGTTCAAACAAAATAAAATGGACCAATTGTTATACCTTTTGTAGAAGCCAAATGAAAAGCTTCTAAGTTTTATACTCAATGTGTGGGAGGTCATATATACTCATTTCTATAATGGAGATAGTCCGCTTGATTTTGTATTAGTTGTGTATGACTCGATTGAATTGATCATTGAAGCTTCGCTTTGGTCTATAGACTATTCCACATTTGATTCTCACACACAACACACAAGACTTTGATTCAATCAATGCCTATCTTATTTGTGTAATTGTATATGTTCAAATGTGATGTGTATGCTCAAGAACTTGTTGATCAAACCCAAAAAGATTTTTAAGTATTTTATTTGTTTTTGAAAGTGATTTTATACTTTCTTTTCTTTTGTTTCTATTCAAAATGCATTTTTGTGTTTTTCTTCAAAAACTGGTTCAGGGATTGTTTCACGAAAAGCTCGCGACTTAGAGCTTCCCGTGAAAAGGGATTAAGGGAAATAATTTTTTTCTTCATGTCACTAAAAAACTCTCACGACTTTGTTGCGGCTGTCTCACGACCAACAGTTTCTCATGAAATGTTGTTTGGCTAAAAATTGGATTTTTCAAAATTCAGATAGAAGTTACCGCGACTGTCTCGTGACCTAGTGCTTCTCGCGAAAGTTTTTATGCTTCAGTGGCCATTCTTGCAACTGTATTGTGATTGTGTCACTACTTCCCAACCCAAGAAAAACGCGTGTTTTCAGTTTTATATTGCTGATGTGATAGTTTTTCAAAGCACAAAAACTTCAATCGCTCAACCTCTCTCGAACCCTTTTCAACCCAAATCTCTATTCCATTCAAACCCCTTCAATCCAAGCATCTTTTCTGCATTTTCCTCTTCAAGGTATGTTTCATAAACAATTCTTTTTAAGTTTTTGCTTAAATTATGTAGAATTTTTGTTAGGGTTTTGATAATTGGGGATTTTCAAAAATTTTGGGTTGGTTTTCAAAATTGGGTGAAAATTTGTCTACTCTTTTGATTGGCCTGTGTCCCATTTGTTGTTTCTGCATCTGTGTTGGCCCCTTGTGGCATTTTAAAGTAATTTTTGTGCATGCTAGGTGTTTGACAAAATGTCTGAGTGACTTTTTTGTGCCTAATTGGAATCAAGTGATTTCAAGTTATGGACTTTCACTTGTTTGACCTCATTTTACTTGGTTTGGTTATTGATCTCGTGTTTCATAAACTTTGCTCATGGTGCACACTTTTGGCATACATCTAGGCACACTTAGGCACCCCTCATGCATCTCGTGCCACACACACACATCAGCACATGCACACATAAGCACACACATGCACAGTCACTTATTTTCATGTAGTGTGTTTATGCTTTATGGGTTTGTTTGTTTAAACATGTTGATAAGAGTCAACCATGCTCTGTTTTAAGTTAATTTACCTCTCTTTTGAAACTAACTTGAATCTAATCCAGTTTCATGTTCTAGTTTGTGCTTGTGCACCTGTTTTCCATCTGTCCAATGCAATTTTGCAGATGTCTCCCACCAAGCATGCAGTTTAGAAGAAATCGTCCTCGAAGTGTGCACGCACTGATTCTGATCATTTCAAGTCTGCTGACATTGATATGAAGTATAATAACTGCTACAAGGACAATACGATCATCATGGAAAGGGTGGTTCAATTAAAAACTCTTCAGGACACATTCATCCCTGAGGTGTTCAAGGAAAGGACTTGGACCAAGCTGTTGAACCCAGTTGGGGTTGTATATTCAAAGATAATCAGGGAGTTTTTCTCTAATGCCACTGTTGAAGGAGATCGCATTGAGTGCTGGGTAAAGCACAAAGAATTTGTGATTACAAGTGAGATCATTCAAGATTTTTTGGAGATTCGTCCTCCCTTATAGCCAATTGCAGTGGCGTATGAGGACAAAATGGGGTCTACTGAAGAGATGATACGACTACTTGGTGGTGAACCGAAGAAATTATCCATGAACATAATCAAATTCTCTCCGAAAATGAGGACACTAAGTTATATGATGATTTATAATTTATATCCAGTCACCAACCTCACCACTTTATCTGCTCCAAGAATGAGATTTTTATATGATCTCTTCACCCATAAGGAGATAAACATTTGTGGCCATATCATCCATGTCCTGAAGAAGAGCATTACAAAACAAAATACAAGGACTGTAATGCCATTTCTGTGTCTGATTATGGGCTTGATTGCTAAGGCATGGCTCAAACTTCCCGGTGGCCTCACATCTGTTTAGAGGGACTATCCTATTGGTGGTCATACATTGACATGGAGCACTGCACACATCAAAGGCTCTAAGACTGGTGTGCATACCATACCACCACCACGAGTTCAGCAGGATGAAGGTGAAGATACAAAGGAAGAGATTGATAGGTTCACCTCGGCTCTAGAGCCCTCTCTACACAGCCATCATCTTCAGCTCCATCATAAGGCTTAAGCGAACTTGATCTATTACTAGCTAAAATAGATCAGCTGTCTATAGTGCTGGATTTTCATGTACAGCACATCACAAACCAGTTTGCCTACCTTCAAGGATAGATCACCACACTATCTTCACAGATTTAGGACTTGTCCTCCAAGCATGGATCAGACTCCAAGTTGGATCAGTTCTGGCCTCTTTGGCCATTCCAATCAAAAAGGGAGAGAAATTTTTGAGAAAGAGCTAAAGAAGAGCTTGCACAACATTAGAGGGAGCATAGCTTAGAAATATAGTAACATTGGTTATTGGTTTTACAGATGGTTTAATTCAGTTTATTTTAGTTTTTATAACTGCTTTACTACTTTTGGTTTAAAGCTTTGATACTCTGGTTTTATTTTAGTATAATTTTAGTAGTTCTTTTGTGATATTCTCTATGCTTTGTAGCATATCTTGCATGTACCCATGTTGCTTTTGTAAGTTTTAAGGGCTTGTTTCATTGCATGTTTGTAGGCTTTTATGGTTTGTGCCATGCATATGTAGTACCTTGTTTATGCAGCCTTTATGCTTGTGTACTTGATGTTTAATGTCATACATTTTACGTCAGTACGTCACTCTTGTGCCCTAGTAGGATTTTTCCTAGATACAAATACTTTGTGTATTCTGCATTGGTTGAGTATTGGATTTGCAAATGATACTCTTTAAATGAGCTTATCATCTTGCATGTCCGGATGTTCATTCCTTGTGTGAATGAGCATAGTAATTACTTTTGTATAGTGATTACCTGTTTGATCTTGCCATGGTATATTGTTTATTCCATTTTGCTTGATCTCATTATATTTGCTCCATATGCATTTCAAGTTTTCTGCATACAATAATATTATTTTGTTATTATTTTTCAAGAGATACTTGTTCATATGTTTCAAGAGCTCATCAGAATCTAGAATTACGTGTGAGTGATTTTTGCCTTTGTTCCCAAACTCACGTTTAAGTCTAGAGTCTGTTTTAGGATTTTGTCACGGAATAGCCAAAGAGGGAGATTGTAAAGTTGTTATGTACAACTATGTATTTTGTTGGTTTTTATTCCGTGCCAAATTTGATTGTAATTATTATCAATCATTTATACCCTGTATATATTATGGGATTTGTTGTAAGGGTTGTATGATAGAGAGAGAGTGTGAAGACTCAAGCATTTGGAGGCTGAAGAATTCTCACGGGTATGTTGCGACCTAGCTTCTCGCGAAGTGAAACATGTGCCCTGCACATACTCGAATGCGAAGAGTCAGGCCAGGTGGAGACAGTTGTGTCTCGCGAGTATCTCGCGGGTAAGGCCTTCCCGCGAGACACCCGCGAGGCTATCTGTTCTGCCAACCTGTACTGAATGACTCACACTTTTTGTGCCCATCCTATATATACCCTCTTTATCCACAATTTTTAAGGAATGCTTCAGAGAGAAAAACCCTAGCCAAACACATTGTGAATTAGAGATTGTCATCCCCACCTTTCTCTATACACTTGCTTGTGGTATCTCCTCAACCCTTCCCTCTCCATTTCCACACCATTGAGAGGTTGATAGCCCAAACACTTACCACACCCTCTGAGAGTGCTGTGTGACATTTTAGTGCTGTTGGGAAGTATTGGAAGAAGCCTGGAATGGTAGATGCAACATGGAGCTTGTTGCAAGATCCGGGGTGTTAAATAAGACACGGTTTCGAGAAGCCTTGTTAGAGTAGGAGCTTGGAGGGCTTAGGTACATTGGGTAGATTATGCTTGAAGGGTCTCTTGCTAACCCATGTATCCCAACTGATTGTCTAGTGGATCGATTTTTGCTTAGAGGGCAATAGAGAGGTTTTTTGCTGAGTTCTTTGGTTTTCTCTTCGAGAACACATCTTGGTGTTTTCTTTGTTTGCATCCTTCTTTCCTACTCTTGTTTATTCCATTATACTGCTGTGTTGTTTAGTTTATGGATTAGAGTAGTTTATTTGTTTATTCGCTTGCTTTTACACTATTCTGCACTTAGTCTTAAGTTAGTGTAAAATCTATCGAGCCGTTAGTTTAATTGGGGGGGTCTAAATTGCTCTTGTGTTTTCAACACATTTTTGAGCTTTCAGTGCCCAAAGGGGGCCTTGAAAATGTATTCCCCTGAGCCCTATTCTTACTTGGTCTCCTTGCCCCTCGGGCCAATACAAAAGCTGTTGCAACCTTCCATCTCTGACTAGTTACTCCAGATAGTTCCACAGAGTTCTACAGTCTTCGGTGGTATGCCCTCGCTCTTGATGGTACTTGCAATAAAGACTTTGGTTGCACCTCATAGGGTCTCTTCCCATCTTGTTTGGCCATTTGAAGTATGACTCATTCTTGATCTTCTCTAAGACTTGATACACTACTTCTCAAACAACGTGTTAACCACCTGAGGAGCTGTAGACCCAGATTTCCTAGAAAAATCCCTTTGGGGCCTATTATTATTGTATCTATTTGACTTAAAATCCCTCATATCCTGAAGGATAACCTTAGCCTTTCCCTTCCCCTACTACTGGTCTTTATGGACTCGCTTGTATTCATTAATATGATCCATAAGCTGACGCACACTCCTTACCGACTTCTTTGTCAAGAACTTTCTCAAATCTTGCTTGGTAGGTAGGCCAACCTTAAATGTCCGTATAGCCATGACATCAAAGTTCCCATTGATCTCATTGAACATCTCCTAGTATCTATTCAAGTACGTTTTCAAGGTCTTCCCTTCTCGCATGGACATGGATAACAGTGAATCCAAGGGTTGAGGAACCCTACTGCAAATGATAAAATGAGATCCAAATGCCCGGGTGTGCTCCTTAAAGGAATCAATGGAACCTGCACTTAGGTCATCAAACCACCTCATCGCCACAAGCCCTAAATTGGAGGGGAACACCTTGCACATCAAGGTCTCATTCTTGGAGTGCACAACGATTCTTTGGTTAAAGTGGCTTACATGCTCCACAGGGTTTGTTTGCCCATTGTACATGGTGAACGTGGGCTGGGTGAACCGCCGAAGAAGTTTCCCTCCCTCAATTTTGCACATGAAAGGTGACTTAAAAATTTGGTTGAGTGCTCTGCTCATCGAATCATTTCCCAAGCCTTTGGAAGATGAAGTCCTGTTTCTACGCTCACGGTGGTAGTCCTCATCATACGAGAAAGACTCACTAGGAGGAGTCCTTGATCTACGTCTATAACTACCATTTTCTTCATCATCAGAAGAGAAGTCAGAATTGGAGGGAGTTCGCCTTCGCCATTCGTGGCACAACTTCCTCTTCAAGTGATCAATCTCCAGTTACATAGCTTTGGTATTCTCCTCATGAGAAAGGTGACTCACACTTTGAGATTGGCTCATACTAGTATAGGTGGTATGCATATTAACCTCTTGGTCCTTTCTACGCTCAAGATTAACAAAATGATCTTGACGTTGGAACCCACAGATTCCTCCAAATTCGGAACTTAGCCTACCATATTTGGATGTAAAAATCACTACAGCACTAGAATTTCTCACAGACAGCGCAAATTGTAAGGATGCAATTTGAGTCCCTGTCCCAAAAGATGAATGAACTTTGGCCC
This sequence comes from Quercus variabilis, assembly GCA_030445155.1. Taxonomy (NCBI): domain Eukaryota; kingdom Viridiplantae; phylum Streptophyta; class Magnoliopsida; order Fagales; family Fagaceae; genus Quercus; species Quercus variabilis. Next base: position 11,206,695 of record CP129449.1, read on the forward strand.
AAAAATCCCAATACAATGAATTTGTAGAGAGTGGATTGAAACTGGGCTTCAATGAATCAGATAACTAGTAAAATGGATTTAGATGACAAGAAAATGAAGATAAACTGGTTTAATCTAAATAAAATCATCCTCGGCATAATCCGAGGAGATCAGTTCTTATATATTTCTCCCAAGTTTGATTACAAGTTCAATTCTTAATTGCCACAATATTTTTCTTTTAATTTCTCGATCCCCTTCTCTTAGGACTGTCCTTTTAATTTATAATATTTCTCCCTTCTCATCTCTACCCACCACATGGATAGTAGATTGCTTGTGTTGATCCTTATCTCATTAGTACCTTCCTAAAGTCTTTAGAGGTAGTTGTAAAGTTGAAAAGCACTGTTTAGATATCACTTCCTCATTAATACGACCAAAGAGTTAACTACAAAGCATTCAATGCGGTGGTAACAGTTTTTTCTTTGATATTTCTTAGCTCTCATCCCTCCTGTACGTTTATAATGCATGTCATTATCAATAGAATTTCCTGGAACGTCACTTGGATGATAGGACACACATTTTGATCTTTGCTTCGTTTAGCTAAGGGGATATTCCTCCTCGGCCTACCTTCCCCAGCCCTCTCATTTGTAACTTACTCATGAGACTCTGAGTCTTACATCTTTAATACTATTTATATGTCCTCAGATTACTCAACGTCCTCGGCCAAGGCCCAAGGTTCAATATATATATTTTTGGGCCCCTTATCCCTATAAATATACTTAAAGATATACAATAAGATGCATAATATAATTCCTATATATATAATTTAAATACTATTGATAATCATTTTTATATTTTATTAACTCTTTAAAAAAATTTGTAAGGATATTATTAGGTATAAAATGTAAATTGTCTATAATTTTTTTTTTTAATAATTATTGTGAAGCATTTTTTTTTATACGATTCATTTATTCTAAACTCTTTGGTTTTTGTACTAGCTCACTTTGATGAATATTTATAATATTGTTCCATATTTGATTCTAAAATTAAAAAAAAAAAAAAAAAAACTCTTTAAGAATAAATAATTTATGACATATGACGTAAAATTAGATCTCTAATTTAGAATTCTAATTTGAGTTTTTCTTAGTTTCACCTATTATTATATATATTGATATATATTTTTATTGATTGCTTTAACCGTTCTTTAATCCTTGAAAAAATAGTCAAGTATGTCAAGGGGTGCAAATGATAAGAGGCTCTTGATTCAAATAGTGTGCCTTCTTCTTCATTTTGCAAATAAGTTTTAGCAAGCCGGGTTAAGAGACTTGTATCTTTTGGGCCACATTTTTAATGTCATTGGGCTAATGTGGCCACAAATACAAATAAAATGTCACCAATCAAGTACTAAATCTTTTGGGCTGATTGGGTCTCCACGATCCAATTCCCACGTGTTTCTCTGCTACAACTACTAACTCTAACGTGCTACTCACGTGCTTTTAGGTGAACTTAAAGTAACCATACGTGTCCATGGTTTGGGCTTTTCTTATGATACACTAATTTGGGCTTTACTTAAGTCTGGGCCCATCTTTAATTTTTACGAATTTAGTTCCTTATGATATATACTATATAATTTTCATGCGTCTGCAGTAATATGATAGTCTAGTCAGTTGTTTCTCAAAAAAAATAAAAAATAAAATAAAAATTAACACTTTTTTTTTTCACTACCAAAATTGTGGAGCAGCTTGTAGTTGTGTAATGAGAAGAAAAAAGACGTATGAGATACTGTAGATGGAGTAGAAACTAGAAAGTGTTTAAGGGTGTGATGGGACTTTTATTCAAATTTAGAACTGGAGTGACTAATGACCATGTGACTGGTGATAAGCCTTGAGTTTGGACTGAAGATAGAACTTAAACAGATGGGGGTAGAATGTTGTTAGTTTTTAGACCCCTAAATAAATAATGTTTAATGAAAAATTATTGTATACTCCCGAAGTATCATAAATGCGTACTCCCCCCTCTCACATAAATTGTGAGTCTTATTAATTAAATTCATAGTGAGACTCACCATTCATATAATAGAGGGGAGTACGCATTTATGGTACTCCAGGAGTACCTAATAATTTTCCATGTTTAACAAGTTTTAAGGCCAAGTTATTAATTAGGTCAATTAAGCATGCCTTAAGTTAAACATAAATCAAACAAATCATGTAACGGAAAACTAAATAAAACAAAATATGATGACCTAAGAAAACCAATGAAACAAACCAATTTCAAGGTAAAAAACCCAAGGGAAACAATTTCAAAAAGAATAATCCACTATCAAATAGAAGTATATAGTCAAAAATATTTAATTTATAGTAAACTTAACTATGATTATCAAACTTAACTTTGAAACACTCAGACTTCTTTGATATGGATCTATTCCAACATGAACCTCTAGGTCATGTTTCAGATCTTCAATGTAGACCTCTAGTTTACGACTATAAGACTACTCTTGAAGGTTTAGATCTTTGATGACTAATTAGCAGTAACTTCAAATCTACCGGTTTATATTGTATGTTGATTTATTTCCAGTGGTGACTTTGAAAGGAGAAGACATGGAACCTTTTAGATCTCAAAAGAGCAACTCCAAAGTCCTTTTAAAACGTGTCTTAGGGTTTATATATATATATATATATATTTAGTAAAGTAGATCTAAAACCCTAATAATCTGACGAGCCAATGGATTGATGAGCTTTAATTAACATTTTGTAGACTCGCAATTCCTGAACTTACAGTTTCTTTTTTCTTGTATTCTGACTTGCAGCACCTTGAGCATTATCTAATATGACTTATAGACTCTATGATCTAAACCTAAACAACTTTGTGTTCTCAGTTTGCCAATTGTTTTAAACATTTAAAATCTAACAAATGTGATTGATAATATGAACAATAATTCAAGCTTTGCAAGCAACCTTGATTCTTACAAACGTGGGACACATCAAGTATTATAACTGATATCACATCAAGTATAAATAGATGACCTGATGCTACAGAGAAAAAAAAAAAAAAATCAACAACAATCAATCAAACGCACTTGAGAATTTATTCATATTACAAACAGCGCACTTTTACAGATCATTAGTAAGATTCTTAAGATTGTAACCTGCAATCAATTAATTCTTTAGACTTGTACGAAGATCTTCATTGTCTTATGCTTGTAAGTTTATATTTCCTTGTGTATATGTACTTGTGATTTCAATCATATATATAAGTTTGATGCAATCTGTTGTTGTTAATTGTAGTTTGATCTGATTTACTGTTTAATTCTAAGTAATTTGGTGTTAATGCAATCCAGTAGGCTTGGATACTTAATTTTCTGTGAATTAGCTTTAATCGAGATAAATTGTTCAAATGTGCCTTGTATCGAGATGGCTGATATTGCGATAGTTTACATTGAGATGCTTTTTGTCAATTTAGTGATTCTCAAGTAAGCACTCTAGCTTAGTGAAGAAGGCCAATTTAGTTATTGAGGATTTTTCATTCTCAGTTGTTAATTGTGCATATTTCAATAGTGTGGTTAAGTTTGGTGTTTCCAAACCTTAGACCCTAATCCACAAAGTCAGATAATCGCTTCAAGATAGAATTAATTGTGTAAGGTTTATTTCAAATAATAGAAACCTTAGATACTAATCCACAAAGTTAGATAATCAGTTCTAGATAGAATCAATTGTGCAAGGTTTATAACAACTATATGGCTCATATGGTAAATCAGGGAGTTTGTGCTAGGGGCTAGGGTTAATTAAAGGCAACTCTAACAGAACATCTAAATAAAAGAGTAATCTTGCTTGAAGATTTATAGTCTCTTATTTCTTGGTTATCCTAAAGTTTTTACCGATTAAGAATTTCTTTTCTACTAAAATTGTATAAAAAAAGAAAAGCATAGTTTGGGTAAAATACTATTTTGGTTCCGAAATTTTGTCAAAATTTTGTTTTTCGTCCCTAAACTTTGAAAATTTATTTTTTTCATTCCTAAATTTTGTAAAGAATTTTTTTTGATAGTTTAGAATTTAGAGACAAAAATAGGAATGAAAAAAGAACTTTTTTCAATAGTTTAGAGATGAAAAAAAAACTTTTGGTAAAGTTGAAGGATATAAATAAAATATTTTCAATAGTTTAGGGACTAAAGATGAACTTTTAAATAGTTTAGGTACAAAAAATAAACTTCCTAAATTTTAGGGATAAAAAACAAACTTTTAGCAAAATTTAGAAACCAAAATAATATTTTACCCTAATTTTTTAAAAATGTTTTATGATAAAAGATGATTTTTGTCTTTACTATTTAATAGAGAATTATGCTAACTTCAACTTTTGCACTCATGGTACCAGTGTACAAAAATTAATGCATGTGGGATTATTATATGTTAGTGAATATGTACGAGAATGATGGTGGAGTGACAGCCATGTCTTTGAAGGGTGATCTTAAGTAGGTAAGAGAAAAAGAAATTGGACTGTTTGGAGAAGGATGCTTCCGAATGCCATTATATCACAGTAAAACTAACTTTTCATTACAATCCAAGCGTGATAATCGGGAATTAATAGAGGAGTGCCAAATGAACAAAAGCTTGCTTGTTGGAAATAAAGCTACCCACGGGCGTTGGGGAGACATTTGGGGCAGGGGGGACAATGTGATACTTGGACTCTAATGAATTAAAATTTTCCCTCAAAATTTTGACCCATTCATGGGAGCAAATACCAACACGGGCCCCTACACTAGAGCAAAATAATTGTAGAACTCTAGTGATGACAAGAATGTGATCACAGTTATTTTGTTGATCTATACAACAAAGCACCATTTTGACAAGCAGAGGCACTAAGAAATATTTTATGGTAAGCCGTTAAGATTATTCATAGCGATGGTTTTAAAAAATTTAGTTTTTAGTAACTCAAAAACTTATGTTATTTATTTTAACACATTATTTTACAATGGACATTCTGGCATTTTACCCCCTTTTATTTTTTTAATTGGCAAAATGCCCCGGTTTCGAAACTATGTAGATGCGTGCCCCTGTTTCGATACTCGATGACCTTAAAATCGAGTTATGCCCGATCAAACTTAAAAAAAAAAAAAAAAAAAAAAAAAAAAAAAAAAAAAAAAAAAAAAAAAAAAAAAAAAAATTCCATGAAACTCGAGTAAATGGAAATAGAGTTCCAAAACGTCACTATAGGGTTTAAAAACGGCACTATAGGGATAAAAAAAACGCCGCTATAGGACCACTGAAACCTGGCATAAAAAATTTTCCAGAAAAACGCCACTATAGGGATTAAAAAATGCCGCTATAGAGCCACTGAAACCTGGTATAAAAATTTTTTCCAAAAAACGCCACTATAGGGCTTAAAAACGCCGCTATAGGTCTCCCTGAATATTGCTCAATCACACTTGTAAAATTTTTTTTGCATGGAACTCGATTTCCCTAAGCTCGAGTTACATGCAATTTTTTTTTTTTTTTTTTTAAAGTTTGATCGGGCATAACTCGATTTTCTACAAATCGAGTATTTCATTGAAACTCAATTTTAGGGTAATCGAGTATTGAAACAGGGGCATATCTCTATATAGTTTCGAAAGAGGGGCAAATTGCTAAATAAAAAAACAATTAGGGGCAAAAGGCTAGAATGTCCATTTTACAATACACCAAATACTAATAGTTTTTTTTATCACTTTATTTTAATATTCTTTTTTATCTCTCTCTCTCTCAAGCAAGAACAATAAACAAACTCACCAAACTCATGGTCACCGTCAGCCACCATCAACACTAGCAAACCCAAAACCACCACTAGTGCCACCCAATCAAAACCAAATCACAAACCTACAAGCCACAACCACCACCCATTGCACAACCTAGAAAAACCCATCAAACGAATTACCCACCACCGCCACAAATCAAACCCACCACAAATCGAAACCCCCCCCCCCCCCCCCATTTACCACCATAAATTGAAACCCACCATCATCCACCACTGCCACAAATTGAAACCCACCCACCTTTCAAACCCAAAACCAAATCAACCAATAATCAAACATAAAATAGGAAAGAGAGTGATTTTAAGCCATGGCAAAAGAAATTAAAAAAAAAAAAAAAAAAAAAATAGAAGAAAGGGAAAAGGAGTGGCACATAGCAGCCATTGTAACCTAAAACTCCACCATCACTAATCTCAACTACCACCACAAGCTCACTTTGCGTCGATCTCAACTGTCTTGAACTCACATTTTGTTGACAAAGTTTGAGTTTGAGTTTGATAGTTTGAATTAGAAGAAGAGAGGGGGGAAAAAAAGAGAGAAATAGGAAAGCTGAAGAGAGAAGAAAGAGAGAAAAAATATATATTTTAAGAGAAGAAAAGAGAGAAATGGAATAAAAAATTGATTTTTTTTTTTTAACAACTTGGTAGCTACAGTGAGCTACCATCTTGTAGCCGATTTGCAAAAATTTTTTAACTATACCAAGATTAATGTGGCCTTCTTTTTAGTGTTTTGGTTGGTATAATGGCAATTTAACTATTATACCACCATCAATATGAATACTTTAAGTGCAAAGAATATAGAATATAATCTTAGATTCGCATATATACCTCACATGGACCAAGTAGTGAAAATTCTATAAATAAAACTAAGCCTTACCCTGATGACATTGCTACTACAAACTATGTAGGCTACTTCTAAATGCTTGACAGATGATGCCAATTTCAACTAGCGTTGAAATATAGAGATTTTTGAAAAATTTCTATGGCACACACTCATTTATTTGAACTGAAATTGTGAGTGAAATTGCTAAGATCACAAAAAATAATACGACTTTTGACCTAACTCGTCACGAGGTGAGTTATAAGTGGTGGAGAAAAAGTTGTAAGTTTATGTGTGTTAATATCTCCACTACTCACAACTCGTCAGGTGACAAGTTATAGTAAAAATTGTGTTACTTTTTGTGGTCTTAGCATTTTTCAATTGTGAGTCACTATTTTTAACTTAGAGTTCACCACTTCTAGTCATAATTTTTGTGTAAAAGTGGTGAGTGTGAGTACTATATGTGTAAGTGTGTGAAATAGACATTGCTCAAGATTTTTCATTGGCTACTTACGCAGTACAACCTCTTTTTTCTCCAAGAACCGATAGTGGCCATCTGAACATATAAGGCTTTCAACATGATACTGCTCATGTCATCTTAAGTCACCAAGTCATCTGATATATATATGACCAAAGAACACTTCATTGAAACACTTTACCTACCAGATGCATTTTAAAGAGATTTTAATTTGGTGGGTTTTCAATTCTCTTTCTTTTTTGGATTAGTAGGGTGTTTTTTCAATTCTCAATAAATGCGAGAATCTAGAACCAAATGCACCCTTATTTTTTACTCTTCCAAATTGTTTGTTGTTCAGACAGGGAGAATAATAAAGGCTGCATCTATTATTAATAACTTTGGAGCTTCCTCAATCCTTATATCCTTATACCCTACATGGTTCTCCCTCCTCATAACCTTCGACAGCAATCCCAAAAGATATGGTAGCTTCAACTTCACCTTAACTGCAATTGGATTTGCCCAATGAAAATATACCCCACATATACCTATTGAGTGAAAACAGCAATAACCACGACGGTAAATAAAAAACTAGTCATTCATTGAAGAGAGCAATTCTAGTGCTTTACTATGGCCAGTATTATATTTTGCTAAACACCTGGTCAAAGTTCAGTGAGCATTACTATCGTTTTTCAAAACAAACTTTCAATTAGATACAAGTTAACAACCTATTTTCTTAACACTTTATTCTTTAGAGATGCGAAACTTGTTTTTCGTAGGGAAGATGGAATCCCTATACAGACAGAAACTGCATCCTTAAAATCATTTTCCTGACTTTTATCCTTCTTCCTGCAATACATTATTTCACCAAAGAATTACTTATCAAGTCACAATTTCAGTGATATTGACAAAGATGGAATACCACATATTAGTGCTTCACTAGCTCCAGCAACAACACCCAAGTAAAACCTGATCAACATCTCAGTAACTAAAAAATAAAAAAATAAAAAACCTGATCAACTTTATAGTCCCTAATAAGAGGGCTATTGAAGCCATCCCCAACAAAAGTTTCGAGGCATATGAATGTATTTTGTAATTTGTAGTGCTTGGGTAGAGTTTTGCAGCTCCCCTTAAATCAGAAACCACCTTGATCATGTTGGCAAATACTTTGTTTCATATTTCCTTGGAACTTTCACAAAACCCTAGCACAGATCCATATAATAATTGTCTTGTATAAAGTGATGTGGCTAATGTAAATTTAAATCAGCTTCAGCTATAGTTAGACAATGCAGAAAAATAGATTTCCACTTTAGCACCTTACATCCTTGAAATAAGTCAAGCTTTTAATTAGAAGTATATATTCACTTCAATACCAACCAAGCAACATGAGTCCAAAAACAGTTATTTTATTTCAGTACTATATGATAGCTGAAAGTTCAAGAAAATGTGAAAGCACTTTTTAAGGATATTTATTTTCAAATTATATGCAGCCACCCCCCTATTCACAGAAATATTGCTCTTCATAAGATTCTCTACCCTGTAACATTGTCCCCCATTAGTACCTTTATTCAAGTGCTTTGTCCGGAACACTGTGAAACACATTTTGAATAAACTTTGACCATTTATGTCAACTTATGCAAAAATTTATTTCTATTTTAATATGAAAATCTATTTTTTTTTACTTTACCTAATTATTTTTTTAAAATACCAATATCAGATTATCTAATATCTATTCTAAAATCAATTTAATTAAAATATTAAAAAAATTAATTATTTCTCTTTCTTTACTCGCCATAATTAACATTCACTATTTTCTTTCATCCTCGAGAACACAAAGAAAAAAGAAAAAACTGAAATACACAGCAACAATGCTTGCAAAACTCTATAGTTTTGCACAAGTATTATAAGAAAAATCTTTTTGCACAATGAATACATAAGCTGATGTATAGGTTTTTTAGAGTTGATTAGACAAGATTTGATCATAATACTACTTTACAAATGCGAATGCTCTAAAGTTTGGCTGTTTGCCACGTTGGAATTGTCATTATTCAATTAAGTCATTTGGCTTAATTAATCTTTGACACCAAAGCCTGTTATAAAAAGTCATATTTCAGGTCCAAAGAACCAAAAAACTAAAAAAGCAACACTTCTAATACCAACGTCTCAGTGTATCATTAGTCCTCGTATAGTCATATGTCAATGCAAAATAATACTTCAGTTGAATTATGTAACTTAAGCGACACTCTAGGAAATATTCTAGATTCATATCACTGGATATTGTATATGAATTTTTTTTCCTCACTTGGATTGTATATATGACTTGTTAGCAAAATTAGACATAATCACATAAACAAATACACACAGAAATTTCCATATTTGAGTAATTCTATTTGTAATTGTATGTTATATCAATTGATTAGGGCCTTCTTTTTAGTGCTATACCCTATAAATGAGCTGAGTATTAAAAATTCAAGTTTGTTCATTTACCCTTTTTTTTTATAACAAGTCAAGCTTGAACTTATCAACAAACAATATTTTATATTCAAGTTTAACTCATTTTCTAATCAAGTAACCTTGAACTTATTAACTAACTACTTGATTAACTTATTAATTTTCTATATATTGTGAAACCATTATTAAAATGTTTTATCTCTTCACAATTCTATAAACTTTTACTACAAATATACTTTTTATATCATTAATAAGATACAAATAATAAATTAACATCGTATGAATCTATTGATAAATTTATATAATCCAATTTGACAAATATACATATAAAAATATTATATATATATATATATGTGTGTGTGTGTGTGTGTGTTAAATGGAGCTCTTATGTTCACAAGTATGTTCCTGAATGCGTTATTATGTTTGAACTTGATTTATTTAATAATCAAGCCTAAACTTAAGGCTTTAATTTTATTTTATTTTTTTAAACAAAGGAAAATAAAATGTTTTTTCCTAAGCCAAGCTCGAGTAATTTATAAACAGTTTGATTCATTTACATTTCTACATCTTTTACACCCAAAAAAGAATAAAATTGGGACTTTCTTTTTCTTTTGAGAAAAAATTGGGACGTCCCTAGTTTAACTTTTATAGAAACCATTTTCATGACCGTTCTTAGACTAAGTTCATTAACCATATATTGCCATCATCATCAAGATTACACCTATTGCACTTGTAATACTTCCAAGCCAACCAGTTCTAGAGTAGCAAACTAATAGACCTTAAAATATCTGGTAGATGTGCTACGTTATTCCATTTATTCTATCATGCATTTATGTGAATATTGACCTATATATATATATATATATTGTTGGGATTTGGACCCTGTTAAAACTATTATTAACCAGTTTTGAGGCCATGCTTTTAGTTAGATTAATTAATTATATCTTATTATTTGGTAATGAACTAATCACCAATATTAATAAAGTCAAGCATATAAAGCATAAATAAAGTAGTACATAATAATATGGTGACCCATGAAAAACCAATGAAATAAAAATTTCATGGTAAAAATCTTGGAGAGGTTTAACCTATACAATCCTAAGGTGAAATAAATCCACCATTTAATTAAAAGTTTTACAATAACCAAATAACACTATTCTTAGTAAAATTAAATTTACCAACCTTACCAAATGCAATTCCAAGTCTACAGACTTACATAGGTATGGAGATATTGCAATGTAAATCTCTAGTCCACAACTTGAATAATTCACTTGAAGATTTAGATCTATTTCTTATGATAATTGGACTACACTACCAATTTAGATTGTGCTTTGAATGATTTCTATAGAAGCTTTTGAGAGCAGAAAGCGCAAAACCTTAGATTTTTATAAGAGAGCAACTCCACATTTCTTTTGGATGTGTACTAGGACTTGCTTAAATACATTTGGCTTGTTTGCACGAGACCCTAATCACTGAATGGGCTGAATAAACTAAATGAATGTTTCTAAAATCGCGAGTTATGATCTATGAAAATACAGCTTAATTTGGTGAGATCTAAGCTTCTTAATTGGTCGAGTTGGTGTCAAGTAGAACACTTTTGCACAGAAAACTCCAGCACTTGGGTAGCAATCTTGACAACACTTAAAGACTTTAAAATTACTAAAACAAAACACTTTTTGCTCATGATTTGCCAACCCTAATGTTAAAAAACCTAAGAGATATCTATATATAAAATCTTTCATTATAAATATCATTATCGTCGATTCTTGGTACTGGGGAAACTTAGAAAGCATACATGCATATATTATCCTTAACATCAAGCACAAGTTAACATGACTAAGAAGAGAGTTCTTCATTAATTTTACCTTTGTTGTTCTTCATCCATGCATGTTGAAAACTCATTAAGTGTAAAAAACACTTGTGAATGTTTAGACCCTTAAATACAAATTTTCCCAAACAAGCTTATATTCAAACAATATATGTGCAGAATATGAAATATAAGCAATACCTAAACTAGCAAACTACTCTAAGCCATTAATTTATCACAACTAGCATAAATTAAAAGATAAGAGTAAGGGAAAGGGAGATACAAACACAAGATAACACCGGCACGTGTTATCGAAGAGAAAACCGAAGAACTCAGCAGAAAACCTCTCTGCCGCCCTCCAAGCGGTAAATGATTCACTAGAAAATTAGCTGGATACATAAATAGCAATACAGCCGCCAAGCCTAATCTACCCTATGCACCTAAGCCCTCCAAGCTTCTTACTCCAATAAAGTTACACCAAACCGTGTCTTTTGTAGCTTTTCGGTGTCTTGCTGCAATTGGTCCTCTCTTAAACTGCTTCCTAAACACCAAGAACCTTCACTATTCTGAATTTGGTGAGGTAAGGATTTGGTTTATGATCCTCTCATGGGTATGGCAATGGAGAGGGTGAGAGTAAAAGAATTTGAAAAATCAAATGTATAAGATTGTGGATGAATCAATCTTATTTTTCTCTGGGGTTTCTCTCTCAAAATTCTCTCTAAAAACTCTCTACATTTCATTGGTATAAGGGCATTTATAGTAGGGTATGAGATGGAATGTGAAAAATCACTTTTCAGCAAAACAGGTTGCACTGGCGAGTCACTCACAACTGAGATAAGTCACGAGTTCTAGTCGCTAGTTACCAGACTAGGTCAAATTGTACTTTTTGTCTTGTAATGATCCAACGGGCCTAACTCTTCATCTTCTTGCATGCTACAAATGTGTGCTTCATTTTGGTGAGTCACCACTTACAAGTCAGTTGTGAGTTACCTTATTGTTGCACACTCTTGATCAAATCTTTACACTCTCTCACACATAACCCTTACATTATTCCCACCTAAATACAAGATTTCTAAATAATAAATTACAAGCAAATTTGGCATGGAATAAAGTTAATACATAGTTGAATAAATTCAACTTTACACATGTAAATCTAAGTCTATCTATTAATTTAGCAAGAACACCGATCCTAAATTTCCTTCTTTGGTACATTATCTTTTTAAATCTTTAGTTATGAAAATCATCATTGATCACCATCTAATCCGATAATGATCCTTTAAATGTTTAAGAGTAATATTTCTATTTTATAGTTCTTAAAACCATAATCATCTATAATAAAATATATAGATGGATTGGATTTTGTCACATCATTAACATTTAAATAAAGATTAACTATTACTATATGTATACCTATTTAACTTGTTAACCATATGATAAAATCATCCATTTATTCCACAATGAATTCTTAAGATTCTAAAAGAACTCTACAATATGAAATTACCCTAAAAACTTTAAAGAATATTAATCCACCTGATCCCATCTATCAACATTCTCACCAACTGCTGCTAATTTTTGCCAATCCTATCCATCAATCGAAGCACAAAATCAAGAAGTAGTGGATGAGAATTACCAAAGCAACGTATTAATTACTTAAATTTAAAAAGAAAGTATGTAAAGTTGTAATTTATAACTACGTGTTTTGTTGGCTTTAATTTCGTACCAAGTTTGATTGTAATTTTATTCAATTTTTTATATCCTGTATTTATCATGGGATTTAATTGTAAGGGTTTTGTGTGATAGAGAGAGAGAGTATGTGTGAATACTCAAGTAATTGAAGACAGAAGATTTTTCATGGGTAGCTCGCTGCTAAGCATCCCACAAAGTGATGCATGTGACTTGCACATGTTGAGATGCGAAGAGTCAAAACAGAATGGAGACAGTTGTGTTTCATGAGTAGCTCGCGGGTAAGGCCTTCCTGTGAGACACTCACAAAACATTCTATTTTGCTAGGTTGTACTATCTAATACACACTTTCTATACCCACACTATATATACTCACATTACCCTCAAATGTTAAGCAGTGCTTCAGAGAGAAAACCCTAGTCACAAAACTTGAGAGTTAGAGATTGTTATACTCACATTTCTCTACACAACTGCTTATGAATTTTTCCTCAACTCCTACATCTTCATTTCCATACCATTGAGAGGTTGATAGCCTAAACACTTACTACACACTTTCAAAGTGTCAAGTGAGGTTTTGGTGCTGTTGAAAAGTATTGGAGGAAGCCAAGGATGGCAGATGCAACGTGGAGCTTGTTGAGGGATCCAGAGAGTTAGACAAGATGCAATTCCGAAAGCCTTGTCAGAGTAGGAGTTTGGAAGGTTTAGGTATATCGGGTAGATTAGGCTTGGAGAGTCTCTTGTTAACCCATGTATTCTAACTAGTTATCTAGTAGATTGATTACCGCTTGGAGGGCGGCAGTGAGGTTTTTTGCCAAGTTCTTCAATTTCCTCTTCGATAACATATCAGCGTATTATTTTGTGTTTATATCTCTCTTCCCTACTCTTTTACATTCTATTTTACTGATGTGTTGTCTTGATTATAGATTAGAGTAGTTTGTTTGTTTATTCACTCATATTTACACTATTCTGCACTTAGTATTAAGTTAGTATAAAATCTATCGAGCCGTAACTTTAATTTGAAGGTCTAAACAGCTCTTAGATTTTCAACACATTTTCAAGCTTTCAAAATACTTAAATGGAAAGGGAATAACCTCCTCCAAACAGAACTATTTTTGACTGAGACTTCACATCTTTTTAGCGTGGCCCTACAATACATGTACTAGATTCGAATTCCTTGCCGGCATCGTTGAAAGTTGAAACCCATTTGCACTATAAAACCTTGAAATAAACGTGCCAAAGATACATTAAATGGTTAATATATCTTCTTTTGTCTGCATTTGATAGCGTTTCTCTCAGAAATTATTGTATTGAGAATATTCTGATATTTTCAAAAAGACAAACTAAAATAATGTGTAGGAATAGACAAGTAGTAGAATTGTCGAATCAATAGAATATTAAGCCCTAAAACATATTCTGGTTCTCGCTATTGAGTCGAATTGCGAGATCATATCTATAATAATCTCATTGCTTTCATTATTAGAGAGAGTAGAATTCGGGTTTTTTTTTTTTTTTTTTTTTAAGAGTTTCAATTTATAGCGTTCAACCATCAGAGATTTTACTAATTGAGGTAACCGGAATCCACAAGTAGAATTCTTTAAAGTAATTATAAGGAATCAATCATCAAAAGAAGTACTCTAACTATGGAGTTAGCAATAATAAATTAAAGAACGTGGTAGCGGTACAACTTTAAACTTGTAAATTTTGATATGTAACATTAATTCAAATTATGATGATCTTAATAATAGTGATGTAAGACAATAATTTTTTTTTTTTTTTTTAAAGCCTATATGGATTGAATGCTTTTTTTTTCCCCCACAATTAAAAAAATATATATATGATTGTAAATTATTAGAATAATCTTAAATTAATAATAAAAGCTTTTAAAAATTTTAAACATTTTGATAATAACTTTTAATTAAAGTAGTGAAACTATTACAATAAAAAAATATATATAGTAAATGTTTAATTAAGTTAAAATAAATAATTAAATTTCATTTAAATATCATTAAAAATTTTAATAATTGAATTACAGTTGAAGTATTTTAGATATACGAAACTTTTGAAAGACTATTTAAGACTTTTTGAAAATTTTTAATAGAAAATATAGTAATGCAAAAATAATTTAAATTAAATAATGAAAAAAAAATTAATTCTTAAAATTTTTAATAAAAAATTTTTGATTGAAGTATGCTGATTCTTATATAATTTTTTTTAAAAGGAATTCACTTGGGTTGCATTTTGTTTAGAGGAATCCACATTAACATAGGCATCTAAATTTCTAGAAATGCCATACTTGACAATCTGAAGGTTTAAAAATGTAAATGTAATTACCTTATAATAATTATTGAGAAATATGAAATTAAAAAACATATTCTTCTATAAACGCGTAAAATAAGGCAAAAAAATTATTATATATAGAATAATATATAACATGATGTGACATAAAATTCTTATTCTTCTCTATACAGTGAAATCTACTTCATTCCCTACTACCTAGTTAGCATTGAGCCAAATTAAAGACTATGCTTGAGAACCCTTTTTCACTCAAGAAAAAGTTTCGAGAATTTTTTGGTTCAATATGCAATCATGATTCATGAATTTATGATTTATACTATATCACCACTCCCATTCAATCAGAACCGATTAACTATCAGCTCAAAATCTCATTATTTCCCAATGCTCAATCTCAATAAGTCTAAGCTAGAGGGTAAATGGTCTATAACCACATATTTTCATCCCCAAAAAAATGCTTACTTGATCAAGAATCATACATTGCAGACAAGTAACGAAAGAACCAATACAGCGCTTTGCTACAAACCCTAACTGGGCCACCATGGTACAGCTCTTACATCAAATTCATAACCTCAGTGTACTCAGTACTCACACTTCCAAATCACCCATTTCTCTGTTCTATTCTTCTGATAGTTCCTCTTTCACTTTTTTTTTTTAGGTGTAATGTGACGTTTTCTATCTAGTACTAGACCTAGTGCTGCCTTCTTTATTCTTTTTTTCTTCTTCTTCTTCTTTTTTTTCTTCTTCTTCTTCTTCTCTCCCTCTCTCTCTCTCTCTCTGATATTTTTCCTCTTTTTAAACCTATTCCCCAAAAATACTGCTTTTCAAAAGAAACATGAGAAATCACTCATGTTGCAACAAGCAAAAGGTTAAGAGAGGACTATGGTCACCAGAGGAAGATGAGAAACTCATCAACTACATTACAGCCTATGGCCATGGTTGCTGGAGCTCTCTCCCAAAACTTGCTGGTAACGTTCTCTCTCTCTCTCTCTCTCTCTCTCTCTCTCTCTCTCTCTCTCTCTCTCAATTGCACTAGATTTCATATATTCCTACTATCGTTTCCCAAATTTGCTTTAGCTTTCATACATTCCTACTATCGTTTCTCAAATTTGCTTTGTTCTTCCTTTTGTCCTTTTTCTGGTACGGTTCTATGAAGCAGGCCTGCAGAGATGTGGAAAGAGTTGTAGACTAAGATGGTTAAATTATCTCAAACCTGACTTAAAACATGGGAGCTTCTCTCCCCAAGAAGCTGCCCTCATCATTGAACTCCAGGGCATTCTAGGAAACAAGTACCTTCTTCTTCTTCTTCTTCTTCTTCCAAAATAAATGATTTTTTTTATTTACTTTTTTATATTTTATTTAACACATGATACTCAGTTTGTAAGTAAATCTTATCAAGTAAAATTTATAATATATCTATCAGTACTCTTTTTACTCTTCTTATTATCAATATTATCCTTATCATGTATATCATTTTTTTTTCATGCAAGAAGGACCTTTTTCTTTTTTGGACAGATGGGCTCAGATATCCAAACAACTACCAGGAAGAACAGATAATGAGGTTAAGAACTTTTGGAATTCAAGCATTAAGAAGAAGTTGATTTCTCAAAATGTTCATGCCATAACCACCTCTCCTGATATGCACTATGATGGTAACTCTGAGGAAGGTTTTTTCTCTCTAAACGCAAACCCTAATTGGATCCTAAGCTCTCAACAATACCAGCTATACCTTCCCACTCCAACCCCAATGTTGCATGGCTTTGATCATGGTGATCTTAAATTAGACCAAACCAATTATGTTGCCAATTTGGTTCAATTTCCAACCCCGCCCCCAATGGCACCACCATCGAATTCTTCTTTTTATGATCCACTATGGTCAGTAGGCTATCAACCCCATGAAATATTTGATCCTAATCAAGAATTTCAAAATTTCAGCACTAGTGGAGCAACACAGCATTATATTGGTGATAAACTTATTGGTCCAAGTACCACAGCAGCACATTATGATGAGGATTCATTATCATCCATGATTCCAAAACCTTGTGAAAATATTGGTAGTAATTGTTGTGGCATGCCTTACTTATGTGCTTCACAAGACCTTGACCCACTTGCTAGACTCCCATATTTTCCAGCTAGTTTTGATTATCCACATGATCCATACGTGCCCAACAATCATATGGAGTATATGGATATGCCATCATGTCATCATCTTACTTGATACAATTTTTCACAAACCCTAATCTTCCTTCAATTTGGGAGACTTAGACATGGTACTCTGTTGGAGTTAGGTTCTGTCTATTAATTGATGGACCTAATTAACACAATGCATTTATTTCTTGTTATGTGCACAAGACATAAGAGAACCTTCTTTGGGAAACCTAAATGTTTCTAGTTAAAGTGAGTAACGCATGCTGAAGTTCAAAAAATATGTGTAGATTATTCATGTTTGTCAGCTTAATTAATAAATTTTATGAATTCCTACTTCCTGGTGCCTAGCAAAATTGTAAGTGCTGCTCTATATTTTTGTACCAGTTCTTTTGTGCACACATAGTAGTTGTCTACACACTTTAACATAATTTATACATTTGTTAATATGTGAAGGGATTACATCACTTTACAGATGAGTCCACCACTAGTATTTAGTGAAAAGTATCCAATAACTATTTGTCATGTGTCTAAGTTGTGTCAAAGTGAGTGGCTTAGACTTTTTATATTTGTACACTCTCTTCATCCCAAAATAAGTGAGAGTTTGAAATTTAGCACAAAAAAAAAAAAAAAAAAAGAAGAAAAAGTGAGAGTTTGTAAATGATACATTCTTTAATAAAATAAAATAATGAAACAATTTTCTTAAGAAGGATTCATGTTTCAACAAACAGGTTTAAACTTTAAACTAAAGAAAATTCAAAATGGATATAATTTTTTTTTTTATAAAGAAAGTTCCATATATTTTGTAATTGTGCCAAAAAAAATCCACCATATATTTTTGGGACGGAAAAAGTCATTTGATGTACCTTAGTACCTGGTTTCGTCGTTATTTTCCAATTCCAAGTGAGAGGGCTCACTCCCTTTCTCTCTTTTTCATCATTATTGAAAGCATATGGAGAAATAAATCATCTTATTATGGAGGAAATTAAGTTATAGACAATAATTAATTCTTTAATTGTCAATTCTCAGAGATTTATCAATCATATGGTTTCCTACAAATAGTACTTTTGTTAATTTTGAGGGATCAGCATGTATCCATGCATGTTTATACATTTGTACTCATGAGGAACATAATAATAATAAAATAGTAAATATGAGAAGAAGTAATACGAGAGGAGGAAAATTAAAATAATAAAATGGTAACAATAACAACAACAATAATAAGAGGAAGAAGAAAAATAAGAAGAATATAATAATAATTATAATAATTATAATGATGATGATGATAATAATAATAACAACAACAACAATAATAATAATAATGATAATGATAATAATGATAATAATAACGACAACAACAACAATAATAATAATTAGATGCAGAAGAAGAAGAAGAAAATTGTAATTGGTTATGAATGTTCAAATAGCATGTAAAACACTATGAACGTTTAGTCCCCCAATTACAAATTGCCAATTCAAGTTTATTATTAAATAATAAATGTGCGGAACATGAACATAAGCTAATAACAGGATTGATAAACAATCTAAACCAATTAAAATCACATCCATAGCAAAAATTAAATGGCAAAGATTAAGAGAAAAGAGATGCAAACACAAAACAATACAGCGATGTATTATTGAAGAGGAAACTGAAGCCCTTGGCGCAAAACATCTCCACCGCCCTCCAAGCTTCTTGCTCCAACAAGGTTGAGCTAAACCTTTGTCTTCTTTAGCTTACTGAATTCCACTATAGCCCATAGCATCAACTAATAACCATTGGTCCCTTCCTAACTGTTTCCTAAAGCACCAAATAGTCTTCTCACATATATGGGTATGGTGAAAAAAGGATTTGAGTAATGAATCTCTCAAGGATGTAACAATGGAGAGGGTGAGAGTAGAGGAATTTGAAGAGTTTCTATGTAAAGATTGTGGATGAGTCAATTTTATTTTTCTCTAGAGTTTTTCCCTCAAAATTCTTTCTGAAAACTCTCTACATTTCGTAGGTATAAGGAGTATTTATACTAGGGTGAAAAAAGAATGCGAAGAGTTAGTTTTTCCAAAACAAAGATGGTTGGCAACTTAGCCTCGCGACTTGATTGAGTCGCGAGTTCAAGCCGCGAACTAACTAAATGACCAGTCTAGACTTTTTGTCCTGTAGTGCAACAGCTGGCATGACGGTTCAGCTTCTCTGCATGCTTTGCTTGTGTGCATCATCTGGTGGCTTACTAGTCGCGAGTCACTCGCGAGATCCAGTCGTAAGCCACCTGCGAGATCCAGTCATGAATCCTTGCATTACTGCACATTCTTGAGCATTTCTTTACACTCTCTCACACACTACCCTTACATAATTCCCACCTAAATACTGGGTTTCTAAGTGCTGAATTATAAACAAACTGGCACGGAATAAAGCTAACAAGATGGTTAATTAAATTCAAACTTACAGGTTCGTTTAGCAAGGGGTGTATATGGATTGGGTTAATTTGAGATATTTCTCAAACTCAATCCACCCAAGCTAACCTCCTTGAGTTGAGAACTTAACGACCCAACCTAACTCATAAAGATTGGGTTAGGCTGAGTTTGGAATGATTTTGTGAGGCGTAATAAAAAAGAAATGGTGTGCATTCAATTATCCTGGCTCCTTATTTAATAAATTATTTTAATTTACACAATAGGGTTTGACTAACATAATGATATTAATACCCCATGATGCCCTATGTATGAAGTTTGAAACCTCCTTTCCCTATTTATCTAGCAAAAGAAATTACAATTTACACAATGGAGTCTGATACTCCAACTTCATAAAAAGTCTCAAGATACAAAAATGAATCCAAAAAAAAAAATTAAATTACATATATTTTTAAATTATTGATAGCATGGATTTAGTCAGGTTACTTAAATTTAAAATCTTGCCAACACGAACTCAACCAAACTTAATATCCACAAAATAAATAAATAATAATAATAATAATAATAAAATAGAACCCAATCTAACCATCAACCATTAAATAACCAATTTGGCCATCGGGTTGGATTGAATTTAGTCGAATTGGTGGGTTAAATGCACATCCTTAATTTTTAGGAATCTTTCTATATGAATTAATTATGAGACTGTTACAAGCCTTGTTAGGTTATACATTTTGATTTTTCCTTAAATTGACGTATTAATCTTAATAATCAGTAACTTTTTTAATTGCAACTATTAGAAAAAATTGGTGGATGAGAAAATTAATAAATAAGAAAATAAAACAACTTGACTAAGAAATGTGTAATTAATGAAATTAATAAAACCTTTTCAATCTTCTACTAAAATGTTGAGAATTTTGAATATTAAGGATTATGAATAGGAAAGAATTTCAAGAACTAAAGAGGTAAAATCCACCACTCATATTAATTCAAGTCAACAAATTCTCACAAATTAGGTCTTAAGTACATGGAGTACTCTTTTCTGGGAAAGGATCACCTCCAATTTAGAAAACTGTAGTTTTCTCTCATTTTAAAATGGATGAGTGACACGTAGAAATAAAATTATCTAACGGCTAGAAAATAAGCAATTTGTGTTTTCAAAAATAGAAGCAGAAGCAAACCATCAAGCCACATTCATCAAAATCAAAGCAAGAAAAAGATAGTGACTCGTGCCACAGTCAACGGTAATGGCGTGTAGATTAACAATCAAAGTGCATGCCACGCGTGAAGGTGCATGATAGAGACGATGGAGGCTGGAGTCTTGGGTTTTGCACTAGTAGATGGCAAATCTTAGGCGGCGCGTGTAGCGCATGTATTGATAGTTAAAAATTTTGGAATGTGAGTGGCGACTCATGAGGTCAAAGATGGAGACAAGATTTTTGGGTTTTGTATATCGAAGCCTGGTGAAGAGATCTATGGTATTAGTTTCACGAAAGGACAGAAGAAAACTCACAAGATCGAAGGGAGGCTTAGACTACTTGATGGCTCAAATCTATGGCTTTTGATGGTGGTAAGGGATTTGTAAGGCCTTGTCTAGGTGGCGAAGGCAACGTTGGTCTTGGGTTGAATGATGGATGTGGTGAAGGTAGGGGTGATTTAGAAATGGTGAAGGGAGAGGTAAGTGAGAAATGATAAATTGTTGGTTTTTTTATACTTGAGTTTAGGCAAACTATAAATAAAACCACTAAAATTTTATCAAACCCTTATTTCACCAAAACGCCTCACACTAATGAGACTACAACAAAGAACACCAACATGCCAATCCTAATGCCAATTCCACAAATCCAAATTCATTGCTAAAATTTGATCAACAACGCCATCGTGGTGACCAAGTCGAATCGCCATCATCATAGTCCTTGAACCAATCCCCACGTGGCGTCAGAGAGGACCTCTCGAAGATCACCAAAACCCTAACTCACCAACTTTGGGGAATCGCCCCTTCCTCACCCCTCCTCCTCTGCTCTATCGCACCAAATTGCCAACTCAAGCCCCTCTCAACTTTCTGATCACAAAGCACCCAAAAAGGAAGAGGTAGAGTACGTGATCTCTAGAATCCGCAGCGATTTCACGAAGATTAATGGGAGATTCATGACTGGGATCTCCAAGCTTTCGAACACCAAAACGATGTCGGAGATCACCAAAACGGTAGCTTCCACATTGGCCACACTAGCTCACTTGAGCAAGCCAAGAAATCATCTATCTCCTTCACTCCCTACTTTTATTTCCATTCTCTTTTCTCTTTCGATCCACCATTTTATTTTTTTTAGGGTTGCTCTTATTTTGTTGAATTCTTTATTCAATTCCATTATTTTGAGGTTTTTGTTAGTTTTTCTCATCTGGGTTTATCTTGTTTTTGTGTTTTATGTTCATTGCTTACTTGAATATTATAATAGTTAACGGATTTGTTATTCATTTATTATCATTGTTACTTTTCTTTTTTCTTTTTTTTGCTATGCTTGTTGAAATTAGTTTTGTGATTTAGGCTTCTATTGAATTATGCATTCTTAAAAGTGTACATAATAGTTTGTGGTAGATCTTCCTAAACAAGAATTGCTTTTTGTTGGTAATTACCATTTCATTTTTTGGGGTATTTTCAGCATATGTTTTTTGTGCTCTTGGTGATGTGTGAACTTCAATTATGCTGGGTTTACCTTGTATGTTCAAAATTCTTTTCAATTACCCTGAGTTCTTGTGATTTATTATTTCTCATTCCAAAAGGAGAAGCTTTCTTATTTAGATTTTGTTAATAAAGAAATTAGGAATGTGGATCCTATACCCCCCCCCCCCCCCCCCCCGCCTCTATAGAGTCTACATCTTTCAAGCTTATGGAGGAAGTGAAAGATTTGAAAGAGTTGGCTGCTAAATTGGGTGGTGTAAATGAATTTGCGGTGAAATTTGATTACTGTGATTTATTTCATTTCAACATGTTGTAGCCTGCTTGCTTAATCTTACTTTTTTGAGTATATTCTTATTGGCCAGACGGTTAATTGTTATTGTATGTTTTTAGACCCCTTAACACAAGTTGTTTAACCTAGTTATTTAGTCAAGTGATTACTTAGATAAAATATTCAGTTCTAGGTTAACACAATAAAATCATATCATGTAAATAATGTAGAAATATAAAGAACACAACGATATGATAACCCAGGAAAACCAAACTAGTAAAAAACCTGGGGAAGATTTAACCTTGCTATCCTCAAGGTAAAACAGATCCACTATAAAATAATTGAAGTTTGTACAATAGAACTTAGACCACTAACATCTTATTGCTACCTCAAGTAGAAAACTTACTACCACAACGTCCACATACTACTTTTTTCCTTGATCTTCTAACCCACAAGTTCTCCTACTTGTGACTTTCTTTAAGTTCTTTAAGTAGCAACAGAAGCGATCACCAAGTTCTTAACATGAATCTTGATCTTGATAACCCTAAGTATGTATGAAGGTAAACACCTCTAGATCTCACAAAAGATTCAACACACAACACATCAAAGACTTCTAAAACGCAACTAAAGTTTTTCCTTTTATACTTGGAGTAAAATATAAAACCCTACACGTCAAACCGGGCTTTGGCTGAATTGGAAATTCTACAGAAAAATAAATCTGTACATGGTTTGATTGATCAAGTCTAATTTTTAATCAATTGAGCCTTACAGATTTAGTCCCATAAATTTTGCAATCACTTGATTCCAATTTTACAAATAAACACACTTTGAGCAGCCTAAACCTAGACTCTATGTTTTGATTATGGTTTGCCAACATAATACAAATTGAAGTTCTAATACATTAGTTCCTAAAGTCTTAGAACCTAACAAACTCCCCCTTTAGCAATCCATAACAAAACAGATCACGAAAATAAAATGCTCAAAGTTACAAACAGCCCATTCAAATTTAAAATGTCCTAAACACAATTCAACCTAACTACTATCTATCAGTTGCCAATGCAGACAGTAGCCATGACTTAATTAACCTATAAATTCCTAAAACACTCAACAAACACATAAACGCATGTGTGGAAAATAAAAGTAAAAAAAATAAATTCTTGATTTCACAAAACATAAAATAAGACGTATACCATGGATAACCTCATAATAGAAATCAATAACCAATGTATCATATGTGAAACAAGAAACAATTTAAAAAAAAAAAAATATATATATATATATATATATATATATAATTAAACGTAAAACATAGTGTCTCCCCCTAACATATACAACCTACAAAAAAGAAATACATCATCACCAAAAATAATACATCATGAGCCAAAAAAAAAAAAAATTGAAATACATCAAGAAGCTCCTAGATACAATCTATGTACTCCATAAAAAAACTTTATGCACATATGTACTCCCCCTTTTTGTGACGAATTTCCAAAAGGTAGTTATGACTCATCATCAAAAGTTGGAGGCGGTGGAGAAGAACCTCTAGCACCTGCTAAATCTGCTTGTAAAACCTAAAATTCACTAAGCACATCCAATAGAAGTTATCCATGCGCCGCTTGAACGGTCATCACAATATCCAACATACTCCATATAGAAGCATTGCTTGATGAAAAAGGTGGAGGATCCACCGCTGCTATTGGGTCAACATACACCTCAGCAGTAAGGTCACCAAAAGTAGGAGGCCTAGATGCAGCACCTGTAGAAGACTCAACTCTAGGGCGCTTAGAGCTAGCTTTCAACTAAACTGCTCTTTGCCTAAGAAATGTGGCACCTACAGAAGCTATGACATGTACAAGCTCAGATGTAGGAAAATTCTCTAAACCTAAATCTAAAAGAATCCTATGTGTAAAAACCAGATAGAAAAGACCATTAGATTTCACACTACTCCTATAAACCTCAATAAGAGAGCGAATGGAAAGAATAGGAAAACTCATAGGAGCATCGGTGATAAGAGCATACAAAAATGCACATCTCTCAATGGGAATAGTGTGTAAATGAGAGATAGGCCAAATAGAATGACAAGAAATCTAGAAAAACAGATAATTGAGCTCAGTAAGCTCATAGGAAATGACACGAGGATCAATACCCCAACTAATGGTAGTACTGGTGATGAAAGACATGATGTTATTAAGAGTAGGGGTCTCAGTGTAAGGGTACACGGGCTGTTGTACCAAAGGTACACCAAAAGCAGAGGTCATTACAGTAGGAGTAATGACATACCCTTCACCCCTTATCCAACTCCTCACATATTGAATGTTGGAATCATTGGAGTGGACAGTGAGGTTCGAATAGAACTCTCTAATCAAAGCAGCTAGAAGAAGATGCTCGACCTCTAAGAGTAGTAACTAGCCCCTATGCTCAAAGTTCCTATGTATCTCCGGATCTAACTCATCTAAAATGATCTTACGCTCAACCTTAACCGACCTATATATGTTTAGCTTCTCATAGGTTTCCTGATTTTTCTCGATTCTAAACCTATTACTTTGGAAAACAAGGGTAGAAGGGGTGGTGGTCTACTTGGCTAGTCTTCCTAACTATGATGCTAAAGGTTGAAAAGGAAAGATAAAAACAAAGAAAGAAACACAAGGGCAGACTGTATTAGAGAGGGTTAGAACACAAAAAATAACAATCTATATGATGTAAGTGATGAATGCGCATATGATGCATGCTCTAATGCATTGAAATTTGTTCAATTTTACTTTATGAACAATCAATTGACTTGAGTAGAGTTTTAGTTCAAAACCCCAAATTTTGAAAAACCTAGTTCCAAAAATTAAACCAAATTGATCAATTAATCATTACACTAGTTAGAAAACATCATATAATGACTTAATCAATCAATAAAACAAGTCAATTTCATCAATTTCAGCTTAATTGAACAAAACCCCCAATTTCACAAAGTTCCAAGCACTAGAAAATTCAATTTTCCTCAAATCACAAAATTAATCAAATTAATGCATGGGAATCATGTTAATATCATCTAAGAACAAAAACCCATTGATTATTTTGAACAAAAACAACCAAAAATTCAAAATCCCCAAAAATTCTTAGTTCGAAAAATATGAAGTAAATGCATGAAAAATCATGCAAAATGTAAATAAATTGAAAAAGGAGGGGTAAAAGAGACTTACACAAGCTTGAAGACAAAAACCTTGATAGATTTGTGGAAGAAAACGATAAAAAAGGCTTAGATTGGATCAATCAAAGAAAATTAGTGAGAAGAGTGTTTGAAAATTTTTGAAAATAATGAAGAACGTGTTAGAAACTTCTTTTTAAAACACTCACTAACCGAATTTCGATCGGTCGAAATTGAGCTTCGATCGATCAAAAATATATTCGATCAATTGAGCATTAATCGAGAACCAATCAAGCCAAGTAGATTCAAACCAAATTTTTTATCGCAATTTCAATTAGTCAAGAAACAGATTCAATTGATCGAAAATTTGGAAAACTTAAATTTTTGAAAAATAAAGCAATATTATATAGAAACTCCTCAAAACACAATATTTTATGAATGAAATGCATGAGTATGAGATTAATAGTTTTTCAAAAACACTGGAATTCAACCCAGATCTTCCAAAAACAAGTTTTTCAACCAATTTGTCCCCAAAACTCAAACATTAAACATATTTTGCATCAAAATCAAGGAACATATAATCTTGGATGGCTAAAACAAATTCACACACAATATCATGTACTAAATTTAGCAAAAAATACCTTGTAGTGTGTGCAACTAGTAATAGCATGAGATACATGTGAGGTGATATGTAGATAGTAATCAATCACATTTTCTACAAAATTCATCATATAAGTTTGAAAGAGACTATCACCTAAAGAGTTATATCATATAAGTCTTACATCTCCAAGAAAACAAGTTTGCAATCATGTAAAAAAAAAAAAAAAAAAAATCTGTTTTGCCTCATAATGTACACACCAATTTAATTTCATTGTAAAATTATTAAATTAGCCAGATAATGTACACACAAATTTTATTTCATTGAGTCATCTTTATTATAGCCCAATAATGTACACTCCAATTTTAGTTTTAATCCGAGGCTACATCTTATGTTCTTTTTGTGCATATGCTATACTTTCTTAAGCACAAAATCTTATGATATGCACTAAGGTATTCATGATTGGCTAGCAAACAGTGGTAAGATGGTTATTTATGCATTTCTCATTAAGTTTAAGTCCTAACAATCAAAAGCATGTAACTTCAAAATCAAGATCAAATTATCAAAAACTATAAACAACTCCCACATAACATGCACTACATAGTTAAAACTAGTAAAGTGCAGTAAAATAAGCTCATCCAAGTTAAACAAGGTACACAAGCATGTTACATAAAAATAATATGGCCAACCTTAATTACAAATCCAAGATATATAATATAAAAACATATTTTTCCTTCCTTCCTTTTTTTTTTCTTTTAATTTAAAAAAGTAAAAACAATCTATCATGAAATGCATGAATGTTATGCAACACAAATCCTAAAAGTAAAAAGAAACAAAATAGGAAAAGAAGAATGGTCACAAAGAGTATTGAGATAAAGCACAAGGACCATTTAGTAAGACTCAATTAGATTGAGCCTTTTGCATCCAAAACTCTTTAGATGCAACTCTTGCATTAGAGTTATTACATATGAGAATGATGAGCAACTCCAGGATTGGTATAAAGGATTGGCGCGTTTACCAACTCACCAATAAGTACTATAGGATCTTGTGCTTGAGACATAGGTACTTTTGGCTTATTTGCTTAGTTTGGAGCTTGCAACTTGAAATAGTTTGGGTGGATATGCCCAATCTTTCCACAAAATTGAGAAACCCGCAAAGGTCTATCATGTAACTTATCCTTAGGGAGGTTTGGATTCTTAGGCTTAGACTCTTTAAGATCAACCCTAATCTTCCTAGCTTATTTTGTTTTAGCTTTGGATTTTGTTTTAGCTTATTTTCATATTTCGCATATACATTGTTTGATTATAAGCTTGTGTTGGTAATTTGTGAATTGGGGGTCTAAACATTAATAGGTGTTTTACACACTCTTTGAACGTTCAAAATCAACTATGAAAGAATTGAAGTTTGCACAATAGAATTTAGACTACTAAAATCCTATTACTACCTCAAGTAGAAAACTTCTACCACTACCATATGACAGCTCCAAGTCCACATACTACTTCTTTCCTTGATCTACTGCAACCACAAGTTCTCCTACTTGTGACTTTCTTTAAGTTTTTTAAGCAACAACTGAAGCAATCACCAAGTTCTTGACATGTATCTTGATCTTGATAACCCTAAGTGTGTATGAAAGTAAACACCTCTATATCTCACAAAAGATTCAACACACAGCATATCAAAGACTTCTAAAATGTAGATAGGGCTTTTCACTTGGAGTAAAACATAAAACCCTACATGTCAAACCGAGTTTAGGCTGAATTGAAAATTTTGCAGAAAAATAAATCTGTATATGGTTCGATTAATCGAGTCTAATTTTCGGTCGATCGAGCCTTGTAGATTTAGTCCAATAAATTCCACAATCACTCGATTCCAGTTTTACAAATATACACACTTTGAGCAGCCTAAACCTAGATTCAATGTTTTGATCATGGTTTGTTAACATAAAACAAATTGAAGTTCTAATACATTAGTTTCTAAAGTCTTAAAACCTAACATTTATTTTTATTTAACTTTTGGTGCTCACAACAATCATTAACAAGTAGAACTTGTGCTACTTCTATTGGCAAGGTGTAAAGTGCAAAATGAGTCCTTGTGGTGTCAAGGGCTCAAGGAATTTTGTGTATGTTGAACTGGAAATTTCAACAATCTTTATGTCCACCAATATTAGCAAATGAGTAATCATAGTTACTTGCGGGAATTTCTAACATAGCCTTTTGGACAAGTCATTCTTTAATAAAATCATGAGGGTAATAGTGAGGACTGAATGGGGCAATTTTGTCTTGTGAGGTTGACACGTGGATTCAGTTAGGTCGAAGGGTTTAACAGCACTATAACTTGGCAAAGCAGTTGTTTTCTTTGTAATTTCAAAATAATCAACCCATTAAATCTTACTATGATTAATTATTTAGTGTGAATTGCTTGACTCAGTTGCTTCTCTATATGTACCATCTTGCAACTATTGTCACTATGAAGATAACCTGGGGCTGATATTCGGACTCATTTTTAATTTTATTATATGATTGAATTTGTGAATTCAGGTTCCCAAACACCTATCTGCTTGTTGGATGTTGCAGCGATGAAATCACCCGCAAGTATAACGGCAAAACTGTCATGACGGAGGACGAACGCTATGAGTGACTACGCCATTGCAAGTATAGTTTTTTCCCAAGTACTTGAATTATTAATGAATTCTACCATACCTTGAAGTGTTCACAACACAGATTCTTGTACTCTTTTCATCTATGCTTTCTGATCTAGGTGGTATGCATGTGGGAGAAATCTGGGTTCTTTGTTGTAGATGCGAAGAACTCTTATTGAGAGTTTCTTTCTGGACTTCTTTAAAATTGTTTCTTGAATTATAAGCACATTTTTTTCTTTGTTAGTGTTTTCTGTTTTCCTCTCTCAAAGGAAACTCTGAACAAAAGCAAATTACGACTTTGGTGTGAATTAGATTTCAATACAGTTTTCATGTGCATCTTGGGAAGTTTTAACATTTCTAGAATGTTGAAGAGTTTGATTGAACTTTGCTGAGAAGTGAGTCAAACTACAGGGATTTGGTTGGTGGAGATGAGAGTAGTATCCAACATGGACGAGACTAAGGAATAGTTCCTACAATTTGCTTTCTGCCTGTCCAACAAGAAGTGTTGTTGGCAAACAACCACTACTTGTAAATTTAACTCAATTCATTGTCAATTATTTAATTAGGATTTTGAGTTATGACCTAGGAAGGTTGGACACAAGTACTACACAGCCACATGATCAAAATTTTTTTTTTTTTTTTCATTTTTAAAAAGACATGACGAGTACAATATTGGTAGGACACGGGTACGGCACCGCAAAGGAAGTGTCGGTATCTCCTAGACTTATAACTGGTTAAGTTTGCTCATACATTCTGGTTGTTTGTGATTTTGGTCTTAACTGCCTATTTAACTCCTACGCATTGATTATGCATGAATGGTTGATGTTTGCAAGGTAAAAACTCTAATCTTGAGAATTTAGCTATTTGATGAATGCATTATAATCTGGAGAATTCTTATAAGTAATATTGTACAAATGTAAAAGAAATGTATGAAGCATGCTGTGCAACATGTAAAGGTGAATTGATTAAGTTAAATGCAAGTTCAAATAGAAACAAGTTTAACTAAAAGGAGTAAGATACAGGTATATAATTTGAATATGATGAAAATTTTAATAATTCTTAACCGATATTTGCATTAGTTGAACAAACTTTTGAATTTGAAGATTGGCTATACAAAATTATGTTATAAATAAAAGTTTGGCTAAAATACAAATTTTAGCCTCTAAGTTTGGTGCACTGTCATTTTCATCCCTTGAGTTTTATTTTTGTCATGTTCTTGGGCATGAGCTATTAGGACATATGTAATTCACTTGTTAGGAACATATGTCATTATTTTATGTAATTGGTCAATCCTTTAACAAAACGCACTTTACTTGTATTTGAGTAGATCTAGGATGTGTTTAATACTTCAAGAAACCTTGTTTCAAATTCAAGTGTTAAAACCATGCAAGTCTATCTAAGAATCAAGTGAGAAAGTGCTAAATTTTAAAACTCGATAGCTGCTCAACACCTCCTCGACACCTAGCTATTTGTCAAGCTCTTCAACTGATTCTTATCGCAATCTCGATAGTTTCTTAACAGCTGGTCAATCAATCGAGAAAGATTTTGTCCCCTCGACGCCTCCTCAATAGCTATATTTGTTAAAGTTTAAAGGTCAACACCTACTCGACACCTACTATTTGTCGAGGTTATGGGAATTCAAATTTTCAAATCTGATTTTTGGCCCATGTTTTTGTGTTTGTGTAGAGTTTCTTTTCTCACAACCCTAGACCTATATAAGGCTTATTTTAGAGGCCGTCACACAAGAGAATACAAGGAGAACATATGCAAAAGATGACTAATGCCTTATTCTCCTTGAAAGAAGTTACTACGTCTTTACACCTTAGGGTTTTATAACCAAGTGCTTCTTGATCTTCATTATTGATGAAGTGAAGAACTTTGCAACCAACAATCTTCTTCTAGTTGGTGATTAAGTCGCGTACTGAGATCCGCACAATTAGTTAGTTACGTACTGGGATTTGTGCATCATCAAAGGATGGCGTTCATATATTGAAGAGTTCAAAGGTTCTGAAACGGTAGAAGGTTTTTGCTATGAGTTCATCTACAGGGATTGTAGAGTCTAGAGACAAAAATTTTGTACTAGATCTAAAACTTCTCTTTACTATAGTGGATTACTTTCGAGAAGGTTTCCCTCCAGGTTTTTTACTGTGAAACTAGTTTATTTCATTGGTTTTCCTCGGTCATCATATCTTGTCTTATTTATTATTTCCACTGCATGAATTTGACATGATATTGATGTTTGTTTGTTTTAACAAGTTTTATTCATAATAAATCTAATTAACAACTTAGATTTAAAATTTGTTAATTCTATCAACCAGAGTCTAAATTTTCCAACAAGTGGTATCAGAGCGAGTTCATTCTAATTGGATTAATTTCCTAAGTGTGATCCTTGACCCCTATTATCATAGATCGTGAACAATTTCTTTTGATTCCTTCTTTATTTGATGGAACTAATTATGCATACTGGAAAGTTCAGATGAAAGTTTTTTTGCAGGCTCTAGGTGAATAGGTATGGCAAGCTATTGAAGTTGGTTGGATTAATCCAAAGGAAGCACTAGTGGATTGAGATGATGCAACAATCATAGTGACAAATTTCAATAATAGGGCTTTGAATGCTCTGTTTTGTGGGGTGACCAATGAGGAATTTAAGAAGATATCATTCATGAAAATTGCCAAGGAAGCATGAACCATTCTTGAGACCACCTATGAAGGTACCAAGGCAGTAAAGACTGTGAAGCTTCAAAGACTCACTAGTAGTTTTGAAGAAATAAGGATGGAGGAGGATGAGACCTTTGATGAGTTCTATACTAAACTCAAGGATATTGTGAATTCTACCTTCAACCTTGGGGAATCTATAACAGAATCCAAAATTGTGAGGAAAATCCTTAGGTCCTTACCTGTAAGATTCCATGCCAAGATCACTACTATTGAAGAAGTCAAGGACATTGATCAACTTCCTTTGACTGAGTTAGTAGGGAACCTTCAAACCTATAAGATAGGATTAGGCTCAATGGAAAAAGGTAGAAAGAGTAAAAACTTGGCTCTTAAGGGTATAGAAGAAGAGATTAAGGACTCTGAAAGTGAAGATGAAGATGAAGATGATGAGGAGGATGATGATCTAACCTTCATAATTGATGAGATTATCAAATTTCTTTAGTTTAGGAAAAAGGATAAAGGCAACCCTCCTTGGAAATCTAAATCCTCTAAGAAGGGAAAAAATGAGAAACCCCTTATTCAATGCCATGAGTGCAAAGGTTTTGGTCATATGAGGATAGAGTGTCCAAACTGCCTCATAAAGAAAAAGACCAAGGAGTCAAAAGATAAAGGGTTGGTTGCTACTTTGAGTGATACTGAGAATAACTCTTCCGATGAGTATATGAATGAATGTCGTCACGTTATGGCCTTTGCTGCCTCAACCGATAAGGTGATTGTCGAGAGTGTTAGTGATAGTGAGTATTCTTCTGATGATGAAGTACTCAAGAAAATGACCCTTCAGAAAGCCTATGATAAGCTATGTACTAAATTCATAAAATTTGAAAAGATTTCTCATCTTTATAGAAAAGAGCATAATGAGGTAAAAACTAAAAAAGCTAATCTATTAGTTAAACTAGATGAGACTACAAGGTTAATTGAAACTTTTATTGTGGAGAAAACCTTATTAGAAGAGAAGGTCAAGAATCTTGAGGTTGAGTTTAGTCAAGTTAGAACTCAAATAGAGAGGATATCTAGTGTAAAGCTTGATGAGGTCTTAAGTGCTCAAAAAACTAGTTCTGATAAGACTGGCTTAGGATATGTTGTCTCCTCCTGCCCCTCCTCTTCCACAGCTTCTGGATCAAGGACTATCCTTGTGCCCCAATCTGGGAAAGGTAATAAAAGTATAAAATCCAAAACTAATTTGGCTAATTCTAAATCCTTTGTTAGACCTCATGTTTGTCACCATTGTGGTGTTTCTGGACACATTCATCCTAATTGCGTTAAGTTTTATCCACATGAGCAATTGTCCAAGCGATCACAGGTTTTCTCTTAAGAACCTACACTTTTGTTTGGAGAGTTATTAAAAGTCTTGAGTTTTTTAACTCAATTTCAGGAGAATCTTAATTCTTCTATGTCCTTTAGTAGACATACTAGGACACATGCCTTTTCATCTTCATGGTCAAAGACTTGTGCTGTATGGGTGAGAAAGGAGCCTACTTAATTGTCTAATCTGTTTATCCTCTACTTTAATTCTTTCTATCTAAAGTAGGACTCTTTTTACTTGATTTCTTATCTGATTTTGGAATCATACTTTCATGCATTTGCACCTTTATATCATGCCTTCATGCATATGCATCTTTCTTGTTGCTTTCATGTTGTTTGCCTATTTTTTTCTAGTTGTTTAGTTTTTATTTTGTTTTGTTTTCAAAATAAAAATAAAAAGAGAAAAATCAGAAAAAATACAAAAACAATGTGTGTTTTGTGTACATTGGTACTTGTGTACCTTGGATGGTCATTGAAACAAAGTTTTCTAATCTTTGTATCATTTGTAACTTAGATGAGCATCTTTATGCACAACTAACCAAGTGATCTTTGTGGCTTTTGTCTGTGAATAGTAAGATTAAGTTATCTCTTGTACTTAACACTCATATCACTCTTTTTTTGACGGGAAGGACTAGAAAATACTAAAAGAAAGGCATAAATAATCATCTCACCACTGTTGTCCGCCAATCATGAAAGACATTTGTATACTTCAACATAGCAAAAGTGTGATGTCAATGATATTTGTGTGCTTCGGCATAGCAAAATTGGAATGTCAAATATCATTGGGTATTTCTTTTCTCTCTCTTATATGCTCATGCATGATATGCTAAATTAAAAAGAAAAATGCAAAGAAAATAAAAAGCAAAAAGATCAAAAATGCTTTTAAATATGATTGTAAGCATTCTAGGAGATGTGGTAGTTATATGATGTACCTCATATGTGATAGTTCCCATCAAACAGTTATGGTTGTGTGTGACTTAAAGTGATTTTCTCATATCTCAAATCATCATAACAAGTTGACACTTATGCAATCTTGCGATATTTTTCATACACAACATGCAATATTCTTTGTTACTCTTGATACATATGCAAGTACAATGTAATTTGGCCATCACAAATTTAACATGTGTTTCTGTATGCTCACTAAACTATCATGACTTATTTTTGAAATACAAAATTGGCTAGACTTGTTTTGTGTATGTGTGTGTGTGTGTTTGGAATCTATGTGCTTAACATTTTTTTAGTTGAGAGATTTGTTTTTCACATGTTTTGCATCTTTCTATTATCTTGTCATCTATAGCATCTTGTTTCATTATATTCATAATTTTTATGGATTTCTTGTGCCCCTTTGATCATCCTTAATCATCTTCATGTTTCTCGGGTGAAGCTTTCTAGTTTCTTGCACCATTTGTCAATTATGACAAAAAGGGGGAGAAATTGTGGAGAATATGTGGTTTTTTTTTTTAAGATTCTACATGTTAGGTGGAGAAATACATTTCTTTGTAAGGGGGAAATGTATTTCATCTTGTTAGGGGGGGTGCTTACTTCCTTCTTCTTGTACCTTGGGTCTTGTGACCATATTTACATACATTGTGCTTATCTTTAATATTTATATGCCGATGTATGTCTTCTTCACCTACCTTTACATATGTTGTTTCTTTTCTATCTTTATACACACGTTTCTTATTACTTGTATGCAATCTATTATTTTTGTTTCACACAAAGATACCTTAATGAGTTTTGTTTAAAGTGTTTCAGAAATACAAGTTGTCAAAGTCTACTTGTCATAAACTCTCTTCTTACAAAATTTTTCAAGAGTTTGTGTTAGGATAGATTTTATTGTATTCAACAAGTGAATATGAGTTGAGTGATTTATGACTTCTCTCATATGTTCATTTATTTGTTATGGTTTTGTCACGGATTGCCAAAGGGGGAGATTGTTAGGACATATTTGATTCACTTGTTAGGAACATATGTCATTATTTTATGTAATTGGCTAATATTTTGACAAAATTACTTGTATTTGAGTAGATTTAGGATGTATTTAATACTTCAAAGAAACCTTATTTAAAGTTCAAGTGTTAAAGCCATGCAAGTCTGTCCAAAAATCAAGTGAGAAAGTACTAAATTTTAAAGCTCGATAGCTCCTCGACACCTGGCTATCTATTGAGCTCTTTAGCTAATTCTTATTGCAATCTTGATAGCTTCTTGACAGCTGGTCGATCGATTGAGAAAGCTTCTATCCCCTCAACACATTCTCAACACCTCCTCGATAGCTGTATTTGTCGAAGTTTAAAGCTCGACATCTGCTATCTGTCGAGACTTATTTTCTCATAACCCTAGACCTATATAAAA
Organism: Quercus variabilis; assembly: GCA_030445155.1. Lineage (NCBI taxonomy): Eukaryota > Viridiplantae > Streptophyta > Magnoliopsida > Fagales > Fagaceae > Quercus > Quercus variabilis. The sequence goes on from CP129449.1 coordinate 11,242,193, forward strand.
CTTATTTTAGAGGTTTTCACATAAAAGAATACAAGGAGAACATATAAAAAAGGTGACTGATGCCTTATTCTCCCTGAAAGAAGCTTCTTCGTCTTTGCGCCTTAGGGTTTTCTAACCAAATGCTTCTTGATCTTCATTATTGATGAAGTAAAGAATTTTGCAGCTAACACTCTTCTTCTAGTTGGTGATTAAGTTGCGTACTGGGATCCGCGCAATTGGTTAGTCACGTACTGGGATTCGAGCATCATCAAAGGGTGGCGTTAATATATTGAAGAGTTTAAAAGTTCTGAAGCAGTAGAAGGTTTCTGTTGTGAGTTCATCTACGGGGATTGTAGAGTCTAGGGGCTAAGGTTTTGTACTAGATCTGAAACTTCTCTTTACTATAGTGGATTGCTTTTCAAGAAGGTTTCTCCCCAAGTTTTTTACTGTGAAACTAGTTTGTTTCATTGGTTTTTCTAGGTCATCATATCTTGTCTTATTTATTTTTTCTGCTGCATGATTTTGACATGATATTGATATTTGTTTGTTTTAACAAGTTTTATTCATAATAAATTTAATTAACAACTTGGATTTAAAACTTGTTAATTCTATCAAACGGGGTCTAAATTTCCCAACATGAGCATAAACTACTTAAGTCGTCAGGAGTGAATGCCCCTGGATTACTCGATGATTGGTTTTGGCAGTAGAACTAGTTGCTTGTAGGTTTACTAGCTAAAGGCGAGTCCAAAGGGCTCTTCTATAAAAAGGATAAATTCAAAATGAAAAAAGAAATCTCATTTAAAATTTGAAAGGAAATTTAGATGAAAGTCTGAAATAATTAAAAATAATTTTGGTTGTATGCCTTGCATTAGTTGTGCTATCAATGCGGGAGAAAGAGCCTCCAATAGCTAGGTATCAGTGTGGTGCCCATGTAAGGTATTAGACCACCAAAGATCAAAAGAAGAATTATAAATTCCCGTAGCAATGCCCCTAGAAATTTAGAGGGAATACCAAGGAGAATTCCACTTTTTGAAGACTGAAGTCTAATGAGCAATTAAAAGTTGATAATTTCTCACAATTTCCCTAGTAAAGAAGTGTTCACTATAAAAGACACATAAACACATAAGGAGTATGATGCAGGACAAACTAAATTCAAGGTTAGTGGCTCTATTAGATAACAAAAGATCAAAATAAGAATTTTAGATTCCTGTAGCATCCCCCCTAGAAAATTTTAGGGAATACCAGGGAGAATCATCCTTTCTGGATTGAAGTCTAATAAGCAATTTAAAGGTGAATATGTCTCAAAAATTTCGTAGTAAAGAAGTGTTCAGTGTAAAGGACAAGTAATAAGTGCTGACGCATAAGGAGTGTGATGTAGGACAACCTAGGGATCTCAAAGTTAAAGGCACTTCAAAGTTAACATTCTCAGATGCATGCTATGTGGTCCCTAGACAAAATAACTTGATATTGCCAACATTGAATGTGACACACAACATAGGCTAAGACCTTCTTCTGTGGCTAAATCAGTTGCAAAGGAGCAATATTAGTATATTTAGACATTTGTAAGGATACAATGGGGGATATTAGCCGAAGAATTAGCCTTGTAGGAAAAGTTCCTTTTAGTAGGAACATTTCCAGGAAATTGCATTTTTTTTTCATACTTAGTATGTGTTTGGATCCAACTTATCACGTCCACATTTTGCTTTTTCCGCATTTTCCCCTTTTTTTAAGCTCGTATTTGTTGACTTTTCCACGATGAACAATGTACCCGTGCACTGTTCATGGACCCACAAATTCCACTTTTCAGCAATTTTTTCATTAAAAATAGGTCCCACGACACTATTCACACATTTAAAAATTATTTTACTAGAGTATTTTCAATTTTCAGTTTCAACAAAATAAGTTCTATCTAAACGGACCCGTAATAAAGTACCTGTACCATTGTTGGTAGTTCGTAAACTTGCTTTATAGGGGATGATGTGGTTGGTAGCTCAACGGAACATGAGATGGAGAATTAGCAAGTGAGAAAATGTAACCTTAATAACTTTGTTTAGGAAATGGACCAGCCAAGCTTGTAATGACACATCTTCCTTTGGAAGAATAGTAATTACATTAATGGTTTGATTTAGGAACCTACCATGTCACTAATGCTAGAATGGCAACACTGCTATGTCAAGCTAATGCCGCTGCTATCATGTTGCTGCTAATTTTATATTGTGCTACTATGCTGGTAAGTGTGTTTCTATATGTTAAAACATATGTGATTCACTTGTTAGGAACATATGTCACTATTTTATGTAGTTAGCTAATCTTTTGACAAAACGCATTTACTTGTAATTGGTTAGATCTATGATGTATTTAATACTTCAAAGAACATGTTCTTCAACTCTAGTATTTAAGCCATGAAGATTGGACCAAGAAACAGATGAAGAAAAGCTGTTCACTAAAGTTGGACAGATAGCTCGACACCTACGAACAGATAGTGAACGGTTTTAGACCCCTTAGAACAACCAGATTGGTTAGCCTAGATTAATTAACCAAGTTGTTACTTAGTCAAATTATGTAATTCTAGGTTAAAGCAATCAAATAATCATATCAAAATAATAAAGCAGCAGAATAATAAAAGATACAATGATATGATCACTCAGGAAACCACACGGTAAAAACCTAGGGAGGATTTGACCTACCGATCCTCAAGGCAAACCTGAATCCACTATGAAAGAATCAAAGTTCATACAAAAGAACTACAAGCTCCCTGCTCGACTTCCTAATGCTACCCACCAGTAGAACTTACTGACATGACCACGTGCAAACTCCGAATCCACGGACTCCTTCTTTCTTGAATTCTTCAATCAGCTACAAGCACCCACGTTTGATATTCTTTAAGTTTCAATGGTAGCAACCAAGTTGATCATCAAGATGTTGATACTATCTCTAACTTGAAAACCCTAAACTTTGTGTAAAGGAAAGCTCCTCTAGATCTCACAAGAGATTTACACAAAACAGCAATGTATGAGCAACAATACAACTGAAGTAACTTTAAAAACATGGCTAGGGTTTTGCCTTATATACCTAGGGAAAAAACATAAAACCCTAAACGTTTAATGAGTTAGGGCTGAGTTGGAAATTCTGCAGAAAACGCAATCTAGTCGACTTTCGATAGATCGAATCTATTCCTCAATCGATCGAGCCAGACCGAAATGCCTCAATGCATCTACAGTCTCTCGATTCCAACTTTACAATAATTTAACAACTTTAAGCACACTATAACAAGACTAAACATATCATTTTGATCATGGTTTGCCAATATTACAAATTAGAGTTCTAAATACATAAATTCCTAAACCTTTAGAACCTAACAAACTCCCCCTTTGGCAATCCGTGACAAAACCCTAATTAAAAGCTCAAAATTTTATAAGTAAAAAGCCATTTACAAAGATAATGCTCATAAACTCAAATTCAACCCTAACTACTATCCATCGGTTGCAAGTGTAGACAGCAGCTTAGTTGAATCAACCTGTATATTCTTGAAATACTCAACAAACGCATAAATGCTTGTGTGACAGAAAAGAGTAAAACAACAGGTATAACATTCTTGTAAGATTCACACAACACAAAATAAAGACATATATGAATGAACAACTCATAAATATAAATCAATAAGCAGTGAATCACAAAGTAACAAGAATCAATGAATATAACATGTATATCAATCAATGTTACTCCCTTTAACATGAATATCCTCAAAAATGATATACAAAGTGAAGCACCTAGATATAATCTAAAAACTCCACAAGCTCCTCACAAACAAAAAGTAACAAAAAAAATCTCCCCCTAACTACAAAAACTCCTCTACAAGTCAAAACTCCACTCCCCCTTTTTGTGACAGAATGCCAAAGGGTAATCACAAGTTGCCATCAAAAGGAGGTGGTGAGGGTGAATGAAGACGCGCAAAGTCGACTCGGAGAGCACGAATCTCATCTAGTAAGTCCACCAAAATCTGACCATAAGTGGCCTGAACGGTCATGACAGTCTCCAGAGTACGACAAACATCAAAGTCAGCCGAAGGAAGTAGAGGAACAACAGTAGCAGCATCATCACCAACTGGATCAGGAACATCCTCACCAGCAAGACCTGTAGAAGAAGAAGGAGGAGGTGTGCTACTAGACGGCTCAAACCTAGGGTGTTTAGAACCAACTCGAAGATGAGCAGCCTTCTGTCTAAGAAAAGACACACCTATAGGAGCTATCACATGAACAGGCTCAGAGGAAGGGAAGCCACTAAGATCAAGATAAAGCAAAATCCTATAAATGAAAATAAGATGTACAAGAGCATGAGAAGTAAATGAACTCCTATAAACATCGTTCAAAGAACAAAGAAAGAAATGGGGAAAACTAATAGGAGCATCAGTAACCAGGGCGTACAAAAACACACACCTCTCAAAAGGAATGGTGTGAACATAAGAGATGGGTCAGATAGAATGACAAGCTATCCTAAAGAATAGATAGTTCAACTCGGAGAGCTTAGTAGAAGTGATCCTAGGATCAAAACCCCACTGGACAGTAGTCCCAGTGATGTAAGACAAAACGTCGCTCAACTCGGAAGACTCATCATACGGATAGACAAGATTCCGGACCAATGGTACCCCTAGAGTATCAGCCACTACCTGAGGAGTAATAGTGTACTCTATGCCTCATATCCAACTCTTTACTAAAGTGTTGGAATCATAGATGCAGATAGAGATGTTCGAAAAGAACTCTCTAATCAAGGCAGAAGGTGGAGGAGGATCAGAAACATCCACCAAGGGTAACCAGCCCCGACGCTTAAAGTTTGCCCTAATGGCAAGATCAAGTTCATCTAACAGAACAAAACGCTCAGCCCAAATCTTTGTCCTAAGGTTTAGCTTCTCAAAAATCTCTTGGTTTTTCTCACTCGAAAACTTCTCACGGTCAAAGGAAGGAAGGGATGGAGAAGATGAGGGAATAGTCCTACGGACTCTAGTTTTCCTAGGCATGATGCTAAGGAAAGGACAGAGACACAAAAAGAAAACCAAAAGAACACAAGAAAAAAAAACCAATGACAAACTGCAAGTTAGCACAAAAAACAAAAGAATGAAAATCTATATGATGCATGAATAAATACAATGCCATGATGCATGTACTAATGTCGTAAGCAATTAAGTTTAATTGAGATTAAATTGACAAAATTGGCTTGAACAGGGAATTTCTATCAAAAACTCCAAAAATTGAAAACCACTTGTTGAAATTTTTAAACAAATTGATGAATTGAGTATTACAAAACACAGCACATAGATTATAATGCTTAATTACATCAACACAACAAGCCAATTTCATCAAATTCTACCCAATTTAACAAAACCCCCAAATCGGATCAAGAACAAACCCTAGATTTTTCAATTTTTCACCAAACTCAAAATTGATCAAATTAACAAGTAAGGATCATGTTTATGATGTGTCCCCACAAAAACTCAATGATCAATTGCACAAAATAGGGCTTGAATCAACAGAAAATCCCAAAAATGCTAAGTCCAAAAATCTCCCTCAAATGCATGGATTTATGCATGAAATCATGAAAATAAACTCAAAAAGAAGGGTAAAAGAGTCTTACTAGCTTGAGGAAAGAGATTCCTTGCAAAAAATCTAGAGGAAAACGACAAAAAATTGGAATAGTTGAGCTTGCCAAGTCAGAGAGAGAGAAAAGACTTTTGAAAACTCTTTGAAAAAGTATTTAAAAAAGTCAAGAACGGTGTTTTTAAAACCTGATTCGCGACTTTAGATTGATCGAAAAATACTTTCGATCGATCGAATGAAACAGTCATTTTTCAACAAAATAAAGCACTTTTTCGATTGATCAAAAATCAGACTGGATCAATCAAAATGGGCAGAGGCTTACAAAATTTTTGAGAAAAATCACAAATTTGAAAAGCACAAACCATATTTTGAAAATAACTCCTCAAAGCATTAAATTACAAAAAAAAAAAAAAAAAATGCATGAGTATGAGATGGAATGCTTTTTCAAAAACCCAAATTTTAATCCCATTTTCATCAAAGATAATTTCAGCCATTCTTCCTTTCAAATTCATAAGCAAAAAAAATGTTTTGCATAATTCTCAAAGTATCTTCAAACTTGGTTGGTCAAACCAAAAACACACACAATAACATGTACAAAGTTTAGCAAATAGTAACTTGTGTAATGTGTGCAACTAGCATAAACTTGAGATACATGTGAGGTGATATGTGAATAGCAATCAATCACAAAGTCTACAAAATTTATCACATAGAATTTAAAAGAGACTATCACCTAAAGAGTTACATCCTATAACTCCCACATCTCTTAGAACAAAAGCTTGCAATCATGTAAGTTTCTTGTATTTTTGCCTCATTTTTTTTTTTATTTGTGAGATGGCATCAAGCCTAATAATACACACCAATTTTATTTATGTGAGATGGCATCAAGCCTAATAGTACACACCAGTTTTATCATTAAGCAATTAAGCTGAGGCAACACCTTATCTTCTTTTTGTGCATGTGCTATACTTTCTCGAGCACAAAATCTTACGATATACACTAAAGTGTTCATGATTAGCTAGTGAACAGTGGTGAGATGGTTATTTATGCCTTTCTCAAAAAGATCAAGTCCAACAGTCAAATAACATGTGACTTCAAGATTAAGACAAAGTGGTAAACACCATAAACATCTTTCCCACACAACATGCACTACAAAGTTTCAACTAGTAAAGTGCAATAAATAAGCTCATTAAAGCTAAACAAGGTACATAGAACATAATATGTGTAAATAAATTGACCAACCTTGTTTTCAAAAACGAAGAAAACAACGTTAAACACATTTTTGCTTTCTCCTTTTCTCCTTTTTTTTTTTAAAAAAATTTAAGAGAAAACAAATAAATCCTAGAATGAAATGCATAAATGTAATGCAATGCAAACCCTAAAAACAAAACAAAAGAAACACAAAAAATAAAAAAATAAAAAACAAAGAACAATGGTCACAAAGGAATGAGCAATGAAGCACAAAGACCATGTCAGAAAGACTCAATTAGGTCGAGTCTTTTGCATCTAAAACCTTTTAGATGCATCACGAGCATTGGAGTTCTTATTCACATTCGAGTGATTTCCAACTCTAGGATTGGAATAAAGGTTCAACACCTTTACTAATTCACCAATAAGTGTCATAGGATCTTGTGCTTGAGACACAGACACTTTTGGTTTGTTTGCTCTCTTAGCAGCTTGAAGCTTGTAACAGTTAGGACGAATGTGTCCAGACTTACCACAAAAATGACAAACCCAAGCAAGTTTACCATGCATCTTGTCCTTAGAAAGGGTAGGTTTAGTTTCTTTCAAATCAACCCTAATCTTCTTAGGAGGTAAAACTTATACAGGTTTGACTACCTCACTCACAGGTGGTTTGACAGTTTCACTCACAACCTCACTCACAGAAGGTTCAGAAGAAGATGAAGGAACAAAATTCGTGGAATGTGGTGCAGAATCAAAGATGCTTTCAACATATCCTAACCTAGATTTATCAGAAGGATACTTTTGAACATTTAGCATGTGATCAAGTTTAGAACTAGCAGATCTAGCAATAGATAAATCATATTCCAAAGTTTTAACTTTATCAAGTAAAAGCATGTTGTCAGATTTAACATTGTTCAAAAGATCATTAGCATCAAACATTTTAACAAGCAAATTTTTCTTTTCAAGCTCAAGAGATTCAATTTTCTTTAGGCAAAGTTCTACATTCATAGCATCCCTTGCTGCAATTTTGCAAAGTTTATTATAGGCCTCTTAAAGATCTGCATCCTCAGAGAGTTCCCCATCAGAAGGGTTCTCTTCAACAGATATGCTTTCATTGACTACAGCTGTAGTAGTGAAAGCAATGAAGTTTCCATCCTCATCACATCCGCACTCATCATCAGAAACCTCATTATCGCTAAGGGTTATAGCCATAGCTTTACCCTTAGTCCTTAAGAATGTAGGACATTTAGATTTCACATGACCATACCCTTGACAACCAAAACACTAAGGACTCAAAGAATTATTTGAAGATTGACCAACTTTTTCTCTAGGTTTTTCAAAGTTATTAACCTTAGTGAGATCATTCTTCCTAAAATTTCTAGGTTCAGTAGTGTATGTACCTCTTGCCTTTCTGTTGGTATTTCTAAGAAAGTTTTTGAAGTTTTTGGCAAGATAGGCAATCTCTGTAGCAGAGAGCTCATCATCAAATCCACCATCATCAACACCATCAACTGACTTAAGAGCCATTGATTTGGATTTGTTCACTTTAGGTAGGTCAAACTCATAGGACTAAAGAGATCCTACAAGCTCATCAACAGGGATGGAGTCCACATCCTTGCTTTCAGTGATGGCAGTCACTTTGGGTCTAAAGTCTTCAGTTAAAGATCTAAGTATCTTCCTAACAATTTTAGGTTGATCATAGATTTCACCCAAATTAAAAGCAGAATTAACAATATCATTCAGTTTGGCATAAAATTCATCAAATGATTCATCATCAGACATCCTAATGCTCTCAAACCTAGAAGTTAATTGCTGCAATTTGTTTATCTTAACTGCCTTTGTGCCTTCATGCACAGTTTGGAGGATTTTCCAAGCAATATAAGCAACCTCAACATTAGAGATCCTCTTAAATTTCTCCACAGAAACAGCATTGAAGATGACATTCATAGCTTTGCTATTGAAGCCAGCTGCTTCTTTTTCAGAAGTTTGCCACTCACTCACAGGAGTAGTGGGCTTCTCCTATCTGTACTCAACGGAATTCCAAACTCTCTCATCAATGGATTTCAGGAATGCTTTTATCCCTACTTTCCAATAAGAATAGTTATTCTCATCAAAGTGAGGAGGAACAACAAGAGAGTGTCCATGCTCCATGACAACAGAGGTCAATGATCAACTCAGAGATCATAAAATCTCAAACAAAAGAGCTACCTGCTCTGATACCACTTGAATGGTTTTAGACCCCTTAGAACAACTAAATTGGTTAGCCTAGATTAATTAGCCAAGTTGTTACTTAGTTAAATTATGCAATTCTAGGTTAAAACAATCAAATAATCATATCAAAATAATAAAGCAGCGGAATAATAAAAGACACAATGTTATGATCACCCAGGAAACCACATAGTAAAAACCTAGGGAGGATTTGACCCACCGATCCTCAAGGCAAACCTGAATCTACTATGAAAGAATCGAAGTTCATACAAAAGGACTACAAGCTTCCTGCTCGACTTCCTAATGCTACCCACCAGTAGAACTTACTGACACGACCACGTGCAAGCTCCGAATCCACGGACTCCTTCTTTCTTGAATTCTTCAATCAGCTACAAGCACCCACGCTTGATATTCTTTAAGCTTCAATGGTAGTAACCAAGTTGATCATCAAGATGTTGATACTATCTCTAACTTGAAAACCCTAAGTTTTGTGTAAAGGAAAGCTCCTCTAAATCTTACAAGAGATTTGCACAAAACAGCAATGTATGAGCAACAATACAACTAGAGCAACTCTAAAAACGTGACTAGGGTTTTGCCTTATATACCTAGGGTAAAAACATAAAACCCTAAACGTTTAATGAGTTAGAGCTGAGTTAGAAATTCTGCAGAAAACACAATCTAGTCAACTTTCGATCGATTGAATCTATTCTTCGATCGATCGAGCCAGACCGAAATGCCCTAATGCATCTACAGTCTCTCGATTCCAACTTTACAATAATTAAACAACTTTGAACACACTATAACAAGACTAAACATATCGTTTTGATCATGGTTTGCCAATATTACAAATTAGAGTTCTAAATACATAAATTCCTAAACCTTTAGAACCTAACAGATAGCTTGACAGCTACTCGACAGATAGTTATCAAAGTATCTATCGAGATTTAATAAGGCTCAACAGATAGCTATCGAGGTATCTATCGAGGTTATGAGAATTTAGATTTTCAGATTTGATTTTCGGCCTATGTTTTTGTATTTTTATAAGGTTTATTTTCTCACAACCCTAAACCTATATAAGGCTTATTTTAGAGGCCATAACATAAGAGAATACAAGGAGAATGAATGCAAAAGGAGACTAATTCCTTATTCTCTTTGAAAGAAGCTACTACATCTTTGCGCCTTATGATTTTGTAATCAAGTGCTTCTTTATCTTCATTGTTGATGAAGTGAAGAATTTTGTAGCCAACATCTTCTTTAAGTTGGTGTGTTAGTCATGTACTGGGAGCCGTGTATCTTTGGTTAGTCACATACTGGGATCCATGCATCAAAAAGGATGGCATTCATATATTGAAGAGTTTAGAGGTTCTAAAGCGGTAGAAGATTTCTATTGTAAATTTATCTATGGAGATAGTAGAGTCTAGGGACAAATGTTTTGTACTAGATCTGAAACTTCTCTTTACTATAGTGGATTGCTTTTTGGAAAGGTTTCCTCCCAGGTTTTTTCTTGTGAAACTAGTTTGTTTCATTAGTTTTCCTGGGTCATCATATCTTGTCTTATTTATTTTTCGGCTGCATTATTTTGATATGATATTGATGTTTGTTTGTTTTAACAAGTTTTATTCATAATAAATCTAATTAACAACTTGGATTTAAAACTTGTTAATTCTATCAACCGGGTCTAAATTTTCCAACAAGTGGTATCAGAGTGGGTACACGCTAATTGGCTTAATTTCCTAAGTGTGTTCCTTGACCTATGTTGTCATGGATCGTGGAAAATCTCTTTTGATTCGTCATTTATTTGATGGAACTAATTATGCGTACTAGAAAGTTCATATGAACGTTTTTTTTGCAGGCTCTAGGTGAATAGGTATGACAAGCTGTTGAAGTTGGCTGGATTAAGCCAAATGAAGTGCTAGTGGATTGGGATGATACAACAATCATAGCAGTAAATTTCAATAGTAGAGCCTTGAATGCTTTGTTTTGTGAAGTGACTAATGAGGAATTCAAGAGAATTTCATCCATAGAAGTTGCCAAGGAATCATGGACTATTCTTGAGACCACCTATAAAGGCACCAAGGTAGTAAAGACTGTGAAACTTCAAAGACTCACTAGTAGTTTTGAAGAAATAAGGATGGAGGAGGTTGAGACTTTTGATGAGTTCTATGCTAAACTCAATGATATTGTGAATTTTACCTTCAACCTTAGAGAATCTATAGCAGAATCCAAAATTGTTAAAAAAATCCTTAGGTCCTTACCTGAAAGATTTCATGCCAAGATCACTGTCATTGAAGAAGCAAAGGACATTGATCAAATTCCTTTGACTAAGCTTGTAGGGAACCTTCAAACCTATGAGATGGAATTAGGCTCAAGGGGAAATGGCGAAAAAAGTATAATCTTGGCACTAAAAGGTACGGAGGAAGAGACTTAAGACTCTGAAGATGAAGATGAAAGTGAAGATGAGAATGAGGATCTAACCTTCATAACTAATGAGATTATCAAACTTCTTCAATTTAGGAAAAATGATAAGGGCAAACCTCTTAGGAAATCTAAATCCTCTAGGAAAGGTGAGAATAAGAAACCCTTCATCCAATGCCATGAGTTTGGTCATATGAGGATAGAGTGTCCAAACTACCTCATGAAGGAAAAGACCAAGAAGTCAAAAAGTAAAGGGTTGGTTGCTACTTGGAGTGATACTAAGAATGACTCTTGTTAAGACATATGTGATTCACTTATTAGGAACATATGTCACTATTTTATGTAATTGGCAAATCCTTTGACAAAACGCAATTTACTTGTATTTAGGTAGATTTAGGATGTGTTTAATACTTTAAGAAACTTTGTTCCAAAATCAAGTGTTGAAGACATACAAGTCTGTCTAAGATTCAAGCTGAAGAAGTTTCTGTCATTAAAGCTCAATAACTAGCCATCTATCGAGCTTAAGAAGCTATTCTAGCCCTATGGCTCGACAGCAGCTCAATAGATTGGCATCTATCGAGGTTTATGAAAAACAGAATTTCATATCTGTTTTGATTATAATCCGTGATTATGTGTTTAGGCTTTCTTTTCTCACAACACTAAATATATAAAATGATTATCTTAAGAGCCGTAAAAAAGGACACAAGTTGCACAAGTGTTGAGTAAAGTTTGTTCAAGCAAATTATGACTAGAGATAGAGTTTTGCCCTAGTTCATCATTCTTGTAGAAGTTACTGTGTTTGTGCAACATAGGGTTTTGTAACCAAGAATCTTCTTGATTTGCGTAATTGGTGATTGAAGTCACATACTGGGATCCGCGCAATTGGTTAGTCACATACTGAGAGCCATACATCAAAAGGAGAAATTGTCATTACAAAACAAGTCCAATTAGGTATTGAGGTAAGGGTTCAATTGTAGGTTGGTATAAGGTACTAAGATTCTTTTACTTGTAACTGTTTGTTGTGATAATAGTAAAATTTTGAGAGTGGTGACCTTAAAATCACCCGGTGGAGTTTTTGCCGTGTAGGTGTTAGGACATATATGGTTTCACTTGTTAAAGAACATATGTTATTCTTTTATGTAATTGGTTAATCCTTTGACAAAATACACTCAACTTGTAATTTGGTAATTCTAGATGTTTTTAATACTTTAAGAAACAAGGTTTCAAGATCAAGTGTTGAAGTCATCAAGTCTATCCAAGAAATAAGCTAAAGAAGTGCAAATTCATTAAAGCTCAACACCTACTTGATAGCTACTTGACAACTTCTATCTGTCAAGATTTATAAAATCAAATTTTCTGATCTGATTTCTTGGGATCCGTGAATATGTTTTTGGCCTTCTTTTTTTCTAACCTTAAAATATAAAAGGATTGTTTTAAGGGCCATCAAAGTGTACACAAGTTACACAAGAATTGAGCAAACTCTATTCAAGCAAATTGCGACCGAAGACAAAATTTTGCCCTAGTTCATCTCTTCTGAAGAAGTTGATGTGTAGTGCACCTTTGGATTTTGTGACCAAGCATCTTCTTGATCTTCATCGTGAATGAATTGAAGAACTTTTCAGCCAACAACTCTTTCTAGTTGGTGATTGAAGTCGCGTACTGGGATCCGCGCAATTGGTTAGTCCCGTATTTGGGAGCTGTGCATTTAAAGAGAGAATTGTCACTACAAAACAAGTCCAATTGGGTATTGGGGTAAGGGTACAACTGTAGGTTGGTAAGGTACTTGGGATTCCTTTACTTGTAACTACTTATTGTGATAATAGTGAAGTTTCGGGAGTGGTGACCTGAAAATCCCCCGGTGAGATTTTTGCTGTCAGGTTTTTCCCATTCGTAAACAAATTACCGTGTTATTTATTTTTTGCTGCATAATTAGTTTATTAGTGATTTGTTTGTCCTACCAGGCGTTTGCATTCTTAATTGATTAATTAATAACTTTGCTAATTAATTAATTGGTTTAATCACGAGGGGTTAATACATTTGTAGCCTATCAAGTGGTATCAAAGCAAGCACACTCTGATTAGGTTTAATCTTTGCTGTGTTGACCCATTAACCCTTATTTGTCATGGATAGAGGACAGTTATTTATTATACCTCCTTTATTTGATGGCACTAACTATATATACTGGAAAGTACGTATGAAAACTTTCCTGCAGTCATTAGATGAGAAAGTGTGGCAAGCTGTAGAGATTGGCTAGACCAAGCCAAAAGAAGCACTGGCTGATTAGGATGAAGCAAAGATCAAGGCAGCAAATTTCAACAGCAAAGCATTGAATTCCTTATTCAATGCTGTCACCAATGAGGAGTTTAAAAAGATATCCTCCACAGAAATTGCAAAGGAAGCATGGATCATTCTCCTGACAACTTATGAGGGTACAAAGGCTGTCAAGGATTTAAAGCTTCAAAGGCTCACTACAAGCTTTGAAGAAATAAAGATGGAGGAGGATGAGTCATTCGATGAGTTCTATGCAAAGCTCAAAGATGTAGTGAACTCAGCCTTCAATCTTGGGGAAACCATTCCTGAACCCAAGATTGTGAGGAAAGTGCTCAGATCTCTACTCGAGAGATTCCATGCAAAGATTACAACAATCAAGGAATCAAAGGATATTGACAAGATTCCTTTGACTGAGCTGGTTGGAAACTTGCAGACATATGGGCTAGGACTATCTAGGATTGGCAAGTCGGGTAAAGGCAAGAGTATGGCTTTGAAGGCAAAGAGTAGCAACACAGATAGGTCTTCCAATGATGAAGATTCCAAGGTGAAATCCTACATTACAAGGCAGTTCAAGAAGTTTATGAAGAATGTCAATGGGAGGAGCTTCGATAAGAACCACAGACAATCCAGTTCCCTTCAGACTAAGGGGCAAGACAAAGGGAAAAATGATGCTAAGGATGGTGGTTAGTACACTATTAATGTAGGACCAAAGTGTTTTTGATGTCATGGATTTGGATACATGAAGCATGAATGCCCCACATATCTCAAAAGCATTGGGAGAACGAGGCATTTGATGCAACCTTGAGTGACACTGAGCCTGAAGATGATTCCGACAATGAGGATGATAGAATCTTAAATGTCTTCACTACCACAGTCAATCCTACTGAAGGGATTGTTGAAGACGTGGAAAAAGAAGGAGAATTGGTGGATTCTAAGTGTGAAAAGATGGATGATCAAGATGATGTCCATACAGCCTATGAGAAACTTTACAAGCTCTCTAAGAAGCATGAGAAACTGTATAGGCTGGCCACCAAGAAGCTCAGTGATATGAAACTTGATCATGAGGAGCTTTCCATAAAGTTTGATGAATCTAATCAAATTATTGGTGCACTGAGATTTGAGAACAATTTCTTGGCTGAGAAGACCAAGAAGCTTGGAGCGAAGCTGTTTTAAGTTAGAGCTCAATTGGAGAAAACTTCAAGTGCAAAGCTCAATGAGATGCTTAGCATTTAGAAATCTGCTTCGGATCAAACAGGTTTAGGGTATGATCTTTCTTCCTTTCATATTGCTTCTACTAGTGCTACTGTTTTTGTTTCTCCTGCTAATAATATTGAAATTGAGAACACTAATGATAAAACTGAATTAGCTAGTGAGAACTTAGACAATGGTAAATCTATCTTAGGAGCACCCTTAAGCAGGATAAGAAAAATGTTAAAAACCCTAGGGCTAAGAAGGCTAACTCTTAAAAGCCTAAACAGAAAAAGCAGCATCTCTGGCATCATTATAGAGTTGCCGGTCATACTTGATCAACTTGTTATAAGTGGTTAGCCACTCAACAGAGCAACAGTATGATCGTATCCGGAAGCCAGAATCAGCTTCAATCCTCTCTTGCTCCATTTGGTGATCTTCTCAAAGCCCTTATGTTCCTTTCAAACTTGAACAGTTTCAATTCTTCCCCCTCACCACTGATTCAAGGGTTTAATCAAAGGAAAGGTTCTTCCAAGGTGTGGAAGAAAAAGGACTATAAGTGATTTCATCACTTTCTTCTATCTTTTTTTTTTTTTTTATTGCATTACATATGTGTTTTGCATTTATTTTGAGTCAGTCTAGTTCTATGCTTTGCTTTGTTTAACATGTTTTTGTGTGTTTGATTTCAATTTTGTTTATTTTTTTAATATAAAATAAAAAAAGAAAAAAAAATCAAAAAAATACAAAAACAGTGTGTATTTTGTATACTTTGGTACTTGTGTACCTTGGATGGCCATTGAAATAAAGTTTCTAAATTTTGTATCATGTGTAACTTAAATGAGCATCTCTATGTACAACTAAGCAAATAAGCTTTGTGGCTCTCGTTTGTGATGATTAAAATTAAGTTATCTCTTGGACTTAACACTCGTATCACTCTTTTTGACAGGTAGGACTAGAAAATTCTAAGAGAAAGGTATAAATAACTATCTTACCACTGTTACCCACCAATCATAATATGACACCTATATGCTTCGGCATAGCAAAAGTACAGTGTCAAAGACACCCATATGCTTCGGCATAGTAAAAGTGCAGTGTCAAATGCTTAACATCTTGGGTATTTCTTTTCTCTCTTTTATATATCCATGCATGATATACTAAAATAAAAGAAAATATGCAAAGAAAATAAAAAGCAAAAAGATAAAAAAAAATGCTTCAAATATGGTTGCAAGCATGTATTCTAGGAGATGTGGGAGTTATAGGATGTACCTCGAAGGTGATAATCCCCATCAAACAATTATGATTATGTGTGAGTTAAAGTTATTTTCTCATATCTCAAATCGTCATAACATGTATACACACATGCAATCTTGCGATGTTTTTCACACACAACACGCAATATTCTTTGCTACTCTTGATACATGTGCAGGTATAATGTGATCTAGCCATCACAAGATTTTACATGTGTTAATATATACTCACTAAACTATCATGACTTGTTTTTGAAAAATAAAATTAGTTCGACTTGTTTAGTGTGTGTGTGTATGTTTTTTAAGGATCCATGTGCTTAAAATTCTTGTTGAAAGATGTTTTTGAGAGTTTAATATGTTGAGTGGATCATTGGTTGAGTTCCCTGTTGGATTGTATTCATGTTTGTGTTTTTCTCTTCTCGAAAAACTGTTTTAAAAGCTGGCTCGATACCTCCTCGACACCTCCTCAATACCTTGCTATCTATCAAGTTTCTCAAACTTTTTCTTATCGCGATCTCAACACCTCCTCAACACCTGTTGGATCGATCGAGAAAATTCCTGTCTCTTCGATACCTGATGGATCGATCGAACTTCTGTTCTTTGAAGATGATTCTTGATCCTCGATACCTCTCGACACCTACAGCTGTCAACGTTCATTTTCTCGACACCTACCTCGACAGTTGTCTCGACACCTTAGCTGTCAAGATTTACTGAGGTTCCTATATAAGCTCCTTCTGCAATCTGGTTCTCACTTTTCTCGATCTCTCTCTTGACAGAACCTATTTTTTTCTCTCCTAAACACTCTTTTCTCACTCAAAACCTCCAATCCACATGATTTTCGGCCTATCCTTACTTCAAATCACTTGGTATGCTCTCTTATCTCTTCATTCTTCATGCATTTCATGTGTTGAAACCTAGGTTTTGAGATTTTTGAAAATTTTTGGGGTTTTTCAAATTTGTTAAGTGTTCCTTGAAATTTTGGGTTAGGTTTTCATTTAAATGTGTTTAAAAACTCATACATTGCATCACATTTGCATTATAACAGTATTTTCATGCATTTAAATGTGTGTAATATGCTTGTGTGCTGGTAGGATTTGATTAGGCTGAACCTATGATGAATTTTCTTTTGCATGTCACATGTTCATGCATTCCCCCATGCATACGTACTCTCTTCTCAATATATTTGATATATTTGAATTGCTTGGGACTTTCTGATTATTTCTCTCTCTCTCTCTCTCTCTCTCTCTCTCTCTCTCTCTCTCTCTCTCTGTGTTTACGTTAGTTGTGTCTATGGCACCTAAACGTAAGTATGCTCCGTCCCAGAACCCTCTGCATTCTAGGACATCTTCATCTTCTGATCCTACTCCTTCTAACATTTGGTTCCATGATGAAGATGCTCGTAAGGCTTTCTCGGAGAACTTCTCTAGACGAGGTGTTCATTCAAAACGCCAAGTCATTTTGGTGGACTTCACCAACACTGACCTTCCTTTTGTCATTCACAATTGGGGATGGGAGTTACTATGTGACATCCTGGTCACTTATCCTCTCGTGCTAATTTAGGAGTTTTACTCCAACATGCACAGGATTGATTGTTCAATACCTCTCTTTTTCACTCGCATTCGAGGTACACGCATTCCTGTCACACCATAACTTGTTGCGTATGTGCTTCAGGTTCCTAAGATAGAGCATCCTGACTATCCTAGTTATGAGTGTCTACGAACTGTGTCCAAAGATGAGCTCATGACTGCTTTTTGTAAGCACCCTACTAACTGGGGTGAGTATCAGTATACACCATGTAAGGCTTTTACTAAAGGCCCTCGTTTCATAAATATGGTAATGACTTTCGTACTTCATCCACTCTCTCACTACAACTCCATCACAAATCCTCGTGCTCGATTTTTGTGATCTCTTCTTAAGCATCTTACCATAGATTTCATTTCTCATTTCATTCTCTCTATTATAGATGTTCATTTAGATTCAATGTCCCATGATAAGCTCATCTTTCCTTCCGCTATCACGAGGATCTTACGCCATTTTTCTATCCCTTTTCTTGTATCTGACCATTTCACACACATTTATGCTATAGACGCCGCTATCGTAAAACGTAGTGCAGCGCAGTCTAGGTCGTGACAACCGGATTCCACTTCTTCCACTCGTCCGGCTCCATCTCATTTTGCTCCATCCACATCTGCTCTCTCCTCTTCCTTGGGAGATGTATCACTTGGAGACATCATGGTGCAATTGCAACGCATGGATGCTTGCCTTGATACACTCTCTACTGAGTTGTATTAAGTGAACATTCGTGTCGGTCGTATTGCGCAACGACAAGTGACTATGGGTGGTTTTGCTCCTGAGGCTACTCCTTCACCACCTCCTCTAGTGGCTTCTAATTCTGATGTTGAGGATAATGATGATAATGGTGATGACGATGACACTTTGGATAATGATGGAGATGCTAGCTCTATCGATGAGATGTCTACTTGACACTCTTACCCTTTATCAGTTGTGACAAAAAGGGAGAGTAGTTTTGGATATTGAGAGTAATCATACTTAGGGGGAGATTTAGTGCAGGACGTTTCGTTAAGGGGAGAGTGTTGTTTTGAGGGATCTAGTGAGGATATGATGTATCTTTTTCTTTTCTATCTTATTAGATACATTGTTCTTGTATATTCGGTCTTGTGACTAATTTTTACATACATTGCACTTATATTCTTTATATGTGGATGTATGTTTCTTTCACCAACCTCTTCATGTGTTGTTTTTTTCTATCTTTATACACATATTTCTTATATTGTATGCAATCTATTATTTCTGTTTTATACAAAGATGCCTTGATGAGTTTTGTTTAAAGTGTTTCAGAAATACAGGTTGTCAAAGTCTACTTATCATAAACTCTTTTCTTACAAATTTTTTCAAGAGTTTGTGTTAGGATAGATTTTATTATATTCAACAAGTGAATATGAGTTAAGTAATTTATGACTTCTCTCATATATTCATTTATTTGTTGTGGTTTTGTCACGAATTGTCAAAGGGAGAGATTGTTAGGACATATATGATTTCACTTGTTAAAGAACATATGTCATTCTTTTATGTAATTGGCTAATCCTTTAACAAAATGTACTCAACTTGTAATTAGGTAGTTCTAAATTTTTTTAATACTTCAAGAAACAAGGTTTCAATAACAAGTATTGAAGTCATCAAATCTATCCAAGAAACAAGCTAAAGAAGTGCAAATTCATTAAAGCTCGACACCTGCTCGATAGTTGCTCGACAGCTCCTATCTATCGAAATTTATAAAATCAAATTTTCTAATCTGATTTCTTGGTATCCGTGAATATGTTTTTGGGTCTTTTTTTCTTCTAACCCTAAACATATAAAATGATTGTTTTAAGGGTCATCAAAGTGTACACAAGTTGCACAAGCATTGAGCAAACTCTGTTCAAGCAAATTGTGACCAGAGACAAAGTTTTGCCTTAGTTCATCTCCTTTGAAGAAATTGCTGTGTATGTGCACTTTTGGGTTTTGTGACCAAGTATCTTCTTGATCTTCATCGTGGATGAACTAAAGAACTTTGTAGCCAACAACTCTTTCTAGTTAGTGATTAAAGTCGTGTACCAGAATCCGCGCAATTGATTAATCACATACTTGGAAGTCGTGCATCAAAAGGGGGAACTGTCACTACAGAACAAGTCCAATTAGGTATTGGGGTAAGGGTTCAACTTTAGGTTGGTAAGGTACTTAGAATTCCTTTACTTGTAACTGTTTGTTGTGATAATAGTAGAGTTTCAGGAGTGGTAACTTGAAAATTACCCAATGGGATTTTTGCTGTCAAGTTTTTCCCATTCATAAACAAATCACCGTGTTATTTATTTTCCGCTGCATAATTAGTTTATTGGTGATTCTTTTATGCTACCACGCGTTTGCATGCTAAACTGATTAATTAATAACTTCACTAATTAATTAATTGGTTTAATCACAAGAGGTCAATACATTTATGGCCTATCAGTATGTTTTCCCCATTCGTAAACAAATCTCCGTGTCAATTTATTTTCCACTGCATACTTAGTTTAATTGGTGATTTGTTTGTGCTACCACACATTTTTATGTTAATTTGATTAATTAATAAACTTGGCTAATTAATCAATTAATTCATGATAAAGGGTCAATTCATTTTTGGCCTATCAACTCTTCTAATGAGTATGTGGATAAATGTAGTCACGTTATGGCGTTTGCCACCTCAAACGATAAGATGATTGTGGAGAGTGCTAGTTACAGTGAGGATTTTTCTGATGATAAAGTACCCAAGAAGTTGACCCTTCAAAAAGCCTATAATAAGCTATGCACTGAATTCATAAAATCTAAAAAGACTTCTCATCTTTGTAGAAAAGAACTTAATGAGGTAAAAACTAAAAAAGCTAATCTATTAGTTGAACTAGATGAGACTACAAGGTTAATTGAGACTCTTATTATGGAGAACGCATCATTAGAAGAGAAAGTCAAGAATCTTGAGGTTGAGTGTAGTCAAGCTAGAACTCAAATAAAGAGGATGTCTAGTGCAAAACTTGATGAGGTATTGAGTGCTTAAAAGCCTAGTTCTGATAAGACTGGCTTAGGATATGATGTTTCCTCTGGCCCCTCTTCTTTCACGATTTCTGGATCAAAGATTGTCTTTGTGCTCCAATCTAAGAAATGTGATAAAGGTATGAAATTCAAAACTAAGTTGTCTAATTCTAAATCCTTTATTAGACCTTATGTTTGTCACCATTGTGGTGTTCCTGGACACATTCGTCCTAATTGCTTTAAATTGTATCCTTATAAGCAATTGTCCAAATGGTCATAGGTTTCCTCTCAAGGACCTAAACCTTTGTTTGGAGAGTTAATAAAAATTTTGAGCATTTTAACTCAATTTCAGGAGAATTTTAATTCTTCTATGTCCTTTAGTAGGCATACTAAGACACATGCCTTTTCATCCATGACCAAAGACTCGTGCTGTTTGTCACCATTGTGGTGTTCCTGGACACATTCGTCCTAATTGCTTTAAATTGTATCCTTATAAGCAAGTGTCCAAATGGTCATAGGTTTCCTCTCAAGGACCTAAACCTTTGTTTGGAGAGTTAATAAAAATTTTGAGCATTTTAACTCAATTTCAGGAGAATTTTAATTCTTCTATGTCCTTTAGTAGGCATACTAAGACACATGCCTTTTCATCCATGACCAAAGACTCGTGCTGTGTGGGTGAGAAAGGAGCCTAAGACTTAACTTTCTTTTCTATTTGTCCTATGCTTTAATTCTATTTATCTATAATAAGACTCTCTTTACTTGATTTCTTATCTGCTTTTCGAATCATGCTTTTATGCATCTGCACCCTTCTATCATGCCTTCATGCATATGCATATTTCTTTCATGCTTTCATGTTGTTTGTCTGTTTTTATTTGGTTGTTTAGTTTTTTTTTTTTTTTCAAAATAAAAATAAAATGAAAAATTAGAAAAATACAAATTGGTACTTGTGTACCTTAGACGGCCATTAAAACAAAATTTTCTAAATTTTGTATCTTTTGTAACTTAGATGAGCATCTCTATGCATAACTAAGCAAGTGAGTTTTGTGGCTCTTGTTTGTGATGAGTAAAGTTAAGTTATCTCTTGTACTTAAAACTCGTATCACTTTTTTTAATGAGAATGACTAAAAAATTCTAAGAGAAATGTATAAATAACCATCTCACCACTGTTGCCCGTCAATCATGAAATGACATCTGTATGCTTCAACATAGCAAAAGTGCAATGTCAATGACATTTGTATGCTTTGACATAGTAAAATTGGAATGTTAAATGCTTAACATAATTGAGTATTTCTTTTCTATCTCTTATACACCCATGTATGATTTGCTCAAAAGAAAAATATGCAAAGAAAAATAAAAGTAAAAAGATCAAAATGCTTTAAATATGATTGTAAGCGTGTATTCTAGGAGATGTGGGAGTTATAAGATGTACCTCGAATGTGATAGTCCCCATCAAACAGTTATGATTGTGTGTGAGTTAAAAGTGATTTTCTCATATCTCAAATTGTCATAACATGTATACACTTATACAATCTTGCGATGTTTTTCACACACAACACACAATATTCTTTACTACTCTTGATACATGTACAGGTACAATGTGATTTGGTTATCACAAGGTTTACATGTGTTAATGTATGCTTACTAAACTCTCTTGACTTATTTTTGAAATATAAAATTGGTTAGACTTGTTTCGTGTGTATGTGTGTATTTTTGGGATCTTTGTGCTTAAAATTGTTGTTGAGAGATAATTTTGAGAGTTTAAAATGTTGTTTGGATCCTTGGTTGAGTTGCATGCTTGATTACATTTCATATCTGTGTTTTTCCCTTCTTGAAAAATTGTTTTTAAGCAATCTCGACACCTCCTTAACACTTCCTCAACACCTGGCTGTCTGTCGAACTCTTCAACTGATTTTTATCGCAATCTCGACACCTCTCAACACCTAGGTGGATCGATCGAGAAAGCTCCTATTTTCTCGATAGCTTCTCGACAGCTTCTCGATCCATTGAGGTCTACTCGATAGCATCTGGACACCTTTCAATCGATCGAGATCCTCTTACATTCATTATTTTTCACATATTTTGCATCTTTCTTTTATCTTGTCATCCATAGCATCTTATTTCATTACATTCATATATTTTTATGGATTCTTTATGCCCCCTTGATCACCTTTGATCATCTATATATTTTTCAAGTGAAGCGTTCTAGCTTCTTGTACCATTTGTCAATCATGACAAAAAGGGGGAGAAATTGTGGAGAATATATGGTTTTTTTTTAAGATTATACATGTTAAAGGGAGAAATACATGTCTTTGTAAGGGGGAGTTGTGTTTCATCTTATTAGGGGGAATGCTTACCTCTTTTTTCTTATACACTAGTCTTGTGACCATGTTTACATACATTGTGCTTATCTTTGATATATATATATATATATATGTTGTATGTCTTCTTCACCTACCTCTACATGTGTTGTTTCTTTTCTATCTTTATACACAGGTTTCTTATTACATGTATGCAATCTATTATTTCCATTTCACACAAAGATGCCTTGATGAGTTTTATTTAAAGTATTTCAAAAATACAGGTTGTCAAAGTCTACTTGCCATAGACTCTCTTTTTGCAAATTTTTTCAGGGGTTTGTGTTATGATAGATTTTATTGTATTCAACAAGTGAATATGAGTTGAGTGATTTATGACTTCTCTCATATGTTCATTTATTTGTTGTGGTTTTGTCATAGATTGTCAAAGGAAATGATTGTTAGACATATGTGATTCACTTATTAGGAATATATGTCACTATTTTATATAGTTGGCTAATCCTTTGATAAAATGCATTTTACTTATAATTGGGTAGATCTAGAATGTGTTGAATACTTCAAAGAGAATGTTGTTCAAGTCTAGCATTAAAGGCATGAAGATTGGACCAAGAAACAAGTGAAGAAAAGTTGTTCACTAAAGCTAAACAGATAGCTCAACACCTACAGACAGATAGCTTGACAGTTGCTCGATAGATAGCTATCAAGGTATCTATCGAGGTTTAACGAGGCTCAACAGATAGCTATCGAGGTTACAGGAATTTAGATTTTTAGATTTGATTTTCGGCCCATGTTTTTGTATTTATATAGGGTTTCTTTTCTCACAACTCTAGACCTATATAAGGCTTATTTTAGAGGCCTTCACATAAGATAATACAAGGAGAACGAATGCAAAAGGTGACTGATTCCTTATTCTCTCTGAAAGAAGTTACTGCGTCTTTGCGCCTTAGGGTTTTGTAATCAAATGCTTTTTAATCTTCATTATTGATGAAGTGAAGAATTTTGCAGCCAACATCTTCTTTAGGTTGGTATGTTAGTCACATACTGAGAGTCATGCATTTTGGTTAGTCACGTACTAGGATCTGTGCATCAAAAAGGATGGCGTTCATATATTGAAGAGTTCAGAGGTTCTGAAGTGATAGAAGGTTTCTGCTGTAAGTTTATCTACGGGGATTGTAAAGTATAAGAACAAATGTTTTGTACTAGATCTGAAACTTCTCTTTACTATAGTGAATTGCTTTTCGGGAAGGTTTCTCTTCATGTTTTTTACTATGAAACTAGTTTGTTTCATTGGTTTTCCTAAGTCATCATATCTTGTCTTATTTATTTTTCCGATGCATTATTTTCACATGATATTGATATTTGTTTGTTTTAATAAGTTTTATTCATAATAAATCTAATTAATAACTTGGATTTAAAACTTGTTAATACTATCAACCAAGGTCTAAACTTCCTAACACTGTACTAAAGGTGTCGGCCATTGCTATGTAAAGTGTTGTGACTTGTCATGCAGGAGCTACTATGCAAGTTCTATGAATGCAAGGGTCTATGATTGTGTAAATGTTGCAATTTAGTTAGTAGCAGATATTAAGGAAGTGTACTAGGTAATTCTATGGCACGTGTGCAAGCTGTGATGTGGTGGTGTGCTAAGGCTGAATTAAGTTGGCTATAACTTGGCCAATTGCCTATATGCCTATGCATCCTGCATGTGATCAATTAGAAGTCTGTTAGGAAGTAAGGAGGCTATTAACCAACTGTCAGTATAGCTGTTAGGATATTTTGGTGTTGTGTACTCGAGTAGCTTAGTGATATATAAGCTACAATGGCTTGACAGAGGCATTAATGAAAATAAGCACTTTCTTAGTTTCTCAATCTCTTGATTCTCTCTTCCTTCTCTAATTTCCCTTCACTCTTAAGAAGGCTTCTAATAGGTTCTTAAGATTTTACAAGGTTCAAATTTAACTTGGTACGTCTCACAGCTTCTAACAGCCCCTTTACTTGTAATCAGTTCCACTCCCCAGAAAGAAAGCCCCTTACTTGAAAAACTCAAAAGCAGTAATAGCATTTAAGCATTCACACTTGGCTCAATGGTGTTTTAGCTGGATTGATCCAAAAAAATTCACTTTTTCTATTTTAGCAACCTCATTTTTCAGATACACCTACATTAGGCCGAATACATACCTCAAATATCATAAAAATATCTATTTAATTCTATATTTATTGTTTTCTCTCTCTCTCTCTCTCTAACCACTGTAGCACATCAAGCTGTTAGCTCCAAATCCGAGCTTTGTTCACTGTTGCTCCATTGCTCATCGGCTAACTTAGGCCGCTTGGTCTCTGAACTGGCTCTGAAAGGTTGCCTGCTGATCTGATCTACAACATAGGTTCTTCTTCCTTTTTCCTCTTAAACAAGTTGTTAGTAAATTATACTTTCTAAAATTTCATTTTACTGTTGACTGTGAGCATGTAGCTTTTTGTTGTCCTTTATTGCTCAGTGACATGTAGCTTTGAGAATGTTAGTTGCATAATTTGGGTTAGGGAGAGTGAGCTAACATATAATCTAAAAATACACTCTTTTCTTTTTTTTGGTTTAATCCATCCAAAAAGCTTATATAAAGCTTAGAATAGCCCTCTAAGCATGGGAGAATGAAATTAGCAAATAGAACATTAAATTTGCTAGATCAAAGTCAGGCTTAACTCAAAGGAACTAGAAACACAATAAAAGACTTGTCTGCCTAGGTGAATTAAAGCATAAAGTCTGATAATTCCCTAGGAATTACTAATTAAAGACTGTTTGACTTCTTTGGAAACAATAACTTATTAATGAGATGTTCTCTCAACACTTGCCCTTGTACATATGATCATCTTTTAATTGATTGATGTCACCCCTCAGCATTTAGCCTAAAGAGACATCATGATTGTAATTTTCCTTTTTTTCCCTAAAGCATTGTAGCAACAGTTAACTGAAAGCTGTTTGGGGCCTTTGCATTATGCACCCAATGTTTTGCATAAATCATTCTGATGTGCCTTTGCACTGAATTTTGGTCTAGGGAGGAGGACCTTTGAAAGTGTCCAATCCTGTGACTATATGGCACTATCAGGCATGAACTCATTATATGTCACATGCCTTTCAGGAAGCATTTTGGCTAATAGCCCATTTTTCAAGCTTGCTTTACTCGCATCAAATCCATACTTATGCTTGCATGTGGTGAATGAATTTTGAATATTCTTTAGAATACAACTATTTGTCAATCAATTGTTTAATATGAGGCATTTTATTCTTTTTTACTTAATCTTTTTAGGTAGTGGAAAAGAAGATAATGCGCAAAAGAAAATTAACCAGGCATGATCTTGGTCGAGAGAAATTTGTATTTGAAGTGAGTTCAAACACTAGCTAATATCAGTGTCCTTACCAAGGGAAAAAATATTCTATGTTCATAATTTTGATGTCCACATGTTGCTTTGTCTATTCACACACACACACACAATTCTAATGTTTCCATTATATTGTGCTGAAAGGTTAGGGATAGGAAAAAACAAGTATGGTTGCACCATTTTACAACAATTACGTGGCTTGGGTGCCTAGTGACACAAGGACATTAAGTCCTTTGCTCTACTAGTTGTGGATAAAGCATACCATTCTTAATTAGTTTTTTTTTTTTCATGTCAGATTCAGTCATGAATCTCTTTTTTTTTTTTTTTTTTTTTCCTTCTTCCACCACTCTCGGAGTGATTTTTGCTTATTTTTCTTGTATTAGTGCTTCATAATGGATGAGAAAAGCTCAAGAGCTGTGACAAAGGCTTTTGTTAGACTTCGAAAGAAAAAGCTTATTTATAGGTATGCTTTGACACCAAGAAAAGTTGTGCATTCTTTATCATAGTGGTTGTTCCTTAATTTTTTTTTTTTTTTTTTTTCAATCACTTGCTTCAAGTTCTCTCTTCAAAGTTTTGACCTAAATTTGGATACAGTCAACCCATGTGAAGTTAGATGCCTAATAAATTCTTTTTCAATCACTTGCTTCAAGTTCGCTCTTCAAGTTCTATTCTATATACGAATCCATACATAATTTTTGTGTAAATGAGTAGCATAAACAAATCCAAATTTGATAGCAAATACATCTATCAATTAGAGTTATAAAATTAGTTGAAGTTGTTTGTAAGTAATACCACTCTTGCTAATAGGATATATATGTAGCTTTGAGTAGCTTATATCTTGTGACCAATGAGATTTCCTTCGCAGCAATTGTATGATAGATATAGAAAATAAATGTGTTAGAACATATGTGTTCTCATTTGTCAAGAACATATGTTACTTATTTATGTAAATTGGCTAATCCTTTGACAAAATGCACTCTAACTGTAATTGAGTAGTTCTAGGTGTTTTTAATACTTCAAGGAACAAGGTTTCAAGATTAAGTGTTGAAGTCATTAAGTCTGTCCAAGAAAAATCAAGTTGAAGTGCAAATTCATTAAATTTCGACACCTGCTCGATAGCTACCTCAACACCTGCTATCTGTCAAGAATTACAAAATCAGATTTTCTGATCTGATTTCCTTGGGATCTGTGAATATACTTTTCGGCCTTCTTTTCTCCAAACCCTAAACATATAAAAGGATTTTTTTAAGAGCCGTCAAGATGAACATAAGTTGCAAAAGCATTGAGCAATCTCTGTTCAAGCAAATTGTGATCAAAGACGAAGTTCTTGACCTAGTTCATCTTCTTTGAAGAAGTTGCTATGTATTTGCACCAAAGGGTTTTGTGACCAAGCAACTTCCTGATCTTCATCGTGTAGGATGAACTGAAGAACTTGCAGCCAATCCCTCCTTCTTAAGTTGATGTTTGAAGTCGCATACTGGGATCCGCGCATTGATTAGTCACATACTTGGGAGTAGTGCATCAAAGGTGGGAACTGTCGCTACAGATCAAGTCCAATTGGGTATTAGGGTAAGGGTTCAACTGTAAGTTGGTAAGGTACTTAGGATTCCTTTACTTGTAACCGCTTGATTTGATAATAGTGGAGTTTCGGGAGTGGTGACCTGAAAATCACCCAGTAGGGTTTTTGCCACGAGGTTTTTCCCTATTCGTAAACAAATCACCGTGTCATTTAATTTCCGCTGCATATTTAGTTTTTGGTTATTTGTTTATGCTTCTATGAAATTGCATGATAAATTGATTAATTAATAACTTGGCTAAATAATTAATTGGTTTAATCACAAGAGGTCATTTAGATTTTGGCCTATCAAGTGGTATTAGAGCAGGCACACTCTGATTAGGTTTAATCTTTGCTATGTTAATCCGTTGACCCCTATTTGTCATGGATAGAAGACAGTCATTAATCACACCTCCTTTATTTGATGGCACAAACTATGCATACTGAAAGGTAGGCATGAGAGCTTTCTTGCAGTCTTTAGATAAGAATGTATGGCAAGCTGTAGAGATTGGCTAGACCAAGCCAAAAGAAGAACTGACCGATTAGGATGACGCCAAGATCAAGGCGGCAAACTTCAACAGCAAAGCGTTAAATGCCCTATTTAGCGCAATCACCAATAAGGAGTTCAAGAAGATATCCTCAACTGAAACTCCTATGGAGGCTTAGACCATCCTCCAGACAACCTATGAAGGAACAAAGGCTGTCAAAGATTCAAAGTTTTAGAGGCTCACTAGAAGCTTTGAAGAAATTAAGTTCTGTGCCAAGCTTAAGGACATAGTGAACTCAGCCTTCAATCTTGGGAAAACCATCCCTGAACCTAAGGTTGTAAGAAAGGTACTCAAATCTCTACCTGAGAGATTCTATGCCAAGATTATGGCAATAGAAGAATCAAAGGATATTGACAAAATGCCTTTGACTGAGCTGGTTGGAAACTTACAGACCTATGAACTAGGACTATCGAGAATTGGCAAAACGGGTAAAAGCAAGAGCATGGCCTTAAAGGCAAAGAGCAGTGATACAGATGAGTCTTCCAATGATAAAGATTCCAAGATGAAGTCCTACATTACAAGGCAATTCAAGAAGTTTATGAAGAATGCCAATGGGAGGAACTTCGACAAGGATCGCAAACAATTCAGTTCTTCTCAGTTTAAGAGTCAAGACAAAGGGAAGAAAGATGCTAAGGATGGCGGTCAGTACACTGTTCCTGCAGGACCAAAGTGTTTTGGATGCCATGGATTCGGTCACATGAAGCATGAATGCCCGACATATCTCAAGAGCATTGGGAAAAGTAAAGCACTGGCTGCAACCTTGAGTGATACTGAGCCCGAAAATGATTCGACAATGAGGATGACGAAATCTTAAACGCCTTCACTGCCACAATCAATTCTACTAAAGGAATTGTTGAAGAAGTGGATGAAGAAGAAGAACTGGTAGAGTCAAAATTTGAGAAGATGGATGATCAAGATGATATCCATTCAGCCTATGAGAAGCTTTACAAGCTCTCTAAGAAGCATGAGAAATTGTATAGGCTGGCCACCAAGAAGCTCAATGATATGGAACTTGATCATGAAGAGTTGTCCACAAAGTTTGATGAGACGAATCAAACTATTGGGGCACTGAGGTTTGAGAACAACTTTTTGGCTGTGAAGACCAAGAAACTTGAAGCGAAACTGTCTCAGGTCAGAGCTCAACTGGAGAGGACTTCAAGTGCAAAGCTTGATGAAATGCTAAACATTCAGAAATCTACTTCGGATCAAACAGGTCTAGGGTATGATCTTTCTTCCTCTCATATTGCTTCTACTAGTGCTACTATTTTTGTTTCTTCTGCTAATAACACTGAAACTGAGAACGTTAATGTTAAAACAAAATTAGCTAGTGAGAACTTAAATAAGGGTAAATCTATCTTAGGAGCACCCTCTAAGCAAGATAAGAAAGATGCAAATAACCCTAGGGCTAAGAAGGCTAACTTTCAAAAGCCTAAACAAAAGAAACAACATCTCTGTCATCATTGTGGAGCTACTGGTCATACTTGACCAAATTGCTACAAATGGCTAGCCACTCAACAGAGCAATGGCATGATAGCATCTGGAAGCCAAAATCAGCTTCAACCCTCTCTTGATCCTCTTGGAGATCTTCTTAAAGCCCTCATGTCCTTTTCGAACTTGAACGGTTCCAATTCTTCCCCTTCACCACCGGTTCAAGGTTTTAATTAAAGGAAAGGTTTTTCCAAAGTGTGGAAGAAAAAGGACTCTAAGTGATTTCATCACTTTCTTTTCCCTTTTTTTTTCCTTGTTTGATGCATTGCTTGTGTGTTTTGCATGTTTGTTGAGTCAATCTAGTTTTATGATTTGCTTTGTTTAACATGTTTTTGTGTGTTTACTTTTAGTTTTGTTTTTTTTTTTTAATATAAAAATAAAATAAAATTTTGAAAAATCAGAAAAATACAAAAACAATGTGTGTTTTGTGTACTTTAGTACTTATGTATCTTGGATGGCCATTGAAACAACGTTTCTAAAGTTTATATCTCTTGTAACTTAGATGAGCATCTCTATGCACAACTAAACAAGTGAGCTTTGTGGCTCTTGTTTATGATGAGTAAGATTAAGTTATCTCTTAAACTTAACATTCATATCACTCTTTTTGACGGGTAGGACTAGAAAATCCTAAAAGAAAGGCATAAATACCCATCTCATCACTATTGCCCGCCAATCATAATAAGACACCTGTATGCTTCGGCATAGCAAATGTGTAGTGTCAAAGACATTCGTATGCTTCGGCATAGTAAAAGTGTGATGTCAAATGCTTAACATCTTGGGTATTTCTTTTCTCTCTTTCTATGCCCATGTATGATATGCTAAAAATATGCAAAAAAAATAAAAAGCAAAAAGATCAAAAATACTTTAAATATGGCTGTAAACGTGTATTCTAAGAGATGTGGGAGTTATATGATGTACCTCGAAAGTGATAGTCCCCATCAAACAGTTATGATTGTGTATGAGTTAAAGTTATTTTCTCATATCTCAGATCGTCATAACATGTATTCACATATGCAATCTTGCAATGTTTTTCACACACAACACGCAATATACTTTGCTACTTTTGATATATGTGCAGGTACAATGTGATTTGGCCATCACAAGTGTTTACATGTGCTAATGTATGCTTACTAAACTATCTTGACTTGTTTTTGAAAAATAAAATTGGTTAGACTTGTTTTGTGTGTGTGTGTGTGTGTGTGTGTGTTTTTGAGGATCCATGTGCTTAATTCTTTGTTGAGAGATGATTTTGAGAGTTTTATATGTTGATTGAATCAATGGTTGAGGTGTATGTTGAATTGCATTCATGTCTGTGTTTTTCACTTCTCGAAAAATTGCCTTTTAAACATGTCTCGACACCTCCTTGATACCTTGTTATCTGTTGAGCTTCTCAAGCCTTTTTCTTATCGCAATCTTGACACCTCTTCGACGCTTGGTGGATCGATCGAGAAATCTCCTATCTCCTTGATACCTTCTCGATAGTTTATCAATTGATCGAGATTCTGTTCTTGATGCTGGTGTTCATTCCTCGACACCTTTAGCTGTCGACGTTCTTTTTCTCGACACCTACCTCAACAGCTTCCTCGATATCTCTCGACACTTCAGCTGTCAAGAATTACTGAGGTGCCTATTTAAGCTTAAGTCGCGATTCAGACTTCATTTTCTTGATCTCTCTCGATCTGTCTATGGCAGTTCGTCCCCCAAACTTGATTTTCTCCCTCAAAACTTCCAACCTACTTGATTTTTGGCCATTCCTTAGTTCTAATCACTTGGTAAGACCTCATTTTCCTTTCATTTTCATGCATTTCATGTTTCAAAGCTTAGGTTTTGGGGTTTTTGAAAATTTTTGGGGTTTTTCAAAATTAATGAGTTTTTCTTGAAATTTTGGGTTGGGTTTTCACTTAAATGTGTTCAAAATGTCATACATTGCATTCTATATGCATTAGAATGGTATTTACATGCATTTAGATGTGTGTTATATGTTTGTGTGCTATTAGGATTGGATTGGGCTAAGCCCATGATGTTTTTCAATTTGTATGTCACATGTTCATGCATTCCGATGCATTCGTACTCTTTGTTCAATATATTTGATATATGTGAACTGTGTTGGAACTTTTCTAATTATCTCCCTCTCTATCTCTTTCTCATTCCGTTTATGTTAGTAGTGTCTATAGCACCCAAACGTAAATCCATTCTGGCTCGGAACCTTTTGCATTCTAGAGCTTCTTCATCTTCTGATTCTGCTCCTTTAAATCTTTGGTTCCTTGATAGAGATACCCAAAAGGCATTTTCAGAGAACTTTTCAAAGACGAGGTGTTCATTCGGAATGCCAAGTCATTTTGGCAAACTTTGCCGACACTGACTTTTCCCGTATCATTCACAGTAAGGGATGGAAGTCACTATGTGACGTCCCTATCACATGTCCTCTCGTGCTCATTCAGGAGTTTTACTCGAACATGCACGGGATCGATCATTCAGTACCTCTCTTTTTCACTTGCGTTCAAGGTACACGCATCCTTGTCACGCCGCAGCTTGTTGCATAGGACATTTTGAGGGATGTAATGAGGTTTTGATGTATCTTTTCTTTTCTATTCTTTATAGATACATTGATCTTGTATATGAGGTCTTGTGACCAGTTTTACATACATTGTACTTATTTTTTTCTATATGTGGATGTATGCTTCTTTCACCTCTCTCTTCATGTGTTGTTTCTTTTCTATATTTATACACATGTTTATTATACTTGTATGCAATCTATTATTTCTGTTTCACACAAGATGCCTTGATGAGTTTTGTTTAAAGTGTTTCAGAAATACAGGTTGTCAAAGTCTACTTGCCATAAACTCTTCTTGCAAAGTTTTTCAAGAGTTTGTGTTAGGATAGATTTTATTGTATTCAACAAATGAATATGAGTTAAGTGATTTATGACTTCTCTCATATGCTCATTTGTTTATTGTGGTTTTGTCATGGATTGCCAAAAGGGGAGATTTTTAAGACATATGTGTTCTAACTTGTTAAAAACATATGTCACTTATTTATGTAAATTGATTAATCTTTTGACAAAACGCACTCTACTTGTAATTTGGTAGTTCTAGGTATTTTTAATATTTCAAGAAATAAGGTTTCAAGATCAAGTGTTGAAGTCATCAAGTCTGTCCAAGAAAAATCAAGCTAAAGTGCAAATTCATTAAATCTCAACACCTACTCGATAACTACCTCAACAACTGCTATCTGTCGAGAATTACAAAATCAGATTTTCTGATCTGATTTCCTTGGGATCTGTGAATAAGTTTTTTGGCCTTCTTTTCTCCCAACCCTAAACCTATAAAAGGATTGTTTTAAGAACCGTCAAGATAAACACAAGTTGCAAAAGTATTGAGCAATCTCTGTTCAAGCAAATTGTGATTAAAGACGAAGTTCTTGACGTAGTTCATCTTCTTTGAAGAAGTTGCTATGTATTTGCACCAAAGGGTTTTGTGACCAAACATCTTCCTAATCTTCATTGTGTAGGATGAACTGAAGAACTTTGCAGCCAACCTCTCCTTCTTAAGTTGGTGTTTGAAGTCGCGTATTGGGATCTGCACATTGGTTAGTCACATACTTGGGAGCCATGCATCAAAGGTGGGAACTGTCGCTACAAATCAAGTCTAATTGGGTATTGGGGTAAGGGTTCAACTGTAGGTTAGTAAGATACTTTGGATTCCTTTACTTGTAACCGCTTAATTTGATAATAGTGGAGTTTCGGAAGTGGTGACTTGAAAATCACCCAATGGGGTTTTTGCCGCGAGATTTTTCGCCATTTGTAAACAAATCACCTTGTCATTTAATTTCTGCTACATATTTAGTTTTTGGTGATTTGTTTGTGCTTCCACGAAATTGCATGATAAATTGATTAATTAATAACTTGGCTAAGTAATTAATTGGTTTAATCACAATGGATCATTCAGATTGTGGCCTATCAAAATGGAAAGACAATATACATGGGAAATATTATCCTGGTACATCTGCAGCTTCTAACATGCAGGCATCAAGAAATAATGGCATAGGATGAGGGCCATTTTATGATGTTATAACAAAACAATATGATAGGATAAAAAAAAATGTTGCTGCATTCTTTCACAAGTGTCAAATAAAATAATAAAGAAATTGGTGCATATATGTGCTTTGTATTACTCCACTTTTATGTATACCAAATTGTGATCAACTTTTGGGATATTTATTTAACACATGACTGCCACATTAGATGTGAAAAGCGCGCCACCCCCCCCCCCCCCCCCCCGGGGGGGGGCGACCCCTCTTTAAGATTAGTTTATTCACTTATCCAAGCGCATCAAATACCTTAACCATCTTCTAATCCATGCCTAGGTCTAGTTGGCTAACTTGAAAAAGAGCAAAGCTATGTTTAGTGAATTCTTTTATGATTTGGTCTAACCTTTGATTGGTCTCATGCATGGGTTTAACTAGTAGTAACTCCATCGCAGATTTTATAGAGTCGTTGCCTTTTTTGCATAACACTCTTTCTTTGCAATTTTTTAGATTACTCTATGTGATATCAAGTGGTAAAGTTTATCATCAATTCAACCTCTCTCTCTTTCTAGCATAAGATCCTTTCTTGTTTTCACTTTATAGAATTTATTTTTGGTTGACAAATTAAGATTTATATATATGTGTATATATATATATATATATATTTGCAACTATACCTGTAATGTGTTTGGCATTCCTCCAAGCTCATGTAGCTCCTTCTCTATCCTACAATTTTCTCTAAATCAAGTTTCAGCTAGCACCATGTAAATTCACATATTAGAATATTTGGTAAGGCAGCCCACTAGAACTTTAATTTTAATTCAAGAAAAAAAATTTATTGCAACATATAATATAAGAGCTTTACAAATATATTATTGTATTTGGTGCAATAGATGAACTGCTAAATTGTATTTTACTTTCATGAGTTCCTTGGTGTTAGTCACAGAGGTGGGAACCCCATTGTTTGCTTAGTGCTATAGTAAGTACTAAGTAGTTATTTACATTTCAATGTTATTTGGGGGTTGTGGTTGGTGAGCTCACTTTCGAATTTTGGTTTCTTCTTCAACTGTTCTTCTTTACATGCTTTTTGCTTTTTGTTGTTGTTGTTGTTGTTGGAATGTTTTTAATTGGAGCTAAGATTGGCAGTGGCTTGATGATGTTTTCATATTTTGCTGATATTCCTATTCTAAATACATCACGGTAATTTGTGAATACAAGGGTTTTAGAAATAACTATACATTAATTTTGTCTATTTTAAAATTATATACTATGATGATGTCTAGTTTGCTTTTTGTAAGTGTTTCCACCACTTAAAACAAAAAAGTGAGTTTATTTCACACAGACTGTTGTTACTTGAAAATACATATTATTGTTACTTGAAAATCATAGGAGAAATATATGGATTAGGCAGTAAAGCTTTTATTTATTTATATAGCCTTAGGATTATCAATGTGTGCACCTGCCTTTTTTCCTCATTTTTTGGCATCTTACTTGATGATTATCTGACGCTGACATTGTGATATCATATAAGAGGAAAACAGAGAGAAAGCTCAAGAATTTCAACTATGGTCTTCTAGGTTTGTGTATTGATTCGGGTGCCAAAAACTGATTTTTCTGGACTGTTTGGAACTATTTAGCTGGAACCAATTTTCATTTTCTTCCGGGAAATCAATTTGTTAACTGTAAGTCATCGATTTCACTTCTCCTCTTTGCTTCTCTATTTATTTATTTTCGCAACTGCTTCTAACTTAGTTATGTAGCACTTCTTTGGAACTTGAACTGGGTACCCCATATATTTGTTTCTCTGCATTGTTGTCTCTGTGTATCATAAATTTACCGTTAAGTAATTTAGCAGTGTAGGTATCAATTATTCAATTTGCTAAATTGAAATGCTTATTTTGAAGTCTTTATATGAGTGGACTTCACCATCATTGTCAATTTTCACCTAGAATCTATGGATTCCTTAAGTTGTTTTAGTTCCTTTTTGTTTATATTTTGTGTCTACTTTTTTATTGGAATGATAAAATTTTAGTGTTTGTGATTTCTTGAGGATTTATTATGTAGCTCACTAGGATGCCTTAGAACTTTATGAAGGTAGGGCAAAAGTATTACTGCCAGCGGTAATATGTGTTTATGTTTATATCAATTAAAACTTTGTCTTATGAGTCTTGGAAGCTTCAATGATGAGATAGTTAGTTAATTTAAATTTGCGAAAATGGTGCTTCCAGCTTTTTCTTATTGAGATTTTTTTAAAATTTTTTTGGAAGTATGTTGCTTGATATTACCCTTTTTCTATATATGCAGTTCCTTTCAAGGTGCTTTGTATGTTTTTGTCCAGAAATTATAGGGCTCATAATGCCTTTGCAACTATTTAAATAAATATCTATTTGCTGTTTCGTAAACGTTCCTAATTAAATATGTAGTAGATGTTTGCTAAAACTTCCTTGTCCGAATTTTCAATAGACACCATTTCAAAAGAACCTCATTTTTTGGGAAGATGGGTTCTATCTCAATTTATTTCATTTGAACTCATCTTTGGGAAAGACAAATTTCAAGTGAATAAATTCCGGATTTTATGAAAACAAATGTGCAACAGCCTGGTAGACAAGCATATCTGCAAGCAATTACAATGTCATTTTCCTTTTCCTTTCTTTTCATTTTTCCTAGCTAGATGGCAAATGCTGCTATAGCCAAATTCAAAAAATAAAAAATAAATAAGGGTTATAGCCGCGTTTTTAAAATGTGGCTATAGCTATCCCCTATAGCCGCCTTTTATAAATGCGACTAAAGTATCTCCTATAGCCGCGTTTCTAAAAACACGGCCATTGGTCCTCGCCTATAGCCGCATTTGTAAAAACGCAGCTATAGACTCCTCAGACCTATAGTTACAGGTTTTAGGCCATAGCTGAAAACACAGCTAAAAAAACGCGACTATAGGCTAAATTGACCTATAGCCACATTTTCAAGAGCTATAGCCGCATTTTTAAAACGCAGCTATAAAACTTTTTTTTTTTTTTTTGGTAGTAAAAATCTCTGATAGTTGAATAAGACATTTGAGGTTCAACCTCCACTTATATCAAAAACTGATTGGTACTTTGGTCTGACAATAAAAAGCTATCATCAGAAGCAAACGCCATAGATTGAAACTATCTCAAATAATAATAATAATAATAATTATTATTATTATTATTATTATTATTACAAGAGGGAATCAGACCCTTCTCTACCTTGTGGCCTAAGGAAAAAATCTGGTAATAATAAAGAGATCAATGGGAATCATTCCCTCAATTTCAAACGAAAGTGCCAATTTAACAATATATTATGG
Organism: Quercus variabilis; assembly: GCA_030445155.1. NCBI lineage: Eukaryota > Viridiplantae > Streptophyta > Magnoliopsida > Fagales > Fagaceae > Quercus > Quercus variabilis. The sequence goes on from CP129449.1 coordinate 11,279,463, forward strand.
GCAACAAAATTAGCCTCTCAAAAGATGTGGTTAGCAAAGCACTCAACCAAAGAGTTCAAAATTAGTAAAGCTCAATTTGTAATATGATTATTCGCCATTGAGGAAGGGAAGATAGTTTTTATAATGGAGTTAGTGCATCCCTTCACCAATTACATGCTTGTACCTAGGGGTAGTAAAGTTGGACACAACCCACGAACTTGACACGAAATTAGTAGGTAATGGGTTGATGCTTGATAAGTTCGTGTCATATTCGGATTGACACAAGTGATCCATTTAATAAATGGGTTGGGTTAGTGTCCATCACATGGAGCTCGTTTGACCTGTCTAATCAATTTAATTAAATGACATTTTACCAATATACCCTTCAAACCTTAGATATATAAACTTATTAGTTGTTGTGATTTATTTTTTTGGACATATTATGATTGATTAATTGTGATATTAAGATATGCTTTAGTTTAGAATTATTATTTGTAATACAGTTACTTGTTAGTTTTGAATTTTATATTAAAAATATTTATTTGTTTGGTTTTTCATAATTCATATCAACTTGGTTAATAAATTTTTTTTTTTTTTCATTTTGATAAATCTGATAAACAGGTCAACACGACTAACCTGTTTAATAAATGAGTTATGTTAGAATTGAGGAATTCTGACCTATTTAATAAATATGTCAAGTTAGGATTGACCTATATAGTCGAATACTCATGAGACAATACGACACGAACCTGATATGCGAACATGAATTGCCACCCCTATTTGTACCCTTTTTCTAAAATAAAAATATTTTAGATATTTCATATAGAATTTAAACTTATAGCATTTGCTCCATAATAATTACTCTTTATAATCAAACAAAGACACTATTCAATTTTTAGTATATGCAGTATTCAAATACAGATCTCTTATTCAATAGCAAGAGACTTTACTGTTTGAGCTAACTTGAATCTTACCTCTTTCACTACATAGAATAATTCACTATATAGCTAAAACTATTTGTCATTGATCAAAGTGGGGATGTTCTTCTTTCTCCTTATAACCAATTATTGGTAACTCAAAACCTTCTAAAATTTTCTAGTAATATTATGTTCACAATATTTTCATAATAAATTGTATGTGTCAAGTTGTTATCGATGACTAAAAAAGTAATATCAGTGGTGAATAAAAATTAAAACTATTATCCATCTATTACTTAAGATTTGTTGGAAATTATTATGAAAATATTGTAGACATATAGCATTACTCAAAATATTAACTTAAAATTAAATATTATCATTCTTCTCTTTAGTCAAAGCTAAGAATTGATGTTATTTTAGCCCGTTCCTCACCTTGCTCCCCAAAAATGCATACCAAAACAAAAAATATATATATATATATATATATATATATGTGGAATATTAGTACAATGTTTATTTTATGCAAATGTGTACAATATTGTACAATTTTCATTTGTTTAATCTACAATATAAATCTGACATCAATAGTAAAATATAAATCAAAATAATTGTCCAAAAACAAAAGAATTTTGAGTTCAATACATATGCTACTATATACAATGACTGAATGACATCTATGTCATATTTTTTTCTTTTCTTTTTTTTGAGAAAGAGACATCATTTATTCAATTATAATAATACCAAATCCTGATACAAGGCTTCCAAAGTTGGTGGGGGGGAGTCCTCCAACCAATACAAATCATATTCTAAATTTCTAGCATGTTGAGCAAGAACATTCTCTACCTTATTACCTCCCCTCCTAATCTTACTAGTGTAGCCCACTGCAAACCAGAAATCAAATGGCAAATATCATCCACCACATTGCCTAGAAATAAGTAGTTAGCCACATCTGAAGAAATTGCTTGCATAACATTGGTATTATCTCCCTTTATCATTAGGCTTGTGAAACCAGCATCCACAGCGAATTCAATGGATTTTCTACACACAAGGAGTTCAGCTTCTTCACTTGTATCCACCTTCGGGCCAATAGCAGACATACCAGACATAACCTCACCCTTCTCATTTATGATTATTGCACCTATACCAGATTTCTCCATCCCTAAATATATCATTGCATCAAATTTTAACTTATATTCCGTAGGTAGAGGTGGCTGCTAGACTTCACCACTTGGTTGCTCCATCTAACTAACATTCAGATGCACTTGGGCTTGTCTAAACTCCTCCAAAAACTACTCTACCCTCTTGTTAAGGCTAGTCGGGTTCTTCAACTACCCTCCATACAGAACACAGTTGCGTAGATTCCATATCAACCAACATTGCACCCAAAACAGCTCCATTTCTTCAGTTGAAAACTGTAAGGTTGAATTTAATCAACCATTTAATTGGCTTTATTTCGTGACCAATTTGCTTGTAATTTAGCACTTAACAACCATGTATTTAGGTGGGAAAATTGTAAGGGTAGTGTGTGAGAAGTTGTGAAGAAAAGCTCAAGAATGTGCAAGAAAAACAGAGACTCGCAGCTAGGACTCGCGGGTGGATCGCGACTGGCAAGCCGTGAAAGGCTGGCACGTGAGAGGTACACTGGGAAGCTGAAGGGTCGCGCCAGCTGTCACGCTATAGGACAAAAGTTCTAGACTAGCCAGGCCGTTACGTCGCAACTTGAACTCGCGACTTGGACAAGCCGCGAGACCAAGTCGCCAACTTGCCCTGTTTGGCAAAAACTGACGTTTTGCATTCCCTTCTCACCCTAGAGAGAGCTTCTAGAGAGAATTTTGTGAGAGAAAACCCTAGAGAAAAACAAGATTTCCTCATCCCCAATCTTCATCTAAAGAGACTCTACAAATTCCTCTACTTTCTTCCTCTCCATTGTTATACCCTTGAGAGGTCATTTACCAAACCCTTATCTCACCACACCTACGTCTATGAGAAGGTCCATTTAGTGCTTTCGGAAGCAGTTTGGAAAGAAACCAATATACATTGGTTGATGCTATGGTCAAGTAGCGGAATCCGGCAAGCTAAAGAAGAAATAGGTTCAGCGTAACCTCATTGGAGCAAGAAGCTTGGAGGGCTTAAGTACTTGAGTAGATTAGACTTGGAGGGTCTTCTGCTGTTCATGTATCCCAACTATATTCTTTAGTGGATTTTATCACCGCTTGGAGGGCGGCGGAGAGGTTTTATGCCGAGGACTTCGATTTCCTCTTCGATAACACATCGTGTGTTGTCCGTGTGTTTGCATCTCTCTTTCCTTTATCTCTGCCTTATATTTACTGCTGTAGATGTGTTTATATTTGGCTTAGATTGTTTTATCAATTCTGTTATAAGTTTGTTTTCATATTCCGCACATAAATTGTTTGATATAAAGCTTGAATTGGTATTTGTGTAACTGGGAGTCTAAACGTTCAAGGGTATTTCATACCCATATTGAACTTTCAAAAACCTATCCACCAAATGCTCCATCAGCTAGATGGCATCTTTGAAGCATGGGACTCCCTTTTGTGGTTTCAAAATGCTCCCTGCCCACACATCTTGCACTGCAGCACAGCCCCATAAAACATGGACTATTGATTCCGCCTCCCTGGTACAAATTTGGCATTTGTCTTCATTAATAATTCTTCTCTTTATTAGATTGCACTTTGTAGGTAAAATGTCATTGCATGCCCTCCACCCAAAAAGTTTAATTTTGTTTAGTATACAAAGCTTCCACAAAACCAACCAGATGAGTTTCCCAACACATGATTGTGCAGCCAAATGATTTGAGTCCGAAATAACCCTTTTGCTAAGAGGAATCTTGGTAATTGCATCAACATCTTCTCTATGGAACAATGTCAAGATCATATCACCTCTCCAGACATGCAACTCTGAATCAATTAATTCTTAAACAGCCATCTCATCAACCAGCTCATGAATTGGATAAATAACCTTGTTTGTGGGATTAGTGGGGATCCATTTATCCCCTAACACAATTATTGAAGACCCATTACCAACCGTCCAACAAAAACCCTATCTAAGAATAGGTAGTGCAGCCATCTGTGTCGGGATTTTAAATACCCTTTATCTTGAAAAAATTTCTAAAGACAACCTTCGACAATATCCTGCTAAGCTTACATGAAATTCCTTCTCTTTATTTGCACAGCACAAGCCACCATACACATACAAAACTTGCTTTACAAACAATATGAGCTAGACAGAAAACAATTAAACAACTCAAGCAATTGTTTCTTTCTTTTTTCTTTTTTTCTTTTTTTTTCTTTCTTAAACCTTCCATGCACCCTTATCCTTTTCCTTTGTTTCTTGTTCTTACAATGGATATACGTTAAACCAAAATCATATATAATAAAACTGAAATTTACAGCCATTGTAACTACAAACTTTAGCATAACCAAGCCTTGAGTAACAAACCAAAAAAATTCTTGGAGGCAAATACGGAGAATAAAAGAATCTGAATGTTTTACATTTCGAGTTCAATAGAAGAAAAGAGATTATACGATTTGTATTCAAAGGTCTTCTAGACCTTAAGGATACACTAATCCACCACAAAAGGCAAAGATTTGTTCCAATTCACAGTCTAACCATGAAGTCCGGCAAGCTTATTCAGAGACTTGGTTTGATTCGAACCAGAGGCAAGGACGCTAAGCCGTAATTCTTGACCAGCCCTTTGCTATTCTTCAAGCAATGACTCTCCTCCCACCCTTGGTTGCCTTGCTGTTCACATGAAAGAGTGCATTAGCAACGTGCAAATCCAATATAGTTTTATTCACAACTTTCTCAACTAAGAAAAATTCATAAAGCCGTACTAGCTTAACAATCAAGTGGGAGGAAAACTCCTAACAATCTCTGCCCCTAGTCCTGATATACAAACTCAATGATATACCAAGTAGTCCAACTATGACCAACATGAAGTAAACGCGGTCCACAACTATGACGCCATTGTTGTGTTTGAAAAAAATGGTCAATTGAGTTGGTTTTGCTAAAACCCTACACACAGTGAGTGAGTGTGAGAGTGAGACAAGGGTGGGGCCATGGGGGTATATTTGAAAATTGAAATTTCCTGATTTGAGTCGATGTCGGGCCGCATGTGGTGGACTATACTTTTGTACCATCAACACTTAAAATTTAAATGGGTACCAAAATAGTACCATTCAATATTTTTAAATATTAAAAAGGTGGGAAAATTTTTAATTACTTACTTATTTATTTATTCATAATTCGATAGTTCAGGGGAGAATTTGAATTATAAATATCACAATTGAGAACACAAAAACATATCAATTAGTTAAGTTACAAGATTCTTGACTAATGCAATTATCTTATAATTGATAGATAAGATTTTAAGAATTCTACTATGTATTAATATTTTGTAGTTATAAGAACAAGAAAACTATTTCAACAAAAAACCTAGGATGTTGGTGAACAATAGTACCATGTGAAAGACAATGTGGGATTTTGTATAATAGTTGCATATAACATCTCTATGGGGTGAATCACACACTTATGAGATCTACTTTTACGTAAGATGGATATTAGCAAAAATTCATGTTTATTTTAACATAAGAACATACTTTTTCTACTTTACATACTTCTTAAAATACCGCACATCAAATTATTTATTTTATACTACATTTTACTTAAATATAAATTTTTCTTTATTTTTTTAGTTGTTTCTTTTTCTTCACACACAACAACCACCATCCACTCCTTTCCTTCATCCTCAAAATGTGAAAAAAAAAAATTAAAGAATAAAAATTAAATGCGAAATTAATAGTGCTAGTGTAAGCATGTATCGCAAAATGAATAGTGCTAGCTAGTATAATCATGTATTTTTTCACTGTTTTTATATTAATCATATATTTTTACATAACTTTGCATGATCTGATATGAGTAAATTTTGTACTTAGTTGGCTAAGAGTTTCCATTATACAAATTCTTATTGATTGCTCTAACCGCTCTTTAATCCTTGAAAAAATAGTCAAATACGTCAAGTGGTGCAAATGATAACGGTCTCTTGATTCAAATGGTATGCCTTATTCTGCATTTTTCAAATAAGTTTTAGGAAGCCCAGTTAAGAGGCTTGTATATTTTTACATAACTTTGCATGATCTAATATTAGTAAATTTTGTACTTAGTTGGCTAAGAATTTCTATTATACAAATTCTTATTGATTGCTCTAACCACTCTTTAATCCTTGAAAAAACAGTCAAATACGTCAAGTGATGCACATGAGAACGGGTTCTTGATTCAAATAGTATGCCTTCTTCTTCATTTTGCAAATAAGTTTTAGGAAGCCGAGTTAAGAGACTTGTATCTTTTGGGCCACCTATCTAATTTCATTAGGCTAATGTGGCCACAAATACAAATGAAATGTCACCAACCAAGTACTAAAACTTTTGGGCTGATTGGGTCTCCACGTTCCAATTCCCATGTGTTTCTTCGCTACAAATGCTAACTCTAGCGTGCTACTCACGTGCTTTGGTCTAAGCCCATCTTTAATATTTATGAATTTAATTACTTATGATATATATTGTATAATTTAATTTTCATGCATCTACAATTATATGATAGTCTAGTCAGTAAAAGCATCAGCAGTGGGCCTGTCATATGCTAAATGTAAGATACATTTGTCATTCAGGCCCAAAAAATGATCAGCAGCTGGAAGGCTAAACTTAGGAAATGCTAATTTTTTTTGGCATAGAGCTACAGTATCATCTTACATTTAAGATAATACTGTAGCTGAATGGTATTTTTAAAAAAAAAAAATACTTTTTTAATACTCTCTGGACTTTTTAACTCGAGAATTTCTCTCTCCTCTCTCATTATTTCTCCTATTTTCTCTCTCTTCCTTCTCTCTTTCTCATCTTCTCTCTGCTCTCTTCAGACCCAAGACCCCGTGGGTTTTGACAACGGTGGATTCGGATGGCTTCGATGGCTCGGCATGAGGGCTCCAATGGGTTTGAATCAGAGCTCCGATGGCTCTGATAGTGATTCCAACGAGCTTCGATGGGTTTGACAATAGTGAGTCAATGGGCTGAGGTGAGGGCTCCGATGGATTTGAATGAGTTTGAATCGGCATGAGGGTTTCGATGGGCCCAAATGGGTTTGGATCGGCATGAAGACTCCGGTGGTGGGGGGGGTTTTTTTTTTTTTTTGGGTTTGAAACTCTTGGATTGTGTTCAATTTTTGTTTGGTGTGAAGATGAAAGAAAATAAGAGAAGGTTCTAGATAGGTGGATTGGTGTGTGTGGTGGTTGGTGTGGCCTGAATGGGTTTGGATCGACGTGAGGGCTCCGGTGGTGGGTTTTTTTTTTTTTTTTTTGGGTTTGAAACTTTTGGATTGTGTTCAATTTTTGTTTGGTGTGAAGATGAAAGAAATAAGAGAAGGTTTTGGATAGGTGGATCAGTGTGTGTGGTGATGGGATTGTGTTTTGTTTTTGTTTTAGGTTTCTATTTTTGTTTTTGATTTTGTTTTTGTTTGTGTGTGGCTCTATGTGTGTGTGGTGATGGGTTTGGATAGGTGGATCGGTGTATCATGGGTTTGTGTGTGTGTGTGGCTCTATGTGTTGAAACTAGTGCTAGAGGTTGAAGGAGAAAGAGAGGAAAATGAATAGAAAAAGAGAAATAGTAAACAAATAATAAAATATAATATTTAAATAAAATGGGGAAAAAATAGAATTTTGAGATGTTGGGTGTGTTGTAAAATGGTATGATATAATTGATAAAGTAGCTTTTTGGAATAGTAAAATGGGATGAGATAGCATTTCCGGATGCTAATGCTCTAAGTGAAACCATTAATTCTAATTTGTGCCATTCTTTTCTATCAAAAATTTCTTTTTAACTACCAAAATTGTGGAGCAACTTGTAGTTGTGTAATGAGAAGAAAAAAGACGCATGAGATATTGTAGATGGAGTAGAAAGTGTTACGCTTAAGGGCGTGATAGGATTTTTATTCAAATTTAGAATTGGAGTGACCATGTGACTGGTGATAAGTCTTGAGTTTGGACTGAAGATAGAACTTGAACAGATGGGGGTAAAATGTTGTTAATTTTTAGACCCCTGAATAAACAATATTTAACAAGTTTTAAGGCCAAGTTATTAATTAGGTCAATTAAGCATGCCTTAAGTTAAACATAGCTAGATCAAACATATCATGTCCCAGAAAAATAAATAACAAAAGATATGATAACTCAAGAAAACTAATGAAACAAACAAATTTCAAGGTAAAAAATCTAGGAGAACTTAATCTCAAGAAGAACAATTCACTATCAAATAGAAGTATACAGTCAAGAATATTTAGATCATAGTAAACTTAACTATGATTATCAAACTTAGCTCTGAAACCCTCAAAACTTCTTTTATATGGATATGCTCCAACATGAACCTCCAATTCATACTTTAGATCTCCAGTGTAGACCTTTATTCTACAACTCCAAGACTACCCTTGAAGGTTTAGATCCACACCTTTGGTGACTATTTAGCACTAACTTCAAATCTACCAATTTAGATTATATGTAGATTGATTTCTGATAGCAACTTTGAAAGGAGAAAGCACAAAACCTTTTAGATCTCAAAAGAACAACTCTAAAGTCTTTTCAAAACATGCCTTAGGGTCTTCTTTATATACTTAGTGAAGTAGATCTGAAACCCCAATAACTATGGGCTTTAATTTACATTCTACAGATTCACAATTCCTGAAGCTACAGTTTCTTTGTTGTTGTATTCTGATTTGCAACACCTTGAGCATTGTCTAATATGACTTACAAACTCTATGATATATACGTAGATAAGTTTGTATTTTCGATTTACCAATTGTTCTAAACATTTATAACCTAACAAATGTGATTGAGAATATGAACAATAATTCAAGCTTTGCAATCAACCTAAATTCTTGCAAACGTGGGACACAGCCTGGCAAACTCAATAGAGAAAGACACTTAGCATTATAACTGTTAGCACATCAAGTATAAATAGATGACCTGATGCTACAGAAGAAAAAAAAAATCAATCAAACACACCTGAGAATTTATTCATAGTACAAACAGAGCACTTTTAGACATCATTAGTAAGATTCTTAAGTTTGTAACCTATAATCAATTAATTCTTTAGGCTTGAATGAAGATCTTCATTGTCTTATGCTTGTAAGTTTATATTTCCTTGTGTATATGTACTTGTGATTTCAATCATGTATATAAGTTTGATGCAATCTGTTGTTGTTAATTGTAGTTTAATCTGATTTACTGTTTAATTCTAAGTAATTTGGTGTTAATGCATTCCAGTAGGCTTGGATACTTTAATTTTCTGTGAATTAGCTTTAATCGAGATAAATTATTCAAATGTGCCTTATATCGAGATGGCTGATATTGCGATAGTTTACATCGAGATGCTTTATTTCAATTTAGTGATTCTCAAGTAAGCACTCTAGCTTAGTGAAGAAGGCCAATTTAGTTATTGAGGATTTTTCATTCTCAGTTGTTAATTGTGCATATTTCAATAGGGTGGTTAAGTTAGGTGTTTCCAAACCTTAGACCCTAATCCACAAAGTCAGATAATCGCTTCAAGATAGAATTAATTGTGTAAGGTTTATTTCAAATAATAGAAACCTTAGATACTAATCCACAAAGTTAGATAATCAGTTCGAGATAAAATCAATTGTGCAAGGTTTATAATACTATATGGCTCAGCTTATATGGTAAATCAGGGAGTTTGTGCAAGGGGCTAGGGTTAATTAAAGGCAACTCTAATAGAACATCTAAATAAAAGAGTAATCTTGCTTGAAGATTCATAGTCTCTTATTTCTTGGTTTATCCTAAAGTTTTTACCGATTAAGAATTTCTTTTCTACTAAAGTTGTATAAAACAAGAAAAGCATAGGAAATCATTTTTTAGGTAAAATACAATTTTGGTTCCTAAACTTTGCCCAAAAAAAAAAATCATCCCTAAACTTTAAAAATTTATTTTTTTCATCCCTAAATTTTGTAAAGAATTATTTCAATAGTTTAGACTTTAGAGACAAAAATATGGATGAAAAAAAAAACTTTTTTCAATAGTTTAGAAATGAAAAACAAACTTTTGGTAAAATTGAAGGATATAAATAAAATATTTTCAATAGTTGAGGGATTAAAGATGAACTTTTTAATAGTTTAGGTACAAAAAATAAACTTCTTAAATTTTAGGGATAAAAAACAAACTTTTAGCAAAATTTAGGGACCAAAATAATATTTTACCCTAGTTTTTAAAAAAAAAATGTTTTATGATAAAAGATGATTTTTTTTCCTACTATTTAATAGAGAATTATGCTAACTTCAACTTTGGCACTCATAGTACCAGTGAACAAAGAATTAATACATGTGGGAGTATTATAAGTTAGTGAATATGTACGAGAATGATGGTGGAGTGACAGCCATGTCTTTGAAGGGTGATCTTGAGTAGGTAAGAGAAAAAGAAATTGGATTGTTTGGAGAAGGATGCCTCCAAATGCCATTATATCACAATTAAACTGACTTTTCATTACACTCCAGGCGTGAAAATCGGGAATTAATAGAGTAGTGTCAAATGAAACAAAAGCTTGCTTGTTGGAAATAAAGCTACCCGCGGGCGTTGGGGAGACATTTGGGGCAGGGGGGACAATGTGATACTTGGACTCCAATGAATTAAAATTTTCCCTCAAAATTTTGACCCATTCATGGGAGCAAATACCAACACAGGCCCCTAGACTAAAGCACAATAATTGTAGAACTCTAGCGATGACAAGAATGTGATCACAGTTATTTTGTTGATCAATCCAACAAAGCACTATTCTAACAGGTAGGGACACTAAGAAATATGGTAAGCAATTAAGATTTTTAACAATGATGGTTTTAAAAATTTTAGTTTTTAGTAACTCAAAAAGTTATTTTATTTATTTTAACACCTCATTTTACAATATATCAAATATTATTAGTTTTATTTTTTTTTTAAATATTCATTTAAATATTCTTTTTTTTATATTCTTCCCTATTTCATTTCCTCTCTCTCTCTCTCTCTTCCATTCTATCTCTCTCTCCTCCCAAGCAAGAACAATAAACAAACCCACCAAAATCACGGTCATCATTAGCCACCACCAACACTAGCAAACCCAAAATAACCACCACCACTATCACCCACAATCAAAACCAAATCACAAACCCACAAGTCACAACCACCTATTCAATAACCACCACCCATTGCACAACCTAGAAAAACCCATCAAACAAATTACCCACCAATGCCACAAATCAAAACCCACCACAAACCAAAACCCACCCCCATCCACCACCATAAATCAAAACCCATCATCAGTCACCACCGCCATAAATTGAAACCCGCCCACCTTTCAAACTCAAACCCAAACCCAAATCAACCAATAATCAAACATAAAGTAGGAAGGTGAGAAATTTTCAGCCATGGCAAAAGAAATTTTTAGAACAAATAGAAGAAAGGGAAGAGGGGTGGCAGGCAATAGCCATTGTAACCTAAAACTCCATCGTCACGAATCTCAACTTCCACCATGAAAGTTCAAGTAGCGTTGAAAACACTATGAACATTTAGACCCCCAAACAACAAATTACCAATTCAAGTTTCATATCAAATAATGTATGTGCGGAAATTGATCACAAACTTATAACATAATTGATAAAAAAATCTAAACCAATTAAAATCACATCCCCAATAGAAATTAAATGGTAAAGATTAAGAAAAAGGAGATGCAAACACAAAGACAATACGGCGATATGTTATTAAAGAGGAAACCAAAACTCTCGACATAAAACCTCTCTGCCACTCTCCAAGGGGTCAATAATCCACTAGAAAATGTAGTTGGGATACATAAACAGCAATAGACCCTCCAAGTCTAATCTACCCAGGTACCTAAACTCTCCAAACTTCTTGCTCCAACGAGGTTACGCCAAACCTTTTTCTTCTCTAGCTTACCGGATTCCACTATAACCCATAGCATCAATTAACCAATAACTATTGGTCCCTTTCAAACTACTTCCCTTAGTATCAAAAGAAATTTCTCACAAAGGTGGGTATGGTGAGAAAATGAATTGGTTAAGAACCTCTTAAGGATGTATCAATGGAAAGGAAAAGAGTAGAGGAATTTGAAGAGTCTCTATCTGAAGATTGTGGATGAATTAATCTTGTTTTTCTCTAGGGTTTCTCTCTCAAAATTCTCTCTCGAAACTCTCTATATTTCGTGGGTTTAAGGGGTATTTATACTAAGATGAGATAGGAATGTGAAGAGTCAAGTTTTTCAAAATAGGGCTGGTTGGCAACTTGGCCTCACGACTTGGCTAGCCCGGGACTCTTGTCCTGTAGTGCAATAGCTAGCATGACTCTTCAACTCCCTTGCATGCTCCACACGTGTGCCAACTTTGGCGGCTTGTCAGTCGCGAGTCCAACCGCAAGTCTTTTCATCCTTGCACAATCTTGAGCAATTCTTCACACTCTCTCACTCACTACCTTTACATGATTCCCACCTAAATACAGGGTTACTAATTGCTAAAATACAAGCAAATAGGACCCTACAATCTCCCCCTTTGGCTATTCAATGACAAAACCCTACAACAAACTCTAGACTTAACGCATGAGTTGGGAACAGTTGAAAAACTCACTCACACCTAACTTTAGAATCTGTGAAGCTCTTGAACCATAAGACTAAAAAATCTCACGAAACACAATAACACAATAAGCTCATTATATGCAGAAAACTTGTAATGCAAATAGAGCAAGCACAATGCGATCAAGCAAAATTGAATAAAGTAATAAATCATGACTTGACCAAACAAGCAATCACTGTAAGATAGTGACCACAATGCTCATTCACACTTGAAATGAACATCCAAATATTTAAGCTGATAAGCACAAAGCAAATCACTCGAATGACCAACACTCAACCAATGCACAGTACATAAAGTATATGCATCTAGGAATAAAATCCTACTAGGGCACAAGAGTGAGAATACTTAAAGAAAATGCATAACATTTAGCTAGAAGTACTAGGCAACAAAGCATAAAAGCTACATAAACACGGTACAAACCATAAAAGCCTACAAAAGTAAGAAACAAACTCTAAAAACTTACAAAAGCAACATGGGTACAAACTAACAGAGAATAAACACTGAATAAAGTTAATATAAAACAGAGAATAAACAAAGTAAGTCCTTCTTGCTGAAATCTCCCCCTATCATTGTACTTCCCTTGCCAACATCATCTCCCCCTTTTTATCATGAAATAGCTAATCCTCATCATCTTCTAGCTTTCTTTGAATTTGATCCAGTTGAGTTTGGATAAAGGTGAACTTCATATTCCATCGAATGTTGAAATGGTGCAAGATAGATGAAAGCTTAGACATCTTGGCACTCAACTTATGGACAGATTTCACAATGTTGTCTAGTTTCTCATCAGATGTGGATGAGCTAGAGCGCGAACCATTGTGAGAGGCTAAAGTTTCTGTTTTGATTCCCTTCCAACTATGACCAATGCTAGCGTTATACGTACACATGTTGATTGGTGCGAATTTTGTGCAGGGAGACTCATCTATTGAAGGATGAATACCTTTGAGCTTTAGTATCCTAGAAATAAGGTAGCAAAACGGAATGCATATCTATGATTCAGTTCGAAGAACAGTTTTGCGCAAGACATGAAAGATATGTGCACAAATGTCAATCTCAACATCAGAAATCAAATCTTGAAGAAATAAGGCATGACCAAGGTTCATGTACCCAGTGCTAGATAATGGGTAGAAGTTGTGAAACATGATGATTGTAAGCACCCTCAATTTTGGAGAAAGAGAGGAAACACTGACTGAGTTCCCATTTGACAAGAATTCCAAGTCTTTTCCAAGAGCATCCCGAAGTAGGTCCTCATCTGGACATAAATCATCGTAAACCGGTGATTGTTTAAACATCGGTCAATTGATGTGAAGAATCTTAGCCAAATATGCTGGAGAGACTGAGAAACTCTTTCATCTAACCCAACATTTAAGTTCATCGCCTTCAACAATTACATTGGCATAAAACTCTTTGACCAAATCCTCATATGCTTCATCAATATCGGAGAGAAGCTAATTCCAATCTTTGTGAGCAAACCATTTAGGAATGTCGGTGTCAAAAAGAAAGGGTTGATCAATGACCCTTCCGAGTAACGGTGTAGCATTTTTGAAAAAAAAATTCATGATTCTGAAAGGCGGCATAGGATTTGAACTTGATGGGATCGAACACTCCAGATGATGAGCGGGTCCTTTTTGCTTTAGGTGAGAGTTCATCAACATCAATGACATGTTCCTTCCCTTTGTTGTTTCCCCCTTTTACAGCTGCTCTCTTGAATTAAGACATTTTCGCCCTATGTCATGTTTTAACCAAAGAGAAAACCAAACAAGGCACCAAACCATATTAGCATTGGGAAAGTTCCAAAACATGGTTAATGAAGGAAACCCTAAAAAATTGGATTTAGGTTCCAAACATGAAAATGAGTGTGTGTGTGTGTGTGTTTGTGTGTGTGTGTGTGTGTGTCATAAACATCACAATGTGTACTCAAGATAGAGTAGATCCATACAAAACCACCAACAAAACAAAGCAATTTCAATCATGAGATCAGAGACAAGATCAAATAGGAGATATACAAATATCAATAAACCATACAAAACAAGAGGAATAAGCAGTAAATGTGAACAATACTGTGTAAGAGATAGAGCCTATACCTTTTCTTGATGATTGAATCAGAAATGGACAATAATGGTGATGTGTGCAAAAACACGATGCGTTTGAGAAAATATTGAAGGATGAAGACAATCAACAGTCACAATAGATCGAAGGAAAACTGACATGATTTTAAAAATTGTCTTTAAAAAGCAAAACACGCATTTTTCACGACTGAGTCAATTTGCTTGTCAATCGCCAGGGTAAGCCGCGAAACACTTTGAAACCAAGATTTGTGGAAAAGTTTCTAAGTGTTTTTCATGACTAAAAGGTCTACCCGCAAGACAATCACCAGAAGAGCCGCGAAAATCTCTGTGTACCTCTCATGACTGGACCTTCCACCCGCAAACAAGTCGCTACACTGAGTCGCGAAAATCATAAAAACTCAAAGTTTGAAAATTTTTCTTAAGTATTTTTTGCAACTGAGACCTTGACTCGCCAGTGAGCCTCGAAAAATCTCGAAGTAAGCTTGCGACTAGGGCATGTGACTAGACCAACCCGCAAATGAGTCGCCAAAACAAGGCAACACTGTTTTTGAAATTTTTGACATATTTGTAAAAACAAAATACTTTTCATATACAAGCTAAAAACACTCAAAAATATTTTTGTGTTTGATCAACAAAAATTGAGCTTGTGAAAACACATTTAAACAAATACAATCACACAAATGAATATGGCATTCATTAAACATAGACTTGTGTGATGTGTGTGAATATAAAAAATGAGATAGTTCTTAGTCTAATGTGAAGTTTCAATGATCAATTCAATCAAGACATATACAACTAGCACTAGATAATGTGATCCATCTCAATTATAGAAGAATGCATATATGACCTCCCACATAAACTTGAGTACAATATCTTTGAAGCTTTTCATTTGGCTCCATGTTCAATATATCATCTGATCTTTTTGAAACAATACATCTCATTGTGAGATCGATGCCTGAAATTTTCAATATTTCAATTTGATGAGTTAGCCTTTGGCTTTTTGGGCATTATACATTTTATTTTGGTTGCTTTCCCTTTTTTCTAGTCAAATACTAGTATGTACAACAGGCTTTTGCAGTTCAAAATCTATTTTCATTTGGAGATTTACATTTGGTGAGCTCTTTAAGCAAAAGTAAAATAAAAAATGGAAAGATATATAGACACAGGTCTATGCATGTCTCAAGATCAACGAAATCATTCACTAATCATTCATGATAAGATTGAAGATCTATTTTCAATAGTCACATAGAAGTCAAGATATCTCCCACAAATATATGAGTGCATATGAGACAAGCTAAGCTCGTAAATGCACAAAGCCATTAGTACAAAGGTATAAGACAAAACATGCTTTGAGACAAAACTCAACAAAGTCAATCAAACTATTTGGATTTTCTACATTTTATATGTTTTTGGATTTTTGACATAAAAGTAAGAAAAGATTGATCAAAAACAATGTAAAAACATTTTAAAACAAAAAAATGCTATGCAATTAACCAACAAAGTAGTATGTGCCCTATAACCAAGATAAAAGAGGTAAAGCACACAGCACACATGAGATTCAAGGGATTGTACCAACACCAATGGTTTTACGGAGAGATTCAAACCATGGACCATCGAAAGGCTTGGTGAAGATGTCTACCTTTTGATTTTCTATGTGTATAAATTCAAGACATACAACTTTTTCTTCCACCAAGTCTCAAATGAAATGGTAACGTATCTCTATGTGTTTTGACTTCGAATGCTGAACTGGATTCTTAGAGAGATTTATGGCACTGGTGTTATCATAGAAGACAACATTGTATCTTAAGGAATCTCATAATCATGAAGTAGCTTCTTCATCCAAAGGAGTTGTGTGCAGCAACTTCCAGCGGCTATGTATTTAGCTTCAGCTGTAGAGAGAGACATGGAGTTTTGTTTCTTGCTCATCCAAGAGACAAGATTGTTACCAAGGTAGAAACAACCTCCTAAAGTACTCTTTCGATCATCCACACTAGGAGCCCAGTCTGCATCTGAATAACTAGCAAGGCAAGCATTTGAATCCTTGGAATACCACAATCCATAATCTGGAGTACCATTAATATAACGTATAATCCTCTTTACCGCAGTCAAGTGAGATTGCTTTGGAACAGCTTGATATCTAGCACAAACTCCAGCACCAAATGCAATATCCGGTCTACTTGCAGTAAGATAGAGTAAACTCCCAACAATGCTCCTATATAAGGTTTGACTCACTTCCACCCCAGAAGAATCAGCATCCAGCTTTGTAGAAGAACTCATGGGAGTAAAGGCATGCTTTTTCGAGTCTAGTCCAAACTTCTTGACAATATTCCTAGCATACTTTTCTTGTGAAACAAATATGCCTTCCTTCTTTTGTTTGACTTGAATGCCCAATAAAAATGTAAGCATCCCCACCATACTCATCTCAAATTCTTTCTTCATCTCCTCAAAAAATTCTATAACCCGATCATTGATTGTAGCTTCAAATACTATGTCATCAACATATACTTAAGCCACCAGAAAGTAATCTTCATCATTCTTAACAAACAAAGTTCGATCAGCATAACCTCTTTTGAATCCTCTTTCCGGGAGATAATGGGTAAGCCGATCATACCAAGCTCTAAGGGCTTGTTTTAAGCCATAAAGATTTTTCTTCAATCTCAACACATGATCAGGAAAGTGAGGATCCTCAAAGCCTTTAGGTTGTTCAACAAACACTTCTTCATTCAGATATCCATTTAGAAATGCATATTTTACATCCATTTGGTAGAGTTTGAAGTTCATTGTGCATGCAATGGACATAAGAATTTGAATAGACTCAAGTCTTGCCACAAGAGCAAAGGATTCATCAAAATCTACTCATTCTACTTGAGTGTATCCTTGAGCCACCAACCAAGATTTATTCCTAATTATCTCTCCATTTTCATCTATCTTGTTTTTGAATATCCATTTAGTGCCGATAACATGAACATTTTTAGGCCTTGGAGTAAGTTCCCATACATCATTTCTCACAAATTGATTCAGCTCTTCATGTATTGATTCTACCCAATTTTCATCTTGGAGAGCTTCTCCTACCCTTTTTGGCTCAAATTGGGTAAGGTAGCAATGATATATTACATAATTGGCCAAAAGTATGTTTCCTTTTCTAAGACAAAGATCTTCATCTAAAGATCCAATGATGTTGCTATCAGGATGGTTCTTAATGACTCTTGATGATGGCTTCTTTGATGTAGAGACTTCATCATTTTGGGAGATGAGAGGATGAACTTCTAGAGGAGTAAGAGGACTTGAAGTTTTAGACATTGATCTCGTTTCCATTCTTGTGTTCAAAGGAGTTGATTCCTTTTCTGGTGTAGTTCCTTCAGCTTCTATATTAAGAGCTTCAGCCTCAACAATGGGTTCTTTAGTGTGCGATCCTTCCCCATCGTCAACCATTTCTACTTGGTTATGGCATCATCAATTTTCACATTGATGGACTCCATTACCATCTTCGTTCTCTTGTTGAAGACCATATATCCTCGGCTAGTAGTAGAATACCCAAGAAAAATACATTTATCACTTTTAGAATCAAATTTCCCAAGGTTCTCCTGATCATTTAGAATGTAGCACTTGCTTCCAAACACTTGAAAGTACTTTACTTTCGGCTTCTTTCCATTCCAAATCTCATAAGTGGTCTTCTTTGTTCCCACTCGAAAGAATATTGTATTCTTTGTTCCCACTCGAAAGATTAAGGGAAGAGAGATGCAAACACAAAAACAACACAACGATGTGTTATTAAAGAGGAAACCAAAACTTTCGGCGTAAAAACTCTCCACCGCCCTCTAAGTGGTCAATAATCCACTAGAAAATGTAGTTGGGATACATGAACAGCAATAGACCCTCCAAGCCTAATCTACCCAGGTACCTAAGCCCTCTAAACTTCTTACTCCAACGAGGTTGCGCCGAACCTTTTTCTTCTTTAGCTTACCAGATTTCACTATAGCCTATAGCATCAACCAATAACTATTGGTCCCTTCCAAACTACTTCCCTTAGCACCAAAAGAACCTTCTCACAAACATGGGTATGGTGAGAAAAAGATTTGGTCAAAAACCTCTCAAGGATGTATCAATGGAGAGGAAGAGAGTAGAGGAATTTGAAGAGTCTTTATGTGAAGATTGTGGATGAATCAATCTTGTTTTTCTCTAGGGTTTCTCTCTCAAAATTCTCTCTAGAAGCTCTCCACATTTCATGAGTTTAAGAGGTATTTATACTAGGGTGAGATAGGAATGTGAAGAGTCAAGTTTTTCAAAACAGGGCTGGTTGGCGACTTGTCCTCGCGACTTGGCTGAGTCCAGCCGCAAGTCTCTTCATCCTTGCACAATCTTAAGCAATTCTTTACACTCTTTCACTCACTACCCTTACATGATTAAATCTAAATACAAGATTACTAATTGCTAAAATACAACCAAATTTGGCACGGAATAAGCCAACAAGATGGTTGATTAAATTCAACCTTACACACCGCAAGCCCACTTTACGCTAATCTCAACTGTCATGAACTCACATTTTGTTGACAAAGTTTGAGTTTTAGTTTGATAATTTGAATTAGAAAAAAAGAGGGAAAAGTGGGGGGGTGGGGGGAGCTGAAGAGGGAAGAAAGAGAGAAAAATATTTTAAGAGAAGAAGAGAGAGAAATGGAATAAAGAATTGATTTTTTTTTATAACTTGGTAGCTACAGTGAGCTGCCATCTTGTCGTTCATTTGCAAATCTTTTTTAACTATACCAACATTAATGTGGCCTTCTTTTTAGTGTTGTGGTTGGTATAATAGCAATTTAACTATTATACCACCATCATTGTGAATACTCTAAGTGCAAAAAATAGCAATAGAATATAATCTTAGATTCGCATATATAACTCACATGCACCAAGAGTAGTGAAAAGTCTATAAATAAAACTAAGCCTTACCCTGATGACATTGCTACTACAAACTATGTAGGCTACTTCTAAATGCTTGACAGATGATGCCAATTTCCAAAGTAGCGTTGAAATATAGAAATTTCAGGAAATTTCTATGGTCACATTCATTTATTTGAACTGAAATTGTGAAGAAAAATGGTAAGATTACAAAAAATAAGACAACTTTTGACGCAACTCATCACAAGGTGAGTTGTGAGTAGTAGAGAAAAAGTTGTAAGTCTATGTGTGTTTCACACCTCCACCACTCACAACTCTTCATGTGACGAGTTGTGACAAAAATTGTGTTATTTTTTGTAGTCCTAGCATTGTTCAATTGTGAGTCAAATTTTTTTAGAACGTATTACCCAAATTCAAGGACAAGGGACAGAACGACCTCTCGATCTACTTACTGCAACCCAAGAATAAAAACGCCGTCTAGGCAAAGTAAGCGCAAAGTATCCTCAGAATCCATTGGATGCGCCTATGGCAGGTCGACTTCAGCCAAATAACTTAAGAGTTCACGACTTCAAGTCATGGTTTTTGTGCAAAAGTAGTGAGTGTGTGTATTATGTGTGTTTAAGTGTGTGAAATAGACATTGCTCAAGATTTTTCATTGGCTGCTATACGCAGTACAACCTCTTTTTTCTCCAAGAACAAATAGTGGCCATCTTAACATATAAGGCTTTCAACATGATACTGCTCATGTCATCTTAAGTCACCAAGTCGTCTGATATACATAAGACCAAAGAACACTTCATTGAAACGACTTAACATACCAGAAGCATTTTGTTTGGTGCTTTTTTACTCTTCCTAATTGTTTGTTGTTCAGACAGGGAGAATAATAAAGGCTGCATATATTATTAATAACTTTGGAGCTTCCTCAATCTTTATACCCTACATTGTTCTCTCTCCTCATAACCTTCAACAGCAATCCCAAAAGATACGCTAGCTTCAACTTCACCTTAACTACAATTGGATTTGCCCAATGAAAATATACCCCACACATACCTATTGAGTGAAAACAACAATAACCCCGACGGTAAATAACAAACTAGTCATTCATTGAAGAAAGCAATTCTAGTGCTTTACTATGGCCAGTATTATATTTTGCAAAACACCTGGTCAAAGTTCAGTGAGCATTGCTATCGTTTTTCAAAACAGACTTTCAATTAGATACAAGTTAACAGCCTATTTTCTTAACACTTTATTCTTTAGAGATGCGAAGCTTGTTTGTCGTAGGGAAGATGGAATCTCTATACAAACAGAAACTGCATTCTTAAAATCATTTCCCTGACTTTTATACTTCTTCCTGCAACAGATTATTTCTCCAAAGAATTACTTATCAAGTCACAATTTCAGTGATATTGACAATGATGGAACACCACATATTAGTGGTCCACTAGCTCCAGCAACAACACCCAAGTAAAACCTGATCAACATCTCAGTAACTAAAAAATAAAAAATAAATAAAAAATCTGATCAACTTTATTGTCCCCAAGAGGGCTTTCGAGGCCATCCCCAACAAAAGTTTCGAGGCATATGAATGTATTTTGTAATTTGTAGTACTTGGGTGGATTTTTGCAACATTCCTTAAATCAGAAACCACCTTGATCATGTTGGCAAATACTTTGTTTCATATTTCCTAGGAACTTTCACAAAACCCTAGCACAAATCCATATAATAATTGTCTTATAGAGTGATGTGGCTAATGCAAATTAAATCAGCTTCAACTATAGTTAGACAATGCAAAAAAATAGATTTCCACTTTAGCACCTTACATCCTTGAAAATAAGTCAAGCTTTTAATTAGGAGTACATATTCACTTCAATACCAGCCAAGCAAGATGAGTCCAAAAACAGTTATTTTATTTCAGTACTATATGATAGCTGAAAGTTCAAGAAAATGTTAAGGCACTTTTTGAGGATATTGCTTTTCAAATTATATGCAGCCACGTACCCACCCCTATTCACAGAAATTTTGCTCTTCATAAGATTCTCTACCCTGTAACATTGTCCCCCATTAGTACTTTTAGTGAAGTGATTTGTCCGGAACACTTTGTGAAACACATTTTCAATGAACTTTGGCCATTTATACGTCTACTTGTGTAAATATTATTGTCTATTTTAATATAAAAACTTATTTTTTTCTATTTTACCTAATCATTTTTTCAAAATACCAATATTAGATTATCTAATATTTATTCTAAACTCAATTTAATTAAAATATCAAAAAAAAATTAATTATTTCTCTCTCTTCACACACTGCAATCAACATCCACTATTTTCTTTCATCCTTAAGAAACACAAAGAAAAAAAAAACTGAAATACACAACAACAATGCTTCTATAGTTTTGCACAAGTATTATAAGAAAAACATTTTTGCCCAATTAATACATAAGCTAATATATGTGTATTTTTTTTTTTTTTGGGAAGTGTATTTTAGAGTTGATTAGACAAAATTTGATCATTATACTATTTTACAAACGCGAATTAAGTCATTATTGAATTAAGTCATTAGGCTTACTTATTATTTGACACCAAAGCCTGTTATAAAAAATCATATTTTCAGGTCCAAAGAACCAAAAAATTAAAAAGGGAACCGAGTGAATTAGTGCAACACTTCTAATACCAACGTCTCAGTATATCATTTCATTAGACCTCGTCTAGTCATATGTCAATTCAAAATAATACTTCAGTTGAATTATGTAACTTAAGCGACACTCCAGGAAATATTCAAGATTCATATCGCTAGATATTGTATATGATTTTTTTTTTTTTTTCCCTCACTTGGATTGTATATATGACTTGTTAACAAAATTAGACATATTCACATAAACAAATACACACAGAAATTATCATACTTTTTGAGTGGAGTTGTGGTGTGTATAACCCTTTTCTCTCTCTCCTCTGTGTGTGTTTGTTTCACAAAAAAAAAATACACACAAAATATCAATTGATTAGGGCCTTCTTTTTAGTGCTACACCCTATAAATTGAATGAGCCAAATATTAAAAATTCAAGTTTGTTCATTTACCTTTTTTTTTTATTTGAACGAGCTAAGCTTAAACTTATCACCAAACAATATTTTCTACTCAAGTTTAGCTCATTTTCTTATCAAATAAGCTTGAACTTATTAACAAGCTACTTGATTAATTTATTATTCTTCTATATATTGTGAAATCATGACTAAAATGTTCTATCTATTCACAATTCTATAAACTTTTACTATGAATATACTTTTTATATCATTAATAAGATACAAATAATAAATTAACATCATATGAACCTATTGATAAATTTATTTAATTCAATTTGACAAATATACATATAAAAATTATATATATATATATATATATATATATTGTTAAATCGAGTCCTCATGTTCACGAGTATGTTCCTGTACTCGTTATTATGTTTGCGGTTGATTTGTTTAATAATCAAGCCTAAACTTAAGGCTTGAATTTGGCTTTTTTTCTAAACAAACGAACATAAAAGGTTTTTTCTTGAGCCAAGCTCAAGTTATTCATAAATAGTTTGGTTCATTTATAATCCTACATCTTTTACTCTGAAAAAGAATAAAATTAGGACTTTCTTTTTCTTTTGAGAAGACATTGGAACGTTTTTTTTTTTTTTAGATAGTTTTAAATTATGATGTCTACTCCTGATAATTACTCTTTATTATTAGATCCAGACACTAATCAGTTTTTGGTGTAGATGAGAACTGAACTCCAAATCTCTTATTCAACAATAAAAAATTTTACCAGTTAAGCTAACTGGAACCCATAAAATTGGGATGTTCTTAATTTGACTTTTATAGGAACCATTTCCATGACCGTTCTTAGAATAAGTTCATTAACCATATATTGTCATCATCATCAATATCATTTTCATCTTCAATTAATTACCATTCTTTATATCAAGACTACACCTATTGCACTTGTAATACTTCCAAGTCAACCAGTTCTAAAGTAGAAAAAATAATAGACTTAAATGTTTGGTAGATGTGCAACGTTATCCATTTATTCTATCATGCATTTATGTGATTATTGATATATATATATATGGGTAGGTTTTAAGTTACACTTGCTGTAACTATAAACAATGTTACATCACCCAATAACTTATTATTGAATTCATGTAATGAAAATCTAACCGTTGAATTATTCGTTCTATATGTTCTTAATATGCATGTCAATTTTCATGACGATTAGATGTAATTTACAATTCGATCTATAAACTCAACTTTTATGTATTATTTCAAACTACAAAAACTTAAATTTAAACAATTGATTGATGATATGACTATTGATCTTTGATCACCTTAAAATTTTGCAATCATAGAAAACATATAAAGATAATGTAATCTAACGATGGATTTGTCAAAATTTACATCCAATTAAAAAATATTGAGTTGTGTAATATAGATTAAAGTTACACCAGATGTAACTTAAACTCAAACCTATATATATATATATGTTGTTAATCAGTTTTGAGGCCAAGTTTTTAGTTAGATTAATTATATATTATTTTTTGTTAATGAAATAATCACCAATATTAATAAATTCAAGCATATAATGCAGAAATAAAGCAATACACAACAATATGGCAACCCATGAAAAAGTAAAACCAATGAAATAAAATTTCACAATAAAAATCCTGGAGGAATTTAACCTATACAATCCTAAGGTGAAATAAATCCACCAATTAATTAAAAGTTTTACAATAACTAAATAACACTATTCTTAGTAAAATTAAATTTACAAACCTTTTTGAAATGCAATTACGAGTCCACAGACTTACTTAGGTATGGAGATATTGCAACGTGAATCTCTAGTTCACAACTTAAATAATTCACTTGAAGATTTAGATCTATTTCTTCTTATGATTGGAATACACCACCAATTTATATTGTGCTTTGAATGATCTCTGTAGAAGCTTTTAAGAGCAGAAAGCACAGAAACTTAGATTTATAAGAGAGCAACTCCAAAATTCTTTTGGATGTGTATTAGGACTTGCTTAAATACATTTGGCTTGTTTGCATGAGACCCTAATCACTGAATGGGCTAAATGAATTGAGTGAACGTTTCTAAAATCGCGAGTTTCGATCTGTGAAAATACAACTCAATTTGGTGAGATCTAAGCTTCTTGATTGGTCGACTTGGTGTCCAGCAGCACACTTTTGCACGGTAAACTCCAGTACCTGGGCAGCAATCTTGACAACACTAAAAGACTTTAAAATTACTAAAACAATACACTTTTTGCTCATGATTTGCCAACCTAGAGTAAAAAACCTAAGAGATATCTATATAAAAAATGTTTCATTATAAACATCATTATCTTCGATCCTTGGTACTGGGGAAACTTAGAAAGCATACATGCATATATTATCCTTAACATTTTTTTTTTTTTTTTTGGTCTAATATTATCCTTAACATCAAGCATAAGTTAACATGTCTAAGAAGAGAGTTCTTCATTAATTTCACCTTTGTTGTTCTTCATCCATGCATGTAAATCTGTCTATTAATTGAGCAAGAACACCGATCCTAAATGGTCTACAATCACATATATATTTTCATCCAAAAAAAAAATGTTTACTTGATCAAGAATCATACGTTGCACGTGTGACAAGTAAAGCAAGTCCAACTCTAAAATAACGAAAGAAGCAATATAGCTCTTGGCTACATTCCCTAACTGGGCCACCATGGTACAGCTCTTACATCAAATTCATAACTTCAGTGTACTTAGTATTCACACCTCCAAATCACCCATTTCTCTGTTCTATTCTTCTAATAGTTCCTCTTTCACTTTTGTTTTTTTGTTCTTTTAGGTGAAATGTGACTTTTCTAGCTAGCTCTAGACCTAGTGCTGCCTTCTTTATTCTTTCTTTTTTTCTTCTTCTTCTTCTTCTTTCTCTCTCTCTCTCTCTCTGATCTTTTTCCTCTTTTTAAACCTATTCCCCAATGGTACTGATTTTAGAGAGAAACATGAGAAATCACTCATGCTGCAACAAGCAAAAGGTTAAGAGAGGACTATGGTCACCAGAAGAAGATGAGAAACTCATCAACTACATTACAGCCTACGGCCATGGTTGCTGGAGCTCTCTCCCAAAACTTGCTGGTAACGTTATATCTCTCTCTCTCTCTCTCTCTCTCTCTCAAAATTGCACTAGATTTCATATATTCCTACTATCGTTTCTCAAATTTGCTTTAGCTTTCATACATTCCTACTATCGTTTCTCAAATTTGCTTTGTTCTTCTTTTTGTCCTTTTTCTTGTACGGTTCTATGAAGCAGGCTTGCAGAGATGTGGAAAGAGCTGTAGACTAAGATGGTTAAATTATCTCAAACCTGACTTAAAACGTGGGAGCTTCTCTCCCCAAGAAGCTGCCCTCATCATTGAACTCCAGGGCATTCTTGGAAACAAGTACCCTCTTCTTCTTCTTCTTTTCCAAAAGTGCTTATATTATTACCAATTCATAAAAATAAAAAATAAAAATAAAAAGTGAAAATTAAATATCATGAGTGACATATTAACAACATAATAAATGAATTTTTTTATTTATTTTTTTTATATTTTATTTAACACATGATACCCAGTTTGTAAATAAGTCTTATCAAGTAAAATTTATAATATCCCCATCATTACTCTTTTTACTATTCTTATTATCGATATTATCCTTATCATATATATCATTTTTTTTTTCATGGAAGAGGGACCTTTTCCTTTTTTGGACAGGTGGGCTCAGATAGCCAAACAACTACCAGGAAGAACAGATAATGAGGTTAAGAACTTTTGGAATTCAAGCATCAAGAAGAAGTTGATTTCTCATAATGTTCATGCCATAACCACCTCTCCTGATATGCACTATAATGGTAACTCTGGGGAAAGTTTTTTCTCTCTAAACACAAACCCTAATTGGATCCTAAGCTCTCAACAAGACCCGCTATACCTTCCCACTCCAACCCCAATGTTGCATGGCTTTGATCATGGTGATCTTAAATTAGACCAAACTAATTGTGGTGCCAATTTGGTTCAATTTCCAACCCCGCCTCCAATGGCACCACCATCGAATTCTTCTTTTTATGATCCACTATGGTCATTAGGCTATCAACCTCATGAACAATTTGATCCTAATCAAGAACTTCAAAATTTCAGCACTAGTGGAGCAACACAGCATTATATTGGTAATAAACCTATTGGTCCAAGTATCACAGCACCACATTATGATGAGGATCCATTATCATCCATGATTCCAAAACCTTGTGAAAATATCAGTGGTAATTGCTGTGGCATGCCTTACTTATGTGCTTCACAAGACCTTGACCCACTTGCTAGACTCCCACATTTTCCAGCTAGTTTTGATTATCCACATGATCCATACGTGCCCAACAATCATATGGAGTATGTGGATATGCCATCATGTCATCATCGTACTTGATACAATTTGTCACAAACCCTAATCTTCCTTCAATTCGGAAGACTTAGACATGGTACTCTGTTGGAGTTAGGTTCTGTCTATTAATTGATGGACCTAACTGATACAATGCATTTATTGCTTGTTATGTGCACAAGACATATAAGAGAACCTTCTTTGGGAAGCTAAAAATGTTTCTAGTTAAAGTGAGTAACGCTGGCTGAAGTTCAAAAAATATGTGTAGATTATTCAAGTTTGTCAGCTTAATTAATAAAATTTATGAATTCCTACTTCCTGGTGCCTAGTAAAGTTGAAAGTACTGCTCCATGTTAATTTGTACCAATTCTTCTGTAGACATAAAGGGTGCGTTTGAATTAGGATTAAAAATTAAAATTAAAATTATTTTACTATTCAGCTTATTTTTACTAATATTCATAAGCTTCACTACACTTTTTGTTACTATTTGTAGGCCTCACTATACTATTTTAACTAACTTTTACCTTTATCTACAGTACTTTCAGTAATAATTTTTCAGTTTCAGTAAAATAAGCGGTATCTAAATATACTCATAATACTTGTCTATACACTTTGACACAATTTGTTAATATGTGATAGGATTACATCACTTATAGATGATTCCATCACTAATAAATGGGTCCATCACTAATATTTAGTGAAAAGTAATTCAATAACCATTTGCCACGTGTTTAAGTTGTGTCAAAGTATGTGGCTTAAACTTTTTATATTTGTACACTCTTTCAACAAACAGTTTAAACTTTAAACTTAAGAAAATTCTAGCAGATATAAATTTTTTTTTTTTTTTTAAATAGAGAAAGTCCCATATATTTTGTAATTGTGCCAAAAAAAAAAAAAATCCACTATTTTTGGGACGGAAAAAGTCACTTGATGTACTTTAGTACCTGGTTTCGTCGTTATTTTCCAATTCCAAGTGAAAGGGCTCACTCTCTTTCTCTCTTTTTCATCATTATTGAATTCATATAGACAAATAAATCATCTAATTATGGAGGAAAGTTAGAGACAATAATTAATTCTTTAATCGTCAATTCTCAGAGATTTGTCAATCATATGGTTTCCTATAAATAGTACTTTTGTTAATTTTGAGGGATCAACATGTATGATGTATCCATGCATGTTTATACATTTGTATTTATGAGGAACATAATAATAAAATAGTAAACATGAGAAGAAGTAACACGAGAGGAGGAAGATCAAAATAATAAAATACTACAACAACAACAATAATAATAATAAGAGGAAGAAGAAGAAGAAGAAGAGTAGTATAATAAGAAGAAAGGGGGAGGAGGAGGAGATTGTAATGGGTTAGTTTAGCAAGGGTGTACATGGATTGGGTTAATTTGAGTTATTTCTCAAATTCAATCCACCCAAGCTAATAATCTCCTTTTTTTTTTTCTTTTTCCCTTTTTTTTCTTTTTTTTCTTTTTTTTTTTTTTTTTTTTTTTTTGAGAAATTATCGACCCAACCAAACTCATAAAGAATAGGTTAGGTTGAGTTGGAACGATTTTGTGAGGCCTAGTAAAAAAATGGTGTGTATTCAATTATTCAGGCTCCTTATTTAATAAATTATTTTAATTTACACAATAGGGATTTGACTTATTAACATAATGTTATCAATACCTTATGATGCCCTATGTATGAAGTTTGAAAGCTCCTTTCCCTATTTATCTAGCAAAAGAAATTACAATTTACACAATGGAGTCTGATACTCCAACTTCATAAGAAGTCTCAAGATACAAAAATGAATCAACAAAAAATTTTTAATTACATATATTTTTAAATTATTGATAGCATGGGTTTTGTCAAAGTTATAAAATCTTGCCAACAGGAACTCAACCAAACCCAATCTCCACAAAAATAATAATAATAATAATAATAATAAATAAATAAATAAAGAAAGAAAAAATAAATAATAATAATAATAGAAGAAAAAAAAATAGAACCCAACTCAACCCATCAACCATTAAATAACAAATTTGCCCATCAGGTTGAATTGAATTCAGTCGAATTGGTGGGTTAAATGCACATCCTTACTTTTTAGGAATCTTTCTATATGGATTATATATGAGACTGTTACAAGCCATGTTAGGTTAAACATTTTGATTTTTCCTTAAATCGACATATTAATCTTAATAATCAGTAACATTTTTAATTGCAACTATTAGGAAAATTTGGTGGATGAGAAAATCAATAAATAAGAAAATAAAATAACTTGACTAAGAATTGTGTAATTAATGAAATGAATAAAGCCTCTTCAATCTTTTACTGAAATGTTGAGAATTTTGAATAGCAAGGATTATGAACAGGGAAGAATTTCAAGAACTGAAGAAGTAAAAACCACCACTCATATTGATTCAAGTCAGCAAATTCTCGCAAATTAGGTCTCAAGTACATGAAGTACTCTTTTCTCTGCCAATCTACTAAACGTTTATTTAAATTACACACTTTAATTCATGCATCCAACAGGTAAGAAAGTAGTTCACAATTTCTAATCTCGTTAGTGTTCCTTTGGACGAGTGGTTATTCATCTTATTTAGCTTATGTATAACTTTTCTATTTTTCTTAGGTATAATTATACTTACTTTAGACAACTAATTTTCAAGTTCAATAAACCAATGAACATAAGCTCTTCCAAACGAGCACTCAGCAGTCTAATAGAAAAATGGAAGGTGAAAAAGAATTATTATTTTATAATAAGAGAAATGATATGTCTACAACATTTTTACAACAAATCCTAAGTAGCAGGTTGTTACTGATTGTTATTATTGAGGCAAAAAAGTAATTTTAGTATTAATTTCAAATTTAAACCAATAATAACTAACCACCTATGATTTGTTATAAAAATGTTATAAAATTGTTGTAGACGTAGTATCTCTCTTATAATAATTCTTCTCCTTCATCATTATTATTATAAAAAAATACAAAATAAAGTTTCCACTTTTCATGAGGGTAATGTGTTGGAAAATGAAAACAGGTACACAATAGTCTCCCTGTTACTTCCACTTTTCACGAGGGTAACGTGTTGGAAAATGAAAACAGGTACACAATAGTACCACAATGATTAAGGTACCATACCATATTTGGCTGTGGGTTCGATGGGCCATCAACTGTTGATTTCATCCTTATAACCATGTTCGTTATAAAGCATAAAGAATGAATCTCAATCTTTATCCCCCCGGTGGGAGAATGTATCTTATAAATGAATATTGCATTCTCTCTTTCACAAGTGTGGAGCTCATTTAATTATGAGATATGAGAAGGAATATGCATATATCTAAAGCATGAAATAATTATTGTCCCTGTAAGAATAAACAAAAAGTAGTTATTGAGTTGCTATAAGAACAAAATTTATTCCATATCTTTTCCCTATATTTATTAGTCGTTTCATTTGGATGAAATTATTTGAATTTCAAAGAGAAGATTCGAATTTCAATCTTTACTTTAAAATTTTAGAGAGAGAGAGAGAGAGATGTACCGAACAAAGAATCCACGGTTCCTCTTATGCTGGATAAAGCTAGGCTGGAAAGTCCATTTAGGAAATAAAATCATTGGCTCGTTTGAAGAAGAAACATCTCCTGCAGAACAGAACAGTTAACATCTATACAGAAACCAAAAAGACCGAACAAAATGATACTGATGACTTAATTGGTGACCCAAACCCAACCCCTGAAAACTCTAGCCTCAAGTGTTCTTGAATAATAGCTTCCATATTACAACAATTACCACAATGTTCAAGTAATGCAGCAACCCTTTTGAGGGCCTATGAAATGAAAAAAATCTGCATTTGCATTGGCTAGTAATGAAAACAATTGGTTATGGCAGAATTAATGTGGACGAACATCTTCCAGCCATATATAGGAGTAAAAAAAAAAAAAAAAAAAAAAAAAAAAAAAAAAAACCTCCACCGTCTAGAGCAGGGGATATCATTCTAGATGATATTATTTCCAGCACAGTACATTAGTCACTATTAGCAACAGAAAAACAAGAGCATATCTTGGATGACACTACCACCTATAGTCTGAAGCCTGCTACTTAAGTCATCTCTCATCAAAAAGTAAACATATTGGCAATCAGGATAACCACATCAGCATCGACATATCATTCACCACAAAACAAATCTTACGGGGTTTATCATGTTAATCAGATTCATGAGAGGAAATACCAGAAGCACTGTCTTAGCCCCCTAAATCTAGGTAATAAGTAATAACTAAAAGTAAGCACTTCTATATCATAACCTTTGAAGTTTGAAGCAAGAGAGCCCCTCCATAGGGCTTTTTTTTTTTTTTTTTTTTTTTTTTTTTTTTTTTTCCTTTTGGTATACCCTACATGAGTATTGTAGTTCACAAATTTTCAATATTTTCCAGGTTATAATTAACTCATGTCTAGTAGCAGTAAATTAAGACCATACCTAACAGTTATCATCATTTATAATTTATCTTGCCTATAGAGATTCTGCGCATTTCCATCCCCCACTCAACCAATTTTTTACTCCAAACCACAATTCTATACTTGCTAGTTATGTTCTTGATGGAACATTTGGCAGAAGTTGGGCATAGTTTCCAGGATGCAATCCGTAATGGATACTAAAGTTATGAGGCCTTAACTGGACTATACATCTAGTTACTAGACAAATAAGCAAGCTGAAGCTTCTATAATTTCAATGTTCTTAAAGAAGAAAAAATGAAGGTTTAGAAAAAGACTTTCTTTTTCTTTGAGGCACCAAAGAAAAGAATGCTTTGTAGAAATTTAATTTTGTCTAACATAGTCATATGTCCATAAACAACAAAATTTAACTATAAAATTGGTTGTAACCTGAGATGATAACTTTACTCATTATCTTTTAATTGGAAGTAAATTTTGACAAATCCACCATTAGATTATATTTTTTTTCTTATATCCTCCATGCATGCTTGCAAAATTTCTAAAAAATTAAAAATCAATAGTTATGTCATCAATAAATTGTTTAAATTGCAAGTTTTTGTAATTTAAAATTATGCATAAAATATAACTTATAGATCATATAATAAATAATATCTGATTGACACAAAATTTGACATGTGTATTAAGAGTATAAAGAATATGCAATCAAGTAGTTAGATTTTCATAATATGTTGTAATGTTAATTTTTTTAAAGGAAGTTGTAGCATTAAGTTATAACCAATTTTGTAGCTAAATAACTTTGTCCATCCATAAATTCATATATACTCACAAGGGAAATGATAGAGACCAATGGATCAGTTGGAATCCTTGCTGATTCAAACTGGGGTTTTACACAACAATTCCATTTTTGAGCTCCATGATTTGCTTAGATTTTTGATCTAATTCTTTATAATTTTTTAGGTTACTTTGTGTTCACATCGTGAATATGAAATAATCTTCTTTCTTAATAAAATCCTTCTACTTATTTATTAAAAAAACAAACTATATATGCACAACCTTAAGGTCACCAGTGATATGAAGACATTAGGTTAATTTGTTAATTGGTTATTAGTTAATTAGTTAACAATTTTCTCATGGTCAACGACTAAAATGGCAAATTTAATGGATTTTTATTATTATTATTATTGGTAGTCCAAATCTTCTGTCTCATCAATTGTGCTCCACTTCATGCTCCACCAATAAAACTTGAACAACTAACCTGTCTCATTAAACGAGATAACTCTGACTTTAATAAGAGAGGTTAGTTGTCTAATTTAATGAGATATTTCATTTAATGAAAAAGGCTAGTTATCCAAATTTTATTGGTGGAGCATGAAGTGGAGCACAATTGATGAGACAGAGGATTTGAACTCAAGTTACACATACAACAAATGGGTTTGAACTTACTACCTTACTATGCACTCATAAGGAGAGGAGATGTTGGTTGAGCTAGAGCTCATTGACAACAGATATGCACATTAGCTTTTAAGCAACGTGCTATTAGCAAGTAGTTGTCAAAAACTATAATTGATCCATCCATTTTCTGTTATGATCCTAGTGTCCCACATGGATTAAATATAAACTTAACTATGTATTTATAAACTCTTGGGCACCCTCTCCTTGCAAACCAATTTTTAAATGATGAGTTTACCCATAGGTTCCTAACATTTGGTATCAGAGTCAACCACCACCCTCTGAGTACTTTGTGATCGGATCCCGAAGGGCCTAGAGACCAAATTAAAATAACTGATAGGTGAGTGGAGCCACCTTGCAAGCCGGTTTTTAAGGATAAGTTATACCCATGAGTTTGTAACATTTTCTCGTATCAGAATTTGACAATATCAACTAACTAGCAGTCGTTAATCGCCTCACCAATGTGAGCAAAACTAGCAGCTTCACCCCGTAACTAAACAAAGACAATCTGAGCATCACCCTCAATAATCACTTCATGTATTCCAATTTCTGCAGCAAAGTTAATAGCCCTGCAACAGGCCATTGCTACCACGTCTTCAACAAAAAAACAAAAACTTGTTGGTGAATGGTGAGGAATGGTACTATTTGAAAGACACGGTAGCATTTTGTGTAATAGTTGTATATAACATCTGCATATATGGGAAGGAATACACGTGATATCCGCCTTCATGTACAAAATTATAAAGCGCGAAGAAGAGCCAAATAGGTCTCTTGACATGTTGTGGTGCAAATGATAACGGGCTCTTGATTCAAATAGCATGCCTTCCTTTCCATTTTGCAAATAGTTTGCAAGGGCTTAATAAGCTGAGTTGAGAGACTTCATCTTTTGGGCCCCATATCGAATTCATTGGGCTAATGTGATCCCAAATACAATGACATGTCACCAACCAAGTACTAGACTCTTGGCTGATTGGGTCTACCACGCATGTAAAGCTTGAATTATTGTCCTGCTGCACCGCCAACAACAACCAATTACCATAATTGTTACATGTTTCAGCAAAGTTCATATTCAATCACCTTCTAAGCCCATTTGTTCAAGTTATATTCTTCAGCCCAAACTCAAGACTTAACACCAGTCCAAATCCAGATAAAAAAAAAAAAAAAAAAAATGGAGGACTTAACGCCAGTCACTTGGTAACTTCAACTCTAAATTCGAATAAAAATCACACAACCCTTAAAGTAACACTTTTTTTTTTTTTGTTCATTTTAAATAGGCTTTATAATGGGAAAAAAAAAATTAGGATGTAACAATTTATTACCATTGATGAAGCAAAAGGTGACATTCAGAGTTAGACATGATTTTTATTCGATTAGAACACCAAATCCCTCCCTTCATTTAATGACATTGCTTGTCTAATAAACCTACGAAGTGAAGAGGATGGTGAATCGGAAAACACAAACACACTAAAACTACTTTCTATTAATAAATCAGTGTGACAAAATCCCAAGTCAATGAATATGTGATTGATTAGAAATTAGACCAATGAACCCGTCCATTACAACTACAAGCAACTCCACAATTTTGGTAGTTAAAAAACAACCGTGTTCCCAAAAAAAAAAAATCCAACCAAAGAGAAAAAAAGAGGCAAAACAAGACAACAAACTGGCATTTTTAAAACATGCCGAAAAGTTTACAAGAAGCAATTGCTCCAGAACAGAAATATGAAAATGAAGAACTGAAACAATGGAGAAAAGGATTAGGTGGGAAAAAAATATTGATAGAGAAGAACGGCACGAATCAGAATTAATCGTTTCACTTAATGACTAGACTATCATATAACTGCAGACGCATGAAAATTATATATATCAGAACTCCAAATGTACACTAAATCATGCTTGACTGAGGAAGCTTTATTGCTCTGCACGGAGTGCAGCAGAGATCCAATCTGAGGTAGCCGTTTGAATGTCCGTCTCAATATGTGGTGAAAGAGAAAGAGGAGTTATTGCAACCTGTTGCTCCAAATGAGACACGAATCAGAAACCAAGGAAGCTAATAATAATATTGAAAAAGACATGAAGCAAAGTATCTAATACTTCAATAAAAGATAAGTAACCATCTCCAACCACAATAAAACACCCTATTTCAAATATTTTAAAAGAGATACCAAAACCTACCACCCAAGAAATATGTAATAGTTAGGATATTATTTCAATTAACTAGGATTTTATTTCAATTAACATGCAGATGCTACAGGCAAGCCTAATATCCAATAAAAATCATATTGATCCTTGGTGTTTTATTGTAAGTCTTAAAGAGATTTAATCACTGGCATTGGGACCCAAAACATTAGGTATGAGCCATAATGATATATGAAAACACTCACAGTAACATTTAAGTCAAAGGATGATAGCATGCAGTCCTGCAATGACCACACACTTTATTACTTTTACCTTTACATGCTACGTAAAACATACCAAATTTTTTTTATGATGGCCTCTTCTGTTACTTTTTCTTCAGTTCTTTTGTAGTACAGTCACCAATCACAGGCAAGTGGAATCCACTCTTTAAAACAGGACCCCATTGCAATTATTACAGTTGTTTGAACTGACAGTCATGGAAGAAAAACCTACTAGGGGAGAGAGCTGACCCCACAAAAATGATACTACTGAAAATTTAGATTCATTCATTCCATTTCTATAAGATTGAATGACACACAATGACGAGAAAAAAATAAATAATTTCAATGATGAGGAAGAACAGAAATTATAGGTACTTACATATCCATTTTCAAGAGCTCTGAAATCCAGATCCTCCTCCGTCTCTTCTTGCTCCTTATCCAGAAACTGCAAATGTAAGCATGCCTGAGCCTTAGTTCATCACTTCATGAGACAACTACAAATATCTTCAATTTTTTTGGTTAATCAAGCCAATGAAGACTTGCAATTTGTAGTACAAAAATTCAGACTTTTCTATAGGTAAATCTTTCAAAGATTTGTTACAAGCAACTTAAGATTCATAATTTTATATCAACACTTCTTATAAAACTACAAAATGTCACAGATCTTCAAGCAATTTCATTGATTATCCTAAAAGGAGAAAGTATAACTGCTTTATTGAAGCTGCTTCTAAAAGCATTCTCACAGCAAGTAAAAGCTGCTTCTAAAAGCATTCTCACAGCAAGTAAAAGCTGCTTCTAAAAGCAACCTTAATTGCTAGATTTTTTTTTTCATACCTCTAGCCGGAAGTACTTCTTCACTCGGTTGGAATCAGATTTTCCAGCAACACCAACTGATTCAATTTCCACATGCTTCTTTTGTGTGTTCAAACGTCGAGCCGCACCCTGAAAAACACCCACCAAAAAAATGAAAACAGGAAAAGGGCAGTATAATCCTTCCATGAGCCTTTTTTTTTTTTGAGCAATTCACAGTGAGAGCGACTGACCGCAGCAGAGGCATCTCGGCCAAGCTGTGCAAGCTGAAGGCCAAGGCTTTGTTGATTGGACATGAAATGTCCAGCAGGATACCGGTTGGCTGAAACAGCTAGCCAGTTAGGAGTTGATCTCCACATACTTTGCTTGGTCAATTTAAAACCCTGTCAAGCAAAACATTTTCATGCATATGTAAGAGGGAAAAGAATGCCGACAGAGTGAGACCAGCTTCCCAGAAGAGGATCTAAATCAAGTAGAATTTTCCAATATACCAACTATATATCTTAGCTGATACAGTTAATCAAGGGTTTGAGCCAAAGCATCTAACAATTAAGCACTTGCTTGAATTGGGAGAAAGAAAAATGTGTTACCACCTAGGAAGTGCAGACATGTGTACAACACAGTGACACGATCAATTTCTGAAAAATTATAACATAAAACAGCCAATACGATACGGGTACGGTACCCTAAATGAAGTGTCCATGCTTCCTAGGTTATCACTAACCAAATTGTAGCATATTTTCCATATATTAAGCATAAGATACTTTGGCTCCAATGAGTTAAAATTTTCCCTCAAAATTTTGACCCATGGGAGCAACACAGGCCCCTACACTAAAGCACAATAACTGTAAAACTCCAGTCCAACAGTGACACGAATGTGATTACAGTTATCACACTTAAGTTTGTAGATCTATCCTATAAAGTCAGCATACATTCTAACGAGCAGAGACACCAACTAATATTTTATCGTTAGCAACTAAGCGCCAAGAATAGCAATAGAATATAATCTTAGATCCACATACCTCACATGCACCAAAAGTAGTGATGATTCTATAAATAAAACTAAGCCTTACCCTGATGACATTGCTATTGATAACTATCCTGGTTGCTATTGATAACTATCCTGGCTACTTCTAAATGCTTGACAGAGGATGCCAATTTCCAGAGTACATGTTGATAGCACTAAGATTTTTCACTGCCTGATTACCTAGCATAACCTCATTTCCCCCAAGAACCAATATTGGCCATCTTAACATATAAGGCTCTCAACATGATACTGCCCATGTCATCTTAAGTCACCAAGTCATCTGATATGACCAAAAAACACTTCAGTGATACACTAACATACCAGAATCATTCTGAAAAGTTTATAATCTGGTGGGTTTTCAATTCTCTTTCTTTTTCTGATAAGTAGGGGTATTCAGTTATCAATAAATTTGAGAATCTATAAACAAATGCACCCTAAATTTTTAAACCTTCCCAATAGTTTGTCATTCAGACAGGGAGAATAATCCACATATATCCGTTGAATGAAAACAACAATAACCACAATGGTCAATGAAAAAACTAGTCATTCATTAAGAATGCAGTTCTAGTGCTTTATTATGACCAGTATTATATTTTGTAAAACACCTGGTCAAAGTTCAGTGTGTATTACCATAGTTTTCAAAACAAACTTTCAATTAGAAACAAGTTAACAACCCATTTAATTAACACTTTAGAGATTCGAACCTTGTTTGTCAAGGGAGAAGTGGGTATCTCTATATTCAGGGAGCAGCTTTTGGGGAAAACTCCTTTTTCAATATCTCTGATAGCTGCATTTATTAAAGGTATACAGACAGAAACTGCATCCTTAAAATCATTTTCCTGACTTTCATCCTTCTTCCTACAATAGATTATATCACCAAAGAATTACTTCTCAACATTAAGAAGGAAAATATATATATATATATATACATCAAATTTTTATAAGAAAAAATCAAGTCACCAGTTCAATGATATTGACAACGATGGAACACCACAAATTAGGGCCTCTCTAGCTCCAGCAACAACACCCGAGTAAAACCTGATCAACGTTTCAGTCATTAAAAAAAACTTGTCTATTCAAATAAGGACTAGAAGTCACTGGAAAAAAATAGAAACATACAGCTTTAACTGATATTACTAGAGTAAACATATCAAATACTGATTTCAAATATTGGATGATTCCAAAGTTTACCCTGCAGTCCCTGCTTGACTTAAACAAGATAATATAGGAATAATAAAAAGCAATAACTAACAACTTACATGTGATGGCCACAGCTTGATCCCCGATTAATTCCACTAATCACCTGAAAATGAGACCATCCATGATTTTTCTGGACCCCAAAATGTATATGCATAATCATACTGATGACATCATATAAATGCTAACCAGAAGAGGCTTTGACCAAGAAAACAATGCCCCAGATAATGCCAACGATACACAATCCACAGGAGTCCCTGAGTAAAAAGAATCACGTCCAAGCCTGTTACTATCAGTAACCATGATGAAACCGCAAAATCCAGATCAACTTTCCATAAATCTTTCAGGCATACATTGATGCCAATTTCAAAGAAAATATATCAATAACTAAAAATCACTGAAGTTTTCCATATATAGAATGAATGAATCTGGCTAGTAGTTAAATTCAATATCAAAAAATCCACATCATATCTACCCAATTTCATAAACATAAACATAAACATAAACAAAAGCCAAAATGCAAGGAATGATGAATCCATTAAATACAAGATAATTTTTATAGTTACAGAACCCAATACATAGATATCGGTCATACCTGAAACTTCAAAAGCTGTAGAACCATTAATCTCGGTGGAACTCACAGCAACCGTTTCTTGGAGAGTCACAGAATGACCTGACACTGATTTGTCCCTAAAAGCACCAAATCACAACCTAACAAATCAGAATATATTCCCAGCTTCAATACCAATACTTGAAATGAAACAAAACAACATATCTATATACAAAGAGTAATAGGAAAATATTAAAAAAAA
The DNA here is from genome assembly GCA_030445155.1 of Quercus variabilis. NCBI lineage: Eukaryota > Viridiplantae > Streptophyta > Magnoliopsida > Fagales > Fagaceae > Quercus > Quercus variabilis. The sequence goes on from CP129449.1 coordinate 11,318,569, forward strand.
AAAACTTCAAAATCCCACACCCATAATAAGCAATTAAGAGAAACATGCACAAAAGGTAAGTTATATCAATAATCACAAAGAACCCAGATACTCAGATAATGAAATTAACAGAAAAAAAAAACAACAAAACATATTAAAAGAATTAAGAAATGAAAGAATTTCACATACCAATACAGGAACACAAATATACAAGCCTAAACAATCAAAAACAGTAATTCCACATACCCAGATGAGAGAATCAAGGAAATAAGATATAAAACGCAAACTACGGCCTATAATCAAAGACAACTCGGAAAACCAACAAGCAATGAATGAAACTCACATACCAATACAGGAAATGAAAGAAGCCCACATAGCCAAATATCGAAATCAATCAAAAAACACAAAACTTTACAGCTAGGCAATCAAAAACAATAGAACCCGCATAACCCAGATGAGAAAATCAAAGGAAACAAGCAATAAACCACAAAATACAACCTATGCAATACAGGAAATGAAAGAAGCCCACATAGCCAAATATCAAAATCAATCAAAAAAAAAAACACAAAATCTACCACTAAGCAATCAAAAAACCCACACCCAGATGAGAAAATCAAGGGGAACAAGCAATAAACCACAAAATACACCCTATAGAATTCAGGAAATGAAAGAAGCCCAGATAGCCAAATATCAAAATTAATCAAAAACCAAAGAAAAACCCCACATACCCAGATGAGAAAACCACTGGAAACAAACAATCAAACACAAAACACAACAAAATAGCTGAGCAAAGTGGATGGAGATTGAACCCACGATTGCGGAGCGCAGACATGGACATTGTACAAGCCTTCACGAACAAGCGCTTCAACGAGGAACACAAGGCCAGGGGAATCAATCCCATCTCCATTGGTGACCAAAACAACGGGCTTGGAAGTGTCTACGGCCTCAGAAGCATCGGAAACCGAAGTGGAAGAAGAGGGCTCGGCGGGTTCAACACTGTCGCTTTCTTTTGACTCAGCTTCACTGTTACTAACGTTGTCATCATCATTGTTTTTGTTGCTGTTGTCTCCGTTTTTTTTGCTTAGAACTTGTTGGAGATTGGAAACCAACCCCGGTGGCAACAAGTTGTTGTTCTTCACAGAAGTGGAAGTCATAGCATAAACTCAGAGAAAGAGAGAGAGAGAGAGATTTGGGTGTTGAAGAATCAAAGCAGAACCCTAGAGAGAGAGAAGGAAAGGAAGAAAAGGAAAGAAATAAAGGATGGAAAGAATGAAAAGGATGGATTGATAGATTATAGATAGAGAGAGAGAGAGAGAAGAGTTGAGTAGATGGACCGGTTCATACGGCGTTATTTTGAGAGAGAAAAGTAAGATTTGGGGAAAAAGAAAGAGTAACAATTGGTGGCTGCATCATTAAACACATGAGGAAGAAAGGAACAGTGATCTAATTGAAAATGGGGATTTCCTACAGTTTTTTTTTTTTTTTTTTTTTTTAAGCTTAGCTTTTTGCTATGGTCACTTTTTTTTTTTTATCCTCTATAGAATATTACAAACTTTTTATTGAATAAGTGATGTTTAGAGAATATTATAAATATCTTCTAAAAATATCCTTTATAAAATGTGTTACTAATTAAAAAATAATAATTTAAAGCGTTTAATAAGAAATCTTATGTTAGTAATATTTTCACCATAAATCATAAGTGGCATATTGTTAGGGGTTGTTATAGACGAGAAGAAAATAATTTTAGAAGTATGTTTAAATTAGAACTAATAACAACTTACCGTCTATAATTTAACGGTGCGGTTAAAGTCAACCAAATATATTTATTGACACATCAATGGGTAAGTTTTATGTAGTAAAATTTATAGATTTTTTAACAGTTTCTTTTCATTATATAAGCAGAAAGTGAATTTTTAAAATGTGTGATTAGATGAGCTTATTTATTTATTTACATAAAATAGTATTAAAAAATTATGGAGAAAGCCTTTTTTTTTTTCCTTGTGCCATCAAAATAAAGCTAAAAAGAGGTTTTTTTATGCTTGCTAAGCACACTAGTAAAATTTAAAAAGCTACTTAAGATCTATTAATTTACACTTTGTTTGTTTTGGAATATTTATTGGTGAAGAAAACAAATCAAAAAAATTTTCTTATCTGATGATGTTTGATTGTGATGATGAAAATAATTCCCAGTATATATATATATATATATATAATTCACATTAAAAATCATTTACACTTCATATACGCACAAATCTTTTGCATTGAATCTCTCATAACATGTAGAACTTATGCATCTATGGAGTTCGCATATTGTGAGAGGCATGCTACACAATACACACCGTCAATTACATAAGACAATTCGTAGAAACTAACTCTGAGAATACAAAATATATATATATATATATATATTGCATCATCAAACACTACTTTATCTATTATCAACTCATTTTACAACTTATTCTATATCCTAGTTTTTATTTTTACATACGATCCAATAAAATAATATAAACTACCTAATAAAATAATAAAAATTATTTTCCTCTCTCTCTTTCCTCCCTTTATCTTCTTCTCTTCACACACAACCATTATTTTTTTCTTCCACTATCTTTTTCTATTCATATATGCATCCTTACTATTCATAGGTTACAATTTTTTTTTAAGTATACAAACTCGGATGGAGTGGGTTTTTGCTGTCTTGAGTTCTAAAATAGTAACTGAGGGTGTTTACATCCTCCAATGCTAGTACTCTAAGTGATGATAACAACAACAATAGGTGGCAGAGTTGATGGCAAAGAAGGAAAAGAGATTTATGTTTTGTGTTAGAGAGAATTAATTTAATCCTATTTTGTGGTTTTCTTAATTGTAAATGGGTATCTCTATGAGTAGAAGATTAGTTTCTTCTTTGGTTATAACTTATGGACCTAGTTCAATCAGATCTAGGTGCTTATTTTATAAGAATGGGGGTTTATTTCCAGGGTTGAGAGGATGAGCCGGTATGGTTTACTGATAGCGAACAGTTACAAGAATACAATTTTTATTGAGAAGTAAATCATATCAGCACATGAAAGCTTGTAACCAAGATCTTAGTGGGCAACATTAATTTGCTTTTAATTCACTGGTGCTTATTATTAAAGACAAATAACACGTATTCTTTTGTTGTAACTTGTAAGTTAGATTATTAGAGTTGATATGATCAACTTTAAAAAAATGAGGGCAAGTAAGATTAGTTTATGAGATTAATATAAGTAAAATTTTAAATGAAGAGCTAATTTGTATTCTTCAAAGGGCGGTGACATATGTTGAAAACTACAGTCAAAGAATTCACAATAGGACAAGTTTGAATCATTGATTCATAAGTAGTATAATTTTAGATGAGGACTGTTAACATAACACATCAATTTGATTAGTTGTAATGATGTATGTTTTTGGATATTTACAAATTATAAATCTGAGTCAAATTTTACTGTAATATTGGTTCATTGATTTCGTTTGGTAAATATGGGTTAGTGTTTGATAATTAATTAAAGTATTCAATGAACATACAAGGATTAAAGACTACATCTTACGTTTAAATAATTAAACACGTGAGGAAGAAAGTGATCTAATTGAAAATGGGGATTTCCTACCCTTTTTTTTTTTAGCTTAGCTTTTTGCTATGGTCACTTTTTTTTTTCTTTTTTTATCCTCAATAGAATATTACAAACATTTTATTGAATAAGTGATGTTATAGAACATTATAAATATCTTCTAAAAAAATCCTTTATAAATGTGTTACTAATTAAAAAAACAATTTAAAGCATTTATTGATGAGAAATTTTGTATTCATAATATTTTCACCACAAATCTTAAGTGGTAAGTTGTTACAAGTTGTTATTGGTGAGAATAAAATAATTTTAGAAGTAGATTTAAATTAGAAACAATAACAACTTACCACCTGTAATTTGTTAGGAAAGTGTTGTAAAAATATTATGGATGTAACATTTTTCTCTATTGATTAGATGGTATAGTTAAAGTCAACCAAATACATTTATTAACACATCAATTTGTTAGTTTTATGTAGTAAAATTTATAGATTTTTTAATAGTTTCTTTCATTAAACAAGCTGAAAGTGAATTTTAAAAATGTGTGTTTGGATGAACTTATTTATTTATTTACATAAAATTGTATTAAAAAATTACGGAAAAAGCCTTTTTTTTTTCTTTATGCCATCAAAATAAAGCTAAAAAGATGTTTTTTAATGCTTGCCAAGCACACTAGTGAAATTTAAAAGCTACTTAAGATCTATTAATTTACACTTTGTTTGTTTTGTGATATTTATTGGTGAAGAAAACAAATAAAAAAAAATTCATATCTGATGATATTTTTTATTGTCTATTTGGAACAGATTATTTAACTAAAACTGAAAACATTTTGCTGAAAGTATAAAAAAGAAAAATGTTAAAAAATAAGTTGAATAGTATAGTGAAACCTATAAATAATATTATAAAATGCAATGAGATATATAAATAATAGTAAAAATAAGCTAAAAGTGGAGATAAACTAAAAAATTCAGTTCATCTCAAACGCACACTAAAAATCTTCTACATTAATCATGTGCATTGAATATCTCATAACATGTGAGACCTATGTATCTATGGAATTCATACTGTGAGAGGAATGCTACACAGTACACACCATCAATTGTATAAGATAGTTCTTAGGTGATGGTGATAACAAAAACAATAGGTGGTGGTGTTAATGGCAAAGAAGGGAAAGAGATTTATGTTTTGTGTTAAAAAGAATTAATTTAACCCTATTTTGTGGTTTTCTTAATAGTAAATGAGTATCTCTATGAGTAGCGGAGTCGTTTTTTCTTCTTTGGCTATAACTTATGGATAGTTCAATCAGATCTGGGTGCTTATTTTATGAGAATGGGGGTTTCTTTCCAGGGTTGAGAGGATGAATCTGTATGGTTTATTAATAGTGAATAGTTACAAGAACACAATTTTTATTGTGAAATAATTCATATCAGCACATGAAAGCTTGTAACCAAGATCTTAGCGGGCAACATTAATTTGCTTTTAATTCACTGGTGCTTATTCTTAAAGACAAAATAACAAGTATGCTTTTGTTGTAACTTGTAAGTTAGATTATTAGAGTTGATATGATCAACTTTAAAAAAATGAGGGCAAGTAAGATTAGTCTGTAGATTAATATATAACTCAAATTTTAAAAGAAGAGCTAATTTGTATTCTTCAAAGGGCGGTGACATATGTCGAAAGTACAGTCAAAGAATTCACAACAGGACAAGCTTGAATCATTGATTCATAAGTAGAATTTTGGATGAGGACTGTTAATATAACACATCAATTTGATTAGTTGTAATGATGTATGTTTTTGGATATTGACAACTTATAAATCTGAGTCAATTTTTACTGTAATATTGTAACATTAATTTCGTTTGGTAAAAAAATGGGTTACTGTTTGATAATAATTAATTAAAGAATGCAATGAACATATAGGGATTAAAGACTACATCTTACGTTTAAATAATTAAAGATTGGAAGTTAGCTTATAAATTCAAGTCATTTCCATGCGGTTGATGTATTAAATCTGAACACCAAATTTATGTTCACATATATATCGTTTTTGCAAATAAAACTTACATTTACTATGTAAGGAAAAAGAAAGACATTTGTTAGCTAACATTGAAACAAGCCACATTAAAGGAGTATATGTATTTTGTAGATCTCCTCCTATGTCTCTAGACTCTTTAGCTCTTAAATGAGAGCATATATTTAAGATGTCCTCATTTATGCAAAATTAGTTGAAAATCGTTTCTAGAAAACAAAAATAGTGAAAATCTTTACCTATTTATAAAAGGGAAAGGTTTTGCTGCATACTTGTATGTGGTAACAAAAAAAAAGGAACATATGCATATCACTAGGTGGACCTTAGACACTTGTCCATTTCTTTTTGCTGTTAAATACCTCCTCTACATACAAGTATGCACCAAAACTTTTCCCTTTTATAAAATTATGTTTTTTATTTTTATTGGCTTTAAACCTACAAATCCTGGATTATCTTAAACTTTCTCTAAGAAAAATACTACCATGCTACAAATCAATTGAATTTTTTCCCGTGAAAATAATATAAAATTGTGGGTTCTAGTTAACTTAACTAGTAAAGTCTTTTGTCATGAAATAAAAGAGTTAGGGTTCGATCTCCGCCTATATCAAAAATCAATTGAGTGTCTTGATTTGATGATAAAAAAGTAATTATCAAGAACGACATAGGTTGAAACTCTTTCAAAAAATATTATAAAATGAATATATGTACAATAATCAGACATGTTTTAACATATTGATTTACTTGATTAAAAACTTGTCTTGGTTGCCATTTATAAAAAATGGGATTAAATAAGATTGAATTAAGGATCTAAGATACCAATCTTGTGACTAATGTGTAGTCCATAATTCTAGACGGGCACCTCTTAGTATTTTTAACGAAGATGTTTAGGATTTAAAACCCCATCTCCCAATTATCATATTATATATAACAAATTATTATTATTATTATTCTTTGTGGAGAATCTTATATATAAAAATAAAAATAAAATTCTAGACAGAAAAAAAGAGTAAAGAAAGGAAATGCATGTCGTATAGTGCCTGTGAGATACTATATCCAGACAAAATCTACGACAATTAAGAACGTGATTAGCGTAACTTAGAGAATCGTTCTACAGGTTGTGTCTTTTAATATTTCGACAATATCCTTTGAACGTGGCAAAGTACCACTTGACCTTAATGTGGGGTCTCTTAAATTTGAATGGAAATCTCAGACCAAATGATGCAACTAATGTAGAAGTTAGTTTCAAAGTCAATCATATGGTTTCGTTTGGGCTTTAACAAAATTCTTTTGAATCAGTCTCAATAATTTTCACCTAAATGGGACTTTAATTTTGAATCATACACTTAGCCATAGGAAATCGAGTCAATTAACTTTTCTGTGCAATTTTCTTCAAGAACTTGCCAAAGAAAATAAAAGGAAATAGAAAGTAAAATTTAACTCAAACACACACTAGTTTGTTCATTTTTGGAAGAATAGCATAAAACTACAAGCAATTGGGACTACTATATGGTTTATATCATCACAACAATAATCTTTTAAAGAAGAACGTTGAGGATTTGTTCAAGTGAGTTTATTCAAGGATTCCCTATGCACATCTTACATTTATTTTTATATTATCATAGAATGTTAATTTCTATTAATGACCAAAATGGAGTTGGGATGAACTATTTTATTATTTATTTATTTACATCAATCAGTTCTTAGTATAGGCAGGAATTAAACCTCAAATCTTTTATTCAACCATCAAAAACACTACTAATTGAACTAACTGAAACCCACTACTTTATGAGATTTAATAAATACGGAATGACTACATTGAAAATATAAGTTTTATTAATTTATATATATATATATATATATATATAAAAACAATTTTCCATTGTAGCAATGTTGGTGGGATTCGTAAATGTTAATGCAGATTTTGGGAGTGACGCCAACGTGGTAGCTCAACTGTTGTACATTATTAGATGCAGTACTATATCCTTGTTTTAAAGTCAAATTTCATAGCATTTAATTTTCATGTCCCAAGTGTTTATCGGATTCCATTTGGTCTCCAATAATCTATCCACCTGTTTTACTTATTGTGACTTGTGTCGGTGCCTGGGTACAGGTAGTTTTACCAAGAAGAAATGCATATTAATTATTGGTTGAATGCATATTAATTATTGGTTGTAACTTGTAACTTGCAAAAGAAAACTGTTAAGGATTGGAAGATTAACATTAAAATTTTTGAATCCCTAATCCTTGAATAATAATGGCTTTCAATGTGACATTGTCCTCAAATCCCATAATTCTCTTTGGCTATTCATGCCATTTGTAATTTCTTGTATGGAATCTCATAGTAAACTGTTGGATTGAAATCAATTGCAATACTTAAGGTATTGCACTTGATGCAATAGTAATACACGGTTGAGATTGAAAGTTTTTTTTTTGAACTTTCAATTTCAACCATTAAACAAAAAAAAAAAAAAACAAAAAAAAAAGTTAAAAAAGTTAAAGTTAAAAATGGAGGCATTGCACCTAATCCAAATCCGTAAACTGTCTTATCAATGAGGCCGCAAATAAAATAAGAAACTAGTTCGGACAAGAGAGAAAATGGAGGCATTGTTAAAGCGTAGAGTCTTTGACATTCTAGCAGAATGTAGACTAAAGTTTTCCTTTTAAGATCGTCTATCTTTACAAAGTCTAAAGAGGATATAAACCACGTAAAAAAGGGTCTCCTAGCAAATTTACTGTGGAAGTATTAACATATTGAAAAGGGGTACTAGTCTCAAAAGGAAAAAGATAAAAAGGGATACTTAGGTGACACATTGCTTTTGATAACTGATGCAAAGTTCATGATTGTAAGGAATTCTGAAGAAAATGTAGTTATGTGGAATAGGAATGGGTAACTATTTTTGTTATTAATGGGGTTATTTAGAAGGTAGGAATGTAATTTTTTTTTTCATTCTCAAAAATAACTTTTAATTAAATTTTAGAGCAATTTTTTTGAAAAACCAGCCAAATAGATCCTTACAGAATAGATTTTGTCTGTTCCATTGGGATGAAGGGGGAGTTTTAATCAAGGAGGCTAAAGAATCTGGCTCGATATGGTCCATTAACTTAAGAATTTATTAAATTATAATTGTAAAATCGAAAATTTGAGAAATTGAAGTGAGTCGTAATGAGTTACTGTAATAGCAATATTAAAGATCAAGAAACATGTCTTAACAGTGTTTTTTCGAATGACTTAGGAATGATGTTACCAAAACAAATATATGTACTCATGGAGTTTGATACTGTCTTTTAAAAGAGTGATTTATGGTGCCTTAAACAATTGCATAGCTATCATGCTATAATTTGGGGTGTGTATTCTACTCATCAATCTGATGAACCTAGCTTAACACCTTCCAATCCTCAAGCCCAACTAGGCTAGGTCGAGTTTGATCTAGCAAAATTGTCAGCCCATGTAAATAGACCCAATCCACTCTATTAATTAAAAAAATATATGTATATTAATGTGTTAGTTTGCTTTACTTTTGATATTGAGATTTTGTTTAAATTTGCTTCTTTGATTTATTTTGGTATTCTAGGACTTAATTTTTATGACATTGAAATATTAAGATTAATTGTGTAAATTATAATGATTTATTGAATAATAAGCTTAAATAGTTGAATAAAAATCAATTACTCTTAGACGTATCTAGTTGATTCTTTTTAATAAGAATGATTGAATTTCTTAAATAGTTATTAGAGATATAATTTTTTTAGTTAGGCCATCAATATGGCCTCTTCAACCTGAAGACTAAATCTAACCCAGTCCAATACCTACAATTTTGTGTTTGGTTAGATTGGAGATTTCACAACCTGAGGAAGTTGCATTGAGTTAAAAACAAAATACATTTCAAACCCAACCCAATCCAACGTAGATACACCTCAAGGCCATTTGGACAACTACAAATTCAAGTATGCAACAAAAGTTGTTCCTCTTTCTTGTGTAAATAAATTTCAGGGTGCCCTACTTGGAGCTTTGTAATACTTTGATGGGTTTGATCCACGTGTTGTCCATCATACCACTCCCACTCTCTCCCACAAAAAGAACAACTTCACAAATTTTTTAAATTAATTGTCATATCACAGAATCTCCCAAACTATAGTTTACTTGGAAATTTTAGAAACCCAAAACATGTGACAATGAAATGTTTATTCCAAAACTGGTCTTAAAGGGAGGTTTAGATCTCAAAATATAAAATGAAAAAAACTTTAACGATGACAAAAATTAGATGATACATGCATTAGTTTAGTGAGTTTTGGGAATGCTTTGTTGGGTTGAATTGAGTTTTGGCTGAGAGTATGAAGTGGATGTTTTAGGATGCAAGGTTTTGAGGAATTTTTGATGTGTTTGTGAGTTTCAATTGGAAAAAAGATGTCAGCTCAATTGAGAAATTGGGTTTGAGGATTGGTTGCTGTGAACTATGATTACACTTTTTCGTGGAGGTTTGGTGATTTGGCTAGTGGGGGGACTAGAGTGGACAAGGGTTTTGGCCTAAAACCTAATCAATTTGGTTATTAAGGCATTTGGGGTGGTTGATAGGAAGTAGTCTATTTAAAATTTGAAGCAAGGACAATGTTGGTGAAGAGTAAACAAGACTAGGAGAGGTGAAAGAAGAGAGAAAGAAAAATTAAAAACAAAAAAAGATTTATGGATAAAATGGAAAAGAAATATAATCAAGAGTTAAATAACAAAATAATCTACAAGTTCACAAAGGATTAAACAAAAGCCACACCTTTTGCTAATTTAAAACAGAGGTGCAATTGAACCTGCAACAAGGAGAGATGATAGTGTGCAAATCATAAATCCATTGGTGACATAAACCATATCTCATATCTATAACAAAGAGGACAATTTCTATTGCACTTTTAGCTAAATGAGTGAAATTTATTTTAGCTAATAAAATAAGCAAGGGATGAAGGTGTTGGGATGGGCATCTCCTTAAAGATTATTGTTGGGTTATAAATTGGCCCCAATTCAATTAACTAATTAGTTAAGTAGATCAATTGAGTCAATTACATGCGAATTCCAAATATAGGCATAATCATATCGCCAATCTAGAGTATAATGCAGCGAAAAATAAATTGATATAACGAGCTAGTCACAGTGGGGAAAACTTTTGTAGTAACAACTTCAACTAGTGATTATGTAGGTTACAATTACAACTCTCGAAAAATTTATTAATAAAAAATCAAGGTTACAAGGGCAAGGAATTTTATTCAATCCCAAATATCTACCTAAAATAAAACATACTAATCCTAACTCAATTCCAACTCGTTGGACTTTGATTAATAGAAGACTTTTTCAATTTGCACGGATCTCTTATTGATGTGACTGACAATGTTTGCACAATTATCTTATCAACATAGCAACCTTACAACAACAACAAATTGATTGCAAGAGTGTAACTTTGCAATAGTTTCATGTAAAATACCAATAAGATATTCAATGGTTGGAGTTGAAGACTTTCTTTGGTACATAAACATTAGTGCACAAAATTCGCAGCAAGATCCCCTTCCTTTCTTTTCTAAACTCACAAGTTCAATATGTGGAGGTTAGGATTTTTCTTTAAAAACCTTTCAGTTTCTATCTCAACAACATTATTTAAAGTGGGGCTTAATAAGCCTTTAAATAGGCTTCAACTAGGTTACGAAAACTAGAGCTTGTTTGGTTTAAAAAAACGGTCACTCAGTTTTCGTCACTTATTTCTCATTACTCATCACTCATCATTCATCACTCAAAATATCTCAATTTTCACTTTACATAACTCAAATATTTCAACCTTTTTGTGGGACCCACACCTGATCACCAAGTTAGTATAAGTCAATACCTTCTGTTAGTCTACCAACGCCCATTCCCCATTTCATTCACTTCTCATTTCCCCTTCACCCCTTCAATAGAGTGCCTCTCCCAAAACCCAAACCCGAACCCATAAAAATGCATTGAAGCTCCCTCGCCTCCTCAGTGTGTATCGTCACCATTTCAAAAGCTCCCTCACCTCGCCTCCTTCTCTTCCTTCAGGTTTGTGACTTTTTCTTATCTTATGCTCTGTTGCCACTCTCATGCTCTGTTCCCTCATTTCCCCCATTTTGCCCTTGCCCCTTACTCCGTTTTCTCTCTTAGTTGCTTCACTTTTTTTGTTTATGAGTGCCTCATTTCTTTTCTCAGATATTCTCCATTTTATTGGTTTTTGAGCTAAATGTTGACCTGGGTATGTATTATTTTCTTCATTTTTTGTGTTGTTTTTCTAAATGGGTGTCTTATTTTTGTTTTGTTTTTTTAATGCGGTTTTGGGTGTCTATTAACTATACCATTTTGTGTGAAATCCTTCTAAATGTGGAAGATTTGCGGCTTCCATTTATTTTCGAATCTAGGTTTTGTTTGGTTGTTGAGAAAACGTAGGAAAAGAAAAGCAATTTTTGTGCCCAAATCACTTTAGTGGATATTGTATCGTTTGATCAATTTGGGAAAAATAAAATTACATAAATGGCAGTGATGACAAAACTAAGCTAATTTTTTGTGTACTAAGATTGAAGAATTCTTTCCATTGACTAGATTCCCTGTTCTATAATAGCTGGCCACAAAGATGCATGATAGGTCACCCAATAATAAGCAACTACCAAATAGAGATCTAAATAAGTCCCTAATAATATGCCCATTTTCACTTGGTTGTGCAATATGTATAGGAAACTTGATAAAAAAAGTTACAAACCCACCTCTTACTTCGAAACCGATGCAAACCATTCTTGATCAGAAAATGGCCTTGTTTGGAATCATAAATTGCAGTGAAAATGTGTGAAGGTTGAGAGAGGGAAGTGAGAAGAAGGAAGTGAAAATGTGTGAAGGCTGAGAAAGGGAAGTGAGAAGGGGGAAAATTTTTAGGAAAAAATTTGGGGAGAACTAAAATGAAACAGAGCTACCAACGGTAATAACTCAAAGCTTGTACCGGACATGACAATGCACTAGCGAAGGGGCCCACAACTTCATCTAATTTACTGACTTGCCATTGAACTCAGTTTTGGTCACTCACATTCATTTTATTGAGTTTTTGAGTGATGAAAATTGTGACTGAAAACTAATCCAAACAAGAGTTGTGTTTTGAAAACAGGTGGGACCCACACGATTTGGATGATGAAAACAAAAAACTGAGCGATTTCACTCAAAACTCTCTTCATCCAAACAAGCTCTTAATTACAGTCATTTTAACTAAAAGCGTTTCAAGCTAATTCAGAATTTACAAATCTTACCACTGTGCACTCTTGATGTGGTAGTCACTCCACAAGTATAAGTGCTTGTGAGGTGTAGGAGGCAAGGGCCGGAGTTCAAATATTTAGAAAGGAATTTCACACACATATACACTAAGATTAGGTTAGAGTAGAAATTCTATCTTGCGTGTATATATATATAAAAGGAAAAAAAAAAGAATTTACAAATCTTGATCTATTGGCTGGTGTCGAGATTTAATTAAGCTTGATCAATTGATTTGTAGTCAAACCTAGTATTGAGGCAACAAATTCAGTAGTTATTGAGCAGTTTTCTTGTGTCTTCCACATAGATATTCAACACTTTTGGACACTAAAAATTAAGACTCAAAATACATCATTAAGTACGTTTGGAAGCGGTATACTAACACCAAAAAATATAACCTTAAATATTTTCCTATCAAAATCAGCTTCAAAAGTCGACAATTAGCCTTGTTCTATAATTTGTGTCATTACTCATTATCTTTCTAAGTTTTTTCACTAGTTCATAGAATGAATTTTTGACTTTGTTTTTTTGTTTTTGTTTTTTTGTTACTGCATAAATAAGTTAGAGCTAGGGATAGAATCCAAGACATCACTATTTTACCGTATGCAAGATTCTGTCGTTGGAGTGTCATTATCTTTGTAAGCTTTTCACTAGTTCACAAAATGATCTTTTAACCTTTTTCCCCCCTCCTATATTAGCTGAAAACCAATGGTTCATTGACAATTAATCTCCTTAAAAAGAAAGAAAGAAAGAAAGAGATTCAATCCGTAAGCAAGGTTACACATAAACATGAGATTATAATTAAAAAAAATTTATAGGTAAGAAATCCTTGAAGAAAAAAAATAACACATAATAATTTCATAGGCAATTTTAATACTTGTTGAGATAATAAACAATGATTAATCCGCAATTATCACACTTTTTTTTTTCACCCTTCAATCATAATAATAACTTTATTATTATCTCAAATAAGTTGTCAGTAAAAACAACCTACTATATAATTATCCAAAAATATATGAAAAGTGAGCACACATAATAGACTGGCTATTGAAAAAAAAAAAAAAAAAAAAAAAAAAAAGCTTCTCAAACTCAAAATGGCGCCGTTTCCAAAGCTACAAGTCGCTGCATCTTTAGTAGTTATCGACCCCTAATTACTACCCTCCAAAGCACTCTGTCGTATTACTGTTTCTATGGCGTTGAGGGCCTTCCAATTTTTGAAACCCTAGCCTAGGGTTTCAAATTTCAATTTCTGGAGCCAATTGAAGAACCAAAAAACCCAGGTACACTTTCACTTTCTTCTTCATATTTATTCACTGAAAAATTCCTAACTAATTGGACGGCTACGATTGTGCAAGATTGTGATTAGACGATCCAGGATTTTCCCCAATTTTTTTTTCAAATTTTTGCCTATTATTAATAAAGGGAAAAGAGTAAAGATCTGGGATTGAAAACAAAGCACGCGAGAATTTGTTGCGAGCTGTGTTTGGCTGCAAAGAAAACGTTATGAAAGTTTCATAAAAATTGAATCTTTGAATATTTTATAAATGTTCCTTATTGTTGTGAATTTTTGTGCATTTTAAATAAAATTTGTTACTCTTCAAAAAGGAAAAGAAAATTATTGTGGGTTTATGAAGCTGCATTGCTTAAAATTGGATTGAGCTAAAAAGCATGACACAGTTACAATTTACTTTGATTAGCTTCTGTGTAATGCTTTTGATTTTTCAAAAAAATTAAAGAACAAAAATTGTCATGTGTGTTATTTGACAATTAGCTAACTTGATAGGAAATGGTTTATTGAACTATTGAACCATTTTTTCTAACTCTATCCCTCATGTGTGGGTTCATACTCTCTTAATAAGTGGGACCCAACATGTGAAATTTTTAAAGGGTTAAACTCAAGACTAATGATAATATCTCTGTGATAAATTATCACTTATCCTAAAAGCTTTAAGTTGCTAGGAAAATGTTCATTTAGAGATTTGTTCATTTTTCTAACAGTTTAATACCTGCTTATACACGTAAAACTTTAGTGACTCGAATGCAAGTTGCGTATATCTAATGGCAGATTTGTTGATGGAGGGGTCTTAAGAAGTGTTGCAGTACAAGACTTGCATGAGAACTTTCGGTGTTTTTGTCGAACAGAAGTAAGTTATATGGCCATGATTTTTGGGAGAAATGAAGGTTTAGCTGACAGGGGATTTGTGCCCTGAGTAAAGAGTTTGCTAATTATAGATATAGCTAACAAGATCATTGCTTAGTCATGAATGTCTCAAAGGCCACTTTAAATTATTCAGTGTAACTATTGAGTGTTTTATTTCCTTTCTAGAAGGTATTTTTCTATTAATATGGGCTATTAAACTTGCATTGCACAATGCTTTGAAGTTTGAAATCACCAAGCTATGTGAGTACTTGCAATTGAATGTGAATGTTTGGTTGTAGCTTGGGATAGATTTGTCCTAATATGTGCTGCATTGTTGGCTGTAGTCATGGACCGAGAAGAGAGAATTAAGAATGCATGCATGAAGATTGTGGAGTGCATAAACGCCATGTCTTTTGTAAACTTGGATGACCAACGGGTGCATTCACTAGTGATGATGCGAGAAATAGCACGTGGGGTTGTTGAAAATAAGGATAGAAAGGTAAGAGAGAGAGAGGGGAGTATTTGCAAATTATTTTGATTATCATGTTGATCACTCTCATTTGTTGCATTGTTACTTTATAGGTAACTAAGAGTGATGTGACTAGGGCTTTGCACTCTAGTATTGAGAAGATGGTAAGTACTACTTATATCATGATAAGTTGTTTTATATTATGTTTTCATTATGTGATGATTGATGGCAATGCAGGCCAGTTCATGCAGGGATATTGTGTATAAATTAAGTAAGATGTCATATAAAGGCTTAGATGACCAACGGATTCAATCATTATTAAGGGTGAAAGAGATTGCAGCTAAACATGCTAAAGTTGCAAGTGTTGAGAGTGATACTTGGATTAAAGAAAGCTTGGCAGGTGAGGAAATGCAGCCAAGCAGCGTGGATGTCCTGGTTGGAGGTGCAGAAATTATGGTGGTTGAAGAATCGCTGGCGGAGGAAACTGAGCTAAGAAATGAAGACGGTCATAATGTGGTGCAGAAAAGGCCTGTGACTAGGGCAAAACTCACTGGCAAAAAGGATATGCAGATTGGAGAGGTACAAAGGAAGATGCCTGAAGATGAGCCACCAGAGGTGGAAGCTCATTTTATAAATGAAAATGGTAAAAATCAGTTGCAGGAGATTTTGTCACAACCACCGCTTCTGCAATCTCTTATATGGCCTCCAGATGACTGCATTACCTTAGATTGGATCTGGACATTGATATCCACAATTAAGCAGTTTTCACAGAATCATCCCCCCTCCGAGTTTCAATCGGTAATGCCAATTTCTGTGGTGGATAAACTAGTTGATAATGCTTCAAGTATCCTTTCCAAAGAACCAAACTGTGTGAAAATTGATTGCCATGGAGTGGACTCAAGAGTTGTTGTAGTGGGTGACATTCATGGCCAGTTCCATGATTTGCTCCATCTTCTTGAAAATGCTGGTTTTCCCTCTGAGAATCAGTTCTATGTTTTCAATGGTAACTATGTAGATAGAGGAGCATGGGGTTTGGAGGTATTTTTGCTCCTATTGGCTTGGAAGGTATGTGATATGAATGATATTTATAGTAGTTGTCCATTTGCTTAATGCTCATTTTTGTTTTTTGGAAAAAGCAAAAGAATGGAGGAAAAAAAAAGCATATGTAAGCAATTATGTATCATGTACTTGTTTTGGTGGCTAAGTAACACAATTATATCTTTCTATTGTCTGTTGTACGAGTTGTATGATTACTTTGTATTCATTATTTTGATTATGCTTATTTTCTCATCTTAGTGATTATCATAAATAATATAGTGTTTTCTTCATTGAAGAAAGAGATCAGATGGATCCCCACCACCCCCCCCCCCCCCACCCCCGCGCGCGCGCGCACATAAGTAATATATAGTCCACTTATTTGTTGTTGATTTTTATGTGTATTTTTTTCATTCTATAACTTGTGATGATTATACCGCTTTTATGTTTGTGTGTTTTTGTTTTTCATTTTTAACTCCTTGATGTTTAGGTATTGATGCCTCACAGAGTATATCTACTCCGTGGGAATCATGAGTCAAAAGAATGCACACTGGCATATGGTTTCGAGAAGGAGGTGACGACCAAATTTGGAGATCAAGGTGAATATGTCTATAATAAATTCCTGGATTGCTTTAAAGAGCTTCCTTTGGCCTCAGTTATTGCTGGATCTGTTTATACCACTCATGGAGGGCTTTTCCGTAGTACACGCATTGCATATTCACGAAGATCTAGAAGAAAAAAGACACAGAGGCTAGAGCTTGGTTCTTTAGAAGAGTTATCTGCAGTTAAAAGATCTCTAATAGATGCTCCATATGAAGGCCCAAATATGATATTAACTGATGTGCTATGGTCAGATCCATCACAGAGGCAGGGTATATGTAAAAATCGAGCTCAAGGACGGGGTTTATGGTGGGGTCCTGATTGCACTGAAGCTTTCTTGAAAATGTCCAAGTTAAAGGTAATAATTTTCTATGTAGCTGTTGAAAAATTAAGTTGAAGTTTTCTTGTCACAATTGAAGCTACCACTAACTTATTTTGTCACAATAGAAATCATATTAGATGTCAGTCATTTATGGAATTAATATCACATATGGTCTCTTAAATGGTCTCATTTTTAAAATTCTTTTTTGTTAACTTTGGCTAAGGCTGGAGCTAATTTTTTTCCCCTTTTTTTGGACTGCGTTTTCAACGCTATGCTGGAATAAAAAATAAAGTCATTATGGAATGAAACGATTCAAATGTTCTTTTGTTTGGTTTTGTGGACATTTGATGTGACTCATTGGATTATTAAATGGTTTTGTGAATTGTATAAGAAAAAAAAGGATTAATCCGTAACATACTAGAGCCTGAAAGGTTAAATAATCTGCCTTTTCCGACCTCTACCATAGCAATTAGTCCATAGGAAGCTTTAATATATATATATGTGTGTGTGTGTGTGTGTGTGTTGATAATTATAGTAAGCTTTAAAATTAAATATTTAATTAATAGCCTTAAAAGTTTCTAAAATTATGTTGCACAGCAGAGAGGATCCATTTCTTAAATTAGGAAGGATTTGAGCTCCTCACTTCAATCCTTCACAAGATTGCAATTGACTCTACAAGAACCCTAAAACATACTAAAGTTGAATATGATATGATGGAGGTTGAAATCAAAGGATGTCATCTTTGATGTGCTGCTTCTACCTAAAATTTCCTTTAGCAGAGAAGAAGCGTTCCACCTCCACTAGCTGACCCACATAAAGATTTCTTGCAGAGCATACCATTACTGCTCCTACTGGATCCAAGAAGATTCTCTTCAAATATTTCAGCCCCTTTGCAACCTGACCATTTCTCAAATTACTTATAGATATATAAATTGGTAAGATTCCGATGATTCAGCACTTCTTTACAGGTAGTAAAAGTGTCTATATGAAACTTATACTATAAGTGGAACCATAATGGCCCATTCTGACACCAGGTACTTGATGAACCTTATCACATCTTCTCCCACCATCCAACTTTTTCCATGAAAAAGCCTTGGTCATGCCATCTGGATCCAATGCCTTGTTCCCACTTGTATTTTGAAGAGTGAGGCTAGTAGGGGTGGCAATTCGTGTTTACGTGTCAGGTTCGTTTCGTGTCGACTCATGAGTACTTAACTATATAGGTCAACCCTAACCTGACATATTTATTAAACGGGTCAGGATTCCTCAACCCTAACACAACCCATTTATTAAACGGGTTAGTCTTGTCGACCTGTTTATCAGATTTTATCGAAATGAAAAAAAAAAAAAATTGATTTTAGTATTAACCAAATTGATATGAATTATGAAAAACCAAACAAATAAATATTTTTAATATAAAATTCAGAAGTAACGAGTAACTGCATCACAAATAATCATTCAAAACTAAAGTAATTCTCAATATCATAAATAATCAATCATAATATGTCAAAGAAAATAAACAACAACAACTAATAAGTTTATATACTTAGGGTTTGAATGGTATATTGGTAAAATGTTATTTAATTAAACAAGTTAAACAGGTCAAACAGATTTTATGTGATGGACACTACAACCCGTTTATTAAACGGGTTAGTCATGTTAACCAAAATATGACACAATTCTATTAAACCTCAATCCATAACCTACTAATTTCATGTCGTGTTATGTTGAGTTCGTGGGTTGTGTCCAATTTTGCCACCCCTAGAGGCTAGTAAAAGCTTATTACTTGGTATTCGCTCAAACTTTCAAGATTATTAACATACATACAATCATGTACACCAATTAGGTTCTAAGCAAATATTGAGAAAAATTAACTAAGGCAATAATTTTAGCTCCTGGTTCAATTATCTTTTGTTAGCTCCATTTTGTGAATTATTTGTGCATAAAGACTCACTTTCCAGATCCCCTTAAAATTTTTTTTTTTTTAATGCTTGTGAACACTGCCTCTTTGTTTCTACTGTAGTTGATCATAAGATCGCATGAAGGTCCTGATGTGAGGACTGGTCAGCATCTTTTTGGCGATATGCTATGTGGGTACAGCTTGGATCATGAAGGAGAATTAGGGAAGCTGTATACGCTGTTTAGTGCTCCGGATTACCCTCAGGTTGAAGATTTATCTCTAAGACTTGACCTTAATTTTTTTGGTATGTTTAATTTTGTAAGTGACATTTCTTAGTCCTGTGTGATAATCTTTGCAACTAGCTACAGCTTTGTATTTCGTTTTTCTACATCTGAAGGGCAGTCTGTGTGTGTGTGGACTTACATTTAAATAGTGGAATGCTCCTATTCTGTTTATATGACAACTATCAACTTTCTACTTGGAAAAAAATAATGACAACTATAAACTTTATATGTGAATATCGTTGATGGGACATGACTTTGGAATTGACCAATATGATCATTTCACCTTATTTCTCATATGAGAAAGTAAGCATAATTCTTCTGTACAAATAGCAACATATAACCATGACTAGAATTTCTGACTTTGATTACATTATGTGTTATAAAATAATAAATTTTCTTCTCAAATAAAACATGTCTTTTAATTATAGGATTGAAATTTGTGTGCTTTGGCTAACAGGTTGCAGGGTTCAGATTTATTCTATGTCCTAATTCTATCTTTTGGTTGCTTTAACATGAAGTATCTTCATTTTTTTATTAAGTTGGTAGCATCCAACACCTGGAGAGTGGATTATAGATGTTTGTTCTATACATTATGAATGTGTAGACATGTTGCAACATGGCAAATATTGTCAACAAGCAGGCCTTTGTATCCCTTACTAAACTAAGATTTGACTTACACTAGAGATTGTTTTGCAAAACTTAGTACTGTGCCACCAATTAGTAAGGTTGTGTGCGTCAAGATTGAGAGGCCGTGACTAAGATTAATAGAAAATGAGGAATCCAATACACTTGTGGTCTGCTCTTTTGGTGTCTTTGCATCCCAAATGAGGGTTTCTATAAATGACTTCCATATAATGGAATGTGCAATTTGTTGCTAGCTTGCTAGTTGGTGTATTTTCTGGATAGTAGTTTTTCTACTTCTCTTCCTTTTATGGGCAGAAATTTCTGAGTATTTTATTTGGATTTTACATTTGAAAAGAAAATTAAATCTATTGGACTTTCTACAGTATGCATTATTAGTAAAACATGGTAGCTCTTGATGTTCAAAGAAAGGAAGTTAATGTCAACTGCTACGGAAGTATTCTTTTTTGGGTACAGAAGTTGTATTCTATCTCAGATAACAGTTTGCAAATTATGCAGTTCGGTAGAAAGATATTTACCAATGAAGGAGCATATGCTGTACTTCAGTCTCCTAATTTTGAAAGTCCTTCCTTCCACTCATTCAAAGCTGTAGAAAAACCAAAGGTATGGATTCCAACCTTTGATTTTGGCCCCTTGCCGATGGATAAGTTTGCACTTGTATGCTTAGAACACCTGCATCTAGCTGCAGGTTGGGGAAATGACATTAAAGCTTTTTGAAGGGTTTCAGTTTGATGTAACTCATGCCTGCATGAACATATCCAATTAACTTGATGCAACTTGCTTCACAGGCAGATCCTTTTGTTGATGTTGATGACTATGATAAGATAGCATCATCTAAACGTGAAGATCAGATAGCAACATCAGATGAAGAAGATGAGATAGATATAGGTGACCGAGACCTCACATCAACAGTAAGTTAATATTTTCTGGAGGAAAAGTAGCCCTTAATTTTATTTTTTTTTAATTCTGGTTTCAAGTGAAATATATGATGCTCTGACTAATGTATTGGGTCTTAGATTCTTTGTGTTGTTCACAATGGTTGTTTTAAATTAACTTTTCCTGCTGCCCTTGTTTAGTAAAGAGAAATGCAGCTTGAACAAATAAGGTATAATGTTGTTCTTTATGGTGCAATTAGGGTCTGATTCTTAAAGACCCAACTCGACTTTATTTTTACCTTTGGGAAAAAAATTCTTAAGTAGGTTTGTCAACAAGGCATGAAGTTGGATTTCTTCTTTTAATCAATCTTTACAAATAGGTACTTTCTTTTTTCTGGCTACTTCATCTCTTTAATGAAGTAGTCTTTTCTTAATACAATTTTTCTTACTTATCAAGACAAAAGAAAAGAAAAACAATCAATCTTACAAATAGATGATTCCTCTGTCCAATTTTGAAATGATATATATATATATATATATATATATTTTGGGGGAAAAAAATCAATCTCAGGTTTGGTAACTTTTTCTTTAAAATGGTTTCAAAGTAGGATTTGTTTTGCTTTATATCTTGCTTATATGGAAGATGGAATCAATGTGACATTATCTTCAAGTCGGAAAAGATTAACCATCTTTTCTAGAAAGTTGGAAGTTTAATACGTCTAAGAAATTCCAAAAGAAAATTTGAAAGCTGTGAAATGCATGTAATTTAAGGTAGATCAATTCTCGTAGCATTACATTATAGTATTATATGTTTGCACTTATTACTTTTTGGTATAATCTAGAATGTCTAATCATTAGAGTATGCAGTATTATGTTTTGTTACATTTTCCCTGCTCACGTGCTCAATTGGGATTTCAGTTGCTATATGAAGGGTTTATGTTACTTATTCAAAAAAAATATATATATATATATATATATGAAGGATTTATGTTAAATGCCCATGACCCTCACACTTGATTTTAATGCTCCTAGCAGCTATTCTCCATTTACCATAATATTATTCTTAGAAATGGACTTTCTTTGTTAATTAGCATGCACAGTCCTCAATGGCCGCCATCTCTTCGTTGCAAAAATCTTCTCCAGTTGTGATGGCTTCTGGGGTTGACTTTGAGGCACTAGGCATTTCTAATCCTCCTTCTTGGAGTGTTCTTTTGCCGAATGATTTGGGTGGCACCCAACTTGTTCAAGTTCCACAGGCTCCTGAGGTGGAAGGACTACCACTACCTCCCAACTTAGAGGTAATAACATCTTTTTGGATTACCCATTCTTATCATCTTCGTCAGAGGTCTAAACCTAAAGTGTGCAGGAGCCTCACAAATCTGCTTATGAGTACTTGTTCAAGCTTGTTGCTGGCCTAAAGCATATGCTTCAAACAAGGGTGAGCCATTTTCACATTAATCTTCTCTATTCCTCTTACGTGAGAAACTAACGTGATATTCTTTGAGTAGGAAATTGAGAGTAAGGGCCAAAAGAGGAAGCGAGACAATTAGGTCAGCTTAGAGCCAAGGCAGCTCTGCTACAATGGCTTGATATGTCAAGCATCACCAGAAAAATGATTTTCTGGAGATGTATCCAAATGAAATGTATATAATACCAAGTAATGTGATTCATTGATTCTATGTTTATGTAGATAAACACTCGAGCATTTTGTATCAAATTTTCAAAAGAGTTGATTTAGCATTTGTGATCTTTATTCAGTACACTTTCTTAGGAATCTAACCTTTGTCTAAATCTGTGAGAGATGAAAAATAGAGAGAAAAATGCACAAAGAAAACAATCAAACACAAGAGTTAAGTGATTTGGCGATGTGCCTATGTTCATGAAATTGCAATGATTTCACTATATCAACAAGATGAATACAGAGGTGGCCATACAATACAGTTTATAAAAAAAAAGTGCGAAGTTAGCAAGCCTTTGCTCTATGGATTAAGTCTAAGAAAATCTCTCATTTAAAACTGTAACACTTCTATATGCATTTTTACTTTGTGTAGATGGTCTTCGCAACACCTTTTTTATTCATTTATTTATTTAGTTCATGGTCAGAAGTCAGGCTTAATGGAAAGATAGCAGATTGTCATTCCATAACTGAATGAGCTACATGGTTCACAGGTGGTAAGGGAGCCAGCTGAGTTTGGGCTTACTCACTAATCACATAGAAGATTTATCTCAAAAATTACTCAACGCTATATTAGGGGTAAATGATGGACATAATGACAACATTTGTTATCTAGGAAATTCTTTTGAGGATATTGATGGAAGCTAAAAGGTCTTACTAAAGCTAAAAGTTGCACTCATTTCAAAATACTCGAGTAGACAAGGAAGAAAAAATAAAAAGAAAGAGAAAGGTGATTAAATGGATTATGATTAGTCTGCTGTATCTTTCATCCCCAATCCCTTGGATCAACTGGCTTGCTTTGCTTCAATAAAACCAAAAAATAAAATTTAAATTAAAGACAAGTGTCATGGACTATCTAAAAGCTTCATTTTCCGTGGCAATTAAAATAACTATCCAGCCCACAGCTCATTTGATACTCAATAAAAAATATAGATATAAACATTAAGCAATACAAGACAAAAAAATAATTACCTTCGTGGTTGTCTAGGAGAGTACACAGCTGATGGAAGGTGAAGAGTGCAAGCCTCTAATTGAATGAGATTCTCAAAATAGCAGATATTTTGCACAACCCTATTCTGCACAACCCTATTAGGGAATGTGAATGCAAGCTTGTTGGAGAGCGCAAGCTTGTAATTGAATAAGATTTCCAATCTCATTTTATGAGTTTTCAATTTTATGAGCTTATAAAAGGTATTTTATGATAACAAATTAATTGTCTAACATAATGTTTTAAATACTTTGATTATCAGGCCTATGTTACTTTATGATGAATAATGCTGGAATATATGTGGAAATATGCTAAAAGTAAAAATTTAAAATTTGGAAGACAAAATAGATTAGTTAAAACAATTATGTTGAGAACTAATTTTTGTGATAAAAATTGCAACCGAATGATATGTGTATGGATTTGTGTTGGGTGGTGTATGTTTATGGGGGAAAACGAATATTGTGATTATCAAATGCTGTTTGTCTTTGTGTTAGCGAAAATTTAATAATTCAAGTTGTATTACACCCCAGAATTTGGTGGTAGATGGAGTGTGGACAAAATTGGGAAATGCCCTGTTTGGGTAAAGATAGTAGCATAATACTCTTTTCTCCAAACTATATAGGGAAATGCCCCTCTTTTGTAACTCGATTTTCTCAAAATCGAGTTAGGCCCTATAGCGGCGTTTTTTAGGAGCCTATAGTGACGTTTTTAGGACCTATAGTGGCATTTTTTACTCGATTTATAAGAAATCGAGTTATAGGTAAAAAAAATTAAAAAAATTGCTTATAACTCGATTTTATGGAAATCGAGTTACAAAACGCCACTATAGATCCTGAAAATGTCACTATAGGTCCTTAAAAACGCCGCTATAGGGCTCCAGAATTTTTTTTTTTTTTTTATAACTTGATTTTGAGAAAATCGAGTTACAAAAGAAGGGTATTTCCCTATATAGTTTGGAGAAAAGGGCATTATGCTGCTATTTTTACCCGAATGGGGCATTTCCCAATTTTGTCCGATGGAGTGTCCTAAAACATATTGATATAGATATTGTTTAAATGGGAACCATGCTTCTGTACATAGGTCATTCTATTTTGCATATTGGATAAATGAAAAGAGATTAAAGAGATTAAACACTTTGGTTTACATCCTCCAATAAGAACATTGCACATGATCATATCACTAAAACATAAATACATCTAATCACACATGATATTATCTTAATAAATATCATATTTCAAATTTTAGGTAAAAGGTTGATGTGATATTATTAGGTGGGGTAGGATATATTAAGTAAAAAACTAATGTGTCAATATTTTATTGAATGTTGTAAAACATGAATATTATACCCCATCTTTATCAAATTTAAACTCAAAACAAAAATAGCGATTTTTTTTTTGGAAAAAGAGTTTCAACCTATGACCATTTCAATAAACATAATATTTTAAATTTTAAGTAAAAGACTAATGTGAATATTAGGTGTGGTAAAATATATTAAGTTTTAAGTAAAAAAACTAATGTGATAATTTTTTATTAAAAGTTTTAATACATGGGGTATTATACCCCACCCTTACCAAATTTGAACTCAAAACAAAAATAGTGATTTAAAAAAAAAAAAAAATTTCTACCTATGATATCTACTCTTAATGATTGTTTTTTATTATTAGACTAACACACCATTTCAAATCCCAAGGGGGGTGGGGGTGGGGTTGTATCTTTAGTACAAGAAATAATTATTCATCAATAATAGATAGTTCTTAAATTAACGAATAGTTATTCCTTGGTATAAGGACTCTAATAACTATTACTCACTAAGTATAATAACTACTAAAATTAAATATTTCAAAATATTTTCACATGCACATTACAGTTTTAAAAATAAAAAATCATAAAAGTATATCTCTTTTCAAATGCATAAACTTCCCATATTTAGAGGGAATAATTATTCCAAAATAATAGATATTCCTTAAATTGAAAATTAGTTATTCCTCTTAATAAGAACTGTAATAGACCAAGAACTTTATAAATTCAAGAGAGAGAGAGAGAGAGTGAGAGAGTCTAGCCAACACCAAATCCATCCCAGCATTGAAAATTGTAATTCAGTGAAGAACTACTTGACATCTTAAATGAAGAATTTTTTTACACATTTCATAATCATACAAGGCGACTATAGGCTATGCACTACAAATCCCCAATTAAGTAATAATAACCTACTTCCTAGAAGTGCTTTACTAATGACCAACGAAAAGAAAAGCACATCTTACCCCCTTTGCCAAATAGAATTTTTTTAGGGTATTTTTATCTCAATAAACAGAGATGTGTCCACATGATTAATGCATCTACAACTCTTAACATTGGCCATCCTCGCAAATCAAATCATCCTTCCGCTTACGTTTCTTAGTACTCTTCATTCCAATTTTTTTTGGTGAATCTCCAACTTCATCCATCAAATATTTGTGCACAATATCCTTGACCTCATCAAGTAACTTCCTATCCTGGAAATCCATCCCATCTTCTGAAAACTTACTTAGCATGTCTGCGATTTCATTCAAAGCTTCAACCTGTAAAATTATTAAAAACCAAATATCAAGAAAAAAGAAAAGAAGAACAACAAATTAAATAATATCTATTTGTTGAGATTAGTAAACATCAAATAGCTAGTTATGCATAGCCTTACTTTTCCCTTAAATTCAGACTCAACAGATGTGAGCCTCCCTACAAATTTACGAGTAATTTTCTCGTACCACTGCATGTACTCCTTATCGTCCACATCATCATCACCTTCCACGACATAAAATCTACGCATTGCCCACTCATCAAGCTCATATTGCATTTTACCCAAGATGTCAACACCATGATCATATGCACGGCTCTTTCTCTCCCATCGATGAACATCATTTGGAATTCCTTGAAGCATGCCAAATTGCCTAAGGCAACGATCTGGGAGGTGTCTTTCTGCCTTTTCAAAGCAAATGAGCATAGTCCTTGATGCCCGCAAGGTCAAAGTATTTTTAATATCTTCTGGTATTACTGTATGGTCGATATCTTTGTAAGGAAGCCACTCTACCTGTACGTCAAAAGCACACCAATTGGATCATATCTTCTAGATAATACATATAAGAATTGACACTGACTAGCATGCATATAAACTCACATCAGAAGGTTTAAGAGAATCCAAGGCTTTCCGATAGGAGACTATATTACATTTCATTCTGGAACCACTTTGTTTTCCTTTCCACCAGAGCACCAATGGGAAGCAACCTTGGTTTGGCTCCTGATTGAACTTTGGTCGGCCAACATTCAGGCGATAATAACTCCAACACTACAGATATATGACAAAGAATTGAAGTCAGCATTATGACTGAAAGTCATCAACATAGCCAAATTCCAATTGCCTCACCAATCAATAATTTACATCACAACCCTGCCCCCCGACAGTTATTTATCTGAAACAAAAAGAGAAGCAAAGAAAACAGTTATTTATCTGAAACCTGGAGTAAAGTCAAAGAGCCGCTAATGGTGCTTTGAGACTTTAGTGAAGCATTGCCAAGTGCTCTATATAAGAATGCCAATGCTGCTGCACCCCATGCAAACTTTCCCGCTTTGTCAAAATCCTCAAACAATGAAAGGTACATGACAGGGACTTTGTTACCAGTTGTTGTGGAAAATATTGTGCTGCCTACCAGGTATAGAAGGTAGGCACGTGTTCGGCACTCAATCTCTTCCACTGTTGCATCTTTGGGACATTGAGAAAAGAACTCTTTCAACCAGGTAAGCTTCACCATTCCACCAGTTAGGTCCTCTGGTACTCTTCCTAGTAATTTTTCACACAACAAGCTGGGTGTGCTGCTTGTTACACCTATAACAGGCTCTCCATCAATTGCTAGTCCAAGCAAGAGTGCTACATCTTCAAGGGTTATTGTCATTTCTCCAACAGGCAAGTGAAAGGTATTTGTTTCTCTCCTCCACCTTTCAACTAGCGCTGCTATGAGGGCACTGTCAAAATTAATTGCGGGAATCATTCGTAAGTGATGAAATCCAGCCTTCCCAACCAACTCGATTTGTTCAGCTGTGAGCTTCCATTGGTCAAGCAGTGAAGTGTGTTCATGACATCTAAGCACTCCTCTCTCCTTTAAATTTGCAATGAAATTATAAGCAATTGCAGTCCTTTAAAATATTGGGAAAAAACAAGTTGAAACAAAAGGAGAGATATGATAGATATTGTCAAACCTGCCCATCCCAGACTGCTGAAGAGACATGGCTATCTTGATCATAAAGTACAACATTATCAATTGGACCCGGATCTCCAGTGGTCTCCATTTGAGCTTTGTAACAAACTACAAGCAAAAAAGGGAATGCTAAAGTTAGCTCCATATGGTAGTAGCTCAAGAGCAGTAATTCCAGCTAAAAAAAATAACTTGCGGTAGCATTAAACTAGTTTCAAGTTGATTTTCAGACACAACAAATATTTTGGCCAGTTTAGACCTTGAATTGACAGGACTCACATTTGCACGACCCTTAATACATAGTTGAACAGATAGAGATTACAAAAAGGACAAACAAATGGTTAAGGCCATTAAAATCAATGCTTTCTTCATTGTACACTACCCTTACTTCAAAAGACACAGTTTGAATTGGAGTGTAAAGTTGAGGCTCCTTCCAATATATACAAAAGCAAAGAAAAGCCTAACTTCCATTTAATTTACCTGAAATTATTCACTTTCCCTAACCAAAGCAAAAGGTAAGAACATTTACAACTAAAAAAATGAATGAACACCACAAGAGTAAAGTCATTTTAATTTAATACTACTTTCTTAACTGTACATAAAGCCGTAGTTCCATATGCAAAGATCAATAATTAAAAAAAAAGCCTAACTTCCATTTTAATTTGTAGTAAACACCCAATTTCTCTAAATTTTAGCTCTCCCTTTTGAATTCTGTCTTCTGTGTCCAAAAATATAAAGATTAATTTCCCAGACAAGAAGGAAAATAGTAAAGAATTCAAGACTGGGATTTTATTGAGCAAATCCTAAAAGCACTTTCCTTTCCTTTATTTCTTACTTCTTACAAACAAAAATGCTTCTCTACATCATCAATTACTATATTCTTCCTTAAACAGCTTGATTAAACCATATTTTTCATCGAAAACTTTTCTGGGTATTTTCCCATAGAGGCAAACAGAGCTTTAGCAAGCAATTGCAGCACCCAAACCCACAAATTAATTAAAACCCAGATGATAAGATTAAAAACCCAGATCAAATATAATATTTAATTTAAAAATACTAAGCCAAGTAGTGGTAAAGGTTCAAGCTTTTCAAATTCAGTAACGAAAAAAGCAAACGCAAAAAAAAAAAAAAAAACCTTGACGACATATAGGAGAAAGAAGAGGAAGAAGAAGAACGACATGATTAAAGAGTAAATGATCACTGACCTGAAAAATAATTAAATTTTTTTTAAAAAAATGGTATATTTGGCGAAACGACGATGGGCAAAGTGGGAAAGTTGTCGACGACGGCCACGGAAGTGTCGTACTTTGTTTTGAATTGGGGAACTCTGGATTAAAAAAAAAAAAAAAAAAACTTTAAACTACAAGAGTGTTAACAGATAAGACGATTTGAAAAAGGCCAAAAAAATAAAATAAAAAATAAAAAATAAGGCTCGTATAAGAATAATACTATATGGTTTTGGACCTTTCTCAGCTCGGCCCAATTCAAAGTCCAAAGTACAGTACTCAGAGTTTTAACTTTTAAACTCAATTTGATATAATTTTATTCTAATTATTATTTTGCACTCTCAGAGTTTTAACTTCTTTTGCTTCTTTTGGTCATTTGATTTAGGGGTGTCAATTCGGATTATCGTGTTGGGTTCGTGTCGTGTCGAAGTAAGGGTATTCAACTAAATGGTTCAATCCTAATTCGACCCATTTAATAATCGTGTCATGATCGTTTAACCTTAACCCGACCTGTTAATAAAGTAGGTTGACCTGACCCAACCCATTTGACATGCTTAATAAACGAGTCATGTTGAGTTGACACGAATGTAACACAATTCATTTCAACATGCATAATATTAAATATAATATCCATCTAGAAATATATATATATATATATATATATATTTTTTTTTTTACATCCCAAAAGCAGTGCATACACTTCAAGTCTTCAACTCACATTCAAAATAATATAGTTCAACAAAAATATAACATTCATCTAGAAATAAGTGCATATTTTAACAAAAGAAGTGCACACACACTTCAACCTAAATTCAAAATAACATAGTTTAACAAAAATAAAATAACATAATTCAACAAAAATATAATATCCTTGGAACTAACCAAATGCTAAGTGTCAATATTGAAATAATTGGAGCAAACAGTAGACTAAAGTTTATAGAACAAAAACATTATGTAGAAAAAATTACTGCAGAATTTTGAAACACCAAAAAAACAGTTTTCTTTAATTCTAAAACTCACTAAACACATGAGAGAGAGAGAGAGACAGAGAGATAGAGAGAGCAATGACCAGTTTGAGAATTTAAGTTTGAGAATTGGACATGAGACTATAAGATAGTAGAGTGAGCATTACGGTTGAAATTATTTAAAAAAAAGAAGAAGAAGATATTTATAAGATGGTTTAGAGATTTAGGATTTGAAGGGTTTAGAGATCTAGGATTTGTAAAGTTTCAATTTCCAATTATATCTCTTGTAAGTTTTTGTAATTACTCACTTTTCTTTTTAAATTTAAAATATATGTTGGATATAAAAGGTATTTGACAAATCAAAAATAAAATGAATATTTATTTGTTATACAAGTTAAACGAGTTGTGTTAAGTGGGTCATTTCGGGTTGACACAAATAAATTGGTGTGTCAAATGTGTCTATTGCGGATTACACGGGTTGACCCGTCTATGACACGTTTCTTATCGTGTCATTTTCGAGTCGACCCGTTTATGACCCAAACCCATTAAGGCCCAACCCTAACACGCAAAAACCCATGTCGGGTTCGTGTCGTGTTCGCGAGTTGGGTCGAACATTGACACCCCTAATTTGATTGAGGATGCAAAGGTTATAGAAGAATTCTTTATTGGTTTTACTATATCTCATGTTAAGGGATAGGGAAATTTTGTTACTCACAATCTTGCTAAATATGTTAGTGGTTTAAAGGTGTGAATGAATGGTGTTCCTCCACATCTTAATATTGTAATTGTTGCTGACTTGGCATCCCTTGTTTAATAATACTAACTTATAACCCCATGCATATGCATGGATAAATTTAAAGATATACAATAAGATGCATAATATAATTTATATATATATATATATATATATAATTTAAATACTATTGATAGTCATTTTTAAAATTTTGTTAACTCTTTAAAAAATTTTGTAAGGATATTATTAGATATAAAATGTAAATCGCCCATGTTTTTTATTATTATTGTGAAGCACTTTTTTTTTTATTTTTTTATTTATTTGTTCTAGACTCTTTGGTTTTTGTATTTAATAACTCACTTGAATGAATATTTATGATGTGATCCCACATTTGATTCTAAAATTAAGAAATAAAACTCTTTAAAAACAAATAATTTAAGACACATGGCGCAAAATTGGAACTTTAATTTAGAATTTTAATTTAAATTTCTCTCAACTTCACCTATTAGTATATATATAGATTACAACTTTCTACTTCTCGAAAAAAAAAAAAAATTACACATGATGTGAAGAGTATGAATACTATTGAAGGTAAAACAGTCAAAACCCACAATTTTATAGTTCTCAAATTTGGCTGGAGCTGTTATTTATTTATTTATTATTTTTACTTGATAAATTTGATAGTTAAGAATGGAGATATTTAAACTTTGAATGTTTTCATTAAAAATATTATGAGTTATTAGTCAAGTTACAAGGCTCTTTACAATTTTATGGAGCTTGAGTAGCATGTAGATCTCACTACAACAAAATGTATTTTTGGATATGAAAATTTTTGTCACCACATGTCCTCATTTTTTCACCTATAACATTCGGCGACAAAA
The DNA here is from genome assembly GCA_030445155.1 of Quercus variabilis. Lineage (NCBI taxonomy): Eukaryota > Viridiplantae > Streptophyta > Magnoliopsida > Fagales > Fagaceae > Quercus > Quercus variabilis. Next base: position 11,350,395 of record CP129449.1, read on the forward strand.
CTACTTTTTTTTCTAAAATACTCGTCACCAAAAGGTTCAATTATTTTTTAATTTTTTTTCAACAAAACCATTTTGTCGCCTGATATTTTCCTCACTAAATACATTATCCAGTAATGAAATAGTTTTGTCACCAAATGTATTTTATTTTTTATTTAATCATATTTGGTAACAAAAGATTTCATAGTCAAAACCAAAATTTTTATTTATTTTTTAATTTTCCATATTAGGTGACGAATAGTTTTGTTGCCTAAACCAATATTTTTTTCTTTTTAGTTTATTTTATTTTAAATTTCACCATATTAGTCGAAAATTTTTTTTGTCAACAAATGTTGTTTACGTTTGCTGTTCAATTTAATAGCAACGAAACATTTTGTCACCAAGTCTTTTTATTCCATCCTATCCAAACTAATAATGACGAAATATTTTGTCGCCAAGTATTTATTTATTTTAGTCTAATTTTATATTTTTATTTATTATCTTGATATTAACCTATTATTACATTATTAGAACCTCACATTTGAACAACAAATTTATAAGCAAACTATCTATACAATCCAAAAGTAAATAAAATAAGTATTAGATTTAATCCATCTATATAATTTGTTTGCAACACAATTCTAACAAAAGATGTCTTATAATAAAAAAAAAACATATTAAAGATTTAATTAATGTCATTATGTAGTTAATAAAATTTGTACTTGACAGTGTACTAAAAAAAAGTTGGACTTGACTTAACTAAAACTTATTTTACCCTATTTATTTATATTTTAAAATCTATTTCTTGAATTAGTCATTCGAGTTGAATTATTATATTGTCACATAATTGAATATATATATATATAACTTGAGAAAGATGTTAGTGGGTTGACGGCAGAGACCAAAATAGAAATGATTTTCTGTTTTCAAGAACTGATGTAGGTACAAAATCAATTTATGGACCAAAATGAGAATAGACCCAAAATGTAGAGACCAAAAATATATTTATGTCCTTATTATTATGTCCCTTGTCCCCAATAAAGACCGAGAAGAGGTCATAGAGTACTAGCAATGGAGGATGTAAAAAAAAGTTTATTTTACATCTTCAAACATTACGTTATCTATTTTACCAACCCATCTAACAATACACCCAAAATCTCAGTTTTTATTTTTATATAAAACCCAATAAAATAATATAAACTATCATATTAACGCATTCTCTCTCTTCTCTCCCATCTCTCTCTTTCATCTTTTTTGTACTTTCATGTACTTTTATATTTACTTTTATGTTTAGCAACAATGAAAAGTAAATTGTATATATACAACCATACTATTAATAGTTGCTAAAAATTTTTAGCAACCCACCTCCAGATGAAGCCCAATTTGAGCGGGTGGGTTGCTAAAATAACAACTTGTGGGGTTTTACACTGCCTAATGCTAATGTTTTGATATCGTCATTGCTATGAACTTTAAAATCGCAAGTTAAGTTGGTTGTGTCAAATGAGCAAATGAGCTTTTAATATTTCAAAGTTGATCGAGCATGATAAAAATAATGTAGATTTTATCTGGTGATGTTTAAGAATGTTTCTGGTTAGTGACAAGAGATAATTTATAGTGATTTTTGATATTTAATTCATAATATTTGATTCTGACATTGGAAGAGCTTTTTCTTAGTTTACGCTATGAACGCAATTGGTTCACTAAGTTTCAAGTGAGTTTTATTAATCTCTCAAGTTTAAAAAGCGAGTACAATTGGTCCTTTTGTTAATGGCATTAATCTCAGTGCCTATGTGACTAACAAAACTATGATGTAGCAAAATTTTGGTGGCATGACATCAATTTTAATATAAAAAAATTAAAAATTAAAACATGTTGCTGTCATTAAAAATCTCATGATCTGTAAGAAAATAACTCAACCATTTTGTAATCAAACTCAAGAATGCTACCTAAATCTGAAAAAAGAGGAGAGAGATAGAGAGAAAGACAATCCCATATGCTTATTTATAAAAACCAATATTAGATGGGTTAAGTCCATCTATATCGGAATCAAGCCAAAAAATCTCTCTTCAATTCTTCGTTATCTTTTACAGTTTTTTGAAAATCAACTTCCATTAAATAGAAAGAAACAGAGAGTCTACAAACAGAGCTTCTTCAGCTGGTGGAGGGGTATCCTCCAGCCACATGCAAGCTTCACTAATATTTCTAGCAAAACGAGCTAGAGAATGTGCAACCCCATTTGCACTACGCCTAATACATTGAAATTCCACACGCCTCAACCTTCCAGCCAAGAGACGAACGTCATCAACAAGATTTCCCAAGCGAGACCAGTCTGACCTGTTCGAAGCTACAGCCCGCATCACATTCAGATTATCACCCTCCACAATTAAGTCACCAAAACCAGCCTCCATTGCAAACTCCAGCCCTCTCCGACAAGCCAGGACCTCCGCCTCATCGCTGTCCATTACTGCAGGACCCCTCGCTGACATCGCAGCCATAATCTGACCATCACTATTCCGAATAACCACCCCAGCACCTGAAGCTGAAATGTCCGAGAAAACCGCTGCATCAAAATTCAGTTTGTATCTCGTTCCTGCAGGAGGTTTCCACCGATGTGAATAGACTGAAGCCTCAGGAATTGCAAGGTGGGATCTAGCCCCCACAAACTCTGCAAGAAGACAGCAGGCACGCCCAATCAACACGCCTGGTTCCTGCAGCAAACCACCAAATACAACCCTGTTCCTACGATGCCAGAGAAGCCAGCAGAGCACCATAAAAAACTCAAATACATCCAATGGCATCTTATGCCACATATCCTCAATTAACTGGATCACAGAGCTTTGTACAGTCAGCCCCTTCTGCAACACACGTTGAGAGCACCCAGCCCACACATCTTGAGCAGCATTACACTCCCACAATGCATGAAGAATTGTTTCAGGGCCAAGTTTGCAGATGGGACACAAATCATTCTCCACAATCCGTCTTTGCCGAAGTTTTTCAAGAGTTGGGAGAATATTATGGCAGGCTCGCCACATAAAGACTTTGATCTTATTTGGGATACGCAGCTTCCAAATTCTGGCCCAAACAGCGCTACTTGACCTCAAATTGGAACCAGCACCTTCCAAGCTAGACTCCCTCACAAGAGTCCTAGCTGTGTGATAACCAGACCGCACCGAATACCTTCCATCTTTATTATGCAACCAAACCATCACGTCTGGAACATATCGTCTGCATAGAGGGACCCGATAAATAGCCTCAGCATCCAACCTGCTAAAAACCACATCAATGATAGTTCGGTCCCATTGGAAGGTATTCCAATCAATTAGATCTGACACAACCCAATCATCCACAGCTACATTCGGAGGAATTAGGATTTTATTTGTAGGATGGCCAGGCAGCCACTTGTCAGTTAACACCCGAATGGATGATCCTGAACCCACCCGCCAACAACAACCTCTCCTCAAAATAGGCTGAGCAGCAAGTAGGCTTTTCCAAATATATGAGCTTTTTGGATGATCAACCGCATCCAAGAAAGAGCACCGGGGAAAGTATTTGGATTTCAAACACCGATAGAGAAGAGAATCATGGTTAGTTAACATTCTCCACCCCTGCTTCGCCAGCATAGCAAGGTTGAAACATCGGATGTCTCTGAACCCCATACCACCCACCTTCTTTGGCTGAGCAAGGGACTCCCAGCTCTTCCAATGTATCTTCTTTGCATCCCCACTTTGACCCCACCAAAACCTGGCACACATCATGTTTAATTCATTACATAATTTCGTTGGGAGTTGAAACACTCCCATCGTGTAAGTAGGAATCGATTGGGCCACGGCCTTGATAAGGACTTCCTTCCCCGCCTTAGATAGCAGCTTCCCTTTCCACCCCTGAATCTTCTTCCAAACCCTCTCCTTAAGGAAGGAGAAAGCTTGATATTTTGACCGGCCAATCAACGTGGGTAATCCCAGGTAGGATTCAAATTTGTCCACTTCCACCACCCCCAATGAATTCTTTATCCAATCCCTTTGCCCCCTCGATGTATTACTGCTAAAATAGACAGAAGATTTATCAAAGTTGATACATTGACCAGAAGCCACAGCATACAATTCCAAAACATCCGAAATCACATTCACTTCCTCCTGGTTGGCTTGGCAAAACACTAGCGAATCATCAGCAAAAAGCAAATGAGAAATGGAAGGAGCATACCGACAAATGGATACACCACGAATCCGGCCTAACCCCTCCATCCTGGTCAACAAAGATGAAAATGCCTCAGCACAAATCAAAAATAAATAGGGGGAAAGCGGGTCGCCTTGGCGAAGCCCCCTAGTCGGCCTGAAATTACCATATGCCTTACCATTAATCCGAACCGAGAAAGAGGATGAAGTAACACAACCCATAATCCGGTCAATCCACCCATGAGGAAAACCCAACTTGATCAACATTCCCTTCAAAAAATCCCACTCAACCCTGTCATACGCCTTACTAATGTCCAACTTCAGAGCAAGAGCCCCTTTTTTGCCTTTTTTCCGACCATGCATCGCATGCAAAGTTTCATAGGCCACAATCACATTATCAGTTATCAGCCGGCCAGGCACGAAAGCACTCTGAGAGGGAGAAATTAATTGGGGTAAAATCAACTTTAACCTGTTAGCCAACACTTTTGAAATTATTTTATAAATAACATTACACAAGCTAATAGGTCTAAAGTCAGACATTTTTTCTGGGTACTTCACCTTAGGGATGAGCACAATATGGGTATAATTTAGTTCAGGTAACATAAGACCAGTATTCAAAAAATCCAACACAGCATTAGTAACATCATTACCGACAATATGCCAAAATTTCTGATAAAAAAGAGCATTCATACCGTCCGGTCCCGGAGCTTTGGTTGGTCCCATCTGGAAAAGCGCCGTCTTTACTTCCTCAGCACAAAACTCATCAGATAGTATACTAAGCATATCAGCAGATATCCTTGGATTAACAGCATTAAGACATTCCTCCACCCGGTCACAGCTCCCAGCAGAGAAAATATTCTCAAAATACTGTACAGCCACCTCGGCCACATCCTCAATCCTATCAACCCACACTCCCTCCGCATTTTTAATTCCCTTTATAAAATTTCTACGTCTTCTTTGCGATGCCTTAGCGTGGAAATATTTTGTATTTTTATCCCCAGACTTCAGCCAAGACAGGCGAGACCGCTGCGCCCAATAAAGTTCTTGTTTAAGCATAAGATCATCAAGGTGTTTACTGACTTCCACAAACTCAGACCTGGTTGCCTCATTCTGCTCACCTTCATGCAGCTTTTCCAGCCGTTTCTTCAACCTCTTAATTTCCGCCACCTCAGGCTTGGTCCTCGTCGAACCCCAAGCAGCCAGAGTTGTCCCGCACTGATTTATTTTAGCACTAACATTAGCCATTGGCAAAACATTACCTCCTATCCGATGCCATGCATCTTCGACCACATTCCCACATTCCTCCTCTAATAACCACCTCTCTTCAAATTTAAACCCCCAATACATTCTATCCTGGTCTCTATTATCCCTCCCAATCTGTAACAGTAGTGGCATATGATCCGAAGCATGAGAGAATAAATGAGATACCATGCTTGCCGGAAACAAATCAATCCAATCCTTATTCCCAACCGCCCTATCAAGCCTTTCTCTAGTATTTGCTGCACCTGGCCGCTTGTTGTTCCAAGTAAATTTATATCCGTTAAATCCTAGATCAATCAACTGACACTCCTCCAACACAGCACCGAAGTCCTCCATTTGTTTTACTGACGGTGGATGGATGCTAAGCTTCTCCGAAGCATGTAACAATGCATTAAAGTCCCCAACACAGCACCAAGGACCACTTACAAATGATGACAGATGCCTTAAAAGAGCCCATGATTTGTGTTTTTGGTTCGCTTCCGGCCACCCATAGAAACCAGTTAAGAACCATTGAAACCCATTATCCTCCACTACTTTTGCCAAGACATGATTATCTGTATAATTGATCACCTCTAATCGAACCTCCTCTTTCCAAATCAATGCTAAACCACCACCAGATTCAGGCTTTTTAACAATCAATTTATTTGGGAAAGCTAAGTCACGACAGTGGTGCATGAACCCATCTCTATCAAGTCTGGTTTCCATAAGGAAACAGACAGTGGGAGCTTGAACCCTCACAATGTCATGAAGGCTTCGAACTGTCCAAGGGTTCCCAAGCCCTTGGCAGTTCCAGCTTAAAAGCCTCATTGTGCTCGGCAAGGGTGTTCCAACACCCCCGCCGCTTCATCTGAATGGAACCCATCCCCAGTTTTAATCCGTTTCCCCACTTGCTCGTCTACACTTACCACCATTACCTGTTGCTGCGCTTGGTTTAATCTTTTGCCCAGCACTGAGTTTGCCTCTTCCTTAAGTGACTCCACTGGCCCATAATGCATGCGGGCACGTCTGGTCCACGTACGTTGCTTATCAACTTCTTTGGGCCTTTTATCATCACTTGCATTTGAAGGCCCATCCGATGCATGCAGCCCAACAATACTTGGCCCAAGCACTTCATCCAACGTGCTTTTTCCCATCACGTCCTTAGCCATGCTCTGCTCTGCCTGATGCACCGGATCTGCCAGCAAGATTTCTGGAGCGCACCCAATGTTTACGTCATCGTCATTAATGCGCTTGTCTCCTCCACTTCTAATATCTGACTCACCACTACTGCCGCCGTATTCCCTCCCTACCACCTCAACCGGTTGTTGCTGCACAGTCCTCCTTTTATCACTTCCATGGTCATCCTCATCTCTATATTGATCTCTTCGTTGCGGCGACCTGCCACGGCTTCCTGTTGCCTTCATCCATTCCCCATACTGGCAAGTTACATCCCTATTCTCCTTCGTTAACTCATAATACTTAACACAATGTTTAAGGTCGTGGCCAAGCAACCCACAATAATGACAGAGCAAAGACAACCTTTCGTACCTAAACGAAACCCATGTCCGTTGCCCACTTGAACCTTCTAAGAACGCTCCTCTCCGAAGTGGTTTGGCTATAGGTAGCGCAACCTTTACTCTCATAAAGCGGCTTGGAGTATCCTTTTTCAGCTTCTTCTCCACTTCCTCAACAGCGCCCAGGCGGCTACCTATTTCCTCTGCCACTTTAGGCGAGACCATGTCAAACGGAGCTCCCCATATTTGCACCCAAAAAGAGGCTGAATCAAATCTGACACTGCGTGCCGTCATCCCCGCTTGCCATCGGACTAATAACAAGACTTGATTATCAAATGTCCATGGCCCAGCTCTCAAAACCCTCTCCAAATCAAAATCGGACTGAAATTTGAATTGAAAAAGGTTCGCCCCTACCTCCACAATCTGGACTTTACTATCCAAACCCCATGCTCTCTTTAGAGTGTTTTGAGCCGCCCTCTTATTAAAGGGCTTACAGGTGAGAAAAGTACCGATCAAACTCTGAATACAGCTCTCAATCTCTTCCTGCCTGCACTCATCAGAGATAGAGATAATTTCCTCCTCTTCTGCGGTCAATTTCATGCTTTCTAGGCTGTGGATCACGTCCTCTGCCATATCTCCCGATATACTGAAGTTAGAGTACCCTAAAGACAAACCCTTAGTCTGGGACTAAGGGAGAAAGAAACTCGTATTTCAACGAGAGAGAAAGCTCCTACCTGAGAGGAGAGAGAACCCGAAGAGTATTAAATCATGGTCAACTACTACAATTACTATTAGTACCATTTTGCTCAATACCTTTTGCACTTTATAAGCCTTCAACTTTGAACAATTTCACCTTCATTGAATAACGTTTTGGTCTGACATTTCAAAAGAATATATAGTGGGCTAGCTATTGAGGGGAAGAGCCTGTGGAACCTTTTGTGAATTCTTGTGGACCCAAAAATTCCTGGAGGAGGACAGCACTGATTGGAGATTTCATGTCTCTCTCCTGTTTCACGGATTAAGGATATATAGCATTAATTTTTTTTTTTAATTATTAATTTGGGTTCACCTGTTTGTAATCTGGTTGCAAGATGGTTGAGTGATTTTTTGACAGGTCATTGGATTTTTAATGAGAGGAATTGATGTCATCTCACCTAAAATTTGTCACGTCATTTTTTTATTGGTCACATAGGCACTGAGAGCAACACCGTTAATAAAATGATCAATTGTGTTCGCTTTTTAAACTTAAGGGCTAAAAACACTCACTTGAAACTTAAAAGACCAATTTCACTTACAAGGTAAACTTTATGGACTAATAGTGTAGTTTCACATTTTTCTTATCTTCATAATTAACAAATTCATTGTGCCTGATAGGCCAAGAATGTATTGACCCATTTGGTAAATTAATCAATTAATTAGTCAAGTTAATTAATTAGATTAAATTACATGCAATAAGTGTGGTAGTATAAACAAATCACCAACTAAGTTAAATGCAACGGAAAATAAATTTGACACACGTGATTTGTTTACGAATAGGGAAAATCATATATCGAGGCAAAACCCCATCGGGTGAATTTAAGGTCACCATTCCCGAGAATCCACTATTATCAAAACAAGCAGTTACAAGTTAAAGAAATCCTAGTACTTAATACCAACCTATAGTTGAACCCTTTCCCCAATACCTAATTGAACTTATGATGTAGTGACAATCTCTCCTTTCAATGCAAGGTTTCTAGTAGGAATGGCAACGGGTCGGGTTCGGGCTGGGTTTTTCCATAATTGGACCCTACCCGCGGGGCAAGACTCGTGGCCTAGACCTAGCCTGTTTAGGGTACCGAGTTTTTTCTCGGGGCCCAGACCTGCCCTAGCCGGGCCTCGTTTAGGGATTGGGCCCAATTCGTGGCCCAACCAAAAAAAAAAAAAAAATTTAAGCCCAAATTTATTTTTGCCTACATTAAGCATATCAATTTCATCTCAACTGGCTCTGTAGTTAGTAATGTATGATCACTATAAGTTTTGAGATGAGATTTGAGTTTATTTTCCTTCGATTTTAACATGGAGAAAGTGATTACTAGCAAAATCTTAAAGCGTCATAAAAAAAAATCCACGGGGAAACACCCATTTCAACATCCAAAGTAGAACACCATTAAAAATCCATAAAATAGGAATTAAAATGAACAAATCTAAGAATGCCATCCTTAATCTCGTGAACAATGCTTTTAAGTGACATTCTAATCTTACTATGTATCACATCAATCCTCCCCCACTTCAACACATTCAGCTGCAAAGTGCAAACCCATACCAAAAAAAATTATAAGACAGCAACAAAATCATATATCAAATGAAAACCCGTAGAATATGCCTTTCGCGAATTAGATCGGCCCAAATCAGCTTAAAATCCAGAACATGCCTTTTGTGAATATCATTTCCATGGGTCACCGAGAAAACCCATAGAGTATCTAGATCCACAAACAGAGAGAGCAGAGTTTGCACCTGGGAGAAGAATCAGAAGATTACAAAAATAAGGATAGCTGACGGTGAAGATTCCGACAATGACAGAGCTTACAGTCGTCGGTGAAGAGTTTAAGGTTGCAAAGGAAGACGCATCTGAGATTTCCAGTGCTAAGGACCCGAGGTGGCTGAGGAGTTTGAGGTGGAGCTTGTGGTCGGAGGAGAGGTCAGAGGTTAATGAGGGAGTGTGAGTTGCTGGTGAAGAGTGAAGAAATGAAAGATTAGGGTTAGAATATAGGAATATATTTATAGGGTATTTTTGTAATTTTAGGGTATTGGGTTTTTAACTGGGTCGGGTTTCGGGCCAGGTCTCGGGTTTTTTTAATAAAACCTGAACCTGACCCGGACCTGCTTCGGGTTTTTTTTTTAAAACCTATACCCGACCTTATTCCTAATCGGACCAGGTAAAACCCGACCCATTAGGGTCGGCCTGGGCTGGGTACCCGCAGGTTGGGCAAAAATTGCCATCCCTTGTTTCCAGTACGTGACTAGCCAATCGATGTATGGATCCAAGTATGTGATTAACACGCCAACTTGAGAAAGATGTTGGTTGCAAAGTTCTTTAATTCAACCAACGATGAAGATCAAGAAGCTCCTTAGTTACTGTAAGGTTGAATTTTATCAACCATTTTGTTGGCTTTATTCCGTACCAATTTGCTTGTAATTCAGCATATAGAAATCCTATATTTAGGTGGGAATCATGTAAGGGTAGTGTGTGAGAAAGTATGAAGAAAAGCTCAAAAGTGTGCACTGAAACAAGGCCTCATGAATGGCTCGTGACTTGCAAGTCGCCAAAGCTGGCACACGAGTGAAGCATGCAGGGGAGCTGAAGAGTCACACCAGCTGTTGCACTATTAGACAAAAGTCCCAGGCTGGCTAGGTCGTTAGCTCGTGACTTGAACTCGTGACTTAGTCCAGTTGCGAGGCCAAGTCGCTAGACCACTCTATTTGGAAAAAACTGACTTTTCGCATTCCAAACACACACCAGTATAAATATCCCTTATACCCACGAAATGTAGAGAGCTTCCAGAGAGAAATTTAAGAGAGAAACCTTAGAGAAAAACAAGATTGACTCATCCATAATCTTCATCCTTTGATTCTCCAAATTCCTTTACTTTCACCCTTTCCATTGTTACATCCTTGAGAGGTACATTAGCTAAATCCTTTCCTCACCATATCCATATCTGTGAGAAGGCTTTTAGTGATTGGAAAGTAGTTTGGAAGAGACCAATTGATATTGGTTGATGTTATGGGCTATAGCGAAATTTGGTAAGCTAGAGAAGACAAAGGTTTGACGCAACCTCGTTGGAGCAAGAAGTTTGGAAAGCTTAGGTACACTAGGTAGATTAGGTTTGGAGGGTCTTCTGCTGTTCATGTATCCCAACTTGATTCTCTAGTGGATTATTGATTGCTTGGAGGGCGGCGGAGAGGTTTTATGTCGAGCACTTTGGTTTCCTCTTCGATAACACATTGCTGTGTTGTCTTTGTGTTTAAATCTCTCTTCCCTTAATCTTTGCCATTTAATTTCTGTTGTGATTGTGCTTTTATTTGGTTTAGACTATCTTATTAAATGTGTTTTAGCTTATTCTCATTTTCCGCACATACATTGTTTGATAATAAGCTTGAATTGGTAATTTGTAAATTGGGAGTCTAAACGTTCAAGGGTGTTTTACATACATTTTGAACACTCAGTTACAAAACCCTTGGCGCAAAGACGCAATAGCCTCTACAAAGAATATGATGAACTAGGGCAAATTATCTCTAGTCACAATATGCATGAAAAATCACCTTGCATCACCTTTGACGGCCCTTAAAATAATCCTTATATATGTCTAGAGTTGTGAGAAAAGAAACCCTACACAAATACACTTGGATATGTGTAATTAGATTTGGAAATTTTGATTTTTTAGTTCTCGATAGACACAGCTTCTGTTGAGCTGCTGTCGAGCTTCAACATTAATCCTCTGTACATTTTTAGACCCCTTAAAACATAAGTTGTTTAACTCAGCTATTTGGTCAAGTAATTACTTAGTTAAATTATTCAAATCTAGGTTGACACAAATAAATCATATCATGTAAACAATGCGAAAAATAAAGAATACAATGATATGATAACTCAGGAAAACCAAACCGGTAAAAAACCTGGGAAGGATTTAACCTAGCTATTCTCAAGGTAAAACAGATCCACTATGAAAGAATTGAAGTTTTACAATAGCAACTTAGACCACTAACATCCTATTGCTACCTCGAGTAGAAAACTTATTACCACGATCACGTGACAGCTCCGAGTCCACAAACTACTTTTTTCCTTGATCCACAGCAACCACAAGTACTCCCACTTGTGTTTTTCTTTAAGCTCTTGAAACAGCAACTAAAGAGATCTCCAAGATCTCGACATCAATCTTGATCTTAATAACCCTAAGTGTGTTTGAAGTCAAACACCTCTAGATTTCATAAGAGATTCACACACACAACATATCAACAACCTCTAAAACATGGCTAGGGTTTTTTCTTTTTATACTTGAAGCAAAACATAAACCCTACACATCATATAGGCTTGGGCTGAGTTGGAAAATTCTGTAGAAAAAGAATCTGTACGAGCTTCGATCAATCGAGTCTAATTTTCGATTGATCGAGCCTTGCAGAAATTGAATAGTAATTTCTTGCAGTTACTCGGTTCTAACTTTACACATACACACACTTTGAGCAGCCTAAATCTAGACTAAATGTTTTGATCATGGTTTACCAACATATACATATTGAAGTTCTAATACATTAGTTCCTAATTTCTTAGAACATAACATCCTCAATAGATATGATTTGTCGAGCTTTGATGAATAACACTTCTTTACTTATTTCTTGGACAGATTTGCATGACTTCAATACTAAACTTGAACTCTTGTTCCTTGAAGTACTAAACACATCCTAGATCTACCCAATTACAAGTAAAGTTTGTCAAAAGATTAGCCAATTTACATAATATATGTCTCTAACAAGTTCCACATATGTCCTAACAGTGCCTTTAGGGTTTTATTAGCACAAGGAGAGTTCACTTGATAACAATATGAGATATTGGATTTCATTTATGGGTTAGGTTAATGGGTGCTCTTTTGGCAGTTGTTAATAAACTATTTTAGTAAAATTTTGACATCATTTTCATTAGAAATATAAAAAACTGCCAAAACAATTAGTTGTCTTTTCTTTTCATATAAAAAATTTCTTAAAATAGTTCCTAAACAAATGCTCTTAAGGTATCGATTAACATTTCCCTTCATATAATAGAAGTTATGATGATCACCCTCCCCCTCCAAAAAAAAAAAAAAAAAAAAGAAAAAAAGAAAAAAAGAAGAAGGAAAGTTAGTAGTTGATGTTGAATTAAGTGGTTAAATATTTCTGTTAAAAAAAGTGGTCATTTAGTTAAATAATTAAATAAAATTATTTTACTTAAAACATAAGATAATGGGTCTAGTTAATGGATGACTTAATAGTATTTGTTAATGGAAAATTTTAAAAAAGTTTTGATACCAAATTTATAGGAAATATAAAAATTTGTTAAAAAAATTGGTTACTTTTTTTCTTTTCCTATAAAATATTTTATAAAACTAATATCTTTAGGGAATCTATTAGCTTTTTCCATAAAATTATAATGACATTAAATTAGGGATGATTAGGATTGCATGTTTTGTCATATTTGACTTGGCAGGGCTTGATATGGTGAAAGATGCAATTGAAAGAGTTAATTTCTTTCATAGATATATAGTTATGGTTAGAAACAATAAGAAAAAAGGAGTATTTAAAACCAAAATAAAACAGACGTAAGGGCTTTTGTGAGTCTTTAAATTACCCACTTGATTGCCATACTTAACAAAAGAATACCTATAATGGAGATTTGTTTAATTCTTCTATGGGTCATCTTTTAAAGGATACTTTGTTAATTGTAAGCTCTCTTTAGAGTTGGTCTTTCTCACACACTGTTAGAAAAGGTAATTCTGTTGTAGACGCATTGGCTTTGAGAACTAGGCTGTCTGCTTTGCTATTAGTTTAGATGGAGTTTGTCCCTCTAGATATAGTCAATTTTGTTTCTGCTAATTTACTAGCTTCTTGATTAATATAATGACAGATTTTCTTCTCCAAAAAAAAAAAAAAAAAAAAAAAAAAAAAAACAAAATAAAAGAATACCTCAAAATTGCTCTCCCAACTCATTTATTTCCATCCAATTTGGTATGATCACAAAAATGTGGGCGCTCAAAGAAAACACTTCATTTACTACCGTACACTCTTAACGCGATGGTCACTCCACAAGTATAAGTGCTTGTAGGGTGTGGGGGTAAGGATCGAGGTTCAAATCTCCAGAAAGGAACTTCACACACATATCCACTTAAATTAGGTTAGAGTAAAATTTCTATCTTATATATATAAAAAATAATTAAAAAAAAAACACTTCCTTTCACATTAATTAACCTAATTTCCTTTCTCTCATTCTCTTATCAATTAGATGAAGAAAATATAATCCTTTTTTTACATATTTCTCTTGCCTCATTTTTGTTCCAATCCAAATAGCATTTAAAATCTATTTAGAGTAATAACACAATCATGCAGTATCATTGAATAAAATTCCACAACTTCATTCCTACGAGAAAAAATAAGTAAAGTATCTAGTACATGCGGGAACAGTGTAATGGCCGCCATCCCTAGCATCCTTCTTCCCTTTATCTTGGCTCTTGTGTTGAGAATAACTAGATTGCCTATGGTCCTTGTCGAAACCCTTCTCATTGGCATTCTTCATGAACTTCTTTAATTGCCTTGTAATGTAGGTCGTCATCTTAGAATCCTTATCATCTGAAGACTCATCAGTATCACTGCTCTTAGCCTTCAAAGCCATGCGCTTGCCTTTACCCGACTTGCCAATTTTTGTTAACCCTAGCTCGTAGGTCTGCAAGTTTCCAACCAGCTCAGTCAAAGGAATCTTGTCAATATCCTTTGATTTCTTGATCGCCGTAATCTTGGCATGAAATCTCTCGGGTAGAGATCTGAGCACTTTTCTCACAATCTTGGGTTCAGGAATGGTTTCCTTAAGATTGAAGGCTGAGTTCACTATGTCCTTAAGCTTGGCATAGAACTCATCAAATGACTCATCCACCTCCATCTTTATTTCTTCAAAGCTTGTAGTGAGCCTCTGAAGTTTTGAATCCTTGACAACCTTTGTTCTCTCATAGGTTGTCCAGAGGATGGTCCATGCTTCCTTAGCAGTTTCAGTAGAGGATATCTTTTTGAACTCCTCATTGGTGACCACACTAAATAAAGCATTCAATGCTCTGCTGTTGAAGTTTGCCGCCTTGATCTTGGTTTCATCCCAATCGGCCGGCGCTTTCTTTGGCTTGGTCCAGCCAATTTCTACATCTTGCCACACCTTCTCATCTAAAGACCGCAAGAATATTCTCATGCGTACTTTCTAGTATACATAGTTGGTGCCATCAAATAAAGGAGGTATAATTAATGACTGTCATCTATCCATGACAAATTAGGGTCAATAGATTAGCACAACAAAGATTAAACCAAATCAGAGTGTGCCTGCTCTGATACCACTTGATAGGCCAAAAACGTATTGACCCTTTGTAATTAAATTAATTGATTAATTAGCTAAGTTATTAATTGTAAAGTTGTAATTTACAACTATGTGTTTTGTTGACTTTAATTCCGTTACAAATTTGATTGTAATTTTATTCAATCTTTTGTACCCTGTATTTATTGTGGGATTTAATTGTAAGGTGATAGGCCACAATCTAAATGACCCCTTATGATTAAACCAATTAATTAATTAGTCAAGTTATTAATTCATCAATTTAACATGCAAATACGTGGAAGCATAAACAAATCACCAAATAACTAAATATGCAGTGGAAATAAAATGACACGGTGATTTGTTTATGAATAGGGAAAACCCTTGTGGCAAAAACCTCACCAGGTGATTTTCAGGTCATCACTCCTAAAACTCCACTATTATCAAATCAAGCGGTTACAAGTAAAGGAATCCCAAGTACCTTACCAACCTACAATTAAACCCTTACCCCAATATCCAATTGGACTTGATCTGTAGTGACAATTTCCACCTTTAATGCACAGCTCCCAAGTACGTGACTAACCAATGCGCGGATCCCAGTACACGACTTCAAACACCAACTAAGAAGGAGAGGTTGACTGCAAAGTTCTTCAGTTCATCATACACGATGAAGATCAGGAAGATGCTTGGTTACAAAACCCTTTGGTGTAAATACATAGCAACTTCTTCAGAGAAGATGAACTAGGTCAAGAATTTTGTCTTTGATCACAATTTGCTTGAACAGAGATTGCTCAATGCTTTTCCAACTTGTGTACAGTATGACGGTTCTTAAAATAATCCCTTTATATGTTTAGGGTTAGAAGAAAAGAAAGCCCAAAAGTATATTCACGGATCCCAAGGAAATCAGATCAGAAAACCTAATTTTGTAATTCTCGACAGATATCAGGTGTCGAGGTAGCTATCGAGCAGGTGTCGAGATTTAATAAAATTGCACTTCAGCTTGTTTTTTCTTGGATAGACTTGATGACTTCAACACTTAATCTTGAAATCTTGTTTCTTAAAGTATTAAAAACACCTAGAACTACCCAATTACAAGTAGAGTGCGTTTTGTCAAAGGATTAACCAATTTACATAAATAAGTGACATATGTTTTTAACAAGTGAACACACATATGTCCTAACAATCTCCCCTTTTGGCAATCCGTGACAAAACTACAACAAACAAACGAACATATGAGAAAAGTCATAAATAATTTAACTCATATTCATTTGTTGAATACAATAAAATCTATCCTAATACAAACTCTTGAAAAACTTTGCAAGAAGAGAGTTTATGGCAAGTAGACTTTGACAACTTGTATTTCTGAAACACTTTTAAACAAAACTTATCAAGGCATCTTGTGTGAAACAGAAATAATAGATTGCATACAAGTATAAGAATCATGTGTATAAAGATAGAAAAGAAACAACACATGTAGAGAGAGGTGAAAGAAACATACATCCACATATAGAAAGAAGATAAGTACAATGTATGGAAAATTGGTCACAAGACCTCATATACAAGAATAATGTATCTATAAAGAATAAAAAAGAAAAGATACATAAAAAACTCACTACATCCCTCAAAATATCAACACTCCCCCTATCAAAAATGTCCTATACTAACTCCCCCCCTAAGATGACTACTTTCATAACCCAAAACTACTCTCCCTTTTTGTCCCGAGTGACAAAAGGTAGGGTGTCATGTAGACATCTCATCAGTAGAGCTAGCATCTCCATCATCATTCGAAGCATCATTGTCATCACCATCATCATCATCATCCTCAGAGTCAAAAGCCACTAGAGGAGGTGGTGAAGGAGTAGCCTCAGAAGCAAAACCACCCATGGTCGCTTGCCGTTGTGCAATACGACCAACACGAACATTCACCTAATACAACTCAGTGGAGAGTGTTTCAAGGCGAGCATCCATGCGTTGCAGCTGCGCCATAATGTTTCCAAGAGATATATCGCTAGTAGAGGAAGAATGAGCAGATGTAGATGGAGTAGATTTGGACGGAGCCGAACGGGAGGGAGGAGTGGAATCCGTCTGTCGCGACCTAAACTGAGCCTCACTACGTTTTACGGTAGCAGCATCTATGGCACAGATGTGTGTGAAGTGGTCGGACACAGGAAAAGGGATAGAAAAATGGCGTAAGATTCTCGTGATAGCGGAAGAAAAGATGAGCTTATCACGGGACGCCGAATCTAGATGGACATCTATGATAGAAATGATGAAATGAGAAGGAAAATCTATAGTAAAATGCTCTAGAAGTGGTAACAAAAATCGAGCACGAGGCTCTGTGATGGAGTTGTAGTGAGAGAGTGGATGGAGTACAAAGGTCATCACCATGTTTAGAAATCTAGGACCTTTAGCAAAAGGCCTACATGATGTGTACTGATGCTCACCCCCAATCAGCAGGATGCTGACAAAAAGCAGAGATGAGCTCATATTTGGACACAGTCCTCAGATGCTCACAGGAAGGATAGTCAGGAAAATCTATCCTAGGAACCCTAAGTACATTCGCAACTAGCTGTAGTGTAACAGGGATATGCATACCTTGAACGCGAGTGAAAAAGAGAGGTACTGAACTATCTATCCCGTGCATGTTGGAGTAAAAATCCTGAATCAGCATGAGAGGACAGGTGACCAAGACGTCACACAATGACTCCCATCCCCTACTATGAATGACAGAGGGAAGGTCAGTGTCGGCGAAGTCCGCCAAAATGACTTGGCGTTTCGAATGAACACCTTGTCTAGAAAAGTTCTCAGAAAATGCCTTGTGGGCATCTCCATCACGGAACCGAAGGTTAAGAGGAGCAGAATCAGAAGAAGAGGAAGCTCCAGAACGCAGAGGGTTTCGAGTTGGAGTGGATTTACGTTTGGGTGTCATAGACACTACTAACGTAAAAGAATGAGAAAGAGATAGAGAGGGAGACATTTAGAAAAGTCCCAATATAGTTCATATATATAAGATATATTGAACAACAAGTACGTATGCATGGGAATGTATGAACATGTGACATGCAAAGGAAAAACATCATGGGCTCAGTCCAATCCAAACCTAGCAGCACATAAACATAGATGACACATCTAAATGCATGTAAATACCATTCTAATGCATATGAAATGCAATGTATGATATTTTGAACACATTTAAGTGAAAACCCAACCCAAAATTTCAAGAAAAACTCATTAATTTTGAAAAACCCCAAAAATTTTCAAAAAAAATCCCAAAACCTAGGTTTCAAAACATGAAATGCATGAAAAAGGAAGGGAAAAGTGATCTTACCAAGTGATTAGAAGCAAGGAATGGTCAAGATCCAAGTGGGTTGGAAGATTTGAGTGAGAAAAAGGTGTTTGGGAGAGGAACCGCCTCGGACAGATTAAGAGAGATCTAGTGAAATGAGATGAAAAATCGCGACAGCTCTTAAATAGGCACCTCAGTAAATCTCGACAGCTGAGGTGTCGAGAGGTATCGAGGAAGTTGTCGAGGAAGGTATCGAGGAAATCGCTGTCGACAACTGAAGGTGTCGAAAAGCTGTCGAGGAATGAACACCAGAACCAAGAACAGAAGCTCGATCGATCGACAAGGTATCGAGAAGGTACTGAGGAGACAGGAGATTTATCGATCGATCCACCAGGTGTCGAGATAGGTGTCGAGATTGCGATAAGAAAAGACTTGAGAAGCTCGACAGATAACCAGGTATCGAGGAAGTGTCGAGGAGGTGTCGAGCCATCTTTAAAAAGTAGTTTTTCAAGAAGTGAAAAACATAGACATGAATGCAATTCAACATACACCTCAACCATAGATCCAATCAACATATAAAGCACTCAAAAACATCTCTTGATAAGAATTTAAGCACATGGATCCTCAAAAACACACACACATACTAAACAAGTCTAACCAATTTTATATTTCAAAAACAAGTCAAGACAGTTTAGTGAGCATACATTAAGCACATGTAAACACTTGTGATGGTCAAATCACATTGTACTTGCACATGTATCAAGAGTAGCAAGGAATATTGCGTGTTGTGTGTGAAAAATATCGCAAGATTGCATATGTGTATACATGTTATGACAATCTAAGATATGAGAAAATAACTTTAACTCACACATAATCATAACTGTTTGATGGAGACTATCACCTTCGAGGTACATCCTATAACTCCCACATCTCCTAGAAAACACACTTGCAATCATATTTAAAGCATTTTAATCTTTTTGCTTTTTATTTTTCTTTGCATATCTTCTTTTAAGCATATCATGCATGGGCATATAAAGAGAGAAAAGAAATACCCAACATGTTAAGTATAGACATTGCACTTTTGCTATGCTGAAGCATACGGATGTCTTTGACACTGCACTTTTACTATGTCGAAGTATACAGGTGTCTATGACACTGCGCTTTTGCTATACCGAAGCATACAGGTGTCATACTATGATTGGCAGGCAACAGTGGTGAGATGATCATTTATGCATTTCTCTTAGGATTTTCTAGTCCTACCCGTCAAAAAGAGTGATATGAGTGTTAAATTTTAAGAGATAACTTAATCTTACTCATCACAAATAAGAGCCACAAAGCTCACTTGCTTAGTTGTGTACAAAGATGCTCATCTAAGTTACAAAAGATACAAAGTTTAGAAAACTTTGTTTCACTGGCCATCCAAAGTACACAAAACACAAACTGTTTTGTATTTTTCAATTTTTTTTAATATAAAAAACAAAATAAAAAAAAACTAAAAAAAAAACAAACAAAAACATGTTATCAAAGCAAAGCAAAAACTAGACTGACTCAACAAAAATGTAAAACACACAAGCAATGCAACAAACAGGGAAAAGAAAGCGATGAAATCACTTAGAGTCCTTTTTCTTCCATACTTTGGAAGAACCTTTCCTTTGATTGAACCATTGAACCGACAGTGAGGGGGAAGAATTGAAACCGTTCAAGTTCAAAATGAACATGAGGGCTTTCAGAAGATCTCCAAGAGGAGCAAGAGAGGATTGAGGCTGATTTTGGCTTCTAGATGCTATCATGCCATTGCTCTGTTGAGTGGCTAGCCACTTATAGCAATTTGGTTAAGTATGACTGGCAGCTCCACAATGATGACAGAGATGCTACTTCTTCTGTTTAGGTTTTTGAGAGTTAGCCTTCTTAGCCTTAGGGTTTTTAGCATCTTTCTTATCTTGCTTAGGGAGTGCTCCTAAGATAGATTTACTCTTGTTTAGGTTCTTACTAGCTAATTTAGTTTTAATCTCAGTGTTCTCAATTTTAGTGTTATTAGTAGGAGAAACAAAAATAGTATTACTAGTAGAAGTAATATTAGAGAAAGAAAGACCATAACCTAAGCCTATTCGATCCAAAGCAGATTTCTGATTGCTAAGCATCTCATTAAGCTTTGCACTTGAAGTTCTCTCCAGTTGAGCCCTGACTTGAAATAGCTCCGCTTCAAGCTTCTTGGTCTTCTCAGCCAAGAAGTTGTTCTCAAACCTCAGTGCTTCAATAGTTTGATTTGCCTCATCAAACTTTGTGGACAACTCTTCACGATCAAGTTGCACATCACTGAGCTTCTTGGTGGCCAACCTATACAATTTCTCATACTTCTCAGAGAGCTTGTAAAGCTTCTCATAGGCTAAATGGATAACATCTTGATCATCTATCTTCTTAAATTTGGACTCCACCAGTTCTTCTTCTTCATCCACTCTTCAACAATCCCTTCAGTAGGATTGACTGTGGCAGTGAAGGCATTTAAGATTCTGTCATCCTCATTGTCGGAATCATCTTCAGACTCAGTGTCACTCAAAGTAACAGCAAGTGCCTTGCTTTTTCAAATGCTCTTGAGATATGTAGGACACTCATGTTTCATGTGTCCAAAACCCATGACATCCAAAGCACTTAGGTCCTATGGGAACAGTATACTGACCGCCATCCTTAGCATCCTTCTTCCCTTTGTCATGACTTTTAAATTGAGAAGAACTGGACTGCCTGCGGTCCTTGTCGAAGTTCCTTCCATTGGCATTCTTCATAAACTTCTTGAACTGCCGGGTGATGTAGGACTTCATCTTGGAATCTTCATCATCGGAAGACTCATCTGTATCACTGCTCTTTGCCTTCAAGGCCATGCTTTTGCCTTTATTTGACTTGCCAATCCTAGATAACCCTATCTCATAGGTTTGCAAGTTTCCAACTAGCTCAGTCAAAGGAATCTTGTTTATATCCTTTGATTCCTCTATTGCCGTAATCTTGGCATGGAATCTCTCAGGTGGAGATCTGAGCACCTTCCTTACAATCTTGGGTTCAGGGATGGTTTCCCCAAGATTGAAGGCTAAGTTCACTATGTCCCTGAGCTTGGCATAGAACTCATAAAATGACTCATCCTCCTCCATCTTAACCTCTTCAAAGTTTGTAGTGAGCCTATGAAGCTTTGAATCTTTGACAGCCTTTGTTCCTTCATAAGTTGTCTGGAGGATGGTCCACGCCTCCTTAGCAGTTTCAGTTGAGGATATCTTCTTGAACTCCTTATTGGTGACCGCACTAAACAATGCATTCAATGCCCTACTGTTGAAGTTTGCCGCCTTAATCTTGGCTTCATCTCAATCGGTCGGTGCTTCTTTTGGCTTAGTCTAGCCAATCTCAATAGCTTGCCACACCTTTTCATCTAAGAACTGCAAAAAAACTCTCATGCACACTTTCTAGTATGCATAGTTAGTCCCATCAAATAAAGGAGGTATAATTAACGATTGTCCTCTATTCATGACAAATAGGGGTCAATGGATTAAACACAGCAAAGATTAAACCCTAATCAAAGTGTGCTCGCTCTGATACCACTTGATAAGCCACAATCTGAATGACTCTTTATGATTAAACCAATTAATTAATTAGCCAAGTTATTAATTAATCAATTTAACATGCAAATACGTGGAAGCAGTAACAAATCACCAAATAACTAAATATGTAGCAGAAATAAAATGACATGGTGATTTGTTTACAAATGGGGAAAACCCTTGCGGCAGAAATCCCACCGAGTGATTTTCAGGTCACCACTCCCGAAACTCCACTATTTTCAAATCAAGCGGTTACAAGTAAAGGAATCTCAAGTACCATACCAATTTATAGTTGAACCCTTACCTCAATACCCAATTGGACTTGATCTGTAGTGACAATTTCCACCTTTGATACACGGCTCTCAAGTATGTGACTAACCAATGCGCGGATCCTAGTACGCGACTTCAAACACCAACTAAGAAGGAGAGGTTGGTTGCAAAGTTTTTCAGTTCATCATACACGATGAAGATCAGGAAGATGCTTGGTTACAAAATCCTTTGGTGCAAATACACAACAACTTCTTCAGAGAAGATGAACTAGGTCAATAACTTTGTCTTTGATCACAATTTGCTTGAACAGTGATTGCTCAATGCTTTTGCAACTTGGGTACAATATAATGGCTCTTAAAATAATCCTTTTATATGTTTAGGGTTAAAAGAAAAGAAAGCCCAAAAGCATATTCACGGATCCCAAGGAAATCAGATCAGAAAATCTGATTTTGTAATTCTTGACAGATATCAGGTGTCGAGGTAGCTATCGAGCAGGTGTTGAGATTTAATAAAATTGCACTTTAGCTTGTTTTTTCTTGGACAGACTTGATGACTTCAACACTTGATCTTGAAACCTTGTTTCTTGAAGTATTAAAAACACCTAGAACTACCCAATTACAAGTAGAGTGGGTTTTGTCAAAGGATTAGCCAATTTACATAAATAAGTGACATATGTTTTTAACAAGTAAACACACATATGTCCTAACATAAGGGTTTAAAGAAAGAGAGTGTGATGATTCAAGCAATTGAAGACAGAAGATTTCTCGCAGGTAGCTCGTGACTAAGCACCTGCGAAATGATGCATGTGCCTTGCACATGACTGGAATGTGAAGAGTCAGGACAGATGGTGATAGGTGTGTTTCGCAAGTATCTCGTGGGTAAGGCCTTCCCACGAGACACTCGCGAAACATTCTGTTTTGTCAGGCTATGCTATTTGATACACACTTTCTATACCCACACTATATATACCCACATTACCCACAAATGTTGAAGAGTGCTTCTGAGAGAAAACCCTAACCACAAACTTTGTGAGTTAGAGATTACTATACCCACATTTCTCTACATAATTGCTTGTGGATTTTCCTCAACTCCTATATTTCCATTTCCATACCATTGAAAGATTGTTATCCCAAATACTTACCACACCTTTTCAGAGTGTCAAGTGAGGTTTTGGTGTTGCGGGGAAGCATTGGAAAAAACCAAGGATGACAGATGCAACATGGATCTTGTTGCGGGATTTAGAGAGTTAGACAAGACACGGTTCCGAGAAGCCTTATTGGAGTAGGAGCTTGAAGGACTTAGATACTTCGGGTAGATTAGGCTTAGAGGGTCTCTTGCTAACTCATGTATCCCAACTGATTGTCTAGTGGATTGATTATCTCTTGGAGGGTGGTAGAGAGGCTTTTCGTTGAGTTCTTCGATTTCATCTTCGATAACATATTGGTGTGTTATCTTGTGTTTGCATTCGTCTACCTTACTCTTTTACATTCCATTTTACTGCTGTGTTGTCATGAATATGGATTAGAGTAGCTTGTTTGTTTATCCGCTTTTATTTACACTATTCTGCACTTAGTATTAAGTTAGTGTAAAATCTATTGAGCCGTAACTTTAATTTGGGGGTCTAAATAGCTCTTGTGTTTTCAACACATTTTCGAGCTTTTATTAATCAATCAAATTAACATGCAAATGCATGTTAGCACAAATAAATCACCAATTAAACTAAGTATGTAGTGAAAAATAAATTGACACAGTGATTTGTTTACGAATGGGGAAAACCTACACGACAAAAACCTACACGACAAAAACCCCACAGGGTGATTTTAAGGTCACTACTTCCGAAATTCCACTATTATCACAACAAGCGGTTACAAGTAAAGGAATCCCAATACCTTATACCAACCTATAGTTCAACCCTTACCCCAATACCCAATTGGACTTGTTTTGTAGTGACAATTTCTCCTTTTGATGCACGGCTCCCAGTACGTGACTAACCAATTGCGCAGATCCCAGTACGTGACTTCAATCACCAACTAGAGAAGGTTGTTGGCTGCAAAGTTCTTCAGGTCATGCATATGATGAAGATCAAGAAGATACTTAGTCACAAAACCCTACAGTGTACAAACACAGTAACTTCTTCACAAGAATGATGAACTAGGGCAAAACTTTGTCTTCGGTCACAATTTGTTGGATTTTATTAAAAAATAACCAAATCCCTCAAACTATTTTATTAGTAAGGCAAGGTTTGAAACATATTTGGTTTATAACAATTCGAGTGTGAGACGCTCGATTTCGCCCTGCGAAAATACACTTGGAAATCGAGTGTCTTACACTTGATTTCAAACTCGAGTTTAAGACACTCGATTTCCAAGTGCATTTTCGCAGGGTGAAATCGAGTGTCTCACACTCGAATTGTTATAAACCAAATATGTTTCAAACCTTTTCTAACTAATGATATTGTTTGGGTTTTATAGTTATTTTCTAAAAAAATCCCAATTTGCTAGAACAGACTTTGCTCAATGCTTGTGCAACTTGTGAACTCTTTGACGGCCTTTAAAATAATCCTTTTATATGTCTAGGGTTAGGAGAAAAGAAAGCACAAAGACACATTCACAGATCCCAAGAAAATAGAACAGAAAAATTTATTTTTTTCTTAAACCTTGACAGATAGAAGCTGTTGAGAAGCTGTTGAGTAGGTGTTGAGCCACGGGACTGGAACAACTTTTTGAGCTCGATAGATGCTAGTTGTCGAGCTTTAATGAACTTGCACTTTTCAGCTTGTTTCTTGGATAGACTTGAATGACTTTAACACTTAATCTTGAAACCTTATTTCTTGAAGTATTAAAAACACCTAGATCTATCCAATTACAAGTAAAGTGCATTTTGTCAAATGATTAGCCAATTACATAAAAGAATGACATATGTTCTTAACAAGTGAAACACAAATGTCCTAACAATTGGGGGACCATGGCCCCCACTCGTACATGTAGTTCGTCCCCTGGACATCATGGCAACTATTCCAAATGAAAACTTTTAGATTGTGTGGTACTTTAAGTTTCCAAATCCAACTCAAACCATAAGAGGGGAGATTCTGTTGGTGTCGTTGATATTAAAATTTAGTGACTGCCTTAATTGAACATGTGCATGGTCAAAGTTGGTCATCACTAGGTTGGGGGTCGCCATATCATATCTTATCATATCATATCCTTAATGTTTGGGAGAATTTAAGACAAGAAAGGAGAGAGAAATCCCACGTATCTCCTTTTAGTTTTTTCTCTCTCTTTATTATTATTGATTAATTTTTTGTTGTTGACTTTTATAGGTTTACACTATACAGCAGTGTAAATTTACATTATAGACACAAAAAAAAGTGGTAAATATTCTCTACCCTCTAAATAGACCCATCCCACTTGACCCCCAAAATATATATCTTAAACCCCTTAGAAAAACAGAAAAAAAAAAGTCAAATAACAACAATATATCATTATTTTAAATAAGTCGTATGCATTGCACGTCACATAGACATATGCCATCTTTCTATTGTTGTTTGTAACTTAGCCATGTTTGATTTAGTAAGGTCCAAACCATGGATAAATACTTGGTACTCTCAGAGTATAACGAAATGAAGCTCTCTCTCTCCTCTTACATTCATAATGGATTCCACCATAAATTTATTGAATAGACCCTACTATGAATATGAGAAGAGAGAGCACCATTCACAGTGCTCTGAGAGTACCTAAAAATTACTCCAAATAATGACACAATTAGGTCAAACAACAATAGAATATTTAATAAAACTCCTATTTATTAACCTTTTTTTAAAAAAAACTCTTTAATAATTTAATGATTCTTTCCCCAAAAAAAATCCCTAATATCCTATTTAAGTTTTTCAATTGTTACGCTGGAAAAAATCCCTAGAGTTGCTATTAATTGAACTTCTCTTAATAAGCTTAGTCCATGCGTTGTCCACTATTCAAGTGATACATGTTGAGTTTGAGAAAAGGAAGAAAAAGAATCTTTCGTGTAGATTTGGAAGACATATATTTGATATTTTAAAAAAAAAAATCATATCTTTACTATTAAGCAGCTATATAAAAAACCCAAGAACATAAACAAAAGGGGAAAAGAAGTAGTCAAAATCTATAAACGTATAATGTAGGGCCTTGATTTGGTTCCCAAGCCCAAGAGATGGATGGATTCAGGACCAAAGAGCTCAATACGATGAATTTGTATAGAGTGGGTTACCCAACTTAGCTCTAATGAATTAGACAACAGTTATAGTGGGTCATGATCACAAGAAAATAAAGATGAATAGGTTTTATCTACAGAAAATCGTCCTCGGATCAATCCGAGAAGGTGGCCTCTCGTCTATTTTTCTTTTGGATTTGATTACAAATATGATTCTTGCTGCTACTGTGTTTTTCTCTTAGCTTCTCTCCCCACTTCATCTGGGTCTTCTTTCTATTTTATACTATCTTTCTTTCATCTCCATCCTCCACGTATATATTAGATTGCTAGTGTTAATCCTTATCCCATCAGCACCTTCTTGAAGTCTTTGGAAGTAGCTGTAAGGTTGAAAATTATTGTTTAGGCAACACTTCCTTATTAATGCGGCCAAGGAGTTAGAGACAGAGCATTCAATGCGGTGGTAACCACTTTCTCTTAGATATTTCACATCTCCCCTTTGTCCTGTATGTTCATGATGCATATCCTTATCAATAGAACTTCCTAGAATGTTACTCTGGATGACGGAATACACCTTTTGACCTTTGCTTCACTTAGCTGAGGAGATACTCCTCTTCGGCCTACCTTCCTCAGTCTTCTCAATCGTAGTTAGCCCGTAGAGTTCTGAGTCTTACATCTTCATTACTATTTATTTGTCCTCGATAAAGACCAAGGCTTAACATACATTTTTGGGCCCCTTATCCCCACATATACAATTTTGTTTTGCTCAAGATCTATAAAGATACATTACATCTTCCAAAATTGTGAGTTTCAATTCTAAACGAATGACTAATTTAATAGTATTTTCTTTTTTAAAAATCAATCTCTACGACGAAAGTCGCTTTGAATTATGCACCATGCAACTTTCCCTCTGCACACTTTAGGTTCATATCTTTTTTCATATCTTTCTCTTTCTCATTATCGGTTTCTCAAGGTGGGGTTTCATTTTTGTTATTGAGATGTGGGAGGGAACGTTTGTCTAATTATCTTTTTGTTTTTTTTTTTTTTTTTTTTTTTTTTTTTTTTTGGGTAGACATTTTTTTTTTCCTAAAATGAAGAAATAAATAAAAATTATATATATATATATATATATATATATATATATAAAAGTTAACGGCAAAAACTAGTAAAACATTAACAGATGATTTAATTGAAAAGAAATAAAATTTAGCAAATTGAAATGACATAATCTAAACTTATAGGACTGAAATGAAAAATGGTGAAACTTAAAAAGGTGAATTTTGCATTTTAACCTTGTTTTATCATTCTCCCAATAAAATGTTTCTAAAAATAATTCTTAAACCAATGCCCTCAGTGCATTAGTTAACATTTCTTTAAGAAATAATTTCAATACTTTCACCACATTAAAAGATGATCAGGGCAAGTGGATTACACAACACATTTCCAATTACTTTAAAAATCTTTTCACTTCTAAGGGTTTGTTTAGAGTCCGCTTATTTTATTGAAATTGAAAACTTTTTGTTGAAAGTACTGTAAATAAAGGTAAAAGTTATCTGAAATAGTACAATGGAACTCATGAATAGTACCAAAAAGTGTAGTAGGATTATGAATAGTAGCAAAAATGAATTGAATATTAAAATAAGTTGGCAAAAATAATTTTTGCCAAACACATACTAAGTTGTAACTATTTGGTCTGCTGAAAATTTTGGTGTGAATTCACACAGTATCCTTAATTGTAGGGTTTTGCTTTAGGCCGCTACGTAAGAAGTGCCTTCCCTTTTCCAATCTAAACATTTTAGCTAGTTCCCCTAGTGGCAGTATATCATATGCCGGGTACCTCACAAAGAGGTGGGCCCCATAGTGTGTGGGCCTTGCCTCTTTGTGAGGTACCCAGCATATATGCCGGGTACAAGATACACAAGCATACGGGGTTGGGTCCCTGTGAGAGAATCTTTATTAAAATAAAAGAGTAATGCTAGTTCTATCAAAATTGGCATAACTTTGTGTCACAACTAACCACATGACAAATTGTGATTGGTGAAAGTGTGTCAGTGAGCCATGTACGGACACACATTCACCAATCACAATTCACCATATGACTAATTGTGACATAAAGTTGTACCATTTTCGATAGTACTAGCATTGCACGAAATAAAATGTCATGTGCAACGAGTGGAATCTTACATGAAATAAAATTCACGTGTAAGGAATTCATCATAAATGTGCTACATAATTACTTAGACATAATTTATATTTTACATTTACCTTTTAATTTGAATGTAAATTAAATTCATAATTTAATTAATCAAAATTTTATGAATTAATTTTGTTTCTAATCTTCTGAAACAAAAATTTTGGCTATGGGCTCGTGCTCACTCTTACACTTGCTTTTTGTTTGGAGTGACTCTGCGCTTTCAATTCCAAGTAAGGTCATACTTGGGGGCTGTGTTGAGACTGATGCAAGTACTAAACGGCAAAAGGGCTTAAACGACAATCAAGACCATAAACAGAAGAAGAAAACGACACACTACAAGTCTAATGTTTCAGCGCGTGTGAAAGAAAGAAAGCAAGTGAATTAGAAGCTCCAGCTGCCATGTGCTTATTGGGTAATCATAGTAGGAGTTATGCTGTTAGGATGGTTGTTAGAGTAGTTAGTTTTGGCCCCTTCTTTGCTTCTCTGTTTGTACATATATATATTGACTAAGCTTGTAAATTAACACTTACTGGATTTTACTGAATTGAATCAATTGGGAAGTTCTCTTTCATTCTCTAGAAACTTCTTTCTTTGCATGGTATTAGAGCAGATTACTTTTGCTGAAGCTATGTTTTTCCCTTTTTGTTTTTTCAATCCCTAGATTTAGTTTTTCAGGTTCTTGAAGCTTCTTTAATGGCTTCCACGACTGATTCCTCACAATCAGTCCCTGTTTCAACAAACTCTTCACAATTTGTGCCTTCTTCAAGCATGGCTATGGCATACGAGTATGCCAACAATCCATATTTTCTTCCAGCAAATGAAAATTCAGGTTTTGTTCTCACCTCTCAACCTTTGACCGGTCCTGAGAACTACATGAGCTGGGCCAGATCAGTGTTTTTGGCTTTAAGTTCCATAAACAAATTTGGTTTTGTTAATGGTTCAATCATAGAACCAAGTTCTAATTCTCCATGGTTCAATTCTTGGAGTCATTGTAATACCATAGTGCTATCATGGTTAACTAATTCTCTCAGTCTGGAACTCAAAGCTAGTGTGATGTACATCAATAATGTAAGGGATTTGGGGATTGATCTTATAGGCTTTCACGGGGTAATACTCCAAGATTGTTTGAGCTTGAGAATGAGATTTCTCATCTTTCACAAGGTTCATTCTCGGTGAGTTCTTATTTCACCAAGTTCAAAACTTTGTGGGATGAATTTGCCAATTATCAACCTTTTACTGTTTGTAATTGTGCTTGTACTTGTGGTTCTAAATCTTCTCAATTGGATGCTCAACATAAGGAACATGTTTTCCGTTTCTTAATGGGGTTAACTGATAGCCATGGAAACTTTATTGGTCAAATCTTGTTGATTGAGCATTTTTGTTAGGTTCTAAATATTTAGGAATTTATGTATTTAAAATTCTAATGTGTAATGTTGGCAAACCATGATCAAAACAATATGTTTAGTCTTGTTTAGGCTTGCTCAAAGTTATATATTTTATGTAAAGTTGGAATCGAGAGGCTGCAGATGCATTGGTGCATTTCAGCTTGGCTTAATCGATCGAAAGTTAGACTCGATTGATCGAAAGTCACCCAGAATGTTTTTCTGCAGAATTTTCCAACTTAGTCCTAACTCATTAAATGTTTTGGGTTTTCTGTTTTTACCCTAGGTATAAAAGGCAAAACCCTAGCCACGTTTTTAGGGTTGCTCTTGTTGTATTGTTGCTCATACATTACGGTTTGTGTGAATCTCTTGTGAGATAATTAAGGAGCTTTCCTTCACATAAACTTAGGGTTTTCAAGGTAGAGATTATATCAACACCTTGATGATCAACTCAGTTGCTGCCATTGGAGCTTAAAGGATAACAAGTGTGGGTGCTTGTAGCTGATTGGAGAATCCAAGAAACAAGGAGTCTATGGATTCGGAGCTTGCACGTGGTCGTGTAATTAAGTTCTATTGGTGGGTAGCATTAGGAAATTAAGCGGAGAGCTTGTAAGTCCTTTTGTATGAACTTCGATTCTTTCATATAGTGGATTCAAGTTTACCTTGAGGATAGCTAGGTCAAATCCTCCCCAGGTTTTTACCGTGTAGTTTCTTGAGTGATCATATCATTGTGTTATTTATATTTCCGCTGCTTTATATTTTTGATATGATTGTATGTTTGTGATAACCTAGAATTGTATAATTTGACTAAGTTAATCACTTGGCTAATTAACTAGGTTAATCTGGTTGGTTTAAGGGGTTTAAAACCGTTCAAGTGGTATCAAAGCAGGTAGCTCTCTTGTTTGAGATTTTTTTTGATCTCTGAGCTGATCCTTGACCCTTATTGTCATGGAACATGGACACTTTCTCGTTGTTCCTCCTCATTTTGATGGGAATAACTATGCTTATTGGAAAGTAAGGATGAAAGTTTTCCTGAAATCTATTGATGAGAGGGTTTGGAATTCCGTTGAGTACGGATGGGAGAAGCCCACTACTCCTGTGAGTGAGTGGTAAACTTCTCAAAAAGAAGCAGCTGGGTTCAATAGCAAAGCTATGAATGCCATCTTTAATGCTGTTTCCATGGTGGAATTTAAGAGAATCTCTAATGTTGAGTTTGCTCATACTGCTCGGAAAATCCTCTAGACTGTGCACGAAGGCACAAAGGCAGTTAAGATTAATAAATTGCAACAATTTACTTCTAGATTTGAAAGCATTAGAATGTCTGATGATGAATCTTTTGATGAATTCTATGCTAAATTGAATGATATTGTTAATTCTGCATTTAATTTGGGTGAAATCTATGATCAACCTAAAATTGTTAGGAAGATTCTTATATCTTTAACTGAAGACTTTAGACCCAAAGTAACTGCCATTACTGTGAGCAAGGATGTGGAATCCATCCCTGTTGATGAGCTTGTAGGATCTCTTTAGTCCTATGAGTCAGACCTACCCAAAGCAAACAAATCCAAATCAATGGCTCTTAAGTCTGTTGATGATGTTGATGTTGGTGGATTTAAGGATGAACTCTCTGCTACAGAGATTGCGTATCTTACCAAAAACTCTAGAAACTTTCTTAGGAATAACAACAGAAAGGCAAGAGGTACAAACACTACTGAACCTAGAAACTTTAGGAAGAATGATCCCACTAAGGTTAATAACTTTGAAAAACCTAGAGAAAAAGTTGATCAATCTTCAAACAATTCTTTGGGTGTTCAGTGTTTTGGTTGTCAAGGGTATAGTCATGTTAAATCTGAATGTTCTACATTCTTGAGGTCTAAGGGTAAAGCTATGGCTATAACTCTTAGTGATAATGAGGTTTCTGATGATGAGTCTGGATGTGACGAGGATGGAAGCTTCATTGCTTTCACTGCTACTGTTGTAGTAAATGAAAGCATGTTTGTTGAGGAGAACCCTTCTGATGGGGAACTCTCTGAGGATGCGGATCTTCAAGAGGCCTATAATAAACTTTGCAAAGTTGCTGCAAAGGATGCTATGAATGTTGAACTTGGCCTAAAGAAAATTGATTCTCTTGAGCTTGAAAAGAAAAATTTGCTTGTGAAATTATTTGATGCTAATGATCTTTTGAACCATGTGAAATCTGAGAACATGCTCTTACTTGATAAAGTTAAAATTTTGGAACATGATTTATCTGTTGCTAGATCTGCTAGTTCTAAACTTGATCAAATGTTAAATGTTTGAAAGTATCATTCTAACAGATCTGGTTTAGGTTATGTTGAAAGCATCTCTGTGTCTACCCCACATTCCACAAACTTTGTTCCTTCATCTTTTTCTAAACCTTTCGTGAGTGAGATTGTGAGTGAAATGGTCAAACCCCCTGTGAGTGAGGTTGTCAAACCTGTAGAAGTTTCACCCCCTAGGAAGATTAGGGTTGATCTAGGAGAGTCTAAACCTAAGGAATCTACCCTGCTTAGGTTTGTCATTTTTATGGAAAGTCTAGACACATTCGTCCTAACTGTTACAAGCTTCAAGCTGCTAAGAGAGCAAACAAACCAAAAGTGTTTGTGCGTCAAGCACAAGATCCTATGACACTCATTGGTGAATTGGTAAAGGCGTTGAACCTTTATTCCAATCCTGGAGTTGGAAATCACTCGAACGTGAATAGGAACTCCAATGCTCGTGGTGCATCTAAAAGGTTTTAGATGCAAAAGACTCAATCTAATTAAGTCTTTCTGGCATGGTCCTTGTGCTTCATTGCTCATTCTTTTGTGACTATTGTTCTTTGGTTTTTGTGTTTTTTTTTGTTTGTTTCTAGGATTTGCATTGCATAACATTCATGCATTTCATTCTAGAATTTATTTGTTTTCTCTTTTAAAATTAAAAAAAAAAAAAGGAGAAAAGCAAATTGTGTTTGGCACTATTTTTTCTTGGTCTTTGAAAACAAGGTTGGTCAATTTATTTACACATAACATGTCTTGTGTACCTTGTTTAACTTTGATGAGCTTATTTATTACACTTTACTAGTTGAAGCTTTGTAGTGCATGTTGTGTGGGAAAGATGTTTATGGTGTTTATCACTTTGTCTTAATCTTGAAGTCACATGTTTTTTGACTGTTGGACTTGATTCTTTTGAGAAAGGTATAAATAACCATCTCACCACTGTTCACTAGCCAATCATGAACACCTTAGAATGCATATCATAAGATTTTGTACTTGAGAAAGTGTATCACATGCACAAAAAGAACATAAGGTGTAGCCTCGAATAATTGCTTAATAATTAAAACTGGTGTGTACTATTAGGCTTGATGTCAATTCATATAATTAAAACTAGTGTGTACTATTAGGCTTGATGCCAAATTCATCTTTTTATGAGGCAAAATTCAAGAAACTTACATGATTGCAAGCTTATGTACTAGGAGATGTGGGAGTTATATGATGTAACTCTTTAGGTGATAATCTCTTTTGAATTCTATGTGATGGATTTTGTAAACTTTGTGATTGATTGCTAATCATATATCACCTCACATGTATCTCAAGCTTTTGCTAGTTGCACACACTACGCAAGTTACTCTTTGCTAAACACTGTACATGTTATTGTGTGTGTTTTTGGTCTGACCAACCAAGTTTGAAAATATCTTGAATATTATGCAAAACATTTGTTTGCTTGAGAATTTAAAGGGAGAATGGCTGAAATCTTCTTTGGAGAAACTGGGATTAAAACTTGGGTTTTTGAAAAAGCATTCCATCTCATACTCATGCATTTTGTTTTATCAATTTTAATGCTTTGATGAGTTGTTTTCAAAATGTGGTTGTTGTTTTTCAAAATTGTAATTTTTCTCAAAATGTTGTGAGCCGCTGCCTGTTTCGATCGATCCAATCTATTTTTTGATCGATCAAAAAATTCTTAAAATTCTTTTAGAAATCTTGGATTGATTCAATTGATCGAATGTAATTTTTGATCAATCGAATATCACGAATCTGGTTTTTAAAATACTGTTTTTGACTTGTTCAAATCACTTTTTTCAAAACTTTTTCAAACCTTTTTCTCTCTCTCCGACTCGGCAAGGCTCCGCAACAATTTTTTTGTCGTTTTCTTCCAAAACTTTTGCAAGGTTTCTCTCTCCTTGAGCCGGTATGTCTATCTTATCCTTCTTTTTTATTTTATTTTCACATTTCATGCATTTTTCATGCATTTTAATTTGGGATTTTCAAACCTATGCATTTTGGGGTTTTTGATGATTCAATCCATTTTGTATGAAATTGATCAATGGGTTTTGTTCCTATGATGTTATTAACATGATCGTTGCTTGTTAATTTGATCAATTTTAAGTTTTGTGGACAATTTGAAATTCTAGGGTTTGAGATTGATCCGATTTGGGGTTTTTGTTCAATTGGGTTTAAATTGATAAAATTGGCTTGTTGTTTTGATGAAATTGGTCATTCTAATCTGTCTTTAACCATGTGTGATGATCAATTCATCAATTTGTTTGAAAACATTCAAGTGGTTTTTCAAATTTTCGGGGTTTTTGGTAGAAACTCTATGTTCAAGCCAATTTTGTGTAATTGAACTTAATTTGAACTTTGTTTACTGCATTAGAACATGCATTATGTTATTAAATTTGTTCATGCATCATATAGACTTTTGTTCTATTTTTTTGTGCTAACTTGTAGTTTGCCCTTGGGTGTTTTTTTTTTTTTTTTTTTTTTTTTTTTTTTTTGTGTCTTTGTCCTTTCCTTAGCACTATGCCTAGGAAGACTAGGGCTCGTAGGTCTATTTCCTCACCTACTCCTTCCCCACCTTCTTTTGACCAAGAGAAGTTTCCGAGTGAGAAAAATCAAGAGATTTATGATAAGCTAGATCTTAGAAGAAAGATTTGGTCTGAGCGAACTGTTCTGTTAGATGAGCTTGATCCTGCCATTAGGGCAAATTTTGAGCGTCGGGGTTGGTTACCTCTGTTGGATGTTTCTGATCCTCTTCCACTTGCTACCTTGATTAGAGATTTCTTTTCGAACATCTCTATCCGCGTCTATGATTCCAACACTTTTGTAAAGAGTTGGATACGAGGCGTAGAGTACATCATTACTCCTACAGTAGTGGCTGATGCTCTAGGGGTACCTTTGGTCCAGCACCCAGTCTACCCTTATAATGAGTCTCCTTTGTTGAGTGATGTCATGTCTTACATCACTGGGTCTTCTATCCAGTGGAGTTCTGATCCTAGGATCACCTCTGTTGAGCTATCTGAGTTGCACAATCTCTTCTTTAGGATAGCCTATCATTCTATTTGGCCCATTTCTCATCTTCACACCATTCCTCTCGAGCAGTGTGTCTTTTTATACGCTCTGGTTACCGATGCTCCTATTAGCTTTCCTCATTTGTTTCTTCATTCTTTGAACGATGTTTATAGGAGTTCATCTTCTGCTCATGCTCTTGTCCATCCTATTTTTATTCATAGGATTTTGTTATATCTTGATCTTGGTGGTTTTCCTTCTTTTGAGCCCGTTCATGTTATTGCTCCCATAGGTGTGTCTTTTCTTAGACAGAGGATTGCTCACCTTCGAGTAGGCTCTAAACACCCTAGGTCTGAGTCTTCTGGTACCGCATCTCCTCCCTCTTCTTTTACAGGTCCTGCTGGTAAGGATGTTCTTGATCTTGTTGGTGATGCTGCTGCTGCTGCTGCTAATGTTCCTCCACCTCATTCGGATGACTTTGATGTACATCATAGCTTGGAGACTGTTATGACCGTTCAGGCGGCTCATAGTCAAATTTTAGTGGACTTGCTTGACGAGATTCGTGCTCTGCGAGCCGACTTGGCACATCTTAATTCACCCTCACCACCTCTTTTTGATGATGGCTTGTGATTGCCCTTTGGCATTCGATCACAAAAAGGGGGAGAAGAGTTTTGACTTGTAGAGGAGTTTTTGAAGTGAGGGAGAGTATATTTTTTTTTGTTTTGAGGAGCTAATGGAGTTTTTAGATTGTATCTAGGTGCTTCACTTTGTATATCATTTTTTATGTGTTGTGTGAATCATACAAGAATGTTATACCTATTTATTTTCTATTTTCTGTCACACATGTGTTTATGCGTTTGTTGAGTGTTTCAGGAATATACAGGTTGATTCAATTGAGTTGCTGTCTACACTTGCAACTGATGGATAGTAGTTAGAATTGAATTTGTGTTTATGAGCATTATTTTTGTAAAGGGCTTTTACTTGTAAACTTTGAGCTTTTAATTTGTGTTTTGTCACGGATTGCCAAAGGGGGAGTTTGTTAGGTTCTAAAGATTTAGGAATTTATGTATTTAGAACTCTAATGTGTAATGTTGGCAAACCATGATCAAAACAATATGTTTAGTCTTGTTTAGACTTGCTCAAAGTTATATATTTTATGTAAAGTTGGAATTGAGAGGTTGCAGATTCATTGGTGCATTTCGGCCTGGCTTGATCGATCGAAAGTTAGACTCGATCAATAGAAAGTCGGCCAGAATGTTTTTCTGCAGAATTTTCCAACTCAGCCCTAACTCATTAAATGTTTTGGCTTTTCTGTTTTTACCCTAGGTATAAAAAGGCAAAACCCTAGCCACGTTTTTAGGGTTGCTCTTGTTGTAGTGTTGCTCATACATTGCGGTTTGTGTGAATCTCTTGTGAGATCATTGAGAAACTTTCCTTTACATAAACTTAGGGTTTTCAAGGTAGAGATTATATCAACACCTTGATGATCAACTCAGTTGCTGCTATTGGAGCTTAAAGAATAACAAGCGTGGGTGCTTGTAGCTGATTGGAGTATCCAAGAAAGAAGGAATCCGTAGATTCGGAGCTCGCATGTGGTCGTGTCAGTAATTTCTACTAGTGGGTAGCATTAGGAAGTCAAGCGGGGAGCTTGCAAGTCCTTTTGTATGAACTTTGATTCTTTCATATAGTGGATTCAAGTTTACCTTGAGGATAGCTAGGTCAAATCCTCCCCAGATTTTTACCGTGTGGTTTCTTGGGTGGTCATATCATTGTGCTGTTTATATTTTTGTTACTTTGTATTTTTGATATGATTGTATGTTTGTGATAACCTAGAATTGCATAATTTGACTAATTTAATCACTTGGCTAATTAACTAGGTTAATCTGGTTGGTTTAAGGGCTCTAAAACCGTTCACTTTTCCTTCCCTTAGCAAAGCATGTTCTTTAATCTTGCAAGAAGAAAAGAGAAGAAATATAGGTCATGGAGTTAACATGGCATATCCTATTGAAGCTGCTATTGCAATGTATGTAAACAATAGTAATAAATGTCACAATTAATAAGGTTATAATGGTGGTAAAGGAGGGGGGGCATTCCAAGAAAGAGAGGCCTATTTGTACCTATTGTGGTCTGACTGGTCATATAGCAGATAAGTGCTATAAACTCCATGGTTACCCTCCAGGGTACAAACCAAAAGGGGGTAACAAGGCTATGGTCGATCAGGTCTCTAGGAATTTTGGAAATCTTGATGTTCTTGCTGCCTCAAATACTCATCAGATTAATGGTGGTTTGCCCAATGTTGGCTTTCAATTAGACCTTTCTCTTGCATCACAGAATACTCTTGGTGTTCCTTTTGGAGGTGTTGGTTTGCAATTTGATCCACAGCCTTCCTTGTCACAATGTCCAATATCTCAGGCACAATGTGAGTAGTTACTCAATTTCTTGAAACATTATTCAGCATCTGGATCAGGCAATGGTACTCAAACCCTCCACCAGGCCGTTTTAGTGATGGCACCTGTTGCTTCTACTCAATCCCTCATAGCTTTTAGTTCCACTACACCTTCTTGTTCTTCCAATTTTTCAGGTAATCCATATTAGATACCACCAAACCTTTCTCATTTTATTTTTTCTGCTTAAGTTGTTAATAAGCATGCATATAAATCTAATGATTGGATAATAGATACTAGGGCTACTGATCATATGGTCCATTTTGTCTCTCAGCTTACTACTGTAACTTCCATTGTTCAATCTTGTGTCTATTTGCCAAATGACAAAGAAGCTTTAGTGACACACATAGGCACAATGCAGATTTCTTCTACTTTCACACTTACTGGTGTTTTGTGTGTTCCTTCCTTCAGTTTCAATTTGATTTCTGTCAGCAAGCTCACCAAGAATATTTATTGTTGCCTTATTTTTCTTGGGAATTGTTGTTTTATCCAGGATCTTGCTCAATGGAGCATGATTGGTCTAGTTAAAGAATGCAATGGGCTGTATTTGCTGTAAGATTTTGCTACTTACACTGCTCTTGCTGTCATTGCTGCTCATTACTCTCACACTTACTGGTGTTTTGTGTGTTCATTCCTTCAGTTTCAATTTGATTTCTGTCAGCAAGCTCACCAAGAATCTTTATTGTTACCTTATTTTTCTTGGGAATTGTTGTTTTATCTAGGACCTTGTTCAATGGAGCATGATTGGTCTGGGTAAAGAATGCAATGGACTGTATTTGCTGCAAGATTCTGCTTTTCACTCTGCTCTTGCTGTCACTACTGGTCATTCCTCTTCATCGTTGGTCATTACTCTCACACTTACTGGTGTTTTGTGTGTTCCTTCCTTCAGTTTCAATTTGATTTCTGTCAACAAGCTGACCAAGAATCTTTATTGTTGCCTTATTTTTCTTGGGAATTGTTGATTTATCCAGGCCCTTGCTCAATCGAGCACGATTGGTCTGGGTAAAGAATGCAATGGGCTATATTTACTACAAGATTTTGCTCCTTACACTGCACTTTCTATCACTACTGGTCATTCCTCTTCAGAATTGTGGCATAGTAGGCTAGGTCACCCATCTTATTCCAAGTTTTCTTTGTTAAAAGATGTTATAGATGTTGTTATTTCCAATAAAGCAGGTTGTTGTTCTGTATATCACTATTCTAAACAGAAAAGACTTCCTTTTTCTTCTAGTGTTTATGTATCAACTAAGTCTTTTAAGCTAATTCATTGTGACCTATGGGGTCATTTTGCTACTTGTACTCTTGATGGATTCAGATTTTTCTTAACCATAGTGGATGATTTTACAAGATGCACTTGGGTTTATCTTCCCAAACGTAAATTTGATACTTAATTTTTACTTCCTCAGTTTGCAACTATGGTTAAAAATCAATTTAATAGTCAAATCCAAACCATTAGAAGTGATAATGGTATTGAATTTCTTTTAAAAGAATTTTTTTCACTCCAATGGTATTTTGCATCAATTGTCTTGTGTTGATGCTCCTCAACAAAATGCAATTGTTGAGAGGAAGCATCAACATATTCTCAATGTTGCGAGAGCCTTGAAATTTCAATCCAAAGTACCTTTATGCTTCTGGGATGATTGCATTTTGACAGCAGTATTCTTGCTTAATAGGATTCCTTCCAAGTCATTGGGTAACAAAAATCCTTATGAACTCCTTTTCAATTCTATCCCTACTTATGCTCACTTAAAATGCATTGGTTGCTTATGTTTTGCTTCCACTCTTTCCCATAACAGGTACAAATTTGCACCTAGGGCCAAAAAATATGTGTTCTTAGATCTTGAATCTAACTCTATTTTTATTTCTAGAGATGTCATTTTTTATGAGCATATTTTTCCTTATGCTGTTTTTGTTCAACCTTTAGCCTCTTATTTGAATGATTTTGTCTTCCCTCATTCTGTTGCTGATTCTACTGATAATCCCATTTTTGTCACTTATGTTGGTTTTGTATCTAGTCAATCTTTTCTTTCCACTCCTTTGATCCCTACTTCTGTTAATTCTTCTCCAGCAGACCCCACTCCTTCCTCTCTTGCATCTTCAGATGCTCCTTTAGATGTCACTGTGTCTATAGATCTTACTTCTTCACCCGCACCTCTTGTGTCTTTACCCTTTACCCTTGAACCTCCTATCCTTAGAAGGTCTGTCAGATCACACCATCCTCCTGCTTACCTTTCTAATTAATCCTGTAAGTCAGTTAGTACCAAACCTGCTCCTAGTTTGCCATATGATGTTTCTAAGAATTTGTGTTACTCCTACTTTCCATTCCTTTGTTACGGCAGCCACTTCCACCCCTTCAGAACTTGCTTCCTTTCATCAAGCAGTTCAATTCTTTGAATGGAGGGATGCCTTGGCCAAGGAAATTAGTGCTTTGGAACTTAATCATACTTGGACATTGATTTCATTACCTCCAGGCAAGTTACATGTAGGTTGCAAATGGGTGTACAGGATAAAGTATCATGCAGATGGCACCATTGAGAGGAATAAGGCTCGTCTAGTTGCCAAGGTTTTTACTCAAAAGCATGGCTTGGATTATTTCGAGACCTTTTCACTTGTTGCAAAGTTTGTTTCAGTTAGGATTGTTCTTTCTTTGGCTGCTGTGAAATGGTGGTACTTGTATCATTGGATGTTAACAATGCATTTCTCCATGGAGATCTGCTTAAGGAAGTTTATATGTGTCTTCCACTTGGCTTTTACAGCAAAGGGGAGAATTTGGTTTGCAAGTTAAATAAAAGCTTTTATGGTCTTAAGTAGGCCTCTAGGCAATGGTTTGAGAAGTTTTCCACTACAATTTTGCAGATGGGATTCATTCAGTCAAAATTAGATTATTCCTTGTTCACTCACACCTAAGGTTCCTCTTTTACAGTGCTCTTAGTGTATGTGGATGACATCTTACTTACTGGGAATAATCCAACTTGTGTTCATAATTTGAAGAAGTTACTTGATGCTAAGTTTGGCTTGAAAGATCTTAGAGCTTCAAGGTATTTCTTGGGACTTGAGGTGGCCAGAACTGATGTAGGAATTAGCTTAAACCAAAGGAAATATGCCTTAGAAATTCTGAAAGACACATGGTTTATTGTTTCTAAACCAGTCAAGTTTCCTATGGAGCAAAATCTAAGGTTATCTAAGTATGGAGGTAAACCTCTTGTAAACCCTGCATAGTACAGAAGACTAATTGGAAGATTATTGTATTTGACCTTAACAAGACCTGACATCACCTATGCTGTTCATAGGTTGAGTCAATTTGTGTCATAACCAAGGGAACCTCTCTTGCTTGCAGCCAACAA
The DNA here is from genome assembly GCA_030445155.1 of Quercus variabilis. Classification (NCBI taxonomy): domain Eukaryota; kingdom Viridiplantae; phylum Streptophyta; class Magnoliopsida; order Fagales; family Fagaceae; genus Quercus; species Quercus variabilis. Next base: position 11,391,332 of record CP129449.1, read on the forward strand.
GGTACTTCAGTACATTAAAGGTTCATTAGGAAAAAGGGATTTTCTTTCCAAGCAATTTATATTTGCACATTAAATCTTTCTGTGATACAGACTGGGTAGGATGCCCTGACACCAGAAGATCACTAATTGGTTATGCTGTTTATTTAGTTGACTCTTTGATATCTTGGAGATCAAAGAAGCAAGGGGTGGTCTCAAGGTCCTCAGCTAAGGCAGAGTATAGGGCAATGGTTTGATGGAAAAATTACATGTTTGTATCACATACAAAACATATATAGCAGGAAATTAACGGATCTACTTCATTCACAATTGATAGCATGTACTATATAAATTTTAGAATTCAAGAATAAGAGAGTGTACCTTGGTATGGTGAATTTCAAAACCAAAGATCAGAAGTTCTTGAGAATACTTTCAATCTTCACTCCAATTCCACTTGTGCCCAAGAAGTGTGGTCTCTCAATCAGTTTCTATAAATTTGTTCAAGGGAGAATGAGAGAGTGTCTAACCCTTACATACAAACCATTTCACGTTCTTGCAAAAATTTTGTATGTTTCTTCTTTATAAATGATTATCTAATTGGGCTAGCCTTTTAGACCTTTCCAATTGGGCATTAGTATGTGGCTTGGAGTGGGACTAAAAGGGAACAAATAAGACACTGGCTTAACGGGCTTTGGGCTTTTTTATCAACTCTTGACAAATCCAAAGTTACCATTAATTATATTTAATACCACTATATAAATATAATTGCACTCTAGGCCTTATTAATAAATTATATCCAAAGACTTTATTATTCATGCAACTCCTTCATAAAATATTCGTAGTAACACAAAGTCATAAATGTAGACTGCCACTTTGTAGATTACTACATCTTAATTCTTGAGTACCTAGTTTAATCCTTTAAGTTATTCATCATATATTTATGAAATCCAATTTCATAAATATATACTTTAGTAACTATTTATTAAAGTAGTTAGACCAACATTCTAAATAACAAACTCATTAAACTTATCTTAAGGGAATATTTTATATCTCCGTTAAGAGACTATGAATTCCATCTTAAAAATATATGTTCCATCAATACTAAATGTGGCTGCCCAACATACTGAGATTTTGACCGTTACTTTAGATCTCACTCCTAATATATCAAAGCAACCTACACTTCATGATCAAGTCCATTATTCTCTCAGGATTAAGAGTGTTAGGACATATGTGTTTCACATGTTAGGAACATATGTCACTATTTTATGTAATTGGTTAATCCTTTGACAAAATGCACTTTACTTGTATTTGGGTAGATCTAGGATGTATTTAATATTTCAAGAAATAAGGTTTCAAGTTCAAGTGTTAAAGCCATGCAAGTCTGTCCAAGATTCAAGTGTGAAAAGGGTTGTTCATTAAAACTCGACAGCTAGCATCTATTGAGCCTTGAAGAGCTATTCCAGCCCGTGGCTCGACAGCAGCTTGACAAATAGGGTATCTGTCGAGGTTTGTGAAACTCAGAATTTCTGGTCTGTTTTTCATCCAATCCCTGACTGTATGTTTGAGTTTTCTTTTCTGACAACCCTAAACATATAAAATGATTATTTTAAGGGTCATCAAAGGTGACACAAGTTGCACAAGTGTTGAGCAAAGTTTGTTCATGCAAATTGTGATCAGAGATAGAATTTGCCTTAGTTCATCTTTCTTGTGAAGAAGCTGATGTGTTTGTGCACCGTAGGGTTTTGTAACCAAGGAGCTTCTCGATCTTCATTGTGTGATGAATTGAAGAACTTTACAACCAATAACCTTCTCTAGTTGGTGATTGAAGTCGCGTACTGGGATCCGCGCAATTGGTTAGTCATGTACTGGGAACCGTGCATTAAAATGAGAGATTGTTACTACAGAATAAGTCCAATTGGGTATTACGGTAAGGGTTCAACTGTAGGTCGGTATAAGGTATTGAGATTCTTTTACTTGTAACCACTTGTTGTGATAATAGTAGATTCTCGGGAGTGGTGACCTTAAAATCACTCGGTGGGATTTTTGTCGTGTATATTTTTCCTATTCATAAACAAATCACCGTGTCAATTTATTTTCCGTTACATACTTTAGTTATTGGTGATTTGTTTGTGCTACCACGCGTTTACATAGTTAACTCAGCTTTTAATCTTGGAGAAATCATTTCTGAACTTAATATTATGAGAAAGGTACTCAGATCTCTACCTGAGAGATTCCATGCTAAGATCACTGTAATTGAGAAATCAAAGAACATTGACAAAATTCCTTTGACAGAGTTGGTTGGTAATTTATAGACCTATAAGTTAGGTTTAACAAGAATTGGTAAGTCTGGTAAGAGTAAGAGCATGGCACTGAAGGCCAAGAGCAGTGACATGGATGAGTCTTTAGATAATGAAGATTCCAAGATGAAGTCCTATATCACCAGACAATTCAAGAAGTTCATGAAGAATGCAAATGGGAAGGGCTTCGACAAGGACTGTAGGCAATCCAGTTTTTCTCATTTCAAGAGCCAAGACAAAGGAAAGAAGGATGCTAGGATTGGAGATCAGTACACTGTTCCTTCAGAACCAAAGTTCTTTGGGTGTCAAGGCTTCGGTTACATGAAACAAGAGTGCCCCACATATCTCAAGACCATTGGGAAGAGTAAGGCACTTGTTGCTACTTTGAGCAACACTGAGCCTGAGGATGATTTCGACAATGAGGATGACGGAATCCTAAATGCCTTCCTGCCACTATCAATCCTACTGAGAGGATTGTTGAAGATGTGGATGAAGAAGAGGAATTGGTGGAGTAAAAGTTTCAGAAGATGGATAAATAAGATGACATCTACATAGCCTATGCAAAGTTATACAAGGTCTCAGAAAAGCATGAGAAGATGTATAGGTTGGCCACCAAGAAGCTTAGTGATGTGGAGCTTGAGCGAGAAGAAATCTCTACAAAGTTTGATGAAGCAAATCAGACTATTGGAGCATTAAAGTTTGAGAATAATTTCTTGGCTGAAAAGACCAAGAATCTTGGGGCAGAATTGTTCCAAGTCAAAGCTTAGCTAGAAAGAACCTCAAGCGCTAAGCTTGATGAGATGCTTAGTCTTCAGAAATTTGCTTCCGATCGAATCGATTTAGGGTATGATTTCTCTTCTCCTAGTATTGCTTCTACTAGTACAACTATTTTTGTTCCTTCTGCTAATAATATTGAAACTGAGAACAATGTTATTAAAAATGACTTAGCTAGTGAGAACATAGACAATGGTAAATCTATCTTAGGAGCACCCTTTAAGTAGGATAAGAAAGAAGTTAAAAACCCTAGGGCTAAGAAGACTAACTCTCAAAAGCCTAAACAGAAGAAGCAGCATCTCTGTCATCACCGTGGAGCAACTGGTCATACTCGACCAAATTGCTATAAGTGGTTAGCCACTCAACAAAGCAACGACATGATTGCATCGGGAAACCATAATAAGTTTCCATCCTTTTTTGCTCCCCTTGGAGATCTTCTCAAAGCCCTCATATTCCTTTCGCACTTGAACGGTTTCAATTCTTCCCTCTCACCTTCGGTGGATTCAATCAAAGGAAAATTTTTTCCAAAGTATGGAAGGAGAAGGGTTTCAAGTGATTCTCTCTCTCTCTCTCTCTCTCTCTCTTTTGTGTGTGTTTGCATTACTTGTGTGTTTTGCTTTCAAGTTTTGAGTCAGTCTAGTTTTATGCTTTGCCTTATTTAACATATTTTTGTTTGTTTTCAGTTTTGTTTATTTTTTTTTCATATAAAAATAAAAAATAATTGAAAAATCAGAAAAAATACTAAAACAGTGTGTGTTTTGTGTACATTGGTACTTGTGTACCTTGGATGGCCATTGAAACAGAGTTTTCTAAACTTTGTATCTTTTGTAGCGTAGATGAGCATATCTATGCATAACTAAGCAAGTGAGCTTTGTGGCTCGTGTTTGTGATGAGTAAGATTAAGTGATCTCTTGTACTTAACACTCGTATCACTCTTTTTGACGGGAAGGACCAGAAAATCCTAAGAGAAATGCATAAATAACCATCTCACCACTGTTGCCCACCAATCATGAAATGACATCTGTATGCTTCGGCATAGCAAAAGTGCAATGTCAAAAGCCTAACATCATTGGGTATTTCTTTTCTCTCTCTTATATGCTCATGCATGATTTGCTTAAAAAGAAAAATATGCAAAGAAAATAAAAGGAAAAAGAATAAAAATGCTTTATATATGATTGCAAGCGTGTATTCTAGGAGATGTGGGAGTTATAGGATATACCTCGAAGGTGATAGTCCCCATCAAACAGTTATGATTGTGTGTGAGTTAAAGTGATTTTTTTATATCTCAAATTATCATAACAAGTAGACACTTATGCAATCTTGTGATGTTTTTCACACATAACACGCAATATTCTTTGCTGCTCTTGATATATATGCAGGTACAATGTGATTTGGCCATCACAAGGTTTACATGTGTTAATGTATGTTCACTAAATTGTCTTGACTTGTTTTTGAAATATAAAAATTGGTTAGACTTGTTTAGTGTGTGTGTGTTTTGGGATCCATGTGCTTAACAATTTTTGTTGAGAAATGTTTTTGAGAGATCAAAATGTTGTTTGGGTCCTTGGTTGAGTTGCATGTTTGATTGCATTCATATCTGTGTTTTTCTCTTCTTGAAAAACTGTTTTTAACCAATCTTGACATCTCCTTGACACCTCTCGATACCTGGCTTATCTATCGAGTTCTTTAGTTGCTTTTTATCGCAATCTCGACACCTCTCGATAGCTAGGTGGATCGATCGAGAAACTCTCTATCCCCTCGATAGCTCCTCGACAGCTACCTTGATCTATCGAGCTTTTTTTGCCTTAGACACCTACTCGATAGCTACTTCTATCGAACTCTTTGAAGCTCGACAGATCCTCGACACCTCTTGATTTGTCGAGAATTACTGAGGTGCTATATAAGGGGCGCTCGTGATCTCAGACTCATTTTGCTCGATATCTCTCAATCTCTCTAGCCTTTTCACCTCCCAAAACCTCTCTCTTTCACCTTAAACCTCTTCCTTAAGGATTCTTCGACCTTAATCAAGTTTTCTTCACTTGGTAAGTGTCTAAATCCCTTATATTCATGCATTTCATGATTTTTAACCTAAGTTTTTGGGATTTTTGAAAATTTTGGGGTTTTTCAAAATCAAAGAGGTTTTTGCAAAATTTTTGGTATGGGTTTTGAAGATTTGATCTTAAAAGCTTCATACATTGCATCTCATAAGCATTACAACTATATTTTCATGCATTTAGTTATGTGTTATATATGTTTTCTGCTTGTGTGCTAGTTGGTTTGGATTGGGCTGAGCCTATGATGCCTTTTCTATTGCATGTCAAATGTTCATGCATTCCCATGCATACATTATTTCTTTTCAATATATTTTGATATATTTGAATTGCTTAGGACTTTTCCGATTGTCTCTTTCTCCCTCTCTCTCTTCTATTTGCGTTAGTCTTCTTCTATGGCACCTAAATGCAAATCTACTCCGTCTCAGAACCCTCTTAGTTTCGGGGCATCGACTTTTTTCGATCCTACTCCCTTACATGTTTGGTTCCGTGATGAGAAGGCCAAATCAGACTTCTTTGAGAATTTTTCCTGATGAGGCATTCATTTTGAACGCCAAGTCATCTTGTCAAACTTCTTCGACACTGACTTGCCTACTGTCATTCACAGTAGGGAATAGGAGTTATTGTGTGATATCTCGGTCACATGTCCATCTGTGCTGATCTAGGAGTTTTACTCCAACATGCATGGATTTGATCTTTCAGTACCTCTCTTCATTACTCGCGTTCGAGGTACGCGCATTGTTTTCACATCGAAGATTGTCTCCGATGTGCTCTGTGTCCTCAAGGTAAAGCATCCTGACTACCTTGGCTATGATTGTCTTAAGACAGTGTCTAAAGACAAGCTTATTTTTGCTTTTTGTAAGCGCCCTTCTAATTGGGGTAAGCATTAGGTCACTTACTATTCGAGCTTTGCTAAAGGCCCTCGGTTTTTGAACATGGTTATGACTTTTTTTCTTCATCCCCTATCTCACTATAACTCTATCATAAAGCCTTGTGCTTGGTTTTTACTTTCCCTTCTTGAGCATCATAGTATAGATTTTCCTTCTCACTTCATTCTTTCTATCATAGATGTACATAGGGATTTGGCGACCTGTGATAAGCTTATCTTCCCTTGGGCTGTCATGAGGATTTTATGCCATTTTTCTGTTCCCTTTCCGGTGTCTGACCACTTCTCTTATATGGGTGCTATAGACGTTTCTACAGTTAAACAAAGCGAGGCATAGTTTTGGTTAAGGCAATTCGGGTCAGCAGCTACTCCCACTCCTTCGGCTCCATCCATATCCGCTCCGTCTTCTTTTATAAGCAGTGTGACTCTCGCGGACATCATGGCGTAGCTTCAGCATATGGATGCTCACCTCGACATTCTCACTGATGAGTTGTGTCAGGTGAACACCCGTGTGGGTTATATTGCACAACGCTAGGCGGTCATAGGTGGCTTCGTTGCTTCTCCTCCACCTACTCTAGAGGCTTCTGAGGATAAGGATGAGGATGATGATGATGTTGTTGTTGCTTCTGATGATGAGGATGATGCGGATGCTAGCTCTTCCAGTGTTGATGAGATGTTTACTTGACACTTTTACCCTTTGTCACTCGTGACAAAAAGGGGGAGTAGTTTTGGATATGAGAGTAGTCATTTTTAAGGGGAGAGTTAGTATAAGAGATTTTTGTTAGGGGGAGTGTTGATTTTGGGGGATGTAGTGAGGATTTTATGTATCTTTTTCTTTTCTCCACTTTAGATACATTTATATCTTGTATATGGGTCTTGTGATCATTTTGACATACGTTGTACTTATATTCTCTATATATTGATGTATGCTTTTCACCTACCCTTATATGTGTTGTTTCTTTTCTCTCTTTATGCACATGGTTCTTATTACCTTGTATGCAATCTATTATTTCAGTTTCACACAAAGATGCCTTGATGAGTTTTGTTTAAAATGTTTCAGAAATATAGGTTGTCAAAGTCTACTTGTCATAAACTCTCTTCTTACAAAGTTTTTTAAGAGTTTGTGTTAGGATAGATTTTATTTGTTTGTTGTGGTTTTGTCACAGATTGCCAAAGGGAGAGATTGTTAAGACATATGTGTTTCACATGTTAGGAACATATGTCACTATTTTATGTAATTGGCTAATCCTTTGACAAAATGCACGCACTTTACTTGTATTTGGATAGATCTACGATGTGTTTAATACTTCAAAAACAAGGTTTCAAGTTCAAGTGTTAAAGCCATGCAAGTCTGTTCAAGATTCAAGTGTGAAAAGTGTTGTTCATTAAATCTCGACAGCTACCTTGATAGTTAGCATCTATCAAGCCTTGAAGAGCTGTTCCAGCTCGTGGCTCGACAGATAGGGTATTTGTCGAGGTTTATGGAACTCAGAATTTCTGGTTTGTTTTTCATCTAATCCGTGATTGTATGTTTGAGCTTTCTTTTCTCACAACCCTAGACATATAAAAGGATTATTTTAAGGGTTGTCAAAGGTGACACAAGTTGCACAAGTGTTGAGCAAAGTTTGTTCATGTAAATTGTGACCGGAGATATAATTTGCCCTAATTCATCTTTCTTGTGAAGAAGTTGCTGTGTTTGTGCACCATAGGGTTTTGTAATCAAGGAGCTTCTCGATCTTCATCGTGTGATAAACTAAAAAACTTTACAGCCAACAACCTTCCTAGTTGGTGATTGAAGTCGCGTACTGGGATCTGCGCAATTGGTTAATCACGTACTAGGAGCCGTGCATTAAAAGGAGAGATTGTCACTATAGAATAAGTCCAATTGGGTATTGAGGTAAGAGTTCAACTATAGGTTAGTATAAGGTACTAGGATTTCTTTACTTATAATCGCTTGTTATGATAATATTGGATTCTCGGGAGTGGTGAGATTAAAATCACCTGATGATGTTTTTGCTGTGTAGGTTTTTCCTATTCATAAACAAATTATCGTGTCAATTTATTTTTAGCTGCATACTTTAGTTATTGGTGATTTATTTGTGCTACTACGCGTTTGCATGTTGATTTGATTAATTAATAAACTTAGCTAATTGATCAATTAATTCATCATAAGTGGTCAATTCGTTTTTGGCCTATAAAAGAGTTCATGTGAATAGAAGTTGTGAAATTTATTATTTATTTGATAGTCGTTAGGAGAATAATAAATTTCATAGCGGTCTAGTTCGATATGTCTTAACTCTTAAAACATATCAACTAGAAGTCTCCACTTCTATGACCAAGACAAATCATCTTAGTTGATATGTTATAGTCTTTGCAGATGAAACACTCAATTTCATCACTAACTACGAACTAAAATTCTGAGTTTATAAAGAACTTGTGATTCATATTTTCTGTGACTTTTCTCATAAATCACATACTATGCATCTCATGTACTATATGATAATGTCCGAATATTCATGTTACCATTATTTTAGATAATAATAAAACAACTTTATTAATCACAATATTAAGTCATACATAATATCATACATAGCATCATATAATAGGATTTAAGGGCATTAATCCTAACATGGTTAGTGTAGCTTGTGAAATTACTTGGGTTTTGTAGTTGCTTAAGGATTTGAAGATTGATCATCCTAGGCCAGCTATGCTATTCTGTGACAATCAAGTATCATTGTGTATAACTGCTAATCCAGTCTTCCATGAGAGGACAAAACATATTGAGGTAGATTGTCACTTGGTGAGAGACAAGATTATGGAAGGCATGATTAAAACTTTCCACATTGCAACAAATTCACAAGTGGTAGATATATTTACCAAGGCCTTAGGCTTTTCATCTTTTGCAAGATTATTAGATAAGTTAGGCCTAAAAGATATTTTTGTTCCAAGGCAAATGAAGTCAGCTTCCTTAGTTCAAGTCACTGAACCTAATTAAGGTTCATGACTTTAGGGGGAGTGTTGAGACTGATGCAAGTACTAAATGGCAAAAGGGCTTAAACGACAATCAAGACCATAAACAGAAGAAGAAAACGACACACTATAAGTCTAATGTTTCAGCACGTGTGAAAGAAAGAAAGCAACTGAATTAGAAGCTCTAGCTGTTATGTGCTTATTGGGGTAATCATAGTGGTAGTTAAGCCGTAAGGATGGTTGTTAGATTAGTTAGTTTTGGTGCCTTCTTTGCTTCTCTGTTTGTACGTATATATATATATATATATATATATTGACTAAGCTTGTAAATTAACATTTACTGGATTTACTAAATTGAATCAATTGGGAAGTTCTCCTTCATTCTCTAGAAACTTCTTTCTTTACATGGTATTAGAGCAGATTACTTCTGCTGAAGCTCTGTTTTTCCCTTTTTGTTTTTTCAATCCCTAGATTTACTTCTCTTACAGTATTCACAGTACTTTTACTTTATCTATACTATTATTTAAGAGACTTTCCCTGTTTAGGACCTCCATTTTATGGTTCAAAAATACCTTTACACTTGGCCAAAATTGGAGGACAATCTAGTAAAATTACATTTCTAACTTCTAAACAACCCACTACAGTATAACTTCACATCTATTAAACCACTACTATAATTCAAATTTACTACAATCACTCCTATTAAAATACAGCAACCAACTCTCCTTTTCTTCTTTTTTTTTTTCTTTTTCTTTTTTTTTTTTTAAAAAAGTCTCTATTGCAAGATGTCCCTTTTCCCCCATCTCCTTCATGTTAAATTGGTTTTTTTTTTTTTTTTTTTTTTAATAAAGAAAACCTTACCTTTTTTTTATGGGAAAAAACTCTTATCCTTATCCCTCTTTGTTAGGACATATGTGTGTTCACTTGTTAAGAACATATGTCACTTGATTATGTAAACTGGCTAATCTTTTTGACGAAACGCACTCTACTTGTAATTGGGTAGTTCTAGTTGTTTTTAATACTTCAAGAAAAAAGGTTTCAAGAACAAGTGTTGAAGTCATCAAGTCTGTCCAAAAAAAAGCAAGCTGATGTGCAATTTCATTAAAGCTCGACACCTGCTCGATAGCTACCTCGACACCTGCTATCTGTCGAGATTTATAAAATTAGCTTTTCTGATTTGATTTTCTTGGGATTCGTGAATATGGTTTTGAGCCTTTTTTTCTTTTAACCCTAAACATATAAAAGGATTGTTTTAAGAGCCGTCAAGTTATACACAAGTTGCAAAAGCATTGAGCAATCCTTGTTTAAGCAAATTGTGATCAAAAGACGAAGTTCTTAACCTAGTTCATCTTCTCTCTAAGAAGTTGCTGTGTATGTGCATCATAGGGTTTTATAACCAAGCATCTTCCTGATCTTCATTGTGTATGATGAACTGAAGAACTTTGCAGCCAACCTCTCCTTTTCAAGTTGGTGTTTGAAGTCGCGTACTGGGATCCGCGCATTGGTTAGTCACGTACTTGGGAGCCGTGCATCAAAGGTGGATCTATCACTGCAGAACAAGTCCAATTGGGTATTGGGGTAAGGGTTCAACTGTAGGTTGGTAAGGTACTTGGGATTCCTTTACTTGTAACTGCTTGTTGTGATAATAGTGGAGTTTCGGAAGTGGTGACCTGAAAATCACCCTGGTGAGGTTTTTACCGTTAGGGTTTTCCCCATTCATAAACAAATCATCGTGTCAATTATTTTTCCGCTGCATATTTAGTATTTGGTGATTTGTTTGTGCTTCCACGTATTTGCATGTTAAATTGATTAATTAATAACTTGGCTAATTAATTAATTAATTTTATCACAAGGGGTCATTCAGTTTGTGGCCTATCAAGTGGTATCAGAGCAGGCACACTCTGATCAGGTTTAATCTTTACTGTGTTGATCCATTGACCCCTGTTTGTCATGGATAGAGGACAATCTTTAATCATACCTCCTTTATTTGATGGCACTAACTATGCATACTGGAAAGTATGCATGAGAGCTTTCTTGCAGTCTTTAGATGAGAAGGTGTGGCAAGCTGTAGAGATTGGCTGGACAAAGCCAAAAGAAGAACCGGCTGATTAGGATGATGCTAAGATCAAGGTGGCTAACTTCAACAGCAGAGCGCTAAATGCCCTATTTAGCGCAGTCACCAATGAGGAGTTCAAGAAGATATCCTAAACTGAAACTGCTAAGGAGGCTTGGACCATCCTCCAGACAACCTATGAAAGAACAAAGGCTGTCAAAGATTCAAAGCTTCAGAGGCTCACTACAACCTTTGAAGAAATAAAGATGGAGGAGGATGAGTCGTTTGATGAGTTCTATGCCATGCTCAAGGACATAGTGAACTCAACCTTCAATCTTCGGGAACCATCCCTGAACCCAAGATTGTAAGGAAGGTGCTCAGATCTCTACCTAAGAGATTTCATGCCAAGATTACGGTAATTGAGGAATCAAAGGATATAGATAAGATTCCTTTGACTAAGCTGGTTGGAAACTTGCAAACCTATGAGATAGGGTTATCTAGGATTGGCAAGTCTAATAAAGGCAAAAACATGGCCTTGAAGGCGAAGAGCAGTGATACAGATGAGTCTTCTGATGATGAAGATTTCAAGATGAAGTCCTACATCACCCAGCAGTTCAAAAAGTTTATGAAGAATGCCAATGGAAGGAGCTTCAACAAGGACCGCAGGCAGTTTAGTTCTTCTCAGTTTAAAAGCCAAGACAAAGAGAAGAAGGATGCTAAGGAGGGCGGTCAGTATACTGTTCTCACAGGACCAGAGTGCTTTGGGTGTCATGGGTTCGGACATATGAAACATGAGTGTCCTACATATTTGAAGAGCATTGGGAAAAGTAAGGCCCTTCCTATAACCCTAAGTGACACTAAGCCTGAAGATGATTCCGACAATGAGGATGACGGAATCTTAAATGCCTTCACTGCCACAGTCAATCCTACTAAAGAGATTGTTGAAGAAGTGGATGAAGAAGAAGAATTGGTGGAGTCCAAATTTGAGAAGATGGATGATTAAGATGATATCCATTCAGCCTATGAGAAGCTTTACAAGCTCTCTAAAAAGCATGAGAAATTATATAGGCTAGCCACCAAGAAACTTAGTGATGTGGAACTTGATCGTGAAGAGTTGTCCACGAAGTTTGATGAGGCGAATCAAACTATTGGAGCACTGAGATTTGAGAACAACTTTTTGGCCGAGAAGACAAAGAAGCTTGAAGCGGAGCTGTTTCAAGTCAGAGCTCAACTGGAGAGGACTTCAAGTGCAAAGCTTGATGAGATGCTTAGCAATCAGAAACCTGCTTCAGATCGAACTAGTTTGGGGTATGGTATTTCTTTCTCTAATACTGCTTCTATTAGCAATACTGTTTTTGTTCCTCCTGCTAATAACACTGAAATTGAGAACATTGATGTTAAAACTAAATTAGCTAGTGAGAACTTAGACAAGGGAAAATCTATCTTAGGAGCACCCCCTAAGTTAGATAAGAATACTGCTAAAAACCCTAGAGCTAAGAAGGCTAACTCTCAAAAGCCTAAACAAAAGAAGCAGCATCTTTGTCATTATTGTGGAGCTGCCGGTCATACTCGACCAAATTGTTATAAGTGGTTAGCCACTCAACAGAGCAATGGCATGATAGCATCTGGAAGCCAAAATCAGCTTCAATCCTCTCTTGCTCATCTTGGAGATCTTCTGAAAGCCTTCATGTTTCTTTCGAACTTGAACAGTTTAAATTCTTCCCCCTCACCGCCTGTTCAAGGATTCTATCAAAGGAAAGGTTCTTCCAAGGAGTGGAAGAAAAAGGACTCTAAGTGATTTCATCACTTTCTTCTCCTTTCTTGTTTTTCTTGTTTGTTGCATTGCTTGTGTGTTTTTCTTTTCTGCTGAGTCAGTCTAGTTTTTGCTTTGCTTTGATAACATGTTTTTGTTTGTTTATTTTGTTTTTGATATAAAAAAATAAAAAAAAAGGTTGAAAATTTGAAAAATACAAAAACAGTGTGTGTTATGTGTACTTTGGTATTTGTGTACCTTGGATGGCCAATGAAACAAAGTTTTCTAAACTTTGTATCACTTGTAGCTTAGATGAGCATCTCTATGCACAACTAAGCAAGTGAGTTTTGTGGCTCTTGTTTGTGATGAGTAAGATTAAGTTATCTCTCAAACTTAACACTAATATCACTCTTTTTGACAGGTAGGACTAGAAAATCCTAAGAGAAAGGCATAAATGACCATCTCACCACTGTTGCCCGCCAATCATAGTATGACACATGTATGCCTCGGCATAGCAAAAGTGCAGTGTCAAAGACACATGTATGCTTCAGCATAGCAAAAGTGCAGTGTCAAAGACATCCGTATGCTTCGGCATAGCAAAAGTGCAATGTCTAAGCTTAACATGTTGGGTATTTCTTTTCTCTCTTTTTATGCCCATGCATGATATGCTTAAAAGAAAATATGCAAAGAAAATATAAAGCTAAAAGATTAAAAATGCTTTAAACATGATTACAAGCGTGTTTTCTAGGAGATGTGGGAGTCATAAGATGTACCTTGAAGGTAATAGTCCCCATCAAAGAGTTATGATTATGTGTGAGTTAAAGTTATTTACTCATATCTCAAATCGTCATAACATGTATACACATATGCAATCTTGCGATGTTTTTCACACACAACACGCAATATTCTTTGCTACTCTTGATACATGTGCAGGTATAATGTGATTTGACCATCACAAGTGTTTACATATGTTAATGTATGCTCACTAAACTGTCTTAACTTGTTTTTGAAACATAAAATTGGTTAGACTTGTTTAGTGTGTGTGTGTGTGTTTCTAAGGATTTATGTGCTTAAAATTTCTTGTTGAGAGATGATTTTGAGAGCTTTTTATGTTGAGTGGATCATTGGTTGAGGTGTATGTTGGATTGCATTCATGTCTGTGTTTTTCACTTCTCGAAAAACTGCTTTTCACTGATGGCTCAACACCTCCTCGATAGCTCCTCGATACCTGGTCATCTGTCGAGCTTCTCAAGCCTTTTCTAATCGCAATCTCGACACTTGTCTCGACACTTGATGGATTGATCGAGAAAGTCTTTGTCTTCTCGATAGCTTCTAGACACCTTGTCGATCGATCGAGTTTCTTGCATCTGAAATTAGTCTTGCATCTCGATACCTCTCGATACCTGCATCTGTCGAAGGCATTTTCCTCGATACCTCTCGACACCTCAGCTGTCGAGAATTACTGAGGTGCCTATTTAAAGACATGTCGTGATTCTGATCTCATTTCTCTCGATCTCTCTCTATCTGTCCATGGCTTTTCATCTCCCAAACTTGTTTTTCTCACTCAAATCCTCCAACCCACTTGGATCTTGACCATTCCTTGCTTCAATCACTTGGTAAGATCACTTTTCCCTTCCTTTTTCATGCATTTCATGTTTTGAAACCTAAATTTTTGGGATTTTTTGAAATTTTTGGGGTTTTTCAAAATTGATGAGATTTTCTTCAAATTTTGGTTTGGGTTTGTACTTAAATGATTTCAAAATATCATACATTGCATTTCATATGCATTATAATGATATTTACATGCATTTAGATGTGTGCTCTATGTTTGTGTGCTGCTAGGATTGGATTGGGCTAAGCCCATGATGTTTTTTCCTTTGCATGTCACATGCTAATGCATTCCCATGCATACGTACTTATTGTTCAACATATTTGATATATTTGAATTGTGTTGGAACTTTTTTGATTGTCTCCCTCTCTATCTCTTTCTCATTCTTTTACGTTAGTAGTGTCTATGGCACCCAAACGTAAATCCACTACTGCTCGGAACCCTCTGCGTTCTGGAGCTTCCTCTTCTTCTGATTCTGCTCCTCTTAACCTTCGGTTCAGTGATGGAGATGCCCATAAGGCATTTTCGGAGAACTTTTCTCGACGAGGTGTTCATTCGGAACGCCAAGTCATTTTGGTGGACTTCGCTGACACTGACCTTCCCTCTGTCATTCATAGTAGGGGATGGGGGTTACTGTGTGACATCCCGGTCACTTGCCCTCTCGCACTGATCTAGGAGTTTTACTCCAACA
Source organism: Quercus variabilis (assembly GCA_030445155.1). Lineage (NCBI taxonomy): Eukaryota > Viridiplantae > Streptophyta > Magnoliopsida > Fagales > Fagaceae > Quercus > Quercus variabilis. The sequence goes on from CP129449.1 coordinate 11,406,392, forward strand.
TGCACGGGATTGACCGTTCAGTACCTCTCTTTTTCACTCGCGTTTGAGGTACGCGTATTCCTGTTACACCACAGCTAGTTACGGATGTACTTAGGGTACCTAGGATAGATTTTCTTGATTACCCTTCTTGTGAGCATCTGAGGACTGTGTCCAAAGATGAGCTCATCTCTGCTTTTTGTGAGCGCCCTGCTGATTGGGGTGAGCATCAGTTCACATCATGTAGGCCTTTTGCTAAAGGTCCTAGATTTCTTAACATGGTGATGACCTTTGTACTCCATCCACTCTCTCACTACAACTCTATCACAGAGCCTTGTGCTCGATTTTTGCTGTCACTTCTAGAGCATCTTACTATAGATTTTCCTTCTCACTTCATTCTTTCTATTATAGATGTTCATCTAGATTCGGCGTCCCGTGATAAGCTCATCTTTCCTTCCGCTATCACGAGGATCTTACGCCATTTTTCTATCCCCTTTCCTGTGTCCGACCACTTCACTCATATCTGTGCCATACATGCCGCTACCGTAAAATGTAGTGAGGCTCAGTTTAGGTCGTGACAGACGGATGCCATTCCTCCCTCCCATTTAGCTCCGTCCAGATCAGCTCCATCCAGATCCGCTCCTTCTACATCTACTCCTTCTTCCTCTACGGGTGATGTATCTCTTGGAGATATTATGGTGCAGCTGCAGCGCATGGACGCTCGCCTCGATACACTCTCCACTAAGTTGTATCAGGTGAATGTTCATGTTGGTTGTATTGCACGACAGCAGGCGACCATGGGTGGTTTTGCTCTAGAGGCTACTCCTTCACCACCTACTCCAACAGCTTCAGATTTTGAGGATGATGAGGATGATGATGATGATGGGGATGCTAGCTCTACTGATGAGATGTCTACATGACACTTCACCCTTTGTTACTTGTGACAAAAAGGGGGAGTAGTTTTGGGTTTATGAGAGTAGTCATCTTAGGGGGAGAGTTAGTATAAGACATGTTGATAGGGGGAGTGTTGATATTTTGAGGGATGTAGTGAGGTTTTGATGTATCTTTTCTTTTCTATTCTTTATAGATACATTGATCTAGTATATGAGGTCTTTTGACTAGTTTTACATACATTGTACTTATTCTCTTTATATGTGGATGTATGTTTCTTTCACCTTTCTCTTTATGTGTTGTTTCTTCTCTATATTTATACACATGTTCTTTATACTTGTATGTAATCTATTTATTTCTGTTTCACACAAGATGCCTTGATGAGTTTTGTTTAAAGTGTTTCAGAAATACAGGTTGTCAAAGTCTACTTGCCATAAACTCTCTTCTTGCAAAGTTTTTCAAGAGTTTGTGTTAGGATAGATTTTATTGTATTCAACAAGTGAATATGAGTTGAGTGATTTATGACTTCTCTCATATGTTCATTTGTTTGTTGTGGTTTTGTCATGGATTGCCAAAGGGGGAGATTGTTAAGACATATGTGTGTTCATTTGTTAAGAACATATGTCACTTGATTATGTAAATTGGCTAATCCTTTTGACAAAACGCACTCTAATTGTAATTGGGTAGTTCTAGGTGTTTTTAATACTTCAAGAAACAAGGTTTCAAGAACAAGTGTTGAAGTCATCAAGTCTGTCCAAGAAAAAGCAAGCTGATGTGCAATTTCATTAAAACTCGACACCTGCTCGATAGCTACCTCGACACCTGCTATCTGTCGAGATTTATAAAATTAGCTTTTCTGATTTGATTTTCTTGGGATCCGTGAATATGGTTTTGGACCTTCTTTTCTTTTAACCATAAACATATAAAAGGATTGTTTTAAGAGCCGTCAAGTTGTACACAAGTTGCAAAAGCATTGAGCAATTCTTGTTTAAGCAAATTGTGATCAAAAGACGAAGTTCTTAACCTAGTTCATCTTCTCTCTAAGAAGTTGCTGTGTATGTGCACCATAGGGTTTTGTAACCAAGCATCTTCCTGATCTTCATTGTGTATGATGAACTGAAGAACTTTGCAGCCAACCTCTCCTTCTCAAGTTGGTGTTTGAAGTCACGTACTGGGATCCGCGCATTGGTTAGTCACGTACTTGAGAGTCGTGCATCAAAGGTGGAACTGCCACTACAGAACAAGTTCAATTGGGTATTGGGGTAAGGGTTCGACTGTAGGTTGGTAAGGTACTTGAGATTCCTTTACTTGTAACCGCTTGTTGTGATAATAGTGGAGTTTCGGGAGTGGTGACCTGAAAATCACCCGGTAGGGTTTTTGCCGTTAGGGTTTTCCCCATTCGTAAACAAATCACCGTGTCAATTATTTTTCCGCTGCATATTTAGTATTTGGTGATTTGTTTGTGCTTCCATGTATTTGCATGTTAAATTGATTAATTAATAACTTGGCTAATTAATTAATTAATTTTATTACAAGGGGTCATTCAGTTTGTGGCCTATCACTCTTTTTATTTATTTTTTATTTTTTAATCATTACCCTTTTCCCATTATAAAAAAAGAAAAAAAAATCTCTTTTGCAAGATCTCCTTTTTTTTTCTCCTCTCCTTAATGGTTAAGTTGGTTTTTTCAAAAAAAAAAAAAAAAAAAAACCCTTACTTTTTTTTTTTTTTTTTTTATGGGATAAAACCCTTATCCCTATCCTTTTTTTTTTTTTGAATTATTATCCTTATCTCATCATCTCATATAATTTTTTTTTTAATTTTAATGAGATTATCCAATGTAATTAAAAGAATATTCAATTATCCACCAACATTTCTCACTTATCTAAGTAAAAAAAAATTAAATTAAATCAAATCCCACATTCATCCCATTTTCCTAAAATTTAGCATAGCTCTTCAAAATTTAAAATTTAAAATACTCACAACTTTTTAAAATATTTTCTTTTACAATTTTTTTAGCAGAGGATTCTAATAGCCTAACCACAACTTCTCCTAAACTCTAATTATGGTTTTTAGTTTTTCTTTTAAATAAATCCCCACACCCACTAACCACAACTTCTCCTAAACTCACTATCTCTAATTTATATATATCTCACACAATTTCTAAAAAGAAAAATATATCTCATACACATTCCACACATCTTTTTTGTAAAAATTAGCATACACTATCTCTATTTAAAAATATCTCACATGTTAGTTTCTTTGCATAGTTTTTTATATTGCCTCTCCATTTGTTCCCACCCCCATTTCTCTCTGTTGCCAAAATTGTGTTCTACAAAAGGAATCAAATTCTGTCTTTGGTTTTTTTGGGTGAAATTTACAATAATGATTGTTGTATTTAATTGTGGGTTTTTTTCCTTCCTTTTTTAATTTAATTTTTATGAACAAGTTGTGAGTGAGATTGCGTTGCCATTGGAGTCTAATACAATACACCATCATCAAAATCCAAGAAGAAGAAACGCTATTTACAAATGCAAAAGACTTCTTTATCATGGCTACTAGCAGTTTGTCTTTTGAAGAGGATTTCACAATTCACAGTAACTTTTTGTTAAATATTGGTAAGTTACTTTTGCAAAAGCACTCACATCATGTTATCAAGTTTTGATATTTATTCTTTATTAGGAGTGTGTTATTTTAAATGTTATCAAGTTTTGATAATTATTCACTATAGAATTTTTTTTTATTTTTTATTTACTACTGTAGGACTGTGTTATTTTAATACCATATTGTGCTTTTATTAAAATTTATTTTCAAGTGGTGGTTTGCCGAAGTTAGTTACTTAGATGGTATTGGAACCTTAAATAAAAACCCAGCGATTAATGATTTTTTTTTTTTTTTGTTGTTGAGAAATAGTGATTAATGAGATTAAATATCGTACTTAATTATGAAGTAACAACAGTGTAATACCAATGTTGCCTCCAATATAATGTTTGCTATTTTTATTATTTTTAATACTTACTCTTTTTTTTTTTTTTTGTCTCTTTTTTTTAGGGTCACATATCAACAATTTTGTTGGATTACATACCGGGCATATTGGATGAGTTCGGGTGAGAGATTTTACAAAAATATTGTATGATTCAAGGCTCATATAAAGTGGTAGTCATCTATCAAGTGGTTGTTTAAGACTTTTTTTTTTTTTTTAATAAAAAAAATTATCCTAGCTATGCCTATATTTATCAATTTGTGTAATTCTACATTGGAATCAATTTACTGTTCTTTGGAATACTAATGTACATATCATCATTAATTAAAACCCCTACAGTTTAACTTTATTTTTCTCAATCAAATCTCTTCCATATGAAATTAATTATCCCTAACAATTGATGTGCCTTTCACTACAAACTTCTTTTCATTTTTTACAGGAAAATATATTTTTAAAATTAAAAGATATTATTGCTCATGTGCAAGCCTTTCCCATAAAAAAAAAATTAAAACTATATATGTGTGTGTATATATATATATATATATATTTGCTTTTTAGGCATTTGAAATTTTTTTTTAGGATGTGTATATAATGGCTACATTTTAGGACTTTTTTTTTTTTTTAGGATTAAAAATAACTTGATAAACATCTTTAAAAAAATTAATTTACAATCATGAACCTTTCCCATACTTTCTTTTGGTAGGCATTTAAACTTTTGTTATGGGTGTATACTAAGTGGCCTACATTTCAAGACTAAAAAAACTTGACAACGTGAGAGGCTTTCCCAAAATAAAAATAATAAAAATACTATTTAATTTTTTTTTTGTTTTTTTAGATATTTCAAACTTTTTATTTATTTATTTTTATGGATGTGTACTAAGTGGGTACATTTTAGGAGTAAAAAAAAAAAAAAAAAACTTCACAATCGTGAGCCTTTCCCATATAAAACAATTAATACTATTTAAATCTTTTTTTCTTTTTAGGCATTTAAAACTTTTGTACTAGAATTGTGCCAGTTTGTGTCAATTAGATATTATTTACTATATAATTTATGAGTTTATATTTTAAGCATAATTTTAAACTACAAAAAAGGTGTGATGAAAAAATTGTTTCACCCAAACATGCATAATGCTCATCACACACCTAATTTTTTTTTTTTTTTTTTTTTGGTGATTGAAAAATGTAGTAATCTCAAATTATAATTGATTCAAATTATTAATATTTAAAAAAAAAAAAAGTTTCTAAGCACGCACGTGGGTGTGTGCTCAAAGGCTAGTCCTAATAACAAGAATTTCAATTAGTGGTTCCATATTAGAAGTTGAAAAAAAGAGGGAACCGAATCTTTAATAATAAGCATTGTATTAATCATCAGCAAACACAACATGATGCAGAGTCATTCAAAACTCAAAATTACAAATATTGCAAGTTTTTCTGGCTACTTGTCCATACGCAGCACATGCAACCTCCAAAGATGAATCCTAGATTGCACTTAAATTTAGAAGTAATGATATATTTATATATATATATATATATAATTTTTTATTTTTTTTTATTTTTATGGGTAAGCAATGATATTATTAAGTTGACACAGTTAACACAGGTCTTTGATGGGTATAAGCAATGATATTATTAATTAAAGTATGCCTGATTGGTGTAAAGTGTAAAATTATAATTCAACATTCTAGAACTAGGTTTTTGACTCCTTGAAATGTCGCTTCAATGATATTTTGGAGCCCACAATGACGATCAATTGTTTAGTTCAGCTCTGTATGTAATTCAGATATCCGGTGGTGACATATATTACGCGTATCTTATATGAACTAGTGTTTAACTTGCGCAATGTGTGGGGTCGTTTTAAATATTAATGAACTTTGCTTTAATAACGTAGTATATTTAAGCATATGGTGTCCAATATCCCCTAAAATTTTTAAAAATTAGTTTCTTCAAATCACATCTTGTGTGTACTTCCCTACTATGAAAGACTAAAAAAAAAAAAAAAATTCTAACTTTAACCAATTAAAACTTACATGACAATTTCAAATAGCAAATCTACCATTCCTAGGAACCACAATGAATCACATCTAACTAAAACTTGCAAGACAATTTCAATTTTACAACCAAAATGTTTAAAAGAAAATAATGGCTAACCAACTAATGATATTCTCTTTATTCTACTTATTCTTGTAAGATTCAATTGTGTAGAGTAGTATTGATTTTTCGTAGGGGGTAATTTGAGAATGCTCTTGTTGGTCTTGACCGAGAGAAAACTCATGGATTTACAACTAAGAATAAATTGTGGCAAGGCAAAGTGTTCAATTCCAAAGAGTTCAGGTTGAATTCTTTGTATGCCTAAATTTATTGTATGGGATAACCATGTGTCGACTCTGTGACGTAGGACAACCACAAAAACAATAGAATAAAAGATAAAACCCTAAGAATCAGCACCTAGGGTTGCTTGGAGTCAGCACCAAGCAAACTGGAGTCGGCACCAGTAAAACCAAACACACGTTTTTTTAATAATCATCAAAACTGTCTTACAATAATCCCAAAAAGTGTTTAAATAGCTAACATAATGAAACCCTAAAGAAACCCTAATTATTAAATATTTGGGCTTGCTGAAACTCAAGCCCAATGGCTAATAGGCCCTAGCCATAAGGCCACAGGTTGGGCCATCTTCTTTCTCCTATACGTGCGTGTAATTGGAGGCTTGTATCTTGTGTCCGCACCAACTCCCCCCAGGTGAGAAGAACTCGACCTCGTCGAGTGGAAATCTGAAGAGCTCTGATAATACTCCAACAAGTCAGGATCCAGTCGCTGTAGCTCATCTCGAGTAATCCAAGTGCAGTCAAAATCTGGTCGCCCTCGCCACCGAACTAGGAAACGGTGAACTCCTCCATCCCTGGTAGAAACAATCTGTTCATCTAAAATAGCATCAATAGATTCTTTATGTGCATAAGGTAGATGTAGGGGTAAAGGGGTGGGAACAGGGGCATCAATAGGATTAGACAAAGACTCATCAAAAGGGGTATCAGGAATAGCTGTGGGACTTTTATAAGCAACTAGATCCTCAATATTAAAGGAGGAGCTAATACCATAATCAGGAGGAAGATCAATGACATAAGCATTTGGGCCCATTCGTTTCAATACCTTGAATGGTCCAGCACTACGAGCCTGCAATTTTTTAACGGTCCCAGAGGGAAACCGTTCAGGTCGAATCCAAATCATGACATAATCCCCTACCTGAAACTCTGCATGACGCCGATGAGTGTCAGCATGACTTTTATATTGAGAATTACTTGCTTGAATTTTTTTGCGAATCTCATTATGCAAATCATGAATATGTCGTGCAAATGCCTCAGTAGACTCAGACACCCTAACATGTGGGGACATGGGCAAAAGATCTAAGGGCTTCCTAGGTGTATATCCATGCACAACCTCAAAAGGGCTAGCGCCTATAGACCTATTGACAGAGCTATTATATGCAAGTTGGGCTACAGGAAGAATTGAATCCCAATTTCTATTGGCTTCACCCACTAGACACCGAAGGAGATTGCCTAGACTTCGATTAACCACCTCAGTCTGTCCATCAGTTTGAGGATGAAATGCTGTGGAAAATTTCAATTTAGTGCCCACTAAATGCCACAAGGTCTTCCAAAAATAACTCATAAAGCGAACATCCCTATCAGACACTATGGTTTTGGGAAGACCATACAGTTTGACAATCTCATCAAAGTAGAGCTTTGCGATCTTAGAAGCATCAGAGGTCTTTGAACAGGGTAGGAAATGAGCCATCTTAGAGAAACGATCAACAACTACTAGGATTGAATCATGCTTCCTAAAGGTGCGGGGCAAACCTAACACAAAATCCATACTCACATCCTGCCATGGGCGGTCTGGCACAGGTAGAGGCGTGTACAGGCCAGTGTTTTGCTTGCGATGTTTGGCCAGTTGACAGGTACGACACTGACCAACTATCTTGGCAACGCCTCTCTTAAGACCAGGCCAATAGAATTGACGCTCCACTTCCTCAATTGTTTTGTCTCGGCCAAAGTGACCTGCAAGGCCTCCTGCATGTATCTCCCAAACTAGGAAATCTCGTACTGAAGACCGAGGGATACATAATTGGTTGGCTTTGAACAAGTAACCATCTCGAAGGGTGTAATCATCTAGGACTGGTCGTGGGGCATTACTTAGGCTAATGTAGAGCTCCCCAAAATCTGGGCATGACTCATATTCATCCTTAAGTCGCTCAAACCCAGTAACCTTAACACTCATGATAGATAGCAAAGACACCCTTCGACTTAGTGCATCAGCGGCCTTATTCTCAACTCCCGCCCTATGTTTCACCACAAAGTAATAGCGTTGCAGAAACTCAACCCAACTACCATGCCTAAAATTCAGCTTCTTTTGAGAATGAAGATAGCGCAAAGCCTCATGATCAGAGTAGATAACAAACTCTCGGGACAATAGGTAATGGCGCCAATGCCAAAGAGCGCGAATAATGGCATAAAACTCTTTGTCATATGTGGAGTACTTTTGCTTAGCGTCATTCAATTTCTCACTGAAATAAGCAATCGGGTGGCGCTCTTGACTAAGTACTCCTCCTATACCAATACCTGAAGCATCGCATTCCACTTCAAAAGGCTTGGTAAAATCAGGGAGACGCATGACAGGTGCCTCAGTCATCTTTTTCTTGACCTCATGGAAAGCCTTAGTAGCAGATTTAGTCCAAACGAACTCCCCTTGCTTCATGCAGTCAGTGATGGGGGACATGATGGTACTAAACCCCTTGATGAAACGGCGGTAAAAGGAAGCAAGCCCATGAAAACTTCGAATTTCATGGATATTCTTGGGCTCGGGCCACTCCACAATTGCTTGAACCTTTTGGGGGTCAGCAGAAACTCCCTCAGAGGATACTATGAAACCTAAGAAGACGACTTTATCGGTGAAGAAAGAGCATTTCTTGAGGTTGCCATATAAACTCTCCTTCCTAAGGGTAGTACAAACTTGAGTTAGGTGGTCTAAATGTTGCTCCCTAGACTTACTATAGATAAGGATGTCATCAAAGTACACAACCAAGAATTTTCCCATAAAAGGCTTGAGCACTTGAGTCATCACTCTCATAAAGGTACTAGGAGCATTGGACAATCCAAAAGGCATGACCATCCACTCATATAAACCATCCTTCGTCTTGAAGGCAGTCTTCCACTCATCACCAGAACGAACCCTAATTTGATGATAGCCGCTTTTCAAGTCTATCTTAGAGAAGATCGTTGCTCCAGCCATCATATCCAACATGTCATCCAATCGAGGGATAGGAAAACGATATTTCACAGTGATCTTGTTGATGGCACGACTATCAACACACATCCTCCAAGTTCCATCTTTCTTTGGGGTCAAGAGTGCAGGGACTGCACAAGGACTCATGCTTTCACGAACAAAACCCTTTCTAAGTAGTTCTTCTACTTGCCTTTGTAACTCGGCATGCTCTGCAGGGCTCATCCTATAGTGAGGTAAATTAGGTAGGGTTGCTCCGGGCACAAAATCTATGGCGTGTTGTATGTCACGCATGGGTGGTAAATGATCAGGGAGTTCCTCAGGGAAAACATCCTTAAATTCCTGGAGCACTAATTTCACTTCCTCAGGTTGCTCATCACAGGCCTCTCCATGAACTTCCCTAGCAACTAAGACAAATACAATAGATTCTTGAACCGCTACCCTTTCGAATGCCTTAGGGCTTATAATGTTCAGGTCTTTCGCCTTTGGTGCTTCTTTTTTCTTGCTCATGTCGATTGGCTTAGGTTTTAAAGGATTGAGCACAATCTTCTTACCTTCAAACATAAATGAGCAAGAATTGGATCGCCCATAGAGGGTGACATCCAAATCATAAAGCCAAGGTCTACCTAAGATAATATGCCCTACATCCATGGGAATTACATCACACCATATTTCAGCCTTGTAGGTGAGGAATTGAAGTGGAACAACACATCTTTCTTTGATGGCTATCGAGGAAGCATCCACCCAAGAGACTTTATACGGGTCAGGGTGAGGGGTCAATTTCAAGCCTAGGCGGGAGACAACATTAGAGGACACCGCATTAATGCAACTCCCACTATCTATAATAACCTTGCAAGTTTTGTCTCCACACTTAGTGTAAGTTTGGAAGATAGCACTTCTTCGCCAATCACCAGTGTCTCTATGCTCCGTCAAAGCGCACCTTACCACATTCACTCTAGGGACACCAAAGTCCTTGAAGTCATCAACTTGCGGAGAAATGGCTCTAATGCATGCAAGGTAGCTAGGATCATCTTCCCATTCTGCCTCAACATCTTGGGATCCTTCAACATTTGGATCATACACTAGCTCCTCAACATCTTCAACCTTTTCATCACCCCCTTGAATGACAAGGGCCCTAGAGGGACACCTAGCTGCGATGTGTCCAACCCCATTGCATTTGAAGCATTGGAGGCGAGAGCCTAATCTTGACGGCTCATTGATCACACCTTTTCCTTTGTCCTCCTTTTCTATTGGGGTACTATTGGGATTGACCTTAGGGGGTAAGGCAAGTCTAGGTCTACTACCAAAAGGTTGAGGGATGGTGGGAACACTCCGGGGCTCAGAACGTCGCCAAAAGATGGATTTGGATGCTAACTCACAATTCCTAGCAAGTTCATACGCTTCTCCTAAGGTAGTGACTCCTCGGGTGATAATCTCTCCTAGGAGGCTAGCATTTAAACCTTTCTTGAACCTATTGAGTGTAACAACCTCTTCCTCGACTATTTGAATTCGTCTCTTGAACTCCTTGAACTTCTTTATATATTCAGCTACAGGAGTGTTGCCTTGCCTTAGGCGATCCCATTCCTCAAGAAGGGAGCTCCTATAAGTCGAAGGAAGATAATTCTTCGAGAGTGCATTCTTCATCTCAAGCCAATCAGTAATGGGGGGCTCACGTCGTCGCCTAAGGGTTTCCTCTAAGTCTTCCCAAAAAAGGTCAGCTCTACCAATTAACTTCATCCTAGCATATCTCACCTTCTTGTTTTCAGCCCAATGGTAATAGTCAAAGAATTTCTCCATTTGACGCAACCAATCAGTGAAAACCCATGGGTCTAGGCAGCCATCAAAGGTGGGCGCATCTAACTTGTCCTTAAACATCCTATCATCAAAATCCCTAGCGCCATTATGATTATAGTGATCAGGTTCAAAGTTGGGAGCCCTATTAAAGTAACCGAAGTTATGTTGCCTAAGCATATTATCTCCTTCATGGTTAATGGTCTCCCGTTGAGATGCCTCAATTTGTCCAACCCTATCCATTAAATTTTGGACATTTTTTGCTAGTTCAGCTATGGTTTGCTCTAAGGAGGTCCTAGACTCGGAAGTGGATTGATGTTCAGAGTTTGACATAATGCGACCACTACGTAGATGCATGCACACTATATGAATGCAATTGAGATTCACAAAAACCAAGTAACCAATTCTCAATATAAAATTAAGGGTAAGCAATAGTGCATGTAGGGATTGGATCAATGAATCACAGGAACAAATTGCAGTCAAGTAGTGACAGTATTCACAATATTGAAAGATAGCCCAAATAAATGTCAATTTCCAATAAGCTCCACAATTAATAAAGAGAATTAGATATTTCAAAGAATTGGTTTTTTTTTTTTTTTTTTTTTTTTTTTTTTTTTTGAAGGGGTATGAAGGGAAGCACAAATAATAAAATAATGAACTCAAGCACAAAATGGGTAGGCCAGTGGGATACGGTGGGACATGCACATAAAAAATATAAAGATAATATTTTTCAATGAGACAAAGTTGAATCCACCAAAAAGAAAGTAAGAGTTGTACCCTGGTCAGTGGTCAACTAACTACACTCGATAGTCACGTGCTTGGCTCCTCAAATGACTGGATCTTACTCGGACAAGTGTACCTGTGCATGAATAATTAAAAAGCCCAATACATGCAGTGGGCTATCATAGTAACAAATTTTTTTTTTATTTTTTTTTTTTTTTTTTGCAAAAAAAAAAAATAATAATAAACTACACTGAAGGACAGACACGGACTAAGCTATCATAGTAACAATTTTTTTTTTTTTTTTTTTTTTTTTTTTTTTTTGCAAAAATAAGAAACTACACTGATTTTTTTTTTTTTTTTTTTTTTTGCAAAAATAAGAAACTACACTGAAGGACAGACACGGACTAAAAAGGCACTGAGAGTTTAAAAGGACTCAAAGTTCAGACTTAAAAAAAGAACAAAAGAAGCCCATAGAAACTAAAGAGACACACGATCGGCCCGGCGATGGACGGCGTGCACGGTGGCGGCGCAAGATGGGGATGCCGGCATCGATGAGGAGTACAGCGGCGGCGCAAGACATGGAGGTGGTCGACGTCCTCAGCGGCGGTGACGGCGGCAGCTAGCTGATGGGTTTGTCCTCTGTGGCGGTGGTCAGGGGCGAAGGCAGCGTCGGCGGTGGTGGGTGATGTACGCAGCGGCGGCGGTGGACGATGGGTCTGAGGTTGGTGGTGGATGGGCTTGCGGTGGGTTCGTTTTTTTTCTTCAGTTGGCTTCGTCTTTCTTCTTCGTAATTTTTTTTTTTTTGGGTTGTGGGCGTGGGTTCTGTGATCAGAGACGGGCACGGATGTTGGCTACTGGCTTGGGAGGCATCACTGGCTTCTCTGCTGGCTTGGGGGTGAAAAACTCATGAGGGGCTGCGGGGTAGACACGGATTGCAGGGGCTGGTTTGGGTTTGTTCAAGATTTCATGAGGCAAATACTTGAAAGGTAGTGTCATCCTTGCTGGGTTTGTTCTTGTGATGGTTTGGCTTTCACGTGGTTGTCTACGGTGGTGTTGAATGGACCGGCAGTCTGCTCTGATACCAAATATGACGTAGGACAACCACAAAAACAATAGAATAAAAGATAAAACCCTAAGAATCAGCACCTAGGGTTGCTTGGAGTCAGCACCTAGGGTTGCTTGGAGTCAGCACCAAGCAAACTGGAGTCGGCACCAGTAAAACAAAACACACGTTTTTTTAATAATCATCAAAACTGTCTTACAATAATCCCAAAAAGTGTTTAAATAGCTAACATAATGAAACCCTAAAGAAACCCTAATTATTAAATATTTGGGCTTGCTGAAACTCAAGCCCAATGGCTAATAGGCCCTAGCCATAAGGCCACAGGTTGGGCCATCTTCTTTCTCCTATACGTGCGTGTAATTGGAGGCTTGTATCTTGTGTCCGCACCACTCTGTTTGCCTTGTTTGCAAGGAGTAGTTCAAAACACCAATGGAGAATAAAGGTGTGTAACTTAGCACTATGCCAATTGCGGCGAGACATGAACCCATTGTGAATATGACTTTAAACAATTAAAACTTACACGACAATTTCAAATAGCAAGTTAGGAAACTATTAGTCAAATAATAATGCATAATTAATAGTAAATGAGAATTTCAAATTCGAAAGCCAAGACAATATATAACCCTTAAAAGGGACATTGAATCAAACTTTTTAATTGTAAAAGAAAAAAGAAAAGGCTGTAGTGCATCCCAAATCCCCAATTCCAAAAAAGCTGCAATAATACACATAAAATCTAAAAATAAAACAACACTCAACCCACAATATATAATCAATACAAAATTCCACCTGTCACATATAAAATGCATTATCAATAGTAGATGGGAAGCTCAAATTCTAAAACTAAACCAATTCATAACCCTTCACTAAAATTCATGGCAATATGTACAAAGAAAATGACATACAATAACTTAATAATACATTCAGTTTACTCTGCTATAAAATAAAATAAATAAAATAAACTTAACACTACAATGAAATATATTAAAATTCATAAGGTAATCTAGTATGTCCATTTGTTTATCTTACTTGTAAGAGTATGTTAAACTAAAGAGAAAAATAATATTAAGCATCCACGGCCTACAATAGTGAATTTTGGGCCCTTTGAATAGGATCCCAAATTACATCAAACATGTAAATAAAGTAAATTCATAATGAGATTGCAGCATATATGGAATATAATATAATCAAAGTGGGAAGCCCTCTAATAACAAAATGTTCTCATATTGTTGTTAGGGGCTCCTTTGCTAAGGAAGTCGTCAAACATCCTAAAGTTGGTCTATCTTCTACAACCAAACAAAGATTTTCTTTTGCTAGCTTGTAAATCTATTACAACCTTAAGTATTGAGACCAACTGACAGCTAGAACACAATATAAAATAGCAGAACCCACTTCTCAATCATTAAAATTGCAATCTAAAGATGGTTCTTCTCCCAAACCCAAACCATGGATAATGATACATTAAGACACCATACTAAATTCTAAGAACTAAGTTTTTGACTTAAGTATATAAATATACATAATTGTGCTGAAGTCAGTATTTTGATGCAGGGACTGTGATGTGCTTCTGTTTAGGCTAGATCGAATTTGGGAATGCATATTAATCACATGCTATGTTTAATACAGCACATGGCTTCTACTTCTAACAACTTCCTAAAATCTAGCTTGTGCAGGTGCAAATGGCTGACAGTGAAAGCAGTCATGTAATCACTCAAGTTAAGGGGTCAATGGTTCGTTCAGAATGTTTTCACCTTTACTTCAGAAAAAATATTGCATTTTGCTATGTTATTTAATTGATAATATATGCAACAGAATCTGGTCAATCCAGAAGCATTTGATAATGAAATAAGTGGGCCAGGATTTGGATAGAAAGTCATCCCAATGCTCTCTGGTCTTGTATAAAAGTATTACTGGATTGTAACAAATTTAGAAATGACTCATTCTTTAGCTAGGGCAGAAAATAGCTCACTTTCAATGGATTTTCCTTTTGAAAAACGTGTAAAATAATAAATGGAAAGCAAAACAATACATAAATTTTGACATGATTTGGCAAACTCTATGTCTACATTTGACAACACTAGACAAAAAAATCCGCTATCAATGATAATTACAACCAGTCATAAACTCTCATAACCCTCACAAATATAAACTAACCCAAATCCCCAATACACCTAAAGGTGCTTTCATAATAGCATATTAGACAAAGCTTATTCTCTCACTCTCTTGCTAGACATAACTTTGTCTTCTAATTAACTCTTACACACACAACAACAGGCTACACCACAACTCTATTTATAAGGCCTATATTGCTCCTCATTATTCTTCAAGCTCCTCCTTATTATTCTTCTAGCTAATATAGAATTCCAAAACCAACTTAAAAACCTCCAAACTTATTCTTTCATGGGTTGGACTTCACAACATCCTAAAATCTAGCTTGTGCATGTGCCTCTAACTAATTTTCCCACCAACTTGGCACATTTGAATATAGCTACAATAATCACATGGGACATATGAAATACAGCTCTGAAGCTTGGCTGGTCATGTGCCATGTCACTCCCTCGTGCCATGTCAACATCTTCTGTGTATTGCATTAGACTTTTACATTAGTCTTATACTCTACATGTCCGGGACGGAACCAGGATTTGAACCTAGGGGGGTGAAAGCATGAACCAAAAAAATTTCAAGTGACATGGTTTATTAAAAAAAAAAAATATCATGGTAGACAAAACAATTGCACTTTATTACCATAAATATTTAAGTCAAGAAGGAAATAATATGAACCAAAAAAGTTCAAAGTTACAATATGATATTCAAACCTTTTCGAAGAAGAATAAAAAAAAGAAGAGGACTTCGGATTCCAAAATTTGGATAATTGGAATTAATATGTTGATTTTATCACATTGACCAACTCGCCAATATGATAAATCCATACTTTTGGATGCAACTAAAAATCACACTAATGAAGTTTTCAAAATTTTGTTTGAGGATTTTAAAAAATATTGATATTAAGAGTTAGCAATGCTACATCATCAATATTGGCTTCTAAAAGAATTTTGCATTTTATCTTTTGAAAAAAATTTAAATATTGTAATTGATTTTCCCATAATTTATAAATCAATTAAAAAGTTATATAAATTATTGTCACCCCATAAGGGAATTTTTTTTTCTATGAGATTTTTTTATTATGAGTTATTGAATTATGATATTGGTGATTTGTGGATTTTTTGTTGTGTTGTATTTGGACTATGGAGGGGTCATGGGTCCAAAGAAAGGGTTAATTAAATGATTAGTTTCTTTTGGGCTATTTGGACTAATCCAAAAATTTCAAGGGGGCCAAATATAAACTCTAAAATATGGGCATGCAAATAAAATTTGCATAGCTAATTTGAAAGAGGGGGGGGGGGGGAGGGGCAATGGCCCTCCTTATCCCTTAATGGGTCCGTCCCTGCTACATGTAATGTATTAGTTTCATAGTGCATGACATGCTAGAATTTCACTTCCTAAAATACTACATGATGGTAGCTTGCATGGATTTGGTTTCACAGTCTTATTCCTATCTAGTCAAAAGCAGTAAATAAAAATCTGGGAAGGGAAGGGACTCTTATGAATTCCATACAAAGGAAATGGAACATGAAAGCCCGCCCTAGAAAACAGTAAATAAACATGTTCGCAAACACATTGTTTTTGAAAGTATGCTAAAGAAGCAATGACAATAAAACAACAAAAAACACCTCAATTAGAATCCAAGCTTGGTACAGGGCCAGTGCCTGCGCTTTGCAATGTACCTGAAAAAAAAAAAAATAAATAAAACAATAAGAGTTAAATAGAGAATTAGAGACGAAGAAGCGGGAAATAGAGAGAACCTGATGGTATTGTTAGTCCTCATGTGAATCCAGTGAGGGATAGGCCTATTCTGCCTCATCTTCTTAGCCAGCTTCTTCTTAATCATGAATGTCTTGTGGGAAGGCTAAGCATACAATAACAATAATAATAATTACTACACAATAATCATTCAGTCCCATATCATAAAAGTTACTCAAAATCAATCAGCATTTAACAGTTGCAATTTGGTATTTTTGAAACCTTTTTTTGTTCCTCTACCTCAGATAAAGTATTTTGTTGTAGCATCTTCTTCTGTTTCCTAACTTCAGGTTCAAACTTACATTGCAGGTTACTACTAACACTTTGAACGTGTTGCACCTCTTAAACATGCTGTTGGAAATGGACCCATTAGCCCATTTGGATGGAGGGGAAAAGGAGGGAAAGTGGAGTGGAATCCACTTCCCATGTTCTCCAAATATTTTAATCATGAGTGGATTTAACCTCAGCACCTCCTACATTCAACCTATACATGGTTTGGATGCTCCTTCCACTCAAATTCACACTATTGTCACCCACTCTACTAATTAAGTCTGCAAAAAAGCTCAACTAAAATGGGGACAATCTCAATGGCATTTATGAACTCTAGTGATCCTTTTACTAGTAAAAACTCTACCACAAGCACATTTATATTGATGGGTAAAATGTACTCTCTAACAAAATATATTGAGACCAATTTTAGACCATTTGCCACAACATCAAAAGTAGAATCATTTACATTGTAATCCCCAAAGGAGAATAGATAGAGATGGAGCGTAACGAAATAGTTCCCTTGAATTCCTTCAAATGTGTAATTCAAACTATCTGTGAAAAACTGAGCAGTTTTGTAGCAAGGTCCAAAGTTTGAACTACTGCTTAACACCGCAGTGGATGAAGCCATTCTGAGTGCTAGAAATACTGAATAATTGTATTGTATTTCTTAGTAAAAGAATATATAGGAATGCCTTTTATATAAGAGGCATATGAGTGCAGTACAATTAAGAGTGTAGTACAAGAATGTGTGCTATACAAGTAATCTAGTGGGGCCTAATGCTCATAACACTATACACGTTAACATCCCCCCTCAAACTCAAGGTGGATGTGCGACCAACTTAAGGTTGTCAACCAAAGTACGAAGGCGTTCGTTAGGATGTGATTTGGTGTAGATATCTGCAAGTTGATCTTTAGAGGAGACTGAGATTAGCTTGAGAGCACTATAGACAAGATGATAACGAATAAAATGACAATCGATCTTGATGTTAGTCCGTTCATGGAAGACATCATTGTAAGCAATATGAATGGCACTCGGGTTATCACAATAAAGAGGAGTAGCAGAGGACGTAGACACACCTAAGTCTTTGAGAAGCCATCGTAGCTAAAAGAGCTCAGATGTGGTATCAGCAAGGGTACGATATTCTACTTCAATACTGGAGCAGGCCATATGAGTTTGTTTCTTATTTCGCCAAGAAATCAGAGAAGAATCAATAAGAAAGCAATAACCATTGGTGGACTTGTGATTAATGGGATCTCCTGCCCAATTAGCATCAGAAAATGCATGGAGAATAAGAGGAGATTGAGCAGAGTAGAAAAGACCATGGAAGAGAGTGCCCTTTAGGTATCGAAGAATACGTAGAACAACAGCATAGTGAGTTGATTATGGAGCAGACAGATATTGGCTCACCTGGTGAACAACATAAGAAATGTCTAGACGAGTGATAGTGAGATAAACTAGGCTGCTAACCAAGCGTTTGTAAAGAGAGGGATTAGACAATGGTTTCCCCCCCTGAGGGAGTCAGATGCGCATTAAACTCAATTTGAGTGTCAACAGTTTTACCATTAGTGAGTCTAGCTCGAGACAAGAATTCAGAGGCATATTTGGTTTGAGTAATATAAAGTCCATCTATAGAATGAGTAATTTCAAGATCCAAGAAGTAGCTGAGATGTCCAAGATCTTTCATCTCAAACTGCTGACTGAGAAAATTCTTGAGTTCTTGAATGTCACTAAGGTCATCACTAGTTATGATCATATCATCCACATACAGGAGAAGTAAAATAATGTCTTTGTCAGTGTGACGAAGAAATAAGGCAGAATCATAATGACTGGCCATGTAACCCAAGTGAGAAATGGTAGAGTTGAATTTGGCAAACCAAGCTCATGGAGCTTGTTTAAGGCCATAAAGTGCACGTCGAAGGTGACAAACCTTGTTTGAGTCAACAAAGAGACTAGGGGGAGGTTGCATATACACTTCTTCACTTATACCCCCATTAAGGAATGCATTTTTAACATCCATCTAAAAAAGTTCTCATTTACTTGCAGTAGCAACAGCTAAGAGGGCACGAACAAATGAGATATGAGCAACAGAAGTAAAGGTCTCTTCATAATCAATCCTATACTCTTGTGTAAAACCTTTTGCAACAAGACGAACTTTGTGGCACTTAATGGACCCATCAGAGCGAGTCTTAATCTTGTAGATCCACTTACAACCAACCACAGATTTCTCAGGGAGGAGTGTTACCAAATCCCAAGTATGGTTTTTAGATAATACATCAATTTCCTCTTTCATTGCAATCTGCCATAAATGGTCAGTGGAAGCCTTACGATATGTGTGAGGCTCGTGTAGTGTAGCAAGGGCAGTGTAACAATGATAGTCAAGTAAATGTGCATGAATAGATCTTACCTGAGTTGAGCGACGAGGTGGAATGTCTTGTGCAAGATCTTCAGGCGGAGCAGGAGACCCAAGTTCAGGGTTGGGGTTAGGTAGCTCATCTTCAACCTATTCATCTTCCACCTGTTCATTAAAGGGTGAACTAGGAAAGGGATTAGTGATATCTGGTGGTTGGATAGAGAAGTCTATAGGAGAATTAGGGGCAGCTACAGAAAGAATATGTGCCTTATCTGAAAAAAGATCTAAGACAGAGGAGAAAGACAGGGAGGCATAGAAGTGAGAAAGCTCGACAAAGAGGCGATATTCCCAAAAAAAAATATTGTGGGAGATACGAAGATGATGAGAGACAGGATCATAACACCGATACCCCTTTTGAATTTCGCCATAGCTAAGAAAACAACAAATCTTTGACCGAGGCTCAAGTTTGTTATGCTCATGTGGCTGAAGAAGAACGAAACAAACAGAACCGAAAGTGCGAAGGTGGTGATAGTTTGGAGGTGACCCAAAAAGGCGCTCATATAGAGTTTGATTTTGGATAACAGGACTCGAAATGCGATTAATAGTATGAACAGCATAAAGAGCAGCTTCACCCCAAAAAGGAGCAGGAACTTTGGCGGAGAGAAGGAGACCACGAACAGTGTCAAGAATATGACAAAGTTTTCGTTTGGCTTTACCATTTTGCTGAGAGGTACCTAGACAAGTTAGTTGATGAACAGTGCCACAGGAATGCAAAACAGCTTGGAAAGCATATTGAGTGTATTCAAGAGCATTATCAGATCGAAAAATTTTGATGCGTCTAGAAAACTGAGTTTCAACCATTTTTGCAAAATTAGAATATACTTCTAATAATTCAGAACAATGTTTCATATTAAAAATCCAGCTATAGCGAGAGTAATCATCAACAAAGATAACAAAATATCGAGACCCACTAATACTAGAGACAGAGGAAGGCCCCCAAACATCAAAATGAATAAGGTCAAAGATACCAGTGGATATTGATTCACTAGTATTGAAAGGAAAAGCTAGTTGTTTTCCAAATTGACATGAAACACAATCAAAATTTTTTGTAGACACTGAACCTAACAAACCTCTAGAAGCTAATTGTTGTACCCGAGAGGAAGATGCGTGACTAGGTTGAGCATGCCAAAGTGCAAAGGAAGGAATTGAAGAAACTGCAGCAGCTGTAGCAATAGAAACATGAGCAACAAGTGGAAGATGAAGGTTGTCCACGAGAAACATATGTCCAACTTTGGGACCAATCCCAAGCTCTTGTCCCATCCTCAGATCTTGCACAATACACCCAGAATAATCAAATATAATGCGATAGCCCAACTCAGCTAATTATCCCACAGAAAATAAATTGTAAAAAAGGCCAGGAACATTAAAGACCCTAGGAACCGAGAGGTTGGAAGTTGAAACAGAACCTATATTATGGCCAGACATTGTGGAACCATCTGCTGTGTGAATATTAAGATGGTGTGGTACAGGTTTGAGTTCAGAAAATAACGATGAGTGAGGTGTCATGTGATTGCAACAAGAAAAATCCATAAGCAAAGAGGAAGGAGACATACTAGATCAAGCTAAGAGAGAAGAGGAATAAGATGTATTACTAACCATATGAATGACATTGGCGATAATGTTTTTAAGGTCATTTGTGGACATGGTGAAAGCGTGTCCGGAAGATTTAGATTGTGCAGAGATGGGAACCATTGGCTGGACACTCTCAGTCTCAGTGTTAGCAACAGTAGCAGCAGAAATCGAAACAGCTAATTTGTTGTGACGATAGCAAGTCTTAATATTGTGGCCAAAACATTTGCAAAAATTGCAAAAAATGTTTGCTGGATTGTCGGCTACGATTATTGCATTAAGAAGAAGACTTGTCCTTATTCTTCATTTAGAATCAAAATATGCAAAAATGGAATCTTCGCGAAAAACTTGGTAAGAAGCACCTGGACTGCAAAAGTCAACCTTGGGTCAAGTCAGCCCTCAGTCAAAGTCAACGGTCAAAGTTAACGATGGTCAACGGTCGGTCAATGATGACGCTAGCTAGTGTGGTGGGTGACGTCAGTAGAGGAATGGATGATAATGTTAGCCCTAGGTGACGTGGCAGTATGATGTCACTGATGATGTCAACAGGAACAGATCTGGCGTGTACAGGAGCGTGAAGGAGACCGCTAGCACGTGACGGCGTGTGAAGTTTACTGACGGCGTGTGCAAGTTCAGATGACGATGAGGTTTCCACGATTGAGTAGATCGGAGCGAGACGATCATTGTGATATGTGCAAAATGCTTATCAAAGCCTGATGCACTACGAAGATGACAAGTGTAGTGGTCTGTGTGGTGTGGGACTCCTCAATGACGGCAGCTGTAGGTCTGAAACCCAAGGACAAAGGTTGAAAGGCATCGAAGGTTCTATGGCGACAGGTTGTGGCAGCTGTTGTGATGGCAGAAGTGATGTTGAGAATAGAGTGACACAAATAAAGACAAGACTACTAAGAAAAGGTTAGAGTAGTGACTCTGATACTATATTAAATATTAGTATTGATATACTATGTCGAATATGCTAGTATGGTTGCGGAAGCGAAAGCATAAAGTATAGAACACAATAACACACGAGAGTTATGTGGTTCAGCCTAACAGCCTACATCCACGGAGGAAACCCTAAAGGGCTACATCAATAATATATTAGAGTTTAGTATAAATCCTATGTTATAATGAATCATAACATGTGTATATATAGTAGACTAAACCTTAGACTAATAGGCTTCTAGTACAAGTAGGAGACTTGGCTTACACACAAAGTAGAATTAGGGTTGGGCCTATGCTAATGGGCTAATATATCTCTAACACCTTCTCTTAAACTCAAGATGTAAGCTTGATGAAATCTTGAGATTTGATAAGGTTGAGAAGATCCCTTGAATGAAGTTTGGCTTTATTACAATAGTTTGAGAAAGGCAATGGTCTTGCAGTGTTGATGTGACTTCTAATGGTGGCATGACTATACCAGAGAGTTTTGACGGCAGCAGTAGGAAGCCAAATATACCGTAAGAAAGAAAACCATGGCCACAAGAATGTGACTCTGATACCATGTTAGAAATACTGAATAATTGTATTGTATTTCTCAGTAAAAGAATATACATGAGTGCTTTTATATAGGAGGCATATGAGTGCAGTACAAGTAAGAGTGTAGTACAAGAATATGTGCTATACAAGTAATTTAGTTGGGCCTAATGCCCACAACACTATACACGTTAACACTGAGTACAGATTTAATTCTGCCAATTTTAAAGCAACTATATCTTTTATAGGCACAGTCACGCTTGCGCACACACACACACACACATATATATATATATATGCATCTTTATGCAGGAAGCATAAAACTAATGAATTCAACATTTTAACCAACAATGTCTAGTAACTGACTAACCAATTTTGCTTATGAATCATGGTTCAGGAAAATGGATAGTAATCGCACGGCTGAAATAAAGAGTATAAGACTATCTGTGAAAACCGAGCAGTTTTGTAGAGAGGTTTAAAGTTTGAACTACCGCTTAACACAGCAGTGGATGCAGCAATAGCTTCTCTAGCTTTAACAAAAGTAGAGATTATCACTGACCTCATTAATAATAGACACCCAAAATCACATTGAGTTGCAAGAAATACTTCGTTGTTAGTCTGCTTCTCAAAAAGCATACACGCCCAAGTCCTATTTTTCCTAGGATGTTGATAAATTATTCAATTAGTTGAAAATCAACGTGTAATGGAATTATATATAACATAAGCAAATTGAAGATAACATGGGAAGTTGTGCATATTTAAGATCACTTGTAGCATCTGCCATAAAGCAATTAATTCATTGTATTGGCATCCTATATACCCCTTGAGAGATTAAGATGATATATGAGAGAGTTCCAGTTATCCTTAACAGAACAGAGAAATCATGAGAAAAGCTTTATACTATTCGTCAGATATAGCACCTAAAGCAGTCCAGATGAACATAGATAGGGAAAAAGAATCTCCACAAAACGGGGCAAAAGACACTAATATACATGGGTGTATACAATAGATACCCATAAATTAAACATGAGAAATACAACACTTTATTGATTTTCATAAAATATAGCATCAAATTTAAACATATAATTAAGGTTGTAGGAACCCAAAAAATGATGTCATTAAAGAAAGAATATCCTAAATTTTGGAAGGTATAAAAATATTTGGTTGGGTAAACAGACTGTAGTGAGAAAAGAAAAAGGAAAAAAAAAAAAGAGAAAATAGAAAAGAGAAGATTCCTTGAAAGGTCAAATTTAGTCAAATATATCAATACTTCTTCTCATGAAATCTTTTTTCTCACTCATTTCTTTTTATTTTATACTTCATTTTTTAATCCAAAAAAAATCCTTTATGACTTCTAACTTTTTCATTATGATGTCCGGCTTCTAGTTTATTTTTGGCCTATATATAGAAGAATTTTAATTACTCTTTTATTTCATGGATACAACATATAAATATGATATGATACAACACAAACACAGTGTAACATGGCATAGACATGACACGGCTATAGCAACTATATGTTTGGGAGTAATAAATTGAATTCTTACCCAAAAAAGGGGCTTAATTATATATTAATTAGGACACATTGCACACATCCATGCACTTGTATTATTTTCATAAAATTCTTACTGCTGTGAGAGGAGGGGGGGGGGGGGGGGGGTGTTTAAATGTAAAAGATGAGATCTTGTGGCTTAGAAGAACTTCAATATTCCAAATCTCTATAAATGTTGAACATGGACTATGAGTTATGTTTTTATGTGTTGTTTTGTTATTTATAACTTCAAAAAACAGATATTAGCACGCTTTTTTTAAATTAAAAAAAAATTAACTATGTATCAACAATGAAGGCCAATTGCAGAAAAAAGCTTTGCATAAAGATGTAATATATGCCTTTTGATTTCTCAAGAATAATGCTATAAGAAATTGTAAATGCATCCATATATCAATAATCCACTTTCTCATATGCTTTGACACCAAATAGTCTTAATTAACTTAATTCCAAATCACTAACCCAATTCAAGATCATCAAAGACCACAAAATATGAATATGAAAATAAATAGTTTTAATACTTTACATAGATCATAACAATAACTTTAAATTCAGATATGTTTTTTGTCAATAAAACTTAAGCAAAATTTTAGATACCTACTAATATGAACTCACTCACAATAAACATAAATATTGTGGTAAACTTATGTAATCTCTCAAATTAAACCCTCCAAAATATAATTAAACCACACTTCAAATAACCATCAAACACCAAACATTTGATTTAGTCTTGCAACTTAAAGATCTGATTCCAGCTACTCTTTGCCCTCAAGATCCAATCTTTCAAAACCCAAATCACTTTTTGAACCAGTTCATGATATCCAATCACTTGAATCTTCATTACTTATAACCACTAAAACCTTGTCATAGTTCTTTTCTTTTAAAGTGAGCTAAAAAAAACCACAAGGTAAAGATTTTAGAGAAGGGGAAATTTCAAACAATAAAAAGTAGTCCCTTTCTTGTAATAAAAAAAAAAAAATAATAATACACCATCAATACTTACTTTAGACTGATCAAGCTTGCGGATTGGGTAGAGATGTTCTTTAGTAGACCACTTCTTTGCCAAGTTACCATCATCTATCAAATATAGACAGGTCAAAAAACAGTTAGCTGACTAACCACCAGGTACTGTTGAACCACTAAGTTGTCCCAAACAATGAAATTGAATGTGTGGTGACCCACTATGCTTTAACAAATAAACAAAGCCATTCATCATCAACAACAACAACAACAAAAAAAAAAAAAAAAAAATTTTGAATTTTCTTTTATTATTGCGTCAATACAAAATAAAACCAAGTCTAACCCAAATGCAAACCAAAATCTAACCGCCAAACCTTTAAAACAATCCAACCAAAATATCTTTTAAAAAAAAAATCCAACAAAAATACCCATAAAACAATTAAAACACATGGTTAAAATACTGTTTTAACAAAAGGGTCTACCATTTGGTTATAAACCATTTCAATATTAATAAAACACAAACAAAACAGCATGAACAAACGAAAAGACAAATCGAAGGGCAGGGGTAAAACCAAAAAAAGAAAAAAGGAAAACCAAAGATTCCATATTCCTTAAGGCGCAGAGAGAACAAAAAGAAATACTACCAGACTACCAACACCGTCAGGCAATTGAAACCATAAGACGGAAAAAAAAAATGGTTACACAGTAGTTGAATTGGAAAAGAGCATACTATACTTACCTTCCTATAATTGTAGAGAAGGGATGGACACCATGTTGCAGTTAGAACGAATATTGAAACGATGGAGTGAAACTTATTTTCTTGGTTGGTTTGTATTTAGTTCTGACGAACTTTGTGTCTTTCTCTATCACCGTATCAAGCCTTCCGAATGTATTTTAAGATTTAACTAGTTAGTTTTCTTTTTATATTGAGAGGCTATTAAACAGTGTTCTTTTTTCTTTTCAATTTTTGGATTCATATTAAACGGTGTTCTAGTGTTGTTGAAACAGTATTCTGTTTTGCTTAACCTAAATACAACAATCAACAAAACATAAATCAATTCAAATTTCAAGGACAAACGAAAAAGTACAAATCTGGAAAAAAATCTTCCAAACAAAAACAAAATCTAACCAATAAAATAATCAACAAAACAGAGCTCAAGAAATTGAAAAAAATAAATGGGAAATTAGGGTAATAGGTAGCCAAAACCTTAAACCATGATTGAGTAATTCTTTTTGTGGAAGATGGAATATAATTATGTCAAAACACTACCACGTTTAGATAAAAAATAAAAATTGCCACCCAAAAAATACACTCTGATTCCCACGTTTAGACATAAGAAAAGAAAAGAGAAAAAAAAACATAAAAACCCAATCCCTAATTTAACTCGAATACCCCAAACTAAAGCATTCTTACCTAAATTCCTTCATCAAAATCAAATTTAATCCAAACACCTAAATCGGTATCAATCTGACCAAAATAACCAAATCTAAATAACAATTAATCCATAAATTTTAACAATGAAAAAAAATACCCAGATTCCTTCATCAAAATCAAATTTAATCCAAACACATAAATTGGTATCAATCCGACCAAAATAACCAAATCTAAATTACAATTAATCCATAAATTTTAACAATGAAAAAAAATGATAGATTATGTGCAACGTACATGTAAATCTAAATCTAAACCAATACAACCAAGAAATTCAAACCTAAACTATATTCCGTTCCCAGATTTGAAAATGAAAAGGAAAAAAGAAAAAGAAAAAGAAAAACTTTATTGGTTATGGGTACATAGCCTGTCTTATTGAAGGTGGCAGATTTTTCTTTCTCTATGTGCTTGTAGTTTCGGTGGTCTAAGTCTAGCGAGGAAACGAACGGTGGTTTATCTCTGTAGTATGTATCACGAGTTTTTTTTTTCCCTCTTTCTCTATCTTTGTATCACAAGTTTCTTTGGAGTGTTGGTTGTATTTTAACCGGTATTTTTTTTACTTATATACGGAGAAACCAAATGGTGTTTTAACTTCGAAAAGTATAACTTATTGCTTTCTAACTTATATACGTGGCAGAATTTTAGATGAGCTTTTTTCTTACACCGCAGCACCTCCTTAATTGTAGGAAAGACTTCTGCTTTTATATATAGTATTAGATTAGACTAACATTTCTATTTCTACCGTGTATATACCTAGATATAAATCCAAGGAACTAAAAAGTTTTCTTCTTCAATCAGTCATCTTTTAGTGGTTCCAAATTAGTGGTTCCATATTAGAAGTTGAAAAAAGAGGGAACCGATTCTTTAATAATAAGCATTGGATTAATCATCAGCAAACACAACATGATGCAGACTCATTCAAAACTCAAAATTACATATATTGCGAGTTTTTCTGGCTACTTGTCCATACGCAGCACATGCAACATCCAAAGATGAATCCTAGATTGCACTTAAATTTAGAAGTAATGATATTATATTTTTTTGATGGGCAAGCAATGATATTATTAAGTTGACACAGTTAACACAGGTCTTTGATGGGTAAGCAATGATATTATTAATTAAAGTTTGCCTGATTGGTGTAAAGTGTAAAATTATAATTCAACATTCTAGAACTAGATTTTTGACTCCTTGAAATGTCGCTTCAATAATATTTTGGAGCCCACAATGATGATACATAACGGACGGTGGCATATATTACGCATATCTTATATGAATTAGACTAACATTTCTACCGTGTATATACCTAGATATAAATCCAAGGAACTAAAAAGATTTCTTCTTCAATCAGTCATCTTTTAGCGGTTCCAAATTAGTGGTTCCGTATGAGAAGTTGAAAAAAAGAGGGAACCGATTCTTTAATAATAAGCATTGGATTAATCATCAGCAAACACAACATGATGCAGACTCATTCAAAACTCAAAATTACAAATATTGCGAGTTTTTCTGGCTACTTGTCCATACGCAGCACATGCAACATCCAAAGATGAATCCTAGATTGCACTTAAATTTAGAAGTAATGATATTATTTTTTTTGGTGGGCAAGCAATGATATTATTAAGTTGACACAGTTAACACAGGTCTTTAATGGGTAAGCAATGATATTATTAATTAAAGCATGCCTGATTGGTGTAAAGTGTAAAATTATAATTCAACATTCTAGAACTAGGTTTTTGACTCCTTGAAATGTCTCTTCAATGATATTTTGGAGCCCACAATGACGATCAATTGTTTAGTTCAGCTCTGTATGTAATTCAGATAACGGGTGGTGACATATATTACGCGTATCTTATATGAATTAGACTAACATTTCTTCCGTGTATATACCTAGATATAAATCCAAGGAACTAAAAAGTTTTCTTCTTCAATCAGTCATCTTTTAGTGGTTCCAAATTAGTGGTTCCATATTAGAAGTTGAAAAAAAGAGGGAACCGATTCTTTAATAATAAGCATTGGATTAATCATCAGCAAACACAACATGATGCAGACTCATTCAAAACTCAAAATTGCATATATTGCGAGTTTTTCTGGCTACTTGTCCATACGCAGCACATGCAAGATCCAAAGATGAATCCTAGATTGCACTTAAATTTAGAAGTAATAATATTATTTTTTTTGATGGGCAAGCAATGATATTATTAAGTTGACGCAGTTAACACAGGTCTTTGATGGGTAAGCAATGATATTATTAGTTAAGGTATGCCTGATTGGTGTAAAGTGTAAAATTATAATTCAACATTCTAGAACTAGGTTTTTGACTCCTTGAAATGTCCCTTCATTGATATGTTGGGGCCCACAATGATGGTTGATTTTTTAATTTAGCTCTGCATGTAACTCACATAACCGGTGGTGGCATATATTACGCGTATCTTATATGAATTAGACTAACATTTCTACCTTTATATACCTAGATATAAATCCAAGGAATTAAAAAGTTTTCTTCTTCAATCAATCATCTTTTAGGTTCATTATATCGGTTCCTCTTGTTGAGAAATGGGAATAGTTCATGATAGGAAAATGAAAACAATTTTGAAGAACAGTGACAATAGTTCCAGTCAGTTTCCAGCTGGAATGAGGGTTTTGGTTGTGGATGGTAATCAGGGAAGTCTTCAGCAGTTGGAAACGATGCTTGAGCGATGTGATTATGAAGGTACTGGACTCTTGTCACATTTTTCTATTTTCTTTCTTACTTCATTGCTTCTGTCATTTTTTTTTTGGTGTTCTTCCAATTGATTTCTTAATTACCCCTTCTTGTTACCTAAAACTGAGCAAAAACAATTAATTCAGTTGCCAAATGCAATCAAGGGAAAGATGCTTTGAAGTTGCTTGAGCAAAGCAATAGATTTGATATTATTTTGACTGAAAGAGACCTGCCTGACATTGATGTATTTGATCTTCTTGGAGCTTTGGGTGAGATTAGCGATTTGCCACTGGTCATTGGTAAGCAAGAAGCTTGTCTTGTTCAAATCAATTGCCATATTCTTTTGCCTTTTATTACTGTGATATTTAAATTGCCATTTCATTAATTTATAGCGTATGTGATATTAGAGGACAAAGCTTATTGTAAGCCTATGTCTAACATTCATCCCGATATTTGTTATGTTACAGTCATGTCCGAGTTTAGGGACAATAGCACTATCATGGATATCATAAAATCTGGTGCTTGTTATTATCTGGTAAAGCCAATTCAAATAGAAGAACTCACAATGATATGGGTTCATGCGTTCAAGCAGAGTCTAAGTAAGTGTCATGAAGTGCCGCAGTGGACAAATGAAAAGAAAAAAAAACGGATGAATTGGAAACCGAAAATGAAAAGAAAATTTCAGGAATATTATCAAGAACTAGAACAGACAGGTGGTATGAATCCTTTCCCTAATCTTTAAGCTTCATTAATTTGTTTCAGCAGTCATAGGCGCAGTAGAGGGAGGGCGAGAGAGCGTAATTGTTCTGCTGACCTCCCCAAATTTGTATTAGTATATCAATAGGGCATTTAGATTAGTTTTTTTTTTCCCCTCAATGAAGAGATTAAAAAAGATGATAAGAAAAGTCAAGTCAAAGAGATAAAGATAAGGTTATATGAGAGAGAGACTATTTTCTTGAAATTGAATCACATTATTTGTCGTCTTTGAAAATAATTGCATATCACTTTTTCCCATATCACCCTACTTTTTGAATTCAAGTCAAATTCATCTTTCTTATGGCATTTGAAACTCAAGAGAGTGTAATACTCTATGTAAAACTCTTTTTTTCTTCTTTAATAATATATACTTCTATCTTTTATCTTAAAAAAAAAAAAAAAAAAAAACTCAAGATTTCCTATTAGACTTAAAATAATAAACAAATATTTATATCTCATTTTCTCATATAAGTAATTAATTCTTAATATCTCAATCATGGTTTTTAAATTAAAATGGACAAAGATGACTGGTTCTCAATTTTATGGTCTAATCAATGGAACGTCATAATTATTTTAATTAATAATTTAAAGTTTTAAAAATAAATAAAAATACATATATTTAAGTTTAAAACTAATAATATTTAGTAAAAAATATTTAAAATAATTTTTAAGCAAAATTTAAATGTATATAAGAGAATAAAAAAAAAGTAGCTAAATTGCTTTTATTTTAATTATATGAAATTACTACATTGTAGGGAAAATATATTTACTGGACAGGCATAAACTGTTACAATTACTTTTTTTCTTAAAAAGAAAATCACACTTTAGTACCCATCCAATTCCACCCACAACCACAAGCCACATCTTTCCCTTGTTCCACGGGCATTCCCTAGTATAATTTTTTAATTGATAAATATAATACCAAGTTACCTACCACCAAGTCGTCAGTTTGTATTATTAATGTTGTTGTCTTTTCCCACCCAGTCATGTCTTGCTTGACATTCTCTCAGAAGTCAGATTCCTTTCTCCGCATTACCATTCTTGGATTCTGCTCTCTCTCTCTCTGTCTCTGTCTCTCTCTCTCTCTCTGCATTACCATGCTCGAATCCTCTCAGATTTATTAGTGAAAAATAATTAAAATTATTTTTACCTTAAATAGATAGACTCTTCCATAAAATTTAATTTCTTGGTCTTTAATAGTAATCTCAGATTTTAATTGAATAAAAAAATAGATAAAGAAAATTGAATTCTACATAACTTTTAAAAGCAATCAAAAGAAGTATAGAACTTTTTGGGCATATTACCATACTTTTACAATAAATTATTCTAGGTTTGAAAAAAAAAATTACAGTTTACATTATATTACATCCTATATATGACGATTACATTATATAATTGTTTCCTCATTTTTTATCAATATTTTATAAATTAATTTATTTCCGATCTTACCCCTGAAGTGAAATCAGAGGCCCCGCGGCGGCAGGGGGGTGGTGGGTGGGAAGTGCCCCCCTAAAATATTCCATATATACTACCATTAGGAATTTTTTTAAATGCTTTACCCTCCTAGAGGCAGAAATCAAACACAAATTAAGAAAAAAGCTTTTTATCCCTGCTGAAATAAAGGGAATATGACAATCTTACCTAATGCCTAATAAGTCAATGACAGTATGTAAGAAAAAAACAAAAAAAAAAAAAAAAAAACAAAACAAAAAACAAGGGAAAGTTCCCTGACACAAGAAAAAATAAATGGAAGAATTTTCCTATTTACAATGACACATACCAAGAGCTTTGACTTGTCAGCTGTTAGCTTTTAATTATCATGCACTTAAGCTTAGCATAATAATAATAATAATAATAACCATCATGTATTTTAGTGTCTTTCTTATGACATTTCAATTGATGGTCTTATATTTTACACAATTTTTTTTTTTTTTTTTTTGGTCATCAATTTCTTGACATATTAGTTTTAAATTGTAGGTTTATGTTATGAACAAAAATTTTAATTATTTTGAAAAATAAATAGAAAGTCGAGATTTACCTGTAATTTCAAAAACAATCAAAAAAAGATAGTGAAACATGTATACAACTTTACAAGTAAATTGCTATACTTTTAATATTTTTCAAATTAATTTATTTTATAGTATATTAACTTAAATGTCTAACTATAGTTTACGTTTAATTAGTTTTTGTATGATACTTATAGTTGTTATTGCTTGTTTTTCTGTTAATATAGTTTTATTTATTTATTTATTTTATTTATTTTTATTTATAGTATTGATTTCTAATCTTGCCTTTCATGAATTGAAATCCTGGCTCTACCATTGAGTGAAATGCTGACTTTGCAATGCATCCCCATTCTTCTATAATAATATTTATGTCTGTATTACAATATCTTGCGTTTCTGCAGAGGCTACTCCCACTAAAATTTTGGAACGCATGGTAACTAATAAAGATGCCGAAGGTCTGACTAGAGCTCATGTTGCTAGCTATCATCAGGTAATTGTGATTTCATTTTGAACTGATATTTCTCCCTCGCAAGTATGTTGTGATTATATTATCATATTCCTTCTTCAGTGAAGGACAAGTACAACTTACAACTTCATCTCCAAAATACAGAAATACAAAGGTAAAATGCGAAGAATTAATAATGCACCAGTGAACAAGACAACTTCAAATCAGCTATATTTGCCAACACAAAAGCAAAGAGCTCCAGCAGCAGGGAGCATAAGTTTGGAACCTAACATTGGAACTC
The DNA here is from genome assembly GCA_030445155.1 of Quercus variabilis. Classification (NCBI taxonomy): domain Eukaryota; kingdom Viridiplantae; phylum Streptophyta; class Magnoliopsida; order Fagales; family Fagaceae; genus Quercus; species Quercus variabilis. The sequence goes on from CP129449.1 coordinate 11,438,822, forward strand.
AAGGCTTTCAGAATGTACAGAGCAATGTCAGGTCAAGTTTCATTGCCGGTAGTACTACCTATGGAGGCCACGAGATAACTCAAACTCTGTCAAGTGAAAAGCCATGCAATGAGCAGCCAGGAGGTCAGCCAGTTCTCCAACACATGCCCAATGCTGTAGCAACGAATATTATTATTCAAGAACAGGCCGTGAGTGCGAGTGGAGTTACTTACTTTCCCACGTCAGAGTTGTCTAACCATGATATTTCTGGAGTTCATAATTTCATGTCCAGTAATACTTCTCTTCCGAGTTCATCTCAAGACTTTCAGAATGCACAGAGCAATTTCGGGTCAAGTTTCATCGCCGGTAGTACTACTTATGGAGGCCACGAGATGACTCAAACTCTGTCAAGTGAGCAGCCATGCAATGAGCAGCCAGGAGGTCAGCCAGTTCTCCAACACATGCCCAATGCTGTAGCAACGAATATTATTCAAGAACAGGCCGTGAATGCAAATGGAGTTACTCACTTTCCCACGTCAGAATTGTCTAACCATGATATTTCTGGAGTTAATAATTTCATGTCCAATAATACTTCTCTTCCGAGTTCCACTCAAGATTGTGGTATCATCTTCGAAGATTTTCTTGTTTCTAGCGATTATAGTTCCCTGTGTAATGAGGGGCTCCCAAGTACTGAGGAAGGTACTGCTCAGCATTCTAACAACTCCAGTAGTACTATTGATCAAAACCACGAGATGACTCAAACTTTGTTAAGTGAGCAGCCATGCAATGAGATGTCACGAGGTCAGGCTGTTCTCCAACCGATGCCCAATGATGTACCAACGAATTCACTTGACAATATTATTCAAGATCAGCCCGTGGATGCGAATCACGACTTTCCTATGCTGGAGTCGCTTAACCGTGATTTTTTAAGTTTCATCGCCCATAACAATTCTCTTCTGAGTCCTATCAACCTGTTTGAATTTTGTGATGATATAAATTATGAAAACTGTAGATTCTTGTGTGATGATTAATGGCCCTCCGAGTGGAACATTTGAAAATGGTATCTGGGAAGCTACATGATCAGCAATTCCAACAATGGATATATAGGAGGAATGCATTCATGAACATGAAGGTGTGATTTACTGTTTTTTCCATGTCTTTTGATACTAGTTATAAAAATTTCTACTTGTCTAATATATAATAATATAAATAAAATATATTCCTCCTTGTTCTATTGCAGCTAAACGCTGGATTGCTGAATCCAACTCTAGCGCTGTGTGCTCATCCCGAGGATAATGCTTCTGTTCAGTATACTGTTATGTTCTCTTTGAGTGCTTGTGTGAGTGCATAATAATGTGCAAGAAATAGTAATTAAATGGCACAAATAAAGTGTTTATGGGGTGACTTTCTCTTTTACTAGTACTTGATAATATCTCAAAAGCTCGGGACTATAAACTTTGATACTTTCTCCAGACGGTGGAGACTGGAGATGGTCTAGGCCCATCTGACCTTTCTAGTTGCTTTGTTGTGTACCTGTGTTTTGCAATCAAAGAAAAGTTTTATATATTTTTCAACACACACACAAGCATGTGTGGTTTCTCTAAGCACTTTCTAGAAACACTTCCTTCCATTTTACCCTTATATTTTACAAACCGAAAATCCTCTTTAAACCAACACTTATTAGTTTAATGTTATCAATACAGTGCTCGTGTCGGTTTGCAATATTTCGATACAAATCTATTTCAACATACTATTTTGAAATTTCATGTATGTACACGCGCTATGATATTGGTAATAATAATAATACTGTAATAGTTACTACTAGTATTACTTATTAATTATTATATATTGTTATTTGTTATAATTGTTAAACTAAAATATTCAAAACATTAATCTAATGCACAGTTTAAAAGAAAATAATGTCATTTTTGTAAATAAGCAACCATGCAATGGTATTTATGAATTATACACTTTCCTAGAAATCTACTATGCACTTAGAGTATCCAGCAGTTGAGCTAAAAATTTAGCTTTTTAGCACCATCAAAAGTTACTTTATCTATTTTACTTACATATATGTTACAGCAGTGAATCTATTTTAGCTTTCAACACAATAAAATAATATAAACATCACAATAAAATAATATAATTACTACAATAAAATAATATATTCTACTACCAAAAAAACATCCACAGCCACAACCACCTCTACCATCAGCCACACCCACAACCACAACCACCACCAACACCACCACCACCACTGGCAGTAGTCCATAGCAGGCAAAAAAAAAAAAAAAAAAAAAAAAAAAAACCAAAATCTCCAAGTCAAGTACCCAATATCCACGAGCAAGTACTCCAATTGATGGCGTGGGTATAAGGCTGATCGGCGGCAACACCCACACCCACCACCATGAAACCCACCCGAGCCACCCACTTATGCTGACGAAACCAGCCACAGCTCACTGATGCTGACGAACCCCGCCACCCACCGACGTCGATCTACCCACACAACCACAACCACCACCACACCACAGCCCACAGCAGGAAAAAAAAAAAAAAACTAAATATGGACGAGGTTTGTGGCGTGGATCAGAGGGCGGGGTGGATTAGAAGGCGGGGTTTGCGGGGTGGATCGGAGGGCGGGGTCTGTGGCGTGGATCGACGGCAGGGTCTGCGGTGTGTAAGCGGTGGCGGGTCTGTGGTGTGAGCCAGTGGTGTGGGGGTGGGCCGGCAGCTGTGAGAGGAAGTTGAGAGAGAGCTGAGAGAGTTGAGAGAGAGAAAGGTGAGAGTTGAGAGATGATCAGAGTTGAGAGAGAGGTAATATTTTAATGGGGGCAAGGAATAAAAAATTATTATTATTTTTACCTCTCATGAACAGTGCACATCTATCTATAGATGTGCACTGTAGCACTGGAGTTAAAAAAAAATAGATTTAGCTCCATTGCTGCAGCTTGGTTTTAGTGTTTGAGGAGCTACAATATTGCTATATAGCAATATAGCACCACTGCTATGAGTGCTCTTATATATTATGCAATTGCCTTTATAACTTATAAATTATAAATTATTTGCTATTTGAATAAATATACTCTACAGCCCACCCCATGTTTACATAAGCATTTACAATATTAGTTTTACTTTCCAACACTAAATAGTCTTTAGTGTTTACTTTTCTTCTCAATTCCCGTTCCTATCCATCTTCTTCTATGTACTCTTTTCTTTTCTCTCACAAGTCACAATACTTTCCACCTCTCGGGCATCTCTGCAACTCTCTCTTATTCTCATTTTATTTTCCGTTTCTCTTCCCGCCATTAAAGCTTGAATGCTTGATTAAAATCCTATCTTTCAATGAAAGATATTCCGGGTGTTCTCCCGAACAGAGCAAACAGAGCTTAAAGCTCAAGCTTGATCATATACTTTTCACACACCCTCAACAATTAACACTGACAATTAAATTACAAGCTCAAACTAGTACAAAATACTTTCAATCATTTTGGAGAATTAGCATAAAATAAACAACTAAATTTCAAAACATACCATCAGATAATGCAGGGATCATTTTTTAAATAAATCAGCAATTGCAACAAGGCACAATAAAGTAGATTTGAATTAGAATTAGTATAGAACCGTAAACGTACATTAGAACATAAAACCTGAAGGTATAAGAAACGTTCCGATTTAAGTTGAACAGTAGATTTCATCGATTTCGTATCTATGCAAAACTGAAAAAAGATAAGCCCACGGTCAATTATATATACATGTATAAGCATCAACTTCAATTATATATACATGTATAGAATATATATAGAGAGAGAAATTGCCACCTATTTGACAGAGATCAGCAATGAAACAGGACCAACGGGGACTGAAACATTAAGTGGCACAGTTTATGCACAAGCACTGTCGCTTTCATAATCACCAAGTCCATAAAAGAAGTCCAGTACGCTTTGTGTCGAAGTTTTCGAGAGAACAAAAGTGACACAAAGATACTACCAGAGGATCTTAGTATTGAACTGCATCACATAAAACTAGGAGAAATTAAATCCCCACCATAAACATAAGCTAACACGCCTAGCCAGGTGCACCAAATAATAATTTACCAAAAACAAATGGTTCACCAAATGGAGATGTTGAAACTAACGCGTTCTTACAGCTATCAAAGTTGCTCCGTACTTTGGAGGTGTTGAATTTTGCCTATGCCTTTTGTCACCTAACTATCTTTTTCTTTTCTGTTTTCAACAATGTCCGCGGAGCTTTGGGAAAAGGAATGTCTTTTTTTATTAACTTTCCAATTTTTCAATGAAATTTGTTGACAAACACGTCAAATTTCTATCCGTTTACACCCAAAATATCTTATCAGGTTTGATGCATGTTACCTCTCTCTTTCACAAGTAGGTAGACTCCACAAGCTCTTTCACAAGAAGATAGACCCACACTAATTTACCAAAAACAAATGGTTCACCAAATGGAGATGTTGAAACTAACGCGTTCTTACAGCTATTAAAGTTGCTCCGTCCTTTGGAGGTATTGAATTTTGCCTATGCCTTTTGTCACCTAACTATCTTTTTCCTTTCTGTTTTCAACAATGTCCGCGGAGCTTTGGGAAAAGGAATGTCTTTTTTTATTAACTTTCCAATTTTTCAATGAAATTTGTTGACAAACACGTCAAATTTCTACCCGTTTACACCCAAAATATCTTATCAGTTTCCGATGCATGTTTTCTCTCTTTTACAAGAAGGTAGGTTTCACAAGCTCTTTCACAAGAAGGTAGACCCCATTGTGGGGTCTACCTTTTTGTGAAAGAGAGAGGTAACATGCACCGAAAATATGATAGTCTCTCTCTTTACATCGGAGGATTGAGCTTGGGTTAATGTATTAAATATGATGTGATAGAGAGACCTGAGTTAGTCATGTCTTTGCATCATATCCATAGAGCATTTCTAGCAGTTTTTTCAAATTTTTATACTGTTTGAAGAGTAAACAGTTTATTTTACCTTTTGTCTAACTATTTTTTAAATATATTTTTCAATATATCACTACAACAAAAGTGGGCTATGGTGACAAAATTTAGTGAGGATAAACAATTTCGTCACCAAATGATAACATTTAGTGAGGAAAAGAAGAATTCGACACCAAATATTATAAACCAGTTAAAATTGGTGACGAAATCAATATTTCGTCACCAAAGATGTACAAATTGGTGATGAAACTATAGGTCATGAAAAAAAGGCAAACCTAGGGTGATGAAATATTCACGTCACTAAAGACTTACCAAAGGTGACGAAATTCTAAATTCATCACCCAATATTAGGATGTAGGTGTTTTTGGTGATGAAATACATTTTCGTCACCTATTATTTAACCAAAGACTAACCAGAAGTGATGATGTTCCAAATTCATCATCCAACATTAAGATGGAGGTGTTTTTGGTGACAAAATAAGTGTGCGCCACCTATTGTTTACAAATAATCAAGGATGGCCATGGGCAAGGTATACCCATATATACCCGACTCAATTAATTTATCCATAGATATATGATTACCTTACCCAATTAGTATCCATACCCAATTGTTACCCGGTTTATTTATCTATAGATATCCATACCCTACCCAAAGCCAATTTTTATAAAATCACCAAATATACTCAAAAACCACTAAAATGACCAATATATCCTCAAAATCCCTAAAATAAGCAAAATTATCATGAAAAATTTAAAATGACCAAAATACTCCTACAATCTCTAAAATCACCAATTATGCTAAAAACCCACTAAAATTATCAAAATATCCAAAAATCTCTAAAATGAGCAAAATACCCATGAAATAACCTAAAAATGACCAAAATACCCCCAAAATCACCAAATATGCATAAAAAACCACTAAAAATTACCAAAATATCCCCTAAACCTAATAAATGACCAAACCCCCAAATCCTAAAAAATGACCAAAGTACACACAAACCTAAATAATTACCAAAATACCCCTGAAACCTAAAATTTGGCCAAAATACCCCTAAAAAAAAAAATTACCAAAATAACTCCTAAACCTAAAAAATAACTAAAATACCTCTAAAATCTAAAAACTGATTGAAATAACCTTGATGCTTGAAAATGACCAAACTACCCCTAATCCTAAAAAAAAAATACCAAAATACCGCCCCAAAACCTAAAAAATGATGATTAAAATACCCCTAAAACCTATAAAATGAAAAAAAAAAATGGCCCTAAAACCTACATAATAATAAAAATACACCCTAAACCTAAAAGATGATCAAAATACCCTCAAACCTAATTAAAATGACCAAAATACCCCTTTTTTAATTTTTGGCTATTTTGGTCATTTTTTAGATTTAGGGGGTATTTTGGTTTTTTTATAAGTTTCAGGGGCATTTGGTCATTTTTTTTAGGTTTCAAGGGTATTTTCAGTTATTTTTTAAGTTAAGGGGGGTATTTTGGTAATTTTCATATTTTGAAGGTATTTTGGTCATTTCTTAGGTTTAGGATGTATTTTTGTAATTTTTAAGTTTTGGGGGGTATTTTGGTCATTTTGAAGGTTTCGTGAGTATTTCAGTTATTTTTTAGGCTTAGGGGGTATTTTCATTTTTTTTTTTTTTTAGTTTCCGGGGATATTTTGGTAATGTTTTAAATTTTAGGGGTATTTTGATAATTTTATGATTTTAAAGATATTTCGGTCATTTTTTAGGTTTAGGGCGCATTTTGGCAATTTTAGAGGATTTTAGGAGTACTTTGGTTATTTGCAAGTTTTAGAGGCAATTTGGTAATTTTGATTATTGGATAATTGCGTGGGTTGAGGTTTACCCATAATTATTTGGTTGAGTTATGTTTGGGTTAGATTTAATTAGTTAAATGAATAATAATGGGTAAATGGGTAAATTACACCCGATTGGCATGAAAATTGTCGTGCATGTTAAGAACATATAAAAAATGTAATCCAACGGTTAGATTTTCAAAATATAAATTCAATAATAAGTTATTGAGTGATGTAACATTTTTTAGAATTACATTAGATGTAACTTGAACCAAACCCTATATTTCTTAATTTTATGAGAATTTTGACAAATCTACCATTAGATTACATTATCTTCATATATTTTTCATACTTACCAAATTTCAAGGTAATCAAAGATTATAGGCACGTCATCAATCAATAGTCTAAATTCAAGTTTTTGTAGTTTAAAATAACGCATAAAAGATGAGTTTAAAGATCAAATGGTAAATTACACCTGATTGACATGAAAATTGGTATGCATGTTAAGAACATATAGAATATAGAATCCAATGGTTGGATTTTCAAAATAATAATTCTATAATAAGTTATTAGGTCTTGTAACATTTTTTAGAGTTACATCAGATGTAACTTGAACTCAGCACTATATTTCTTAATTCGATGTGAATTTTGACAAATCTATCGTTAGATTACATTATATTCATATATTTTTTATGCTTACAGAATTTGAAGGTGATCAAAGATTAATATTTATGTCATCAATCAATTGTTTAAATTCAAGTTTTTGTAGTCTAAAATAACGCATAAAAGATGAGTTTAAAGATCAAATGGTAAATAACATTCGATTAGCATGAAAATTGGCATGCATGGTAAGAACATATAGAACATATAATCCAACGGTTGGATTTGCAAAATATGAATTCAATAATAAGTTATTGGGTAGTATAACATTTTTAAAGTTACATCAAGTGTAACTTGAGCCAAACCCTATATTTCTTAATTCGATGTGAATTTTGACAAATCTACCGTTAGATTACATTATCTTCATATACTTTTTATGCTTACCAAATTTCAAGGTGATCAAAGATTAATAGGCATGTCATCAATCAATTGTCTAAATTCAAGTTTTTGTAGTTTAAAATAACGCATAAAAGATGAGTTTAAAGATCAAATGGTAAATTACACTTGATTGGCATGAAAATTGGCATGCATGTTAAGAACATATAGAACATGCTATCCATCGGTTGGATTTTCAAAATATGAATTCAATAATAAGTTATTAGGTTTTCTAACATTTTTTAGAGTTACATCAGGTGTAACTTGAACCCAGCACTATATTTCTTAATTCGATGTGAATTTTGTCAAAGCTACTGTTAGATTACATTATATTCATATATTTTTCATGCTTAAAAAATTTGAAGGTAATCAAAGATTAATATTCATGCCATCAATCAATTGTTTAAATTTAAGTTTTTGTAGTTTAAAATAACACATAAAAGATGAGTTTAAATATTAAATGGTAAATTACATCCGATTGGCATGAAAATTGTCATGCATGTTAAGAACATATAGAACATGTAATCCAACGGTTGGATTTTCAAAATATGAATTCAATAATAAGTTATTAGGTCTTGTAACATTTTTTAGAGTTACATCAGGTATAACTTGAACCAAGCCCTATATTTCTTAATTCGATGTGAATTTTGACAAATCTACCGTTAGATTACATTATATTCATATATTTTTCATGCTTAAAAAATTTGAAGGTGATCAAAGATTAATATTCATGCTATCAATCAATTGTTTAAATTCAAGTTTTTGTAGTTTAAAATAACGTATAAAAGATGAGTTTAAAGATCAAATGGTACATTACACCCAATTGGCATGAAAATTGGCATACATGGTAGGAACATATAGAAAATATAATTCAACGGTTGGATTTGCAAAATATTAAATCAATAATAAGTTATGGAGTGGTGTAACATTTTTTAAAGTCACATCAAGTGTAACTTGAACCAAACCTTATATTTCTTAATTTGATGTGAATTTTGACAAATCTACCGTTAGATTACATTATCTTCATATATTTTTTATGCTTTACCAAATTTCAAGGTGATCAAAGATTAATAGGCATGTCATCAATCAATTGTCTAAATTCAAGTTTTTGTAGTTTAAAATAACACATAAAAGATGAGTTTAAAGATCAAATGGTAAATTACACCTGATTGGCATGAAAATTGGGATGCATATTAAGAACATATAGAGCATGTAATCCAACGGTTGGATTTTCAAAATATGAATTTAATAATAAATTATTGGGCGGTGTAACATTTTTTAGAACCATGATAGTGCCTACCGTTGTTTTAAAAACCGACACGAACAAAGAACCAAAAAAGTGACTAGTTACCACAATTTTTGGTCTGACCAGTGATTTCATAAATATTTATTTTATAATTATAAAAATATCAATATAATAAGTTTATTACTAATAATATTGAGGTAAAATTTTGCAAAAGATTTATGTGGGTTTTCACATCTTATTTTTAGAAAATAAAAGTAGCAAAAATGTAAAACCATAATTGTGGGAGAAACGAATTTTTTTCCAATCTAGTATCGTTCGCTTTAGGAATGGGCCGAAGAGTTGATGTCACCCTCACGAATTTGTTCAATCCCACATCGTGGAAAGACGCTTCCCACTCTTGCCTTATAAGCACTTGGCTAAGGAAGGGTGTACTTGGTGTTGAATTGTAATCTTAAAAATAAATTGTTTATTATTTATTTATATGTGTGTATATATATATATATATATATTAATGAATTAATGTTAGAGAAAAAATAAGTAATTTTTAAATTTATTCACTTAATTAATTAAAACTACTATTTTGTTTTCTAATCATAATTATCATAAGAAGAAAAAAAAAAACTAAATTCTGTGTATATCAAAAGCTAAATCATAATTATTAAGTAGTAGTGGCAATATATATATATATATATATATATTATAATGTTTTTGGGAAGTAGTACGTAGTACAATACACTCAACCAAAAAAGAAAAAGAAAAAGAAAAAAAAAACCAAAAAAGAAAAAGAGAAAGTAGTATAATGTATCGTGTTGCAAGTAAAAGAAAAGTTAAAGGCTTAGAATAGATTGATTAATTTAGTTTCCACATACAACAAACATGATCCGCAGTAGTCTACTGGTATAGCACTTCTCTTTGGAGTAACACTCCCTCAATGGTTCAATTCCCAGCCCCAACATAATATTAGCTTAATTTTAATTTTCAGCTTTTTCTTTTTTCAGCGCCATGCCCAATTTTCAGCGCCAATTTTTTTTTCAGTTATTTTTTATTAGAAAAAACAAAACCCTAACCTATCTTTCTCACTCCTCTACTCCTGCGTTTCTGCCTCCTACAGACCTCACGCCTCTCCTCCCTCATTGATCGGTAAGCTCTCTCTTTCATCAATCCTCTCTCTCTTTCTCTCTCATTGATCACCATTGTTAATGAGTAAGCCATTTACATCTCTTTGTACATTCAGATTCACTTCTCATGTCTCACTGTTTCTTTTTTGCATATAGTGACTTTGGAGTTATTGTTTTGTGTTTCCATTTGATGCTCACTTAACCAAAAAAAAAAACTGAATATTTCATACTGTTAAATGATGGACATAGACAATCCAAGAATTTTGTTATGCCAGGATTTTGATTTGATTCCTATCTTGTTGAAGTTCATTAAAATTTGTGAGTTTCCTCCAATCTCATGTTCTTCTCCTCTGATGTACCTCTCTTAACTAAACATGACCTTTAGATTTCTCTATTTGGTGTGCTTGCTTGATTTCTTGAATTTATAAAAGCTGTGATTACAATTAGTGGCAGAGTTAGGATTTTAGTTTAGGAGGGCAAGGTTTAAAGACAATATTAAACTAAAATAACCTTAAAAAAAAAACTAATCAATATTAATAACCTAATAAATAAACAATTGTAAATAACTATAATTTTTATACAAAATTTAATGCAAGTATAAACTATAGTTTATTTTTTCATCACAAATTTAATTTGCTTAACAGTATTTGACGTTTTATATTTTGAAACCATTGCATAGTCACTAATAATCAAAGTAAAAGAAGTATAGCAATAACCTATAAAATTGGAAACTAAAAGTCAAGAAGGAGAAAAAATGGATAGTGGAGGTTTGAGAATTTCACTACCGTACTAGGACATTAGGTAGTTTATCTTTTCTATGTAAAAAAAAATAATAAAATAATAATAATAAAAAAGAGTGTAAAATTTAAGACCACCATCACTAGGGTGAAAAAAACCCAAAAATAATAATAAAAAATAAGAAGAAGGATAACAGAAGAAAATTGAGGTAAACAGTAAAGTGTCATATATGGTGATAATATATTACAGTAAAGGGTAGTTGCCCCCCTCCCCCCCTTGGCAACAAAATAACTGTGTTTGTGAAGATTATTGAACTTAATAAGTCAGGCACCATCCTTTATCTTCTAATATTTCATTCTTCTTTGTTAGGTTCAAAATTTGTGGCAAATTGATGTTAGTCAGAGCTTGAGGACCCTGCACATGTTATGATTGTCATTGAAGTTGGATTCTTGAAGGTTTTATTAATCTATCTTTTTCTATGCTGCTTTTTTTTTTTTTTCTTATGCATCTTCTATGCATTGGAATGAAATCATGCATGCTAGAGATTTTCTCTTTCACACATTTAAGACTATAGATGAGTTCAATGATAGATATTTGGAAAATTGTAATGAATGTTTTATTATATTTACTTTTGGTTTATGTGCAGTTGTATTGTTGTTTTCATTAGGACTAAAATCATCTCGGTTGGACATGGCTAAATGCTTAGGGATTTTAATTTATACACTTTTTAAAATTTTACTTTTTTTTTTTCACAGTTTCAAAGTTTTTCAAAATATAAATATATTTTAACACAATTTCAATAAAAAATTTTGTACAAAAGGTTAGATAAACAGTTGAAACAAACACGCAGTTAGTTTTATTTTTTCTAACTCTATAACTCTATAGTTTGGGACATGACAGGAGTGTCAAGTTTCCTTAAGGAACTAATCTAGACTCTATTTTACTTTGTATAGCATGCATGTTTATTAATTTTCCATTTTCGATATTAGTTTATTATCACCTTCTTCAAGTGTCATTTTCTAGACTTTTTGTCCTCTATAGGCAACTTCTACGAAGCACCTAGGGTCCCTAACTGCCTGTTAGAGTGACTTCTAAAAATATTGTCACGTTCTTGTATCATTGGAAGTTTTGAAAGCTTCTACATACCAATATGGCAATTATTTATTGCAACATAATTTTGTGATCAACAGCTAGGCTCGTGTGCATTGGGAATATAATCTGAGAATTTCTTACAAAAGTCTTGAGCCCCACCTCCTAATCTAGCTATAGTCTTCAGAGTCTGTGAGCTAGCTAGACACGTTACCTTGTACAGTTTTATTGCTTTTCTTAATTTGTATCATCATATCATTTTTTTTTTTTCATTTATGCATATTGATGCTTTTGATATATATTTTTAAAATGGTTATTATTATTATTATTTATATGGGCTTGATATTGATAAATTATTAGATATTAACTAAAATATAGATTTATAGTTTTAATTGGACCATTGTAGTACACTTTTTTTTTTTTTTTTTTCATTTGTGCATATTGATGCTTTTGATATATATTTTTTAAATGGTTATTAATATTATGTAAATGGGATTGGCGTTGATAAATTCATTATGGCTTGACATTGTTAAACTTCATTATGGCTTGTTTTGTAATAAATGGAGAGTGTGATAAATAAACTTCTTGTATTATTGATTGTGTATTAATTACATCACTAACTTCATGTTAGGAAAAAATTATTAAAGCTAACTGATTGAAACTAACTAATTCACTAATTACAAAACTAGCTCGTAAGAATCAAAACCTACATTTGCAAATTATGCAAATCTTCATTCAACCCTTGAATTCCTTTAGGTTTGATAGCAATTTCACCTATATATAAACTAAACTTGCTTTTCTTATCCATGCTTAACCTGCTCGGCACAAAGCATGACCAAGCCCATTTAGCAAACCTAATTATAGGCAAGAACTATTTGTAAGGCACGACAAGACAAAACAAAACCCTCATACTGATCAAAGAGCTTCAAAGATAAAAAAGAAAACCCCATATCCGAAGTGACTACCAACCCCTATTTTGGTAGGTAGATTCATGAAGGGTAAATAACCAAAAAGTGGTTAAAGCACGGTTATTTTGTCAAAACCTTTGCAAAGTCTCACATAAATTTGCACACTTTTGAATGCTTCTATAGATGTTTGCTGGGCCCCAAAATGAATCTTAAAAAGATTTTGAAAATTGTAGAGCATACATAGTGTAAGCTTGCATCAACATCCACCGTTTGATTCATCAGGATCCTTGGCCCAAAGGATTGAGATAGAGATGGGCCCTGCAACCTTTTTTTTTGTGTCATGCATGCTTATTAAAGAATCACTTGCAGTCTTTTTTTAGTCCACAGAATGAGTCCCTTTAGCTTTTAAAGTGCAACAACTTTCAAAGAGTCAACAAAACCATTGCCACTTCATTCATAAGCATTTTGCATCCTTCACTTTCATACAATAAAATATTGCATGACATACCCCAAAAAAGGTTTTACCACGAATTTAGACTAAAACTTGTATAGTTTTATTATTAGCTCAGCCTACAATAGGAAAAAGAGAAACAAAATAAATTTATGAAAAGGGCTAGGCTTACTAGCTTAGCCTTGTAGTTGTGGGGTACCCTTATGCAAAACCAAGGTGCACCACAGGTCCTTGTACTTGAATAGTTAAAACTGGGTCACTCTCTAATTTTTTACGTGTTTAACACACACACACACAGACATTTTTAGGTGAAACTTCACATTGTAGCCAGCTATTGATTACTTAAACAAAATATGTCATTGCCCACCACAAAAAGGAAGAAACCCAAAATAAAAATAAAAATAATGATTATTAAAAAATTCCTTCTTATTATGCAAAATAAAATAGGTACAGTTTTTTCTTTCTTTCTTTTTATTTGTTTTCTTATTTGCACAGTGTTATATGGCGGTTGAGTTGATATTGGAAGTGTTGATTTCTTTGTGTATATTTTCTAAATTTTGAAGTATATCTAGAATTGAATACATAAAGTATTTATCAATTTTTAAACTTTTAATTCTTTTTGGACTAAAAATAAAGGATTGTAAGAATGAAATTGTGACTCTTGATATAATGTGTCACTCCAAAGTAAATTGGAGGTTTAGATGTTAGAAAGCGTTATGTATGACATTTCATTATATTGATGACTTAACATTCACCTTGTATGTGTGATCAGATATGGATAATAGTTGGATGACACTTGGTAGGATGTTAGGTTCTAAAGATTTAGGATTTTATGTATTTAGAACTCTAATGTGTAATGTTGGCAAACCATGATCAAAACAATATGTTTAGTCTTGTTTAGGCTTGCTCAAAGTTGATTAATTATTTGTAAAACTGGAATTGAGTAATTGCAGATTTATTGGACTAAATTTGTAAGGCTCGATCGATCGAAAATTAGACTCGATCGATCGAACCACGTACAGATTTATTTTTCTGCAGAGTTCCAGTTCAGCCCAAACTCTATTTAAACATCTTGGGGATCAAGTAAAACACTCCTATATATAAGGAAAACCCTAGAACGTTTTTGAGACTTGGGAGAGAGAGATTAGAGTGCCTCTTGTGCCTCCTTTTATTTTTAGGGTTTTGTACCCAAACCTCTCTAAGTCTTTGTTGCTCATATTTGCTGTTTATATGAATCTCTTGTTAGATCTTAGAGGAGCTTTCCTTCATATAAACTTAGGGTTTTCAAGGTAGAGATATTTTCTACATCTTGAAGATCATTACTGTTGCAACCATTGGAACTTAAAAAGAAAAGCAAGCGGGGAGCTTGTAGCTGATTGAAGAATTCAAGAAAGAAGTAGTCCGTGGATTCGGAGCTTGCGCGTGGTCGTGTCAGGAAGTTTTACTGGTGGGTAGTATAAGGAAGTCGAGCGGGGAGCTTGTAGTCCTTCTGTAAGAACTTCAATTCTTTCATAGTGAGTTCTGTTATGCCTTGAGGATCGGTGGGTCAAATCCTCCCTAGGTTTTTACCGAGTGGTTTCCTGGGTGATCATATCTTGTGTTTATTTATTTTCCGCTGCTTTATATCTTGATATGATTATTTGATTGTTTTTACCTAGAATTGCATAATTTGACTAAGTAACAACTTGGCTAATTAATTTAGGCTACGCAATCTATGTGTTTAAGGGGTCTAAATTTTCAACAAGTGGTATCAGAGCGTGGTAGCTCTTTTTGATTGAGATTTCTATCTTTGAGTTGATTCTTGACCCCTGTTATCATGGATAATTTGAAGTGTCTTTCTGCTCATGCTTCTGCTGATTTTATTGATGCCTATGATGTTTTGAATAAAAAGGACACTATTGTTTCTGTTGATTTTTTTGATGCTTTTGAAACTCTTCGTAAGGAATTATCTAAATCTTTGAAAATTGCTAAGAAATTTAAAGAAGAGTTAAAATTGGCTAATCTTGAAAAAGAGGAATTGCTTGTTAGATTAGATGAATCTAATAAAAAGAATGAATTTTTGAGAAATCAAATTTCCTCTCAAGATGAGAAGATGAAAAGTTTGGAATAAGAGTTAGCTGAGTCTAAAGCTAAACTTGAAAATTTGATTTGTACCAAGTCTGCTAATGATAACAGAATTGTTTCTGTTTCTCTTAAGCCTAAAACTGAAAAAGTTTATATCCCTCATTTTAAGAGGAATAATAAAGAAAAGACTTATTTTGCTCGGTTAGACAAAGGTAAAAGTTCTGATGTTGACACTGAAGTTTCTAAACCTATGTCTAAACCTACTATTAGAGAGCATAATAAATTTGTTTTTGTGCCTACTTGTCACCGTTGTGGTGTTGTTGGTCATATTAGACCAAACTGTTCTTTGTTGAGGCAAAAACCAAAATCTGAGACTAGATTTGCTGTTAGGAATACTAATGTTCCTAAATTTGTTCCTGTTTGCCACTTTTGTGGTGTCTCTGGTCATATTCGTCCTAATTGTCATAAATTGAAATTTAAACATTCTGTTTGTCAATCTAGGATATGTGATGATATTTCTCCTGCCATAAGTCCATATAAATTGTTTCATACTTTTTTGAAAAATTTGAGCTTGTTGGCTTGTGAAAGGAATTTGCAGGATTTTAGTCTCTCTCAGAAGATTGGTATAATCCCTCAAGTACACTCTGCTTCACATGGATTTTCACCTATAAAGCCAAAGACTCGTGCTAGATGGGTGAGAAAAGATTCTCCAAGGTGAGTGTTGCTAACTTGTCCCTGATTTAATTCTTTCAATTATTTGTGGACATGTTTTGTTTTTGTTTTTGGCTGTTTTGCTTTTTAGGTTTTTAAAAAAAAAAAAAAAAAAAATCCAAAAACATTGAAAAAATTCTCAAAAAGACAAAAATATTTTATTTTGTGTCTTGTTTTATTTTTCTTGAGGATTACATGAGTTTTGATATCTCTCTTGATTTAGAACATGCCTGACATTGTGGAGAAACTTGAATAGTTTGTGCTAAGCTATTTTTGATTTTGAATGAGTATGTACTAGTTTGTACATATACTCAAGGGTTAATTAAGAAATTGATATTTCTTGTTTGTGTACCCTTTATAACTTAGTTTTGCACTATCATGCATTGCATTTGCATTGTTCATTTAGCATAATATGTGTTTTTTTGTTTTGTTTTTGGTTATAAAGTTTGTTAAAACCAAAAAGATTTTTGTGTTTTGTATTATATATCTTGGATTTATAATCAAGGATTGACCATATTATCTTTACATAACATGTTTATGTACCTTGTTTAGCTTTGATAAGCTTATTTATTGCACTTTACTAGTTGAAGTTTTGTAGTGCATGTTGTGTGGAAAAGATGTTTATGGTGTTTATCACTTTGTCTTAATCTTGAAGTCACATGTTATTTGACTATCGGAGTTGATCCTTTTGAGAAAGGCATAAATAACCATCTCACCACTGTTCACTAGCCAATCATGAACACCTTAGTGCATATCATAAGATTCTGTGCTCGAGAAAGTGTAGCACATGCACAAAAAGAACATAAGGTGTAGCCTCAAATTAAATTAAAACTGGTGTGTATTATTAGGCTTGATGCCAATTCACTTAATTCAAACCGGTGTGTACTATTAGGCTGAATGTCATCTCATACAAATAAGAGGCAAAAATGCAAGAAACTTACATGATTGCAAGCTTTTGTTTTAGGAGATGTGGGGCTTTTGTGAAATTGAGTTGAATTTGATGAAATTGGCTTGTTGTTTGGATGTAATTAAGCATTATACTCTGTGAGTTGTGTTATGTGATGCTTAATTCATCAATTTGTTTAAAAATTTCATCAAGTGGTTTTCAATTTTTTGGGGTTTTTCTTAAGAAAATTCCCTGCTCAAGCCAATTTTGTCAATTTAATCTCAATTAAACTTAATTGCTCACTACATTAGTACATGCATCATGGCATTATATCTGTTCATGCATCATATAGATTTTTATTCTATATTGTTTTTGTGCTAATTTGCAGTCTGCCCTTGGTTTGTGTTTAGGATTCACATGCATTGCATTATTTCTGTATCCATCTTGCAGCTTTGCAGTCATATCTCTCATTGTTTTCACACATAACATGCATACACTTTGCTACATTGGATACTCAACTTGATCAAACAATTGATTGATTAATTTTTGAGCTATGTACTTTCTAGTATATGCCTTTTTTTTTGTGTAAACTATAAAAAATATTTTTCTTAAGAGATATGATGGATAATCAATGTGCAAATATTTTCTTTACTCATGCAACTGTTTATGGGTCACATAGTGCCATGTTTTCATTTTATTGAAAGAGAGAATATTTTTTCTTCATGTGTATCCTCACTTTAGTTTTTAACTTTGGTCCTGCTGGTGAGGATGTACCTGATCCTGTTGGTGATGCTGCTGCTGCTGCTGATTTCCCCCCCCCCCCCCTCCTTTATTTTTCTTCAAAACTGTTTTTCCCACAACTTGTTTTGTTTTTCCTGTTTGTATAGGGGGAGAAAAGTTTTTTTTACCTGTGTTGTTCATAGGGGGAGCTGTCTCTATTTTCTATAGAGTTGAATTGTTTTGTGTTCCCCTGAATTCTCTATTTTCTCTTATCCTTTATTGCGTATGTTGACTGTTTACTCTTTGTATGAGTTGTCTTTGTCAATACATGACAAAAAGGGGGAGAAATTATTGATTTATGGGAATCATGTTTGTCCTGTTTAGGGAGAGTTGAAATTATTTTTAAAAAGGAAGAAAATAAGAACTTTTTGTTGTATCTAACTTAGGGGGAGAGTTAGTTTACTCATGTTTTTATTTCTGTTTCTTGTTCACTGCTTATTGATTTATTTTTATGAGTTATTCATGATATATGTTTTTGTTTTGTGTTTTGTGAAGTCAAGAATTTAATTTTGATTTACTTGTATTTTTTCCACACATGCGTTTATGCGTTTGTTGAGTGTTTCAGGAAATATACAGGTTGATTCAATTGAGCTGCTGTCTATACTTGCAACTGATGGATAGTAGTTAAGATTGGATTTGTTGTTATGAGCATTGTTTTTGTAATGGGCTTTTACTTTGTAAACTTTGAGCTGTTAGTTTGTGTTTTGTCACGGATTGCCAAAGGGGGAGATTGTTAGGTTCTAAAGATTTAGGATTTTATATATTTAGAACTCTAATGTGTAATGTTGGCAAACCATGATCAAAACAATATGTTTAGTCTTGTTTAGGCTTGCTCAAAGTTGATTAATTATTTGTAAAACTGGAATTGAGTGATTGCAGATTTATTGGACTAAATTTGTAAGGCTCGATCGTTCGAAAATTAGACTCGATCGATCGAACCACGTACAGATTTATTTTTCTGTAGAGTTCCAGTTTAGCTCAAACTCTATTTAAACATCTTGGGGATCAAGTAAAACACTCCTATATATAAGGAAAACCCTAGAACGTTTTTGAGACTTGGGAGAGAGAGATTAGAGTGCCTCTTATGCCTCCTTTTATTTTTAGGGTTTTGTACCCAAACCTCTCTAAGTCTTTGTTGCTCATATTTGTTGTTTATGTGAATCTCTTGTGAGATCTTAGATGAGCTTTTCTTCACATAAACTTAGGGTTTTCAAGGTAGAGATATTTTCTACATCTTGAAGATCATTACTGTTGCAACCATTGGAACTTAAAAGAAAAGCAAGCGGGGAGCTTGTAGCTGATTGAAGAATTCAAGAAAGAAGTAGTCCGTGGATTCAGAGCCTGCGCGTGGTCGTGTCAGGAAGTTTTACTGGTGGGTAGCATTAGGAAGTTAAGCGGGGAGCTTGTAGTCCTTCTGTAAGAACTTCAATTCTTTCATAGTGAATTTTGTTATGCCTTGAGGATCGGTGGGTCAAATCCTCCCCAGGTTTTTACCGAGTGGTTTCCTGGGTGATCATATCTTGTGTTTATTTATTTTCCGCTGCTTTATATCTTGATATGATTATTTGATTGCTTTAACCTAGAATTGCATAATTTGACTAAGTAACAACTTGGCTAATTAATCTAGGCTACGCAATCTGTGTGTTTAAGAGGTCTAAATTTTCAACATAGGACACCTAGAGATAGACTAAATCAACAATATATTGATGGGGTGAATTCATTTCTTACTTTTGCAATGACTGTTGTGAACCGAAGTGGAAAAATTCCGTGCCCATGTATTGATTGTTTGAATTGCTATCAACAATATGCTCACACTGTGCAAATTCTTTTGCTTCATCTTGGGATTATGCAAGATTATAGTAAGTGGTACTATCATGGAGAACCTTGTGAATTAAATGAGCACATTGATGATGAAGAAATGTCAAACAATGATCATCTGGATGGTATTGATGCCTTGGTGGAGGATCGAATTAGAGGGGAACCAAGAGATACAACCCAACAAGATGAGGAAGTGCGTAATTTTGATAAAATGTTTAGTGATTCAAAGCATGAGCTGTATCCAGGTTGCATAGATTACACTCTTTTGAAGTTTGTCATTGAAATGCTAAATGTGAAGGTAACAACCAACTTGAGTAATAAGGGGCTTGACATGATACTAAACTTGTTAAGTAAGCTTTTATCGAAAGGTAACTTGGTTCCAAGGTCAACTTATGAAGCAAAGAAGATATTACGTGACTTGGGCTTATCATATGAGCACATTCATGCATGTAAAAATGATTGTGCTCTCTTTTGGAAGGAAAATGAAAACCTTGATAAATGTCCGGTGTGTCAAACGCCTAGATACAAGGATAATAGAACACGTGGTAAGAAGATTGCTCAAAAAGTATTGCGCTACTTTCCATTGACACCGAGGTTGCGGAGATTATATATGTCTAGAAAAATAGCAAAGGACATGAGATGGTACATAGAAAAACGTGTGAATGATGGGATATTAAGGCATCCAGCTGATAGTCAGGAGTGGAAGGAATTTGATTTGAAACATCAGGAGTTTGCCCTAGAACCTCGCAATGTGGGGTTAGGGATGGCTACAAATGGTTTTAACCCTTTTGGGAATATGAACAATAACTATAGTATGTGGCCTGTCATACTCATTCCCTATAACCTACCACCTTGGTTAGTAATGAAAGAACCTTATTTTATGATGTCCTTACTTATTCCTGGACCCAATTAACCAGGAAATGAGCTTGATGTTTTTTTGAGGCCATTAGTTGATGAGTTGAAGGAGTTGTGGGAAGAGGGTGCATACACTTACGATGCATCTTGTGGTATGCATTTTCAGATGCGTGCCGCTTTGTTGTGGACAATACATGACTATCCTGGATTTGGTAATGTGTCTGGGTGGAGGACAAAGGGTTATCATGCTTGTTATACTTGCAATGATGAACCATATTTGGAGACATTGGAAAGTAAAATTGGATACACTAACCATCGAGCCTATTTGCCTATAGACCACCCTTGGCGAAGGAGTTGCTCATTCAATGGCAAAATTGAGAAACGGATGAGATCATTGGAGTTATCGGTGGAAAAGATAAATGAGCAATTTGACCAAATGCCAAATATAATTTTAGGAAAGGATCCAAACAACAAGAAAAAGCATCCAATTATTGGGGGACCGAATTGGTCAAAGAAAAGTATCCTATACAAGCTACCATACTGGAGGAATAAGAAGCTTAAACACAACATTGATGTCATGCACGTTGAGAAAAATATTAGTGAGAGTACATTAGGAACTTTGTTAGGAATTGAGGGGAAAAACAAGGACACAGACAAGGCACGCAAGGACTTGAAAAATATGGGCATAAGAAGTGTTTTGCACCTCCAAGAATGTCTTGATGGATCGTTTGACAAGCCTCGTGCCTTCTTTTCATTGTATCATGAAGAAAGGGATGGTTTTTATGAATTTTTGAAATCAGTCAAGTATCCAGATGGCTATGCAGTAAACATATCGAGGTCGGTGAACACAAGAAATGGTAGACTATTAAATTTGAAAAGCCATGACTGTCATGTGCTATTACAGTGGATTCTTCCAATTGGGATGCGGGGTTTTGCTGATAAGGACATTTGTACAGTATTGTTTGAGTTAGGTAGTTTCTTTCAAGACTTACGCTCTATGACCCTAAGGAAGAGCGACTTGGAGAAATTAGAGGGATGTATACTTCTCATACTATGCAAACTTGAGAAGTACTTTCCTCCAGCCTTCTTTGATGTAATGGTTCATCTTGCTGTTCACTTACCTCATGAAGCCATTCTTGGAGGACCAGTGCAATATAGATGGATGTATCCCATTGAAAGGTAACTCTCTCTATCCATTAATTATAGTTTGCCGAATGTTTTTTTTTTTTTAAGCAAATTATATTGCGTATGTAGTCATACTCCCAATTTATTTTTCCTTGAAGGTTTCTTGGAACGTTGAAAAGATACGTTTCTAACCGAGCTCGACCTGAAGGTTCAATTGCAGAGGCTTACATTCTTAAAGAGTGTATTACTTTCTCGTCATTATATCTTGATGGAGTTGAAACCGTGCATAATCGAAGGGAAAGAAATGCAGATTGTGGTGAATATGGCCAAGGGTTGATGATTTTCTCACAAACAGCCCGACCCACTAGGTCTAGGCAGAATGATGTAGGGATGTCACGAGAATTGCGTGATATTGCTCAATGGTATTTGTTGTACAATTGTCCCGAGTTGGAGCCGTATTTAGAGTATGTGAAGTCGTATTTTGATTATGCTTGAATTGTCCTTAATATTATTTGCATTTCTTAACTGAATATAAATCACTTGTTTTGAATAGTGAATACAAAAACACATTACATAATCCAACTGGAGAAGACATAACTCAAATACAACAACGAGAGTTTCCTAAGTGGTTCAAAGAACGTGTAAGAAATTTTGAATCTTGTGACACATTAAATAGTATTAAGCAGTTATATAGTTTTCTCACTACTAATGTCACACGTTGCATGTCATTATAGATCTATAGATTGAGAGAGAATGACTCATCAGAAGTTACAAAACAAATGTGGTCATTAGCAAATGGTCCTAAGTTGCTACTGAAAGAATACTCGGTCTGCATGGTTAATGGTGTAAGGTTCCATACAAAAGACTTGGATAATCGTTGTGTAACCCAAAATAGCAGTGTAACTACAGAAGGGGACCATGATGGACAAATACACAACTTCTATGGTCATGTGTGCAAAATTTGGGAATTAGAGTATATGTATCAATATAAAGTTGTTTTGTTTCAATGTGAGTGGTACGATACTGGAAATAAGACCGGTCGAAGGAGAACGATACGAACTGAGACACATTGCACAAGTATCAACGTGCAAAGTCGGTGGTATCAAAATGACCCTTTCATATTACCTAATCAGGCGAAACAAGTTTTCTATGTTCGTGATACCAAATGGGGTGAACCTTGGCATATTGTGCAATGCGTACAATATAGGGGAGTGTTTGATGTGCCAGAGCTGGGTGATGGAGAATCCAATGATCAAACATAAGCTAATGAAGCATTCCAACAAGAAGCCATTAGCGATGTTGTCCCTATCGATGTTGAAGATAATGTTCAATATTGTAAGGGTGGTATTGAAGTTGAGAATATTCCAGAAGGTTTGGGAGAGCAAGGAGATAACAATGAAGATGGAGTGCATAATATACAAGATTCTGATATAGATCTTGATATGGATTATGATATGTAGATTTCATTTTTTTCCTTTATATATGGAAAAGTGCGTTTAATAATTTTTGATTCTCTATTATTTGTTCATGTATATTTCTATTTGATGTTCTAATTTATTTTTCATACTTAGGAAGAATTTGTAATAAATAGACATTATATTTTATTTTTTATGTAAATCTATAGTTGTAGAAATGGTCAAAAAGGGCAAAGATACTTATAATAAAATAACAGATTATGAGATGGAAAAAGCACAAAGAATCAAGCAAAACCAAGAGAAAATAAATGCTTTGAGATTGAAGCATCTGTCAACTTTTCTGCCTAAATGTGCAAATGTGGGAAGAAAGAGAGTAAATGTTCAGGTAGATGACGACGACTATGTACCAGCTGTTGGTGATGATGAGTTATCTAGTTCTTTAAATAATGAGGTACTATATATATGATTTGGTGCATGCAATACTTCGTACTTTGTAATATTGTGATGAAATAACTTTTTTCTTTTTTAATGAATTTAAAAATCTATACATATTTTGGTATGATATAGATGGAACTAGGACGTAGCACTCGTTCACGCCGTGAGAAATCTACCCTAACAGTCCAGCATAAGGGCCCATTATCGAGCCTACTTCCCGATGGAGATTCTGAGGTACTATATACATGATCTGGTGCCTGAGATACTTTGTATTATTGTGCTTGGAATGATTAATGAAAATCATCGATTGAAGATATTTTAAATGATGAAATAAATTATTTATATCTTAACTTGTAATGAATTTAGATATCTTTATATACTTTTGCATGATACAGATGGCTTGTTATAGGTGTGAGGAATCTACCCCAGCAATCCAGCATACCGGCCTAGCATCGAGCACGCATCTTGGTGGAGATTCTCTTGCCCAAATTTCTACTAATGTAGAGGCACAGCTTGTGGGCACATCGTCTACCACGGATGGTGAGATATTTAAGTTCCATTACTTGATTTCGTAATAACACTATATTTGGTTCATTTTTTGATTTAATTTATATTATGTCTTGATAGCATTGACTAGTAGACGTGTTCGTGGCATGACGCGTGGATTAGGGGTACGAGGACTTGTTGAGAAACATGGGAAGCTACCGGTCTGCATTGCCCCAGAGTTTTGTGCTCCTGTTGGTGAACATACAGGGAAGTTTGCTAGCCAAATTGGTGTACAAGTGCGTACGAACGTGTCCACTATGAATGCTTATAGTTGGAAGAATGTTGGTAGTGGTGAAAAAGAGGCGATCATTCAAAATGTGGCGGTACTTTAAATTTTTATAGTTGTCCATGAGCTTGATTTTGTTATTTTCATTACATTGCTTTATACTTTATGTTGTATTTTATAGTGTATTGTTGATGTTGTCACTAAGCATATTGAATTCAAGGCATAATATTTTCTTTATACATACCTCACTTTGCAGGATCAATTTGATATACAAGGAGAATCTGTACTTGTGAACAAATCTCTAAATACAAAGTGTGGTAGATTATTGAGCAGTTACAACAACAGGTTGTTTACAAAATATAAAAAACTTGTAAAGGATGAAGGAAGTAGGTATGCAAGAAACCACCCACCAAAAAATGTCACACGAGAAAAATGGATTGAACTAATTGATGGAAAGTGGAGTGACGAAGATTGGCTGGTAATTAATACTTTGAAAATTTTAATTATAAATGAAGTATGTTCTCACTTTTCACCTAGATAATATCTACCTATATATGCATTGGATTAATGTTTTATGTAGATCTTATTATGGTGTCATGTCTATTAGATTATTCGTTCTATCAAATTTGTTGGATTAATGCTTATTTGGAAAGTGGAGTAGATTTATATTGTAATCTCTATATATAACTTAAGTCAAAACTCTAATATTTTCTTTGTCTTTATTCTTTATAGAAAGTCTCAGAAAGAAATGCTAAAAATAGAAATAAAGAGGGAACGGTTGACAAACACATTCATAGATGTGGAAACAAGTCACTTGCAGTTAGGGTGGATGAGGCGGTGTGTTATTTCAATTTTTCAAAAGCTTAGTATGTTACTTGTTGTAATTAATTAACTTGTCTACTAACATTGGAAAGCAAACTACCCAGAGACAAAAAAATGGAGGTCATATTCCTAAGGTGGCACAACTCTACTATGATACCCACTTCAATTCAAGGACAAAACAGTGGGTACACCCTGATTGCGAACATGCATATGTATGTATATCAGTACATGCCTTGAGTTTGCAAAACTAGAATATATGTATTTTTATTCTATATTTGTTTGCAAAACTAGAACATATGTATTTCTGATGGTTTTTATTATTTGAAATGACAGCAAGAGATGTTGAGAGTACAAGATGAGCATTGTAGCACTCCTGAAGCACAGCCTTTGACTGAAGAGGAGATATCTATGATGGTTCTTAAGCCAAGATCTGGCTATGTAAAGGGACTTGGCATGAGGCCTTCCTCATCTTTTAAGACTCCTGCCTCATCTTCCTCAACTCAGTATACTCAACAACTCGAAGGTCGAGTAGAAGAGCTCCAGGATGCAAACTTAAGGCTAGATGAGAAGATGGATTGCATCATACAATATTTGAGGAGCAAAGGTGACAATGACATCTGTGGCAGTGGGGGGAGCTCATCTACTAATTAGAACACACCTTGGTTAGTGTTTTATTTTCTTGCCTAAGAGCATTAGTATTAGAGCTTATATATTGTATATGTTGCTATATTTTAGCATAAAAACACAAAAACAAGCATTACCCGGTCTCTTAATTGTAAAATTTTTTACAATTGTGCTATAGTAACCTCTTATATGTATGAGGGTACCATAGCACAATTGTGCTACAACTGTGTTTTTTGTTTAAAGGTGGTGGTGGGTTTTTTGTTTGTGGTGGTAGTTGGATTTTTTGTTTAATGGTGGTGGTGGGTTTTGTGTTAATGATGGTGGCTGGATTTTTGATTTATTGTGTGGTTGGGTTTTTGTGTTTATGGTGGTGGTTGGGCTTTTGTTTATGTTGGTGGTGAGTTATTTGTTTATTGTGATGGTTGGGTTTTTTGTTTATAGTAGTGACTGTATTTTTGTGTTAATGGTGGTGACTATGTTTTTTGTTTAATGGTGGTGGTGGGTTTTTTGTTTATGGTGGTGGCTAAGTTTTTTTGTTTAATGGTGGTGGTAAGTTTTTTTTTTTTTTTTTTTTAATTTTATTTTTTATTCATTGTGATGGTTGAGCTTTTTGTTTATGACAGTGGTTGAGTTTTTATGTTAATGGTGGTGGCTGTATTTTTTGTTTAATGGTGATGGTGGGTTTTTTGTTTATAGTAGTGGCTGGGTTTTTGTGTTAATGGTGGTGGCTGGGTTTTTGTTTAATGGTGGTGGTTGGGTTTTTTGTTTATGGTAGTGGCTGGGTTTTTGTGTTAATGGTAGTGGCTGTGTTTTTTGTTTAATTGTGGTGGTGAGTTTTTGTGTTAATGGTGGTGGCTATGTTTATTGTTTAATGGTGGTGGTGTGTTTTTTGTTTATAGTGGTGGCTGTGGTTTTTGTTTAATGGTGGTGGCTAGTTTTTTTTTTTTTTTTAAATAGTGTTGGCTAGATTTTTTTATTCTTTGTGGTGGTTGGGTTTGTGTTTATGATGGTGGCTGGGTTTTTGTTTTGGATTGCACTTTATTTGTTTTGTTTTAAATTGATATTTTTCTACATTCTTTGTGATTTCTCCATGGTTTGTAATATGGGTTTGGTTTTTTTTTTTTTTAGAGAATGTTGTGGGTTTTCTTTCTTTGATAGTTTGGCTTCATGTGATGTTGCATTATGATTATTTTTCTAGTTTGTTATTGGGTATTCTGTGGACATTTTCTGCATTGTCTTTCTATATATATACATATATATATATATATATATTTTTTTTTTTTGTAGTACATCTTATCAAGGATATATGTTTGCAGTCTAGTTTGTTATTGATGTATTTTCCTTTATACTTGTGCAGATAAGGGATTGGTGGCAAAAAGATAGCTTTTGTGGAACTACTTGAACTTAAATAATTTTCTGTAAAGTTTGGAAGCTAAGACATCATTTGTATATAAATGGTTGTAATTACTTTGTGAACATCTTTATTGCATTTTTAGATTGTATGGATGTTTTTTTTATGGATTTGGTTTGAAATGAATGGATGTGTTTTTATTTTATTTTATGGATTTGGTTAGAAATAAACAGGTTAATATAATGGCAAGTAAATGTAAAGAATATTAATAAAAAAATAAAATTGGTGACAATAATTTTCTTCGCCATATCTGACTATAAGCAAAAATTGGTGATGAAATAATTCGTCACCTGATCTAAAAAAAAAAAAAAAAAACAATTGGTGATGCAAAACTTCGTCACCTAATCTATTGATATTGGAAAAAAATATATTTGGTGACGAAATATTTCATCACTGAAAGTAAGGTTTAGTGACGAAAACATTAGGTGACGAAAAACTTTTGTCACCTATCATTTTTTATTGGTGACGAAAAAATTTTGTCACCTATCTTTTCTTTTTTGGTGATGAAACATTTTTGTCACTAATACATAAAGTGACGGAGCTTAGGTGACGAATGTTTTTTCGTCACCATATGTATTTGTGACGAAATAAGGACATATTGTGACGAAATGTTTTTGTCACTAAAAGTATGCTTTAGCGACGAAATATGAATTTCGTCTCTAAAAATCTTAACAAAGCCTGGGTCTTTAGTGACGAAACTGAAATTCGTCACTAATAGCACTACAACAAAATGTAACTATAGTGACGAATTTTAGTTAGGAAATTTTTTTTGTCACAAAAAAGTACCATTTAGTGACGAAATAAAAAATAGTAACATTTAGTGACGAAATTTAGATTTCGTCACTATAGGTTGTGCTAAATTCAAGGCGCCAAACAAAAGTAGAGGCGGGAAACCAAATTGATCTATAGTGACAAATTTTTTCGTCACTAAAAGTAAGTTTTTTGTGACGAATAATTTCATCACTAAAAGATGCTACTGGTAATGCTTTAGTGAGGAAACCTATTTCGTCACTGAATGTGACATTTAGTGACGAAAATAAATAGTCACTAAAAGGAAAACGGTAGCCATTAGTTTTATTATTTGTGACGAACCAGACTTTGTCGCTGAAGGCTTACAACAGTGACAAAATCAAATCGTCACTAAATATAAGGTATATATGTATAAAACACTTCAGCTCCATTTTTTTCACATCCAGTACACTTATCTCAAGCTCTCCCTCACATCCCTCAAAAAAAAAAAAGCTCTCCCTCGCACTTTCTCAAGTAGCCATCGATCGCGACGCTTGAAGTGTTGCCGTCGGCGCCAATATATCGCGACGCTGAGGCGTCACCGTCGGCACCGATAGATCGCGACGCTTCACTGAAGCATCGCCGTCGGTGCCAATAGATAGTGACGCTGAAGCGTCCCCGTTGGCGCCGATGGCGATGCTTCAGCTTGCCGTTGAAGCATCGCCATCTATCGGCGCCGATGGCGATGGTTTAGCTCGCCGTTGGCGCCAATAGATCGTGACGCTTGAAGCGTCACCGTGTCGGCCCCGATAGATAGTGATGCTGAAGCGTCGCCGTTGGCGCCGATGGCGATGCTTCAGCTTGCCGTTGAAGCGTCGCCATTGGTCAACGTCGCCATCTATCGGCGTCGATGGCGACGGTTCAACTCGCCGTCGGCGCCAAGAGATCGCGTTGCCATTGGCGCCGATAGATCGCAACGCTTCAGCGTCGCCAATAGAAGTGTCGCCATTGGCGCCGATCGCGACGCTTCAGCTCGCACCATCTAGCGACGTTTCCAGCGACCCTTCGCCTTCCACCCAGCCGGTGACCCTTCGCCTCCCACCCCCAACTGGCGACCCTTCGCCTCCCACCACAACTGGCGACGCTTCAGTTCGCGTAATGGGTAATTTTTTCATTTTTTTTTTCTTTTTGAGTTAATTTTTTTGTTAATTTTTGTTTAATGATCCAAATTTGAGTTTTTTTTTTCCATGTTGGAAATACATAATTTGTTTTTGTTTTTGTTGTTTTAATTTTTTATTGTTCTAGTTGAAACAGCAATGGGTGATTACTTATGTGTTTGCTCCAAAATAAGGGAAAGATTACTTGTTTGTTGTATTGTGTTGCTTGATTGATTTAATTGAAAATGTAAAACAATTGCTTGCTTTTTAGTATGAACTTAAGGCAGTGTTTTATAGGATTTGGATTCATTCTGGACTCAATGATATAATAATAATAATGTGCGTTACTCTTTTGCAAGTTTTAGTGATATAAATGTGGGATTTTTGGTTGGTGTTGGTGTTGTTTATTTTTGGTGGGATTTTTGATTTATTTTTGGTTGGTGTTGTTTCTCTAAAGAGTTGTTCAGTTGAAGATTAGCTTGAGGTGAATTGGGGATTTACTTGAGCAAATTGGGTGAAGATTAGCTTTGGGGATTTACTTGGGGATTTACTTAACCCAATCCAGAGAAACCTTGAGGTGAAGATTAGCTTTCCTTTATTTTAGTGTTGGGTTTGTGTTTGTAAATAAATTTTCTGATTTTTTTTTTTATTTTTAAAATTTATATTTATTTCTATTTTTGGATAGGTTGTGGTGAGAATTAGGCCTGTTAATCAAGCGGATCAGGTGGTTAAGAAGGTCTCATCGGACACATTGTCGGTTGAGGATCAGAAATTTAGGTTTGATTCGATGATTGATTCGAATGCAAAACAGGTATGCAGGTTGATCCTGGTGTTTTTATGTTTCTTTTGAGAAATTCTTTGTTTGGATTTGTCAGAAAGTTTAGGGAATTTAAAGAAATTTGAATTTTGTATGTGAGGTTAGTTTGTTTAGTTGAATTTTATAGAAAGTAGTAACAATTTAGATTAGTAGAATTGAGATGTTGAATAATTTTCTTAGTAACCAAACAAGGGGTTAAGACTCAAGATTTTTTAATTATTATTTATAAATATATATGTTTTTTGGTGGGTTTATCCAGGAAGATGTGTTCCAGTTAGTTGGAGTGCCTTTGGTGAAAAATGCATTAGCTGGTTACAATGCTTCAATTTTGTCATATGGACAGGTAATTTTAGATTTGTGTTTAAATTTTGACATTCAAGTGTGGATTTATATGATTGTGTATTTTACCAATGAAGAAATTTTTGTTGGATTTTTCACTAGACTGGAAGTGGAAAGACTTACACGATGTGGGGCCTACCTAGCACAATGGTTGAGGATCCTTCAACCAGTAGTCACCAGGGAATAGTTCCTTGGATTTTCCAAATGTTGTTCTCCGAGATTCAGAAAGTATGTTTTGTTTATATGTTTTTATTGCAAGTGAAAATAAGTAGTGTTTAATATGCAGGTTCATGACTGTTTGGTTTGAATTGTTATATGTAGGAGCGAGAGAACTCATAAGGGAAGTAGATAAATTTTCAATGCCGATGCTCTTTTCTTGAGGTATTTGCTTTAATTGAAAATCTACTAGTGTGGTAATCTTAGTTTTGATGGTAATGGTGTTTTTTATTTATTGCAAATGTGAATGGGTATTGTTGATTAAATGTGAAAAATAGTATTGGAGTTTGATTTAAATACTTGTAAAACTCTATACTTGTGATGTTGGAAATTAGATTTGTAATGGTATGTTGTGTTGGAGCAAGCGGGTGGCTTGCATGGTGTTATAAGGTGGGTTAAACTAATATTATGAGTGTTTTTCATTTCTTGTAAATGTTAATGAGTATTATTGATTAGATATGATGAATAATATTTTATTTCATTTCAATACTTGTAAAACTTTATATTTGTGATGTTGGAAATTGGTTTTGTGGTGGTATGTTGTGTTGGAGCAAGCGGGTGGCTTGCATGGTGTTATAAGGTGTGTTAAATTCATATTGGGAGTGTTTTTCATTTCTTGCAAATGTTAATGAAACTTGTTGATTAGTAGCAATTGTGTTCCTTTATTCGATTTCAATACTTGTAAGCATTGTACTTATGATGTTTGTGATTGGTTTTGTGGTGGATTGTTGTGTTGAAGCAAGCGGGTGGCTTGCATGGTGTTCTAAGGTGGTTTAAATTCATATTGGAAGTGTATATTTGTGTGTGTAATATATATTTGTTTAAGTATTAATATAGACTTGTACATTCATATATGAGATAGAACTTTATCTAAGTAGCTTATAGACTTAGATGTTAGAATATAGTATACAGGAGTTGTCCTTATTTTACTTAAGTACCATTCATCTTGTAATTGTAGTCAAACATGGATAATATATTGGTGTGGTCCAAAAGATGCACCAAGATGCACAAACTAAGCAAGATGAGATAAGAATATTCTTAACTTTTTGAGGAGCAAAGATTATGATGATGCTCTAACTTATGGGGGTGGTTCAACTTCAAGTTAAAACACTTTTTGGTTAGTACTTTATTTGCTTTCTACAACTTATATATTAGGAGTTGTGATTTTAATTTATTGGTGTGGCTACTCTTAATGCATTGTTAGAAATGTTTTTTTATAACATAGTTAATGTTTTTACTTTTCGATTTTAACGAAGTATTGTTTTTATATTTGTGCAGATTTCTTATTGGTGGCTTTTAGAGGACTTACTTTTGGCATTACTTGAAGACATATGAGGACATTTTCCGTTAGTTCTAAAATAGGGTTTAGGTAGAGTTATTGTATGTATTGCAAACAATTATTGTATGGAAAGAGTTTGAATTGGATACTTGTTTTAATTTTTACTTGTGGAATGTATGGATATTTTTTTTATGAATGTGTTATTGAAATAAATGTGTTATTCAAATGTGATGTTTTAATAATGTAATGACAAGTTACAGGTAACTATCAAAGCCATGAAAAAAATAAAAACAGAAAATAAGTTTTAGTGACGAATTTTTTCGTCACAAATATAGCAACAAAAAATTGTTTTAGTGACGAAAATTTCGTCACTAAATATAGCAAAATTTTGTAAGAAATGGTTTTAGTGATGAAAATTTTCGTCACTATATGTGCCTGGATTTTCTTAAAAATAGTTTTAGTGACGAATTTTTTCGTCGCTATATGTATCCGAACATAGTTTTAGTGACGAAATTATTCGTCACTAAATATGATTTAGTAAACTAAAGTGTTTTTAGTGACGAAATATTTTCGTCATTGAATAGTGTTTTTAGTGAGGAAAACATTTAGTGACGAAATGTTTTCGTCACTAAAAGTTTTTTTTTTTCCAAATCAAATCAGACTTTTAGTGACGAAATTTTTCGTCACCAGGACTTTTAGTGACGGGGCTACAGTGACGAAATGAGTTTCGTCACTAAAAGTCCAATTTCGTCACTAAAGGTTCTTAGTGACGAAAAATTGGACCTTTAGTGACAAATTTTTTCGTCACTGAAAATACATTTTGTTGTAGTGAAAATTTAGCTATAAAATTAGTTATAGCCTAAGGTTACAACCTTAATATTTTTTTTATTGAATGTGAATTTTGATAAAATCCACCATTAGATTAAATCTTCTTATTATATTCTCTATGCTTGCAAAATTTTTAGAAAATTAAAGATCAATAGCTATGCTATTAATAAATTGCCTAAATTACAATTTTTTATACATTAAAATTATGTATAAAATATAAGATTATAAATTATATAATAAATAATATTCGATTAATAAAAATTTGACATTGTTAGGTTCTAAGGATTTAGGATCTAAATGTTTTAGAACTTCAATATGTAATGTTAGCAAACCATGATCAAAACTTAGAGTCTAGATTTAGGCTGCTCAAAGTATGTTTATTGTGAAGTTAGAATCGAGTAATTGCAGAAAATTACTATTCACTTTCTGCAAGGCTCCATCAATAAAAATTAGACTCGATCGATCGAAACTCGTGCATAATGTTTTTTTGTAGAATTTTCCAACTCAGTCCAAGCCCATATGACGTGCAGGATTTTATGTTTTACCTTTAGTATAAAAGGAAAAACCCTAGTCATGTTTTTAGGTTGTTGTTTATGCTCTGTGTGTGAATCTCTTATGAGATCTAGAAGTGTTTGCTTTCATATATATTTAGGGCTATCAAGATCAAGATTGATATGAAGAGCTTGGTGATCCCTTCAGTTACTGCATAAAGAGCTTAAAGAAAAACACAAGTGGGATTACTTGTAGTTGCTGTGAATCCAAGAAAGAAGTAGTCCATGGACTCGGAGCTATCATGTGGTCGTGGTTGTAAGTTTTCTACTTGAGGTAGCAATAGGATGTTAGTGATTTAAGTCACTGTTGTAAAACTTCAATTCTTTCATAGTGGATCTGTTTTACCTTGAGGATAGTTAGGTTAAATCCTCCCCAGGTTTTTTACCGGTTTGATTTTCATGAGTTATCATATCGTTATATTCTTTATTTTCCGCATAGTTTACATGATATGATTCACTTGTGTTAACCTAGATTTGAATAATTTACCTAAGTAATCACTTGGCTACTTGGCTAAATAACTAGGTTAATCAACTTGTATTTTAATGTGTCTAAAAATGTACAACTAGTATAGAGCGGGTTAGCTCTAGTATTTAGATTCTTTGATCTAAGAGTTAATCCTTGACCTCTGTTGTCATGGAACACGGTCACTATCTTGTGATCCTACTTCACTTTGATGGGAACAACTATGCCTACTGGAAAGTAAGGATGAAAACATTCCTGAAATCTATTAATGAGAGAGTTTGAAATTCCGTTGAGTACAGATGAAAGATGTCCATTACTCCAGTTAGTGAGGAGCAAATTTCTGAGAAAGAAGCAGCCGCTTTTAATAGCAAAGCTATGAATACTATTTATAATGTTATTTCTATGGAGGAATTTAAGAGAATCTCTAATGTTGAGGTTGCTCATACTGCTTGGAGTATTCTCCAGACTGTGCATAAAGGTACAAAGGCAGTTAAGATTAACAATCTGCAGCAGTTAACTACTAGGTTTAAAAGTATTAAAATGTCTGATGATAAATTTTTTAATGAATTCTATGCTAAACTGAATGATATTGTTAACTCTGCTTATAATTTGGGTGAAATCTATAACCAACCTAAAATTGTTAGGAAGATACTTAGAACTTTGACTGAGGACTTCAAACCCAAAGTGACTGCCATAACTGAAAACAAGGATGTGGACTCCATCCCTATTGATAAACTTATAGGATCGCTCTAGTCCTATGAGTTAGACCTACCTAAGACAAACAAATCCAAATCAATGGCTCTTAAGTCAGTTGATGATGTTGATGGGAATGGATTTGATGATGAACTCTTTGCTATAGAGATTGCATATCTTGCCAAGAACTATAGAAACTTTCTTAGGAACAATAACAAAAGGGCAAAAGGTATAAACAATGTTGAACCTAGAAATTTTAGGAGAAATGATCCCATTAAAGTGAACAATACTGAAAAACCTAAAGAGAAAGTAGATCAAACTTCTAATAATTTTATGGGTCAACAATGTTTTGATTGTCAAGGGTATGGTCATGTGAAATCAGAATGTCCTACATTCTTAAAATCAAAGGGTAAGACTATGGTTGTAATCCTTAGTAATGATGAAGTTTTTGATCATAAGTCTGGTAGTGATGAGGATGAAAACTTCATTACTTTCATAGCTATTGTTGTAGTTGATGAAAGTGTTATGGGAGAACCCTTCTGATGGGGAACTCTCTAAGAATACTGATTTGTAAGAAGCCTATAATAAGTTTTGCAAGGTTGCTGCAAAGGATGCTATGAATATTGATTTAGGCTTATAGAAAATTGCTTCTCTTGAACTTGATAAGAAAATTTGTTCTTGAAATTGTTTGATGCTAATGAATTGCTTGATAAGGTGAAGACTAAGAACATGTTATTGCTTGATAAAGTGAAAATTTGGAACTTGAATTATCTGTTGCTAGAGAACAAACAAATAGGTCTGCTAGTTCCAAACTTGAATACACGTTGAGTATTCAAAAGTCTCCCTTAGACAAAACTGGTCTAGGTTTTGAAGAAAGCATCACTGTTTCTAAGACTCATTCCACAAACTTTGTTTCTTCTTTTGAGCCCCCTGTGAGTGAGATTGTCAAACCAGTAAAAGTTACACACGTCCTAGGAAGATTAAGGTTGATCTTAAAGAGTCTAAGTCTAAGAATTCCACCCTTCTTAAGGATAACTTGCATGATAGACCTGCATGGGTTTGTCATTTTTGTGGAAAGTCTGGGCACATTCGTCAAAACTGTTTTAAGTTGCAAGCTGCTAAGTGAGCAAATAAGCCAAAAGTACCTATTCCTCAAGCACAAGATTCCATGGTACTTATTGGTGAGTTGGTAAAGGTTTTAAACCTTTATTCCAATCCTGGAGTTGCTTATCATTCTAATATGAATAATAACTCCAATGCAAAAGTTGTATTTAAAAATTTTTGGATGCAAAAGGCTTAATCTAGTTGAGTCTTTCTGACTTGGTCCTTGTGCTTCATCTTTCTATTCTTTGTGACCATTCTTCTTTGCTGTTTTTGTTTTCTTTGTTTCTAGGATTTGTATTGCATAACATTCATGCATTTTATGCTAGGTTGTTTTTGTTATTTTTTCAAAAAAAAAATATATATATGGAAGAAATAAAAGGAAGGAAAAATGTGTTTTGCAATATTTTTCTTGGATTTGAAATCAAGGTTGGCCATTTTATCTTTACATAACATGTTTATGTACCTTATTTAGCTTGGATGAGATTATTTTAGTGCGCTTTACTAATTTGAGCTTTGTAGTGCATGTTGTGTGAGAGTTGTTTATAGTTTTTGATCATATGATCTTGATCTTGAAGTCACATGCTTTTGATTGTAAGGACTAAAAAATCCTAAGAGAAAGGCATAAATAACCATCCTACCACTGTTTACTAGCCAATCATGAATACCTTAGTGCATATCATATGATTTTGTGCTCGTGAAAGTGTAGCACATACACAAAAAGAACATAAAGTATAGCTTCAGCTTATAATAAAATTCAAATTGAAATAAAATTGGTGTGTACATTATCTTGGCTGTCTTAATAAGTTTCAAATAAAATAAAATTGGTGTGTACATTATAAGGCAAATCAAGAAACTTACATGATTGCAAGTTTGTTTTCTAGGAGATGTGAGAGTTATATGATGTAGCTTTATAGGTGATAGTCACTTTCAAACTTATGTGATGAATTTTGTAGAAATTTTGATTGATCACTATTTACTTATCACCTCACATGTATCTCAAGCTATTCTAGTTTCATACACTACACAAGTTATTCTTTGCTAAGCTTAGTACATGATATTGTGTGTGATCTTGTTGTGGCCATCCAAGATTAAAAGTTCTTTAATTTTAATGCAAAATGTATTTAAAGTTTGAGATTTGAGGACAAATTGATTGAAAATCTTGTTTTTGGAAGGTCTGGGTCAAATTCAAGGGTTTTTGAAAAACTTTTCTTCTCAGACTCATGCATTCTATTCATAAAACATTGTGCTTTGAGGAATTTCTGCATTAAAATGCTCTATTTTTCAATTTTTATTTTTTTATTTTTCCAGATTTTTGATTGATCGAACCTATTGCTCAACCAATTAAAATTGCGATAAAAAAATTTGAGTTGAATCTGCTTGCTGCTCGATTGATGTTGGATCGATTGAATGTGATTTTCGACCGATCGAAAATAGTTTAGAGAGTTTTTAAAATAAGCTTTTTCACGTGTTCTTCACTATTTCAAGCTTTTCAAAAAGCTATTCTCTCTCTCTCTCTCTTCGACCAATCCAGATTCAAGTCCACTTTTTGTCGTTTTCCTCCCAAATTTATATCAAAGTTTTTGTCTTTTTGTGTCAGTGAGACATTTCTACCCCTTCTTTTTCATTTTATTCACATATTTCATGCAATTTAGGTGTAATTTTCAAACTTAATGATTTTTGGGGTTTTTGATTTTTGAGTTGATTTTTGTCCAAATTGATCAATGATTTTTTTTCCTAAGATGATGTAAACATGATACTCATGCTTTAATTTGATTAAAATTGTGTTTTGGGACAAATTTGAAATTCTAGGGGTTGAAACTACACGAATTTGGTGATTTTGTTCAATTGGGCTTAATTTGGTAAAATTGACTTGTGAAATTGATTGATTATGTCATTATATGCTGATTCCTATCTTGTGTAATGATTAATTACTCAATTTAGTTGAATTTTTGAAAGTGGGTTTTCAAAATTTGGGGTTTTTGTTATAAACTCTATGTTCAAGTCAATTCTTGGTTTTTTTAAAGTATAATTGGATTGTTCTCAATGAATTAGAGCATGCATCATGTGGTTATTCTGTTCATGCATCATATAGAATGATATTTCCAATTGTGGTTTTCTCTCTAACCTTGTCTGATGCAGTCTGCCCTTGGTTTTTCTTTGTTTTTTCTTTTGTCTCTTTTCTATCTATCCTTTCCAACCCTTAACATCATGGTTAGGAAGACTAGAGCCCATAGGACATCCACCTTCTCTTCTACTCCAACCTTTGACAGTGATAGGTTTCGTATTGAGAAAAACCAAGAAACCTATGAGAAGTTGAACATCTTTAGATTAGTTTGGGCTGAGAGGAAGGTAGTGTTAGATGAGCTTGATCTGGAGATTAGGAGAAACTTTAAGCGTAGGGGTTGGCTTCCTTTGCTAGATATCTCTCATCCTCCTTCGGGTACCTTGATTAGAGAGTTCTACTCAAACCTCCCTATCCACTCTAATGATTCCAACACTCAGTTTGTGAAAAGTTGGATACTCCTTCGATAGTGCCTTTGCTCTTGGGGTGCCTAAGATACATCATCCTATGTACCCTTATGATGAGACCCCTCCTCTAGATGACATTATGCCATACCTCACTGGTACTTCCATTCAGTGGGGTACTAATCCTCGGATTACCTCTCATGAGTTGACTGAGATTCATTACTTGTTTTTCCGAATTTCTTGTCATTCCATTTGACCCATCTCTCACTTGCACACCATTCCTATTGAGAGATATGCATTTTGGTATGCTCTTGTCACCGATGCTTCTATTTCTTTTCCCTCTCTTTATTAGCTCTTTAGTTGAGGTTTATAGGAGTAGCTCGATAGCACATGTTCTTTTCTTCCTTGTTTTCATACATCGGATTTTATTATATCTAGGTTTAGATGAGTTTCCTACTTTGAGCTCATACACATTATAGCTCCCATAGGTACCACCTTCCTTCGGCAGAGAGCTGCTCATATGAGATCTAGCTCTAAACGCCCTTGTGTAGAGTCTTCTTCGGGTGTTGCACCTCTTCCTCCTCCTTCTTTAGGTGATCCCACGACCGAGAAGTATGTTGATCTGATGGCCATTGTTGATCCTCCACCTTTTACTTCGGGTGATTCTAGCATTCGGTGTATGTTGGATACTGTCATGACCATTCAAGTGGCTCATGGTCAACTTTTAGTGGATGTGCTTATGGAGCTTCAGGCCCTGCATGTGGATTTGGTGAGCATTAGAGGGACACATCCACCACCTCATTTTGATAATGAGTCTTGATTGCCCTTTGGCAAGTCGTCACAAAAAGGGGGAGTACATATGGATGGAGATAGAGGGAGATTTTAAGTTTTTGGAGCTTTAGATTGTATCTAGGTGCTTCATCTTGTATTTATTTTTTTGGCTCATGATGTATTTATCTTGATGTAGTTATTTTTATGTAATGTATATGTTAGGGGGAGACATTATATTTTTTATTTCTGTTTCTTGTTACACATTGTGCTACATTGGTTATTGATTTATATTATAAGGTTATTCATGGTATGTGTCTTTTATTTTATATTTTGTGAAGTTAAGAATTTATTTTGTTTTACTTGTATTTTATACACATGCGTTTATGTGTTTGTTGAGTGTTTCAAGAATAAACAGGTTGATTCAGTTGTACTACTGTCTACACTTGAAACTGATAGATAGTATTTAGGTTGAATTATTTTTGGTTGGGCAATTTTATTGTAATAGGCTATTTTTGTAACTTTGAGCATCTTGTTTTATTATGTGTTTTGTCACGGATTGCCAAAGGGGGAGTTTGTTAGGTTCTAAGTATTTAGGATCTAAATGTTTTAGAACTTCAATATGTAATGTTGGCAAACCATGATCAAAACTTAGAGTCTAGATTTAGGCTGCTCAAATATGTTTATTGTGAAGTTGGAATCGAGTAATTGCAGAAAATTACTATTCACTTTTTGCAAGGCTTGATCGGTCGAAAATTAGACTTGATCGATCGAAGCTCGTGTAGAATGTTTTTCTGCTGAATTTTCCAACTCAGCCTAAGTCCATATGACGTGTAGGGTTTTATGTTTTACCTTAAGTATAAAAATAAAAACCCTAGTCACATTTTCAGGTTGTTGTTTATGCTGTGTGTGTGAATCTCTTGTGAGATCTAGAGGTGTTTGATTTCATACATGTTTAGGGTTATCAAAATCAAGATTGATGTCGAGAGCTTGGTGATTGCTTTAGTTGCTGCATAAAGAGCTTAAAGAAAAATACAAGTGGGAGTACTTGTGGTTGTTGTGAATCCAAGGAAGAAGTAGCCCGTGGACTCGGAGCTGTCATGTGGTCGTGATAATAAGTTTTCTACTCAAAGTAGCAATAGGATATTAGTGGTCTAAGTCGCTATTGTAAAACTTCAATTCTTTCATAGTGGATCTGTTTTACCTTGAGGATAGCTAAGTTAAATCATCCTCAGGTTTTTTACTGGTTTGGTTTTCCTAGGTTATCATATCGTTGTGTTTGTTTACATGATATGATTTACTTGTGTTAACCTAGTGAATAATTTACCTAAGTAATCACTTGACTAAATAACTAGGTTAATCAACTTGTATTTTAAGGGGTCTAAAAATGTACAGACATGTGTATTAAGAGTGTAAAACTTCAATTATTTCATAGTGGATCTGTTTTACCTTGAGGATAGCTAAGTTAAATCATCCTCAGGTTTTTTACTGGTTTGGTTTTCCTAGGTTATCATATCGTTGTGTTTGTTTACATGATATGATTTACTTGTGTTAACCTAGATTTGAATAATTTACCTAAGTAATCACTTGACTAAATAACTAGGTTAATCAACTTGTATTTTAAGGGGTCTAAAAATGTACAGACATGTGTATTAAGAGTGTAAAGAACACGTAATTCAATGGTTAGATTTTCAAAATATGCATGTAGTAATATTTATTTTATTGAGAAAAGTTGTAATTTTAGACTACAATTAATTTTGTAGTTAAATTTTGTCATTTATAAATATACTTTTGAAGCCACTTGTCTGTTTTTAATGTTAATTCTTTTAGCTTCTTACAAGCAACTAAGTTGAGCACACATGGCTCACTTTGCCTAAACCGTTACTCCAAAAAGTTTGTAGATTTGGGGGCACTAATTTCAACATTAAGTCCATAACACATCTCCACCTCAACCCTATTGTGTCCAGGATGAATTGGACCTAGTTGAATGTTTTCTAACATCTCACATTTTTTCAAAAACAACGTTTCAATCTTCTGGCAACCAAAGACTAGATTCTGAAATACATGGTCGAAAGTAAACATAATACCTCACTCTTTCGCTTAAGTAAAACCTGCTAAACACAACACTGTTAGATTCCTAGTATTGTGGAAAGTCCAGAATAAGCTGTAAGGTATAAGTTGAGAATGGTTACACCACAATGAACGAATATCCATCGTGAGATCCCTCTCTCTCGCATTACCGTTGCTACCATGCAAAGCCTTTGATCTATAGGTAAAATTCACTCATCTCTCTCTCTCTCTCTCTCTCTTTCTCTATATATATATATATAAGTTGAAACGTAGCATTTATTATTGCTACACTCTAGTTGAGCCACATTAACATCCATGTTGTTATCTTTTTTCTTTCCAATTTTTCTATAATTTTTTTAAACATTTATTTATTTTTTAATATTTACACTTCTCCAACCTTTTTCCCTCCCTTATCTTTTCATTTCTCCACTACCCACTATATTAATATCATGGCTAAAATGCAAAACTAACTCTCTAAATTTTTTTAGATTTCATTTCAGTCCTCTAACTTTGCTTTCGTTCATTTCAGCTCTCTAAGTTTTAAATTTATTCAATTAAAGCCTTTTCGTTAACTTTTGTTAAAATTTTTTGAAAAAAAAAATCTAAAAAATATTTTTCAATCATTAATTGAATTTTTTTTAATTTAAAAAATTTGAAGAAAAATTTATAAAATTGAAAAACTAATCACAACATATAACAAAAGTTGATGCAAAAACCTTAATTGAATATACTTGAAAGGTAAAGGACTAAAATGAATAAAAGTAAAATTAGAGGACTAAAATGAAATTTGAAGAAACATAGAAGGTGAGTTTTACATTTTACCATAATATCATTCTTTCTTTATTTTTGTCTTTTCTTATTCATACACTCTTACTATAAATTTATCACTATCTCTTTTATTCTATGCATAGTTTTCTCTCACGAAAAGAGTTCTCTCTCTCTCTCTCTCTCTCTCTCACAATTTTTTGGTGGGGTTTTTTTTTTTAATTTTTTTTATTTTATTTTTCTTGCATCTCTACCTTAGGTTGATAATTTTTATGTTCTTTAGAACTCCACTTTGGGTTAATGAGCTTAAGTTTTGTTTTTAGTTTTTATTTTTTTGTTAGGACATATGTGATTCATGTTAGGAACATATTTCAATGTCGAATTAGCTAATCCTTTGACAAAATGCACTTTACTTATAATTGGGTAGATTTAGGATGTGTTTAATACTTTAAGAAACAAGGTTTAAAGTTTAAGTGATAAAGTCATGCAAATCTGTCCAAGATTCAAGTGAACAAGTGTTGAATTTTAAAACTCGATAGCTAGCTCAATGGATGGTATCTATTGAGACTTAAAGGGCTGTTTAAGCCCAAAGCTTGACGGCTCTCAATAGATAATCTATCTATTGAGATTTATGAAAATCAGATTTTTAGTTCTGATTTCACTCCAATCCGTGGATATGTGTTTAAGCTTTCTTTTCTCGCAACCCTAAACATATATAAGGATTATTTTAAGGGCCATCATATGGGATGCAACTTGATACAAAAGTTTTTCACAAGCATATTGTGACCGAAGACTAAGTTTCCCCAGTTCATCTTTTTCTTCAAGAAGCTGTTGTGTTTGTATGCTGTTGAGTTTGTGACCAAGGAGTTTCATGATCTTCATTGTGTTGATAAACTGAAGAACTTTGCAACCAACATCTTTCTTAAGTTGGTGTGTTAGTTACGTACTTGGATCCGTGTATCGATTGGCTAATCACGTACTGGGAACCATGCATTAAAAGGAGAGATTGTCACTACAGAACAAGTCAAATTGGGTATTGGAGTAAGGGTTCAAATGTAGATTGGTATATAGTACTAAGATTCCTTTACTTGTAACCGCTTATTGTGATAATTGTGGACTCTCGAGAGTGGTGACCTTAAAATCACCCGGTAGAGTTTTTGCCTTGGAGGTTTTCCCCATTTGAAAACAAATTACTATGTCAAATTTATTTTTTGCTGCATTTAGTTATTTAGTGATTTTTTTGTTCTATTACACGTTATTGTATGTTAATTGGATTAATTAATTAATTTGGCTAATTAATTGGTTAATTCTTCACAAGGGATCAATACATTCTTGGCCTATCATTTTTTTTTTTATTCTCTTTGAATGTTAAATGTTATCCTATTGTGTTATAAAGAATTAAATATAGTATATAAAAATATAATATTATTCTATTACATAGGATGATTTGGATAATTTAATATTTATTGTAAAACCATGAGAAAAAAATTTGTTCTACCACACGTTTTTTTATTATTATAGAAAAAAAATCAATTTAAATGTTAAACCATGAGAATTTACTAATTTTTATTTATTTTTAATCTTTTGTGGTGGACAAAGTACTCTTAATAGTTGCATTAGAAATGCTTTATAGTTGAGCCACATCAACGTCCATATTATTATCTTTTTTCTTTCCAATTTTTCTATAATTGTTTTTAGTGTTTATTTTTTTTTTAATATTTACACTTCTCCAACCTTTCTCCCTCCCTTACATTTTCATATCTCTGCTACGCTTTACATGAATATTATTCTTCCTTTATTTTTGCCTATTCTTATT
Source organism: Quercus variabilis (assembly GCA_030445155.1). Classification (NCBI taxonomy): domain Eukaryota; kingdom Viridiplantae; phylum Streptophyta; class Magnoliopsida; order Fagales; family Fagaceae; genus Quercus; species Quercus variabilis. The sequence goes on from CP129449.1 coordinate 11,481,925, forward strand.
CACACTCTCTTACTATAAATTTATCTCTATCTCTTCCATTCTATGCATAGTTTTCCCTCACAAAAAAAATGTTCTCTCTCTCTCTCTCTCTCTCTCTCTCTCTCTCTCTCTCTCTCAATTTTTTGGTGGATTTTTTTTTTCCTTGCATCTCTGCTTTAGGTTGATAATTTTTTATGTTCTTTAGAACTCTACTTTGGGAACTTTGGGTTAATGCAATTTAGTTTTGTTTTTAATTTTTTTTTTTGTTCTCTTTGATTGTTAAATGTTATCCTATTACGTCATAAAAAAAATTAAATATAGCATATAAAAATATAATATTATTCTATTACATAGCATAATTTGTATAATTTGGTATTTATTGTAATTTGGTATTTATTCTATTACATAGCATAATTTTTTTATAGTGATTAATTTAGATGTTAAACTATGAGACTTTACTAATTTTTGTTTATTTTTTAAACCTTTGTGGTGGACAAAATACTCTTAATAGTTGTATTAAAAGTATGCTATAATGCTGTTTATTTAGAAAAAAAGTAAAGGTTAACTAAATGAAAATAATCGAATGAGTGACAAATTTTAGTTTTTGCAATTTTATTTTAATTATTTTTTTATAACAATGTATAGATGGAAATTTAATTATTAGATTTTGCTAATAATTGTTTATTTGATAATATGTTTTGGGCGGATGAAATTACAATTTCTGCAAAGAAAGTAACTTTAACAGATTATTAAAACAAATTGTTTTCTTAATTGATCCAATTAATCATTGTTAAGTTTTTTTTTTTTTTTTTTTTGGTTATGTTTTTCGGTGTTTTGGATTGTAGATCAGAAAAAAAAAGTTTTGATAAAGTTTTTTAAAACTAAAAGAATAATTTCCAAATTTTATATTAATTCTTTTTAATAATTCACAAAATGTTATAAATTAACTTTTATTAAAAAATGAATATTTTCATTAATTTGCTTTTTGAATTTTTGAGAAAAATTGTATTATTTTCATTTTGGTATGGCAAAATTTATATTTATGATTTATAATTATTCTTATAATAAATAAAAATATGATTATGAAATATATTACTCTTTATTAAATTAATCCAAATTGTAAAATAATAATAATAATAATAATAATAATAATAATAATAATAATGTATTCATCCTAAAAAAGTTATCACTTGCAACACAGGGATCATGGCTAGTAATTGTAATTACAAAATGCAATGACTACGTTGAATTGTTGTGCATTCAAGTTTTTCTCAAGGACACACTGCAAAGATTTGTCTATAGATTCCATTAACCTGTTCCTCTTCATCCTAATCTCCTGCTTCGTTTCTGGACTATAGTAATATCTTTCCCAGCAGTATGCATCAAAGTCCGTCGCATGAAAATTCAAGATTAGGAATATGAACCATGTACGTTGCCATTCCTTGGACAACTTACTGATACAAGCTGCATCTTTCAAGTCGAGCTTAGAGAAGATCTTGATTCTGGAGAAACATTGATTTGTGAAATCCTATCCACGTTTATTTCATTCCCTCCGTTGTTCAGGATGCTAAAATTTGTCTTTTATAATAATAATAATAATAATAATAATAATAATAAAAGCACAGCCAGTGCCACTATAAAGAATTGAGCACTTTCCTTAACCTATATAAATTCATCACATATATAAAGAATCAAGCACTTCCCCTTACTCTATTCATATCATATCATTCCAAAACATTAATTCATTGCACGCCACACACATAAATAAATAATATCTCATCTTTCACCAAGTAACAGCACTATTGAAATCTAGTCAAAATTTATACTCATGCTGTTTTCAAATCTCCTCTAATTAAAAATCTGAGATAAAACTATTGACAGTGACAACTTAGAAAATCAAACAGTTTTATATATATATATATATATAATGCCAAAAGGCTATCATGATATTCTGTGATACGGCTGCCTCTCTGCTCTAAAAACTCGCAGCATTAAGTAAATACAGCTAAGTAGGATTAACAAAAGGCTGTGCAAACAGTTTTAAAACAGGCTCGGGAAAACAGAATTTGATTGATCACAGCTACCTTTTTTTCCTCATTTATCATAAACTGCTATCTCCTATCCAAATAAAAATGACATCCATGAGACTTATTTACTAAGCATGCAAAAAGTACAAAGGAGACAATTGATTGTGATGATATTTGTAACTTATAAACAACTTTACAAAAAGAAAAGATACTAAGTGAAGGAAAGCAGGATCGGACAATCTTAGACTGAGAGCAGGGAAAACCCCCAAATCCCTACCTAAAAAAATCCCAGAAATGCAGATTTTCAGACAAGATGACTTTGGGAAGAGAGGAACAAAAATGACTACATTGGAAGAACAGCCAAGATTGATGGAAGATATAGGAGCACCTCCTCCAGGTTTTTTTGGTCCAAAGAATGGGAGCACCTCATAGGAACCAAATTTATGCCTTTATCAATTATGAGGATTTGATAAATAGATGCAAGCTAAATTATAATACCATGGCTAAGTGAAGACACTCATTGAACAAGAAATACAAGTCATGTCACCCCTTTCTAATTTCTATAAATCAACCAGCCACAATTTTCAGGAAAATGTTTACTCAGTAAGAAACATGTTTCAAATCACAAGTTTTATTATGTATGAAGAGAAGGAATGGAAGAAGTACTAGGTATCACTATGTAATAAATAATTCAGAAAGACCCCTAGAAATTATATGAATCATGACTGCTGGAAACTATGAATAAAGTCGTTAGGTAAAGAAGAAAGAAAAGCAGCAAATTTAAGTAAATTCTGGAGGTTTTAAGTTTTACTTACAACATTATGGATTAATTTAGGGATATTTGACACATTCCCAATTAATTTGTTTTCATTTCACACAGTCCTCTTGACCCAAGTACTAAGAATTCCTTGAAGTCGTATAAAATATTGGGGAAAAAAATTAAAACAGAAGGAGATATATGAAGGATGTTGTCAAACCTGCCCATCCCAAACTACTAAAGAAACATAGCTATCTTGATCATAAAGTACAACATTATCAATTAGCCCAGAATCTCCAGTGCTCTCCATTTGAACTATGCAACAAAATACAAGCAAAAAAGGGGAATGGCAAGTTATATACTTATATCCATATAGTAGTACCTCAAGAGTGGTAACTGGTAACTTGAACTTAAAAAATGACTTTAGTATGATGCAGTAGCTTTAAACTAGATTCAAGTTGATCTTCAGCCACAACTTAAAATATGTTGGCCAATTTGGGGCGTGAATTGGCAAGACTCATATTTACTTGACCCATTAATACGTAGTTAAACAGACAGCAATTAAAAAAGGAAAACTAATGGCTATGCCATTAAAAAACAGAGAATTCGCATGGGAGTGTAAAGCTGAGGTTCCTTCCATTATCTACAAAAGCAAAAAAGATTAACAAGTAAAAGAAAATCCTAACTTCCATTTAGTTTATCTGAAATTATTCATTTTCCCTAACCAAAACAAAAGGTAAGACTGGGTTGTAAACCTTATCTCCTATCAAGTTCAAAAACTTCAAATGCAAAGATTGATAACAAAGCAAAAAGCTTAACTCCATTTAATTATTGTAAACATCCTTCTTCTCTAAAATTTAGCTCTCCTTTTCAATTTTATCTGTGTCCAAAAAAACAAAAAACAAAAATGGGATTTAATTCCCAGAGAACAAGGAAAATACTAAAGAATTAAAGACTGGGTATTCTTAAGCATATACTAAAAGCACTTTCCTTTCCTTTTCCTCTTAATTCTTACAAAAAACAAATGCCTCACTTCACGGCCATAATGGCCAAATACCACATTTTTTTGAAATTTTTAGCAAAAAACCATTGTTTCGGAAATAAATGGCAATCTACCACTTTTTCTAGTACTCGAGTTTGGTGAACTCGAGTACCCTATTTTATAATTCCCCTGTGGCATTGCTAAGCTGGAAATTGGGCGATTAAAAAAAATAATGTGGTACTTGAGCTTGGTAAACTCGAGTACCACGTGTTAGGTTCTAAGGTCTTAGGATTTTATGTATTTAGAACTCTAATTTGTAATGTTGGCAAACCATGATCAAAACAATGTATTTAGTCTTGTTTAGGCTTGCTTAAAGTTGATTTATTATTGTAAAGTCGGAATCAAGTGGCTGCAGAAGTACTAGGGACTTTCGGCCTGGCTCGATCGATCGAAGAATAGACTCAATCGATCGAAAATCGCACAGGTTGATTTTTCTGCAGAATTTCCAACTTAGCCCTACTTCATTAAACGTTTAGGGTTTTATGTTTTTACCCTAGGTATATAAACTAAACCCTAGCCAGGTTTTTGAGGTTGCTCCAATTGTATTGTTGCTCATACATTGCTGTTTTGTGTAAATCTCTTGTGAGATCTTTGAGGAGCTTTCCTTTACACAAAGCTTAGGGTTTTCAAGTTGGAGATCTTATCTACATCTTGATGATCAACTTGGTTGCTATCATTGAAGCTTAAAGATAATCAAGCGGGGGTGCTTGTAGCTGATTGAAGAATCCAAGAAAGAAGGAGTCCGTGGATTTGGAGCTTGCCCGTGGTCGTGTTAGTAAGTTCTACTGGTGGGTAGCATTAGGAAGTTGAGCGGGGAGCTTGTAGTCCTTTTGTATAAACTTTGATTTTTTCGCATAGTGGATTCAGTTTACCTTGAGGATAGCTAGGTCAAATCCTCCCCAGGTTTTTACCGTGTGGTTTCTTAGGTCATCATATCTTGTGTTCATTTATTTTCCGCTGCTTTATATCTTGATATGATTATTTGATTGCTTTAACCTAGAATTGCATAATTTAACTAAGTAACAACTTGGCTAATTATCTAGGCTAACCAATCTGGTTGTTTTAAGGGGTCTAAAATCGTTCAAGTGGTATCAGAGCAGGTAGCTCTTTTTGTTGGAGATTTCTTAATCTCTGAGCTGATCCTTGACCCTTGTTGTCATGGATTCTTGGAAAATCTCTGTGCTTAATTGTTAACTTGCCTACTTGCTGTCTTTGCCTTTTGTTGTTATTGGTAAATCTTTCCTTAAGTATCTTGGCTCAATCACATGTGATAAGAATTATGTATGTTATACTGCTTTAACCGCCTTAAAGGCACGTGATTCTTGTCTTTGGTATTTGGATAGTGGTTGTACCAGGCATATGACAGGAAATAAAGGCCTATTCAAAACACTCTTCGAAGGAAAGATTGGGACAGTCACTTTTGGAGATGGAAGCAAATCTGTGATCAGAGGCAGTGGTACTGTGGACATTCCAGGATTGCCAGTGTTTGAAGATGTTTGGTATGTTGATGGATTGAAGGCCAACTTACTCAGCATAAGTCAGATTTATGACAATGGACTGAATATTCTTTTCACCAAGTATGAATGTGAGATACTTGATGGAGGAGGTGACTGTATGTGTGTTGGTGTAAGGACAGCTGATAACTGTTATGGCATAACACCAAGTGTAAACAACAAGTGCTTTAGTGCAAAGATTGATCAAGTTGATTTGTGACATCAACGGTTGGGGCATGCCAGTCACAAGCAGTTAGAGAAGATTTCCAAGTGTGAGGCAGTTATCGGTTTACCTAAATTTAAGAAGATTGATAAGTGCATTTGTGGACCATGTCAGATAGGTAAACAAGTAAAATCCAAGCATCCTTCTGTGACTAGTGTTCAAACTTCAAGACCTTTAGAGTTATTACACATTGATCTCATGGGTCTTACCAGAGTTCAAAGTTTGGGTGGAAAGAAGTATATTCTAGTTGTCATGGATGACTTTACTAGATATACTTGGGTTATGCTTTTGAAGGATAAAGCTGAGGCTCCTGAGAAGATGATACATCTATGCAAGAAATTGCAGGTTGAGAAAGATACTGTGATAGCCAGAATCAGAAGTGATCATGGAAGAGAATTTGAGAATACCAAGCTGGCTACTTTCTGCAATGATCAAGGCATTCACCAAGTGTTCTCATCACCCAAGACACCTTAATAGAATGGGATTGTGGAAAGGAAAAACCGGGTTGTGTAGGAGATGGCTCAAGTAATGCTACACAACAAAAATTTACCAAAATCCTTCTGGGGAGAAACAATTAACATTGCTTGCCATATACTCAACCGGGTGTATTTTAGACCTGACTCCAAGAAGACTCCCTATGAACTCTGGAGAGGGAAGAAACCTGTGGTCAAATATTTCAGGATATTTGGCAGTGACTGTTACATTCTGCGTGATAGAGAGAACCTAGAAAAATTTGATGCAAAGAGTGACAAAGGATACTTTCTAGGATACTTTTCCACCAGTAGAGCTTATAAAGTGTACAATCTGAGAACCAAAACAGTCATGGAATCTTCCAATGTTGTGATAAATGATGAAGGATCTTCAGAAAGCATTGTTCCTGCTCAAGATAAGCCCCTAGAAGTTAATGACTCTTTTCCTACTGAGTATGTTGGGAAACATAGTGAGGACGAGATGTTGGTGTTGAATGATACAGTCTCGGTACCATCAAGTTTAGAACCATCCACTCCGGTTCGTGACACTCGACAGATACAAAGTGAGCTCAATCCTTCATCTGAACAGAAAGAAATCACAACATCTCTTATCAAACGTCCATCCTCTAGAGTGAGATTGAATCATCCTTCTACAAATATATTGGGCAGTCTGAATGATAACATGAGGCTGAGATCAAAAGCCTTGAATGTGATCACACACTCATGTTATCTGTCCCAATTTGAATCAAAGAAGGTAGATGAAGCACTTCAGGATGCTGATTGGGTAAATTCCATGCATGAAGAATTTCATCAATTCGTTTGGAATGATGTGTGGGAACTAGTTCCTAGACTAGAAAATGTAAATGTAATTGGAACTAAATGGATCTTTAAGAACAAGTCAAATGAACATGGCACTGTGATCAGAAATAAATCAAGACTTGTTGCACAAGGGTACACACAAGTGAAGGGAGTTGATTTTGATGAGACCTTTGCACCAGTAGCTAGGTTAGAGTCCATTCGGATATTGTTAGCCATAGCAAGTCATCTAAACTTCAGGTTATATCAGATGGATGTAAGAGTGCTTTCTTGAATGGAATGCTACAAGAAGAAGTCTATGTTGAGCAACCTAAAGGCTTTGTTGATCCTCACAGACCTGATGATGTCTACAAATTGAAGAGAGCGCTCTATGGTTTGAAGCAAGCTCTTAGGGCTTGGTATGACAGGTTAACTTCATATCTCACTGAGCATGGATTCAAAAGGGGATCTATAGATACAACTCTCTTCATAAGAAAGGATAAGACTGGTTTTGTTGTAGCTCAAATTTATGTTGATGACATTGTTTTTGGTGCTACTAATGATTCTCTTGCTCATTCTTTTACAGATGAAATGAAGGCAATGTTTGAAATGAGTATGGTTGGTGAACTGACTTATTTTTTGGGATTGTAGGTGAAGCAAACCGAGTTAGAAATCTACATCAATCAAGCTAAATATGCAAGAAATTTGGTCAAGAGATTTGGCTTGGACAAGGCTGCTCATGCTAGAACACCAATGGTTGCTAATACAAAATTAACAATTGATCCATTAGGTGAGTCTGTTGATATTACTTTGTATAGAAGCATGATTGGATGTCTGTTATATTTGACTGCTAGTAGGCCTGATATATCTTTTAGTGTTGGTGTTTGCTCTAGATTTCAGTCCAACCCTAAGGTTTCTCATTTAAATGCTGTTAAGAGAATTATAAAATATGTGAGTGGAACCTGTGACTATGGACTCTTTTATAGTAAGGAGTCTAATTTGTCTCTTGTTGGGTTTTCTGATTCTGATTGGGCTGGGAATGCTGATGATAGAAAAAGCACCACGGGGGGGTGTTTTTATGTTGGGGCCAATCTTGTGGCTTGGATGAGTAAGAAGCAAAATTTTGTTTCTTTATCCACTGCTGAGGTAGAATATATTGCTGTTGGGAGTTGTTGTTCTCAGCTTCTTTGGATGAAAAAATTTTTGAGTGATTATGGGATACCTCAAGACACCATGGTTGTCTATTGTGATAATTCCAGTGCTATAGATATATTTAAGAATCCTGTTCAGCATTCTAAGACCAAACACATTGAACTTAGATATCACTTCATTAGGGATTTGGTAGAAAAGAAGATTGTTGTTCTGGAGTATATCCCTACTGATCGTCAAAATGCTGACATCTTTATCAAACCGCTTGATGGAAGTAAGTTTGAAACACTTCGTCAAGTGATTGGTGTTCTTCGGTGTCTTTAGCCTCTTTTGGCTTTCTTGGTCCTTGTGCTTCACTACTCATTCCTTTGTGACCATTGTTCTTTGGTTTTTGTGTTTTCTTTTGTTTTGTTCTAGGATTTTCATTGCATTACATTCATGCATTTCATTCTAGGATTTATTTGTTTTCTTTTTAAAAAAAAAAAAAAAAGGAGAAAGCAAAAATTATGTTTGACACTATTTTTCTTGATTTTTGAAAAACAAGGTTGGTCTATCTTTTTACACATGTCATGTCTTGTGTACCTTGTTTAACTTTATGAACTTATTTACTGCACTTGACTAGTTGAAGCTTTGTAGTGCATGTTGTGTGGGAAAGATGTGTTTGGTTCTTAATCACTTTGTCTTAATCATGAAGTCACATGCTATTTGACTGATGGACTTGATCCTTTTGAGAAAGGCATAAATAACCATCTCACCACTGTTCACTAGCCAATCATGAACATCTTAGTACATATCATAAGATTCTGTGCTCGAGAAAGTGTAGTACATGCACAAAAAGAACATAAGGTGTAGCCTCAAATTAAATTAAAACTGGTGTATACTATTAGGCTTGATGCCAATTCACTTAATTCAAACCGGTGTATACTATTAGGTTGAATGCCATCTCATACAAATAAGAGGCAAAAATGCAAGAAACTTACATGATTACAAGCTTTTGTTCTAGGAGATGTGGGAGTTATAGGATGTAACTCTTTAGGTGATAGTCTCTTTTAAATTCTATGTGATGAATTGTGTAGACTTTGTGTTTGATTGCTATTCACATATCACCTCACATGTATCTCAAGTTTTTGCTAGTATCACACACTACACAAGTTACTCTTTGTTAAACACTGTACATGCTAGTGTGTGTGTTTTTGGTCTGACCAACCAAGTTTGAAAATATCTTGAGATTTGTGCACAACAGTTTTGTTGCTTGAGAAAATTCAATGGGAGAATGATTGAAACTTGTTTTTGACATAAATTGGGTTTAAAAAATTTGGGTTTTTGAAAAATCGTTCCATCTCATACTCATGCATTTTGCTTCTCTTGTTTAATGCTTTGAGGAGTTATTTTTCAAAATTAGGTTTGTGTCTTTCAAAACTGGATTTTTTTTAAAAAATTTAGTGAGCCTCTGCCCATTTCGATCGATCCAGTCTGTTTTTCGATCGATCGAAAAAGTGCTTTCGTTTGTTCTAAAATGACTGTTTCATTCGATCGATCGAATGTAATTTTCGATCGATCGAATATCGTGAAAAAGCTTTTTAAAAAGTTCTGATCTGACTTTTTCAAAATCACTATTCAAACTATTCAAACTTTTCAAACTTTTTCTTCTCTCTCTCCGAGTTAGCAAGGCTCCACACAGAGATTTTTGTCGTTTTCCTTCGTATTTTTTGCAAAATCTCTCTCCTCAAGCCGGTAAGACACTTTTGCCCTTCTTTTTGATTTTATTTTCATCATTTCATGCATATTTTCATGCATTTAGGGGCGATTTTTGCACTTTACAATTTTGGGATTTTCATTTGATTCATGCCATATTTTATGCAATTGATCATTGGGTTTTTGTGGGGACACATCATAAACATGATCCTTGGTGGTTAATTTGATCAATTTTGAGTTTGGTGAAAAATTAAAAATTCTAGGGTTTCTAATTGGTCCGATTTTGGGGATTTTGTTAAATTGGGTAGAATTTGATGAAATTGGCTTGTTGTATTGATGAAATTAAGTATTATAATCTATGTGCTATGTTGTGTAATGCTCAATTCATCAATTTATTTTAAAAATTTTCAAGTGGTTTTCAATTTTTGGGGTCTTTGTTAAGAAATTCCCTGCTCAAGCCAATTTTGTCGATTTAATCTCAATTAAAATTAGTTGTTCACTGCATTAGTATATGCATCATGGCATTGTATCTGTTCATGCATCCTATAGATTTTCATTCTATTATTTGTGTTGCTAACTTGCAGTCTGTCATTGGTTTTGTTTTCTTGTGTCTTTTTGGTTTTCTCTTTTGTGTCTCTGTCCTTTCCTTAGCATCATGCCTAGGAAGACTAGAGCCCGTAGGTCCATTCCCTCTTCCTCTCCATCTCCTCCTTCCTTTGACCGTGAGAGGTTTCCGAGTGAGAAAAACTAAGATCTTTTTGAGAAACTTAACCTTAAGAGGAAGATTTGGGCTGAGCGTTCTGTTCTGTTAGATGAGCTAGATCTTGCCATTAGGGCAAACTTTGAGCGTCGGGGCTGGTTACCCTTGTTAGACATTTTTGATCCTCCTCCACCGTCTGCCTTGATTAGAGAGTTCTATTCGAACATCTCTATCCACGTCTATGATTCCAACACTTTAGTAAAGAGTTGCATACGAGGTGTAGGATACACCATTACTCCTCAAGTAGTGGCTGATGCCCTAGGGGTACCATTGGTTAGGGATCCTGTCTATCCTTATGACAAGTCTCCCGAGCTGAGCGATGTTTTATCTTACATCACTGGGACTTTTGTCCAGTGGGGTTCTGATCCTAGGATCACTTCTGCTGAGCTCTCCGGGTTGCACTATCTGTTCTTTAGGATAGCTTGTCACTCCATCTGGCCCATTTCTCATGTTCACACCATTCCTCTTGAGCGGTGTGTATTTTTGTACGCTCTGGTTACTGATGCTCCTATTAGTTTTCCCCATCTCTTTCTTCGTTCTTTGAATGATGTTTATAGGAGTTCATCTTCTTCTCATGCCCTTGTTCATCCTATTTTCATTCATAGGATTTTGCTCCATCTTGACCTTAGTGACTTCCCTTCCTTTGAGCCCATTCATGTGATAGCTCCCATAGGTGCGTCTTTTCTTAGACAGAGGGCCGCTCATCTTCGAGTTGGTTCTAAACACCCTAGGTCCGAGCCGTCTAGTAGCGCTCCTCCTCCTTCTTCTTCTATAGGTACTGCTGGTGAAGATGTTCCTGATCTAGTTGGTGATGATGCTGCTGCTGCTGCTGATGTTCCTCCACCTCCTTCGACCGACTTTGATGTTCGAAGTACTCTGGAGACTGTCGTGACCGTTCAGGCGGCTCATGGTCAGATTTTGGTGGACTTACTAGATGAGATTCATGCTCTCCGAGTCGATTTAGCACGTCTTCATTTACCCTCACCACCTCCTTTTGATGGCGACTCATGATTGCTCTTTGGCATTTCGTCACAAAAAGGGGGAGTGGAGTTTTCACTTGTAGGAGATTTTGTTGTTAGGGGGAGATTTTTGTTACTTGTTGAGAGAAGCTTGTGGAGTTTTTAGATTGTATCTAAGTGCTTCACTTTGTATATCATTTTTGGAGATATTTATGTTAGGGGGAGTAACATTGATTGATATACATGTTTTTTATTGATTCTTGTTGATTTGTGATTTACTGCTTATTGATTTATATTTATGAGTTGATCATTTATATATGTCTTTATTTTGTGTTGTGTGAATCTTACAAGAATGTTATACCTGTTGTTTTACTCTTTTCTGTCACACATGTGTTTGTGCTTTTGTTGAGTATTTCAAGAATATACAGTTTGATTCAACTAAAGCTGCTGTCTACACTTGCAACCGATGGATAGTAGTTAGGCTAAATTTGAAATTTATGAGCATTTCTTTGTAAAGGGCTTTTTACTTGTAAAACTTTGAACTTTTAATTAGGGTTTTGTCACGGATTGCCAAAGAAGGAGTTTCTTAGGTTCTAAGGTCTTAGGATTTTATGTATTTAGAACTCTAATTTGTAATGTTGGCAAACCATGATCAAAACAATGTATTTAGTCTTGTTTAGGCTTGCTCAAAGTTGATTTATCATTGTAAAGTTGGAATCGAGTGGCTGCAGAAGTACTTGGGACTTTCGGCCTGGATCGATTGATCGAATAATAGACTCGATCGATCGAAAATCACACAGGTTGATTTTTCTGCAGAATTTCCAACTCAGCCCTACTTCATTAAACGTTTAGGGTTTTATGTTTTTACCCTAGGTATATAAACTAAACCCTAGCGACGTTTTTGAGATTGCTCCAATTGTATTGTTGCTCATACATTGCTGTTTTGTGTAAATCTCTTGTGAGATCTTTGAGGAGTTTTCCTTTATACAAAGCTTAGGGTTTTCAAGTTGGAGATCTTATCTACATCTTGATGATCAACTTGGTTGCTACCATTGAAACTTAAAGATAATCAAGCGGGGGTGCTTGTAGCTGATTGAAGAATCCAAGAAAGAAGGAGTCCGTGGATTCGGAGTTTGCACGTGGTCGTGTGAGTAAGTTCTACTGGTGGGTAGCATTAGGAAGTCGAGCGGGGAGTTTGTAGTCCTTTTGTATGAACTTCGATTCTTTCGTATAGTGGATTCAGGTTTACCTTGAGGATAGCTAAGTCAAATCCTCCCCAGGTTTTTACCGTATGGTTTCCTGGGTCATTATATCTTGTGTTCATTTATTTTCCGCTGCTTTATATCTTGATATGATTATTTGATTGCTTTAACCTAGAATTGTATAATTTGACTAAGTAACAACTTGGCTAATTAATCTAGGCTAACCAATCTGGTTGTTTTAAGGAGTCTAAAACCGTTCACCATACAACACAATACTTGAGTATACCAGGCTCGAGTATCTTTTATAAATAAAATGCAGAAAATTTTATTTTTACAGTACTCGAGTTTACCAAACTCGATTACCATGTAAATTTTGTTTTTGTTTTTGTTTTTTGTTTTTTGTTTGAGGATAATCAACAAATAAACATAAAGATAAAAATAAGTAGCTTTTTTATGTTTTTATTTATTTAAAAAGAAGCATTGTAAAATATAGAGATTTTAATTTCGAAATATGAATTTAATTTTTAAATTGATTTAAATTGTTCATTGTTTTCTCATAAAAATTGTTCATTGTTTTCTGTATAAACTATTTCTATGATTTTGCATAAAATTATTTTCTGTTCAGCATTATTTAAGAAATTGTTCACTCTTTTTTTTTGCATAAATTATTTTTTGTTCACTATTTAAAAAATTGTTCACTGTTTTCTCATAAAACACTTAGTGAAATCGTGTTTTCTAAATTTAAATGCCAAATCTGAATGCCTTTTCAGTGAAATCGTGTTTTCTAAATTTAAACGCCAAATCTGAATGCCTTTTCATGTTTGAATTTCACAATAATCGAATATATTTTTTTACATTGATAAAATCTGTTTCTACATTAATGAAATTTTCTCTCTGCACATCATATTTACTATATATTCGAATCTGCTTACTACATTTATAAAATCTATTTTTTGCATTAATTAAAATTGTTCACTGTTTTGTCATAACAATTGTTCACTGTTTTTTGCATTAACTATTTCTAGCATTGGCGCAGTTATTGCACTTAAATGGTTTTTGTGTGTTTTTTTTTTTTTTTAAATATATAACCATACGAATAATGGACAAACTTCATGAAAGAAAAATGAATGATTCGTATAAATCACCTAAAGGTAAATGCCTCGAAAAATTCAAATTTGTAAAAAGGTTCGAATTAGTTGAATGTAGAAATTCGAGAAAAATTGATGGAAAATCAATGAATGTACCAAATCGTGAAGGTGTACATAAGATATACAGATAGGCTAGACTTGTTGAGAAATTTGATATCGTTGAAAGTACAAAATAATAAAAATTCAATAGAAAAGTATGTACGTTAGATGTATAGATCGTATGAATTTGTTTAAAAATTTGAATTCGTTGAATGTACAAAACTGTGAAAACTCAAGAAAAAATTGTGTACATTAGATGTACAGATAGTACGAATTTGTTGAAAATTTGAATTGATTGAGTGTGTAAAATCATGAAAATTCAAATGAAAATTGAAGAACATACCAAATTGAGTAAACTTAATGGAAAATTAATAACATTAGATGTACAGATCATCTATTTTTTTGTAAAATCTTGAAAGTACAAAATAAAATTGTGTAAATTAGATGTACAAATAGTCTGAATTTGTTGAAAAGTTTGAATTCGTTAAATGTACAAAATCGTGAAAATTAAATGGAAAACTGTGTACTAATGTATTGATCATCCGAATTTGTTGAAAAATTTGAAATCGTTGAATGAACAAGATTGTGTAAACTCAACAGTTAATGAACAATTAATCTTTAGATTTGCAAAAGTTGAATGTACACAATCATCAGTTGTTAGACATTAACAACAACATTTTGTATTGCACAGAACGTGTAGACATTAACAATAGCGTCTAATGTTCGTAGGTAGAAATTTTTGGAAATCATCATTACTTGAATCTGAGAAGTTTGAAATATCTCTTTCATCATCTAACGCAGTAACTTCATTAATAGACTTGATGGCTCACTTTTGCGCCTTCCCCTTTAGATGCTTCTTAGCTTTTTGGATTGCATGAAAATGGTCTAATTGCCTTCGCATTTGATTGCTCTCTTGTTCAAGACGAGCAAGTATATTGGCAGGTTCATCTCTAGGTAACTCAGCTTAGCGTGCCTTAGGAACTCGTAACCCATGCCATCGACAATACACCTCCAACTCACACCTCTTCTCGTATAGGGTTGACCATGGTGGTTCTGCTACGATGAACTCTATTGCGGTGGTATCTATACTTAGTTTTGTAGGTTTGCCGACTAGGATGTGCCCGACGCTTCCAAGACTCTCGTACGTGTATATTGGCATATTAAGGAAATCTCTCTTCTTTCCAACCCATTTCCCTCCATAGTTGTTTGTGTATGTTTGTAGTTGTTGATCTGCTGGAACTTGTGATAATCCATTTGTTGAAGTAAATCCAAACTTGTTTTGCATTGTACAATTTGATGTTGAAGCGTTGCGACTCATAGCTTAGTCAATCTACGAAGTTAGTGGGGTAGAAATAAGATCATTATTGTGGTGCATTTATAACCTCAATTCATGTTCCAAGCATTATAATTTTAGTTATTAGGACTTGTCATGTCAATACAGGCTGGAAAAATACTACATGAATCAGATTTTAAATATTCCCAATGTCACAGCGAGATTTGAAGATGTCGGCAGTAGTTGCAATGTTCTTGAACAGAGTATCATATTTAATGGACACAGTGCTATGTCCCTGGCACTAGGGTACGATTATTCATATATTTAAGTATTCATGTGAATGTGGATGATATGACTGGACAGTGTGTGAAATCGTGCTAAGCTGTTGAGTAGCATGTGTGAAACAGTGGCGTCTGTTGGCACATGTGGTTCGTATGACTATAGTTGGTGCTATATAGGGATGGCAATTTTTGCCTGACTCGTGGGTACCCGGCTCGGCCCGACCCGACCCTAATGGGCCGGGTTTTACCCGGTCCGATTAGAAATAGGGTCGGGTATGGGTTTTTAAAAAAAAAGCCGAAGCGGGTCAGGGTCGGGTTTGGGTTTTATTAAAAAAACCTGAGACCCGACCCGAAACCCAGTCCGAAACCCGGCCCGATAAAAACCCGGTACCTCTAAATTACCAAAATAGCCTAATATATATATATATATATACCTATAATCTAACCTTAACTAATCCCTTATTTCTTCTTCACTCTTCAGCACAACATCCCACTCATTTCAGCTCACTCAGTACATGTACCACAGTCCCTCTCCCTCATTTCAGCTCACTTCCACACTCCTCCCTCCTTCACACTTCAGTTCAACCCTCCCTCAGCCCAAGCCTCCCTCTCCCTTAGCTCAAGCTGCTCAGTCCGACCCTCCCACACTCCCTCAGTCACTAAGTCAGTCACACCTCCCTCAGTCCTTGTTCAGCTTCAGCCTTCAGGTACTTGAAAGTTCAAATAGTGTTGAAAACACTATTAACGTTTAGACCCCCAATTACAAAATTACCAATTCAAGCTAATTATCAAACAATTAATGTGCGGAACATGAATATAAGCCAAATACAGAATTGATAAACAATCTTAGCCAATTATAATCACATCCACAATAGAAAATAAAAGGCAAAAATAAAGGGAAGAGAGATGCAAACACAAGGACAACACGCTATGTGTTATCAAAGAGGAAACTGAAGCCCTCGGCATAAAACCTCTCCGCCGCCCTCCAAGTGGTCAATAATCTACTAGAAAATGTAGTTGGGATACATGAACAGTAATAGACCCTCCAAGCCTAATCTACCTAGGTACCTAAGCCCTCCAAACTTCTTGCTCCAACAAGGTTACGCCGAACCTTTTTCTTTTCTAGCTTACTGGATTCCGCTATAGCCCATAGCATCAACCAATGAACATTGGTCCCTTCCAAACTGCTTCCCTTAGCACTAAATGAACCTTCTTATAGACGTGGGTGTGGTGAGAAAAGGATTTGGTTAATGACCTCTCAAGGATGTATCAATGGAGAGGAAGAGAGTAGAAGAATTTGTAGAGTCTTTTAGATGAAGATTGGATGGGGCAATCTTGTTTTGCTCTAAGGTTTCTCTCACAAAATTCTCTCTGGAAGCTCTCTACATTTTGTGGGAATGTGGATCTATTTATAGTGGTGTGTGTTTCGAATACGAAGAGTCAGTTTTTCCCAAATAGGGCTGATTAGCGGCTTGGCCTCACGACTGGTCCAATTCGCGAGTTCAAGTCGCGAAGTAATGGCCTGGCCAGCCTGAGAATTTTGTCCTGTAGTGCGATAGTTGGTGTGACCCTTCAGCTCCTTTGTGTACTTCTCACATGCCTGCAGTTGGCAGCTTGCTAGTCGCGAGTCAACCACAAGTCCTAGCCGTGAAACTCTGCTTCTTTGCACAAACTTGAGTTTTTCTTCACACTCTCTTCACACACCACCCTTACAAGTTTCCTACCTAAATACAGGGTTACTAAGTGCTAAATTACAAACAAATTGGCACAAAATAAAGCCAACAAGATAGTTGATAAATTTCAACCTTACAATCTCCTCCTTTGGCTATTCCGTGACAAAATCCTAAAACAAACTCTAGACTTAATGCGTGAGTTGGGAACAGCTGGAAAAATCACTCACACCTAACTCTAGAATCTGTGAAGCTTTTGAACTGTAAGAACAAGTGCTCCTGAAACATAACAACACAATAAGTTCATTGTATGCAGAAAAAACTTGTAATGAATATGGACCAAGCACAATGCGATCAAGCACAATGGAATAAAGCAATAAACCATGGCAAGACCAAAAATAGGTAATCACTATAACCAGGTGATCACAGTACTCATTTACACTTGGAATGAACATCCGGACATTCAAGATGACAAACACAAAGCAAATCACTTGAATGACCAATACTCAACCAATGCGTAGTACATGAAGTATGTGCATCTAGGAAAAATCTTACACGGGCATAAGAGTGATGTACTGAAGTAAAATGCATGACATTCAACATCAAGTACTTAAAACCACAAAGCAAGGCTACAAAGCATAAAGGCTACATTGCAAGGTACAAATCATAAAAGCCTACAAGTTGCATGGAATGAACCTTAAAAGCTTACAAAAGCAACATGGGTACAAACCAACAACAAACAATAAGAAATGCTGAATAACATCATATATATATATATATATATTGAATAACTATCAGAAATAAATAATTGTACCAGTGAACCACAAGATTTCCAAAAATATAGAAACCAAATCAACACAAGATAAAAACTATGTAGCAACTATAAAAACTCCCCCTTTCAGTATGCACTCCCCCTTACATTCTTAGGCTTTTCTCCCCCTTACTGTGCTGCTTTCCCCCTTTTTTTTTTATCATGAATAGCTAAAGGCTTTCTTCCAGCTTCTGTTGTATGTTATCTAATTGTAACTCAATGGTTCCAAGACGCATTTGAGTTTGACTGTGGAAGGAGTTAAGAAGTCGTTCCAAATCAGAAATCCTTTGAAGCACATTTTCAATGAAGTAACTTTGCCTGGGAATTTGGAATCCAGGAAGAATAGATGGTGTGCCAGTTGATTGTGCAGGAGTAGCTGTAGCATGAGTAGATAGAGATGCCTGTGTGGATGGCTTAGTCTTATGTTTCTTGGAGGAGTGACTCTTGCTTGCTTTGAGAGTGTACATTGATATTGGTCGAGAGCAAGGCAGGATTTTCTCATCTGAAGAAGGATTGACACCTTCACGAAGTACAATCTTCATGATTAAACTGCAGAATGGAAGAATTGTTCGTGTCGCTGAACGAGCTGCTGTTTTCCCAATGATCTAGAATATGTAAGCACAGATGTCAATCGAAGCACAGGTAATAAGGTCACATAAAAATTTAGCCCTTCCAAGACTGATGAAGGCAATGTTTGACAGTGGGTAGAGATTGGAGAACATGATCAGCTTTAGAGTTGTTAGTTCAGGCGAGAACAATGCAGTGTTTATAGATGATCTTTTGCTTCCCACTTCATGCTCATTCCCAAGAACATGAAGGATGTCTTGTGCCTGAAGATATCTGTCATCATATGGAGTTCGATCCACATCTTTTGGTCTAGTGATGTGAAGAATCTTAGCAATGTAGTATGCATTCATGGAAAATTCTGTTCCTCGTACCCAACATTTCAACTCAACCCCTGTGTATCTGGCATTTGAGAAGAATTCCTTGACTAATTCTTCAGTTGGATCCTCAAAATTTCCAAATAGGTCAGCCCAGCCTTTGTCTTCAAAAATCTTCGGAATAAATGTTGTCCCTAGGGTGTCAAACTTGACAACTCTTTCCACAATGGCAGAAGCCTCTTTGAAAGTGTCTGTGTACATCTTTGAATCTATAGGTGTTCTGAACCTCTCAATGGAAGAGTCCTTAGAGTTCGTTTAGCAACCGGGGTTAATGGGTCGTCGGTTACAATATTTTTGCCCTTAGAGGAACAATGGGTCAACTGAAAAGCAACAAACACATAGCAAAGAACCGAAACAATGCCACAGGATACCCACAGTAGTATGATTACATTTAGATATAAGAATGTAGCAACAAATACCACAGAATCACAGAGACATGAACAAGTCATACACTTATGACAACACAAGCAACACAGAAAGGAAAAATAGGCTAACAAATATGATAAAAAAAATAACAACACAGAGTCAAATGACAATGTGCAACACAAATGCACAAATGACAGAATACCTAGAACATGATGTGGCATGAGTAACACATTCAAGAACCACAACATAGAGCAGAAACACTCAATAGACATAAACAAGATAGCACACAGTGGGAAAGGAAACAAAATAAAGCAATAACAAGAGCAACAAAACTTAAAACTCACAAACCCCCAAACAAAGTTCGAACCCATTAAAACTTCAACAAGACATAAACACTTCTCAAAACAGAAAAATATACTCGAACCAAGTACAATGAAGTGAGATAGAAATAACCCATACCTTTCTCTTGGTGTTTGATGAAGACATGATGCAAGAATGAAAGCTTTTTCAGAGAAGCACGGAGTGTTTGTGACAGAGAAAGGGGGAAGACAATGAACAGTCACTGAAATTCGAGGGAAAACTGAAAAACAATTTTAGAAATTGTCTTTAAAATGCAAAACACGTGTTTTTCGTGACTGGATTAAGTCGCCAGTTAGTCGCCAAGGTAAGCCGCGAAATACTGTGAAACTAAGATTTTCAAAAAAATCTTCTAAGTGTTTTTCGCGACTGGAAGGTCTACCCGCGAGAGAGTTGCAAGGTGAGCTGCGAAAATCTCTGAGTATCCCTCGCAACTAGACCTTCCACCCGCGAACAAGTCGCCACACAAAGCCGCAAAAATCATAAAAATTCAAAATTTTGAAAATTTTGTAAGTATTTTTCGCGACTGAGACCTTGACTCGCCAGTGACCAGCGAAAAAACTCGGAGTGAGCTTCGTGATTAGAATATGCGACTGGGCCTACCTACGACTGAGTCGCCAAAATAGGGTAACACTGTTTTTGAAAATTTTGACATTTTTGTAAAACAAAATACTTTCCAAAAACAAACTAAAACACTCAAAAATCTTTTTGTGTTTGATCAACAAAGATTGAGCTTGTGAAAACACATTTAATTAAGTACAATCACACAAATGAATATGACACTTATTGAACATAGACTTGTGTGTTGTGTGTGGGTATCAAAAATGAGGTAGTCCTTAGTCTAATGTGAAGCTTCAATGATCAATTCAATCAAGACATACACAACTAGCACTAAATGATGCGACCTATCTCAATTATAGAAATATGCATATATGACCTCCTATATAAACTTGAGTACATTTCTTTGAAGCTTTTCATTTGGCTCCATTTTCAACATATCATTTGATCTTTTTGGATAAACAAATCTCATTGTAAGATTGATGCCTGAAATTTTTAATATTTCAATTTGATTAGTTAGCCTTTGGCTTTTTGGGCATCATACATTTTATTTTGGTCGTTTTTCCTTTTTCCTAGTCAAATACTAGTATGTGTGACAGGCTTTTGCAGCTTAATATCTCTTTTCATTTGGATATTTACATTTAGTGAGCTCTTGGAGTAAAGTAATAAAATAAAAGTGGGAAGATATATAGGCACAAGTCTATGCATGTCTCAAGATCAACAAAACCATTCATTAATCATTCATGACAAGGTTGAAGATCTATTTATAACAGTCACATAGATTTCAGAAGTTCTTCCACAATGATACGAGTGCATAAGAGACAAGCTAAGCTCGTTAAATCCACAAAGCCATAAGTACAAAGGTACAAGGCGAAACATGCTTTGAGACAAAACTCAACAAAGCTGATCAAACTTTTTAGGATTTTCTACTTTTTATGTGTTTTTGGATTTTTGACACAAAAATAGAAAAAGATAGATCAAAAGCAACATAAATAACAATGTAAAAACATTTGAACCAAAGACAAACACACAAACAAAATAACAATCTAAATTCTAGTAAGAAGCACACAACCAAGCATATTCACAAACATGGGAAGTATTAATGCATGGACATGTTGTAATGCTTATGCATGAGTACCTTTCGTTACCCACACGTCACGTGCGTTTGGGGTGATATCCTTAACGGATTAGGTACGAGAATTAGGACTTTCAAACCTTCTTATGAAGCTTTCCAAGCAATTTGTGAAGGCATCGATCATCTTCATAACGTCCATCATTCCTGGATCACGGTTTTGACTTCTTGGTTGCCCACCACCCCAAGACCTCTCGACATTTCTCCTTCCTTTTGATCGAGGAGCGCTTGCATTGTTCAATGCTCTTAGCTTGTGATAGTTGGGTCTAGTATGTCCTTACAATCCGCAATAGTGACAAAGATAGTTTGTTCTAGGACCCTGTTGTGATCTTGGAAGTGATCTTCCTCTAGCTCTATATCTGGATTTTGATTGATTACGGGACTCATTTAACACCCGTTGATCAGCCACATTCTTCTTCCTCTCAGCCTTAACTTTCTCAGGGATAGGCTTATCCACATCTGTCTCTTTGGCCTGTACAAACTTCACTTCTTTGATAACCTTAGCTGATGAGCTACTCCCTCCAGTATATCCCAACCCGGACTTGTCTGAGGCATGTTTTTTAGATGAAATAACATCATCTAGCTTCTTGGAAGAGACCCTATCTATCTTGGCATGAGCTTGCACTACCTCTTGCTCAAGAAATCTTACTTTTGTGTAAGCTTCTGATAGCTCACCATTAAGCGCTTCAATCTCGCACTTTGCCTCCTTGTATCTTGCTAGAAAACTTTTGTAATCTTTCTCAGCTCTTTTCATTTTCTTCACAGCCGCCTTTGCCACCCTTGTATACTCACCCGGTTTCTTAAGAAGTGAGGTGTAATTATCTTGAAGATTAGATGAATCTTCCTCCTTTTCAGCTTCCGATTCTTCAACAACCCCAATAGACTCCAGATTAGAATGCTCGCCAAGCTCCTTCATAAGTGAACCCAAATCATCCAAGGATTCTACATGTGCAATAGTCATGAATGCTGAGCAATTTCCTTCTCCATCATAGCTATCTTTAGAGTCAGAGTTTGATGAATCAGTATCACTCAAGGTAGTAGCATAGACCTTTTCTTTTGACTTCAAATAATTGGGACATTCCTTTTTGAAGTGTGCCTGTCCATTACACTCAAAACAAGTAATTCCTTGAGAAGATTGAGAATCTTTACTATCTCTCCTTCGGAATTCTTTCTTCTCCTTCCTAGAACTCTGAAATCTTCCTCTGTCACCAAATTTTCCACCATTCTTAAGTTTCAAGAATTTCTGGAAGTTATTTACAAGGTACGCCACATCTTTATCTACTGCATCTTCTTCCAGAGAGTCATGAGGTGCCACTCTCTCATCAATTGTTTTAAGAGCAAGAGATTTGCTCTTCTTCTGCATGGGCAGTGATAGTTCATACGTCTGCAGTGAACCAACCAACTCTTGAACTTTAATGTCGTCAAGATCCTTGCTCTCTTCAATGGCTGTAACTTCGGCACGGAAACTTTCTAGTAGTGACCGAAGGATCTTCCTTACAACTTTAGAATCCTCCGTCTTTTTCCCCAAATTAAATTTGCCGACGACCACCTCGTTCAACTTATTGTAAAATGAATAAAAGGACTCATCCTCACTCATCTTTAACTCCTCAAAGCGAGTGGTCAACATCTGAAGTTTGGTGTCTTTCACCTTCTTGGTTCCTTCATAAGTTGTCTCCAGAATCTCCCATGCTTCCTTAGCAACGGTAATATGTGAGATCCTGTGAAATTCTTCTAGAGAGACACCACAGAAAATAACATTCAATGCTTTACTGTTAGCATTAGCCACTGCAAGAGCTGCCTTATCCCAAGTGGATTTATCAGCCTTCGACCTTGTCCAACCAACCTCAACAGCATCCCACACAACATCATTAATAGAACACAAAAACGCCTTCACACGGACTTTCTAAAATGCATAATTATTTCCATCAAAAAATGGTGGTACGTTAAGAGATTGAGACCTATCCATCTCAATAAGGGGTCAAGGATCACACTCAGGTATTAAAACCACAACAAGTGTACCCGTTCTAATACCAAATGAAAGTTCAAATAGCGTTGAAAACACTATGAACGTTTAGACCCCCAATTACAAATATACCAATTCAAGCTTATTATCAAACAGTTAATGTGCGAAACATGAACATAAACCAAATACAAAATTGATAAAAAATCTTACCCAATTATAATCACATCCATAACAGAAAATAAAAGGTAAAGATAAAGGGAAGAGAGATGCAAACACACGGACAACACGCGATGTGTTATCGAAAAGGAAACCGAAACCCTCGGGGTAAAACCTCTCTGCCGCCCTCCAATTGATCAATAATCCACTAGAAAATGTAGTTGGGATACATGAACAGCAATAGACCCTACAAGCCTAATCTACCTAGGTACCTAAGCCTTCCAAGCTTCTTGCTCCAACAAGGTTATGCCGAACCTTTTTCTTTTCTAGCTTACCGGATTCCGCTATAGCCCATAGCATCAACCAATGAACATTGGTCCTTTCCAAATTGCTTCCCTTAGCACCAAATGAACCTTTTCATAGATATGGGTGTGGTGAGAAAAGGATTTGGTCAATGACCTTTCAAGGATGTATCAATGGAGAGGAAGAGAGTAGAGGAATTTGTAGAGTCTCTTAGATGAAGATTTGGGATGAGGCAATGTTGTTTTGCACTAGGATTTCTCTCACAAAATTCTCTCTAGAAGCTCTCTACATTTTGTGGGAATGAGGGTCTATTTATAGTGGTGTGTGCTTGGAATACGAAGAGTCAGTTTTTCCCAAACAGGATTGGTTGGCGGCTTGGCCTCGCGACTAGTCCAAGTCGCGAGATCAAGTCACGAAGTAATGGCCTGGCCAGCCTGGGACTTTTTCCTGTAGTGCGACAGCTGGCACGACCCTTCAGTTCCCCTGTGTGCTTCTCAAGTGCCTGCAGTTGGTGGCTTGCCAGTCACGAGTCAGCCGCGAGTCCTATCCGCGAAACTCTGTTTCTTTGCACAAACTTGAGCTTTTCTTCACACTCTCTTCACACGCTACCCTTACAAGTTTCCCACCTAAATACAGGGTTACTAAGTGCTAAATTACAAGCAAATTAGCACGGAATAAAGCCAACAAGATGGTTGATAAATTTCAACCTTACAGTACTAATCTCAAACTGCAGTCTGGGTATCCAAAGCCTATTTCTTGTTTCCATTTTTTTTCTCTCTCTCTCTCTTTTTTAACTAGGTAACTATTCTTTTCTGTTAACCGTGTATATTTGTGTGTGTTTGTGAGTGGAAATTGATTATTGAGTTTTATATTAATTTTGGAAATATATTAATTTTTTCTGGGGGTAGTTGTATAGATTATTTGTTTGCATTAGATGGATAGTATCACTAGGTAATGAGTTGGGGTTTTTAAAATGGCTTTAACTAGGATAAATTTGCATTCACATTTGTAAACTTACAAAGGTTTGGGAATGATTTTGTATCTTAGATACCTGAATCTAGCCCGCTTATTAATTTTTTTTTTTTTTTTTCAAATGAATAGAATACCTCCATTTATAATTTCTTTACACTAAAAAGTAGGGTTTCTTGAATAGAAGTAAGCGTGGCTTTGTTTCTCTCTTATAATATAACTTAATTAAGGGAAAAAAACCAAGAAGCTCACTAATGCTTAAATTTTGTTAAAGAGCATTTAAATTGTTATATCTTAGATTAAGTCGATTTGATCCAACCCATTTAGCCCACTTCATTCTAGGATAAACCACCCATTTTGGTATGAGTTTAGGTTTTTTTAAATATAAATGGGTTGAATTAATGATAGAAATCGAGCTTGGGATTGGAAAGACTTTTTTTTTTTTTTTTTTTTTTTTTTGAGAAAGAAAGACTTTTTTCTTCCCCTACCTAAACTGTTACCAACAGTGATGAGATGGTCATTTATGTCTTTCTCTTAAGATTTTCTAGTCCTACCCGTCAAAAAGAGTGATATGAGTATTAAGTTTAAGGGATAACTTAATCTTACTCATCACAAACAAGAGCCACAAAGCTCACTTGCTTAGTTGTGCATAGAGATGCTCATCTAAGCTACAAGAGATGCAAAGTTTAGAAAACTTTGTTTCATTGGCCATCCAAGGTACACAAATACCAAAGTACACATAACACACACCGTTTTTGTATTTTTTTTTTTAATTTTTCAATTTTTTTTTTAATTTTTATATCAAAAAAAAAAAAAAAAAACCGAAAAAAAACAAACAAAAACATGTTATCAAAGCAAAGCAAAAACTAGATTGACTCAACAAAAATGCAAAACACACAAGTAATGCAACAAACAAGAAAAACAAGAAGGGAAAAGAAAGTGATGAAATCACTTAGAGTCATTTTTCTTCCAAAACTTGGAAGAACCTTTCCTTTGATTGAACCCTTGAATCGGTGGTGAGGGGGAAGAATTGAGACCGTTCAAGTTCGAAAGGAACATGAGGGCTTTTAGAAGGTCTCCAAAAGGAGCAAGAGAGGATTGAAGCTGATTTTGGCTTCCAGATACTATCAAGCCATTGCTCTGTTGAGTGACTAACAACTTATAGCAATTTGGTCGAGTATGACTAGTAGCTCCACAATGATGACAGAGATGCTGCTTCTTTTGTTTAGGCTTTTGAGAGTTAGCCTTTTTAGCCCTAGGGTTTTTAGCATCTTTCTTATCTTGCTTAGGGGGTGCTCCTAAGATGGATTTACCCTTGTCTAAGTTCTCACTAGTTAATTTAGTTTTAACATCAATGTTCTCAATTTCAGTGTTATTAGCAAGAGAAACAAAAACAGTATTGCTAGTAGAAGCAGTATTAGAGAAAGAAAGACCATACCCCAAGCCAGTTCAATCCGAAGCAGATTTCTGATTGCTAAGCATCTCGTCCAGCTTTGCACTTGAAGTCCTCTCCAGTTGAGCTCTGACTTGAAACAGCTCTGCTTCAAGGTTCTTGGTCTTCTTAGTCAAAAAGTTGTTCTCAAATCTCAGTGCTCCAATAGTTTGATTAGCCTCATCAAACTTTGTGGACAACTCTTCACGATCAAGTTCCACATCGCTGAACTTCTTGGTGGCCAGCCTATATAATTTCTCATGCTTCTCAGAGAGCTTGTAAAGCTTCTCATAGGCTGAATAGATATCATCTTGATCATCCATCTTCTCAAATTTGGACTCCACCAGTTCTTCTTCTTCATACACTTCTTCAACAATCCCTTCAGTAGGATTGACTATGGCAGTGAGGGCATTTAAGATTCCATCATCCTCATTGTCGGAATCATCTTTAGGCTTAGTGTCACTTAGGGTTACAGCAAGTGCCTTGCTTTTCCCAATACTCTTGAGATATGTAGGACACTCACGTTTCATGTGTTCGAACCCATGACATCCAAAACACTTTGGTCCTGCAGGAACAGTGTACTGACCGCTCTCTGTAGCATCCTTCTTCCCTTTGCCTTAGCTTTTAAACTGAGAAGAACTGGACTGCTTGTGGTCCTTGTCGAAGCTCCTTCCATTGGCATTCTTTATAAACTTCTTGAATTGCCAGGTGATGTAGGACTTCATCTTGGAATCTTCATCATCGGAAGACTCATCTGTGTCACTGTTCTTTGTCTTCAAGGCCATGCTTTTGCCTTTACTTAACTTGCCAATCCTAGATAACCGTATCTCATAGGTTTGCAAGTTTCCAACCAGCTCAGTCAAAGGAATCTTGTCAGTGTTCTTTGATTCCTCTATCGCCGTAATCTTGCATGGAATCTCTTAAGTAGAGATGTGAGCACCTTCCTTACAATCTTGGGTTTAGGGATGATTTCCCCAAGATTGAAGGCTGAGTTCACTATGTCCTTGAACTTGGCATAGAACTCATCAAACTACTCATCCTCCTTCATCTTAATTTCTTCAAAACTTGTAGTGAGCCTTTGAAGCTTTCAATCTTTGACAGCCTTTGTTCCTTCATAGGTTGTCTGGAGGATGGTCCAAGCCTCCTTAGCAGTTTTAGTTGAGGATATCTTCTTGAACTCCTCATTGGTGACTGCGCTAAATAAGGCATTTAATGCTCTGCTGTTGAAGTTAGCCACCTTGATCTTTGCGTCATCCTAATCGACCGGTTCTTCTTTTGGCTTAGTCTAGCCAATCTCTACAACTTGCCACACCTTCTCATCTAAAGACTGCAAGAAAGCTCTCATGCGTACTTTCTAGTATGCATAGTTAGTGCCATCAATTAAAGGAGGTATGATTAAAGATTGTCCTCTATCCATGACAAACAGGGGTCAATGGATCAACACAGCAAAGATTAAACCTAATCAGAGTGTGCCTGCTCTGATACAACTTGATAGGCCACAAACTGAATGACCCCTTGTGATTAAACCAATTAATTAATTAGTCAAGTTATTAATTAATCAATTTAACATGCAAATATGTGGAAGCACAAACAAATCACCAAATGCTAAATATGCAACGGAAATTAAATAACAAGGTGATTTGTTTACGAATGGGGAAAACCCTAACGGCAAAAACCCCACCAGGTGATTTTCAGGTCACCACTCCCGAAACTCCACTATTATCAAATCAAGTGGTTACAAGTAAAGGAATCCCAAGTACCTTACCAACCTACAGTTGAACCCTTACCCCAATACCTAATTGGACTTGATCTGTAGTGACAATTTCCACCTTTGATGCACGGCTCCCAAGTACGTGACTAACCAATGCGCGGATCCTAGTACGCGACTTTAAACACCAACTAAGAAGGAGAGGTTGGCTGCAAAGTTGTTCAGTTCATCCTATACGATGAAAATTAGGAAGATGCTTGGTTACAAGACCTTATGGTGCAAATACACAGCAACTTCTTGAGAGAAGATGAACTAGGTCAAGAACTTCATCTTTTGATCACAATTTGCTTAAACAGAGATTGCTCAATGCTTTTGCAACTTGTGTACAATTTTACGGCTCTTGAAACAATCCTTTTATATGTTTAGGGTTAGAAGGAAAGAAGGCCCAAAAACATATTCACGGATCCCAAGGAAATTAGATCA
Source organism: Quercus variabilis (assembly GCA_030445155.1). Lineage (NCBI taxonomy): Eukaryota > Viridiplantae > Streptophyta > Magnoliopsida > Fagales > Fagaceae > Quercus > Quercus variabilis. The sequence goes on from CP129449.1 coordinate 11,510,066, forward strand.
GAAAATCTGATTTTGTAATTCTCGACAGATAGCAGGTGTCGAGGTAGCTATTGAGTAGGTGTCGAGAATTATTGAACTTGCATTTCAGCTTGCTTTTTCTTGGACATACTTGATGACTTCAACACTTGATCTTGAAACCTTGCTTCTTGAAGTATTAAAAACACCTAGAACTACCCAATTACAAGTAGAGTGCGTTTTGTCAAAAGGATTAGTCAATTTACATAAATAAGTGACATATGTTCTTAACAAGTGAACACACCTATGTCCTAACATTTGTAAACTCAAAATTTTAGTTCATAGTCGGTGATAAAATTGGGCATTTCATCTGCAAAGACTATAATGTGTCAACTACGATGATTTGTCTTGATCATGGAAGTGGTGACTTCTAATTGATATGTTGATATGTTTTAAGAGTTAAGACATATTGAACTAGACCGCTGTGAGATTTATTATTCTCCTAATGACTGTCAACTGAATAATAAATCTCACGACTTATATTTGCATGAACTCTTAATCCTAAGAGAATAATGGACCTGATCATGAAGTGTAGGTTATTTTGATATATCAAAAGTGAGATCTAAAGTAACGGTTAAAACCTTAGTATGTTAGGCAACCACATTTAGTGTTGATGGAACATATATTCTTAAGATGAAATTCATAGTCTCTTAATGGAGATATAAAATATTCCCTTGAGATAAGTTTAATGGGTTCCGTTATTCAGAGAGTTAGGCCTAACGACTTTAGTAAGAAATTACTAAAGTATATATTTATGAAATTGGATTTCATAAATATATGGTGAATAACTTAAAAGGATTAAACCGGGTACTCAAGGATTAAGATGTAGTAATTTACAAAGTGGTAGTCTACTTTTATAACTTTGTATTACTACAAATATTTTATGAAGGGGTTGTATGTATAATAAAGTCTTGAGATATAATTTATTAATAAGGCCTAGAGTGCAATTATATTTATATAGTGGTATTAAATATAATTAATGGTAACTTTAGACTTGTCAAGAGTTGACAGAAAAGCCCAAGGCCCATTGGAGCTAGTGTCTTATTGGTCCCTTTTGGTCCCACTCCAAGCCACATACTAAAACCCAATTGGAAAGGCCCAAAAGGCTAGTCCAATTAGACAATCAGTTATTAGGAGAGAAACATACAGAATTTCATATGACACAACAAGTTTGTGAAATGGTGTGTATGTGTGAGTGAAGTTACTCAATTACTCTCCCTTGGAAATTGATTAAGAGACCACACATCATGGGCGATAGCGAAATTGGAGTGAAGATTGAAAGTGTTCCTGAGAACTTCTGATCTTTGATTTTGAAATTCACTACACTAAGGTACACTCTCTTGTTCTATATTCTGAAACTTACTTAATGCATATTATCAATTCTAAATGAAGTAGATCCGTTATTTTTCAGCTGCGTTTATGCATATTTCCAACACCTTCTCCACACACGAAAGATGTCCTTGTTGAAGTTCTTGTTGATTGTGTTTTAGAGTGGAACATTGATAGGAATTTGTCCATAATAACCGTAGATAATTGTAGTACTAATGATGCCATGATAAGACTTCTCTTGAATAAGCTTGATACTAGTTCTCTTATGTTGGGTGAGTCTATGTTGTATATGAGGTGTGCTACACATATATTGAATTTGATTGTTCAAGATGGCTTTTTTCTTATTGGTGATGGTATTGAAAGGATTTGTGATAGTGTAATATATTGGACTAGATCACCAAAAAGAGGCAAAAATTTGAAGAAAATGCACATCAATTGCATGTTCAATGCACCAAAGAGTTAGTCTTAGATTGTAAAACTCGTTGGAATTCAACTTACTTAATGCTTTCTACTACATTAATTTATAAAGATGTTTTCTCGTGTTTGGCTAAACGTGAAACATCTTATACTTGATTGCCATATGATCATGATTGGGAGGTAGCCAAAGATATTTGTGGGTGGTTGGAGTTGTTTCATAGTGTGACTGAGTTTTTCTCTGGTCGTAAATACCCCACAACTAATATGTATTTTGATTTGGTGTGTGAGTTGAAAATTGCATTGAATGAATGAAGTTTGTCTTCAAGTGAGATGATAAGTACGATGGCAGAAAGCATGCTTGCTAAATTTAATTCTTATTGGGCTAATATTAGTGTTGTTATGGTTGTTGCTGCTATCTTAGATCCAAGATATAAGATGAAGTTATTGGAGTTTTATTATCCTAACATTTATGGTGATAATTCTGATTTGGAGATTGAAAAAATTAAGAATCTTTGTTATGATTTGCTTGATGAGTATGGAGATGTAGATGTGTCTCCTGTAGGTAATGAAGGAAGTTCTCATATGCCTACAAGTACTTCAAATCAAGTGGCACAAATAAAATTTAGGTTAATTGGGTCAATGTCAAGGTTTGATAGGTTTGTGAACAACAGCTCAAGTAGTTCAAAGAAACATGGGAGTGGTAGAATGTAATTTGATCATTTTATTGATGAGGGAGTGTTGAAGAGAAGTGAAGACTTTGATATTCTGGCATGGTGGAAAAGTAATGGTCTCAAGTATCCTACTTTACAAAGGATTGCAAGAGATATTTTATCCATTCCCGTCATAATTGTTGCTTCAGAAGCTGCCTTTAGCACTAGTGGAAGACTTTTAAGTCCATACCGTAGTAGGCTACATCCCAAGACTATAGAGGCAATGATGTGTGCTCAGAATTGGTTATGGAGTGAAATCAACGGTTAGCAATTGTCTAATTTCTATTTATAAAATCAAAATTGTGTTTTTATATTTGCTAGTTACAATTTGATGAAGTTTATTCCATTTTTAATTCATTGTTGTTGTAGGTTCTTCAACTATATCTGGAGATAGTACATTTCAATCCATTCTTGATGATGCGGAGCCAAATGAAGATGATGGGAGTTGTGCCACAATTGATGGGAGTTGTATCACAATTGATGAAGATTAAACATTTTGTATTAATTTAGTAGCTTTTTTTTTTTTCTTAGACTTGTTGGATTACTTTTTTGGTTTGTAATTATTCTAAACTTGTGGGATTTATTTCGTAGCTTTTTAATTTCTTGGACTCGTTAGACTTTTGATACTTATTTCTTGGACTTGTTGGATTTATTTTATTTTTATGTTTAGCTGGTGATTTTGGTGATTTTAGTTATGATTTTGTTGATTAATGATTAAATGATTATCTTAGCTAGGTAATTTATTGATTTAAAATCTTAGTTATGATTTATTGAATTATGATTATGATATTAGTTATGGTTTATTGATTTATAGATTTATAATTAACAAATGATTTATTGATTTATGATTAGTAGCCTATGATTTGGACTAATTTGGCATTTGGGCCACGTTAATTATCTAGGCTTGAATTAGAATATGCAGGCTTAATGTAGGCAAAATCTGGGCTTGAATTAAAATCTGGGCTTAATTTTTTTTTTTTTTTTGGTTAGGCCACGAATTGGGCCTAATTCCTAAACAAGGCCCAGCTAGGGCGAGTCCGAGCCCTGGAAAAAAACCCGGTACCCTAAATGGGCTGGGTCCGAGCCATGGGTCTTGCCTTGCAGGTCGGGTTCGGGTATGGAAAAACCCAGCCCAAACCCGACTTGTTGCCATTCCTAGTGCTATAGCAGCGGGCTGGTGACGTGTCTTCAAAAAACTACTCATGCCACAGTTGGTGCTACATCATGTTTACTGTATATTCAAATTTGCTTACTGCATTCATAAAATATGCTTTCTACATTAATTCAAACTGTTTTCTGCATGTGGTTCGTATGACTACAGTTGGTGTCTGCGTAAATTATTTTCTGTTCACTATTTAAAAAATTGTTCGCTGTTTTCTCATAAAACACCTAGTGAAATCGTGTTTTCTAAATTTAAAAGCCAAATCTAAATACTTTTTCATGTTTAAATTTCACAATAATCGAATTGGTTTTTTTGCATTAATAAAATTTGCTCTCTTTACATCATGTTTACTATATATTCAAATCTGCTTACTACATTCATAAAATCTATTTTCTGCATTAATTAAAAATCTTCACTAATTTCTCATAAATTTTTTTTACTGTTTTCTGCATAAACTATTTTTAGCATTTTGTATAAAAGTATTTTCTCTTTAGCATTATTTGAAAAATTGTTCACTGTTTTTTCTGCATAAATTATTCAATGTTCATTAGATGTTTTATGATCTGGATGCTCTAATACCAATGACTACCTAGGACAAAGCACAACAGTAATATGGAAGCATAAACAATGATAAAATAGATAATAAAGAAGTAAATAGCAAAATAGATATATTCAAAATAAGGTTAAAATGGAGTATGGAATATGAAAATAGAAACTAGTAAAATCTTACTTGAATAAAAACTTCAATCTTTGATAAACTTGAAAACTGAATGGTTTTAGACCCCTTAAAACAACCAGGAAACCTCTCTCGGTCAAAGGGAGGAGGGGAAGGAGTAGATGAGGAAACAGTCCTATGAGCCCTAGTCTTCCTAGGCATAGTGCTAAGGAAAGGACAAAGACACAAGAGAAAACCAAAAAAACAAAATAAAAAACAAAACCAAGGGCAAACTACAAGTTAGCACATAAAAATATAAAACAAGAATCTATATGATGCATGAACAATAACAATGTTGTGATGCATGAACTAATGCAGTAAACACAGTTCAAATTAAGTTCAATTACACAAAATTGACTTGAACATAGAGTTTCTAACAAAAACCCTAAAAAATTTGAAAAACCACTTGATAATTTTGAAACAAATTGAGGAATTGATCATTACACAATGTTGAAAACAGATTAGCATAATCAATTCCATCAAAACAACAAGCCAATTTCATCAATTTCAACCTAATTGAACAAAATCCCCAATTCGGAATTAATACAAACCCTAGAAATTTCAATTTTTCATAAAACCCAAAATTGATCAAATTAAACTATCAAGACCATGTTTATAGCATGTCCCCACAAAAACCCATTGATCAATTGCACGAAATTGGGCTTGAATCAACAAAAATCCCAAAAAGAAAAAGGTTCGAAAATTTGAGGATAAATGCATGAAATATGTAAATAAACTCAAAAAGGAATGGCAAAAAGGACTTACCGGCTTGAGGAAAGAGATTCTTTGCAAAAAATCCAGAGGAAAACGACAAAAAATGGACTGTGGAGCCTTGCCTACTCGGAGAGAGAAGAAAAGTTTGAAAAACCTTTTTGAAAAAGTGTTTGAATCAGTCAAGAACAGTGTTTTAAAAAACCTGATTTGCGACTTTCGATTGATCGAAAATCACTTTCGATCGATTGAATCACTCCGAAATTTTTTAAGAGATTTTAAGTATTTTCAATCGATCGAAAAACAGAATAGATCGATCGAAACAGGTAGCGGCTCATAGTATTTTGAGAAAAATTATAGTTTTGAAAAACTCAAACCAATTTTTGAAAAATAACTCCTCAAAGCATTGAAATCAATGAAACAAAATGTATGAGTATGAGATGAAATAGAATGCTTTTTCAAAAACCCAAATTTTGATCCCAGTTTCTCCAAAGAAAGTTTCAGCCAATTCTCCCTTTTAATTCTCAAGCAAAAAAAAATGTTTTGCATAATACTCAAGGTATTTTCAAACTTGGTTGGTTAGACCAAAAACACACACAATAACATGTACAGTATTTAGCAAAGAGTAACTTGTGTAGTGTGTGCAATTAGCAAAAGCTAGAGATACATGTGAGGTGATATGTGAATAGAAATTAATCACAAAGTCTACAAAATTCATCACACAGAATTTAAAAGAGACTATCACTTAAAGAGTTACATCATATAACTTCCACATCTCCTAGAACATAAGCTTGTAATCATGTAAGTTTCTTGAATTTAGCCTCTTAATTATGTGAATTGGCATCAAGCCTAATAGTACACACTAGTTTTAATTAAGTGAATTGACATTAAGCCAAATAGTACACACCAATTTTAAGCATTAAGTAATTAAGCCAAGGTTACACCTTATGTTCTTTTTGTGCATGTGCTACACTTTCTCGAGCACAAAATCTTATGATATGCACTAAGGTGTTTATGATTGGCTAGTGAACAATGGTGAGATGGTTATTTATGCTTTTCTCAAAAGGATCAAGTCCGATAGTCAAATAACATGTGACTTCAAGATTAAGACAAAGTGATAAACACCATAAACATCTTTCCCACACAACATGCACTACAAAGTTTTAACTAGTATAGTGCAATAAATAAGCTCATCAAAGCTAAACAGGGTACATAAGACATGTTATGTGTAAATAAATTGACCAACCTTGTTTTCAAAGACCAAGAAAGATAGTGCCAAACACAATTTGCTTTTCTCTCTTTTTTTTTTTTTTTTTTTTTTTTTAAAGAGAAAACAAATAAATCCTAGAATAAAATGCATGAATGTTATGCAATGCAAATCCTAGAAAAAAAAAAAAAAAAAAAAAAAAAAAAAAAAAAAACAACGGTCACAAAGGAATGAGCAATGAAGCACAAGGACCATGTCAGAAAGACTCAATTAGATCGAGTCTTTTGCATCCAAAACCTTTTAGATGCACCATGAGCATTGGAGTTCTTATTCACATTCGAGTGATTTCCAACTCTAGGATTGGAATAAAGGTTCAACATCTTTACCAATTCATCAATAAATGCCATAGGATCTTGTGCTTGAGGTACAGACACTTTTGGTTTGTTTGCTCTCTTAGCAGCTTGAAGCTTTTAACAGTTAGGACGAATGTGTCCAGACTTTCCACAATAATGACAAACTCAAGCAGGTTTACCATGCGTCTTGTCCTTGGAAAGGGTAGAATCCTTAGGTTTAGCCTCTCTCAGATCAACCCTAATCTTCCTAGGAGGTGAAACTTCTACAGGTTTGACAACCTCACTCACAGGTGGTTTGATAGTTTCACTCACAACCTCACTCACAGTAGGTTCAGAAGAAGATGAAGGAACAAAGTTTGTGGAATTAGGAGCAGACACAGAGATGATTTCAACATAACTTAGCCTAGATTTATCAGAAGGATACTTTTGAACATTCAGCATGTGATCAAGTTTAGAACTAGCAGATCTAGCAATATATAAATCATGTTCCAAAGTTTTAACTTTATCAAGCAAAAGCATATTCTCAGATTTCACATGATTCAAAAGATCATTAGCATAAAAAAGTTTAACAAGCAAATTCTTCTTTTCAAGCTCAAGAGAATCAATTTTCTTCAAGCCAAGTTCAACATTCATAACATCCTTTGCAGCAACTTTGCAAAGTTTATTATAGGCCTCTTGAAGATCTGCATCATCAGAGAGTTCCCTTTCAGAAGGGTTCTCCTCAACAGGCACGCTTTCATTGACTATAGCTGTAGCAGTGAAAGCAATAAAGTTTCCAGTCTCGTCACATCCAGACTCATTATCAGAAACCTCATTATCACTAAGGGTTACAGCCATAGCTTTACCCTTAGTCCTCAAGAATGTAGGACATTCAGATTTAACATGACCATACCCTTGACAACCAAAGCACTGAGCACCCAAAGAATTGTTTGAAGATTGACCTACTTTTTCTTCAGGTTTTTCAAAGTTATTAACCTTAGTGGGATCATTCTTCCTAAAATTTCTAGGTTCAGCAGTGTTTGTATTTCTCGCCCTTCTGTTCGTATTCCTCAAAAAGTTTCTAAAATTCTTAGCAAGGTAAACTATCTATGTAGCAGAGAGCTCATCATCAAATCCACCAACATCAACATCATCAACAAACTTAAGAGCCATTGATTTGAATTTGTTTACTTTAGGTAGGTCAAACTCATAGGACTGAAGAGATCCTACAAGCTCATCAACAGGGATGGAATCCATATCCTTGCTCTCAGTAATGGCAGTAACTTTGGGTCTAAAGTCTTCAGTTAGAGATCTAAGAATCTTCCTAACAATTTTAGGTTGATCATAGATTTTACCCAAATTAAAAGCAGAATTAACAATGTCATTAAGTTTGGCATAAAATTCATCAAAGGATTCATCATCAGACATCCTAATGCTCTCAAACCTAGAAGTTAATTGCTGCAGTTTGTTTATCTTAACTGTCTTTGTGCCTTTATGCACAGTTTGGAGGATTTTCCAAGCAGTATGAGCAACCTCAACATTAAAGATTCTCTTAAATTCCTCCATGGAAACAACATTAAAAATGACATTCAAAGCTTTGCTATTGAATCCAGCTGCTTCTTTTTTAGAAGTTTGCCACTCACTTACAGGAGTAGTGGGCTTCTCCCATCCGTATTCAACAGAATTCCAAACTCTGTCATCAATGGATTTTAGGAATGCTTTCATCCTTACTTTCCAATAAGCATAGGTATTCCCATCAAAGTGAGGAGGAATAACAAAAGAGTGACCGTGTTCCATGACAACAGGGGTCAAGGATCAGCTCAGAGATTAAAAGATCTACAAGAAAGAGCTACCCGCTTTGATACCACTTGAACGGTTTTAGACCCCTTAAAACAGCCAGATTAACCTAGTTAATTAGTCAAGTGATTAACTTAGTCAATTTATGTAATTCTAGGTTATCACAAGCATACAATCATATCAAAAATATAAAGCAGTGGAAATATAAATAACACAATGGTATGATCACCTAGGAAACCACACGGTAAAAACCTAGGGAGGATTTGACCTAGCTATCCTCAAGGTAAACCTGAATCCACTATGAAAGAATCGAAGTTCATACAAAAGGACTTACAAGCTCCCCACTTGACTTCCTAATGCTACCTACCAGTAGAACTTACTGATATGACCACGTGCAAGTTTCGAATCCACGAACTCTTTCTTTCTTGGATTCTCCAATCAGCTACAAGCACCCATGCTTGTTATTCTTTAAGCTCCAATGGCAGTAACCGAGTTGATCATTAAGATATTGAAGTAATCTCTACCATGAAAACCCTAAGCTTTGTGTAAAGGAAAACTCCTCTAGATCTCACAAGAGATTTACACAAAATTACAATGTATGAGCAACAGTACAATAGGAGCAACTCTAAAAACGTGGCTAGGGTTTTGCCTTATATACCTAGGGAAAAAACATAAAACCCTAAATGTTTAATGAGTTAGGGCTGAGTTGGAAATTCTGCAAAAAACGCATTTGACCTGAGATTCGATCGATCGAGTCTATCCTTCGATCGATCGAGCCAGGCCGAAATGCACCAATGCATTTTGCAGCCTCTCGATTCCAACTTTACAATAATTAATCAACTTTGAGCTAGCCTAAATAAGACTAAACATATTGTTTTGATCATGGTTTACTAATATTACAAATTAGAGTTTTAAATACATAAATTCCTAAACCTTTAGAACCTAACAAAAACAAACTACTGTCTTTGATATAAGCTTGAAAATAAAACTGTCTGAAGAGAAAGGTTACAAGATTATAAGAAAGGAGAAAGTACAAAAGTCTTTCTGAGGGAGAGGGAAGGCTATTACAAAAGGCTTTCTAAAACTTTGAACTTAAAAGCTTAGAATCTTAGAAACTTAGAAACTTGTCTTTTGTCTTCGTAGTCCGTCTCTTTTATAGGTGAAATGAACCATGGTAAAGTAACCTGAGTATGTAAATTTAACTCAAGTTAATATGTCGGTGGTATGGAAATTAGTACTGATGAGTAATAGTTTGTCTGCGTCTGTCTAGGAATCTTTCAAATCTCTCACATCTATCAGTTCTCTTTTTACGCATGCTAGTAAATAGTAGTAACTTTTGAACATCTGTTTGTATCTGTCTGGACTACCTTAATTTGCCTGGACAATTTTACTTAATGCAAAAAACAGATTTTATGAATGCAATAAACAGATTCAAATATATAGTAAACATGATGTCCAGAGAGTTATTAATGTAGAAAAACCAATTCGATTATTGTGAAATTTAAACATGAAAAAGCATTCAGATTTTGGCTTTTAAATTTAGAAAACACAATTTCACTAGGTGTTTTATGAGAAAAAAGCAAATAATTTTTTAAATAGTGAACAGAAAATAATTTACGCAGACACCAACTGTAGTCATATGAACCACATGTAGAAAATAATTTGAATTAATGCAGAAAACAAATTTTATGAACAGTTTGGCACAATTTCACACGTGCTGCTCAACAGCTCGGCAATACTCGGATATTTGAGAGCATAAATATCAGAGTATTGCAAGTGAAGAACACATTAAAAAAAAAATCTGTTGTCCTAGCAATGCCTGACCCTGCTCTATGTGGTGCTGTGATATTGGAATTGGACTCAATCAAAAGTCCCCCTGCAGGAGTAGGAGGGCTGAGTGCAACTATAATGGCATTGGGTTTGAACTAATCATCTTGCCAAAGTCCACCAGGAGGGCATAGTTTCCTAGAACATTGGAATAATATCTTTGGCAATACCCTATAAATTTGTCTTCAACTCTCACTATTTGTACCACTTCTTTTTCTCTTTTCATTTCTATTAAAAACACATACAGAAAACAAAACAAAACAAAAAACAAAAGAACACGCACTATGCTTATCTATGCAAAACATCAATAAAAGCCCACACAAATATATTATCTAGCAAAATTGAGCCATTTGCATAGTGAAATATTGGTTAGTGAAGGATTTAATTCTTAATAGAAGAAAAAAAAAATCAAACCAGATATGCCCAAGATAAGCAAAACTCAAAGGGATATGTTAGTAATAGTATAGATAAGCATTGATTCTTTAAAGGCCACGAGAAACTATTTCACAGTTTATGCTTCTACAACTAATTACAAGTATTATGAACATTACTTAAAACTCTTAAAATTAAGTAGTTGGCTGTAAGTTATAAATCTTCAAAGCGTTTAGAAATCCCATTAAATAAACTCATCAAGTGCATTTCTAAAAGTAATTGTCCTGCCATTTTAAAACATCAAAGTTAGCAGCAGAATCAATTTCACACCTGCTAGGAAAATCCACAATGAGATGTAGATGTCTAATAATAAGATTGACATACTAATCTTAAATAGATTAAACTTAACAGCCCAAGAGGATTTTTAATCATGTGGCAGAAGGGGTAACCTTAGATTCAATTGCAATGTTTTTTCATATGTTTGAACTTTTTAAGAACATTGGCTAAAACAATAAGATTTAAAAAAAAAAAAAAAAAAAAAAAAAAAAAAAAAAAAAAAAAACGAATTAACAAATAGCAGTTTCGGAGGTGAAAGTTCAATATGGGTATGAAACACCCTTGAATGTTTAGACCCCAAAATACAAAAATACCAATTCAAGCTTTATATCAAACAATTAATGTGCAGAATATGATAACAAGCTTATAACAGAATTGATAAACAATCTAAGACAAATATAAACACGTCCACAACAGTAAATATAAGGCAAAGATAAAGGGAAGAAAGATGCAAACACACGAACAACACACGATGTGTTATCAAAGAGGAAACCGAAGTCCTCGGCGTAAAACCTCTCCGCCGCCGTCTAAGCGGTGATAAAATCCACTAAAGAATATAGTTAGGATACATGAACAGCAGAAGACCCTCCAAGCCTAATCTATCAAAGTACCTAAGCCCTCCAAGCTTCTTGCTCCAACGAGGTTACATCGAACCTATTTCTTCTTTAGTTTCCCAGATTCCGTTACTTAACCATAGCATCAACCAATGTTTATTGGTTCCTTCCAAACTGCTTCCCTCAGCACCAAATAAACCTTCTCACAGACTTGGGTGTGGTGAGATAAGGATTTGGTAAAAGATCTCTCAAGGGTATGACAATGGAGAGGAAGAGAGTAGAAGAATTTGTAGAGACTCTAAGGTAAAGATTGGGGATGAGGCAATCTTGTTTTTCTCTAGGGTTTCTCTCACAAAAATTCTCTCTGGAAGCTCCCTCAATTTGGTGGGTATAAGGGTCTATATATAGTGAGGTGAGATGGGAATATGAAGAGACAGTTTTTTGCCAAACAAGGTAAATTGGTGGCTTGGTCTCGCGACTTGTCCAAGTCGCGACGTAACGGCCTGGCCAACCTAGGACTTTTGTCCTATAGTGCGACAGCTGGCGCGACCCTTCAACTTTCCTACGTGTATCTCACATGCCTGAAGTTGGCGACTTGCAGCCACAAGCCACCCGCGAGTCCTAGCTGCGAAGCTCTGCTTCTTTGCACATCCTTGAGCTTTTCTTCATATCTTCTCACACAAACTACCCTTACAATAATCTCACCTAAATACAGGGTTACTAAGTGCTTAAATTACAAGCAAATTGGCACGGAATAAAGCCAACAAGATGGTTGATAAATTTCAACCTTACAATCTCCCCCTTTGGCTATTCCGTGACAAAACCCTAAAAACAAACTCTAGACTTAACGCGTGAGTTGGGAACAGTTGGAAAACTCACTCACACCTAACTCTAGAATTTACGAAGCTTTAGAACCATAAGAACAAGTAACTCCTGAAACACAACAACACAATAAGTTCATTGTATACAGAAACTTGTAATGCATATGGAGCAAGCACAATGCGATCATGCACAATGGAATAAAGCAATAAACCATGGCAAGACCAAAACAGGTAATCACTATAGACAAGTGATCATAATGCTCATTCACACTTGGAATGAACATCCGAACATTCAAGATAATAAACACAAGGTAAATCGCTTGAATGACCAACACTTAACCAATGCACAGTACATAAAGTATGTGCATTTAGGAAAAATCCTACAAGGGCACAAGAGTGACCGTACTTAGAAGAAAATGCAAGACATTTAGTTGGAAGTACTGATTTAACAAAGCACAAAGGCTGCATAAAGCATGGCACAAACCACAAAGGCCTACAAATTGTGCATAAGAACAAAACAAACCCTTAAAGCTTACATAAGCAACATGGGTACAAATGAACAACATAAAGAACAGAATGATATAAGAGGGATACATAAATATGGTAATAACTAAAGATAGACAAAAGCAGTAAACAAAAGTCTGTTAGCTGAAATCTCCCCCTTTCGTTGAGCTCTCCCCCTGCTAATAGCATCTCCTCCTTTTTGTCATGGAATAGCTAGTCGTCATTATCTTCTAGCTTTTTTTGAATTTCATCTAATTGAGTTTGAATCGAAGTGAACTTTGAATCCCATCGAATGCTGAGATGATTCAAGATGGAAGTAAGGTTGGACAATTTGGAACTTAGTTCATGAACAGAAGCTACAATAGAGTCTAGCTTCTCGTCATCGGGAAGTGAACTGGAGCGCGAGCCACTATGGGACGCGGAAGCTTCTGTTTTGATTCCTTTCTTGCTATGAGCAATCCTGGCATTGAATGTGCGCATGTTGATTGGACATGGTTTTGTACAGGGAAATTCATTCTCAGACGGATGGAGCCCTTTACGCTTCAGAATCCGTGAGATGAGACAGCAAAATGGGATGCACATCCTTGATTCTGTTCGTAGAACAGTTTTGCGAAGGATATAGAAGGTATGAGCACAGATGTCAATCTCGACATCAGAAATCAGATCATGAAGAAACAGTGCATGCCCGAGATTCATATACCCTGTGCTGGATAGGGGATACAGGTTGTGAAACATGACGATCGTGAACACCCTCAATTTTGGAGGAAGAGATGAAACACTGACTGAGTTCCCATTTGAGGAAAATTTCAGATTGTCCCCAAGAGCTGCTTTAAGTAATTCTTCATCAGGATGTAGATCATCATAGACTGGTGAGACCCCAAGTATTGGCCTGTTGATGTGCAGAATCTCTGCTAGATATGCGGGAGAGACCGAGAAACTTTTTCCTCTAACTCAGCACTTAAGTTCATCTCCTTCAACAATTGCATTAGCATAAAACTCTTTTATTAGATCTTCATATACATCATCAAGGTCAGAGAGGAGATAATTCCAATCCTTGCGTGCAAACCAGTGAGGAATGTTGGTGTCAAACAGAGAATGTTGGTCAAAGACTCTTTTCAATCAGAGGTGCAGCCTTTTTGAAGTAATTGTCATGATTTTGAAAGGTCGCATATGATCGAAACCTGTTGGGATCGAACACACCAGATGGAGAACGAGCCCGCTTTGGTCTAGGAGAAAAGTCATCAATTTCAATAACATGTTCCTTTCCTTTGCTGCTGCCTCCTTTCACAGCTGATCTCTTGAATGGAGACATTTTAACTCTGCACCATGATTTAACACACACAAGAAACACCAAACAGAACAACAAACATTATTAGCAATGTGTCAGTGCCATACCATGGGTAATGAAGGAAACCCTAAACACTTGAAATTTGGGTTCAAAACATGACAATGAATGTGTGTAAACAACCAACACCATAGTAGGTACACAAGATTGAGAAGATCAGTGTATGAACCAGCACAAATAAGCAATATAACCCGAAAATCAGAAAACCATGTTCTAACATGGTAAATCACAACCCACAACAACATCTTCACAAATCAGAAAAAAATGCTCAAACCAGTAAGTATGAAGGGAAAGGAGAAAAAGCCCATACCTTTTTGTGGAAGATTTGAGAGAAGATGATGCAGAAATGGAGGATTTTCACAGAAAAGCTCAGAGTGTTTGTGAGAATAAAATGAGGAAGACAATGAACAGTCACAAAGGTACGAGGGAAAAACTAAAAGTTTTAAAACTGACCTTGGAAAGCAAAAACACGCGTTTTTCCCGACTGGATCAAGTCGCCAGCAAGTCGCCATGGTAAGCCGAGACACACTGTGAAGGAAAGAAATCTGAAAAATTTCTCTAAGTGTTTTTCGTGACTGGAAGGTCTACCATTAGATAGTCGCGATATGAACTGCGAAATTCTCTGAGTGCCTCTCGCGACTGGATCTACCACCCGCGAACAAGTCGCCACATTGACCCGCGAAAACTAGAAAATTCAAATTTTGAAAAAAAATTTCTAAGTCTTTTTCGCGACTAGGATGCTGACCCGCCAGTGACTCGCGAATATCTCTGAGAGAGTGTCGTGACTGGAGCATGTGACTAGACCTACTTGCGACTTAGTCGCCAAAACAGAACAACACTGTTTTTGAAATTTTTGACATTTTTGTAAAAACAAAGTACTTTCCAAAAACAAACTAAAACACTCAAAAATCTTTTTGTGTTTGATCAACAAAGATTGAGCATGTGAAAACACATTTAATCAAGTATAATCACACAAATGAATATGACATTCATTGAACATAGACTTGTGTGTTGTGTGTGGATATCAAAAATGAGATAGTCCTTAGTCCAATGTGAAGCTTCAATGATCAATTCAATCAAGGCATACACAACTAGCACTAGATTATGTGACCTATCTTAATTATAGAAACATGCATATATAACCTCCCGCAAGTACTTGATAACAATACTTTGAAGCTTTCCATTTGGCTCCATATTCAACATATCATTTGCAACTTTTAGATAGATACCTGAAATTTTTGATATTTCAATTGATGAGTTAGCCTTTGGCTTTTTGGGCATCATACATTTTATTTTTGGTCGCTTTCCCTTTTTCCTAGTCGAATACTAGTTTGTGCGACAGGCTTTTGCAGCTTTATATTTCTTTTCATTTGGAGAATTTCATTTAGAGAGCTCTTTTAAGCCAAAATATATATATATATATATATAGGCATGAGTCTATGCATGTCTCAAGATTAACAAAACCATTCACTAATCATTCATGACAAGGTTGAAGATTTATTTACAATAGTCACATAGATTTCAGAATTTCTTCCATAATGATATGAGTGCATGGAGGACAAGCTACACTCGTTAAATGCACAAAGCCATTAGTACAAAGGTACAAGGCAAAACATGCTTTGAGACAAAACTCAACAAAGTGATCAATCATTTTGGATTTTCTACTTTTTATGTGTTTTTGGATTTTTGACATAAAAGCAGTAAAAGATTGAAAAAGAAAAAAATGAAAACATTTTAAACACCAACAAACAAAAAAATCAACACTCAAAAACACAAAGCATATATCAAATCATATCCACAAAGCATAGGAAGAATTGATGCATGGACATGTTATAATGCTTATGCATGAGTACCCTTTGTCACCCACACGTCACGTGCGTTTGGGGTGATATCTTTGATGGATCGGGTACGAGAGTTAGGACTGTCAAACCTTCATGTGAAGCTTTCCAGGCAGTTGGTGAAGGCACCAATCATCTTCATCACGTCCATAGTTCCTAGATCACGATTTTGACTTCTTGGCTACTCCCCACTCCAAGTCCTCATGTCATTTCTTCTTCCTCATGACCGAGTTGCACTTGCATTGTTGTCTGCTCTCAACTTTTGATAGTTGGGTCTAATATGTCCTTGCAATCCACAATAGTGACAAACATAATCCGTTCTAGGACCCCATTGTGATCTTGGGAGTGATCTTCCTCTAGCTTCATATCTGGATTCTAATTGATTACTGGACTTATATAATACCCATTGATCAACCACATTTTTCTTCTTCTTCTCAGCTTTAATTTTCTCAGGACTGGACCTATCCACAGTCCTCTCCTTAGCCTTTACAAACTTCACTTCTTTGGTGACATTTGCCGATGAGCTACTTCCTCCGGCGTAACCCAATCCAGATTTGTTTGAGGCATGTTTTTGAGATGAAATAACATCATCTAACTTCTTGGAGGAGACCCTATCTATCTTGGCATGAGCTTCCACTACCTCTTGCTCAAGGAATCTCACTTTTGTGTAAGTTTCTGATAACTCATCATTAAGTGTTTCAATTTCACATTTTGCCTCCTTGTATCGTGCCAGGAGACTTTTGTAATCTTCCTTAGCCCTCTTCATCTTCTTAATGGCTACATTAGCCATCTTAGCATATTCACTGGTCTTCTCAAGGAGTGAGTTGTAAGTCTCTTGCAACCCCACTGCTTCTCTAGCTTCCTCATCTTCAGACTCCTCGACTATTCCAATAGACTCCAAATCAGAATATTCCCCAAGCTCCTTCACAAGTGTACCCAAATCATCCGAAGTCTCCACATGTGCAATGGTCATGAAAGCGGAGTAATTTCCTTCTCCGTCACAGCTATCTTTAGAGTCAGAATTTGATGAATCAGCATCACTCAAGGTAGTGGCATAGACCTTTCCTTTTGTCTTCAAATAATTGGGACATTCCTTTTTGAAGTGTCCATGTCCATTACACTCGAAACACACAATGTCCGAGGAAGATTGAGACTCCTTCCCTTCTTTCCTCGTAAACTTTTTCCTATCACCTCTTGAAGATGAAAATTTTCCTTTGTTGAATGGTTTCCCACTGTTCTTCATCTTCAGGAATTTTCAGAAGTTTTTCGCCAGATATGCTACTTCCTTCTCCACTCCATCTTCTTCCGAAGGGTTATGAGATGCCACTCTCTCATCAATTGTTTTAAGAGCAAATGATTTGTTCTTCTTTTGAGAAGGCAGGGACAACTCATATGTTTGCAGAGAACCAACCAGCTCTTGAACCTTCATGTCGTCAAGATCTTTGCTCTCTTCAATGGCTGTAACTTTGGCATGAAAACTTTCTGGTAGTGACCGACCTTACAACTTTAGACTCCTCCGTCTTTTCTCCCAAATTAAATTTTCTGACGACCACCTCGTTTAGCTTACTGTAAAAAGAGTCAAAAGACTCATCCTCATCCATCTTTAGCTGCTCAAAGCGAGTGGTCAACATCTGAAGTTTGGTGTCTTTCACCTTCTTGGTTCCTTCATAAGTCCCCTCCAGAATCTCCCATGCTTCCTTAGCAACGGTAATATGTGAAATCTTGTGAAATTCTTCTGGAGAGATACCACAGAAAATGGCATTCAATGCTTTACTGTTTGCATTAATTGCCGCAAGAGCTACCTTGTCCCAAGTGGATTTGGCATCTTTCGGCTTTGTCCAACCTATTTCAATAGCATCCCACACAGCCTCATCCATAGAACACAAAAACTCCCTCATTTGGACTTTTCAAAATGCATAATTATTACCATCAAAAAATGGTGGAACAGTGAGAGATTGAGACCTATCCACCTCAACAAGGGGTCAAGGATCACACTCAGGTATTAAAACCACAACAAGTGTACCCGCTCTGATACTAATTGAAAGTTCAATATGGGTATGAAACACTCTTGAACGTTTAGACCCCAAAATACAAAAATACCAATTCAAACTTTATATCAAACAATTAATGTGCAGAACATGATAACAAGCTTATAACAGAATTGATAAACAATCTAAGCCAAATATAAACACATCCACAACAGTAAATATAAGACAAAGATAAAGGGAAGAAAGATATAAACACACGGACAATACACGATGTGTTATCGAAGAGGAAACCGAAGTCCTCGGAGTAAAACCTCTCCGCCGCCCTCCAAGCGGTGATAAAATCCACTAAAGAATATAGTTGGGATACATGAACAGCAGAAGACCCTCCAAGCCTAATCTACCCAAGTACCTAAGCCCTCCAAGCTTCTTGCTCCAACGAGGTTACGCCGAAACTATTTCTTTTTTAGCTTCCTGGATTCTGCTACTTTACCATAGCATCAACCAATGTCTATTGGTTCCTTCCAAACTGCTTCCCTCAGTACCAAATAAACCTTCTCACAGATGTGGGTGCGGTGAGATAAGGATTTGGTAAAAGACCTCTCAAGGATATGACAATGGAGAGGAAGAGAGTAGAGGAATTTGTAGAGACTCTAAGGTAAAGATTGGGGATGAGGCAATCTTGTTTTTCTCTAAGGTTTCTCTCACAAAAATTCTCTTTGGAAACTCCCTCAATTTGGTGGGTATAAGGTTCTATATATAGTGAGGTGAGATGGGAATACAAAGAGACAGTTTTTTTTCCAAACAGGGTAAATTGGCGGCTTGGTCTCACGGCTTGTCCAAGTTGCGAAATCAAGTCGCGACGTAACGGCTTGGCCAGCCTGGGACTTTTGTCCTGTAGTGTGATAGCTGGCGTGACCCTTCAGCTTCCCTGCATGCATCTCACATGTTTGAAATTGGTAACTTACAGCCGCGAGCCACCCGCGAGTCCTAGCCGTGAAGCTCTGCTTCTTTGCACATCCTTGAGCTTTTCTTCACATCTTCTCATACACACTACCCTTACAATAATCCCACCTAAATACAAGGTTACTAAGTGCTTAAATTACAAGTAAATTGGCACAGAATAAAGCCAACAAGATGGTTGATAAATTTCAACCTTATAGGAGGGAACCTCCAATCTTCTAAGAAGGAATCCCAAAAGTCTAAGTTATCCACTCTTCAGAAAGATTAATGAAACCATATAGCAAACAGAATTTTCTTTGCTTTACTCCTCCATCGAGTCTATCTTACAGTCAACACTCAGAATATTTATCTAGGTTTTTCATTTTTGCTCTCTTTCAATATCCTCCACACGTTCCAGTCCATACCTCTAGATTATTATTTCTTATCATTTGATGATTAATTTGTGGTCTGGTGATGCGAAAATAACTGATATCTAACAAATTAAATGTTGTGTCGTGAGGACAATTCATGTGACAATATCATACCCAACGTATAGTAGTTTCGAAGCTAATAATTAGTCAAGATGAAAAGATAAGAGACTAGGATGGAGCCAGGATTTAAAGGTGGGGGCGGGGCCAAATTTAATGTAAGCTCATCAAATTTCATCTCGTTCAATAAAACTATAATCTCATATTTGTGGACACAATCTTGTATCATGATACAATGAACAAATACTAATTGTAGGAGCATGGTAGGTATGTATTTTTTAGAGAGATTCCACAGGGACTGGTGGTTGGCGTTTACAATTTGATGGAGGTTGCCAATGATGGGAAGCTTTGGAGCGTTTGGGGGAAGGTTGGCTGCTTTCTTGACTTTCCTTTGTTTCAAAATCAATGACAAAGAGAGGATGAGAATGAGTACAAGAAAGATAATCGGAATCCAAAGTAATGTGAGAAATAATAGATTCATGTTTTTTGTTTGGTGATGTAGGAAAAATAGATGTTTATTTTATTTTTATTTTTTTTAAATACACAAGAATGTGAGTTCATTAGCTCAAGCTTTAGGTAGCTAGATCGAGGGGAGACTATTTACATGGAGACGACGTTAGATTTGAGAGTATAATATACATGTGGATTTGGGTCCTAGTTACACTTTGTGTAACTCTAAATTATTGCACATCACTCATTATTTCTTTGTTGGATGTGAATTTTAACAAATCTTTCATTGGGTTAAATTCACTTCTAATACTCTATGTGCAAGCAAAATATATATACACACACTATAGCTGAGGAGTTATTGTTGGATTCTAATAAAAATATGGTATTATTGCACAGCTATTGCTTGCTAAATTATTTAATTCTAGAACATTTGTTTCTCTCTTTTATTTATTACAACTATCTAAGAAAGAAGAAAAAAATTATGCAAAAAAATAAAACCTTTAGAGAGATAAGAGTCTGTTTGGCATCAATTTCAACTTTTAGCATTTAGTTTTTGTGTACAGCTTTTTAAAACCTCATTTTTTGCTGCATTATTTTTCACCTTTTCAAATTTATTCAAAGTACAAATATAATTTAGCACACTTTTAGTAGAAAGTTTAGCAAACAGCTAAATAAGCTGTAAATGGACACTAAGCTTAAAAATAGTAGAACCTTAGAAATAGCTATTATATTACCATTTTGTTTTGGTAGTAACACCCCATGTTCCACCCCGAGAATAATTTCAAGGCATTCCAATGTGTTTCGGCCATTTTGGATTCAGAGACGGAGATAGAAGTCTGATTTAGGGGATTAAAATATAAACAAAAAATGTGTATCATCTATTTAGTATTAAGAAACTATCAACAAATAAAAAAAATACAAAATAATTATTTCTTAATATATTAAAATACAATTTATCTATTAAAAGAGAAAACGGCCCTCTTTTAAATGACAAAAATCATCAATATTAAATTTGTTCTAACTCATTTTCCATAGGTAAAGACAAACCACAAATAAACAAATAATTGTACAAACAAAAATAGCCAAATACAGACAAAATACATACTATGACACAGGTTAGTGCTACAATTCACACTATAATAAACTGATTTTATAAAATTTTAGCAACTAACCATTCAAAGTTTCAAACCAATTCCACTTTAAAAGGCTCCACACAATATATCCAGAACAATAAAAATAAAGACAGGCAATCTACTACCGTAAGTTTCTAAACCAATTCCACTTTAATATCAAATTATTTGTTTTATAATAAAAAATACAACTATTTGGGCAGCAAAATTAAAAAAATACAACTGTTTCACACGTGCTACTCAACAGCTCGGCATGATTTCACACACTGTCCAGTCATATCATCCACATTCACATGAATACTTAAATATATGAATAATCATACCCCGGTGCCAGGGACATGGCACTATGTCAATTAAATATGATACTCTATTCAAGAACACTACAACTACTGCCGACATCTTCAAATCTCGCTGTGACATTAGGAACATTTAAAATCCTGTTCATGTAGTGTTTTTCCAGCCTGTATTGACATGACAAGCCCTAATAACTAAAATTATAATGCTTGGAACATGAATTGAGGTTATAAATGCACCACAATAATGATCTTATTTCTACCCCACTAACTTCGTAGATTGACTAAGCTATGAGTCGCAACGCCTCAACATCAAATCGTATAATGCGAAACAAGTTTGGATCTACTTCAACAAATGGATTATCACAAGTTCCAGCAAATCAATAGCTACAAACATACACAGACCACTTTGGAGGGAAATGGGTTGGAAAGAAGAGAGATTTCCTTAATATGCCAATATACACGTCCGAGAGTCTTGGAAGCGACGGACACATCATGGTCAGCAAACCTACAAAACTAAGTATAGATACTACAGCAATAGAGTTCATCGCAGCAGAACCACCATGGTCAACCCTATACGAGAAGAGGTGTGAGTTAGAGGTGTATTGTCGATGGCATGGGTTACGAGTTCCTAAGGCACGCTCAGCCGAGTTACCTAGAGGTGAACCTACCAACATACTTGCTCGTCTTGAACAAGAGAACAATCAAATGCAAAGGTGATTAGACTGTTTTCATGCAATCCAAAAAGCTAAGAAGCATTTAAAGGGGAATGCACAAGAGTGAGCCATCAAGTCTATTAATGAAGTTACTGCGTTAGATGATGAAAAAGATATTTCAGACTTCTCAGATTCAAGTAATGATGATTTCCAAAAATTTCTACCTACGAACATTAGACGTTGTTGTTAATGTCTACACGTTCTATGCAATACAAAATGTTGTTGTTAATGTCTGACAACTAATAATTATGTACATTCAGCCTTTGCAAATCTAAAGATTAACAGTTCATTAACTGTTGAGTTTACACGATCTTGTTCATTCAACGATTTCAAATTTTTCAACAAATTTGGATGATCGATACATTAGTACACAGTTTTCCATTTAATTTTCACGATTTTGTACATTTAACGAATTTAAACTTTTCAACAAATTCATACTATTTGTACATCTAATTTACACAATTTTATTTTGTACTTTCCAGATTTTATACAATCAACGAATTTGAACGATTTGTACATCTAAATTTTGTTTTTTTACAAATTTGAATGATCTGTACATCTAATGTACACAATTTTCTCTTGAATTTTCACGATTTTGTACTTTTAACAATTTTGATTTTCCATTAAGATTTCATGATTTTGTACGTTTGACAATTTTGAAATTTTCATCAAATTAGGACGATTAGTAAATTAGTACATAGCTTTAAATTGAATTTTCACGATTTTGTACATTTGACGACTTCAAATTTGGAAACAAATTTGGACGATCTGTACATCTAATGTAATTAATTTTCAGTTAAGTTTTCTCAATTTGGTATGTTCTTCAATTTTCATTTGAATTTTCACGATTTTTCACACTCTAAGAATTCGAATTTTTCAACAAATTCGTACTATCTGTACATCTAATGTACACAATTTTTACCTTGAGTTTTCACAGTTTTGTACATTCAACGAATTCAAATTTTTTAACAAATTCATAAGATCTATACATCTAATGTACATACTTTTTCATTGAATTTTTATTATTTTGTACTTTAAAAGAAATCAAATTTCTCAACAAGTCTAGACTATCTGTACATCTTATGTATACCTTCACGATTTGGTACGTTCATTGATTTTTCATCAATTTTTCTCGAATTCTACATTCAAATAATTCGAACATTTTTACAAATTCGAATTTTTCGAGGGATTTACTATTAGGTGATTTATACAAATCATTCATTTATCTTTCATGGAGTTTGTCCATTATTCATATGGTTATATATTTAAAAAAACACAAAAACCATTTAAGTGTAATAACTGCATCAATGCTAAAAACAGTTTATGAAGAAAACGGTGAACAATTTTTACGAGAAAACAATGAACAGTTTTACTTAATGCAAAAAACAGATTTTATGAATGCAGCAAGCAGTTTTGAATATACAGTAAACATGATGTGTAGAGAGAAAATTTTATTAATGTAGAAACAGATTTTATCAATGCAGAAAAATAGATTCGATTATTGTGAAATTCAAAATTGAAAAAGCATTTAGATTTGGCATTTAAATTTAGAAAACATGATTTCACTAGGTGTTTTATGAGAAAACAGTGAACAATTTTTTAAACACAGAGAATAATTTACGCAGAGAAGAGAGTAAACAATTTTTTAAATAATGCTAAACAAAAAATAATTTTATGCAGAATACTAGAAATAGTTTATGCAGAAAATAGTAAACAGTATATCATGTCCTACTTGAGCCAAAATCCATCTTACAAACAATTTTGAGTATTAAGGATCATATATAACACCAACATTCATTACTTTTAACAAGCACAACTACTTTTAAACACCAAAAAAACACAGAAGCAAGTTCAAAATCACACACATAAATGGACACTCAAAACATGCTTTGAGGTAAAAGTCATATGAGAAAATTGATTATTGAGCTACATTTTATTTTATTTTTCAGGCATGATTGCAGCCATTAAACCAACATAGATTCTATTACAAACATATTTTTTTCCAGACATATAGATTCTATTCTCTCTTAGTCCCTAGATAAAGGGAAAGTATATAACAAATCTGATATTGAAAGACTTTAAAGAAACAATATATTTGGTCAAGAACCTGCATCAAAGTTGTATGTGAAAATTGAAAACCCAACCTACCACCTTTATTTGATCAGGTGGATGTAGTTTCTTTTTTTTTTTTTGTTTGGTTGGTTGATAATTTATGTTGCTTGTGACAACTTATTTAAGTACAGCAACAATTTCGCTCAATTTTTTATTTAGGCAGTTCTTTGGTCTAGATTTTCTGCCATGTTTTTTGTGGCACATATTTATGGATAAACCCAAAAATGTTTAACTTTTTAGATAAACTAAATAAGAAGTAATAATAATAACAGTAATAATAAAATGTAATAAAGGGAAATTTTCACATTACAATTCATTGTATTCAAATCATCTCTTATTTCTACTCATTTTGTCACACTTGTTCTATACTTCTACATGGTAGACTGTAGGTGTAGTAGAAAAAATAGTGAGTTTATTAGAAAGTGATAAACAACCAATCACAATCTATCATTGTTGGATAATTTTGACAAAGTGTGTATCAAAATAGATTTTATCAATGCAAAAAAAATAGATTTGATTATTGTGAAATTCAAACATGAAAAAACATACAGATTTGGCTTTTCAATTTAGAAAATACAATTTCACTAGGTGTTTTTTGAGAAAACAGCGAACACTTTTTTAAATAGTGAACAAAAAATAATTTACGCAAAAAACGGAGTGAAATTTTTTTTAAATAATGCTAAATAGAAAATAATTTTATGCAAAATCGTAGAAATAGTTTATGTAGAAAACAGTGAACAATTTTTATAAGAAAATAATGAACAGTTTTAATTAATGCAGAAAACAGATTTTATGAATGCAATAAGCAGATTCGAATATAGAGTAAACATGATGTGCAGAGAGAAAATTTTATTAACATAGAAACAGATTTTATCAATGCAGAAAAACAAATTCAATTATTGTGAAATTTAAACATGAAAAAGCATTCAGATTTGGCGTTTAAATTTAGAAAACACGATTTCACTAAGTGTTTTACAAGAAAACAGTGAACAATTTTTTAAATAGTGAACAGAAAATAATTTACGCAGAAAAGAGAGTGAACAATTTTTTAAATAATGTTGAACATAAAATAATTTTTTGCAGAATGCTAGAAATAGTTTATGCAGAAAACAATGAACATGGTGTGCAGAGAGCAAATTTTATTAATGTAGAAACAGATTTTATCAATGCAAAAAAATAGATGATCTGTACATCTAATGTAATTAATTTCTCATTAAGTTTACTCAATTTGGTATGTTCTTCATTTTTCATTTGAATTTTTAGGATTTTACACACTCAATGAATTTGAATTTTTCAACAAATTCGTACTATCTGTACATCTAATGTACACAATTTTTCCTTGAGTTTTCACAATTTTGTACATTCAATGAATTCAAGTTTTTAAACAAATTCATACGATCTATGCATATAACGTACATACTTTTCCATTGAATTTTCATTATTTTGTACTTTCAACGAAATCAAATTTCTCAACAAGTCTAGACTATCTGTACATCTTATGTACATCTTCAGGATTTGGTACGTTCATTGATTTTCCATCGATTTTTCTTGAATTTCTACATTCAACTAATTCGAACATTTTTACAAATTCGAATTTTTTAAGGCATTTACCATTAGGTGATTTATACAAATTATTCATTTTTCTTTCATGGAGTTTGTCTATTATTCATATGGTTACATATTAAAAAAACACAAAAACCATTTAAGTGCAATAACTGCGTCACTGCTAGAAATAGTTTATGTAGAAAACAGTGAACAATTTTTATTAAAAAATATTGAACAGTTTTAATTAATGCAAAAAACATATTTTATGAATGCAGTAAGCAGATTCGAATATACAGTAAATATGATGTGTAGAGAGAAAATTTCATTAATGTAGAAACAGATTTTATCAATGCAGAAAAATATATTCGATTATTGTGAAATTGAAACATGAAAAGCATTCAGATTTGACATTTAAATTTAGAAAACACGATTTCACTAGATGTTTTATGAAAAAATAGTGAACAATTTTTTAAATAGTGAACAGAAAATAATTTATGCAAAAAAGAGAGTGAACAATTTCTTAAATAATGCTGAACAGAAAATAATTTTATGCAAAATCGTAGAAATAGTTTATATAGAAAACAGTGAACAATTTTTATGAGAAAACAATGAACAATTTTAATCAATGTAAAAATTAAATTTATATTTCGAAATTAAAATCTCTATATTTTACAATGCTTCTATTTAAATAAATAAAAACATAAAAAAGTTACTTATTTTTATCTTTATTTTTATTTGTCGATTATCCTAAAAAAAAAAAAAATTACATGGTACTTGAGTTTCTAAACTTGAGTACTGTAGAAATAAAATTTTCTGCATTTTATTTATTAAAGGTACTCGAGCCTAGTATACTCGAGTATTGTGCATGGTACTCGAGTTTACCAAGCTCGGGTACCACATTATTTTTTTTAATCGCCCAATTTCCAACTCAGCAGTGCCATGATGGAACTATAGAATAGGGTACTCGAATTCATCAAACTCGAGTGCTAGAAAAAGTGGGTAGATTGCCATTTATTTCTAAAACAGTGGTTTTTTGCTAAAAATTTATAAAAAAAAGTGGTATTTGGCCATTTTGGCCCTCACGTCACTATTACTTACTATATTCTTCCTTAAGCAGCTTGGCTAAGCCATATTTTCCACTGAAATTTTTTCTGGGTATTTTCCCATAGAGGCAAACAGAGCTTAAAAAAAAGAGTTACAGCACCCAAATCCACAAATTAATTAAAACCTAGATAATAAGATTAAAAATCCGTATCAAATATCAATTTTAATTAAAAAAAAAATCTAAGCCAATTAATGCTAAAGGTTCAAGCTTTACAAAATAAAACGAAGACGACATATAGGACAAGTAGAGAAAAAAGAAGAACGACATGAGTACAGAGTAATTCACATTCACTGACCTGAAAAATAATTTAATTTATAATAAAAAATTGTATTTTGGCCAAACGATGATCGACATAGTGGGAAAGTTTTGTCGACGACGGCCATGGAAGTGTCGTACTTTAATATGAACTGGGAAGACCAAAACTATGGTGGCTTTTTTTATGATTTAAAAAAAAAAAAAAAAAAAAAAAAAAAAAAAAACTTTAACTAACAAAAGAGATAAGGTGATTTGGGGGGAAAATGGGTCGGGTATGGGCTTGGACAAAAATAATAGATATGATGGGGTTGGACTTTTCAGTTTGGCCCAATCTGTGAAATGTACAAGGTCCTCAAACTGTTTTTGAACTTTTAATAATAACTTTTTAGAAAGGTTTTTCCAACTGAATTAAAAGAATCTTCTTCAATGTATGTGTTTATAAATGATAAAGTGATCTTTATGTTTATAAAACTATTTATAATAAAACTATTAATTTGTATACATCAAATATTTTATTAAATTATTTAAACAAAAGTCACACTTACTAGGGAAATTTGCTTTAGCCTTTAAGCATGGTTGATTTTATTACCTAGATTGAGAAGAGCTCTTATTTTATATAACACATATTAATTTATATCATTATATATTATCTTTTTCTTCAAATTAATAAAGTTAATATGCTTCCAATCAAATTTAAAAAGAAAAAAAAAAGAAAAAAAAAAAAAGAGAAGAAGAATGTAACTAAAAATTGACTTTTAAGTAAGTCATGCAATTAAGAAAATGTGAATAGTTTTATAAGTTGTCCCGTTACAAATGTGTGGGAAATTTTTTTTATCTTTTTCTTTATTCTTTTATTTAAGAGTCATGCCCTCCTAAATCTCAATACGTACTCACAAACAGACGTTGACAATAAAATAAAGGGTAAAATGCAAAACTGACCCTCTAAGTTTCTTTAGATTTCATTTCAGTATTCTAACTTTACTTTTATTCATTTTAGTCCTCTAACTTTTAAGTTTATTCAATTAAGACTTTTCCATCAACTTTTGTTATATGTTGTGGTTAATTTTTCAATTTTATAATTTTTTTTTCAAATTTTTTAAATTAAAAAAATTCAATTAATGATTGAAAAATATTTTCTAGATTTTTTTTTTCAAAAAATTTTAACGAAGTTAACGAAAAGACCTTAATTGAATAAATTTGAAACTTAGAGGACTGAAATGAACGAAAGCAAAGTTAGAGGATTGAAATGAAATCTGAATAAAGTTAGAGAGTTAGTTTTGTATTTTAGCCTAAAATAAATAACATATTAAGTGCACATAAGGTCTTAAATATGTTGGTTGCCAACTTCCACATATTGTTTCCTTGTTTGGCTAAGGAGTTGATTACCCACATGGATCTCACTCTTTTTGTACAAAAAAAATTAAAGAAGATACATAATTAGTATATCATATATAAGAGAACAAAACAAACACACGAATATTTACTAGTAAGCATGTTTACCTCCATAGGATATTCAGTAGTAATTACTCGTCTTTTACTTTGTCATTCGGTGGGATGAATCGATTCATCAACGGAATGGCAAAGTGGAAATTCTTTTATAGTGATTTTATTGATTGTATTTTTATTTTTTAATACATGAGTTAATTTGGTGGACAAAGTTTAGTTACAAAATTAGTTGTAACTTAAAGTTACAAACTCACTCAATAAAATAAATATTACTACATATTTTGAAAATCTAACCGTTGAATTGCATATTCTTAACGCTTTTAATACACATGTCAAATTTTGTGTCAATCAGATATTGTTTACTATATGATTTGTAAACTTATTGCTAGGTTCTAAAGATTTAGGAATTTATGTATTTAACTCTAATGTGTAATATTGGAAAACCATGATCAAAACAATATGTTTAGTCTTGTTTAGGCTTGCTCAAAGTTATATATTTTATGTAAAGTTGGAATCGAGAGGCTGCAGATACATTGGTGCATTTTGGCCTGGCTCAATCGATCGAAAGTCAGCCAGAATGTTTTTCTGCAGAATTTTCCAACTCAGCCCTAACTTATTAAACATTTTGGGTTTTCTGTTTTTACCTTAGGTATAAAAGGAAAAACCCTAACCACGTTTTAGAGTTGCTCTGATTATATTGTTGCTCATATATTGTGGTTTGTGTGAATCTCTTGTGAGATTATTGAGGAGCTTTCCTTCACACAAACTTAGGGTTTTCAAGGTAGAGATTATATCAACACCTTGATGATCAACTTGGTTGCTGCCATTGGAGCTTAAAGAATAACAAGCGTGGGTGCTTGTAGCTGATTGGAGAATCCAAGAAAGAAGAAGTCCGTGGATTCGGAGCTTGCACATGGTCGTGTTAGTAAGTTCTATTGGCGGGTAGCATTAGGAGGTCAAGCGGGGAGCTTGTAAGTCCTTTTGTATGAACTTCGATTTTTTCATATAGTGGATTTAGGTTTACCTTGAGGATAGCTAGGTCAAATCCTCCCTAGGTTTTTACCGTGTGGTTTCCTGGGTGATCATATTATTGTGTTATTTATATTTTCACTGCTTTATATTTTTTATATGATTGTATATTTGTGATAACCTAGAATTGCATAATTTGACTAAATTAATCACTTGGCTAATTAACTAGGTTAATCTGGTTGGTTTAAGGGGTCTAAAACTGTTCACTTATATTTTGTGCATAATTTTAAAATTCAAAATTTTGCAATTTAAACAATTTATTGATGACATAGCTATTGATTTTTAATTTTCTAGAAATTTTGCAAGTATAGAGACTATAAGAAAAAGATTTCATCCAATGGTGGATTTTTTAGAATTCATCTCCAATAAAAAAATATTAAGGTTGTAGCCTAAGGCTGCAACAAATTTTGTAACTGAACTTTATCGTTATTTGGTTAATGGGAAAATGTAAGAGTGGAATTGGAGAATTGGATTAGAATTGGGTTGCACATACTTGGATCAAATTAATCGAATGAAAATATGTAATAGTCAAAACAAAATGGTGAGCTTGAAAACCAACTATAAGGAGATCAAAATACTTTAGCCCAAGAAAGCAAATAATTTTTTTTTTTTTTTAATTTTTATTGCTAAAACCCTGTTAGGATAATTTTTTTTTTTTTTTTAATACCTAATACAACCTATTTATTTTCAAAACATCACCAATAAATTTTTGGTAATATCAAAAGCTCAATCTTCATGTTTTTAATACTTGACTTGAACAACATGTTTCTTGAAGTACTAAACCCTACCCAATTACAAGTAAAGCACATTTTGTCAAAGGATTAGCTAATTGCAATAAAATATGACCCTAACAATCTTCCGCTTTTGTAATCCATGGCAAAACCACAAAAAGCAATTATGAGAGAAGTCTAACATAATTATCCCATAATATACAAAAGTACATAAGTCTAACCCTAACATGAACTCTTGAAAAACTTTGCAAGAAGAGAGATCATGGCATAGTAGACTTGCAACATGTCTTAATTGAAACATTTAAATATGATTCATCAAGGCATCAAGTGTGAAACATAGACAAGTTGTATACAAAAAGAAACGTGTATAAAGATAGAAAAGAAACAACATATGTGAGACAAAGGTGAAGAAAAACAAACATCAACTCATATATATATCAAAGAAATACAATGTATGTAAAAAGTGGTCACAAGACCATGATACATGTAATGAGAAAGAATACATCAAAACCTCACTACATACCTAAAAAACACCCAAGACTACTCTCCCCCTATCTAGTATGTCCTAGGCTAGCTCTCCCCCTAACAAAAAGACCATTTTCATCTACAAAACTACTTCCCCTTTTTGTCACGAGTGACAAAGGGTGTATCACTGAGAGGTCATCATCTCGTCATCATACTTAGAGTCAAAAGCATTATCATCATCATCTCCACCATTCGAAGAAGAAGACTCTTTGGCATGCTCTGGTGAAGTTGAAGGCACAAAACCACCAAGGCGAGACTAGCGACAAGCGATGCGACCAATTCTAGTATTCATCTGGCACAACTCATCGAATAAATGGTCCAGACGACTACCAAAATCAGCACACATGTGCTAAAGTTGCTCCATGATGTCGGCAAGGGAGACAGTTGGCCCAGATAAGGAAGAGGGGGCAGAAGAGGAAGAGGGTCGAGTGGAAGGGGTTGGAAGATCTACTAGGGCTGCAAAATCTGCTAGGGCTGCATCTATAAGCTCCACACGCAACCGCTTTGTAGCAAGCTACGTTGCACTCTGCTAAATAGACTCCTTACTAAGGGCACCCATGACGTAGAAGTAAGGAGTAGGAGGAATAATGACGCGCATGTGTGTGAGGATATGTGTGATAGCCGAAGGAAAGATGAGTTTATCACATGTTGCCATTTCACGATAGCAATCTATAATAGATTCTATCATGTATGATGGAAAGTCTATAGAAAGACCTTCCATGAGGGAAAAAAGGAAACAAGCACGAGGCTTGGTGATAGTGTTATAGTGAGACCGTTGAGTGAGTACAAAGGTCATCACCATATTAAGGATCTCTGGACCCATAGCAAACTCGATTGTGGAGAAATTAGGGGTACCTCCCCAATACATAGCCTTCTCATAGAAGAGTGAGGCTAACTCATCTCTAGATATGGAAGAGAGATGCTCATGACTAGGGTAATCCAAATGATCCACCCTAGGAACATGTAGTACCTCGAAAATAAGTTCCAGGTTGACTACGATACGTATGCCACAGAATACCATAGTAAACCAAGGTATAGAGGTATCGATGGCATGCATGTTGGAGTAAAACTCCAGTATAAACACGTTGGGACACCTTGAAGGTTTCTCATAAAGAGAAGCCCATCCCCATGAGCTAAAAGCATCGGGTAGAGGAAGGTTTAGGAAGTCAAACAAAATGACCTGGCATTCCAAATGAATCGCCTAGTCAGAAAAGTTCTTAAAGAAGTCATCTCGCACCTTCTCATCACGGAATCGAATAGACTCAGGAGGAAAAGAAGAAGAAGAAGAAGAAAAAGAAGAATCACAACGAATCTGGTTTTTAGAAGGAATAAACTTTTTAGGTGCCATGATGAGGAGACTAAACAAGAGAGAGAAAGAGAGAGAGAAAAGAGAGAAACAGAGTCACAACAAAACTCATGGCTAAGGAAAGAAGAGAAAAAGAATGTGCAATGCATGAGAATGCTTGAACATGTTACGTGCAAAAATAAATTGCATCATGAGTAGAAACCCAATCCAACCTAACAGCACTCACAGAGTTTAATCAGTCATACAATAATAGAATGCATGAAACATTGTTATAATGAGCATAAAATGCAATGCATGAGTAAGTGAGATCAAAAAATCAAAACCTAACCCAAAAATCTTGAAAAAATCACCAAAACTCCAAAATTTTTCCAAAACTAAAACCTAGGTCACAAAATGCATGAAATGCATGAAAGACAAAGAAAAAGAGAGATTAGAGAGACTTACCAACAAATTGGAGTTGGGATAAGGCCAAAATTGAAGAGGGAAGAGAGATGTTGGTGAAAAGAAGGTTTTTAGGTCAAGAGAGAAGAGAGAAATATCGAGATATTTGAAATGGTTCAAACTGGGTTGGACCTCAAAGTATATATAGAAAATGCAACTCAATAGATCGAGGAGGTATCGAGCTAATTAACAAATTAATTAGCCAAGTTAATTAATTAATTCAATTAACGTGCAATATGTGTGGTAGCATAAAAAAATCACCAAATAACTAAATACAGTGGAAATTAAATTGATACGGTGATTTGTTTACGAATGGGGAAAACCTACACGGCAAAAACCCCATCGGGTGATTTTAAGGTAACCACTTATGAGAATCCACTATTATCAAAATAAGCGGTTACAAGTAAAGGAATTCCAGTACCTTATACCAACCTACAGTTGAACCCTTACCTCAATACTCAATGGGACTTGCTCTGTAGTGACAATCTCTCCTTTTAATACACGGCTCCCAGTATGTGACTAACTAATAGATGCACAGATCCTAGTACACGACTTACTCACCAACTTGAGAAAGATGTTGGTTGCAAAGTTCTTCAGTTCATCACAACATGAAGATCACAAAGCTCCTTGATTACAAAACCCTCTGGTGTACAAACATAGTAGCTTCTTAAAGAGAAAGATGAACTAGGGCATATGTCTCTGGTTCACAATACGCTTATGAAAAACTTTTGCATTGGGTTGCATCAACTGTAACGGCCCTTAAAACAATCCTTATATATGTTTAGGATTGTAAGAAAAGAAAGCCTAAACATGTACACACGGATTAGAGTGAAATAAGATTGAAAAAACTGATTTTCTTAAATCTCGACAGATAGGGTATCTATCGAGATAGCTGTCAAGCATTGGGCTGAAACAGCTTTTAAACCTCGATAAATACTAGCTGTCAAGCTAGCTGTTGAGCTTTAAAATCCAGCACTTCTTCACTTGATTCTTGGATAGATTTGCATGACTTTAACACTTGGACTTGAAACCTTGTTTCTTGAAGTATTAAACACATCCTAGATCTACCCAATTACAAGTAAAGTGTGTTTTGTCAAAGGATTAGCCAATTCCATATTGACATATGTTCCTAACATGATTCACATATATCCTAACAATCTCCCCCTTTGGCAATCTGTGACAAAACCACAACAAACAAATGAACATATGAGAGAAGTCATAAATCACTTAACTCATACTCACTTGTTGAATACAATAAAATCTATCTTAACATAAACTCTTGAAAAACTTTGCACGTAGAGAGTTCATGGCAAGTAGACTTCGACAACCTGTATTTTTGAAACACTTTAAACAAAACTTATCAAGACATCTTCGTGTAAAATAGAAATAAAAGATTGCATACACTGTATAAGAATCATGTGCATGAAGAGAGAAAAGAAACAACATGTGTAAAGATAGGTGAATAACGTACATCAATAGATATAAACTCAAATATAAATACAATGTATGTCAAATGGTCACAAGACCAATATACATGAGGTAAATGTAAAATAAAGAAAAGAAAATACATAAAAACCTCATTACATCCCTTAAGGTATGAACACTCCCCTTATCACAAAAATCTCCTATGTTAACACTCCCCCTATGTATATGACTACTCTCATATCAAAACTACTCCCTCTTTTTGTCAGAGTGACAAAGGGTAAGTACATCAGGTAGACATCTCATCATCACTAGGTGAGCTAGCATCCTCATCCTTATCATTATCATCATCGGAGTCACCGTCATCATCCTCGTCCTCAGATGCCTCTAGAGAAGGAGAGGGAGACGCCACAAAGCCACCAAGGCGAATTTGCCGTCTAACAATACGGCTAACACATGTGTTCACTTGACATAACTCATCACTGAGCATGTTAAGGCGAGCATCCATGCACTGTAGCTATGCCATGACTGCCTCAAGGGTCACACCACCCATCGATAAAGAAGGAGCGGAAGAAGCTAGAGGAGCTGCCCTCTTTGTCTGGGGTTGCCTTGGTCTAAGTTGTGCCATGCTTCATCTAACAGTAGTAGCGTCTATGGCACCTATAACCATAAAATGAGGAGACATAGGAAATGAGATAGAAAAATAGCAAAGAAGTCTCATGATAGCGGAAGGAAAAATGAGCTTATCACGAGTCGCCATATCCCTATAGACGTCTATAAGGGATAGAATAAAATGAAAGGGAAAGTCAATAGAAATGTCCTCTAAGAGGGATAACAAAAAGTGAGCACGAGACTTTGTAATAGAGTTATAGTGAGACAATGGATGGAGAACAAATGTCATCACCATGTTAAGGAACCTCAGACCTTTTGCATAGCTTAAGCAAGGGGTGTTTTGACAGTCACCCTAAGAAGAAGGTGTCTCATAGAAGTGAGACAAGAGCTTGTCTTTGGACATAGCATTCATATGCTTACAACCAGGGTAGTCAAGATGCGCTACCCTAGGAACATGTAGTACCTCGGATACAATATCTGAAGTAACTACAATGCATGTACCTTGAATGCGAAAGAAGAAATGAGGTACAGAAGTATTGATTCCGTGCATATTGGAGTAAAACTACTGTATGATCATGAAAGGACAAGTGACCGGGATGTCACATAATGACCCCCAATCCTAACTGTAGATGACAGTGGGAAGGTCAATGTCAAAAAAGTCCAACAAAACAACTTGGCGTTCCGAATGAATGCCACGTGTTGAGAAGTTCTCCAAAGAGTCCGACTTGGCCTTTTCATCACAGAACCTAAAGTGTGATGGAGTAGGATCAAAAGAGGATGCCCCAGAACGAAGAGGGTTTCGGGATGAAGTGGATTTTCTTTTAGGTGCCATAGATAACAAAAGAAAGAGGGAGAGAAAGAAACACACAAAAAAGCACCAACAAAATCAATATATAAGAATATAAAGAATTGAAGGTATGTATGCATGAAAATGCATGAATATGTGACATGCAAACTTAAAAACATCATAGGCTCAGCCCAATCCAAACCTACCAGCACATAACAATTTAACATAGTAAGTACACATCTAAAATGAATGAACATATAGTTAAAATGCAAATGTGATACAATGTATGAACATTTAGGATCATTTACACAAAACCCATCCCAAAAAATTCATCAAACTTCATCAATTTTGAAAAAATCCCAAAAAATTTTCAAAAAACCCAAAAACCTAGGTCTAATGCATGAAATGCATAAAGAATGAAGGATTAAGAACCCTTAACAGTGAAGAAGAACAAGATCTAGGCCAAAAAACTCTTGGGAATGAAGTTTAGAGTGAGAGAGAGAGGTTTTGAAAGGTGAAGAGACGAGATTTGTCGAGAGAGATCGGGGAGAATGAGAGAAAATCGCGCTGAAAGCTATATATAGGAAATCATAAAGCTTAACAGATGGAGAGGTGTCGAGATTTAAAACACTTGAAATTGCTGTCGAAGAGCTGTCGAGATTTGTCGAGAGGTGTCGATATCAAAAGAGGCTCAATGGATTGAGGAGCTATCGAACATCCAGAAAGTTTCTTAATGGATCGGAGTAGCTATCTAGAAGCTATCGAGAATGCGATAAAAAGCAGTTGAAGGGTCTCGACAGATGGCCTAACTGTCAAGAGGTGTTGAACAAGTAACGAGATTTCATAAAAAACAGTTTTTCAAGAAGAGAAAGACACAGATATGAATGCAATCAAGCATACTACTCAATCAAAGATCCACACAACATTTTAAGCTTTCAAAAAAATCTCTTAACAAGAAAAATGTCAAGCATTTAGATCCAAAACACACACACACACACACACACTAAACAAGTCTAACTAATTTTATATTTCAAAAACAAGTTAAGACAGTTTAGTGAGCATACATTAACACATGTATTCCTTGTGATGGCCAAATCACATTATACTCGCACATGTATCAAGAGTAGCAAAGAATATTGTGTATTGTGTGTGAAAAATATCGCAAGATTGCATTACTGTCTATATGTTATGATGATTTAAGATATGAGAAAAATTAATTTAACTTACACACAATCATAACTACTTGATGGGGACTATCACCTTTGATGTACATCCTATAACTCCCACATCTCCTAGAAGACACGC
Organism: Quercus variabilis; assembly: GCA_030445155.1. Taxonomy (NCBI): domain Eukaryota; kingdom Viridiplantae; phylum Streptophyta; class Magnoliopsida; order Fagales; family Fagaceae; genus Quercus; species Quercus variabilis. The sequence continues at coordinate 11,546,683 of CP129449.1, forward strand.
TTACAATCACATATAAAACATTTTGATCTTTTTGCTTTTTTTTTTTCCTTTGCATATTTTTTCTTTTAAGCAAACCATGCATGGGTATATAAGAGATAGAAAAGAAATACCCAATGACGTTAAGCATTTGACATTCCACTTTTGCTATGACGAAGCATACAAATCTCATTTCATGATTGGTGGGTAACAGTGGTGAGATGATTATTTTTGCCTTTATCTTGGGATTTTCTAGTCATTCCCGTCAAAAAGAGTGGTATGAGTGTTAAGTGCAAAAGATTACTTAATCTTACTCATCACAAACACGAGCCACAGAGCTCACTTGCTTGGTTGTGCATAAAGATGCTCATCTAAGCTACAAATGATACAAAGTTTAGAAAACTTTGTTTCAATGGCCATCCAAGGTACACAAGTACCAATGTACACAAAGATACACTGTTTTTGTATTTTTCTAATTTTTCAAAAAAAAAAAAATTATGAAAAACAAAATAAATCAAAATTGAAAATAAATAGACGAAAACATGTTAAACAAAGCAATGCATAAAACTAGACTGACTCAAAACATAAAAGCAAAACATACAAGTAATGCAAAAACAAAAACAAGAACGGGAGAGAGAGAAAAAGTGACTAAATTACTTGGAGCCTTTTTCCTTTCACACCTTGGAAGAATCTTTCCGTTTTGCAAACCCTTAATCTGACGGTGAAGGGGAAGAATTGAAATCGTTTAAGTTTGAAAGGAACATGAAGGTTTTGAGAAGATCTCCAAGAGGAGCAAATGAGGATGGAAACTGATTTTGGTTTCCCGTTGAGATCATGTTGTTGCTCTGTTGAGTGGCTAACCACTTATAGCAATTAGGTCGAGTATGTCCAGTTGCTCCACAGTGATAGCAAAGATGTTGCTTCTTATGTTTAGGCTTTTGAGAGTTTCCTTTCTTATTTTTCACATCATTGTTCTTAGATTCAACATTATTAGTAGGAGAAATAAAAATAGTAGTACTAGTAGAAGCAATACTACGAGAAGAGAAATCATACCCTAAACCGGTTCGATCGGAAGCAGATTTCTAAAGACTGAGCATCTCATCAAGCTTTATACTTGAAGTCCTTTCCAACTGAGCACTAACTTGGAACAGTTCTGCCTTAAGTTTCTTGGTCTTCTCAGTCAAGAAATTATTCTCAAATCTCAGTGCTCCAATGATCTGATTGGCTTCATCAAACTTCGTGGAGATTTCTTCCCATTCAAGCTCCACTTCACTGAGCTTCTTGGTGGCCAACCTATACAACTTCACATGTTTTTTCGAGAACTTGTATAACATTGCATAGGCTGTGTGGATGTCATTAGGTTCATCCATCTACCAAGTCCTCTTCTTCATCTACATCTTCAACAATCCCTTTAGTAGGATTTACAGTGGCAGTGAAGGCATTTAGGATTCCATCATCCTCATTATCAATATCATTCTCTCAGACTCGATGTCACTCAAAGTAGCAGCAAGTGCCTTGCTTTTCCCAATGGTCTTAAGATACGTAGGGCACTCTTGTTTCATGTGATCGAAACCTTGACACCTAAAACATTTTGGTCCTAAGGGAATAGTGTATTGACCACAATCCCTAGCATCATTTTTTCCTTTGTCCTGGTTCTTGAACTAAGACGAGCCGTACTGCTTGCGGTCTTTGTTAAATCCTTTAGCATTGCCATTCTTCATAAAATTTTTAAATTGCCGAGTGATATAGGATTTCATCTTAGAATCTTCATTGTTTGAAGGCTCATCTGTGTCATTGTTCTTAACCTTTAGTGCCATGCTTTTTCCCTATTAGATTTCCCTATCCTTGTTAAACCCAACTCAAAGGTCTGCAGATTGCCAACCAACTCTGTCAAAGGAATTTTTTCAATATCCTTCGATTCCTCAATCGTGGTGATCTTGGCATGAAATCTCTCCGGTAGAGATCTAAGTACCTTTCTAACAATCTTGGGTTCGGGAATAGTTTCCCCAAGATTAAATGCTGAGTTCACTATGTCCTTGAGCTTGGCATAGAACTCATTGAATGACTCATCCTCCTCCATCTTAATCTCTTCAAAGCACAGAGTGAGTCTTTGAAACTTTGAATCCTTGACAGCCTTGGTTCCCTCATAGGTTGTCTGGAGGATGGTCCATGCTTCCTTTGTAGTTTCAGTGGAGGATATCTTCTTGAACTCCTCATTCGTGACTGCACTGAATAAAGCATTCAATGCCCTACTATTGAAGTTTTTCGCCTTGATTTTAGCATCATCCCATTCAACCAGCACTTCTGTAGGCTTGGTTCAGCCTATCTTTACAACTTGCCACACCTTTTCATCTAATGACTGCAAGAAAGCTCTCATTCGTACTTTCTAGTATGCATAGTTAGTGCTATCAAATAAAGGAGATATAATAAGAGACTATCCTCTATCCATGACAAATAGGGGTCAATGGATCACACAACAAAGATTAACCTTAATCAGAGTGTGCTTAGTCTGATACCACTTGATAGGCCAAGAATATATTGACTCCTTGTGATGAATTTACAAATTAATTAGCCAAGTTAATTAATTAATTCAATTAACATGCAATATCTGTGGTAGAACAAACAAATCACCAAATAACTAAATGTAGTGGAAATGAAATTGGCACGGTGATTTGTTTATGAATGGGAAAAACCTACACGGCAAAAATCCTACCAAGTGATTTTAAGGTCATCATTCCCAAGAATCCACTATTATCAAAACAAGTAGTTACAAGTAAAGGAATCCTAGTATCTTATACCAACCTATAGTTGAACAGTTACCCCAATACCCAATTGGACTTGCTCTAAAGTAACGATCTCTCCTTTTAATGCACGGCTCCTAATATGTGACTAACCAATAGATGTGCGGATCCCAGTACACGACTTACTCACCAACTTGAGAAAGATGTTGGTCGTAAAGTTCTTCAGTTTATCATTCGATGAAGATCATGAAATTCCTTGGTTACAAAACCCTACAGTGTATAAACACAGTAGCTTCTTGAAGAGAAAGATGAACTAGGACATAAGTCTCCAGTTCACAATATGCTTGTGAAAATTTTTTGCATTGAGTTGCATTAGCTGTGACAGCCCTTAAAACGATCCTTATATATGTTTAGGATTGTGAGAAAAGAAAGCCTAAAAATTTACACATGGATTGGAGTGAAATAAGATCTGAAAAACTGATTTTCTTAAATCTCGACAGATAGGGTGTTTATCGAGATAGCTGTCGAGCATCGGGCTGAAACAACTTTTAAATCTTGATAGATACTAGCCGTTGAGTTTTAAAATCCAGCACTTCTTCACTTGATTCTTGGATAGATTTGCATGGCTTTAACATTTGGACTTGAAACCTTGTTCCTTGAAGTATTAAGCACATCCTAGATCTACCCAATTACAAGTAAAGTGCATCTTGTCAAAGGATTAGCCAATTTCATATTGATATAAGTTTCTAACATGATTTACATATGTCCTAACATTTTTATCGAGAACAAAAGCTTGATAGATTGAGAGGTATCAAGGAGGTGTCAACGGCAAAAAATCTCGATAGATCGAGGAAGGTATTAAGGAGCTATTGAGCAGACAGAGATCTTAAAGAATTTGGCTTGATGGATTGGGTTATCTATCGAGAGGTGTCTAGTAGAAACCCAGAAATCTTGATAGAAGAGCTTGTATCTAGAAGGTGTTGAGTAGGTATCGAGGAGGTATCGAGGTATTTGTCGAGAGCCTTGAAAGAGAGTTTTTAAGGAGGAGAAACAACAAAAGATGAATGCAACCAAGATAACTATCAAAGCAAGCATTCAAAAAGCATGTTAAGCACAAAAATACAACCTCAACTCTAGATGCAAAGCATTCCTAGATCAAAACACACTAAACATGTCTAACCAAATTTTACTTCAAAACAAGTTTAGACATATTAGAGAGCATATACTACCACATGTATTTCTTACGATGGCCAAATTACATTGTACCTGTACAATAGTATCAAAAGTAGCAAAGAGTATGCGTGTTGTGTGTGAAACTTTTGCAAGAGAGCAAGTACATCATTATATGAAAAGTAATGATATAGGAAGATAAAAAACAAACAAACACAATCATAACTATTTGATGGGGACTATCACCTTTGAGGTACATCATATAACTCTCATATCTCCTAGAAGCACGCTTGCAACCATATTAAAAACATTTTGATTCTTTTTACTTTTCATGTTTTTTGCATATTTTTCTTTTAAGCATATCATGCATGGGCCTATAAGAGAGAGAAAAGAAAATACCTAATTATGTAAGCTTGAACATCCTTATTTTGTTGTGCAAGTGCTACACCTTACTGAATACGGCTTTTATGAATTGCACACAGATGTTTTATAATTGACGAGTTTTAGTGGTGAGATAGTTATTTATACATTTCTCTTAGGATTTTCTAATCCTTCCTGTCAAAAAGAGTGATTTAAGATATGAAAGATAAAAGATCAACCAAATCATACAAATCACATCAAACGAGCCACAAAACTTGCATTGCTTAGTTGTGCATGAAGATGCTCTTAAGCTACAAGTGATACAAAGTTGGGAAACTTTGTTTCAGAGGCCATAAAAGGTACACAAGTACCAGTATACACAAAAACACACTGTTTTTGTATTTCTTTGATTTTTCCCTGTTTTTTATTAAAAAAACTTTAAAACAAACAAACAGACAAAGCATCAAAACTAGATGTGTATGCATGAAGAAGAGGAGATAGATTAGTCCATGGATATATCACCAATGTTTTGGTGCAAGAATTCAAAACGTCAACCATCTAGAGGTTTGGTGAACAAATCAGCCTTTTGATCATTAGCATGAATGAACTCAAGAGTGAGAGTACCATCCTCAACCAACTCACGAATAAAGCGATGTTGGATCTCAATATGTTTGGTCCGAGAGTGTTGAACATAATTTTTAGACATATTAATGGCATTGGTATTGTCACAATAGATAGTAAGACGTTTTTAACAGATACCATAATCAAGGAGGAGTTTTTGCAGCCAAAGAAGTTAAGTCCAACAGCTACCATGAGCAATGTATTTAGCCTTAGTAAAAACACCCACTAGAAGATTATTACCTAAGTAAAAACACCCACTAGAAGTACTTTTTCGGTCATCAGCATTCCTAGCCCAATCTGCATTAGAAAATCCAGCTAAAACATCATTAGTATCTTTGTCATACCATACCCCAAAGTTACTAGTGGTTTTAACATATTTGATGATACGCTTTACTGTAATGATATGTGATTCTTTGGGATTAGCTTGATATCTAGCACACACTTTCGCACTATAGCTAATTTCATGCCTACTAGCAGTAAGGTAAAGGAGACTATCTATCATGCTTCTATATAGAGAAGGATCAATACTTTTTCCTAACAAGTCAACAGTGAGTTTAACATTTGGACTGATAGGTGTTCTGATAGAGCTAGCAGACTTTAAACCAAATTTCTTCACAAGATTTTTAGCGTATTTAGATTGAGAAATGAAAATACCTGAGCCACTTTGACGAATTTGCAGTCCAATGAAGTAGTTCAATTCTTCAATCATGCTTGAGAATGAGTGAGCCAAGTCATCTTTTGTAGATCCAAAAATAATTTCATCTACTATAGATCCAAAAATAATTTCATCTACATAAACTTGGGCTACGACTAGTTCTCCATCCACTTTCTTGATGAATAATGTTCGATCTACTTGTCCTTTTGTGAAGCCATTTGTCACCAAATATTCAGTGAGATGATCATACCATACTATCGGTGACTGTTTCAATCCATACAGTGCCTTATTAAGGTAAAGCACATGATCTGGAAAGTGTGGGTCAATGAACCCTTTGGGTTGAGCTAGTTACACCTCCTCTTTGAGAAAACCATTCAGAATGGGACTCCTCACATCTATTTGGTATAACTTGAACTTCAAGTGGCATGCCAATGCAAGTAGGACTCTTATGGATTCAATGTGAACAACATGAGAAAAAGTTTCATCAAAGTCGACTCCATCTATTTGAGTGTACCCTTAGGCCACAAGTTTGACTTTGTTGCGAATCACATTTCCTTTTCCATCAGTCTTGTTGCGAAATATCCATTTTGTACCAATGATTTTCACTCCCTTTGGCCTAGTTACCAATATCAAGACATCATTCATTTGAAATTGATGAAGTTCATTATGCATGGTTTCAACCTAGCTTTCATCTTGAAGATTGGTAGGTTCTACCTAAGACAAATAACATGAATAAGAAACAAAGTTAGCCACATATTTATCAACTATTCGCTTTCTCAAAGTTAGGTCATTCATGTTTCCCACAATCATATCTGAAGGATGATTCAGTTTGATTCTAGATGGAGGTTCTTTTTCTACTTGATCTTCAGGCTGAGGAGATGTAGAAGAGTCTTCTAGGGCTTGTATGGCATTAGGTGAGGTAGGAGGAGAAGGATCTTGATCACCTACTTTTTTAGTCTCTAAAGGTAGAGGGAGAATTGATTTTGGCATTTGGTCTATAGCTTTTGAGGACTTTGGAGTTGATTCTTCATCATTCATAACATTGATAGTCTTCATGACCTTTCTATTCCTTTTGTTTAGCACCCTATAGGCTTTGCCTATGGAGGAGTACCCAAGAAAGATTCCTTCATGCTTCAAGTGTCAAACTTTCCCACATTTTCTCTGTCCTTCAAAATGAAACAAGTTCTACCAAATATTCTAAAGTATTTCACATTTGGTTTTCTTCCTTTCCATACTTCATAAGGGGTCCTCTTTGTACCTAGTCTGAAGTACACTCGATTCACAATATGACATGCAGTGTTAACCACCTCTCCCCATAAAATTTTGCCAAATTCTTATTGTGCAACATAGCTCTAGCCATTTCTTGAATGACTCTATTCTTTCTTTCTAGAACGCCATTGTGTTGAGGGGTGATAGGAGCTGAAAACTCTTGAGCTATGCCAACACTTGTGCAACGAAGACTCTAATTGAGAGTTTTTGAATTCCTTGCCATGATCACTTCTGATTTGATTAACTTTCATTCCTTTCTCATTCTACACCCTTTTGCATAATAACTCGATGTGATGAGGAGCTTCAGACTTAGATCACAGTAAGATGACCCAAGTGAATCTGGTAAAGTCATTAACTACTACCATGATATATTTCTTTCCTCCAAGAGATTTTGCTTTGTTGGGCACATCAGATCAACATGAAGAAACTCAAGAGATCTAGCCGTGGATGTGGTTACGGTGGCATGATGTTAAGCTTTTGTTTGTTTTCCTAGTTGACATGGTCCACATAATGCATTTGTCAACTTATTGAGTTTAGACATTCCTAGAATTGCATCATTGTTTGACACAAGTGATAATTACTTATAGCTATTGTAAGGTTGTATTTTATCAACCATCTTGTTGGCTTTGTTCTGTACCAATTTGCTTGTAATTTAGCACTTAGTAACATTGTATTTAGGTGGGATTCATGTAAGGGTAGTGTGTGAGAGAGTGTGAAGAAATGCTCAAGATTATGCAAAGAAGCAGGGACTTGCGGTTGGACTCGTGGCTGACTCGCGACTTACAAGCCGCCAACTGCAGCACACATGAGAAGCATGCGGAGAGGTGAAGGGTCATGCTAGCTATCGTACTACAGGACAAAAGTCCCAGGCTGGCCAGGCTGTTAACTCATGGCTTAAACTCACGACTTAGACCAGTTGCGAGGCCAAGCCGTTAACTTGCCTTGCTTGGGAAAATTTGTCTCTTCGTATTCCAAACACACACCACTATATATAGACCCTTATACCCACGAAATGTAGAGAGCTTCTAGAGATAATTTTGAGAGAGAAACCCTAGAGAAAAACAAGTCGCGAGGCCAAGCCACCAACTTGCCTTGTTTGGGAAAAATTGTCTCTTTGTATTCCAAACACACACCACTATATATAGACTTTTATACCCATGAAATGTAGAGAGCTTCCTCTACTTTCTTCCTCTCCATTGATACATCCTTGAGAGGTTATTGACCAAATCCTTTTCTCACATCACCCACGTCTGTGAGAAGGTCTTTTGGTGCTAAGGGAAGCAATTTGGAAGGGACCAATGGTTATTGGTTGATGCTATGGGCTATAACGGAATCCGGTAAGCTAGAGAAGAAATAGGTTCGGAGTAACCTTATTGGAGCAAGAAGCTTGGATGGCTTAGGTACCTAGGTAGATTAAGCTTAGAGGGTCTATTGTTGTTCATGTATCCCAACTATATTTTCTAGTGGATTATTGACCGCTTGGAGGGCGGCGGAGAGATTTTACACCAAGGGCTTCGGTTTGCTCTTCGATAACACATCATGTGTTGTCCTTGTGTTTGCATCTCTCTTCCCTTTATCTTTGCCTTTTATTTTCTGTTGTGGATGTGATTATAATTGGCTTAGATTGTTTATCAATTCTGTGTTTGGCTTATGTTTATGTTCCGCACATTAATTGTTTGATAATAAGCTTGAATTGGTAATTTGTAATTTGGGGTCTAAATGTTCAAGGGTGTTTTACACACATTTTGAACATTCAATTGGTATCAAAGTGGGTGCACTTGTTGTGGTTTAAATACCTTAGTGCGATCCTTGACCCCATTTTGAGATGGACAGGTCTTAATCTCTAATTGTGCCATAATTTTTTTATGGTAATAATTATGCTTTTTGGAAAGTCCAAATGAGAGCATTTTTGTGTTCTATTGATGATGCTGTGTGGGATGCAGTTGAAGTTGGTTGGAGCTAACCGGAGGCTGCCAAATCCACTTGGGATAAGGCAGCTCTCGCGGTGGCCAATGCAAATAGCAAAGCCTTGAAGGCCATTTTCTATGGTGTCTCTCCAGAAGAATTTCACAGGATTTCACATATCACCATTGCTAAGAAAGCATGGGAAATTCTGGAGACAACTTATGAAGGGACTAAGAAGGTGAAGGACACCAAACTCCAGATGCTGACCCCTCGCTTTGAGGAGCTAAAGATGAGTGAGGATGAGTCCTTTGACTCTTTTTACAGTAAGCTGAACGAGGTGGTCGTCGACAAATTCAATTTGGGGGAAAAGATGGAGGATTCTAAAGTTGTAAGGAAGATCCTTCGGTCATTGCTAGAAATTTTTTATGCCAAAGTAACGGCCATTGAAGAGAGCAAGGACCTTGACGACATTAAAGTTCAAGAGCTGGTCGGTTCATTGCAGACATATGAATTGTCACTGTCCACACAGAAGAAGAGCAAATCTCTTGCTCTTAAAACAATTGATGAGAGAGTGGCATCTCATGACTCTTCGGAAGACGAAGCAATAGATAAAGATGTGGCGTACCTTGTAAAGAACTTTCAAAAATTCTTAAAACTCAAGAACGGTGGGAAATTTGGTTCTAGGAAGGAGAAGAAAGAATTCCAAAGGAAAGATAGTAGAGATTCCCAATCTTCTCAAGGAATCACATGTTTCGAGTGTAATGGACATGGACACTTCAAAAAGGAATGTCCCAACTATTTGAAGTCAAAAGGAAAGGTCTATGCTACTACTTTAAGTGATTCGGATTCATCAAACTCTGACTTTGAAGAGAGTTGCGATGGAGAAGGAAACTATTCCATATTCATGACCATTGCACATGTGGAATCCTCAGATAATTTGGGTTCACTTGTGAAGAAGCTTGGTAAGCATTCTGATTTGGAATCTATTGGGATTGTGGATGAATCGGAAGCTGAAGAAGATGAAGATACATCTAGTCTTCAAGAGAATTACGCCTTACTTCTTGAGAAATTGGGTGAGTATGCAAAGGTGGCAAAGGCGGCTGTGAAGAAAATGAAGAAAGCTGAGGAAGATTACAAAAGTCTGTTGGTACGATACAAAGAGGCAAAGTGTGAGATTAAAACACTTAATGGTGAGCTATCAGAAGCTTACACAAAAGTGAGATTTCTTGAGCAAAGGTAGTGCAAGCTCATGCCAAGATAGATAGGGTCTCCTCCAAGAAGCTAGATGATGTTATTTCATCTCAAAAAAATGCCTTAGACAAGTCCGGGTTGGGATATACTGGAGGGAGTAGCTCATCAGCCAATATCACTAAAGAAGTGAAGTTTGTAAAGACCAAAGAGACAACTGTGGATAAGTCTATTCCTGAGAAAATTATGGCTGAGAAGAAGAAGAATGTGGCTGATCAACGGGTGTTGAATAAGTCCCGTAATCAATCAGAATCCAGATTTGGAGCTAGAGGAAGATCACAATAGGGTCCTAGACCGAATCATTTTTTCCATTTTTGTGGATTGCAAGGGCATACCAAACCCAATTGCCATAAGCTGAGAGCATTGAACAATGCAAGTGCTCCTCGATCATGAGGAAGGAGAAATGCCGAGAGGTCTTGGGGTGGAAAGCAACCAAGAAGTCAAAACCGTGATCTAGAAATGATGGACATTATGAAGATGATCAGTGCATTCACAAATTGCTTGGAAAGCTTCACAAGAAGGTTTGAAAGTCCTAACTCTCGTACCCAATCCGTCAAGGATATCACCCCAAACGCACGTGACGTGTGGGTGACGAAGGGTACTCATGCATAAGCATTACAACATGTCCATGCATTAATACTTCCCATGTTTGTGAATATGCTTGGTTGTGTGCTTCTTGTGAGTTTTTAGGTCGTTATAGTGTTTGTGTGTTTGTATTTGGTTCAAATGTTTTTACATTGTTATTTAAGTTACTTTTGTTAAATCTTTTACTGATTTTGTGCCAAAAATCCAAAAACACATAAAAAGTAGAAAATCCTAAAAAGTTTGATCGACTTTGTTGAGTCTTGTCTCAAAGCAAGTTTTGCCTTGTACCTTTGTACTAATGGCTTTATGCATCTAACGAGCTTAGCTTGTCTCTTATGCACTCATATCATTGTGGAAGAAATTATGAAATCTATGTGATTGTTGTAAATAGATCTTCAACCTTGTCACAAATGATTAGTGAATGGTTTTGTTGATCTTGAGACATGCATAGGCTTGTGTCTGTATATCTTCCCACTTTTATTTTATTGCTTTACCCAAAGAGCTCACCAAATGTAAATCTCCAAATGAAAAGAGATATTAAGCTGCAAAAGCCTGTCACACATACTAGTATTTGACTAGGAAAAAGATAGATTTTGATAGATTTTGATATCTATACACTAGTAACTATTTGTGTTATTAGTTTGATATCTTTAAAAACATTCATATAATTTTAAATGAATTCACTATATTCTATTATTACATTTTTGTTATATGTAATTACAGTGTGTGTGTGTATATGTGTGAATTTTGGAATGGTTGAGAACCCAAACTGTGGGGTATAGAAACTCAAATTGTGGAATTATGATATCCAAGAAGTGTGGAGGTATAACCCTTAAACGAGTCATGGACTCATAAGAATGCTAATGTGCATCAAAGATGTGCTTGTTAAAAGTATTAAGAATTAACATTGAGGGATGTTAAATTCATTGTGATTAAATTCTGCCATGTGTGGTAGATGTCTCGAGTTTAAACAAGCACATATTGTGATCCTATTTTGAAAGTATCTCTTTGTGAAATAAAGAGAGTACAAGTGAGTTCATTAATTGAACATTCAAGGATCAATAATGAAAATTGGATTGTGTCTCCACATATAATTTGAGTATGCATCATATAGATGTGAAGTGACTTTCTTAAAAAGTGATCTTAGTAAGGAAGTTTGCTTGAAAGACTTATGGGTTGTTATTTCCTTACTTAATTAAATGAAAGTCTTTTATGAATGAGAATCAAGTAAAGAAATATAGTGGAGATATGTACTATATTAATCTCATTTTGGGATTTATGTTATCTCATTTTGTTGAGATTTAAGTAATCTTATTGTGTTGAGATTACTAATTTCTCATTTTTTTGGGAATTGTGTTATCTCATTGTTTTGAGATTAGTGTTGAGAAATTGCTTCTTAGATTTTAATATCTTTAAAGAGGCAAAGACACTTTGATTCCAATATTAAGATTACTGGAAGGTCGGATGCATAGCTCGAGTTTGCTAGTAAATTAATTACATGTTGTGTATCATGTATGGAACTAAACTAGACATTGCCTTCACAGTATGTAGACTTTCAAAATTTCTAAAAGTTGAGACTGGTCACTAGAAAGTACATAATTGTGATGAATATCTATAATATAGAATATTCAAGTTTAATTCTATTAATGATGTGAGTGATAATATCTATGTCTAGTTAGATAACCACTACATGTGGTCGTGCTATGTGTAAGCATTAAAGAAATAAGTTGTATTTCTTACTCTACTATAGAATTAAATTGAGAGCATTGATTACAATGGTAACGGACAAGGAAACCAATTGGCTAAGGTTTTGATAAAGTGTCGTGGCCACAACCATTGTAAGCCATTCCTTGTACTGTAGTTGTGAAACCACAATGCGTATGGTATACATGATTTGTATACAATGTGAACTTAGACTTAAAAGTCTAAGACAAGAATACGTAAGGCAAGTTAAATGTGGTTGGACTTGTCCATTGCCTACGTAATTCTATATATATAAAATAGCTCATTTACTAAAGTGTGTCTCAAGACTTGGTAAGGGTAACATCCATTGGAATGGGACTAAAACCCTACTTTTAAGAGAATCACCAATAGTGGGAACCCAAGCTCGAATTGATTTACTCTAAAGAGGTTTAAAGGGTAACAACAAGCTATTGATTGTTGTCACCCCATTTTGCAACTCGCATTTAACCTCATTTGGAGGGTAAAAGGGTAATTTCGTCTTGGGAATATGCATCCTGATTCTAGTCATTAGATCCTTAATCTCATTTCATCAAAATGATCTTGATATTGTAACGATCAAATCAACTGGTCATAAGCCCTAATCGGACCACCAGATTGAAAGCTATCATCAAATAAAGTTTTAATGGCTGAGATACACTATCACAAATTAAGTCCGACTATATATGATTATGAACAATTGATTTCAATTGGTTATAAGTGTAATCAATTGGAGATCAATGATGTGTCATAATTTAATTGGTTAGGACTACATTTTATAGTGAGGTTGCATACACCTAATTAATTAGATAGTTAAACATTAATTATTCAATGAGTAATTTGTGCAATTATCTTTTAATTAGTGTAAATTTGGAACCAATTAAGTTTGAAATTGGAGTGATTGGATCCATTTAATGTTAATTGGGAGTTGATTTGGGACCTATTAATGTTAATTGTGCTGAAACCACTTTCTAACAAATGACCTTTGCTCACTATTTCATCAATATCTCTCAGAATATTTGAATCTATGAATGAGGTTAATTTTCCCAGAAACTAAACATCCGGGGCTTCAATTTAAGCACAAGAACAAGACAATTCCGATCAGAATTGGGTTAGATATGATTTTTTGAATTTAACTCTACAAGCTATTACAACAGCTACGAGAAAACTGAATTTTGGCTTGCTCCCCACTCCCACCAATCTCTCCATTTAATTCACTAGATTTTTTCCAGTGCTAAAATGAGGTCTAGGTTCATAATCCTTGTCAACCCTCATTAAATAGTCTTCCATTCATATTCCCTCCACTACTATTATATAAACCCTCCCCCTCTTTCATTCCAAGAAAAAAAAAAACCCCTCTCTTCTCCTCTCTTGAGTTCTAGTAAAGTAAAGTAGTCTTGTCATATCTTGGTCTTCTTGAGACTCAAGGTATTGAGTGAGACTCACTCTCCCTCTCCTAGTTCCTCTTCTTTCCTCCACCCTTAGGACCTCCACCAAGAATCTCCTTATCCACCGTATGGATCTTGCATAAAGGTATAATCCCTTTCCCTAACTTGTTTATTGTGTTGCCATGATGAGAATTTAGGATTAAAGCATGATAGTGATTATTTAAGTTCTCTTGAATATGTTTGAATGTTCTTAAATGTTCTTATGTGTTCTTCACATGTTCTTGGTTGTTCATCACATGTTCATGCATAAACACTAGTTTTGATCTTAAATTCACATCAAAAATATGAAAAACATGTTTGTTTCATAATTCTTTCAAGTCCTTGAATCTAGGATGTCACCATTCACACACATTCACTAGAATTTATTTTTCAATCCAAATAATGCCTAATAAATTGAATTAGGGTTTATCACATGCACACACTTCAAATTCTACATTCAAATTGATTGATAACATATTGGATGATGTGACATGATTGTTGGCTACCATAGTCTAGAAGACCGGTTTCACCGGGCAAGGTGGGTGCCTAACACCTTCCCACCTTGTAACATAGCCTCCGAATTTAGATCAAGGGTTAGTAGATCAAATGCTTATCCTTGTAATTTTCAATTTCTAAATTGTAACTAGGAAACAAAGCCATGTACTTTATCTTAGATTGTATCTAGGACCAAAGCCATGTAATTTCCTATCTTCAATATAAATTCAATTTCAGATTAATAAAATGATGAATTTTTCAATTATGGTTTTCTTATTTATTCCAACAATTAAATAAGTGGCGACTCCATTGTAAAACCCTTAATCTAAAGGGGAAAATATAACTAGTCGAACCTCCATTTTAAGAGGCAATAACACGACTCCACCCATTTACGTGGGTTTAGCCCAACAACACAATCCTATAAAAACGGGCCGGGGGCGCGGTCTCTCACAGTGGCAACTCCACTGGGGATATTGAGGGCTAAGCTTCAATTAGGTTATGGTGGCCAACCATGTCATTATTTGTTTATTGCTTTTTGTATATAATATGTCTAATATGTCATTATATTTGCATGTCATACTTCATTTGCTTGAATAAAATTTATTTTATTTGTGTGCTAGTTCGGAAGCCCGGTAGTAATAGCCGTGGATTGTGGTCTTCCTGAGACTCACATACCCAACGGTGAACCTACCACCCACCGCGACAAGAATCGTCATGGTTATGCTATGGTGGTTCATAGGGACAAACTGTACCATTTGGACCAAAGCGGCGCTCCTGGCGCCACAAGTTGGGAGGTACAACATCCTAGCTTGTGGGGACCTTTAACCTACCTTTAGGTCAGTCCATGTAAATTGCATTTCATTATGCATTTGTTTGGCTGTTGTTTGAACCATGATGACTCAAGTCCAATGCTTGAGCCCATCATGATTATTTGAACCTTGTATGATGTGAATGAACTCAAGCCCAAAAGCCTATGATTGAACACTACTTGGTATGGAAGCCCAAAATTGTTTCTTGAATGAGTCTAAGCCCAACACTTCAGCCCATCAAAGGTGTATAGACATGATCAACATGAAAGGCCAAAAACTCACAAGATGCATGCCTTCTAAGTGCAAGCCCAAACCATTTCATCATAATCAAGGTTCAAGCACACCAAGCCTCAAGCATCCTAAATGGACCAAGAAGAAGCAAGTGGCCCAACTTAGCCTCACTCCACATTTGGTTTGTAACATCATGGTTAAGCTTAAAGTTTGTTTGTTTATTCCATGTTTCTATGTTTCTTTGAATTCTAAAAATCCATGTAGCATTTGATATACTTTGTTCATGTATATATTTTAAAAATTTTCAAAAAAAAAAAAATTCAAGATTTCCAAATCTTTCCCAAAAAAAAAAAAAAATCAAATGAAAAAAAGTCTTTGGACTAGGGGCATTAAGCCCTTAAGTCATTTAAAAAAAAAAAAAAATTCTTTGAACTAGGGGCATTGGACTTCCTAGTGATTTTTTCAAAAAGACCCATTTTTTTTCTTTCAAAGATTTCAAGATTCTTTAAAGTCCTCTTTTCAAAAAGGTACATGAGGATCCCCTGGACAAAACTTTTTCTAAATTAAGATGTTTAAAGGCTTGAACAATCAACTTGTACTGAGAAAGCATTTGATCTATGTAAACACTTTTGCTAAATTACTTTGAATAAAAGAAGAAATGGTCTTAAAAGGCAATCAAAAAGAATCCATCCGTCAAAAAATCCCAAGAATCCATGCACTCAAACCAATTTCAAAGATGTTTTGTTTCACAACAATAGAGCATTCATACTTTTTCTTTTAAGAGGAATTTATTAAAAGAGCTCAAGTCACTGTGCCTACAAGCAAGCATTGCTAGGGATAGGAGGCCGTCTTTGGTAAAACAAGATTATACCTTAATACCTAGAATGATCATTATCCATTGTTAGCCCATTTGAGCCTTTAAACACTTAGCCTCTTTTTCGCATGAACCCACTAAAATCTAAACCTAGGGTAGGAAAATTCAAAGTATGCATGCTTAAATCTCATGTTAAGGAGGAGTTGACCTTGAGCTTTGAAGCTAATTGATAAATCTCTCCTAGAGGACATGAAAGACAAGTAGAGAATTCATTAAGCTAAAGATAAGAGATCATCAAAGTAAAAGGAGTTTTCACTCAATCAAGGAAAGAGAAATGAAATTCCATCAATGTGAGAGAAAAAAAAATGTGCATCAAGTTTGAAGAACCTAAAATTCATCATGCCAAGAAGAGTAGAAGGTTCATCCAAAAGAAAGTTCATCAAAAAAGGAAAAGATTCATCAAGCATAGAAAGGTACGAGTGCATTGTGGCAAGAAAGAAGTCTAGAGAGTGCATCAAGATGACCGAAAATCATTAAGCTGAGAAATACAAGGAGGGCAAAAGATCATTCAATCAAGAGAAGAAAGATTAAAAAAAAAAAAAAAAAAAAAAAAAAAAAAAAAGGAGCCCGCTAGACTGAAAACCCAAAAAGGCAGTCTAGGCAAAAATTAGGGCAAAAAAAAAAAATCCCCGCTAGGCTAAAAACTCAAAAGGGCGGTCTATGCAAAAATTAGGGTAAAAAAAAAAAAAAAAAAAAAAACCCCGGCTAGGCTGAAAACTCAAAAGGGCAGTTTAGGCAAAAATTAGGGCCCAAAAAAAAATATCCTTGCAAATTGAAAACCAGAAGATGTAACCTAAAAAAAAAAAAAGGATTTTACAAGATGAAAGTCTAGAGGTATAATTCAAGGGGATGAGCAAAAAAACAAATATTGATACAAGTGATCAATGAAGACTAGTGAGAAGATGACAAAGAAGAAATGATAAAACTCCTCCAATACTTGATTTTTGAGTAATGCATACTTGGGGAAAACAACATAGGGAATTTTGAGCCTTTTATATCTTTCATTTCATAACCCAAACCCAGCCTACATTACAACCTATGAGTAAAGACCTACTTGAAGTGTTGCTAGTTGTAAGCACATCTTAAGCTCTAATATTATTTTCTCTTGAATTAAAAAGGAAAAATGCTTAAAATTGTCAAACCCAATAGGATGATATGTCTGAGGACAAAATTTCTCAAATTCTTAAATCCTCAAAATGACTCAAAAGAACTTCCAAACCTAGAGCACTCTCCTTGTTTGCACCTAACAATGTGATTCATTTCATTTCTTGATTGCCTTTGGAGACTTAATCTAACGATGTTCAAAAGGATGAAGCAAATTTGATTACATGAGTTTAATGATCTTGATCCTTCCCAATCAAAGAGATTTGTTTGATTCTTAAACACTATGATTTTCTAAAATGGTTGTTCAAAGGATCACATCTTGTTCCCCAAAAAAAAAAAAAAAAAAAAATCTTTTTCAAAATCTAGTTCTCTTGAACTACGTCTTGACCTGATCCTCTATGAGAGAAGTACGTAGGCAGCCTTGCAAAGGCCTGGTCCTATTCACCCAAACAACCTTAGAGAACAAAGTCAAAATAATGTGACAAAATTGTTTGGTTGCACGTTAGGTTAAGCCTTGTTTTCATTAAGCATGTTCAAACTTAGTGCATTGGCCTATTTATATTGTGTGCAAGTTTTCACGATTATTGGTCTCTAACAAGCTAGAGAAAGAAAGACTTTTGCAGGAACCAAGGATGGTGGACCGTGATCTTCTTTCATGTTTCCCAATGGTCGCAACATTAAATGAACTCAGCTTCAATCTAAGCATGGAATATGCCTCAAACTAGGGACATTGGGTAAGTACGTCCAATTCATTTCAATAAATAAATCCATTGCTAATTGAAATTATCTTTTTGCATAAATTAAACAAGGATCAACTTCCAGCCAAAGTTGTTCTCATTCAAAGGATTGGTTTTTTTTTTTTTTTTAAATCATCATCATGAACAAATCTTCATCACTTTTTCTCCATCTTCATCTTCATCTTCATCTTCTTCACTTTTTGACAATGAACAAATCTTCATATTTAAAAAAAAAAAAAAAAAAAAAAAAAAAAAAAAAAAAAAAAAAAAGGACAAAAGACAAAATTTTCAAAAAAAAAAATCAATTCTTTTTGAATCCTTCAAAAAAAAAAAAAAGAAAAAAAAAAAAAGAGAATTTTCAAAAAGTCTTGGGACTAGGGGCTCATGCTTCCTAGGTTGCTTTCAAAAAAAAAAAAAGACAAGAGAAAATTTTCAAAAAACCTTGGGACTAGGGGCACTGGGCTCGAACTTCTTAGGTTACCATAAAATAAATAAATAAATAAAATCATCAATCAAAATTTTCAATTCCTTCCAAAAAAAAAAATTCATTCCTTAAAAAAATTCAAGATTTCCAAATTAAAAAAAAAAAATTCATCAATCAAAATTTTCAATTCCTTCAAAAAAGTCAAGATTTCCAAATTATTCTTCCAAAAAAAAAAAAAAAACCTTCATTAAATTTTTCTTCAGGAACGGAAAGCTATCATCTTCTTCCATATTCTCCAACGGTGCAACATCAAGTCAATTGTCCACCCTCAACATGGGAGATGCCCCAAACTAGGGGCATTCGCTAGGTATGCCAAAGTCTTTTCAATGAATAACTCTGTTACTAATTGAAAATATTTATTTTGCAGGTACTAGGGTAAAAGGCCCAGACACATCGGCATGAGCCAAAAGATCCAAAAACCCTAGGTCTCTCAAAACATGAACCAGGATCCAAAACCTTTGGTCCTTTGAAAACATGAGCCAAGATCCAAAAATCCTACGTCTCTTAAAACATGAGCCAGGATCCAGAACCTTTGGTCCTCTGAAAACATGAGCCAAAGCTCCAAAAACCCTTGGTCCTCTGAAAACATGAGCCAAGATCCAAAAATCCTAGGTCTTTGAAAACATGAGCCAAGATCCAGAACCTTTGGTCCTTTGAAAACATGAGCCAAAGCCCAAAAAACCCTTGGTCCTCTAAAAACATGAGCCAAGATCAAAAAATCCTAGTTCTCTGAAAACATGAGCCAGGATCCAAAACCTTTGGTCCTCTAAAAACACGAGCCAAAGCCCAAAAAACCCTTGGTCCTTTGAAAACATGAACCAAGATCCAAAAATCCTAGGTCCTCTGAAAACATGAGCCAGGATACAGACCTCTGGTCTTCTGAAAACATGAGCCAAAGCCCAAAAAAACCCTTGGTCCTCTGAAAACATGAGCTAGGATCCAGAACCTTGGTCCTCTAAAAACATGAGCCAAATCCCCAAAAACCCTTGGTCCTCTAAAAACATGAGCTAAGATCTAAAAATCCTAGGTCTCTGAAAACATGAGCTAGGATCCAAAACCTTTGGTCCTCTGAAAACATGAGCCAAAGCCTAAAAAAACCCTTGGTCCTCTAAAAACATGAGCCAAGATCCAGAAATCCTAGGTCTCTAAAAACATGAACCAGGATCCAGAACCTTTGGTCCTCTAAAAACATGAGCCAAAGCCCAAAACCCCTTAGTCCTCTCAAAACATGAGCCAAGATCCAAAAATCCTAGGTCTCTGAAAACATAAACCAGGATCCAGAACCTTTGGTCCTTTCAAAACATGAGCCAAAGCCTCCAAAAAACCCTTGGTCCTCTGAAAACATGAGCCAAGATCCAAAAATCCTAGGTCCTCTGAAAACATGAGCTAGGATATAGACCTCTGGTCTTCTGAAAACATGAGCCAAAGCCCAAAAAAACCCTTGGTCCTCTGAAAACATGAGCCAGGATCCAGAACCTTTGGTCCTCTGAAAACATGAGCCAAAGCCCCAAAAACCCTTGGTCCTCTGAAAACATGAGCTAAGATCTAAAAATCCTAGGTCTTTGAAAACATGAGCTAGGATCTAGAACCTTTGGTCCTCTGAAAACATGAGCCAAAGCCTAAAAAAACCCTTGGTCCTCTAAAAACATGAGCCGAGATCCAGAAATCCTAGGTCTTTGAAAACATGAACCGGGATCCAGAACCTTTGGTCCTCTAAAAACATGAGCCAAAGCCCAAAACCCCTTAGTCCTCGGAAAACATGAGCCAAGATCCAAAAATCCTAGGTCTCTGAAAACATATACCAGGATCCAGAACCTTTGGTCCTTTCAAAACATGAGCCAAAGCCTCCAAAAAACCCTTGGTCCTCTGAAAACATGAGCCAAGATCCAAAAAATCCTAGGTCTCTGAAAACATGAGCCAGGATCCAGAACCTTTGGTCCTCTGAAAAGATGAGCCAGGATCCAGAACCTTTGGTCCTCTGAAAACAGGAGCCAAAGCACTTGGTCCTCTGAAAGCATGAGCCAAGATCCAAAAATCCTAGGTCTCTGAAAACATAAACCAGGATCCAGAACCTTTGGTCCTCTGAAAACATGAGCCAAAGCCTCCAAAAAACCCTTGGTCCTCTAAAAACATGAGCCAAGATCCAAAAATCCTAGGTCTCTAAAAACATGAGCCAAGATCCAGAACCTTTAGTCCTCTGAAAACTTGAGCCAGGATCCAGAACCTTTGGTCCTCTGAAAACATGAGCCAAAGCCCAAAAAAAACCTTCGGTCCTCTGAAAACATGAGCCAAAGCATTTGGTTCTCTGAAAGCATGAACGAAGATCCAAAAATCCTAGGTCTCTGAAAACATGAGCCAGGATCCAGAACCTTTGGTCCTTTGAAAACATGAGCCAAAGTTCCAAAAACCCTAGGTCTTCTGAAAACATGAGCCAAGATCCAAAAATCCTAGGTCTTTGAAAACATGAGCTAGGATCCAAAACCTTTGGTCCTCTGAAAACATGAGCCAAAGTCCAAAAAACCATTGGTCCTCTGAAAACATGAGCCAAGATCCAAAAATCCTAGGTCTCTGAAAACATGAGCCAGGATCCAGAACCTTTGGTTCTCTGAAAACATGAGCCAAAGCCCCAAAAACCCTTGGTCCTCTAAAAACATGAGCCAATATCCAGAAATCCTAGGTCTCTAAAAACATGAGCCAGGATCCAAAACCTTTGGTCCTCTAAAAACATGAGCCAAAGTCCCAAAAACCCTTGGTCTTCTAAAAACATGAGCCAAAGCCTCCAAAAACCGTTGGTCCTCTAAAAACATGAGCTAAGATCCAAAAATCCTAGGTCTCTGAAAACATGAACCAGGATCTAGAACCTTTGGTCCTCTAAAAACATGAGCCAGGATCCTTGGTCATCCATTTTTTGACCTCAGGTAAGCATGTCTTGCACTTATTCAAAAAAAAAAATTTGCTTGCATGAACTACGTTTGGACCTGATCCTTCCACCAAGAGGTACGTAGGCAATCTTCCTTGAGATTCAGTCCACATTTTGATCTACAACATGACATTCTGCATTTTTATCTACATGCATCATACATTTACCACGGTTAAATACTGATTGCAAAGTTAGGTGCCTCTTTCATACATTGACATTTGCTTTTCAAACTCTGCCAATGAGGGGCATTCCATTGACACCCCATTTTGCAACCCGCATTTAACCTCATTTGGAGGGTAAAAGGGTAATTTTGTCTTGGGAATATGCATCTTGATTCTAGTCATTAGATCCTTAATCTCATTTCATCAAAATGATCTTGAAGTTGTAATGATCAAATCAACTAGTCATAAGCCCTAATCGGATCACCAGATTGAAAGTTATCATCAAATCAAGTTTTAATGGCTGAGATACACTATCACAAATTGAGTCCGACTATATGTGATTATGAACAATTGATTTCAATTGGTTATAAGTGTAATCAATTGGAGATCAATGATGTGTCATAATTTAATTGGTTAGGACTACATTTTATGGTGAGGTTGCATACACCTAATTAATTAGATAGTTAAACATTAATTATTCAATGAGTAATTTGTGCAATTATCTTTTAATTAGTGTAAATTTGGAACCAATTAAGTCTAAAATTGGAGTGATTGGAGCCATTTAATGTTAACTGGGAGTTAATTTGGGACCTATTAATGTTAATTGTGCTGAAACCACTTTCTAACAAATGACCTCTGCTCACTATTTCATCAATATCTCTCCGAATATTTTGAATCTGTGAGGTTAATTTTCTCAAAAACTAGACATCCGGGGCTTCAATTTGAGCACAAGAACGAGACAATTCTGCTCAGAATTGGGTCAGATATGATTTTTCAAAGTTGGCTCTACAAGCTGTTACAGCAGCTACGGGAAAACCGAATTTTGGCTTGCTCCCCACTCCCATCAATCTCTCCATTTAATGCATCATTCCAAGAAAAATAAAAAAAAAATAAAATAAAAAAAAAAAAAAAAAACCCCTCTCATCTTCTCTCTTGAGTTCTAGTGAAGTAGAGTAGTCTTGTCATATCTTGGTCTTCCTGAGACTCAAGGTATTGAGTGAGACTCACTCTCTCTCTCCTAGTTCTTCTTCTTTCCTCCACCCTTAGAACCTCCACCAAGAATCTTCTCCTCTACCGTATGGATCTTGCATGAAGGTATAATCCCTTTTCCTAACTAGTTTATTGTGTTGCCATGATGAGAATTTAGGATTAAAGCATGATAGTGATTATTTAAGCTCTCTTGAATATTTTTGAATGTTCTTAAATGTTCTTATGTGTTCTTCACATGTTCTTGGTTGTTCATCACATGTTCATGCATAAACACTAGTTTTGATCTTAAATTTACATCAAAAATATGAAAAACATGTTTGTTTCATAATTCTTTCAAGTCCTTGAATCTAGGATATCACCATTCACACACATTCACTAGAATTTATTTTTCAATCCAAATGAAATGCCTAATAAATTGAATTAGGGTTTATCACATGCACACACTTCAAATTCTACATTCAAATTGATTGGTAACATATTGGATGATGTGACATGATTGTTGGCCACCATAGTCTAGAAGACCGGTTTCGCCGGGCAAGGTGGGTGCCTAACACCTTCCCACCTTGTAACATAGCCTCCAAACTTAGATCAAGGGTTAGTAGATCAAATGCTTATCCTTGTAATTTTCAGTTTCTAAATTGTAACTAGGAAACAAAGCCATGTACCTTATCTTAGATTGTATCTAAGACCAAAGCCATGTAATTTCCTATCTTCAATGTAAATTCAATTTCAAATTAATAAAATGATGAATTTTTCAATTATGGTTTTCTTATTTATTCCAACTATTAAACAAGTGGCGACTCCATTGTAAAACCTTTAATCTAAAGGGGAAAATATAACTAGTCTAACCTCCATTTTGAGAGGCAATAACATGACTCCACCCATTCACGTGGGTTTGGCCCAACAACACATTCCTATAAAGGGGCGCGGTCTCTCACATTGATACGTGGTTAGTAAGAGCACTAATTTTATGTCCCATTCAGGATGGATTAGTGCAGACTGTTACGATGTAATTGAGGATGAGTTTTACACTCTTAATGAAGTTCATAAAGAATAAATGTCTGTGTAACAGGGACATAAGAAGGAACTTCACCTTGGTGAACATAGAAGTGGTGCCACTTCTAGCAAGAGTAAAAGGGTTTTCTCTTGTTCATGTTCACTAAACCGGGAAAAGCACAAGGCCATAATAGTGCTAACAACAATGGATTTCTAAATGTATTGGGGATGTTCTCATGTGTGTGTTGTTTCCGATTTCAACACATAAGAGTTTTGGTTTAAGCACCAAGCCACCATTAACTCTGTTGATTTCTTGAGCAATTACACTAAAGGGAGGTTTAAGTTGAAAGACACCTTCCATTATGCATGATGGGATATCAATCAAGTGAGACATATTATTACAACCTAGCGGGGGATTGTTGTATATATAGGTATATACAAGGATAGGTTGTAATAATGATGGTTGAGTTTGGAGAATATGGTTTCATAAAGTGGAAATTCAAGTTTTGGAATTTTCTAAGTGAAAATTTGAAATCTGAATTTTCTAGAATTTTCTAGAATTTTTCAGAATTTTCTATAATTTTATGGTGACTATTGAGAAAGATTGAAGAGGTTTCAATCTTTGTTAACCGCTTTATGAAAAAGTAACTAACTCTTCACATGTGCCTTTTCATGAAACATAATAAGGTTTCAATCTTTGTTAACTGTTTTATGAAAAAGTAACTAACTCTCCATACATTCATTTTCATGAAACATAACGAGGTTTCATGAAATAACTAACTCTCCATATGTGCTTTTTCATAAAACATAATGAGATTTCCTGAAATAACTAAATCTCCATATGTGTCTTTTCATGAAACATAATCTTATGGGTATAAATAGATGCTTATGTTCTCTTGAAAAACTAATTTCACAAAATCAAAAGTTGGAGAGAAACAGAAGAAACAGAAGAAATCTTGTGGTCATTCTCCAGAATTGCTATCTGTAGAACCCAACATCTTAGTTGTATCTTGGAGATAAATTTGCGATAACCCTTTAGTAACAAAAGTGTGGGGGGCAAACATTGTCTAAGGAAAATGATATAGTACCTCCAATACTTTCCTTTTGTTTCTTTTAATCTTGTTCTTCCATTATTACTTTGTGTAATAATCCCAACAATCTTATATTGTTGTATATATAGGTATATACAAGGATAGGTTGTAATAATGATGGTTGAGTTTGGAGAATATGGTTTCATAAAGTGAAAATTCAAGTTTTGGAATTTTCTAAGTGAAAATTTGAAATCTGAGTTTTCTAGAATTTTCTAGAATTTTTCAGAATTTTCTGGTGACTATTGAGAAAGATTGAAGAGGTTTCAATCTTTGTTAACCGATTTATGAAAAAGTAACTAACTCTCCATACATGCCTTTTCATGAAACATAACGAGGTTTCATGAAATAACTAACTCTCCATATGTGCTTTTTCATGAAACATAACGAGGGTTCATGAAATAACTAACTCTCCATATGTGTCTTTTCATGAAACATAATCCTATGGGTATAAATAGAGGCTTTTGTTCTCTTGAAAAACTAATTTCACAAAATCAAAAGTTGGAGAGAAACAAAAGAAACACAAGAAATCCTGTGGTCATTCTCCAGAATTGCTATCTATAGAACCCAACACCTTGGTTGTATCCTAGAGACAAATTTGCGATAACCCTTTAGCAACAAAAGTGTGGGGGGCAAATATTGTCTAAGGAAAACGATATAGTGCCTCCAAGTTATGTACTTTCTTTTTGTCTTTTCTTTTAATCATGTTCTTCCATTATTACTTTGTGTAATAATCCCAACAATCTTAGACAATATTTCCTACGATGGAAGAAGCAAGTGATGTCTCAGCGTTAAAGATGTTGAATCATGAGTTGGTGAAATTGGATCGCTTTGATGGAACCAATTTCTCTCGATGGAAAGACAAGATGAAATTCCTACTTACTGCACTAAAACTTTTCTATGTCTTGGACCCAAATTTGATGCCTTTTCCTCCTACGAGTGATGAAGATACTGATGAGATTAAGGCACAAAGAAATAAATGGGAGGAAGATGAATTGATATGCAGAGGGCACATTCTCAATACTCTTCAGATCATCTCTATAATCTCTACACATCAATGAAATTACCGAAGGAGATTTTGAATGCTTTGGAGGCAAAGTACAAAACCGAGAAAATAGGTACGAATAAGTTTATTATTCAAAAGTATTTTGGTTATAAAATACTTGATAATGTCTCAGTTTTAGATCAAGTGCATGAGTTACAGATTTTGGTTAATAAACTCTGTGATTTATCAATCAATATTCCTGAATCATTCCAAGTGGGTGCAATCATTGCAAAACTCCCACCAAATGGGAATAATTTTAGGAAGAAGCTTTTGCATATGTCGGAAGATCTCATTTTAGAACAATTCGGACAACATCGTCGAATTGAAGAACAAAGTCGGGTTAGAGATGTGACCAACACCGATTCTAAAGTGAATGTGAACAATGTGAGTAATGTTCAAAGTGGGAGTTCGAGTAAGACCAATAAGCACTTGAAAGTGAACAAAAGTGGGAGTGGTTTCAAAAAGAACAACTCCAAGAATCCCAACAAGGACAAGAAGAATCGAGCATGTTTCCATTGTGGAAAGAAAGGCCATTACATTCGCAAATGTAAACTCTTAAAGAACAAGAAAAAGGATAAAGAAGGCAATGCCATTGAAATGAATGTCATTGAGGACATTGTTGCTATGGTAAGTGGCATACATATTGATATGATCACTGAAATTCATATGGCTACAATTGTAAATCCTTTTGATTGGTGGTTTGATTTGGGTGCAACGGTGCATGTGTGCAACAACAAGGAGCAATTCAAGACTTATGATGAGTCTTCCATAAAACAACAAGTGCTAATGGGCAACCATAATAGAGCAAAGGTTCTTGGAAAGGGCACCGTTGAAGTGAAGATGAGTTCCGGCAAGATGATAATCTTGACCAATGTTTTTTATGTACCCGATATCAAGAAGAATCTTGTGTCTGCCAATTTGTTATGTAAGAGTGGTGTAAAAGCTGTACTTGAATCGGACAAGTTAATCTTGTCCAAGAATGAGATATTTGTAGGAAAGGGATATGCTACTGATGACATGTACAAACTAAGTATTATTAATAAAGAAGTTTCTGGTTGTGCTTATATTGTTGATTCTTCATATTTGTGGCATGCTAGATTAGGACATTTAAATTTCAAATACTTGAAGTTTATGTCAAAGCATGGTATGATTTCATATAAGCATGGCGATGAAAAGAAATGTGAGATTTGTATTCAAACAAAGATGACAAAGAAACCTTTTTCTAAGTCAAATAGAAATTCTATTATGCTTGAACTTGTACATTCTGATGTATGTGAATTGAATGGTGTATTAACTAGAGGAGGTAAAAGATACTTCATTACATTCATTGATGATTTCTCTAGATTTACATATGTGTATTTAATGAGAAATAAAGAAGAATCATTTGACAGGTTCAAACATTATAAAAATGAAGTAGAAAATCAAAAGGATAGGAAAATAAAGATCCTACAAAGTAATAGAGGTGGTGAATATTTTCCTAATGATTTTTCTACATTTTGTGGGGAACATGGTATAATACACCAAATTTCATCCCCTTATACACCCCAACAAAATGGTTTGACTGAAAGGAAAAATAGGACTCTTGTAGACATGGTAAATGCCATG
Source organism: Quercus variabilis (assembly GCA_030445155.1). NCBI lineage: Eukaryota > Viridiplantae > Streptophyta > Magnoliopsida > Fagales > Fagaceae > Quercus > Quercus variabilis. Next base: position 11,573,898 of record CP129449.1, read on the forward strand.
ATCTTAAGTGCAGAACTTCCATTTAATTTATGGGGAGGGGCATTGCTTACAGCATATCATGTGCACAATAGAGTACCTTCCAAGAAAATTAAAGTATCTCCATATGAGTTATGGAATGGAAGGAAACCAAACCTTGATTATATCAAAGTGTAGGGGTGTTTAGCCTTTTATAGAGTGGTTGATCCTAAAAGAACAAAATTGGGATCAAGAGCTATGAAAAGTGTGTTTATAAGTTATGCTGAAAATTCAAAGGCATATAGATTGTTAGGCTTAAACTCTAATACAGTGGTGGAATCAAGAGATGTTGATTTTAGTGAGGATAAATTTAGTAAAGATTCCAAGGATGCTTTGATACCTACACAAACACAACAAGGTGACTCTAATCCTAATACTACTTTGGGTGGTACTAAGAGGATTGAAAGTGGTTCACCAAGTGAACAAAGAAAGAGTCAAAGGATAAGAAAAGTAAAGGACTTTGGTCCAGACTTCATTTCTTATCAAGCTCAATTGTTTCTTATTGAAGGAAATAGACAAGTGGTCCTAAATAAAATACCCATTGTGTTTAATACAGAGGATGATCCTAAATCATATGAGGAAGCTATGGCTTCTAGAGATTCAACTTTCTAGAAAGAAGCTGTAAATGATGAAATGGACTTAATATTATTCAATAATACTTGAGTTCTAGTGGATCTACTTACTGGTTCTAAACCAATTGGTCATAAATGAGTATTTAGAAGAAAATATAATATTAATGGATCAATTCAAACCTTTAAAGCAAGGTTAGTGGCAAAAGGCTTTAAACAAAGGGAAGGAGTAGACTATTTTGATACCCATGCATCGGTGGCTAGGATCACATCTATTCGTGTGTTGTTAGCACTTGCATCCATATATAAGTTGATTGTACATCAAATGGATGTTATGACAGCTTTCCTAAATGGTGATCTTGATGAGGAAGTTTACATGGAACAACCTGAGGGTTTTGTACTTCCTAGAAATGAAAAAAAAGTTTGCAAGTTAGAAAAGTCTTTGTATGGCTTGAAACAAGCTCCAAAACAATGGCATGAGAAGTTTGACTCAGTAATGTTGTCGGATGGCTTTGTGCATAATAGTTCTAAAAAATTTATGTATTCTAAATTCACAAAGGAATATGAAGTCATTGTATGCCTTTATGTGGATGATATGCTCATATTTGGTACAAATATGAAAGGTGTATGTGAAACCAAAAAGTATCTTTCTTCTATGTTTCAAATGAAAGATTTAAATGAAGTAGATACTATTTTGGGGATCAAAATTAAAAGACATAGTGAGGGTTTTTCACTATGTCAATCTCTTTATGTTAAGAAGTGCTTTAAAGATTTGAACATCTTAATATAAAGGAAGCAAATACACCTTTTGATCGGAGCATAAAGTTGGGTGAAAACACTGGAAGAGCAATAGCACAGCTTGAATATGCTAGTGCTATTGGTAGCATGATGTATGCTATGCATTGTACAAGACTAGACATATCATTTTCAGTGGGCAAACTTTCTAGATTTACAAGTAATCCAAGTGTGGATCACTGGAAAGCAATTGGTAGAGTTCTTGGTTATTTAAAGAAAACCATAAGTTTGGGACTCTTTTATTCTGAATTTTCAGCTGTGTTGGAAGGTTATTCAGATGCTAGTTGGATTACTAGTGTGAGTGATAACAAATCCACGTCTAGTTGGATATTCACTCTTGGTGGGGATGCCATCTCTTGGGCATCAAAGAAACAAACATGTATTTCTCACTCCACCATGGAATCAGAATTTATAGCCTTGGCGACAGCAGGCAAGGAAGCAGAATGGCTAAGAAATATATTGTTAGACATAGAGTTGTGACCACAACCAATACCAGCCATTTCGGTGTACTGCGATAGTAAAGCCATATTGGGCAGAACATATAGTAAAATGTATAATGGTAAGTCTAAACATATAGGTCTAAGACATGATTACATAAGACAATTAATAGAATCTGGTACCATTTCAATTGTCTATATAAGTTTAAATAATAATTTGGCAGACCCTTTAACCAAAGCAGTGTCTCGAGATATGGTTGGGGTAACATCCATTGGAATGAGACTAAAACCTTTCTTTTAAGAGAATCACCAATAGTGGGAACCCAACCTCGAATTGATTTAATCTAAAGAGGTTTAAAGGGTAACAACAAGCTATTGTTACGTGGTTAGTAAGAGCACTAATTTTGTGTCTCATTCAAGATGGATTAGTTCAGACTGTTACGATGTAATTGAGGATGAGTTTTACACTCTTAATGAAGTTCATAAAGAATAAATGTCTGTGTAACAGGGACATGAGAAGGAACTTCACCTTTGTGAACGAAGTGGTGCCACTTCTAGCAAGAGTAAAAGGGTTTTCTCTTGTACATGTTCACTAAACCGAGAATAGCACAAGGCCATAATAGTACTAACAACAGTGAATTTCTAAATGTGTTGTGGATGTTCTCATGTGTGTGTTGTTTCCGATTTCAACACATAAGAGTTTTGGTTTAAACACCAAGCCACCATTAACTCTGTTGATTTCTTGAGCAATTACACTAAAAGGAGGTTTAAGTTGAAAGGCACCTTCCATTATGCATGATGGGATATCAATCAAGTGAGACATATTATTACAACCTAGTGGGGGATTGTTGTATATATAGGTATATACAAGGATAGGTTGTAATAATGATGGTTGAGTTTGGAGAATATGGTTTCATAAAGTGAAAATTCAAGTTTTGGAATTTTCTAAGTGAAAATTTGAAATCTGAATTTTCTAGAATTTTTCAGAATTTTCTAGAATTTTCTGGTGACTATTGAGAAAGATTGAAGAGGTTTCAATCTTTGTTAACCGCTTTATGAAAAAGTAACTAACTCTCCATACATGCCTTTTCATGAAACATAACGAGATTTCATGAAATAACTAACTCTCCACATGTGCTTTTTCATGAAACATAATGAGGTTTCATGAAATAACTAACTCTCCATATGTGTCTTTTCATGAAACATAATCTTATGGGTATAAATAAAGGCTTATGTTCTCTTGAAAAACTAATTTCACAAAATCAAAAGTTGGAGAGAAACAGAAGAAACACAAGAAATCCTGTGGTCATTCTCCAGAATTGCTATCTGAAGAACCCAACACCTTGGTTGTATCCTGGAGACAAATTTGCGATAACCCTTTAGCAACAAAAGTGTGGGGGGCAAATATTGTCTAAGGAAAACGATATAGTGCCTCTAAGTTATCTACTTTCTTTTTGTCGTTTCTTGTAATCTTGTTCTTCCATTATTACTTTGTGTAATAATTCCAGCAATATAAAATGTATGATGCCCAAAAAGCCAAAGGCTATCTCATTAAATTGAAATATTAAAAATTTCAGGCATCAATCTCACAATGAGATTTGTTGATTCAAAATGATCAAATGATATGATGTATATGGAGCCAAATGAAAAGCTTCAAAGTTTTGTTCTCAAGTTTATGTGGGAGGTCGTATATGCATACTTTTATAATTGAGATAGATCACATTATCTAGTGCTAGTTGTGTATGACTTGATTGAATTGATCATTGAAGCTTCACATTAGACCTAAGGACTATCTCATTTTTGATACCCACACACAACACACAAGTCTATGTTCAATAAATGCCATATTCATTTATGTGATTGTACTTGTTTAAATGTGTTTTCACAATCTCAATCTTTGTTGATCAAACACAAAAAGATTTTTAAGTGTTTTAGCTTGTTTTTGGAAAGTATTTTTGCTTCTACAAAAAGGTCAAAAATTTCAAAAACAATGTTGCCCTGTTTTGGCGACTCAGTCGCGGGTTGGTCCAGTCGCATGCCCCAGTCACGAGCTCATTCCGAGATTTTTCGTGACTCACTGGTGAGTCAAGGCCTCAGTTGCGAAAAATACTTAGAAATTTTTTCAAATTTGTGTTTTGGTGACTTTTGTGGCTTAGTGTGGCTACCTGTTCACGGGTGGATGGTCCAGTCGTGAGGGTACTCAGAAATTTTCATAGCTCACCTCACGACTCTCTCGCGGGTAGACCTTCCAGTCGCGAAAAACACTTAGAAGATTTTTTGAAAAATCTTGGTTTCACAGTGTTTCGCGGCTTACCCTAGCGACTTATTGGCGACTTGATTCAGTCGCAAAAAACGAATGTTTTGCGTTTTAAAGACAGTTTTTAAAATTGTTTTTCAGTTTTTTCCTCGAATTTTTGTGACTGTTTATTATCTTCTTCATTTCTCTTTCTCAAACACTCCGTGTCTCTCTTGAAAAAGATTCCATTTTTGCATCATGTCTTCATCAAACATCAAGAAAAAGGTATGGGATATCTCTATCTCACTTCATTGTACTTGATTTAAGCATTTTTTTTTCTTGTTTTATGAAGTGTTTGTGAGTTCATGAGGTTTAATGAGTTCGAACTTAGTTTGGGTTTTTGAGTTTTGAGATTTGTTGTTCTAATCTTGGCTTTACTTTGTTTATAGTATTCTATATATGTGTGTTTTCATGTTTTTGTTTATAGAAAGACTGTGTTCTGTGATGTGTTTCATGAATGTGTTGCTCCGTTCATATCATATTATTGGTATTTTGTTACTTGTGACTTTGTGATGCACATTGCCCACTTGACTTTGAATTGTTACTGGTCTTCATCATATTTGTTTGCCCATTTCACTCACTATGTCAGTATTGCCTTTGTCTTCTTGGTGTTATCCTGGTTCATGTTTCTGTGTTTAAGTGAAATCTCTCTGTTTCACAATCTTATATCTGAATCTAATCAAACTAATGTTTGTACCCTGTGGTATTGCATTTGGTTTTCTGCTGTGTGTTTGATTTTTTTTAGATGACTCGTTGTTCCTCCAAACATTGTAATCGATGACCCGTTAACCCCGATTGCTAAACGGACACGACTATTGTCTAAGTCATCTAGAGACTCTTCCATTGAGAGATTTAGGACACCTATTGACTCAAAGACCTACACAAACACTTTTAAAGAGGCTTCTCCCATTGTGGAAAGAATTGTCAAGTTTGATACCCTAGGGACAACATTTATCCCTAAGATTTTTGAAGTAAGAGATTGGGCTGACCCTGTTGGGAATTTTGAGGATCCAATTGAAGAATTAGTTAATGAATTCTACTCTAATGCCAGATACACAGGGGAAGAGTTGAAATGCTAGGTACGAGGAACATAATTTTCCATGAATGCAGACTACATTGCTCAGGTACTTCGCATCACCAGACCAAAAAATGTGGATCAAACTCCATATGATGATTAACCAATAACAACTTACCACCTATGATTTATTATAAAAGTCTAGTGTAAATGTTGTGAACGTATCACTTTTCTATGTAGTAGGAAATATAACTTAATAAAAATTAAGTGTAAATTAGAAGTTTGGTCCCTATCCTTTAGGCTGAATGTCAATTTAGTCTCACATGTGTCAATTTAGTTCCCAACCTTTGGATATTGTGTCAAAATAATCCCTGCCATTAAGTAATAGATGAAAAATGCTAACATGACTAACAATCAAAATAAAATAATATTTTCATGCCACATATACTGCCATGTCATCATAAAAAAAATTATATAAAAAAGTTAGGGACTAAAAACCCAGATTTTTCTTTTCCTTTTGCTTTCTTGGGAACCAAATTGGGGTTAGAACTTAAAACTCAACTTCCTTCATTTTTCCCATATTTTCCTAGCAGCCAAACATGTAATAATTAAAAAAAAAAAAAAAAAAAAAAAAAAAAAAAAAAAAAACATTGAAGCTCATGATATCCCCATTCCCAAATTAAACAACAAAAACTCCGCATGTTTGGTTGGTGGGGTAGGGCCTCCTTGATGATGTTTTACCATTTGTGGGAAAGTCTTGTTGTTGAGAAAATTGGAATTAGGATTGTGAGAGATTTTGGGGAGGTGATTTGTTAAAGAATTGAAAACATGGTTTTGGCTTTCATTTTTACTGCGTTGGTAAACATGTTTTTGGTGTTGTGGTTTTGGGTGGTTATACATAGTTTGTAGTTTGTATATGAATTATTAGCTAGGAGGAAACCATAGTTCTCATCAGCAAGTGACCCCACACATATATCAATTAAAAACCGTAGATTTCCAACAAAATTCCTCCATACGAGTTTCTAGCCATTGAATAAAGATAGTAGGGAGAGAAATCTCGTTGTCACTCTCCACTCCACCACATGCTAAGTTTTATTGTTTAATTTGGAATGAGGATTTAAGAATGGTTCCATTACCTTTGAAGTTTTGTTTTTTCCACATTTGGTTGTTGGGAAAATATAGGAAAATAAATGAAATTGAGTTTTCAGTTTTGGAGTTTTAACCCTAAAATGGTCCTCGAGAAAGCAAAGGAAAAGAAAATTCTAGGTTTTTAATCCCCACTATTTTTTTGGCAATACAAGAGGCAACCTATGTGGCGTGAAAATAATATTTTATTTTAATTGTTAACCACATCAGTATTTTTTATTAATCACTTAATGGAAAAGACCATTTTGACAAAGTATCAAAATGTTATGGATTAAATTGACACATATAAATGTTAAGGACCAAATTAACATACAGCATAAAAGTGAAAGACCAAACTTGTAATTTACCCAAAAATTAATAATAGGCACATCCAAGTACTGATTCCAAAAATCTTTTAGACATTCTACATATAAATTAATCTAGTAATAAATTACAGCAAAAGTCAAGTCAAATTTTGACAACAAAAGATAATAAAAGACACCCGCACTTTTTTTTTTTTTTTTTGATGATCAAAAGACCCGCACTTGGTGGGGGTCATAGTTCAGTTTACATTATTACCAAGGCTTAAGGATTACCAACTTCCTCCTTCAACATGAGATGGTGCTCAACTTTATAGGAAAGGACAAGTTTAATTGATACCTTCGATTATCAAAAAAATGTTTAATTGATACCCTGGATATTTTCTTTCGGGCAAGGACCTATAAAGATACCAAAAAGATACAGAAAATCATTCTCAAACTAAAAATATTATAACAAAATACGCTACTCTTGTGTTTGGACCAATAAAAACCATGTTTGACTATTGAGGCCATTTTTTCTTTTTCCGTGGGGCCATATTTGATCTTGTTCTCTGAATCAGAAGAGTTTTGATCATTTGTTTGGTGGTTTTAGCAATAGTGATTTTTAAAAATGGATAGAAAAACCAAAGTTAAGGTGATTGATGTGTTACTAATAATTAACATGTCGACTTTCATTTCAATAAAGTAATAATTATAAGAAATAGAGAAAGATATAGATGTACTATCTATCCAAATCCCTTTAACGACTAGCACCTTCCACCTGCTTTAACATGAAATCGATGGTGCTCAATTTTACAGGAAATCGATCTAACCCTTATTCTGTCCTCTCTAATTATTTACATCCTTTATCTCTTAAATCATCTAAACAAGTTTAAGTCTTTTTTTTTTTTTTTTAAACTTTAAAATATACAAGTTTCAGTCACAACTCACAAAGTAGTATATATCCTACCTGAACCATAAAGAAGAGGAGCTACCTTTGGAAGTAGGATTTTCCACTATCTTTCAACCTCGAACAGTTCAAAATAGATATAAATCCATAGTAGACATTGAATAGTTAAAAAGAATCAAAAGGCATTCATAAAAATATAAATAAATAAATAATCGAAAGACAAACAGTAAGTTTACATCTAACCGTATTAATCTAGTTTGGTGCTATGCCTCGCCAGTTCTAAACATCTTATAGTCTCTGAATCGCTAAGCACTTCTAAAACAATTCATTATCACTGTTTGATAAATGGCATTCTTTGACAAATAACATTCACACGATATATATATATATATATATATATATTTTTTTTTTTCCCTAATTTAGTAACAAATGATTGGAAGATGAGTCTGAATTTGGTAAGGCCAGAATGTAAAACCCATTACACTCATATTTCACACCATCCAATAAGAAATTGTCATATTATCTTTTTACTTAAAATTTAATACATCCTATTACATCTAATTAATTACATCTCAATAAATTTTCAATTTGGTTGGAGGGTGTAAAACTGGGGATTAGAGGGTGTAAAACTTCGGTTTTATATCACATCCTTATAGAATTTAATCTTTTAGAAAATAACTATAAAACAAGTTGTGGGGGTAAAAGCCTAAACGCGTATGTTGGGCCTTAGACCCCATTTAAAGATATAAGTATGTCCGAGGAGGAGTAAAAGATTGGGAAAGGCCCCAGTATGGAGAATCACGCAAGGAAAGGGAGGAGGAGTATAGTCCGAGTAGGGTGTCCTCCTCAAACTTAAAGAATATCGGTCAAGCATATACCTAGACAATTTGAGTGAACTTCTAGGAAGTTCCAACAATAAGGATGAACTTCATGCACGCATAAAGATGATAAGAATGGAGAAATATCCAAAGAAAAAACTGATACCACCACATTTAATGCGTAGCAACAACTTTTTTGGCCGCATTTTTGTGGAGAAGACCCCTAAACAGTGCAATCTCAGCTGCCACCACTCATGGAGAACTAAAGAAGATGTTTGATGTGACGTACCTAAGTGAATGCTTAGATGAATAACAAGTGTATGATGAAGATGACTTAAAAGAAAACCATATAAACAGAAGATATCTCTCACGAATGGGGATCGAGAAAAGGAGGAAAAGAAGGAAAAGAAGAAGAAGAAAAATTTACTATAACTCCAAGAGTGACCTTGGCCATTCAAACTATAATTTGTCTTCTCGGACCTAAGTTTATTCAAGTTCTCAGTGTTTTCGTACTTGTTGTTTTAATAAAACCTTGATTAACTGTTGTTGAGTTCACAAACAACCTAGTTCTTTTACTCACTCTCTACAAATTTATTGTATTGGACTTATTGGGCTCATATTCCATCTCTTTTGGGTCTCGGCTACAAATCTTGACCCTACACAAGTCATTGTCAAATTAGTGGGTTTCAGTTAGCTCAACGGATAAACTCTCTAATAGTTTAATAAGAGATTTACGTTCAATCCTTACTTATACTAAAAATTAATTGGTTTCTTAGTATGATAATAAAGAGCTATTACTAAGAGTAAACGCCATAAGTTAAAAAAAAAAAAAAAAAAAAAAAAAAAAAAAAAAAAAGAAAAGAAAAAAGAAAAAAGAAAAAGAAAGAGGTCAATGTCAAACCAACAACTTATTAATATTCCACTTTTGAGAGATTAGCATGATTATTAGCTGACACTCCATTTCTTTTTTTTTTTTTTTTTTCCTTTTGGCCATATTTGTTCTTATTCTCTAAAAAGAATAGTTTTGATACTTGGCTAATTTGGTGGAATATATAGCAATAGTGGTTTTTGAGATATGGTAAAAAACAAAGGTAAGGTAGCTTTTTTGATAACCTTCAATGTTTATTCAAATAGAACAAAAGGTGGCTGTTGCAACAAAGGTATGGTGGTGGTCAAAATGGGTTCAGTTAGAGCATCCACATCAGTCCATAGATAGTCTTGCAAAATACATAAAGCAGCCCTTTTTACACATTTTGGCCAAAAAAACACCCACATTAGTTGTTAGGACATATATGTTTTAACTTGATTAAGAACATATGTCACTTAGTTATGTAAATTGGCCAATCCTTTGACAAAACGCACTCTACTTGTAATTGGGTAGTTCTAAGTGTTTTTAATACTTCAAGAAACAATGTTTCAAGGTCAAGTGTTGAAGTCATCAAGTCTGTTCAAGAGAAAGCAAGCTGAAGTGCAAGGTTTTTAAAGCTCGACACCTGCTCGATAGCTACCTCAACACCTGCTATCTGTCGAGATTTAAAAATTCAGATTTCTAATCTGATTTTCTTGGGATTCGTGAATATGTTTTTGGGCCTTCTTTTCTTCTAACCCTAAACATATAAAGGATTATTTTAAGAGCCATCAAGTGTGACACAAGTGGCTTTAGCATTTAGCAATCTCTATTCAAGCAAATTGTGATCAAAAGACGAAGTTCTTGACCTAGTTCATCTTCCATCAAGAAGTTGCTGTATATTTGCACCATAGGGTTTTGTAACCAAACATCTTCCTACTATTCATCATAAAGGATGAACTGAAGAACTTTGCAGCCAACCATTCTTCCTCAGTTGGTGTTCTAAAGTCGCGTACTTGGATCCGCGCATTGGTTAGTCACGTACTTGGGAGCCGTGCATCAAAGGAGGGAACTGTAACTACAGATCAAGTCCAATTGGGTATTGGGGTAAGGGTTCAACTGTAGGTTGTTAAGGTACTTGAGATTCCTTTACTTGTAACCGCTTGATTTGATAATAGTAGAGTTTCGGGAGTGGTGACCTAAAAATCACCCGGTGGGGTTTTTGCCATTAGGGTTTTCCCCATTCGTAAACAAATCACTGTGTTATTTATTTTACGCTGCTTATTTAGTTGTTGGTGATTTGTTTGTACTTCCATAAAATTGTATGATTAATTGATTAATTAATTACTTGGCTAAATTAATTAATTAGGGTTAATCACAAGGGGTCATTCAGATTGTGACTTATCATTAGTGGGTGTAAAATTGTGCAAAATATTCACCCGGCTGTGCAAATGAATAGTAACCATGTATATATAAACGGTTACTATTCGCGTGTAAACGATTTTTTTATTTTATTTTCTCTCTCCTCTGTCAAATTACTTCTCTTCCCCAACCATTACAACAACCTAGTGTGCCAGAATAACCACCCTAACACAAAGTATTAACCAAAATCAATAGAAAATTAACCCAAACACATCCACACAACAAATCAACACAAAGATACACTTGCTCAAAAAAAAAAAAAAAAAAAAAAAAAAAAAAAAACATAGAGATACACAAACACACCCACACACAAACAAACCCAAACGGACAAACAACAAAGAGAGATCGGTGCTTATCAGAATGATCGGTGCTTGACTGGAATGATCGGAGCTCGTGGGTCTCGCTTGATCGGAGCTCGTGGGTATTGGTCTTGCCTGATTGGAGTCTGATCGGAGTTAGGGAGATACACTAACTGATTGGTGCTTGTGGATCGGAGCTAGGGAGATCTCGGTCAAACCAACAGAGAGATAGATCGGTGCTTGTGGAGCTTGGTTCGTGGATCGGCCGGTGAAGAAAGGATCTGGATCAGCCGGTGAAGAAAGGACCCAGTGAAGAAGTGATTTGGGTTGGTAGTTTTTGAGAAAGAATGAGAGAAGGTAGAAGAGAGAGAAAGAGAGAGAGAGAGAGAGGTGATTTGTTCAGAAAAAATAAGTAGAGAGAGAGAGCGCGCGTATGTAGGTAAAGGGTAGTTGAGAGAAATAATAAAAAAATTGTGAAGAATGAATATTTTACTGAAATATCTTGTAAAATAGATAAACTGATGGGGGTGTTTTGTAAAAGTAATAGTGTAAAATAGAAAGAGTAGGTTTTTTTTTGTGTAAAATAGATAAAAAATTTAGAAGAATTGATGTGGATGCTCTTACTTAGAGAGTTTTGCTAGAGGATGATGACAAGGGTTGTCAGCATTATAACAGGGCCTCCGTTTTCATAAAGAAGAGACCTACCTTTGGAAGTAGGATATTTCCCACCATCCTTCAATCTTGAACTGTTCAAATAGATATAATTCCGTTGTAAAAAGTGAACAGTAAAAACGAATCAAAAGATATTGTTGAGTCTAGGTCTTAGGTTGGCAAACCATGTTTATTAAAAGTCCGTTCCGTAATAATATTTGTATTATTGAAGTCAAGACTGCTGCCTACGTTTTTGTAGAGCAATTTCAATTTCTAGCTTTTCAAAAAATTGTCGATCGATTGAAAAGTTAAGTTCTCGATCAATAGAACATATTTTCCATCGATCGAATAGCAAAAAATATATAATAATAAGCTCATTGAGTCATCAAGTGCCTAGGTTTTTGTGTATACAAGTCTTAGGTATATAAGAAAATCCCAGTACACATGTAAAAGACTTTTGAAGAGCTTACAGTTGTAGATCTGAAGATTTTGTGCATCCTACTCTCAAAAGTCTCTACCAATGATCAAAGTTCAAATCCAGTTATGTTGAAGTTGCTGCATAATCTATAAGATTGATAATAGACTAGAATCTTTAAGTGGATACCTGAAGTCGTGGATGAAGGTTTGCTTGCAACAAACTCCACAACTAAAGAAGTCCGTAGACCTAGAGTTGCGTTGGGTCATGTCAGTAAGTTCTATTAGGTGTTAGCAATTTAAGAGTGAGTAATTCTATTTTGTAAACTTAAATTCAGCTAGCGGATTTGTTTTGCCTTAGCGTTGCAATGTTAAACCCCACCCCCCCCCCCCCCCCCACCCCCCCAAAAATGGTTTTTACTTTGGAATGATTTTTTTTTTTTTTTTTTGAGAAACAATTTTTTTTGCCTTAGCGTTGCAATGTTAAACCCCTCCCCCCAAAAAAAAAGGTTTTTACTTTGGAACGATTTGTTCTATTGATTTTCCTAAATTATTATATTGTTGTGTTATATATTTCTAACAATGTTAGTATATTACTATTTGAACAATATTGGTAAGTGAGTGCATTGACCTTGGCCTTTTCATAATTTGATTAATTTATAACTAAAAACTAACAGACACAAACAATTCATTTAAATCTGACTCTGTTAATTTAGTTTTTGAATAACTAACGTGGTACTGTGCCACTTTTTTTTTTTATCATCCACTTTTTGAGAAAGAATAATGAAGACCTAGTTTAAGAGATACTCTATTTTTCTGAGTCATTTAGCAACTACAAAGATACCAAAAAGATACGGACTGTTGTACATGTCCAAAACTAAAAATTGATAGAAATTTCAATCTTAATTGAGATTGTACTTTGAACCATAATAGCTAGACCATTTAGCAACTACAAAGATACCAAAAAGATACTAAGTGTTGTCCAAAACTAAAAATTGATACAAATTTCAATCTTGGGATTGTACTCTGAACCAGCTAGACCATGCTTATATTTCTGACTCTGTTAATTTAGTTTGACCATCCACTTTTTGAGAAAGAATATGAAGAGAGACACTATTTTTCTTTGAGTCAAGCAACTACAAAGATACCAAAAAGATACAGAGTGTTGTCAAAAAGTAAAAATTGATACAAATTTCAATCTCGAGATTGTACTTGGAACCATAATAGACAATGCTTATAAATTGACACTCATTTCTTCTTACGCAATTGAGGCTATATTTTTTCTTATTCTCTGAATATGAAAAGTTTTGATAATTAGTTTGTTGGTTTAGCAATCGTGGTTTTTGAGAAATGGATAGGAAAAACAAAGGTAAAGAGGTATTGGATAAGTTTTCGGATGCTGTGAGGGTTTTACTCGTGGGCGATGACAAGAGTTGTCACCTCGAACTGGCAAGAATGCTCCAGCAATCTGGTTATAAAGGTATTTTCTGGTCACCTTTCTTCCTCTCTAGCTTTTTTTACTTTTTTCTTGTGAAGGTAGTTTATTCAATTATTCTAATGTATGCAAAGTTAGCAATTTGATCGTGTTTTTCTTTTTCTTCTTGATCCCAGCTTTCATGGGCTTGTTAAAGCTAGCTAGTGAATATTAGGTTTGGACCTTGGTAATATTTTAATGTAAGTAGGTACTAGTTAGTTTAGTTAATCGAAGAAACACTATCTCTATCTCGTTCTCTCCTGAAGCCATGCACAAATCAGGTCGCATGCAAGGAACAATATTACATTTTCACAAAGTTAAAAAAAAATAATAATAATAATAACACTAGAGATACAAACTTTTTTACAAAAATTTTTACAAACTATTAGTGTGGTAAATGGTTATTGGTAAATAAAAAAGTGATATTGATCGTGAGTTTAGATAAAAACCAATGAAAAATTGACAACATCAATAGTTTGTAAAAATGTTATAAAATAGTTCGTAGTTATAGTATTACTAAAAAAAATAGCCTAATTAATAACAGCATTCCCGTGTTGTTTGTGTACACTCAGCTATATTGTTGTTAGACTAGTAGTGATTTTTCAAGTCATTTAAAACCGTGACTTCAAGTTTGAAATCATGACGCATTTAATTGCATCCTTATCGGTGTTCTTGTCATTTTGTTTCTAGATCCTAGTCACTTTAGCTGTAATTGTTTTTTCTTATTAGGTTTTCTTGGATCAAAGACCTTTATTGCTAACAAAAGAAAAAAACAACAGAGTCAACCTCACTAGGGCCCATTTGGTGAGAAATTTCTAATAACAATATTGTTTAAGTGTTGTAGAAATATGTATGGATTAAAAAGTATTTGAAAATACTTGTTGTGGTGTTTAAATACTAAAAACTGTTGTTTAAACTACAATACCAAGCAACCCTTAACATTAACAAAATGAGAGGGACCACTTCTGCCAAAGGAGTTTTTAGTTTTATCCCTGGGCACATTAGCTTTAGTAGAGTTGAATAGTTTACAAACTAGATTGTTAATCATTAGTATTGGGTGGGCTAAATCACCCAAAATAAAATGCCCTTTTAGCACACCAAACCAAAAAAAAGGAAAATGTTAGGCCAAAATTTTGTCACAATTTGTTCAAGTGGCAAATTGTGATTGATAGAGTAAGAAAAATGGTAAGTCCATATGAGTCCACAATGACATTACTCACAACTCGCAACGTGGCAAAGTTGTGTCTTACTCCTGAAATTACTCAAAAAAAAAAAATTAATAAATAAAGAACCATCTGGTATTTTTATTACTATTTCTCTCTTGGTAGCAGATTCTATCTCTCTCTCCTTTCTTTTTTTTTTTTTTTTTCTTTCGCTTTCTCAGTAGTAGATGGCTTTTGATCTGGTGATTTGGGTTGCTATTGTGGCCGTAGGTGGTGGTGGGTTGTGGGGAGGATTCAGAATTTCACTGAATCCTTAATTCTCTGAATCCCTAATTTAATCTTGTTCCTTGAATTTGCACAACAATTTCATTGCTGATTTCCTAATTCGATCATGTTTCTTGCTTATTTTCTCTCTTGAATTAGCACAGAAATTTCATAGTTGATTTTCTAATTCAAAATATTTTTTTTTCCTTGTTTTGATCTCATTGCAATTTCTTCACCTTTTACTTCGAATTCAGTTCAGAACTTGATCTTTCATTACCTTTATGACGTCTTCAACATATGATTCAACTTCTTCTCCAATCATGGCCACACCAATTACAACTTCAACAGTGAACTAACTTGTTAACTCAAAGCTTTGGTGGGTCTTTGCTTTTTAAGAGTTAGTGACTTCGTTGTTTGCTCCAGTATAATCCGAGTACAATTTCCTCTTTCAAGGTCACTTGTAGGCTGTAGCACTTTGTCAAAAAAAAAAAAAAAAGGTTCACTTGTAGCATAATTTTAAGGGGAATGTTTTTTTGCTAAAAATAATTATGGGGAATGTCACGTAATGTTATTTCATTTTTCTTTCCTTTTAAAATAATGAATTAATAATAATGTCATGAATTATTGTGGCACATTTGTCAACCGGCCCTACCATGTTTTTTCAGTTACTCCATGCAAAGGAGCGAAGAATGCTTTAGATTGGCTTAGAAAGGACACAAGCAGATTTCATATTATGATCACTCAGAGAAACCTGCTTGATATGGAGCTTCTTCAAAGAGTTGAACGAGAGATGAATTTGCTTGTTATAGGTAATTGATTCTCTCATATCAATATATGCCGGCCTTTTATTAGGATATTTCATTTACACGCAATTTCATAACAGGCAAGTTTTACATCTTAATATTTGTTATGTTAATTACTCAGTGATGTCACGCGATGGTGGTATTGAAGCTATGCAGAACAATACTATTACTATCCATGGCGTTTTGAAGCCCATTACAATGAATTTTCTCACAACGTTGTGGCAATGTGTATTTGGTAAGAATATACGTAACCCGGCTGAAGTGCAACAACCAACGAATGACGTTCCTGAAGCAAAAAACCGACGGTTTAAATGGCCACCGGTACAAGAAATATTTACGTATTGCGTGAAAGAACTCAAAAAGGAGGGCATAGGTATGTTTTTTATTCCCCTAATCTTAAGCATCATTCATTTGTATTGTATTCGTCACACTGCTAACCAGGAAACAATTGGATACAGTTTTTAAAAGACAACTTTTAGTAACATATATGTAGTGTTTATCTTCTCTTTTCCTAAGAGATTAAATTCAATCCGGAGCTGGCGTAAAACACTACTTTTACGCCAGCCAATGGAAACATGCCACGTGATTCTGCTTTTTAATTCGTTCTCTCTCCGTTTCCTCTGTAACTCTCTCTACTTTACTCTTTGAATTTTCAGAGACAAAACTTTTACTATCTCTCTGTGAATGTTTCTCTCTCACACACACAAAGTCAGCCAACCCAAAGCAGAGTTTGTGTTCATAATCATCATCAAAGATTATCAAACACTGAAAAAGTCTCAAACTTTCCCCTTCATTGATTCATCCACCTCCATTCTGTGCTCAATAAAAGCAAATAATCACATCTTTCCCGCCACATTTATCCTCTGCTTCTCAACCCCACCAAAACCAAGCATGCTTCATGGACGGCCAAGGCAGAGCTAAGAGCACCGAAGCCAATTGGGTTCAAAAGGAGGCCGATGGTTCAGTGCATTGGCACAGCCTTGTAATGTGTTACAAAACCCCTTTTCCCATTTTTTTTTTATTGTGAAATTTTAGTCTGGAAAAGATAGTCTTTGTAGAATTTGTGATTTCTCTTTTAGATGTAAATTTTCTTTTGATTATGATGTCAAATGTGACGTGTTTATGTAAAAAGTTGCAAATTTGAGATATGGGTTTCTGTCATTGTTGGATTAGTTTAAGGAATATTGTGAAAGACTTGCAAAAGACCCATGTTGAAAATTGTTGGATTAGGCCAAAGCTTGCATTTTGTTGTTACTTTTCTTTTCTTTCAACACGCGTTCCCCTCCCTCAATCTGTTGCTGATGTTGAAGCCCTTGCCTGTCGATGTGCGGTTTTGTTTGCAGTTGAAATTGGTCTTCGCGAGGTCATTTTCGAGGGTGATGCAACTATGGTGATTCAAGCTATTAACTGTGGTTCTGCAGAATTTTCATCCTATGGGCATATTATGGACGATATCACTCATCATTCGTCTATTTTGATTTCTAGTGAGTTTTGTTTCGTTAATAGGTCTTGTAATAAAGTTGCCGATGTTTTGGCAAAGAAAGCTAAGTCTGGTTTAGAACTTCAAGTTTGGCGAGATGACATGCCTGGGGATATAGCCCCACTGGTTTTTGCTGATATGCACTAAGTTTGGTTTCTTGGTTTTTCAATAAAGCTCCTGCCTGGACTTCCAAGTCGGTTTCTTAAAAAAAAAAAAAAAAAAAAAAAAAAAAAAAAAAACCTTGAAGCATTGTTTCTGTCTCTGAAACTTTCAGACTTTGTTGATGCATAGATCAGCAGGGAAGATAAGTACCATAAGAGAAGGAAAGCAATGGATTTGATGGTATGGAAAAGGAAGAAGAAGAAAAAAAAAAAAAAGCTAGAAGAGAGAGTTAAAGAGGGAACGGAGAGAGAGAAAATCCAAGGAAGAAAGAAGAGAGTAAAGGAATGTTATATAATTTGCAAGAGAACCACGTGGCATATTGTCATTGGCTGGCGTAAAAGCAGTGTTTTACGCCAGCTCCGGACCGAACGCTCTCTCTTTTCCTAACCAGGAAAATGAAAATTGAAATATTTATGTTAAAACTGTCATTTCTGCTGAATTTGTGTTTCTGATTCTCCAAGAAGAGAACATTATTTCTTAAGAAGAGAACTAAACACTAAACGGAGCTCTTGTGATTGTATGAGCACTAACTCCTTGACTCCAGCTTCCCCATTCTCCAGTATTAATGTCTCTGTATTACAATATCTCTGTTTTACAATATCTTGTATGTCAATGCAGAGCCTACTCCCAAGAAAATTAAGGAACGCATGGAAGCTATAGGTGTCAAAGGTCTAACTATAGATATTGTAAAAAGCCATCTTCAGGTATTATTTATAAAACTAATTTCCCCATCAAATTAAAACTGTCAGATTCCTTCTTCAGTAAAGGATACTCACAACTTCATCTCCATGGTACAGAAATGGCAAGGAAAACTTAAAAAAGAAGCTTCTCCGTTAGATATGCAGGGGCACAATGACAAAGTTGGTCCCAGTTCAGTGCATGTACTTGAATCTATGAATTCAGCAACCCAACTGAAACGACCTCTAGATGCAATGAACAAAAGTTCACAACATCACATAGGAGCTCCCCAGATCATGACTCAAACTTCATCAAGTGGGCAAATATGCAATGAGCTGCGGGGAGGCACGTCCATTAATGCATCCACAAATTTACTCGCCAATAATCCTCAAAATCATGACTTTGATGAGACTGTGCCTGCCCCATTTGACAACCTCAATTTCGATTCTCTGGATTTTCTTGATTTCGATTCTTGGGATGTTATGTATAGAAATACTTTGCCTGATATCTATTTGAAGGAGAGAGAAGATTATTTATCAAAGAATCGTAGGTACTCGAAAATAGTAATCTTTTGTCCCACTTTTAATATTACACTTTATATTTTATTAATTACAGCATGTTACATGTGTATTTTTTCCGTTCATAATAAAGTAAGGATAATATAGCATTAAAAAAAAAAAAATCACATATATCCTATTGATAGAATGTGAAATACTAATATTGAATAAAGAGTTTTTTTTTTTTTTTTTTAAATGAAACTAGAATGATTTCATTAAAGCTGAAACTGAGGAACTTTAATTCATTGGGTTACTCTCTTGCATGTTGCGTCTCTTCAGATGTAAGAATTTCTACTACTCGTATCAAAAAAAAAAAAAAAAGCATTTCTACTACTATAATAATGAGAATTTTTTTTTTTGGTTCTCTTGCAGATAAGCGAATTCCCTGAAACAACTCCAACTCTATTCAGTGTTCAGGACAGAACTAAAACTTGAAGTTAGAAGTAGCAGCTTTGCTATAGGTTGCTGCAGTGGCTCCCGCTTCCAGCTCTTCTGCTTTTTTTCTTTTTTTCTTTTGAGTGCGTCTTTGTTGTGTGCATCTATTACTAGATATACTAGATAAGGACAAAATTATTGTTTAAATTATTTTAAAGAAATGGCTTGTTTGTCTTAAATGCATCTTTTTTTTTTTTTTTTTGTCTTTTCTTTTGAGTGTCTTTGTTGTGCATTATTTATTCCAATTTTAAAAAAGGACAGAATTTGGCTTGTTTCCAATATGTATCAAAAAGATCAAAACTCAAAATTGAGTGTATTGTTTGTTTAGTTAATAAAACTCGGATTTCACATTCGAGATTTATTTGGGAAACTTTATTTAGATCCTCTGAGTTTAAACAGCTATTATTCATTATATTCTAATGGTAAAATTAGTGACTAGTGTGTGTAAAAAAAAAATTATTCACAAACAAATATTCCAAGATTAATACAAATATGTATTAGTAACCAATCAAGCTATGTTAATCTATATTATGTTTTAAGTCACTTATCAATCGAGCCATAAGAAGAGAACTAGTGTTATTTGTTAAATCTACGTCAGTTTTTTGGTAGAAGATATATATTCCTAAGAATTTCACTAATAAAATTATGACAAATATATAAAATAATTACTGTGTTTAGTTAAATAAACCAAGTCCATTTCCTCCACACACACACACACAAAATAATAATAAATAAACAAATAAAACCCAGCCAAGTCTGTTTGTTTTGTATCTCTTAATTAAAAAACGAGAAAGTGGGTCAAATTTGATCCTCCGCCATGCATCTCATGCAGTTAAAAACTAGGGTTTTGAAAGCCCTTGCAAAACCCTAAACCCTCATTCTCTGGCCTCCCTCCAAATTCACCGCCATTAGTGTTGTTAGAAATTAGTTAGCTTTGTATATTTAACTTCAAAGCCCTTGCAAAACACTAAACTCAGTATTAGAAGTATGCTAAATGACTAAATTCATAATTTTCTAATCTCCACGTAAAATAGTATCAATGTTGGAGCTCCTAAGTTTAATCATGTCTCCATCCTAATCAGTAATTTAGGCCTCCCTCCAACTCTTAACATCTTCCATTGCCAATTGGTAACGTCTTGCTTTTCCATATGGCTTCTAGCAAAAAGAGCAAGTTGTGCTAGCAATTCAACCACCGTAGTAACACAACTGATAGCATGCAATCCTAAACCAACTTTTGATTCATTTTTCTTCTTAAATTCCAATGCATATTGAGACGATAGTATGAATTCCCTCATCTCCTCCCCACAATTCCATCTCCAACACACCCATCAAAACCCTGACCCTAGCCCATCAGGCTATTTTTCTACAAAAGGAATTATACTAGTTATACTAAAAGCTTAAGCTTTCTTGCCTAGGATAGTAGGATGCAAGTGTATATTGTCCTAAGGTTGATTTTGCAAGGGGCAGAGTGAGTGAAGGAAAGCACAGGATCTGACATTCTTAGTCTGAGTGTTGGCTTTATGGCAACTGTCATTTCAACAACATAATCTCATCATCAATTTCAACAACAAGAGAGACAAAAATGACTTTTTGGAAGAACAGCCAAGAATGATGGAAGAAATAGAAGCACCTCATAGGAAAACATATTTATACCTTTATCAATCATCTATGAGGATTTGAAAAATATAAGCTAACTTATAATACCATGGCTAAGTGAAGGCACTCATTAAACAAGAAATACAATTATACAAGTCATGTCACCCCTTGGACCTTTCTATAAATCAACCAGCCATGATTTACAGGAAAATGCTTACTCAGTAAGAAACATGTTTCAAATCACAAGTATTATCATGTATGAAGGCCAGGGATTGGAAGAAGTACTAGGTATCACTATCTAATAAATACTTCAGAAAGATCCCTAGAAATTATATTGATCATGACTTCAGTAAACTAATAGAGCTTTGTTTGTTTGCTGGAGAATTAACTAAGTAAAATTATTTTCCAAAAGGAAATATTAATATCAATTTTTATCTTACTTACACTTTAACAGACTCAAACAAAATCTTATATTAGGGATACTCACGGTCTCCCCTGCAATAATACAGCAAAAATTATATTATTTCAAGAATTATTTCTACATAAAAATATATAAACAAGCATATAATGGAGCACCACAGAACATAAAACAAGTATCAAGATTTATTATGCACTGATATCAGAAATTAAGTTTGAATACGTATACCTAGTAACCTAATCATGTGTAGTAAATTTCACAAAGCCCATTAACAAATTATAAGGCAACTAGATCTGAGAATTATGCCTGAGTTGCACACATATAAGGCCCTGCCAAAAGTATAACAAGGAAACCATGTTTGTGGCAGAGTTTGAGAAATGGTATCATACCTGCAATCCCCTCAAAAATCAGCTTTTTCAGTTTTGGTTTATGCAAATTCCAAGGTACGTAGGTTAAAATAGTAGTTAAGCCAAAAGACTTTGCTCTCAATAGTCCATCTTCCCAGTACAGCCATGATGATAGACAAATAGAAGATCACAACAAGAAAGACTAACTTAGGAGACAGATATATATTTGTGTTCAACAATGACTTCCATGAGACAAAAACTAATTACAAAGCATTATCAGTTCAGTATAGGATATTAAGGGAATAGTTGCATATATGTAAAACTTGAGGAGCTCAACGGGTTTTATTTCACATGTTAAACATTGAAGACACACACACATTTACTATTTCAAAGTAAAAGATTTTACAGAAGCTCATTAAACTTCAACTTTCTCTGTCATATCCAATTAATTTTTTTTTTTTTTTCAAAAAATCTTCAATATCTAATTGCGTTCTCTGTAAGTCAAGATTGAGTTATACATCTTCTGCATCTTATTAGGTACAACTGACTACTAGAGGTACCCTTCTTATACAAATAAATTTAGGTGCTAATTCCTGAAAATGTTACTGTTAGAACACCTCTGGGAGAATCCAGAAATAATGCAAGTTTCCACCGATGATTTGGAGGGGTTATCCATCTTTCCAAAACATGCATTGGAAATCTGAAATTTTTTTGAAGTAACATGAAAACAAGCAAATAAAAACCTCACCACTTGAACTCACTCCTCTTTCAAAATCAAGAGAATAATTGTAAAAAATAAAAACAACAATTGAATGCGGTTAGCATGAAAATCAATTATAAGTCCATGATTAACAGCTTTAAGACCATTCCATCCAATTCCTCAGCAACAGGCAGTGCAGTGCCAAGATTTAAGTGCAAATCATTAAGCTAGAATATTTTCCTATGAATCAAGTTGTTATATAAACTGTAAAGAAGAAAGAAAAGCAGCAAATTTAAGTAAATTCTGAAGCTTTAAGTTTGGACACAGTATTGATTAATTTAGGGAAATTTGACACATTCCTAATTAATTTGTTTTCATTTCCTACAGTCCTCTTGACCCAAGTACTAAGAATTCCTCACAGTCATTTAAAATATTGGGAAAAAAATTAAAACAAAAGAAGATATATGAAAGATGTTGTCAAACCTGTCCATCCCAAACTGCTGAAGAGACATGGCTATCTTGATCATAAAGTACAAAATTATCAATTGCCCAGGATCTCCACTGATCTCCATTTTTGCTAAGCAACAAAATACAAGCCAAAAAAAGGGAATGCGAAAGTTAGCTCCATATAGGAGAGTACCTCAAGATCAATAACTTGAAACTTAAACAATAACTTCTGTATGATGCAGTAGCTTTGAACTAATTTCAAATTAATTTTCAGACTAAACTTAAAATATTTTGTCCAATTTGGAGCTTGAATTGGCAAGAATCACATTTACTGACCCTTACATATAGTTGAATAGATAGAGATTAAAAAAAGACAACAAATGGCTGTAAAGCTGGGGGTCCTTCCATTATATACAAAATCAAAAAAGATTAACAAGTAAAAGAAAAGCCTAACTTCCATTTAGTTTACCTGAAATTATTCATTTTCCCTAACCAAAACAAAAGGTAAGAATATTTACAACTAAAAATCGAATGAACACCGCAAGGGTAAAGTCATTTTAATTTAATCACTGTACGGAAACCTTAGCTCCTTCCAAGTTCCAAAAACTCCAAATGCAAAGATTGATAACAAAACAGAAGGCTTAACTTCCATTTAATTAGTTGTAAACATCCTTCTTCTCTAAATTTTAGCTCTCGTTTTCAATTTTATATGTGTCCAAAAAAAACACAAATCTGATTCAATTCCCAGAGAACGAGGAAAATACTAAAGAATTAAAGACTGGGTTTTCTTGAGCATATACTAGAAGCAATTTCCTTTCCTTTCCCTCTTAATTCTTACAAACACAAATGCCTCACTACACCATTACTTACTATATTCTTCCTTAAACAGCTTGGCTAAGCCATATTTTCCGCTGAAAATTTTTCTGGGTAGTTTCCCATAGAGGCAAACAGAGCTTAAAAAAACAGAGTTACAGCACCCAAACCCAGAAATTAATTAAAACCCAGATAATAAGATTAAAAACCCACATCAAATATCAATTCTAATTAAAAAAATCTAAGCCTATTAATGCATTAAGGTTCAAGCTTTACAAACGTAAAACGAAGACGACATATAGGACAAGAAGAGCAAAAAGAAGAACGACATGAGTACCGAGTTCACTGACCTGAAAAATAATTTAATTTGTAATAAAAAATGGTATTTTGGCCAAACGATGATCGGCATGGTGGGAAAGTTTTGTCGACGACGGCCATGGCAGTGTCGTACTTTGATTTGAATTGGGAAGACCAAAACTAAGGTGGCTTTTTTTATTTATTTAAAAATAAAAAACTTTTAACTAACAAAAGAGATAAGGTGATTTGGGGCGAAAATGGGTCGGGTATGGGCTTGGACAAAAATAATAGATGTGATGGGGTTGGACCTTTTCAGTTCGGCTCAATCTATGAAATATACAAGGTTCTCAAACTGTTTTTTGAACTTTTAATAATTTTTTTTTTTTAAGTTTTTCTAACTGGATTAAAAGAATCTTCTTCAATGTGTGGGTTTATAAAACTATTAATATTTATTAATCACATAATTTATTAAATTATTTAAACAAATTCCATAACATTTTTTTATATTAATGATAAAGTGATCTTTACGTTTTTTTTTATAATAAAACTATTAATGTGTATTCATCACATATTTTATTAAATTATTTAAACAAAAGTCACACTTACTAGGGAAATTTGCTTTAGCCTTTAAGCATGGTTGATTTTATTACCTAGATTGAGGAAAGCTCTTATTTTACATAACACGTATTAATTTATATCATGATGTATTATCTTTTTCTTCAAATTAATAAAGTTAATATGCTTCCGATCAAATTTAAAAAAAAAAAAAAAAAAAAAAAAAGTGATGTAACTAAAAATTGACTTTTAAGTAAGTCATGAAATTAAGAAAAGGTGAACAGTTTTATAAGTTGTCCCATTATGAATGTGAGGGAAAAAATCTTATCTTTTTCTTTATTCTTTTATTTAAGAGTCATGCCCTCTTAAATCTCAATACGTACTCATTATCGCGCACCCTTGATGCGGTGGTCACTTCATAAGTATAAATGTTTGTGAGGTGTAGGGGGTAAGAGTCGGGATTCAAGTCTCCAAGAATGAGCTTCATACACATGTACATTTAGATTAGGGTAGAGTAGAAATTCTATTTTGTATAAAAATAAAAATAAAAAATCTCAATACGTACTCACAAACAGACATGGACAATAATATAAATAACATATTAAGTACACTTAAAGGTCTTAAATATGTTCACAGTTCACGTGTCAATACGTACTCACAAATAGATGTAGACAATAATATAAATAACAACACTTAGGTTATGCTTGGATAGCTTAATTTTTTTCAACTTATTTTACTATTTAGCTTATTTTTTCTACTATTTATGGGTACTACTGTACTTTTTGGTACTATTCATGGGTCATACTGTATTATTTCAGCTAACTTTTACATTTATCTACAGTACTTTCAACAAAAAGTTTTCAGTTTCAACAAAATAAGCGGATTTCAAACAAACTCTTAAGGTTTTTTTTTTTTTTTTTTTTGGGTGATGACAAGTACACTTAAGGTCTTAAATATGTTGGTTGCTAACTTCCTCATATCGTTCTACTCCCATGCGTCCTTGTTTGGCTAAGGAGTTGATTGCCCACATGGATATCTACTCTTTTTGTACCAAAAAAATTAATGAAGATACATAATTAGTATATCATATATAAGAGAACAAAAAACACATGAATATTTACTCGTAAGCATGTTTACATCCATAGGATATTCAGTGGTAATTACTTGTCTTTTACTTTTACATTTATCTACAGTACTTTCAGCAAAAAGTTTTCAGTTTCAACAAAATAAGCGGATTTCAAACAAACTCTTAAGGTTTTTTTTTTTTTTTTTTTTTGGGTGATGACAAGTACACTTAAGGTCTTAAATATGTTGGTTGCTAACTTCCTCATATCGTTCTACTCCCATGCGTCCTTGTTTGGCTAAGGAGTTGATTGCCCACATGGATATCTACTCTTTTTGTACCAAAAAAATTAATGAAGATACATAATTAGTATATCATATATAAGAGAACAAAAAACACATGAATATTTACTCGTAAGCATGTTTACATCCATAGGATATTCAGTGGTAATTACTTGTCTTTTACTTTGTCATTCGGTGGGATGAATCGATTCATCAACGGAATGGCAAAGTGGAAATGTTTGTTTAGTGATTTTATTGATTTTTTTTTTTTTTTTAATATGTGGGTTTATTTGGTTGATGGGAAAATGTGAGAGTGGAATTGGAGAATTGGATTAGAATTGGGTTGCACTTACTTGGATCAAATTGATAGAATAATGAAAATATGGAATAGTCAAAACAAAATGGTGAGCTTGAAAACCAACTATAAAGAGATCAAAATACTTTAGCTCAAGAAAGGAAATAAATTTTTTTTAATTTTTTTTTTTTTAATTTTGTTGCTAAAAGTCTGTTAGGGTACATTTTTTTTTTTACCTAATTCCCCCTATTTATTTTCAAAACATCACCAACAAATTTTTGGGCTTCTCCAAGTATTTTTACCCTATTATTATTATAGCCCACAATCATTTTTCTAGCAACCACAAAATTAGGCTACAAATATAAAACGTTAAAAGACCCAATATTTTTTGTAAAACCTATAATTCAAAATCCTCCCCAAATCATTTTATTGAATGGATTTAAATCTCATTCTTTTCGGAACCCAAAAATACTTATCAAAAGTCCATGGTTTAAACCCATGGCAATTTTAATGGAATTCAAATCCATGATCAAAGCCCATAATTTAAACCCATAGCAACTTTATTAATGGAATTCAAATCCATAATCAAAAAGCTCAATTTTCATTGGCAACATCAAAAGCACAGTTCTCGCTAGCAATATCAAAAATCAAATTCTCATTGGCAACATTAAAAGCGCAGTTCTTGCTGGCAATATTAAAAAGCCCAATTCTCATTAGCAATATCAAAAGCCCAATTTACGTTAGCAATATTTTAAAAGCCCAAAGTTATTAATACTAGGCAAAATATTATATCATGAGTATTTCATTTAAAGTCTAGTGATGAGCAATGTTTTAAGTCCTTAAACCTATTACTATAATATTACAAGCTCATGAAATTTATGGCAATTACTATAAATTTATGGCAATTAAAAATGCAGTTCTTGTTGGCAATATTAAAAAGCCCAATTCTCATTAGCAATATCAAAAGCCCAATTTACATTAGCACTATTTTAAAAGCCCAAAGTTATTAATACTTGGCAAAATATTATATCATGAGTATTTCATTTAAAGTCTAGTGATGAGCAATGTTTTAAGTCCTTAAACCTACTACTATAATATTACAAGCCCATGAAATTTATGGCAATTATCTATTTCCAAAACCCATAGCAATCATCTTATAAAATTCTATGGGAAGTTATGATTATTTATCTTAAAACCATGACATCTACTTATTTCATACCATATTATAAGTTCACGGAATTTATATAAGAACATATGTTCACTATCTATCTTATATCACAACATTCATAATACTCATTTTCGAAACTCATGGTAATTATTCAAGTTTATCATTTAAATTATAATGTGATTATTAACCATAAAAATTACTTATGCTATGGAATCCATCATTTCAAAATATCAAATAACAAAGTATTTGAAATAATTAAGGCTCATGCTATTATTTTGAATAATACAAAATCATTGCTCCAAAACCCATTACAAATATTTATCAAAACCCAAACTATGTTGAATATCAACTAATCGTATGATTTTGACAATCTCAAATGATCCTGGTTTCTTGTAATATTCTTTAACTTGATAGAAAGCCTAGTTGAACCCAAATAAAAAATAACATCCTAATAGACCAAGTTTTATTATTCTAATGTAGAGAAAGAGTGTCAGTTAGACCCAAATAAAAAATAACATCTCAATAGAGTCACATTTTGAGGTTTTGGCCTCTTTAAATGATTCTTACAAATGGATGTAGTGATGTATGGTAATTATATTAAATTGATGCAAATTTTTGACGTATGGACTATAATTCATCAATTTTCTAACCTTTTCATATCTTAGAAAGTGTTAAATTGCTTTTTCGATTAGGTTTCTATACGTGGCATATGGGAGATACTTTGTAACCATTCTAATTGGATATTTTTATTTTAAAAAATTAGATGGTGATAGGCTTAATTATGTGAATTTGACCTTACAAGAGAGGTTTGTATTTTTCATGGTTTTCTGAAGTTCTATGGATTATATAATATTTATTTTGTTTTAACTATTGTATGAAAAGGAAAGATGTTCCTTATAATACCTGAACGACATCTTGAAAAAAAGTCTTCAACTCCTTGCTACAAGAAATACAAACACCAAGATGATGCTATTAAAAATTCGGTTGGCCCTCTCTTTTCAAAATATTTTATTTTTTCCCTGTTTTTCTATTTTGACGTTTCTTATAAGGTTTTTAATTGTTTCTAATTTAATTTCTATTCTTATGTATGTTTTAATCATATTATGAAGGTTTAGTGCGAATTATTATTGAGGATATTTCATGACTCTTGGTACTCTTATTGGGGACACTGTTAACAAATCTTGTAAAAAAGATTTCAATTTTTTTTTTTTTTCATTTGTGTATTATGTTTTTGTAGCAAAGATTTGATTCTCAGCTGAGCATTATAATTTGTGGAAATTTAACGCTCTTTTTGTCTGCAAGAATTTTCAATGCTATTCTATTACTTGAATGCTATTTTCTTATCAAGTGGTGTTGTTGATGTTGTGGACCAATTCACATGGTCCTATTCTTTGATCGGGTTTGCAATTGAGGTACACTATTAACAAATCTTGTGTTGTGCACACAAAAAAAAAAAAAAAAAACAAACAAACAAACAAACAAATCTTGTGTGTGGAAGATTTCAAATTTCTTTTTCTTTTTTTCATTTGCATATTATGTTTTAGTAGGACTTCTAAGTTGAGCAAAGAAATATGTAGATACAACATTGTTGCTACTGTTAAGGATCCAATTAATCACCCCTTGATTTATGGGTAGTTTGTCAACGCCGTATCAATTAAGACTTCCCAACATTCATGGACTTATTAGTAACGCCAATGAATTTTTACACAAATGTACTTCCTCCTTTCATTTGGATGGTAGGTAAACCTACTATTCAAAAGAATCAAAACTAAGTGAAGTATTGAATCCATATATATATTTTCACTATATTTATAACTTCATTTTGTGTTCATGATATCTAAGCACTCCTCGCTTCTTAAGATGTTTCAATGAAATTATAAGCAATTGTAGTCCTTTAAAATATTGGGAAACAACAAATTAAAACAAAAGGAGATATATGATAGATGCTGTCAAACCTGTCCTTTAAAATATTGGGGTGTTTGCATAGGTTACATAGAGAGTTGAGGACTAAATTTTTTTTTTTGTTACCTTAGATTTGGTATTCTAAAACTACAATTGACATATTTAATTTACTAAGATTTTTGTAGTTCAACTAGTTAGCACTTTTTAGTTTGTTTCTGATATGCAAGACTCAAATCCTTTCTTCCATTGTAACTATCGAATTCAAAAAACAAAAATAAATAAATAAATAAATAAATAAAATTGTGAAATCTATCAATATATGTGTTGTGTTGCATAATTACTTACAGTATCCACATTAGTGGATGAAAATTTTTTTGTTTATTTTGCAAAAAAAAAAAAAAAAAAAAAAAACATTATTTTTTCTATTTTACACACTTACTTTTACAAAACACTCATATCAATTTATATGTTCTACGCACTCTTTTATTTAAATAATATTTTTTTCTCACATTTTTTTTATTATTTCACACCTACCCATGGCCCACCAACTTTAACACACACGCTAAACACTTTCCCTTTCTTTGTCTCATTCTTCTTATATTAATCTAAATTTATATCAATTACTTTTGTTTCTAATCTTTAATTTTGAATGTCAATTAATTTTTAATTAAAAACTAGTAAAATTTTGGCGCAGGAACAATGTTTATTCTCTACCTATGTAAGAGGAGGAGGGCCATATCTTTTCCCATCCCAACAGATTCGGCAAGCATCAGCCCAAGTGGGGATGTCAGCATCATATCAAATGGGTGGGTCCATCTTGGGAGGGTACCAGTTGTAGGGTTCTCTTTGATTCTATATATCACCTCCCGTTAAAAATCACTACGTACTCCTGCCTTCCGTTAGTTCCATACCGAAACTATAAACATCCATCTTTCCCTACGTGTTTTGATGAATAGCATATTCATTTGCTTTGCTTAACAGTCAGCTTTTCAAGAGATGGATAGAAACAACAAAGGCAAGGCCGTGTTGATCGAAAGTGACAATAATTCTCCAGTCGGTCTGAGCACTCTGGTTTAGGATGATGATGAGCAAAGCTTCCAAGATATAGTAACAAGTTTTGAAAACTGTTGCCACACGTGCAAAGGTCAGTTCTGGTCTCCTTATAAATTTCCTTTCTTTTCTTATTACTCTTAGCACTCACCAAGTCAACTCGGTAGTGGGGGCTGGGGAGGAGGGGTGGTTTATTGTCATCGAGTTAAATTGGATGTCGAAAACAGCCAAATATGTGTAGTTAGACACTGAGTCAACTTGATTTATTGTTATCGAGTTAACTCGGATGTCTAAAACAACCAACTATGTGTAGTTCAATACTGAGTCAACTTAGGGTGGGAGTGGTTTCTGTTAGGTTCTAAGTACTTAAAAACTAATGTATTAGAACTCTAATTTATATTGTTGATAAACCATAATCAAAACAGGTGTTAGTCTTGTTTAGACTTACTCAAAGTATAGGTCTTTTATATAAAGTTGGAATTGAGCTGTTACAGAATTAAGTATGCATTTCAGTCTGGCTCGATCGATCGAATATTAGACTTAATCAATCGAAAGTTGGCTAGAATGTTTTTCTGTAGAATTTTTCCAACTCAGCCCTAAGCCCATGTGACGTGTAAGGTTTTATGTTTTACCCTAGATATAAAAGGGAAACCCTAGCCACGTTTTAGAGGTTGCTCTTGTTGCTCTATTTTGCTGTGTATGTGAATCTCTTGTGAGATCTGAGAGGTAATTGTCTTCACACATGCTTAGGATTATCAAGAAGGAGATTTGTTCAAGAACTTGATGATTATTTAGTTGTTGCTATAAGAGCTTAAAGATACACAAGCGGAAGTGCTTATGCTTGCTAGAGAATCCAAGAAAGAAGAAGTCCGTGGTCTCGGAGTTTGCATGTGATCGTGTCAATAAGTTTTCTACTGTTGGGTAACAATAGAGTGTTAGTAGTCTAAGTTCTATTGTACAAACTTCGATTCTTTCTATAGTGGATTTAAGTTTACCTTAAGGATAGCTAGGTTAAATTTTCCCAGGTTTTTTACCGGTTTAGTTTTCCTAAGTCATCATATCATTGTGTTATTTATTTTTCTGCTACTATGCATGATATGATTGTTTGATTGTGATAACCTAGATCAAGAATTTGGACTAAGTACTAACTTGGCTTGTTAACTAGGTTAATCCAATTATGTTTTTAGGGGTAAAAAAACAAACAAACAAATGGTATCAAAGCAGGTAGCTCTTTTGTTTTAGATCTTTTGATATAATAGCTGATTCTTGACCCCTGTTATCATAAATAATTTTAAGTGTCTTACCGTTTTTTATTGTGATGATTTGAATAAAAAAGACACTGTTTTTTTTTTTTTTTTTTTTTTTGATCTTATTAATGCCTATGAAACTCTTCGTAAGGAATTATTGAAATATATGAAAATTGCTAAGAAATTCAAGGAAGAGTTAAAATTGGCTAATCTTGAAAAAGAGGAATTGGTTGTTAGATTAGATGAATCTAATAAAAAGAATGAATTTTTGAGAAATCAAATTTCCTCTCAAGATGAGAAGATGAAAAGCTTAGAACAAGAGTTAGTTGAATCTAAAACTAAAATTGAAAATTTGACTAGTACCAAGCCTGCTGTTGATAATAGAAGTGTTTCTGTTTCTCTTAAACCTAAAGACAAAATTTATATTCCTCCTTTTAAGAGGAATTATAAAGAGAAGGCTTACTTTGCTAGATTAGACAAAGGTAAAAATTCTGATGTAGACGCTGAATTTTCTAAACCTATGTCTAAACCTGCTGCTAGTGTGCAAAAGAAATCTCTTTTTGTGCCTACTTGTTACCTTTGTGGTGTTGTTGGTCATATTAGACCAAATTGTTCTTTGTTGAGGCAAAAACCAAAATCTGAGACTAGATTTGCTATTAAGAATACTGATATTCCTAAATTTATTATTGCTTGTCACTTTTGTGGTGTCTCCGGTCACATTCGTCCTAATTGTCATAAATTGAAATTTAAGCATTTTGTATGTCAATTTAGGATATGTGATGATATTTCTCATGCCATAAGTCCAAATAAATTGTTTCATATGCTTTTGAAAAATTTAAGCTTGTTGGCTTGTGAAAGGAAATTGCAGGATTTTAGTATTTCTTAGAAGATTGATGTAATCCCTCAAATACACTCTGCTTCACATGGATTTTCACCTACAAAGCCGAAGACTCGTGCTAAATGGGTAAGAAAAGATTCTCTAAGATGAGTGTTGTTGACTTGTCCATGATTAATTCTTTCCATTGTTTGTGGACATGTTTTGTTTCTGTTTTTGGTTATTTTGTTTTTTAAGTTTTTTTTTATTAAAAAAAAATCCAAAAACATTGAAAATTTTCAAAAAGACAAAAATATTTTATTTTGTGTCTTATTTTATTTGTTTTGAGGATTACATGAGTTATGATATCTCTCTCTTGACTTAGAACATGCTTGACATTGTGGAGAAACTTGAATAGTATGTGTTATATAAGTGCTAAGCTATTTTTGATTTTGTGTGAGTATGTACTAGTTTATACATGTACTCAAGTGTTAATTAAGAAATTGATATTTCTTATTTGTGTACCCTCTATAGCTTAGTTAAGCACTGTCATGCATTGCACAATGTGTGCTTTTTGTTATTGGTCATAATTTTTTTTTAAACCAAAAAGATTTTTGTGTTTTGTATTATAGATCTTGGATTTGAAATCAAGGTTGACCATATTATCTTTACATAACATATTTATGTACTTTGTTTAGTTTGGATGAGTTTATTTATTGCACTTTACTAGTTTAAGTTTTGTAGTGCATGTTGTGTGGGAAAGATATTTATATTTTTTGATCACTTTGTCTTGATCTTGAAGTCACATGTCTTTGATTGTCGGACTTGAATCTTTTGAGAAATGCATAAATAATCATCTCACCACTGTTCACTAGCCAATCATGAACACCTTAATGCATATCGTAAGATTTTGTGCTTGAGAAAGTGTAGCACATGCACAAAAAGAATATAAGGTGTAGCCTCGGTTTAAATGCTAAAATTGGTGTGTACATTATTGGGTTATAATAACTTTCAATCAAATAAAATTGGTGTGTACATTATCCCAACTATCTTTAATAAGTTTCTGATTAAATAAAATTGGTGTGTACATTATGAAGCAAATCAAGAAACTGACATGATTGCAAACTTTTATTCTAGGAGATGTGGAAGTTATATAATGTAACTCTTTTGGTGATAGTCTCTTTCAATCTTATGTGATGAATTTTGTAGAAATTGTGATTGATTTCTAATTTACATATCTCCTCACATGTATTTCAAGGTTTTGCTAGTTGCACATACTACATAAGTTACTATTTGATAAACTTGGTACATTTTATTGTGTGTGATCTTGTTGTGGCCATCCAAAAATTAAAAGTTCCTTCATTTTGATGCAAAATGTGTTTAAACTTGGTGATTTAAGGATAAATTGGTTAAAAAAATTGTTTTTGGAAGATCTGGGTTGAATTCAAGTATTTTTGAAAAACTTTTAATCTCATTCTCATGCATTTCATTTATGAAATACTATGCTTTGAGGAGTTTTTGCATAAAAGTGCTTTGTTTTTCAAAAATCTCTTTTTTCCAGATTTTCAATCAATCGAATCTATCTCTCGACCAATTGAAATTGCGATAAAAATTTTTGGTTTTTTTCTGCCTGACTCGATCGGTACTCAATTGATGCTCGACCGATCGAAACTGAAAAATTTTCAGTTTTTAAATTATTGACCAAATTTTTTTTCATGCATCATCTATGTTTAGGATTCACATGCTTTGCATTGTTTTTTGTATCCATCTTGCAGTTTTGCAGTCATATCTCTCATTATTTTCACACATAACATGCATACATTTTGCTAATTGGATACTCGACTTGATTTAAAGATTGATTGATTAATTTTTGAGTTATGTACTTGTTAGTACATGCTATTTTTATATGTGAACTACAGAAAATATTTTTCTTAAGAGATATGATGTATAATCAATGTGCAAATATTTTCTCTACTCATGCAATTATTTATGGGTCATATAGTGTCAAGTTTGCATTTATTGAAAGAGAGAATATTTTTTTTCATGTGTATCCTCAAGTTATCAACTTAATTTTTTGAGTTTGGTTTGTGTCTTTTTATTTAGCCCCACCTCCTAAAGTTTCCCCAAAACTGTTTTTCCTAACACTTGTTTTGTGTTTCCTATTTTTATAGGAGGAGAAGCTTATTTTTAACCTTTGTTGTTCATAGGGGGAATTGTCTCTATTTTCTATAGAGTTGAATTGTTTTGTGTTCCCTTCATTCTCTATTTCCTCTTATTCTCAGTTGAGTTGTTACTCTTTGTTTGAGTTATCTTTGTCAATACGTGACAAAAAGGGGGAGATTTAGATGAAATGTGGGAATATGTGTGGAGAATACAAGAATGTTTTGCATATTTGTTGCTTTCTTGTTTTTCTGTCTTTCGTTTCACACATGCGTTTATACGTTTGTTAAGTATTTCAGGAAATACAGGTTGATTCAGTCGTACTACTGTCTACACTTGCAACTGATAGATAGTAGTTATGTTGAGTTTTTTTTAAATGGGCATTATTTTTTGTAAAGGGTTTTTACTTGTAACTTTGAGCATTGTGTTTGTGTTTTGTCATGGATTGTCAAAGGAGGAGTTTGTTAGGTTCTAAGTACTTAGGAACTAATGTATTAGAACTCTAATTTGTATTGTTGATAAACCATGATCAAAACAGGTGTTAGTCTTGTTTAGACTTGCTCAAAGTATAGGTCTTTTATGTAAAGTTGGAATTGAGCTGTTGCAGAATTAAGTGTGCATTTCGGCCTGGCTCGATTGATTGAAGATTAGAATCGATTAATCAAAAGTTGGCCAAATTTTTTTTTTACAGAATTTTTCCAACTTAGCCCTAAGCCCATATGATGTGTAGGGTTTTATGTTTTACCCTAGGTATAAAAGAGAATCCCTATCCACATTTTAGAGGTTGCTCTTGTTGCTCTATTTTGCTCTGTGTGTGAATCTCTTGTGAAATTTGAAAGGTGATTGCCTTCACACGTGCTTAGGATTATTAAGAAAGAGATTTGTTCAAGAACTTGATGATCATTCAGTTGTTGCCATAAGAGCTTAAAGATACACAAGCAGGAGTGCTTGTACTTGTTGGAGAGTCCAAGAATGAAGGAGTCCGTAGTCTCAGAGCTTGCACGTGGTCGTGTCAGTAAGTTTTCTACTAATGGGTAGCAATAGAATGTTAGTGGTCTAAGTTCTATTGTACAAACTTCGATTCTTTCTAAAGTGAATTCAAGTTTACCTTGAGAATAACTAGGTTAAATCCTCCTCAGGTTTTTTACTGGTTTGGTTTTCCTAGGTCATCATATTATTGTGCTATTTATTTTTCCACTACTATGCATGATATGATTGTTTGATTGTGATAACCTAGATTTAGAATTTAAACTAAGTAATAACTTGGCTTGTTAACTAGGTTAATCCAATTATGTTTTTAGGAGTAAAAAAAAAAACAAACAGTTTCCAAATATGTAAAACTCAACAAACATGTGAAACTCAGTAGTGTAGGGGGGTTTATGGGTTATCGAGTTAACTCGGTAGTCATGAAGAGCCAAATACGTGAAATGTAATTTCTGAGTCAACTCGAAGTGGGAAACATGGAAATAAGATTAGTGAGTCCACTCAGGGTCCTAGTCATGCTAGAAATCATCGAACTTTTACGTGTGGGTGGTGAGTCATCATATTTGCAGAATGGATCGGTGACTTGTTTCAATTTTGCTACGGTTTTCTATCAAAATTAAAAATAATAAAATAATAATAAAATAAAATTTGTTGTAGTTTGGTATTGAAGTTTTGCTTATTGTCTTGGACCCCCTCGTGAATAAAAAATGTGTAGAGAGTATGCAAGTACTAAAGACGTCCTCTTTCAAGAGAGGGACCGCTTATTCTCTTGGACCCACTCGTGAATAAAAAATGTTTAGAGAGTGTGCAAGAACTAAGGACCTCCTCTTTTAAGAGAGGGACCGTTAACCACTGGACCCCACTCGTGAATAAAAAATTTGAAGAGGGTGCGCAAGAACTGTGGACGTCCTCTTTTAAGAGGAAAAACTCTATCATGATTGATAATGGTTAACGGTCCCTCATGATAGACATTTTTCTCTTGAGAACACTATAACTACTCAAGAGGGAAATGTCTGTCATGAGGCGCATGAGAAGAAACGTGCAACAAAAAGACAATATAACTTCTCAAAAGGAAAATGTATATTATGAGGGACCATTAACCATTATCAAAATACCTCGAATGTCCTGGACCCCACTCGTGAATAAAAAATTTGTAGAGGGTGTGCAAGAGCTTGGTGGCATTGAAAGTATGAATCTTTTTCCTAATCTTAGCTGCATTAACTTGTGGTTCTTGATGGAGTGTAAACTCGTCAGTCAATTGTCAGATGGAAGCAACCTCCAGCCTATAAAGGTGGTCATCGGTGTGGTGCCTGCCACAGTGCCTCCGATGCCAAAGTCAATACCAATTGCTATTTGAGAATGAACAATATAGAAATTATCGAGCAAAAGAAGTCTCTTAGTGTGTATGTACCTTGTCCTTGATAATGGGTGGGCTTTATATA
The DNA here is from genome assembly GCA_030445155.1 of Quercus variabilis. NCBI lineage: Eukaryota > Viridiplantae > Streptophyta > Magnoliopsida > Fagales > Fagaceae > Quercus > Quercus variabilis. The sequence goes on from CP129449.1 coordinate 11,610,405, forward strand.
TGTTTTCATGGCTTCTAGCAGTTGGAGTAGTTATGGAGGTCTTAATGCTCTTTTTGATAATGTTTGGGGCAGTGTAATGTGGCCTCATTGTGCTCCAACGGTCCATACAGTTGGCTTTGTAACTGTTCTAGGTTTAATGAATTGCATTGAATGGCCTGGGTGTCTTTGTCAGTGATGTGAACGATTACTTCGTCACTCCTGATGGTGTCTTCGTCCACAAGTGAGATCGTCCGTGAGGGATGGATTTGTCAGTCCCATCAGTTGCCCCCCAATTCTGTGTTCGTCATGTCTCTGACGATCATAGAATGTGAAAGGTTGCAAGTTACAAATGACTCTTGGGATTCTGCTCCGTATTAAGTGCGAAGTGGCGAGGCTCCACAAATCGTGGCCTACGTGGCAAGTACCAACTAGTGGAGTTAACGCTTCAACCATTGGGTTTCCCGCCGGCCTTTCTGTTCCGTTTTTTAAACTTTCCACTCCTCAATCTTTCTTTTTACTTTTCAAAAAAATCTTCAACCATTACCTCTCTATTCGCCTTCTTCTATTGTTCTTCTTGGCATGCTGTTTGGCTGTTCTTCCTTGGTTCGCCATTGTTCAAGGTATGTTTTTCTTCTTCCCTAGCTTTTTCTTTCGTTGTTTCGCTGTTTGTAGTGTTTCTGATTCCTTTCTTTTCCTCTTTTTTCTTTCCACTTGCTCTCGGTTTCCATGGGGTTTAGCTGTATTGTTCTTTTCTGTGCTTCTTTTTGAGTTTCTATGGTTGGTAGTTCTGAAATTAGGTCAGCCTGCCCATCAATTTCTTTCCTTTTTGCTCGTTTAGGAGGGTCTTTAGGTGTTTTCCCTAATATTGAGGATTTCGTCTTCGAGGGAAATTGTCTGGGTGTCGTCTTGGCTGATCTGTTGCCTTTGCTTCGTCAATCGCTAGATTGGTTTGAGAACGTAGTGAGAGCGAGGGGAGATGTCTGAGGTCAGATCCAGTGAGCTTGCGACCGAGTTGTCATCCAGCGGTGACCCAGTGGAGGGGGATACTGCCATCTCTTCTCATCGAGATGTTAAGCCTTTTTACGGCCTCGGGGAGGAGTGTGGGTTGGACGCAAACACATTTGGGAGGTTTAAGGGTAGATTTCAATTTCCGGATCGGGTTAGGGTTCGTCTGCCAAATAAGGAGGACCGAGCCTGTCACTTCTTCCCAGGCAAGGTCTGTTTTTATAAGTCAGCCTACGTCTGTGGGTTGAGGCTTCCCGTCCATCCTTTCCTCATGGAGTTGTTAGACCATTTCGGTATTGCTCCTGGGCAGCTTATGCCAAATTTGTGGAGAATATTGGTCAGCTGAATGGGAATATGGCTGGCTGCCACGGACGGAGATATGCTTCGGGTTGACGAGCTCACCTACTTGTATCGCTTAAAAGCGTCTAAGGAGCACGGGTATTATGAATTGGTGCCCTGGGAAAGGAGAACTAGAATCATCAAGGGGTTACCTTCGTCATTCAGGTACTAGAAGTCCAAATTTTTCTTTGTGTCCAAGGATGATTTTGAGACCCCTTCTGGCGAGGTTTGGGGTAAACTCCCGAGGTTTCATCGTCAATAGGGAACCCCGACCTTAGGTGCGTCAATGTTTCTTCTTGCCACTTAAGTTTTGTCGTGTTGGTCTTTATTGCTACTAACTCTTTTGCTTTTTTTCTTTTGCATAGTTAAAAGACGGCCTAAACTAAAGAGCAGGTATAAGGAGTGAGTGCAGAAGGCGATTGCGTACGTTTAAACAATTGAAAGCTGGGACGATCTTATGAGCCCAAGAACTTTAGCCTTCTACTGCCTTGGACCAGATCCTTCCAGCACCGTCTTACGAAATCTTGAAATTGAGGGAAAAAAGAGTAAGTGTTGGGTTCGTCAGTTTTGACTTGTCAGTGCTAACTTGTCTCTCAAAAAAAAAAAAAAAAAATATATATATATATATATATATTTACTAGTGTTTTCCTCTTGTAGAGATGACGACCAAATTCAACAAAGATCTTTACGCGAAGATGAGATCCAAGAAAGATGAGCCTCTGTCAAACTTGGGAAAGAAGACAGTGCGTGTCACTAGGAAAGAAGGCCATGCTGCTCCAACTCCCTCCGTTCATCCAATTGTTTCCGGGGGTGAGACGACAAGGACGGCTTCTCCTGCGGCATCCGTGGAGGAAATAGGCAGCACTCCCATCTCTAAAAGGTCGCGACTGTCTGAAAAGGAGAAGGAGAAAGCTGCCTCTCGCCCGTCCACCCTTTGGAATGATGAGAAGATGGCTGTGGAGAGAGCCCATGAAGCAGTGATGTCTGCAGACTTGAGGGCTTTGTCTGGCATCCCTATTAATGAGGTTGCGGCTCATCATGTTCATAAGCTCGTTCAAGTGTTGGGGGAGAGTCTGCATCTTTCTTCTAAGTATTTTACTCAGGAGGCTAAGGTGGCGTCTATAACGTCTAGGATGGAGGTCTTGGAGGCGGAGAACTCGACGCTGAAGAAAGACCTTATTGCCTCCATGGGTGAAACCAACACTTTGAAGGTTCAGGTTAAGAAGCTGAACGACGACCTCCAGGTTGAGCGCCAATTGACAAAGGAGAAGGACAAGCAGCTCCTTGGGGCTAGGGAAAGTCTTAAGACCATAGCTGCCAAGTCCGTTAAAGCCTTTCAAACCACTGACGAGTACAATATTGTGCTCTTCAGTTGGTATTTTAAGGGTTTTGAGCTCCTAATGAGATATCTTGTGAAGCACCCTTCGGGAGTGAATATGGAGGGGCTGGACCTGGAAGAGGTGGATCAAGAAATGGCTGTAGATGAGGCTGCCTGACCTTTTGCTTCCGAGCCTGAAGCCTCTGTGGACGCTCCTGTTAACGATGCTCCTGCTAACAGTGCTCCTGATGACGAGGCTCCTGTTGATGCAGCTCCTGCTAACGATGATGCTGCTCCAACCTGATACTTAGAAATTTTTGTCTTTTTTTTTTTTTTGGATGCCCATCATGTTTTGGGTTGTTTTATTTATCTAATTCTCAAACAATTAATCTATTTTAAGAACAATGTTTGTAGCCCAGTGTTTATGGGTCTCTGATTGTAGAAACATTTGTAATTTGCCCGTCGCTTTTGGGTTTTAATTTAATTTACATCTGTGTACTTACTTGTACTTGTGTTTGTATGATCGTTGGTTGTGATATGTTGGCTTCAATCGTCCATGTAGTATGCTCGTCTACATAGGGTCAGTCCTTTAGCCCTGTAGGTATCGTCATCGTTTGTAACTTACATCCGTTCTATGCGAAATCTTGTTACTCAGCCATTGTTGGCTTTTTGTGACTTACACCCTTTTTTAGGGATTTTGTCATCGTCAGTAACTTACATCCGTCGAGGCAGAATCTTATTACTTAGCCATTTTTGGCTTTACTTGAACCCTTTTAAAGGGGTTTTATAGTTATCAGTAACTTACATCCGTCAAGGCGGAATCTTATTACTTAGCTATTGTTGGCTTTTTGTGACTTACACCCTATTTTAGGGATTTTGTCATCGTCAGTAACTTACATCCGTTGAGGCGGAATCTTATTACTTAGCCATTTTTGGCTCTTTGTGACTTATAATCAAATAGACCTGCTCACACAGAAACATTAGCTAGATAACATCTTTATTGATTTTAGTAATGAATACATTTCAATGTAACTTCTATTGATGGTATTTCTTCAAGTGTTCAATGTTCCATGGTCTTGGGAGTCTTTCTTCGTCCAGGTTTCCAGGTGGTAGCTACCTTGCCTAGAGTAATGGACGACTCGATAAGGTCCTTCCCATGTGGGGCCGAGCTTCCCTTGAGTAGGATCTTTGGTTGCTGGGGTTACTTTGCGCAGGACGAGGTCGCCAATGTCGAGTCGTCTGAGTTTCACCCTTTTGTTGTAATAGTTCGTCATCTTTTTCTGGTAGTCCGTCACTCTGCTACAAGCTTTCTCTCTTACTTCATCTAGACAATCCAGGTTGAATTGTAGGCGATCATTATTGTCTTCCTCGTTAAATATTTCCGGCCTGGTGCTAGTTACTCCTACTTCGACCGGGATCACTGCTTCAGTTCTGTAGGTAAGCCTGAATGGGGTTTCTCCCGTCGGGGTTCTTGCTGTTGTTCTGTAGGCCCACAAGACATTGGGCAATTCTTCTAGCTAGGCGCCCTTCGCGTCGTCCAGCTTAGTTTTTATGATCTTAAGCAGCGTACGGTTTTTCACCTCTGTCTGTCCGTTCGCCTGTGGATGTCCTGGAGATGAGAACTGGTTCTTGATTCCTAGGCCTGAGCAGAAATCTTTGAAACCTTGGCAGTCGAATTGTCGTCCGTTATCTGATATGATCGTCCTTGGAATCCCGAACCTGCAGACTATGTTCTTCCACACGAAGCTTCGGATTTTTGCTTCGGTGATGGTCGCCAGTGGCTCTACTTCAACCCATTTCGTGAAATAATCAATATCAACTAGCAAGAATTTTACCTGACCTTTGCTTAGGGTCAGTGGGCCAACGATGTCGATTCCCCATTGTGCAAATGGCCATGGGGATGTTATCGTCGTCAATCTTTCTGCTGGAAGTCGTTGGACAATCCCGAACTGCTGACATTTGTCACATCTCTTGACGAACTGCATTGCGTCCACCTGCATAGTAGGCCAGAAGTAACCTGTTCGAAGAACTTTGCTTACCAAGGATCTGGGGCCAGCATGGTCTCCACAGATTCCTTCGTGTATCTCTTCCAAGATGTACTTAGCTTTTTCTTCACTAACACACTTCAGGTAGAGCATGGAGAAGCCCCTCTTGTAGAGGGTGTCGTTGAGAATTGTAAATCTGGCTGCCCTCTTTTTAATCTTTCTAGCCTTGTCTATATTCGGAGGGAGGTGCCCATCTTAGAGGAAGGATATGATGGGCGTCATCCAGCTGTCTGTGTTCTGGATCGAGAACGTTGGAACTTCTTCAATGCTGGGGCATTTCTGGATTTCCATCTTCAGGTCCACATTCGTTGATCCATCCTCTAACGAGGCTATCTTCGAGACTTCGTTTGCCTCCATATTTTGGCTTCTCGGTATTTGTACGAACTCCACTTCATCGAACTCCTGAGTTAAACGCTTCGTCAGCTTGAGATATTTCTGCATTCTTTCTTCCTTTGCTTCATATTCTCCCCGGATCTGCCCTATTACCAGTTTTGAATCTTTTTTGACTAATAGATTCTTAGCCCCAAGCACCTTTTTGAGTCTCAATCTCGTCAAAATTCCTTCATATTCTACCTCGTTGTTGGTGGCCGGAAATTTTAGCTAAACACCGTACTTTAGTACTTCTCCTTCTAGGGTGACTTGGACGACCCCTACCCCCCCTGATTTCGAGCTAACGAATCGTCGGTCTGTATCGTCCATCTCTCAGCCTTGTTGGCGTGCTTATCTTCATTCGGGGAAGTGAATTCGGCGATGAAATCCACCAGGGCTTGTGCTTTAATGGCTGTCCTGGGATGGTACTCGATGTCAAATTGGCTGAGTTCAATTGCCCATTGGACCATTCTTCCAGCTGCTTCAAGCGTGTTCATGGACTTTTTGATAGGTTGGTTCGTTATCACCAGGATGGGATTTGCTTGGAAATATTATCTTATTTTTCGGGAGACCACAATCAACACAAATGCAATCTTCTCAATTTTTGGATACCTGGACTCAGCCCCCTGGAAGGCTTGGCTGACGTAATAAACTGGAAGCTGCTTTTTGCCTTCTTCTCTGATCAGGGCTCCACTGACGGCCATGTTTGATACTGCTAAATACAGATATAAGTTCTCACCTTCTTTGGACGGGCTTAAAAGGGGTGGATTGCCCAAGTAGCGTTTAAGCTCCTGGAAGGCTGCTTCGCATTCGTCCGTCCAAGCAAAAACTTGTTTTAAGGTTTTGAAGAAAGGCAGGCATTTGTCCGTAGCCCTAGAGACGAACCTATTGAGGGCTGCAATCCTTCCAGTAAGCTTCTGGACTTCTTTGACGGTCTTGGGTGATGCCATGTTGATTATGGCCTGCACTTTCTCTGGGTTTGCCTCTATTCCTCTCTGGGACACCATGAATCCCAAGAATTTTCCTAAAGCTACACCAAAAACACACTTACTGGGATTCAGCTTCATTTGGTATTGCTTGAGGGTAGCAAATGTCTCCTTGAGGTCGTCTAGATAGGCAAGTTCTTCTTTACTCTTGACGAGTATATCATCCATGTACACTTCCATATTTCTGCCTATCTACTTGTTGAACATTCTGTTCACCAATCTTTGATATGTAGCACTTGTATTTTTCAATCCAAAGGGCATTACCTTATAGCAATACAGCCCCTGGCTTGTGATTAAAGTAGTCCTCTCTTGATCCTCGTCAGCCATTTTTATCTGGTTGTATCCCAAGAAGGCGTCCATGAATGTCAACAACTTATGTCCAGCAGTAGAGTCCATAAGCTGGTCAGTTCTTGGTAGAGGGAAACTATCCTTCGGGCACGCTTTGTTCAAGTCCGTGAAGTCCACACACATTCTTCACTTCCCATTCATTTTTTTAACGAGGATGACGTTTGCAAGCCAATCAGAATAGTAGACCTCTTGGATGAATCCTGCCTTCTGCAGTTTATTTACCTCGTCTGTGACAGCCTGATCTCGTTCTAGAGCAAATACCCTTCTCTTTTGCTTGACGAGTTTCTTCTCTAGATCCACGTCCAGCTTGTGTTGGATGACTTCTGTGGATATACCAGGCATGTCCTCATGGCTCCATGCGAAGATATCTTGTTTCTCTTTTAGGAATTGGACTAGCCTTGACTTCATCTCGGGGCTTAGCGTCGTCCCTATCCTCGCCGTCTTGGTGTTCTTTTCTTCGTCCAGCTTCACTGTTTCCAACGCTTCCACTTTTTCTTCTTCTTTCTCTTCAATCGTCCAAGTATGGTTTTCTTTTGCGGCCAAGACGACCTACTAGCATTTTCTAGCTAAGACCTGATCGCCTCTTACTTCTCCAACCCCGTTGTCCGTTGGGAACTTCACCTTCAAGCAGTAAGTGGATGTGGCTGCCTTTCATTTGTTGAGCGTAGGTCTTCCAATAATCACATTATAAGATGAGGGGCAGTCTACCACCAAAAAGTCTATCTGGTGAGTCAATTGCTTCGGGTAGGTCCCCACTGTTACTGTTAACGTTACTATGCCCTTGGGATATACTCTGTCTCCACTGAAGCTGACGAGAAGGGTGTCAAATGGACGCAGTTTCTTTGGATCTAACTTAAGCTGCTGAAATGCTGGGAGGTAGATGATATCTGCTGAGCTACCATTATCTACGAGGATCCTTTTGGTGTTGAACCCTTCTATGGTTAGCATTATGACTAATGGGTCATTGTGGGGCTGCTTCACTCCTCTGGCATCTGCTTCATTGAAAGACATATCTTGATCCGTCCGTTGCTGCTTGGATGGAGGTATCATGTAGACACTATTCACTTACCTTTGATGGGCTTTCTTGAGGGACTTGAACGACCCCCCGGTGATGGGTCCCCCTGTGATCGTCTGTATCTCCCCGATCACATTCTGAGGTGGTTGGAATTGACGACTACCGTCCCTGGATGAGGACTCGTGCTGGTTCTTATTTTCGTCTTGAAATTTATTGTATTCTCCCTTCTTTACAAACTTTTGCAATTTCCCCTTTCGTATCAACTCCTCTATCTATTCCTTCAAGTCTCGATAGTCTTCTGTATAATGGCCACGATCTTTATGAAATCGGCAATACTTATTCTTGTCGCGGATGTTAGGAGATAAATGCAATGACCGCGGCCATTTAAGGTAGTGTTCGTCCTTAATCTACGTCAAGATTTTGTCAACAGGCATAACAAGGGGAGTAAGTTTTATTGTCCTTGGATTTTTATCGTCTCTCCTTTTGTTATCGTCATTGGTTCGTTGATCTGGGCGCTCCCTTTTCTGTCCCCTACGTTCGTCATCCTTCCTTCCTCTGTCTCCTAGCTTTTCTGTATCCTTTATAGCTGCTAATGCGTCTTCAACATTCATGTACTTCTGCGCTTTTATGAGCATTTCCACCATCATTTTTGGAGGGTTCTTCGCAAGTGAAGCCACGAGATCCCTGGACTTTAGACCTGCTTTGAAAGTCGTCAGCTGCACCTTATCGTCTACTTCGTCCACTTCTAGGGTCTCCCTAGTGAAGTGCTTAACGTACGACCGCAGAGTTTCTTTTTCTCCTTGCCTGATGGTAAGCAAATAATTTGCTGGCCTCTTGGGATGCTGTCCCCTAATGAAGTGTCGTAAGAAGGCATTACTCAATTGGTCGAAGTTGTCAATGGATGACGTTAGCAGCTTGGTGAACCATTCCCTTGCAGTTCCTTTAAATGTAGTGGGAAAGGAACGACACATTATCTCATCAGGGGGCTGCTGGAGCCCCAGAGTCGTTTTGAAGGTGTTGAGGTAATCTTGTGGGTCCTTGAGCCGGTCAAACGGTTCCAGTTGTGACAGCCAGCCTGAACTTTGACGGTACTGGGCATCCCAAGACCGCGACTGTGAAATGTGAGTCTGTTGCCCTTACCAATCTGCCCATGCTCTGGTCTGTCTTCTCCCTGATGGCATTTTTCAATTCGTCCATCTCTTTCCTCATTTCCTGAAGAAGATCTGAATTTTGGTCTCCTAGAGTAGTAGGCCTTGGGTGACCACTTCTCCTGTGGCTATTTCCCTCGTCCTCTATGTTTTTTTTTTTGGATCGATTCTCCTCCTGTTGAATTTGTAGCTTCATCTCCTGATTTTGCTTGGTGAGTTCCTCGACAACGGCTGTGAGAGCTTGAACCTGCTGGGCTAAGGCTGCGAAATCTTGGTTGGATTCCATCTGAAAACAATAGTTGATTGGAAACTACTTTCTTGAGTCAGAACACGAAAATGTCGTTCCCCACAGATGGCGCCAAACTGATGGAGCGTAAACTCGTCAATCAATCGTCAGATGGAAGCAACCTCCAGCTTACAAAGGTGGTCACTGGTGTGGTGCTTGCCACAGCACCTCCGATGCCAAAGTCAATACCAATTGCTATTTGAGAATGAACAATATAGAAATTATCGAGCAAAAGAAGTCTCTTAGTGTGTATGTACCTTGTCCTTGATAATGGGTGGGCTTTATATATGTTTTCATGGCTTCTAGCCATTAGAGTAGTTATGGAGGTCTTAATATTCCTTTTGGTAACGTTTGTGGTAGTGTAATGAGGCCTCATTGTGCTCCAATGGTCCGTACAGTTGGTTTTGTAACCGTTCTGGGTTTAATGAACTGCATTGAATGGCCTGGGTGTCTTCGTCAGTGATGTGAACGATTACTTCGTCACTCTTGATGGTGTCTTCGTCCACAAGTGAGATTGTCCGTGAGGGACGGATTTGTCAGTCCCGTCAGTTCTCACACTCTAGTCACTTATGTTAATGGTGCAAGTTGGTCAAAAATTATATATATCCCTTTTAATTCTTCTCTCTGAGAAATATAGCACAATATTGTATGGAACACTAATTTACCATTGCATGTTGAAGCCAACTCATGTACCATTGGAGGTCAGCCTTTTGTGGAAGCCTTCCCGTCGTTGCCCTAATCTTATGCTTCTTTAATTTGTTATTGTCTCACACGTGTTAATTGTTAAGCACTTTATGTGTATTATTTTTTTAAGCTCACACTGGGTTGGATAAATTGTTAGTTTAATTTATTTAAGATTTAAAAGTTTTTCTTAAATTAATATTCTTAACTAACGTTGTTTTTTTGTTTTTTTTTTTTTGTTTTTGTTTTTTTGAGAACTATTTATTTATTTATTTAAAGACCCTTCCAGACTCACTTTTAGCCAACAAAACCTACGGGCTGAGATGCATGGATTCGTGGATTTGGGCCTCGTACACATGTTCGACAAGAGGCTTTTTATTTATTTATTTATTTATTATTTTATTTTAAGAAACAAATACACACACAAGAGAGAGGAAAATGTGTTCTAACATAAAAACACTCCACAGATTTTACTCAAAAGTCATGATAACTTTTAGGTGAAGGTAGAACAAGTTATACTATAAACAATACATTTTCTTAAGTAATATGGGATAATTACTCATTCTTCTCTTTTTGAAACACACACACACTCACACAAGAAAGATGAAAAGTGATTCTAATATAAAAGCATACCACAAACTCCACTCAAAGGTCATGATAGCTTTTAAGGAAGGGTGGGACAACTTATATTTTTTGGGGGAAAAAACCTAAATCCCATCAATATCTATGTGTGAATTAAAATAAATGACTACAAAAAAAAAAAAATAATAACAATATATATGTAAACAAAAATTTCAACAATCACCAATAAAAACATGTTTAAAAAAAAAACACCAAATTTTACATGAAAAAACTACGGGGTAGTTCTGAAAAATATCTACTATGAAAATAGAGATTACAACTCTAAAGTTTATACTAAAGTTCACAATAAATTAAATATACAACAAATAAATCTCAAGGAGTAAATACAATCTTACCTTAAAATCCAATAGCAAGATCTTCCTCCAAACACTTCAACACTCTTGTGGTTGTAGTATTCAAATTTCCAAGATAACTCTACCAATTTATCTTCCTTGTATATATAGCTTGAGTAAAGAAAAATGTCTTCTTTTTCTTTTTCACTCTCATTGTGTATTTCTCTCAATTTTGGAAAGCACATTTCAAATGCTTCCACCTCTTTCTTTTCTTTAGGGTGCAAAGTACACCCAACAATACTACACACAAGATACTCTCTTAAATAAAGTGGGATAATTACCTTTTTTTTTTTTAGAAACAAACATACACACACACAAGAGAAAGGGAAAAAAAATTCTAACACAAAGTTACACTATAAACTTCACTCAAAAACTATAGTTACTTTTAAGGAATGGTGAAAAAAGTTATACTACTACACACAAAACATAACACATTCTCTAAAGCGATTTAAGACAATTACCCATTCTATTTTTTTAGAAATAAATACATACTCAAAAAAGAAAGAAAGCGGTTCTAATACAAAGACACACAATACAAAGCATTCTTAGTCTTTTCAAGATATATCAAAAAAAAAAAAAAAAAACCATATCAAAAGTTTCCATGCAAAAAAGTATAGTCAGAATTTTCAAACCTTTTTTTTTTTTTTTTTTTTTTTTTGAGAAACCAGAATTTTCAAACCTAATAAATAGATTTGAACACTAACAGTAACAACCATTATCAGAATTCTTAGCATAAGATGTCTCCTAGAAGGGGTGGAAAAAAGAAAGAAAAGAAAAGAATATTGTTAAAAAGAAAAACTAGAGTAAGACAAAGAAGTACTTTTTTTCGTCAAACTCATCAAGACCTGTTCGCTGTTAATAAGCCTTAAAACAGCAAAATAATTCTTGTCCTTACAATGCAAAGTAAAACTAACGAGCATCATAGATGACTTCAACACAACCCAATCTAAAGAAATCTTGTTTTTTTGCACCTCTGCTTTGCTGAAGGTTATAAACAACAATTTGAGCTTGCTGCTGAAAGCGTAATAAAGAACAATTAATATGGTTTTCTTTCTGTAATTCTGTAAACATTATTATAAATCTTTTGACTTTTTGAGTCCCAAAACAACTTTTTTGGCTGGTATTTTTTTATTATGATGTGGTAGAGTATGAGTAGTGAAAAAAAAAAAATGATGAGCAAATACAAAAAAAAAAAAATGATGAGTTCATACCTAATTATCTAAGCGATAAACAAACACTCACAATTTGCTATGTTAGAATTATGACAAAAAATTGTGAAATATAGTGAATAAAAACATTACTTTGAAAATATAATTTGTGAAAAGTACCAAATAATTTATAAGAGCATATAAATTTTACCTTCATCGTCAGAAAACTAATATGGGGATCATTTTCTTAACATTCGTATAGATTATGTAATCCAACAACCTAGAAAACAAAATTATATCCTTATGATACAAAACAGATAATGGCCATCAGCCCATCACATTGCTTGACATTAAAAACAGAGCCTTTGTCACCGTTTGACATTAATCCAGTTGCGGAGTCATAAAATTTATTTTTTTCATGGGATATATATATATATATATATTGCATACACATAAAAAATATTTGTAAATTTGATTTAACAAATAATATTTTCTTGTATAAATAAAAATATTTATATCAAGTAAGTCTTTACATTTTTGCAAAAAAAGAAAAAAGAAAAAGTCTTAATATGTTTAAAAATATACAAGTCAATTTAATAAAAATAAAACATAATAAAATTACATATAGTATATATGAAACACACTTTAATTTAATTAGTTATGTATAACATCAGAGTAATTAGAAACAACAAAAAATACATTAGATGTTTTTAGTAAAAATATAGAGAGTAAAAAATTCAAGAGAGAGGGAACATGTTTGAAAAGTCAAAGGGCCATGGCCCTAGCCCCCCTCTGCCCCTAATTCCATCCCCATTCTTTATTAGTGGTATAGTATTCATGTGTTTATTACAATATTTTTTGTTTATGTAGAGGCTACACCCAGGGAAATTTTGAAATTCATGAAAGCTAGCAGGGGTGCCCCGAAAGATCTTACTAGAGAACATGTCGCCAGCCATCTTCAGGTAATTGTTATTTCTTCAACTGATTTTTTTCCCACAGCAAGTAGTTATCTAGTTAAACAATCAGATTCCCTCTAGTTCGGTGAAGGAGACTCACAACTTCACCTCCATGATACAGAAGCTCCGTTCAAAAGTTCAGAGAATGGAAGATGCATTACATGATGAAATCATGAATAGGGATGACCATACCCATTGGATAATAGATATCCAACCCTACCCGATCCAATTATTCTTGGTAATACCCAGTTCTTAATGGGTAGAAGGTAATTGGGTAGGGTTTGGATATTATCCAAACTAGTGTTTAACCCGCGCAATGCGCGGGATCATTTTACATATTAAAGATCTTTGCATTCAACATAAACTTAGTTCTCATAATTTAGTCATTTAAGCATATAATATCCAATATCCGCTAAAAATTTTAAACATTACTCTCTTCAATTCACATCGCGTATGTACTTCCATTCTCCAATAGACCACTTGGAGGAACATATGAAATGAGCAACCCCCACTTGTATAACTTTCATTGCATTCAAATGAGTTTGAATGAAGGGAATTCTCTAGAATGCTTCTCTATTTTGAATGCAAAAATGCAATATCTTCAAAACCATCCAATATATTCAAAGCAATTAAAACTTGACTTACTTTGAGCAAGAAGATTGACATAAAAATCTAAACTTGGTGTACTTGTTGTAAACTTGGTGTACTTGTCATCAACTGACAGACATCATAACTTACTTAGAAATTAGGGGAAACAAATAATAACAATTTATTACAGTAGAAATCATTTAGAAAATAGTGCAAATATATCGAATGAATTGAAATAACATCGTTGTCTAAACATTTAGGACTAATCTTCAAAGTCGAGTCAGTACATTGAGGAGGATATTCATCAAGGGTTTGTTGTAAATGATCATTTGATGGGACATTTGTTCTTAATCCCTGGGGGCCAATTTCTAATAAGCCATTTGAAAATTAAGCGAATTCAAAATATCACTGTAAGAAACAAATATGGCACCGAATTTGTCAAGAGTTTGATGAAATCCAACACAAAAAATGAACACAATAATTACATAATGGCAAGATAATATATAGACCATCAAGAAAATATATTAAAAGGCAACCTTTATAAAGAATAGTCCCTTTGGACTCATCTTTATTTAGTATTAATAGTATCATTACAAACTCATATAATGTGTCCTCTCCTATAATTCCAATTCACATGAAAATTGCTCTACATATTATAAGTTTTATTGCAATTTTGTTACAAACCAATTTGGAAGCTGAATTATGATGCCATGCATTACCGGTTGGCAAGTCCACATCAATTCACAACAAAAATGTACTCAATGTCTAGTAGTATAGATCATTGTGAATTAAGTTCAATGCACAATTAACCATTATTCCTCACTAAAACAACCATAATAAACAGGACCCAAAAAGATTTAACCTTGGCAACTAAATCCAATACAACTGACACAAAAAAGTTGCAGATAACATTAGACATCCATGCCCATCATTGTAAATTTAGTTCAATGTATAATTAAACAAATACCCATTAATCATTATTCCTCACATAAACAAACCCCCCCCCCCCCCAAAAAAAAAAAAAAAAAAAAAAGAAGAAAAACCAAATAGCAGTGCCAACTTCCCAAACAACCCAAAAATTCAATACCTTCCACCTCAGTTCACTTTGGCCTCCTTCATCCCAGTCCCATTTACTTCCACCTTCTCCCCTAAATATATTTTGATAGTTGATAATTAAAAATTAAAAATAAAAATAAAAAAAGGCCTTCACAAAACTTTTTTTTTTAACAAAACAATAGTGGTATTTATTGAGAACTTATAAAACTTGTACATTAGTAACTATTGAATCTGAAATGCATTCTAGAATATCTCCAAGTACATGAGTTGAGTATGATGTGTCACCTCAAAAGAATGCAATGCACCTGAAAGCATGACAAAGAGTTAGCAGGTCGTGCAGAAGGTTTTCAATCTTAAAGCATATTAAGTTCTTGAATGATGGAGCTATCTTCATACTCTACCTCTAGGTCTCATACTGACAAATGCTTGGCAAATTCCAAGGCTTTACACATCCCCACAGTTAGCACTTCCAATCAATCATTACTGATATCCAACAAATCTGGCGGTCCCAAAAAAATGCTCATATACCAAACAGAAAAGCCTTTCCAAGGTTTTCTTATGGGAAACAAATTCAATAATCATCAATTCTTTTCAAGCATATAATAATGAACCTCTGTTATGTTGCACAGCCTGAGTCTTTTTGTTTCAACCAAAGTTTAGTACACCAAACCCAGTAATAGAGGATGCACACTATCAAATATTACACAAACTCATTAGTGAACTTAATGAAACCTTGCTCATAGGTTATGTGAAAAATTCATTAACAGAAGTCATAAATTCTTATAAACTGATCTGAATATACTAATTATACAAATTACCTTTTCAATATTCAAATATCATAAAAAAAATAAAATAATTCTTGACAATGTAATAAACCACATAAAATAGTAATAGACAATGTCATAAACCAAATAAGTTAAACAAAAAATTCCCAATAATGTTTCCTTTTTTACTGAACACCATGAGCTTTCTCTTTATCCCATACCAAGCGACTTTTACGCATTTGGGATACCTTCTAGATCTACAATGCAACAATTCACGTAAATTATATTACTGATCAAAAATTGGCTAGCCCAATTGCAATTATCAATACAACAATGGAAGGTTAAATTGTCAAAATTAAGGTGGAGTACAATTGAAAAGTTTATTATTGAGCTCCTTCTGGTGTAGGGAAGGGTGCTGACTAAACAGCCTATTGTGGTTTTTTATTTTTATTTTTGGCTTATTCTCATAATTTTATTTCCTAGGCTTGTCATCAGTTTTTTTTTATTCTTTATTTGATACTAAAAGAACATAAAGATGTTTGAAGGTTAGTGTTATCTGGTTTGTTGGTTTTGTGACTCTAGATGGTATTTGGATTGTTTGTTAGCTTCATAACAAAACAACTCAAGCCTTTCAATTTCCTTTTTGACAATATCTAAATCACCCAAGCTCCACAATTGAGCAAAACATTTTCTATCTCATACATGGTTCAAGTAATAGTTATAAAAATTTAGACCAAAAAGGAAGAACATGCAAATGAAGTCTTGACATACCTAATTGGCAGAGTTGTGTAGAAATTTAGTCCAAAAAGAGTTATAGGAGCACCTATATTAGAGGAGAAAAGAGGAGCAATAATTACTTCACTACAAGGACATTGAGGAAATTAAGAAATACGTATGACATCCAAATGCTAGGTGAACAGTAGAAAGCTAAATTTAAAAGTGTAGATGTAATATTCTAATAAATGCAGAACTCATGTAATTTTTCAATTCACTATTATAGAGGAAAGAGCAAATTACAAAAAGGATAATATTAGATATTGCATGGCCCAAGGCATCACTTGGTGGCCATGCCATCAAATTGTGCCTACATTGTTTCACACTTTAGAGTCACACAGCAGCAACCTATTAAGGATTATTCAAAAAAAATACCAAGAATTAAATGCACAACAAAAATTAGACAATGGAATAAGAGGAAATGGTGATTTTCATAATTGCTCTATCTAATAAGTTAAGTAGATGCAAAGAGAAAGCGATTGTACCCAAGATCCAAGTTGTTTTCTCCCTTGTGTTCATAACACATTGCCATCCAAAACCTGAAGTGGGTCATCAAACATAAGTTTTAGTATCTCAAACTGATGAAGTCATCATCTAATCCCAAACGCTCTTTGCCTCAAGCTGCCATTAATATTAGTTCCAATGCTTTAGAAATATGGTGGTCTTATAGAGAATGAGTCAGGCAAACAAACGTAATAAAGTAACAAAATTAATATGAAAAAAAAAATATATATGTATATATATATATATATATATAAAGAACCCATAACTGAAGGGTTGCAACAGAATTTGAAGGAGTGTTAGAACGGCATTAGCAGTTGACAGGGGCGATGAAAAGGCTAAACTGAAAGAAAGGGAAAGGGCAGATAATACTCACTGGGCATTAATCCTTTCATTTTTGTTTATATGAACATTGAATGGGACATAGATTTCCGAATATTTAAATAATATCCTTACCAGTATGTACAAAGACAAATTTAAAGGAAGGTAGAAACAGACCTTTGATAGAGTTCTGGGGTGCCCCGTTCTTGTCCCCTGGAGACAAATAGAAAAACAAAAGAATACAATTGTACATCCCAAACAACAATCAGAATAGAAAAGGCAATACAAATCAAACAGTTGGCGTGCAACACTCAACCCAATTTGGAATATTCGTCAACCTAGAAAGTTAACATTGACACCCAAACCAGTAGATACGAAAATTTGAAGGAAAAAATGATACCAAAATCAAAAGGAATTAATCAAAAAAAAAAAAAAAAAAAAAAAAAAACCCAAAAAGAAATAAGAAGAAGAAGAAAAGAACAACTTCATATAGGATGATAACCAAACAACGTTTTAGCAAAAGAAAATTCCTTGAATCTCGGCAATACCTTTACCCAAATACATTAATTGACAAATTCTAACCCAAAATATAAATCCAACAAAAGAAAATTTGGGCAATCCTTCTTGACCTTTCAGTTTCAGTCAAATCTCCACTGTGCCGCAAACTTTTTTTTTTCTCCTTCCCTTTCTCTGTATCGCAGTATCGCTTTGGTTCCTCTATCTTCGTATCCCTTAATCAAAACCAAATCTGACCCAAAATAGCAATCTAATCATAATTAACACCCAATTGATTCTCCAAATAAAAACCTAAAACCTTAAATTTTTAAATTTAAAACAGAACTTACCAGTAGCGATTCCGATGGTCAGGTAGCGAGTGGAGGCTTACGGTGGTGGCAAAAAATCTGACAGGAAGTGAGAGACATCTTTTCATTCTTGATTGCAAACTGCAGTTTTTGATCTCTCGATCTCTCTATCCTTCTCCGTTCTCTGTTCTCTGCCTCTCTATTTCTCTGTCTCTCTTTTCTCTCGGTCTCTCGGACTCCAATTCCCACGTTTAGACTTAAGAAAAGAAAAAGAGAAAAAAATAAAAATAAAAACCCAATCCCTAATTTAACTCGAATACCCCAAACTAAAGCATTCTTACCCAGATACCTTAATCAAAATCAAATACCAAAATAATCAAATCTAAATAATAATTAATCCATAAATTTTAACAATGAAAAAAAAAAAAAAAAAATTACCTGTGGAGTTACAGGAGTATGATGGTGGTGGGAGATCGGACTTTGGCGGGCATACGGTCTAGTGAATTCCCTCTCTCTATCCCAGTCTTTTTTCTTTTGATTTGTACCAAAACGATTATCCCTCTTACGAACTCCATCTCACGATTTGGGTTTGCGTATTAGAGAGTGGTAGCAAGAAAAAAGTCGGATGACGGTGGCAGATTTTTCTCTCTCCCCAGTCCCCACTCCGTGCCGTTCTGCCTAGGTTTTGGGTCTACAAAATCGTTCTGTGAAACTTTTTGATTTCATCTCCTCTCTCTTTCTCTGCTTCTTTCCCCGTTTCCTCGTCGCCTCTCTCTCTCTCTTTCATCGCCTCTCTATTTCTATTCCTAGGTGTCTTTTAGTTTTAACCGGTTATTTATTTGTTATTTATAATGAGAGGTTTTAAACGGTGTGTAGATGGCTAACCAACATAATTTATCGTTTTTTATACCCAGAGGCTCCAAATAGTATTTTACATAGCGAAAGATTGCAATGCATCGCCTTTTAAATTGCTTACGTGTCAGCACCTCGTTGAAAGGCTTCGTCTATTATATATAAATATAGATATAGATATTTTGGGTAGGGTTTGAATATTACCCATTTACCCATTATTACCCATTTTACTAATTAGATCTAACTCGAACCCAACTCAACCAAATTATTATGGGTAAATCTCAATCCACCC
Source organism: Quercus variabilis (assembly GCA_030445155.1). Lineage (NCBI taxonomy): Eukaryota > Viridiplantae > Streptophyta > Magnoliopsida > Fagales > Fagaceae > Quercus > Quercus variabilis. The sequence continues at coordinate 11,628,953 of CP129449.1, forward strand.
AATTACCTAATAATCAAAATTACCAAATTGTCCCTAAACTTGAAAATGACCAAATTATTTCTAAAATCTTCTAAAATTGCCAAAATGCATTCTAAACCTAAAAAATGACCAAAATACCCCCGAAAATTAAAAATTACCAAAATACCCCATAAACTTAAAAAAAATGACCAAAAGACCACCAAAATCTAAAAATTAATAAAATAACCCCTAAACCAAAAAAATGACCGAAAGACCACTAAAACCTAAAAAATGACCAAAATACCCCAAAAACTTAAAAATTACCAAAATACCCTCAAAATCTAAAAAATGACTGAAATACCCCCGAAGCATAAAAAATGACTGAAATACCCCCGAAACCTAAAAATTACCAACCCCCCCCGGAAACATTAAAAAAATGATCGAGACACCCACGAAACCTAAAAAATGACCAAAATACCCCTAAAACCTAAAAATGACCAAAATACCCCCAAAAATTGAAAATTACCAAAATAACCCCTAAACTTAAAAAATGACCAAAATACCCCCGAAACCTAAAAATTACCAAAATACCCTCTAAACCTAAAAAAATGTTTGAAATACCCTCAAAACCTTAAAATTACCAAAATACCCCCTAAACATATAAAATGACAAGAATATCCCCGAAACCTATTAAATAACCAAAATACCCCCCTAAATCTAAAAAATGACTGAAATACTCTTGAAACCTATAAAATTACTAAAATACCCCGAAACCTATAAAATGACAAAAATGCTCCTAAAACCTATAAGATGATAAAAATACACCCAACCCTAAAAAATGATTGAAATAACCTCGAAACCTAAAAAATGACCAAAAGATTCCAAAACCTAAAAAATAACCGAAATACCCCCAAAACCTTGAAAATGACCAAAATACCTTTGAAACATAAAACATTACCCCTGAAACCTTGAAATTACCAAAATACCTCTGAAACCTATAAAATTACTAAAATATCCCCAAAATATAAAATTTTTCGAAATACCCCTAAAACCTAAAAAAAAAAGACAAAAATGCCCCCATATCTAAAAAATGACTGAAATACCCTTAGAATCTAAAAAATTACCAAATAACCCCAAAACCTAAAAAATTACCAAAATTCCCTCAAAACCTACAAAATGACTAAAATATTCTTAGAACCTTTAATCTTGACAAAAATACCCTCGAAACATCCAAAATACCCCAAACCTCTATTTTGGTAATTTAAGAGGTTACAGATGTATTTTGGTCATCTTACAGGTTTAGGGGTATTTTAGTCACTTTAAAGGTTTCAAGGGTGTTTTCGTCATTTTAGATATTTTCTAGGGCTATTTGGTTGTTTTAGATGTTTAGGGCTATTTTGGTTTATTTATAGGTTTTGGAGTATTTTTGGTAATTTTAGAGGTTTTGGGTTATTTTTGGTCATTTCAGAGGTTTTGGGCATATTTGGTCATTTTACAGGTTTAGGGTGTATTTTGGTCATTTTATAGGTTTGAGGGTATTTCAGACATTTTTTAGGTTTATGGTATATTTTTACCATCATATAGGTTTTAGGGGCATTTTTATCATTTTATAGATTTCAGGGGTATTTTGGTCATTTTATAAGTTTTGGGAGTATTTTGGTAATTTCTAAGGTTTACAAGGTATTTTGGATAATTTTTAAGTTTCGGGGGTATTTTGGTAATTTTCAAGTATTAGGGGTGTTTTAGTAAGTTTTTACGGTTTAGGGTTTGGGGGGGGGGGGGGGGTTATTTTAGTAAGTATTAGAGGCATTTTTGTCATTTTTTAGGTTTAGGGGGGTATTTTGGTAATTTTATGTTTCGGGGGTATTTCAGTCAAATTTTAGTTTTAGGGGGTATTTTGGTCATTTTTTAGGTATAGGGGGTATTTTGGTCATTTTTGGGTTTCAAGGATATTTTGGACATTTTTTAGGTTTCGGGGGTATTTTGGCCATTTTCTAAGTTTAGGGGATATTTTGGTAATTTTAAGTAGTTTTTGAGCATATTTAGTGATTTTGGGAGTATTTTGGTCATTTTAGAGATTTCGTGGGTATTTTGCTCATTTTAGAGATTTTGAGATATTTTAGTCATTTTAGTGGTTTTTGAGCATAATTAGTGATTTTAGAGATTTCATGGGCATTTTGCTCATTTTAGAGATTTTGAGGATATTTTGGTTTTTTTAGTGGTTTTTGAGCATATTTGGTGATTTTAAAAAAATTGGGTTTGGGTAGGGTATGGATATCCATGGGTAAACAAACTGAGTAACAATTAGGTATGGATACTAAGTAAGGTAATTAGGTATCCATGGATAAATTAATTGAGTTGGGTATGGGTATACCCTACCCAGACCCTACTCATGGCCATCCATAATCATGAATACCACATATCATCTGGGTTTATCATCATCACCACAGCGACTAGCTACAGCAGTAGGGAACATGTGCTTGCAACCTAATGTTGGAACTCAAGTCTTGCAGAATATACGGTTGCCTCTCAGTTCAGGTACCATTGAAGGTACTATTATTCAAGATCAAGCCTTGGTTGCGAATGTAGTTGGCAAGTTCAAAAATAGTTCTCTTCCAGGTTCCCCTCAATATAAGGCTGTGGATGCGAATGAAACTGCCATGCCAGGCAATGGTCCAAATTACTTTACTAGGCTGGAGTCGCCTGACAATGATTTTTTGAGTTCCTTGTTGAATGATTTTTCTGGTTCCTCTCGAGATTTTGGTATCAACTTGGAAGTTCTTCTTGGAGTAGATGGTTCTCTTCCGAGTTCCTCTCAAGATCAGGCCGCAGGCAATGGCCCCAATAATACCTCGGATGATACTGATTTTGATAATATTGAAGATTGGTTGAATGATGATTACATGTCCTTTTAGTGAATGCATTCATGAAGGTTAGTTTAGTGTAGATTTACCATTTTTTTTCCCATGTCTTTTGGTACAAGTTACAAAAATTCCTACCGTCTAAATTAATGACTTAAATAAAATATTTTCCTTCTTGTTCTCTTGCAGGTCCTCCAACTAAATACTGGATTTGCCAGAATACAGACTCTAAGTCTGTGTGCTCATCCCAAGGATAATGCTTTCGTGCAGGATATTGTTATGTTCTCTTTTAGTTTGTGTGTGAGTACATGTAATAATGTGTGTGAACTAATAATTACATGGCACAAATGAAGTGTATCTAGTGACTTTTCCTAGCTCGGGATTGAAACTTTGATACTTTCTTCAAACAGTGGATGGAGATGGTCTAGGTGCCCTTTGTAGTTGCTTTGTCGTGTACTTGTATTTTGCAATAAAAGACTTCAAAGTTTTATATACTTTTCAACGCACACAAGCATGTATTCTTTTCTCTAAGCATTTTCTGGAAGCACTTCCCTTCCATTTTCCCCTTAGAGCATTCAGTTTCTAGACCTCCACAGCCAAAACCCATCACCAACACCAATTAGCAAACCATCACCACCCATGACCAAATCCGATTAGCAAACCCACGAACATGCCACTGCAAACCATCATACCCACGCCAATCTTGCAACCAGAACCACAACAACCCTTGACCACGTTGATCTTGCCACAAAAAATCACCCAGAAAAACACCACCACCACCGTGAGAGAGGGAGTAAGGAATAAAGGACATCTCAGCATCGCGGAATCGTTTTCTCGCTTTCTTTACACCAACACATATTAGTTTTCCCATTAGAAGCTTGATTAAAATCAGCAATCGCAAGAAGTTACAACAAAGTAGATTAGAATTAGTATAGAACCGTAAACGTATATTAGAACATAAAGCCTGAAAGTATAAGAAACATACTAATTTTAGTTGAATAGTAGATTCCATCGATTTCGTGTTAGTGCCAATTTGAAAAAAGATAAGCCCACGGTCAAGCAAGCCTAATAATGTGTGTTTTACTACACTTGGGGCATGCCTGTGTATATTTTTTAATATATGTATAAGCATCAACTTCAATTATAAACCCAGGTGAATGACCAAGTGATTAGGCATTTGGTTGGTTAGCGATTTACCCCTCTAGGGTTTGCCTGTTGCAAATAGTGATTAGTCTCTGGTTGAAAGTTTTGAGGATATATTGTGAGAAACCAAAAAAAAAAAAAAAAAAAAAAAAAAAAAATTCAATTATATATATACATGTGTGTGGGTTCTTTTTCTTTGGAAAGTACCGAAGTCCATTGATGACAAGGGATCTTAGGCAGGATGGATGGTTGGACTGGGTTCGGTTCTTTGTGGTCTATTGGGGTCGTTATATGAACCGGTTTGTGCACAAGTCACATAAAGCTCCTCAAGGCAAAAATGCGATTCCTCCTAAGCAATAAAATATCATTATAAGTGTTTTAGTGTCATAAAATGGTCCTTTACTCTTATGAAATAAGTAAAATAATCATTCATAGTATTCATAATTGGAAGGAGATTGAAATAGAAGGTTTAGGGCTCATCTTTTATTGTGTGAACATTTAAAAGAGTTTCTTCACTTGGTTCCCCAAGCGTAATATTATGGTACCCTAGACGTGATGTCGTGGCTCCCAGGTGTACTAGGTTAGTAATCCATGGAACCCAAAATCTCTGGTTCCTTGAACTATAGGACCTTTCTCCATGCTTATTATGCAATGGAGCTTCGTCTTTTCCCTTTACCTCTATAGGTCCTACACAAGAACACACTATACAATATACATATCTTCAAATAATTTTTAGTTTCTTAAATTAGAATATACATTTTAATACATATACCAAAAAGCTCATTTAAGGATGACCTACTGCTGCATCCACTAGCTAATCTATCTGAGGTATCGAGAAGGGATCTTTGGGGGAAAGCTTTGTTTAGATCTGTGAAATCCATGCACACTCGCCATTTCCCATTCTTCTTCTTGACCACCACTGTGTTAGCCAACCATTCTAGGTAAAGCACCTCTTTTATTGCCCCTGCTATTTAAGTTTGGCTACCTCTTCTTTGACAACCTTAGAATGCTCTTTAGAGGAGTGTCGTGGTGGCTATTTTTTGGGGGTGATCACTGGGTTAAAGTTTAAATGATGACAAATGAAGTTTGGATCCACCCCAGGAGCCTCATAAGTGCTCCAAGCAAATACATTAACGTTCTTTCTGAGGAAGACAACCAACCCTTCCTTTTCCTATAGAGGTAGCCGAACTCCTACTTGAAAATACTTATCTTCATTGCTATCTATAGTAACCCTCTCCAGCCCTTCATTTGCAGTCTTTGAGGACATCTCCATCTCTTGTGGTTGCTACAAGGCCCTATCAGCAATGGCCGAGGATTCACTTTGAGACCGATGTCTAATTACTGCCACTAGGCACTGCCTGGCCAATGCGTCATCATGGGGCTGAAATGTTCTAACCTTGTCCTTATCCGAGAAGCTTAAGAATGGTCGGACCTCCATCCTTCCACGTTTAGAGTCAAGGATTAAATCATTAGCATGTGACCTTACTATAAACATAATTCTTGATGGACACAAACCCGTCCAACATGGGGTTGCAAGGATAACACCGATCATTCCTAAGGGTGGCTTTGAGAAGGCATCCTTTTGATATTCTGACCTGCCATGATTCCCCTGCCCCGTGGGATTGTATAAAAACTTATTCAATTTTCCAACTTTGACTAACTACTCAAGGTAGTCACGCAGGGTCCTACAATCTTCTGTAGTATGTCCTCAATCCTGATGATATTGGCAATAAAGACTTTGGTTTCGCTTCATGGGATCTCCTCCAATCTTATTTGACCACTTAAAGTATGGCTTATTCTTTATCTTACCCAGAATTTGATGTACAGGCTCCTTGAATACAATGTTTACCATCTGGGCATTAGCTTGCCCAGCATGCCCAGCAAAATCTCTTCTGGGCCTATTATTATTGTACTTATCTGACCTAAAATCTCTTCGGTCTTAAGGGACTACCCTTGCTTTCCCCTTCCCCTGCTGCTAATCCTTTTATACTCGCTTATATTTATCAATTTGATCCATTAAATGCCGCATACTTTAGGGAGGCTTCCTAGTCAAAGATTTCCTCAAGTCGTGCTCAATGGGCAAGCCAACCTTAAACGTCTGGATGGCCACATCCTCAAAGTCTCCATCTATCTCATTAAACATCTCGCAATATCTATCCGAATAAGTCTTGAGAGTTTTAACCTCTCTCATAGTCATAGATAGTAAGGAATCCAGAGGGCGAGGAACCCTACTGCACGTGATAAACCTAGGCCCAAAAGCCCTAGTAAGCTCTTGAAAGGAGTTAATTAACCCCTCTTTCAGAACATTGAACCACCTCATTGCAACTGGCCCCAAGCTAGATGGGAACACCTTGCACAACAAGGCCTCGTTCCTCGAGTGTACAACCATTCTTTGGTTAAAGTGGCTGACATGTTCCACCGAGTCTGTTCTGCCATTATACAGGATAAATGTGGGTTGTGTGAATCATCGAGGAAGTTTTTTCGTTTCAATCTTCCTAGTGAATGGAGACTTTGAGATTTGGCGCAAGGCTTTTCTCATAGCATCATTGCCCAAGCCTTTATAGGTCTGGCTTTTACTCCTTTGCCTATGATAGCGCTCTTCCTTGTAGGAGTAAGACTCACTAGGAGGAATCCTTGACCTGGGCTTGTAGCTATCATCATCATTAGACAAAGATTCTGTGCTTAATGGTGACCTTCTCCTCCGTTTCTGACATAACTTCCTACGTAAATGATCTATTTCCTTTTGCATGTTCTTAGTTTCCTCCCCATGAGACACATAACTCCTACTCTTGGAGTGACTCCTATTGGTGTGGGTGGTATGAACACTAACCTCATAATCTCTCCTACATTCAAGATTCATAAAATGATCTTGATGTTAAAACCCTACTAACTCTTCTGAATTCACCTTAACTTAAATAACTCAGGTTTATTTCAATATTCCCACAGACAACGCCAATTATAAGGTCACAAACAGACCTAAGGCCCAGTAATGGCCCAAACAATGGACCCCACTACAATGAATTTATTAGAGAATGGCTAAGATATTGACCAATTAATGAGCTACAGTTAATTACAATGATTAAAGATGCCAAAGAAACGACTAGGATCACAAACCAAGTAGGACTTGAGATCCTCGGTCAAGCCCGAGGAATGATTTTCTTATATACATATCTTCCCTTTACTTTAGAACAAGTATCTTTCTCTCTCTCTCTCTCTCTCTTTTCCGTCCACTTTCTCTCCCTCATCTTCTAAGGATTTTTCGTTTCCCTTTTATACTTACACTTGAATTATCCTATTCCTACACCTGGAGGGCTAAGATTGTATCCCAAGTCTTTTATCCCATCCGGAACATACTAGCAAGCTTCTACATTACAATATGAGCCGTGCCACCACTGTTCATGGTCACTTCCTCATTAATGCAGCTAGAGGAGTAGTCGTTTTGCATTTAATGCGGAGGGGACAACTTCTACACCCTTCTTCTTTCACCTTCCTCGTATTTTGTGCCAAGTCCACCTCTTTCCTTCTGAGATATTTTAACTTCATGCACTTTGCCTGGTTATTGCTCGTCCCCAGGGTCAGCTGGTCCTCGTCTTGTGGTTATACAATACTCGCCCCCGAGGTTCGAGGTGCACCCACAAAAATCCCTCTAGCAACTTGTTTAAATGGAATTTGGGATCCTTAGCCACATACTTCCTATGGACTTTTATAAGATGATTGCTATGGGTTTTGGAAATAAATAATTGCCATAAATTTCATGGGTTTGTAATATTATAGTAGTAGGTTTAAGGACTTAAAACATTGCTCATCACCGGACTTTAAATGAAATACTCATGATATAATATTATGCCAAGTATTAATAACCTTGGGCTTTTAAACTAGTGTCAACATAAATTGCGTTTTTGATGTTGTCAATGAAAATTGGGTTTTTTAATATTGCCAGTGAAAACTGAGCTTTTAATGTTGCCAATAAGAATTGGGCTTTTTGATTATAGATTTGAATTCCATTAATAAAGTTGCCATGGGTTTAAATTATGGGCTTTGATCATGGAGTTCCATTAATAAAATTGCCATGGGTTTAAACCATGAAGTTTTGATAAGTATTCTTGGGTTCCAAAAAGAATGAGATTTGAATCTGTTCAATAAAATGATTTGGGGAGGATTTTGAATCATAGGTTTTACAAAAAAATATTGGATCTTTTAACGTTTTATATTTGTATCCTAATTTTGTGGTGGCCAGAAAAATGATTGTGGGCTATAATAATAATAGAGAAAAATATTTGGAAAAGCCCAAAAATTTGTTGGTGATGTTTTGAAAATAAATAGGGGATATTAGGTTTAAAAAAAATGTACTCTAACAAACTTTTAGCAAAAAAATTAAAAATAAATTTAAAATTTTTTTTTTTGAGCTAAAGAATTTTGATCTCTTTATAGTTGGTTTTCAAGCTCACCATTTGTTTTGACTATTCCATATTTTCATTCTATCAATTTGATCCAAGTAAGTGCAACCCAATTCCAATCCAATTCTCCAATATCACTCTCCCATTTTCCTATCAACCAAATAAACCCGCATATTAAAAAAAAAAATTAATAAAATCACTAAACAAACATTTCCACTTTGCCATTCCGTTGATGAATCGATTCATCCCACCGAATGACAAAGTAAGAGACGAGTAATTACCACTGAATATCCTATGGAGGTAAACATGCTTACTAGTAAATATTCATGTGTATTTTGTTCTCTTATATATGATATACTAATTATGTATCTTCATTAATTTTTTTTTGGTACAAAAAGAGTGAGATCCATGTGGGCAATCAACTCCTTAGCCAAACAAGGACGCACGGGAGTAGAACGATATGAGGAAGTTAGCAACCAATTTAAGACGTTAAGTGTGCATTTGCATAGTGATAAGCGTGTGCGTTTTGTTTTTTTTTTTCCTGGGTCTCACACACTGTTTATAAATCAGCAAGTACGGAAAAACGCAATAATAACTTTAAAACTGAGTCCCACGGGCACTATTCATAGTTTAAAAATTATTTTGCTACAGTATTTTTAGCAATAAGATTTCAATTTTCAGCAATAAGCAGTATTCAAACAGACTCTAAGTGAACTTTTCATCACCAAAAAAAAATAAAAAAAACCTTAAAAGTCTGTTTGGAATTCACTTATTTTGTTGAAATTGAAAACTGTTTACTGAAAATACCATAGATAAAGGTAAAAGATAGCTAAAATAGTATAATGGCATTTATGAATAGTATTAAAAAGTACAGTGAGACCTATAAATAGTAGCAAAAATAAGTTAAATAGTAAAATAAGTTGACAAAAATTAAGCTATCCAAACACAATTTAAGTGTACTTAATATGTTATTTATATTATTGTCCACATGTGTTTGTGAGTACGTATTGACATGTGAACTGTGAACATATTTAAGACCTTAAGTGTACTTAGTATCCGTTGGATACTGATGAAATGCATTTGCGTCTGCCTTTTTTTTTTTTTTTTTTTTTTTTTTTTTTGTTGTTGTTGTTGTTGTTGTTGTAAGTGGCGCGTTTTTGTGGTTGTGGTAGCTTTTCCAGTGGGTCCCGTGTACTATTCACAGGACTCACAAACTTCTTTTTTATCAAAACTTTTATTAAAAATAGATCCTACGGTACTATTCACACATTTAAAAATTATTTTGCTACAGTGTTTTCAGTTTTTAGTTTTCAACAAAATAAACGGTATCTAAACACACCCTTAATATGTTATTTATATTTTTGTCCACATCTATTTGTGAGTACGTATTGAGTTTTAAGAGGGCATGACTCTTAAATAAAAGAATAAAGAAAAAAGATAAGATTTTTTTCCTCACATTCATAACGGGACAACTTATAAAACCGTTCACATTCTCTTAATTGCATGACTTACTTAAAAGTCAATTTTTAGTTACATTATTATTATTTTTTTAAAAAAAAATTTGATCGGAAGCATATTACCTTTATTAATTTGAAGAAAAAGATAATCCATCATGATATAATTTAATACGTGTAATGTAAAATAAGTGCTATCCTCAATCTAGGTAATAAAATCAACCATGCTTAAAGGCTAAAGAAAATTTCCCTAGTAAGTGTGAATTTTGTTTAAATAATTTAATAAAATTTGATGAATACTCATTAATAGTTTTATTATAAATAGTTTTATAAACATAAAGATCACTTTATCATTTATATAAAAAAGTTATGCAATCTGTATAAATAATTTAATAAATTATGTGATCAATAAATATTAATAGTTTTATAAACCCACACATTGAAGAAGATTTTTTTTTTTACCCAAAAGAAAGGAAGATTCTTTTAATCCAGTTGGAAAAACTTAAAAAAAAAAAAATTTATTAACAGTTCAAAAACAGTTTTGAGAACCTTGGATATCTCTTTTATTAGTGACAAGTTTTTTATTTTTTTGGTTCTAGTCTTCCCAAGTGCCGATCGTCGTTTGGCCAAAATAACATTTTTTTTTTAATTTAGTTATTTTTCAGGTCAGTGAATGTGAATGTGAATGTGAATGTGAATTACTCTGTACTCATGTCGTTCTTCTTTTTGCTCTTCTTATCGAATATGTCGTTTACGTTTTATTTTTGTGCTTGTTTTTATCATTACTGAGTTTTTTTTCTTTTGCTAATTTATCATTACTGAGTTTGAAAGCTTGAGCCTTTAGCATTAATTGGCTTAGAATTTTTTAATTAAAATTGATATTTGATATGGGTTTTTAATCTTATTATCTGGGTTTTAATTAATTTGTGGGTTTGGGTGCTGTAACTCTTTTTTTTTAAGCTCTGTTAACGTCTATGGGAAAATACCCAGAAAATTTTCAGTGGAAAATATGGCTTAGCCTAGCTGTTTAAGGAAGAATATAGTAAGTAATGGTGTAGTGAGGCATTTGTGTTTGTAAGAATTAAGAGGGAAAGGAAGGGAAAGTGCTTTTAGTATATGCTCAAGAATACCCAGTCTTTAATTCTTTAGTATTTTCCTTGTTCTCTGGGAATTGAATCCGATTTTTGTTTTTTGGTTTTTTGGACAGATAAAATTGGAAAGGAGAGCTAAAATTTAGAGAAGAAGGATGTTTACAACTAAATAAATGGAGTTAAGCTTTTTGCTTTGTTATCAATCTTTGCATTAGGAGTTTTTGAACTTGGTAGGAGATAAGGTTTACAATCCAGTCTAACCTTTTGTTTTGGTTAGGGAAAATGAATAATTTCAGGTAAACTAAATGGAAGTTAGGCTTTTCTTTTACTTGTTAATCTTTTTTGCTTTGTAGATAATGGAAGGAATCTCAGCTTTACACTCCCATGCGAATTCTCTGTTTTTTAATGGTATAGCTATTAGTTTTCCTTTTTTAATCTCTATCTGTTTAACTATGTATTAATGGGTCAAGTAAATATGAGTCTTGCCAATTCAAGCTCCAAATTGGCCAACATATTCTAAGTTGTGGCTGAAGATCAACTTGAATCTAGTTTAAAGCTACTGCATCATACTAAAGTTATTTTTAAAGTTCGAGTTACCCGTTACACTCTTGCTGTACTGCTACTACTATATGGATATAACTTGGCATTCCCCTTTTTTGCTTGTATTTTGTTGCATAGTTCAAATGGAGACCACTGGAGATTCTGTGCCAATTGATAATGTTGTACTTTATGATCAAGATAGCTATGTCTCTTTGTAGGGAAAAATTTGCTAAATAGCACATTTTTAGAAAAATATTAGATAAATAGCACGCAACCGAAAGTATTTAGCAAGTTGGACTTTTTTGGAACTCGAGTTTGTGAAACTCAAGTTCCAACCTAAAATTGAGTTTCACAAACTTGATTTACTCTTGGATTAATCTGGCGTGGATTTAAAAAAAAAAAAAAAAAAAAAAAAAAAACAAAGGTACTCAAGTTTATGAAACTCGAGTACCTCTGATATTTTTTTTTTTCCTTGCTTGGAACTCGAGGTCCTTGCAAGTAAATTTTTTTTTTTTTTAAATGGAACTTGAGGTTACTACACTCGAGTTCCATGTGTGTGCATGTGTGTGTGTGTGTGTGTGTGTGTGTTTTTTTTTTTTTTTTTTAAATCCACGTCATATGCATGGTATTTAAACCCGAACCGGAAAACCCGTGAACCGTTCATATTCACGGTCCATTTAAGGTTACGAACCGTTCCATGCGAAAAAAGCATGGAACCGTCCGAACCGTGGTCCGACCGGCCGGTTCTGTGAACCGTGACCGGTTCTCACGGTTCAAGCAGGTGGGCTGTTTTAGCCTAAAACGGCGTCGTTTTGGCTTTTTTTTTTTTTTTTTTTTTTTTTTTTTTTTTTCCCCTAATGCGACGTCATTTTGGGCACTGTGATTTACTAACCTGCTGAACGACTAAACCTAGTCTCTCAAAACTCAAATCTCTCTGCCTCTTCCTCACTCTCTCGTCTCTACCTCTTCCTCACTCAAATCGCCGCTGGATCCTCGTCGTCGTTGCAGCTCACGCATCGCCCCTCTCACCATCCCAACTCACGCATCGCCGATCGCAGCTCACGCATCCCAGATCGCAGCTCAGCCGTCTCAGCCCAGATCGCAGCTCACGCATCGCTGCTCAGCCGTCGCAGCTCCTGCATCGCCGCTCAGCCGTCGCAGCTCCCATGCTCATTGCCGTGTTACAATCAATTCCTTCACCATCGACCAGCACACACATTTATCACGGTAAGTTTATTTCTTTGTTTTTCTTATTTTGATTTTTAGGCATTTAGAAAAACAAAAAAGTTTGATCGTTGTTATTTTCAACTTGTTGTTAATTTGATCCCCACATTTTAGTAACAATTAAATTAGTCCATGATATTTTCAATATACATACATTCTAGGTCCAAATTTGGGTTTGTTTTAGTTGCTAAGTTGATATGTATCTATTAGAGTTAGAGATTAGTAAATTTGATTTGCTGTGGATGAATTATTGAATGACCTGTTGCTGTGGGCTAGTGGTGTTATTGAATTATTGAATGACACTTTTGGATGAATTATTGAATGACCTGTTGCTGTGGGCTAGTGGTGTTAACTGTCAAGAGTCAATGCCTTTTTCTTTGGCAGAGGTGTCTTTAATCCTAGTTAGCTAAGATTACCAAAGATAATAAGTGGAGGTAGCTAAAAACCAAAATTTGTGTTAAAGCATCAAGAATGTGGACAAATTCACAGTTGCAATGAAGTGTGTCTGTCTGTCTATCAGTTGCATGATAATTCTTGTTACATGATAATTCTTTGACTCTATGACTTTGTGTATATTAGTTTGTTAATTTGACTGTGTATAAAGTTGTGATTCTTTAACTATATGTATTTCAAAAATTGATGGGTCTATGCATGTTTGATTGGTTGTTTAGTCTTTTAGATTAAAATGGAAACAGAGACCGGGTCTACTCCATCACATGAAGTTGATTCCAATGCAATGGAGTCTAGTTCAAGAGTAAGGGAAAAGGTTGATCTGGCTTGGGAACATTTTAGCCTTGGTAAGGATGAGAAGGGACGGAATACCTTTACATGTGTGTATTGTAGGCAAACATATAAAGGTGGGGGTATTAATAGGATGAAACGACACCTTGCGGGGATAAAAGGTGATATTGGATCATGTAAAAAGGTTTCTCATGATGTGAGATACCAAATGTTGGAATATTTGAAAGAGTTTGAGTTGAAGAAAAAAGCTGAGAAACAACATCAAGAAGAAATGTTTAGTGTGCCTTCCACAAATAGTGATATACAAGAAGATGAAGATGTTCAAGAAGTGTTTAGTAGTGGGTTGCCTAAAAAATTTGTTTTAGGTAAAAGAAAAGGTACAAGCTCAGTAGATAATTACTTTGCTCCAAGAACTACCCCAGGAGCTCAACCTCGTCTTAAAAGTGTGTTCCAAAGCAAAGAGAGGGTGAGGCAAGCTGATATGGCTATTGCAAGGTTTTTGTATAACAACTGCCTTTCTTTTAATGTAGTGAATTCAGTGTACTACCAAAAGATGATTGATGCCATAGCTACTGCTGGTCCTGGTTACAAAGGTCCATCTTATCATGCTGTATGGGTCCCTTTGTTGAGGGATCAAAAGAAAGAGGTTCAGTTGTTGGTTGAGTCACAACGTAGGCATTGGGCAGAAGTTGGATGTACACTTATGGCTGATGGTTGGACAGATACTAGACATAGGTCATTAATTAATTTCCTTGTTTATTGTCCTAGGGGAATGGTATTTGTAAAATCAGTTGATGCCTCAGATATTATGAAGAGTACCAGAAACTTGTTTAAATTGTTTGATGAAGTAGTTACATGGGTTGGTCCAAAAAACATAGTTCACATGGTTACTGATAATGCTTCCAATTATGTATCTGCTGGTAAATTGTTGTGTGAAAAGTATAAAACTATTAGTTGGTCTCCTTGTGCAGCACATTGCCTGAATCTTGTGCTGCAGGATATGGGAGACAAGCCTCATGTGGAGAGACTCAAAAGCCGTGCAACCAAAGTTACAGTTTTTGTTTATAATCATGTGGTTTTGATTGCTTGGTTGAGGAAGAGACCTGGTTGGACAGATATTGTACGCATGGGAGCAACAAGATTTGCTACTACTTTCCTTTCATTTGGAAGCCTTCATGTGCATAAGCATGACTTGCAAGACTTAGTGACTAGCAAGTTCTTTGTGAACAATAGATTGGCAAGAGAGTCAAAGGCAAAAGAAGTAGTTTCTATCATTTTGGATAATTCTTTTTGGGATGATATTAATGTTCTTGTCAAGATTTCATCGCCACTTATCCGTTTGCTACGAATTGTTGATTCTGATCAAAGGCCTGCAATAGGATATGTGTATGAGGGCATGCATAGAGCACGGTTGGGAATTAAGAAGATCTTCCGAATGAAGAAGCACTTGTACAAGCCATACACCTCAATTATAAAAAACCGTTGGGACAAACATTTGCGTAAAGATCTTCATGCTGCTGCATATTGGTTAAATCCCACTTTTCAATATGATGAGGAGAATTTTTGTCGGAAACCAGCAGTAAATATGGCTGTTTTGGACTACATTGGGACAAAATATAATGGTGACAAAGAGAAAGTAATTAAGGAAACTCAATATTTTCGAGACCGTATTGGGAGCTTTGATAGAGATCTCGCATTGTCAACAAGCACGACCACTCATCCAGGTGAGAAGTAATTAGTTTACTTTAATAATATAAACAAATCTTAGTTTTTTTGTTCATGTTGAAAGTTATTTTTGTTATTATAGTTAGAAACTTAGAATAATTGAAGTGATTATTCAATTGAAAGTTTGTTTGTTTATGTTGATTAATATTAGATTACATTGTGTTATGAAAATCATATGAATGGTGGAAGTTGTGGGGTGCTGATGCTCCAAACTTGCAAAAATTGGCAATTAGAATCCTTAGCCAAACTTCCGCCTCTTCTGGATGTGAGCGTTGTTGGAGTTTATTTGACCAAATACATTCTAAGAGGAGAAATAGGTTGGAGCATCAAAGGCTCAATGGTCTTGTGTTTGTTCATCATAACTTGCGATTGAAACATAGGTAACTAAATGTTATATCTTGTCATTATATTAATTTTTAAGAAGTCATTTATATAATGTAATTGTTAGTTACTAGTTATGTTCAAATTCCAATAATGAGCATGACATTTTATGATGCAGGCTTTATAACAAAAAGTTTAATTTTGACCCCATTGATTATGCAAGTATCGACAAAACTGATTTTTGGGTATATGTGGAAGAGGAAGACCCATACCTTAATTATGAAGAGTTGGAGAATGAAATTTATGAAGAGGGTGCATATCCAGCAGAGCCTTCTTCTAATATTGAAGGTTAGTTTATATGTAAACAATTTGATAACCTATAATGATTTTTCTTTTATTTTTTTCAAACTTGTGTAAACATTATAATGATTTTTCTTTTTATTTTTTTCAAATTGTGTGTAGAATCTGTAAATGATAGCAGTGAGGTTGAAGGAATTGAGTTGGGAATATTTGGACAGCCTATTAGCCCTCCTTCTGGATTTTCAAGGAATGATGATGAGCATGCTAACTTTCATGACATTGATGATTTATCATCATAATAATTCTGTTTGAACTTTGAAGTTCTATTTTGTATTTTAGAGATAATTTCTATATCTTTTTGTAAGACATAATGTGTAACTTGGAGTTTGAAGTTTTGTTGTTGTTTTTTTAGAAGTTTTATGTATTTTTGTAAGGAACAATGTGTAGTTGTGTACTGTAACTTGTAGGCTTGTTTATGTATTTTTATTTTGTACTTTTAAGTTTTATGGATTACATTTACTTTTAGGTCTTCTTGTGCATTTGTAATTGAAGCAGTAATATAGAACAATGCCTCAGAACATCAGCAGTTGCTTATATAATGCAGTTGCTCATTTTGATTTTGCATGGGCTTATATACTTTTGGACTTGTATCATTGCCTTTTGTTGTGCTACCTACTTTGGTTTCATTTTTATTTTTTTGGGATCAATTTATTCTTTAATGATCCCTTTTCATGGATATGTTGTTCAGGTTGCAAAAGAAAAGATAGTGCTAATGTCATTATATTGGATGAAAACTTTATGACTATTTTAGTTAATTTTTCTAAATTTTATTAATTTAATGTTTTTATATATATTTAAAATAATTATTAAATTAATTATGACGTTAACACGATTCGACCCCGGTTCGACCTCGGTTCGACCTTAAAAACCTTGAACCTCTCTCTTTTACGGTTCAATGAACGGTCCGGGTTTGAAAACCATGGTTATATGAATCCAAGAGTAAATCGAGTTTGGGAAACTCAATTTTGGGTTGGAACTTGAGTTCCAAAAATAGTCAACTTACTAAATTGTTTCATCTGCATACTATTTTACTAATATTTTTCCAAAAATATGTTGTTCAACAAATTTTGCTCTCTTTGTAGTTTGGAATGGGCAGGTTTGACAACATTTTTCATATATCTCCTTTTGTTTTAATTTTTTTCCCCAATATTTTATACGACTTTAAGGAATTCTTAGTACTTGGGTCAAGAGGATTGTGTGAAATGAAAACAAATTAATTGGGAATGTGTCAAATATCCCTAAATTAATCCATAATGTGGCAAGTAAAACTTAAAACCTTCAAAATTTACTTAAATTTGCTACTTTTCTTTCTTCTTTACCTAACAACTTGACCCATAGTTTCCTGCAGTCATGATTCATATAATTTCTAGTGTCTTTCTGAATTATTTATCACATAGTGATGCCTAGTACTTCTTCCAATTCCTGCTCGTCAGACATGATAAAACTTGTGATTTGAAACATGTTTGTTATTGAGTAAACATTTTCATGTAAATCGTGGCTGGTTGATTTATAGAAATTAGAAAGGGGTGACATGTCTTGTATTTCTTGTTCAACGAGTGTCTTCACTTACCCATGGTATTATAATTTAGCTAACATCTATTTTTCAAATCCTTATAGATTGATAAAGGCATAAATTTGGTTACTATGAGGTGCTCCCATTCTTTGGACCCAAAAAAAAAAAAAAAAAACTCGGAGGAGGTGCTCCTATATCTTTCATCAATCTTGGTTGTTCTTCCAATGTAGTAATTTTTGTTCCTCTCTTCCTGATGAGCAAAATTATGTCAATATCCAGACTAAACCCATCAGCCTTACTCGTGAGATAGAATATACAATTTGGGCTGACGAGATGAGTTACATTTGGAGACTGAAGACCTTGAAGCTGACGGACATAAATGAGGAAGGAGCATGTGTTCTTCATGGAGCATTGGGGGGTTGACGCCATCACCAGGTTAACGTTGATAGCTGATGGAGATAACATAAGATGACGGTCCTGATGCTGACGGCGCCAAAATAAAACCTTTGCTTGGCCTTCACGCATGAATATATAAGGAAATGACTTGCCTCCCACGCTCAATGTTAGTCTCCTATAAGGAAAGGATCCCGTAATATACGCTCATGAGGTTTCCTGCAAGGAAATGACTCCTAGTCCAAGGAAGAGAGCGTCGGTCCTTTACCACTATAAAAGCCTTAATACCCTTAAAAATCGAGGTACGCATAATTAACCCCTCTCTAGCACTCTAGAGTTGTAAGAAGTTCTAACTTGACCTTCGGAGGGTATTTGGCCGGCACCACACCGGTGCTCTCTGTTAGGTTTTCTCTTTTTTATTGTGCAGGTGCTGTTTAGAGTATGCAAGTATCTTGTGGCTCACTGGTGATTTTCTCAGCATCATCAGTTGGCACCGTCTGTGGGAAACGGTTTTGTTGCGATCCGCAAGCCATACTATAGTTTCCTAGACAAAAAAGTTGCATGGTGCTCACTCGCTCGATGGCAACCACTAACGACGTTCGAGAAGAGGAACCACCCTTGACCACCCTTAAGAGACAAGTTCAAACCCTCGTCGTCGCCGTGGAACGCCTCATAAAGTAGAACCACGATCTGGAAGAACAGTTGCGTCAGAAGAATGTAGTATCGAATAACCAAAGAGAAGACCAAGAAGGGACCAGCGTTGAACGGAGGAACCAAGAAGGACCCAAAGGTAGCAACGCTCCAAACCAGTATAAATGACCAGAAACCAGTCGTCCCTTCGGTTTCGATACGGCCCCTCCTTACGTAGTCGTGGAGATGCAATTGATGAAGGAAAGGATGGATCTCATGATGAACGCCCTCAAGGGATGGGTGTCCAGCGACCTTGACGATTTGGTACATTGAACCGATTCGCCGTTCACTACTTCTGTCAACTCCTTTCCCCTATCGCAGAAATTTCGCATGTCGCAGATCGAAAGCTACGATGGAGCCAAGGATCCACTTGACCACCTAGAAACATTCAAGACCTTGATCCATCTTCAAGGAGTAGCGGACAAAATTATGTGTAAGGCCTTCCCGACGACACTAAAGGGCCCAGCGAGAATTTGGTTTAGCCGGCTGACGCCTAACTCCATTAGCACCTTTAAAGAGCTGAGTGCCCAATTCACTTCGCATTTTATTGGAGGGCATCGGTACAAAAAGTCTATTGCATGCTTGATGAGTATCAAGCAATGGGAGGATGAAACGTTGAGATCTTACATAGCCCGCTTCAATAAGGAAGCGCTCTCAATTGACGAAGCTGACGACAAGATACTTATGGCAGCATTTACAAATGGCCTAAAGAAGGGTAAGTTCTTATTCTCATTATATAAGAATGACCCAAAAACTATGTCAGAGGTACTGTACAGGGCCACCAAATACATGAATGCCGAAGACGCTCTACTAGCTCACGATGAAAAACCCAAGAAGAGAGAGAGGCAGGAAGATACCCGGCAAGAAAAAGGCAAAAGATGGCGAGAATCGCAGAGCGGAGAGATGATAGACGCTCCAAGCCCCCTATGGGGAGATTCACAAGTTTTACTCCACTGGCCGCCCCAATCGACCAAGTCCTGATGCAGATCAAGGATGAGGGGCATTGACTTTCCCTAGAAAGCTGAAGGGAGATCCTAACAAGCGGTCCCGGGACAGATACTGTTGCTTCCACCGTGACCACGAACATGACATGGCTAACTGCTATGATTTAAAACAGCAAATTAAAGCCTTCATTAGGTAAGGAAAGTTGCAAAAGTTCGTCAGCAAGGAAAGGGCAGATCCGCTCCCTCAAGAGCAAATGCCTCGACGAGACAACGAACGTCCAAGATAGCACTTAGGAGACATACGGATGATCGTAGGAGGCGCGACCGCCAACGGCCTATCAAAAAGGGCTTGAAAGACTTATCTGAGAATGGTCCAGAACGTTTAGCACACCGACATCATTCCAAAAATGCAGCGAGTAGACAATCCCCTCAGTGGCTTCTCGAAAGAAGATGCCCGACGCCTGCACCATCCGCATGACGATGCGCTGGTCGTTAGCATTCAGGTAGGGGACTATAACATGTACCGGGTCTTAATCGACAACGGGGGCTCCACGAAAATTCTTTATTACCCTGCATTCCTACAGATGCAAATCAGCAGAGAGCGATTAACCCCTGCCACCGCTCCACTTGTCGGGTTCGGTGGAACTAAAGTGTACCCCATAGGTGCTGTCATGTTGCCGGTTATTGGAGATTACCCCCAACAAATCACTAGGGACGTTACATTCCTGGTGGTCGATTGCTCCTCAGCTTACAATGCCATTATAGGACGGCCCACCCTTAACTCCTGGAAGGCCGTAGCTTCTTCCTATCACCTGATGCTTAAATTCCCCACTAAGTATAGAGTAGGATAATTGCAAGGAGACCAGATAGCTGCGAATGCTACATTGCAATGCTAGAAATGGACAATCAGTTACAGACCATGAGCATAGAAGAACAACGAAAGGGGGCAGAACCCGTAGAGAGGCTTAAGGAGATACTCCTCGACAGCATTAGGAAAGACAGGACCACCAGGCTCGGTACTCTCATTAGCCCAGCAATTCGCTCAGCACTCACAACTTTCCTTAGGGAAAATCAAGACATGTTTGCTTGGAGCCATGAGGACATGCCAGGAATTGACCCTTCAATCATGGTGCACAGGTTAAATGTGTCGCCATCCTATCCACCCGTCCGGCAGAAGAAGCGGGTCTTCGCCCAAGAGCAAGACCAAGCGATAGCAGAAGAAGTCGGTAAGCTACAAGAGGCTAGCTTCATTAGGGAGGTATACTATCCCGATTGGTTAGCAAACATTGTAATGGTCAAGAAAGCCAACGGGAAGTGGAGAATGTTCATGGACTTCACCGACCTAAACAAAGCTTGCCCCAAAGATAGCTATCCCCTACTGCGGGTCGACCTTCTGGTAGACTTTACGGCCCAGCACAAACTATTAAGCTTCATGGACGCTTTCTCGAGTTATAATCAAATTCGAATGCACGAAGTTGATCAGGAGAAAACTTCGTTTGTAACTAGTCAAGGACTCTTTTGCTATAAGGTGATGTCGTTCAGCTTAAAAAATGCAGGCACAATGTACCAAAGACTTATGAACAAGATGTTCGCACAGCAGATTGGAAGAAATGTTCAAGTCTACGTTGACGATATGCTGGTAAAAAGCCGAAGGGAGGAAGATCACTTGGAAGATCTCAAGGAAACGTTCGACACTCTTCACTCTTACAACATGAAGCTTAATCCAGCAAAGTGTGCCTTCAGAGTAATAGCAGGAAAATTCCTAGGATCCATGGTGTCACAGAGAGGCATTGAGGCCAACCCGAAAAAGATCCGGGCCATAATGGAGATGACGCCACCAAAGAATGTGAAAGAAGTACAGAGCCTCAACGGAAAAATAGCTGCACTAAACAGATTCATATCGAAGGCAACGGATAAATGCTTACCCTTCTTTCGCATACTCAAGAAATCTTTTGAGTGGACTGTCGAGTGTTAACGTGCGTTTGAGGAGTTGAAGGATTATCTTTCTTCCCTGCCACTATTAAGTCCCTCGCAACTCGGCAAAGAACTTTTCCTCTATCTAGCTGTCTCCCCTGCCGCCGTCAGCGCTGCCCTGGTCAAAGAAGAAGAAAGAGTGCAGAAGCCCGTTTATTATACTAGCCGAGCACTTCGTGCTGCCGAAGAAAGATACCCACCCATGGAAAAACTTGCCTTCGCACTAGTTACAGCGGCACGCAAACTCAAGTCATGAAAGCCTACAATGTAGTCGTCCTAACCGACAAGCCCTTATGGCGTGCAATGAGTAGCCCTGAAGCTGCTGGCAGATTGGCATTATGGGCCATAGAGTTGAACGAGTTCGACATCCAGTATCGCCCACGAACCGCCGTTAAGGGGCAGATCATCGCAGACTTCATAGCGGGGTTCACAAATGGCGAGGATAGGAAAGTAGAAGAGTCTCCTCAGTGGAGCATACATGTAGATAGATCATCTAACAGATAGGTTAGAGGAGCCGACATAGTGTTGTTATCACCAGAGGGGGACATGGTAGAGTGTATGGTGTGCCTCGACTTCCCCACTACCAACAATGAAGCAAAGTACGAAACTTTAATAGCAGGACTTGATCTCGCCAAAGCTGCCGTAGCCTCAAACGTCGTCATTTACTACGATTTGCAGGTCATTGCCAACCAGATGAATAGGGACTACAAGTGTAGGAGTGAAAGAATGAAGAGGTATCTAAACCAGGCAAAGAAGAGGGCAAATGAGCTGAAGGCCAAAATCATACAAATCCCACGGGGAGAGAACGAGTAAGCAGATCACTTGGCCAAAACCGCCTCAACTGAACATCTGACCACCATGTATAATGCACTTTCATTTGTTTAGCTCTCTCCACTAATAGATTCCATTGATATAATGGAAATAGGCTCTGAAAGCAATTGGACCATGCCGTTAATCTTTTACTTGAAAAATGGCTTACTCCCAAACGGGAAGGAAGCAGCTAAAAAGCTGAAGGTCCAAGTGTTGAGATTCGTCCTGATAAGAGACATCTTGTACAAAAGAGGTTTCTCCCACCCGTACCTAAGATGTTTGGGTCCTGAAAAAGCAGACTACGTCATGAGAGAGGTACACGAAGGAATTTGCAGAAATCACTCAGGATCAAAATCATTAGTGCACAAGCTATTGCGAGCAGGGTACTTTTGACCCACCATAAAGAAGGATGCCGAGGCTTATGTCAAGACCTGCGATAAGTGCCAAAGCAACCAACCGAGGAGTTAACCCCAATAACGGCCTCGTGGCCGTTTGCTCAATGGGGATTGGACATTACGGGGCCATTCCCTACCGCGGTACGACAGCTGAAGTTCCTGATAGTCAGCATCGACTACTTTACAAAATAGGTGGAAGCTATAGCCTTGGCCACCATTACGGAGAAAAACATATGCAGTTTTGTGTGGAAATGCGTCATATGCAGGTTTGGCATCCCCAGTGTTTCTCGGACAACGAGAAGAAGTTTGACAACGATTCCTTCCGGAACTTTTGTTCACAGTTGGGGATACGGAACCACTACTCCTCCCCCGCCCACCCTTAGGCCAACGGGCAGTTCAAAGTGATGAACCGATCCTTACTCAAGATTCTTAAGACTCGGCTCGAGGGGGCAAAGGGTATATGGCATGAAGAGCTACCAAGCATACTTTGGGCATACAAGACGACTGCGAGGACGCCCACAGGAGAGACACCATTCCGACTAACATACGGAAACGAAGTGGTCATCAGCCAAAGTTGGAATCATAAGCTACAAGGTGCATAACCACTACGATAGCAGAAATGAGGAAGCTATTCGTATACAGCTCGATCTAATAGATGAGGTCAGGGCGACAGCAGAACAAAGGCTCACACGGTACCAAGACCGCATGACCAAGCACTACAATTCCTGGGTCAGACGCAGAGACTTCCAGGTTGGAGACCTCGTTCTAAGGAAAGTCATGGGCACAACAAGAGACCTAACCCAAGGAAAGCTTGGCCCAAATTGGGAAGGCCCTTACCGAGTCACAGCATGGCAGAGGAAAGGCACATACCACTTGAAAACGATAGATGGGCGGAAGCTACTGCATCCTTGGAATGCAGAACATTTACAAAAGTACTACCAGTAGAGATGATGACAACTCCTCCTTTCATTTATAGTTTTACTCCTCAAACTTATTGGTTACTTTAGTTTTCGTTACAATAAGCCCAAAGGGCAAGTCTTTTTAGTTTTTGCTACAATAAGCCCAAAGGGCAAGTTTTTTTAGAACTACTTTTTTATGAATGCATGACAATAAAGAGGAGTTTATTCAGAAAGGCTGACGTTTTCTATTTACAAGCTTGCAAAAAACAGATAACACGAAAGGTAAAAAAAAAAAAAGGTCTAAGTTAAAAAGTAGACAACCCTCAGTCTGCAACAATGGGCGATTGTAAACCCTCCAGACTGATGAAGTCAACCCCAAAGGGATAGGCCATAAAATTAAGCCCATGTGAAAGGCTCATCAAAAGAGACGGGCTCTTTTGAACAAGGCCATATAGTTAAAGGTCCAGGTGATGGACTCAACAAAAGAGATGGGCTCTTGAAAGAGACGGTCTCAATGAAGTGGCTCCCCTAAGTTCATAATATGAACAAGGCCATAGTTAAAGGTCCAAGTGACGGACTCAACAAAAGAGACAGGCTCTTGAAAGAGACAGTCTCAGCAAAGTGGCTCCACTAAGTTCATAATATGAACAAGGCCATATAGTTAAAGGACTAGGTGACGAACTCAAACAAAAGAAACAGGCCCGTAAAAATGACGATCTCAACAAAGATGATCCACCAAGTCGATAATGTGGACAAGGCTATAAGATTAACGGACCATGTGATGAACTCCTCAACAAAGTGACGGTCTCAAAAAAAAAAAAAAGTGATTTTAATAAG
This sequence comes from Quercus variabilis, assembly GCA_030445155.1. Classification (NCBI taxonomy): domain Eukaryota; kingdom Viridiplantae; phylum Streptophyta; class Magnoliopsida; order Fagales; family Fagaceae; genus Quercus; species Quercus variabilis. The sequence continues at coordinate 11,653,223 of CP129449.1, forward strand.
AGATAAGTCCAGTGCTAGAAGCCGATGGACATAACGTACCTTTAAAACAAAACAAGCCCAACATTAACATGGACAACTTCAAAAATAAAGGAACGACGGAAAATCCCCTAAAGAGGGCAATGACTTTACTAAGCTAAAGAAGTCATTAAAGTAGGTGGATCCATAATCACTACTAATAAATTATAACCCACAGCCAGGCTAACGACCTCAGCTCGCAACTAGAAAATAAACTAAGTCTACAAAGCAAGAAAATAAAGCACACGGACAAAATAGCCATACACACATGATCAAAAGCAACGGTTACTAGAGTATTGCAAGCAAGAGTAAGTTACTCATAAATCAAAGCCCAAAGATGCACTTAAAAAATTGTTTAAGTATTACAAATAAAAGCCCAAGGGGCACATAAAAAAGTTGTTTGCCAAAGGGAACAGAAGATAACAATTACAAAGAGATGATGGTTGAACAGAAGGGGCGTCATCTGAAGTCATTTTACTTTCTTTGAACGGGGGGGTCTTCCACGTCTAGGACCACCACAGAAGGATTGGAAGTAGTGGCCGGAGGGTTCACAGCTGGTTGGGCCAAAACGATGCCATTATCCTTAGCTGGAGGAGCATCCTTAGAGTCGTCACCCTCAACGTTGACGACGTCATTAGAAAGTGTCATCGGCGGAGCGTCATCTAACGTGATCCCAGATAGATCCAAGTCTGGGAAGGCTAACGTGACTTGCTTAAGGCAGTCATCGAAACCAGTACTGTTAATACCCCCCGCAGGAGTCGATAAAGGAATCTGACGCCTTGAACTTCTGGATTGCGTCGGCCCCAACTGTCTCCACCTGATCACGTAGGGCCGTCAGCTCTTGCTCTAATTTCTCCCTCTGATGGTCTGCCTCTTCCAGCTTCTGCTTTGTCTTTTTCAGCTCCACGTTCAAGAGATGGACGACATCCTTGTATTGCGCCTGCTGGTTTAGCAAGTTGGTATTATGTTTGCTGATGTGGGTGACGACCCCTTCCTTGGCCGCACAACGATCTTGGAGAGCTTTTACACATACCAAGGCCTAAAGAGGACACAGCCGTCGGTCAAAAAAACAAAAACAAAAAAAAAAGGATCTTGCTAGGAGAGACGGCCTACCCGTGTTAGGTCAAACAAAGCTGACGCTCCCAGGTCCTCCGTTCCTAACAAAGCACAAGGATCTATATTCGTCGGCTTTATAAATGATTCTAGTTCTTGGACAGCATAGTTCTTATGCGTCAGTAGGCAACGGGGACCCTCAAGAACAGGACCGAAAAAGGTCATCACCCCCTTCCCAGCTCCGTGACCAGATCTGGGGGGCAACTTCTCTGAAGGTTCATTTCCAGAACTAACGGCCACTTTTTTAAGGGGGAGACCGTCCTTCCCATTGGGTTTCCTCTTCTGTGAACCCTTGGTGATGGTCTTGGGGGCTGACGACAAGGATATCAGCTCCCCCTTTGCCCTCTTCTCTTCCTTCTGACGAGTGGCTACAACCCTTATCCATTGCTTTACTGCCTCTATTTCTGCAAAAGTGGGACACATGAGAAAAACTGACGGCAAGAACTAAGAATGACAGAACTGCAGAAAAGACTACTTACGATGGCAAGAAAATTCTTCTAACTTGAAAGCTTCTAGCATCAGTTCCAGACCCCCACAGTATGTGTAAAGAGCGTCAAGAGTGATTAAATTCCGGTACTTTCGCTCGTCTAGAGGAATCTCAAGAACCCGACGGATGAAGTCTTTTTGCTCGTCAGTTATAAGAGGGCGAATGTTGGCTGAAGAGAAAAATAAGCTGAAGATGTTAAGACGCTATAAAAATAAATAAATAAAGCAAAAAAAAAAAAAAAAAAAAAAAAACTGACGGGGTTAAAAGCTGTTAGTTAAAACCTGAGTCCCTGACGAAGGCCCATGTATTATCAAAATAACCATGGGGAATCGTTTCCCATTCTTCCTAACGACATACCCAGTTCGTCCTCTTAACAAAAAAGCATCTACTCTTCTACACTCTATTGGAATCTGGCATTTCAGACACTAACTTTAACTCCCTTTCCCTGACAGCAAAATGGTACATCCCTTTAGAAGAAGAAAGGTGCTAGGGCCTATAGCAATAGAAGAATTCGTCTAAAGTAAGTTGATAGTGTCCTCCATTTAGACAACCCCATAGGATCTCAGCACTTATGAAGATCCTCCATCATGGAGGCTCCATGAGTTTGGGGCAATCTGGCTAATGGACAACTCTAAAAAATCAGCCAGCTAACAGTGTAAGGCTGTCAGGGGCAATCTGAGCCCAGCAGCAAACATGGCATCATACATACCAACATTTGTGGTTCTCCTCGTATAGCACTTTTCATTTTCTTTGGGTAGACGGATAGGGATGTGGTCTGGGATTTGGTAACAAATGTGCAACTCTTTGAAAATCTTCTCACTCATTTTTGATAAAAATTTATCGACGGCCCATTCCTTGGGAAGGATGAAGGGACGGCTACCTCCAGGACTTCCTGAAGTTCCTTCACAGGACTCCTTGTCACCTTCATCTCCGTTAGTATCCCTCTCTTCTTCCACCTCAACATCATCCCCCTCATCTACTACCTCCTCCTGACCTTCATCACCATGACTCACTACCTCCTCGTCAGGAGATTGGGCAGACGACTCTCTCTCTAACGACCAGGAAAAGCTCCCGGACTTATCACCTAAACCAAATACCTCGTCGTAGCCCGCTCCATCGCGGACCGACGACTGATCACTCGACGCATCACTTGACATCTGACTACCTACAAGTGATGGATTTATTCTAAGCATCTAGGATGACGACCTTGCTATAGAAAAATTAATTGAAATAAAACATGTACAAAGGAAGAAAAAAGGACTTACGAGTTTCTGAAAACGGGTGACGGTTTTTAGCAACGGCAGCAACTCAAGGTGACAATGTTAGGTGACTGATGAAATAAAGGTGACAGATCTTCTCTCCAAGAATCAATAGAGATGAAATGGGAAAAATGAGGGAAGAAGTGAGTCTTATATATAAGGGAAAAAGGCACGAAAGACGAAGTGACACCCTCGTCCAGAAGTGGAGCCAACCAAGGTACACCACGTGTTCGAGCATTTAATAATGACTGCTCGAGGGGTCACCTTTGAATTTTTTTCCTGGCCAAAATGAAAGATAGCAATGGAAAAACATAACTCCATAACCCGTTAGTTTTAACTGACGAAGATATGGAGTAGGGGGCAACTAATGAGCAAAAATATAGTTAGTATCCAAGCTAAACCCGTCAGCCTTGCTCGTGAGATAGAATCTATAACTTGGGCTGATGGGATGAGTTACATTTGGAGACTGAAGACCTTGAACCCGATGGCGATAAATGAGGAAGGAGCTTGTGTTCTTCATGGAGCATTGGGGGGTCGACGCCATCACCAGGTTAACGTTGATAGCTGATGGAGATAACATAAAATGATGGTCTTGATGCTGACGGTGCCAAAATAAAACCTTTGCTTGGCCTTCACGCATGAATATACAAGGAAATGACTTGCCCCCCACGCTCAATGTTAGTCTCCTATAAGGAAAGGATCCCGTAATATACGCTTATAAGGTTTCCTACAAGGAAAGGACTCCTAGTCCAAGGAAGAGAGAGTCAATCCTTTACCACTATAAAAGCCTCAATACCCTCAGAAATTGAGGTTCGCACAATTAACCCCTCTCTAGCACTCTAGAGTTGTAAGAAGTTCTAACTTGACATTCGGAGGGTATTTGGCCGGCACCACACCGGTGCTCTCTGTTAGATTTTCTCCTTTTTATTGTGCAGGTGCTACTTAGAGTGTGCGAGTATCATGTGGCTCATTGGTGATTTTCTCAGCATCATCACTTCCAAAAGTCATCTTGGCTTAGAATCCGCATTTCTGGGATTTTTTAGGTTGGGATTTGGAGGTTTTCCCTGCTCTCAGTCTAAGATTGTCAAACCCTGCTTTCCTTCACTTAGAATCTTTTATTTTTGTAAAGTTGTTTATAAGTTACAAATATAATCACAATCAATTGTCTCCTTTGCACTTTTTGCATGCTTAGTAAATAAGTCTCATGGATGTCATTTTTATTTGGATAGATGATAGCAGTTAATGATAAATGAGGAAAAAACCTATCTATGATCAATCAAGTTTCTTGCAATTTTGGTGCTGGCGTGTGAGTGTATTCCCTTATCTTATCCCCCTTCCCCTATATATATGTGCGTGTGTGTGTGTTTCTCAAATTAAAAAAAAAAAAAAAAAAAAAACTTTCTTAAATTTTGATTGGTAAGTTACACACTACACTAATGGTTTTTGAACCCAGAACCTCATCCTCCACCAACTCTTATGGGAGAAGTAACATTTGAACTAAAGCCCTTTGGCTTGATTAGGTCTATTCTTAAATGCTTTCTTTAGTTAGATTGATAGGCCAAGAATGTATTGACCACATTGTGATGAATTAATTGATTAATTAGCTAAGTTTATTAATAAATCAAATTAACATGCAAAATTCGTGGCAGCACAAACAAATTACCAAATAACTAAGTATGCAGCAGAAATTAAATTGACATAGTGATTTGTTTATGAATGAGGAAAACCTAAATAGCAAAAACCTTACCGTGTGATTTTAAGGTTACCACTTCCGAGAATCCACTATTATCAAAATAAGCAGTTACAAGTAAAGGAATCTCAGTACCTTATACCAACCTACAGTTGAACCCTTACCTCAATACCCAATTGGACTTGTTCTGTAGTGACAATCTCTCCTTTTCAATGCACAGCTCCTAGTACGTGACTAACCAATTACGCGGATCCTAGTACGCGACTTGATCACCAACTTGAGAAGGATGTTGGTTGCAAAGTTATTCTATTCATCACACGATGAAAATCATGAAATTGCTTGGTCACAAAACCCTATGGTGTACAAACATAGCAGCTTCTTGAAGAGAAAGAAGAACTAGGGCAAACTAGGTTTCCGGTCACATTTTTCTTCACACTTATGGAATTGTGCTCTTGTGCAACTATGCAACCTTTTACGGCCCTTAAAATAATCCTTATATATGTTTAAGGTTGTGAGAAAAGAAAGCCCAAACATTCACTCACAAATTGGACAAAAAACAGTTCTGAAAAATTGAGTTTCATAAACCTCGATAGATGCTAGCTGTCGAGTTTTAAAATCTAGCACTTCATTACTTGATTCTTGGACAGACTTGCATTGCTTTAACACTTGAACTTGAAACCTTGTTTCTTGAAGCATTAAACACATTCTAGATCTACCAAATTACAGGTAAAGTGTGTTTTGTTAAAGGGTTAGCCAATTACATAAAATAGTGATATATGTACTTAACATTGAATCACATATGTCCTAATAATCTCCCTCTTTGGCAATCCGTGACAAAACCACAACAAATAAATGAGATATGAGAGAAGTCATAAATCACTCAACTCATATTCACTTGTTGAATACAATAAAATCTATCCTAACACAAACTCTTGAAATTTTTTGCAAGAAGAGAGTTTATGGCAAGAAGACTTTGATAACCTGTATTTTTGAAACACTTTAAACAAAACTCATCAAGGCATCTTAGTGTGAAATAGAAATAATAGATTGCATACATTTAATAAGAAACATGTGTATAAAGATAGAAAAGAAACAATACATGGAGAGATAGGTGAAAGAACATACATCAAAATATATATAAACCAAATATAAATACAATGTATGTCAAAATGGTCACAAGACCAATATACAAAAGATAATGTATCTGAAATAGAAAGAAAAGAAAAGATACAAGAATCCTCACTACATCCCTTAATATACATTCCCCCTATCTCCTAAACTAACCCTCCCTCTATGAGTATGATTACTCTCATCTCAAAACTACTCCCCCTTTTTGTCAGGAGTGACAAAGGGGTAAGTACATCAAGTAGAAATCTTATCATCACTAGGCGAGCCATTATCATCATCCTCAGCATCATCAACATTGCCAGAGCCATCATCACTCTCATCCTCAGAGGCTAGTGGAGATGGAGAGGAAGCCACTGTGAAACCACCCATCACAGCCTGTCGTCGCATGATATGACCGACACGGGTGTTCACCTGACATAACTTATCGTTGAAAGTGTCAAGGCAAGCATCCATGCGCTCAAGCTATGCCATGATGGCCTCAAGTGTCACTACACCCACTAAAGAAGAAGGAGCGGAGGTGGATGGAGTGGTAGAAACTGGAGGAGTTGCCATCTATGTTTGAGGCTACCTCGAGCGAAACTGTGCAAGACTCTGCTTCACGGTAGCGGCGTCAATGGCACACATAAAAGAGAAGTGGGGAGACTCAGGATATGAGACGGAAAAATGGCGAAGGAGTCTCATGATAGTGGAAGGAAAAATGAGCTTATCATGAGTCGTCGTGTCCTTATAGACATCTATAAGAGAGAGTATAAAGTGTGACGGGAAGTCAATAGAGATATCCTCAATAAGGGATAACAAAGACCGAGCACGAGGCTCCATGATAGTGTTATAGTGAGACAATGGATGGAGAAAGAATGCCATCACCATGTTTAGGAATCTCAGACCTTTAGCAAAGGCCGAGCAAGGGGTGTTTTAACGGTCACCCCAAGATGATGGTGTCTCACAGAATAGAGACGCGAGGTTGTCTTTGGACACTATCCTTAGATGCTTAGAACCAAGGTAGTCAGGATGTGCTAACCTAAGAACGTGTAGTTCCTCGAATACAATATCCAGAGTAACTATCATACGTATACCTCGAACGCGAGTGACAAACTGGGGCATTCAGTAATCAAATCTATGCATATTGGAGTAGAACTCCTGTATGATCACGGAAGGGCATGTGATCGAGATGCCACAAAGTGACTCCCAACCCCTACTGTGGATGACAGTGCATCAGTCAGTGTCAATGAAGTCTGACAAAACGACTTGGCGTTCCAAATGAATGCCGCATCGTGAAAAGTTCTCCAAGAAGTTCAATTTGGCCTTCTCATCATGGAACCAGACATGAGAGGGAGTGGGGTCAGATGGAGAAGAAGAAGATGATGCTTCGAAACGAAGAGGGTTCCGGGATGGAGTAGATTTATGTTTAGGTGCCATGACGCAACTAACATAAAAGGGAGAGAGAGAGGGAGACAATTAGAAAAGTACCAAGCATTTTTAATATCAAATGATAAAAACAGGAAGGTACATATGCATGAAAATGCATGAACATATAACAAGAAAATTTAAATGCATTATGGGCTCAGCCTAATCCAAACCTACTAGCACACAGCATAGGAGTAAAGTAAACACACATCTAAATGCATTAAACATTGTTATAATGTGAGTGTGATGCAATGCATGAGGTTTTAAACTAATTTAAGCAACAACAATCCCAAAAAATGTACAAAACCTTCATCAATTTTGAAAAACACCAAATTTTTTTTTAAAAAAACCCAAAACCTAGACCTAAATGCATGAAGAATGAGAGATAAAGAAATCATACCAAGTGATTAGAGACAAGAATGAATCGAAAATCACGTGGAGTGAAGGTTTAGAGAGAGCAAAGTGAGTTTGGGAGGTGAAAAGATAGAAATCTGTCGAGAGAGATCGAGGAGAGTAGATCTAAAATTGCAAGAATTCTATACATAGGAAAATCATAAACCTTGATCGATCGAGAGCTATCGAGAAGTTATCGAGGTTTAAAACATGTGTTTTAGCTATCGAAGAGCTAACGAGGAGTTATCGAGGGTGGGTTAAAATAGAGGATTTCTCAACAAAGGAGCTTGATGGATCGAGGTACCTATAGAGTAGCTATCGAGGAGACAGAAGTTTCTCGATTGATCGAACTAGCTATCGAGATTGCGATAAAGAGAAGATGAAGTGTCTCGATAGATAGCCTAGTTGTCGAGAGCTATCGAGATTACTGAAAAACAGTTTTTCAAGGAAGAGAAAAACATTGATATGAATGCAATCAAGCATGCTCCTCAAACACAGACCCAATCAACATTGTAAGCTCTCAAAATCATCTCTCAACAATAAAAATGATGGGCATTTAGATCCAAAACACACACACTAAACAAGTCTAACCAATTTTATATTTCAAAAACAAGTTAAGACAGTTTAGTAAGCATACAAAAACACAAGTATTCCTTGTGATGGCCAAATCACATTGTACTTGCACATGTATCAAAAGTAGCAAAGAATATTGCATGTTATGTCTGAAAAACATCACAAGATTGCATAAGTGTTTACATATTATGACAATTTGAGATATGAGAAAATCACTTTAACTCACACACAATCATAACTGTTTGATGGGGACTATCACTTTCAAGGTACATCCTATAACTCCCACATCTCCTAGAATACACGCTTGCAATCATATATAAAGCATTTTGTTCTTTTTTATTTTATTTTTCTTTGCATATTTTTCTTTTAAACAAACCATGCATGGGCATATAAGAGAGATAAAAGAAATACCCAATAATGTTAAGCATTTGACATTCCACTTTTGCTATGTCGATGTATACAAATGTCATTTTATAATTGGCGAGCAACAGTGGTGAGATGGTTATTTATGCATTTCTCTTAGCATTTTCTAGTCCTTTCTGTCAAAAAAAGTGATACGAGTGTTAAGTACAAGAGATTACTTAATCTTACTCATCACAAATATGAGCCAAAAATCTCACTTGCTTAGTTGTGCATATAGATGCTCATCTAAGCTACAAAAGATATAAAGTTTAGAAAACTTTGTTTCAATGGCCATTTAAGGTACACAAGTATCAATGTACACAAACACACATTGTTTTTGTATTTTTCAATTTTTTTATATGAAAAACAAAATAAAGCAAAACTGAAAAGAAAACAACCAAAAACATGTTGAACAAAAATAAAGCAATGCATAAAACTAGACTGACTCAAAACTAGAAAGAAAAAAACACAAGTAATGCAAAACCAAAAACAAGAAGGAGAGAGAGAGAGAGAGAAAGTGACAAAATCACTTGGAGTCTTTTTCCTTCCACACTTTGGAAGAACCTTTTCGTTTAGAGAAATCTTGATTCGGCGGTGAAGGGGAAGAGTTAAAACCGTTCCAGTTCGAAAGGAACATGAGGGCTTTGAGAATATCTCCAAGAGGAGCAAAAGAGGATAGAAACTGACTCTGATCTCTCGACATGATCATACTGTTGCTCTGTTGAGTGGCTAGTCACTTATAGCAATTTGGTCAAGTATGTCCAATTGCACCACAGTGATGACAGAAATGTTGCTTTTTCTGTTTTGGCTTTTGAGAGTTTCCCTTCTTAGCCCTGCCATTGATAAATTGGAAGTGCAGGTCATCTCCACAGGGACTAACTGGACAACACCCATCATGTCCTACCTTAAAGATGGGACATTGCCAGAAGATCGCAACATTTCCCGTAGACTTAAGGTGCAGTCTGCACGTTTCGTAATAATCAGGGACATCCTTTACAAAAGGGGTTTCTCCCGTCCGTATCTAAGGTGCTTAGCCCCCGGCAAAGTAGACTATGCCATGAGAGAAGTACATGAAGGAATATGTAGGAACCATTCGAGAGCATGCTTGTTGGTTCACAAGCTAATACGAGTCAGATACTATTGACCCACTATGCAGAAGGACGCCCAGTTCTACGTAAAGGCGTGTGACAAATGCCAGTGCTTCAGTAATATCATACGACATCCAACGAAGGAACTCATACCAATAAGCGCCCCTTAGCCGTTTGCCCAGTGGGGTTGGATATAGTTGGACCTTTCCCTATCGCTATGTGGCAACTCAAATTCCACATCATGGTGATCGACTACTTTACTAAATGGGTCAAGCCAGAGTCATGGGCTACGATCACAAAGAGGCATGTCTGAAGCTTCGTTTGGATAGAGCATCATTTGCTGCTTCGGGATTCCTAGGGTCTTCGTCTCCGACAATAGCAAGCAATTTGACAACGATGCATTTAAAGACTTCTGCCAACAATTAGGAATCAAGAACCACTACTCCTCTCCTGCACACCCCCAGGTAAACGGTCAGGTTGAAGTTACAAACCGATCCCTGCTCAAAATGATCAAGACTCGACTTGAGGGGGCGGAGGGCATATGGCCGGATGAGTTACCCAGTGTCCTTTGGGCATACAAAACAACGACTCGCACACCCACAGGATAGACATATTTTATTGTTTGCATCTCTCTTTCCTTACTCTTGTGCTTTACTTTTATTGTTTATTGTTCATGTTTATGTACTAGAGTAGATCTGGTGATTGCACTTCATTTACTCTTGTTCTGCACTTAGATAAATTAGAGTAAAAGCAATCTAGTCGTATTTTTTATTTTGGGGTCTAAACAAGCTCTTGTGTTTTAGCACAAATCCGAGCTTTCAATCATAAAATAAAAACATATGCAAATACATAAAGTTTTAAAATTTCATTTCATAAGTTGTTATATTTTGTAATTATTGTGTGATATGATAGTTTTACTATTAATCTTATTTGCTACATCTTTTTCAATGTACACAACTAAGTAATTATTAAGCTACTAATCTCCTATTCAATTACTAACATATTGCCTAAATAAGTAATAATATAAACCAAATGCATTATCTTTTTGAAAAAAAAAATATATCACATAAATCCAACAAATTCAACTAAAAACTAAAACAAGCACTAACAGACTAGTTATTTGAAACTATGTATTTTTTTATATAAAAAATAGTAATTTTAAAATATGCAATTTGAAAACACAATTTAAAAAATCACAATTGAATGTTTGAATTCAACTATATAGATTTAGGACAGAGATAACTGCCAACAAATGAAAATGATTTTATGACATGTTAATTAATGCATTGTAATCTAAATAGCGGGCGGAAAGGTCACGAGTTTAATCCCATTTGCTTGCGTAAAGTTACCTTGCATATCCAAGTGTTGGCATACACCATCAACAATCGTGAGAAATTATTTAACTTATGAATAAATTTGTTATTCAGTACTCTAATATATTAGATGGAACACAAAATTGACACAAAAATTTGGTGAACATGTGTTGCATTCGTATCAAGTGAATACGCTAGATGCAAACCAAACCACTAACCCATTACCATTAACATAAATGCCGACAGAATCTGATGTGCAAGTTATTCAAACGAGGCAACTTGATCATGTACGCCAGTGCTATGCATGTTTTTTTTTTTTTTTTTTTATTTGCAAGTCAAGATACATAATGATTCATCAACATTTCAAAAGTAACCAAAATTTATAAACTAATCCATAAAATAATAATACTAACCGTAATTTGGATAGGAAATATTATTCTTTATTGCATTCTAATAAGAGACCAGAAATTAAATTAAAAGAGTACAAAATCTGATGGAGCTTTGACAAGTTGTATATATATGGCTAATATTTTAAATATTACATGGTGAGTACTGAGCAGTTTCTGCTTACATCAATGGCGTATTGGTTTTGCAAAAAGATGGTCAAAACTTGTCATCATATCGAATCTAATTATGAAATCATTGATAATAGTCATGAGGAGGACCCTCCTCTGACTAAAAGGATGGTGATCTCACCTTCTAAAATATTGCTATTGGGTCATAAATTGGAACCATTTTCATAAAATATATGTGACTTCTTAATGTGTACTCCACGAGGCAACTTGAAGATCATGTACGCCAGAGCTTTGTATGGTTTTTTTATTTTTTATTTTTTTTTTATTGCAAGTCAAGATACATAATGATTCAACAACTTTTCAAAAGTAACCAAAATTCATAAACTGATTCATAAAATAATAATACTAACGTAATTTGGATAAGAAATATTACTCTTTTTTTGTAATTAAATAAGAGACGAAAAATTCAGTTGAAACAGTACAAAATCTGATGGAACCTTTCCAGGTTGTATATGGCTAATATTTTAGTATTACAGTGCAAACGACACCTTTATCAAACTGGCTTCATCCATGTTTGGTGGTCAAAACCTAAGACCCTCTCTTTTTTATTTATTTATTTATTTTTTTTCCTTTAGTTGCCTGAAAGAGGGACAGAAATGAGAGTTTGAACTTAGACATTTTCGTTGGAGGATAATTGTTAGTTCACACATTATATATACAATTTATTTTTTTTTGCAGTAAAATATGTGTACAGTATATATAATAAGTAATATGTGTAATAGGCATTTTTGTTAAAAGTATTAAGACGTATTAATTGAATTATAAGATTCTTATAATAAGAATATGATTTATTTTTTATTAATTTAAAAAAAAAATGTAATGAATACATTGATTACAATGATTTGTGACCAAGTGACTTTTACACGAGGTGCAATTCTAACAAGCTTCCCTGGAATGCAAAATATGGGAGGAATGATCATTCAGATGAGTTGACTTTCACTTAACATATAGAAAATTGCACATAACACAGGCATACCCAGGCATACCCAGATCGAGTGTAGTAAAACACACATTAATAGGCTTGCTTGACCGTGGGCTTATCTTTTTTCAGATTGGCACAAACACGAAATCGATGAAATCTACTGTTCAACTAAAATCGGTATGTTTCTTATACTTTCAGGCTTTATGTTCTAGTATATATGTTTACGGTTCTATAGTAATTCAAATCTACTTTGTTGTAACTTGTTGTGATTGCTGATTTATTTAAACGATGATCACTGCATTATCTGATAGCATGTTTTGAAAGTTAGTTGATTATGTTATGCTAATTCTCCAAAATGATTGAAAGTATTTTGTGCTAGTTTGAGCTACAGTTCAGTGTTAATAGTTGAGGGTATGTGCGAAGGATATAATCAAGCTTGAGCTTTAAGCTCTTTTTGCCTCTTTGGGAAAACACCCAGAATATGTTTCACTGAAATATAGGATTAATTTTAATCAAGTTTCTAATGGGAAAACTAATATGTGTTGGTGTAAAGAGGCTTTTCGGTTTGTAAAATGTAAGGGCGAAATGGAAGGGAAGTGCTTCCAGAAAATGCTTGGAGAAAAGCACACATGCTTGTGTGTGTTGAAAAATATATAAAACTTACAAGTCTTTTATTGCAAAACAAAAGTACACAACAAAGCAACTACAAAGGGCAAATGGGCCTAGACCATCTCCAATTACTGTTTGGAGAAAGTATCAAAGTTTCAGTCCTATAATTATTTGTGCCATATAATTATTAGTTCACACACATTATATGTATATATATACACTCTCACACACACAGAAAGAGAACATAACAGTACTCTGCACGGAAGCATTATCCTTGGGATGAGCACACAGAGGCAGAGTTTGGATTCTGGAAAATCCAGTATTTAGCTGGAGTACCTGCAAGAGAACAAGAAGGAAAGTATTTTATTTAAGTCTTGATGGAAATGTAGACCCCTTAAACACACAGATTGCGTAGCCTAGATTAATTAGCCAAGTTGTTACTTAGTCAAATTATGCAATTCTAGGTTAAAGCAATCAAATAATCATATCAAGATATAAAGCAGCGGAAAATAAATAAATACAAGATATGATCACCCAGGAAACCACTTGGTAAAAACCTGGGGAGGATTTGACCCACCGATCCTCAAGGCATAACAGAATTCACTATGAAAGAATTGAAGTTCTTACAGAAGGACTACAAGCTCCCCGCTCGACTTCCTAATGCTACCCACCAGTAAAACTTCCTGACACGACCACGCGCAGGCTTCGAATCCACGGACTACTTCTTTCTTGAATTCTTCAATCAGCTACAAGCTCCCCGCTTGCTTTTCTTTTAAGTTCCAATGGTTGCAACAATAATGATCTTCAAGATGTTGAAATTATCTCTACCTTGAAAACCCTAAGTTTTGTGTAAAGGAAGTCTCCTCAAAGATCTCACACGAGATTCACACAAAACAGCAATGTATGAGCAATAAAGCAATATGGACAACCTCCAAAAACGTGGCTAGGGTTTAGTTTATATACCTAGGGTAAAAACACAAAACCCTAAACGTTTAATGAAGTAGGGCTGAGTTGGAAATTCTGCAGAAAATTCAACCTGTGCGATTTTCGATCGATCGAGTTTATTCTTCGATCGATCGAGCCAGGCCGAAAGTCCTAAGTACTTCTGCAGCCACTCGATTCCAACTTTACAATATTAAACCAACTTTGAACAAGTCTAAACAAGACTAAATACAATGTTTTGATCATGGTTTGCCAACATTACAAATTAGAGTTCTAAATACATAAAATCCTAAGACCTTAGAACCTAACAAACTCCCCCTTTAGCAATCCGTGACAAAACCCTAATTAACAGCTCAAAGTTTTACAACTAAAAAGCCCTTTACAAAGGTAATGCTCATAAAATCAAATTCAGCCTAACTACTATCCATTAGTTGGAAGTGTAGACAGCAGTTTGGTTGAATCAACCTGTATATTCTTGAAATACTCAACAAACGCATAAACGCATGTGTGACAGAAAAGAGTAAAACAACAGGTATAACATTCTTATAAGATTCACACAACACAAAATAAAGACATAAAAGAATGATCAAGTCATAAATATAAATCAATACGCAGTGAATCATAAGGCAATAAGAATCAATAAAAAATAAGTGTATATTAATCAATGTTACTCCCCCTAACATGAATATCCCAAAAAATGATATACAAAGTGAAGCACCTAGATACAATCTAAAAAAATCTCCCCCTAACTACAAAATCTCCCCTACAAGTCAAAACTCCACTCCCCCTTTTTATGATGGAATGCCAAAGAGCAATCACAAGTCGCCATTAAAAGGAGGTGGTGAGGGTCGCGCTAAATCAACTCGGAGAGCACGAATCTCGTCCAGCAAGTCCACCAAAATCTGACCATGAGCCGCCTGAACGGTCATGACAGTCTCCAAAGTACGACGAACATCGAAGTCGGCCGAAGGAGGTGGAGGAACATCAATAGCAGCAGCATCATCACCAACTGGATCAGGAATATCCTCACCAGCAAGACCTGCAGAAGAAGAAGGAGGAGGAGGTACGCTACTAGAGGGCTCAGACCTAGGGTGTTTAGAACCAGTTCGAAGATGAGCGGCCCTCTGTCTAAGAAAAGACGCACCTATAGGAGCTATCACATGAACAGGCTTAAAGGAAGGAAAGCCACTAAGATCAAGATAAAGAAGAATCCTATGAATGAAAATAGGATGTAAAAGAGCATGTGAAGAGGATGAACTTCTATAAACATCGTTCAAAGAACGAAGAAAAAGATGGGGAAAACTTATAGGAGCATCAGTAACTAAGGCATACAAAAATACACACCTCTCAAGAGGAATGGTGTGCACATGAGAAATTGGCCAGATAGAATGGCAAGCTATCCTAAAGAAAAGATAATGTAACCCGGAGAGCTTAGCAGAAGTGATCCGAGGATCAGAACCCCACTGGACAGTAGTACCAATGATATAAGACAAAACATCGCTCAGCTCAGGAGACTCATCATATGGATAGACAGGATGCCGGACCAATGGTACCCCTAGAGCAGCAGCCACTATCTAAGGAGTAATGGAGTACTTTACGCCTCGTATCCAACTCTTTACTAAAGTGTTGGAATCATAGATGCGGATAGAGATGTTCGAATAGAACTCTCTAATCAAGGTAGAAGGTGAAGGAAGATCAGAAACATCCACCAGAGGTAACCAGCCTCGACGCTCAAAATTTGCACTAATGGCAAGATCGAGTTTATCTAACAACACAGAACGCTCAGCCCATATTCGTCTCCTAAGGTTAAGCTTATCAAAAATCTCTTGGTTTTTCTCACTCGGAAACTTCTCACGGTCAAAGGAAGGAGAGGATGGAGATGAAGACTGAATAGACCTACGGGCTTTAGTTTTCCTAGACATGATGCTAAGGAAAGGACAAACACACAAAGAGAAAACCAAAAGAAAATACAATAAAAAACAAAACCAAAGGCAGACTACAAGTTAGCACAAAAAACAATAGAATTAAAATCTATATGATGCATGAGCAGATACAATGCCATGATGCATGTACTAATGCAGTGAGCAATTAAGTTCAATTGAGATTAAATTGACAAAATTGGCTTGAGCATGGAATTTTCTTAACAAAAACCCCAAAAATTTAACATCAACTGAAAATTTTTTAAAAACAAAATGATGAATTGAGCAACACAAACCACAACACATAGATTATAATGCTTAATTTCATCAATACAACAAGCCAATTTCATCAAATTCTACTCAATTTAGCAAAATCCCCAAATCGGATCAATTAGTAAACCCTACATTTTTCAATTTCACACCAAACTCAAAATTGATCAAATTAAACTATTTAGATCATGTTTATAGCATGTCCCCACAAAAACCCAATGACCAATTGCATAAATTATGGCATGAATCAGAAGAAAAATCCAAATATGCAAAGTGCGAAAATCGCCCCTTAAAAGCATGAATTTATGCATGAAATGATGAAAAATAAATCAAAAGGAAGGGTAAAAGTGTCTTACCGGCTTGAGGAGAGAGAGATTTTGCAAAAACTTCGAAAGAAAACGACAAAAATCACAAATTGAGCTTGCCAACACAGAGAGAGGAAAAAGGTTTGAAAAGTTTTTGAAATAGGAACTTTGAAAAAGTCAGAAAAGAACCTTTTAAAAACCTTTTTCACAATATTCAATCGATCAAAAATTACATTCGATCGATCAAATGTGACAGACATTTTAGAACAAACTAAGGCACTTTTTCGATCGATCGAAAAACAGGCTGGATCGATCGAAATGGGCAGAGGCTCACTAAATTTTGAGAAAAAATCCAATTTTGAAAGACACAAATCTAAATTTTTAAAAACAACTCCTCAAAGCATTAAATTGTGAAAACAACATGCATGAGTATGAGATGGAATGATTTTTCAAAAACCCAAAATTTGAAACCCAATTTTCTCAAAAACAAATTTTAATCATTCTTCCATTGAATTTTCTCAAGCAACAAAAATGTTGTGCACAAATCTCAAGATATTTTCAAACTTGGTTGGTCAGACCATAAACACACACACTAGTATGTCCAGTGTTTAACAAAGAGTAACTTGTGTAGTGTGTGATACTAGCAAAAACTTAAGATACATGTGAGGTGATATGTGACTAGTAATCAAAAACAAAGTCTACACAATTCATCACATAGAATTTAAAAGAGACTATCACCTAAAGAGTTACATCATATAACTTCCACATCTCCTAGAACAAAAGTTTGCAATCATGTAAATTTCTTGTATTTTTGCCTCTTAGCATGTGAAATATATTATGTGAAATGGCATCAAGCCTAATAATACACACCGGTTTGAATTAAGTGAATTGGCATCAAGCCTAATAGTACACACCAGTTTTAAGCATTAAGCAATTAATCCGAGGCATCACCTTATGTTCTTTTTGTGCATGTGTAACAAGTACACAAAATCTTATGATATGCACTAAGGTGTTCATGATTGGCTAGTGAACAGTGGTGAGATGGTTATTTATGCCTTTCTCAAAAGAATCAAGTTCGACAGTTAAATAACATATGACTTCATGATTAAGACAAAGAGATTATAAAACTATACACATTTTTCCCACACAACATGCACTACAAAGTTTCAACTAGTCAAGTGCAATGAAAAAGTTTATCAAAGTTAAACAAGGTACACAGACCATGATATGTGTCAAAAGATAGACCAACCTTGTTTTTCAAAAATCAAGACAAATAGTGTCTAACCCTCCTTTTTCCCTTTTTTTTTTTTTTTTTTTTTTTATTAAAAGAGAAAACAGATACATCCTAGAATGAAATGCATGAATGTAATGCAATGCAAGTCCTAGAACAAAAACAACAAAAAGACAAAAACCAAAGAACAATGGTCACCAAAGAATAGAGCAATTAAGCACAAGGACCATGTCAGAAAGACTCAGTTAGTTCGAGTCTTTTGCATCCAAGACCTTTTAAATGTATCACGAGCATTGGAGTTCTTATTCACATTTGAGTGATTCCCAACTCCAAGATTGGAATAAAGGTTTAACACCTTTACCAGTTCACTAATTAGTGCCATAGGATCTTGTGCTTAAGGCACAGACACTTTTGGTTTAGTTGCTCTCTTATCAGCTTGACGCTTGTAACAATTAGGACGAATGTGTCCAGACTTACCACAATAATGACAAACCCAATCAGGTTTACCATGCATCTTGTCCTTAGATTTGGTAGGCTCCTTAGGTTTAGATTCTCTTAAGTCTACCCTAATCTTCTTAGGTGGTGAAACTTCTATAGGTTTAACTACCTCACTCACAGGTGGTTTGACAGTTTCACTCACAACCTCACTCACAGAAGGTTTAGAAGAAGAAGCAGGAACAAAATTTGTGGAATGTGGAGTAGAGTCAAAGATGCTTTCAACATATCCCAAACCAGATTTATCCGCATGATACTTTTGAACATTCAACATGTGATCAAGTTTAGAACTAGCAGATCTAGCAATAGATAAATCATGTTCTAAAGTTCTAATTTTATCAAGCAAAAGCATGTTCTCAGATTTAACATTATTCAGAAGCTCATTAGCATCAAACAATTTAACAAGCAAATTTTTCTTTTCAAACTCCAGAGAGTCAATTTTCTTTAGGCCAAGATCAACTCTCATAGCATCCTTTGTAGCAATTTTGCAAAGTTTGTTATAGGCCTCTTGAAGATCTGCATCTTCAGAGAGTTCCCCATCAGAAGGGTTTTCTTCAGCAGATACGCTTTCACTGACCATAGTAGTAGCTGTGAAAGCAATGAAGTTTCCATCCTCGTCACCACTGGACTCATCATCAGAAACCTCATTATCACTAAGGGTTACAGCCATAGCTTTACCCTTAGTATTCAAGAATGTAGGACATTTAGATTTCATATGACCATACCCTTGACAGCCAAAACACTGAGGACCCAAAAAATTATTTGAAGATTGACCAACTCTTTCATTAGGTTTTTCAAAATTATTTACCTTAGTGGGATCATTCTTCTTAAACTTTCTAGGTTCAGCAATGTAGGTACCTCTTGCCTTTCTATTTGTATTCCTAAGAAAGTTCTTAAAGTTTTTGGCAAGATAGGCAATCTCTGTAGTAGTGAGCACATCATCAAATCCACCACCATCAACATCATCAATTGACTTAAGAGCCATTGATTTGGATTTGTTTACTTTAGGTAGGTCAGACTCATAGGATTAGAGAGATCCTACAAGTTCATCTACAGGGATGGAGTCCACATCCTTGCTTTCAGTAATGACATTCACTTTGGGTCTAAAATTTTCAGTTAAAGATCTAAGAATCTTCTTAACAATTTTAGGTTGATCATAGATTTCACCCAAATTAAAAGCAGAATTGACAATATCATTCAGTTTGGCATAAAATTTATCAAAGGATTCATCATCATACATCCTAATACTCTCAAACCTAGAAGTCAATTGTTGCAATTTATTAATCTTAACTGCCTTTGTGCCCTTCATGCACAGTTTGGAGGATTTTCCAAGCAATATGAGTAACCTTAACATTAGAGATCCTCTTAAATTCCTCCATAGAAACAGCATTGAAGATGGCATTCATAGCTTTGCTATTAAAGCTTGCTGCTTCTTTTTCAGAAGTTTGCCACTCACTCACAAGAGTAGTGGGCTTCTCCCATCCATATTCAACGGAATTCCAAACCCTTTCATCAATGGATTTCAGGAATGCTTTCATCCTTACTTTCCAATAAGTATAGTTGTTCCCATCAAAGTGAGGAGGAACAAACAAAGAGTGTCCATGCTCCATGACAACAGGAGTCAAGGATCAATTCAGAGATAGAAATCTCAGTCAAAAAGAGCTACTTGCTCTAATACCACTTGATGGAAATTTAGACCCCTTAAACACACAGATTGCGTAGCCTAGATTAATTAGCCAAGTTGTTACTTAGTCAAATTATGCAATTTTAGGTTAAAGAATTAAATAATCATATCAAGATATAAAGCAGCGGAAAATAAATAAACATAAGATATGATCACCCAAGAAACCACTCGGTAAAAACCTGAGGAGGATTTGACCCACCGATCCTCAAGGCATAACAGAATTCACTATGAAAGAATTGAAGTTCTTACAGAAGGACTACAAGCTCCCCGCTCGACTTCCTAATGCTACCCACCAGTAAAACTTCCTGACAGAACCACGCGCAGGCTCCGAATCCACGGACTACTTCTTTCTTGAATTCTTCAATCAGCTACAAGCTCCCCGCTTGCTTTTCTTTTAAGTTCCAATGGTTGTAACAGTAATGATCTTCAAGATGTTGAAATCATCTCTACCTTGAAAACCCTAAGTTTTGTGTAAAGGAAGTCTCCTCAAAGATCTCACACGAGATTCACACAAAACAGCAATGTATGAGCAATAAAGCAATATGGACAACCTCCAAAAACGTGGCTAGGGTTTAGTTTATATAGGTAGGGTAAAAACACAAAACCCTAAACGTTTAATGAAGTAGGGCTGAGTTGGAAATTCTGCAAAAAATTCAACCTATGCGATTTTCGATCGATCGAGTCTATTCTTCGATCGATCAAGCCAGGCCAAAAGTCCCAAGTACTTCTGCAACCACTCGATTCCAACTTTACAATATTAAACCAATTTTGAGCAAGTCTAAACAAGACTAAATACAATGTTTTGATTATGGTTTGCCAACATTACAAATTAGAGTTTTAAATACATAAAATCCTAAGACCTTAGAACCTAACAAAGTCATTATTTTAGACAGTAGGAATTTTTGTAACTTGTACCAAGACCTGGAAAAAAAAAAAGAGTAAATCCACACTAAACAAACCTTCGTGAATGCATTCACTAAGAGGACATGTAATCATCATTCAACCAATCTTCAATATTATCAAAATCAGTATCATCCGAGGTATTATTGGGGCCATTGCCTGCGGCCTGATCTTGAGAGGAACTCAGAAAAGAACCATCTGCTCCAAGAAGAACTTCCGAGTTCATACGACAATCTTTAGAGGAACTAGAAAAATCATTCAACAAGGAACTCAAAAAATCATCGTCCGGCGACTCCAGCCTAGTAAAGTAATTTGGATCATTGCCTGGCATGGCAGTTTCATTCACATCCACAGCCTTATATTGAGAGGAACTCGGAAGAGAAGTATTATTGAACTTGCCAGCTACATTCGCAACCAAGGCCTGATCTTGAATAATGGTTCCTTCAATGGTACCTGAGCTGA
Organism: Quercus variabilis; assembly: GCA_030445155.1. Taxonomy (NCBI): domain Eukaryota; kingdom Viridiplantae; phylum Streptophyta; class Magnoliopsida; order Fagales; family Fagaceae; genus Quercus; species Quercus variabilis. The sequence goes on from CP129449.1 coordinate 11,674,402, forward strand.
GAGGCAACCGTGTATTCTGTAAGAATTGAGTTCCAACATTAGGTTGCAAGCACATGTTCCCTGCTGCTGTAGCTAGTTTCTGTGGTGATGATGATAAATTTTGCTGATATGTGGTATTCATGATTTCACCACGGAATGCATCTTACATTCTCTGAACTTTTGAACGGAGCTTCTGTATCATGGAGGTGAAGTTGTGAGTCTCCTTCACCGAACTAGAAGGAATCTGATTGTTTAACTAGATAACTACTTTGCTGTGGAAAAAAAATCAGTTGAAGAAATAACAATTGCCTGAAGATGGCTGGCGACATGTTCTCTAATAAGATCTTTCGGGGCACCCCTGCTAGCTTTCATGAATTCAAAATTCCCATGGGTGTAGCCTCTACATAAACAAAAGATATTGTAGTAAACACCTGAATACTATACCACTAATAAAGAATCGGGATGGAATTAGGGGCATAGGGGGGCTAGGGCCATGGCCCTTTGACTTTTCAAACATGTTCCCTCTCTCTTGAATTCTTTATGAAACAAAAAATATTTTGAATATAAATTTATATAATGACTGTCTATATTTTTACTAAAAATATTTAATGTATTTTTTGTTGTTTCTAATTACTCTTATGTTATACATAACTCATTAAATTAATATTAAAGTGTGTTTCATCTATATCATATGTAATTTAATTATGTTTTATTTTTATTAAATTGACTTGTATATTTATAAACCTATTAAGATTTTTTTTTTTTTTTTTTTTGCAAAAATGTAAAGACTTACTTGATATAAATATTTTTATTTATACAAGAAAATATTATTTGTTAAATCAAAATTACAAATATTCTTTATTTGTGTGTATATATATATATTTATATATAACTTATGAGCAATATTATTTCAATATAATTTTAAAAATGTAATTATAGGTTTACATTGTACTATAAATGTTAATTTTAATGTACACAATTTTTTTATTATAAAAATTTCAAGATAATATTTACGTACAATGTAAACTAAAAAATTTTCATTTTCAAAGGGACACCTCTAATTCAAAAAGGGACTAGAATCTTCCTTATTAATTCGAAAAAGAATATAATTAATACCAAAATCTTCAGAAGAACTCGGAACTGGAGCATTATTGAAGAAACCAGGATCTCCAGAAATACCTCCCTGAAGAGTATCTAGGTTGGAAAACTCATCCAAGACATGGATATCATTCGTTGATACATCAATGTCATTGAGGAAACTTCGGTAGAAAAAATGCTGACCTCCCTTGAGCTCATTCCATATCTGTTCACTTGACGGTGCTTGAGCCATCTGGGTCATCGAACTGTTGCTTTGGTTTCCACAAATAGTATTACCTTCAATGGTAAATGACTTGGCTTCAACAGGCAATGGTAAATTAAAGCCTAAGGTATTATTTGCGGTTGGAGCTTGTTGCTGTTGTGATAATATATCTAACTGATTTGGATCTCCGAAAATACCTCCAGTATCAAAGTTGGGCAACCCATCAAAGAAATCATCTGGCAAGGGCGGGAAGTCTTCCACAGAATGCTGACCTCCAATGGTACATGGGTTGGCTTCAACATGCAATAGTAAATTAAACAAAGTCTCTGGTGGATATTCCTCCATTTCATATCTGGCTTGAACATGCCCTGAACTGGGACCATCGTTGTCTTTGTACCCCATCATATGCGACTGAGGAACTGCTTTTTGAAGTTTTAAACGGTATTTCTGCACAAGGAAGTAGTGAGTATCCTTTGCCGAAAGAGAAATCTGACTTCATAAACTACCACTCAACAGGTGGGATTTTTACTTACAAGGCATCTGACTCGGGTACTTGATAGTTGATAAACTATCATTCCATACCGAGTTTGAAGACAAGACCACTTTGATATCAGGTTAAATTAGAAAGTGTCCTAACTATTAACGGGCCTTTGTAATAAACATTATTCACGACTATTTAAGTTTAAATGGATATCTACCTGCTGGGGGAAAATCAGTAAATGGAGTAAATAACAATTACTGACGATGGCTGGAAACCTGATCCCTTGTAAGATGTTTAAAACCCTTAATTTTCAAGCGTTCCAAAATTTTCATGGGAGTAGCCTCTGGATCAACATAAGATATTGTAATATAGACCAAAATGTTACCAGTGAAGAATGGTGAAGAATGGGATGGACTGCACAAACAATCATTACGGCTGAGTTTAATATTTATGTTTGTTTCTCTATACTTCAGAAAGAAAATTCTATTCTTTCGACTTACACAAACACAAAAAAACCCTAACGGATTGCATTTTAGGGGAAAAAAACCTGCAAATATGTTCCCAAAATGTTGTTCTGAGAGCATAACTAAACAACTCAAAATGATTATTTTCAACTTCACTGAACTAACTACGAACTTATGATTCCAAAATTAATATTGGTCGCATTAAGTGAGACACTAGTGGTACAGATGCATAAATTTAATTTATTGAATGATTACAAATAGTTGTACCGAAATGTTATAGAATTAGTGTTCCTTACAATATTGTGCTATATTTCTCAGAGAGAAGAATTAAGAGGGATATATATAATTTTTTACCAAATTGCACCATTAAACGCAATGCATGGACAACGTGCTTAGCATGAAAAGATAAATGACTAGAGAGTGTGAGAACAAGAAGTCAATGCAGCTCAGATTAGGAAAAAGATTCATACTTTCAATGCCTCCCAGTTCTTGCGCACTTTTTACAAATTTTTCATGCACGAGTGGTGTCCAAGACATTCGAGGTATTTTCGCTCGGGAAACATTATTCGTCTGCTGTTGCGCTACTTGAGCCAAATCATTTTTTCTCTTGAGATTCATATGCATGTTGAGATCACGCAGTGGTATAGGCTTCACGAGATAAGCACAAGAGCCATCCAAACTTCTCAGAATAGTGCCGAGTCCATCATCCTCCGATATTACTTAACATCAAAAATATTGAGATGTTAGATTACGTGATGTTAATGAAACTATAAATGGCATATATATATATGTGTGTGTGTGTGTGTGTATATTCGACATCCGAATTAACTTGGTACCAATAAACCACCCGTCCTCCCCCACCCCGCAAACCACCCATCCTCCCCACCCCTTCCCCCACTACCGAGTTGATTTGGTGAAAGCTTAGACTAAACTCTTTACACACATTTGGCTAGTATTAGTACCCAATCTAGTAAGAAAAGAAAGAAAATTTATAAGGAGACCAGAACTGACCTTTGCATGGGTGGCAACAGTTTTCAAAACTTGTTACTATATCTTGGAGGCTTTGCTCATCATTATCCAAAACCAGAGTGCTCAGACCTACTGGATTGCCTTTGTTGTTAATTTTTATCCATCTCTTGAAGAGCAAATGAACATGCTATTCACAACACGTAGGGAAAGAAGAAGATTGTATATAGTTTTGATATGGAAGGCGAGTAAGTCGGATCGGATTGATATAGGTGAAATTGTTGATATTGATAGTCTTTAAATCTATACGTTTTATAAAATATGTTAAAGCAGTAAGTTGATAGAAGTAAGAAGGGAGAATTAAAAAAAGTGAAAAGTGGCAGATTTTTGTGGAGGAAGTAGATGTACACCTCTTAGATAAAACCTACCCAATAGATATGGTGATACACCCTGGCTTCCTTTAGGTAGGACGTAAAAGGAAAAACATTGTTTTTGAGCCAAAAATTTAGAAACAAACAAAAGTAATTGATATAAAATTTAGATTAATATAAGTAAGAATTAATTAGATGTTCTTTGCGTTTTTAAAACATATTTCAAATTTCATGACAATTAGATATTTTTTTACTATTCGATCAATAAGCTTATTTTTTATGTATAATTTTAAACTATAAAAACTTAAAATTCAAACATTTGATTCATAACATAGCTACTGATTTTTGATGATTTAATTTATTTTTATTTCGCAAGCATTGAGAATATAAGAAAAAATATAATTCAATAATGAAATTATCAAAACTCAAATTAATATATATATATATATATACATATATATATTAAATAGAATTATAGCCTTAATATACAATCAAATTTGCTGACAAATTTTGTCCAAAAGTGTTAATCAATTTAATTACAAAACTCTTAACAAAATAAATATGTCAACCTCAAATGTAAAATACCAAATCTAAGATAACAAAAAAAAAAAAAAGTCTTAGTTCCTCTAGGTGACTATGCAAACACCTCACTTGCCATTCTACTACAGTAATCCCCAAAAGCTTTGAAATCTTCCTTTAGGAATCTTCTGTACAAATGTCTCATCTGCATGAACCAAAATTTCAAGAACTCCAAGGAACTTCGCAAAGATTTACTAAAGTCTTATCACTGGAAAGATCCTTGGTTTCAAAGAAAAAAAAATACTTGCACACACTTTATTTTATTGTTTTTAGTCAAGCCATAAGATTGAGTTTTCTCTGTTTAGTCTTAAAAAAAGGCTTTAAGTTCTAACAATTTTAGCTTTGATATAGGCCTTTCCCCACCAAAAGTCATGTAATAAGCGATTGATAATTTGATATGGGTGAAAACTAGGGTAAAAGTTGAGCAAGAATCCTTTATATAGCTAAAAATTGGAATTGCAAGAGCCTTACAATTTTGCTTGAGTGAACGTCGTGTGAAATACGGAAAAGCTTTTTGTCTACTTTACTCTCTCTCTCTCTCTCTCTCTCTCTCTCTCTCTCTCTCTCTCTCTCTCTCTCTCTCTCTCTCTCTCTCTCTCTCTCTCTCTCTCTCTCTCTCTCTCTCTCTCTCTCTCTCTCTCTCTCTCTATATATATATATATATATATATATTAAATAGAATCGTAGCCTTAATGGACAACCAAATTTGTTGTCAAATTTTGTCCAAAATGTAATTATGTTGAGCCCAAAAAATTTGTGGTTACACATTTTTTTTAAGGTAAAAAAATTATAAATCCTTTTTTTTTTTTTTTGGAGTTCAAAATATTTTAAAATTTATATAATAATAATTTTTTTATATAGATCTAGAGTATGGATGATGTCTTTTTTTTCTTTTCTTTTTTTTTTTTCTTTTTTTTTCATTTTGGGTTTTTGGATTTTATGCAAATGCTTGACTTAAGATACGATGTTTTCAAATGATCGGCGACGTATCTTTCCAATCTAAAATATAAATATTTAGAGACTCTTGGAAGTTGGTCTATGGTCCGTGCGTGTGTTGTGTTATATATATATATATATATACTTCAATCATAGACATATACACGTATGTAAAAATATATATATATATATACACGTATGTTGAAACATCATACATTTTCTCCTGGATATGAGGCTGTGATGTGGAGAGGATATATAAAGTTACATTTTAGATCACGTTAAATGTTTACAGGTCATAAAATTTGAAAGATCCAAATGGCAAACAACTTTATTGGAGATAAACCCCAGAGAGAGAGAGATAAGACCTTGTATTAATCAAATTAAAATTATTTTCTACCTTAATGTCTAGTCAATTACCACTTGAGTAACTAGTCACATGCCCATTTAGACTCGAGGCACACTAGTTACAAAAACTTAAAAAGTAGATTTCTCTAACGTAAAGGTAAAATATATTGTAATTGAAAAATTTAAAATACACTATTGTTTACTGCACATGTATATAATCAAAATTAAAATCATTTTAGAAAGGTTCTTGTAGGGACTCAAATTGGATTAGACCCAGAATAGGGATGGGTTTCTAGCCCAATAAGCCCAAACAATAAATTTTTAGAAAGTGGGTGAAAGAACTAGTTCCATTCAATAGAAAAGGTTACGATCATTGTGCAGCAAAAGACGTTTTCAAGCTAACTGTATGATAGAAACTCTCATCAGCTAGGTTTCAGGGGATATCTTTCTAGGTTCTATTGTTTGTCTCTCTCTTTTTTCTCCCTCTCTTCTAATATCATCCACTCTTAGGTTATATACTACGTTCATCACCCCCCTTTCACTATACATGTGTAAGTTCTATTCTTAGGACTCCTTTCTGTCCCATCCAGCACCTCCTGGAACTTTCGCTTAGCAGCCATAAGGCTGTTTGGTTATTGTTCAAGCATCACATTCACATTAATGCGGCCAGAGAGTTAGCTGGGAAACATTTAATGTGGAGGTAGCAGCTTCAGAAGATATTTGTTATCGCTTCCGGTTCCTTCTTTGTTCTATATTCACTTTCCAGTTCTAATACAACTTTGCGGAGTACCTTGAATAATAAGATATTTACGTCCACCTCGGACCATGGTGTCCGAGGTGAGTATTATCGTCGGACGTGTTTTGGGCCACTATATATGACTTCCATCCCTTTTTCTTATATTAGTCCCACAATATCTCTCTTTAACTATCCTCGGATGAGTGAGTGTCCTCGGACTGGGCCGTTGGGCCACAAGCCCATCTCCCGCAATTTCTATATCATCCTTTTGGATGACCGGCCCCACAATAGCCCATCAAAATCTCGCTTTTTGTCACCTCGGAAAAAGGGAGATTTTGATATCTTTTCCTCACCCCTTCTGTGGACTTCCCTAATCTCCAGAACGCCTTTCTACCTACCTAAGGCATGCTCTTGATGTTTCGGCGTTAGGAGCACGCCATTATTAAATGATGACGGCTACTTTGTTCCCCACGTTCAACGGCAAAATGTAAATCTAAAGGTGGAGGATCTTCAGTATTTATGAGTGGGATTTTTCCCGCTTACAATTTCTGCGCCACTATAAAGAGCTTTTCAAATCAAATCTCTTTTTAGTTACAAAAATCACACCATCTTAGCGTGTATTCATTGAACCTGTCTCTCTTTCTCACCTCTCCACGCTCTCATAAATACTGAGAGTTTGTCCCAGGAGCTAATTTTTCAAACCTGTAAGTTTCCTTAACCCTTTTTAGCCTTCAGTCCTTTCTGCTAATTTTTCTTCACGACTTTCAGAAAATGGGTAGATTCAAGAGTCTAGTTGAGTCCTAGGAGGATATAGAGGCATTTAGAGCTAAGTATAGGATTCCCCCAATAGTGGGCATGAGATATGCTTCCCCAGAAACGTGGGTAAACGATAGAAAAACAGGGGAAGTAGTCATCCCTATGATCGCCTTTATAGAGGGAGGGATGACCATTCCTATGGGTAACCTCACTAGAAGTTATCTTAGATTCTTTAGGTTATCTCCCACCCAATGCGCCTTAAATATATTCAGGGTGTTAGGAAGTATAGAAGCTCTAAATGCGAGGTTAAACTTAGGCCTGACCCATCACGATGTGAAGTGGGTGTACAATCTCAATCATCTAAAGGGTCAGGGATCCTATCTTAAGTCTAGGTACCCTGAAATAAGGTTAATCCAATATCTCCCAACATCAAATAAGGGCTTAAAGGATGACTTTCTTATTTTCTCTGGAGAGTGACATGATGGCTTACCTTGTCCGACTAGAGAGGGAACACCAGGTGGGGTTTTTAGGGCTATAAGCCTATACAATTTGGATTGTATTTTTTAGCTCAAGTTACCTTTATTTCTGACCAAGTTTTTCACCTGTTTTAATGATTTTGTAGATAAGTGCGCTACCAGACCTCAGCTCAGACTAATTAACAAGGAGAATTTAGATAGAATCCTGCGATCCGAGGTGTATGTGAACCCATCTGACGGCCAACTGAGAGCAACACACCTAATCCTTAAGTACAAACCAATTTCCAAGGCCTTTCAAGCTCCCAAGTGCGTGATAAAGGCTAAAGATCCTCAGTTTCACCGCATCAGTGTAGTTTTTGAAGGATTTATTATTCCTGAGGGTGTTTCGATTCCTGAAGGTACCACTTTCACTCAACCATTATCTGTGGCCACTCCTTCTGTAGAAGCTTCGTCATCACGCTCCATTCCTCAGGAAGGAAAGGAGGAAGAAGAAGAAGAAGAAGAACAAACTTTAGAAGGAGTTATAGAATTGTTGGATTCTGTAGACGAATTTGAAGTTTTCAATCAGCCCCAATCTCCTGAGGTGATTTCTGATGAAATGGGCATCCAGAGAAAGAGCCAGAGAAGTTTGAAGGACGTGATCGAAGGCCAGCCTGGAAAGGGGGTGCTGGAGAAGTCAACTCAGCTTAATCTCCCCCTTCCTCCTAAATCCCCTCTTCCTCCTCCTCAACTACCCCAACCACATGGGACCGAACCTAATGATCCAAAGAGGAAGTGATGGAGACTGGGAGACCTCGTCCGACTTGTGAAGATGAGGTCCAACGGGCTGCAAAGCAGCAAAAGGTTACTAATGGGTCTCAACGAGTAATGGAAAGGGCAACCATTCAGTCCTCGGAACCCGAGGCTTGGCTCCTTGCACCCATGCTCAGTGGTGAGCCTCTAAGGGAAGATGCCTCGATTAGGGACTTCAATGGCAGAATTGGGTGCCGCATCGCCTCGGCCTTAGAGGAAACACTCCTTCTTCCCAAGGATATGGCCGAGTTGAGAGGCATAAAGAGGAACGAGGTCTTCCAGAATACTAAGAGATACTTGGGCATGGTATGATACCCTTATTGCTATATATATATATATATATATATATATATATTTTTTTTTTTTATATATATTATAAACGTCGTGCACATAACTCCACGTATTGCATTTCTAACTCTTTTTCTTCTAGGCCGTTCAAGCCACTTTCAAGCTGGAGGAGATAACCAATTCTTGCTACCAGCAAATAGATGATAAGAGGAAGAAGCGGGCAACAGCTGTGCACACCTCACCGTTGCTGAACAAACCAATGTGTAGCTGAAGAAAAAGCTAGCCGATGAGGAACATGTTTGGAAGAATGCTGAATCAGTTTTGGATAACACCCAAAGGCAAGCCGAGGACCAAAGGAAACGCTTGCGTGATGCTAATGACTAGCTGGCAACTTCCAAGGAACAGATATCAACTCTGTAGAAACAACTGGAGGAAGCCCAGAGACTTAGAGATCAAGCTAAAAAAGCTAAGGCCGTGGCTGAAAAGGCAAAAGCTGAGGTTGAAAAAGAAAGAGACACAGTCGAACAACATGGATACGATGTCGGCATTGCGAAGACTGAAGATAATTTTCAGGCTGAGGTGCCTATCGTATGCTGAGCATATTGTGCCTTGATTTGGGAAGAAGCTCTCAACTGAGCTGGGATTGAATCTTCTTCCGAACTGAGAAGGCCTAAAAAAGTTTATTTCCCTCTGGCTATATGAGCCCCAACCCCTTTTTCTCAGCAAAAGGAGGCATCCTCCACAATTGTTGAATCGGCCGAAGAAGCACAAACCTAGAATCCTTCCTCTCTTAATCAGCAGAAGCAACCTGAAGTGCCTGAAGTTACGAAGGATATTTCTTCGGACAAAGTAGCAGAGGGGCCTAAGGATGGAACAGCTTCTCAAAGCTTTGAACAAGCCTTAGCTTCAACCACCTTACCTGTTGGGGAAGCTCCAAAGGCAAAAGAGAAAGATGTTCCTCCTGAGGCAACCGACAAAGCCCCCCAACCTAAGCTCCAGATAGAATTAAACAAATAGTTAATGTAGTTAAATTCCCTTTATTTTCCATTTCATTTCATTTTTCTTCTTTTTTTTTCTTTTTTGGTGTTAAGTTTTTTAAGGATATTTTTAATGGCGATGTATGTTTCCCTTTCCAAATTTATATGAGATATTATGGCTTTATCTATTGCTAGTATAATTTCCTGCACGAATGCTCTTTATTTTTACATGATCCCAAGCTATAGAAGAATGAAATCTGATAATATAAGGGAAAACTTAACTTTATGCATACTAATTGGGAACCAAAGCAAACTATAACAGTGAACTCCACAACCCTACAAAGGCTTGCTTTAAATTCATTAAGAAATGTCCATATTTGAGATAGCATTCTAAATGTTTAACCCAAGGAAGTATTGAACACCTTAAAATGCTTTAAGTGATGCTCATGGAGTTTGCTTTGACATACAATTTTAGTCACACAGATCCCATTTAAGAAGCATTGATTCCTACTAAGTTTGTTGTCTAAACAATTTTTCATACCTTAGTCTCTGTGTAATACTTCAATTGAGGTCACAGTGTATTAATTTTCACTAAGTTGCAGTCCGAGGACCTGACATGACGTAGTTTCTGTTTAATACTTCAATAGATGTCATAGTGTATTAATTTTCACTAAGTTTGTGGTTCAAAGACCTGACATGACTTAGTTTCTGTTTAATACTTCAATAGATGTCATAATGTATTAATTTCCACTAAGTTGTGGTCCAAGGACCTGACATGACTTAGTTTCTGTTTAATACTTCAATAGATGTCATAGTGTATTAATTTCCACTAAGTTGTGGTCCGAGGATTTGACATGACTTAGTTTTTGTTTAATACTTCAATAGACTGAGAAACACAAGTTGCAGAATTAGGATAAACTGTAAAAGGAAGTAAAACAGAACTGTTTTTATTAATAATAATACCTCTTTAGGTTGCTTACATTCCAGGGATGGAGTACAATTTTCTCATCCAAATCTTCTAAGTAATAAGCACCCATCCCTGCTACAGATGTGATACGATACGACCCTTCCCAATAAGGCCCTAACTTTCCCCAAGCTGGGTTTTTGGTTGTCCCCAAAACTTTTCTCAGTACCAAATCTCCTGATGCTAATGGCTTTAGTTTTACATTTGCATCATAACCTTGTTTTAGCTTCTATTGGTAATAGGCCAATTGAACCATCGCATTCTCTCATCGTTCGTCTATCAAGTCTAGATTATTCTTCAACAGTTCATCATTTCCATCCAAGGTGAAAGTACTGGTTCTTAGCGTTGGAAAGCCTGTTTCAAGAGGAATCACAGCCTCAGCCCCATATGTCATTGAAAATGGGGTCTCCCCTATTGATCGTCGAGGCGTTGTTCGATACGTCTAGAGGACATGTGGCAGTTCCTCCACCCATCTTCCCTTTGCATCATCCAGCTTTTTTTTAAGCCCACCCACTATGACTTTGTTGACAGCCTCGGCCTATCCATTTCCTTGTGGATAAGCCGGAGTGGAATACCTGTTCTTTATCCCCAAATCAGAACAATACTTTCTAAAAGCCCTGCTTCGAATTGAAGACCATTATCCGAGATGAGAGCTTGGGGAACTCCGAACCGAGTAACAATACTTTTCCGGACAAACCTTTTGGCATCCACATCCCTGATATTGGCCAGAGGCTTAGCTTCTACCCACTTCGTAAAATAATCTGTGCCAACTAGTAAATATTTTTTTATTTCCTATTACTTTAGAAAAAAGGCCAACGATATCCAAGCCCCACTGAGCAAAAGGCCAAGGGCTAGAAAGAGGATTAAGAACTCCTCCCGGCTGATGGATGTTCGATGCGAACCTTTGGCATTGATCACATTTCCTAACATACTCCTGTGCTTCTTTTTGCATGCCTGGCCACCAATACCCCTGAGTAATTGCACGGTGAGACAAAGATCTTTCTCTAGTGTGACTACCACAAATCCCTTCATGTAGCTCTTCTAGAAGTGCCTCTGATGCTTCAGGGTGCACACAAAGCAAATATGGCCCAGAGTAAGAGCGTTTGTACAAATTTTTGTCCTCAGACAGCCAAAACCAAGAGGCTTTTCTTCGTATCTTCTTTGCCTTTAATTTGTCCTCGAGCAGTATATCCTTCTCAAGGAATAACAGTATAGGATCCATCCAACTACATGCCAAACTGATTTGACTGACTTGAATCGTGTCTGCCGTTACTGGGGTAGGTGTGTTTAAGTCTTCAACCATTATCACCCGGGGTAAGTTTTGCGCCAAGGAGGTAGCAAGAGTAGCCAAAGAGTCCGTATGGGTATTTCCGCTCCTAGGGACATGGGTTATTTCAAAAAATTCAAAATTTACTTGCATACGCCTAACCTGGCCCAAGTACTCCTGCATTCTTGTGTTCCAAGCTTCCAATTCCCTTCTGACCTGGCCCACGACCAGCCTCGAATCTGAGAAAATCTCCATTGTTTTTCCACCTATTTTCTTGACCATTGTCATCCCTATTAACAAAGCTTCATACTCCATCTCATTGTTAGTAGCTGAGAATCCCAGCCTTAAAGACTTCTCGACAATGACCTTCTCAGGAGATATCAAAATTAGTCCCACTCCTGACCCCCGCTGGTTTGCTGCTCCATCCACATACACCTTCTAAGGTGAGGCATGCTGTGCAGAGATAAGGCCAACTGATTTTTCATCAATGCCACGTGGGCTTGCCTCTATTTCTCCAGAGCCTTCAGCAAATTCGGCCACCAGATCGGTGACCACTTGACCTTTCACGGAGGTACGAGGTATGTACTTAATATCAAAAGCCCCTAGAATTGTGCCCCACTTGGCAACCCTGCTAGTGTAGTCTGCACTTCGAAGTACTGCTTTGATCAGATACTAGGTTAGGACGACCACAATATGTGCCTGAAAATAATGGGGAAGTTTCCTTGTAGCGTGCACCACTGCCACAATAGCCTTTTCCAACAGCAAATAACGTACTTCAGCCTCATGAAGTGACTTGCTCACGTAGTAGACTGGTCGTTGTACGCCATTGTCTACTCGTATCAGAATAAAACTGATCGCATAAGTGGCTATCGGCAGGTAGGAAAAAAGGACCTCATCCACTTCAGGACTAGACATGATGGGTGGCAGAGATAGATACTCTTTAAGCTGCTGGAATGCCAGGCGCACTCCTCTGTCCATTCAAATCCCTTCCACTTGTGAAGTAAAAGGAAAAAAGGTCTGCACCTATCCGTCGACCTGGATATGAATCTGTTCAAAGCAGCGGTCATCCCAGTCAACCTCTAGACCTCCTTGGGATTCCGAGGTGGTTGCAAGCTACTTATGGCTCTAATTTGATCAGGGTTCACTTCAATTCCTCGGTGAGTTACTATGTAGCCCAAGAACTTCCCTGAGCTTACCCCGAATGAGCACTTGGATGCGTTCAGTCGCAATTTGTGTTTCCTTAAAATCTTAAAAGTGTTGGTGAGGTCTGCCACATGCTCAGCCACTACCTTGCTCTTCACAACCATATCATCAATATAGACCTCGATGCTCCTACCCAACTGTGGCTCAAACATCTTCGTCATCATCCATTGATAAGTAGACCCCGCATTCTTCAAGCCAAAGGGCATTACCTTGTAGTGATAATTCCCAGTGGGAGTGAGAAAAGCAGTCTTTTCCTGATCGTCCAATGCCAGTGGGATCTGATGATAGCCCTGAAAGGCGTCTAGGAAACTAATCCGAGGATGGCCCACAGTTGCATCCACCAGCTAATCTATACGGGGCATAGGAAAAGGGTCTTTTGGACAAGCCTTTTTAAGATCCGTGAAATCAATACATACGTGCCATTTTCCATTTTTCTTTTTCACCACGACCGTATTAGCTAACCACTGAGGGTAAAACACTTCCTTGATAGCCCCTGCCTGTTTGAGCTTGGTCACCTCGTCTCTGATAGCCTCGGCGTGTACTTTGGAAGGACGCCGAGGTGGCTGTTTCTTCGGAGTAACAAAAGGATTAACATTCAAATGGTGACAAATGAAGTTTGGATCCACCCTTGGGGCTTTATAAGCATTCCATGCAAACACGTCAATATTTCTCCTAAGGACCTCAACCAATTGCTCCTTCTCCAACAGTGGCAACTGTGCCCCAACCTGGAAGAACTAATCTGAGTCATCCCCAACACTCACCCTCTCTAAATTCTCACATTCCGCTTCACCGGCAGATGTGCTTAAGAGGGTCGCTGGAGTCTTTGATTGCTATAAGTCATTCTCGGCTGTGGTCGAAGTATCTGCCTTTGGCCGATGTTGAATAGCCGCTATCAAGCACTGCCTAGCCATGGCTTGATTTCCCAAAATTTCCAACACCTGGCCTCCTGATGGACATTTCACCTTTTGATGAAGGGTGGAAGAAACGGCCCCCAAGGTATGCAACCAGGGCCGACCCAAAATAGCCATATACGGAGAAAAAGCATCCACCACAATAAAATCCACCTTCATCATGTTTGACCCAGTCTGCATTAGTAATCTAATCATGCCCATCGGAATAACTGACCTACCGTCAAAACTCACCAACGAGGAGCTATAAGCTGTCAAATCTTGGGGTCTCAAATTCAGCCCCTTATACAGGTCAGGATACATCACCGCAGCTGTGCTCCCCTCATCAACCATCACCCTTCTCACATTATAACCCCCGATCCTAAGTGTAACCACCAAAGCATCATCATGTGGTTGTATGGTTCCTCTCTTATCTTCATCTGAAAAGCCCAACACCAGTGAGGTGCTTAGTCTGGCTCTCTTCAGCATTGAACTAGAGCCTTCATCTGAACAATGAGACACAGACATTACCCTGGAGGGGCAAGACCCTGTTCTTCCCGGGGCGGCAAATATAACATTTATCGTGCCAAGGGGGGGTCCTGAAGAGGCATCCCCCCGGAACGTCAAACCTGCCTAACTTCCTCGGCCACTAGAATGATGCAAAAGATGAGTCAACTTCCCTTCTTGGACCAGCTATTCCAAGTGGTCCCACAAATTTCTACAATCTTCAGTAGTATGTCCATGGTCCTAATGGCATTGGCATTAAAGGTTTTGATTACGTTTCACAGGATCCCTTGCCATCCTATTGGGCCATCTAAAGAATGACTCGTTTTTTATCTTCTCCAAAACCCGTTGTACTAGTTCTCGGAACACGACATTAATCGCCTGTGAATTGGCAGATCCTGATTGCCCCCCAAAGTCCCTTGGAGGTCGGTTATTATTGTACCGGTCCGATCTAAAATCCCTCCTCTCTTGAGGGACTGCCTTAGACTTTCCTCTACCCTGTATCTGATCCTCATTTACTCTTCTATACTTGATTCGATCCATAAGCTAACACACGCTGGTAACAGGTTTACCAGTCAGAGATTTCCTCAGATCATGCTCGGTTGGAAGGCCTTCCTTAAAGGTATTAATGGCCACGTCATTATAGGTTCCATCTACCTCGTTGAACATTTCCCAGTATCTATCAGAATAGGTCTTCAGGGTTTCTCCTTCCCGCATAGACATGGATAATAACGATCCCAAGGGCTGAATAACCCTCCTACAGGTGATAAAGTGGGCACCAAAAGCTTGGGTGAGCTTCTCAAAGGAGTCAATGGTATTCGCTCTTAGACCGTTGAACCATCTCATCGCCACCAGACCCAGGCTAGATGGGAAAACTTTGCACATCAAGGCCTCATCCTTAGCATGAACGGCCATTCTTTGACTGAAGTGGCTAACATGTTCCACTAGATCGGTTTGACCATTATAAATGGTGAACACGGGCTAATGGAACCGCCGAGAAAGATTCCCATCCTCAATGCGTCGCATGAAGGGCGATTTGGAAACAAGACTCAACGCTTTGTTCAGGGCGTCATTCCCTAAGCCCTGGCGAGGCGGACTCTTATATTTTCGTTCATGGTGGTACTCCTCATCATACGAAAAAGACTCATTAGGTGGAGTTCTTGACCTCTATCTGTAACTGGTGTCATCTGACTCCTCAAAGGATTGCCCGGAGTTATGAGCCCTACGTCTTTTCCATTCATGTCGCAATTCCCTCTTCAACTTGTTAATCTCACGCTGTATGTCCTCGTCGTTCTTTACGTGGGAAACATGGCCTTTCCCCCGAGAATGACTTCTATCAATGTGGGTTGTTCATGTACTTCCCTCACGATCCCCCCTTTGTTCACGGACTACCAACGGATTACTATGCTGAGAGCCCCTAGACTCTGCCTCGTGTGGATTAACGTCCACCTGCTGCGGGCCCGCCACTGGTTGCTGCGATGCTCCCCCTTCCATCACAACCACTTTACTTGCCTTTCCTTACAAATAGATCAAGTTCTTCCCACAGACAGTGCCAATTGTAGGGACTCAAATTGGATTGGACCTAGAATAGGGATGGGTTTCTAGCCTAATAAGGTCAAACAATAAATTTTTAGAAAGTGGGTGAAAGAACTAGTCCCATTCGGTAGAAAAGGTTACAATCATTGTGTAGCAAAATATGTTTTCAAGCTAATTGTATGCTAGAAACTCTCCTCGGCTAGGTTTCAAGGGATATCTTTCTAGGTTCTATTGTTTGTCTCTCTCTTTTTTCTCCCTCTCTTCTAATATCATCCACTTTTAGGTTATATACTACGTTCATCACCCCCTTTTCACTGTACACGTGTAAGTTCTATTCTTAGAACTCCTTTCTGTCCCATCCAGCACCTCTCGGAACCTTCGCTTAGCAGCCATAAGACTGCTTGGTTACTTTTCAGGCATCACCTCCACATTAATGTGGCCAGAGAGTTAGCTGAGAAACATTTAATGTGGAGGTAACAGCTTCAGAAGATATTTGTTATTGCTCTTGGTTCCTTCTTTGTTCTATATTCACTTTCCAGTTCTAATACAACTTTGCGGAGTACTTTGAATAATAAGATAGTTACGTCCACCTTGAACCATGGTGTCCAAGGTGAGTATTATTCTCGGGCGTGTTTTGGGCCACTGTATATGACTTCCATCCCTTTTTCTTATATTAGTCCCACAATATCTCTCTTTAACTATCCTCGAATGAGTGAGTGTTCTCGAATTGGGCTGTTGGGCCACAAGCCCATTTCCCGCAATTTCTACATCATCCTTTTGGATAACCGGCCCCACAGTTCTTATGGTAAAAGAAAAAAAAAATTTAACGGTTTGACAAGTTTTTCTATTTTTTATAAAAGTTGTGTCAAAACTTTCTTAAAATTGTTTGTTAACAATTACACTAAAGACGCCTATTAACATGACCTTTTTATATATTAATTTTATTTTATTCAAAAGATTAAAAATATGCTTTATAGAAATAAAGATTCACATTGTAATTTTATCTCAAAACTTAAAGTGGCATTTATATAATGGATTAATTTATTTGACAATAAGATAATAACAACATTAATACATTCATATCCTATCATAAATTCACAAGTAATTATATAAATGCCACAGTCATGTCCTATCATAAATTTACAAGTAATTAACATTCATATCCGATATTTGTTATGTTACAGTCATTTCCAACGATGGGGACAATAGCACTATCATGGATAGCATATTAAAATATGGTGCTGGTTATTGTGAATGCAACATGGATCGATGAACATATGCTCAAATATATATTGTTATCATCATCCATTATTAGTACAACAAAATATGAATGAAAAGTGATTTCATAACGCAAAAAAGCTTGTTATTTATGTACGATACCTTGATCTACAGCATGTTGAGACTGATGTTCTTCCCTTGCGCCAGACTGGGATGTGATTATTGGATTTCCATGCACTTGAACTGGGTTTTGGTCAGTGTTACTAATAACTTGAGCTAGGGCTGAGACCATGACAGACATGTCTTGTTGGGATCGAGCTGAGTAGACAGGAAATATATGATCCTCCTCCTTCTCTTCCGCTTCATTAATTGGAAGGAAAGGGCCTCTTCCCATGTTGCCGACCCAGCACTTTCAGCTTGATGATGCCTAGCTTGTTGTGTTTGTTGTGCTAAATCATGGGATAATATAAATTTCACTAGGGCTATACTTGTTTCGTTGATGCGGGTGCTAAATCAACAAAAGAAGAAGTGATTTGATGAACAAAATATGTAGCAGAAGATGGAAGAAGGAAGAGGAGAAGAAACAAGATCGAAGACCAGAAAGATAGGGTTTACTATACAGTGATATTTTATACCCGCAGGTTCAGCTCCTTGGAGTACGTGGAGTTTGAGAGATGAGTGGAAAAAGAGTTCGGT
The DNA here is from genome assembly GCA_030445155.1 of Quercus variabilis. NCBI lineage: Eukaryota > Viridiplantae > Streptophyta > Magnoliopsida > Fagales > Fagaceae > Quercus > Quercus variabilis. The sequence continues at coordinate 11,692,123 of CP129449.1, forward strand.
CTAACTTTTGACTTTCTTTCTTTGTTTTTGTTCTTGTCTCTCTCTCTCGCAACCGACTGCTCTGATCTCATCTAGAAAAATACTCACCGTTGCAAAATAACAAATATATAGTAAGATTTCAACTTAAATTATTACATTTAAAATTCAAACTAACATCTATTTGATATAAACGAAAAAAAAAAAAAAAATTACTTCTTAATACGTTGCAACTAAACTAACAAAATGAAAGTTGAAAATAATTTATAATTGATTATACACTCAATTTTGTAATAAAATTCCTTGTACTTTCTATTTTATTGAGAAGTCTAATTTTGAAAATATTTATTGTAAGGTCAGCTTTGGTAACCTAAGCCCAAAAGTATGGGTTAGAGGCCCAACGTACCCTGAACAATAAATTTGTAGAGAGTGGGTGAAAGAGCTGGGCTGGGTCTAAATTTAACAATAGTGGGTTGAATTACGTAAAGCAAAAGTGACATAGAATAATGCCGAGAAAACTCTTAGATCAATGTCCGAAGAGGTGTTTCATTGAACAAACAGTGATTACAAGGTTCAGAACTACAGTAAAACTACTCTTCTTCCTCCTTTCACGTTTTTCCAATCCTCTTCTATCAGGATCCATTCTTCTTTATATAGTACCCTTCTCCATCATCTTCATCGTCCACTTGTTCTTCATCTGTGCATCTACTTGAGTGCATGTCACATCACGAGTATGCTTTAGTTATTTGGGAATGACGGTAGCTGGGGTTGCACTGTTCAGGGGTCTTTTCCACATAAATGCGGCTAGAAAAGCTGTTGTAGTGCATTAAATACAGTGGTAGCAGCTTTTCCTTTAGATATTTCTTCGTTTTTATCATCTCCAGCCCTTGCTCTGAGCTTATCCTGATCAGGTGAAGTCCTCGGACAGTCACTCTGGTTTTTCTCGTACTCAACTTGTCTATGATATCCTGATAAAGTGAAACGTCCTCCTCGGACAGGAAATATCCTCCTCGGACAGCACTGATCTTTCATTATGAAGATCCTACTCCTAGCTAGGCCTTGCCCTTTTCTCCTCTCTCTTTTCGGATGTAAGATAGCCATTTCGTGGGCCCTCGGCCCATCACATTGGGCCTGGATCCTTTTTCCCCCACATTTATATATACATAAAAAAAAAATTCAAATATTTTAATAGATTACATGTTAATCTACAAATCATGAATAATTATATTTTTTATTATCTAATTATGTGTACAACATTATTAATTTTGAGGTGTTAAGCGTAATTTTTTAAGTTTGAAGTTTTAATATCTTATATATCTATCTATATATACTATTTTAAAAAATTGAGGGAGTTATGGCCTCCAGGTCTATATATATTTTGTCCCCCCTCTTGTCTGTTCGTTGGATGTGGACACAAACATTTGAAACCAGTGCTATGACTTCATGGCAATTTCACGCAATCAAGGTATGGATGTGTTTCATCTATAATCACCCAAATTTAATTTTTCGTCATTGTTACTTTTTGATAATAATTGCCTCCACAACATCAATATCAATCGTTTCATTACTAGTGGAGAAAATATGGAGATATAAGTGAGTTTAAATGTAGATAGGTACTATGCATTGATCACTCCGCAGTTTGACACATAACAAGTGTGCACAAAGAAAATGGAGAGTACATTGTGACAATTCTCAAGGCCGCTATGTATACACAATAGCAGTAATTAGAACAAGAAAGTAAGAAGTATTTTCTTCATTTTACACTTTCATGTTATATATTTCTTAATATAGTTAAAAATAAGAAACATCAAATATGTCTTTAGCTTAAATTAATTCAAGTTTCAATTACATCAATGTTCACTCAATAATTTTTCATTATCTAGCTTGATCTACAATGAGTTTCTACTAAATGATAATATTTTTAAATTAAAAAACAGAAACCATTCATGCTTGTGCAGTATGAGTATCCAAAAGTTAAGTCATTTTGAATATACACCATTGTGGATTTCTTTAAGACATTCTCTCCTCTCCCCGTGTGTGTGTGTTAAAAATACTTAGTATTCTCAAAAAAAAAAAAAAAAAAAAAAAGGGTTAATCTCACATTAGAAAATAAGTGTGAATTAAAGAGGTTCAAAATCTGTGCTATATATCCAAGAGTTATGCCATTTTGGATATACACCATTATTAATTTCTTTAAGACATTCTCCCTCTCTCGTGTGTATGTTAAAAATACTAAAATATTTAGTATTCTCAAAAGAATCCATTCATGCAAATGCCCCAAGTAGTAATTTAGTGCAAGAAATCCACAAATTGATGGTTCTTTATTAAATTGTTTATATATTGGTTTTTATTGATTATCTATTTATTTTTAATCTTTTATACATAATTAAGACATTTTTGCTATCTTTTAATATATCAAAATATATAGCACCTATTTTTTAATCGCCTGGACGGACTTTTATACTTCTAAGATGTTATAAATACAACTTACGGTTCCCATTACTTATTGAAGGCTCATCTAGTAAAACTTTCTTTTTTAGATAAAATCTAGTAAAAATTTCTAATAGTGAAAATAGATGCAATTAAAAATTCTAAGGTTTAATTTAAAACTAGGATGAAACTTTGGAATATATATGCTCTAATGGGAAGATAAAAGTTCCTCTTATTATTGGAATTAGTGGATTTCAATTAGCTTAACTGGTAAAATCTTTGATAGTTGAATAAGAGATCTATGGTTCAATTCTTTCTTACACCAAAAATCGATTAGTATCTTTGTTTGATAATAAAGAGTTATCATCAGGAGCGAACGCCATATGTTGAAACTCTCTCTCTAAAAAAAAAGGTTGGAATTATGTAATATGTAGGATAGACTCCTTTTCACACATAGACATAAATTTTCTTACAATAAAAGTATGGTATTTTACTGTTTATGTACTTACTAAATGTATATTTATCCTTCAATGGTTAAAAAAAAGTAAAAAAAAATAAAAATAGGAAAAAAAATTTTCCTTTTACATCCACTATTTTACACAAATATTTAAAATTGATGCAAAAGTTTATACATTTTAAAAAGTGAATAAAATGTCCACACATCTAACACAAGAAAGTAGATATGCATGAGAAAATGAATGTAGTGGATGTAAGAGTATTATTTTCCTAAAAAAAAAAAAATTATTAACAACAAAACATCTGTTAGGGTTGACTCAATATAGTTTGAGATCTAAGGCAATTTATATAAGTAGGCCTTTTATAACTAAATATTAATTAAAGAAATTTGTTTAATACTTATCAAGTCAAGGTTAATTTGAAGAATCAAATATATAATTTGCTGAATTAGTACTAAGGTTAATTTTATATAAAGATTGAAATATCATGCTTCAAGGATAAAATATAACAAAAAGAAATGAAAATTTATTTATTAATTTTTGAAAATAGAAGGTTTATTTTATCTTAAATAAGATGATATATTGTTAAGTAATGTTGTAGTTTAATTTTCAATCTTGATTATGTATGGTGTTAAGAAAGAGAGAGATCGATTATTTAATGTGTGGGCGTGTGAGAGGGGCAATTATTGGATTCTCTTGAAGTACCATAAATACATACTCCTCCCTCTTACGTAATTGTGGGTCCCATTAATTAAATTGATAGCGAGACCCACAATTCGTGTGAGATGGGGGAGTACGCATTTATTGTATTTTCGGAGTATTCAATAATTTTCAAGCAAGACTTAAGTACAGTACTTAGGTGTTGTTCCTTAGGTTTCCGTTTTAAAATTTTGCTATGTGGATTTTTTCTAATAGGATGAAAGTGTATTTTTTAGTTAAATAGCTGCATGGCTAAATCTTAAGAGGAAAATTTAAGAAACAATACCTAAGGTATTGTGCCTAAGTTTTGTCCATAATTTTCCGTGTAAGAGATTAGATTGCTAATATTGACTCTCTATCCGGTAGAATCTTGGTTTACTAGAATTTTTTTTTTTTTAAACAGTTTTAAGGTTTGATCTTGATTTCCAGACAATTCTGTTGCCAAGTTTTCAGAATATGCAGCAGTCCCTGAAGATATCCTGGGCCCGTTGCAAAAACGCTCATAATGGTAGGGAATAGGGGAAGTTTTAAGGTTTGAATTGAGTTAAGTTTCTACTGGTTCAATATTTTCAAAATCTTTTTGAGGGATGAATACAACATCTATATATGGCATATGGATTAATAGCAAACCACCAAAGTCGAATAGCAATCTCTCTCTCTCTCTCTCTCATATTAATTACTAAAAGAAGGTCCGGTCCATGCATGCATGGATGATGGACCACCATAATTATGATTAGAATGTGTAAAGCTTGGGCAATGCAAGGGTTATTTAGAATGTGTAAAGTCTATAAGGGAAATGTATATCCATAATTGTACTTATTATTGCTACCTTATTCTATGAACTCTACAAGTATTCTAAAGTTCTATATATATGTGGAATTGCTTTACTATTATTATACACATCTAAGAAATATAAAAAGATTGTGGATGAACACTTGAATACAAGAGTTTATCAATATATATTTCTTATTTTCTTCTTACTTAGTTTTATATATTTATTTTATTTCACAACACAGCTCAACTTGATTTAGCTTGTTTTACTGCTACCCTCCCCAAGTTTAATTTTTTTTTTTTTTTTTTTTTTTTTTTTTTTGGGTTCTTGCGTGTGCTGGTACAGGTAGTCTAGAGAGGTAGGAAGTCCATTTTGCAAGACTTTTGGGTTCGAGTTCTTCTTACAATATACTTTTCTTTTTTAGGGACTTCTTAAGTTCTTACAATAAACTTGGCCCAATGTTTATCGACCGTCCATGTGATACGTGTTGATTGTTGACTTTGAGAATAGGAAGAAAAAGAACCTATCTTTTCTTCTTTTTCTTTTTCTTTTTTTCTTTTTCTTTTTTTTTTTTTTTTCTGTATAAAAGAACCTATCTTTTTGAGCTTGATATATGTTGACTTTGAAATCGTCCTATGATATAAAATTGTCATTTAAAAACTGAAAAAAAAAAAAAAAAAAAAAAAAAAAAAAAAAAAAAGAAGATCATATCTATTTTTTCAGAAAATATCATATCTTAACTCTTAAGCAGTTGCCAAAAAAAAACCAACCAAGGTCATATCCTAACTCTATAACCATCTACAATTTTGTTTTGCTCAAGATCTAGAAATATACATTTTCTTTTGGTAAAATTAGAAAGATACATTACATCTCCTAAAATTGTGAGTTTCAATTTTATGTAAATGGCCAATTTAATATATTAATTTCAATTTCTATGACCTAAGTCACTTTGGATTCACAATTATATATATATATATATATATTAATTTCAATTTCTATGACCTAAGTCACTTTGGATTCACGATTATATATATATATATATATATGATTTGAAATTTAATTGGATCTAGACTCTTCGGTTTTTGCCTTCAATAATTCACTTACCACAAAAATTAACAAATTAAATGGGACACATGACACAAAATTGAACTCCAATTAAAATTCAATCTAAAATCTAATTAAATTTAGACCTTTTGATTTTTGCACATAATAATTCACTTGACACAAAAATTTAAAAATTAAATGACACGTGACACAAAATTAGACCCCAATTTAGAATTTAATTAAATTTTCTCTCTGCTTTAGCTATTAATATATATATATGACTTATAAATTTGAATTTTTTTAATTATATGGTTATGTTTTTTTTATAGTTTATTACATTGGATTCCTCGTTTTCTACATTAAATTAACTAATTTGGCACAAAAATTTAAAAATTTAGATTAGTTGGGACACATGGCGCAAAAGTAAACTTTAATTGGAATTCAATTTTTACCTAAATTAACTCACTTGGCATAAAATTCTAAAATTTAAATTAGATGAAACACATAGCATAAAATTAGACAGTAATTAAATTTCAATTTGAAATTTAATTGAATTTTCTCTCTACTTTACTTATTATTATATATATAAATATAGAAGTGTCCACCAACCAAACTATCACACACATTTGCAAGACATTGTATCATTTGAAAAATGAACCCAAAAAAAAAAAAAAAAACCTTCTTTTTTGACTGAAAAACACATCTAATGAATAGTGAGACTGATTTGTGATTTTTCAAAGTCGGACCGTGAGCCGCCGGGACTTGAAGTCATACATGCATATAAGAGCAGAAGCAAAGATATGATATATATCTTTTTCATTTTCTTCTGGTTATCAAAACGCAGAAGCAAATGAAAAAGATACGTACCGTATCTTTTTTTTTTTCTTGCTCTCAAAATGAACTTCTTTTCAATAGTTAGCATCCTGTGCTTATATGTATATGCGCTGATTGGTGAGCATAGATTACATGTTCATTATTACATATAAGTGTTGAACTGCATTGTTCTTCCCAGACCGTTAAAAATTTTGTGTTTCATCAGTCTGCTTTTGACTTTGAAATGGGAAGTGATCAGAAATTGAAGGCAGCGTTGAAAAAGAGTGATAATACTTCAAAGGGCAAGAGAGTTTTTGTCGCGGATGGTAATAAAGATAGTCATCTCCAATGGGCAGTGATTCTTCGGCAATGCGGTTATGAAGGTATGAGACACTATAAATGATGCAATTAACATTGAACTATCACTTGAACCCTTCTTCAAGAATTTACCCTTTCAGCATAATGAATAGAATTTCCATATGCTTGTTGCCTGAACATATGGTTCGGTCCTGATGCCCTATTGATTAGTTTACAATCATTCTTATGTTTTTAATTAGATTTTCATTGTTGTCCTTGTCTCTACTCTCTAGTCTTTGCTATTTTTCCGACTATATTAATTAATTGTTCAGGTTTCTAAATCCCACGACGCGCAACCCCTACCGTCTTACATTACAGTGAATGAACTCAAAAGGGAGGGAATTCGTGTGTCTCCCCAGAGAATAAATAAGTCTTACCAAGTGCAACAGCAGACAAATAAAGAGGCAAGAAAACGGACACCCAGAAAAACACTACCACCACCGTGAGAGAGGGAGTGAGGACTGAAGGAGATCTCGGCATCGCGGAATCGCTTTCTCGCTTTCTTTACACCAACACATATTAGTTTTCCCATTAGAAGCTTGATTAAAATCAGCAATCACAACAAGTTACAACAAAGTAGATTTGAATTAGTATAGAGCCGTAAACATATATTAGAACATAAAACCTGAAAGTATAAGAATAAACATACCGATTTTAGTTGAACAGTAGATTCCATCGATTTCGTGTTTGTGCCAATCTGAAAAAAGATAAGCCCACGGTCAAGCAAGCCTAACAATGTGTGTTTTACTACACTTTGGGCTTGCCTGTGTATATTTTTAATTATATATGTATAAGCATCAACTTCAATTATATATATACATGTATAGAATATAGAGAGAGAGAAATTGCCACCTATATGACACCGATCAGCTATGAAGCAAGACCAACGGGCACTGCAACATTAAGTGGCACTGTTTATGCACAAGCACTGTGGCTTTCATAATCAACAAGTCCATAAACGAAGCCCAGAACGCTTTGTGTAGAAGTTATCGAGAGAGAACAAAAGTGACACAGAGACACTACCAGAGGATCTTAGTATTGAACTGCATCACATAATTTTCAGAAACTAGGAGAAATGAACTCCCCACCATACAGATAAGCTGACACGCGTAGCTAGGTGCACCAAATAACAATTTAACCCAAAAAAAAAAGGTTCACCAAATGGAGATTATGAAACTAACGCGTTCTTACAGCTATTAAAGTTGCTCCGTACTTCGGAGGTGTTGAATTTTGCCTATGCCTTTTGTCACCTAACTGTCTTTTTTCTTTTCTGTTTTCAACAATGTCCGCGTAGCTTTGGGAAAAGCAATGTCTTTTTTTATTAACTTTCCAATTTTTCAACGAAATTTGTAGACGAACTCGTCAAATTTCTACCCGTTTACGCCGGGGGATTGGGCTTGGGTTAACGGATTAAATCCGATGTGATAGAGGGACTTGAGTTTGCACGTTTTTGCATAGTATCGTTAAAGCATCCCGTCAACAGATGCAAAAATTTTGTAAATTTACACATTTAAAATTTATTTTTTTTATTTATACATTTATTTTTACAAAACATCTAAATCAGTTTATCTATTCTATACATTTATTTAATAAAATATTCATTCTTTTATTATTTTTTTATTATTTTCTCTCTCTCTCTCTTAGACCCAACCACCATCATCATCACCCAGCCACCATCAAGTCAAAACCCGCTCAATTCAAACAACACAACCTGAAAATGTTTTACCAATATAACTCATTACACTAGACTCAGGTCATCTCATTTCAACCCAATCAAGTTTGCACAACACAACCCACTCTATATTAGTTTCTATTTCCTTTTATTAGATGTGAATTTTGACAAATTAATAATTTGATCACATTTTCTTATTATATCACATCTTAATATCAATAACTATGTCATCAATAAATTATTTAAATTATAAGTTAGCTCCATATAGTAGTAGCTCAAGGGCAATAATTCGAGCTTAAAAAAAAAAAAAAATTAGAAACTACCCGAGGATCTTAGAATTGAATTGCATCACATAATTTTTAGAAACTATGAGAAATGAAATCCACACCATACAGAAATCATGAGCTGTGACATCCCTTGCGTGCACCAAACAATAATTTACCAAAAAAAAAAAAAAAGTGCATCAAATAATATTACTAATAGTGGAAATTAGAATGAGTTTCTCGGTTAGCTCAACTAGTAAAATCTCTGATGGTTGAATATGAGATCTGAAGTTCAATCCCCGCCAATTACTGTCTTGATTTGATGATAAAGAGTTATTATCAGAAATAAACATCATAGGTTAAAACTCTCTAAAAAAAAAAAAAAAAAAAGTTTCCCGATATGATAGGTCTAAAATTATACTAATTTTTAAAGAATATACACTTAATTGTTTGTTTGGGCCCATGCTCATTATATGAAATTGTCCAATTGCCGTGAAAGCAGGATCCAAGGCAGAAGAAACAAAATATTAGTCCGCATTAATAAAATTGAAAACAAAATTAATCTAAAAAATATTAGTCCGCATTAATAAAAAATAAATAAATAGCTATATAATTAATAAATAAAGAGAATCAATTCATGTTAAAAAAATTAATTGAGATTAATCAATGTATTTATTTACAATTCAAGAAATTAATCAATGTACTCAAAATAAACTGTGAGATTAACTCAATATTAAAGTGTGAAAATAAAACAATATATTTGAAAAGCTATAAAATGGCTCGTTGGTCATTGGCCATGGACCTACTGCTTTTTTAAATTTGGTTTGGTAGAAGATTATTTTAATTAAAAAAAAAAAAAAAAAGACTTAAGAAATGTAGTGATATCAGAAAAATCAATTTTAATTATTGTGAAAGATCAAGTGTAGTGGGTCAATTTTTGTGTATCTATTATCTTATATACATACAACATTTTTTTTTTTTTAATTTTGTAATAGATAATAGTATTTTTTTTATTTGCAAATTTTCACTTCATTTTTAACTTATTAATGGTAAAATAAGTATATGAATTAGTAAATACCATTTCAATGTGACCCACATTCATCCCATTGCATGTCAACTTTGAACTAACGCATGGTGTACTCCTTGATTCCTAACATTACGAGTGTTGGACATATATTGGCTTAAACTATATTCATTAACCCAAGAGGAATATCATCTAACAAAACCATCTCTCTAGTCCTCAACCTCACCTAATGAAATCTTGGATGACTTAAAAAACACTCTGTTTCTAGCCCAAGAAACAAAGCATAGCCCCTAACATGAAAGGCAAATAGCACTATTTGGATAGTCACCAACGAGTGTAAAATTTGTAAATCAACTAAAACCTTTCATCTCTTACTAACAAATATGTTACGCTTATATCTCTGTAGGGGGACAAACTAATCCAAATATGCAATAGTAAAGGAGTTTTGGGGAGGCCAGGAGGGTAATTGTCCCCCTCGCCTTCCCTTGGCTTTGCCCCTACATCCAAGTGGAAGAAGCTAACTCAAGTTGTCCCCTATTCAATTTTTTTTGTTCACAAAAAAAGTACGTAGTCAAATGAGTAAAACCAATAACAACTTACCGCCGATGATTTGTTAACGTATCACTTTTCTATGTAAACGTATCACTTTTCTATATAGTAGGTAATATAACTTAATAAAAATTAAGGGTAGATTAGAAGTTTTGTCCCTGTCCTTTAGACTGAATGTCAATTTGGTTTGTAACATTTCGTGTGTCAGTTTGGTGATGGGTCAAAATGAACCCTATGGTTAAGTAATGGACGGAAAATGCTAACATGGCTAACAATCAAAATAAAATAATATTTTCATGCCGCATATACTGCCTTATAGAAAAAAGTTAGGGATTAAAAACCCAGAATTTTCTTTTTCTTTTGCTTTCTTGGGAATCAAATTGGGTTAGAACTTAAAACTCAACTTCCTTCATTTTTCCCATATTTTCTCAGCAACCAAACATATAAAAACAAAAACAAACTTTGAAGCTCATGATATCCCAATTCCCAAATTAAACAGAAAAAAAATTCAACATGTTTGGATGGTGGGGTAGGGCCTCATTGACGGTGTTTTTCCATTTGTGGGAAAGCCTTGTTGTTGAGAAAATTGGAATTAGGATTGTGAGGGATTTTGGGGAGGTGATTTGTTAAAGAATTGAAAACTTGGTTTTGGATTTCGTTTTTGCTGCATCAGAGACATGTGTTTGGTGTTGTGGTTTTGGGTGGCTATACGTAGTTTGTAGTTTGTAGTTTGTATATGAATTATTAGCTAGGAGGAAACCATAGTTCTCATCGGCAAGTGACCCCACACATATAACAATTTTTAAAAGCCATAGATTTCCAACAAAATTCCTCCACACGAGTTTCTAGCCATTGAATAAAGATAGTAGGGAGAGAAATCTCATCACCGCTCTCCACTCCACCACTTGCTAAGTTTTATTTTTTAATCTGGGAATGGGGATTTAAGAATGGTTCCCCGAGTTTTGAAGTTTTGTTTTTTCCATGTTTGGTTGCTAGGAAAACGTGGGAAAATGAATGAAGTTGAGTTTTCAGTTTTTGGGGTTTTGACCCCAAAAAGGTCCCCGAGAAAGAAAGCAAAGGAAAAGAAAATTCTAGGTTTTTAGTCCTCACTATTTTCTTTTTCTTTTTAAAGTTTATGATGATGTGGCAATACAAGTGGCAATCTATGTGGCATAAAAATAATATTTTATTTTAACTGTTAACCACGTCAATCTTTTTCGTTCACCACTTAACGGATATGACCATTTTGACACAGTATCAAAAGTAATGAACTAAATTAACACATGTGAAACGTTAAAAACTAAATTGACATACATCTTAAAAGTCAAAGGCCAAACTTGTAGTTTATCCAAAATTTAATGATAGGCATATCCAAGTGCTGATTCCAAAAAAAATTTAGGATCCATTTGAATAGAATGGAAAAATAGGGAGAGCGGAGGAGAGTAGAATAAAGTTGATCATAAAAAGTCTAATTGGGCTAGATTTATCCAAATATACCATTAAACATTCTACATGTAAATTAATCCAGTAATAAATTACAGTAAAAGTCAAATCAAATTTTGACAACAAAAGATAATAAAAGACGCCCGCACTTGGTGCTGGCCATAGTTCAGTTTACATTATTGCCAAGGCTTAAGGATTACCAACTTCCTCCTTCTAGGCTTCTACATGAGATGGTGCTCAACTTTATAGGAAAGGACCATGAAGAGAAGACCAAGTTTAATTGATACCTTCGATTATTTAAAAAAAAAAAAATTTTAATTGATACCTTGGATACCTTCTTTCGGGCAAGGTCCTATAAAGATACAGAAAATCATTCGCATCAAACTAAAAATATATAGCAAAATGCGCTACTCTTGTGTTTGGACCAATAAAGATTAAAGACCATGTTTGACTATTGAGGCCATTTTTTCTTTTCCGCGGGGCCATATTTTATCTTATTCTCTGAATCAGAAGAGTTTTGATAATTTGTTTGGTGGTTTTAGCAATAGTGATTTTTAAAAATGGATAGAAAAACCAAAGGCAAAGTGATTGACGTGTTACTAATAATTAACATGTCCGACTTTCATTTCAATAAAGTAAAAAGTATACGAAATAGAGAAAGATACAGATGTACTATCTATCCAAATCCCTTTAACGACTAGCACCTTCCACCTTTAACATGAGATCGATGGTGCTCAATTTTACAGGAAATCGATCTAACCCTTACTCTGTCCTATCTAATTATTTACATCCTTTATCTCTTAAATCATCTAAACAAGTTTTAGTCTTCTTTTTTTTTTTTTTTTTTTCTTTTTTCTTTTTTTATTACTTTAAAAAATACTGGTTTTAGTCACAACACACATAGTATATCCTACCTGAACCATAAAGAACAAGAGCTACCTTTGGAAGTAGGATTTTCCACTACCTTTCAACCTTGAACAGTTCAAAATAGATATAAATCCATAGTAGACATTGAATAGTTAAAAGAGTCGAAAGGCATTCATAAAATAAATAAATAATCAAAAGACAAACAACCGTATTAATCTAGTTTTTGAATAGTTTTTGAAAGTTCAATATGGGTATGAAACACCCTTGAACATTTAGACCCCAAATTATAAAATTACCAATTCAAGCTTTATATCAAATAATTAATATGCGGAACATGATAACAAACTTATAACAGAATTGATAAACAATCTAAACCAAATATAAACACATCCACAGCAATAAATATAAGGCAAAGATAAAGGGAAGGAAGATGCAAATACACGGACAACACACGATGTGTTATCGAAGAGGAAACTGAAGTCCTCGACGTAAAACCTCTCCGCCGCCCTCCAAGCGGTCAAATAATCCACTAAAGAATGTAATTGGGATATATGAACAGCAGAAGACCCTCCAAGCCTAATCTACCCAAGTACCTAAGCTCTCTAAGCTTCTTGCTCCAATGAGGTTACGCCAAACCTATTTCTTCTTTAGCTTGTCGGATTCCGCTACTTGACCATAGCATCAACCAATGTATATTGGTTTCTTTCCAAACTGCTTCCCTAAGCACCAAATGGACTTTCTCACAGACGTGGGTGTGGTGAGATAAGGGTTTAGTAAATGACCTTTCAAGGGTATGACAATGGAGAGAAAGAGAGTAGAGGAATTTGTAGAGTCTCTTTAGATGAAGATTGGGGATGAGGCAATCTTGTTTTTCTCTAGAGTTTTCTCTCTCAAAATTCTCTCTGAAAGCTCTCTCAATATGATGGATATAAGGGTGTCTATATAGTAGGGTGAGAAGGGAATGCAAAACGTTAGTTTTTGCCAAACAGGGCAAGTTGGCGACTTGGTCTCGCGGCTTGTCCAAGTCGCGAATTCAAGTCGCGACATAACGGCCTTGCCAGACTGGAACTTTTATCCTGTAGCGTGACAGCTGGCGCGACCCTTCAGCTTCCTAGTGTGCCTCTCACATGCCTACCTTTCGCGACTTGCTAGTCGCGATCTACCCACAAGCCTTAGCTGTGAGCCTATGTTTTTCTTGCACACTCTTGAGCTTTTCTTCATATCTTCTCACACACTACCTTTACAATTTTCCCACCTAAATACAAGGTTGCTAAGTGCTAAATTACAAGCAAATTGGTCACGGAATAAAGCCAATTAAATGGTTGATTAAATTCAACCTTACAATCTCCCCCTTTGGCTATTCCGTGACAAAACCCTACAACAGACTCTAAACTTAAACGTGAGTTGGGAACAGTTGGAAAACTCACTCACACTTAACTCTAGATTCTGTAAAGCTCTTAAACATATGTATAAGTAACTCCTGAAACACAATAACGCAATATCATTGTATGCAGAAAACTTAATATGCATATGGAGCAAAATAAGCATGATCAAGCAAAAATGAGCATAAGCATAAAAGCAATAATTCATGGCAAGATCAATACCAGTAGTCACTAAGCAAAAGTGATTACTATGTTCATTCATACAAGGAATGAACATCCGGACATGCAAAAATGATAAACTCAATTGAAAAGTATCATTTGCAAGTCCAACACTCAACCAATGCATACAAACATATATGCATCTAGAAACAATCCTACAAGGGCACAAGAGTGTTGTACTTAAGATAATGCAAGGCATTAACAAGTACCAAAACACAAAGCACAAAGGCTGTAAATGCAAAGTTTTTGCAAATACATGGCACAAACTATACAAGCCTACAAATTAGTGCATAAGAACAAGAAACAACCCTCAAAACTTACAAAAGCATTAATGGGTACAAATCAACAACATAAAGTGCTTAAAGCTGAAAAACATCATACTATATAAGTGTTGAAATAAACAATTACCACCACAGTATTTTGAGTTAACTAGGTTTTACATATATATATATATATATATATATAATAAAAAATAAAAAAAAAATAAAAAAAAAACCTTAAAAAAAACTTAAAAAAATGATGAAGAAATCTCCCCCTCAAGACGAGCACTCCCCCTCAAGAGCTGCCCCCAAAGATTCTCCCCCTTTTTGACTGGAATGGCCAAAGGGTCACTGTTTCAGTTTTGTGAAAATACCATCAACTTAAGCTGCTACCACATCAATCTGGTCCTGAATGGCAACCAATCTCTCCGACTGCTCTTTCTGGCCATCTCTAAGGGTCTTTTCCATTTTCATAAGGCGTTTGTGAAGATTATCAAAGAGCATTTGCAACTTGTCAGGCTGAGGGGCAGACTGTGGTTGAGGAGTGCCCGATTGCTCAGAAGTAAAGGAAGTAGGAGAAAATAGATGTGCACTCTTTGGAGCTTTGGATGAGTGACTCTTACTGGCCTGTAGAGTGAATATAGAGATTGGTCGAGGACGAGCAATCACGTTCCCAAGTGAGGGAGGAGTAACACCTTCACGTAGAACGAAGTTCATAATAAGACTACAGAATGGAAGGCACCCTCGTGCTACTGTTTTGGTTGCTGTCTTTCTTATGATGTGATAAATATGGGCACAGATGTCAATGGTGGTGCCAGTGATGAGATCACATAGAAATTGAGCCCTTCCAAGATTTATATACACTGTGTTGGTCAATGGATAGAGATTTGAAAACATAATTAGCTTCAATGTAGTCAATTCAGGAGAAAACTTGGAAGTACTAATTAATGTGCCTGTACTGGAAATGTCATGGTCAGGACCAAGAATTTGAAGAATGTCCTGAATCTCTGGAGTACGATCATCATACGGAGTAAGGTCAGCATCGGCAGGTCGTGTGATTTTGAGAAGTTCAACTATGGTGTCTGGATTAATGATGAACTTCGTTCCTCTTACCAGACAATGTAGTTCAGTCTCAAGATCAACTGTGTTGGCGAAACATTCCTTCACAAGTTCAATCATCGGATCAACAAAATTTTCGAATAGAGCTGCCCAATCTTTTGTCTCGAAGATCCGAGGGACAAAAGTTATGTCCAAAGTGTCAAATCTGACCTCCCGTTCCACTATAGGAGTTCCCCGGTCAAAAATGTTAAAGTAGGCATCTTGGTGCTGAGGAGATCTGAATAATTCATTATTGAGTTCAGTGGATGGCTGTGAGGAGGACCATGTTCTTTTTGCAACAGGCACAATTTCTTCTTCTAACATCATCTCTTTTCCTTTCGAGGATTGTCGAGACATCTATAAGATAGCAAACACACAAAAAAGTACCAAATGCAATACCATAGGGAATCAACAACAACTTGATTAGATTCAGTTAAGAATGTGAGAAAAAATTCACTTTAATCACTAACACAAGAATCAAATCAACAACAAGATATCAGATGGCTAAAATGAAATACACTCCACACTTCAGCACAAAAACTATAAAGACCACAGAACCATAGACAAATGACCCATGGCCACATACAGAGAGTACCACATAGATCTCAAACCCATATGTTTAAAAAGAATGAGAAACTCTATCAAATGAACAATGCTCAAACTAGAGACAAACATGCTGGAGAACAAACAAGATATAAAATAAACTCAGCAACAAAAGAAAATAACCTCAAACAAACAAAAACACCATTTTAGGCAAACTCATGTTTTAACACAATCTATCGCAGAGCACATATGCATTGTACTACACAAGAAGGTAATGGTTAACATAGTAAGAATGGAATGAGGGAAAGAAAACCCATACCTTATTCTTGGAGATTTATGCAGAAATGATGTAGAGAAGAGAGATTTTACAGTTAGAAACGAACTGTTTGAGAGAGAGATTGAAGAAGATAATGAAAAGTCACTGAAAATCAAGGGAAAACTGAAAATCAATTTTAAAAACTGTCTTCAAAAACTCAAAACACGCGTTTTTCGCGACTTAACCAAGTCGCCAGTAAGTCGCCAGATCAAGCCGCAAAACACTGTGAAGGTAAGATTCTAGAAAAATCTTCTAAGTGTTTTACGTGACTGGAAGGTTTAGCCGCGAAGGAGTCGCGAGCTGAGCCACGAAAATCTCTAAGTAACCTTCGCGATTGTACATTCCACCCGCGAATAAGCCACTAAAATGAGCCGCGAAAAGAGCAAAACTCAATTTTTTCAAAAATTTTCTAAGTCTTTTTCGCGACTAGAGTACTGACTCGCCAGTAAGTCGCGAAAATCTCTTATTGAGCTCGCGACTGGGGCTTGCGACTGTGTCAACCCACGACTAAGTCGCCAAAACAGGGCAACACTATTTTTGAAAAAATTTCACATTTTTGTAAAAGTAAAGTACTTTCCAAAAACAAAACAAAACACTCAAAAATCTTTTTGTGTTTGACCAACAAAGATTGAGTATGTGAAAACACATTTAATCAAGTACAATCACACAAATGAATATGGCATTCGTTGAACATAGACTTGTGTGCTGTGTGTGGATATCAAAAATGAGATGGTCCTTAGTCCAATGTGAAGCTTCAATGATAAATTCAATCAAGGCATACACAACTAGCACTAGATCATGTGACCTATCTCAATTATAGAAGCATGCATATATGACCTCCCACAAGAACTTGATAACAACTCTTTGAAGCTTTTTATTTGGCTCCATATACAACATATCATTTGCCAATTTTGAGCAAAGAAACTCTCATTGAGAGATAGACGCCTAAAATTTTTGATATTTCAATTAATAAGTTAGCCTTTGGCTTTTTGGGCATCTTTCAAACATTTTATTTTGGTCGCTTTCCCTTTTTCCTAGTCAAATACTAGTATGTGCGACAGGCTTTTGCAGCTCTATATCTCTTTTCATTTGGAGATTTACATTTAGAGAGCTCTTTTAAAGCATAAAAATAAAGAGTGAGAAGATATATAGGCATGAGTCTATGCATGTCTCAAGATCAACAAAACCATTCACTAATCATTCATGACAAGGTTGGAGATCTATTTACAACAATCACATAGATTTCAGAATTTCTTCCACAATGATATGAGTGCATGAGAGACAAGCTAAGCTCGTTAAATGCACAAAGCCATTGGTACAAAGGTACAAGGGTAAACTTGCTTTGGGACAAAAATCAGCAAAGTGATCAAACTTTTTGGATTTTCAAATTTTTATGAGTTTTTGGATTTTCGACACGAAAGCAGTAAAAGAATGATCAAAAACAGGAAGAATGAAAAAGCATTTTGAACACAAACAAACCACAAAATAAACAGATACTCAAACACAACGCAAATAACCAATCATATCCACAAAGCATATGAAGAATTGATGCATGGACATGTTATAATGCTTATGCATGAGTACCCTTTGTCACCCACACGTCACATGCGTTTGGGGTGATATCCTTAACGGATCGGGTGCAGGAGTTAGGACTTTCAAACCTTCTGTTGAAGCTCTCCAAGCAAGTGGTGAAGGCGCCAATCATTTTCATCACGTCCGTCATTCCGGAATCCCGGTTTTGGCTCCTTGATTGCTCACCACCCCAAGCCCTCAAGTCATTTCTTCTTCTTCGAGACCGAGGTACACTCGCATTGTTGTCTGCTCCTAGCTTTTGACAGTTTGGTCTAGTGTGTCCTTGCAATCCGCAATAGTGACAAATATAGTTTGTTCTAGGACCCTGCTGCTATCTTGGGAGAGATCTTCCTCTAGCTCCAAATCTGACTTCAGATTGGTTTCGGGACTTGTTTAACATCCGTTGATTAGCCACATTCATTTTCTTCTCAGCCTCAACTATCTCTGGAGTAGACTTATCAACAGCCGTCTCTTTGTTTTTCACAAACTTTACTTGCTTGGTGACTTTGGCTGATGAGCTGCTCTCTCTGGTATATCCCAACCCGAACTTGTCTGAGGCATGTCTTTGAGATGAAATAACATCATCTAGCTTCCTGGAGGAGACCTTATCTATCTTGGCATGAGCTTGTACTACCTCTTGCTCGAGAAACCTCACCTTTGTGTAAGCTTCTGATAGCTCACCATTAAGTGCTTCAATCTCACACTTTGCCTCCTTATATCTAACCAACAGGCTTTTGAAATCTTCCTTAGCTCTCTTCATTTTCTTCACGGCTGCCTTTACCACCTTTGTATACTCTCCTGATTTCTCAAGAAGTATTGCGTAATTCTTTTTAAGGGTGGATGCATCTTCTTCTTCTTCACCTTCTGATTCTTTAACAATCCCAATGGACTCCTCATCAGAACATTCACCGAGCTCATTCACAAGAGTACTCAAATCATCTAAAGATCCCACATGTGCAATGGTCATGAATGCTGAGTAATTTCCCTCTCCGTCACAGCTTTCTTCAGAGTCAGATTTTGATGAGTCTGAATCACTCAAAGTAGTGGCATAAACCTTTCCTTTTGTCTTCAAATAATTTGGACATTCCTTTTTGAAGTGTCAATGTCCGTTGCACTCGAAGCACACAATGTCCGAAGGAGATTGAGACTCCTTCCCTTCTTTCCTCATAAACTCTTTCTTATCACCTCTTAAAGATGAGAATTTTCCTCTATTAAATGGTTTCCCACTGCCCTTCGTCTTCAGAAATTTTCGGAAGTTCTTTACAAGATATGCCACTTCCTTTTCCACTCCATCTTCTTCAGAGGGATCATCCATTCTTTCGGTGATGGTTTTGAGAGCAAATGATTTACTCGTCTTGTGTGAAGGTAGTCCCAGTTCATATGTTTGGAGAAACCCAATCAGCTCTTGAATTTTGATCTCATCCAAGTCTTTACTCTCCTTTATGGCTGTGATTTTTGCTCTAAAACATTCAGGCAAGGACCTCAAAATTTTTCTCACCACCTTGGTATCTTCAATCTTCTCACTAAGATTGAGTTTAGCAATGACAATTTCGTTGAGCTTCCCATAGAATGAATCAAACGATTCATCTTCACCTATCTTGAGCTCTTCAAATTTGGTGGTAAGCATTTGAAGCTTTGTGTCCTTCACCTTCTTAGTCCCCTCATAAGTTGTCTCCAAAATTTTCCAAGCTTCCTTGGCCACAGTCATGTGAGATATCCTGTGGAATTCATCAGGAGACATAGCACAGAAAATAGCATTTAAAGCTTTACTATTAGCATTGGCTGTTGCAAGAGCAGCCTTATCCCAATTGGCCTTAGGAGCCTCTGGTTTAGTCTAACCTATCTCAACCGCATCCCAAACAGTATCTTCTATAAAGCATAAAAATACTCTCATTCGGACTTTCCAAAAAGCATAATTATTACCATAAAAAAATGGTGGAATAATGAGAGATTGAGACCTATCCATCTCAACAAGGGGTCAAGGATCACACTTAGTTATTGAAACCACAACAAGTGTACCCGCTCTAATACCAATTGAAAGTTCAATATGGGTATGAAACACCCTTGAACGTTTAGACCTCAAATTATAAAAT
The DNA here is from genome assembly GCA_030445155.1 of Quercus variabilis. Taxonomy (NCBI): domain Eukaryota; kingdom Viridiplantae; phylum Streptophyta; class Magnoliopsida; order Fagales; family Fagaceae; genus Quercus; species Quercus variabilis. The sequence goes on from CP129449.1 coordinate 11,711,970, forward strand.
TACCAATTCAAGCTTTATATCAAACAATTAATGTGCGGAACATGATAACAAGCTTATAACAGAATTGATAAAAAATCTAAGCCAAATATAAACACATCCACAGCAGTAAATATAAGGCAAAGATAAAGGGAAGGAAGATGCAAACACACGGACAACACACGATGTGTTATCGAAAAGGAAACCGAAATTCTCGGCGTAAAACCTCTCCGCCGCCCTCCAAGCGGTCAAATAATCCACTAAAAAATGTAGTTAGGATACATGAACAGCAGAAGACCCTCCAAGCCTAATATACTCAAGTACCTAAGCCCTCCAAGCTTCTTGCTCCAACGAAGTTACGTCGAACCTATTTCTTCTTTAGCTTGCCGGATTCCGCTACTTGACCATAGTATCAACCAATGTATATTGGTTCCTTTCCAAACTGCTTCCCTAAGTACCAAATGGACCTTCTCACAGACTTGGGTGTGGTGAGATAAGGGTTTGGTAAATGACCTCTCAAGAGTATGACAATGGAGAGGAAGAGAATAGAGGAATTTGTAGAGTCTCTTTAGATAAAGATTGGGGATGTGGCAATCCTGTTTTTCTCTAGGGTTTTCTCTCACAAAATTCTCTCTGGAAGGTCTCTCAATATGATGGGTATAAGGGTGTTTATATAGTAGGGTGAGAAGGAAATGCAAAACGTTAGTTTTTGCCAAACAGGGCAAGTTGGCGACTTGGTCTCGTGGCTTGTCCAAGTCGCGAGTTCAAGTCACGACGTAATGGCCTGGCCAGACTGGAACTTTTGTCCTGTAGCGTGACAGCTGGCGCGACCCTTCAGCTTCCCAGTGTGCCTCTCACGTGCCTGCCTTTCGCGGGGTGCCAGTCGCGATCCACCCGCGAGCCTTAGCCGCGAGCCTTTGTTTTTCTTGCACACTCTTGAGCTTTTCTTCACATCTTCTCACACACTACCCTTACAATTTTCCCACCTAAATACAGGGTAGCTAAGTGTTAAATTACAAGCAAATTGGTCACGAAATAAAACCAATTAAATGGTTGATTAAATTCAACCTTACAGTTTTTTTTTTTTTTTTTTTTTTTTGAGAATGTAGTTTTTGAATAGTTATGTGGTACAATGCCTCGCCAATTCTAAACATCTTGTAGTCTCTGAATCGCTAAGCACTCATAAAATAATTCATTATCACTCACTACAACAAAAGTGGGCTATGGTGACGAAATTTAGTGAGGAAAAACAACTTCATCACCAAATGATAACATTTAGTGAGAAAAAGAATAATTCGTCACCAAATATTATAAAAATTTTAAAATTGGTGACGAAATTAATATTTCGTCACCAACGATGTACCAATTGGTGACGAAATATTTATTTCGTCACAATAGGTCATGAAAAAAAGGCAAACCTAGGGTGACGAAATATTCGCATCACCAAAGACTTACCAAAGGTGACGAAATTCTAAATTCGTCACCCAATATTAGGATGTAGGTGTTTTTGGTGACGAAATAAATTTTCGTCACCTATTGTTTAACCAAAGACTAACTCGAGGTGATGAAATTCCAAATTCATCATCCAATATTAAGATAGAGGTGTTTTTGGTGATGAAATAAATGTGTGTCACCTATTATTCACAAACAATTAAGGATGGCCATGGGCAGGGTATACCCATATACACCCGACCCAATTAATTTATCTGTGGATATCCGATTACCTTACCTAATTAATATCAATACCCAATTGTTACCCGCTCTGTTTATCCATAGATATTCATACCCTACCCAAAGCCGATTTTTATAAAATCACCAATATATTCTCAAAATCTCTAAAATAAGCAAAATACCCATGAAACCTTTAGAATGACCAAAATACTCCTACATTCTCTAAAATCACCAATTATGCTAAGAACCCATTAAAATGACGAAAATATCCCAAAATTTCTAAAATGAGCAAAATACCCATGAAATAACCTCAAAAATGACCAAAATACCCCCGAAATCACCAAATATGCACAAAAACCACTAAAAATTACAAAAATATCCCCTAAACCTAATAAATGACCAAAACCCCCAAATCTTAAAAAATGATACACACAAAACCTATAAAATGACCAAAATACCCCCGAAACCTAAAATTTGGCCAAAATACCCCCGAAACATAAAATTACCTAAATAACCCCTAAACCTAAAAAATAACCGAAATACCTCTGAAACCTAAAAATTGACCGAAATAGCCTTGATGCTTGAAAATTACCAAACTACCCCAAATCTTAAAAAAAGACCAAAATACTCCCCAAAACCTAAAAAATGACTAAAATACCCCTGATACCTATAAAACGATAAAATGGCTCTAAAACCTATATGATGATAAAAATACACCCTAAACCTAAAAGATGATCAAAATACCCTCAAACCTAAAAATGACCAAAATACCCCTAAATGACCAAAATACTCATTTTTATAATTTCTGGCTATTTTGGTCATTTTTTAGATTTAAGGGGTATTTTGGTTTTTTTTTTTTATAAGTTTCAAGGGTATTTTGGCCATTCTTTTAGGTTTCGAGTGTATTTTGGGTTATTTTTTAGGTTTAGAGGGGTATTTTGGTAATTTTTATATTTCGAGGGTATTTTGGACATTTTTAGGTTTTTATGGGTATTTTGGTAATTTTTAGGTTTTGGGAAGTATTTTGGTCCTTTCTTAGGTTTATGACGTATTTTTGTCATTTTTAAGTTTCGGGGGGTATTTTGGTCATTTTGAAGGTTATGGGGGTATTTAGGTATTTTTTTTAGTTTCCAGGGATATTTTGGTAATGTTTTAAGTTTTAGGGTTATTTTGGTAATTTTATGATTGTAGAAGTATTTCGGTCATTTTTTAGGTTTAGGGTGCACTTCGACAATTTTAGAGGATTTTAGGAGTACGATGCCTATTTGCATGTTTTAAAGGCAATTTGGTAATTTTGATTATTGAGAAATTTGGTGGGTTGGGGTTTACCCATAACAATTTGGTTGAGTGAGGTTTGGGTTAAATTTAATTAGTTAAATGGATAATAATGGGTAAATAGGTAAATTGCACCCGATTGGCATGAAACTTGGAATGCATGTTAAGAACATATAGAACATGTAATTCCACAATTGGATTTTCAAAATATGAATTTAATAATAAGTTATTAGGTGGTGTAACATTTTTTAGAGTTACATTAGGTGTAACTTGAACCATGCCCTGTATTTCTCAATTCAGTGTGAATTTTGACAAATCTACCGTTAGATAACATTAATTTCATATATTTTTCATGCTTACAAAATTTCAAGGTGACCAAAAATTAATAGGCATGTCATCAATCAATTGTCTAAGTTCAAGTTTTTGTAGTTTAAAATAACGTATAAAAGATGAGTTTAAAGATCAATTGGTAAATTACACTCGATTGGCATGAAAATTGACACGCATGTTAAGAACATATAGATCATGTAATCCAACGGTTGGTTTTTCAAAATATGCATTCAATAATAAGTTATTAGGTGGTGTAACATTTTTTAGTGTTACATTAGGTGTAACTTGAACCACGACCTATATTTCTCAATTCGTTGTGAATTTTGACAAATCTACCGTTAGATAACATTATCTTCATATAATTTTTCATGCTTGCAAAATTTCAAAGAGATCAAAGATTAATAGGCATGTCATCAACCAATTACCTAAGTTCAAGTTTTTGTAGTTTAAAATAACGTATAGAAGATGAGTTTAAAGATTAATAGGTAAATTACACTCGATTGGCTTGAAAATTGGCATGCATGTTAAGAACATATAGATCATGTAATCCAACAGTTGGATTTTCAAAATAAGCATTCAATAATAAGTTATTGGGTGATGTAACATTTTATATGCATTCAATAATAAGTTATTGAGTGGTGTAACATTTTTTAGTGTTACATTAGGTGTAACTTGAACCACGACCTATATTTCTCAATTCGTTGTGAATTTTGAAAAATCTACTGTTAGATAACATTATCTTCATATATTTTTCATGCTTACAAAATTTCATGGAGATCAAAGATTAATAGGCATGTCATCAACCAATTGCCTAAGTTCAAGTTTTTGTAGTTTAAAATAATGTATAGAAGATGAGTTTAAAGATTAATAGGTAAATTACACTCGATTGGCTTGAAAATTGGCATGCATGTTAAGAACATATAGATTATGTAGTTTAACAGTTGGATTTTCAAAATAAACATTCAATAATAAGTTATTGGATGGTGTAACATTTTTTAGAGTTACATTAGATGTAACTTGAACCACGTCCTATATTTCTCAATTCATTGTGAATTTTGACAAATCTATCGTAAGATAACATTATCTTCATATATTTTTCATGCTTACAAAATTTCAAGGTGATCGAAAATTAATAGGCATGTCATCAATCAATTGTCTAAGTTTAAGTTTTTGTAGTTTGAAATAATGTATAAAAGATGAGTTTAAAGATCAATTGGAAAATTACACCCGATTGGCATGAAAATTGGCATGTATGTTAAGAACATATAGATCATGTAATCCAAAGGTTGGATTTTCAAAATATGCATTCAATAATAAGTTATTGGGTGGTATAACAATTTTTGGTGTGATATTAGGTGTAACTTGAACCACGCCCTATATTTCTCAATTCGGTGTGAATTTTGACAAATCTACTGTTAGATAACATTATCTTCATATATTTTTCATGCTTACAAAATTTTAAGGTGATCGAAGATTAATAGGCATGTCATCAATCAAATGTCTAAGTTCAAGTTTTTGTAGTTTAAAAGAACGTATAGAAGATGAGTTTAAAGATCAATACGTAAATTACACCCGATTGGCTTGAAAATTGGCATGCATGTTAAGAACATATAGATCATGTAATCCAACGGTTGGATTTTCAAAATATATTTCAATAATAAGTTATTGGGTGGTGTAATATTTTTTAGAGTTACATTAGCTGTAACTTGAACCATGCCTTATATTTCTCTATTAGGTGTGAATTTTGACAAATCTACCGTTAGATAATATTATCTTCATATATTTTTCATACTTACAAAATTTCGAGGTGATCGAATATTAATAGGCATGTCATCAATCAATTGTCTAAGTACTTTTTAAATTTATTCACTTAATTAATTAAAACTACTATTATTTTTTCTAATCATAATTATCATAAGAAGAATAAAAAAACTAAATTTCGTGAATATCAAAGCTAAATCATAATTATCAAGTAGTAGTGGTAATATACATACATATATATATATATATATATATATATTTGGCTCTCATTCATTCTATATTAAAAACTAAAAAACAAAGGTGTGGCTCTCATTGATTTGTTGTGTATACAAATAGCACTAGCAGACTAGCAAAACAGTGAAGCACACAGTTTGTAAACTAAGAGTAGAGGTTCAGTTTTTTCTTTTGGTGGAGTACAGGTTCCCTGTCATATGTTATTGAAAGTAAATTCTTTTAAAATGAAAAGCAAAAAGAATTGATTTATAGGTAGCTGAACATGAAATTACAAATTGATTGCTGCTATGCCTGTGTTGTAACGCTTTAAATTTCACTTCCAAGTTAATTCAGGTAATTGCTTAGATTTTTTTTAGTAGTTTTTTTTAAGTAACATTTACTTTTCATTGGTCTTTAGTTGATGATTACTTTTATGCATTTTTATGTAATTACAAAGTGATTTTCCCTCAGGTCTCTAAATTTTTTTTTTTCCTTTGAAAAATAATTAGCTTCCCATTATTAGTTATTTAAGGCAAGGGAATTCCTGTGTCAAAATGGAGCATATATAAATTGAAATAGTTTCTGGATTTGGAGTGAAGTGGAAAGCACTTTCAAAATACGATTTTTTTTTTTCCTTTCCTCGATTATAAGCCACTTCATACGGGATGTGCCATAAGTTAATTCGTTGTTTTATCTGTTTTACATATTAAACTCTTCAAACAAAAAAGAGAGTAGTGAACAACACGTTGGGAATTTTTTTGATTTCTTTTTGCGCGGTGACCAATTTTCAGGCAGGTTCTAAATTTTTTAGGTTTCTTTCTTTTTTTCATTATTTTTTATTGGATAAAATTCATGTATAAAATTTTAAGTACTGTTGCTTAAGTTTCTTTCAAAATGCTTCCACGTGGCTACTTATTTAAAAAATTAACTTCTATCATGAGAATAAAGCCACGTGATAAAATCTTAAGAGAAAGATCTCAAGAATAGTATATGAGTATTTTAGTTAAGTCTTACCCTTTTTTATTTGTGTAAACAAAATACTGTTACTCTCTCTTTCTCCTCCCATAAACCCACACCTCTCAACCTCTCCCAAAAAGACTGGTAAGCTCTCTCTCTCATCGATCCTCTCTCTCTCATCACTCTTCTCTCTATCTCTCTCTCATGTTAAACTTGGTGACTTTGTGGATTATTTTTTTCTTCTTTCAGGAGTAGCAACATATTGATTTTGGGATTAAAGAGGATGTTGATTTTAGGACATAGCTTTTGGGATTGGAGAAGGTAATCGAGTCTTTCCCTATTGATTTTTTGAGATATGGAACAACAATCCCTATTGATTTTATAATATTTAAACTCAGCAGCAATTCTATGTATATCATTATAGATTCTGGACATTGCTTTTATAAATTTTTCCCCTTCATGCACGTGCATAAATGTGTCTTTTAAATAAATGCAATTTTGTGACTTGATACGTTAGATTTTTAAGTTTAATTTTTGTTGGTTTTGTTAGTTTTTATTTGGTCCTGAATCTGGGTTTTTCTAGGACCTTAAAGATTAAATCTATATTTATTTTTTTGAGACTGATTTCTGTGTACCCGAAATGCTTGTTCTCTGGGTTTCTATGTTTTTGTGTGCTTACTTTACTTGTCAGTAACACTGGTTTACTTGTCAATATCATTTTCAAACTAAGCAATATTTAGTCAAAGTGGTGTTGTGCACTTTGTTTAACAATTTCAGTTCTAGTCAACTCTTTAAGTGTGTTTTTGGTGCTTACTACGACTGCTAATGCTAATTCTATGTTGATTTTGGTACTCATTGAAGATAATTTAATGTTAATTACATTTAAGCTAATATAATTCATAGACCCTTTTATCTGATTGTTAATTACATTTAAGATAATTGTATGTTAATTACAGAGAGCTTCACTGCAAGTCTTCCAAGTCTCCTTTTCCGATTGGTCCTAACCACTAAGGTAATAATAACCTTTTTCTTGATCGTTTTTCTTATATAAATTTTCGTTATAGTTTAGATTCTGCTATGTTGAGATTTATATTAACTGATTTTTGTCTAATTTATTTTTTTGGATGGAAAATATTAATGCGGTTATGATCTTATGGTTACGCCAATTTCACAACTAATTTTGGATCCTATTAAAAAAAATTTTAGAAACTTTTTTTGGGGTGCAAATCTAGAACAGATCTTTCAAAAAATTTTAGTAAATATTTTCAAATTTGGTAAAATAGAACATATTTATTATACTGAGTTAAGTTAGTTATAGGTGTACCCATGTGAATCTTATTACATGGTTGAATGTTATGGGTCCAGTTGATGCTACTAATAGTAGTATTACTTGTTTTGATGTTTTGGCAATTTACTGGTGATTTTAAGTCTCTGTTAAGTGATGAAATCTAGGATGGACACCCCTCTATTCATGCCAACCCTTTGCTTAGAAATCTTACCATCACCAATCACAAGGAGAAAATTGCTTTTTGCCCCTTTCTGAAAAAAATCTAGCATTTTGCCCTCTTTCTCAAACTAATTAGGGAATGCCCCTCTTTTGAAAATCGAGTTTCTGAAAATCAATTTAGGCCCTATAGCGGCGTTTTTAAGGACCCTATAGTGATGTTTTAAGGACCTATAGTGACGTTTTATAACTCGATTTTCATAAAGTCAAGTTACATGCAATTTTTTTTCTTTTTTTTTACCTATAACTCGACTTTATGAAAATCGAGTTACAAAACGTCACTATAGGTCTTTAAAACTTCATTATAGGGTCCTTAAAAACGTCGTTATAGGGTCTAAATCGATTTTCAAAAACTCGATTTTCAAAAGAGGAGCATTTTCCTAATTAGTTTGAGAAAGAGGGCAAAATGCTGAATTTTTTTTTTTCAGAAAGGGGCAAAAAGCAATTTTGTCCCCAATCACAATAGCACCTGAGTTCATTTTTGCTTAGAAACTAGCTTGGTGCTAAAATTCAAAACTTTTGAAGGGGTTTTGAGTTTGAGTTGAATGTGTGCACTGGGAAGGGAAACGGAAAGGGTATTTATATATCCATGCAAGCTTTGATATTCCACCATGCAAAACTTTCAAAAGGTGTAGTAGGTTTGGTGAACTACAGTGCTACTGAATGTAACCCACATGATCTTGAGCAATCTGATATGGCCACTAGGCACTTATTTGAATTTGACTATATATCATTAAACATATAAAATATATATGACCTTGACCACTCCTATAGAGTTGCTATTTCTATACCCATTGTAATGGTTTATACCTGTCGCCAATTATGAAATGCAATGTCTATGGGCTATAAAGAATAGTCAGGTTACAAGAGTAAGATTAGTTAAATAAAATCGAAAGGGTGATTTGATGTGTGTGTTTTTTACTTTTTATGAATGAGTCATTTGGAAATATGGCAATTTTATTTTTTGAACATTCTTTTAGAAAGATGCTATGGAAGAAATGTAGGGGAAGTGTTTCTTAATTTGTTAGACAGATTGGCAGTTGGGTTGATCATAAGCATTAAAGGGTACAAACTTTGAACATGCAATTTGCAAGATCGATGGGGCAGCTAGCTAGCCATCATTTTGTCATTTATGGAATATGCCAATATGGATGAAAGAAATGAATGAATTCATAAATGAGAAAGTGAAGCATAATTAAAGTTGTTGAAATTCATTATGGCTTGTTTTGTAATAAATGGAGAGTGTGATAAATAAAATTCTTGTATTATTGATTGTGTATTAATTACATCACTAACTTCATGTTAAGAAAATATTATTAAAGCTAACTGATTGAAACTAACTAATTCACTAATTACAAAACTAGCTCCTAAGAATCAAAACCTACATTTGCAAATTATGCAAATCTTCATTCAACCCTCGAATTCCTTTAGGTTTGATTGCAGTTTCACCTATATCCATCTTTTCCTTTTTGTTTGTTGATTATTATCAAATTTCAAGCAAGAAACTCTTTGCGTGATTGAAACTAGGGGCCTATAATTATAATATATTATAAATGGAAAAAAAATCCAAATTTATTGTGAAAATTGGAATAGCCAATTATATATGCATGAAGGGTAAATAACCAAAAAGTGGTCAAAGCACGGTTATTTAGACTAAAACTTGTATAGTTTTATTATTAGTTCAGCCTACAATAGGAAAAAGGAGAAACAAAATAAATATATGAAGGGCTAGGCTTATTGGCTTAGCCTTGTAGTTGTGGGGTACCCTAATGCAAAACCAGGGTGCACCTCAAGTCCATGTACTTGAATAGTGTTGGCTAGATTTTTTATTCGTTGTGGTGGTTGGGTTTGTGTTTATGATGGTGGCTGGGTTTTTGTTTTGGATTTCACTTTATTTGTTTTGTTTTAAATTGTGATTTTTCTGCATTCTTTATGATTTCTCCATGGTTTGTAATGTGGGTTTGGTTTTTATTTGATGAGAATGTTGTGGGTCTTCTTTCTTTGATAGTATGGCTTCATATGATGTTACACTATGATTATTTTGTCTAGTTTGTTATTGGGTATTCTGTGGACTTTTTCAACATTGTCTTACTAATAATAATTTTTTTTTTTTTGTTGTAATACATCTTATCAGGATATAAGTTTGCATTCTAGTTTGTTATTGATGAATTTTCCTTTATATTTGTGCAGATATGGGATTGGTGGCAAAAAGATAGCTTTTGTGGGACTACTTGAACTCAAATAATTTTCTGTAAAGTTTGGAAGCTAAGACATCATTTGTATATAAATGGTTGTAATTACTTTGTGAACATCTTTATTGCATTTTTAGATTGTATGGATGTTTGTTTTTATGGATTTGGTTAGAAATGAATGGATGTTTGTTTTTATGGATTTTGTTAGAAATGAACAGGTTAATGTAATGGCAAGTAAATGTAAAGAATATTAATTAAAAAAAAAAAAAAATTGGTGACGATAAATTTTGTCGCCATATCTAACTATAAGCAGAAATTGGTGACGAAATAATTTGTCACCTGATCTATTGAAAAAAAAAAAAAAAAACAATTGATGACGCAAAACTTCGTCACCTAATCTATTGAAATTGGAAAAAAAAATACATTTGGTGACGAAATATTCCGTCACTGAAAATAAGATTTAGTGACGAAAATATTAGGTGATGAAAAACTTTTGTCACCTATCATTTTTTATTAGTGACGAAAAAATTTCGTTACCTATCATTTTTTTATTGGTGACGAAACATTTTCATCACCAATACATTCTGTAACGGAGCTTAGGTGACGAAGGTTGTTTCGTCACCATTTCATCACCATATGTATTCAGTGACGAAATAAGGACATATTGTGACAAAAATGTTTCGTCACCATAGTCTACTTTTGTTGTAGTGACTGTTTGTTAAATGGCATTCTTTGACAAATACCATTCACACGGTATCTTTTTTTCTAATTTAGTAATGAACAATTGGAAGATGAGTCTACATTTGGTAAGGACAGAGTGTGAAATCCATTACACCCATACTTTATACTATCCAATTAGAAATTGTCATATTAGCTTTTTACTTAAAATTCAATACATTCTATTACACTTAATAATATCTCAATAAACTCCTAATTTTGTTGGATTTATAGATGGATATTATAATTGATTAGGTTAGTATTGATTGTGTGTAGTTGTGATTATTCTTAAATATATGATAAAATGATGTGGCATATTGGAATTGGAAGGCGTAAAACTTGTGTTTTATATTACATCCTTATAGAATTTAATCTCTTGGAAGATACCTATAAAACAAGTGCTTCTCAAATTAGTGAATTCCAATTAGCTCAATTGGTAAAAACTCTAATTGTTGAATAAGAGATTTAGGGTTCAATTCCTGCTTACACCAAAAACTAATAGATGTTTTGATCTGATTATAAAGAATTATTATTAGGAGCAAATATTCTAGGTTGAAACTCTCTTTAAAAAAAATAAAAATAAATAAAAAGTCTTTGTCAAATTAACCTTCTTCTCAAAAAAAAAAAAAAAAAAAAAAAATCATTGTCAAACCAACAACTTATTAATATTCCACTTTTGAAAGTGTTGATGTTAGGCCCCGTGTGGCTTGAATTACCAAGCCCAATTCAGTTTTATAAACCAAATACAAGCAGTAATAGGAAACCTCACGAGCCGACTTTAACATATATATATATATATATATATATATTGTATTAAGGGTAGTCGTGTGAATTAGAGAAGTCCTAAAACCTAGCAGTAGCCGCATAAGAAGAAGAACAGTATTTTCTTGTCTTGTGGGTGAGAGAGAGTTAGGGTGTATTGGGATTTGAGTTTCTTCAGAATGTTCTTATATACTATTGTATCTTCTTATTTTTTTTTATAGTAAAATTTCTTCATCGTCGTCGTGGAGGTAGGCAGTTTGCCAAACCACGTAAATTCTTGTGTTCTTTGTGTGTGCTTGTTATTTAATTTTCGCTTATTTACTGTTATTGATTTGAGTTCTAAGGTGCTATCTACACAATAAGTGGTATCAGAGCTAGGTTAGGATTCAATTCTTTGAATACAGTAAAGATGTCAAGCACAAAGTATGATGTAGAGAAGTTTTGTGGTAAGAGAAATTTTTCACTTTGGCAAAGGAGGATGAAGGATCTCCTAATTCAACAAAGAGTTCATAAAACCTTGCTTGGGAAGGAGAAGAAACCGAAAACGATGAAGGATGTAGAATGGGTAGAGATGGATGAGAAAGCAGCTAGCACTATTCGTCTCAACCTAGGTGATGAGGTCATTCACAACATCCTAGAAGCAAAGACCACAAAGGAGGTTTGGGAAATACTAGAGGGTCTTTATATGAGAAAGAATTTGACGAACAAGTTGTACATGAAGAAGCAACTATATAGTTTGTATATAAAGGAAGTTTCAGATCTGTTGGAGCATCTCAACACGTTTAACATGTTGAATACCCAATTGTCAAGTTTTGGGGTGAATTATGGGGACAAAGACAAAGCGTTACTCTTATTAGCGTCGCTTCCTACTTCTTTTGATCATCTAGTGACTACATTGATGTACGAGAAAGAGACTATAATACTCAAAGAGGTGACTAGTGCTCTCTTGTCACATATAAAGATGAAGCAAAATGGTGATGGTTCTCAGGCTGATGGACTTATTGTAAAGTCTGAGTAAAGCAATAGGAGTAGAAGCAGATCAAGAGGACGAAACTCTAATAGGAATAGATCACAGTCTAAATCACATATAAAGAAAGATGTAGAGTGCTGTTATTGTCACAAGAAAGGGCACTACAAGAATCAGTGTAAAGAGTTAAAGAGCATTTACAGGAGAAGAAGAATGGAAAGAAGCCCCTAGAATCAGCTAGTGTTGCTGAAAAAACATTAGATGACAGTGAAGTTGGTGCAGATTTACTTTCAGTTTCATCAAGTAACAATATTCTATTGGAATCTTGGGTTTTAGATTCAACATGCTCATATCATATGACTCTAAAGAAAGATTGGTTTGACACGTATAAGCCTTACAACAGTGGTATGGTCCAAATGGGTAATGATACTACATGCCCAGTTATTGGAATTGGTACCATGAAGATCAAGATGTTTGATGGAGTTGTGAGAGTTCTTGGTAATGTCAGACATGTTCCTGATCTTAGAAAGAATTTAATTTCTTTAGGAGTATTGGATTATTTGGATTATTCATACTCATCAAAGGGTGGAATCATAAAGATTACTAAAGGTGCTTTGATAGTGATGAAGGAACAGAAAGTAAGCACACTTTACAGATTGATTGGGAACATAGTTGTAGGAAGAGTTGCAATCACCACTTCGGTAGAGTCTAGCACTGACGACACAAAATTATGGCATATGTGACTTGGCCATATTGGTGAACGTGGTATGTTAGAGTTGCACAAAAGAAATTTATTGAAGGGGGTGAAGACATGCAAGCTAGACTTCTGCAAGTATTGTGTGTATGGGAAGCAGCATAGAGTTAGTTTCAAGATAGGCTCTCATACAAGTAAGGGTGTTCTTGACTACATTCATTCAAATGTTTAGGGTCCAGTCTCAGTTTCTTCTCATAGCGGTGCTCAGTATTTCGTCAGTTTCATTGATGATTACTCTAGAAAGGTATGGATTTATTATATGAAGCATAAGTCTAATGTGTTTGGCATATTTAAAAAAGTGGAAAGCATAGGTTGAGAATTAGACTGGCAAGAAAATAAAATACCTTAGAACAGATAATGGACTAGAGTATAGAAATAAAGAATTCATAAGATTTTGTGAATTAGAAGGCATTACTCGTCACTTCACAGTTAAAGGAACTCCACAACAGAATAGGGTTGCAGAGAGAATGAACAGAACCTTAGTAGAAAGAGCCAGATGCATGAGATTGAATGCAAGGTTGCCTAAGGTGTTCTGGGCAGAGACAATTAACACAACGAGCTTCATTATTAATAGATCTCCATCATCAGCCATAGATTTCAAGATTCCAGAAGAGGTTTGGTTAGATAGACTAGTTGATTATTCGAGTTTAAAAATCTTTGGTTGTCTAGCTTATGTGCATGTGCAGTGTGGAGAACGTTCTAAATTGGATTCGAAGTCAAGAAAATGCGTATTCCTTGGTTTTGAAAAAGGTGTTAAAGGCTATAGGCTTTGGGATCCAATCTCAAAGAAAACGGTGACCAGCAGAGATGTCATATTTGATGAAGCCTTTATGTTGAAGCAAAATGAAGCAGAGACATGTAATGATAGTCCACAGGAGAAATTAACTGTTGAGGTGGAGTTTGACGAGAATAGTTCATCCAGTGATAAGGGTGATGCTGAGATTGATCCACAGCAGCAACAAGAAGAGTCTTATTCAATTGCTAAAGGTAGAGAGAAGCAGGTTCGCAAAGCACCACATAAATATGGCTTTAAAGACATGGTTAGCTTTGCTCTTATAACTAGCAGTGGCGATCCATTGTCTTACAGGGATGTAGAAGAGATGGGGTCACTACAGAAGAATAAGACTTAGGAATCATCTATTATGTTGACAAAGCCTGTTCCAACAGACAAGTTCAAGGGCTACTTGGACTTGGTTGATGTTTGCAGCTTATGAGCCCTTAAGGGCTAAGGTGGAGGCGATGGAGGAGTTTGCTAGTGTAGCTTGATCAATTCAAGCTAAGGTGGAGATTTGTTGATGTTGGGCCCCGTGTGGCTAGAATTACCGAGCCCAATTCGATCTTATAAACCAAATACAAGCAGTTATAGGAAACCTCACTAGCTGACTTTGACACACACACACACACACAGATATATATATATATATATATATTGTATTAAGGGCAACCGTGTGAATTAGAGAGGTCCTAAAAGCTAACAGCAGCACGCACACACACACACACACACACACACACACACACACATATATATATATATATATTGTATTAAGGGCAACCGTGTGAATTACACACACACACACACACACACACAACCGTGTGAATTAGAGAGGTCCTAAAAGCTAACAGCAGCACGCACACGCGCGCACACACGCACACACACACACACATATATATATATATATATATATACTGTATTAAGGGCAACCGTGTGAATTACACACACACACACACACACACATACATACATATATATATATATATATATTGTATTAAGGGCAACCATGTGAATTACACACACACACACACACACACACACACACAGATATATATTGTATTAAGGGCAACCGTGTGAATTAGAGAGGTCCTAAAACCTAACAGCAGCCGCATAAGAAGAAGTATAGTATTTTTTTGTCTTGTGGGTGAGAGAGAGTTAGGATCTATCGGGATTTGAATTTCTTGAGAGTGTTCTTGTGCACTATTATATCTCCCTATTTTTTTATAGTGAAATTTCTCCGTCATCGCCATAGAGGTAGGCAGTTTGCTAAACCACGTAAATTCTTGTGTTCTTTGTGTATGCTTGTTATTTAATTTTCGCTTATTTACTGTTATTGATTTGAATTCTGAGGTGCTATCTGCACAACAGAAAGATTACCATGATTATTAGCTGACACTCCATTTCTTCTTCTTCTTCTTTTTTTCCCCCCGCAATTGGGACCATATTTTTTCTTAATTTCTAAATTGAATAGTTTTGATGCTTAGCTAATTTGGTGGTATAGCAATAGTGGCTTTTGAGATATGGTCAAAAACAAAGGTAAGATTGTTTTTTTGATAACCTTCAATGTTTATTCAAATAGAACAGAAGGTGGCTGTTGCAACAAAGGTATCGTACTAATGGTAGTGGTCAATATGGCTTCAGTTACTCTGAGAGTTTTGCTAGAGGATGATCACAAGGGTTGTCACCATTATAACAGGGCCTCCGTTTTCATAAAGAAGAGACCTACCTTTGGAAGTAGGATATTTCCCACCATCCCCTTCAACCTTGAACTATTCAAATAGATATAATTCCATGGTAAAAAGTGAACAGTAAAAAGGAATCAAAAGATGCTGTTGAGTCTAGATCTTAGGTTGGTAAATCATGATTATTAGAAGTCTGTTCTGAAATAATATTAGAAGTGTATTATTGAAGTCAAGACTACTGCCAAGTTTTTGTGGAATAAGTTCAAGTTTTAGCTTTTCAACAACTCGTCGATTGATTGAAAAGTTAAGTTCTCGATCAATCGAATATATTTTAGATCAATCGAATAGCAAAAAACATAAAATAAAAAGCTCATTCAGTCATCAAGTGCCTAGGTTTTTGTGTATACAAGTCTTAGGTAAATAAGAAAATCCTAGTATATGTGTAAAAGACTTTTGAAGAGCTTCCAATATTAGATCTAACGGTTATGTGCATCTTCTTCCCAAAAGTCTCTACCAATGATCAAAGTTCAAATCTGGTTATGTTAAAGTTGATGTACAATCTATATGATTGATACTAGACTAGAATCTTCAAGTGGATACTTGAAGTCGTGGTGGACGTTTGCTTGCAACAAACTCCATAACTAAATAAGGTCATAGACTTGGAGCTGTGTTGGATTATGTCAGTAAGTTATATTAGGTGTTAACAATTTAGGAGTGAGTAATTCTATTTTGTAAACTTGGATTCAGTTAGTGGATTTTTTTTTGCCTTGGGTTTGCAACTTTAACAGTTTGAACAATATTAATGGTTTTTACTTTGGAACAGTTTGTTCTATTGATTTCCCTAGATCATCAGATCATTGTGTTATATATTCTTGATGATATTAGTCTGTTACTATTTGAACAATATTGGTAAGTGAATGCATTGACCTTGGCCTTTTCATAATTTGATTAATTTATAACTTTGACTTAAAATTAGTTAATTAGTACTTTCTAGGAGTCTAAAAGCTAACAGAAACAAATAATTAATTTAAATCTGACTGTGTTAATATTTTTTTTTTTTTTTTTTGAATAACTAACGTGGTAGTATGCCACTTTTTTTTGTCATCCACTTTTTGAGAAAGAATAATGAAGACCTATAGTTTAAGAGATGCTCTATTTTTCTTTGAGTCAAGCAACTACAAAGATACCAAAAAGATACGAAGTGTTGTCAAAAATTACAAAAACTAAAAATTGATACAAATTTCAATCTTGAGATTGTACTTTGATCATATAATAGACCCTGCTTATATATCTGACTGTGTTAATTTAGTTTTTGAATAACTAACGTGGTACTATGCCACTTATTGAGAAAGAACAATGAAGACCTAGTTTATGAGATACTGTAGTTTTCTTTGAGTCAAGCAACTACAAAGATACCAAAAAGATACGAAGTGTTGTCAAAAACTAAAAGTTGATACAAATTTCAATCTTGAGATTGTACTTTGAACCATAATAGACCACGCTTATAAATTCACACTCCATTTCTTCTTTTACGCAATTGAGGCCATATTTTTTCTTATTCGCTATATCTGAAAAGTTTTGATAATTAGTGATGGGACTGACGAGTTCATGTACACACGGACGATCCCATCGATACGGACGAATCCAAACTCTGGCTAGGTGAGTCAATTATATGCTTTACTGACGAAGATATCCAGACCATTCAATGCAAGCAATCAAACCCAAAACGGTTACAGGAACAACTGTACAATCTGTTGAAGGACAGTGATGGCACATTAAACGGCCCCAGACGTTACCAAAAGGAGCATTAACACCTTCATAACTGCCCCAACGGCTAGAAGCCATAAGAACATATATAAGTCTCCCACATTGCTGAAGACCAGGTACATACACACTAAAACACTAAGAGATCTTTTTCATTCTTTCCAATTACCTTGTTCATTTCCTAGAGAGCTTCTTATACTAACTTTGGCATTGGAGGCGTTGTGGCAGGCACCACACCGATGACCATCTTCAAAGGCTGAAGAATCATCTCCGTCCGACGAACAGTGCTAACGAGTTCACACTCATCAGTTTGGCGCCGTCTGTGGGGAAGACATTTTTTCGTGTTCAAACTCGAAATAGTGGTTCCTTATTCTTGTTCTTTTTAGGATGGAGTCTAATCAAGATTCTGCAGCCCTAGCTCAGCAAGTTCAAGCCCTTGCAGCCACAGTTGAAGAACTGACTAGGCAAAACCAAGAAATGAGGTTACGGCTTCAGCAGAAGGAAAATCGTTCGAAGGGAAATCAGGAAGATGAGGGGGATAGCAACAGAAGAAGTGACCATCGAAGGCCAAACACTCCCATCGAGCAAAATTCAGATATCCTTCGAGAGATGAGGAGGGAGATGGAAGAACTAAGGAATGCCATCAAAGGAGCATGGATCGGATGGTCCGGGTAACGGATTCACCATTCACAACAGCAGTCCTCGACTGCCCAGTGCCGTCAAAATTCCGGTTACCTCAGCTCGAGCCCTTCGATAGGCTAAAGGACCCTCAAGATCACCTAAACACCTTCAAGACAACCTAGGGACTTCAACAGCCCCAGATGAAATATTGTGTCGTTTCTTCCCAACTACACTCAGGGGAGTTGCCCGAGAATGGTTCACGAAGTTGCCAACATCGTCCTGCGTCACTTTATTAGAGGACAACAACCAAAGAGGACCACTAACCACTTGCTTACCATCAGGCAGGGAGAAAAGGAAACCCTGAGGTTGTATGTAAAACGTTTCACGAGGGAAACACTAGAGGTAGACGAAGCTGACGATATGGTGCAGTTAACAACCTTCAAGGCAAGGCTGAGGTCCAGGGATCTCGTCAACTCACTCGCGAAGAACCCCCCAAAGATGATGGCTGAAATGCTCCTCAAGGCGCAGAAGTACATGAACGCTGAAGACGCATTGGCTGCTATCAAGGACGGGGATAGACCAGGGGACAAAGGAAGAAAAGAAGACGATTGTAGAGGGCAAAAGCGGGACCGACCAGATCGTCAAATCAATGATGGAGTCAGAAGGAAGGATGAGAAAAATCCGCGAACGGTAAAATTCACCCCTTTCGTTATGCCTGTTGAAAAATTTTAGCGTAGATTAAAGACGAGCATTACCTTAAGTGGCCACGACCACTACACTCATCTCCTAACGTCCACGACAAAAGTAAGTACTGCCGATTTCACAAAGATCATGGCCACTACACCAAAGATTGTAGGGATCTCAAAGAGCAGATAGAAGAATTGATACGAAGGGGGAAGCTGCAGAAATTCGTGAAGAAGGGGGAACACAACAAATTCCGAGATGAAAACAAAGGCCAACATGGGTCCTCATCTAGGAACAACGACCGTCAATCACAACCTCCTCAAAATGTGGTTAGGGAGATACAGACGATCGCAGGGGGGCCTACCACCGAGGGCTCATTCAAGTCACTCAAGAAAACACATCAACGACAAGTGAATAGCGTCCATATGACACCTCTGCCGAAGTATAGACGAACTGATCAGGATATGACCTTCAACGAGAGTGACTCCAGAGGAGTGAAATAGCATCACAATGACCCCTTGGTCATAATGCTCACCATAGAAGGGTTCAACACCAAAAGGGTCCTCGTGGACAACGGGAGCTCTGCCGATATCATTTACTTTTCCGCATTCCAACAATTGAAGCTGGATCCCAAAAGACTTCGTCCATTCGATTCTCCACTCATCAGTTTCAGTGGTAACAGGGTGTATCCCAGAGGCATAGTGACACTGACAGTAACAGTGGGAACGTACCCAAAGCAGTTGACTCGTCAGATAGACTTTTTGGTAGTAGATTGTCCCTCATCCTATAATGTCATCATCGAAAGGCCAACACTCAACAAGTGGAAGGCGTCCACATCCACCTACTGCTTGAAGATGAAATTTCCAACAGAAGATGGTATTGGTGAAGTTAAAGGAGACCAAGTTCTAGCTCGAGAATGCTATCAAGCTATTTTAGCAGCTAAGGAGAACCACACGTGGATAGTGGAAGAAAAAGAGGAAGAAAAGACGGAAGCACTGGAAGTAGTGGAGTTGATCAAGGGGGAAATGACGAAAACAACCAAAATAGGGATGACCTTAAGTCTTAAGCTGAGAACGAGGCTCATTCAATTTCTCAGGGAGAACTTGGACATCTTTGCTTGGAGCCATGACGACATGCCGGGCATATCTCCAGAAGTTATTCAACACAGGTTGAATGTGGACCCAGAAAGGAAACCCATCAAGCAGAGACGAAGAACTTTTGCGCTCGAAAAAGACCAGGCAATTGCTGACAAGGTGAGTAAACTCTTGACTGCCGGCTTTATCAGGGAGGTGTACTATCCAGACTGGCTGGCAAACGTCGTCCTAATAAAGAATGCAAATGAAAAATGGAGAATGTGCGTGGACTTCACGGACCTAAATAAGGCCTGCCCGAAGGACAGTTTCCCTCTTCCCAGAATAGACCAACTAGTAGATTCTACGGCCAGGCACAAGCTGTTGACATTCATGGATGCATTCTCAGGGTACAACCAGATAAAAATGGCTGACGAGGATCAGGATAAAACCGCCTTCATCACCAGCCAGGGGCTCTACTACTATAAGGTAATGCCCTTTGGACTGAAGAACGCAGGAGCGACGTATCAGAGGTTGGTGAATAAAATGTTCGTTAAACAGATAGGAAGGAATATGGAAGTGTACGTCGACGATATGCTCATCAAGAGTAAGGAAGAACTCGCGCATCTAGACAACCTTAAGGAGACATTCGATACCCTTAAGCAATACCAAATGAAGCTAAACCCTGGTAAGTGTGTTTTTGGCGTCACCTCCGAAAAATTCCTCGGATTCATGGTGTCTTAGAGAGGAATAGAAGTAAATTCTGAGAAGGTGTAAGCTATACTCAATATGGCATCACCCAAGACCGTCAAGGAAGTCCAGAAGCTCACAGGCCAAATTGCAGCTCTTAACAGATTCGTGTCTAGAGCAACGAACAAATGCTTACCATTCTTTAAGACCCTGAAACAAGCCTTTGAATGGACCGACGAATGTGAAGCGGCTTTCGAAGAGCTTAAGCATTACCTTAGCAATCCACCACTCCTAAGCCTGTCCAAAGAATGTAAAAACTTGTACTTATACCTGGCAGTTTCATCTACAGCCGTCAATGCAGCCTTAATACGAGAAGAAGATAGGAAAAAGCTCCCAGTCTACTACGTCAGCCAAGCTTTCCAAGGAGCTGAATTCAGGTATCCAAAGATCGAGAAAATCACCTTTGCATTGATAGTAGCCTCGCGCAAGCTCAGGCAATACTTCCAGGCAAACCTAATCTTAGTGATGACGGACCAACCCATCAAGAAGTCTATGAATAAACCCGAGGTAGCCGGGAGGATGGTCCAGTGGGCAATTGAACTCAGCTAATTCGACGTGGAGTACCACCCCAGGACGGCCATCAAAGCATAAGCTCTGGCTGACTTCATCATCGAGTTTACCCACCCAGACGAGCTGAGCCTTGCCAACATGGACGAGACATAGGTGATGAAGACCGATGGCTCGTCAGCCCAAAAGAGAGAGGGAGTAGGGGTCGTCATAACCACCCTAGATGGAGAAACATTGAAATATGGAGTCCAGCTGAAATTTCCAGCCACCAATAACAAAGCTGAGTACGAAGGAATTCTGACAAGTTTAAGGCTCGGAAGAGAGCTTGGGCGACTAAAAGCTAATAATTGGGCAGATCAGAGGAGAGTGCGAAGCAAAAGAAGAAAGAATGCAAAAATACCTCAAATTGACAAAACGCTTGACTCAAGAGTTCGAAAAAGTGGAGTTCATCCAGATTCCGAGAAGCCAGAATATGGCTGCAAACGAAGTTTCAAAGATAACCTTGTCGGAAGAGACAGAATCAAGGACGGACTTGATGATGGAGATACAGAGAAACCCCAGCATAGAAGAAATTTCAACATTCGCAGTCGAGGGCATAAATAGCTGGATGACGACCATCATGTCCTTCCTTCAAGATGGCCATCTGCCCCAAAACACAGATGAAGCTAGGAAGATCAAGAAGAGATCCGCCAGATTCACAATTCTCAATGATACCTTGTACAAAAGAGGTTTCTCCATGCCCTACTTGAGGTGTGTTGACGAAGGAGAGGTCGAATACGTCCTAAGAGAGGTCCATGAAGGGATCTGCAGAGATCATGCAGGCCTAAAATCCCTGGTAAGAAAAATTATGCGAGCAGGTTACTTTTGGCCGACCATGCAAGATGACTCAGCAAGGTTTGTCAAGAAATGTGACAAATGTCAAAGGTTCGGGAACGTTCAACGGCTCCCATCAGAAAAGCTGACGACGATAACATCTCCATGGTCGTTCGCGCAATAGGGAATCGACATTGTTAGCCCACTGCCTCAAGGCAAAGGTCAGGTAAAATTATTACTAGTTGCTATTGACTATTTCACTAAATGGGTTAAAGTAGAGGTACTGGCAACCATCACCGAGGCCAAAATCCAGGGGTTCATATGGAGGAATATAGTTTGCAGGTTCGAGATCCTACGGACAATCATATCGGACAACGGACGACAGTTCGATAGCCAGAGTTTCAAGGACTTCTGCTCAGGCTTGGGCATCAAGAACTAGTTCTCATCACCAGGCCACCTACAGGCGAACGAACAAACAGAAGTAAAGAACCGCACATTGCTCAAGATCATAAAGACCAAACTGGACAACGCAAAAGGAGCCTGGCCAAAAGAACTGCCCAACGTCTTGTGGGCCTACAGAACCACGACTAGAACCGCAACGGGAGAAACCCCCTTTAGACTCATCTATGATACCGAAGCAGTGATCCCTATCGAAGTGGGAATAACCAGGACCAAGAGAGAAGCGTTCAATGAAGGAGAAAATGACGACCTACTGCAAGTCGACCTAGACTGCCTTGACGAAGTACGAGACAAAGCCTTCAGCAAGATGACGGAATACTAGAGAAAAATGACAGACTACTACAACAAAAGAGTAAAGCTCAAGAGACTCAACATAGGGGACCTCGTCCTGCGCAAAGTAACCTAGGCAACCAAAGACCCAACTCAAGGAAAGCTCGACCCCACGTGGGAGGGGCCATACAAAGTCATTCACTACTCCAAACAAGGCAGCTACCACCTGGAAACCCTAGACGGACAAAGACTCCCAAGACCGTGTAACATCGAACACTTGAAGAAATACCATCAGTAGATGTAATGGAAAGACGTATTCGTCATTTACGATCAATAAATAAATTATTCAGCCAATATTTGTATATAGACATGCCTGAAGCAACTAACGAAAACCAAAAACGGCTAAGTAACAAGATTCTGCCTAGACGGATGTAAGTTACTGACGAAGATCACTTAGTGATTAAAAAGCCAAAAAAGGGCTAAGTAACAAGATTCCGCCTAGACGGATGTAAGTTACTGACGAATATCACTTAGGGATTAAAAAGCCAAAAAGCGGCTAAGTACCTAGACGGAAATAATTTACCGACGAAGATCACTAAAAAGCCAAAAATGGCTAAGTGATAAAATCTCGCCTAGACGGATACAAGCTACTAACATGCATCAAACAAAAAAGAAGAAGGACGTGCAATCACAAATACAAGTAAGTGCCAAAGAAATAAAATTAAAGGCCAGAGGCTAGCAGGCCAATAACCATTGTTTCTACAACTAAAAGCCCATAAACACTGGGCTAAAAATGCTGTCCTTAAAATAAATAAGATTGTTTAGCAAATAGATTTACAAAAAAAAAAAAAAAAAAAAAAAAAAAAAAAAAAAAAAAGCCCAAAACATGACGGGCACCACAAAAAGAAAGAAATCTTTTCAAAGAAATTTTTTCTGCTAGGTATCAAATTCGTCCAGCCGCGTCGCCAGCAGGGGCATCCTCGGTACGAACGGCGTCATCAGGAGCATCAGCTGGAGCCTCAGTCTCGGTGGCAGACAATTGAATAGCCTCGTCAGCCGCCATTTTTTGATCCACCTCTTCCAGATCAAGCGCCTCCATGTTTACTCCTAAAGGGTGTTTGACGAGGTATCTCCTCAGAAGCTTGAAGCCCTTGAAGTACCAACTGAAAAGCACGGTGTTGTACTCGTCAGTGGTCTGGAAGGCCGCTACCGATCTAGTTGCAATGGTCTTGAGGCTCTCCTTGGCGGCTACAATTTGCTCGTCTTTCTCGATATTTAGCTAACGCTCCACCCTAAGATCGTCTGTAAGTTTCTCTGTTTGCTCTCTCAGGGTATTCGCCGTGCCCATGGACTCGATGAGTTCCTTCTTCAAACCCGAATTTTTCGCCTCCAACGCCTTCATCCTAGAAGTCAGGGATGCCACCTTTGCCTCTTGAGTAAGATACTCAGAAGCAATGTGTAGGCTCTCTCCCAGAACCTAAAAAGAAGTACCAATTCTTCAGTAAAAAAAAAAAAAAAAAAGCGGTTGCTCACGAAAGAAGTGAAAAGCACTTCACCTGAACCAGCTTATGAACGTGGCCAGCAGCGACTGTATTCAAGGAGACCTTAGAGAAAGCCTTCAAGTCGTCAGCCGTCACAATGCTGTGGGCCCGTTCAACTACCAGCTTCTCATCACCCTAGATGGTTGAGCGACCAACGTCCTCTTTCTCTTTCCCCGTCAGGCGTGACCTCTTGGAGATGGGTATGGGAAGCTCTTCCACTGAAGTAGACAGAGAAACTGTCCTCGTCGCCTCAGTGCCGGAGACGAGGGGAGTGACTGAAGCTGGCAGAGTGGCAGAGAGACCCTTCCTTATGACAAGCACGGTCTTTTTTCCTATGTTGGACAAGGGCTCGTCCTTCTTAGCCCTCATCTTGGCATACATATCTTTGTTGAATTTCGACGTCATCTCTGTCAAAAGAAAAACATTAGCCCCGAAGAAAAGCACAAGAAAAGAAAAGGTCAGTACTGATAAAGCTAGAACTTACTCTTTTTTCCTTCTATGTCAATATTTTTCAAAACAAAGGCAAAGGGCTCAGGCCCGAGACAGTAGAATGCAAGAGTTCTGGGATCGACGAGATCGTCCTAGTTCTCGATCGTTTGCGCATACTTGATGGCCTTCTGCACACGTTCTCTATACCTGCTCTTAAGCTTTTGTCATCTTTTAACTAAAAAAAAAAAAAGAGAGAGAGAGGGTGTTAGTGGTTGTAATTGTAAGCACGACAGAATTCAAGAAACGAAGAAGAAATATTGACGCACCTAAAGTTGGGGTTTCCCACTGACGACGTAACACCGGGAGATCACCCCAAACTTCACCCGAGGGCATCTCAAAATCGTCCCCAGACATATAGAAGAATTTGGACTTCCAATACCTGAATGACGAAGGTAATTTTTTGACAATCCTAGTCCCTCTCTCCCAAGGCACTAGTTCATAATACCCATGCTCTTTTGATGCTTTCAAACGGTACAAATACACCAGTTCGTCAACCCTGATCATATCCCTGTCATTAGCTGTCAGCCATATCCCCATACAGTTAATTAAAATTCTCCACGAGTTGGGCATAAGTTGCCCCGGAGCGATACCAAAGTGATCTAACAACTCCATCAGGAAAGGATGGACAGGAAACCTCAACCCACGTACAAATGAAGGCAGCCTCGTAAAAGCATACCTCACCTGGGAAGAAGTGACACGCCTGGTCTTCCACACTGGGCAGACGAACCCTAACTCGATCAGGAAACTGGAATCTATCACTAAACCTCGCCAACGTGTCAGCATCTAGCCCACACTCCTCTCCCAGGGCATAAAAAGCCCTAACCTATCGAGAGCCAGAGACGGCGGTATCTCCCTCCGCTGAGCCGCCGTTGGACGACAACCCAGTTTCAAGCTCACTCGACCTAACTTCAGACATACCTACTCGCACTCCAACCTCGTTCACAAACCAATCTAAAGATTGACGAAGCAAAGGCAACAGATCAGCCAAAGCAACACTCAGACAGTTACCCTCAAAAACAAAATCCTCAATATTAGAGGAAACCCCCAAAAACCCTCCTAAGCGAGCAAAAAGGAATGAAATTGAGGGGCAAGCTACCCTAACCTCAGAGCTACTAAGCATGAAAACCAAAAGACACAACAGCAAACTAAACCCCCATGGAATTTAGAACAAACAAAAAAAGAAAAAAGATCAGATGCAAAGCCATAACAAGGCGAGGAAGAGTAACACAGGAGAATGGGCGTACCTTAAGGAAGCGATTAGAAGAGGGAGCACCACTACACCGGTTGCTAGTTCGCAGAAAGGTTGCAGAGAGAGGTCGCCGGAGAGGATGATCAAAGCAAATGATTAAAGGATTTTTGAAAAATGTGGACAAGAAGAGGTTTTAAACTAAGGCTTTGGAAAACTGAAAAAACCAGCAGGAAGCCCAATAGTCCCACCAAATCAAAGCATTAACTCCACCCACCAGCACATGCCACGTGTGCCACGATTTGCGAAACGCCGCCGCTTTGCAGTTAATGCAGATCGAAATCCCAAACGACACTTGTAAACTGTAAAACTCTTCACTGAGGAACACAGAATCGGGGGGCAACTGATGGGACTGACGAGTTCATGTACACACGGACGATCCCATCGATACGGACGAATCCAAACTCTGGCTAGATGAGTCAATTATATGCTTTACTGACGAAGATATCCAGACCATTCAATGCAGGCAATCAAACCCAAAACGGTTACAAGAACAACTATATAATCCGTTGAAGGACAGTGATGGCACATTAAATGGCCCCAGACGTTACCAAAAAGAGCATTAAGACCTCCATAACTACCCCAACGACTAGAAGCCATAAGAACATATATAAGTCTCCCACATTACTGAAGACCAGGTACATACACACTAAAACACTAAGAGATCTTTTTCATTCTTTCCAATTACCTGTTCATTTCCTAGAGAGCTTCTTATACTGACTTTGGCATTGGAGGCATTGTGGCAGGCACCACACCGGTGACCATCTTCAAAGGCTGAAGAATCATCTCCGTCCGACGAACAGTGCTGACGAGTTCACACTCATCAATTAGTTTGTTGGTTTAGCAATCGTGTTTTTTTAGAAATGGATAGAAAAAACAAAGGTAAGGAGGCATTAGATAAGTTTTCGGATGCTGTGAGGGTTTTACTCGTGGATGATGACAGAAGTTGTCACCTCGAACTGGCAAGAATGCTCCAGGAATGTGGTTGCGATGGTATTTTCTGGTCACCTTTCTTCCTCTTAATTTTTCTCTGTAGCTTTTTTACTTTCTTTCTTGCGAAGAGAGTTTATTCTGACGTATGCAAAGTTAGCAATTTGATCCTAGTTTTCTTTTTCTTCTTGATCCCAGCTTTCATGTGCTTGTTAAAGCTATTGAATATCAGGCTTGGACCTTGGTAAATGTAAGTAGGTATTAGTTAGTTTAGTTAATCGAAGAAACACAATCTCTCCCGAAGCCATGCACAAATCAGGTCGTATGCAGGGAACAATATTAGGTTTCCCCAGAGTGACAAAAAAAATTGCCCAATTGATAACAGCATTCCCGTGTCCCCTTTCTGCCTCTGTAATGTTGATTAATGTTTTACTGTAGAGAGTTGTGCGGCAAGTCGTTTGTGTACACACAGCTGTATTGTTGTTAGACTAGTAGTTATTGTGCAAGTCATTTAAACCGTGACTTCAAGGTTGAAATTGTGACGCGTTTAGTTGCATCCTTGTCAGTGTTCTTGTCATTTTGTTTCTAGATCCTGGTCACTTTAGATTTAATTTTTCTTTTCTTTTTTTGGCCACCAGAATCACATAAAATATTTACGGATTGCCAGGAAGAACTCATAAAAGAGGGCATAAGTATGTTTCTTATTCCCCTAATCTTAAGCATCATTCATTTGTATTTTATTTGTCACACAGCTAACCAGGAAACGGTTGAAGATAGTTTTTAAAAGACAACTTTTTTTTTTTTGGATAAACTAAAAAAAAAAACAATTTTAAGTAACATTTATGTGGTGTTTATCTTTTTCCTAACCAGGAAAATGAATATTGAAATATTTATGTTAAAACTATCATTTCTGAAGACAACTTTTTTTTTTTTTTGATAAACTAAAAAACAAAAAAAAACAATTTTAAGTAACATTTATGTGGTGTTTATCTTTTTCCTAACCAGGAAAATGAATATTGAAATATTTATGTTAAAACTATCATTTCTGCTGAATTTGTGTTTCTGATTCTCCAAGAAGATAATATTATAAAAAGCCATTATCAGGTATTATTTATAAAACTAATTTCCCCATCAAATTAAACTATCAGATTCTTTCTTCAGTAAAGGACACTCACAACTTCATCTCTATGTTACAGAAATGGCAAGAAAAACTTACAAAAGAAGTTTCTCAGTCAGATATGCAGGGGTACAATGACAACGATGGTCCCAGTTCAGTGCATGTACTTGAATCTCTGAATTCAGCAACCCAACTACCACGAGCTCTAGCTGCAATGAACATAAGTTCACAACATCACATAGGAGCTCCCCGGATCATGACTCAACCTTCATCAAGTAGACAAATATGCAATGATCTACCTGGAGGTCAGGATTTTGATGACGGCACGTCCATTAATGCATCCACAAATTTACTTGCCAATAATCCTCAAAATCAGGACTTGGATGAGACTATGCTTGACTCGTTTGACGACCTTGATTCCTATTTGGATTTTAGTAACGAAGATACTTCACCTTTTCTTTTTGATGAACATAAAGACTGTTATGGGTGTTTTGTAAAAATAGATATTTAAAATAGAAAAAATAAGTTTTAAATGTGCAAATTTACAAAATTTTTGCATCTACTGATGTGGATGCTCTAAAGATACTATGCAAAAACGTGGTAAACTCAAGTCCCCCTATCACATCGGATTTAATAGTTAACCCAAGCCCAATCCCCTGACGTAAGCAGGTAGAAATTTGACGAGTCCGTCTACAAATTTTGTTGAAAAATTGGAAAGTTAATAAAAAAAGACATTGCAAATAATCCTCAAAATCAGGACTTGGATGAGACTATGCTTGACTCGTTTGACGACGACCCTAATTCCTATTTGGATTTTAGTAATGAAGATACTTCGCCTGTTCTTTTTGATGAACATAAAGATACTTTGCCTGATACTGATTTCAAGGCGTTGGAGAATTATTTATCAAAGAACGGCAGGTGAAATAGTAATCTTTTGTCCCCTTTTAATATTACACTTTATATTTTATTAATCACAGCATGTTACATGTCTATGTTTTCCGTTCCTAATAAGTAAGGACAGTATAACATTATAAAAAAATTAAAAAATAAAATAAAAAATCACAGACATCCTATAGATAGAATGTAAAATACTCACACTGAAATAAAGATTTTTTTTTTTTTTTTAAATGAAACTGGAGTGATTTCATTGAAGAAGCTGAAATTGACGAACTTTTATTCATTAGGTTACTCTCTTGCATGCTGCATCTCTTGAAGTATAAGAATTTCTACTACTATAATAATAAGTGATGATGCTGAGATCGTCAGTCAAGATGTTCGTCCAGAATAAGATCATCCTCTGCTGGTATTAACCCTGAGATACAGCACAAAGAAAGAGTCATCGGTGGGGCGCTGCCCACAACGCCTCTGATGGTTAAGTTAGGGAAGCACAGTGAACAGAGGAAAGTAAAACTAAAATGTGGATTGACTGGTCTGATTCTGCTTACCCTTTCAGGATATTGTCTGAGGATATATATAGACCTTTTCAGTGCCTTTCTAGCCGTTGGCTTCGTCATTATGAGGGCATTATTGCTTGGGCTCGTAACGCCTGGGCCAGGTGTCAGTTTAACCGGCGTTCCTTCAACGGAATTGGTGTTTAATGCAGCTACTCGTAACGGTCGTCCTTAGCTGAGTTGGTCGGGCGACATTCTTAGTATCCTGATGGTAATGATCTCGTCCATATTCATCGTCCATAGCTGATGGATGATTTTACTAATTTTATGGGCCCATCAGCTGCCCCCCATTCCAAGGTCGTCCGTGATTCTGGACGGTCCTGGGAATACAAAACGATATATACAAATATATATATATATATATTTTTTTTTGTCGCTTGGGAATGTGTTCTTCGCATTAACTACCTTGTGGCAGCGTGGCCTACTCTGTGGCCACGTGTCACATTCTGACTGGTGGGGAGGCATCGTTTCCGGCGAGTGTCTTTTTAGTTTCCTGCGATTTCCAAGGCAAACTTTTAACCTCTACTTTTGCTAGTTTCTTCGTTTTTATCTCTTATTTGGCTTCCTCTGGTGTTTTTTGTTTTTCTATCTTTTCTGCTACTGCTGCTTTGCCATCTCAGATTTTCAGATTTCCTTCTCTTTCTTTTTAAGGTGCGTATCCCTTCTTTTCTATTTCTTTCCTTTTGCTATCTGTTCATTTTCGCTTACTTTCCTTTTTCGAAATGCATATGTCCCTTCTTAATGGTAGGTTATTTTGATTTTGAGAGTGTTTCTCCTTCTGTCACCTTTTTCTTTGCTCGCTTGGGGGGATTTCTAGAACTTTCCGGTGACCGGTATCCACAATTCGGTGACTTTGCTGTGGGTGGGTGTAGCCTAGATTTAGTTTTGAGGGACTTGTACCCACTGTTGCAGCGGTCACTCTTTTGGTTTAAATCCACCCGCAAGGTTTTTAGGGGGGAAGAAATGGGTTCTGTTGTAACGTCCACTGACTCTGAGGGAGGCTTTTCCTCTGGCGCGGCCGCGGACGGGTCTGTGATGGACACAGCTACCTCCGTGACTCCTCCCTCGTCAATGCCCTCCACCTCTATTATCGTCCCTCATACCTTCCACGCCCTCAAAGAAAAATGTCACTTGGGTGTAGATGTTTTCAGTAAATTTAGGGATAGATTTCAATTCCCTATAGAAACTAGGGCTCGTCTACCCAGGAAGGGGGAAAGGGCCTGTACCTTCGCCCATGGTGAAGTTTGCTTCTATGAGGCAGCCTTCCTGTGTGGTCTAAGGTTTCTCGTCCACCCATTTATAATGGAGCTCCTAGACCACCTGCAGATTGCTCCTAGGCAACTTATGCCCAATTCCTGGAGGATCATTATAAGCTGTATGGTGATCTGGACGATCATAGCAGACGGAAATATGATAACCGTGAATGAGCTTACCCATCTCTATCATTTGAAAGGGTCTAGGGAGTTTGGGTATTATGAACTCGTCTCTTGGGATAGGAGATCCTGTCTAATAGTTGACCTCCCTTCTTCCTTCTGCTACTGGAAGTCGAGATACTTCTTCGTGTCTGGAGACGGTTAGGAGACTTTGTCAGACGATTTTTGGGGGAATGTTCCCAGGTTGCTGCGATGGTGGGAGACCCCTCGTCTTGGTGCGTTCGTCTTTTTACGCTCATCTTCTTCCCTCCTAACGGAAGTTTTCTTTGTTCGTCCTTACAGCTTTGAATGGTTTCCTTCTTATGCAGTGAAAACTCGTCCTGACTTGAAGAGCCAATTTAGGGAGAGAGTTCAGGAGGCAATCAGATATGCGAAGACGATCGACGACTTTGACGAGCTCGTTGATCCTCGTACCTTATCCCGTCACTGCTTGGGGCCGGAGCCTTCAATCTACGTCCTTCAAGCGATTGATCGAGAGTAACGCAAAAGTAAGTGATTCTAATGCACAGGGTCGTCCTCTTTTTCCTTATTATTTTAACTTTTTCTCATTTGATGTTACAGAGATGACAAGTAAGTTTAACAAGGACATGTACGCCAAGATTAAGGGGAAGAAGAACGAACCCCTTTCAAATATTGGACAGAAGACTTTAAAGATTATTGACAGAGAAAGGGATAAGGCAAAGGAAAGAGAGAGAGAGACGACGGAGAGGGGCTCGTCTACCCCTACTCTGGACGAGGGCAGGACAGCATCCCCGGCCATTTCCCTCGAGGAGGTCCCTGCCCCCAAGAGGCAAAAAATAAGCAAAAAGGGGAAGGAGAAGCTTGGCTCCTCTGTTTGGGAGGATGCTGACGCCGCTGTTGCCCGGGCGCATGAGTTTTTTACTCCCGAGGAAAAAAGGGAGCTTTCGCTCATCCCCTCTCATGAGATGGTGAACCAGCATGTACATAAGCTCGTACAGGTATCTTTTGGACTGTTCCTCGTCATTCTCCAAAAAAAATATATGCAAACATGTACTCACATATGTTTTAAGTTTTTGTCCACAGGTCCTGGGGGAAACCATGCACCTTACCTCCCAATTTTTGGCAAGCGCAGAGAAGGCCGTCATGGCTACTTCGAAGGTCAAGGCTTTAGAGGCCGAGACTTCAGGTTTGCGAAAAGACCTGATTGCTGCGATGGACACCCATAATACCTCCAGTGAGCAGGTTAAAGCCTTGACTGAGCAGCTGGAGGCTGAAAAGTCTCAAGTAAAGTAGAAGGACGAGCTTCTTGCCGCTGCGGGGCAGAAAATGAAAGCAGCTGTGGCTAAGGCTATCCTTGCCTTCCAGATGACCGACGAATATAACACCATCCTCTTCTAGTGGTACTTTAAAGGTTTCGAGTTGTTAAGGAGGTACATGGTGAAGCACGGGCAAGGGGTCAACCTGGACGATCTTGATTTTGAAGCAATAGATAAAGAGATCGAGGCGGACAAGGCTGCTCTGGCTGCTCAAGGCTCAATGGCTTCAGGCAAGGATCCTCCAGCTGCAAATGAAGGTGGAGATGATGTTCCAGCATCGTAATTAGTTTTTTATGTAATGTGTGTTTTTTTTTTTTTTTATGTGCCCTGTGTGTTTTGTGCTGTCAAGGGGAAAAAAATTATCTTGGTCCTCGTATGTTTTGGGGTTTTTCTTTCCTTTCTTTTGAACAATCTGCCTCTTCTGGCGTGTATATATATATATATATATATATATATTTATGTTACGTTTATGTCTTTCTTTCATAACTGTTGCGAAAAGAACTCTTTCTTTACACTTAGAAAAAATCTTTACTTGGAAATATCTTCTCGTCTCTCCAAAAACTTTCTTCGTCCTTCTGTGTACTTGGAAATTTCAACATTTCCTTTTATTACTGGGGCGATGTGCGCCCTTTGGATAAGTATCATCGTCTTTTTAGATCTGGACAACGTTTTATTCCCGATGTGGGTTTCATTGTCTTTTCGACCTGGACGATGTCTATTTCTCTTTGAGGAATTTTATTCCTTTTGCGAGCTGAATGATGAGAGCATTCCTGCTGAGTTCGTCTTTTTGATCTGGACGAGGTGAATCCCATCAGAGGATACCGTCGTCTTTTTGATCTGGACGAATGATTGTTTAGTTTTGTAAAAGGTGATCTGAATACAATGAATTCTTTTGGACAAGATGATTGAAATGCTGGATGATTACTAATAGAATCCTGAATAACTACTTATACAAGAGTATGCAATTTGCAGAAGACAATGCATGTAAATAACTTGCTTTGATGGAAAATGTGATACAAAACTATGGTAATTTCTTACAATGGGGCCACGGATCATTTCCTGTGATATCTTTTTAGATGCTCAATGTTCCACAGACGAGGCAGCTTGTTTCCGTTCAGGTCTTCTAGATGGTAGCTCCCTTGTCGTGAATAGTGGACAACTCGGTAAGGCCCTTCCCAGGTTGGGTTCAATTTTCCTTGTGCAGGGTCCTTTGTTGCTGAGGTTACCTTTTGGAGGACGAGGTCGCCGATGTTGAATCTTTTCAATTTTACCCTTTGATTGTAGTATCTCGCCATTTTTTGCTGGTACCTGGCCATTCTTTGGGAGGCCTGCTCTCTGACTTCGTCCAGACCGTCTAGGTTCATTCTTAACTGGTTTTCGTTGCTTCTTTCGTCAAAGAATTCCCTTCTAGTGCTTGTGAGGCCTACTTCAACCGGAATGACTGCCTCCATGTCATATGTTAGGTTGAAGGGGGTTTCTCCTGTTGGTGTTCTTGTCGTCGTCTTGTAAGCCCATAAGACGCCTGACAGTTCCTCTGGCCATGCTCCCTTTACCCCCACCAACTGGGACTTGATGGACTTGAGCAGGGTCCGGTTAGTTACTTATGTTTGCCCGTTGGCCTGAGGGTGCCCTGGCGAAGAGTATTTGTTCTTGATCCCTAAGCCTGAGCAAAATGATCTGAACTTTTGGCTATCAAACTGACGACCGTTGTCAGAGATGATCGTCCTTGGAATCTCGAACCTGCAAATAATATTTTTCCAGAAATGATGCTGAGATCGTCAGTCAAGATGTTCGTCCAAAATAAGATCGTCCTCTGCTGGTATTAACCCTGAGATACAGCACAAAGAAAGAGTCACCGGTGGGGCGCTGCCCACAACGCCTCCGATGGTTAAGTTAGGGAAGCACAGTGAACGGAGGAAAGTAAAACTAAAATGTGGATTGACTGGTCTGATTCTGCTTACCCTTTCAGGATATTGTCTGAGGATATATATATAGACCTTTTCAGTGCCTTTCTAGCCGTTGGCTTCGTCATTATGAGGGCATTATTGCTTGAGCTCGTAACGCCTGGGCCAGGTGTCAGTTTAACCGGCGTTCCTTCAACGGAATTGGTGTTTAATGCAGCTACTCGTAACAGTCGTCCTTAACTGAGTTGGTCGGGCAACATTCTTAGTATCTTGATGGTAATGATCTCGTCCATATTCATCGTCCATAGCTGATGGACGATTTTACTAATTTTATGGGCCCTTCAATAAGAACACTTTTTTTTTTTTTTTTTTATGGGTTCTCTTCCAGATAAGCAGATTCCCTGAACAACTCCAACTCTGACTGGTGTTTAGGACAGAGCCAAGACTTGGAGTTAGGAATGGTGACTCTACCGTCGATTGATGTAGTGACTCCAACTTCTGACTCTTCTACTTAACTACTAAGATTTTTTTTTTTTTTTTTTTTTTTTTTTTTTTTTTTTGTGTCTTTGTTGCGTGCATCTACTGCTAGATAAGGACAAAATTATTGATTAAAAATTTTAAAAGGAATGGATTGTTTGTTTTGCACACATCATCATCATCTTCTTCTTCTTCTTCTTTTTGTCTTTGTTGCGCATAATTTATCCTAATTTTTAAAAAGGACAAAATTAGGCTTTTTTCCAATATGTTTCAAAATGATCAAAACTCAAATTGATTGTATTGTTTGTTTAGTTAATAAAACTCGGATTTCACATTTGAGATTTATTTGGGAAACTTTATTTAGATCTTTTGAGTTTTGACAGCTATTATTCATTACATTCTAACTGCAAAATTAGTAAATAGTATGTGTAAAAAAAAAATTATTCACAAACAAACATACCAAGATTAATACAAATATGTATTAGTAACCAATCAAGCTATGTTAATCTATATTTAAGTTTTGAGTCATTTATCATTCGAGCCGTAAGGAGAGAACTAATGTAATTTGTTAAATCTACGTCAGTTTCTTGGTAGAAGATATATATTCCAAAGAGTTTCACTAATAAAATTATGACAAATACATAAAATAATTACTGTGTAAGAATTGATATACATTATAAACGAGGACTAGTGTGATTAGTTAAATAAACCAAGTCCATTTCTTCCACACACAAAAAATAATAATAAATAAAAACCAGCCAAGTCTGTTTGTTTTGTATCTCTTAATTAAAAAACGAGAAAGTGGGTCAAATTTGATCCTCCGCCATGCATCTCATGCAATTAAAAACTAGGGTTTTGAAAGCCCTTGCAAAACCCTAAACCCTCATTCTCTAGCCTCCATCCAAATTCACCACCATTAGTGTTGTTAGAAATTAGTTAGCTTCGTATATTTAACTTCAAAGCCCTTGCAAAACACTAAACTCAGTATTAGAAGTATGCTAAATAAGACTAAATTCATAATTTTCTAATCTCCATGTAAAATAGTATCAACGTGGGAGATCCGAAGTTTAGTCACGTCTCCATCCTAATTGGTAATTTAGGCCTCCTTCCAACTCTTAACATCTTCCATTGCCAATTGGTAACGTCCTGCATCAATCATCTATGAGGATTTGAAAAATATAAGCTAACCAACTTATAATACCATGGCTAAGTGAAGGCACTCATTAAACAAGAAATACAATTATACAAGTCATGTCACCCCTTGGACCTTCTATAAATCAGCCAGCCATGATTTAAAGGAAAATGTTTACTCAGTAAGAAACATGTTTCAAATCACAAGTATTATCATGTATGAAGGCCAGGGATTGGAAGAAGTACTAGGTATCACTATGTAATAAATACTTCAGAAAGATCCCTAGAAATTATATTGATCATGACTGCAGGAAACTAATGAAGTTTTTTTTGTTTGCTGGAGAATCAAACAAGTAAAATTATTTTCCTGAAGGAAATATTAATATCAATTTTTATCTTACACTTTAACAGACTCAAATAAAATCTTATATTAGTAATACTCACGGTCTTCCCTGCCATAAAACAGCAAAAATTATATTATTTCAAGAATTATTTCTACATAAAAATAAATAAACAAGCATATAATGGTGCACCATAGACCATAAAACAAGTATCAATATTTATTATGCACTGATATCAGAAATTAAGTTTGAATATGTATACCTAGTAACCTAATCATGTGTAGTAAATTTCACAAAGCCCATTAACAAATTATAAAGCAACTACATTTGAGAATTATGCCTGACTTGCACATATATAAGGCCCTGCCAAAAGCATAACAAGGAAACCAAGTTTGTGGCAGAGTTTGAGAAATGGTATCATACAGCAATCCCCTCAAAAATCAGCTTTCCCGGTTTTGGTTTATGCAAATTCCAAGGTACATAGGTTAAAATAGTAGTTAAGCCAAAAGACTTTGCTCTCAATAGTCTATCTTCCCAGTACAGCCATGATGATAGACAAATAGAAGATCACAACAAGAAAGATGTAACTTAGGAGACATATATATTTGTGTTCAACAATGACTTCCATGAGACAAAAACTAATTACAAAGCATTATCAGTTCAGTATAGGATATTAAGGGAATAGTTGCATATATGTAAAACTTGAGGAGCTCCGCGGGTTTTATTTCACATGTTAAACATTGAAGACACACACATTTACTATGTCAAAGTAAAATATTTTACAGACGCTCATTAAACTTCAACTTTCTCTGTCATATCCTATTAAAATTTTTTTTTTTTTCAAAAAATCTTCAATATCTAATTGCGTTCTCTATAAGTCAAGATTGAGTTATACATCTTCTGCATCTTATTAGGTACAATTGACTACAAGAGGTACCCTTCTTATACAAATAAATTTAGGTGCTAATTCCTGACAATGTTACTGTTAGAACACCTCTGGAAGAATCCAGAAATAATGCAAGTTTCCACCGATGATTTGGAAGGGTTATCCATCTTTCCAAAATATGCATTGGAAATCTGAAATTTTTTAGAAGTAACAAGAAAACAAGAAATAAAAACCTCACCCCTTGAACTCACTCCTCTTTCAAAATCAAGAGAATAATTGTAAAAATCAATACAACAATTGAATGCGGTTAGCATGAAAATCAATTATAAGTCTATGATTAACAGCTTTAAGACCATTCCATCCAATTCCTCAGCAACAGGCAATGCAGTGCCAAGATTTAAGTGCAAATCATCAAGCTAGAATATTTTTCTATGAATCAAGTTGTTATGTAAATTGTAAAGAAGAAAGAAAAGCAGCAAATTTAAGTAAATTCTGAAGCTTTAAGTTTGGCCACAGTTTTGATTAATTTAGGGAAATTTGACACATTCCTAATTAATTTGTTTTCATTTCACACAGTCCTCTTGACCAAAGTACTAAGAATTCATCACAGTCATTTAAAATATTGGGAAAAAAATTTAAAACAAAAGAAGATATATGAAAGATGTTGTCAAACCTGTCCATCCCAAACTGCTGTAGAGACATGGCTATCTTGATCATAAAGTACAAAATTATCAATTGCCCAGGATCTCCACTGATCTCCATTTTTGCTAAGCAACAAAATACATGCCAAAAAAAGGGAATGCGAAAGTTAGCTCCATATAGGAGAGTACCTCAAGATCAATAACTCGAAACTTAAACAATAACTTCTGTATGATGCAGTAGCTTTGAACTAATTTCAAATTAATTTTCAGACTAAACTTAAAATATTTTGTCCAATTTGGAGCTTGAATTGTCAAGACTCACATTTACTGACCCTTATATATAGTTGAACAGATAGAGATTAAAAAAAGACAATAAATGGCTATGCCATTAAAATACAGGGAATTCGCATGGGAGTGTAAAGCTGGGGGTCCTTCCATTATATACAAAATCAAAAAAGATTAACAAGTAAAAGAAAAGCCTAACTTCCATTTAGTTTACCTGAAATTATTCATTTTCCCTAACCAAAACAAAAGATAAGAATATTTACAACTGAAAAATGAATGAAAACCACAAGGGTAAAGTCATTTTAATTTAATACTACTTTCATCACTCTACATAAACCTTAGCTCCTTCCAAGTTCCAAAAACTCCAAATGCAAAGATTGATAACAAAACAAAAGACTTAACTTCCATTTAATTAGTTGTAAACATCCTTCTTCTCTAAATTTTAGCTTCGTTTTCGATTTTATGTGTCCAAAAAAAAACAAAAATCTGATTCAATTCCCAGAGAACAAGGAAAATACTAAAGAATTAAAGATTGGGTTTTCTTGAGCATATACTAAAAGCACTTCCCTTTCCTTTCCCTCTTAATTCTTACAAACACAAATGCCTTGCTACACCATTAATTACTATATTCTTCCTTAAACCACATTTTTCACTGAAAATTTTTCTGGGTATTTTCCCATAGAGGCAATTAGGCAAACAGAGCTTCAAAAAAGAGTTACAGCACCCAAAACCACAATTTAATTAAAATCTAAGCCAATTAATGCTAAAGGTTCAAGCTTTACAAAAATAAACCGAAGACGACATATAGGACAAGAAGAGCAAAAAGAAGAACGACATGAGTACAGAGTTCACTGACCTGAAAAATAATTTAATTTATAATAAAAAATTGTATTTTGGCCAAACGATGATCGGCATAGTGGGAAGGTTTTGTCGACGACGGCCATGGAAGTGTCGTACTTTGATTGGGAAGACCAAAACCATGGTGGCTTCTTTTTTATTTAAAAATAAAAAATAAAAAAAATAAAAAACTTTTAACTAACGAAAGAGATAAGGTGATTTGGGGGGAAAATGGGTCGGGTATGGGCTTGGACAAACATAATAGATGTGATGGGGTTGGACCATTTCAGTTCGGCCCAATCTATGAAATAAACTAGGTCCTCAAAATGTTTTTGAATTTTTAATAATAATTTTTTGACGTAAATGCACTTTTAGTTCCTATATTTTGAATTTTTTTTTTTTAGTCCATACATTGTATTTTTATTACTTTTAGTCCCTAAACCAATTAACGCGAGATATTTAAGTTCATGAAGCAACATTCCATCACCAAACTAACAGGAAAGCTAATGTGGCTGACGGATCAATTAAAAAAATCATTATTATTTTACATGTCAATGCCACATCAGCCCTATCTGTTGATTTAATTAAAATTATTTTAAAAAAATAAAAAAATAAAAATTATCCTTTTAATTCTTTTTCTTTTTCGTTAACCTTAATTCTTTTTCTTTTTCTTTTAACCTCATCAACGATCAGACCCAAACTCTAAACTCTCTCTTTCTCTCTTCACCCTCGACGAAATCTCTCTCAGACCCAAACTCTCTCAAAATCTCATCTCTGCCAAACTTTGATCTAACTCAAACTCTCTCTAATCTCAGTGATGAGGTTGCCTTTTCCAGTGATTATGGAAAATGGGAAATGACATTTAAGATTCAGTGTGGTGGTAACTTGTTTTTTGTGGCTTGTTTTTTGGATCAGTGGTTGGGTCCGCTGATGATTTTGGTTTGGGTTGTGATCTAGGTTTCGTTTGTGTTTAATCTCTATTTGTGATCTAGGTCTGTGTTTGTGTTTAATCTTTGTTTTTTTTTTTTTTTTTTCTTCTTCTTCTTTTTTCGTTTGTGTTGTTTTAATCTAGGTCCGTGTTTGATCTCTATTGGTGATCTGGGTCTATGTTTATGTTTAATCTCTATTTCTTTTTCTTCTTTTTTTCGTTTGTATTGTTGTGATCTGGGTCTGTGTTTGTGTTTGACTCCGTTTTTTTTCTTTTTTTTCTTTTTTTTTTTTCGTTTATGTTTTTATTATCTAGGTTTGAGTTATTGGTTGCTGGGTTTGATTTCTTCGTTGCTGGGTTTGGTTGGGA
Organism: Quercus variabilis; assembly: GCA_030445155.1. Lineage (NCBI taxonomy): Eukaryota > Viridiplantae > Streptophyta > Magnoliopsida > Fagales > Fagaceae > Quercus > Quercus variabilis. The sequence goes on from CP129449.1 coordinate 11,751,724, forward strand.
AGAACACGAAGAACAAGTCGTAATGGTCTTATGAAAATTAATAATGATAAGTAATAATTTTTTTTAATTAAATTAGATTTAAGGTTTTTTTTTTTTAAATTTTAATTTCTTTTTTTACATAAATTTTATAACGTGGCTTTGTTTAAAAATTTTTAAATGCTGACGTGTCATTTTAATATGCCAAATAATTATTTTAATAATATTTTAATGGTCATGTCAACGCCACATCAACTGACATGTAAAATAATAATGATTTTTTTAATTGATCCGTCAACCACATCAGCTTTCCCGTTAGTTTGATGAGGGAATGGTGCTTCAACGACTTAAATGTCTCGCATTAATTGGTTTAGGAACTAAAAGTGGTAAAAATAAAATGTAAGGACTAAAATGGGAAAAAAAGTCAAAATGTAGGGACTAAAAGTGCATTTATACCTTTTTTTTTTTTTTAAGTTTTTCCAACTGGATTAAAAGAATCTTCTTCAATGTGTGGGTTTATAAAACTATTAATATTTATTAATCACATAATTTACTAAATTATTTAAATATATTGCATAACTTTTTTATATAAATGATAAAATGATCTTTATGTTTATAAAACTGTTTATAATAAAACTATTAATGTGTATTCATCAAATTTTATTAAATTATTTAAACAAAAGTCACACTTACTAGGGAAATTTGCTTTAGCCTTTAAGCATGGTTGATTTATTACCTAGATTGAGGAGAGCTCTTATTTTACATAACACGTTTTAATTTATATCATGATGTATTATCTTTTTCTTTAAATTAATAAAGTTAATATGCTTCCAATCAAATTTATTAAAAAAAAAAAGAAGAAGTAATGTAACTAAAAATTGACTTTTAAGTAAGTCATGCAATTAAGAAAATGTGAACAGCTTTATAAGTTGTCCCGTTATGAATGTGAGGGAAAAAATCTGATCTTTTTCTTTATTCTTCTATTTAAGAGTCATGTCCTCTTAAATCTCAATACTTACTCATAGATGTGGACAATAATATAAATTAGCATATGAGCATGTGCATAAGGCTCTTCTATTTTTTTGAGTAAAAATTAATAGTTTGCATAAATTATAATTTTAATTAATATATTTTCCAATCACAAAAGAAACCTAGGGCTGTGATGAGCACAGTCGCTCAGAGGCTAGTGTTTTATTTATTTATTTTTATTTGATAGGAATTGTGGGTGGGTTGCCTTTCTTTCTTATTTTTCATTAGACTCATGGGGTGGTGGGGCTAGGAAGTGGAAAATTTTATTTTTATTTTTAATTTTAGTTGATTTACCATTTTAACCATATTTCTCTTTTTGAGGAATAAGAATAGATTAATTAAATTAAGGGTATTTTTGGAAATCAAAATGATAATAACTAACTTTCTGAATCCTCTTAATATATAGAGATAACATATTAAGTATACTTAAGATCTTAAATATGTTGGTTGCTAACTTCCTCATATCGTTCTACTCCTGTAAGTCCCTTTTTTTTTTTTTAGAAATAATTACAACATACTGCTAACCTCGTAGCTCGAACTCTTTCACCCTAGACTCCCAAGCACTTTGTGCATGAGAAGGTGTCAATTTAGCTATAAGGCCTTTGACAACGTACGTCCTTTTTTGGCTAAGGAGTTGATTGCCCACATGGATCTCACACTTTTTGCACACAAAAAATTTGATGAAGATACATAATTAGTATATCATATATAAGAGAACAAGAAAACACATGAATATTTACTAGTAAGCATGTTTACCTCCATAGGATATTCAGTAGTAATTACTCGTCTTTTACTTTGTCATTCGGTGGGATGAATCGATTCATCAATAGAAAGGCAAAGTGGAAATGTTTTTTTAGTGATTTTATTGATTTTTTTTAATATGTGGGTTTATTTGGTTGCTAGGAAAATGTGAGAGTGGAATCGGAGAATTGGATTAGAATTGGGTTGCACTTACTTGGATCAAATTGATAGAATGAAAATATGGAATAGTCAAAAAAAAAATGGCGAGCTTGAAAACCAACTATAAAGAGATCAAAATACTTTAGCCCAAGAAAGCAAATAATTTTTTTAAAAAAATTTATTTTTATTTTTGTTGCTAAAAGCCTGTTAGGATACTTTTTTTTTTTTACCTAATACCACCTATTTATTTTCAAAACATCACCAACAAATTTTTGGGCTTCTCCAAGTATTTTTACCCTATTATTATTATAGCCCACAACCATTTTTCTGACCACCACAAAATTGGGCTACAAATATAAAACATTAAAAGATCCAATTTTTTTTTGTAAAACCTATGATTCAAAATCCTCCCCAAATCATTTTATTGAACAAATTCAAATATCATTCTTTTGAAAACCCAAAAATGCTTATCAAAAGCCAATGGTTTAAACCCATGACAATTTTAATCGAATTCAAATTCATGATCAAAGCCCATCATTTAAACCCATGACAATTTTATTAATGGAATTCAAATCCATGATCAAAGCACATGATTTAAACCTATGGGAACTTTATTAATGGAATTCAAATCCATCATCAAAGAACATAATTCTCATTGACAATATTAAAAGCCCAATCCTCGCTAGCAATATCAAAAAGTCCAATTCTCACTAGCAACATTAAAAATTTAGTTCTCGCTAGCAATATCAAAAAGCTCAATTTTTATTAGTAATATCAAAAACCCAGTTCTCACTGACGATATTTAAAACCCAATTTTTATTGGCAATATCAAAAGCCCAATTTACGTTGACACTATTTTAAAAGCCCAAGATGATTAATACTTGGCAAAATATTATATCATAAGTATTTCATTTAAAGTCTAATGATGAGCGATGTTTTCTAATTTAAATATCAATTCGACCAATTACCCTAAGCACAAATATTTTGCAGTTACTAAATGCGTTCGAGTGGAGGATGCTTCAACTCTGCTAAGGATGGAGGGAAGCGTATTTCATATTATCATAATTGAACAATGCTTGCTTGGTGTGAATGAATATGACCTTCTTCGAATTGGTAGAGAGATGGATTTGCCTGTTATTGGTAAGTACACAGTGTGTGTGCGTGTTTTTCTTGGATATGTATGTCATTGTCTGTTTCATTAACAATTTTGTGAATCTAACATCTCAATATTTATAATGCTACGTAGTGACATCCGAGGATGGTCAATCTAACATTGTTCAATGTAGTTTGGAAAATGGCGCCTGTGATTATCTGCTGAAGCCTATCCCGATGAGTGTTCTTAACATGGTGTGGAAATATATGTTTTTCAAGAAAGACAATAAGTGGGCTCGAGTGTAGCAGCCGACAAATAATGTGTCCAGAGTGAGAAATCAGCAGACTCTCATGAAAAGTTTGTAGAAAGTGTGCAAAAACTGGGGGCGTTGATAGTACGAGTCTTTTTCCTAATCTTATCTGCATTAATTTGTTGTTCTCACACTCTAGTCATTTATCTGCTCATGTTCACTTTGTCTGTTGCTTTTAATGGTGCAAGTTGGTGAAGTCAATTACTTTAAAATAATTTAGTGGCCCATTTATGACTAAAAAAAGAGTTTGTTAGATATGGGAAGGAAAACATATGGACCCCCTGTATTTGTGGTTAGTTCAATGAGGTTGAAAATAATCATTTTATTAGTTGTTTGGGTTATTCTCTTAGAGCAACTTCTGGGAAAAATATTTGTACTAAGGGTTATTATTATTATTTTTTAAATGCAATCTGTTAGGGTTGTTTTGTGTTTCTGTTAAGTCCAAGAATAGAAAATTTCGTTCCTTAAGAATGGATTTTTTTTTTTTTTCTGAAGACAGTTAATTAAACTCAGCCGTTATGATTGTTTGTGCACTCTATCCCATTCTTCACTATTAGAATTTTTGCCTGTATTACAATATTTTATCTATGTTGATGCAGATGCGACTCCCAAGAAAATTTTGCAGCTCTTGCAAAGTAACTTTTAAGGGTTTCGAAGATGTTGATAGGGAAAAGATTTCCAGCCATCTTCAGGTAATTGCTATTCTTATTGTATCCTTAATTGATTTTTCCCCAGCATGTGCATATCTATTTAAACTTAAACAATCATATTAGAATAATGATTATAAAGGTCGTATCCAGTTAGGACCATGCTAATTTAACATGATATCAAGTGTTCTTGACTTAAAACTTGGTGTGAAATTGTGATTTATCAAGTTACCAAGTCAGATGCCTCTTAAGGAAAAATCACTCCTGTTGAGTGATAGTTTATAAAGTCAGATTTCTCTTTCGGTAAAGGATACTCACTATTCACTATTTCATGGTGCAGAAATACCGTGATAGCCTTAAAAAAAAGGCTCAGCCGCATATGCTGGGGTACAAAGACAAAGATGGTACCAGTTCAGAGCATATTCAGTCCAGATATGAAATGAACATGCACCAATGACTTTGGTTGATCAAGTCTTGAATACTGCGGTTGCAAATGAGCCAGATATATTATCACAACAGCAACAAGCTCCAGCAGCAAAGAACACTCAAGGCTTTCAGAGTGTATTGCCTTTTGAAACTAACTTACCAACCATTGGAGGTAGTACTAGTTGTGGTAACCAAAGCAACGCTTTGATGACCCAGATGGATGAAGCATTTTCAAGTGAACTGATGCCTTTTGTAACATTGCCTTTTGAAACCAACTTACCAACCGTTGGAGGTAGTACTAGTTGTGGAAAACCAAAGCATCGCTTTGATGACCCAGATGGATGAAGCATTTTCAAGTGAACAGAGGCGGAATGAATTCACTGGAGGTCAGCCTTTTGTCTACGAAAGCTTTCTCAATGATATCGATGCATCAGCAAATGATATTTCTGGAGATCTGGTTTCTTCTCCATTAATGCTCCTGTTCTGAGTCCTTTTCATATTGATCATGGAGAATATGGTTTCTCCTTGGATGGAATATTTGAAAATTTTACTGGGAATATTATTGCTCGTGAATATTTTAACAACCTCTGATGCTGGTACGTAACATGATCCCATTCATGGTTGCTGGTAAGAAATTTTTATAACTCGTACCCATTTTGGCACAAAAGTTATAAAAAATTCTTCTATATAAAATAACCGACATTTATTCAGGAAAAAAAAAAAGAGATTTATTTATTTATTCATTGTATCTCTTGCAGTTTGCTGGATTATCTGAGTCTAAAGTCTCATTCTGGTGGCGTCATCCCAAATCCAATAAAAATGCTTCTCTGTTGGATGCGCATCTCTATGCTCTTTGATTCTGCCTGTTTTCCTAAAAGTGTAGTTTTATTTTGTTTTGAACTCAGGATTCCAGCCCTTGTTTGCTTTAAATTCCGTTTGTCTGTCTGTTCTAATAAGGGCAAAGTGCTATCAAGTCGGTTTGTAAGGAAGATTGTCCCCTTTGTTTCGATTCCTTTGTTTAATACCATTGCAGATTATCAACAAAATAAAAATAAAAATAAAAACCTCAGGATTTCAGCCCAAATTCACACGTGTATGTGCAACCTGGCATGTGTAACAGTTTCTACCCCTTCCTTAAGGGCAGACTTTATATCACTTCACTATAGCTATGAAGTTTAGAATCGCTATTTAAGTCGGTTGTCTCAAAGACTCCAATGAGGTTTTGAAATTTCAAAGTTAATCGAGTATGATAAAAAAAATGCAGTTTTTATCTGCTAATGTTAAAGACTGATCCTGGTTAGTGACGATAAATAATTAATATCCACAGATTTCGCAGAAAGTGTGCAAGAATTAGCCCTTTAATGGTTTGAAACTTTAAATCTTTTCCTAATCTTAAGCTTCATTAACTGGTCATTATCACACGACTCACTTTCACTTGTCTGCACAGGCTTTTTACTTCCAAAAAAGAAAAGAAAAAGAAAACATGTAAATCACTCCGTCCGTCCGTTGAATTCTGCTTCTGTGATGTAATTTGGTTAATTCAAACTACTTTTGTTTTGTTTCACTGATGCACACTAGTGTACTCCAAAATAATTCACGGTCCAATAAAAAAAGAGAAAAAAAAAGTTAACAATTGTATTATTATTATTTTTTCAAGAATAGTTGGATGTGGAAACATGTTTATTAAATTCAGACCGCAACTTGACACGGAATGGGTTTCAAGTCAGCGTCTTTTTTTTTTTTTTTGAGAAACAAGTCAGAGTCATTGGTTTAACAAGATAGTCATCTGTCAAATCACAAGTTTAATTAAAATTTCAATTAAATTAAATACATTTATTTTCTTCTAAAAAAAATAAAAGAGAAATATCTTGGTTGATTTGATTTAATATCAACAAATGTTTACAAAACTCACTAACCATCCGAAACACTTCAAAACTAGTTTTTAACCCCAAAAAAATCCCATACAATTCTATCAATCAACCTTTATGACTCGACCGATTGACCTGCTATCATGGTAGATAAGAAGCAAACATAAAGGTATTCCAAAGTAAACAACACTTGTCAAGTCTTGACTAATCTTCTATTGAACCTTGCGAATATTAAATTTAATCAACTAATTCTCTCCAGACATGACAGAGTTATGGCCACTTATAATCCAAGTAGGAGAGATATCATAAAAAATAAGATAAAATTATATTTTACCTTCTAAACTATGATTCTTTTACGCTTACTCTCATAAACTAAAATAAAAAAAAGCACTTTTACCATCTTAGGCTATACCTCCTCTACATTTATCTCCCCTAAACTATGAAAATGCATATTTTATCCCCTAAACTATGACTCTTTTTACACTTACCCCACTAAACAATAAGAATACACACTTACTTTTCTAAACTACTACCCATGGGGTAGGGGTGCAAAGTGTTACACAAGTAATAGAAGGGTATGCATTCTCATAATTTAGAGGGGCAACTGTTACATTAGTAATAATTTAGGGAGTAAAGTGTATATTCTTATAGTTTAGGAGGGTAAGTGTAAAAGGGAGTATAATTTAAGGATCAAGATCCTCTAGAGTTTTTAGGGTACTCTAACAGATATGTTCCAACAATCCTAAAATTCCTTTTAAAATAAAAGGCCAAGATTTTGCGACCTCATCAATCTATTAAAAATTAATTATTTTCATAAAAAAAAAAAAAAAAAAAAAAACTCAAACTAACTCACTATTAAACCCAAAACTGCCCCACTCTTCCCTCTTACTACCAATTGCCGGTGTTCTATCTAAAGAAGTCAATTTCGTATTGGAGGCTGTTTCAGTTTGACTAGGGGAACGAAATATTTCGGTATCAATTGACACTGGTGTATTATTTTGGGATTACTGCTATTTATATATTTCTATACAAAAATATATTTTTTTATTATTTAACTATGAATATATTAAATTTTATGTTTATCAAGATAAAATTTAAAATCCACATATTTTATACATATTAGCTTAAGTACATTAACCAATGTATAAGCTTAAGTAACAATTTTTTTTTAAAATTTTTTTATTGCACTGGCCGAAACCCCAATACATGTTGGTATAGGTTGGTACAGCCAAAATAGGCTAGTACAACCTGGTGTTCTTTTAAAAACATATTGAAGGAGTACCAGTATTGGTTTAATTGCTGATACGACTGGAACCGATATGATATTGACTTCATTGGTCCTACCACCACACTCCAATTAGACTCCACCACCAACCCAGATCCGATTTGGGTATTGTTATATTTCCCAAATGTCTTACATTGCAGTCAATAGTCTAAAAATCAAAAGATCATTCACAGGTTATCAAGAAAAGGAAAAAGAATGTATCTCTAATTTCAATCACAAAACTAGCCACAGGTTTCACACAAGTCATAATATAACAACAATGGCAATTAAATATATATTGTCACTTTTATTAAGACTTTCCCGTTGGTTTTCCTTTTGGATTGTGGTATGTATGTATAAGCTTAAGTAACAATTTTTTTTTATAAATTTTTTTATTGCATTGGCCGAAACCCCAATACATGCCAGTATAGGTTGGTACAGCCAAAATAGGCTAGTACAACCTGGTGTTCTTTTAAAAACATATTGAAGGAGTACCAGTATTGGTTTAATGGCTGATATGACTGGAAGCGATATGATATTGACTTCATTGGTCCTACCACCACACTCCAATTAGACTCCACCACCAACCCAGATCCGATTTGGGTATTGTTATCTTTCCCAAATGTCTTACATTGCAGTCAATAGTCTAAAAATCAAAAGACCATCCACAGGTTATCAAGAAAAGGAAAACGAATGTATCTCTAATTTCAATCACTGATGTCGCGGAAGCTTGAAGATAAGCACACACGATGCTCTCTTGATGGAACAGAAACTAAACTGTTAGTTGCTAGTAGTAAACCTCGAATCCACGAGGGGTTTCCCTGAATCCACAAGGAGAATAAAACTGGAATCCACCAGAAGAAAATTTGACAAAATGTCTGTGTTTATTGATAATAGTCTAATATTGAATTGCCTTTGGAGGCTACAATGCGTTTAAATAGTAAAAACAAAACCTAGGGCAACTCGAAACCCTAAGGCAGCTACGAAAGCATATAAAACCCTAATTTGACTAAACAACATTAAAAAACACCTAAAAACAATGAAATAAATGCCCTAAACCTAAAATAACGAAAATGACATAAAAATACCAAATATAAAATATTACAAAAATTAATTAGAATATTTTGTCCTACATCAAATCCCTCCACTTGAAATAAACTCGTCCTCGAGTTCATTCTTGAAATCTGAAATCTTCCACTCCAAATAAACAAATACTTTGAATGTCTTAATAACTTGATTAGGCTCTGAAACTTGAATTCTTCATAAACTGTAGCATAAAATTTCTTCTCATCTACTTTCAATTTATTTGCAACATCAATCAAAAATGGGTTGATAATGAAATTAAAATTTTCTACTCCAAGAAAATCAACATATTGTGTAGGCGTCTTCAATAAATCAACCGGAACGTGGGTGTTGAGGGTGATGGACTCGTCCTCACCTTTGACCCCAAGTGGATCTTCCACAATATTCTCAATAATTACTATGTCTTGATTTCTGTGATCTTCCACAATCAACTCAATCTTCTTTTCAAGTTTCAATTCAACAACTTGTTGCAAGTCTTGACCTTTTTTAACCACTTCAAAAGTTTCTCCAGAAATAGGCTACTTCTTCTCAGCCCTCAAACTCTTTCCTTTACTTGATACATGGACTTGGCTGTGATAATTTTGGTTTTGACCTTTCATGTTGTGAACATATTGATTTTCATATGAATATACAAATTTATAATCAACACTTGTATAATCTAGTATATCATAATAGTCATTAGGAAACCATAAATCAATTAATACCTTCTTCATTCTTTGCCAAGAGCAGATTGGATGCTTACCTCGCCGCTTTCTATCGATTTGAATGTCTTCCCACCATTCCTCTGCTTCATTGTCTAATTTATTAGGTGCAAGCCGCACCTTTTCTTCATCACAAATCTTCCAAAAATTAAAATACTCTTCTAAATCAAGAAGCCATTCAATAAAATCCATCTTACACATATCTCCATCAAAGAATGGAATTTTCTTGTAGCTAGGAGTGCGTCTTTGAATATATCGAACATTGTTGTTGCAAGATGATTTCCTAGCAAGAAGAGTAGCAATCTTTTACTGGATTTCACCCATAATTTTCTGACTCTTTCATGAAATTGTTGCTCATCACGAGCCTCTTCACGAAACTTGAGGAACTCAGCCCTAGTGAGGACTGGATTGTTGACGTCATCACCGTCGTCATTATTGTGGTGGACACCATCTCGTCGGTTAGCCATCAGACCAAGGTAAGTCAAGGCTCTGATACCAACTGATGTCGCGGAAGTCTGAAGAAAAGCACACATGATGCTCTCTTGATGGAACAGAAACTAAACTGTTAGTTCCTGGTAGTAAACCTCGAATCCACGATGGGTTTCCCTGAATCCACAAGGAGAATAAAACTGGAATCCACCAAAAGAAAATTTGACAAAATGTCTGTGTTTATTGATAATAGTCTAATACTGAATTGCCTTTGGAGGCTACAATGCGTTTAAATAGTAAAAAAAAAACCTAGGGCAACTAGAAACCCTAAGGCGGCTACTAAAGCATATAAAACCCTAATTTGACTAAACAACATTAAAAAACACCTAAAAACAATGAAATAAATGCCCTAAACCTAAAATAACGAAAATGACATAAAAATACCAAATATAAAATATTACAGAAATTAATTAGAATATTTTGTCCTACATCATTCACAAAACCAGCCACAGGTTTCACACAAGTCATAATATAACAACAATGGCAATTAAATATATATTGTCACTTTTATTAAGACTTTCCCGTTGGTTTTCCTTTTGGATTGTGGTATGTATGTATGATTGAATTTGGCCACGCGCAATGGATCTATTCCCGTGGGTTGGGTTTTTAGCAGATTCATGTTTGGTATTAGTTTATGTAAAGTTGTGATTTACAACTATGTTTTATATTGGCTTTATTCCATGACAAAAATGTGTTGTAATTACTTTAATTCATTTCCTTGTATTTTGTAGGATTTAATTGTATTGGGTTTAGTATCAAGTTGGTGAAGACTCAAGCTTTATTAAAGATCAGTGGATCTCGCGGGTGTGTCGTTGGAAGCTAACCCGCGAAAGAGCCATGTGAGAAGCACATGACTGGAAGCTGAAGAGTCGTGTCAGGCTGTCATTTTCACGAGTGTCTCGCGGGTAAGGCCTTCCTGCGAGATAGTCGTGAAACATTCTGCCTGGAGTTTTTTTTAAGAATGACTTTCTTACCCTTCACCCATACTATATACCCTCATTGCCCACAAATGTATGAGAGGTCATTCAGAGAGAAAAATCCTAGATAGGTTTTCTACAACACACACCCACTTTTAGAGAGAGCTACTCCTCCTTAGTGAGAAATCATAGTAGTCTCTTCTCCATCCCTCTCCCATTATTATAGTTTGAGAGGAGATTTGTACCCAAACACAACCCACATCTATTCAGAGTGTAGAGAGTGTTTTGGAGTTGCTGAGAAGTATTGGAAGAAGCCAAGGATGGCAGATGCAACATGGAGCTTGTTACGGGATCCGGAGAACTAGGACAAGACACGGTTTCGAGAAGCCTTGTTGGAGTAGGAGATTGGAGGGCTTAGGTACATCGGGTAGATTAGGCTTGGAGGGTCTCTTACTAACCCATGTACCCCAACTGATTGTCTAGTGGATTGATTTCTGCTTAGAGGGCGGCGGAGAGGTTTTTCGCCGAGTTCTTCGGTTTCCTCTTCGAAAACACGTCTCGGTGTTTTCTGTGTTTGCATCCTTCTTCCCTACTCTTGTTTATTTCATTTTTACTACTGTGTTGCTTTAATTATGGATTAGAGCGGTGGTCTTGCATATACGCTTGTGTTTACACTATTCCGCACTTAGTATTAAGTTAGTGTAAAATCAACCAAGCCGTAATTTTAATTGGGGGTCTAAATTGCTCTTGTGTTTTCAACACATTTTCAAGCTTTCAATTGGTATCAGAGTGGGTACACTTGCTGTGGTTTAAATACCTTAGTGTGATCTTTGACCCCGTGTGTGTTTTGCCATGGATAGTGTTTTGTATGCTTCTATGGATGTTTGTGAGTGTAACATGCCATGTGTTTGTGAAAATGCCTCTATGAGTGTTAATCCTCATAATTGTGATGACATGTTACTTGATTCTATGGGTGTTGTTGACAAACTCTTGAAGAAAGAAACTAAGAAGTTTCAAAAGAATTTGAGCAAGTTCATTTGTGAAAAGGATGATTTGATTGCTAAGCTCAATGAATCCAATAAATTGGTTGAAAAATATAAAAAGCTTGCTGAAAATTCTCTTGAAAAGATAAAAGAGTTTAAATGATTGAACATGGACTTGGATGCTAAACTTGTTTTGTCTAACAAACTTGTTGATGATCCTAAATCTGAAAATGAATCTCTTAAGATGCATGCCAAGTGTTTGATTGATGAACCTATTGTTAAAAATGATGAAAATATATGTTGCAATCATGTTGTGGTACCCGATTTTGTGCCTAATGTGTGTTTTGCCTCAAGGGACAAATCAATGTACATTCCTCCACACAAAAGAAACCAAAAAGTGGAGAGAAAGGCTCTTAAGCCACAACCCCTGTTTAGTCTCAACCTAAGGTTTTGGATGGATCTAAATTTGTTCCAACTTGTCACCATTGTGGTGTGATTGGTCATATAAGACTTCAATGTCATAAGTTGAAGAAAGAACAAAACCATGTTACTAGATCCATTCCCAAAAAGCCTAATGGACCTAAACACATTGTTTGTCACCATTGTGGTGTCTTTGGTCATCTTAGACCACATTGCTCTAAGTTTCAAGCTCTTAAAAGAATAAAAAGAAAAGAGAAACTTGAGCTTCTTGGAAGTTGTGCCTTGCATTATAAATCGAATTTGAGTGAAAATAGCATGTTGTTAAAGAAAATGTTTAATGCACTTAACTCCTTGACTATGTGCATCTCCGGTTTTCATTCTTCCAACCCTCATCTCGCTTCTCATGAGACACTCATTCCAAACAATTGTTCCGTTTGGATGAGGAAGGGTTCCTATGGTTGAGCTTTTTGCTCTTTTGGTCCTTGATCTAATTCTTTCGATCTTTGTAGGACCTGTCATGCATTGAATGTCATATCTTCATGCATTTGTGCGTTTTGCATTTATTTGTATGCATTGCTTTTGTTTTGATTTTACTTTTATGTCTTTGTTTCGTGTGTGTAAAAAAATCCAAAACCACATAAAAAGTGAAAAATTCAAAAATTTGATCGTATATGTTTGAGCACATTTCACATGTGAGTTTGGCCTAGCACATTTATCTTTATGGAAGAAATGTTGAAAATTATGTGTGATTGTTGTAAATAGATCTTCAAACTTGTCATGAATGATTGGTCAATAGTGTTGATGGTCTTGATACTTTCATAGACTTGTGTCTATATCTCTTCCCACTTTATTTTTATGTTTTTGCAAAAATAGCTCACCAAATGTAAATCTCCAAATGAAAAGAGATATTGAGCTGCAAAAGCCTGTCGTACATACTAGTATTTGACTAGGAAAAAGGGAAAGCAACTCTTTTAATGTAAATTGTACGGTGCTAAAAAAGCCAAAGGCTAAGTCTAAATGTTGAAATATCAAAAATTTCAAGCACCGATCTCAAAAATGAGACGTTTTTGTCCAAACAAAATAAAATGGACCAATTGTTATGCCGTATGCAGAAGCCAAATGAAAACCTTCTAAGTTATGTATTCAATGTGTGGGAGGTCATATATACTCATTTCTATAATGGAGATTGTCCACTTGATTTCGTATCAGTTGTGTATGACCTAATTGAATTGATTATTGAAGTTTCACTTTAGTCTAAGGACTATTCCACACTTGATCCTTACACACAACACACAAGACTTTTGTTCAATAAATATCTATTTCATTTGTGTGATTGTACATGTTCAAATGTGATGTGTGTGTGCTCAACCATATGTGGTTCAAACTAAAAAGATTTTTGTTCTTTTTGTTTGCTTTTGGAAGTGATTTGTATCACCCATATTTTTCAAAGTTTTCAAATTGTTTTTGTGTAAAAAACATGTTTTCTAGATATTTTCGTGACTTATTTCATGTTTAAGTTCAGTCACGAGTGAAAGGGTCCAATTCTCAAGTTTTTCAGTTTTGGACAGGGAGTTTCGCAACTGTTTTGCGGTTGTTTCTCGAGTAAGGCTTACCTGTGAGATACCTGCGAGATACCAGCGAAATTCTCGCGGGATTCTAAGTAGCGAGATACTAGCGAAAATTTTCAAATCAGCTTTTTAAAAGGCTTTTCGTGGGTCTTTTGTTTTAAACTTCTCCCATCTTCTCCCAAACCCCTGTTTTAATATTTCTACATCAAAACTCAACTAATTTCAAGTGTTTTACATTCCATAAACATCTCTAAGGTAATCTTTAACTCTTTTCATTGATTTTGATCCTTAGATTACGTTTTTGGGGGTTTTATGTTCATAGTTGGGATTTTCTCAAATGGGAGTTGGAAAACTTATTTTCTGTCAATCTTTTTTATTGGGATTTGTTTTAAATGATAATTTGCTTTGGATGTTGGCCCCTTGTGGCAAAAATAACTTGTATTTAGGCAAGACTTTTATATGTTCTTGCATTGTTTATCATACTTGTGTAGTGTGTGCACTCCAAGTGTCTGATAAAATGCTCAAATGGCATTTTCTCGTTGTTTTGGACTCCGATGAGTACCAAATTTTGGGGATCACCATAATTATTCATGGTTATTATGTTTTGATCATTGGTGATGTGTTTTGTACACTTTGTCCCTTGAGTGCCTTGCTCATGCGTTGGCCATGCATCTCACATGCACACTAGATGCACACTAGTTGCACCTTTGCTGCACACACTTGAACACTTGACATGTTTTTGCTTTAACTCATACTAGTTAAGTTCTTTTAGACATTTTAGCACATATAACATGTTCTTGTGTCCATGTCATGTCTAAGTTTACATCATGTTCCATCATCCTTAGCATGTCATGTTCTTTATGCTTTGTAGCCTTGTTTTAAAATGTTTTTGTCTTATGTTTGAATTTCATTTTCTCATTCATCATGCACCCTTCATGCATCATCTTTTACCCTTGTTCTTATCTTCTTTTCCTTCCCTCCTTCCTCTTGATTAATTTGTCTATTCGTGACAAAAAGGGAGAGAGTATCGTCATTTTTATATGACTCATGTGCACACTCTTAGAGGAAGAAATTCTACCTTGTGCACATTTGTAAGGGGAGAAAGCCATAGGGGAGATGCATATACTAAGGGAGAGAAGACATTGTTTTTGAGAAAACCTTGATTTACTTTATGCTTGTTTTCTTGATGCTTTGTGTTACTTTTAGTCAGGGACGGACCCACGTTGAGCCCAAAGGGGGCCCGGGCCCCCCCTGGCCCAAAATTTTTTTTTTTTTAACAGGTAAAATTTTTTAAAAACCAAAAAAAATGGAGTTGGGCCCCCCCACGTTTTTTGCTCGGGCCCCCCTCCCACAAATCATGAACCCCCCCCAGCCCAATCCGGCCAGCCCTGAGCCCACATTTTTCGGCCAGTCCCCAGCCCTAAGCCCACATTTTCCGGCCAGGCCAAAAAAAAAAAAAAAAAAAAAAAAAACACTCAGCTGACTAATCCAACCCCAGGCTCCAGCTCTCACTAGTCAAACAGAGAGCAAACCAAAAACACGAAGGAAAAAGAAGAAAAAAAAAAAAAAAAAAGAGGAAAGGGAGAGGCGATACAGACGCCGCCGACGACGCCGACGATAACCACGCCGACGATCCTCGATTTGAGAGTGAGAGAGCAGAAACCCAGAAAGCAAACCAAAAACACGAAGGAAAAAAAAGAAAAAAAAAAAGAGAGGAAAGAGAGAGGCGATACCGCAATCGCCGATCGGCGATACAGACCCACGTGACACGGCGACGACGCCGACGACGCTCGATCCTCGATCTGAGACAGAGAGAGCAGAGACCCACTCGCCACTCCACTCACGGACTCACCCATTTGGAAAATACCCACTTGCCGCCGCCCACGCCGCCATGCCGGTTGCTTGATCTACATCTGCTCAGCCTAGCTTTGTCGCTCCAGCCTTCACAGGTATTTACTCTTATCTTTTCCTTCAACTTCAAAATGTTTGTGATTTTGTGATATGAGAATCTGATATTGCCTGTGGACTTGTGCCTGATTGTGATTGTGAATTGAAAATTTGAAATATTGAATATTTGTGAATTGTGGTGTTGGTGAATGATTGTGATTGTGAATTGGAACTAAATGTTGGTGATTGTGAAATGTGAATTGAATATTTGAATATCTGTGTTGCTGGCTTGCTGCCTGTGATGTTCTTCTTTTTTTTTTTGGGCTTTTTGGCTTTATGACTTTCTCTGTGTTTGTGACTCTCTCTCTTGTTTATATAGATAAGAGAGACACAGAGAGACAGAGAGTGAGTTTGTAGTGATTAGTTTTTTATTTGTTGACTGTTAGTTGGGCATAATAGGGACAAGGGAGGTTGGGCCACGGGCAGGAACAGAAAAAAAAGAGAGATAAAGTTAAAAACTTAAAGAAAAGTTTTTGTTAGCAGTGCAGAGAATAAATTTATAATGTTGGTGGTGGATTCGTTAGGTTAGTCATTAGTGGGTCAGTGTCAAAAAGATGAAGACAACCTAGACATAAATTATAAATGAGGCGGACCAAACAAAAAGACATAAATAAAGGTAGACCAAATACCCAAAAGAAAAAATCATATATTATAGAAAATTGTCACACAAATTTAAAAAAATAACGGTGATTCTTATTTTATTTGTAGATCATGAAAAAATCAACTACAATGCTTGATTTTTTTCAAAAGAAAAGGTTCAAATTCTTCCGACGTCAACGTGGGATTGCCAACAACTAATGTTGCTATTCCAATTCCAGAAAATGTGGATGCTCCAATTCTAGAAAATGTAGATGCTCCAATTCTAGAAAATGTGGAGGATGCTCCAATTCTAGAAAATGTGGATGCTCCAATTCTAGAAAATGTGCATTTCTCAATTCCGGAAAATGTTGATGTTCCAATCTCTCAATCACAATTTCAAAGAGTCGATCTTGATTCTTTGGATTATGATCCCGGAACACGCAAACAAATATGGGAATATCATGTTAATCAACGTGATGAAATTCGACGGGCTTACATTATAAAAGGTCCGCACCAACTTCCTCTAAAGACATACCCAAAAAGTGGAAAGCACAATCGTAGCTTTCAAGCTTCTTGGTTTGGATCTAATTCAACATGGCTTGAATATTCTCCTACCACAGATGCAGCTTATTGTCTACCCTGCTTTGTCTTTAATAATCCAAATGGGGCTGTGGGACAAAATACATTCACTATTGGTGGATTTAGAAATTGGAAAAAGGTTGGAGGCAAAGATTGTTCTTTGCAAACTCATATAGGAAAAGAGCCTAACTCAGCTCATAGAGTTGCCGAGCAAAAGTGTAAGGATTTGATGAATCAATGGCAGCATTTACAAAGGGTAGTTGATCATTTCACTACTGAACAAATTGCAAATAATCGGTTGCATCTGAAGGCCGTAATTTTTATTGTTCGATATCTTGCCTTTCAAGCTATAGCTTTTAGAGGTCGAGATGAAAGTTGTAGTTCATTAAATCGTGGGAACTTTTTTGAATCATTGGGTATTGTGACTTTTTGGAATGAGAAGGTTGCTGAAATAATGGAAAAAGCTCCCAAAAATGCAACCTACACATCACCTAGGATTCAAAAGGAAATTCTACATGTTTTCTCAGCCAAAGTGAAGAAGGCCATTCGGGAAGAAATTGGTGATGCAAAGTTTTGCATAATGGTTAATGAAGCTCGTGATGAGTCCATGAGAGAGCAAATGGCTGTGGTTTTTAGATATGTTAATGCAGAAGGCTTTGTCAAAGAACGTTTTTTTGGGCTTATTCATGTTGCTGACACTGCAGCTTTGACTCTAAAGAAGGGGATATATTCTTTGTTATCTCAGCATTGCTTAGATGTACAAAATATTCGAGGGCAAGGATATGATGGAGCAAGCAACATGTGAGGTATGTGGAATGGATTACAAGCTTTGATTTTGAATGATTGCCCATATGCTTACTACATCCATTGTTTTGCACATCGCTTACAATTGGCATTAGTAAAAGCATCAAAACAAGTTAATGTCATTAGTCATTTTTTTCTTGCATTGCTTTTTCTGATCAAGATTGTTAATGCTTCATGCAAGCGCAATGAGCAATTGAAAGTTGCCAATGCTAATGAAATAGCACGTTTGATTGATCTTGAAGAGCTTAAGACTGGAAGTGGGCTTAATCAAATTGGCACTTTGCAACGACCTGTAGAAACACGTTGGAGTTCACATTTTAGATCAGTTTCTAGCTTATTAAGAATGTTTACTTCAACTGTTGAAGTTTTGCAAAATATAATTGATGATGCAATTGATGGAGAACATCGGGCAGAAGCTGAGTCAGCTTATGAGGGCTTAACTTCATTTGAATTTGTCTTCATCTTGCATCTTGAGAAGGAAACTATGGAGATCACTGATAAACTTTGTCAAGCTTTGCAAAGCCAATCTCAAGACATTTTAAATGCTAGGCATTTAGTTTCATCTACTAAAGCACTTATCCAAAAATTTAGAGATGATGGATGGGATGGCTTACTCACCACTGTGATATCATTTTGTGAGAAGCATTGCATTGATGTCCTAGATATGAATGCTCGTTATGTTCCGAGGCGAGGTCGAGCTCGTAATCAGCAAGATAACATTACAATTGAGCATCATTATCGAGTAAATATCTTTTATGCTACAATAGATTCTCAACTACAAGAACTAAATTATCGGTTTAATGAAGATGCAATGGAGTTACTAAGGCTTAGCTCAGCTTTAGAACCTCGAGAGGCATTAAAATCTTTCAGAAGTAGTGATCTTTGTTTGTTGGTAGAGAATTTCTATCCACAAGATTTCACAGATTATGACAAACAAGTGTTGAAGAAGGAGCTTTATCATTTTGAGCATAATGTAGTCCAGGATCCAGAGTTCAAAGAATTGAAGAGTTTATCTGAGTTGTCTCAATGGTTAGTGAGAACTAGAAATTCAGAACACTACAGACTTGTTTATAGAATTGTGAGACTTGTGCTTACTCTTCCAGTTTCTACTGCTACTACAGAGCGAGCATTTTCAGCTATGAAAGTTGTCAAAACTAACCTTCGAAACAAAATGGAAGATGATTTTTTGACGGACTCTTTGATGTTATACATTGAAAAGGATATAGCTTCGACATTTAGTTTGGATTCAATTGTAGATGATTTTGAAAATTTGAAAGAGCGTCGAGTTCCTTTTTCATAGATGATTGTGTAAAGAAACAATAGTGTTTCATGTTTTTTGTTTTTGTTTGTAGATGATTGTATCTTAATATATTAAGAAACAATGATTTTTGGGTATTTGTCTTGGTTAATAGTTTATTAATATTATATGAATGCGTATTTGAAATTTTTTTTTTCGCTTATCTCCGGCCCCCCCCAACTTAAAATCCTGCGTTCGTCCCTGCTTTTAGTATCTATACTTTGCATCATGTTCTATTGTTGAACACTTTTGTGCCCATGTTGCTTTTGTAAGCTTTTAGGATTTGTTTAATTGCATGTTTGTAGGCTTTTATGGTTTGTGCCATGCATATGCAATACCTTGCTTATGCAGCCTTTATGCTTGTGTACTTGAAGTTTAATGTCATACATTTTACTTCGATACATCACTCTTGTGCCCTTGTAGGATTGTTCCTAGATGCATTTACGTTCTATGCATTGGTTGAGTGATGAACACTCTTATGCATTTGTAGGATTGTTCCTAGATGCATATACGTTCTATGCATTGGTTGAGTGTTGAACATTCTTGTGCCCTAGTAGGACTTTTCCTAGATGCAAATACCTCGTGTATTTTGCATTGGTTGAGTGTTGGATTTGCAAACGATACTCTTCAAATGAGCTTATCATCTTGCATGTCCAGATGTTCATTTCTTGTGTAATGAACATAGTAATCACTTTTGTATAGTGATTGCTTGTTTGATCTTGCCATAGTCTAATGTTTTATTCCATTTTGCTTGATCGCAGTTTACTTGTTGCATTATGCTTGTCTTTTTATCACCTGATTTATCTTGAGGGTCTAATGTGTTTTGTGCAAGTGTTTCAGGTTACAGGTATACATGTTCCAAGTTCATCACAGCTTCTAGATTTAGGTGTGAGTGAGTTTTGCCATTGTTCCCAAACTCATGTTTAAGTCTAGAGTTTGTTATAGGGTGTTTTGTCACGGAATAGCCAAAGGGGGAGATTATAAAGTTGTGATTTACAACTATGTTTTATATTGGCTTTATTCCATGACAAAATGTGTTGTAATTACTTTAATTCATTTCCTTATATTTTGTGGGATTTAATTGTATTGGGTTTAGTATCAAGTTGGTGAAGACTCAAGCTTTATTGAAGATCAGTGGATCTCGCGGGTGTGTCGCTAGAAGCTAATCCACGAAAGAGCCATGTGAGAAGCACATGACTGGAAGCTGAAGAGTTGTGCCAGGCTGTCGTTTTCGCGAGTGCCTCGCAAGTAAGGCCTTCCCGCGAGATAGTCGCGAAATATTCTGCTTGGAGTTTTTTTTTTAAGAGTGACTTTCTTACCCTTCACCCATACTATATATACCCTCATTACTCACAAATTTATGAGAGGCCATTCAGAGAGAAAAACCCTAGATAGGTTTTCTACAACACACACCCATCTTTTAGAGAGAGCTACTCCTCCTTAGTGAGAAATCATAGTAGTCTCTTCTTCATCCCTCTCTCATTATCATAGCTTGAGAGGAGATTTGTACCCAAACACAACCCACACATATTCAGAGTGTAGAGAGTGTTTTGGAGTTGCTGGGAAGCATTGGAAGAAGCCAAGGATGGTAGATGCAACATGGAGCTTGTTGCGAGATCTAGAGAACTAGGACAAGACACGGTTCTGAGAAGCCTTGTTATAGTAGGAGCTTGGAGGGTTTAGGTACATCGGGTAGATTAGGTTTGGAAGGTCTCTTGCTAACCCATGTATCCTAACTGATTGTCTAGTGGATCGATTTCCGCTTGGAGGGCGGCGAAGTGGTTTTTCGCTGAGTTCTTCGGTTTTCTCTTCGAAAACATGTCTCGGTATTTTCTGTGTTTGCATCCTTCTTCTCTACTCTTGTTTATTTCATTTTTACTGCTACATTGCTTTAATTATGGATTAGAGTAGTGGTCTTGCATATATGCTTGTGTTTACACTATTTCGCACTTAGTATTAAGTTAGTGTAAAATCAACCAAGCCGTAATTTTAATTGGGGGTCTAAATTGCTCTTGTGTTTTCAACACATTTTCGAGCTTTCAGTTTAGGCTGTCACCAGAGACTCGTATTAGGAGGGGAGAGTGAAGCAGTTTTGGGTTTCTGTGATTGAGTTTGAGTTTTTTTTTTTTTTTTTTTTTTTTATGGAAAGCATTATTTTTTAGGTTTGTGATTTGATGAAATGGCATAATCTTAGCCTTTTATTTTAAAAGGAATGTGAAAATTAAAGGAATTTTACCTAGTAGAATATGTCCTAGAAACTTTAGAGAATCTTAATCCATAATTTATGAGAATAAAGTGTAATTTCTCATGCACACAAAGTGACGAAATTAAAGTCTGCATTTAGATGAGCTTATTTTCATCATATTATTTTGTTTATCATGTAAAAACTACAGGTATATATTGAAAAATAATAATAAGCTGAACGAATAGGCCCTACAACTGAACTAGGTTTTCTTTATGCATTTCTTGAGAGCACTTTCTTTCTCAGCCTAGCAGTCCCAAAAATTAAAGATTGTCCGATACAAATTCAATATGTTCGGTGTTATTATGATATATATATATATATATATATTGGATAGGTATAGTGACACTAATCACTATGTATAAAAATAATAATAATAATAATAATAGAGATGTTTATCCTACATTAGTTGTGTGTGTTAGAGTTTTAATCCTCATAACCTCAGGCTACTACTACAAAATTTAGGCCATTTTGTAGTAGTACTCTGGTTATGTAATATATTATAAGCCTGTTTAAAAAACTCTATATACTATTTTTATGTTCGTGTGTTCTAATAAGTATTATTGTTTCTTAAAAAAAAATCACTATGTATAGGATTAGAGGTTTCAAACTAGTGGGAGGTGTATATGAAAGTAATATGGTTTAATTACAATCTATCATCTCTATAAATTATAAAAGTAGTATCAAAATTATATTCATTGCATTGCTCATTCAAATTCCAAGAGATTGCCAAAATTCTTGGCAGTATAAACAAGTAAAAACATTACTCAAAAGTCAAACGTATAAGACTCAAATTAGGGGAAAATTTGGTAAATGTCCTTAATTTTAAAACTATGTAGCAAAATATTTAGCAAAATGCCCTTGTTTTGGAACTCAATTTTAACAAAATCGATTTTAACAAAATCATGTTTTGTGTAAAATTCAATATCCTCAAATTTAAGATCTATGTGTATTTTTAAGTAGAACTCGACATTAGCAATGTTGAGTATCGCTTAAATTAGGACAAAGTTTAGCTGTGTGTACTAGTACCTGTTTACTATAGCATGTAGCCAAATTTTTTTGGCTATGGCACCACCAATGAAGCACAACATTTTGTAGTTTGAGGAGGCAAAAATAACATTATAGCAATATGCCTCCACCAATAATGATGCTCTAAACAAGTACTAGTACTTGTTTACTGTAACAAGTTGCTACTTGCTTTTAATATTTTTTTTAAAATTCTTTTCTCCTCTTTTTATTCTTTTTTTTTTCTTTCAACTCATCTCTCTCTCTCTCTCTCTCTCTCTCTCTCTCTCTCCCCCTTGATATTGTAGCAAGCCCTCTTCAATTCACTTACTTCCCTGTTCGCCTCATCGCCTTTGCTCATTAACGAAATCATGTTGCATCCTCAAAACCTCAGTCTCAAGCTCCACTGCTCTTTTGGCCACCGACTCCAAAGTCTTTAGCTCCTCTCTGGACCATTCGATCTCTTTCTCCATCTCTTTGAGCTTTTCCTTCTTTGATGCATTATCCTTTCAAAGCTCTCCGATCTCCAAACTCAGTTTCTTGATTCGCTCCTTGCTTTCTGAATTCAAGTTCACCACCTGAAGCTTCTCGTGCTCCAAAGACTCGATCTTCCTATTCAAGTTCATTGTCGTTGGGCTAATCAAGATAGTAGGAGCTCTCCCCCGTTTGATCCAACTCAGCGCCATTAATGATTATCTCATTGTCCGCCATTTCTAATCCAACAAATACACAAATAAAAAATTAAGCAAGAAACAAAAATCCTAGACCCCTGTTTGGTTGCCAAGAAAAATCAATCAAGTTAAAAATCCAAACCAAACAACATAAAATAGAATGGTGGTTGTGGTTGTTGGTGGAGGTGGCTATGGTGTTTGTCTTTTTATTATTTTATTGTATTGAAAGCTAAAATAAAACTACTAATTTTTGGTGTTTTGTAAAGTGGGGTGGTAAAATAGATAAAGTAGCTTTTTGTGGAGCCAAATTACTAAATTTATGAGTCCACCATTGTGGATGCACTAAGGTGTTAGTGGTGTGTAATTGTAACTGTACTGTATAAGTCTCAATAAGTCAATGACAATAAGTTAGTAGACTAAATGTATTTGCCTAGAAACTGTTGAGTGATGAAAATAAAATTTAATTTATCAAGATGAGAAAAGATTTTGTACCAATGAGAGGTAGACACATGTGGGAAACCTTATCACTTTGATTAAAAACCGGTGAGGGCTGAATAAAAAATAAAAAATTATTTTGAAAAAAATTTGTAAACTTTGGTTAGGTCAGGCTATACAAGTTTCAAATTCTTCAACCTTCCATATGAGCTGAATAATCGTTAATCAAAAAAATAATCTGTCATGAACTAAAATGTCACATGTTAGTTACCATAACAAAGGAGATGATTTCTCATATACGTTTAGCACATTATAATTTAAAAACAACTACTTTTTGAAGCTAATTGAAAGGGTGATAGTGTGACATGACACCAATGCCAAATATAGACCCACAGTTACTATATCATGCGAATCAAATATGGATGAAAATCAACTACTTTTATCAATATCTTAGTTAACCGAATGGAAAACAAGTGCATTAAAATTTTTCATTGAATCTTATGACATACAACTTTGGGGAAAATATATTTTCATTTTCCAAACAAACATACATGCAAAGAAAATAAAATTGGCCATTGAGACCTTGAATGCCCTTAAGTGTATGGAGACAAATTACATAGTATGCAATACACTTCACAAAACAAATGTGCAAATTAGTCAACCAATA
The DNA here is from genome assembly GCA_030445155.1 of Quercus variabilis. NCBI lineage: Eukaryota > Viridiplantae > Streptophyta > Magnoliopsida > Fagales > Fagaceae > Quercus > Quercus variabilis. The sequence goes on from CP129449.1 coordinate 11,775,624, forward strand.
ACTCAATAAATAACTCAACAACTTTTCCAATAATGTTAAATAATGTTACCATTGATGTGATTGTGCAATCTTAAATTGTTTATAAGATTATGTCTAAATATAAAATGCATTATGTTTTATTTTATTGCACAAAACTTACGCAAATTAAGAATAATTTTAGATGGCACTTATTTATTATTGAACCTACCAAATATACATTATGCTCAATTGTTTATAAGATTAAAAAGAATTAAATAGCGTAACAATAAAAAATTTGATAAAATAAAATCAAGGAATATACCTAATCTTTTCATCTTTATGGAAACATAAAATAATAATTCAAGTCGAGACCTTCCAATGAGACCATGATTTCCATATGACGCTAGTAGTAAAAGCCCAACAATTTGTTTATCGGGTGTAGCTAGACACAACGGAGATTTCCCATCTTCATTTAAAATATATGCTACATTTGGATCTCCCCAGAACAAAAGATTGATGGCTTCATAATAAAGAGGAATGAAAACATAGATTCTTGTATAGCAGTATTTCCTATACTATTTCTCATTTGCAGCTCTATAGTAGAGCTATTAATGAGGACTTTCAAAACTTTCAGATGTCTACTTTTTGTGGCCACATCAATTGCACTGTCCCCTAGGATGTTTTTCTTGGTAAGAAGGAAGGGGAAGTGATCAACGATGAATTTTGTGATCTTAATACTTCCAAAACTTGTTGTCTCATGTAGCAAGAAATTCCCTGATAGACTCTTTTGAGAAAAAATGTTTGATAATGAGAGTTGTTTGTTGGTTGACATGTGTTCCAACATGTCAACAAAACCAACTACATCATCATTGCCTATTGGTTGATGAAAGGAAGCAAAATCAAAGTCAAGTAGGACAATGTTCTTGGATTGGTGGAGGTTTGGAAACTTTTTTAACTTTAAAGCTTTCAACCTTTCATTGAGAATGTCTTGGGTGTAAATTTGCACCAGTATGTCCACAGCCATTAATAAGAAAGGAACTTGATTTTTTTTTTTTTTGAGAAAATCAAAAAATGAAATGTAAACAGCACAAGAAAAAATGTTTATTGCAATGAAAAAAAATCATTGCAATAACATTAGAGTCATTGCAATAGTTGATGCAAGGTGTTGCAATAAAATCTAAGGTAATAGTTTTGTGTAACAAAAACTTTTGTTGTAATAAATTTAGAATATTTTAATAACAATTTGATACAATGATGTACACACACACACACACACACACACACACATATATATATATATATATATTGTTGCAATAAACAATTTAAAGTTTCAAATATCTTGTAGATATAGGCTATTATTTCACGAATCTTATTGAAATAGATTGTAAATAATCGAACAAAATAAGTCAAATTAAATTATTGCAATGATATCTTCATTGTAATAGATAATTACTTCATTTTGTCATTGCAATAGATTATGAAATAATTGATACTAGGTTATTACAATGATATATTCATTGTAGTTTCATGTTTGTCATTGCAATAGATTGTAAAATAATTAATATCAAATTATTGCAATGATAACTTCGTTGCAATAATGTATTTGTTCGAAATTTTCGTTGCAATAGACTACAAAAATAATTGGTATCAATTTATTGCAACTATTTCTTCATTTTAAGTTATTATAGCAATTTTCCTAATATATTAAAGCTTTTATTGCAACAAAAAATTATTAGTTATTGCAACTTATTATTGTTGATGCAATAATTATTTGATCAATCATCAATGATAAGATCATTTATACCTGTCTCATTATCAATTTATTTTGCCAAATGATGTCCAAAGCTGTCAAACCTTCTTTATTTAGATAACTGAAGTTAACTCTCCTATCCCATGTAAGAGAACACATATCATTTGAATGAAAATTGATAGAGGCCAAATGCAAAGCTATGTGTCCGTTCTCATCACTTTCATTTAGAAGCTTCTCAAACCTTGGGTTTGACAATATACTTTTCACCAAAATGTCTAGCCTGTGCTTTGTCACAATTTGCATTATATTTTGACCTAAACTATTCAATAATTTAGATGGATCACGCCTTGCTTGATATATGGATAGGAAGGTCACCCTTTAGGCTCTATAAAAGGGCCTGTTGTTTGAATTTTGTTAATATGAACTGAATTTCCTCAATGTAATTATTGGCTACAGCTAAATGTAGAGGTGTCTTCCCTATTTGGTCTCGTACGTGGAAGAGTAATGGGTTCTTGCTAAAAACCTCTTCTAATATATCTAAGTTAACAATATATATATATAATTTGAATAACATTTGAAAGAATTTACTAGAATATATTAATTTAGCACATGCATGACATGCAATATGTTTGTTACAATCAATGTGGAAAATACAAAGCTTTTTTTTTTTTTTTTTGAGAATAAAAAAAACCAAGTGGAAAATACAAAGTAAGTGTGATACAAAACATGCAATGCATTATGTTTTATTTTATTGTACGAAACTTATGCAAATTAGGAATAATTTTAAATGGCAAATATTTATTATTGAACCTACCAAATATACATTATACTCAATTGTTTATAAGATTAAAAAGAAATAAATAACATGACAATAAAAAATTGATAAAATAAAAGTAAGGAATATACCTAATCTTTCCATCTTTATGGCAACATAAAATGGTAATTCAAGTCGAGACCTTCCAATGAGACCACGATTCCCATATGGCGCTAGTAATAGAAGCCCAACAATTTGCTTATCAGGAGTAGCTAGGCACAATGGAGATTTTCCGTCTCCATTCAAAATATATGCCACGTTGGGATCTCCCCAAAATAAAAGATTGATGGCTTCATAACAAATAGGAAAAAACATAGTTTCATGTAAAGCAGTGTTTCCTATACTATTTCTCATTTGCAACTCTACAGTAGAGCTATTAATGAGGACTTCTAAAAATTTTAAATGTTTATTTTTTGTGGTTGCATGAATTGCACTATCCCCTAGAATATTTTTCTTGGTAAGAAGGAAATGGAAGTGATCAAAAATGAATTTTGTGATCTTAGTACTTTCAAAACTTGCTGCCTCATGGAGCAAGGAATTCCTTGATGGGATTTTTTGGGAAAAAAATGGTTAATAATGGGAGTTGATTGTTAGTTGACATGTATTCCAACATGTCAACAAAACCAATTACATTATCATTGGCTAAAGGTTGATAAAAGGAAGCAAAATCAAAGGCAAAGTTGGTGGTGTTTGTGGATTGGTGGAGGTTTGAAAAATTTTTTGACTTTAAAGATTTCAACCTTTCATTGAGAATTTCTTGGGCATAAATTTGCACTGGTATGTTGACAGTCATTGGTAAGAAAGGAAATTGAATTTTTATTTTTCTTTTTGAGAAAATTAAAAGATGAAATGTAAACACTACGAGAAAAAAAAAATTATTGCAATGAAAAAAAAAATCATTGCAATAACATTAAAGTCGTTGCAATAGTTGATACCAAATGTTACAATAAAAATTGAGGTAATAGGTTTGTGCAACAAAAAAACTTTTGTTGCAATCAACTCTAAATAGTTTGATAACAACTTTGATGCAATGATATATATATATATATATATATTGTTGCAATAAATAATATATTGTTTCAAATATCTTGTAGGTATAGGCTATTATTTCACGAATCTTATTGCAATAGATTGCAAATACTCAATCAAAATAAGTCAAATTAAATTATTACAATAATATCTTCATTGTAATAGATAATTACTTCAATTTGTCATTGCGATAGATTATGAAATAATTGATACCAGCTTATTGCAATAATATATTTGTTGCAATTTCGTATTTGTCATTGCAATAGATTGTAAAATGATTAATATCAAATTACTGCAATAAGGTATTAGTTCAAAATTTCCATTGCAATAGATTACAAAAATAATTTGTATCAATTTATTGCAACAATTTCTTATTTTAAGTTATTACAACAATTTTTCCTAAATAATCATGTTAATATTATAAAAGATGAAACTCATAAAATTGGGAAATAAAATTTACTTTATCATTAATAGTGATACCAAACATATGAATCAAAAGCATAATACAAATTCTAAGAGATATCTCTAGATGTTCATGCTTTTCAAGCATTTTAACTTTTCAAAATGCATGACGAATGCCAATGATAAATACACTATTGTATTTGAAGACTTGGCTATCAAGACAATAACATAACTTACTAGGAGTTATAACTTGATATAGAATAGCATAAATTTTCAAGAGAGGTTCATGATAATAAAGCATACCAAACATAAGTAATTTCCACTTTGATTATGACCAGAGTTGTGGGCACAACTATTACGACTTATAAAATGTAATATGTTAATCATTTTACTATTCTTATTTAAAATTAAAGCAATCGTGTTAGTCATAATTTCCTTTAAAAGAAAAAGTTAGTCATAAGATTCCATTTAATTCATAACTACGTACACAAGCTTATAATAACTTTTATACATGTTCATTCAACATATTCTTCATCCAAAATTTCATATAGCCATAAGCAATTCATCTCCTCTATTTTTTGATACCATTCATAGGGAGATAAAAACAAAATCAATAGTCACAAAAGGGCTGGACTAAACCAACATTGGTTCACTGGCACACGAGTTGGCAATTTAGCTACAGACCAGACCTCTTTACAACCAAATGGGAAACTAAGATCATATTATAGGAAAGACCATGTTGAGTTAGGAAAATTAGATCAGCCATTCTAGAACTATCAAGCCAATCTGGAGCCTTTTTCTTCTTAAAGGATTGAAGAAGTTCCCTACTATAACTTAGAAACAAAATTTGCTAAAAACCATGATTTCTTGCTGTGATTCCAGCTTCCACCATAGCTTCCAGCAATGCCTCACTTGTGGTTTTGGCTTTGTTACTAACTACACCATAAAAGATTTTATCTCCCTAGATATTGATAGCTTCATAAGCAATGCCACTCCTATGAGGTTTTCTGCCCCTAGCACCTGCAACTTTGATGATCAATTGCTATTGCCCTACTGCTGATTGGTGCTCTGGCCTTAGGCTTCTGTTGAGTCTATTATTGTGTGGGTGTTCTATGAAGGTTTCCTTGTACTTACAAGATAAAATTGGGCAGTTAGAATCACTTCCATAGGGTTGGGATTAGTTCCTTCTGTTGAGGTCCAAAATATTACAAGTATTTAAATTCAAGGGGATTCAAACCTCACAAGTCTTGGAAGTCTTTAAAAAGCTATCCAATTTTGTGACTTTTGAACTTATTTGAATTTTGTATCACATCCCAGTGAAAAGAGGGGTCCAATATACTAAAACTTAATATAATGAAATATCATTTATTTTCTGAGGATCCCTAACGTCCTTACATGCTTTTTCTTTATTTCTTTATTGTTCCTTAGCTATTTACTTTATAATATGTATATATTTTCATGTATGAATATGTATGTGTTGTAGGATTCATGTTTTGTGCATAACTTGGTTCGTAATCAGCCCAATATAGTTGCAGTGAACCAAATTTAGTCCACCAAACAACAAGTATAAGGCCCAGGATCCTTGTTTCTACTTGGGCCTAGGTACTGTCCAAAAAAAGAACCCACACCTTGATGAATCACCTTGTTTCTATGGTCCCAAATGGTCCATAGAGTCGTGAAGATGGCCCACAAGACACTATTGAATCTATCCCTCTTACTCTGTATTTAGACAAGAGCAAAGTTAACCAATGTTGAACAAATATGTTACTAAAATCTAAGGAATGAATGGCTAGGGTGGAGCCATGCCAGCAAGCTCTAGTAAAGGGACAAAGCAAGAAAAGGTGGGTTGTAGATTCATCTTCTTCATTGCATAGAGGGCATGTACTAGAGGTTGAGATGCCTCTATTTTTTAGGCTAAGTAAAGTGGGTAGGCTATCATGCATGAGTTTCCACATAAAATTGTTGATTTTTAGAGGGACCTTAACTCTCCAAATTAAGTTCCACACCCCTTCTTGAGTCTGAGCTTGCCTAGCAAGGGTTGAATGATCCTTTACTAGGAATTCATAAGCCTTTTTGACCTAATAATCCCCATTCTTTGAGTATTTCCATAGAATTTTATCTTGAACTGATCCTGTTTTGGAAATAGGAATTTACAAGATTGTAGAGGCTTGGGGGAATGGGTATAAGGATCTAATCAGATCTGTTTTCCAAGTATTGGTATGTTGATCAATTAAGTCTCCCACTTTACCAGTAGTAAGGCTTAGGTGGTTCAAGTTCAAAGAAGGGCGTTAGGTTTTAGACCCCTTAAAACAACAATTGGATTAACCTAGTTTATTTAGCCAAATGATTAACTTAGTCAAATTATGCAAATCTAGGTTAACAAAATTAATTAATCATATCAAGATATAAAGCAACGGAAATATAAAGAACACAAAGATATGATGACCTAGGAAACCACACGATAAAAACCTGGGGAGGATTTGACCTAGCTATCCTCAAGATAAACTTGAATCCACTATCTGAAAGAATCGAAGTTCATACAAAAGGACTTACAAGCTCCCCGCTTGATTTCCTAATGCTACCCACCAGTAGAACTTACTGACACGACCATGTGCAAGCTCCGAATCCACGGACTCCTTCTTTCTTGGATTCTTCACAAGATACAAGCACCCACACTTGTTTTTCTTTAAGCTTCAATGACAGCAACTGAGTTGATCATCAAGGTGTTGATAATATATCTACCTTGAAAACCCTAAGTTTATGTGAAGGAAAGCTCCTTAAGGATCTTACAAGAGATTCACACAAACTGCAAAATATGAGCAACAAAGACCTTAGAGAGGTTTGGGTACAAAACCCTAGATACAAAAGAGACACTCTCTTCTCTCTCTCAAGAGTCTAAAAAACGTGGCTTAGGGTTTCCTTTATTTAGTAGGAGAAGTGGATCTGAAACCCTAATCCTTAATGGGCTTAAGCTATTATTTGGGCCGACTTAAAATTCTGCAGATACGATTTTAGATTGATCGAGCCTGTCCTTCGATCGATCGAACCAGGCAGAATATGAAGTCTTCTTCCTGCAGCTTGTATGTTCTTGAATCTTGACTTAAATTACCTTGAGCATTGTCTAATAAAACCTATAGACTCTAAGATCTATATCTAGAAAAGTTTGTGTTCACGATTTGCCAATTGTTCTAAATATTTAGAACCTAACAAACTCCCTTTTTGGCAATTTGTGACAAAACTTTCATACAAAATGAAATGCTCAAATACAAGAACAACCCAATAAAATAAAATGCCCATTACAACAAATTCAACCTAACTACTATCCATCAGTTGCAAGTGTAGACAGCGGCTCAATTGAATCAACTTGTATATTTCCTGAAATACTAAACAAAACGCATAAACGCATGTGTAGAAAATACAAGTAAACAAAAATAAATTCTTGATTTCACATAACACAAAATAAAGACATATACCAATGAAGGACTCATAAATATAAATCAATAAGAAGTGGAACAAGAAACAAATATATCAAAATAAATTCTAACTCTCCCCCTAAGTTAGATACATCAAAAAGTTTTTATATTCTCCCCTTAAACAAAACAGACAAGTCATCTATGTCTCCCCCTTTTTGTCACGTATTGACAAAGACTACCTAATCAGAAGGTAGACAGAAAACATACGTAACAGAGTAAGAGAAAATAGAGACAACTCTCCCTATGAAGAGCAACAACTCCCCCTAATAACCACAAAGGTTAAAAAAATTTCTCCCCCTATAAAAATAGGAAAAACAAAACAAGTTTTGGGAAAAACAGTTTTGGGAAAAAATAAAGGGGGTGGGGATAAATAAAAAGGCACAAATCAAGTTTTTAAAAAAAAAAAACTAAATTGAGGAAACACAGGAAGAAAAAATATTCTCTCTTTCAATAAAATGCAAACATGACACTATGTGACTCATAAACAGTTGCATGAGTAGAGAAAATATTTGCACATTGATTATTTATCATATCTTTTAAGAAAAATATTTTCTATAGTTCACACATAAAAAAGGCATATACTAGAAAGTACATAACTCAAAAATTAATCAATCAATTTTTTGATCAAGTTGAGTACCCAATGTAGCAAAGTGTATGCACGTGTGAAAATAATATGAGATATGACTGTAAAACTGCAAGATTGATACAAAAACAACGCAATGCATGTGAATCCTAAACACAAATAATGCATAAAAAATATGTCATGATGCATGCTCTAATGCAGTAAAACTAAGTTCAATTTCACAAAATTGGCTTGAGCACAAAGTTTCTAATAAAAAAAACCCCAAAATTGAAAACTACTTGTTAAGATTTAGGAAAAATTTGACTAATTGATCATCACACAAGCTAGAATACATAATATAATGATCAATTACATCAATTCAACAAGCCAATTGCATCAATTGAACCCAATTTGAACAAAATCCCCAATTTTGGTACATTCAAGCTCTAGAATTTCCAATTTCTCAAACTTTAAACACATTTTACATTAAGATCAAAGAGCTTTTAATCTTGGATGGCCACAACAAGATTACACACCATATAATGTACCAAGTTTAACAAAGAGTAACTTGTGTAGTGTGTGCAACTAGCAAAAACTTGAGATACATGTGAGGTGATATGTAAATAGAAATTAACCACAAAGTTTACAAAATTCATCACATAGAATTTAAAAGAGACTATCACCTAAAGAGTTACATCATATAACTCCCACATCTCCTAGATCATAAGCTTGCAATCATATAAGTTTCTTGAATTTTGCCACATAATATACACACCAATTTTAATTATGTGATTTGGCATCAAGCCTAATAGTACACACCAATTTTAAGCATTAAGCAATTAAACCGAGGCTACACTTTATGTTCTTTTTGTGCATGTGCTACACTTTCTCAAGCATAAAATCTTAAGATATGCACTAAGGTATTCATGATTGGTTAGTGAACAGTGGTGGGATGGTTATTTATACTTTTCTCAAAAGGATCAAGTTCGACAGTCAAACAACATGTGACTTCAAGATTAAGACAAAGTAATAAACACCATAAACATCTTTCCCACACAACATGCACTACAAAATTTCAACTAGTCAAGTGCAATAAATAAGTTTATCAAAGCTAAACAGGGTACATAAACATGTTTTGTAAAGATGAGGTGGCCAACCTTGATTTCAAGTCCAAGAAAAATTAATGCAAAACAGAAAAAAAACTTTTTGGTTTTAAAAAAATTATGACAAAAAACAAGAAGCACATATTGTGCTAAAAGGACAATGCAAATGCAATGCATGATAGTGCTTAACTAAGCTATAGAGGGTACACAAACAAGAAATATCAATTTCTTAATTAACCCTTGAGTACATGTACAAATTAATACATACTCACACAAAATCATATATAGCTTAGCACATACTATTCAAGTTTCTCCACAATGTCAAGTATGTTCTAAATCAAGAGAGAGATATCATAATTCATGTAATCCTCAAGAAAAATAAAACAAGACTCAAAATAAAATATTTTTGTCTTTTTGAAATTTTTTCAAAAACAACCAAAAACAAAAACAAAACATGTTCACAAATAATTGAAAGAATTAAATCAAGGACAAGTTAGCAACACTCACCTTGGAGAATCTTTTCTCACCCATCTAGCACGAGTCTTCGGCTTTGTAGGTGAAAATCCATGTGAAGCAGAGTGTATTTGAGAGATTACACCAATCTTCTGAGAAAGACTAAAATCCTGCAAATTCCTTTCACAAGCCAACAAGCTTAAATTTTTCAAAAACATATGAAACAATTTATTTGGACTTATGGCAGGAGAAATATCATCACATATCCTAGATTGAAACACATAATGCTTAAATTTCAATTTATGACAATTAGAACGAATGTGACTAGAAACACCACAAAAGTGACAAACAGGAACAAATTTAGGAACATTAGTATTCCTAACAGCAAGTCTAATCTCAAATTTTGGTTTTTGCCTTAACAAAGAACAATTTGGTCTAATATGACCAACAACACCACAAATGTGACAAGTAGGCAAAAAAACAGATTTGTTTTACACACTAGCAGCAAGTTTAGACATAGGTTTAGAAACTTCAGTATCTAAATTAGAACTTTTACCTTTGTCTAACCTAGCACAATAAGCCTTTTCTTTATTATTCCTCTTGAAAGGAGGGATATAAACTTTCTCAGTTTTAGGCTTAAGAGAAACAGAAACACTTTTGTTATCAACAGCAGGCTTGGTACTAGTCAAATTTTCAATTTTAGCTTTAGATTCAACTAACTCTTGTTCCAAGCTTTTCATCTTCTCATCTTGAGAGGAAATTTGATTTCTCAAAAATTCATTCTTTTTATTAGACTCATCCAATCTCACAATCAATTCCTCTTTTTCAAGATTAGCCAATTTTAACTCTCAAAAATTTAGATAATTCCTTACGAAGAGTTTCACAAACATCAATAAAATCAACAGAAACAATAGTGTCATTTTTATTGAAATCATCACAAACATGAGCAGAAAGACACTTCAAATTATCCATGATAATAGGGGTCAAGGATCAGCTCTTAGAACAAAAGATCTAAAACAAAAGAGCTACCCGCTCTGATACCATATGTTAGGTTTTAGACCCCTTAAAACAACAATTGGATTAACCTAGTTTATTTAGCCAAGTGATTAACTTAGTCAAATTATGCAAATCTAGGTTAACACAATCAATTAATCATATCAAGATATAAAGCAACGAAAATATAAAGAACACAAAGATATGATGACCCAGGAAACCACACGGTAAAAACCTGGGGAGGATTTGACCTAGTTATCCACAAGGTAAACTTGAATCCACTATCTGAAAGAATCGAAGTTCATACAAAAGGACTTACAAGCTCCCCGCTTGACTTCCTATTGCTACCCACCAGTAGAACTTACTGACACGACCACGTGCAAGCTCCGAATCCACGGACTCATTCTTTCTTGGATTCTCCACAAGATACAAGCACCCACACTTGTTTTTCTTTAAGCTTTAATGACAGCAACTGAGTTGATCATCAAGGTGTTGATAATATCTCTACCTTGAAAACTCTAAGTTTATGTGAAGGAAAGCTCCTTAAGGATCTCACAAGAAATTTACACAAACCGCAAAATATGAGCAACAAAGACCTTAAAGAGGTTTGGGTATAAAACCCTAGATACAAAAGAGGCACTCTCTTCTCTCTCTCAAGAGTCTAAAAAACGTGGCTTAGGGTTTTCTTTATATAGTGGGAGAAGTAGATCTAAAACCCTAATCCTTAATGGGCTTAAGCCACTGTTTGGGCCGACTTAAAATTTTGCAGATACGATTTTCGATTGATCGAGCCTGTCCTTCGAACGATCGAACTAGGTAGAATATGAAGTCTTCTTCCTGTAGCTTGTATGTTCTTGAATCTTGACTTGAATCACCTTAAGCATTGTCTAATAAAACCTATAGACTCTAAGATCTATATCTAGACAAGTTTGTGTTCATGATTTGCCAATTGTTCTAAACATTTAGAACCTAACAAAGGGTAATGGAACCAATTTTTGTGGTTGAGTGGAATACCATAACCATTTCCAACCCACCATTTCCCCTCTCTTAGTTTGTGGTTTTCTTGTTGGATTATGTTTTTCCAACACCAGGAGTTGTGAGGTTTAGGTCTACATTCCTGAATTGAGCAGCTAGGGAAATATTTAGCCTTGAAAGTTCTAGCGAACAAAGAGTGAGGATTATGGCTGATTCTCCAACAATTTATTATCCAAAATTTGTACCTCAAGATGTGATCAGATTATTTGGGAAAAAAAAAAGGCTATCCAAAACTCGACCACAAACTCATCACCAATCATGGCCCACAAATGCTCTCCTAGATTTCACAATTGCTTCTAAAGAGATTTGAAGAACCTAATTTCCATAATCATTTAAGTCTTTTTTTTTTTAGAAAACCCATCCAATTGGGATAAAATTTATTCAACTGGAAAATCACTGGTTACAAAAAGCAAAACATTTGGTGGAACATCTTCCATCCAAATATGCAAAGGAAAAGACATTCTAGCCTCCCTAGCTAAAGCATGGGCCACATTATTGCCTTGCCGCCTTACATGAGAGATAGAATAGGTTTGAAACAAACCCGCAATAGACATAAAGTCTTTTACAAGATGCCTAACGAATGCATTTGAACTGTCCTCATCTTCTAAGCTTCTCACCACCCCCACGGCATACATTCTTGAAGCCTAGTTCTTGGATGAAGATGGCTGCTCTCCTAGCAGCCAACATCTCGAGCACTTCCACCGACGATGGCATCGCTATTTTTTTCTGACAACGAAGCCATCACCTCACCTCGTTCATTCTTGATCACCACCCCTACCCCTACCTTGTGGGAGTCACCAAAAACCGCACCATCAAAGTTCGCCTTCATTGCAATGGGGGGAGGAGGTTGCCATTTGGTCGAGCTAGCAAGTTCTTGGCCAACTACTCTCAGCTTTCTTTGCTAAAACTTGTCCAAAAGTATTAAGGCTGTTTTGTAAATTTTTTGAACCGAGGTGCTAACCTCCTTGCTCCGAAGCTTATTTCTTCATTGCCAAATCGCCCAAGCCACCATTGCAAAATTTTCAAGCTCACCAGTCTCTTCATGTACAATACTAACCAAGTCACACATATTTTCCACGTTAGGGTGTTTTGTCTGTGTTGCTACAAACGAGGCAGCCCAAACCACTTGAATACATTCACATCCCTAAATAGCATGAGCCTCATTCTCCATTCCATTCAAGCACTAGTCATATGTTGAATTATCAACAACCTTTCTTTTATACAACCCCACCTTCGTTGGTAGTGCACTTAAGCATGCACGCCAGAGAAAAACTCTCACCTTATTTGGAACTTTAAGACGCCAAATGTTCTTCTAGAATATTTTAACCCCCACATCCGAGGACCCTGACGGAACCTCCTTCGCCTCAGATTCACACAGCAGCTAGTACCCAGATTTTACGGAGTATGACCCCTGGTTTTGCATTTTGGCCAAGCCACACAATCAGCTTGGTTAGTGACACAAATAGGTATTCCTTTGATCCTTTAAGCTTCGAAAGGGAGGAACATGGCATCAACTAACTAAGCATTCCAACCAATACCACACAAGTCCAGTAGCTTGCTTACTATCCACTCCACATTAGTGCTATTTGAGGGCGAAAGGATCTTAGCAGGTTCCTCCCCAGGCAACCATCTCTCCCCATAAATTTTTATTTTTTTACCATCCCCAATCCTCCATAACATACCCAATTGGACAAGGTTTTTTGCTTTTACAATGCTTTGCCAAGCATATGACCAAGATGGTTTGGCATCCAAAACCGAGCCATTTGGGAAGTATTTGGCTCGGAAGACCTATAAAATAAGGATGAGTGGTTAGTTAGCAACCTCCAAATTTGTTTGCCCAACATCGCCTCATTAAACTTCTCCAAGTCTTTGAAGCCCATTCCCCACAATGCCTTTGGCTTGCATAAGGTCTCCCACTTCTTCCAATGGATTTTTCGTTGATCACCCCGCTACCCCCACCAAAACTTCCTACGGGAGTAGGAAGTTTGAAACAACTCATTGCAAAAGTGGGAATTGCTTGGACCACTGCCTTAAGCAAGACTTCTTTTCCCGCTTGAGATAAAAGCCTCTCTTTCCACCCTTGGAGTTTATTCCACACTCTTTCTTTTATATAGTTAAGGCTCTCCTTCTAATTCCACCCCACCACGGCTGGTAAGCCAAGGTACTTTTCATACTCTCTAACCTCACTCACTCCTAAAAAATCCACCAGCTCTATGCTTCGTTCCTCCTTGGTAGCCTTGCTAAAAAACACCGTGGTTTTTTTATCTATTTAATTTTTGCCCCAAGGCTAACTCATACATCTATAAAATGCGAAGAATTACCTCCAAATCTCCCATTGATGCTCGACAAAAAAGCAAGGTGTCATCGAAAAAAAATAAGTGGCTAATTCTTGGACCATTTCAACACAAAGAGAAGCCCCTAATTTCCTCAGACCTTGCTGTATACTGAAGTTGTTGGTTTAGGGCCTCAGAACATATCAAGAAGAGATATAGGGATAGAGGATTGCCCTGCCTTATCTCCCTTGTTAGCCGGATATCTCCTTTTGGAACACCATTCACCAAGATTTGATACGAGGCTGAACCAATGCAAGACATAATCAAATCCACCCACTGATTACAAAACCCCATTTTTCTCATGGTGAACTCCTAGAATCGCCACTCCACTCTATCATACGCCTTGCTCATGTCTAATTTTAGGGCCATAAAACCTCCCATTTTTGCCTTCTGATTTTTCATGTGATGAAGAGTCTCGAAAGCAACAAGGATGTTGTCTAAAATTGCCTTATCAGATTGAAATGCACTCTGAGAGTCCGATATAATATGAGATAATAAACCCTTCATCCTGTTTGCAACAACTTTGGATACAAGCTTATAGATAATGTTACATAGAGAAATAGGGCGAAATTCAGAGACTTTTGTAGGGCTTTTTACCTTTGGGATAAGAGTGATGAAAGTACGATTGATGGATGAGGGAATACCCCCTATAGATAGACAACTCAGCACCGCCTTAGTCACATTTTCCCCCACTGTATGCCAATAGTGTTGGAAGAATAATGGTGGTAACCCATCCGGCCCAGGTGCTTTCAATGGGTCTATTTGCTTCAAAGCCATTACCACTTCCTCCCTAGTGAAATCAGCCAAGAGTTCACCATTCATCTCATCGTTAATTAAGCACAGAATTTGATCGACCACAGCTTCAATCATGGTCGGGTAGGATGAGGTAAAGAGCTGTTGGTAATAGTTTATAAAGATATTTGCTACACCATCTTCGTCACTACACATCTCCCCATTTGCATCTTCCAAACTATCAATCTGATTCCTTCTAAATCTATGAGAAGATTTACTATGAAAATACCTTGTGTTATTGTCTCCTTCTTGTAGCCCCAAGGAGCGAGACCATTGCTTCCACATTTGTTCCTCCCTTACTAAGAGTTTGGAAATTTCCTTTTCCAGCCTCAACACCCGTGCTATACTTCCCCCTCTAGTAGCTTTAACTTCGGCCCTCCCCAACAACGTCTTCTTCTCCTTTAATTTTTGGGTCACATTCCCAAACGCCACCTTACTCCACCATTTCAATTTCCTACGGCACCAATCAACTTTCCCTTCCAATCTATTAATGGCACTACCCTGAACTTCATATGCCCATGCCTCTTCCACCACTTCCCTAAATCTTCCATCCTCCATCCACATTTGTTCAAACCTCCATGGTTTGTTAATCTTTTTTGGCATACCTACTGGAAAGATCATAAGAGGTTTGTGATCCAAAGAGCCACACTCCAAATGGACCACCTTCAATGCTGGGAACATGTCCATCCACTCCGCCATACCCACTGCTCTCTATCTAGCCTTTCCCACACCGTGCGGCCTTCTCCATGCCCATTACACTAGGTAAACTTATTGCCATTGAAACCAAGGTCTTGAAACCCACATTCGTCTAATACATCTCTAAAAGCCTCCATTTTCTTACTCGGCCTCAACCTCCCTCCTAACTTCTCATGTGCCCTAGTTATTTCATTAAAATCACCAACACATAACCAAGGCAGTGAATATTTTGATTTTAGTCTCCTTAGTGTGGCCTAAGAAATATGGTGATTTCTCGTGTCGGGTTCGCCATAGAAACCGATGAACCGCCACTCCTCTTCGTTTCCTTTATTTATAATAGCATCAATATGGTTGGGCAAATACGTATCGACTGAAAAATCAACCTCTTTTTTCCACATGACAGCCACTCCACCACCTCTAACCTCCCTTGAGAATTCCAACAATCCTTCGAACTTTAGTTTATCCCGGATAAAAATTAGCCTAGCCTTATTAAGCCATGTTTCGGCTAAGAACACAATTGAGGGACCTTGAGCCCGAATAATGTCACCAAGCTCTTACTCTGTCTAGGGGTTCCCAAGCCCTTGATAGTTCCAACATAGAAGATTTGTTGTTGTTGGCGGGACTGTTTAACAACCTCCACCATTGGTAAAATTGTATCTTGATCATGGAGGGAAACCACTCTTTTTTTGCTGGGTAACCCACTACAATCCTCCTCACGAGTTCTCTTTGTGTTTGTTGAAACCACGGAGACCATGTGTTCGTC
This sequence comes from Quercus variabilis, assembly GCA_030445155.1. NCBI lineage: Eukaryota > Viridiplantae > Streptophyta > Magnoliopsida > Fagales > Fagaceae > Quercus > Quercus variabilis. The sequence goes on from CP129449.1 coordinate 11,791,780, forward strand.
AGTGCTTGCCCTATAAACTTTCTTCTTTCTTTTCCTATGTTCATCCCCTATTTTATCCTCTCTGCCCAGCATATTAGTAATATCTCCCAAAATAACTTGAGTTATTAGGACACTTACCAGGTCAACAACCTTTACACGTGGTTGTCCACTCAACTCCGTGCCCAAGTGCCTCCCGATATGAACCCCAGGAGTAGTCACTTTCTCTGCCTGTCTACGTTGACCAGAAACCAGCTTTTGTGTTACGTGTTGAGAGCTGATATCTTCCCCCAATATTCGGCCCTTCTCAATATCCGGTTTTGAGCTTTCAACCTTATCAAACATCTTTAATCCCTTGTCAATCTCCTCGATGCGCTCCTCAAAACCATCCCCAAAATCTCAGCTTTTCCCCGCTCTCTCCAACGTTGTCATAACCTTGGTTTCAGCACAAACGTCCCTATCACGCCTTTCTTCCTGAACATCATTCGGACTGAGATTGCACTACCACCGGAGGCTATTGTGAGCCCAGTACCACCACCGAAATCGGAGTTGGCTCTTCTCTACTCACCTTTTGCCTTTCCTTTTTCCTTGCCTCATAAAAACCAGGAACTTTGATCACCGGAATTCTTCCCTTAACAAACGGTGGAGCACGAATCCAAGACCCATACGCTTGCTCCTTTTTCTTCAACTAACCTTCACTATCTATCCATAGCTCACAATCTTTGTCCACATAGCTCAAGCACCCACACCAGTAACAGAGGTTGGGTAATCTTTCATACTTGAAAGAAACCCACCCTTGCTCTCCCTGAGAAGAAGAGAAGCGTCTCCCCCTGCAGAGAGGTTTATTGATATCTATAAAAACTTTTACTCTCATGAAGCTCCCACCATCCATTTCATTAATGTCGATTCCTCTGCACACCGAGCCCGCAACCTCACACAACTCTTCAGCAACCTTGTGGTTCAGAAATCTCACTGGGATATCGTGTACTTGAATCCATACAGGTATCGTGTCGAACTTTACAGCCCTGATGGGAACTTCTCTATCATACCACTGCAGCACCACGAGATGTTTGTCGAAGCTCCATGGCGCGCTGCTCAGGATTTTTTCCACTTCCTCCCTATTTTCAACTTCCTCCCACTTGTTAAAAATTTTGCTGACTCATTTTAAGATAAAAATTAAAGAAAAAGATAAACACGACTAATTAAAAAAAAAAAAAATTGAAAGAGAGATGTCGTATAATTTCATAAGAGAGCAAATTGAAATCTCTTCTCCCACTTGACAACATCTGTTTTGCAACATCATCTTCCCCCTTAATCGGTAAGGTCCGATGTTCCTATATGAAATTTCTAAAGAGAAATGCTATTTAATTTCAGAAGAGAGCAAACTGAAATCTCTTCTCCCTCTTGATGATATTAGTTCTGCAGCAACATCTTATCTCTTAATCGGTAAGATCTGGTTTAATTTCCTATATGAACTTTCAGCCTGTTCTTTTTTTTTTTGACTGAGAAAGGTAGCTTTCCTTTGGTTTTAATTTTTAAATGGATATATTTTTTTAAGTTCTTATGGATGTAATAAATTTTTATTATTTTAAAGAAAATTAGACCAGCAATTTAATTTGGAAAGAGGCTGTTTGTAATATGGGATGTTTTTCCTTAAATTTTATATATAAATTTTTGATTGAGTTTATGAACCACTCTTGTTCCTATTCAAATCCACTGGTGATTATTGTTTCTTTAAAGTTTGGTTATATTCATAAGACTTTGAGTGTTTCTGCTGTGATTCAAATGAATTCTTTGTTGTTGGCCATTAAAATCTCTAGCGGCTAAAGAGGTTGTAAAATTTTCTATTAAAAAGAATAGAAAGATCATATCAGATTCCAAAATTTTCATAATCAATAGAAAGACGGTCAAGAAAAAACCGTATACTAAGAGACGTTTTTAGTTAATTTAATTTTATTGTCTTTCTTCTATGCACAATTAATGCTTATTTCTTTCAATTTCTTTTATTGATGCTAGTCCATGTCATATGAAGCACAGTGCATTTAAGCTCAAGAATGCTATTATGCAGCAACAATATAAACTCTGTTTACAGAACAAGTGCAACTTTAAGTTCTTTCTCATAATGTGGACCTTAACGGTGTAGAAGTGAGATCCAGAAGACTTAAATGGACAAGAAGATTAATATTTGCACAGTTCGCGACTGAGGATAGCTGCTATATAAGTGTAACGGGGATGACGGTTTGTTCAGAAGAGCTATGCAATCCCCATGGAGAAAAGCTGCATTTCTGAAGTGCTTTCTCTGTCTACAAATTTGCCTAACTGTTCTTTCAAATGGATATGCAAAGAGGCAAATCATGATCCTTATATATTGGCTACCTAGTCTTTTAAACACAGGTTTTGGGGTAGTTTTAATGTTGATTCTAGACCCCAAGGCCCTTCTTGATGTAATTTCTGAGGATAGTAGCAAGCCCTCTTCTTTTATATTGCCTTGATGTTCACTGCTTTGTATTTTAATAAAATCTTTTTCTCTTAGCAAAGAAAAATGATACAGCACCTTGCCACGAGACAAATTTTTTGGCTTGTGGGAAAGAGAGCTCTTTAGAATTGCTTTGTATATTTAATTTACATCCTTCACTATGCCTTATTATACAGATTGTTTGAATGGCCAAGTATATATATATGTTAGTTGCTGCAACGACTACAAATGCAAAATCCATAGCTTATATTCTGTTACCAACCAAGAAATGAATCCATTGCGTTCTCAAAACTCATTGCAATAGTACAAAACAAGACAAAATATGGAGAACAAAACAGAGAAACCCTTTTTTTTCTTTTTCTTTTTCTTTTTTTTTTTTTTTTTTGAGAAGCAAAAAAAAAAAAAAAAAGACTAATCAAATGTAAAAGAGATGTCATTTCAAGTGGGCAAATGACCATAAAGTCTCCAAGGCAACAGAATTGTTTACATTATTCCAACTTTCTGAGATGAATCAATCTTGCTGCAATTACTATAAATGCAAAACCCATAGGTTATGTTCTGTTACCAACTAAGAAATGAATCCAGTGCATTCTCAAAACTCATTGCAACTGTACAAAACAAGACAACATAAAAAGAACAAAACCGAGTTTTTTTTTTTAGAAGCAAAAAATAGAACAATCAAATGTAAAGGAGATGCCATTTCAAGTGGGCAAATGACCATAAAGTCTCCAATGCAATTGAACTGTTTACATGTATTCCAACTTTCAGAGATGAATCACTCTTTCTAACTATTTAACCTCATAGAGTTCAAAGAATCCTGCAAAATAAAATATAAATGTGTTTGTCATTTTCAAATAACAATAAATTAACAATATTTAATGAATTGCCACAAATTAAAGAACAAAAAATAATTGAATAATAAACTGCATAAGTCAAGTTAAAAAATAAATATTACCTGAGTCAAGTGATCATTATTTTGAAGCATCCTTGTAAAGCTAGAGTTTGAAGAACCATCATTCCATGTGAATAAAGGATTCTGTTGTCCAAATAATCCTTACAACAAAATTAAATCCTATGCTTCTTGAAGAAGAAAAATGCATTAATGAATTCTTTAAATATTTTAATCACCTTATTAACTATTGGAAATGGTTCGAAACATTGATTAGTGGCATGCCCAAGGAAGAAAACGCCTATACAACAATTATAGAAAATCAATATATACAACCAACATAAAGTACTTAAATTGCTTAGGGACTGAGGAATATGAATAACAAACCTAATCACTAATATTCACACCTTCAGGGAGAGTTCCATCACAGTAATTAATGTCATGTTGTGAATGGGCAAAGTTTTGTGACACTTCTTTCATTGTTAATTGTTCTAAAAAAAAGGGTATGTATACAAATTTTTTTGCAATATCAAGTATGAAATTTCAATGTGTCAATCATAAAATTTAAATAATCATACCTGATGAGTTTACATCCATAGGTGTGCTAATATGCTTGCAGGAACTTGCAACTTGTGGTGTCTGATCAAAGTTTTTTTGAAGGTTTTCCTTTTGTTACTTTTTCTAAGACAAATGAAACTATAAATATTAGTCACAAAAAATAAGATACATATATAATAATTGAATAATTCATACTAGTATTTCAAAAATACTTACTTGATCTAGTAACATCTTTTGGTGCCCTTCGTTTGCGTTTCTCTAGATTATATTTGATTCTCTCATTTGTGATTCCTTTTTGTCGAACATATGGGGGATCCAATATTGGCAAGTCATCATGTGAGCTCTTCACTAAACCATCACCATTGGTGGCAGTTTCACTTTCATCAATCAAACCATCATTGTTGGCATCAACAACTCTCTCCATATTCAAATTTGCCATATCCTTTTCAATTAATTCTACCATCTCCTTCACTTTCATTTTGCACATGTCAGTATGACGAGTTGTTGCTGCACTTTTGCTAAATATATCATAAACTGGGTGCATTAATTCATTGCGACGCAATGTCACTGACATCTCTTTACTCAAACTTGATGATGTTGCATATTTACATGAGGCACTATCTTTTTTTGCATCCTTTGTCCATCGTTTCAAAATATATTGAGCCGGTATTTGAGTTAGGTTTTTTACATTGATTACTTGTAACGCATGTCGACATAATAACCCCAAGGATTCAAACATTTTACAACTACATGTAACAACATTATCCAAAGAATTAAATTGGACTGTGCGTACCCTTTGATGATCCTCTTCAATAAGTGCAAAAGTGTGAATATCTCCATCATGATTAACCTCTTCTATTTTGACCCCCAAGGTAGAAGCAAACTCAAGTTCAAATAAGTAGAATATTTTGCGAGTATATATAGATGTTGCATACCGTAGAATTCCACTATGCAGAACTATTTTTGGAGGTGCACCTTGATTACAGCGAAAATCCTCTTCCAATTCTTCTTCACGCATCTTTTTCCCTGCAGTCTCATAATGAAGTACAAATTCTGTCAAACTCATTGTTTTAGAGGCCATGTTGTGAAAAACATTATTAGTGCTTTCACTTCTTGATGAAGATTTCATTTTGGCAGAAAAAATATTTAGGCTAAAAACTGGACACCACTTTTCACGAATTTCATACAAAGATTTAAGCCATTTGTCACCTGCCAAATTATAATCTCTTATCAAGCCATCCCAACAAGAATTGAATTCTGCTTCTGTCTCACACGCATAAAGAATTTTATTGAAACGGCTCTTAAATGCAGAAGTCCATAATGGCTTCGTAATTGTATTGCAGCATTTTTTGAAATGTGCCATAAGCATAAGCGATGGCTTATCTCAGGAAGCACTAATTTTATGGCATTGATCATAGCTTGACACTGATCTGTAAAAATCATCTTTGGCTTTTGATTTCCCATTGATTCTATAAATGTTTCAAACAACCAAGTAAATGAAACAGTTGTCTCGTCTAACAAAAAAGCACAGCCAAACAATACATTATTCCAATGATGATTGATACCTACAAGAGGGGCACATATGATATTATACCTGTTAGTCTGATATTTAGTGTCAAAACACACTACCCACTTTACTTAGCCTAAAAAACAGAGGCATCTCACTGTGTAGTGTCAAAAATGACGTGGTCAATTCAGCTACACACTATGTAGCTGAATTGTAAAATTTATGCTGTGGAAAATCTTAAGTCTTAGGGTCCATGTAAATTAGGAATATTTGATTTAATGCTTAATACTGATGCTAATTATTGACTAATAAGCTTGACATATTTGTTTGAACTTTGAATGGTCCTCTGATTCTCTTTCAACTTAGATTTCTCTCATATGATTATGTTCTATTTTCAGCTATGAATAAATAATATCATAGAATGAGATTGGTTTGTGTATCACAGAATTTATTCCCAACCTTAATCTTCTGTACTTAATCCATGGATTAACATGCTCTGGCAGTTGTCTCATAGGAGTTACAGATCAGAGTGAGATAGTGAGAATGGTTGGCGATAAATATAGGATCATACCTCTTAAATTTTTTGTTTCTCACAGATTTAAGGTCCTTTTTTGTTTTTGGTATGCATTCTAGGCTTCTAGCTTTGCACTAGTGCCCTTAGAAATGTCATTTATCCCATGTTTGCTTCACACCTTGACCCCTAGAAAAAGAAAAGGACAGAAAATTTTTAAATTCCCTTCTGTGCTGTTGTTTGGTTTGGCAAGTGAGAGAGAAAAGAAAAGAATGTGTACGGAAGATATTGACACATTTTCCTTCTGGCTCACCAAAGTTTTACACTCGAACTAGGTGAGATTTGAAAAGAAAGTTAACTGCAATTAGTAAGAGATACCAAAGATAGATCTCATTTCTCTTTATTTTCTCTTTATAACCAAAAAATGGAAAATAATGTAATTCTGGTGCTTCTCCTTTCTTCCGTTTATTTTCCCTTCTAAATTGTAAAGCAAACAGTGTTAGTGCGGTTAGTGGCACGTCTCATCACTTCATATGCTATACTAAGGAATTTTCTATAAAATATTGATTGTAACTTCAGCATCAGAGAAATATTTTACATAGTAAGCTAATTGTGGCATTGATAATTTTGCATTTTTTGTGTGCAACTGTGCACTCACATGCATGCACATGTTAGCACAGAGTCTGAGACTGGTTTCCTACAGTTAATCTACCTTTTAGAATCATGGTTTTGTTCTATTATGTGCATAAGATACATAATAGAAGTTTTGTAAATATATACAGTTGTCTTAGATAACTAGTTCAGGTGTCTGTAATGCAGTTTACTGTTTGAATCTGTCTTGGTTTCATCTTGGTCGTCATGATGCTTTGGTTAATTAAAATTTGTTTAATGCGGAGTTTGGTTTTCTTGTGATGGGGCATGAGTTTGATCACTATCTCAAGCAAATGCTCCGTGATATAAGAATTGGGACTGGTTTCTTGAGGAATCTAATTAAAGAGAAAGCGATGATAATGAGTATCTTGAGAAGAGCGGAAAGAGAGGTGTGATGAAAAGGAGAAGGAAAGCTGCAGGCAATGATGATGATGATGACTTTACAGGTGAGAGTGATGATGACAAGGAGCTTGTCAAAAAACTAAGAATGGTTGCGAGACCTAAATATTCTGCAAGATCAAAAGACCGAACAGGCCTCACATGGAGGCCAAAGATAGTAAGAGCTCTTTGCTAAAGAAAACTATAGGTGCAAATGAAAATGATAATGATGATGAAACACTTGGAGGCTTTATTGTTGAGGAGGATGATGTGGAACAAGAAGAAGAAACTGATGAAGATGAAGAGTTTGTTGAAGATGACGATGAGGAGGAGGTAGATATATGATTAACGCCAATTCAAGGAGCAGATGCATATTTTTGTAAATGATGCTCAAGGTGAATAGTTTTGTATGTGTAATTTCTTATACGTGTTTTTTCTGTTGCAATTTGTACCATATGTTTCTTTTATCTCTCTGTAGCTCGTTTGGATAGGATTTCCTTGTGTTGTAAACTATGGAAATTTCTTTTAGATTTTAGACATTGGAAATTGAGAGTAGCTAACATTGTGTTTTACTGAAGCAATCTTTCGGTTACTTGTAGTTGCTATATCTCATTTCCCATAAATGATTTCAATTTATTATACAAGAAATTAGTTGCTGAATGGTTGAGGCATATATCACCCCAGCTACTTACCTGAATTGACAAAACATAGATCTGGGTCAATCTATTCAAAAGCTTTGGGGGGTTTGGTGAACTTCCAAATAGCCAAGTATTGCAGATTAAGGAATGGTTAAGCTGGTAGGCAGATTCTTGTTTGCTTTACTATGCTCAGCAAGATAAGAAGAGATTAGAGTCAAGAGTGGTGTTGACTGTTAAGGCATGAGTGTCCAAGATTAAGTGTAGCTTTTTTAGAGGAACCAAAGAAGACTCCAATTGGAAATTTTGAAACGCATGAAAGACCCACTTGAAGTTAATGGGTGATGGAGTACGATTTATTTTCAGATTGAAACTAGTAATGCTGATAATTGGTGAGTACTGGATGAGGTTGAGAACCAAATCGCCAACACCTTTACTAACACATAATTCAAGAACCACTCCATCGTCATGTTCAACCTCTGACTTATAACGCTGGAGGTTGCTGAGATTCTCAGTGGATTTTATAGAGTTTGTATGTGCTACAAAATCGGAGATAGCCATCTTTCATAATTTAGTGTACATTGGATTCAAGCCCATGTAAGTTATTTAATGAGGAAAAACTTTATTAATTGATTCAACACCCACCAAATTTCTAATTCAATTCGACACCTAAGAGATATCTACTATACAAAAGATCAAAGTATACCCTTTTTTTCTGTTTGGATAATTCCATAATTGAGGAAAAGAAATTTAAACCTTGGACCTCAATTATGGAAAGGTCCAGTTGAAACACTAGAAAGGTCCAGTTGGGTTACAAGGATTTTAGCCAAATCATACTTGTTGATGCTCTAACAATAGATAATTTCAATGTCGTGACTTTGTTAGTTTCAGCTTTAAAGATCAACTCAAATTTGTCCTTAATAAAGAGAACTTTCAAAGATAAAATTGACTTGATTTGAAAATTAAGGGACAAAATTAATTCAATTAATAATTGAGTAGCCTTGCCAAGAGTCTTGAAGATGGCATAACTCGTTCTCCTTTATTGGGAGAATTAGAATTTGAATCTCTCCTCCCCCACTATTGTAACTATCAAATTATAAAAATAAAAAATAAAAAATGAATAGCCTTAATTCGAAAGTTGAATGATGAAATTAACATAATCAAATGTATATGGAAGAATTGAAACTGTAACAAAGGTTAAAGAACCAAAAATTATAATTTGGCCTTCCCAAAATAAAATTCAAGAAAGACAGTAGGTTTGAATCCCTTTACCTATTGTTGTAACGAGAGAGAGAGAGAGAGAGAGAGAGAGAGAGAGAGAGAGAGAGAGAGAGAGAGAGAGAGAGAGAGAGAGAGAGAGAGAGAGAGAGAGAGAGAGAGAGAGAGAGAGAGAGAGAGAGAGAGAGAGAGAGAGAGAGAGAGAGAGCATTATTATGTCTAATGATATATTTGGGTTATGGCTATTCGTTAGTTGTGTGATGAGAATGAGATAAAAAGGATTAGTGGTGTTCATGTAGATGTTGAATTGAAGGTGAATTAGGGAACATTGGCTTATTTTTTAATGTTTGCCTACAAGTCATTGGCTATGAGATTGTTTATGTGGGAGTAAGTGATCTGAGGACATTCTAAAGCCCATGGGCCCTATTTAAGGATGATCAAAGCCCATTCATGTGTCAACCTAAGTCTGACATGTGGGCTAAGACCGAGGAGGGAAGACGTTAAGACCACTCAAAATCAGATTAAAACTTAAAATAAGAGGTCTGAGGAAAGGAGGCTAGCAAACCCATTGTTCGAAGAGCCCAAGGAGCAAATGCACCTTGAGAGTACCTTATTTAGCTCCCTGCACCAGAAAGTAAAGCACTATGGAAGACACCAGAGTCGTGCATGCAATGGAAAAGGGAAATTTTTGGGAAGGTGGCCATCACTTCCACATTCAATGTTCTGCACCAATTGTGTTGGCCGCATTTATAAGGAAAAGACATCTGAACAGTGACTCCACAGCTCTCAACTCTCTCTACCACCTCCAAAAGGGTCCTAATAGGATAAACATCCAAATTATTCTCCTAAGACGTACAAATGGAGGGCTGAGATGCAATGAAAATGACTATATAAGGAAAGGAACCCCTCTAGAAACGGGGATGGATATTTTACAAACTGAGAGAGAGAGAACTAAAGATCCTATTGTAAAAAGAATCAACTTCGAGTGTTAATGAATAATCCATCCTCAGACCTACCCGAGGAAGAATTTATACTAAATTTGTGCTTCTTTCATTCATGTTAATTGCTTTAGTCCTATTATCCTCAAGTTTGTAATTTACTTAACATTGCAATTGACTCGAAAATCCCACTCTCTTACAAATTTATTGTATTAGGCTTGAAGAATTGGGAGCCATTATTATAAGTGGGCTTGGGCTGTTTTTTAGGTCCTTACAGTTTATATGAATTAACTTTCTTGTTCTAGTTAATTTTGCATTATCCTGGTCTACGTGGTTGCTTGTTGTTTAGGTTATAATTTAAGTTTTTTTTTTTTTTTTTTTTTTTTTGATGAACGGGTTATAATTTAAGTTAATCTGTTTATTGCGCTTATTTTTAGAAGATAAGATTAGTGGGGGTGAAGGATATTATATATTAGTCTTCACTGTTTCTGAATTTGTGGATCATATTAAATAAGTCTGAATTTTTGTTCTATGGGGGTAGGCCGAGGATATATGGGCATTGGGATGTAAGAAAGACATATAAAAGAAATATGTCATTTTATTGAATCACCAAACTTTACATTATATAGAAAAGAACTTAATTTACTCCTTGATATAGTTTAAGAATTACTTACATGACTTTAGTCCTAGAAAAATGTAAAATTACATTGTAAAAAATTTAGTCTATAACCCTTTGATCTAAGTTCAATGGCTAAGTTATGAGATAGAAAAGTGTTAGAGACCTACTTCTCCTAATCAACAAGTCTTCTAAACATGGTGACCAACATCATGTCATGTCATTTAAGCAATCAATAGAAAAACATAAGAGCATATCACTCCCAAAGAATATGAACTAAACATTTAGAGTTTATTGAAAAACACTTTTTTTTGGAGGGTTTTATTGAAAAACACTTGAACATGTGATTATGCACGACGTGACATGTTAATTGCAGGAATGAAAGATTTAATATTTAATTTGAACACATGAATATTTCATGAACATCATACAATCATTCAAGTATTTTTCTAAGAAAACTATGGAATAACATGCTATTTGAAAGAATGAAAGATCTAGCATTTAACTTGAGCATGTGAATATTTCAAGAACATCATATGATCATTTACACAGGACAAGAATTCAAGCATGCCTTCACCTGAAATTATCCCACATCAGAGCGATATAGCATGTTCTTTTAACTTTTAAGCAAACAAAAGTGATTCAATCAAAAAAACAAGAACCCCAAAAAATGAGGAATTTTTTTTTTAAAGGGGTTTTGAATTAACTAGAAGTGTAGAGGGGAAGCAACAAAAAACTTGGGTACAAACCAAATAAAAGATCACCGGCTGCAGAATGATCGTTCTCATAAGCTTCTTTTAGAGCTCTACAGGAAATGGGGTGGCTTAAGATGTGAAACCCACCCACACCACCCCCCCCCCCCCCCCCCCCCCCCCCCCAAAAAAAAAAAAAAAGAAATTAAATGAAACTTAAGGCCTTGTATGAGTTTTGGATATGCATGGAACCTCCCAAAATGATTGGCTTGATTGAAACCTATTTTCTTCCCCCCCCCCCCCCCCCCCCCCCTTTTTTTTTATAGTGTTTCAAAACTTATGACGCCTGCTTCTAAAGATTGTGCTAGTTATTATCAGACTAAAATCTAGCCATTTAAGAGTCATATAATATTATGAGATATTTAATATTTGTACATATCAATTAATTATCTTCTACATAAGATAATTTCATTATCTTAAATATTACTACCTTTAATTTTGACTTGATCAAACTAATCTTGTTCATGATCTTCACAATTACCCTTAGCTCAATAAATATAATAACAACATTTCATTAATAAAATTAATTCCTTAAAGAGCCAATCATAATTAATTATTCATGATTATATGTGATCCACTATAATAGTGTGAATGCACACTAGCCGTTGAAACCTGATCTGGCTTTAAATTTCAATCTAGTGGTTCAATTAAAGTGCATGACCTATTGTTTTGCTTGTTAAGACGTTTAGATTTGTTTTACTCGAAGAGTTTGGAAATCCAACGATTAGAATTATGATTTTTCTCTCAATTCATAAAATGACATTTGCCTCTTGGTAAGATAAAATGAAGGTTACAAAATAGAGTGTTTACATTCTTATACACTACAGGTCTAGATCACTTGTTATACTTAAGAGAGTCAATTTTGTACCATCCTGGCCGATATGGTTTGCCATACCAGTAGCTAGGCCAGTACATAGACACTTTAATTTTGTGTCGATTTCAATACCGATATCATATAAAGATCATTTCGGGTGTGCTAGAGCAAATGCCTAATTTCAGACTAATAATGGATACTTGACTAGAACTAAGGCCTTGTTTAGGACGAGGGAATTGAATGGAATGGAAAGGAATGAAAAAAATAATTTTAGAATATTCTTTCCTTCCCTTATTTGAGAATTTTAATGGAGAGAATGAAAAGCTCATTCTCTTGTTTAAGAGTTTAAGTGGAAGGGAATAGAATGGGTAAGAGAGAATACTCATTCCTCTATATTCCCTTAAAACCTCAAATTTTCATTTCCCCCGAAATTGGGAGGAATGGGGGGGAATGAAATTAAATTTAATAATTTTTTTTTTTTACTAAAACTCTCAAAATACCCTTATATATTCAACCCTTTATTTTAAAATAGGAGTCTAATAGTAATATTGTTATAAAATGATTTCATTCAATTTCATTCCCTCCATATTGCTCCTAAATAAGATTACTTACATTTCATTTATTTTCATTCATTTCCATTCCTTTATTTTAAAACATCCAATTAAGGTTACTTAATTCAATTCTATTTCATTCTTTTCCATTTATTTCCCTTACTTAAATACATTCCATTCCATTCTTTTCTATTCCCTTATGATCATTCTATTTCATTCCCTTATGAACTCCCAAACGAAGCCTAAACTTACTGCTATTAATCACAAAACGCTATCAATTGAATGTCTTTTTTTTTTTTTTTTAAATAGAAATTCTACTCTAACCTAATCTAAGTGTATATGTGTGTAAAACTCTTTTCTGAATAATTAAACCCCGACTCTTACTCTTACACCCTATAAATATAAGTGCTAGTGAAGTAACAATTGCACCTAAAATGTACGGTAGTAAAAAAATATATAATGTAAATTGGTAAAAAATAATACATATTGTCTATTTCCTCCTCACACCAAACTTTATTTCTAGGCCTAACATTGATGACAATGATGCTGATTAGCAGCGAATGTTTGAGAGAGAGAGAGAGAGAGAGAGAGAGAGAGAGAGAGAGAGAGAATAAAAAAGCGTAAAGTTGGGAGAGTTTAGTCGGTCGATAATTTTTGTGGACAAGTTGGGAGAGTTTAGTCGGTCGATAATTTTTGTGGACTGTGGAGTAGAAAAGCTGAAAAGACATTGGAAGACATGAAAATTTGAAAGACACGTGTTATGAATGTATAGATAACCACGCTGCACAGTAAACTATTTTACAAGATACTTTACCTTACTATCAAACATGTATGGCCTATAATTTGTGCGACCCATGTTTTCAACCTACAAGAACAAAGAAGATTTAAAATGGAAAAATTGTATAATTCATCAGAAAATTCACTGTGTATGCTTCTGTGCATGTATATAGACATATAGGTATGTAATATATATTCCAGAGAACCCCCTAGCACTAACATGGTAATCAAAGAATTCATTGAATATTGCGACTCTTATGGCAATTCAAAGTCTACCCCATAGTTCACTTTGTGCTAACTGCACAACACCATAAGCATACCCCGTAGTTGGATAAAAAAGGGATATGGACAGTCTATGCTTTCTATCGTAATAATCCAAAAATAGATTTATCGATTCTACATAAACCTAGAGCCAGCAATATTTTATGAATTAGATGGGTATGACTTTTTCAATGCCTGCAAGTCAAAAGTTTACATATCTTTGACCTCTTATATGTTTGCTATTGCAATCTCCACATCTATTCTATATAGGAAACATTTGGACGGAAAACCCTCTGCAGCAATTTGGATTTGGATACTTTTCCATGATCTCGTCATATAGGACCTGAAGTTTAGGTAAAACAACAATGAACATACACACTATGTATTAGCCACTTGAACTATGTAAGGAAACAAGTTTCTCTTTGTTGGAAATATATAGGATTATAAAAAATAAAAGAACACACCTGTGTGAATTCGCACAATAGATAAAATGTTCATCCACCTTTGAAACAATTCATCTAGAAGACTGGCATAACTCATTGATGAAATGATTAAACTCAGAAATAAATGCTGATGATCACAGGATAGCAAGAGGAAAATTTCACTCATTTCTTCAAAAATGATCACATCTTCATTCTGAACACACACACCACACACACCAAAAAAAAAAAAAAAAAAAAAAAAACACACACGCACATTACAACCACGGTGATTAACAAAAGATACATATGCTACTCCAAATTCGATATTAGTGCTTCGCTTTGATTTCCAATCTACTCAATGTAATATGATAATAAAGGGTACAAACAACACTTCCCCCAAGAAATTTTAGTGAAATTAGGTAGGATAGAAACACCAAAAGGCAAACAGTAAAAAAGAAACTAAGATTACGTTTGGATTTGGCTAAAAAACCCAGCGCATCTGCGTCTGGTATTTTTCTTTTCTTTTTTTTTTCTTTTTTTGGCATGCGTTTAAGAGACAAACCTCACTGTTACGGCTACTGTTCATGTACTATTCATAAACAGTAGCCGCAATGTTTGACTTTTCCCACCATTTTCAGCATATCAGTGGGTTCGGCTACTGTTCACAAGACCTATAAACCTCACTTTTCAGCAACTTTTTCATTAAAAATAGGTCACATGGTACTATTCACAAATTTAAAAATTATTTTACTACAGTATTTTTCAGTTTTCAATTTTAAATTTTCAGTTATATCCAAACGGACCCTAAAGATACCTTAATGCAGTTGATAGATAGCTCATTTCAAAACTTTAAGACTCGTCAAGCTTTTCAAGAAATTGCTTCATATCATCCATGCTAATGTTAGGATTCCCAGGTTAGAACTCAAACTTCACTTCAAGTAGATATGAGGTGTTTATAGAATACAACAGCATTTTGTCGTTCAATAACTCAATTGAGAGTAGATTTGGAGCATCAATCTGCACAACCATCAGATTTGGAACCAAAAACTAGATTCTGAAATACTCGAAAGTTGTTAAAGCTGAAGCAAGAAATCAAAGAAAGCAGTTGAAGAAAATAGCAGCGTATTGCATTTGCAGCAAAAGATTAGAAGAAACTAAAAGCAAATCGATGTCGTGTAGTTAAATAAGAAACGTTGTCGTGTAACTTAATAGGACACACATGTTCTAGCACGTGACGTAGCTGAGTTTCTTAGTGGATAGAACACGTGTTGTAATCTTATTGGCTCTTCTTCTTAGATTCTTCTAGAAAGTTCCTTTCTTTACAAAAGTAAAACCTGACAAACACAACACTGACAGAGCATCCGCGTCCCCTTTTTACAAAAAATTATATTTTACTATTTCAAAAGTTATTTATCATTTATATCAAATTACTTTACAATATACTTAACATTTTAATTTTTATTTTTCTATTTATCTCATTAAAATAATATATACTACTCAATAAAATAATATAATACAATATAATAATAAATAGAGAGAGAATTGCAAATTTTTTTTGCAATTGCAAGACTTTGCAAAACCGGGTAATGGAGGGTTTTGGAACTCTGATGCTAAATTGAACCAGCATATAGCATTTGTAAGACCCAATGTGAACGTTCTTATATTCTGGTGTCCAGGAAATTCCAAGATAAGCTATTAAGTATAAATTGAGAATGGTCAGACCACAATGAATGGATATCCATCATAAGATCTCTCTCTCTCTCTCTCATGCCATGCAAAGCCATTGGTCCAAAGGTAAAATTGATTCATAATTGTAATCACAAAATTCAATGACCACGTTGAATTGCTGTACCCTCATGGCCTCATGTTTTTCTCAAGGACACACTTCAAAGATTTGTCTATAGATTCCATTAACTTGTTCATCTTCATCTAGATTATAGTAATATCTTTCTAATGTGGACAATGTACGTTGCCATTCCTTGGACAACTTGTTGGTATGAGCTACATCTTTCAAGTCGAGCCTAAGATCTTGATTCTTGTGAATGATTGATTTGTGAAATCCTACTTACGTTTGTTTCATCCACTCCATCTTTTAGGATGCTAAAATTTGTCTTTTTATAGTGTAATCAATAAATTTCTAGCAGAGAGAGAACCACAAATCTTATCAGAATTAGTAATAAAAAACTATAATAGCACTGTCACTATTAAGAATTAAGCACTTCCCCTTACTTCCATTCATATAATATCATTCAAAAACATAAATTCATTGCAAGCCACACACAAATAAATAATCTCATCTTTCACCAAGTACTATTAAAATCAAGTCAAAATTTATACTCATGCTGTAATCAAATCTCCTCTGATTAAAAATATGAGATTAAACTATTGATAGTGACATCTTAGCAAATCAAACAGTTCCAATTTCATAACCTTATATATACAGTGCCAATAGTCTCTCTTGATATTTTGTGATACGGCTGTCTCTCTTCTCTAAAAACTCGTAGCATTAAGTATATATAGGTAGGGTTAACAAAAGGCTGTGCAAACAGTTTCAAAACAGGCTCGGGAAAACAGAATTTGTGAATCTCGCTTGAGCGATGGTCAGGCAAGCTTACAGGTGAATTAATGACTCACTCAGGCTGTCAAGCACCAAGAACATCTGCTAAGTGAACCTTGAGTGAAATGTCCAAGTTTTCACTTCTGTGAGCAGCTTTAACCATTACTTATTCTTCAATACAATACAAATTACAAACCTTTTTCATATTACACTGTCAATGGGGTATTGCCAATCTAGAACCTAACATACACCTCGCATCACTGGATTCTTTTTAATTGTATGCCATATTTACTAGACGTAAAAATTCCTTTGTTTAATAATTGTATCCAAATGCCCATAAATAATAACAAAGATGATGATAACAAAAATCATACAACTTACAATTTGGATAATGATTTGTTACTCATTCCACTATTTGATTTACAGAATCAATGTGTTAGGCTAAAAATAAAATATTTTTCACATGTGTGAGCATGTGAGTCAGTTATCCACTAAAGGGTGACTTGAGGGGCTGGCTCTTGATCAATGTAAACCATGGCCCAAATAAGCAAACTTGCAAGGCCTATTATAATAGAGAATATCACAGTAAACTCACATGACGCAGAGGTTTTGGAGGTGTGTGAGCATGTGAGTCAGTTATCAATTAGTCAGTGAGTCAGTTATCAACCAGTGAGAGTGCAATAGAAGTTACCAAAATTTAAGGAGGAGTGCAGTAACTGTTTTTGGTCTACTATAAATAAAGATTAAAGGTATTATCAGAGGGACACAACAAAAATTTGACAAACTAGATTCACATACTCGGTCAACGGAAGGATAATTTCATGTTTGTAAGTGCATTTGCCTCACATGAATTATCTAAATATAGTTTTTGTAATTTAACTTAGGAGTTTGTGTGATTTGAATCTTTCTTATTTGTATGAACTTGAATTCTAAATTAAGATATGTACATATTGTGATTACATTGCTTGTTCCCTTATTTTTCTTAGTTGCATATTTTGTACTTTTGAAGTCCTATTAGTTTAGGCAGTGGTAGAGCCCATCAATTTGGTGCGAAGTCTTGTCTTGCAAGTAGTTCTTTCCAAAATAGTTTTTATCCTCACAAACACAATGTCAGTTCTAGCAAATACTAAAACGATAAACTATAGGCGAAAAAACAGAATCCATATTTTGACGTTTGGCATTCTTATTGGTATTAATCTTTAATGTTCTTAGATGTGCATTTCTGCCAATCTTTTCACAACTTGAAGTTTTAACGGTTACAGATTAAATAGATGGCTGCTTTCTTTTATTGTTAGTGTCAACTTTACAGAAAACAATAAATGTATAGATAACTACGCTGCACAGTTGCAACTAAGATTCTGAAGGATTCAACTTCTGTACCACACAAAACATGAACTCAATTCAGTGTTTTTTAACATAGAGGACTTTGACAATCAAAGATTCTTCTTATAAATTTTTAGTAATATGTTTCGAGTACAAAGGATTAGAACTTAGTAATGAAATTCTCAAGAATGCACTCTTTTGGATAAATAAAGTAGAAGGCACCAATATCTTAATGACTCATAAACATTGTGGGGACAATTTTTGCTTCAAGACCAAGAGCTAGACCATGGTTGGAACCTTAGGCAATTTTTGTTGTCACACATTGGAAAGAAAGCCTCCTTCTTTGCACCTTATAAGAGATGAGCCAATGGTTGAAGCAAAAATTATCCCCACAAACATAATTAAGAAAAGAAAAATACAATTCTCTTTATGATAAGTAAAAAGTTTTATTGATATCAAAAAGGGACACCCTACTACACAGGGAGTGAACAGGAGTCAACTATCAAGTACATAAATTACAATAATCAAGAAAATCAAGGAAAGAGGTGAATGATTGGTTTTGCAAAGCAAGCAACCAATTCCAATAAAGTTCTAAAGAAAAATAACTTGAGGTCTAGTATAGATCTCTCATTATTTTCAAAACACCTACTACTTCTTTCCCTCCAAAGACACCACATTAAACGATGGAGGATAATTAACCATATATGACTATTTCGATGATGATCAAGCTTGCCTTGCCAACAGGCTAGCCCCACAATAGACTGCGGCATAACCCACCTTACTCAAAATAAACCCAAGACCATAGACCACAAATCCATAGCAACCAAACAATGAAGAAAGCGATGGTCCACCAATTCACCATTACACTTGCACATACAACACCAATCCAATATCCAAGCCTTTCTTTTTCATAAATTGTCAATAATCAAGCATTTCTCTAAAGTAGCAGTCCAAACAAAGAAAGCCACTTGAGAAGGGATCTTTTGCTTCCAAATACTTTTTCATGGAAAACAACTATCATTAGAGCCCACTAGAAGTCTATAATAATCATTAACCATGAAAACCTTATTTCTATTTGGTTTCCAACCCATCTTATCCTCATCAAACCCCCTTACTGAAGAGCCATATATGGTATCCATGAAACTCGATACAACCTCTAATTCTTGAGCGTGAACACCCCTAAAGACACTTACATCCCAAAAAATGACCCTATTAGTGAACTTCATAAGTTCAACCACACTTGCCTCCTTATTTCAGCAAAATTTAAACAATTCAGGATAGCTAGCTATAAGAGGTGTCTCCCCATACCAATGGTCATGCCAAAACTTCACCCTTGACCCATCACCAATATCATACAAAATACAACGCGAAAAAGAAGGCCATCCTCGACTAATATTTTTCCACAAAACAACACTATATGAACCAAAAACAGATCTAGTACACCAGCCACCCCATACACATCCATATTTCATCTCTATCACTTGCCTCCAAAGGGCATCCCTTTCAATCCCAATTCTCCATAGCCACTTCCTAAGCAAAGCTTCATTAAAAAGTCTTACCTACCTTATCCCTAAGCCACCCGACGAGAGAGGAGTACAAACATTAGCCCATCAAACCAATTGAAATTTAGGTTCATCACCTAGCCCACCCCATAAGAAATTTCGCTGAAGCTTCTCAATTTGGTTAGCTACAGCAACAGTTATGGGGAATAAAGATAAAAAATAAGTAGGTAAATTAGATATAGTGCTTTTAATTAAAGTGACTCTACTTCCCTTAGATAAGTACAAACATTTCCATCCCCCTACTCTCCTTTCCATCTTCTCCAATATCGGGTTCCATATTGCCTTATAATTGAATTTTGAACCCAAAGGAAGACCCAAGTATTTCATTGGAAGAGTACCTTGCTTGTAGCCAAGGACATTCAACAATAACTCAAAATTATGAACCACTCCAACAAGAGCCAATTCTAACTTGCCCAGATTTATTTTTAGACCAGAAACTGTCTCAACCAAATAACAACCATATGGAGAATCAAAATCTAATCTAGATTAGCATCACAAAAAATTAGAGTGTCATCTTCAAAGAGGAGACGAGACATTGCCAAGGATTTTCCCTTTGTATCACCCACACAAAAGCCTGACATGTGACCTTCATGGATAGCTTTATCCAACATTCTTCCAAAGGCTTTCATGATCAAGACAAACAGCAAAGGAGACAAAGGGTAACCTTGTCTCAACCCCTTTGAACTCTCAAAAAAGCCACAAGGAGAACTGTGGGGACAATTTTTGCTTCAAGGCCAAGGGTTAGACCATGTTGGAACCTAGGCAAATTTGTTGTCCTACATGGGAAAGAAATGCTTCCTCTTCATGCCATATAAGGGATGACCAAGTGGATGAAGAGTACTATTATGGCATGAAGAGGAAGCATTTTTTTCCCATGTGAGACAACAAATTTGCCTAGGTTCCAACATGGTCTAATCCTTGGCCTTGAAGAAAAAATTTTCCCCACAAGAACCGTTAATCAAAATAGAGAAACGAAAAGTAGATAGACAAAAGAAAATTCGCTGCCTCCAGTTAGTAGAGAACCCACTTTGTTCTAGCAATTGCATAAGAAAACCCCAGTTTACATGATCAAAAGCCTTCTCAACATCTAGCTTGCAAAGTAATCCTGGCAAACTAGTCTTCAATCTACTATCAAGGCATTCATTAGTAATAAGTATAGGATTGAGGATCTTCTTGTTCCTCACAAAAGCATTCTGTGAAGCTGAAATTATATCTTCCATTACCATGCATAGTCAAGTGGCCAAGATTTTAGCAATAATTTTATAACCCCCCCCCCCCCCCCCCCAAAAAAAAAACAAGATTGATGGGGCGAAAATCCCTAACTCCACTTGTTGCATTTTTTTGGGGATAAGAGTAATGAAGGTGGCATTCAAAATTTTCTCAAATTGACCTTTAGCCAAAAAAAAAAAAAAATGATGAAATATAGTCATAAGATCAAGTTTGAAAATCTCCAACACATCTAGAAATGGAAGATCAACTTGCTGCTCATAGTATAAATTCATGAAAATTTGAGAAATGCAATCTGCAATAATACCCTAATCGGAAGACAGGCTCTCAATACTATTATTTCTTTAGTTAGAATTAGCTATCCTATGAAAAATCAGGAATTTGAATCCCCCTCCCTCAAGTGTAGCACCCTAGACTTTTGTCTCCAACTAATTTCTTCTAATAGAGTCAACTTCTCAATATCTATACGGAGATTAACTTGTTCTAACTTTTCCTCAGCTATTAAATTAATGAGTCTCCTCTCTAGCATCCAAAGCATTTAAATTACTCCAAAGTTGTTGTTTCTTAACAGTAAATAACATTGCCAAAAATCTTTTAATTCCACTTTTTTAGATCCAACTTCAAAGCTGCCAACTTCTTAGCCAATATAAAACTAGGAGTTCCTTGGAACAAATAAGATGCCCACCAAGCCTTCACTTTGTCAACAAAATTCTCCGCCCTCAACCACATATTTTCAAAACAAAAAGGCATTCTCCCTCTTCATTGACTCCCACCCTCCAACAGAATTGGAAAGTGGTCCAATAGTACTCTAGATAGCCTTTTTTGGGAAAAAAGAGGGAAGTGATCTGCCAAGAGTGGAGAGAAAAGAAATCAATCTATTCTAGATGTAGAGGATGTATTGAACCAATTTGTAAAGGCCCCCTTCGATATGTATAATCATCAACCCATGAAGAGAGATGAAGTTAGAAAATCCATGCATAGCCCGAGTATAACTTATAGCCCCTAATCTCTCTAATGGAAAATGTATTATATTGAAGTCACCTCCTAGACCCCATGACAAATCCCACCAACTTATAAACCCGGTTAGTTCCTCCCACATTTTTCAACACTTCTTATTCGAATTTGGCCCATAGACACTTGTAAAAGCCCACTTGAATTGATCACCAACATTTTTAAATTTCTAAGAAATTGAAAAATGTCTCATTGCTTCCTGCACCTTGTCCACATCCCTTCGATCTCACATCAATAAAATACCTCAAGAAGCACCTTCAGAACCCAAGTACAGCCAATCTATATAGGGGAAACTCTAGATACTTCAAACAATTCCTTTAGTAATCCATTCTAGTGTAGTTTCCTACAAACAAACAATGTTAGCCCTCCAATTATGCAATAAGGTATGTATTTGAATTTGCTTCTCCAGTACATTTAACCCTTTGACATTTGAGGATAGCATCTTCAAATTCACTGAGAAACAAGCAAAGCAATATCCCTAACTTTACCACTACGCCTTGTTGATGCTCAACCATAATTGCAGAGCTGAATAGACCCCTCAGTTCCCTTATCCCTTTTACTCCTGAACTCTTCATTTTTAGTTGATTCTTTTCCGCAACAGCCCTTTGTTATAGCTTAGCTTCAATAGCCAACAAAAAATTGGCAAAAATTGTGAAACAGTTTATTTTTGAGAAAAAAATTAGGCACGTGGCATGCATTCAAATTTATTTAGGAAGCTGGACTCTTTTTGAAGGTCGAGTTTCGCAAACTTGACTTTGGGCTAGAAAACAAACACTATAGTGGCGTTTTTTAGTGCCTATAGCAACGTTTATAGAAAATGCCATCATAAGGTACTTATAATGGCGTTTTTGACAAACGCCACTAAAAAAAACACCACTATAGTGTTCGTTTTCCAGCCCAAAGTTGAGTTTGCCAAACTCGACTTTCAAAAAGTTTCCAACTTACTAAATAACTTTGAACACATGCCATGCGCCTAATTTTTTTTTCCAAAAATAGACTATTTCGCAATTTTTGCCACAAAAAATTGGTTGCTTGCTCTTCCAAACCATTCAGAGATGTCCCTAGAAAACTCGTTGAATCTACTTTGGGACCACTCTGAGTACAATTCTTGACCCTTCAAACTATCCACACCAACTTCTTTTTGGCCTGCACAAAAACCCAAAGGCATAAAGAAAGCCAATGGTTCAACTGATAAAGGTGACAAAAGGTTCTCATTTGATTGTGGAACATCCTTTGAACAAGTATCGAAGACCCAATCCTCCACAATAACTTCATCTCCCTCTCCTAGCATTGTCCTCCTCACCATAGAGTTAAATGTTGTCATCGAAAACACTGCCAATTGATTTTGCTCACCAAGAACATCTACAGCCTCACAAGGTGGCAATGAAATCTATATCAAGATTGCCACCCTCCTCCCATCACGTAATTCGAGGACCTATTGCTCAGAATTCCCCCATTTCTTGATTACATTGTCAAACTGTTCCTAAAGAATCATTTGCAAGTCCCGTTGCAAGGCTTCATCCAATCAGATGTATGTTCCGACCTTTTAAAGGACTCAACAAACTTGTTGGAACAGATTGAGTTAGCCATCGCCTCGTAGGAGGTCATCACAATGCCGAATTGCTCAAGAAGTGTTTGGGTCGTCTCATGCACTATAGTATCGAAGATGGGTATCATCGATAGAGAAGTCCCATGACTTGTTGGAATAGAAGGGAGGATCAACTTATGTTGGTCAGATTTGGGCAAGGCAAAATAGTGGGTCTCCAGTGCGTGAGAAGATGTAGTGTGCTGAGAGGATTTAGGTCGCCACACCGAAATAGGTTTGAGTTTGAGAGTTGTGTTAATTTTAGAATTATTGGCAACCACGGGCTTCGGCTTCAGATTTGAATCTTAGCCCCCCCCCCCCCCCCAAAAAACCTACGTTCCAGCCTTAAAGAGATTTAATTCTGTTAGATACTATTCCATTTATAACTGACAAGATTTTAGCCCTAATCTGAGCATTCTCATTCCTAGAATTCCTCTCGCTTGAATTATGGTGTTGACTGCTCAAAACAGAATTTTTTGAATTTTGAAAATTTGGAATTACTTGCTTTTTTTTTTTTTTATTATCTTTATTACCTCCACCAACTTTGCTTTGCCATCTCCCAACCACTGGAGAAATTATAGAGTCCTCTAGTGGATCACGTCACTTGTTCACCATTCCACTAAAAAACTTCCACGTATTTAAAATTGCTGAGTCCGTAATTAATTTATGTTTAAAAAAAATTTTAACTATCAATTTTAAACAAGTGGTAGTTTTTTAGTAGAATGGTGGACCATATTACTTGTTCACCATGTGGATCTTATAATTTCTCTAGCCTTTGCTAGCAACAGAGTATTAGAATAACTTTGCCAACACCTTTCTGTAGGTAACAAGACAGACCATTTGAGCCTAGATACATACTAAGATGGTGGCTTGGCAGCAAGTGACTTTGGAGCAATGGCCTTCCACAGATTAAATCCAAAACCTCTCCAACCACTACCCAATTTTCCTTCTGGCATCACAATGAAGCCTATATGATGACCATGTAAAAGTTCTAAGATCATTAGGAAAGAGCCATGAGCATTTGAACCCAATTGCAAAATGAAAACTTTTTCTCCACCCCTAAAGGTTCACACAAATTGTCTAGGAGAAACATTGGACATGAGGTCCTCAACAATGGCTAGCAAATGCTTTGCACTCCCTTTACCCATGAACACTGAACGTAACGAGTCCCTACTTCTCTCATAAATGCTTAACATATAAAAAGTACCTTCTTCCTTAACAAAAAATTCAATAGTTTTCTACCATGAATGAAAAGAATAGGAAAATTGAAAGGAGCATCAGTGATGAGAGTGTACAAGAATGCACATCTCTCAATAGGAATGGTATGTATGTGAGAAATAGGCCAAATGCTATGACAAGATATCCTAAAAAACAAGTAATTGAACTCAATAAGCTCATGTGTGGTAACCCTAGGATTAGTACCCTAACTTATGGTAGTACCAATAAGAAGAGACATAATGTCATCGAGAGGAGGAAACTCTATATAAGGATACATAGGCTGTTGTACCAATGGTACACCAAGAGCAGAAGCCACTACCTTAGGGGTAATGACAAACTCTTCACCCCTTATCCAAGTCTTCACATAGTGAATGTTGGAGTCACTAGGGTGGATAGAGAAGTTTGAATAAAACTCTCTAATCAAAGCAGCCAGAGGGAGATGCTCAACATCTAGAAGAGGTAACCAACCTCAACTCTCAAAGTTCCTACATATCTTAGGGTCAACCTCATCTAGGATAACTTTCTTTTCAGCCCAAACAAACCTAAAGATATTCAGTTTCTTATAAGCCTCTTGATTTGACCTAAACTGAAACCTAGAGGATTGGAAATTAGAAGAGGAGGAGGAAAGGGTTTTCCAGTTTTCCTAACCATGACTCTAAGAGTAGAAAGGAAAAAAAAAAAGCACAAAAACCAAGGGCAAACTACATTAAAAAGGGTTAGAGCACAAAATATATCAATAAATAACAATTTATATGATGCATGTAATGAATGCACATATGATGTATGCTCTAATACAAAAAGCTTGTTCAATTTTTCAACATTTACCAATAATTGACTTGAACAAAGAGTTTTAACCAAAAACCCCAATTTTTGAAAAACCCATTTTTCAAAACCAAATCAAATTGAGTAATTAGACATTATACTAGTTAGAAAACATCACATAATGAATTAAACCATCAATTTCACAAGTCAATTTCATCAATTTAAGCCCAATTGAACAAAAACCCCAATTTCTCAAAATTTCAAGCCCTAGAAGTTTCAATTCTTCTCAAATCACAAAATTGATCAAATTAATGCATGAGAATCATGTGTATATCATTTAAGAACAAAAACCCAATGATCAAATATAAAAAAAAACAACCCAAAAATCAAAATCCCCAAATTTCTTTAGTTCAAAAATCATAAAGAAAATGCATGAAAAATGTAAATAACTTGAAAAGTGAAGGGTATTTAGGTCTTACCCACACTTGAGGACAAAAACCCGAAGATTTGAGGAAGAAAATGACAAACAAGCTTGGATTGGATCGGTCAAGAAAGAAAAGGAAGAAAAAGAGAGAAAAGTGTTTGAAAAAATGATGAACCCGTGCTGAGAAAAGTCTTTTATTTTTCTTTTCTTTCGAATCTCAATCAATTGAGTATCAATCAGGTACCAATCAAGCCAGACATAATGTTTTCTTTAAAAACTTTAAAATTTTCGATCGGTTGAAAATTGGATTCGATCAATCGAAAAAAAGATTTGACTAATCGAGGATCAATCGAACCAGGTAGAGACCAAGCTTAAAAATTAAGGGATTTTCGATCGATCGAAAAACACATTCAAGCGATCGAAATTCTGGAAAACTGGAATTTTTGAAAAATAGTAGAAGTTTTAAGCAAAAAACACTCAAACCAAATAATTTCATGAATGAAATACATGAGAATGAGTTTTAAAGTTTTTCAAAAACATTTGTTTTCAACCCAGAACTTCAAAAACAAGATTTTCACACTTTTTACCCCAAGTTTTCAACCAATGAACATATTTTGTATCAAAATCATAGAATATATAATCTTGAATGGCCAAACCAAATTCACACACAATTTTATGTACTAAGTTTAGCAAAGAATAACTTGTGAAGTGTGTGCAACTAGTAACAGCATGAGATACATGTGAGATGATATGTAGATAGTAATCAATCACAATTTCTACATTATTCATCACATAAATTTGAAAGTGACTATCATTTAAAGAGTTACATCACATAACGCTCACATCTCCTAGAAAACAAGCTTGCAATCATGCATTTTTTTTAGCCTTATTGTATACATGCATTTCTTTTAATATTTCCTTTTTTTTTTTTTTAAGGCTACGCCATATTTTCTTTTTATACATGTGCTACACTTTCTTGAGCACAAAATCTTACGATATACACTAAGATGTTCATGATTGGCTAGTAAACAGTGGTGAGATGGTTATTTATGCATTTTTATTAGGATTTTTTAGTCCTTACAATCAAAAGTATGTGACTTAAAATTTAAGATCATGTGATCAAAAACTATAAACAATTCACACATAACATGCACTACATAGCTAGAACTAGCTACGTGCAAAAAAAAAAGCTCATTCAAGCTAACCAAGGTCCACAAGCATGTTATGCAAAGATAATATGGCCAACCTTAACTACACATCCATGATATGTAATACAAAACACATCCTTCCACATTCCTCTTTCCATTTTTTTTGTTTTGTTTTTTTTTTTTTTTTTTTTTTTTTTTTGAAAAAAAGAAAACTAATATGAAATGTATGAATGTAATGGAATGCAATGCAAATCCTAAAAGCAGAAGAAAACAAAAACATAAAGAAAAATGGTCACAAAGGATTTTGAGATGAAGCATAAGGACCATGTTAGAAAGACTCAATTAGATTGACCCTTTTGCATTTATAACCTCTTAGATGCAACTCTAGTTTTGGAGTTATTATTCATATTAGAATAATGAGCAACTCCAGCATTAGTATAAAGGTTTAAAACCTTTACCAATTCACCAATAAGTATCATAGGAGCAAGAACACCTTCTTTTGGTTTGACAACCTCTATCTTTGATGGTTCAGAAGAATGAACAAAATTTTTGAAATGAGTTTTAAACACAGAGATGCTATCAACAAAACCTAAACCTGATTTGTTTAAGGGAGACTTCTGAATACTCAGCATGTAATCAAGTTTAGAACTAATAAACCTATTTGTTTGTTTTCTAGCAATAGATAATTCTAGTTCTAGGTTCTTAATCTTATCAAGCAACATCATATTTTCAGTCTTCACCTTATTAACCAGTTCATTAGCATTAAGCAAATTCAACAACAAGTTTTTCTTTTCATGTTCAAGAGTGGCAATCTTCTTTAGCCCTAAATCCACACTCATTGCATCCTTTACAGCAACTTTGCATAGCTTGTTATAAGCTTCTCGCAAGTCAACACATTCAAAGAGTTCCTTATCAGAAAGGTTCTCTTCAACCAAAACAATTTCATTAACTACCACACTAGTTGTGAAAGTAAAGAAGCTTCCTTCTTCATCACTTCTAGACTCGTGATCAAAAACTTCACCATCACTAAGGGTTACAACCATAGTTTTACCCTTTGATCTCAAGAATGTTGGACATTCAGATTTCACATGACTATACCTTTAACAACCAAAACATTGTTGACCTAGAGAATTACTAGAAGATTGACCAACTTTTTCTTTTGTTTTTTTAGCATTGTTGATTTTAGTTGGTTCATTTTTCTTAAAGTTCATTTTTTTTTTTTTTTTTTTTTTTTGTTCTTGCCCTTCTATTATTATTCCTGAGAAAGTTTCTAAAGTTCTTGGCAAGATATGTAGTATCTGTAGAAGAGAGTTCATCATTGTAGACATGGAAAAATTCCCGACCTATCACAAGCTGACACGTCACACTACCAAATCCACAAAATGCAGCCAATTACAAAGCACCACATATTGCTGCTAGGTTTTGCTATCACTATTCAGAAACCAACAGAAATTCGCCAAGTGTCATGCAAGAACCAATCATGCATCATCGCACGTGTAAGCGATGACATAATCAGCCTCGCACGTGTAAGCGATGACATAATCAGCCTCGCACGTGTAAGCGATGACATAAGCGGACCAATCAAGCGCTGCCACGTGTCACCAATCAAGCTCCGCCACGTGTCACTTACCTACCCCTAAACTCCTATAAATAGAAGCCTTCCTAAAGCATTTGGAAGAAGGCTAAGAGAGCTAGAGATTTGGAGAAGGGACCAGGCCATTGGAAGCACTCAGAAGTCCAGAAGCTCTGCCGGAATCAAGCTCTAAAGCCTCCAAGAACTTCAAGAACTTCAACTTCGAATACAAAGAACATTTGAAGGAAAATCATCCAAATTATCCGCCTAGATCCAAAAGTCTACGGGAATCAAGCCTAAAGTGTCCGAAAACATCAACAAATCACACATCAGTGAAGCTCTACGGATCAAGCCTCTAAAGCCCCGAAGAACTTCAAGAACTTCAACTTCGAATACAAAGAACATTCGAAGAGGAATCATCCAAATCACATTCCTAGATCTCAAAGTTCACTGGAATCAAGCTCAAAAGCCTCCAGAAACATCACAAATCATAAATCAGTGAAGCTCTACGGATTCAAGCCTCTAAAGCCCCGAAGAACTTCCACCATAAATCCAAGAACACGAAGAACACACGAAGAACACGAAGAACGTGAAGAACAAAGGATTTCTAACAAGCTCATAGCCAGAAATTCATTGTAATTCTGTTTCAACAATCTTCAATCTATCCCTCAACCAAATTGAGGGATATTTTGTGTTCAAGTCACAATCACATTACCACAAATCCAAATCAATAAAGTCTTTTAAGGAGATCGAATCAGAGGATAACTCTTTTGTAATTACAGAGAATTGTACCACACAATCATCAATACAAATTCACATTTGTGAAACTATTTTTACTCGTTTGACTTTATTTCGAACCGAGAAATTTAGTCGTCCACATATTCTGGCACGCCCGGTGGGACCTCTCTGCCTCTCATCTCATTCTCCTTCAAAGAAAGAAATCTTCATCACCTTGCTACCAACTTCAATGGCAACTAGCAAGAACATCCAAGCTTCAACAGCTACTTCAACTAAACTTGGTACGGCTACCACCAACAACTACATTGGTGTAATCCATTGTAGCCAACCCAAAGCAAATAATCAACTTCAATATCAATCAACCAAGGAAGCCAAGGTCCAGACAACCATCTCCTTAGACCCTCTTGCAAGAAACAAGGTCATCAACAAGGACGTCTCCACCTTGGAATACCTCAAGTATGGGGGCAAATCCCCTCCTTCTTTCACAAAAAGTTATTCGCACGATTTCTCTCCCATCAAAGGGAATCCAAAAAATGAGATTTCATGTGCTCACTTCAATTCACTTCCTTCTCCATCATCTTGGGAAGTTGTGTTAGTCATGATGACTAACACATCTACCATGGAAGAAAAGATGGCTGAAATGGAGCAAAGAGTTGTCCTTCTCACAAAAGCACTTGAAGATAAGGACCTCCAAGTTGCAACTTTAATGAACAAACTTGAAGTACGAGATCTTGGTGAATCAAGCCATGGTCATAAATTCACATCTGCAAAGGATGACGAAGGAAGAGAAATTGAAAACACTCCCCGACGAGAACAATCTACTTCGGTTGCTTCGTTGTCAGTCCAACAATTACAAGACATGATAACAAATACCATTCGAGCACAATATGGAGGTTCTTCTACAAGTTCTCTCACATATTCAAAACCCTACACAAAGCGCATCGACAACATGAGGATGCCAAGTGGGTATCAACCCCCCAAGTTCTTGCAGTTTGATGGCCGTGGAAATCCTAAGCAACACATTGCTCACTTTGTAGAAACTTGTGAGAACGCAAGGACTCAAAGAGGCCTCCTTGTAAAGCAATTTGTCCGTTCGCTCAAAGGAAATGCCTTTGATTGGTATACAGACTTAGAACCCGAGTCAATCGACAGTTGGCAACAACTCGAAAGAGAGTTTCTTGACCGATTCTATAGCACGCGTCGTACGGTGAGCATGATGGAACTTACCAATACCAAACAGTGGAAAGATGAGCCTGTCGTTGATTATATCAATCGATGGCGTTCTTTGAGTCTAGATTGCAAGGATAAACTTTCTGAAATATCTGCTATAGAGATGTGCATCCAAGGCATGCATTGGGGACTTCTTTACATCCTTCAAGGGATAAAACCCCAAACATTTGAAGAGTTAGCAACTCGTGCGCACGACATGGAGTTGAGTATTGCTAGCCATGGAAGTACAAACCCTCGCATACCTGAGGAAAGCAAAAGGGAAGTAAGGAGGAATGATAAGAATGCAAAAGTCAACCTCAAAGACCCAATAGTTGTTAATACTGTCGAAGTCAAGGTTCCAAGAAGAGAAGCAAAGGCAAATGAAAAACAGCTTGAAGGATGGCAAAAGAACGAAGTGCGTCACCTCACTTTTAAGGAACGTGAGCAAAAAGCATATCCATTCCCCGATGAAGATGTGCCAAACATTTTAGAACAATTATTGCAATTGAAGCTAATTGAATTGCCCGAATGCAGGCGACCACAAGACATAGGGAAAGTTGATGACCCTAAATACTGCAAATATCATCGCATCATTGGCCACCCAATCCAAAAATGCTTCGTCTTCAAAGAACAAATCATGAAGCTTGCTAAAGAAAACAAGATTGATCTAGACTTTGATGAAGTTATCGGGTCAAACCATGTGACCGTTGCTTGTGATGTACTTCCAACTCTTAAGCAGGGGGCAAACACCAACCAAGCTTACAAGTTGATCAACAATGATGATGCAAGGATCGGCCCCATCAATGGGAAGTCCCTTAAACACTTCTACGCTTGAACATCGAGGATTGCTCCTCGGCAAGAGCTTAAACTGCCCACTGTAATGCTGCAAGGGTACATGATGTCTTCCCATTACCTTTGAAAGCATACCAATAAAGAGAAATCAATCCCACTCTATGTCACCAATTGCTAGTGTGGCGTAGTGGTTGGATGCCCAATTCGCCCTTGAGAGGTCTCGGGTTCGATTAGTGGTGATACCCACTATTACACACTGAGCCCTCCTTTTTTGCCAAAAAAAAAAAAACAAAAATCAAAAACAAAAAATCCCACTCCATGTCACCAATTGCTAGTGTGGTGTAGTGGTTGGATACCCAAGTCGCCCTTGAGAGGTCGCGGGTTCGATTAGTGGTGATACCCACTATTACACACTGAGCCCCCCTTTTTACAAAAAAAAAAAAAAAAAAAAAAAAAAAAAACAATAACAACAACAACAAAAATTTTTTTTGAACTATGTGATGACTTGATCCCTCTCAAGGGTACGTAGGCAACTTAGTATTTCTTTTGCTGAGTTTAGTCATGCACTAAAAAAAAAAAAATTTCCAAAAGGAAAATATCAAAAAAAAAATCATCAAAATTTTTTTTTGAACTACGTAATGACTTGATCCTTCTTGAGGGTACGTAGGCAACTTGGTATCATTTACTAAGTTCAGTCACATGAAAAAGAAGAAGGATTGCCAGTCTAGCTTAAGGAATTTTTCAAAGGTCATCCATATGCTTTTGAGATCCCTTTAATTGGCAGGCGTTGCTTAGGATCAGTCAATTGCTCACTACATGATACTCAAAGATCATTGTGGTAGAAAATGACAGCTGCAAAGAATTGGTGTTACTCAGCTTTCCTCGAACTAATGATAAACATAAGTTAGTTCTTGGCTGTAGAGTAAAATAAAATCTTCAATCTCTTTTGCAAAGAATGAAGTCTTCATAGCATTGCTCTTCTTCTGTGGATATCCTCCCATGTCTCTAAAGTATGTTTTACATCACTTATCTTCTGGGGGCATCCTTTTGTACCTTGCAAGTCTAAGCTACATCGTCTCTCTTCTAGGTTGTGCCATTTCACAACTCCAAAATTTGAACCGCATCATCTCCCTTCTGAGTGGTGTTGTTTCACATCATGTCTCTGAAATTTGGACAACGTTACCTTCTTCCAACATCTAAAGATGGTGTTACTTCATCTTGCCTCTAAGGGCATGTTCGTGCAAGGTCAAAGTCTTGGTGGCATTCTTCTCATGTCTTCAAGGTTTTATTGGCATCTCTTTGCATCCTCAAAGTCTTTATGAGAACTTCTTGAAATTTAAAGGTTTTATTGACATCTCCTTGCATCTTCAAAATCTTAATAAGAGCTCCTTTCATCTTCAAAGTTTTGGTGGCAATTTTCTTGAAACTTCAAGGGTTCGTTGGCATCTTCAAAGTCTTGATGAGCTTCTTGCATCTTCAAAGTCTTGTTAGCATCCCTAAAATTTTGATGTCTGGCAATAGTACTATGTACCCTTGATGTTTGAACTTTGTTGCCTTTAAAAATTGGCGCTAATGCAACTTCAAAGGTCAATATTGGTGCGACTTTAGTGCAAATGAAGTGTTGACAAGATGTCTTGGCAAAGATGAACGTTGGCACAGCTTCGATGTGAAGTGTTGTCGTGGCTTCATGACAAAGATGAATGCTCACATGGCTTTGGTATGAGTGAAGTGTTGACATGGCAAAAATGAATGTCGGCACGGCTTCAATGCAGCTTCATTGTGAAGGCAAATGCAAATATTGCTTCATGGCAAAAATGAATGTTGGCATGGCTTCAATACAAGGACAAATGCTGGCATATCTTCAATGTAAGAACTCTTGACGTGATTTCGTGTTGAAAAGGCTTCATTAAAAAAAGACGAGTGCAAATATTGCTTCAGTAGACAAGTAATGGTGATGCTTCAATGCAAATGAGGTGTTGACGTGATGTCATGGTGAAGACAAATATTGGCATGGCTTCAGTGCAAATGAAGCGTTGACGTAGCTCCATGGCAAAAATGGATGTTGGCGCGGCTTCGGTGCGAATGAAGTATTGACGTGGCTGCATGCCAAAGATGAAGGTTGGCACGGTTTTGGTGCGAATAAAGTGTTGACGTGGCTTCATGGCAAAAATGAATGTCAGCGTGGCTTTAATGCAAATGCAAGAGTTGGTCCAACTTCATGACAAAGACAAGTGTGGATCACCTTCATACAAAAACAAATGCTGGCATATTTTCATGGTAAAGACTCTTGATGTGGCTACGTTGCAAAGATTCTTGAGATGACTGCGTTGAAAAGACAAGTGTTGGTGCGGCTTAATTGCCAAAGAAAACTATGCTGCAAAACAAAAACAAGCAATAAAAAAATTTTGTCAAGAAAAGGTCTCAAAGCACGTAAAAAAAAAAAAAAAAAAAAATTCTTGAAAGCAGGAGAAGAAAGCTGAATGTTCAGCATGTGTCTCAGTGATGAAGGAAGGCAATAACATGCCTTTATATAGAAAACTTCTGAGATAGTAGGCAAGAAAAATGAAGAAAGTCAGCAAACCAGTAAATGGTTCCAACAACCGAACAGTGGAAAAAATTGTGTTCACGTGAAAATGGCAAAACCTCAAAGTCAAATTTTGCAAACTCACAGCACTCAAAATCAAAGAAGTCTGCACCGAATTTTGAAAATAAAATTCAGCAAACAAAAGAGACATTTAGTAAGTTTCTTGGCACCGCCTTGTCAGAGCTGCAGAAAAGCCACATCAGTCCAATATAAGACAAATTCACACACGGCCTTCTCTTCCAAATTTGTGAAAAATCCAAAGATCATTTCACGAAACTGACCCACAGAGATCTTAAACGGACAAAGATCTCCAAAACCCAGAAAAATCATTCTCAAAGGAGCTACCACGCGCCACCACGCGCGTCCAGAAACTCTCAATGAACCGCGGCCTAGTCCTTCAAACCTGTGCAAATATGTTCCAAATTTCAGAAAACAGATCACACCAGGAGATTCTACGGCCTCCGATCCACGAAACCCAAAAATTTCGGAACCAAAAACACTGTCACGCGCCTCCACGCGCCACCGTAGGCTTCGAAGATCGTGGCCTCCTCCTTCACTTCTGTGTAAATTGGGCCACCAATTTAGAAAACAAAAACCACCGCTAGATCCAGCGGTCCTAGATCTACAAAACCCAAGAAAATCAACTCCAGAAGCCCAGTCACGCGCCTCCACGCGCCACCAGCTTCTTCGGAGATCACAGCCACTGCTTCACGTGCTCCCACGCGCCTCCCTCAGGCATCACGCGCTTTCACGCGCCGGTAGGCTCTTCACGCACGTGCACGCGCCACACGAGCCAAGCGCCTCAGCTCTGTGACGTCATGTGTGACGTCATCTTACCCGGTTTGACTGACCCGGTTTGACCCGTTGATCCTGACCCGGTCCGAACCAACTGAAAAAAAAAAAAAAGAAAAAGAAAATGACCAAGTGGACCTTTGACTTTGACCAAAAGTCAAAATTTTCAAGACGGACCTGTCCCACTCAGTTTTTCGAGTACATTCCGATTTTGGGATCCGTTTCTTCATTCACTCAGTTTTTCGAGTACATTCCGATTTTGGGATCCGTTTCTTCATTCGAAACTCGAAAATTGTGCAAACATCCAATTTTCAAAAAGTTGACTTTTGCGTAAATGTTGACCGAAAGTCAAAATTTTTAAGATAGACCTATCTTGCTCAATTTTTCGCGTACATTCCAATTTTGGAGTCCGTTCCATCATTTGAGGCTCAGAAATTGCACAAATAACTCAATTCCAAGATAATTGTCTTTTGTGTTGAAATTAGCCCAAAGTCAGGATTTTCAAGCCAAACTTGTCTTGCTCAGTTTTTCGCAACTTGGAAGTCGCCAATCTGAACCACATCACCGAAGTACTGACAATGTCCAAAACTTAAGCTCCCAAGATCAAGATTTGAGATTCATCCATTTAGTTTGGATCCCCTCAAGGTTATTTTCCAAACTTCATCAAGGCTTTTCTTTCAAAGTACAGATGAGCTCTCACAAGTGTGTCTTGAATTTGAAATTACATCGGGTCACCCATCCAACTACCATTCCCCTTTCGGTGCCGAACATTCCAACCTACCATTCCCCTTTCAGTGCCAAACATTCCCACCTACCATTCGGCATCTACCAGTCGAGAATCTACCATTCTCACCAAAAATTTCCATCCGCCATTCTTGACTACTTCATCTACCATTCTTCATCTCTCTGCTATAAA
Organism: Quercus variabilis; assembly: GCA_030445155.1. Classification (NCBI taxonomy): domain Eukaryota; kingdom Viridiplantae; phylum Streptophyta; class Magnoliopsida; order Fagales; family Fagaceae; genus Quercus; species Quercus variabilis. The sequence continues at coordinate 11,827,131 of CP129449.1, forward strand.
TAGAAGGGCCGGATTCACCAAAAACTCATCCAGAAAAACACTGAGTCATGAAATGAAGATTTGCTTCTTTCAAATTTTTAAGTCCTCCTTCTCACAGCCATTTCTCACTATGGTTTCATCATTCTCAACACTTAGCAACCAATATCACTTCACCATCAGTGTGAAATCAACCCTCCCATGGTTCAGCAGAAACCCTCTTCACAGCATCATTGTAGTTTTGAGATCCAAACAAATTTTGTTTCTCCACCTAACAACCACCTTTGTCCACAAAGTTATTCATAACAAGGCCTGCATTGCGGTTCCATGCTTCTTCAGATTTGGTTGGCCAGGAAATCCAAGTTCAACAGAGACACCTGTTCCTAACCTCAGGGCTTTTGTAGTCTCTCTCCAATTGCTTGGTCTTCCAGAATTGTCTTCCATCCAACATTTGAGGCAACCTTCAAGGCACCAGCTTATCAGAGTTCAGCCTTTGGAGCCGGTAAATGGTTACCAAAGCCATATTCCATGTTCCCATCGGCATGCAATCCAGAGGTCATCGTTGCTAGTACCTCAAAACACACTTTCTGGAATTACTCCAACTTAAATTCAACTTGAAGTATTTCAGAATGAACTTTTCTGAAATTACTTCAACTTAACGTCTGTCAGTGAGGTTCCATTACACACGCACATTCAATCACTCACTGTCAGACCTCAAGCAATATACAGGGTCAGCACCATGGTGGCGTATGTTTCACCCATTCGCTTTGCTTCATCCTTGTCTTCTTCACCACCAACACCGTCATCTCCAGAACCCATAAGCTTCCGAAATTACTTCAACCGGGGTAAAACGATGACGCATGCGCACTCAATCACTTTCCCACATGGCCTCGCCGTAATCCGAAGAATACTCTTCTGATAGAACTTCACCGGCGGTTCTTAAAAACACGAGGCTAGCCCCATGACTCTGCGTGCTGTACCCATCCATCATCCTCACGTCTTCCCCATCTTCTACACCCTGTGATCGCCACCAACGATCCAAAAACACTCTTCTGAAGTTACTTCAACTTAACCTCTGTTGAGAAGGCTCGGTCATGCAAGTACATTCAAATACAGGCAGACCCCTTTTCGGTCTTACCAGATCCTTTCATATGGGTGGGTCTACTCTTCGAAAGTTATCTCATCCTTCTGAAAGCTCCGCCACCTTCAATTACTTCATTTGAAGGAGTAAAAGTCTGTTTTCGAAACTCGTTCTCACACCACACTTTGAAACTGTGTGTGTGAACGAGTCTCGAGGGGGCATTTGTAGACATGGAAAAATTCCCGACCTATCACAAGCTGACACGTCACACTACCAAATCCACAAAATGCAGCCAATTACAAAGCACCACATATTGCTGCTAGGTTTTGCTATCACTATTCAGAAACCAACAGAAATTCGCCAAGTGTCATGCAAGAACCAATCATGCATCATCGCACGTGTAAGCGATGACATAATCAGCCTCGCACGTGTAAGCGATGACATAATCAGCCTCGCACGTGTAAGCGATGACATAAGCGGACCAATCAAGCGCTGCCACGTGTCACCAATCAAGCTCCGCCACGTGTCACTTACCTACCCCTAAACTCCTATAAATAGAAGCCTTCCTAAAGCATTTGGAAGAGGGCTAAGAGAGCTAGAGATTTGGAGAAGGGACCAGGCCATTGGAAGCACTCAGAAGTCCAGAAGCTCTGCCGGAATCAAGCTCTAAAGCCTCCAAGAACTTCAAGAACTTCAACTTCGAATACAAAGAACATTTGAAGGAAAATCATCCAAATTATCCGCCTAGATCCAAAAGTCTACGGGAATCAAGCCTAAAGTGTCCGAAAACATCAACAAATCACACATCAGTGAAGCTCTACGGATCAAGCCTCTAAAGCCCCGAAGAACTTCAAGAACTTCAACTTCGAATACAAAGAACATTCGAAGAGGAATCATCCAAATCACATTCCTAGATCTCAAAGTTCACTGGAATCAAGCTCAAAAGCCTCCAGAAACATCACAAATCATAAATCAGTGAAGCTCTACGGATTCAAGCCTCTAAAGCCCCGAAGAACTTCCACCATAAATCCAAGAACACGAAGAACACACGAAGAACACGAAGAACGTGAAGAACAAAGGATTTCTAACAAGCTCATAGCCAGAAATTCATTGTAATTCTGTTTCAACAATCTTCAATCTATCCCTCAACCAAATTGAGGGATATTTTGTGTTCAAGTCACAATCACATTACCACAAATCCAAATCAATAAAGTCTTTTAAGGAGATCGAATCAGAGGATAACTCTTTTGTAATTACAGAGAATTGTACCACACAATCATCAATACAAATTCACATTTGTGAAACTATTTTTACTCGTTTGACTTTATTTCGAACCGAGAAATTTAGTCGTCCACAATCATCAAATCCATTGTCATCAATATCATCAACTGACTTAAGAGTTATTGCTTTGGATTTGTTTGTTTTGGGTAGGCCTAACTCATAGAACTGAAGAGATCCTACAATCTTATCAACAGGGATAAAGTCCACATCCTTGCTTTCAGCAATGTCAATCACTTTAGATTTAAAATTCTCAGTTAAGGATCTAAGAATTTTCCTAAAAATTTTAGGTTGATCATAAATTTCACCCAAATTATATGCAGAATTAACAATATCATTAAGCTTAACATAGAATTCATCAAAACTTTCATATTCATACATCCTAATACTTTCAAATCTAGTTATTAACTGCTACAATTTTTTTATTTTAACTGTCTTTGTGCCTTCATGCACAATTTGGAGAATTTTCCAAGAAGTATGAGTAATTTAAACATTTGAGATTCTCCTAAATTCCTCCATAGAAACAACATTAAAAATAGAATTCATGACTTTGATATTAAAAGCGGCTACTTCTTTTTGGGACATTGACCACTCACTAACAGGAGTAGTCAGTTTCTCCCATTTGTATTCAATGGAGTTCCACACTCTCTCATCTATAGATTTCAGGAAGGCTTTCATCCTCACCTTCTAATAGGCATAGTCATTCCCATCAAAGTATGGAGGAATCATAAGAGAGTGACCGTATTCCATGACAACAGGGGTCAAGTATCAACTCTTAGATCAAGAGATCTAACACAAGAGCTAACTTGCTCTGATGCCACTTGTTAGTTTTTAGACCCCTTAACACAATATGTTTAACCTAATATTAAGCCAAGTTAATTAACAAGTTTGTTAATTAAATCTAGGTTAAACCAATATGTGTAAAACAATTATAATGCGGAAAGTAAAGAACATACAGATTTGATGACCTAGGAAAACCTAACCGATAAAAAACCTTGGGAGGATTTAACCTAGCTATCCTCAAGGTAAAAACAGATCCACTATGAAAGAATTGAAATTTGTATAATAAGACTTAGATCACTAATATCCTATTGTTATCTCATGTAGAAAACTTACTACCATGACCACGTGATAGCTCTGAGTCTACGGACTACTTCTTTCAATGATCTGCGGCAACCACAAGTTCTTTTACTTGTGACTCTAAGACTCCTCTCAAAGGTTTTAGATCTTCTTGAAAGTTCTTTATGTAGCAACTAAAACCACCATCAAGTTCTTAACGTAAATCTTGATCTTGATAGCTCTATGTGTGTGTATGAAAATAATACCTCTCAGATCTCACAAATTATTCAACACATAACTCAACAAAAACTTATAAAACGTAGCTAGGGTTTTTCCTTTTATACTTGGAGTGAAACACTTAACCCTACACGTTATATGGGCTTGGGCTAGTTTAGAAATTCTGTAGAAAATTCCTGATCCATGATTCTCGATTGATAGAGTCTAATTTTCAATCGATCGAGGCTTGCAGAAATTAAAAAGTAATTTCCTGCAATTACTCGATTCCAACCTTACATTAAACCTAACTTTGAGCACGTCTAAACCTAGATTAAATGTTTTGATCATGATTTGCCAACATATACAAATTGAAGTTCTAATACATTAGTTCCCAAAGTCTTAAAACCCATCATATTCAAAGCCAAGAAATATAACAACATGCTCATATAATAAACTTAAAACCCGAAGTCAAATTGCATGATTATTATAGTAGTAATAACAAAAACAAAGCCTAGGTAGGTTGGCCGAGTGGTTGGGCACTTAGTCTCAAAGTGCTTGTCCCAAGTTCAATTGGGTGTGCTCTCCAGTTCAAGTTTGGGTACCTACACTTTAAAAAAACTCCCTAGGCCAGCGATTTACCCCACTAGGGCCCACCCGTCTTAAATAGTAATTAGTCTTTGGTTGAAAGTTTTGATGATACACTGTGGGAAACCCAAAAAAAAAAAAAAAAAAAAAAAAAAAAGGGAATGGCAATTGTAGCTTTTTAAGAGGCGCTTCATAATAGTATTACCATAAAAGAGATAATTTCAAGAAACAAATATTGGCATTTGAGTGTATACATAAAGAAAAGTAGAAACATTTCGCGCCAAAATCTTTTATAGGGCAGCTACCATAAAATCAGCATCAGTCTCTGCAAGCTTCTCTTACCCATGGTGTAAATGACTCAAATAAGTATCAGTAACTGAAATAAATAACCTCATGGTAACAAATAAAGAAAAGCATGAGAAAGATTAAAATTGAGTATAAAATTTGATGTTCAACTTTATGTAAAAGGACAGCAATAACCTTCATCTATATTGTACTAAATAGAAAACCAATAAGATCCAACAAGAAAATGATGAATGATGAAAGAAGAAATTAATGATATACAGACACAACATAATACGAAAGGCATATATGGTCACCACTCACCACTTTCCTTTCTTTATTTGGTTGAAGGAAGCACTTAAGAATAAACCTAATCAAGCTAAAGAGCTTTAGCTCAAATATTACTTCTCCCATAAGAACAGTTGGAGGATAAGGTCATGGGTTCAAAAACCATTAGGACATATTTGGTAGACTGTAATGATAATTACATAAGAATAAGAATAGGTGTTATAAGAAATACAAGATGTTGTAATGTAATACTTATTACTATTAATTTGTTTGGTGACAACACAGTAATAGAACTCTAAAGACAATGGAATGAAAATATTTTAAATCAAACTTAAGATATATTTTAGAAAATATCTTACTCATATAATTATATTTCCTAAAAAATAATATATATATATATATATATATATTTTTTTAATTTGAAAGAGAGATTAGTTATTTTTTATGATTTTTTATTTTCATAATTGTTATGTGCATATGGAAAATTTGTTTATTTGAAAATATATCAATTTTAGAAATTAATATACATATTAAGGAATAACTATTACAACCCTTTTAGAGATGAATAGTTCACTATTTTTTGTAAAAATATAACCAAACTACTGAATAGCTAAATCATATGAATAATTATTACATTACAGTGCCTATTATATTCTACCAAATGTACCCTTAGTATAGCGCGTGACTTACCAATCAAAATTTAAGAAACTTGATCAATCACAACTAGGTTTCTTCCTCATTTATCATAAAATGCTATCTTTTATCCAAATAAAAATGAAATCCATGAGACATTTTTTTTTAAAATAAATAAACTATTTTTAAAAAAGTCTCTTGAGATTTATTTATTAAGTGATGAGTAGTGATAAAATGGTCGTCCATGAAATGGTCAACAATACAACGAGGCATCGTTAACATGGACACTAGTAAGCACATTAATCTCAAATATAAATTTTACATTTAATGGCAAATGAGGAACAAATGCAAGGTTGTTCGTCTTCTCCTAGCCGTTGTATGACCATTACAATCATTAAATGAGGAGACTAAATGGTCATTACTGAGCCATTTAATCCTCCAGCTTAGGCACAATGCAAAGGGAAACTAATAAATTGCGCATTTACTTATGAATGGGCTATATAAAGCCAGAAGGGGCAGGTAAGTGGAGATAGACACTGTTCCATAATACATACAGATTACTCTACAATACACACTATTGATTTTCAAAAATCTTTAGCAGACCCTGTAAAGTTGTTATTTACAACTATGTTTTTTGTTGGCTTTTATTCCATGCTAAATTTGATTGTAATTATTTTCAATCATTTATACCCTGTATTTATTATGGGATTTGTTGTAAAGGTTGTGTGATAGAGAGAGTGTGTGAAGACTCAAACATTTGGAGGCTGAATGATTCTCGCGGGTATGTCGCGACTTAGCTTCCCGCGAAGTGAAACATGTGCCATGCACATGCTGGAATGCGAAGAGTCAGGCTAGGTAGAGATAACTGTGTCTCGCGAGTATCTCACGAGTAAGGCCTTCCCGCGAGACACCCACGGGACAATCTGTTTTGCCAGCCTATATTGACTGACTCACACTTTTTGCACCTATCCTATATATACCCTCATTACCCATAAATGTTGAGGTATGCTTCAGAGAGAAAACCCTAGCCAAACACATTGGGAATTAGAGATTTGTCATCCCCACCTTTCTCTATACACTTACTTGTGGTATTTCCTCAACTTTTCCCTCTCCATTTCCATACCATTGAGAGGTTGATAGCCCAAATACTTACCTCACCATTTGAGTATGTTGAGTGACATTTTGGTGCTGCTGGGAAGCATTGGAAGAAGCCTAGAATGGCAGATGCAACATGGAGCTTGTTGCGAGATTCGGAAAGCTAGACAAGACACAGTTCTGAGAAACCTTGTTGGAGTAGGAGCTTGAAGGGTCTCTTGCTAACCCATGTATCCCAACTGATTGTCTAGTGGATTGATTTTCGCTTGGAGGGCGGTGGAGAGGTTTTTCGCTGAGTTCTTCGGTTTCCTCTTTGAAAACATGTCTTGGTGTTTTCTATGTTTGCATTTTTCTTCCCTACTCTTTTATATTCCATTATACTACTGTGTTGCTTAGTTGTTCATCCGCTCACATTTACACTATTCTGCACTTTGTATTAAGTTAGTGTAAAATCTATCGAGCCGTAACTTTTATTGGGGGTCTAAATTGCTCTTGTATTTTCAATACATTTCCGAGCTTTCAATTGGTATCAGAGCGAGTACACTTGCTGTGGTTTTAATACCTAAGTGTGATCCTAGACCCCTTGGTGTGTTTTTGAAAAAGTGATTTAGTAAAAACCACCATGAAGGATTGTAAAAGTGATTGTGAAAATGACTCAATGGGCATATTTGAAGATTGTTCCAGTAATGCGCTCTTAGAGTTGTTTAAATCAAAGAAACAGGCTAGAATTTTTTGTCACATGCTGAAATCCTTAGTTCATAGGATCCATGATATACATAACAGCCTATGTGAGTCAAAGTCCTTAGTCTATGAATATGAGAGAAGAAATAGACAGTTATGTAATAAACTTGATCGTTTAAAAAGGAAACTTCACTCATCCGTGAATGAAATAAGGAAAAATGATTCGTGCTTTAATGGTCAAGACTGTCTCTTTCATGCATGTCTTTTTGTTCATACTGCATTGAAAGTGTTTAACTCATGTTTGTAGTATCTCAACAGTGAGTGCTCAAAGCATATGACTGGAGAAAAATCTCTATTCAAAACTCTTAAAGAGAAGGAAGATGGATTTGGGACAGTTGGAGATGGTAGTCATTCACAAGTTCTTGGAAAGGGAATGGTGGATATTCCGAGACTGCCTTTGCTAACTGATATGTTGTATATTAAGTGATTAAAAGTGAACTTGCTGAGTATCACTCAGATTTGTGATGAGGATTTCTTAGTCCAATTTCCAAAGAAAGGGTGTCTAATCTTGAATGAAGGAGGTGTTCAAGTTCTGAAGGGACAAAGGACCACCGATAATTGTTATGAAGTTATTCCCAAACCCAGCATAGCTTGTCGAAGTGCTCAGGTAAATCTCTTAGAGTTGTGACATCAACGGCTTGGACATGCAAATTACAAACAAGTGGCAAAAGTCTTGAAACTTGAGGCTGTGGTTGGTCTACCTAAGTTTGGGAAAATTGAGAAGAATGTTTGTGGTCCATGTCAATTGGGAAAACAAACAAAGTCAAGCCATCCTAAAGTGAATGTGGTCGCAACTTCTCACCCGTTAGAATTACTGCATGTGGATTTGATGGGTCCTACAAGAACAGAAAGCATGGGTGGAAAGCGCTACATTATGGTGGTAGTTGACGATTTCTCAAAGTACTCTTGGGTGGACTTTCTTAGAGAGAAATCGGAAGCATGTGACAAGATGGAAAAATTGTGTAAGAGACTGATGAATGAAAAGGGAGTACCTATCATCAAAATCAGGAGTGACCATGGGAAAGAGTTTGAAAATGCAAAGTTTAAAGAATTTTGCAATGAACACGGTATCAAGAAGGAATTCTCAGCTCCAAAGACCCCACAACAGAATGGAGCAGTTGAAAGGAAGAACTGGGTGATTTAAGAAATGGCTTGAGTAATGTTACTCAACAAAAACCTTCCACAAAAGTTTTAGGTTGAAGCTGTGAACACTTCATGCCACATTGGGAATAGGATTTACTTCCGATCAGGAACGAAGAAGACATCGTATGAAATTTGGAGAGAAAAGAAGCCGAAGGTGAAATATTTTCGAATATTTGGGAGCAAATGTTATATTCTCAATGATAGAGAGAATTCTAAAAAATTTGATGCTAAAAGTGATGAAGGGATATTTCTAGGTTATTCACTAAATAGCCGAGCGTATAGGGTGTTCAATAAGCGCACTAAGACAGTAATGGAGTCAATATATGTGGTCATTGATGACACCATATCTAAAAAGGAAAGAGATGATAGTGAAGGATCGATCCTGAAGAAGGGGGAGGTTGAGGACAACATGTCACAAGATGATGATATTGAGATAGAATCACCAAAAAAAGAGTCCACACCTCCTATACCAAGAAGGGAAACTAGATCAACACAAGGGCCCTCTAGCCCTCTCACCCCTCCAGAAGTTCAACATCCGATCTCTCGAGATGAAGAACCTTCTACCTCCAAGGGACCGTCATCAAGGGTAACTCTCAATCATCCATCAAGTAATATCATTGGTAATGTAAATGAGGGTCTTTGTTTGAGAAAATGTCCAAAATACAGTGCAAATCATGTGACATGCAATTGTTATCTTGCTCAATTCGAACCCAAGAAGGTAGAGGAAGCTCTTAAAGACAAGAATTGGATAGAGTCCATGCATCAAGAGCTACATCAGTTTGTTAAAAATGATGTATGGGAATTGGTTCCAAGGCCTAAAGATAACCATGTGATCGGCACTAAGTGGATCTTCAAGAACAAAACTAATGAGGATGGTGAGGTTGTCCGAAACAAGTCTAGGCTAGTAGCTCAAAGATATACTCAAGTGGAAGGCATAGATTTTCATGATTCGTTTGCACCAATAGCTAGACTAGAGTCGATTCGTATTCTACTATTTAAAGCATTTGTTATGGATTTCAAACTGTATCAAATGGATGTGAAAAGTGCATTTCTGAATGGCTTTCTAAATGAAGAAGTTTTCATTGAGCAACCAAAGGGATTTCAAGATCCTCACTTTTCGGATCATGTGCTAAGGTTGAAGAAAGCATTGTATGGGCTGAAGCAAGCACCAAGAGCATGGTATGATCATCTCACAACATACTTGTTGGATCGTGGATTCAAAAGAGGCCAAGCTGATCGAACATTATTTGTAAAGAGAGATAAGAAGTCTCTTCTAGTGGCTTATGTATATGTGGATGATACTGTCTTTGGATCCACAGTTGATCATTTGGCTCATGAATTTTCTAAAGAAATGAAAAGGGAGTTTGAGATGAGTATGGTAGGGGAGCTGAACTATTTCCTAGGGTTTCAAGTGAAACAACGGAGAGATGGGATATTCATATCTCAAGAGAAATATGCCAAAAATCTTGTTAAAAGATTTAGACTAGACTCTAAGAAACACACTTCCACTACAATGAGCTCCTCATCAAAGTTGAGTCGGGATGCAGCAGGTTTAGAAGTGGATCCAATGCTCTATCGAAGCATGATAGGCAATTTCTTATATCTTACTGCTAGCAGACCAGACATTGCCTTCAATGTAGGCATATGTGCTCGATTTCAGGCAGCCCCTAAAGAGTCAGATTTAATAGCAGTCAAAAGAATTATCCGCTACATAAATGGCACCTCTGATTATGGAATTTGGTACTCAAGAGATTCAAATGAGTGCTTAGCCGGATATTCTAATGCTGATTGGGCCGGTTGCATTGATGATAGAAAAAGTACTTCCGGTGGATGCTATTACCTTGGTAACAACTTGGTATCATGGATGAGCAAAAAGCAGAATTCAGTTTCTTTATCAACAGCCGAGGCTGAGTACATTGCTGCTACAAGTTGCTGTGCTCAGTTACTATGGATGAAGAAGCTTCTTCATGATTATGGAATCACTCAAGACACGATGTGTGTATATTGTGATAATACAAGTGCCATAAATTTGTCAAAGAATCCTGTTCAACACTCGAAATCAAAACATGTCGAGATTCGATATCATTTCATTCGAGATTTGGTGGAGGAAAGGACGGTGTACTTAGAGTTCATCAACACTCAGAATCAGAAGGCAGACATATTTACTAAACCTCTAGATGACCCAAAGTTTGAATCTTTGCGTAAGACCATCAGTGTCGATATCATTCCCTGAACTTTATTTCTTGTGTGAACCTATACTACTCTTTGTTGCATACTTGTTGTTGTAGTTCCACTTGTTTGGTTTCTAGAAGTGCCTTCTTTATCTGTTTTTGGTTTGTTCCAGGTGTTTTCTTGTTGATTTTACTTTTCTTGTTCTGTTTTGGGTGTGTTCAAAAAAAAAAATTCAAAAACCCATTAAAAATTGGAAAATCTCAAAAGTTTGATCACTTGTTTTGTGTATGTCACATGTGAGTTTGGCCTAGTACCTTTGTACTTATGGCATAGTGCATTTACGATCTTGGCTTGTCCTGTATGCACTCATTTCTTTGTGGGAGAAATCTTGAACACTATGTGTGACTGTTGTAAATAGATCTTCAAGCTTGTCATGAATGATTGGTATATAGTTGTATTGGTCTTGATACTTGCATTGACTTGTGTCTATATTTCTTCCCACTTTATTTTTATGTTTTGCAAAAAGAGCTCACCAAATGTAAATCTCCAAATGAAAAGAGATATTGAGCTGCAAAAGCCTGTCGCACACACTAGTATTCGATTAGGAAAAAGGGAAAGCGATTTTTCTTAATTTTTTATGGTGCTCAAACAGCCAAAGGATAATTATTAATGTTGAAATATCACAAATTTCAAGCACCAATCTCAAAATGAGATGTTCTTGTCCAAAAAAAATAAATTGGACCAATTGTTATGCCTTACGCAGAAGCCAAATGAAAAGTTTCTAAGTTTTGTATTCAATGTGTGAGAGGTCATATATACTCATTTCTATAATAGAGATAGTCCACTGGATTTCACATCAGTTGTGTATGACTCGATTGAATTGATCATTGAAACTGTGCTCTGGTGTATAGACTACTCCACAGTTAATACTCACACACAACACACAAGACTTTGATTCAATTAGTGCCTATCTCATTTGTGTGATTGTATACAGTCAAATGTGATGTGTATGCTCAAGAACTTGTTGATCAAACCCAAAAATATTTTTGAGTATTTTATTTGTTTTTGGAAGTGATTTTATACTTTCGTGTTTTTGGTTTTTGTTCAAAATGTATTTTTGTGTTCTTCTTTAAAAAAATGGTTCAGGGGTTGTTTCGCGAGAAGCTCGCGACTTAGAGCTTCTTGCGAAAAGGGCTTGAGGGAAATATTTGTTTTTCATGTCACACAGAAACTCTCGCGATTGTATCGCGACTATCTCGCGACCAACAGCTTCTTGCGAAATGCTGGTTGGATTTTTCAAACCTCAGATAGAAGTTACCATGACTATCTCGTGACTGTTTCGTGACCCAGTGCTTTTTGCGAATGTTTTGTGCTTCAGTGGCCATCTTCGCGACTGTCTCGCGACTGTCTCGCTACTCTCTAACCCGCGAAAATCGCGTGTTTTCACTTTTATGTAGCAGATGTGACAATTTCTCATAAATTTCTTATTTCCCTCGCTCAACCTCTTTCGAACCCTTTTTTTTTCAACCAAAATTCAATTTCTATCAAAACCCATCATTTTCAAGCATCTTTTCTGCTTTGTCAACTTCAAGGTATGTCTTCTAAAGCATTTTCCTTCAAGTTTCTCTTAGTTTATGCAGTATTTTCGTTAGGGTTTCAACATTTTGGGGATTTTCAAATATTTGAATGTTTTTCTATATTGGGTGAAGATTTTTCAAATTCTTTGGTTGGGCTATGTCCCATTTGTTGTTTGTGCCTCTGTGTTGGCCCCTTATGGTATTTTGACGTGTATTTTGGGCATGTTTTCACCATGTTCATGCATTGTTCATACTTAGAGTACACTTGTGCATACTAGGTGTTTGACAAAATGTCCGAGTAACATTTTTGTGCCAATTGGAATCAAGTGATTTCAATCTATGGGGGTTCACTTGTTTGACCATGTTTCACTCAGTTTGAACATTGGTCATCTGTTTCATACTCTTTGTCCATGTTGAACACACTAGGCACACACCCAACCACCCCTCATGCATCTGTTGCTGCACTCTCATGCATAAACACACCCACTCACACACATATGCACACACATGCACAGTTACTTAGTTTCTTGCATTGTGTTTATGCATTCAGCATATTGTTTGAAGTTAATTATGTCATGTTCTATGTAGTTGTACTTGTGTTTTAAAATAACTTGAATCTAATCAAGTTCTGTGTTGTGTGTTATGTATTTGTTCTTTCTGTGTGTTCTGTTGCACTTAGACCAAAGAGGGCTCGTTCTTCAACAGGAATCTTTGATCCTAACTTGTTTAGGTCTTATGCTGCTTTTGAATCCTATAAGAATCTCTTTCGGGATGCTCCACTTCTAGTTGAAAGGGGCATTGATCAACCATCACTCAGGGACACAAATATACCCATTTGGTTTGCCACGAAAGATTGGAACTATCTTTTTTCCACCTTCGAGGATACATACGAGAACATGGTTAAGGAATTCTATGCCAATGCAATTATCATCGGAGAAGAGATGAAATGTTGGGTTCGAGGAAAAAGCTTTTCTGTCACACCAATGTACTTGGCGAAAATTCTACACATTAACCGGCCAATACTCCCCATACCGCCGGTATATGATGAGTTGAACCCAGATGAAGAGTATCTTAAACAGTCTTTAGGAGCCAATTTGGAATTCTCCTCCAATAAGAAGTCAATCAATGTGGCATCCCTTTCTCCCGAATTATGACTTCTCTCCATGATCATGTGTAGCAATCTCTATTCCTTGTCCAGCACCGGATATATGAATCTTGGTCAAGCACTATTTTTGAGTGATCTGATCATTGACGTAGAGATTGATGTATGCTATCATATTTTTCACATTCTGGAAAAAACAGTTGACCGGACTACTTCAAGGAATTGTATTCCTTTCTGTCGCCTTATTTCACGGATTTTGAAACTCAAAGGTGTCTGTTCATTGGAGGATAAGCGTCCATATCCAAGGCCAACTCCAATTAACATTCGATCTCTCCATGCGAGTATAAGCCACATCAAGAAGAACACCAAGCAAGAATGTCATGCACCGTCGGGAACCTCGAACTCTGCAACTCGTATCTTTGATGAACAATTCAACAATATCTCCGCTGCTCTTCAAGAGATGAGTACAAAGATGTCCGGGCTGGCGACTATCATGTACACTCACCACAATTGTCTTGATTCACAGCTTACATCACTCCAAACTCAGTTGGATGAAATTCAATAGAAGCTAGAAGACTAACTATTCCATGACAAAAAGGGGAAGATGTTTCATTCGATAAGGGGAGTATGGTGATAAGGGGAGAAGAAGCCACCTATTCCTGTGTTTGATGTCTTATGCTTACTGCTTATGTTTTAAGCAAACTCTGATACTCTGTTTTTATTTCAGTATAATTTCAGTAGTTTTTTTTTTTTTTTTTTGGTCTATGCTTTGTAGCATGTCTAGTTTGTGCCCATGTTGCTTTTATAAGCTTTTAGGGTTTGTTTAATTGCATTTTTGTAGGCTTTTACAGTTTGTGCCATGCATATGCAATTCCTTGCGTATGCAGCCTTTATGCTTGTGTACTTGAAGTTTAATGTCATACATTTTACTTTGATACAATACTCCTATGCCCTAGTAGGATTGTTCCTAGATGCAAATACTTCGTGTATTTTGCATTGGTTGAGTGTTAGATTTGCAAATGATACTCTTCAAATGAGCTTATCATCTTGCATATCCGGATGTTCATTCCTTGTGAAAATGAGCATAGTAATCGCTTTTGTATAGTGATTGCCTGTTTGATCTTGCCATGATCTTGAGTTTCTATTTCTTTTTGCTTGATCATGCTATTATTGCTCCATATGTTTTTCAAGTTTTTTTTTTTTTGCATACAATGATGTTATTGTGTTGTTGTGTTTCAGGAGATACTTATTCATATGTTTAAAGAGCTTATCAGAATCTAAAATTAGGTATGAGTGAGTTTTGCCTTTATTCCCAAACTCATGTTTAAGTTTAGAGTCTGTTTTAGGGTTTTGTCACGGAATAGCCAAAGGGAGAGATTATAAAGTTGTTATTTACAACTATGTTTTTTGTTGGCTTTTATTCCATGCCAAATTTGATTGTAATTATTTTCAATCGTTTATACCCTGTATTTATTGTAGGATTTGTTGTAAGGGTTGTGTGATAGAGAGAGTGTGTGAAGACTCAAACATTTAGAAGCTGAAGGATTCTCGCGGGTATGTTGCGACTTAGCTTCCCGCGAAGTGAAACATATTCCATGCACATACTGGAATGCGAAGAGTCAGGCCAGGTGGAGACAGCTGTGTCTCGCGAGTATCTCGCAGGTAAGGCCTTCCCGCGAGACACCTGCGAGACAATCTGTTCTGCTAGCCTATACTGACTAACTCACACTTTTTGCACATATCCTATATATACCCTCATTACTTTGAGGTATGCTTTAGAGAGAAAACCCTAGCCAAACACATTGGGAATTAGAGATTGTCATCCCCACCTTTCTCTATACATTTGCTTGTGGTATTTCCTCAACTCTTCCCTCTCCATTTCCATACCATTGAGAGGTTGATAGTCCAAACACTTACCTCACCCTTTGAGTGTGTTGAGTGACGTTTTGGTGCTGCTAGGAAGTATTGGAAGAAGCCTGGAATGGCGGATGCAACATGGAGCTTGTTGTGGGATCCGGAGAACTAGACAAGACACGGTTCCGAGAAGCCTTGTTGGAGTAGAAGCTTGGAGGGCTTAGGTGCATCGGGTAAATTAGGCTTGGAGGGTCTCTTACTAATCTATGTATCCTAACTGATTGTCTAGTGGATTGATTTCCACTTGGAGGGCGGCGGAGAGGTTTTTCGCCGAGTTCTTTGGTTTCCTCTTCGAAAACACGTCTTGGTGTTTTCTGTGTTTACATCTTTCTTCCCTACTCTTTTATATTCCATTATACTGCTGTGTTGCTTAATTTATGGATTAAAGTAGTTTATTTATTCATCTGCTCACATTTACACTATTCCGCATTTTGTATTAAGTTAGTGTAAAATCTATCTAGCTGTAACTTTTATTGGGGGGTTTAAATTGCTCTTATGTTTTCAACACATTTCCGAGCTTTTAGACCCTAAACTGATGTCTTTTATTACATTAGTTTTTCTTTTTCTTTTTTCTTTTTGTTTTTCTCTTAGATAGGATACTATCACGATACTATTCTCGTCCAAAGACACCGACGAGGAACATACTGACGAGACTATTTTCGGTTTTATCACTAAACATGCAAAAAGTGAAAAAGAGACCAATTGACTAAGATGATATTCGTAACTTATAAACAACTTTACATAAAGAAAATATACTGAGTGGAGGAAAGCAAGATCTGACAATCTTAGACTGAAATAAGGGAAAACCCCAAATCCCAAACTAAAAATAAAATCCCAGAATTGTAGTATGGTAACTGTCATGTCAATAACATATCATCTCATCATCAATTTCAACAAGAGAGACAAAAATGACTTTTTGGAAGAACAACCAAGATTGATGGAAGAAATAAGAGCACCTCCTCCTGTTGTTTTTTTTTTTTTTTTTTTTTAACCGAAAGAATGGGAGCACCTCATAGGAACCAAAATTTTGCCTTTATCAATCTATGAAGATTTGAAAAATAGATGCGAACTAAATTATAATACCATGGCTAATTGAAGACCCTCGTCAAACAAGAAATATAAGTCATGTCACCTCTTTCTATAAATCAACCTGCCATGATTTACAGTAATATGTTTACTCAATAAGAAACAAGTTTCAAATCACAAATTTTGTCATGTACGAAGACCAGGGATTTGAAGAATTACAAGCTATCACTATGTAATAAAAACTTCAGAAAGACCCCTAGAGTTTATATGAATCATGACTGCAGTATCCAATGCTTCTCTTCATCATCAATTACTATATTCAATGCCGGCTTAAGAATATAAGCAACTAATGCAATCGACTAAAGGTCCTAAATGAAAAAGGGCCCCCAAATTTTAACTAATAATTTTTTAAAAATATTTTTTTGGAGAAAGCCAACCAATAAATATATGTCTTTAACATATACGAGTATTAATTAAAACCCAAATTTTTATTATTAAAGAATTATCAGGAAAAAATAAATAAAATTTTTTGGAGGTGCTGAATGGTTCATTTTCTCTATGGGTAGTGTAAAAATCACTTAATTTCCTACGCATACCAAAACTGAAAAATCACACACAATCTCCCTCTCTACAAACCAAACTAAACGCAAAAAGCTCAAAATAAATTCAATTTCAAACCTCAGTTTTTTTTTACTGATTGTTGAGAAATTTCTACGCTCTTTCTATTATAAGAGAAAAAATGGTTTTCTGAAATCTTCTTTGTAGTCGGCTTTGGACCTTGAACCTCCTTTGTTGGACCTATGGCCCATAGCCTTCAAACCCAAGGTTTGGCATTTTAACTCTAAAATCTCCGTTTCTCTAACCCTATTCTTTCTTGCTTTAGTCTGCCTTCTTTTATTCTTGGTTGTTAGTGGTAGATAGTCCTCACACTTGTCAATGGTCCATACATTTCGATAAAAAATAAAAAAATTAAATTAAAAAAATAAAAAAGATAAAAAAAAAATTTTTTAAAAAAAAAAAAGAAGAAGAAGAAGATGGGGACGTGGGTATTGGGTACTGGGTAGCATAGGTTTATCTCCTCACTTTTATATATACTTCCCTCTTTTGGTTTTCTTAGTATATAAATTCTTAGTTTGTTAAAAAAAAAAAAAATTAATTATATCTTATATATAACAAGATCAAGCTATATTGTTAATTCATAGTAGATTTAAACAGTTTCATAAATATGAAGATATTTTTTTATTTATTTAATTTTGAAAAATTAAAATCACTAAACAATGATGATAGTTTGAAAAAGTATTGTCTATAATATCTGTCTTTTTTTTTTTTTTTTGAAAGCTTGTCTATAATATCTTGAATGTTATTTCAAACATGATATTTATGATTTTGATAGCTTATATTTATTGATAACATATTATTTAAGATCAATTATGTCATTATTCTAAAAAAAATTGTGGATAAGCTAATTATCATTTCAAATGGAAATGTTAGTGGGTTACAAAATCTTGATTAATAATTTTGCATCACAAAAATAAATAAAGCTTTAAAAAAAATTAAATCAAAATTTATATAAAAATTATTTAACTCATATTTGAAATTTGATTATTAAATGCCCATTTAAAGTTGTCGCTTTAGGCCCACACTTTATTGAGCTGGTCCTGACTATATTCTCCCTAAACAAATTGATTAAACCATGCATGTTTTTCATTGAAAACTTTTCTGGGTATTTTCCCATAGTGGCAAATAGAATTTAGCAAGCACTTGCAGCACCCAAATCCACACATTAATTAAGACCCAGATAATAAGATTAAAAACCCAAATCAAATATCAAATTTAATTTAAAAATCTAAGCCAATTAATGGAAAAGGTTCAAGCTTTCAAACTCAGTAACGATAAAAACAAACACAAAAATAAAACCTAGACGACATATAGGAGAAGAAGAAGTGAAGAACGACATGAGTAAAGAGTAATTCACATTCACTGGCCTGAAAAAGTAATTTTATTTATTTTTTGAAAAATGGTATATTTGGCGAAACAACGATGGGCAAAGTGGGAAAGTTGTCAACGACGGCCCCAGAACTGTCGTACATTGTTTTGAATTAGGAACACCGGAACTCTGGATTTTTTTTTTTTTTTTTAATCTTTAAATTACGAAAGTGTTAACTGATAAGGTGATTTGGGAAAGGCTTTTAAAAAAGGGCTCGGATAAGAATAGTACTAGATAGTGTTGGACCTTTCTCAGCTGGGCCCAATTTACTAAACAGTTATAGAAATTAGGCCCACCAATTTTCATATGAAATTCATTCAGTGACGGTGGCCTCCTACCTCCACGCGACGCATCCTTCTTAGCCATTGTCTTCGTGCTAGCACAGCCACCAATACCTTGCCCTTGTCACTCCTCCTCTCTTTTTTGAAAAACCTATCAAGTATTGCTATTTTCTCTCTTCACCTGTATGTTGTCATGCTCTTGTGGATGTATGTGCAGAAGTGAAGATGCTTGTGGAGATAAATGTGTATTTTGAAGTGGATGGAACACTCAGATATTTTATGTTATTGTTTGAAACAATTCTAGGGAATTTAAACATGTTGAACGATAAAATTTAATATGATGTTTATTGGAAATTAACCTTGTCAAATTATGCAGTACACTAGTCTCTCTTTTTAAACTGATCCGCTATTTAGATATAATATATTGCTATGCCCTTGAAGGCAAAATCAACATAACACTAAGTAGAAGGAAAAGTAGTGGACCTTTCGAATAATTTAGTACTAATTGTATAATGTAATTGGCTTAATTTGTGAGGCTCTTTTATGGAAGAACATGTGTTCGAATATACTTAAACTATCCATATCTATAAATTGATAGAATAAATGCATCACAAAACAACCAGCAAAAGCTAATGCAAATGAAGTACATTGGTGCCAGTGAACAAAATTATAGCTTATATATATATATATATATATAGTACTTTGGGATCTTGAATTGCATATTAATGGGATAGTTTTACTTGGCGATCTTGAGTTGAAGGAAAAGGTGTCAAAGGTGGGGTTGGTAGCTAGACGGACCTATAGCAAAATATTTCAAACAAGTTCTTATTCTCGCTTATCCACTATTTTATATCTCTATTTTTATGTTTTAAAATATGAATATTTATAAATTTTGGACATTCTTATAATGAATGTAAATGAGTATGAAAGAATATTTGTCCAAATAATATGTCTAGGGGTCAAATAAAATTAGTAGTAGATCTAATTGAGAACTAATAAAAAAAAATAGTTAATTTAGATATTGTAAAAATTGTTGTGCCTGACTTAGTAGCATTACTAAAAACAAAATAAACTTCCTACAATGTTATTTATTTATTTTTTTACTATAGTGCATTTTTTATTCTTAAAGTTCAGGATATTTTGACTTTTGTTCTTTATGTTTTAAAATTTTCATTCTAGTTATTTATATTTAATTTTGTTAGCTATGTCTTTCATTTCTATTAGTACTTAATCTGGTGACACTTGACATTATATAGATAATGTGGCTTAATTGATGCCAATTATTTGATTCTTAACAACCACATTATTAATAGAAAATTAGAAATAAGCAACATAATCATATGAAAATGAAATCAAATATGAAGGGTCAATGCCGGCTTAATATAGTTTAAGGTATAAAGTGACAATTTTAAGTTGGCCTTTTTATATTTAAAATCTATTATTCTTATTTTTTGAGATATAAAATTGCTGATGAAATTTTTATATTAAATTTTGTTAATATTTACTTTTCAATTGATAATATAATTAATTCACTTAATAGTATTGTGACATAATCGGTTAACAACAAAAAGATGACTTTTTTTGTGAAAAAAATAGCTTTAATTTACCTTGGGTATTGTGATGAATGCTAAGGGAAATCTAAAATTTGTTATCCAATTTATATTTTGGTGTTTCAAGATAAATCTTTGGTGCACAATGGCAACTCCGGTTCTAGGGTGGTCATGAAAAAACTTAAATTAAACAAAATGTAATAAAAATATGAATTCATATATTGACAATAACCCGGAAAAAAAAAAAAAAAAAAAAAAAACATGAAGTCTTACAATTTTCTTTTATAAATTTTTTTTATTATTTTGAAATCGTTGCATGATAATCTTATTATCAATACTACAAGTTACATCTTTTACAAAATTTTAGTTAAAGAAAATTTTTCTTGGATATTTCTTTTTGTTTGTAAGGGCTTAATATATTGTTAAGAGGAACAAAATTTGACTACAAACTTAGTTGTAGCTTAAGGCTAAAACTTTCATTAAAAAAATTAACATGAATATATATTTTGAAAATCTAACTGTTGAATTATATATTCTTTGTGTTCTTAAAATGCATGTCAAATTTCATGTCAATTGGATGTTATTACTATTTTATCCATAAACTTAATTTTTGCGTATAATTTTAGACTACAAAAGCTCGAAATTTAAACATTTGATTGATGACATAAGCTATTGTTCTTTGATCTTCTTGAAGTTTTGCAAGTATGGAGGATATAAGAAAAAAAAATGTAATCTAATTGTGGATTAGACAAAATTCTTATCCATTAAAAAAAATAAAAATCGAATGGAGTTGTGACCTTAGTCTACAACCAAGTTAATTTGTTGCTAAACTTTGTCCAAAGTTTAATTATATTGAGCTTAAAAAAATTTAGGGTGGTCGCACATTTTTATAAGGGGAAAAATCATAAAATTTTTAAATTTTATATATAACAATGATTTTTTTTTTCCAAGTCAAGGTGGTTCTGTGACCACTCTGGCTCTAACGTGGAGTTGCCAATGTTGGTGTGTTCTAGTATAGGAGATTGAATGACTAAAGTTGACAATATATTGTGTGGGAAACTTGTTTACATAAATTGAAGTTTAAGTTGTTATGAAAAATCAATCATTGGCAATAATTGGATACACTTTAAAGTTTAAGAATGACCCATATTTCTGCATTAGCTTCTTTCCTGCAAACTTGTAAGAAGAACCATTATCTGTAATGAATTGCACAATGTGCTCAACCCCAACTTCTTGAACAACTTTATCAAACAACTTAAACAATGTATCTGCATCCTTTGTTAGGCTTGACACATCAAGGGATTTAAGAAACATGGTACCTCTTGGACAATACACTAAAAAATTAATGATTGGATCTTTCTTTTGATTTGTCCACCTGTCTGACATTATTGAACACCCATAAACTTTCCCATCATTTTTCCCATCTAAGAGATAATCATTCATCTCACCCACATGTTTTTGTAATAAAAGCCCCCTCAAGTCATGATAAGATGGTCCCTTAAAACTAGGCCCAATAGTTGCTACACTATCTAAAGCTTCTTGATAATACACAGAGCGAGCGACATGGAAAGGTATATTAGCATGGTACCACCATCTTGCAAAATTCATTCTTGCCTTCTCAACCATTTGCTTTGAGGCCAAAGAAGATTTTATGGATGGTTGAGAACCAGGAGTTGCTCTTGGAGCAAAAAAGGATTTAATGTCTGACCTTTCTCCAACTTTTTCTTTCCCTTTGGTGTTATAATTACTAACTTTGGTGTTATAATTACTAACTGATGAATTACTCTTTGAACCCCCTCCTCTAAATCATAGGGATTTGCAATTTCTTTATTCATTCTTTTTTTTTTTTTTTTTTCTGTTTACTTTTCTTTAAATCTTCAATCAACTGTTTCATTTGCCATTTTACATCTTCAAATACTTTTTTACATGCTTCAACATCACCCAAAATCCCAAATAAATGATACTTGAGCCTAGTAATTCCTCCCCCCCCCCCCCCCCCCGGCGGGTGCCTTATCATTTTACAACAAAAAAGTACATTGGGTGTTATTTTTCGCATCTGGCACAACACCGCCATAAGCCTATGTTGGATCCTCAGATCTTACAGCCGGGCTAGATGCTACACTTGACTGATTCTCAGTCATAATTCACATTGCATAAATACCATCAATTATTTGTTAATAACTCTAAGTTACCTTTTTATTAATAATCATACTAAGTTGTAAATTACTAACCCAATATTTCAAGCTAACCAAAATCAAGAATGAAACAACAATATATATCAACACAATAATCAATTTTACTATCAATTCATGAACACAGTAATCAATTTGTTATTTATCACATTCCACATAAAATATAATTCCACATAGAAAAAATTAAGACAAAATTTTAGCTGAGAGTGAAAGACAGAGCAGCAGAGAGACAAAGTGGCCACGAGAGTGAGAGACACAGAGCAGCTGAGAGAAAGCGTGAAAGAGAAAGAAAGAAAGAGGGCTGTGCGGGTAGTGTTAGGGTTAGAATTAGGATTTAGGAAAATTACCATCTTGCCCTTGAACAATGTCAAAATTACCCCCCAAAAAAAGCTTTTCGTGTTTTGGCCCAGTATCTATTTACTAGTCGAAACAGTTGAATTTCACCGGTATGGCCAATATTTCTTCCAATACGAATCAAGGAGGGTATTTGTACCGTTTCATTGGCCAGTATGGTATGAAATTGACTTCCTTGGTTTAAAGTATTGCTTCTAAAAAAAAAAAATTAAAGTATTTATCTCTTAAAAAAAAAAAAGTTTTAAGTATTTACATACACTTTAGGATTTCAATTAATCCTCAATTTTGGGGCGTTCATTATTAGAGCATTTCCATTTAGCGCTTCAAAAACACTAATTATCTAAAAATAAAGAGTAATGTTGCAGCCACAAACTATTTTACAACATTTTCACAAACTACTAATGTGACAAATTCTTATTAGTTCTATAATAGGTCCACTACTAACATCATATTTATGTTTACCAATAATTATTTGAAAATTACTAAAGCCACATCAGCAGTTTGTAAAATATTTTAAAATATTTTGTATCTGTAGCATTATTCAAAAATAAATGTCCAAATTCAGAAAATCACACCAAAACTACAGGCATTTGGTAATCTATTTTGTCATAAAAGCACTAAAAATGTAAAATAAAAGTCCAAATACAGAAAATCTCACCAAAAACCATTGATATTCGATAATCTATTCTGCCCTTTTCAAATACAACATGCTACAGTCCACTTAATCTACTTTTTTTGACACCACTATCTCTCCATCTCTCTCCCATAGATTATTTTAATTAGGGCTGTCCAAAATGAACCGAGACCCGACCCACTTGAGGAAACCAACCAGATCCGACCCGATTCTGGCCGACCCGACTACTCCGACGGTCGGCGGCGGTTCTTCAACCCCAGAAACCGATTCCGGTGGGTCGGTCTTGGTTTTCCTCCCCTAATAAACAAAAATCCTGAACCGATCAAAGAAACACAGAGTCTGGCGAAAATTTTCGGATTCCGGCCAAAAAACCCAAATTCCGGCCAAAGTTTTCCAAATCTTGGCAAAAAAACCCAAATTTCGGCAATATTTCACTTAGATTCGGTGAGATTTTAACCGGATCTGGCAAAATCTCGTCGAATCCGGTGAGATTTTCGCCGAATCTGGCTAAATCTCATCGAATCCGAGGAGATTTTTGCCGAATCTGAGTTTTTCTCGCCTTTTTCTTGTCGTCTTCTCAAATCTGTTACTCCGACCAACCCGACCACCACCTGTTGATGGTCTAATCCGCCCAATCTGATTACTTTGGCGGTCGGCGGCAGGTTCAATGTTTTGCCACCCAATTCAGGCAGGTTGATTCTAAGTTGGGCACAAATCCAACCTGGACCGACCTGTGGACGGCCCTAATTTTAATATGGTTTATTGTAAAATAGAGTATGAGACGCAAGATAATTGTTAAAGTAGTAATGTAATTTTCTTGTATTATCAGATTGAGAATCCCCTCAGGATGAGAAAGAGATTACAAAAAGCCAAATTTTAATATATTTAATAAAATTTTAATAAAAATAATTCTTAAATACAACTTCTGGATCTTTTTCTACTGGGGTCTTAGGCAATTGGCCAAACCTTTTTTTTTTTTTTTTTTTGGGATAAATGGTTATTAGCCCAGCCTAATGTTATGTTTGGAAGTTTGGAGGGAGAAGAGAGTAGAGGGGAATAATTATCCTCCACTTTGTTTGGATGTTTTTAAAATTAAGTAAGAGGGGGAGGGGATAATTAGTATTTTCATATATGTAATTTTGTTAGTACGGTAAGGGTAAATTTAGTAATTCATTTAGTCAAGCATTTTTATACTCTATTCTCCTTTCAAATTTCTCCAATTTGATAGAATTAAAAATGAGAGATTAGAAGTAATTAGAACCCTCCAAATCCTTCCGAATTCCTTCCCTCTCCCCTTAAAAAAAAAAAAATTCAAGCAAAATAATTTAATTTATTCTCGCTCCCTTTACTCTACTCCCCTCTACTCATTTTTCATTCAAGCAAGCTATAAGAGTTGCTGCAAAAAGAATATTAATAAAATAAAAATTATTTTGTGAATGCAATCTAATGGATGGTGAGATGTTATTTCCTGTAAACAGATACAAGCGTTAGAGCATGATAAAATGGAAGAAATAATTCTGATCGGAGAATATTCCCCATCGTAAATCTGATCGGAGAATATTCTAGGGAGGGCGTAGTTGATATGATATTTCCTGAATCACATGATAAAGTGGAAGATATTTAGTCGTAAGTTGGATAGTCAAGTCTACTTTTTCTAATTTCCAAATCTAAACATAATTTGGTATGCTGAGTGTGCAAAAATAAAATTTATGGCGGGTAGACGATAATGACAGGTGAACTTTCCAAATGAAAATTTTTAGACTCTGCGATACTTCACTGGATGATTTGATTGAACCAATGCCATCACTGATGGCCAGACTTGGACGTCACCGTCATTAAAAATATGACTACATCTCAAAAAAAAAGAAAAGAAAAAAAATAAGGTTTAGTTACAAAATATGTTGTAACTTTAAATTACATTTTTATTTAATAAAATAAACATTATTATATATTTTAAAAGAAATTAAATTTTATAAAGACGTGATGTAAAACTTATGTTTTACCCCTCCAATTTCAATATGCCACATCATCTTATTACATATTTAAAAATAAATACAGTTACATACAATCAATTCTAATATCTATATATAAATCCAACCAAATTGGGAATTTATTGAGATGTTATTAGGTAAAATAAGATGTATTGAATTTTAAGTAAAATGCTAATCTGACAATCACTTATTAGATTGTGAAAAATATAGGTTTTACACTCCATCCTTATGAAATTTAATTTACTCTTTTAATACATGTGGGAGGAACGAATTTACCCCAAGAAGGAATTGTTCACTTTGGGTTCATGTGTGATCCTCACGGATTCGTTCAATCCCAAATCGGGGAGAGACGCCTCTTACTCTTGCCTTATAAGCCTTTGGCCTAAGACAAGAGTATACCACTTATAAGGTAAGGGTGGGAGGCATCTCTCCCCGTTGTGGGATTGAGCAAATTCGTGAGGATCACACATGAACCCAAAGCGGACAATTTTTTCTTGGGATAGATTCATTCCTCCCGTAATACACATGTTAAATTTTGTGTCAATCAAATATTATATACTATATAATTTATAAGCTAATATTTGATGCATAATTTTAAACTACAAAATCTTGTAATTTTAACAATTTAATAATAACATAGTTATTAAACTTTAATTTTCTCGAAATTTTGCAAGCATGGAGGATATAAGAAGAAGATGTAATCCAATGATAGATTTGTCAAAATTCACTTCCAATAAAAAAATATCGAGTAAGGGTGTAACTTAAGGTTATAACCAATTTTATAGTTAAACTTTGTCCAATCCCAAATACTCTATTTTTTTTTTCTTAATAAATAAATGTCTGTTGTAAAACCATAGTTTGTCATTAATAAACGTCAATATTAATTACCAATAAAGCTAGCTAGCACCTCACACACATAAGATGTCACAACTATTTTACATGACAGATTGTGATTGGCTACATGTCAATTTTACATGAATCGCTACCAAAAAAAAGGTTCTATATTTATGTTTTAAAAATGTGGCTATAGCTTAGAAAAACGTGGCTATAGGATGATTTGGCCTACAGCCATGTTTTTTTAGGCCGTGTTTTTAAATGTGGTCTAAACCCCGTGATTATAGGCCTGAGAGGTCTATGACTGCACTTTTTCAAACACGGCCTAAGACCAGGACCTATGGTCGTTTTTAAAACGTGGCCTAAGGTGAAAGCTATAGCTGCGTTTAAAATGTGGCTATAGGATCAGACTAATGACCACGTTTAAAATGCGGCTATAGCCATTTTTTTCTTTTTTCTTTTTTTCTTCCCTAGGCTAGATAGCTTAAGAAGGACCTTCACACCTGTGTTTAGGATTGGTTGGTTACACACCTTGCGTATTCCAAATGGTCCTTATGTAGCTACCATGAAAACCCCCACAAAATATATAAGGCATCAACTCATAACATTCTTCCTAACTATATTATATACTCGCAAAATCACTACCATTATGAAGCATCCGCCAATTAAATTCATGCAATTCATTAAGGAAACAATATAATATTATAAAGCATTCTCAAGAGTGTGAATGAAATTATGGAAGTGAAATGAAAGTTCCAATCAGCAATCACTATGAACCAAAAAATTTCAGACTAAAATTTCCTTCACAGTTTTGAATGCAGCCCCATGGAAGGTGGGCTGGAATGTTAAAAAGAAAATCCTCTCTCCATCAATCCCACCAACCCACTCACCTCTTCCCATGGCCTCCACCCACAATACCATCAATGCCACAACTACCCTTCCCTTTACACTTAGGAATGCAGCACCACAGCAGCCACCATTAGGTAAAAGATTTAGAGGTCCATCCTTAAATTATTACTCACCTGTAACTAATTGAAAGGACACTTTGAGTTGCTCTTTTTCCTGGTATGTCAACTTCAGTTCAGGTAAGAGTTGGTCAATTTCAAAGACTCCACTGGTAGCCCAATGGAGCAGCCCCAACAAAAAAACTAAGGAAAGTAAATGGAACAGTGGAAGTGGGCCCTTGTTAATATCTTTAAGCAGAGTCGAATATTGAAGCCCACAATCAATATCTTCAGAAATTCTGACCAATTACAATTACTGACCCTTCGGTTCCTGAAATCATCATTCAAATCCCACCCCCCAAGAAAAAGCAAATAAGAAAAAGACCCTTCATTACTTAATTAAGCCCCACTAAGCGCCCCCCCCCCTCTTCAATCTTTCATTAATGGTAATACTAGACATGGCAAAACGGGTTAGAATTTTCTGACCCGACCCGACCCGACTCGACTCGAAAAATACCCGACCCGAACCCGATTTTTTGACCCGAAGCAAAAACGGGTTGACCCGTGACCCGACCCGACCCGAACCCGAACCATTTTTTTAGAACTTTTTTTTTTTGGTAAAAAAAATAGTAAAACTAAGACAATATTAGTTTAATTGTTTATTGTGAACTTTAAAGAAACAATTGATACATTTACATAACTATATGCAAATTAATTGAAAGATTAATGGTTGAACATTCTGTAATGAGTGAATATTTTTAGATATCAAATAATAAAGTACATGCCAAGATAATCTAGTTACAGTAAAGTTAAAAACATAGATTTAAAATTGTAGACATGTAAGAAATATTCACAAGTGTAAAAATAGTGAAGCTAAAGTATCAAATTAGCATAAATTATGAATACTTAGACCTATTTTTTAATAATTTATGTCCAAAATAAACGGCTTTTCAAAATAAATTATGATATATCCTAGAGTGTGTGTTGCTTAACAATAATATGATATTCATAAAAGAGACCATGTATAAATAAGTAAGCAATCAAATTTTAAAGTATATCTCAAATTGAAATAGAGTGTCAACCACAACTGATAATAGATTATAAAATTAATTTTCAAGATTGTAAATTTCTTATATATTTTTATTCTTTATCAAATGAGTTATCCAATAAGTCATTTGTAATTTTGTTTTATATTTGGAATGTTGATATTGTGTAGAAATAAAACTTGTGTATTTGTTTTACTTATCTTTGTATTATTTTGTATTAGATAGTAATGTTAGGATTTGTATAAGTTTAAAATTGTTGAATAAGTATTAATAAGTTTAATTAAGTTCATTCTTGATATAAGTGGTGAATTCAAAATAATGCATTTTACATTAAGTAATTTGTTGCATAACTTTCTAAATGACAGATACATGTTATTTTCTATATAAAAATTAAATAATAAAAAATTCATGTGAAAAATACGGGTCAACCCGACCCGACCCGACCCGCAACCCGATTGACCCGAACCCGATTTTGACCCGCTTAAAGTGACCCGTTTTTTGACCCATGACTCGTTTGACCCGCAACCCGATTGACCCGACCCAAACCCGACCCGACCCGACCCGCCCGTTTTGCCATGTCTAGATAATACAAACAAGGAAACTGAAATAGTAAAACATATTAAAAATCCCACAAACCCAAAATATACAAAGAATTCAAGAAAGATTAAAAAAAAAAAAATACCTGAGTGGACAAAACGATGAGGAGGCTACAAAGGAAACTAAATCCCCACCCAAAAAGGTTGTACTCGTTCCTTGGAAGCGTGGCGGCCATGAAATTCCCAATGGGCAAAACAGCAATTTGCATGAGAGTGGCTGAGATAGCCAGTGGCTGTGTACGGTAGGTGTAGAAAGTGTTGAGGAAGATGAGCACAGTGCAAGTAGTTATGCCCAAGAACCATGCCTTGAAAGTCATCACTGGGATTGATGGGTCATCAGTCTCTAGCACAACCAGTGCCACTTCCTCAATGGGACACCTTTCCTCTGAAGTCCAACTCAAAACCCAATAGACTTCCAAAAAGGATCAAACTAAAACCAACACTGAGTCATAAACCATAATTTTGGTATCAACCAATCTGGCAAGTTGGTTTCAAACTAACATTTTAACAGCTAAAAAAAAAATCTTACCATCATCAACCAATGATACAGAATTACAATGCAATGCTACAAAATTAGTATTTGAAAACAAAAATAATCGGAATCAAGAATAAGAATTTAGAAAACAGGAATTCATAAAACAAGAAAAGTAAACCAAACAAAAAAAAACTACTACTACTTTTGCTTTATAAGAAAGTCAAATACTCTCATACAAATTGAACGCAGCCAAAAAAATTAATTACCTTTCTATCGTATTGTCAAGCAGAATTCAAATACAAGAGTAAGCTTTACTATTGACTCCTACAAACACTACTAAAAGAAAACACTTTCAAAAAACAAAAACAAGAAAAATTTTATTTAAAAAAAAAATCAAACAAATTCATTATAATGTAACTCAAAGCAGTTAACAGTCTTCCTCATATACATTATGTGAACTAACGGCAAAATAAATAAATAAAAATTTTCTGTGAATAAAATAAATAATTTAATACGCAAGTTTAAACATAGAGAATGATTAAGATTAAAAAAAATTAAGAAATTTGAAAGTAGATTAAAATTTTTGACAAAACGAAAAGAACGGATCTGAGCAGGCAAAAAGTGTCCAAAATTCGTGAAAATTTAAAAAATCGGTTTTCATAAAACAACGACAACAAAAATGAATTTTTAAAAGAAGAAAAAAAATACCTGTGGATTAGAATGGGAACGAATCTAGGGTTTTGAAACGCCAGAGCTGAAGAATTCGCTCAGAAAAAGAGAGCATGAAAAATCCAAATGCGTGAGAGAAAGAGAGAATCATTCTAGACCTCCAATACAACTCCACCGCTCTTCTACTCGAATCCATTTCGCCAAAAAATAAAAATTCAAAATTCAAAAAACCCTAAAACACCCAAAACCCAAATTCTAAAAAACAAAACCTACAAACCAAGTTGAAATCTAATCCCAAAAAAAAAAAAAAAAATGGTAGATCTAAACCCTAATTAAAGAAGCCAAACAAAAAGAAAATCAATTCGAGAAAGAGAGAGACAAATGTACTAGAGAGCGAGACAGAGAGAGACAGAGAGATGTGTCGAATTGTTGAAGGAGAGAGAGATTGGAGAGTGAGGCGTTTTGGTGAACAAAAGGTTTGATCTACATACTATTTATAAAAAGCCTAAAGCCGCATTTTTAACTTGCGGCTATATGCAAAATCTGAAGCTGTGTTTATCAAACGCAGCCCCATTCAAACTAAAGCCGCATTTTAAACACGTGGCTTCAAACTAATTTTAAAGCTGTGTTTTATAAATGCGGCTTTAGGCAAGCTGGAGCTGGGGTTTTTTAAACACAACCATGGATAAGATTTTTAAACAAAAAAAAAAAAAAAAAAAAAAAGGGAAGGTCCTATAGCCGTGTTTTTTAAATGCAGCAATAGCTCCACCCCCAAAAACGCAGCCATACATACTAAAAAGGTAGCTCTAGACATGGGCTATAGCCGCACATGTAAAATGCGGCTTCATATGAATAACTTAAGCCGCATTTTTAGAAAACACGGCTTTATACTGTCTGTAGCTGCGTTTTTGAAAACGTAGGCTAAAAATACACAACCTAAGACCCGCGTGTTTTGTAGCGAGTCTTTCATTTTTTCTTTATCATCACTCATATTATGTTGCGTGGAATTCATACCAGAGCTCTTTTTCCATTGAATGATAATTTTCTATCTCCATATATCTTTTGTGAGAGGAGAAAAATGACCAAAAAAAAAAAAAAAATTTAGAAGCCTCCAATATTATCCTTCTGTATTTTCTTATGTACTAATAATCTGTTGTAATGTTATTGTATCCGTCTAATATTTGGGTATCAATTTCATGTGACAACAATTTGTTATGTGTTCGCGTCAATGAATCAAAGTGAAGCATTGCCGAGTGCCACTCATTCATAGATTTGAAAGATTTGATGACTTGAAAATATAATTATATCTTAAGTATTTGCATAAACTCCAAACCTAAAAAAATTTTTAAAAAAAAATTTTAAAAAAATGTTTATGCTCTATGTCTATAAAGATACATTACATCTCTTAAAGTTAAAACTCAGTTTCAATTTTATGTGAAATATTACTCTATTTTTTTTTTCCCTTTCTTTCCATTTCATTTCAATTCAAGCTTTGTAACCTAAGTGGATTTAGGTTATGCATTGATGCAACTTTCTTAGGGAAGGAGCCAGAAATTTTTGTTTGTGTTACTAATTTATTAGTCTATATAAACTTTCATATACATTCACAAACACATTCATCTATACATACCTAGAAGTTAGTATCTTTTATAGTGAAATCCCTAAAATTAAATGTTTCATAGAATTAAATTCATATTTCACCATCTTCTATAGTGAAATCCTTAAAATTTTCATTTTCAATATAAATTACCAAATTGTTTACTATTGCGAGTAAAACATTTTTAATTGAACTAATGAAGTGTTCAAAGATATGAATGATTCAAAACTTTAAAAGATACAAGAACATATTTTACAATAAAAAAAGAATTTGAGAAACAATACATTTTCTATAACTACTAAACCAATTGGACAATTTAAAAAAAAAAAAAAAAAAAAAAAAAAAAAAAACAATGTTGTTGGACTAACTCAAATATTTGGAGGGCCAAGTCCCACGTTTTGGGGCTAATTATTAAAATATTAAATATATTTTTTTCTATATAGTATAAAAATAATGGCTCCCCCACCTAGCCCCTCTATTGGAAAACATAGTTTTATGATCTACTTCATAAAACTGAGAGATAACATATAATCTTGAATTCTAAAATAAAGAATAGAAAGCGTACTTAATGTAATAAAATTCAAAAACAAAACTTGAGAAGACTTTCAATGTTCATTACAATTCAATATGATGCCTAAGGTGTGTGATCTCTCAATCAGTTTTTACATACATTAATTTCCCTTTATGGAAAAGTGAATTCAAGAGATGTTACAAAGAAAATAGTTTTATCTTCTTTTAATCATTTGTACGTTTTAACTATCTACATAATTACTTTATTTAATAACCTTTATTAAATAAACAGTGAATTATCTAATTAGGTTAGCCTTTTTGGTCCAATCTAATTGAGCTTTAGTGTGTGACTTAGGATGAAACCAAAGGGACAAATAAGATTCTAACCCCATTGGGATTCGAGCTTTCATCAACTTTTGACAAACCCAAAGTTACTATTAATTGCATAACAAGTACCACTATAGAAATATAATTACACTTTAAGTCTTATTAATAAATTATATCCTAAAACTCTAATATAATATCATTTGATTCCTCCATGAAATATTCATATTGAATAAAGTCATAATAAATTTTCACTTTGCAGACAATTATTTTATTCCTTAAGTACCTTGTTTAATCTTTTAGTTATTCATATATTTTATGAAATCTAATTTCATTATATATAAATTTTAGTAACTCTTTACTAAAGTGGTTGGCCTTGAATAATCAATTCTCATTAAATTTATCTCAAGGGAATATTTTGTATCTCTATAAAAAGAGATATAAATTCCATCTGAAGAATATGTGTTCCTTCAATACCACGTAAGGTTATCCAATATACTGGAGATTTAAATCTCACTCTTGATATATCAAAACAACCAATATTTTATGATCGGGTTCATAATCCTTTCAGGATTGAGAGTCTATTAAAATAAAAGTCATGAGATTTATTATTCAGGTGACAATTGTTGATTGAATAATTAATCTCTCAGTGGTCCAGTTTAGTGTGTCTTACACACTTAAGACACATCAACTAAAAGTCTCCACTTCCATGATTAAGATAAACCATCTAAGTTGACATGTTATAATCTTTGCAGATGAAACACCCTATTTCATCACTGACTATGAACTATATTTTTTTTGTTTACAAGAAATTTGTAATTTATATCTTCTATAACTAAATCACATACAATGCATCTTAAAGACTATATGACAATGTCCAATTAGTTCATGTCCAATTAGTTCATATACAAATAGTCTCATTTAATTAAATAAATTTAATTATTTATAATACGCCAATAAATTGAATTTTAGGGCACAAACCCTAACACGCTCCACCCTTACATGTAGATCCGCCCCTGAACATTCTCACAATGCAATATTGCATGATGCAACTCGTAAAGAAAGTAGACCAAGGCCAACAGCTTCATATTTTTCAAAGAAATCCCATGGGGTGAAAGTTTTCATAAAATCAATATATATATATATATAAATGAACTTTTTGTTTCATTTGGTTTAATGTTTCAAGACATTTCTAATTAAAAAATAAATATTTTTTGTTTCTTTCAGTTCAATATTTCAAGATTTTTCATCCTTCACACATACCACAAACCTCTTTACAATTTAATTCACCATTTTCACTTCTTGCACTTCTATCTTTTTATATATACTTACCCATAACCCTTCATATCATCCCATGTTAAATACATAGACCAAAAACGATTTCATTTACCTTTAATTTTTTGAGCCCTAACATTGCTATTTCATCTAATCCTACCCTGTATAAGTTGGCTACAACCAAGGAATGAGGACTTGCATTTTATATTGAGTGACAATGACAATTACTATTCTAATGTTAAAGCTGGACGTTGTGAATTTATGGCTTTTTATAAATGATGTGATTGCTTGTGGGTGTTTGAGATGTTTATTTTGTTTTAGAATTAAGGAGAAAGAGAAAAATAAATTTTATATATCAACTTTTATTCTATAATATTTCTCCAAAGTGTTTTTTTTTTTTAAATTTCTAATCACTTCAATTAAATGATTATAATGAATATGTGTGTACAATTTATAATTGTTGCATTTTATGATGAAATTATTACAAATAAAGTACTATAACAATGCATTCTCCAAAAAAAAAAAAAAAAAAAGTTCTATAACAATTATGCTATAATACTTATACAACATTTTCTAAAATCATCTTATATAAAACATAACAACATTATTCATGTATCACACAGATAACTTACTAGTATTTTATAGTTGTCGGGTGACAAGTATTGTTATTTAATAGTAGATAAATAACAATAAAGGATCTATTTGGATACCGTTTATTTTACTGAAAATTAGAAATTGAAAAATGAAAACACTGTAGTAAAATAATTTTTAAATATGTGAATAGTGCCGTGAGATTAATTTTTAATAAAAAAGTTGCTGAAAAAAAAAGTTTGTGAGTCTCGTAAACAGTATACAGGACCCACTAGTGTGATACATTTCAATGCAAAATTTAGACTTTTAAAGAGGTAGTGGATCCCGTGCACAGTACATAGGACCCATTGGTAGGTTTGTGTCCCACGTTCAAGTGTTTCTCATTAAAAAAAAATAAAAAAGAACGCAAACGCAGTGCACAAAAAACGCAATCCTAACGCTACCTAAAAATCATTGCCTGTCCTTCAAAGACAAAGAGAATTACATGATCCCCGGCCCAACATCTAGAACCTTAAAATCATTGCGTGTCCTTCATAAGGGTTTGAAGGTCCTCCCTATGGCTTCAACATTGAGGGCCCTTCTAGTCATAAACTTGGCCGCAAGGACATATTCTTTAGGGACAAAAGTTGACGGGGGAATCAAGCTTAACTCTTAATCCTTCCTCATCAGTAAGGGCCAGACGGGTCCAGTCCTTAAGAAACTCGTCCATGGTTAAAGAACAAAAAAGACAGAAGAAAAGATGAAGAGAGAGGAGAACCTATTTTATTAGGTACTGTCACATAGTTGAGTCTAAAGAGGAAAACCTAAATACTTTTTTTTTTTTTTGATAACAAGGAAAACCTAAATACTGTAACTAATTTTCACCAAAAAAAAATAATAATAATACAAAACTGATCTCTGTTACTATTTTACCAAACAGAGCCTGAAGAAAAATATCTAAGAAGTAAAGAATTGTCTAATCTAAGTTCCAAACTATATGGAAACTAACTGCTGCCAAATGTCCAGAAATCATTAGCTGTAGACTCACACGTGATGAATTCGGTTACCACTCGTGTTTTCAGTTAACCTTCAGACGGCTCTACGAACAAAATGCGATGTCGATTGATCACGAAAGACTATCTGCTTGCCACTTAACAGTGTGTCTTGTCTTCATGTAATAGAGTGCGTATTATTACTCTACCAAATATGTTACTTTTTTTTTTTTTTTAAGTGAGATTCTTATTAATCACAAAGCACTACCCTTATCCATTTCTGCATTATATCTAACTGGAACTCAGCACCCAAATATTTGAATTTACTCACTCCTCCACACATATCAAACTCGAACACTGTATTTGTCCATCCATCATCATGTTACACGGAAAGAAAAAAGGCAAGGCCGTGTTGACGGTTTGTGATACTACTATGAAGAATTTTCCTGTTGGTCTGAGCATTTTGGTTGTGGATCATGATCGGCAAAGCCTCCAAGAAGTTGTAACAAATCTTCTGAAATGTGACTGTCAATACACAGGTCTGTTCTGGTTGAAGGCAATTTTTTCTCTCGTATTTTTTTTTTGCTGTTCTTCATGAGATGGTCATTGAGGACGCTTCTTTCTCTCTCTCTCTCTGTTTTTTTTCTTCCCTCTATTTTCTAAAGGTTGTGTCGACAATATTTTCAAAGGAGTTTTCTCAGGTGTTTTTTTCCCCTTCTTTGGAGGTGGTGGTGTTGGTGTTTTTTCGCTGTTATGCATGAGATGGGCATTAAAGACGCTTCTTCTTTTTTTTCCTCTACTTTTTGAAGGTGGCATCAACGATATTTGCAAAGAAGTTTTCTCAATTTTTTTTCTGTTCTTTCATGAGATGGGCATTGAAGCAATTCTTTCTAATTTCAGAAGGTAGTGTCAACATTATTTATAAAGAAGTTTTCTCAGATTTTTTTTTCTTCTTCTTCTTCCTTCTTTGGAGGTGGTGGTGTTGGTGTTTTTTGCTGTTCTTCGTGAGATGAGATGGGCATTAAAGGCGTTTCTTTCTCTCTATTTTTTTCTCTACTTTCTGGAGGTGGTGTCATCAATATTGACAAAGGAGTTCTCTCTCACCCTTTTACTTCTTCTTCTTCCTTCTTTGGAGGAGGTGGTGTTGATGTTTTTTGCTGTTCTTCATGAGATGGGCATTGAAGGCGCTTCTTTCTCTCTTTTTTTTCCTCTGCTTTCTGAAGGTGGTGTCAACGTTATTTACAAAGGAGTTTTCTTAGAACCTTTTCTCTCGCATCTTTAGAGGTAGTCGTGGTATTGGTGTTTTCCGCTGTTCTTCATGAGATGGGCATTGAAGGCGCTTCTTTCTTTCTCTCTTTCAACAATATTATAAAGGAGTTTTATTAGATTTTCTTTTCTTTTTTCTTCTTCTGTGGAGGTGGGAGTGTTGGTTTTTTTTGCTTTTCTTTTATGAGATGGGCATTGAATTTGCTTTTCTCTCTCTTTTTCCTCTTCTTTCTGATGGTGTGTCAACAATATATACAGAGGAGTTTTCTCAAACTCTCTCTCTTTTTCCTTTCCTCCTTAGAGGTGGCCAACAAGGGTGCTGGTCTTTTTTGCTTTTCTTTCATGAGATGGGTAGGCGCTTCTTTCTCTCTCTTTTTTTCCTCTTCAGGTGATAACAATATTTACAGAAGGAATTTTCTCAAACTTTCTTCTTCATTTTTATTTATTTTTTCCTTTTCTTTGGAGGTGGTCAATGTGGGTGCTGGATTTTTATTTCTTTAATTTGGCTTTTCTTTAATGAAATAGCCATTGAAGTTCCTTTTTTTTTTTTTTTTTTTTTTTCTTGAGATGGGCATTGAAGCTAGAAAGCACGGGAGCGGTACAACAATTCAGCAATTTTTGAAAAAATAAGGTGTGAGTGGGACATGATACATTTATTAAAAATTATTAAATATGTTTTATTTATATTTTTTATATATTACTAGACATATTTTTTCATATAATGGTAAATATATACCAATTTTAGAGCAATAGTAGACAAAGAACCTTTGGATTAATTTAATATTTATAGCTGATGTTTAGGAGGTAAATTTTGGAAAATAATATTATTTTTTAATGACAATAAGTAATTACTTAAATTGATACATTTACCAAATTATTTCGGAAATTTAAAAAAAAGTAAACAAATAAAACACGGAAAGGGAACAAAAATAGAAAGGAAACACTAGAATCAAATGGTGCGTTTTGCCTTTTTTTTTTTTTTACCTTTTATTTTTTATTATTATTATTATTTATTGAAAAAAACACTTATTTTGTCCCGAATCAGACCAATTCGGGGCTATATCGGCCTGTTTTGGACCGATTTGGCCCATATCAGAAATCAAAAAAAAAAAAAAAAAAAGAAAAGAAAAGGGATTTGTCTTGGACGCGCATGCAGTCGTGTCAACGGTCACACGGCGCGTTCGTACGTGTCAGACGAAGGTGATTCTCTCTCCCGCTCTTTTTGTTTTGTTTTGTTTTTGTTTTTGTTTTTTTTTTTTTTTTCCTCATATTTCTGAAGGTGGTGTGGTGTCAACAACATTTACAAACGAGTTTTCTCGGACTCTCTCTCTGTTATTTTATTTATTTATTTATTTTTTTTTTCTCTGCGGCGGTAACAAAATTCACAAGTTAAGGAGTTTTCGCGGACTTATTTCTCTCTCTCTTCCCTGCTGAAACTCAATCGGAAACTCAACTGTGTCTGTGTTTACAAAACTATTATCCGAGTCAACACAGTACCTGAGTCATATCTTTCTTTGATAAAAATATTTTTCGACCACTCCGTATTTTATTTCCTACTTCCTTCTTTTATTGTTCTATGTTATTTGTTTCTACGAGGTCTATATATGGGGAGAGCTGTTGCTTCTTAAGTTTTCTGCTTGTTTGTGTCTCTTGTAGCTCCCAAGTCATGCTGGAAATTGTTTTTCCTTTCAAAAAGATCTAGGTATATTCACCAAAGTTTTATGTACGAGTGCGTAATTATATGTGCAGAATGGAGTTTTGGGCCTCAGTGTATCATATGTGGAAGGTAGATTATATCGTAAAAGCTGTTAAAAAAGAAGTTAAAGCCGGGCTGGATCATTGTAGTCATTTCCCTGAGTCTGCTCTTAGTCTTGAATTATGCAGCAGATGGGATATTCTGCTCTAGCTTGTGTCTGTAAGGGTCTTGGGGAATCATGTAGCAGCTGGGTTTTTGTTCTTTCAGTTCACTTCTGCTCTACTTTGAGTCGGTAATGGTGTTTGGCTTGGCTGGGGTCCTGTTCTATGGGAGGGACTGTTAACCTTTTGTATAGAGTAAAAACCATGGTTTCCATTATGTTTTGTTTCTAGGTACTAACAGGCATTTAGTCCATCTATTTCAGCACAGGAAGACCTCAAATTGGCTGCAACAAATCAGGCTAGTTGATTTAGATTTTTTGAACCAAAATGAACTTTGCTGTGATGTGTACTTAGTGCCTAAGCTTCTTGTTTATTCTGTTTGGTCAGTTGCTAACTTGGCATGTCAAATGCCTCTTAACTGTAGCTGGTTTAATCCAGCTGTTGTGTAATATGTTGGATTGCTTTCTTCCTTTTTGGTATTAAAAAAAAAAAAAAGAAAAAAAAAAACCTTTTGTATAGATTGTGATTGGTTTGTTTATGTAGGATTTGTGTTGTCTTGTAAATGAGTTTTTTCGTCCTCATAAAATTCATATTGCTTTTTAAAATAAGAAAAAGAAAAAGAAAATAATTTGATCAATTATTAATTACATGCCCCACAGGGATTTTTTTTTTGCATGCCCTATAACACGTGCCATTTGCCCATGCACTTTCTGTGTTACACTGAAGATGAGATGAGTAAATATATTTTCAGTTACTGGATGTAATCAAGTAGAGGAAGCTTTAACTCAGCTTAGGAAGGATGGAAGCAGATTTGATATTATTATAATTGAACAATACCTGCTTGGTATGTACGAATTTGAGCTTCTACGAATTTGTGGAGAGATAGATTTGCCTGTTGTTGGTAAGCTTGTTCAATTCCTTAAATATACTACATTCTTTTACCTTTTTTACTAGGATATTTGCTATTTTTAGTTTCATTAACAACATGTTTTGTGCTTATAATGTTACGCAGTGACATCTGAGGATGTCAAACCTGACATTGTTCAGAGGAGTTTGAACTGTGGCGCATGTGATTATCTGCCTAAGCCTATACCGACAAGTGATCTTAACATAGTGTGGAAAAATGTGTTTCGCAAGAAAAACAGTAGGTTGGCTCAAGTGCAGCAGCTGACGAATGATATGTCCGGAGTGAGAAAACGTCGGATGTCTTGGACATCGGCCATTCATGAAAAGTTTGAAGAAAGTGTGAAAGAACTGGGTATTGATAGTATGAATCTTTTTCCTAATCTTAGCTTCATTAATTTGTTGTAATCACACTTCAGTCATTTATCTAAACTTGTTTGCACTGGCTCATATATTACAAAAAAGAAAAAAAAGAAAAAAAAAAGAAGAGTTTGTCAGATAGGGAAAGAAAAACATATTGAACCCCAGTTTTAATATTCTAAAATTAAATATGCCCCTTGAAATTCTTCTCTGAGAAATATAGCACATTGTATATTTGGACCATTAATTCTAGAACACCTCTGCACAACTATTTTCAACCATTCAATAAATTAATATCATATACCTGCCCTACTTGTACTCAATTGATGCGCCTAATATCAATTTTGGAATCATAAGTTCGTGGATACTTCAATCATTTTATTAGTAGTGGTTTGGTTATGTTCTCTTGGTCCGAAATTATTTGTAGGTTTTTTTTTTTTTTTTCCTTAACCCAGAAGCTGAAAATAGAAAATATTGGTTTTATTATTATTTTTTTACAAATGCATTATCAATTGTCCGTTGGGGTTATTGTTTTGTGCTTCTATAATAGAAATTGCATGTGTTTCTTACAATCAGAATTTTGTTTCTTAATAGAAGAGAACTAAACAGTAAATTAAACTCAATCTTTTTGAATGTTTGAACACTCCATCCCATTCTTCACTAGTTCGTAGCATTTACAGTATCTTATGTTGATGCAGGGACTACTGCCAAGAAAGTTTTGAAACGCTTGGAAACTAAGGGTGTCCGAGATGTCTCTAGAGCTCAAGTTTCCAGCCATCTTCAGGTAATTATTATTTCTTAAATTGAATTTTCCCTCGCCAGCAGATATCCAGATTATGAATAAGTTAGATTTCTCTTTTGGTATAAGACACTCACAACTCTACTTTTTGGTGCAGAAATACCGTTTAAAACTTAAAAAACAAATGCTGGCGTTTAAAGACAAAGATGGTACCGATTCACAGCTTGTTCAATCCAGATGTGAAAATGAATGAAGGACCATCCACCCTTGACTTCGCACGATGAACTTCTGATCAACACGGATCCAAATCAGCAATATATATTATCACAACACCAACAAGCTCCATCAACAAGGAACACTCAAGGATTTAATCTACCATTGCCCGTTGAAGCCAACTCAGGAACCACTGGAGGTCAGCCTTTTGTCAACGACTTGCCCGATGAGGCTGGACGTATTTTTGGAGTTCCTAGTTTCTCCTTGAACGAGTTGTGGCAAGATGGAATATCTGAAATTTTTATAGGG
The DNA here is from genome assembly GCA_030445155.1 of Quercus variabilis. Taxonomy (NCBI): domain Eukaryota; kingdom Viridiplantae; phylum Streptophyta; class Magnoliopsida; order Fagales; family Fagaceae; genus Quercus; species Quercus variabilis. The sequence goes on from CP129449.1 coordinate 11,867,767, forward strand.
GATGATATGGCTCTTGATCATTCTGCTTACAGTACATTTGGAAATAGTTTATTTAGTTGAAAACCAAAATCTTTTTACTGAAAGTACTGTAAACAAAGTTAAAAACTAACTAAAATAGTACAATAAGACCCATGAATAGTATCAAAAAGTACAATAAAATTCATGAATAATAACAAAAATAATATAAAAATTCAAAAAAAAAAAAATGTAATTCTTATAGAATGCTAAATGCAACCTTATAAGATGGTTTCATATATGGTTGATGGTAAGAAAATTTTATATTATGGCTTTTATTCTCTCACGTAATTTTTATAAAATTTCCTTTATCTAAAATAACTAAGATTTATTTAGAAAGAAAAAAAGAGAGATTCTAGAAAAATTTTAGTTTATATATTTATTATAATTCTCTTGTAGCTAGGATGCATGAACACTTCATTTAGGGTGCTATACTCAGGTTGTATCCGTGTCGTACCCATGTCATACCGGTGTCGTACCTACCATTTCATGTTATAATTTTTTAAAAATTACTCGAGTTGCTGCATCGTACCTGTACCCATATCTGTTAGGTTCTAAGACTTTAGAAACTAAATATATTAGAACTTCATTGTATATATATTGGCAAACCATAATCAAAACAATGAGTCTAGGTTTAGACTTGCTCAAAGTTTTTTTAATGTAAGTTTGAAATCGAGTAATTGCAAGAAATTACGGTTCAATTCTGCAAGGCTCGATCAATCGAAGAATAGACTTGATTGATTGAGAATCGCAAATCAGACATTTTTTGCAATATTTTTAAATGCTTCCCAAGCCTATATGACGTGTAGGGTTAAGTGTTTTACTCCTAATATAAAAGAAAAAAAATTCTAACTACATTTTAGAAGTCTTTGTTAAGTTGTTTGTTGAGTTTTTTGTGAGATCTGAGAAGTTTGTACCTTCAAACACACACATAGAGCTATCAAGATCAACATTTACATCAAGAACTTGATGGTTGTTTCAATTATTGCATAAAGAACATTCAAGGCAATTCAAAACCTTTGAGTGGAATCTCAAAGTCACAAGTAGGAGAACTTGTGGTTGCTGCAGATCCAAGAAAGCAACATTCCATGGACTCGAAACTTGTACGTGATTGTGTTAGTAAGTTCTACATGTAATAGCATTAGAATGTTAATGGTCTAAGTCCTTTTATGAACTTCAATTCTTTCTATAGTGGTTTTGTTTTTACCTTGAGTATAGATAGGTTAAATCCTCTTCAGGATTTTTACCGGTTTGATTTTTCTGGGTTATCAGATCTTTGTATTCTTTACTTTCCGCATTATATCTGTTTTACTCATAATTGTTTAACCTAGACTGGAATAACCAATTTGTTAATCAACTTGGCTTAATGTTAGGTTAACCATATTGTGTTAAGGGGTCTAAAAACCTAACAAGTGGTATCAAAGTGGGTTAGCTCTTGATTTAGGTTATTATACATAGAGTTGATCCTTGATCCCTGTTATCATGGATAATTTTAAGTGTCTTACTGTTTTTTATTGTGATGATTTGAATAAAAATGACATTATTGTTTCATTTGATATTTTTGATGCTTGTGAAAGGAATTTGCAGGATTTCAGTTTTTCTCATAAGATTTGTGTAATTCTTCAAATATACTCTGCTTCTCATAATTTTTCACCTACAAAGTTAAAGACTCATGCTATATGGGCGAGAAAAGACTTGTTAAGATGAGTGTTATTTACTTGCATGTCCATGATTTAATTTTTTCAATTATTTGTGGACATATTTACTTTTTGTTTTTGGTTGTTTTATTCTCTTTGGTTGTTTTGATTATTCAAAAATCCAAAAATATTGAAAAAATTTCAAAAAGAAAAAAAATATTTAATTTTATGTCTTGTTTTATTTTCTTGAGGATTACATAAATTATGATATCTCTCTCTTGATTTAAAATATGCTTGATATTGTGGAAAAACATAAAATGTATATGTTGCTTAACTGAGTGCATAAACTATTTCTGAATTTGTATGAGTATATATTAGTTTGTACATGTACTCATGGGTTAATTAAGAAATTAATATTTCTTGTTTATGTGCCCTCTATAGCTTAATTTAGCACTGTCATGCATTGTTTTTGCATTTTATTTATTAAGCATAATGTGTGCCTTTTAGTTTTGGTCATAAAATATTTTTTGAAAATCCAAAAAGATTTTTTTGTATTACACATCATAAATATATAGTTGAGGTTGACCTATGAAATTTGCATTTCATGACTATGTTCCTTGTTTAGCTTGGATGCGCTAATTTTTATGCACTTTGTTAGTTTGTTCTATGTAGTGCATGTTTAAGTGAGTTATTTATAGTTTTTTATAACATGATCTTGATTTTGAAGTCACATGTTTTTTATTGTATGGACTAAAAAGTTCTAAAAGAAATACATAAATAACCATCTCACCACTATTTACTAGCCAATCATGAATACCTTAATGCATATCATAAGATTTTGTGCTCGAGAAAGTGTAGCACATGCACCAAAAGAAAATAAAGTGTAGCCTTAAAAAAAAATGTTTGCATACAATAAAGCTAAATTAAAAAAAAAAAAAAAAAAAGCAGAATTGCAAACTTGTTTTCTAAGAAATGTGGGAGTTATATGATGTAACTCTTTAGGTGATAATCACTTTCAAATTTATGTGATGAATAATGTAGAAATTACAATTGATTACTATCTACATATCACTCCACATGTATCTCATATTGTTACTAGTTGCACACACTTTACAAGTTATTATTTGCTAAACTTAGTACATGAAATTGTGTGTGAATTTGGTTTGACCATCCAAGATTATAAATTCTATGATTTTAATACAAAATATGTCCAAGGGTTAAAAATTTGGGGGAAAAAAGTTTGAAAATCTTGTTTTGAAGTTCTGGATTAAAAACTCATGGTTTGGAAAAACTTTTAAACTCATTCTCATGCATTTCATTCATGAAATTACTTAGGTTGAGGTGCTTTTGCATAATCTTTTGCAGTTTTTTCAAAAAATTCAGATTTCCAAAATTTCAATCAATCGAATGTGTTTTTCGACCGATCGAAAATCCCTTGATTTTTAAGCTTGGTCTTAGGTTGGTTCGATTGGTACTTGATCAATCGAATCTGTTTTATTTAGATTTCGATCAATCGAAACTTATTTTCAACCGATCGAAAAATTAAGCTATTTTTAAAGGGAACTCTCTGTCTGGTTTGATCGATACTCGATTGGTACTTGAACGATCAAGTTTTAAAAAGGCTGAAAAATAAAAAGAACACTTAGCACGTGTTCTTCATAATTTTTTCAAAAACTCTTTTCTCCTTGTCCCTGATCTAGTCCAAGAATTTTTATCATTTTCCTCCTCCAATTTTCAAGGGTTTTTGTCCTCAAGTGTAGGTAAGACCTAAATACCCTTCCTTTTTCAATTTATTTACATTTTTCATGGAATTTTTTGAAAATGTTAAACAAAGAGGTTTTTCTGATTTTGGATTTCTGGGTTGTTTTTGTTCAAAATTATTCATTGGGTTTTTGTTCTTAGATGATATATACATGATTCTCATGCATTAATTTGATCAATTTTGTGATTTGAGAAGAATTGGAAATTATAGTGTTTTGAAAATTTTCAAAATTTGGGTTTTTGTTCAAATAAGCTTAAATTGTTGAAATTGACTTGTGAAATTGATGGATTAAGCCATTATATGCTATTTTCTAACTAGTATAATCTTTAATTAATCAATTTGTTTTCGTTTTGAAAAGTGGGTTTTTCAAAATTAGGGGTTTTTGGTTAAAACTCTTTTGTTCATGTCAATTGTTGGTGAAATTTGGTAAAATTGAACAAGTTTTTATGCATTAGAGAATGCATCATATGTGCATTCAATACATGCATCATATAGTTTGTCATTTTTTATTGTGCTCTAATCCTTTCTAATGCAGTTTCCCCTTGATTTTTTATGTTTTGTGTGTGTGTGTCTGTGTGTGTGTGTGTTTTTCCTTCCTATTCTTAGAGCCATGGTTAAGAAAACTAAAGCAAAGAAAAACACCAACTCCTCCTCTTCTTTTGATTTCGAAAGGTCTAGATTTTAGTATAAGTCAAATCAAGAAGCCTATGAGAAGTTAAATATTTTTAGATCTATTTGGGCTGAGAGAAAGTCATTCTAGATGAAGTAAATCTTGAAATTCGTAGGAATTTTAAGAGTAGAGGTTGGTTACCTCTTCTAGATGTCGAACATCCTCCTCTGGTTGCATTGATTAGAGAGTTTTATTCAAACCTCTCTATTCACTCCGATGACTCCAATATTCATTATGTGAAGACTTGGATAAAGGGTGAAGAGTATGTCATTAACTGTGAGATAGTCGCTACAGCTCTCAATGTACCTTTAATACAACAACCTATGTATTCTTACACAAAATCTCCTCTCATTGACGACATCATGTCACTTCTCACTGGTACTACCATTAGTTGGGGTACTAATCCTAAGATTACTACTCATAAGCTTACTGAGCTCAATTATTTGTTCTTTAGGATTTTTTGTCATAGCATCTGGCCTATCTCTCATATACATACCATTCCCATTGAGAGATGTGTGTTTTTGTATGCTCTTATCACTGATGCTTCTATTAGTTTTCCTACTCTTTTCATTCGTTCTCTTGTAGAGGTTCATAAGAGTAGTGCTAAGTCTCATGGTTTGTTTTTCCCTGTTTTTATTTATATGATTCTTTTAGATTTAGGTTTAGAGGATTTTCCCGCTTTTGAGCCTGTATATATCATCTCTCTTATAGGTGCCACCTTTCTTAGGCAAAGAGCAACTCAGTTAAAAGGTAACTCTAAACGTCCTAGAATCGAGTCTTCTACAGGTGATGCATTTAGAGGCCCTCCTTTTGGTGATCCTACTACTAAGGAGTTTGTGGATCCCATTGTTGCTGTGGATCTTCCACCGTCCACATCTACATCTTCTTATATATGCACCATGCTAGAGACGTGTCTCACAGTTCAAGTAACACATGGACAGCTTTTATTGGATTTGCTCAATAAGGTTGTGGCCTTATAAGCAAATTAAACTAACACTAGAGATGCATCTCCACCGGCTCCATCCTTAGATCAACCATGATTGCCCTTTGGCAATACGTCACAAAAAGGGGGAGTGCATAGGGATAGGGGGAGATAGATATTTTTGGTTGTAGATTGTATTTAGGGGGAGACATACTTTGATGATGTGTTTGTACTTGTTAGGGGGAGACATGCCATTGTATTCTTTTTATGATCCTGTTTTATTTATGTTCTTGTATGATTTATATGATTTATATCATGAGGTTATTAATGGTATATGTCTTTTATTTTATGTTTTGTTAAAACAAAAAATTTATTTTGGTTTACTTGTATTTTTCACACAAGCGTTTATGGTTTGTTTAGTGTTTCAGGAATTTACAGGTTGGTTCATTTGAAGTTGCTATCTACACTTGCAAGTGATAGATAGTAGTTAGGTTGAATTGTATTTTGGGCAATAATGCGTAATTGGGTTGTTTTTACTTTGAGCATTTTATTTTCTATAATGTGTTTTGCCACGGATTGCTAAATGGGTAGATTGTTAGATTCTAAGACTTTTGGAACTAAATGTATTAGAACTTCATTGTGTATATGTTGGCAAACCATAATCAAAATAATAAGTCTAGGTTTAGGCTTGCTCAACGTTTGTTTTAATATAAATTTGGAATCGAGTAATTGTAGGAAATTACTATTCAATTCTGCAACGCTCGATCAATCGAAGAATAGACTTGATCGATCAAGAATTGTAGATCAAAAATTTTTTACAGAATTTTCAAACACAGCCTGATGTCGCGGAAGCCTGAAGAGAAGCACACACGATGCTCTCTTTGATGGGCAGAAACTAAACTGTTAGTTTCTGGGTAGTAAACCTCGAATCCACGAGGGGTTCCTTGAATCCACAAGGTGATAGGTCTGGAATCCACCAGAGAATACAAAAGACACAAGTCTGAATTTTTATTGATAATAAACTATGAAAAACGTTTACAGACTTAGGAGCCTATTTAAGGGCTCCTTAAAACTTGACTGACAAGAAAATATAATCTAAATTAACTCCTAATTGATACCTAACCATAACAGGAATCAAATTTGACCTAAAAAGCATTAAATGTACCTAAAAACAAGGAAATAAATCACCTAAACCTATAATAACGTTTTTTTTACATAAAAATACTAAAAATAATAAATTACAATAATTAAATAGTAAATTGTGTCCTACATCAGACCCCTCCACTTGAAACAAACTCGTCCTCGAGTTCATCTTTGAAATCTGAAATCTTCCGCTCCAAATAAACAAATATTTCGAATGCTTTAATAACTTCAATAGACTCTGAAACTTGAATCCTTCACAAAGTGTAGCATAAAGTTTCTTCTCATCTACTTTCAATTTATTTGCAATATCAATTAAAAAAGAGTTGATAATAAAATTAAAATTTTCTACTCCAAGAAAATCAACAAATTGTGTAGTCATCTTCAACAAATCAACTGGGACCTCAGGATTGTGAGTTGTGGACTCATCCTCATATTTGATCTCAATTGAATCTTCCATAATGTTCTTAATAATGACCATATCTTCATTCCTGTCATCATCCACAACCAATTCAACCGTTGTGTTTTTGACCTCTTCAGCAAATTTTTGACAAGTTGTATCTTTAATCTTCAATTCAATAACTTGCTGCAAGTCTTGATCTTTTTTAACCCCTACAAAATTTTCTTTGGAAATAGGTTGCTTCTTCTCAACCCTCAAACTCCTTTCTTTACTTGACACATGGGCTTGACTGTGATAATTTTGGTTTTGTGGTTGACCTTTCATGTTTTGAACATATTGCTTTTCATATGAATATACAGATTTATAATCAACACTTGTATAATCTAGTATATCATAATAGTCATTAGGAAACCATAAATCAATTAATACCTTTTTCATTCTTTGCCAAGAGCAGATTGGATGCTTACCTCGCCGCTTTCTATCAATTTGAATGTCTTCCCACCATTCCTCTGCTTCATTGTCTAATTTATTAGATGCAAGCCGCACCTTTTCTTCATCACAAATCTTCCAAAAATTAAAATACTCTTTTAAATCAAGAAGCCAGTCAATAAAATCCATCTTACACATATCTCCATCAAAGAATGGAATTTTCTTGTAATTAGGAGTGCGTCTTTGAATATATTGAACATTATTGTTGTGAGATGATTTCCTAGCAAGAAGAGTAGCAATCTTTTGTTGGATTTCACCCATAATTTTCTGACTCTTTTCATAAAATCGTTGCTCATCACGAGCCTCTTCACGAAACTTGAGAAACTCAGCCCTAGTGAGGACTGGGTTGTTGACGTCGTCACCGCCGTCATTGTTGTGGTGGTTACCGTCTCGCCGGTTAGCCATCAGACCAGGGTAAGTCAAGGCTCTGATACCAACTGATGTCGCGGAAGCCTGAAGAGAAGCACACACGATGCTCTCTTTGATGGGCAGAAACTAAACTGTTAGTTTCTGGGTAGTAAACCTCGAATCCACGAGGGGTTCCTTGAATCCACAAGGTGATAGGTCTGGAATCCACCAGAGAATACAAAAGACACAAGTCTGAATTTTTATTGATAATAAACTATGAAAAACGTTTACAGACTTAGGAGCCTATTTAAGGGCTCCTTAAAACTTGACTGACAAGAAAATATAATCTAAATTAACTCCTAATTGATACCTAACCATAACAGGAATCAAATTTGACCTAAAAAGCATTAAATGTACCTAAAAACAAGGAAATAAATCACCTAAACCTATAATAACGTTTTTTTTACATAAAAATACTAAAAATAATAAATTACAATAATTAAATAGTAAATTGTGTCCTACATCAGACCCCTCCACTTGAAACAAACTCGTCCTCGAGTTCATCTTTGAAATCTGAAATCTTCCGCTCCAAATAAACAAATATTTCGAATGCTTTAATAACTTCAATAGACTCTGAAACTTGAATCCTTCACAAAGTGTAGCATAAAGTTTCTTCTCATCTACTTTCAATTTATTTGCAATATCAATTAAAAAAGAGTTGATAATAAAATTAAAATTTTCTACTCCAAGAAAATCAACAAATTGTGTAGTCATCTTCAACAAATCAACTGGGACCTCAGGATTGTGAGTTGTGGACTCATCCTCATATTTGATCTCAATTGAATCTTCCATAATGTTCTCAATAATGACCATATCTTCATTCCTGTCATCATCCACAACCAATTCAACCGTTGTGTTTTTGACCTCTTCAGCAAATTTTTGACAAGTTGTATCTTTAATCTTCAATTCAATAACTTGCTGCAAGTCTTGATCTTTTTTAACCCCTACAAAATTTTCTTTGGAAATAGGTTGCTTCTTCTCAACCCTCAAACTCCTTTCTTTACTTGACACATGGGCTTGACTGTGATAATTTTGGTTTTGTGGTTGACCTTTCATGTTTTGAACATATTGCTTTTCATATGAATATACAGATTTATAATCAACACTTGTATAATCTAGTATATCATAATAGTCATTAGGAAACCATAAATCAATTAATACCTTTTTCATTCTTTGCCAAGAGCAGATTGGATGCTTACCTCGCCGCTTTCTATCAATTTGAATGTCTTCCCACCATTCCTCTGCTTCATTGTCTAATTTATTAGATGCAAGCCGCACCTTTTCTTCATCACAAATCTTCCAAAAATTAAAATACTCTTCTAAATCAAGAAGCCAGTCAATAAAATCCATCTTACACATATCTCCATCAAAGAATGGAATTTTCTTGTAATTAGGAGTGCGTCTTTGAATATATTGAACATTATTGTTGTGAGATGATTTCCTAGCAAGAAGAGTAGCAATCTTTTGTTGGATTTCACCCATAATTTTCTGACTCTTTTCATAAAATCGTTGCTCATCACGAGCCTCTTCACGAAACTTGAGAAACTCAGCCCTAGTGAGGACTGGGTTGTTGACGTCGTCACCGCCGTCATTGTTGTGGTGGTTACCGTCTCGCCGGTTAGCCATCAGACCAGGGTAAGTCAAGGCTCTGATACCAACTGATGTCGCGGAAGCCTGAAGAGAAGCACACACGATGCTCTCTTTGATGGGCAGAAACTAAACTGTTAGTTTCTGGGTAGTAAACCTCGAATCCACGAGGGGTTCCTTGAATCCACAAGGTGATAGGTCTGGAATCCACCAGAGAACACAAAAGACACAAGTCTGAATTTTTATTGATAATAAACTATGAAAAACGTTTACAGACTTAGGAGCCTATTTAAGGGCTCCTTAAAACTTGACTGACAAGAAAATATAATCTAAATTAACTCCTAATTGATACCTAACCATAACAGGAATCAAATTTGACCTAAAAAGCATTAAATGTACCTAAAAACAAGGAAATAAATCACCTAAACCTATAATAACGTTTTTTTTACATAAAAATACTAAAAATAATAAATTACAATAATTAAATAGTAAATTGTGTCCTACATCACAGCCCAAGCCCAAATGACGTGTAGGGTTAAGTGTTTCAATCCTAGTATAAAAGGAAAAATTCTAGTTACATTTTATAGGTCTTTGTTGAGTTGTGTGTTGAGTCTTTTGTAAGATCTGAGAGGTTTGTATCTTCAAACACACATATAGAGCTATCAAGATTAAGATTTACATCAAAAATTTGATGGTTTTTTTAGTTGCTGCATAAAGAAAATTCAAGAAGATCCAAAACCTTTGAGTGGAGTCTCAAAGTCACAAGTAGGAGAATTTGTGGTCGCTGCAGATCCAAAAAATAAATAGTCTGTGGACTTGAAGTTTACATGTGGTTATGTCAATAAGTTCTACATATAGTAGCATTAGGATGTTAGTGGTCTAAGTCCTTTTGTAAACTTCAATTCTTTCTATAGTGGATTTGCTTTTACCTTGAGGATAGTTATGTGAAATCCTCCCCAGATTTTTTACTGATTTGATTTTCCTAAGTTATCAGATCTTTGTGTTTTTTACTTTCCGCATTATATTTGTTTTACTCCTAATTGTTTAACCTAGACTTGAATAACTAACTTGTTAATCAACTTGGCTTAATATTAGGAAAAACATATTGCGTTAAAGGGTTTAAAAACCTAAAAATATCCATTCCCATGTTCGTGTTTGTGCATCCTAGGCTTGCAGCCAACTGCTAGATTATCTGAATCCAAAGCCTGAGTCTGGTGGGGTCATCCAAAATGTCAAGGAAAACCCAGAGGAAATGCTTCTCTGATTCAGAGACCAACCTATGTTGGGGCTGACAGGGGCCATACCCCCCGCACCCAGATTTTAAAAAAAAAAAAAATATATATATATATATATATACACACATATACATATATAGAATAGTATATATATCTAACCAGAAAATAAAAATTATATTATTACAGTATCTTATGTTGATGCAGAGGCCACTCTCCATAAAGTTTTGGAACACATGAAAACTAAGGGTGTCCAAGATGTCTCTAGAGATCAAGTTTCCAGCCGTCTCCAAATAATTATTATTTCTTAAATTGAATTTTCCCTTGCAAGCAGATATCCAGATTATGAATAAGTTATATTTCTCTTTTGGTATAAGACACTCACAACTTTACTGCTTGCTTGGTGCAGAAATACCATTTAAAACTAATATATAAATATATATTCTGGCATTTAAAGACAAAGATGGTACCAGTTCAGAGCATGTTCAATCCAGATGTGAAAATGAAATGGAGGAACATCCACCATTGACTTTGCACAATGAACTCCCGATCAACACGGATCCAAATCAGCTAGATATATTATCACAACACCAAGAAGTTCCATCAACAAGGAACACTCAAGGATTTAATCTACTATTGCCCGTTGAAGCCAACTCAGGTACCGTTGGAGGTCAGCCTTCTGTCGACGACTTGTCCGATGATTTCTTCAATGGGTCGGCCAGCCATGATACTGGGCGTATTTTTGGAGATCCTACTTTCTCCTTGAACGGGTCGTGGCTGGTTGGAACATTTGAAGATTTTTATGGGGGATGATATGACTGTTGATCATTCTATCACCCTCTTAGATAACGATGATACTTAGAGTCCGTTTAAAAACAACTTAATTTAACTTAAACTGAAAACTTTTTATATGAAAGTATTGTGAATAAAACTAAAAATTAATTAAAATAATATTAAGAAATTCATAAATAGTATTTTAAAGTGCAATGAAATTCATGAATAGTTACAAAAATAAACTAAATAGTAAAAAAAAATTGAATTTTTCATAAAATGCCAAAAGACAACCTTAAAAGATGATTCCATTTATGGTTGATTGTAAGAAAATTTATATTATGACTTTTATTCTCTCACGTTATTTTTATAAAATTTCATCTCTCTAAAAAAAACTAAGATTTATTCAGAAAGCAAAAAAGGGAGATTTTAGATAATGTTTAGTTTATATATTTAGTACTAGTTTGGATAGTACTTTGTTTCACTTACAGTGTATGAATAGTGTGTGCACTGTTTACATACTGTTCACATATTAAAAATATTAAAAATGAGTCTCAGGATACTACTCATACATTTAAAAATTATTTTGTTACAGTATTTTTAGCAACAATCAATTTTTAACAACAATAAATTGTATCTAAACAAAAACTTATTTTAATTCTCTTGCAATCAGCCGCTGTATTATTTGAATCCAAAACCTAAGTCTGGTGGGGTTATCTCAAATGTCAATGAAAATCCCAAGGAAAGGGCTTCTCTGATAGATACGCCTTTCCTTCTTCTTCTTCTTCTTCTTCTTCTTCTTCTTCTTTTTTTTTTTTTTTTTTTTCTCTCTCTCTACAAACTAACTGTTAAATAAATACACATGATTACTCTAATTTATTTTCCATAAAGACGACTTTATGTCACTTTTTGTTGTTCTTTTTTCCAATTAAAGACCGAAAAGATATCATGTGGATGTAACACAATTCCAACAAAATAATGGCGCTATTGCTATGAACTCTTTTTATTTATTGATTATTAATAAAACTAGCGTTTAACCCGCGTGGCGTCATTTTACATATTAGAAAATTCTAAAAGTTCAGTTTTTATTATAACTAATCACTAATCCGTGCGATGCACGGGAAAATCTTATGAAAGCATAGTTTATATATTAAAACTTTTTAATTTTACATGAACTATAATAGTTTTAATAATATTTGAAAAATAAAATAAAAAGTGAAAACTCAAGCCAATTCAAGATGAACCACTGCAATAACAAAGGCAGTCCTCCCATTCATTCTTGCAAGCCAATAGCAATCGCAAGAGCTATCATAAGGGCATTCCATCGGATAGTTTTGACCCAAGTATGCTCCTCCTTTATTTTAATCCTATACATCAGCAATTTGGAGTGAGTTTTCAGCAAGTGGCGTCAAGTAAAAATCACGTTTGCACAAAACCTAAACAGACATCAACAATTTTACCAAGTTTTTTACTAACTTCATAATAATTATGGAGCACCTTGCAAGCTTTAATCACCGCTGGCACATCATTGATGTTGAAGTTTATACATGTTCTACATGTGGTATTAAGTTTTAGGGTTTTATAGATGTAGCAGTCAAATGATACATGTAAAGACTTTTATCACATAATAATGATACAACAATCAATATATAAATATATTGTGTAACAACATTTAAAAGAAACAAATAAAAAATAAGTGTAATTGTTTTGGATTATACATTCATCTTAATCAGAATTTAACAAACTAAATTTGATAAAACAGTTTTCATATGAATAAAGCTTAAGTATAGTTTCCTCTCATTTCCAAAAGTTTCCACATAATTCATCCAACAAAGTCTACAACTCTTCCCAGACCTCTTTTGGAGAAGTGAATGACTCTTCCCATACCTTACAAAACCTTGAAGAAAAGAATGAAAGAAAACTTTAAATCAAATAATCATTAAGAGAAACAACTGCAAACAACCATGAAAAATTTATGACTTGAGTTTTTATTCATTGAAATTGAACATTTACATGTTTCCTTCCATAAGGTTTTGGATTCTGACTCCAATTCCAAATGCCATGTCGCTTAATGTAAAGTTGTAAACTGTCAGCTTCTCATCTTCTCAAAGGAATTATCCTAGCACGCTGAGCCTTCACCATCCCTGTTAAACTCTATCCCAAACAACCATATAAAGATGCTTGAATCCCAAACATACTAAATAAAAATCCAAAACTTATCCCTACACTTTCTTATTAACCAAACCAAAATTATTATTAAAACAAAAAAATACAAACATGCGCATAATGATACAAAAAGAAAGTGTTTATAAGAAACTCAGATAATACCCAATTGTGATAATCAAAGTCCATTGGCAGCCCGTGTAAAAAATACTTGTAGTCAATAACAATGCAATGCAATCTGCTACATAGATTAAGATCATTCACCCAAAAAAAAGAAAAATAAAAAAATGCGAAATGGGAAGGAACATAGATAATAAATTTGAACATCTTGATAAATCCTATGAAAATTTGCTAGAGCACACATCAAGGAATTTAGGATTTTGAAGAATATTGAGTCAAGATCTGTAACAATGCACAGAATAGTCCATCAGATTTGTGTAGACAAATCATCAAATTTAAATGGGATTAATTTAAAACTATTAACATCAAATGGAGGAGAAAAGAGAACTTCATGAGAATGAAGATAAACTCACTCTTCTATGTTTTGCGCATCGTCAAAAAATTTTATTATGAGAGGGATTTGACTCTAAATTAAGTACCTGTTCTCTCATCCATAAAAAAAAAATAAAAATAAAAAAAAAAATAATTTGTGTATCCCCAAATTCATCAAAAACTCGAAGTTTAATCCACTATTTGCCTATTAGATTCAATAATCAATATATCAGCTTGGACCACAGTGAAGTCTCTCAAAATATGCTTCAAAAAAAGATATGGAAGAAAAAATAACACAGCTCTACCTTTTCAATTTGCTTTTGCTGGAATTTGTAGACAGCTTCTAAACTTTATAGGTTCAGTCCTTCGCTGTGCATGGCAGAAAGCAGAAAATAAAAGTCAGCAGTAGGAACAAATCTTAGCTTCCATGGTTATACCAAAATTTAAAATACAAACCTTACCATAACTAACAAATAAAAGTTGTAGATAAACAGCGAAGCCAAGGTTGCAGGAGAGCACTGGAAAAGAAGCTGCAGTCTGCAACCAAACAAAGAATCAAACAAAACCCCTAAAAAATCTAGATGCTACTCTTAAAGAAGATTCTTATCAAATTTATTAAAAAAAAAATAGCATGATTCTTTGATAAAGTACAAATTCTACATGCCCATAAAAATTAGATAAAGATGTAATAAAAACAATGGTAAACTTGGGATGAAATAATAATTAAACTAAACATAAAACATGCACGGGTGAACAATTAGTTTTTATTTCTTTGAAATTGAACCAAAAAATAGAACCGCACATATGTGAGGACAGTGAATTTAAATTTAAAGAACAAAGATATTTATTTCATAGCATTATATTGAATGATTAAAACCCTTAAAAATGAGTGAGGAAGACAAAAAGTTGTGTAGAACAAAAGACAAAACTAAACCTTTTTTTTTAAAAAAAAAATAGGGCATTAACAAATTAGAAATTCAAAGCATGAAATCAACCAAATACCAATTATTATTCAACATCATGAAAGCTATGATGAATTGATAACAGATTTTAAAACTCCTAGTAATGAAGAATGGCAACCCCCCAACACAATAACATTTTTGCCAAAAAAATGCATATTGCACATCAAATAGTGTATTATAACTATCACATTGAAATCTGTTGTCAATTCATTCAAGTAAAAAAAAAAAAAAAAGAAGGGTCAACTCTCCAAACTGTTAATTTTTTTAATTTCAAAAACCTCCAAATATAAGAAAGACATTTAATGAAATTAATCATTCACAATAGGAACAATGCATAACCCACATATAAATTTAGGGCAGGACAAACATTAAAGGGTTTTTGAGCTAACCATAACATCACTCTCAAAATAAACTTAAAAATCTTTTGCTAATGTCCATATCATAGTAAAAAGGAAAACCTTCAAAACCCAAAACCACTGTCACATTCACTTCACAATAAAAACATTCTAGTTGAACATGAATAAGCAGTTTATGAAAACAATACATGAGGTAGTAAAAAATATAGCCCGATCATGAAACCATAAATCCCAGATAGGTAAAAGAAAGAAAAAAAAAAACCATGAAACTGAAAAGCATGAAAGCAAAACCTATAGGATTGGGAGGCTAAGATCAAAACTGAATACTGCCACCAAGTATATATAATTAACCATTGATGGTGGATAAAATCAGTTTGGTTGAACACTTTGGCTTCGGTGGGATACGACGTTGGCGGAGACCTGTAAAAGAAGAAAAATCAAAGGATGACCGGGGTGGACCGGCCAAATATCCTCCGATGGTGAAGTTAGTATCTTCCTTCATATGGAGTTTTAACTGTATTGTGAGCAGAAATCCCAGAATATCATACCTTTACATGGTTCGGACCGGTCTTTATATAGGGTACTTTAGGGCGGTTACTGGTTCAATAACTTCCCCCAGATTTGTGGAATCCGGACGTAACTTCTTCAACGGCTACAGAAATCATAACCGCTGCTGGAAGTTACATACTTGGGAGAAATTGGCGGCGATGAACACAAGTTGATTAACCGTTCCAGAATTTGCTAAGTATCGTGTGGTCGTCCATGTGCAATGCTTATGGACGACCCTTTGTCATGCTGTTCTTTGGTCGTCCATACGATTCATCCGTGGACGACCCTTTTGACTTGATAATAGGGCCTGCACAATTGGTCGACCTCTCAGGGAAGAGAGGTCTGGACGAGATGGCCTAGCTTGGAAAACTGCATATCATGGACGACCCTTCTGGACGAACCACAGATGCCATTTTTCGCTATCCCATCAGTTGCCCCCTTGTCCAGGGTGTCGTCCAGGGATATTATTGGGATTTTATCCCTTTTATACAGCCACGTGTCATGATTTAACTCGTAGAGGAATTAAATCGATTACATTTTTCCATGCGATTGCCACGCGTCGTTTCTTAGTGGATGGTGTCGCTTCGCTGACCCTACCCCTGGGCCCTATAAATGGGTATATTCTCTTTCTTGCCTCCTCACCTTTCTCAAAAACTTCCTTCTGCTATCTCGTCCGAGACTGTCGTCTAGCATTTGTCTTCGTTCTCAAGTATTTCCTCTTCCTTTAGGTTTTTGTTTTAATCTTTATTTTAGTTGTGTCTTCGTCTAGTAGCATGGAGAGAGAGATAGACGAATATCAGGACGTCTCATCTGGAAGTTACGAGAGTGGTGAGGGTAGCACTAGCTTTAGTAGCAGTTCCTCGGACGAGCAGTATTCGTCCGGGGTCCTTGGCGTTTCCCTAGAAGAATTCCAGGAAATGCAATGCAGGATGGCCTCTGGAACTGGGGCTAGCTCGTCCAGAGCGCCACCCAGCCCTTCTCAAGACAAGGAGGAGGAAGAGGAAAATATCATATATAGCTGTGCACCTGAGGTAGTGTCCATCTTAGACGCTCCTAAGTAAAAAAAATTAGTAGATAGATACCAAATTCCTATCGAATTTGGACCTCGTCTACCCAGGGAAGGAAAGTGGTGTTGTTCACCTTCTTCTGGTCTGGGGGTATACTCGTCTTATCTTTTAGCTGGTCTTAGGTTTCCCCTAAATTCATTTTGTAGAGGTCTCCTCCATAGGCTAGGTATTGGTCCTAACCAGCTTAATCCCAACGGTTGGAGGACGATAGTTGCCATGCAAGTGTTATGGCGTGAGGCGCTGGAAGGGGATCGTCTTATAACAGTGGACGAGTTCTTCTACTGTTATAAGCCCTCAGAAATAAAACAATCAGCTGGTTTTTACCAGTTCTCGTCCAGAGGCTCTCAGTATAGTTTAATAAAGGGTCGTAGCTCGTCTGATAGGCTCTAGAAACAAGAATTTTTTATCATTTCTGGAAACTGGGCTGGGAACCCAACAGAAGTTAGTAATGCCCCCTTCCCTCCTTTTACCACCCCCATAGGTCGTCTTCATCCTGAGGGTATGTTTTCTTTCCATGTTACTTCATTTTCTTACACTTTTTCCAACTATCAATCGTCTAACCATCTTTCTTTTACTGGTGCAGCTGTTACTCGTCCACGTTTGGACAGGTTTTATTTAGATCGTATTGACCAAGTACGTGCCTTCCCTAGAAGGACTTTCCATGACTTAGTCACTTTCAGTAGTTTGGCTACGTGGGGACTTGGCCAGAACCTACCCCTGAAAATTTAAGTCACGAGGAGACCACTCGACGAAGTAAGTATCGTCTGCTCCACAATACTTATTTCTATTCTCTTTTTTTTTAACTGATTTTCCTCGTCATAGGAATAATGACAATGAGAGAAAATAAGGACAAAACAGTAACTAGTGGGGACGAGGATGCTCATCCACCTCCAATCGTCCAGAAGGCTACCGTCCAGCCTGGGAAGAGGAAGTCCAAGAAGATTTCAAGTTCTGTGGACCTGGACGCCCTTCCTAGTCGTCGAGGTCCTAAAAAATCCAAAACCACTCAGACCTCTCTTCCCAAGGTCCCCAAATTCACTCCTCCACCCACGGTGAATTTGGATGAGTCTCCTACCGAAGTGGAGCCCGTCCAAACAGTACATCCTGTTCAGACTGACCCTGCACCTTCTACCAAGACTTCTAGGAAGCCTCATTCAACAAAGCCATCAAATCGTCCTTCCAACTTAGTTCTGGACGAGGGGTATGCGTGGAGGACGTTCAAAGGGATCGTCACTGACAATGAGGTTAATGAATGTTACAACATGTCAGTGAAAGAATTTGAATGCTCTGGCATCCACGACCTCTTTAAGGTAGACTTTAACTCGTCCTTGCTTTTTTTTTTTTTTTTTTTTTTTTTTTTTTTTTTTTTTTTATATCTGGCTAACTCTTATTCGTCCATGCACACAGGCTATGTCAAAGTTCTATACAGCGACGTGCCAAGCCAAGGAACTAGCTGAGGAGGTCAAGACGGCAAACGAGAAGGCCAAAGAGTTAGGCAACGAGGTCTTGTTGAAAAAGGGAGAGGTAATCAGGCTGACGAAGGAAATCAATCGCTTGCTAGGAACTGAGACGAGATTGAAGGACGAGGTTGAGGAACTTAAGGCAGATGCTGTTGAAAAAGATACTCGCATCGCCTACTTAGAGGGACAAGTCTCAGAGTATAACTCGTCCTTGGAGAAGGCACATGAAGAAGCCATATCAGCTTTCAAGAAGTCTAGCGAATACAAGAATCGTCTAGACAGCCATTATGCTGCTGGTTATGAGGACTTCCGTGCTGATGCCAAGGATGCATTCCCTGACTTGGACTTCGATGCCTTCAAGATTCCTCAAGCCACAGAAAGTTCCTTGCTTGTGACAGGTTCTGAGGATGTGAATGTGGAGGACGATGCCACTAACGAGGTGGACCAGGACAATCCAAAGAACCCAGCAAATTGAATTCATCCAGAGCTTTTACATTCATTGTTTAAAGTGCCCTAGTGTTTTAGGCTTTTACTTTTTACCTTTTCTTTTCTTTTTTTCTTTTTAAATCTATTCAAGTACAATTTCTTCGTCCAAGTTTATGGACGAGTTTTATGAACATGCACTCATTACTCTTTAAGGGTTTTTGGACGGTGGTCGTCCACCCTATGAATCTTATATGAATGAATGAATGTTTTTACTTTTCACTGTTCCTTGTGCTTGAATATTTCTTAAGTTTCGTGAACAAAATTTCATTTATCTCGTCCATGCCAGTTTTGGCTGCTGTGTGATTTTCCTTGTATGTTTATCTTGTCTTGAACATATGGACGAGTTCCTTCGTGTATAACATTATGAAATGTTCATTGAGTAATATTCGTCCATGATCGATGTCCTTTTGCCAGACTTAATCGTTATTCAAATTTAGGACGATTACTTATTCGTCCTTCACAAAATTTTTCCAACAAATTCTCGTCCATAGGCTGGATCGTTAAGTTGGCTAGACTCGTCTATGGGTCCACGGTGTTTTTACATGCACATGGTGTCCACAGTGTAGACGATTTCAGGTTCGCCTCGTCTTGATCTTGGACGGACATACCTCGTTTATTTTTCTTGCTTTATCCTTCTCTAAAGGAAAGCTTTTAGACGATAAATCCTTGCGTCCAAGGATTTTACTCGTCTTTGGCGTTTTGCCTTCCGTGGATCATTTTAAACCATAGAAAATGAGGGATTCCCATACAATCACACTCAACGCATAATTTTTAGAAATCCATACTATATAATCATTCGTCCACGATCATGGCACATGCTTGAGAGCTTATGCCTTTAGGGAATTAAAAATACATAATACAACATAACTTCGTCCATGAGCAGCATAAAATACTTATTCACTTAAAACACAATAGTAATAAGCACACTGGAAAATAACACAAACATATTACTTAAAAACATCCAAAGATCTCGTCCACCTCATGCCTCGTCCATGACCACCTTTCATTGATAGTACCTCCTCAGGTGTTCAACGTTCCACCTGTGCTCCAACTTTCGTCCGTCCAGGGCTTCCAGATAGTAGGATCCTGGTCTCTTGGAGTTGATAACTCTGTAAGGTCCTTCCCAGTTTGGTCCCAGTTTTTCGTGGGCCGGATTTTTGGTGGCCAAAGAAACCCTTTTAAGGACGAGATCCCCAACACTGAAGCGCCTGGGTTTCACCATAGCATCATGCCGCTTCGCCATGAGATTCTTGTACCTTGTTGTTCTTTGCTCCGCGTCTATTCTTACCTCGTCTATAAGATCGAAGTTAAGACGAAGCTGTTCGTTTTTTTCCTCATCCTGATACTTCATCACCCTATGGCTGGCCATATGCACTTCTGCAGGTATGACTGCTTCACTCCCATAAGCCAATTTGAGAGGAGTCTCTCCTGTAGGAGTCCTCGCTTTTGTCCTGTAAGCCCACAAAACACTTGGTAATTCATCTGGCCATACTCCCTTTGCCCCTTCAAGCCGAGTCTTGATGATTTTCAACAAGGATCGATTTGCTACTTCTGCTTGCCCGTTAGCTTGCGGGTGGGAGGGTGAGGAATAGTGATTCTTGATTCCAAGCTGTTCACGAAATTCTCTGAAGGGGGTGTTGTCAAACTGTTGTCCATTGTCAGATCCTTCCAGACAAAATTTTTGACATTTTGCTGTGTAATTTTCACTAAGGGTTCAGCTTCCACCCATTTAGTGAAGTGGTCTATCCCCACTACTAAAAACTTCATCTATCTGGTTCCAGTTGGGAAGGGGCCTAAAATATCCAAACCCCATTGTGCAAAAGGCCAAGGGGCCATCATTGGGGTGAGGTATTCTGAAGGCTGTCTAGGAATATTACTGAAACGTTGACATTGATCACATACCTTAACATATGCCTTAGCATCAGCTTGGATAGTTGGCCAGTAGTACCCTGCACGGATGGCCTTGTGGACTAGTGATCTGGCTCCTGAGTGATTGCCACATGCTCCTTCATGAACTTCCCTCAATACGTAATTTGCTTCGTCTGGAGCTAAGCACCTCAGGTATGGTTGTGAAAAACCTCTTTTGTATAAAATCTCGTCTATAAGGACGTATTTGGCTGATTTAACTCTTAGCTTCCTGGCTTCGTCCTTCCCTTCTAGAAGCCTTCCGTCCTTCAGGTATGAGACTATCGGGGTCATCCAATTCTCTTCACCTTCTATCTGTAACATTTCTGGAAGATCTATGCTCGACAGGTACTGTATTTCATCCAACTTATCCAATGCTTCATTGGCGGAGGCTTCCTTCGCTAGTGTGTCTGCTTCCATGTTCTCTTCCCTCGGGATTTGCACGAAACTAGCTTCTCTGAATTTCTTCATAAGGCGTAACACCTTCTTCAGATATCTTTTCATTCTTTCTTCCTTGGCTTCACATGTTCCATTTACTTGGCCTATAACCAACTGTGAGTCTCCCAGGACGAGTACTGAGTCTGCCTCCACAGATTTAGCTAACTCCAACCCTTTAAGAAGGGCTTCATACTCTGCTTCATTATTAGTTGTTTGATACTGCAAGCGAACCTTGTGATCCAATTTATCCCTTTCTGGTGATTGCAAAACCACTCCTATACCTCCTGCATACAGTGTAGATGATCCATCTACATGGATGACCCATCTTTTATTGCCTTCTTTGTCATCCAAGTCCTCATAACCCGGAGTAAATTCTGCGATGAAATCTGCTAGGGCTTGAGCTTTAATCGCATTCCTCGGTTGGTACCGAATATCAAACTCACCGAGCTCAATTGCCCAATGAATTAGTCGTCCTGCTGCTTCCAGCTTACTCATTGCCTTCTTGAGTGGATGATCCGTCATGACAATGATGACATGACCTTGGAAGTAGTGTCTTAACTTTCTAGAAGCTATTATTAGTGCGAAGGCTAACTTCTCTATCAATGGGTACCTTCCTTCTTCTCCTCTCAGTGCCCGGCTAGTGTAATACACAGGCTTCTATACCTTTTCTTCCTTTCTGACCAATGCTGAACTCACAGCGTGTGGGGACACTGCTAAGTATAAATATAGTTCTTCTCCTGGCACGGATGGACTTAGCAATGGGGCTGTGGCAAGATAGTGCTTTAGGTCCTGGAAGGCCTTTTGACACTCGTCCGTCCACTCAAATGCCTTCCTGAGAATCTTAAAAAAGGGCAAACACTTATCAGTGGCTCTTAAGACAAACCTGTTTAGTGCTGCAACTCGTCCTGTTAGAGATTGGACTTCTTTGATGTTCTTCGGTGGCTCTATGTTCAATATGGCTTGGATCTTGTCTAGATTTGCTTCAATTCCTCTCTCTGAAACCATGAATCCTAGAAACTTTCCTGAAGATACTCCAAAGGCACATTTACTTGGGTTCAGCTTCATCTTGTATCGCCTAAGTGTTTCAAAGGTTTCCTGTAGATCGTCCAAGTGGCTTCCTTCGTCTAAGCTCTTCACAAGCATATCATCCACATACACCTCTACATTTCGTCCTATCTGTGGACGAAACATGTGGTTTACCAGTCTTTGATAAGTTGCCCCTGCGTTCTTCAGACCGAAGGGCATCACCTTGTAGCAAAATAAACCTTGACTGGTGATAAAAGATGTTTTTTCCTGATCTGCCTCATCCATCTTTATCTGATTATATCCTGAGAAGGCGTCCATGAAGCTCAACAGTTGATGGCCAGCGGTAGAATCAACCAGTTGATCAATACGAGGCAAGGGATAACTATCCTTAGGACAAGCCTTATTCAAGTCAGTGAAGTCAACATACATCCTCCACTTGCCATTTGCTTTTTTCACCATCACTACATTCGCTAACCAATCCGGGTAATAGACCTCCCAGATGAACTGTGCTGTGGTCAGTTTTTGAACCTCTTCCTTGATAGCCTTCTCTCATTCAGGGGCGAACACCCTCTTCTTTTGACGAATAGGCTTAGAAGAGAGGGACACGTTCAGTCGATGAGTAATTACACCTGGATCAATACCAGGCATGTCGTCATGACTCCATGCAAAAACATCGGCATTCTTTTTTAAAAACTGGACGAGGTCTTCTTTCGCCTTCTCCTTCATACTTGTTCCAATTCTAGTGAATTTCTCAGGATCATTTTCTTGCAATAAAACGTCTTCCAATACTTCAGTCGGTTCTGTAACAATTTTCCTTTCTTCTATTCTCATAGTATGCATCTGCTCGTCCATAGCCAACATGGCTAGGTAACACTCCCTGGCTGCCAATTGATCTCCTTGTGCTTGTCCAATTCCGCATTCTGTAGGGAATTTGACTGATAAATGGTAGGTGGAAGTTACTGCCTTCTAACTGTTCAAAGTTGGTCTCCCAATGATGGCATTATACGAGGATGAACAATCCACCACAAGGAAATTTACTTCCTTAGTTATCTGCTGGGGGTATGATCCTACCACTACAAGCAGGGTAATAGTACCTACGGGCTGCACTTTCATTCCTCCAAATCCAATAAGTGGTGAGCCTGCTGGACGAAGCTGATCTCGTCCAAGCTTCATCTGCTGGAAGGCAGGATAATATAATATATCCGCTGAACTTCCATTATCCACCAACACCCTCCTAGTTTTGTAGTCTACTATCAGTAGGGTAATGACAATTGCATCGTCATGTGGATGATGAATTCTTTCAGCTTCTTCATCTGTGAAAGAAATGGTTGGCTCGTCCGTCCTCCCCGTCCTCGAAGATCGTCCAGAGAGTTGGACATTCTGCACCACTTTAAGATACGTCTTCTTTGATCTAGAGGATTGTCCTTCAGAAGTCCCTCCGATGATAACCCTTATTTCTCCTAGTGGAGGCCGCGATGACTCTTCCATCTTCGCTTTCAATTTTTCATCTTTATGATCTCTTCCAACAAAATGCCTCAACTTTCCTTTTCTAATGAGATTCTCGATCTGCTGCTTCAAGTCATAACACTCGTCCGTGTCATGCCCATGATCCCTATGGAAGCGACAATATTTATTCTTATTGCGCTTGTTAGGATCTCCCTTCATCTTCTCCGGCCACTTCAAGGAAGGATCATCCTTGATTTGCATAAGCACCTGATCAAGTGGGGCATTCAAGGGTGTGTAATTCTGATTCCTTGCTGATGGGCCTGCCTTTCTGCTATCCCTGTCCCGATCCTTCTTATCTTGCGTTCTTCCCTTCTTTCGACGAGGCCCTTGGTCAGGATGACGCGGGGGGTTGACCTCCATTCTCTCAACTCTCTTCCTCTTCTTAGCTATGATGGCATCTTCTGCATTCATAAAGTTTTGGGCTGAATGGACGAGTTCAGCCATAGATTGAGGCTCTTTTTCATACAACTTGTGAATGAATAAATCTGAGTTAACCCCATTGTGGAAGGCTGCCAATAGGAGCTTGTCGTCCACCTCGTCTACTGTCAGAGCTTCCCTGTTGAAGCGTGTGATGAAAGAACGCAGGCTTTCATTCTCTCCTTGCTCTATGGTCAGCAAATTGGACAAGGAACGTTTGTGTCTCTGTCCCTCAATGAAATTATTGACAAATAATTTGCTTAACTCCTCGAAAGAACTTACAGAATTCGGGGGTATTTTGCTGAACCATACTCGCGCTGGTCCTTTCAGGGTGGTAGGGAAGGCTCTGCACATAATCTCGTCTGGAACCCCTTGGAGATTCATTGTGGTCTTCAAAGTAGCAATATGGTCAAAAGGATCACGTGCTCCATCATACGAATCTAGGGAAGGCATTTTGAACTTTGGTGGCAAGGGATGCCCATTGATGGAAGCCGTGAAAGGGGAATCTGTCCGGTGAACCAAATCCTCAACGGGATTTGCTCTTCTCATGTTCTCCCTCATCTCGTCCATAACCTTCCTCATTTGATCCATTTCCTTCTCCAAATGTGGCACCCTTCGTGAAGTGGTGCCTCTTGACTGAGCCTCAGGCTCAGCATTCCTCCACCTTCTTGACTTTGGGACTGTCTTTCAGCCTGTCCTTCACGGCGCTGCCTCTCCATCTCCCTAGTCAATTCTTGATTTTGGCGAGTTAACTCCGCCATCGCGGCCGCCATAGATTGCATGTGTTGGATGGAAGGCGACTGCATGACAGGTGCTGATTGGCGATCACGATGGGGGTTACTTGATGCATCTCTGCTTCCCTGATGGCCTGGGCTTGTGGCCCTCGACCTAGTCCGAACCATTCAACCTTTTTCTCAGAAAGCCGAATCGCAAAGCAATTCACGCTTCCCACAGACGGCGCCAAACTGATGGTGGATAAAATCAATTTGGTTGAACACTTCGGCTTCGGTGGGCTACAACGTTGGCGGAGACCTGTAAAAGAAGAAAAATCAAAGGATGACCGGGGTGGACCGGCCAAATATCCTCCGATGGTGAAGTTAGTATCTTCCTCCATATGGAGTTTCAACTGTATTGTGAGCAGAAATCCCAGAATATCATACCTTTACATGGTTCGGACCGGTCTTTATATAGGGTACTTTAGGGCGGTTACTGGTTCAATAACTTCCCCCAGATTTGTGGAATCCGGACGTAACTTCTTCAACGGCTACAGAAATCATAACCACTGCTGGAAGTTACATACTTGGGAGAAATTGGCGGTGATGAACACAGGTTGATTAACCGTTCCAGAATTTGCTAAGTATCGTGTGGTCGTCCATGTGCAATGCTTATGGACGACCCTTTGTCATGCTGTTCTTTGGTCGTCCATGCGATTCATCTGTGGACAACCCTTTTGACTTGATAATGGGGCCTGCACAATTGGTCGACCTCTCAGGGAAGAGAGGTCTGGACGAGATGGCCTAGCTTGGCAAACTGCATATCATGGATGACCCTCCTAGACGAACCACAGATGCCATTTTTCGCTATCCCATCAACCATAAATCCATATGAGGCTAAAATAATTCAATAATCTACAATAGAAAGTTAATTATTCAATAACTAAATTAATATACTTGCATTTGTATATAAACCCAGAAACTTAAATTAAATCCAAACACAAATAAATGACTCATAAAAACATCAAGGGCATGCCAAGGATGCTCATCTAATAAAAGGACAGGAAATATCATTACACAAAACATAACAAACTCCAAACCCATCAATCTAAACTAATCATTCAAAAGAAACACTCCCAAACGAAACCCTAAATCATATTTAACAACCAAAAACGAAACCCTAAATCATATTTAACAACCAAAATTATAGAACAAAAAAAAAAAAAAAAAAAAACTTACCAGTAATGTTTGCGGAGAGAATCTAGTCAGGAAAAAAAAAAAACAAAGTATTAAGGATGAAACCAGATTATGCGAAGGGTTTGGTTGAGTTGAATCCACCATCAGAAACTTATGAGACCTAAATCATATTTAACAACCAAAAATGAAACCCTAAATCATATTTAACAACCAAAATTATAGAACCAAAAAAAAAAACTTACCAGTAATGTTTGCGGAAAGAATCTGGTCAGGGAAAAAAAAACAAATCATTAAGGATGAAACCCAGATTGTGTGAAGGGTTTGGTTGAGTTAAATCCACCATCAGAAACTTATGAGAGAAACGAATTAGTGAGAGGTTAGAGGGGAAGGTCTGTGTTTAGATGAGAACGAAGAGAGAGAGTAAGAATTGTCGAAGGGTTAGGAAGGAAGAGAAGTTGTGAGAATAGAGAGTTTTTTTTTTTTTTTTTAATTGAGTTTTAGTTATAGAAGAAGTATAATCGGGAGGAGGCCTCTTATCGTTAGTTTTATGCTATGATCGTGAATTACCAAAAAATAATAATAATAATAATAATCGGGTTTTACTATCAAAAAATAAAATAAAAAATAATCGGGTTTTGTTTTAAGTGTCAGAGAATTTTTTTTCCTGTTTTATAGTAAAATTAGATTTTTTTTTTTTTTTTTTTATATTTAAGTAATGCTGACGTGGAAAATTGTGGAAGCTTCAAAAGCTTCGGTTTTATATATATATATATATATATATAGATCAGAGCATCTGCTTTCTAATTGGTTAAAAATAAAGCATAAAATCAACCTACGAAGTCATACAGCCTTTTACATATACAACAAATTCATGAACTACTCTGGGCAAGAACAATACGCTTTGTATTGTTCTATTTATCATGGTCCCTTAAACTATCATTTGTAATTATATATTTTTTATTATTCAAATTGAGTGCCTTATATATTAATAATGTGGTATTTACTATTGCTAAAAGCCATCAGTAAACTAAATTAATCTTCACGTTGGCAATGGCATTGCCAATATGTACAAAGAAAATGACAAACAATAACTTAACAATACAATAAAATACATTAAAATTCATATGGGTAATGTAGTACATCCATTTGTTTGTCTTGCTTGAAAGAGTATGCTATTTATAAAATGCATTGAGGTACTCAAATTTTTTTCTTCTTCGATGCAAGTTGTTTAGTACCCTTTTGACATTTTTGAAGCATTTGGAGCAGCATACTTTTATCATCTATTTTTTTCATCTTCAATAGTTATAGCGGTAGTTAATTGAGGTCTTTCAACAGATGTTTATCCTATTTCTATTTTTTGACTGGTGATGGACTTGTCCTTCCTTGATTTCCTTACAATTTTTGTCCTGCAATAATTTGCACTTTAATTAAATGGTGTCTCAAGAAATGAAGAATATGTGCATGTTGCTCAAAATTTAGATTGCTTTTAATGTACTATACCAAATTTGATGGTATCCTACAAAATTTTCTTATATTTTTTCTTATTTTGATGACTGGCTTCTTATGTACCAGTTAGATGTGTATAGTAAGTCATGTGCAGACTAATGTTTAAACCAAATGGCAAGCAAGGTGAAATTTGTATTCTTCAATTTCACTGAACAGTATATAAAGCATACTGGAAATACCATCCAAAGAATAGTTATGAATCCAATGGTAATTAGGTGTAATAAATATACTGGAAATAGACTTGTTATAAACTTGAATTAACTTATTATACTTGATGTCCTTCAACTCTATGCTAGTCATACTGGAAATACCATCCAAAGAATAGTTATGAATCCAATGGTAATTAGATGTAATAAATATACTGGAAATAGACTTGTTATAATCTTGAATTAACTTATTATACCTGATGTCCTTCAACTCTATGCTAGTCATTTTGTTTATGTGAGATCTCTGTCTCTAAAATCTTTGAAACTGTGTAATTCTCTCTTCTATTTTTCAAATTATACCTATCAAAATACAGTTGGAAGAAATATTCATTGCCAATTATCCTCTGAATCTCCCTTGGTAGGATATTGTCATCCAATTTCAAATTTTGTATAAACCAAGAGTCATACAATATATATATACACATGCATGCATCATGTCCTATGCAATTAGATTTTTTTTTTTTTTTTAATGATTTTATTGCATTCATAGTTCTATACTGATTTTCAAGATGGAAGTTCTCAAATATCTTGTTTATTTTAATGGAAATTTATTAAATTTTAATAAATATTCAAAATCGAAATTCCTATTCATAATGCCCAGTAATGTTCTAATTGTAATTAATAATCTAATCTATTAAAGATTTTATCATTTGCTTTTGTAATCATTTTGTATGTGATATTTATGTTTAAATTCATCAACATAGTTTTAAATAATCTAATCTCTGCTATCTACTTTTTTTACTAGAGTTCTTGATAAATACTTAATCGTTTTCTTTTTACACAAACTGTTTATATGAGGAATATCATGGATCGTGAGCGCCTTCTAAAAAAATGAATTTGTTAAAAACAAAAAATGGCATATATATATATATATATATTTGTGTGTGTGTGTGTGTATGTACAGCACTAGTAAGAAAATACTAAAACTAACTCTCAAGTAATAAAGATATAAGGTTGACATTTATATATGAAATTACCTCTTCTTGCGTCCCTACAAGTTCTTTTGCAGTCTTAGATATAATTTTCTCAACTCCTTTGTCAAACAAATTTGTTGGGTTAAAATGAATTTGACCCGTTGCAAATTAATTAATTACCCAAGTTAATTAATTAGGTCAAATTACATGCAATGATGTGGTAGTACAAACAAATCACTAACTAAACTAAATGCAATGGAAATTAAATTTGACATGGTGATTTTTTTACGAATGGAGAAAACCTCCAAAGCAAAACCTCATCGGATGAATTTAAGGTCACCACTCCCAAGAATTCACTATTATCAATCACAAGTGGTTACAAGTATAAGGAATCTTACCAAACCCTTTGGCCTATTTCAAAATACCAAACTACAGTTGAACCCTTACCTCAATACCCAATTGGACTTGTATTGTAGCGGCAATCTTTTCGTTCAATGCACGAATCCCAGTACATGACTAATTAATGATACACAAATCCCAGTACGTGACTAACTCCACCAACTTGAAGAAGATGTTGGCTACAAAGTTCTTCACTTCATCAATAATGAAGAGCAGGAAGCTCCTTGGTCACAAAACCCTTGGTGTAAAGACGCAGTAGCTTCTTCAGAGAAAATGATGAACTAGGACACTTTTTGCATGTAATATTTTTGCATCCTCTTACGACGGCCCTTAAAAAAATTCTTATATATGTCTAGGGTTGTGAGAAAAGAAACCCTATACAAATACAAAGGAATATGCGTGTAATCAGATCTGAAAAGTTTGATTTCATAATTCTCAAAAGATACAGCTAGTGTCGAGAATCTGTCGAGCTTCAACATTAAATCTCAACAGAAATGATTCTGTTGAGGCTTCTGTCGAGTTTTAATGAACAGTTCTTCTTCACTTGTTTCTTGGTCAGATTTTCATGGCTTTAACACTTGACTTGAACAATATGTTTCTTGAAATCTTAAACCCATCCTAGATCTACCTAATTACAAGTAAAATGTATTTTGTCAAAGGATTAACCAATTTATATAGAATATGTCCCTAACAATCTCCCCCTTTGGAAATCCATGACAAAACCATAACAAAACAAATAATCATGAGAGAAATCTTAAATCACTAAACTCATAACCACTTGTTATATTGCACAATAAATCTATCCCTACTACAAACTCTTGAAAAATTTTGCAAGAAGAGAGTTCATGGCATGATAGACTTTCACAACCTGTCTTTCTAAAACACTTAAACAAAACTTATCAAAGCATCATGTGTGAAACAGAAATAAAGATTGCTTACATAAAGAAACATGTGTATAAAGATAGAAAAGAAACAACACATGTAGAAATAAGTGAAGAAAAACATACATCATCATCATATATATAAAAATAAAGTACAATATATGTCATAAAATGGTCACAAGACCGATGTATAAGAGGGTAATGTAAAGAAAGAAGAAAAGAAAAAAAAAATACATGTAAACCGCACTACATCCCTCAAAACTATATACACTCCTCCTATAAAAAATGTCCTATACTAACTCCCTCAAAACTATATACATTCCTCCTATCAAAAATGTCCTATACTACTCTCAAACCAAAACTACTCCCCCTTTTTGTCACGAATACCAAAGGGCAAGTCACTGAGAAGTCATCATCTCGTCATTACCGGAAGAGTCAACATCATCCTCATCATCATCAACATCATCCTCATCAACAGGCGAGGCCTTTAGAGAAGGAGAGAGAGAAGGTGCAAACCTGGCCATACGAGCCTGTCTACGGGCAATGCGACCAACTCTAGTGTTCATCTAACACATCTTATCTGCGAGATAGTAAAGACGACCACCAAAGTCAGCCTCCATTTGCTTAAGCTGCGCCACAATGGCCTCGAGGGTCACACCACTAGTTGCAAAGGTAGAAGGAGCGGAAGAAGATGAATAGCAAAAGCTACAGGATTAGTCGTCTCCACTCATGCCTGCTTCAGTCAAAGCTAGGCCTCGCTCCGCCGGAGAATCAATGCTAATGGCACCCATGACGGTGAAGAGAGGAAAGAGAGAAATGGGAATGGAGAAGTGCAGAAGGATCTGCGTGATAGCCGAAGGAAACATGAGCTTATCGCGGGTAGCAGTATCCAAATACACATCTAGAATAAATGTGATGAAGTGAGAGGGAAAGTCTGTAGAAAGACCTTCCATAAGAGGCAAGAAATCGAGCACCAGGCTCAGTGATGGAGTTATAGTGTGACAAAGGAATTAGGTTAAAATTCATCACCATGTTAAGAAAGTGAGGGCCTTTAGCAAAGCCCGAGCAAGGGGTGTTTAGAGCCCCACCCTAAAGAGAGTTTTTCTCACAAAAATGAGAAAGAAGGTCATCTCTAGACATGGTCTGAAGACACTTATTGCTATAGAGTAGTCAAGATGCGCTACCCTAGGAATATACAGTACCTCAGATATAAGATCTAGAGTAACTACGATACGTGTACCTTTGAATGTAATAACAAACTAAGGCACATCGATATCGATGCCGTGTATGTTGGAGTAAAACTCCTGAATAAACACGACAGGACTCCTCGAAGGTCTCTTAAGTAGAGATTCCCAATCCCGAGTCCGAATGACTTCGGGGAGAGGAGTGTCAGCAAAATCCAACAAAAATAACCTGGCGTTCTAGATGAACGCCACATTTTTGGAAGTTCTCAAAGAAGTCCTTCTCGGCCTTCTTATCACGGAACTGGATGTGAGAGGGGGGAAAAGAAGAGGATGACCCAAAACCTTGAAGAGGGCTCTAAGCTGGAGTAGATTTGCTCTATTTGGGTGCCATAACGCAGTCTATCTAAGAGAGAGAGAGAGAGAGAGAGAGAGAGAGAGAACAGAAGGAAACACAACACATGCTTAGAAAAGGAAGAAAAGAAAGAACGTACGCATGAAAAAAATGCATAAACATGTGACGTGCAAAAATTAAAAGCATTATGGGCAGAAACCCAATTCAACCTAGCAGCACTCACAAGTTTAATCAAGCACACAATCCTAAAATGCATGAAACATTGTTATAATGTATAGAAGATGCAATGCATGAACATATAACAACAATTTCACATGAAAAACTCGAAAACCCCAAAATTTTTGGAAAACCCCAAAACCTAGGTCTAAAATGCATGAATGCATGAAAAGAGAGAAGATGAGAACACTTACCAAGTGATTGGAGCTTGATCTAGGCCAAAGAACACGTAGGTGAGGAGATTTGAGGGTGAGAAAGAGTTTTAGGTCGAGAGAGAGAGTTTTCTATCGAGAGAGAAATGAGAAAATGAAGTTTGAGATCACACCTATCCTTTAAGTAGAAATTGCATCTCGATGGATCGAGGATTCTATTGAGGATTTTTCAAGCACTAAATCTCAACAAAAATGAATCTGTCGAGGTACTATCGAGGATCTGTCGGTGGCAAAAGAGAGTCTCGATGGATCAAGAATCTATCAAGTAGACAGAATGCCCAAAAAATTGGCTCAATGGAAAGAGAATCTGTTGAGGAACTATCGAGCTTGAAGAAAAGGAGTTTTTCAAGGGAGAAAAAAACACATAAAGATGAATGCAACAAGCAAGCTATTCAACCAAAGATCCAATCAACATATTAAGCTCTCAAGACATCTCTCAACATATATGCAAAGCATACACAGATCCCAAAACACACCCACACACTAAACAAGTCTAATCAATTTTATATTTCAAAAAAAAGTTAAGATAGTTTAGTGAGCATATATTGACACATGTATTCTTTGTGATGGTCAAATCACATTATACCTGCACATTTATCAAAAGTAGCAAAGAATTTTGCGTGTTATGTGTGAAACATAGTAAAAGTGCATAAGTGTCTCATATTATAAAGATTTGAGACTAGAGAGAATCAAGTACACTCACACACAATAACTGTTTGATGGGAACTATCACCTTTGAGGTGCACCATATAACTCTCACATCTCCTAGAAACACGCTTACAACCATTTTTAAAAGTATTTTGAATCTTTTTGCTTTTGTATTCTTTGCATATTTTCCTTTTGAACATATCATGCATGGGCATATAAGAAAGAAAAGAAATACCCAATTATGTAAGCTAAAACATCACAATTTTGCAATGTGGAAGCACACAAATGTTATACATGATTAGCGGGCTTTAATGGTGAGATGGTTATTTATGCCTTTCTCTTAGGATTTTCTAGTCATTCTCATAGAAAAGAGTGATATGAGTATTAAGTATAAAATATTACTTAATTGTACTCATCACAAACACGAGCAACAAAGCTCATTTGCTTAGTTGTGCATTGGGATGCTTATCTAAGCTACAAGAGATACAAAGTTTAGAAACTTTTTTTTAATGACCATCCAAGGTACACAAGTACCAATATACACAAACACACACAATTTTGTATTTTTAAAATTTTTATGAAAAACAAACAAAGCAAAACTGAAAACAACCAAAACAAAAACATGAAAGAAAACACACAAAGTATAAAAATAGACTAACTCAAAATTTTAAAAACAAACAAACAGGACATGAAAGAACAAAAGAGAGAGAATGCGACTTAATCTCTCGGAGCCTTTTTTCTTCCACACTTTGAAATTGGAGGAAGATCATTTCCTAGAGTTGAACCTTTATTCCAAAGGTAAAGGAAAAGAATTGAAACCGTTCAAGTTCGAAAGGAACATGAGGGACTTGAGAAGATCTCCAAGAGGACCCAAAGATGGCGAAATTTGACCTTGACCACCAGATGATGAGACACTATTGCTTTGTTAAGTGGTTAACCATTTATAGCAATTTGGACGAGTGTGTCTTGAAGCTTCACATTGATGATAGAAATGCGGCTTCTTTGGTTAACACGTTTTACTAGTATCCTTCTTATTCCTAAGGTTTCTTGTCTCTTTCTTTTCAACCTCATGGGGTGCTCCTAGAATAGATTTGCCCTTGTCTAAGTTCTGACTAGCTACTTCAGTTTTACCTTTATTATTTTCAACATCATTATCATTAGCAGGTGAAACCAAAAAAATTTAATTAAAAGAGGCAATATTAGGAGAAGATAATTCATACCCTAGACCAGTTTTGTCAGAAGCAGGCTTCTGAAAACTTAACATCTCGTTGAGCTTTGCACTATAAGTCCTCTCCAATTGAGCTTTGACTTGAAACAGCTCTGCTTCAAGCTTCTTGGTCCTTTCAGCCAAGAAATTGTTCTTAAATCGCAGTACTCCAATGGTTTGATTGCTTCATCAACATTGGTAGAGAGCTCCTCTCGATCTAGCTCCACATCGCTTAGCTTCTTGGTGGCCAACCTATATAGTTTTTCATGCTTTTCAGAAACCTTGTACAATTTTACATAAGTTGTATGGATGTCATCTTGTTTATCCATTTTCTTAAACTTAGATTCCACCAAGTCCTCTTCTTCATCCACTGCTTCTACGATCCCCTTAGTAGGATCTACTATAGCAGTGAAAGCACTCAAGATTCCTTCGTCATCACAGTCATCTGACTCAACCTCAAACTTGGTATCACTCAAGGTAGTAGCAAGAGCCTTGCTTTTCCCAATCGACTTGAGATATGTTGGACATTCTTGTTTCATGTGTCTAAAACCTTGACATCTGAATCACTTTGGTTCAGAGGGAATAGTATCTAACTGCCATCCTTAGCATTCTTCTACCCTTTGTCTTGACTTTTGAATTGAGAAGAACTAGATTTCTTACGATCCTTGTCAAAACCTTTCACATTGGCATTCTTCATGAATTTCTTGAATTGCCTAGTAATGTAGGACTTCATTTTGGAATCTTCATCATCTGAAAACTCATCAGTCTCATTACTTTTGGCCTTTAATTCCATTTCTTACTTTTGGTTCCTTTCCCAAGTTTAGTCAAACCCAATTCATAGGTTTGCAAGTTTCCAATCAACTCTGTCAAAGGAATAGAGTCAATACCCTTTAATTCTTCAATGGTAGTGATCTTGGCATGAAATCTTTCAAGCAGAGACCTTAGCACCTTTCTTATGACCTTGGATTCTAGAATAGTTTCCCCAAGATTAAAGGCTAAATTGACTATGTCCTTGAGTTATGCATAGAACTCATTGAATGACTCATTCTCTTCCATCTTGATCTCCTCAAAGCTTGTAGTAAGCCTTTGAAGTTTGGAATCTTTGACGGCCTTAGTTCCTTCACAGCTCATCTGGAGAATGATCCATGCTTCCTTTGCAGTTTCAATCGATGATATTTTCTTAAACTCCTTATTCATGACCGCATTGAAAATGGCGTTTTGTTACGACATATATGTTTTCACTTGTTAAGAACATATGTCACTCATTTATGTAAATTGGCTAATCCTTGAAAAAACGCACTCTACTTGTAATTGGGTAGTTCTAGGTGTTTTTAATACTTCAAGAAACAAGGTTTCAAGGTCAAGTGTTAAAGTCATCAAGTCTGTCCAAGAAAAAGCAAGCTGAAGTGCAATTTCATTAAAGCTCAACACCTGCTCGATAGCTACCTCGACACCCGCTATCTGTCGAGATTTAAAAACTCAGATTTCCAATCTGATTTTCTTGGGATCCATGAATATGTTTTTGGGTCTTCTTTTCTTCTAACCCTAAACATATAAAAGGATTGTTTTAAGAGCCGTCAAGTGTGACACAAGTTGCAATATCATTGAGCAATCCCTGTTCAAGCAAATTGTGATCAAAATACGAAGTTCTTGACCTAGTTCATCTTCCTTCAAGAAGTTGCTGTGTATTTGCACCGTAGGGTTTTGTAACCAAGCATCTTCCTGCTATTCATCATAAAGGATGAACTGAAGAACTTTGCAGCCAACCTTTCTTCCTAATTTGGTGTTCTGAAGTCGCGTACTGGGATCCACGCATTGGTTAGTCACGTACTTGGGAGCCGTGCATCAAAGGTGGGAACTCTCGCTACAGATCAAGTCCAATTGGGTATTGGGGTAAGGGTTCAACTGTAGGTTGGTAAAATATTTGGAATTCCTTTACTTGTAACCACTTGATTTGATAATAGTGGAGTTTCGGGAGTGGTGAACTGAAAATCACCCGGTGGGGTTTTTGCCGCAAGGTTTTTCCCCATTCGTAAACAAATCACCGTGTTATTTAATTTCCGCTGCATATTTAGTTTTTGGTGATTTGTTTGTGCTTCCACGCAATTGCATAATAAATTGATTAATTAAAAACTTGGCTAATTAATTAATTGGTTTTATCTCAAGGGGTCATTCAGTTTGTGGCCTATCAAGTGGTATTAGAGCAGGCACACTCTGATTAGGGTTTAATCTTTGTTGTGTTGATCCATTGACCCCTGCTTGTCATGGATTGAGGACAATCTTTTATTTGATGGCACTAACTATGCATATTGGAAAGTACGCATGAGAGCTTTCTTGCAGTCCTTAGATGAAAAGGTGTGGCAAGCTGTAGAGATTAGCTAGACTAAGCCAAAAGAAGAACTGGCTGATTGGGATAATGCTAAGATCAAGGTGGTAAACTTCAATAGTAGAGCGTTAAATGCCCTATTTAGCGCAGTCACCAATGAGGAGTTCAAAAAGATATCCTCAACTAAAACTGCTAAGGAGGCTTGGACCATCCTCCAGACAACCTATGAAAGAACAAAGGCTGTCAAAGATTCAAAACTTCAGAGACTCACTACTAGCTTTGAAGAAATTAAGATGGAGGAGGATGAATCGTTTGATGAGTTCTATGCCAAGCTCAAGGACATAGTAAACTCAGCCTTCAATCTTGGGGAAACCATCCCTGAACCCAAGATTGTAAGGAAGGTGCTCAGATCTCTACTTGAGAGATTCCATGCCAAGATTATGGCGATAGAGGAATCAAAGGACATTGACAAGATTCCTTTGACTGAGTTGGTTGGAAACTTGCAAACCTATGAGATAGGGTTATCTAGGATTGGCAAGTCAAGCAAAGGCAAAAGCATGGCCTTGAAGGCAAAGAGCAGTGATTCAAATGAGTCTTCTGATGATGAAGATTCCAAGATGAAGTCCTACATCACCCGGCAGTTCAAGAAGTTTATGAAGAATGCCAATGGAAGGAGTTTTGACAAGGACCGCAGGCAGTTCAGTTCTTCTCAGTTTAAAAGCCAAGACAAAGGGAAGAAGGATGCTAAGGATGGCAGTCAGTACACTGTTCCTGCAGGACCAAAGTGCTTTGGGTGTCATGGATTCGGACACATGAAACATGAATGTCCTGCGTATCTCAAGAGCATTGGGAAAAGCAAGGCACTTGCTGCAACTCTAAGTGACACTGTGCCTGAAGATAATTCTGACAATGAGGATGACAGAATCTTAAATGCCTTCACTGCCACAATCAATCCTACTGAAGGGATTGTTGAAGAAGTGGATGAAGAAGAAGAACTAATGGAGTCAAAATTTGAGAAGATGGATAATCAAGATGATATCCATTCAGCCTATGAGAAGCTGTACAAGCTCTCTGAAAAGTATGAGAAATTATATAGGCTGGCCACCAAGAAGCTCAATGATGTGAAACTTGATCGTGAAGAGTTATCCACAAAATTTGATGAGGTGAATCAAACTATTGGAGCATTGAGATTTGAAATCAACTTTTTGGCTGAAAAGACCAAGAAGCTTGAAGTGGAGCTGGTTCAAGTAAGAGCTCAACTGGAGAGGACTTCAAGTGCAAAGCTTGATGAAATGCTTTGCAATCAAAAATCTGCTTCAGATCGAACTGGTTTGGGGTATGGTCTTTCTTTCTCTAATACTGCTTCTACTAGCAATACTGTTTTTGTTCCTCCTGCTAATAACACTGAAATTGAGAATATTGATGTTAAAACTGAATTAGCGAGTAAGAACTTAGACAAGGGCAAATCTATCTTAGGAGCACCCCCTAAGCAAGATAAGAAAGATGCTAAAAACCCTAGGACTAAGAAGGCTAACTCTCAAAAGCCTAAATAAAAGAAGCAGCATCTCTGTCATCATTGTGCAGCTGCGGGTCATACTAGACCAAATTACTATAAGTGGTTAGCCATTCAACAGAGCAATGGCATGATAGCATCTGGAAGCCAAAATCAGCTTCAATCCTCTCTTGCTCCTCTTGGAGATCTTCTGAAAGCCCTCATGTTCCTTTCAAACTTGAACGGTTTAAATTCTTCCCCTTCACCACTGGTTCAAGGATTCAATCAAAGGAAAGGTTCTTCCAAGATGTGGAAGAAAAATGACTTTAAGTGATTTCATCACTTTCTTTCCCCTTCTTGTTTTTCTGTTTGTTGCATTGCTTATGTGTTTCGCTTTTCTGCTGAGTCAATCTAGTTTTTGCTTTACTTTGTTAACATGTTTTATGTGTTTACTTTCAATTTTGTTTATTTTTTTTTAAAAAAAATTGAAAAATAAAAAAAAAATACAAAAACAGTGTGTATCCTGTGTACTTTGGTACTTGTGTATCTTGGATGGCCAATGAAACAAATTTTTCTAAACTTTGTATCTCTTGTAGCTTAGATGAGCATCTCTATGCACAACTAAGCAAGTGAGCTTTGTGGCTCTTGTTTGTGATGAGTAAGATTAGGTTATCTCTTAAAGCTTAACACTCATATCACTCTTTTTGACGGGTAGGACTAGAAAATTCTAAGAGAAAGGCATAAATAACCATCTCACTACTGTTGCCCGCTAATCATAATATGACACCTGTATACTTCGGCATAGCAAAAGTGCAGTGTCAAAGACATTTGTATGCTTCGGCATAGCAAAAGTGCGATGTCAAATACTTAACATCTTGGGTATTTCTTTTCTCTCCTTTATATGCCCATATATGATATGCTAAAATAAAAGAAAACATGCAAAGAAAATAAAAAGCTAAAAGATTAAAAATGCTTTAAATATGGTTGCAAGCGTATATTCTAGGAGATGTGGGAGTTATAGGATGTACCTCGAAGGTGATAGTCCCCATTAAACAGTTATGATTGTGTGTGAGTTAAAAGTTATTTTCTCATATCTTAGGTCGTCATAACATGTATATACATATGCAATCTTACAAAGTTTTTCATACACAACACGCAATATTCTTTGCTACTTTTGATACATGTGCAGGTACAATGTGATTTGACCATCACAAAGGTTTTACATGTGCTAATGTATGCTCACTAAACTGTCATAACTTGTTTTTGAAAAATAAAATGGGTTAGACTTGTTTAGTGTGTGTGTGTGTGTGTTTTGGAGGATCCATGTGCTTAAATTTTTATTGAGAGATGTTTTTGAGAGCTTTATATGTTGAGTGGATCTTTGGTTGAGATGTGTGTTGGATTGCATTCATGTCTGTGTTTTTCCCTTCTCGAAAAATTGCTTTTTTTTGCTGGCTCGACACCTCCTCGATACCTGGTCATCTGTCGAGCTTTTTAAGCCGTTTCTTATCGCAATCTCGACACCTCTTCGACACCTGATGGATCGATCGAGAAAGTTTATGTCCTCTCGATAGATTCTCGACACCTGATGGATCGATCGAGATTCACTTGTTGTGTTTGTATCTTCTTTCTCGACACCTGTCTCGACACCTTATAAATCGATCGAGAAATCTTCTGTCTCCTCGATACCTCCTCGACACCTGTGTGATCAATTGAGCATCTCTTATCTGAAATTCATCTTGCATCTTGATACCTATCGATACCTCCATCTGTCGACGGCCAATTTCTCGATAGCTTCCTCGATACCTCTCGACACCTCAGCTGTCGAGAATTACTGAGGTTTCTATTTAAGGTCTGATCGCGATTTCTCTTATTTCTCACTCGATCTCTCTCAATCTCTCTGTGGCTTTTCCTCTCCTTTTCACACTTCTCTCACTCAAATCTTCCAACCCACTTGGATCTTGACCATTCCTTGCTTCAATCACTTGGTAAGATCACTTTTTCCTTCCTTTTTCATGCATTGCATGTTTTAAAACCTAGGTTTTGGGATTTTTTGAAATTTTTGGGGTTTTTCAAAATTGATGAGTGTTTCTTAAAATTTTGGGTTGGGTTTTCACTTAAATGCTTTTAAATGTCATACATTGCATTTCATTTGCATTATAATGATATTTACATGCATTTAGATGTGTGCTATATGCTGTGTGCTGATAGGATTGGATTGGGCTAAGCCCATGATGCATTTTTTTGTTTTGCATGTCACGTGCTCATGCATTCTCATGCATACATACTTGTTGTTCAATATATTTGTCATATTTGAACTATTTTGGGAACTTTTCTGAGTGTTTTCCTCTCTCTCCCGCTCATTCTTTTACGTTAGTAGTGTCTATGGCACCCAAACGTAAATCCACTCCTGCTCAGAACCCTCTGCGTTCTAGAGCTTCTACTTCTTCTGAGTCTGCTCCCCTTAACCTTCGGTTCCATGATGGAGATGCCCATAAGGCATTTTCGGAGAACTTTTCTAGACGAGGTGTTCATTCGGAACACCAAGTCATTCTGGCGGACTTCGTCGATACTGACCTTCCCTCTGTCATTCACAGTAAGGGATGGGGGTCACTATGTGACATCTCGGTCACTCGCCTTCTCGTGCTGATACAAGAGTTCTACTCCAACATGCACGGGATAGATCGTTCAATACCTCTCTTTTTCACTCGCGTTCGAGGTACGCGCATCCCTATCACACCGCAACTAGTTGCGGATGTGCTTAAGGTTTGTAGGATAGAGTTTCCTGACTATCCTTCTTGTGAGCGTCTGAGGACTGTGTCCAAAGATGAGCTCATTTCTGCCTTTTGTCAGCACCCTGCTGATTGGGGTGAGCATCAGTTCACATCATGTAGGCTTTCTGCTAAAGGTCCTAGATTTATCAACATGGTGATGACTTTTGTTCTCCAACCTCTTTCTCACTATAACTCTATCACAGAGCCTCGTGCTTGATTTTTGCTATCACTTCTAGAGCATCTTACCATAGACTTTTCTTCTCACTTCATCCTGTCTATCATAAATGTTTATCTTGATTCGGCATCCTATGATAAGCTCATCTTTCCTTCCGCTATCACGAGGATCCTACACCATTTTTCCATTCCCTTTCCTGTGTCTGACCACTTCACACACATATCTGCCATAGATGTCGCTACCATAAAATGTAGTGAGGCGCAGTCCAGGTTGAGATAGCCGAATGCCACTCCTCCCTCCTGTTCGGCTCCATCCAGATCAGCTCCATCTACATCTGCTCCTTCTTCCTTTTCGAGTGATGTATCTCTGGGAGATATTATGGCGCAGCTGCAGCGCATGGACACTCGCATTGATACACTCTCTGCTAAGTTGTATCAGGTGAATGTTCATGTTAGTCGTATTGCACAACGGCAAGCGACCATGGGTGGATTTGCTCTAGAGGCTACTCTTTCACCACCTACTCCAGCAGCTTCAGTTTCTGAGGATGATGATGATGATGATGATGATGATGGGGATACTAATTCTACCGATGAGATGTCTACATGACACTCTACCCTTTGTCACTCGTGACAAAAAGGGGGAGTAGTTTTGGGGTTATGAGAGTAGTCATCTTTTGGGGAGAGTTAGTATAGGACATTTTTGATAGGGGGAGTATTGACTTTTCTGAGGGATGTAGTGAGGCTTTATATGTATCTTTTCTTTTCTTTTCTTACCTTTTAGATACATTGATTTTACATACATTGTACTTATTTTCTATATATGTGGATGTATGATTCTTTCACCTCTCTCTTTATGTGTTGTTTCTTTTATATCTTTATACACATGTTATTTATACTTGTATGCAATCTATTTATTTCTGTTTCACACAAGATGCCTTAATGAGTTTTATTTAAAGTGTTTCAGAAATATAGGTTGTCAAAGTCTACTTGCCACAAACTCTCTTCTTGCAAAGTTTTTCAAGAGTTTGTGTTAGGATAGATTTTATTATATTCAAACAAGTGAATATGAGTTGAGTAATTTATGACTTATCTCATATGCTCATTTATTTGTTGTGGTTTTGTCACGGATTGCCAAAGGGGGAGATTGTTAGGACATATATGTTTTCACTTGTTAAGAACATATGTAACTCATTTATGTAAATTGGCTAATCCTTTGACAAAACGCACTCTACTTGTAATTGGGTAGTTCTAGGTGTTTTTAATAC
This sequence comes from Quercus variabilis, assembly GCA_030445155.1. Lineage (NCBI taxonomy): Eukaryota > Viridiplantae > Streptophyta > Magnoliopsida > Fagales > Fagaceae > Quercus > Quercus variabilis. The sequence continues at coordinate 11,909,293 of CP129449.1, forward strand.
TTCAAGAAACAAGGTTTCAAGGTCAAGTATTGAAGTCATCAAGCCTGTCCAAGAAAAAGTAAGCTGAAGTGCAATTTCATTAAAGCTCAACACCTGCTCGATAGCTACCTCGACACCTGCTATCTGTCGAGATTTAAAAACTTAGATTTCCAATCTGATTTTCTTGGGATCTGTGAATATGTTTTTGGGCCTTTTTTTCTTCTAACCCTAAACATATAAAATGATTGTTTTAAGAGCCGTCAAGTGTGACATAAGTTGCAATATCATTGAGCAATCACTGTTCAAGTAAATTGTGATCAAAAGACGAAGTTCTTGACCTAGTTCATCTTCCTTCAAGAAGTTGCTGTGTATTTGCACCGTAGGGTTTTGTAACCAAGAATCTTCCTGCTATTCATCATAAAAGATGAACTGAAGAACTTTGCAGCCAACCTTTCTTCCTAAGTTGGTGTTCTGAAGTCGTGTACTGGGATCCGCACATTGGTTAGTCACGTACTTGGGAGTCGTGCATCAAAGGTGGGAACTGTCGCTACAGATCAAGTCCAATTGGGTATTGGGGTAAGGGTTCAACTGTAGGTTGGTAAGGTACTTGGGATTCCTTTACTTATAACCACTTGATTTGATAATAGTGGAGTTTTGGAAGTGGTGACCTGAAAATCACCCGATGGGGTTTTTGCCGCGAGATTTTTCCCCATTCATAAACAAATCACCGTGTTATTTAATTTTCACTGCATATTTAGTTTTTGGTGATTTGTTTATGCTTCCATGCAATTGCATGATAAATTGATTAATTAAAAACTTGGCTAATTAATTAATTGGTTTTATCATAAGGGGTCATTCAGTTTGTGGCCTATCACGTTTAATGTTCTGCTGTTGAAGTTTGCCGCTTTGATCTTTGCATCATCCCAATCAGCCTGTGCTTCCTTTAGCTCAATCCAGCCAATCTCCACAGCTTGCCACACTTTCTCATCTAAAGATTGCAAGAAAGCTTTTATGCCATCAAATAAAGGAGGTATAATAAGAGACTGTCCTCTATCCGTGACAAACAGGGGTCAATGGATCACACAACAAAGATTAAAATCTAATTAGAGTGTGCCCACTTTGATACCACTTATTGGGTTAAAATGAATTGACCCCTTACAAATTAATTAATTACCCAAGTTAATTAATTAGGTTAAATTACTTGCAATTGTGTGGTAGCACAAACAAATCACCAACTAAACTAAATACTGCGAAAATTAAATTTGACACGATGATTTGTTTACGAATGGGGAAAACCTCCAAGGAAAACCCCACTGGGTGAATTGGGTCTTGCTCTATGTCTATGATTACTTTTCTAGTTTTTGTCCTCTTAAAATAAAATAATTGAAGACCCGTTTGCTGCTTTTTTTTTTTTCTTTTTTCTTTTTGTGTCAATCACTATATTGTTAACTATTTATTACTAATAATAGACTTGTTTCTTTTTTGTTGATTTTAAAATTATTTGTCGTGATTTATGATTTCTTTTAAAATTTATTTGTTTCTGTCATCTTAAAATTACTAATTTTCTGATTAATAATTTCTCTTTAAATTTTTCTAGATGGAAAAAGATGAGATGCAGAGTATTGACACTAAAAATGAAGGTGAAGACATTGACTTGAAAGATAAACTTGATGAACTGGTTGAACTTCCTCCGCCAAAGAAGTCTAAGACTAAGACAAATGATAAAAACTACAAAAGGAGGAGGACTTCAAGTGTTTGCCATTTCTTTCAAATGCTTCCTACAAAAGATGGAGAAAAGCCTATTTGCAAATGCAAAAAGTGTGGAGAGGAATATATTTCTGTTGGAGTATATGGTATTGGAAATTTGAAGCGCCATTTGAATGTATGTTGAATAAGAATGAGCACAAAGAAGACACCTCTTCAATGGAACCCTCAATCTCTTCTAATACAATCTCTTAATTTGGATGTCTTTTAGTTTTTGTTTTGGCAATTGGATGCCTAGACTTAAATTTTGCCATCATGTGTATTTTGATATGCCATGTAATCATTTTGGTTTTTAAATCTTAAACTGTGATTTCTTTTAGTTTTTGATATGGCGCTTGGATGCCATGTAAAAATTTGCTTTTTTTTTTTTTAAATGTTTTACTATGGAACTTTTACACATTATTGAATTTGATAGAATGGATTGGAACGTTTTGGACTATTAATTTGATTTTGATGGAAGAAAAGAATTATTTGCTTTTATTATAATTACTAGATTTATGATTGTAAGTTGTGACAGAATGTCTATTACTTGATTTATGGTAATAATATAATTTTAGATACATGAGTTTTTTTTTTTTTTTTTTGAGAAAGAGATATATGGGAATTGATAATAGGTTATTTAGGTTAGACATGACCTATTAATCAAATAGGTTATTCAGGTTAGTTATGATGCATTAATTAAACAGGTTAATAAATAGGTCATTTGTGTCAACCTTAACATGACCTACTAATTAAAAGGGTTAAACATGTCGTGTCGAGTTATCCGTTTAATAAATAGGTTGTGTTAGGGTTGAGGAATCCTGAATCATTTACTAAACAGGTTGGGTTCGTGTTGACCTATATAAAATAATACTCACAACTCAACCCGACACGTGAACACGAATTGCCACCCCTAATTTTGCAGAAAATACAATGATTTGCGGCATCAATGAGAAGCAAAAATTCGTCCTATTTCATCTCTCTTTTCACTGTTGACTACGTCCTTTTAAGAGCCTAAGAGTTTCAACCCTAATACAACCCGTTTAATAAACAGGTTGTGTTAGGGTTGAGGAATCCTGAACCATTTACTAAACAGGTTGGGTTCGTGTTGACCTATATAAAATAATACTCACAACTCAACCCGACATGTGAACACGAATTGCCACCCCTAATTTTGCAGAAAATACAATGATTTGCAGCATCAATGAGAAGCAAAAACTCCTCCTATTTCATCTCTCTTTTCACTGTTGACTACTTCCTTTTAAGAGCCTAAGAGTTTCAAATTCTATAAATAAGACTAGTTACTTAAGATAAAACATTTTACTTTGATATTTTCTCTTTTGTCTTTAATTGAAAGTTTCAAAACTTTGTTTATGAGTGCACATTAACAGCGTTGGCACTGTTGTATCCTAGATAGCAACCACCTAAGCCATTTGCACCAATGGAGTAATTCTAGTGGGGGTGAAATTGCTTCTCAAGGACAACAAATTTAGTTTTGTGTCTCTGCAATAAGTTTTTTCTTAATCCTTAATTTTATACGCTTTTACTTTTGTTAATTTTTTTTTTATAAGTTAATTTGAGCATATCCCTGTTTTATTACTAATTAATCATTGAAATTGCTTTGTAACTTTGTTAATTGATTTGAACAATCTTCTAGACTATATTTTCAACATATACTCATACTTGTTCACATATAAATGTATAAAATGCTCTTTGCAAAATGTATCAGACCAAAAAGACCTCAGCTCCAACTCTCAGAGTTTTACTACCTAGAGTTGGCACAAAACTGTGAAGTTGGAAAACATGAGTCAGTTTGGCCATATTAAGATAGATATTGGGAAACCCAAGAGAGATGTTTTTCATGGCAGAGGGAAAGATGCCCTAGGGCCAAGGGTGCATGCCAAACTCATTATACTCTACTATGATTACGTTTTCTGTGGTGATACAGTTAATTTCTTTAGGAATACTCTCTGAGCACTTTTCTTTGTTTACCTGTGAGCTTCCATTGGTCAAGCTATGAAGTGTTTTCATGACATATAAGAACTCCTTAGTCCTTTAAATGCTTCAATGAGATTATAAGCAATTGCAGTCCTTTAAAATACTGGGAAAAAACAAATAAACAAAAGGGGATATGATAAATATTGTCAAACCTACCCATCCCAAACTGCTGAAGAGACATGGCTATCTTGATCACAAATTACAACATTATCAGTTCACCCGGGATCTCCAGCGGTCTCTTCATTTGAGCTATGCAACAAAATTGATAGGCCAATAATGTATTACCCCCTTACGATTAATTAACCAATTAATTAGCCAAGTTAATTAATTAATTCAATTAGCACGCAATACGCGTAGTAGCACAAACAAATCACCAAGTAAATATATAGCGGAAAATAAATTGACAAGGTGATTTGTTTAAGAATAGGAAAAACCTACACAGAAAAAACCCCACCGGGTGATTTTAAGGTCACCACTCCCGAGACTTCACTATTATCACAACAAGCGGTTATAAGTAAAGGAATTTCAGTACCTTATACCAACCTACAGTTGAACCTTGTTGAGGTTCAAAATTGGTCACAAACTAAAGCCCAAAATATAACACGTTAGGCTCATTTCACAAAAATATATAAATAAACTAAGAGAAAATAAGAGGGTTAGGCTTACACAATGAAGGAAAAAGAGAAAAGAAAGAAGAAAAGGGCAAGAGGCCCAAAGGATTAGGATGCAAAGACCCACGAAAGAACAAAACGGGCCTAGACCAGGCAAAACCAGCAAACCAAAGAAAGCTCAATAAGAAGGGCTGGGTCGGGATCCCAGAAGTCCCCAAAGTCCGGGGACCCCTGGACGCATGAAGTAAGATTGAAGCAAATTCAAAGAGGGACAAAAGACAAAGAGCATACGGGTCTCGTCCTCTAGACATGTAGTGGACCCAGGAGGTAAGAAGCAAAAACGCAGGAGCCGTGATTCCAACCATTTGGAGAAAGTGACAAGGAAGAGTACAACTGAAAAGGCAAAAGTGCTGAGAAGAAAAAGCCAAATAGCTAAAGACTAGCCAACGGAGAAGTTTGGAAATAGAAAACTAACTGAGGGACTTTCGTTTGGTCGCACCAAAAGCAAGAAACTATGAGAGAAAAAGGAAATGACATAACCCTGAGCAACCTGGCACGACACGAACTCTAAGGGGCAAAAGGGAGAAATCAACTAGTACCCCGGAGCCCAAGTTGTGCTATAAAAGGAGGAGGGGCTCCATGCTGAAGGGGATTCAAATTCAGAGAGAGATTCATCTTTGATTAGATCATTCAGGCATTCATGGCCATTTTTCTAGAGTCTCATAGAACTACAAAAAGAACTCTGTAAAATCAAAAGAAAACAAAGGAACCGCTCCTAGTATCCTAGAGACAGTCACTATAACATATGCTTGGATTCAACAAATTCAAACTTTGCAAGTCTTGGAAGCTTAAATAGCTATCAAAGTCTATAATTTTTGAACTTAGTTGAACCTTGCATCACATCTTAGTGAGCACTGTAATTATAACTAAAGAAAATTAATAAAATGCACCTCACTAATTCGAGGATCCCTAACCTTTTCTTACCTTTTATTTCATTTGTTGTGCACTCCTTTGCTGTTGAAATGTCATTTGATACAGATATTTTTGCTTGTTAGTTATTTGTATTGTAGGAAGCTTATTTTGTGCACCACTCGGTTCTTAAACAGCCCTTTTAGTTGCGGTGAATCGAGCCTAGTCCACCAAGAATATTTATTTGGCCCAGAATCTTTTGGCCATTGTGCTGAGAAGAAAAAGACACTCTCACATTTGGCGACTCCACTTTAGGCGAGGTAAAGAAAAGGGAAGAAGCAATCCCTTCGCAGAACACGCCTCCAAGACCAAGGAACAGTAAACGTGCTAATGTGCCACCCACGGCCTCTGAGCATGTGGAAGAAAATGAAGTGGCCTCCAGACAAAGAGGCGAGGTGCCCCTAACAGAGCAGGAGGCCATGTCAAAACAAAGAAACACAAGGCAAGAGCTAGATCCCATGGCTCAGATGACTGCAATGTTGAAAGACTTGCAACAAGAAGTTCGCCTTCTCAAAGAAGGCAAGACACAGGAAGTTAAAGACAATGCCCCCCATGTGGGCAACCAAGATAGAACCCAGCCAGAGGGAGAGTCAGCAGTGGGAGGAGGAACTAACCTCTAGTACCTAACACTGGTAGATGTCAGTGCCCTCCTTGACCAAGAAAGGGAAAAACTTTCCGAGATTCCCAAGCAATTTTCCCGAGATCCCACATTCTCACCAGAACTCCTTGGCAAGCCATATCCCAAGGGATATGAGCCACCAAAGTTCCATCCTTTTGATGGAAGGAATGGAAGCACAGTAGAACACGTGAGTAGGTTCGTCCATACTATGGGCCCCTACATAGGAAACCGAGAGTTGTGCCTAAGAGAGTTTGCTAAGTCCTTAGTGGACAGAGCATACACTTGGTACACCACACTAAAACCTGGGTCAATTAAGATCTAGGATGAAATGATGGAGAGATTTTGTGCAAAATATTACCCTGGTGAAGACAAGGTCACTTTCCAAAGCCTTCAGATGGTACAGCAGAGGCCTAGAGAGGATCCCGTCTAGTTCATCAAAAGATTTGAAGATGTGTCCCTAGATTGTTATGGGGACCATGAAGAAAAAGAGCTCGTAAAGACTTGCATATCTAACATGCTTTTTGATTACAGACTCAACTTCGAAAATTTATGTATCACACAGTTCTCTATCCTGTTACAGAGAACTAGAAGGACAGCACAAACTATGAGGGCAAGGAGGATGTTAGCATCCCAAGCTATAATAGCATCAATGGGAGAAAAGAGGAAAAGGCCTGATGGAAAAATGTTCGGAGAACTACCAGTGATCCCATGTACCGCAGAAGAATTAAACCATATTCTGGACAAATGGATCGGGGATGGAGTGATTAGGCCATTCACTGTGTCCAGACCACCAACCGAGGAAAAAAAGGAAAAATCCTTTATTTTGCAGGATTCATAATTATGTTAAGCATTCTACCAAGGATTATTGGACCCTTTGCAGGCTCTTTCACGGGAAGCTAAGAGAAGAAACCCTGAAGCTCACCCAGAAGGAGCCAGAAGTACAAAGGAACCCCTTGCCTAACCACAAAGGAAAGGGGGTGGTGGCTGTAGTAATCCATGGGAACCTGACAAAAGCAGATTAGCCAGAAGGATCTTTCCACCCAAACACAGTCAGGGCCCTCCAGAAGAATCCCAATTTTAGATCACTATTCAACCAGCTGAGATTTGGACCAGAAGCAAGAAGGGTGGCTACGAAGTCTCTCATGACTACAGCAGCAAATTCAAGAATGGAGTGTTTCACAGCAGAATCACATGCTAGTCGATCTTTCCTAGAGACAACCAATGCCATAACTTTCACTGATGAAGACATGGAGGTTGAGCATCCAGACCGTCGCAAACCTCTTTATTTAATGGCCACCATAAACGGTGTCTAAATCAGAAGAGCACTAGTGGACACAGGGGCATCACTTTACCTCATAGCCTTGAGCACCTTAGAAGCCGTAGGCCTAGGAGGAAGGAGAATCCTGGGGGCTCCCATGGAAATAACCGGATTTGGAGGATCAGCAGAATCAACCGAGGGATATATACAATTGGCCCTAAGAGTGGGGCCAATAGTTGCCTTGACCAGATTTCATATAATCAACTCAGAGGCGTCCTACTATGTACTGCTGGGACGACCATGGCTCCATAAGCACCACTTTATACCATCCACATACCATCAGTGTGTCAAGGGGAGATTGAACGGGAGGCCTATAAGAATCCCTGCCAACCATAACCCTTTCAGCCAAGGAGAAGTAAACTTTGTAGAAACAATGTTCTATGATGAGTTAGAACCTGACGATGAGAGTCCTATGCCAAGGACCCCAAGAGCACCTATCTTGGAAAAAGAAGAAGGAGGAGGTACCCATGACTTAAGAAACCTCCTGAAGAGAAAAAGGCAAAAGAAGGAGCCCAGCACCTTAAGATCCCGAGAATGTGTAGTAGTGCGAGAACCCGGGGGAAGATTAATTTACCGCTTGTGAAGGTGCACGGGACCTGAGTGCATTGTGCAGGAGGGTCCCGAACCACCAGAATGTATGGTAGCTCAAGAGGAAGTCCTGGAGGAACCAGTTAAAGAAACACAGATCTAGCCTGAGGATGAATTGGAAGAAATAAACATGGGAGTTGAGCTAGGATCCCAAAGAATACATGGATGTGTTCGCATGGACCTATGATGAAATGCTTGGCTTGGATCCTAGGCTCGTTGCCCATGCTCTCAATGTAGACCCAGGAGTCAAACCAATAGTCCAACCTGCTAAGGTCTTTCACACTGATGTAGAAGCCCAGATAACCCAGGAGGTCAAAAAGCTATTGGCAGCTGGTTTTATCAAGCACATTCAACATCCCAAATGGCTTTCTAACATAGTACTTGTAAAGAAAAAGAACGGCTAGATCCATTGCTTTGTGGACTTCCACAACCTGAATAAGGCATGTCCAAAAGATGAGTTCTCTCTGCCTAATATTGACCTCCTTATGGATTCAGCTGCGGGAAGTTCTATGTTCTCATTCATGGATGGGTATAGTGGGTACAACCAAATTCGTATGGCTACCAAGGATGCTAAGAAGACAGCATTCAGGACATCAATTGAAAATTTTTATTACACTGTGATGCCCTTTGGCCTCAAAAATGCAAAAGCCACATACCAGCGAACCATGACAGCCATCTTTCACGACATGATGCATATAGAAATGGAAGACTATGTGAATGATATTGTGGTCAAGTCAAAAACTAGGACAAGACACCTTCAGGTACTTGAGCAAGTTTTCAAAAGATGCAAAGAATGCAAACTACGCATGAACCCCATGAAATGTGCCTTTGGATTATCTGTAGGAAAGTTCTTCGGGTTCCTAGTACATCACAGAGGCATAAGTGTGGATCCAGCCAAAGCGGTAGCTATTGCCACTATGAAAAGACCAACAACAGTGAAGGAGCTCAAAAGCTTCCTAGGAAGAGTCTCCTACATTAGGAGAATTGTGCCAAGGCTGGCTTCAGTCACAAGAGGCTTATCCAAGCTATTAAAGAAAGGAATTGAGTTCACCTGGGGAGCAGAGCAACAGGAAGCCTTCCAAAGGATCCAACAGATTATGAATCATCTGCCCACTCTCCAGGTGCCAGTATGTGGGTGACCCCTATTATTGTACTTGGCATCAAATGCCCAAGCAATAGGAGCCCTACTGGCGTAAGAAGATGATGATGAGAATGAGCAACCTGTTTATTATGTAAGCAAGACACTTAAGGATGCTAAGACCAAATATCCCAGGATAGAAAAGGATTGCTTAGTGGTCATTTACGCATCCCAGAGACTGGAGAGGTATTTCTCAACTCACCAAATCCTTTTAGTGACTAAGTCACAACCCATAAAAGCACTCCTACATCAGCCCCTCCTAACAGGAAGAATAGCATAGTGGCTGGTCCTGCTTTCTCAATATGACATAGGTCTCAGGACCCTTAAGGCTATCAAAAGTCAAGCCATAGCTGACCTCCTGGCACAGTTCCCAGGGAAGGAGGAAACCTCACTAAGTGAAGAGATCCCAGGTAAGGTAGCAGTAGCAAAAAACCCCAGGAAAGAAATGGACAATGAGATTCGATGGGTCAGCTACAGCAACCTTAAATGGGGTGGGAATTGTACTGAGCTGTGAGAATGGGGACACCATACCTCTATCTTTCAAGCTTGGCTTCTCCTATTCCAATAATGCGGCTAAGTATGAGGCATACTTGACCAGGTTAGCTATAGAGCTCAGTATTGGGGTGAAACACATGAGAGTACTAGGAGATTCCAATCTTGTAGTCTCTTAGGTGAAAGGTGACTTTGCACTAAAGGAACAAAGTTTGGCAGCCTACAAGACTTGGGCGCAGTGGCTAGAGCAGGAATTCTTGACCTTTAGCATAGAGTACACACAAAGAAGCGAAAACAGGTTTGCGGATGCGCTTGCAACCCTGGGGTCCCAGGTACCATTCAAGGGAAAAGACACTCTGGTCAGAATAGGAAGGCAAGAGCATTCCATCTTAAAAATCCTCCAACGGATATCCCTCAGAGAGTCCGAGCAATGGGACTGGAGAAGCGAAGTGAAAGAGAAAATGAAAAAAACAGGATCTGGAGGGAGCGTCAAGGAGCTGAGGAACTACACTCTAATAGAAGGAGAACTATACAGGAAACTACCCGAAGGGATCTTATCCAGATGTATCAATAAAAAGGAGGGGAAACTAAGGTTGGAAGAGCTACATACCCAAGTCTGCGGGATCTCAGAAAAGCTCAGCCTATATAGGAGGATGCAATGCATGGGATACTACTGGCCAAATATGAATAAAGAGTCAGCAACTACACAGGAGAAATGTCAAGAATGCCGTTCCTCAGTGGACGAGGAAGAAAGCTACGCGATATTCATTACAGAAGATTGGAGGACTCCCTTCATGGAATATTTGGCTCAAGGGATCCTACCAACTGACAGGGCACTGGCCTGCCAGTTCAAAAAACTCACAGTCAGGTATTTCTTGCAAAGCGGGATCCTGTTCAAAAAGGATACAACGAGGATCCCCTAAAATGCCTGGGGCCAAGAGAAGTCAGGAAAGTCCATTCTGGTGATTGTGGAAGTCACCTAGGAAAAATGAGGCTCTATAAGCAGTTACTACTGTTAGGGTAATACTCGCCAACAATAAAAAGGGACTCTGAGGAGTTAGTCAAAACCTGCCACGCGTGCCAAGTCCTTGGGGATGCAATCCATACTCACCCAAATATGTTGTAGGATATGAATGGCCTTTCCACACTTAGGGGCTTGATCTCATAGGGCTATAAATCCCCCATCCAGTGGTTACATATGGATCTTGGTAGCTACTAAATACTTTACAAAATGGGTAGAGGCCATCTCCTTGAAAAAAGCCACTGGAGCAGCTGTAACAAACTTTATTCGAGAACATATCATTACAAGATTTGGGGTCCCCAAAAGGTTGATCAGTGACAATGGAATCTCATTCATGAATAAAGACATGAAGGGGCTGACTGAGGCTTACTACATCAAGCATGGAAGATCTACATTGTACTACCCACAAGGAAATGGCCAGGCAAAGGCCACTAATAGGGTGATATTGAAGATCCTGAAAAAAAAAAAAAATGAAGCAGGAGTATGGAGGAAAATGGAGTCATCACTTGGCAGATGTACTTTGGGCATGCAAGAGCTTTGTAAAGGCAGCCACGGGATTCTCACCATTCTCCCTGATCTATGGGACAGAAGCCATCAGCCCAGTAGAATTAATTGTTCTCACACCAAGAGTAGTAGTTGAAGAAAGTCAGGAGGACACCGAAGACACAAACAATGAAAGGAGATTAGCAGACCTTAAAGGGGTAGAGGAAGAAAGAGAGCTGGCCAAGAGAAGAAACCAGAGGTACCAGCAAAGAATGACTAGAGCATACGCACAAGCAGTACGCCCAAGAACTTTCACTAAAGGGTAGCTGGTACTAAGGATAGCAGAGCATGTGAGAAGAAGTCTACCAGGACCCTCCAAATTTGCCCCAAAATAGGAAGGACCCTACATCATTAGGGAGGCCCATGATAGTGGGTATTACTACCTTACAAAGGAAGATGGGACAATCTTGACAGAGCCCATAAATGGGAAGTGGCTAAAACAGTACTATGCATAAGAAGGGAGAGGTCTCAGTACACTAGAATCCTTTTGCCAACTCTCCAACCTGCGAAGTGTTTCTTTCTTTTACATATTATCGCTTAAGTAATTTTTGTTCAGGAACCCATGGTAGAAGGACACTTTAGGATCCTTACTAGCTTTGTTAGATTTGCTATGTTCTTTGAATGATGTTTTTGTTTTAAATGAAATTTCTCCATATTTCTTAGCTATTAAAACCTAAGTATTACAAAGTCCTAACACAGATAGAAAAGGGAGGATACCTGGGGAAATCTTTTTGATGCATGACCTAGGATCACCTAGTCTCAAAACACAAATGCAGATCTATGTAAAAAAAAAAAAAAAAAAAAGGGAGAAAAGCCAAAAGCAATGTCCAAACAAAGAGATAGAAAACTTATACAACCCCAAATTGTTCATATACATCCAAACCAGCTTAAAAAAAAAAAAAAAAAAAAAAAAAAAAAAAAAAAGGCTAAGAAATAAGGCCAACCAACAAAGAACCATCTGAGGAGAGAGCAAGGACAGCTAAAGAAGAAAGGACCCTTTGCCTTTTAACCTTCAAATCTTGCAAAGTCTTGGGAGCATAAGCTAAGGCTTCCTCAGTAGCAGCAATCTCAGCATCAATACTCTTAGAAGCTTGCCTCTAGAATAGCGCGTGGGCCAATAATCGTAGGTACTCCAGCAAAAAGGAAAGGTTGAACTGGGCTTCCAAGAGATCCTGAACCACTCCCTTCTATTCCAAAAGCTTTTCCCCAGATAGAGAATCTAGCAAAGAATCTCTCAAGAAAATCAACACGGCGCACAGCAGCTCCATCAGAATGTTCTCCAAAAATACTCCTCCTCTAAAACCAATGGTAAAATCCCCATGACTTTTGAATAGCCCTTCTAGTAGTGGCAGGCCTTCCACAGGCATAGAGAACCGCAAAAAGCTGCCATAAGAGGGCCCGAAGTGGCAAAAGTGACTAGCAGGGAGGCTGGTAAACTCTAAAAGATTGAAATGAGCCAGAAAGGTGGGGAGCCTTGAAGCAGGATCTAAAACAACCATCTTTGGAGCCTCCCCCATTGTTGCATTACCACCAGAAGAGGCTGAGGAACCTTCAACCCTCTAGGCAGTACGAGGGCCAGCAACCTAAGCAGATCCTACACCCCCCTCAGGAATCACAAGTTCAGGATTTTTGACACTCGTATTAACTCCTGCAAAAAAAAAAAAAAAAAAAAAAAAAAAAAAGAGGAAAAGAGGAAAAAAGAGGGATAGACTTAGCTCCCTCGTCTAAAAAAAAAAAAAATAGAAATAAAGAGCAAAAGAAGGTAGAGGAGAAACCAGTATCGGCCTCTTAGGGCAGAGTTTCCTCTTCTTGCTCCTCTGACTTCTTAAAGGACTCTGAGAAAGAACACATGGAAAGTTGAAGAAAAGATGAGGAAGCCTTAGCAAAATGACTAAAAGAAGGCAGGGATACAGGGGGCTTCGCCATAACGAAAATACAAGAGAAGGGAAGAAATAAAGAGAGAATGCAGTAAGGACAATCAACATCCACCTTCAGAATCCTCCGATTCTAAAGAAGAGGCAGCACCAGAGATAGATCTCACAGTGACTTGGCTCGGAAAGAGAAAGAAAAGAAAGAAAGAACTTAGAGAAGAGGAAGAAAAAAAAAGGGGGATGCAAAAGAAATAAAATTAAAATGCTATTATAAATAAAAATAAAAAAAAATAAAAAAAGGGTAAGGCTCACCTGTTTGCCCGGATGGTGATGCGCCTCCCAAAGTCTTTGTACTTAACCCAGTCTGAATTAACACGGTCTTGACAGGACTGGGAATCTGTTTAAGTTGAGGACCTAGGGACGCGAGAAGCTTGGGAGCCTCAAGATCCTAGGCAGCCTGGACATCCTGCATTGGTTACCTAGTCTCCCCAGCTATGCCACCACTAAGAGCCCCATCTTCCATACTCTAGGATGCAGCTGCAGCTGTCTCCTCCTCTAAAGTCTCACCAACCATGGAGGGAGCAACCTCCACCTAAAGAAGGAAAAGAAGGGGGAACAACATAAAAAAATAAAATAAAATAAAATAAAAAAGACATGAGTAACAGGGTAGCACGGATGCACAACACTTGTGAAATGAATAAGAGCAAGCAGCAGAAGACACAGATAAGGGAAAACAATACCACATCTTTACCAAAGGATTGGCTTCTACCCTTCATGGGATCTAACTTACATTTGGACTGCAGGAAAGACAATCACTCATTAGCTCAAAAAGAAACAACAAAAACTGCAACCTAAAAGAGAAAAAAAGGAAAGAGGCATTGCCCTTCTCTTTATCTCAATAGGGTCTTCAGGTCTCTGTTGTTTACTACGGATGCGTCCATAGGGTCCCAAAGAACCATGAACCGAAGAACTCACAAGAACCTGAGGAAAAGAAGACTCTACCTTAGTCTTTACCCGGCCCTTTATGACCAAGGATTGCTCAACTTCTTTTTCTTCAGCAAGCACCAACTGTTTCTGAGATTTCCCAGTTTTCTTCTTTTTTGACTTAGGGCCAGTACCCCCTACACTCTCTTCAACTGCAACCTCCTTCAATTTCTCCTGCTTAATTGTTTTTCCCTTACTCATGCCAATGGGAGTACTAGCACTTATGGCCTCTACCACCCCCCTCTTAATTGGTACCCCAATAGAAGAACCAATTACAAGATCACATCCTGGCCAAGTTTTTGGAAAATCCTGAACATAAGTAACCCAACCACTCCTGGAAGCGTACCATTCTACGAAGCCTATTTTACTGCTCACAGCAAAAGAAACAATACTAGCAGTAGGTAGGGATAAACGCCTGTTGGATGTTGGAATAGAAGAAATTTTGGGGTTGGGAACTCTCTCCATTATCCCAGTACCAGCATAATCGACAAAAGATTTTTGCACCCTCCTCCAATAATCAGCATAACCACTAGAAGCAAAAACCCCTCTCTGAAAGTTAGGCACTACAAACTGAGGACTCCTTCGTGACCAATAGGAGAAAGCCTGGAGTCTCATGAAAAGATCCAAGGAAGGAAGAGATGGTACTACATCATTGAATACTGGAGGAATATCTTGATCAAAGCCAAATTGCCGAAGTACTTGGTACGCCGAATAATGAGTATACCGAGGACCACTTGAGGAAAGTACAGGAAGCCAAAAAGGACTAATGCAAGCAAGGTAGGCTAAGCTACCCTCATCACCACGACGCAAATCAAAAGTATTCCCTGTAGAAGTTAGAAAATGAGATAACACAAAATCACAAACAAAACCGGGGCCAAACTCCCGAGGAGAGGGCCAATGCAAATGGCCTACTTGATTAAATAATTCAACCAAGTTAAGGCTGCCACCTTTTAGACTCAGCCAATGGAAATAATAGCGTGGCTGTGAGTTGAGCTGCCACAAAGCCCTTTAACCACATCTGGGGATCCCTAAAACTTATCTTTTACAAACTTTAAATGCCTACACCTTGCTAAAGTAACCGAAGAATGGTCGCACATAAATACTTGGAGAATGGCGCGATGAAGAGAGGAAGTAATAACATAACAACAATCACCTTCGGCTTCATCTCCAGGAAGCTGATCCAATTGAGAATAAACATGGCCCAAAAACATGGGGGCTAGAGGATATTGAGCGCCCTGAGCCAACTTAATCGCCAAGGGAAAAAGAGTGGACTTGATTCCTGTGAGAGTGGCTTTTTCTTCTCACCTTAGTGGCCCAAGGATCCTAGGCCAAAGAAATATTTTTGGTGGACTGGGCTCAGTTCACCGCAGCTAAGAGGGCTATTTAAGAACCGAGTGTTGCACAAAACAAACTTCCTACAATACAAATAACTAACAAGCAAAGATATTTGTATTGAATGACTTTTCAATAATAAAGAAATGCACAGTAAAATGAAATATAATGTAAGAACAGGTTAGGGATCCTCAAAGTAGTGAGGTGTATTTTATTAATTTTCTTTAATTATGATTGCAATGCTCACTAAGACATGATGCAAGGTTCAACTAAGTTCAAAAACTACAGCCTTTAATAGCTATTTAAGCTTCAAGACTTGCAAAGTTTGAATTTGTTGAATCCGAGCATATGCTATAGTGGCCATCTCTAGGATATCGGGAACGGTTCCTCTGTTTTCTTTCAATTTTACAGAGCTCTTTTCTAGTTCTGTAAAACTTCAATAAAAATGGTTGTGAATGGCTAAGTGTTCTAATCAAAGATGAATCTTTCTCCTAGAATCTCTATCCTTTCAACATAGACCCCTTCCTCTTTTTATAGCACAGCTTCGGGCTCCGAGGTACTAACAATTTCTCCCTTTTGCCCCTTAGAGTTCAGGTCGTGCCAAGTTGCTCAAGGTCACGTCGTTTCCTTTTTCTCTCATAATTTCTTATTTTTGGTCCAACCAAATAAAAGTCCCTTAACTAGTTTTCTATTCCCAGACTTCTCTGTTGGCTAGTCTGAATCTATTTGGCTTTTTTCATCTCAGTGCTCCAGCTTTTTCAGTGTACTCTTCCTTGTCACTTTCTCCAAATGGTCGGTACCAGACTTCTGCATTTTGCTTCGTACCTCCTGGCTCCATTACATGTCTAGAGCATGAGATTTGCATGCCCTTTGTCTTTTTTTTTTTTTTTTTTTTTTTATCTCTTTTTGAATTTGCTTTAATCTTAATTCGCGCGTCCAGGGATCCCCTGACTCTGGTGACTTCTGGGATCCTGACCCAGTTCTTCTTACTGGGCTTTCTTTGATTTGCTAGTTCTGCCTGGTTTAGGCTTTTCTTGTTCTTTCGTGGGTCTCTGGATTCCAACCCTCTGGGCCTCTTCTTTCTTCTTCTCTTTTCTTTACTGTGTGAGCTCAACCTTCCCTTTTCTCTCTTAGTTTTATTATTTATTTATCTTTTGTGTGAAATGAGCCCAGCGTTTTACTTCTTTGGGCCTTAGTCTGTGACCAATTAATTTTTGGACCTCAACATTTAGCCCCCCAAGCTCATGGGTTGCCTGCAGCCCATGCGTGAGTTTCTGCAGGATCTCTTCCGTTCTGATCTTTATTCAAGGATCTCTTCCTGGTCCCTTCACTTCTTTTTTTTTTTTTTTTTTTGTAACTCCTCTTTTTTAAATGGGACATGGCAGTTTGAGTCTCGAAAAAGAACTTCCACCACCTACTTTTACGTTTCCCATAACTTTATTAATAACTGCTCTTAATTTTTCCTTCTTTAAATTTAATTCCTGGCAACTGGCGTGTCTTTCCACACATTGTCTTCTCTAACTGCTCTTATTTCTTCATCCTAATCTTTTCATATTACCCTTTTTCTTCTTGTCTACCTGAATCTTCTGTTCCTAGCCTTTTTTCTTTTCTTTCAATCATTCTCGCTGCTACCTGCTTTCTTACTTCAAGATACCCATTGCTTCGATGGCTTTTTCATTTTCTCGAAAAAGAAAGAAGCGTACTTCTAGTCCTTTTGAAGGTGAGTGTTCCTCTAGTTCTACAAATGAGTCTCAGGAAGTTATCGGGCGTCCTGCTTTTCCCTTACGAGATCCTCGGTACTCCCCTAGCTTGTTCTTCCCACAGGTGTCCCATGGTGAGCCCCTTCATCCACTCATGCCTAGGTGTTCTCTGGTCAGGCGGGTTTTGTTGGCTCTGCTCAAGTCCCAAACCCCAGGGAAATTTTTGATCTTCAGATCAGGCAGGGACTTCAAGAAGCAGTCCCCATCTTTTTCCCAAACCCCAGGGAGATTTTTGATCTTCAGATCAGGCAGGGACTTCAAAAAGCAGTCCCCATCTTTTTCGATTTCGTCGCCGGGAAGATCTAGGGTTGGCCCATCTGGGTGGACGGGGAACTTTCTGACAAAGAATTTGTAGGCCGTTTGGATCACGTCGGTGTCCTGAAAGCAGTGGCTATTTCCAGGAATCTTGAAGGTTCCAGAGATGCTAAAGGCCTTAGGCACTTGGTGCGTCGTTGGTGTCCAACTCTGCACACTTTCTCTTTTTCTGTTGGTGAACTGACTATTACCTTGGAGGACATGATCAACAATTTTATTCTTCTGGTGCTTGGGGATGAAAACACCTTTGATATTGATCTTTCTGATGAGGATCTCAGGTGGAAGAAAAGTTATTTGCTCACTTTAGTGGACGTAATGCTTCTTCTGGTGGGAAACTGGCCAGGATGGGCAAGTGGGTTATGAATCTTTTGCGCAAGAAGGATAAGGAAGTTAGGCGAGCCGGGTTCCTCGCATTTTGGCTTAGCAATTTTCTGTTCAGCGAGTTCCTTAGGTATGGAATCAAGTCCTCCCTTTTTCCCTTGGCGATTAAGTTAGCTCAGGGCGCTCAATATCCTCTGGCCCTCATGTTTTTGGGCCATGTCTATTCTCAATTGGATCAGCTTCATAGAGATAAAGCTGAAGGTGATTCTTGTTATTTTATTACTTCTTCTCTTCATTGCGCCATTCTCTAGGTATTTATGTGGGAGCGTTCCTCAGTTACTTTAGCAAAATGTAGGAATTAAAGTTTGTAAAAGATAAGTTTCAGGGATTCTCTGATGTGATTAAAGGGCTTTGTGGCAGCTCTACTGACAACCACCCTATTATTTTCTATTGGCTAAGTCTGAAAGGTGGCAGTCTTAACTTGGTTGAATTATTTGATCAAGCAGGCCATTTGCATTGGTGATCTCCCCAGGAGTTTGGCCCTGGTTTTGTTTGCGATTCTATGTTATCTCATTTTCTGACTTCTACAGGGAATACTTTCGATTTGCGTCGTGGTGACGAGGGTAGCTTAGCCTACCTTGCTTGCATTAGTCCTTCCTGGCTTCTTGTGCTTTCCTCAAATGGTCCCCAGTATACTCATTATTCGGCGCACGGAGTACTTCGACAGTTTGGCTTTGATCAGGATATTCCCCTAATGTTCAATTATGTAGTACCATCTCTTCCTTCCTTGGATCCTTTCATGAGGCCCCAGGCTTTCTCCTGTTGGTCATGAAGGAGTCCTCAGTTTGTAGTACCCAACTTTCAAAAAGGGGTTTTTGCTTCTAGTGGCTATGCCGATTACTAGAGGAGGGTGCAAAAATCTTTTGTTGATTATGCTGGTACTGGGATAATAGAGAGAGTTCCCAACCCTAACATATCTTCTGCCCCAACATCCAACAAACGTTTATCCCCACGTACTGCTGGTGTTGTTTCTTCCGTTGTGAGTAGTAAAATAGGCTTTGTAAAATGGCATGCTTCCAAGAGAGGTTAGGTTACTAATGCCCAGGATTTTCCAGAAACTTGGCCAAGATGTGATCTTGTAATTGGTTCTTCTGCTGGGGTACCCATTAAGAAGGGGGTGGTAGAGGCCATAAGTGCTAGTACTCCTATTGGCATGAGTAAGGGAAAAATAATTAAATAGGAGAAATTGAAAGAGGTTGCAATTGAAAAGAGTGTAGGGGGGGACTGGCCCTAAGTCAAAAAAGAAGAAAATTGGAAAATCTCAGAAACAATTGGTGCTTGCTGAGGAAAAAGAAGTTGAGCAACCCTTAGTCATAAAGGGTTGGGTGAAGACTAAGGTAGAGTCTTCTTTTCCCTAGGCTCATGTGAGTTCTTCGGTCCATGGTTCTCTGGGACCCTCTAGACGTACTCGTAGTAAACAATAGAGACCCGGAGATCTTGAGAGAGAGAGAGAAGGGCAAGGCTTCTTTACTATTTTTTTTTTTTTTTAGTTTGTTGTTCTTCCCCTTCTCTTTTTTTTTTTTTTTTTTTTTCTTTTTTTTCTTTATTTATTTTTTTTTTTTAACTAATGAGCGGTTGTCTTTTCTGCAATCCAAGCATAAGTTGGATCCTATGAAAGGTAGAAGCTCTTCCTCTGGTGAAGATGTGGTATGTTTTTCTTTTCTTTTCTTTTTCTTTTTCTTTTTTTTTTTTTTTTTTTTTTTTTGCGCCTTCTACTGTTGGTTTTCATTCATTTGTGCTGTGTTCTTGTGATGTCTTTGTGCTTTTGTTGTTCATGTTGCCCTTGTGTCTCTTTTTTTTTTTAGTTAGAGGTCTCTCCCCCTGAGGCTGGTGAGACTTTGGAAAAGGAAATGGTTGCAGCTGCATCTCAGGGCACAGAAGAGGAAATCCCCGATAGTGGCATTGCTGGGGAGGCCGAGCAGCTAACGCAGGGTGTCTAGGCCACCCAGGATCCTGAGGTTCCTAAGCTTCCCACGTCCCAAGGTCCCCAAACCGAGCAGACTCCCAGTCCTATAAGGACTATGCTTCCTCAAACGGGGTTAAATATAATGCCTTTGGGAGGCACGTCTCCATCTGGGCAAACAGGTGAGTCTCATTCTTTTATAATATCGTTAATTATATTTCTTTTGCATTCCCTTCCTCTCTTTTTTTCTCTTCCTCTCCTCTAAGTTCTTTCTTTCTTTTCTTTCTCTTCTCAGGCCGTGTCACTGCAAGATCTGTCTCTGGTGCTACTTCTTCTTCAAAATCAAGGGATTTTGATGGTGGGTGTTGATTGTCTTTACTGTGTTTCCCCTCTCTTTCTTCCCTTTTTCTATATTTTTGTTATGGCGAAGCCCCCTATATCCTTGCCTTCTTTTAGTCATTTTGCTAAAGCTTCCTCACCTTTTCTTCAACTTGCCATGTGTTCTTTCTCAGAATCCTTCAAGAAGTCAGAGGATCAAGAAGAGGAAATTCTGCCCCAAGAGGCCGATACTGGTTTTTCTTTTACCTTCTTTTGCTCTTTATTTCTCTCCCCCTTCTGTTTTTTTAGAAAAAGAAGCTAAGTTTGTCCCCCCCCCCCTCCCTTTTTTTCCTCTCTTTGTTTTTGCAGGAGTTGACACTGGTGTTAAGGATCCTAAAGTTGTGATTCCTGAGGGGGATGTAGGAGCTGCTTAGGTTACTGGCCCTCATATTGCCCAGAGGGTTGAAGGTTCCCCAGCTTCTTCTGGTGGTAATGCAACAATAGGGGAGGCTCCAGAAATGGTTATTTTAGATCCTGCTTCAAGGCTCTCCACCTTTCTAGTTCGCTTTGATCTTCTGGAGTTCAACAATCTCCCTGTCAGTCACTTTTGCCACTTTAAGCCCTCCTATGGCAAATTCTTGTAGTTCTCTGTACCTGTGAAAGGCCTGCCACTGCTAGAAGGGTTGTTTAAGAGTCATGGGGATTTTACCACTAGTTTCAGAGGAGGAGTATTTTCGGGGAACATTCTAATGGAGCTGCTATGCGCCATGTTGATTTCCTTGAGAGATTCCTCGCTATACTCTCTTTCTGAGGAAAAACTTTTGGAATGAAGGGGAGTGGTTCAGGATCTCTTGGAAGCCAAGTTCAACCTATCCTTTTTGCTGGAGTATTTATGATCATTGGCCTAAGTGCTATTCTAGAGGCAAGCTTCTAAGAGTATTGATGCTGAGATTACTGCTGCTAAGGAAGCTTTAGCTCATGCCCACAAGACTGCAAGATTTGAAGATTAAAAGGCAAAGGGTTCTTTCTTCCTCGGCTATCCCTGCTCTCTCCTCAAGCAGCTCCTTGTTGGCTAGCCTCATTTCTTAGCTTTTCTCTTCTTCTTTTTTTAGCTGGTTTGGATGAACAATTTGGGTTTGTATAAGTTTTCTTTATTTGAACATTGCTTATGGCTTTTTAGACCTGTACTTGTGCTTTGAGACTGCTTCCATGTAGTTGTGCTTCAGGATTGCTTCTAAGTATTTATGTTTCAGAATTGCTTCTAATCTTTTTGGTGGCATGTGGATCTTCTTTTCCTTTTTTCATTCTCTCTTTATTTTGTACTGAGTCATGGTCCATAATTCTTACAAGTTTTTTGCTGCAGGTACTCACCCCCCCCCCCCTTTTTTTTTATTGCTCAAGTATTGAACTGGGTACATTGGGCGATATTTTTTTTGTCCCAACCCATGAACTTGGCAGTTTTTTTTTTTATCAAGTACTGGGCTAGGTATCTTCAGTTCATGCCTAAGATCCTAGACCATGTATTTGAAACTTAACTGTTTTGTAGTTTATCTGTGGGTGATCTTGGGTCATGTATCAAAAGATTTCCCCAAGTATCCTCCTTTTTCTTTTTGACTGCTCGAGTACTGAACTAGGTACATTGGGCGATATATTTTTTTTTGGTCCCAACTCATGAACTTGGCAGGTTTTTTCTTTATCAAGTACTGGGCTAGGTATCCTCAGTACATGCCTGAGATCCTAGACCATGCATTTGAAACTTAACTTTTTTTTTTTTTTGTAGTTATCTGTAGGGTGATCCTATGCCACGCATCAAAAAGATTTCCCCAGGTATCCTCCCCTAATTCCATCTGTGTTAGGACTTTTGTAATACTTAAGATTTAATAGCTGAGAAATAAAAAGAAACTTCATTGAATTTAAAACATAAGTGTCATTCAAGGAACACAGCAAATTTAACAAAAATAGTAAGAATCATAGAGTGTCCTTCTACCACAAGTCCCTGAACAAAATTAATCAAACGATAATATAAAAGAAAGAAACACTTAGCAGGTTGGAGAGTCTGGCAGAAAGGATTCCAGTGTACTAAGACCTCTCCCTTCTCATGCGTGGTATTGTTTTTGCCACTTCCCATTTATGAGTTTTGTCAAGATTGTCCCATCTTTTTTTGTAAGGTAGTAATACCCACTATCATGGACTTCCCTGATGATGTAGGGTCCTTCCCACGTTGGGGCAAATTTGGAGGGTTCCGGTAGGTTTCTTCTCACATGCTCTGCTGTCTTTAGTACCAACTGCCCTTTAGCGAAAGTTCTTGGGTGTATTGCTTGTGCATATGCTCTAGTTATTCTTTGCTGGTACCTCTAGCTTCTTCTATTGGCTAGCTCCCTTTCTTCCTCTACCCTTTCCAGATCTGCTATTCTCCTTTCATTGTTTGTGTCCTCGGCGTCCTCCTAACTTTCTTCAAGTACTACTCTTGGTGTGGGAATAACTAATTCTACTGGGCTGATGACTTCTGTCCCATAGACCAAGGAGAATGGTGAGAATCCCGTGGCTATCTTCACAGAGCTCCTGCATGCCCAAAGTACATCTGCCAGGTGGTCACTCCATTTTCCTCCATACTCTTGCTTCATTTTTTTAAGGATCTTCAATATCACCCTGTTAGTGGCCTCTGCCTGGCCATTTCCTTGTAGGTAGTACGGTGTAGACCTTCTATGCTTGATGTAGTAAGCCTCAGTCAACCCTTTTATGTCTTTATTTATGAACGGGGTTCCATTGTCACTAATCAACCTCCTGGAAATTCCAAACCTTGTAATGATATGGCCTTGAATAAAGTTTGCTACAGCTGCTCCAGTGGCCTTTTTCAAGGGGATGGCCTCTACCCACTTTGTGAAGTACTCAGTAGCTGCCAAGATCCATATGTAACCATTGGATGGGGGATTTATAGGTGCTATGAGATTAAGCCCCCAAGTGTGGAAAGGCCATGGAATTGTCATATCTTGTAACATATTTGGGTGAGTATGGATTGCATCTCCGAGGACTTGACATGTGTGGCAGGTTTTGACTAACTCCTCGGAGTCTTTTTTTATTGTTGGCCAGTAGTACCCCAACAGTAGTAATTGTTTATAAAGCCTCCTTTTTCCTTGATGAGTTCCACAATCACCAGAATGGACTTCCCTGACTACTTCCCTCACTTCCCTAGGCCCCAGGCATCTTAGGGGATCCTCGCTGTGTCCCTTTTTGAATAGGATCTCGTTTTGCAAGAAGTATCTGACTGCGAGCTTCTTGAGCTGGTGAGCCAGTGCCCTGTCATTCAGAAGGATCCCTTGAGTCAAGTATTCCATGAAGGGAGTCCTCTAATCTTTTGTGATAAATACAGCGTAGTTTTCTTCCTTGTCCGCCGAGGGTTGGCATTCTTGACATTTTCCCTGTATAGTCGCTGCCTCTTTGTTCATATTTGGTCAGTAGTATCCCATGCACTGCATCCTCCTATATAGGCTAATCTTTTCTGAGGTCCCGCAGACTTGGGTATGTAGCTCTTCCAACTTTAGTTTCCTTTCTTTCTCATTGATGCATCTAGATAGGATCCCTCTGAGCAATCTCCTATATAGTTCTCCTTCTATTAGAGCGTAGTCCCTCAACTCCTTGACACTCCCCTCGGATCCTGTTTCTTTCATTTTTTCTTTTACTTCGCTCCTCCAGTCCCATTGCCTAGACTCTCTGAGGGATATCCTTTGGAGGATTTTTAAGATGGAGTGCTCCTATCTTCCTATTCTGACTAGAGTTTCTTTTCCCTTGAATGGTACCTAGAATCCCAGGGTGGCAAGCGCATCTGCGAACCTGTTTTCACTTCTCTAGGTGTACTCTATGCTAAAGGTCAAGAATTCCTACTCCAGCCTCTGGGCCCAAATTCTGTAGGCTGCTAAACTTTGTTCCCTTAACGCAAAATCACCTTTCACTTGAGAAACTACCAAATTGGAATCTCCCAGCACTCTCATGTGTTTTACCCCTATACTGAGTGCTATAGTCAACCCGGTCAAGTATGCCTCATACTTAGCTACATTATTGGAACAGGAGAACCCAAGCTTGAAAGACAAAGGTATGGTGTCCCCATCCTCACAACTTAGTACAATTTCCACTCTATTTGAGGTTGCTATGGCTGACCCATCGAATCCCATTGTCCATTTCTTTCCTGAGATTTCTGCTACCGCTACCTCACCTAGGATCTCTTCACTAAGTGAGGTTCTCTCCTTTCCTGGGAACTATGCCAGAAGGTCAGCTATGGCTTGGCTTTTGACAGCCTTGGGGGTCTTGAGGCCTATGTCATATTGAGAAAACAGGACCAGCCACTGTGCTATTCTTCCTGTTAGGAGGGGCTGATGCAAGAGTGCTTTTATGGGGTGTGACTTAGTTACTAGAAGGATTTGGTGAGCTGAGAAATACCTCTTCAGCCTCTGGGATGTGTAAATGACCACTAGGCAAGCCTTTTCTATCCTGGGATACCTGGTCTCAGCATCCTTGAGTGTCCTGCTTACATAGTAGACAGGTTGCTCATTCTCATCAACATCTTCTTGCGCCAACAGGGCTCCTATTGCTTGGGTATTTGATGCCAAGTACAATAACATGGGTCGCCCACATACTGGTGCCTGAAGGGTGGGCAAATGATTCATAATCTGTTGGATCCTTTGAAGGCTTCCTTTTGTTCTACTCCCCAAGTGAACTTAGTTCCTTTCTTTAATAGCTTGGATAAGCCCCCTGTGACTGAAGCCAGTCTTGGCATAAATCTCCTGATGTAGGAGACCCTTCCTAGAAAGCTTTTGAGTTCCCTCACTGTTGTTAGTCTTTTCATAGTGACAATGGCTGCAGCTTTAGCTGGATCCACACTTATGCCTCTGTGATGTACCAGGAACTCGATGAACTTTCCCGCAGATACTCCAAAGGCACATTTCATGGGGTTCATGCGTAGTTTGTATTCTCTGCATCTTTTGAAAACTTACTCAAGTACCTGGAGGTGTCCTGTCCTAGTTTTTTTACTTAACCACAATGTCAACCACATAATCTTCCATTTCCTTATGCATCATGTCGTGGAAGATGGCTATCATGGTTCCCTGGTATGTAGCTCCTGCATTTTTTAGGCCAAACGGCATCACAGTGTAATAGAAATTTCTGATCGATGTCCTAAATGCTGTCTTCTCAGCATCCTTGGCAGCTATATAAATCTGGTTGTACCCACTATACCCGTCCATGAATGAGAACATAGAACTTCCTGTAGCCGAATCCACAAGGAGGTCAATATTAGGTAGAGGGAACTCATCTTTTGGACATGCCTTATTCAGGTTGCCGAAGTCCACAAAGCAACGGATCTGGCCGTTCTTCTTCTTCACAGGTACTATGTTAGAAAGCCATCTAGGGTGTTGAATGGACTTAATAAAACCAGCTGCTAGTAGCTTTTTGACCTCTTGAGTTATCTAGGCTTCTACATCAGTGTGAAAGACCCTGGCTAGTTGGATTACTGGTTTAACTCCTGGGTCCACATTGAGGGCATGGACTACTAACCCAGGATCCAGACCAGGCATTTCGTCATAGGTCCATGCGAACACATCCGTGTATTCTTTAAGCAAAGTCACCAGTGGCTCCTTTTCTTGTGCTGCCAACTGACTGTTGATAAAAACAGGCTTTTGGGATCCCAGCTTAGCCCCCAAGTTTATTTCCTGCAATTCTTCCTCAGGCTGGATTTGTGTCTCTTTGACTGGTTCCTCTGGAACTTCCTCCTGAGCTACCATACATTTTGGTGGCCTAAGGCCTTCCTGCATGATGCATTCAGGTCTCACGCACCTTCATAAGCGGTAAATTAACCTTCCCCTGGGTTCCCGTACCACTACACACTCCCGGGATCTTGAGGTGATGAGCTCCTTCTTTTGCCTTTTTCTCTTCAGGAGGTCTCTTAAGTCATGGGTACCTCCTCCTTCCTATTTTTTCAAGATAAGTGTTCCTAGGGTCCCTGGCATGGGACTCTCATCATCAGGTTCTAACTCATCATAGAACATAGTTTCTACAAAGCTTACTTCTCCTTGGCTGAAAGGGTTATGGTTGGCAAGGATCCTTACATGCCTCCCATTCAATCTCCCCTTAACACACTGATGGTGTGTGGATGGTATAAGGCGGTGCTTATGGAGCCATGGCCATCCTAGCAGTACATGGTAGGACACCTCTGAGTTGATTACATGGAATCTAGTCAAGGCTACTATTGGCCCCACTCTCAAGGCCAGCTGTATATATCCTTCAGTTGATTCTGCCGATCCTCCAAATCCGGTTATCTCCATGGGAGCCCCCAAGATCCTCTTTCCTGCCAGGCCTACGACTTCCAAGGTGCTCAAAGCTATGAGTTTGAGTGATGCCCTTGTGTCCACCAGTGCTCTTCTAATTTGGACCCCGTTTATGGTGGCCATTAGATAAAGGGGTCTGCGGTGGTCTGGATGTTCAACCTCCATGTCTTCGTCAATGAAAGTTATGGCATTGGTTGTTTCTAGGAAAGCTCGACTAGCATGTGATTCTATTATGAAACACTCCATTCCTGAATCTGCTGCTATAGTCATGAGAGACTCCGTGGCCACCCTTCTTACTTCTGGTCCAAATCCCAACTGGTTGAATAGTGATCTGAACTTAGGATTCTTCTAAAGGGTCCTGACTGTGTTTGGGTGGAAAGATCCTTCTGGATCTTCTGCTTCTGCTGAGTTCCCATGGATTGCTACATCCACCACCCCCTTTCCTTTGTGGTTGGGCAAGGGGTTCCTTTGTACTTCTGGCTTCTTCTGGTTGAGCTCCAGGGTTCCTTCTCTCAGCTTCCTGTGAAAGAGCCTGCGGAGGGTCCAACAATCTTTGGTGGAATGCTTAACATAATTATGAATCCTGCAAAATAAAAGATTCTTCCTTTCTTCCTCGGTTGGTGGTCTGGACACAGTGAATGGCCTAATCACTCCATCCCCGATCCATTTGTCCAGAACATGGTTTAACTCTTTTGTGGTACATGGGATCACTAGTGGTTCCTCGAACATTTTTCCATCAGGCCTCTTTCTTTTTTCTCCCACCGATGTCGTCATGGCTTGGGATGCTGGCATCCTCTTCACCCTCATAGTTTGTGTTGTTCTTCTTATTCTCTGTAACAGGTCAGCGTATTGTGTGATACATAAATTTTTAAGGTTGAGTCTGTAATCGAAAAGCATGTTAGATATGCAAGTCTCTACGAGCTCTTTTTCTTCATGGTCCCCATAACAATCCAGAGACACATCTTCAAATCTTTTGATGAACTAGACGAGATCCTCTCCAGGCCTCTGTCGTACCATCTAAAGGCTTTGGAAAGTGACTTTGTCCTCACCAGGGTAATATTTTACACAAAATCTCTCCATCATCTCGTCCCAGGTCCTAATGGACCTAGGTTTCAATGTAGTGTACCAAGTGTATGCCTTGTCCACTAGGGACTTAGCAAACTCTCATAGGCACAACTCTCGGTTTCTTGCGTAGGGGTCCATAGTGTGGACAAACCTACTCACGTGTTCTACTGTGCTTCCATTCCTTTCATCAAAAGGATGGAACTTTGGTGGCTCATATCCCTTGGGGTATGGCTTGCCAAGGAGTTCTGGTGGGAATGGGGGATCCTAAGAAAATTGCTTGGGGATCCCAGAAAGCTTTTCCCTTTCTTGGTCCAGGAGGGCACTGACATCTGCTAGTGTTAAGTACTGGGGGTTAGTTCCTCCTCCCACTGTTAACCCTCCCTCTGGCTGGGTTCTATCTTGGTTGCCTACATGGGGGCATTGTCTCTGACTTCATGTGTCTTGCCTTCCTTGAGAAGGCGAACTTCTTGTTGCAACTTTTTCAACATTGCAGTCATCTGAGCCATGAGGTCTAGCTCTTGTCTTGCGTTTCTTTGTTCTAACACGGCCTCCTGTTCTATTAGAGGTACCTCGCCTCTTTGTCTGGAGGCCACTTCATTTTCTCCCATGGGCTCAGCAGCTGTGGTTGGCATATTAGCACCTTTACTGTTCCTTGGTCTTGGAGGCATGATTTGTGAAGGGATTGCTTCTTCCCTTTTCTTTACCCAGTCCCCAGTGGAATCGCCAAAATGTGAGAGTGGCTTTTTCTTCTCACCTTAGTGGCCCAAGGATCCTGGGCCAAAGAAATATTTTTGGTGGACTGGGCTCGATTCACCGCAGCTAAAAGGGCTGTTTAAGAACCGAGTGGTGCTGAAAACAAACTTCCTACAATACAAATAACTAACAAGCAAAGATATCTGTATTGAATGACTTTTCAATAGTAAAGAAATGCACATTAAAATGAAATATAATGTAAGAACAGGTTAGGGATCCTTGAAGTAGTGAGGTGTATTTTATTAATTTTCTTTAGTTATGATTGCAATGCTCACTAAGACGTGATGCAAGGTTCAAATAAGTTCAAAAACTATAGCCTTTGATAGCTATTTAAGCTTCAAGACTTGCAAAGTTTGAATTTGTTGAATCCGAGCATGTGCTATAGTGGATGTCTCTGGGATACTGGGAAAGGTTCCTCTGTTTTCTTTCAATTTTACAGAGCTCTTTTCTAGTTCTGTAAAACTTCAATAAATATGGCTATGAATGGCTGGGTGTTCTAATCAAAGATGAATCTTTCTCCCAGAATCTCTATCCTTTCAGCATGGACCCCTTCCTCCTTTTATAGCACAACTTCAGGCTTCGAGGTACTAACGATTTCTCCTTTTTGCCCCTTAGAGTTCGGGTCGTACCAGGTTGCTCAGGGTCATGTCGTTTCCTTTTTCTCTCATAGTTTCTTGTTTTTGGTCCAACCAAATGAAAGTACCTTAACTACTTTTCTATTCCCAGACTTCTCTGTTGGTTGGTCTGAATCTATTTGGCTTTTTTCATCTCAGTGCTCCAACTTTTTCACTGTACTCTTCCTTGTCACTTTCTCCAAATGGTCGGTACCAGACTCCTGCGTTTTGCTTCGTACCTCTTAGCTCCATTGCATGTTTGGAGCATGAGATCTACATGCCCTTTGTCTTTTTTATCTCTTTTTGAATTTGCTTTAATCTTAATTCGCGCGTCCAGGGATCCCCTGACTCTGGTGACTTCTGAGATCCCGACCCAGTTCTTCTTACTAGGCTTTCTTTAATTTGCTGGTTCTGCTTGGTTTAGGCTTTTCTTGTTCTTTTGTGGGTCTCTGGATTCCAACCCTCTGGGCCTCTTCTTTCTTATTCTCTTTTCTTTACTATGTGAGCCCAGTCTTCCCTTTTCTCTCTTAGTTTTATTATTTATTTATCTTTTGTGTGAAATAAGCCCAGCGTTTTACTTCTTTGGGCCTTAGTCTGCGACCAATTAATTTTTAGACCTCAACAATTCCGTACCCAGGGAACTCGCTGAACAGAAACTTGCTAAGCCAAAATGCGAGGAACCCAGCTCGCCTAACTTCCTTATCCTTCTCGCGCGAAAGATTCATAACCCACCTACCCATCCTGGTCGGTTTCCCACCAGAAGAAGCAGTACGTCCACCAAAGTGAGCAAATAACTTTTCTTCCACCCTGAGATCCTCATCAGAAAGATTAATATCAAAGGGGTTTTCATCCCTAAGCATCGGAAGAAGAAAATTGTTGACCACGTCCTCTAAGGTGACAGTCAGTTCACCAACAGAAAAAGAGAAAGTGAGCAGAGCAGGACACCAACGTTGCACCAAATGCCTAAACCTTCAGGACACCGGCACACTCCAAGTGGCCCACAAATTCCTCATCATAAAGTTTCCTGTCCACCCAGATGGGCCAACCTTGGATCTTACCGGTGACAAAATCGAAAAAGATGGGGACCGCTTCTTAAAGTCCCCACCTGATTTGGAGATCAAAAATCTCCCTAGAATCTGGGACTTGAGCAAAACCAACAAAACCTGCCTGACCAAAGAACACCCAGGCGTGAGTAGATGGAGGGGCCTCACCATGAGACACCTGTGGGAAGAACAAGCTAGAGGTGTACCAGGGGTCTTGTAAGGGAAAAGCAAGATGCCCGATAACCTCCTGAGACTCATCTGTAGAACTAGAGGAACCTTTACCCTTAAAGGGGCTAGGAGTATGCTCTTTTGTTTTTCAAGAAGAAGAAGAAGAAGCCATTGAGACAATGGGTGCCTCGAAGGTAAAAGAGAGTTATAATAAATAAATAAATAAATAAAACCTGAAGAGGGGGGGAGGAGAAAGTTGGGACTAGAAGATTCAAGCAAACAAGAAAAAGGGTAATGTGAAAAGGCTAGAATGAAGAAATAAGAGTAATTAGAGAAGACAATATGTTGAAATACGCGCCAGTTGCCAGGAATTAAATTTAAAGTGAAAAAAGTTATCAGCAATTATTAATGGAAGTTGTGGGAAACGTAAAAGTAGGTGGTGCAAGTTCCTTTTCGAAACTCAAACTGCCGTGTCCCATGAAAAAAGGAGGAGTTACAACCAAAAAAAAAAAAAAAAAGGAAGCGAAGGGTCCAGGATACCAAAGACCAAAAAAATTGAAGATCAGGATCCCCGAAGAACAGT
Organism: Quercus variabilis; assembly: GCA_030445155.1. Taxonomy (NCBI): domain Eukaryota; kingdom Viridiplantae; phylum Streptophyta; class Magnoliopsida; order Fagales; family Fagaceae; genus Quercus; species Quercus variabilis. The sequence continues at coordinate 11,939,719 of CP129449.1, forward strand.
CAAAACGGAAGAAGTCTTGCAAAAATTCATGCATGGGCTGCAAGCAACCCATGAACTCGGGGGGCTAAATGTTAAGGTTCAAAATTGGTCACAAACTAAAGCCCAAAAAATAACACGTTGGGCTCATTTCACAAAAATATATAAATAAACTAAGAGAAAATAAGAGGTTTGGGCTTACACAATGAAGGAAAAAGAGAAAAGAAAGAAGAAAAGGGCAAGAGGCCCAAAGGATTGGGATGCAAAGAATCACGAAAGAACAAAAAGGGCCCAGACCAGGCAAAACCAACAAATCAAAGAAAGCTCAGTAAGAAGAGCTGGGTCGGGATCCCAGAAGTCCCCAGAGTCCGGGGATCCCTAGACGCACGAAGTAAGATTGAAGCAAATTCAAAGAGGGACAAAAGACAAAAAGCATGCGGGTCTCATCCTCCAGACATGCAGTGGACCCAGGAGGTACGAAGCAAAAACGCAGGAGCCGTGATTCCAACCATTTGGAGAAAGTGACAAGGAAAAGTACAACTGAAAAGGCCCAAGTGTTAAGAAGAAAAAGCCAAATAGCTGAAGACCAGCCAACAGAGAAGTCTAGAAATAGAAAACTAGCTAAAGGACTTTCATTTAGTCGCACCAAAAGCAAGAAACTATAAGAGAAAAAGGAAACGACATAACCCTGAGCAACCTGGCATGGCACAAACTCTAAGGGGTAAAAGGGAGAAATCAACTAGTACCCCGGAGTCCGAGCTGTGCTATAAAAGGAGGAGGGGGTCCATGCTGAAGGGGATTCAGATTCAGAGAGAGATTCATCTTTGATTAGATCATTCAAGCATTCATAGCCATTTTTCTGGAGTCTCATAGAACTATAAAAAGAGCTCTGTAAAATCAAAAGAAAACAAAGGAACCGCTCCCGGTATCCCAGAGACAGCCACTATAGCATATGCTCGGATTCAACAAATTGAAACTTTACAAGTCTTGGAAGCTTAAATAGCTATCAAAGTCTGTAATTTTTGAACTTAGTTGAACCTTGCATCGCGTCTTAGTGAGTACTGTAATTATAACTAAAGAAAAATAATAAAATGCACCTCACTAATTCGAGGATCCCTAACCTTTTCTTACATTGTATTTCATTTATTGTGCATTCCTTTGCTGTTGAAATGTCATTCGATACAGATATTTTTGCTTGTTAGTTATTTGTATTGTAGGAGGCTTGTTTTATGCACCACTCGGTTCTTAAACAGCCCTTTTAGCTGCGGTGAATCGAGCCCAGTCCACCAAGAATATTTATTTGGCCCAGGATCTTTAGGCCACTGTGCTGAGAAGAAAAAGGCACTCTCACAAACCCTTACTCCAATACACAATTGGACTTGTTCTGTAATGACAATCTCTCCTTTTAATGCACATCTCCTAGTACGTGACTAACCAATTTGATGCGTGGATCCCAATACGCGGCTTACTCACCAACTTGAGAAGGATGGTGGCTACAAAGTTCTTCAATTCATCACACGATGAAGATCACGAAACTCCTTGGTTACAAAAACCTATAATGTACAAACACAACAGCTTCTTAAAGATAAAGATGAATTAGGGCATATATCTCTAGTTCACAATATGCTTGTGAAAAACTTTTGCATTGAGTTGCATCATCTGTGACAACCCTTAAAACAATTCTTATATATGTTTAGGGTTGTGAGAAAAAAAAAAAGCTCAAACATCTATTCACGGATTGGAGTGAAATCAGATCTGAAAAATTGATTATCATAAACTTCAATAGATACCCTATCTATCAAGCAACTATCGAGCATTGGGCTTAAATAACTTTTTAAACCTTGATAGATACTAGTTGTCGAGCTTTAAAATCCAGCACTTCTTCACTTGATTCTTGGACAAACTTGCATGGCTTTAACACGTAAACTTGAAACCTTGTTTCTTGAAGTATTAAACACACCCTAGATCTACCAAATTACAAGTAAATTGTATTTTGTCAAAAGATTAGTCAATTCTACATTTACATATGTTCCTAGCATGATTCACATATATCCTAACAAAAATACAAGCAAAAAGGGGAATGCTAAAGTTAGCTCCATATAGTAGTAGCTCAAGGGCAGTAACTCAAGCTAAAAAAAAAAAAAAAAATTTAGAAACTACCCGAGGATCATAGTATTGAACTGCATCACATAATTTTTAGAAACTACGAGAAATGAAATCCACATCATACAGAAATCATGAGCTGTGACATCCCTAGCCTAGACCAAATAATAATTTATCAAAAAAAAAAAAAATGGTGCACCAAATAATATTACTAATAGTGGAAATTATAATGAGTTTTTTAATTAACTCAATTGGTAAAGTCTTTGATGGTTGAATAAGAGATCTGAGGTTCAATTCCCGCCAACACAAAAAACCGATTGGTATCTTGATTTGATAATAAAGAGCTACCATGGGTTAAAACTCTCTCCTAAGGAGTTAGCTTATAGCAGTAGTTAATGGGTAGGGTGCCACTATGGTCACATTTAGGTAGTAACGGAGCTAGGATTTTAATTTAGAGAAAGCAAGGTTATAAGATAAAGTTGAAAACAAAATTAATGTAAAAAATATTAGTCCACGTTAATAAAAAAAAATAAAAATAAAAATAAAGAGAATCAATTCATGTTTAAAAAAATAATTGAGATAAATCAATGTATTTATTTACAATTCAAGAAATTAATCAATGTACTCAAAATAAACTGTGAGATTAACTTAGTACAAAAGTGTAAAAAATATAACAATATATTTAAAAAGTTGTAAAATGGCTCGTTGGGCAATTGGCTATGGATCTACTACTTTTTAAACTTGGTTTGGTAGATTTATTTTAATAATAAAAAAAGACTTAAGAAATGTTGTGATATCAGAAAAATCAATTTCAATTATTGTGAAAGATCGAGGGTAGTGAGTCAATTTTTATGTATCTATTCTCATATATACATAAAATTAATAAAAAAATTAATTTTTTAATCGATAATAGATAATAGTATTTTTTTTATCTGAAAATTTTTCACTTCATTTTTAACTCGTTAGTGGTACAATAAGTATATGAATTAGTAAATACCATTTCAATGTGACCCTCATTCATCCTATTGCATCTTAACTTCAAATTGACGCACTGCGTACGACATTACGAGTGTTGGACATATATTAGTTTAAACTAAATTCATTAACCCGAGAGGAATATCATCTAACAAAACCCTCTCTCTCCAGTCCTTAACCTCACCTAATGAAATTTTGGATTACTTAAAAAACACTCTATTTGTAGACCAAGAAACAAAGCATAGCCCCTAACATGAAAGGCAAATAGCACTATTTGGATAGCCACCAACGAGTGTAAAATTTTTAAATCAACTAAATCCCTTCGTCTCCTACTCACTAACAACCATGTTACGCTTATATCTATGTAGGGGGACAAACTAATCCAAATATCCAATAGTAAAGGAGTTTTGGGGAGGTCAGGGGGGCAATTGCCCCCCTTGCCTCCCCTTGGCTTTACCCCTACATCTAGGTGAAAAGACGCTAACTTAAGTTGTCCCTTATCCAATTTTTTTGTTCATAATAAGAAAAAGGTAGTCAAAAGAGTAAAACCAATAACAACTTATCACTTATGATTTGTTAAGAAAGTCTAATGCAAATGTTGTGAACGTATCACTTTTCTATGTAGTAGGTAATATAAGTTTATAAAAATTAAGGGTAAATTAGAAGTTTGGTCCCTATCCTTTAGGCTAAATGTCAATTTGGTCCATTCACGTGTCAATTTAGTCTCTAACCTTTTGGTGCTATGTCAAAATGACCCCTGTCGTTAAGTAATGAATGGAAAATGTTAACTTGGCTAACCGTCAAAATAAAATAATATTTTCATGCCACATATACTTCCATGTCATCATAAAAAAATTTATATAAAAAAGTTAGGGACTAAAAACATATAATTGCCTCTTAGTTTCTGCAGGTTGGCCGCTCGCCCGTGCTTCATGCCGCATTTCCTAGGTGGAGAGATTCCCCTGGTTCTTCTTTCTCGTGAGCTAGGTTTAATAGATCAGTTCCCTGTACTGGGCATTGTTGAGATAAAGGGTCCACAAACCTCTATCTATTAAGAAAAGGTAGTAACGAGGTTCTCGTCCTGCCCTCCAAAGCAAGAAGACGAGAATTTTCTTTTCCTTTTGCTTTCTAGGGAACCAAATTGGGTTAGAACTTAAAACTCAACTTCCTTCATTTTTCCCATATTTTCCCGGCAACCAAACATATAAAAACAAAAACAAACTTTGAAGCTCATGATATCCCAATTCCCAAATTAAACAGCAAAAACTCAACATGTTTGGATGGTGGGGTGGGGCCTCATTGATGGTGTTTTTCCATTTGTGGGAAAGTCTTGTTGTTGAGAAAATTGAAATTAGGATTGTGAGGGATTTTGGGGAGGTGATTTGTTAAAGAATTGAAAACGTGGTTTTGGCTTTCATTTTTGTTGCGTCGGAAACATGTGTTTGGTGTTGTGGTTTTGGGTGGCTATACGTAGTTTGTAGTTTGTATATGAATTATTAGCTAGGAGGAAACCATAGTTCTCATCGGCAAGTGACCCCACACATATAACAATTAAAAGCCGTAGATTTCCAACAAAATTCCTTCACACGAGTTTCTAGCCATTGAATAAAGATAGAAGGGAGAGAAATCTTGTCGCCGCTCTCCACTCCACCACATGCTAAGTTTTATTGTTTAGTCTAGGAATGGGGATTTAAGAATGGTTCCATGAGTTTTGAAATTTTGATTTTTCCACATTTGGTTTTTGGGAAATTATGGGAAAATGAATGAAGTTGAGTCTTCAGTTTTGAGGTTTTAACCCCAAAATGGTCCTGAGAAAGCAAAGGAAATGAAAATTATAGGTTTTTAGTCCTCACTATTTTTATTTTCATTTTAAAGTTTATGATGATGTGGCAATACAAGTGGCAATCTATGTGGCATGAAAATAATATTTTATTTTAACTGTTAGCTACATCAGTATTTTCTATTCATCACTTAACAGAAAGAACCATTTGGACGCAATATCAAAAGATTATGAATTAAATTGACACATGTGAAAAGTTAAAGACCAAATTAACATATAGTATAAAAGGCAAAGACCAAACATGAAGTTTACCCAAAAATTAATGATAGGCATATCCAAGTATAGATTCCAAAAATCTTTTAGACATTCTACATATAAATTAACCCAGTAATAAATTACACGGCCAGGCCTAGTTGCCCAAGTGGTACCCGGTTCACCATGAAACTGCTAGCTCGAGGGTTTGAGTCCTCACAATAACCCATTACCTAGCAAATAAAAAAATCCAGTAGTAAATTACAGTAAAAGTCAAATCAAATTTTGACAACAAGAGATAATAAAAGACACCCGCACTTCCTTTTTTCTTTTTTTTTTTCTTTTTTTTTTTTTTTTTAATGACCAAAAGACGCCCGCACTTGGTGTGGGTCATAGTTTAGTTTACATTATTACCAAGGCTTAAGGATTACCAACCTCCTTCAACATGAGATGATGCTCAACTTTCTAGAAAGGACAAGTTTAATTGATACCTAAGATACCTTCGATTAAAAAAAAAAAGTTTAATTGATACCTTGGATATTTTCTTTCGGAAGGACCTATAGAGATACCAAAAAGATACAGAAAATCATTCTCATCAAACTAAAAATATATAACAAAATGCGCTACTCTTTTGTTTGGACCAATAAAGACCATGTTTGATTATTGAGGCCATTTTTTCTTTTTCGTGGGGCCATATTTTAACTGATTCTCTGAATCAGAAGAGTTTTGATAATTTGTTTGGTGGTTTTAGCAATAGTGGTTTTTAAAAATGGATAGAAAAACCGAAGGTAAAGTAATTGATGTGTTAGTAATAATTAACATGTCGACTTTCATTTCAATATATAAAGTAATAAGTATAAGAAATAGAGAAAGATATAGATATACTATCTATCCAAATCCCTTCAACGACTAGCACCTTCCACCTGCTTTAACATGACATCGATGGTGCTCAATTTTACAGTATCTAACCCTTATTCTGTCCTCTCTAATTATTTACATCCTTTATCTCTTAAATCATCTAAACAAGTTTTAGTCTTTTTTCTTTTTTAACTTTAAAAAAATACATGTTTTAGTCACAACTCACAAAGTAGTATACATCCTACCTGAACCATAAAGAAGAGAAGCTACCTTTGGAAGTAGGATTTTACACTATCTTTCAACCTTGAACAGTTCAAAATAGATATAAATCCATAGTAGACATTGAACAGTTAAAAAGAATCGAAAGGCATTCATAAAAATATAAATAAATAAATAATCGGAAGACAAACAGTAAATTTACATCTGACCGTATTAATCTAGTTTTTGAATAGTTCTGTGGCACTATGCTTCGCCAATTCTAAACATCTTGTAGTCTCTGAATCGCTAAGCACTTGTAAAACAATTCATTATCACTGTTTGATAAATGGCATTCTTTGACAAATAACATTCACACGGTATCCTTTTTTCTAATTTATTAACGAACCATTGGAAGATGAGTTTGAATTTGGTAAGGACAGAATGTAAAATTCATTACACTCATGTTTTACATCATCTAATAAAAAATTGTCATATTAGTTTTTTACTTAAAATTCAATACATTCTATTAAACTTAATTACATCTTAATAAACTCTCAATTTGGTTAGATTTATAGATGGGTATTAGAATTAATTGGGTGTAGTTATGCTTATTATTAAATGTGTGATAAAATAATGTGGCATGTTAAGATTGAATGGTGTAAAACTTGGGTTTATACCACATCCTTATAGAATTTAATATCTTGAAAGATACCTATAAATAAGTCATTGTCAAATTAGTGAGTTCTAATTAGCTCAACTGATAAATTCTTTAATGGTTTAATAAGATATTTAGGTTTAATCCTTATACCAAAAATTGATTGGTGTCTTAATCTGATAATAAAAAGCTATTATTAGAAGCAAACGGTATAGGTTGAAACTCTCTTTAAAAAAATAAAAAATAAAAAAAATAAAAAAAAAAACTTGGCAAATTAACCTTCTTCTCAAAAAAAAAAAAAAGTCATTGTCAAAGATACTTTATTTTCCTTTGAGTCAAGCAACTACAAAGATACCAAAAAGATACGAAGTGTTGTCAAAAATTGTAAAAACTAAAAATTGATACAAATTTCAATCTTGTGATTGTACTTTGAACCATATAATAGACCCTGCTTATATATCTGACATAACTAACGTGGTACTATGCCACTTTTATTGATCATCCACTTTTTGAGAAAGAATAATGAAGACCTAGTTTAAGAGATACTCTATTTTTCTTTGAGTCAAGCGACTACAAAGATACCAAAAAGATACTAAGTGTTGTCAAACACTAATTATTGATACAAATTTCAATCTTGAGATTGTACTTTAAACCATAATAGACCATGCTTATAAATTGACACTCCATTTCTTCTTTTACGCAATTGAGGCCATATTTTTTTCTTATTCTCTATATCTGAAAAGTTTTGATAATTAGTTTGTTGGTTTAGCAATCGTGTGTTTTGAGAAATGGATAGAAAAAACAAAGGTAAGGAGTTATTGAATAGGTTTTCAGATGCTGTGAGGGTTTTACTCGTGGATGATGACAAGAGTTGTCACCTCGAACTGGCAAGAATGCTCCAGGAATGTGGTTGCTACGGTATTTTCTGGTCACCTTTCTTCCTCTTAATTTTTCTCTGTAGCTTTTTTACTTTCTTTCTTGCGAAGGGAGTTTATTCTAATGTATGCAATGTTAGCAATTTGATCCTGGTTTTCTTTTTCTTCTTGATCCCAGCTTTCACGGGCTTGTTAAAGCTAGTGAATATTAGGTTTGGACCTTGGTAATATTTGAATGTAAGTAGGTATTAGTTTGTTTAGTTAATCGAAGAAACACTATCTCTATCTCGTTCACTCCCGAAGCCATGCACAAATCAGGTCGCGTGCAAGGAACAATATTAGATTTTCACAAAGTGAAAAAAAATAATAAAAATAAATAAATAAAATAACACTAGAGATACAAACTTTTTTATAAAAAATTTTACAACTTGCTAATGTGGTGAATAGTTATTGGTAAATAAAAAAGTGATATTAATTGTAGGCTTAGATAAAAACCAATGAAAAATTGGCAACATCAATAATTTGTAATTATAGTATTACGGAAAAAAAAAAATTGCCTAATTAATAACAGCATTCCCGTGTTGTTTGTGTACACTCAGCTATATTGTTGTTAGACTAGTAGTGATTTTTCAAGTAATTTAAAACCGTGACTTCAAGTTTGAAATTGTGACACATTTAGTTGCATCCCTATCGGTGTTCTTGTCATTTTGTTTCTAGATCCTAGTCGCTTTAGCTATAATTGTTTTTTCTTTTAAGGTTTTCTTGGATAAAAGACTTTTATTGCTAACAAAAGAAAAATACAACAGAGTCAACCACACTAGTGCCCATTTTGTAGGAAATTTCTAATAACATTATTTAAGTGTTGTAGAAATAAATGTGAGTTAAAAAGTATTGTGAAAACACATTTTGTGGTATTTAAACACTGAAAACTGTTGTTTAAACAATAATACCAAGTAACCTTTAACATTAACAAAAGGAGAGAGACCACTTCTGCCAAAGAAATTTTTAGTTTTATCCTTGGGCACTATAGCTTTAGTAGAGTTGAAGAGTTTACAGACTAGATTGTTAATCATTAGTATTGGGTGGGCTAAATCACCCAAAATAAAATGCCCTTTTAGCACACCCAACCAAAAAAAAGGAAATGTTAGACTAAACTTTTGTCACAACTTGTTTACGTGATAAATTGTGATTGATAGAATAAGAAAAATAGTAGGTCCATATGGGTCCACAATGACATTACTCACAACTCGCAACGTGGCAAAATTATGACAAAATTGTAACAAAAGTTGTGTCCTACTCCTAAAATTACTCCCAAAAAAAAAAAAAAAAAAAAAAAGAACCGTTTGGTTTTTTATTACTATTTCTCTCTCCTTGCTATTGTGGCGGTAGGTTACGACTTGGGTGGGGGTGGGTTGTGGAGAGGATTCAGAATTTCACTGAATCCTTAATTCTCTGAATCCCTAATTTAATCTTGTTCCTTGAATTAGCACAACAATTTCATTACAGATTTCCTAACTCAATCATGTTTCTTGCTTATTTTCTCTCTTGGATTAGCACAGAAATTTCATAGTAATTGATTTTCTAATTCAAAATATATATTTTTTCTCCTTGTTTTGATCTCATTGCAATTTCTTCACCTTTTACTTCGAATTCAGTTCAGAACTTGATCTTTCATTACCTTTATGACGCCTTCAACATATGATTCAACTTTTTCTCCAATCCTGGCTACACCAATTACAACTTCAACAGTGAACTAACTTGTTAACTCAAAGCTTTGGTGGGTCTTTGCTTTTTAAGAGTTAGTGACTTCGTTGTTTGCTCCCGTATAATCCAAGTACAATTTCCTCTTTTCAAGGTCACTTGTAGGCTCCAGCACTTTGTCAAAAAAAAAAAAAATCACTTGTAGCATAATTTTAAGGGGAATGTTTTTTTGCTAAAAATTATTTCGGTGAATGTCACGTAATGTTACTTCATTTTTCTTTCCTTTTAAAATTAATGAATTAATAATAATGTTATGAGTCATTATGGCACATTTGTCAACCGGCCCTACCATGTTTTTTCAGTTACTGAATGCATAGGAGCGAAGGGTGCTTTAGATTGGCTTAGAAAGGACACAAGCAGATTTGATATTATGATCACTGAGAGAAACCTGCCAGATATGGAGCTTCTTCAAAAAGTTGTACGAGAGATGGATATGCTTGTTATAGGTTATTGATTCTCTCATATCAATATATGCCTGCCTTTAATTACTAGGATATTTCATTTACACGCAATTTCATAACTGGCAAGTTTTACGTCTTAATATTTGTTATGTTAATTACTCAGCGATGCCATGCGAAGGTGGTATTGAAGCTATACAGAACAGTATTATCCATGGCGCTTCTAAGCCTATTCCAACGAATTTTCTGTTAACGTTGGGGAAATACGTGCAACAACCAACAAATGATGTTTCCAAAGGAAAAAAACGACGCTTTTCTTGGACACCAAATTTACATAAAATATTTACCGATTGCGTGGAAGAGCTCAAAAAAAAGGGCATTAGTATGTTTTTTATTCTCCTAATTTTAAGTGTTAACGTGTACTAGACTGTGGGCTTTAGGCTCACATTGTTTACTTGTTTAACACACCAATCTTGTATGTTAATGCAGAGCCCACTCCCAAGAAAATTGTGGAACTTATGGAAGCTAAAGGTGTCAGAGGTCTTTCTATAAATATTGCAAAAAGCCATAATCAGGTATTATTTATATAACTAATTTCCCCATCAAATTAAACTGTCAGATTCCTTCTTCGGTAAAGGACACTCACAACTTCATCTCCATGGTACAGAAATGGCAAGGAAAACTTAAAAAAGAAGCTTCTCAGTTAGATATGCAGGAGCACAATGACAAAGGTGGTCCCAGTTCAGTGCACGTACTTGAATCTATGAATTCAGCAACCCAACTGACACGAGCTCCAGCTGCAATGATCATAAGTTCACAGCATCACATAGGAGCTCCCCAGATCATGACTCAAACTTCATCAAGTGGGCAAATATGCAATGAGCTGCGGGGAGGCACGTCCATTAATGCATCCACAAATTTACTCGCCAATAATCCTCAAAATCAGGACTTGGATGAGACTGTGCCTGCCCCATCTGACAACCTTGATTTCGATTCTCTGGATTTTCTTGATTTCGATTCCTGGGATGTTATTTATAAATACTTTGCCTGATATCTATTTGAAGGAGAGAGAAGATTACTTATCAAAGAATTGTAGGTATTCGGAAATAGTAATCTTTTGTCTCACTTTTAATATTACACTTTATATTTTATTAATCACAGCATGTTACATGTCTATTTTTTTTCCGTTCCTAATAAAGTAAGGACAGTATAGCATTAAAAAAAATCATAGATATCCTATTGATAGAATGTAAAATACTAACATTGAAATAAAGAATTTTTTTTTTTTTTTAAATGAAACTGGAATGATTTCATTGAAGAAGCTGAAATTGACAAACTTTTATTCATTAGGTTACTCTCTTGCATGCTGCATCTCTTCGGGTATAAGAATTTCTACTACTATAAAAATGAACTTTTTTTTTTTTTTTTTTTTGGGTTCTCTTGCAGATAAGCAGATTCCCTGATCAACTCAACTCTCACTAGTTTACAACAGAGCCAAGACTTGGAGCTAGGAGCGGTAACTATGCTGTTGGTTGATGTTATGACTCCAACTTCCGACTCTTCTACCTAACTACTAAGAATTTTTTTTTTTTTTTTTTTTTTTTGTGTGTCTTTATCGCATGCATCTACCACTAGATAAGGACAAAATTATTGTTTAAAAATTTTGAAAGGAATGGATTGTTTGGTTTGTGTGCATCTTCATCTTCTTCTTCTTCTTCTTCCTTTTTTTTTTTTTTTTTTTTTTTTTGCACATCATTTATCCTAATTTTTAAAAAGGACAAAAACTTGGCTTTTTTTCCAATATGTTTCAAAATGATCAAAACTCAAATTGAGTGTATTGTTTGTTTAGTTAATAAAACTCGGATTTCACATTCGAGATTTATTTGGGAAACTTTATTTAGATCCTTTGAGTTTTGACAGCTATTATTCATTATATTCTAAATGTAAAATTAGTTACTAGTATGTGTAAAAAAAAAAATTATTCACAAACAAATATTCCGAGATTAATACAAATATGTATTAGTAACCAATCAAGCTATGTTAATCTATATTTAAGTTTTGAGTCATTTATCAATCGAGCCATAAGAAGAGAACTAGTGTAATTTGTTAAATCTACGTCAGTTTTTTGGTAGAAGATATATATTCCTAAGAATTTCACTAATAAAATTATGACAAATATATAAAATAACTACTGTGTGTTTAGTTAAATAAACCAAGTCCATTTCCTCCACACACACACACACACACAAAATAATAATAAATAAACAAATAAAACCCAGCCAAGTCTGTTTGTTTTGTATCTCTTAATTAAAAAACGAGAAAGTGGGTCAAATTTGATCCTCCACCATGCATCTCATGCAGTTAAAAACTAGGGTTTTGAAAGCCCTTGCGAAACCCTAAACCCTCATTCTCTAGCTTCCCTCCAAATTCACCGCCATTAGTGTTGTTAGAAATTAGTTAGATTTGTATATTTAGGCTGTGTTTGGTTCATGTAAAATATTTTTCGGAAAATAAATATTTTTCGAAAATATTATTTTCGAAAAAGGAAAATATTTTCAAGTGTTTGGTTGCATTTCAAAAAATGTTTTGAAAAATATTTTCTGGTGTTTGGCTGTATTCTTGAAAACACTATAGAAAACACATTTTCTACTTGTTGCTCACATTTTCTCACATTTTCTTAGCATCCAAACAAATTTTATTTCAAAAAAATTCAAATATACACTTAACAAAACCAAAAATCAAAATAAAAACATTTAACACAATCAAAATCAGAAGTCAGTCAAGTCACAAGACCAATCAGAGATGGGTTTAGCTGGGTTCATCAGAGATGGGTTTGAGCACGACGGAGGAGATAAGGCGGCGCGATCAGATCAGCGATGGGTTTGAGCGGCGTGATCAGATTGGTGATGGGTTTGAGTTGCGCAGATTGGGATGTTGTGGAATCGGGGTGGGTTTAGCTGGGTTTATTGGATATGGGTTTGATCAAAACGGAGGAGCTAAGCGGCGCGATCAAACCGGCGGGGCCATGGGTCAGGGATTGGATTTGGGCTTCACCGGCGATAGCTCTCTCTGTCCTTCGGCTTGGGCTTGGCGTGAGTGATGAGAGTGAGTGAGGAGAGAAATTTTTTGAGGAGAGTGGAAATGGTTTGAAGTGAAAATATGAACGGAAATAATTTTACGGGTGTTTTGGGTTATTTTACGGTCAAAGGGGAAAAACATTTCAATTGACTGAATTTACTGGTTCAACCAAACACTCAAGTTTTACGGAAAAGCATTTCCGAAAGTAATTTGAAGCCAAAACAAACACGGCCTTAACTTCAAAGCCCTTGCAAAACACCAAACTCAGTATTAGAAGTATGCTAAATGACTAAATTCATAATTTTCTAATCTCCACGTAAAATAGTATCAATGTGGGAGCTCCTAAGTTTAATCACGTCTCCATCCTAATCGGTAATTTAGGCCTCCCTCCAACTCTTAACATCTTCCATTGCCAATTGGTAACGTCTTGCTTTTCCATATGGCTTCTAGCAAAAAGAGCAAGCTGTGCTAGCAATTCAACCACCGAAGTAACACAACTAATAGCATGCAATCCTAAACCAACTTTTGGTTCTTTGCCTTCTTCAATTCCAATGCATGTTAAGACGATAGTATGAATTCCCTCATCTCCTCCCCACAATTCCATATTCAACACACCCATCAAAACCTTGACCCTAGCCCATCTGGCTATTTTTCTACAAAAGGAATTATAAGCTTAAGCTTTCTTGCCTAGGACGCAAGTGTATATTGTCCTAAGGTTGATTTTGCAAGAGACTAGACTGAGTGAAGGAAAGCACAGGATCTGACATTCTTAGTCTGAGAGTTGGCTCAATGGCAACTGTCATTTCAACAACATATCATCTCATCATCAATTTCAACAACAAGAGAGACAAAATGACTTATTGGAAGAACAGCCAAGAATGATGGAAGAAATAGAAGCACCTCATAGGAAAACATATTTATACCTTTATCAATCATCTATGAGGATTTGAAAAATATAAGCTAACTTATAATACCATGGCTAAGTGAAGGCACTCATTAAACAAGAAATACAATTACACAAGTCATGTCACCCCTTGGACCTTTCTATAAATCAACCAGCCATGATTTACAGGAAAATGTTTACTCAGTAAGAAACATGTTTCAAATCACAAGTATTATCATGTATGAAGGCCAGGGATTGGAAGAAGTACTAGGTATCACTATCTAATAAATAATTCAGAAATTATATTGATCATGAGTTCAAGAAACTAATAGAGTTTTGTTTGTTTGTTTGCTGGAGAATTAAATAAGTAAAATTATTTTCCAAAAGGAAATATTAATATCAATTTTTATCTTACTTACACTTTAACAGAGTCAAACAAAATCTTATATTAGGGATACTCACGGTCTCCCCTGCAATAATACAGCAAAAATTATATTATTTCAAGAATTATTTCTACATAAAAATAAATAAATAAGCATATAATGGAGCACCACAGAACATAAAACAAGTATCAAGATTTATTATGCACTGATATCAGAAATTAAGTTTGAATATGTATACCTAGTAACCTAATCATGTGTAGTAAATTTCACAAAGCCCATTAACAAATTATAAAGCAACTAGATCTGAGAATTATGCCTGACTTGCACACATATAAGGCCCTGCCAAAAGCATAACAAGGAAACCAAGTTTGTGGCAGAGTTTGAGAAACAGTATCATACCTGCAATCCCCTCAAAAATCAGCTTTCCTGGTTTTGGTTTATGCAAATTCCAAGGTACATAGGTTAAAATAGTAGTTAAGACAAAAGACTTTGCTCTCAATAGTCTATCTTCCCAGTACAGCCATGATGATAGACAAATAGAAGATCACAACAGGAAAGACTTAACTTAGGAGACAGATATGTATTTATGTTCAACAATGACTTCCATGAGACAAAAACTAATTACAAAGCATTATCAGTTCAGTATAGGATATTAAGGGAATAGTTGCATATACGTAAAATTTGAGGAGCTCCACGGGTTTTATTTCACATGTTAAACATTGAAGATGCACACACATTTACTATGTCAAAGTAAAAGATTTTACAAAAGCTCATTAAACTTCAACTTTCTTTGTCATATCCTATTAAATTTTTTTCTTTTTTTTTTCAAAAAATCTTCAATATCTAATTGCGTTCTCTTTAAGTCAAGATTGAGTTATACATCTTCTGCATCTTATTAGGTACAATTGACTACTAGAGGTACCCTTCTTATACAAATAAATTTAGGTGCTAATTCCTGACAATGTTACTGTTAGAACACCTCTGGAAGAATCCAGAAATAATGCAAGTTTCCACTGATGATTTGGAAGGGTTATCCATCTTTCCAAAACATGCATTGGAAATCTGAAATTTTTTAGAAGTAACATGAAATCAAGCAAATAAAAACCTCACCTCTTGAACTCACTCCTCTTTCAAAATCAAGAGAATAATTGTAAAAAATAAAAACAACAATTGAATGCGGTAAGCATGAAAATCAATTATAAGTCCATGATTAACAGCTTTAAGACCATTCCATCCAATTCCTCAGCAACAGGCAGTGCAGTGCCAAGATTTAAGTGCAAATCATCAAGCTAGAATATTTTCCTATGAATCAAGTTGTTATGTAAACTGTAAAGAAGAAAGAAAAGCAGCAAATTTAAGTAAATTCTGAAGCTTTAAGTTTGGCCACAGTATTGATTAATTTAGGGAAATTTGACACATTACAAATTAATTTGTTTTCATTTCACACAGTCCTCTTGACCCAAGTACTAAGAATTCATCACAGTCATTTAAAATATTGGAAAAAAATTAAAACAAAAGAAGATATATGAAAGATGTTGTCAAACCTGTCCATCCCAAACTGCTGAAGAGACATGGCTATCTTGATCATAAAATACAAAATTATCAATTGCCCAGCATCTCAATTGATCTCCATTTCTGCTAAGCAATAAAATACAAGCCAAAAAAAAGGAATGCGAAAGTTAGCTCCATATAGGAGAGTACCTCAAGATCAATAACTCGAAACTTAAACAATAACTTCTGTATGATGCAGTAGCTTTGAACTAATTTCAAATTAATTTTCAGACTTAACTTAAAAATATTTTGTCCAATTTGGAGCTTGAATTGGCAAGACTCACATTTACTGACCCTTACATATAGTTGAACAGATAGAGATTAAAAAAAAGACAACAAATGGCTATGCCATTAAAATACAGGGAATTCGCATGGGAGTGTAAAGCTGGTGGTCCTTCCATTATATACAAAATCAAAAAAGATTAACAAGTAAAAGAAAAGCCTAACTTCCATTTAGTTTACCTGAAATTATTCATTTTCCCTAACCAAAACAAAAGGTAAGAATATTTACAACTAAAAAATGAATGAACACCACAAGGGTAAAGTCATTTAATTTAATACTACTTTCATCACTGTACATAAACCTTAGCTCCTTCCAAGTTCCAAAAACTCCAAATGCAAAGATTGATAACAAAACAGAAGACTTCCATTTAATTAGTTGTAAACGTCCTGTTATTACCTATCAAAAAAGTCTGTTATTACCTATCAAAAAAAATTAGTTGTAAACGTCCTTCTTCTCTAAATTTTAGCTCTCGTTTTCAATTTAATGTGTCCAAAAAAAAAAAAAAAAATCTGATTCAATTCCCAGAGAACAAGGAAAATGCTAAAGAATTAAAGACTGGGTTTTATTGAGCATATACTAAAAGCACTTTCCTTTCCTTTCCCTCTTAATTCTTACAAACACAAATGCCTTGCTACACCAATAATTACTATATTCTTCCTTAAACAGCTTGGCTAAACCACATTTTTCACTGAAATTTTTTCCCATAGAGGCAATTAGGCAAACAGAGCTTCAAAAAAGAGTTACAGCACCCAAAACCACAAATTAATTACGACCCAGATAATAGGATTAAAAACCCATATCAAATATCAATTTTAATTAATAAAATCTATAAGCCAATTAATGCTAAAGTTTCAAGCTTTACAAAAATAAAACGAAGACGACATATGGGACAAGAAGAGCAAAAAGAAGAACGACATGAGTACAGAGTTCACTGACCTGAAAAATAATTTAATTTATAAAAATAAAAAAATAGTATTTTGGCCAAACGATGATCGGCGTAGTGGGAAAGTTTTGTCGACGACGGCCATGGAAGTGTCGTACATTGATTTGAATTGGGAAGACCAAAACAATGGTGGCTTTATTTATTTATTTAAAAATAAAAAACTATTAACTAACAAGAGAGATAAGGTGATTTGGGGGGGGGGGGGGGGGGGGGGGGAGGGGAATGGGGGGTCAAAAATAATAGCTGTGATGGGGATGGACCTTTTCAGTTCGGCCCAATCTAGGAAATATACAATAAGGTTCTCAAACTGTTTTTGAACTTTTAATAATAATTTTTTTTTTTTTTTTAGTTTTTCCAACTGGATTAAAAGAATCTTCTTCAATGTGTGGGTTTATAAAACTATTAATACAAGTTTGTAATTCCATGCATATATATGAATACACTTAAATATATACAATAAAATGCATAATATAATTTTTATATATATAATTTAAATATTATTGATAATCATTTTTATATTTTGTTGACTCCTTAAAAAAATTTGTAAGTATATTATTAGGTATAAAATATAAATTATCCATATTTTTTTTTAAATTATTGTGTGGCACTTTTTTTTTACGATTAATTTATTCTAGACTCTTTAATTTTTGTACTTAATAACCCACGGATAGTTATTTGGTACTCCCGAAGTACCATAAATATGTACTCTCCTCTCTCACATAACTGTGAGTCCCTCTAATTAAGTTTATGGTGAGACCCACAATTTATGTGAGAGGTGAGAGTATGCATTTATGGTACTCCCAGAGTATTCAATAATTTTCCATAACTCACTTGGATGAATATTTATAATGTAATCCCACATTTAATTCTAAAATTAAAAAATAAAACTATTTAAGAATAAATAATTTAGGACACATGGCGCAAAATTAGAACTTTAATTTAGAATTCTAATTTGAATTTTTCTCAGCTTCACCTATTAATATATATATATATATATATATATATAGATTTATTAATCACATAATTTATTAAATTATTTTAAAAAATTGAATAACTTTTTTATATAAATGATAAAGTGATCTTTATGTTTATAAAACTATTTACAATAAAACTATTAATGTGTATTCATCAAATCTTATTAAATTATTTAATCAAAAGTCACAGTTACTAGGGAAATTTGCTTTAGCCTTTAAGCATGGTTGATTTTATTCCCTAGATTGAGGAGAGCTCTTATTTTACATTACACGTATTAAATTATATCGTGATGTATTATCTTTTTCTTCAAATTAATAAAGTTAATATGCTTCTGATCAAATTATAAAAAATAAAAAAAATAAAAAATAAAAACAAGTAATGTAACTGAAAATTGACTTTTCAGTAAGTCATGCAATTAAGAAAATGTGAATAGTTTTATAAGTTGTCCCGTTATGAATGTGAGGGAAAAAATCTTGTCTTTTTCTTTATTCTTTTATTTAAGAGTCATGCCCTCTTAAGTCTCAATAGGTACTCACAAACAGATGTAGACAATGATATAATTAACATATTAAGTACACTTAAGGTCTTAAATATATTTACAGTTCACGTGTCAATACGTACTCACAAATAGATGTGGACAATAATATAAATAAATAACAATTATTTTTCTGGCCACCACAAAATTAGGCTACAAATATAAAATGTTAAAAGACCCAATATTTTTTGTAAAACCTATGATTCAAAATCCTCCCCAAATCATTTTATTGAATGGATTCAAATCTCATTATTTTCAAAACCCAAAAATATTTATCAAAAGTCCATGGTTTAAACCCATGACAATTTTAATGGAATTCAAATTCATGATCAAAGCCCATGGTTTAAACTCATGACAATTTTATTAATGGAATTCAAATCCATGATCAAAGCTCATAATTTAAACCCATGGCAACTTTATTAATGGAATTCAAATTCATAATAAAAAAAACCCAATTCTCATTGGCAACATTAAAAACCCAGTTCTTGCTTGCAATATCAAAAAAACCCAATTTTTATTGGCAACATCAAAAACACAGTTCTCGCTGGCAATATCAAAAAACTCAATTCTCATTGGCAACATTAAAAGTCCAGTTCTCGTTGGTAATATTAAAAAGCTCAATTTTCATTGGCAACATCAAAAACCCAATTCTCGCTGGCGAAATTTAAAGCCCAATTCTCATTGGCAATATTAAAAACCCAATTTACATCGGCACTATTTTAAAAACCAAAGGTTATTAATACTCGACAAAATATTATAGCATGAGTATTTCATTTAAAGTCCAATGATGAGCAATGTTTTAAGTCCTTAAACCTATCACTATAATATTACAAGTCCATGAAATTTATGGCAATTATCTATTTCCAAAACCCATAGCAATCATCTTATAATAGTACATGGGAAGTTATGATTATTTATCTTAGAACCATGACATCTACTTATTTCATACCATATTATAAACTCATGGAATTTATATAAGAACATATGTTCATTATCTATCTTATATCACAACATTCATAATACTTATTTTTGAAACTCACGGTATTTATTCAAGTTCATCATTTAATTATTATAACGTGATTATTAACCATAAACATTACTTATGCCGTGGAATCCATCATTTCAAAATATCAAATAACAAAGTATTTGAAATAATTAAGGCTCATGCTATTATTTTGAATAATACAAAATCATTGCTCAAAAACCCATTACAAATATTTATCAAAACCCAAACTATGTTGAATATCAATTGATCGTAGGATTTTGAAAATCCCAAATAATTTTGGTTTCTTGTAATCTTCTTTAACTTGATAGAAGGCTCAGTTGAACTCAAATAAAAAATAACATCCCAATAGACCAAGTTTTGCTATTCTAATGTAGAGAAAGTGTGTCAGTTAGACCCAAATAAAACATAACATCTCAATAGAGTCACATTTTGAGGTTTTTGACCTTTTTAAATGATGCTTACAAATGGATGTAGGGATGTATGATAATTACATCAAATTGATGCAAATTTTTGGTTTTTTTTTTTTATGAATGAATGTATAATTTATGTGATTATTTAACATACCAATGTGTATTTTTTTTTTCTCAAATAATGTAGGATTTTATGATCTATGATCTGATCTTATGATCCACAATCCCACCAACTTCCTACGATTTTATGTAAAATCCCAATTTTGACAACTTTAGTGTCGCCTATACACTGTGGCAATAAACCAATTGGTCTATAGCTAAATTTTTAAAAGTGTTGACATAAGTCTTTAACCTATAACCACATTTTTAACACGGCTATAAGGGTCATTTTAGCCAAGTTTAACAAACACAACTATAGGTTTTTTTTTTTCCTTTTTTCTTTTTTTCTAGGCAAATCACCACATAATTTTTTTTTTTTAATTTTTAAAAAGCCTTCATATTAGGAAATTAAGTTTAGACCAATAATTTTGAAGATGCACATGGGTCACTCCACACACACATCAAGATGTGTAAAGGATGCTCTCTTCTGATTTTGGAAATATGAAATTACAAATTTTAAAGGCAAATAAAGTCCCTCAAACCTTAACTTTTCACACAGTATTATCATGTAACAACTTTCTTTGACCTTCAACTGCATTCAATCATTCACAAAACTCAACATCATATAATAAAAATAAGAATAAAGAACAAGAATTGCAAACAAACCCAGCATCAAAATGAAAACTTTTCCAATGACCATCCAAGCAAAACACACACAAAATTAATAAATAAATTAACTAACTAAAAAAACCTTATGCAACAAATGCCTTGTTTCAATACATAACCTATCACTAAATTGTTACCTCAAAAAAGAAAAATCCTTTAAACCCATTTCCAAATTTCGAAACTTCCTATTCAATCAAAATTCAACAGCATATCTGACACAAGAATAAAGAACGAGACTTTACAATCGAACACAACATCAAAATCAAAACTTTCACAATAACCCACCAAGCAAATCACCAAAAAACAACAAACCCAATAATCAAAAAAACAAAAACAAAAAAAAAAAAAAAAAAAAAAAACCCCAAATGTTCCACACTTGAATCAACGAAATGATTCACACCCAAAAAAGAGGGTCAAAATTTTGAACTAGAGCAACAACAGCTACAACTGACATTCTGAGAGGGAGAGCGATGGCATCCACATTGCCGACATTACGAGGTGGTGCCGCACCAAGAAGATGCCTAGGAGCACCACGACGAGGAGGCACGGCTGGAGCTGGTCGGCATCGGTAAAAGGGGGCTATGGGTTTCATCAACGGTGGGACGGGGAGGACATTCGACATTGGTGAGGGGAGGATCGGCGCCGATAAGGGAGTCCAAGGGAGAGAGTAAAAGAGGGAGACACAATATTTAGAGAGAGTGTGTGTAATGCGTGTGAGAGAGAGCTGAGTTTAAAATTTAAAACCTAATTTTCGTTTTTTCTTTTTTTAAGCACCTATTGCAACACTTTCTAATTGCCGTAAGAGGTCTAAATTTTCCAAAAGACCTATTGCGTCTATTTTAAGCGCCGTAATAGATCTATATTTTCCACATGACCTATTGCGGTGCTTCAAAAGTGCCATAATAGGTTGTCTAAAGGTTTTTATTTTAATCTATTTTCAAATGGACTTATAGTCGTGCTTTCTCAAACGCTGCAGTAGGCCTTTTTCACAAAAATGCAGCCAAAAACCATTAGAAACGTAGTTATAGACTTAATCTACTGCAGTGCTTAAAAAATGCAGCTATATGTTAGTAGTTTAAGACAATATGTACATGAGCTCAACTTATTTTTATATAATATTACAAAGAGATTTAAAAGTTTTAGGCAATGGCCCCCCCAAGGTTCTACATGCCTCCGCCCCTGGTTGTGGTCAAAGTTGGTGGCAAACTTGCTGAACTCAACCAATTGTTTTTGCCTTGGAGAAGATGGCTATTAGCATTACAAGTCATGAACTTTAAAAGGCTATGAGAAATTCTCAAATTAATTGTATTAGCTGCTATGCCCTAAAAATAGCAGTTTTAGACAAAAGCTAATAATACTACTAACTTATAGTAGTTTAGTTCAATGTTATGAATATCGTTTCGGTTTGTCTATTGGAATGAAATATTTCGGTACTGGTCTATTTCGGCGTACCATTTTAAACCGTTTCGGATTACCACTAATAAATAAATATAAATATAAATATATAAAAATATAATATAATGAATTTAATATATTTACTTAAAAAAAAAAAAAAAAAAAAAACTCTCTAATAAAGTTAGCATTTGGATATTAAAAAATCATTTGTTTCATTTTTGTAAATAAAGTGAACATGTTGACGAATTAATAGCTTAGAACATTCATGAAATTTAACTTTTCCCATTTCCCAAACGCACCCATGTGAACCTCTCCATCTCTTTATCACCTACTCCATTTATTTCCTTTGTCTCAAACTTCTCGATGTTCTTATTCAAGAGTTTCAAATTTCAAAAGTCTGGAGCCTCACCACTCACCAGCTCTGCCTCAATCTCTACTCTTTGTTCTATTTTTTGTTTCCTCTAATTTTTTCTTTCTCTGCTGTGTTTGTTTCATTTTGTTCTTCATTATTGTTTTTCATTCTTGTGTTTTTTCTTCTCCATTTTAAACAGAGACAAAGGCAATGGAACTTTTTTTTTTTTTTTTTTTTTTATGGTAAGGCAGTGGATTGGACATCAAATTCAGGGGAAAAGACGAAAGATTGATACCGGCCGAATCTTTAATCTCGGCCGGTATTGACCAAAACGGACCGAAACTCCTGAAATAGCCCAAAATGGGCCAAAATTCCACCCAAGGTGGAACAAGGGTGGTCGCTGTTCCAGTTTACTCACCTGTACGAGATTTTCCGGCCATTCTAGCCGGAACGGAATGGTATTAATACTTTTGTTAAGTTTTGTCTAAAACTCATGTACATAGTATTCTAGATATTCAAGTGGAGAAAATTCTAAACAAAAAATCAAATTGTTGAAAAAGGTAGCATAATCCAAAATCTAAAACTAAAAACCCAACTGTTGTTTATGTACATAATATTATAGATAGATATTCAAGATTCAAAAACCAATTAGTTTTTCCATCCACACAACAATTAACTTAAAGCTAGATAGTAGATACTAATGGAATTTTAAAAGAAGTCAGCTCTTTGAAATTCCTCACTCCTAAAATCCCAAAAAAAATTTCAAAAACTAAACAATCCTCAATGTTGTTTATCAACCAAAAAGGCCAACTAAGGTCCAAAACACAAAAATTCCAGCTAAAACATAACAGTCTATTGAAGTAGATGTACTTTGAAGGACTAGATTTTTCTTCAAAAAAATTAAGATTAAAAAAAATTTAAACTATTACACCCCAAATTCCATACCAAAAAAAAATTAAGATTCAAACTTTACTATCTTTTCAGTTTCATTTTTCCACAAATTTTGGGACACCAATCAACCCAATTAAACAATAAGCAACAAATTATTAACATAAGGAAAGAGAAATCTAATACACTAAGTGTTTGAACTATAAAAAACAAATTATCCAGTACCACCCAAGAAAAACAACAATTTTATTTTCTTCATGTTATTTAATTAAGTTTCAAGAAGTGCACGTGCACGTGCACACACACACACACACACACACACACACACACATATATATATATATTAAGATAATGTACTTCAAAGAAAACTATATTACCAAAATATAAAAGACTTATTGATTGTTATTGTAGGGACCGGGTTTGAGCACTTCTGCTGTTGAGAGAGTGCACTCAAGCCCAGTTAGCCCAGTACAATGAATTTGTAGAGAGCGGGTTCAAGAACTATGCCCTAATGAGGGATGCAACGGCCATGCATGGTTGCATGTGGGTTTAATAACTTGAACATGAACTGGGATGCGTGATAATGCTTCTAGGACTTGCTCTCCGAAGCTTGGAGTTCTTATTATTCCTTTGAAAATTGGTTACAAGGTTTTCTGAGAGAATACAGATTGCTACAGTATTCCTTAGTTCAGATTTCCCCTCCCCCTTTATAGAGGGATCCCTTACATTATATACCACCCTCTCAATTGATCCTAGCCCTACATTTGTTGATCAACTAGGCAGTTACTTGAGTGCTTGTCCCATCAGCCACCTTCCCATTCTCCCTGTGGGTTGCGGCAACCAAGGCAGCACTGTTCAGGGGTCCTTTCCTCATTAATGCGGCCAGGACATTAGGTGTGGGCATTTAATGTGGAGGTGACAGTTCATCCTGAACTTGCTCCTCCACTATGCTTCCATTGCTGACACGTTGTACTGGTTCTTCCTCTTTGGATGCTCAGGAAGGCCACTCTTGGTGGGTCGTTGTTTCCCCCTTTAATGTTCTCAACTTGCCGAGGACAACATCGCCCTCGGCTTGGGCTAACTACGTTCCTCCTCGAACGTTTCTTGCTTCTCGGCATGGGCCTTGGGCCGGATATGAGATGGGTCGAGGTTGCCAGATTATTAGGCCCCACAATAGCCCCTCAAAATGTTGCTGTCCAGTTTCTCAAATGGGGAGGAGGATTTTGATGCCCTCGAGCCCTTGTTATGGCTTGTCACATCTTGTCTTTCGTCAGCACCAGCGTCTCTTCAACTACCCAAGGCATGTTCCTAGCGCCTCGGTACGCGGGGCGTGCCCTTATTAAATTCTAGCAGCTTTATGTTCCCCACGTTCAATGGTGTGATGCAAATCGCACGGTTGGGCTTCCTCCAGCTTTATGAGCTGGGAAACTTGCACGATTTACTTTTAGCTGGGGATATAAATACCCATTCGAACTGATTGGCCTTTTCACTTTGGCATTCAAGAGCTCTTGCGCGCGTTCACTGAATTCGGTCAAATCTTCAACCATATCCATGACTTTTCTAGCAAAAAAGCTTGTCTGAGGAGCTTCTCCTCACTTCTGTAAGTCCTCTCCTCTCTGGCTCAAACTTATTCCTCGATTCTTTTCTTCCCCTTGCTCTTTCTCGAGTCTTTTAGTCGTTGTTAGGGATGGGTAAATTTAAGAAATTAGTCGAGTCTGAGGAGGCGATGGAGAAATTCATCACTGATTATGGGATACCCGGCAATGTGGGCCTACGGTATTGTGCGGAAAGGGAATGGTGCATCTGGAGAAAGGAGGGGAAGGTCGTCATTCCCATGATCGCCTTCCTTGAAGGCGGCATGAGGATCCCCATGGCGCCGGTAATGAGGGGCTATCTTACATATTTCGGGTTGGCCCCCACTCAGTGCGCCACCAATGTGTTCAGGATCTTCGGTTGTATAGATGCCTTGAACGAGAAGATGGGGCTAAGGTTGACCCACCATGACGTAAATTAGTGCTACAACCTCCAGCGACTAAAGGGTAAGTCTTACTACATGAAGACGAGGGACGATAGGGTTTGGCTTATCCAGTGTCTTCCCGAGTCTAGTAAGGGCCTGAACAAAGACTTTCTCATCGTGTCCGGGGAGTGGCACGATGTCCTTCACTGCCCGATGGAGGAGGGGACACCAGGTGGGGTACTCGTAGTATGAGATGGCCTGGCTTTTTTCTTTTTGCTTTATTGTAAACCTGCTTTGTTCGGCTGATGATAGGAGTTTGTTTTTCTTTTTGCAGATCCACACGCCTTCGAGCGTCACTTTAATCTGGTCAACAAGGAGGACCTAGAGGCTGTTCTTAGGGCGGAGATCTTTCTGAACGAGGCCGATAACCAAGTTAGAGCCGCCCACAAGATCCTCGGGTACGATCTGACAAAGAAATCGTTCTCAACTCCAAAGCACGTAATTAGAGCCGGTGACCCCCGGCTTTACGGGATAACGGTGGTAAAGCAAGGATTTTCACTTCCTGAAAGTACTCCGTTGGTCGAACCCTCTACTTCCACTCGAGCTGTAGGCGCCAAGGAAGAAGGGCTTAAAGGAGAGAAAGAAGTCACCGATTCGGTTCCATCCGAGGACGAATTTGGCGAGTTTGACCCAGTCCACGCATTCGAGGATACTTCTGGTGACCTGGGTGGTCCCGATCTAACCGAGGCCGACCTTTCCTCTGCGAAGACTTCTACCCCAGCCGAGATGGGTTCTAAGAGACGACCCTAAACCAGCCTATATGACCTGCTTGAG
Source organism: Quercus variabilis (assembly GCA_030445155.1). Lineage (NCBI taxonomy): Eukaryota > Viridiplantae > Streptophyta > Magnoliopsida > Fagales > Fagaceae > Quercus > Quercus variabilis. The sequence goes on from CP129449.1 coordinate 11,965,788, forward strand.
GGTCAGCCAATGAGGGACGAACCGAAGAAGTCCCAACCCAAACTCCCTCATTCGCCATCCAAGACTTAGTCGGTTCAGACTAGATCATCTTCTTCCCATTCTAAGCTTCTGCCTCCCCCAACTCAGTCGAGCATTCCGCCGAGGCCCGAGCTTGCTGATCCTAAGCGCAAGAAGGACTCTAGGGGCAAAGGGCCTATGGGAGCCGAGAGAACTCGTTCTTCTCCTGAGGGGGATGAGGTTTGACGCCCCCTTAAGCAGTAAAAAACTGGGCACCAGGGCCAAGGGGGAGAGGTGGTTGCGTAGCCCGAGACCCAGGCATGGCTCCCTGCCCCAATGCTCCATGGGGAATCCTTGATGGATAATGCCTCCCTCAAGGACTTCAGGGGTAGTGAAGGCGTATACGTGGCCGATGCACTAGAGAGATCCCTGCTGCTTCCTGTCGACATGGCTGAGCTAGAGAGCCTAAAGAGGCAGGAAGTCATCCTCAGCATGAAGAGGTACTTGGGCATGGTAAGCTACCCGCCGCTCGAGAGCTTCCTAGTTTTACCCCTTGGTTCCTATACTCATCGTTTGTTTATTTCGATTTGCAGGCCGTCCAAGCTACTTATAGGCTGGAAGAGGAGGCCAATAAACAGAGCAGGGCCCTAGAGCAGGAGCGTGACAATCGTCTGGATGCCACACGGATCATTAACAGGTCTAAGGGCGACCTCAAGAAGGCGAGGGAGGCTCTAAAGGAGGCGACGAGGGCGAGGGATAACGCGGTGTCAGGCTTGGCTAGCGCTGAAAAGCAGGCCGCCGACTAGACGAGGTGCCTTCTAGACACTGAGGACTAACTGCAAATTGCTAAGGAGCATATAGCTGACTTGAAGCAGAAGTTGGTCATGGAAGTGGGAGCCAGAAGCGTTGCTGAGCATGCCAGGGATGAAGCTTTGAGAGCTAAAGCCGAGGCCGAGATTGCGCGGACAAAGGCCGAGAGCTCTAGAGAGTAGGCCTAGGACGAGGCCTTTGCTGAGGGGGTGGCCCAGACTGAAGCTGCCCTTAAGGCTCAAGTCCCTGAAGTGTGCAGGCTCTACTACTCATAGACTTGACCAAGCGGGGGTCGAGGCCTCGTCTAGCCTTAGGAAGGCCGAGAAAGTGTACTACCCTTCGGCTATCCGAGAGGCTGACCCTTCTGTTTCTGAAGCCAACACCGGGCTTGAAGTGGCAGACGAGGACCCGACCGGTGCTGCCAAGGACCTTATCCCAACCGATAGCCTCGCCGAGGGTGTTGAGTGTTAGAAGGCGTCAGGGGAGGGGGGAACCAGTAACTTGGAAGCACCCCCGGATGTGGTGAAGCCCTCAATTGGCTTTCAAGTCCCTACTGCTAACTCCCAGGCTCCTCCTACTGAAGGGTACCCTCCTAGAGTTGCCTCTCTAGCTAAGGAAACAACTCTCATAGTGATGCCTCTGCAGGCGGTTCCCCTAAGTCGAGGCTCTGAGGACCCCAAGGACACCTCTAGACAGTCTCCTAAGGGGGAGTGAAGCTTGGGGCGAAGAACTAAGCTGCCTTGGCTGGCTTTTACCTTTTGTTTCTTGCTGTTGTTGTTGTTGCTCTCATTTTTTTTTCTAAACACTATATTGCTTCTTGTAAATTGAATGTATGAATCATTATATATATATATATATGTTGTTGTTTTTTTTACTTTGTGCATTAGTTATCATTGTGATGAGTTTTACTATTGACACAACCTGGGCTTTAACCATTAGCTTCGCAATCTTAGAAATTTAATGATGCTTTTCACTCTGAACTAGATAGTGTAATTAGTAAAAAATACTTAGGAAAGCCGTTAGTTGCTGACTAAGCTAAGGGGTTAGGTTCAATGCACTTTAGAATACTTTGAGCAATGCTCGTGGGCTTCATGCTTATCTGCACCTTTGCCGAGGGCAGCAAGTTTCGTCGAAGGTCTGGGTCCAAGGACCATTCAAGACCTTGGTTCCGTCTAACACTTAGGTTTTTCTGTAAGTAACTAGTTTTCCCATAGGCTTGAGTCCAAGGAGCATACAAGACCTTGATTTTGTCTAACATTTAGATCCCCCTATAAGTAGCTAGCTTCCCCATAGGTTTGAGTCCGTGGACCATGCAAGACCTTGGTTCAGTCTAGTACCCGGTTCGTCTTGAAGTGGTTAGTTTCCCCATAGGTTTAAGTCCGAAGATCATGCAAGACCTTGGTTCAGTCTAGTACCTAGATTTTTCTTGAAATGGTTCGGTCTAATACTTTAGGTGGCCGCCAAAACATAAGACCTATAATTATGATAAGACTAAAATTTGAATTACAGGAAAAAGGAGTGCTTTTATTAATAATAATACATTCTCAGGTTATTTACATTCCACGGACGAGGTACAGGTTTTTCATCTAGGTCTTCTAAGTAGTAAGCACATATCCCCGCCACAAAGGTAATCCGATATGGCCCTTCCCAATTGGGCCCCAACTTTTCCCAAGATGGGTTTTTGGCAGCCCCTACAACTTTCCTCAACACCAAGTCCCCCGGTGCTAGTGGTTTGAGCTTTACATTGGCGTCATATTCTTGCTTGAGCTTTTGTTGGTAATAGGCCAACTAGATCATCGCTCATTCCCTTCGTTCGTCAACTAGATCTAGGCTCCTTCCCAGCAGTTTATCGTTGCCGCCTGGAGTGAAAGAGCTAGTCCTTAGCATTGGAAATTTTTTCTCTAGAGGGATCACAACCTCGACACCATAAGTCATGGCAAAAGGTGTTTCCCCTGTTGACCGCAGTGGCATAGTCCGGTATGTCCAAAGAACGTGGGGCAGCTCCTCTACCCATCTCCTCTTGGCAACATCCAGTCTCTTCTTAAGCCCATTGACAATGACCTTGTTGATAGCTTCGACCTGTCCATTTCCCTGAAGGTAGGCTGGAGTTGAGTACCTGTTTGTGATCCCAAGCTCGTAACAGTATCTTATGAAGGCCTTGCTGTCGAATTGGAGTCCATTATTCGAAATGAGGGTATAAGGGACCCTAAATCGTGTGACGATGTTTCTCTAGAGGAATTTCTTTGCATCTACATCCCTGATGTTGGCCAGTGGCTCGGCCTCGACCCACTTGGTGAAGTAGTCCGTGGCCACCAAGAGATACCTCTTATTCCCTAGCGCTTTGGGGAAAGGCCCTACAATGTTCAAGCCCCACTGGGCAAACGGCCATGGACTGGACAAAGGATTGAGGACCCCTCCAAGCTGATGAATATTTGGAGCGAACCTTTGGCATTGGTCACACTTCTTGACATACTCCAGGGCCTCTTTCTACATTCCCAGCCACCAGTATCCTTGTGTGACGACTCGGTGGGACAGGGATCTTCCTTTCGTGTGGCTCTCGCAGATTCCCTCGTGTAGCTCCTCGAGCAGTAATTCTGCTGCTTGGAGGTGGACGCACAATAGCAATGGTCCAGAGTAGGAGTGCCTATATAACTTGTGATCTTCGAACAACCAGAACTGAGAAGCATTCCTTCGTATCTTTTCTGCCTCTAACCTTTCCTCGGGCAGAACGTCGTCTTTGAGGAATCTCACTATGAGGTCCATCCAGTTGGGTCCTACCCTGACTTGATGGATGGGGATTGCGCCTTTTGCCACCCCGCTCGCTCTCTCCAGTTGCCCCACAAGTATGATCCGAGGTCGGTCCCCTGCCGAAGAAGTGGCGAGTGTGGCTAATGAATCGGCATGGGTGTTCCCGCTCTTGGGAATATGAGATAAGCTGAAAAGACCAAATTTCGACTGCAACTGCCTGACCTGGCTCAGGTACTCTTGCATTCTCGAATCTCTGGCCTCTAACTCTCCCTCTACTTAGCCTACCACCAACCTCGAATTCGAGAACATCTTCACCGACTTTCCACCCATCTTCTGCACCATGACCATCCCTTGCAGTAATGCCTCATACTCGGCCTCATTGTTTGTGACCGAGAATCTGAGCCTCAGGGATTTCTCTATGACATGCTCTTCAGGGGATACCAAGACTAGCCCCACTCCAGACCCCCTTTGGTTTGCCACGCCATCAAGGTACACCTTCCAACATGGTGACGCCGGGATAGAGATTGCTCCAACTGACTTTTTTTCAACGATTCTCTCCTCGACTGCCACCTCTACTGTTGGTTTAGCGAACTTTGCCATTAAATCGGCCAGAACCTAGCCTTTTATGGAGGTCCGAGACATATATTTGACGTCGAAAGCCCCCAAAATTGTGTTCCACTTTGCGATCCTTCTCGTGTAATCGACAATTCAGAGTACAGACTTCAAGGGCAATCGGGTTAAGACAACCACTGTGTAAGCTTGAAAATAATAGGGGAGCTTTCGTATGGCGTGGACCACTGCTAGTATGGCTTTCTCTAAGGGTAGGTACTTGACCTCCGCTTCATGCAGCGCCTTGCTAACGTAGTAGACAGGCTTTTGAACGCCATGGTTGTCCCGTATCAGTACTAGGCTCACAGCGTAAGGCGCTACAGCAAGGTATGCGTATGGGACCTCGTCGGCCTCGGGATTAGACATGATAGGCGACCGGGATAGATACTCCTTGAGTTGCTGGAAAGCTACAACACAATCCTCGGACCACTTGAATCCCTCCCACTTACTGACCAGGAAATAGAAGGGCCTGCACCTGTCAGCCGACCTAGAAATGAACCGGTTCAAGGCCGCAATCATTCCAATAAGCTTTTGGACCTCCTTGGGGTTCCACGAAGGCTTCAGATTATGAATGGCCTTGATTTGATCAGGGTCAACTTTGATTCCCCTGTGGGTGATTATGTATCCTAGAAACTTGCCAGGGCCCATGCCAAACGAGCATTTTGAGGCATTTAGGTGCAGCTTATGCTTTCTCAGGACGTCGAATGTGCGGCCGAGGTCCCCCAAGTGCTCAGATACGACTTTACTTTTCACCACCATATCATCAACATAGACCTCGATGCTCTTGCCTAGCATTGGCTCAAACATTCTCTTCATCATCCTTTGATAGGTGGATCTTGCGTTCTTCAGACCAAACGGCATTACTTTGTAGTGGTAGTTCCCGACGGGCGTCACAAAGGCTATCTTCTCCTGATCTTTCAGGGTCAGTGGTATTTGATGATAGCCTTGAAAGGCGTCTAGGAAGCTCATCCGAGGATGGCCTATGGTTGTATCAACTAGCTGGTTGATCCAAGGCATGAGGAACGGGTCTTTTGGACATGCCTTATTTAGGTCAATGAAGTCCACACAGACCCTCCACTTTCTGCTTTTCTTCTTGACCACCACAGTGTTGACCAACCATTCAGGGTAAAAGACCTCTTTAATAGCCCCTGCATGCTTAAGTTTATTCACCTCTTCCCTAATTGCATCAGCGTGCTCCCTTGATGGGTGCCGGGGTGGCTGTTTCTTAGGCACTACGAACGGATTGACGTTGAGATAATGACAGATGAAGGATGGATCAATTCCTGGAGCATCACAGGCTTCCCATGCAAACATGTCAATATTGCTTTTGAGGAACTAGACCAACTCCTCCTACTATTTTGGAGGCAGCTAAGCTCCGACCGGAAAGAACTTCTCCAGATCGTCACCAATTACCACCTTTTCCAAATCCTCGCATTTCGCTTCCTCAGCAACTGCACAAGAAGACACCACCGGGGTCTTTGATTGCTACAAGCCTTCCTCAGCAGTAGTCGAGGGTTGTGCGTCGAGCCGATGTGATATGGCAGCCACCATGCACTGCCTACCTGTGGGTTGACAACCACGGATCTCTAGAACCTGATCCCCTTATGGGAATTTCACCTTATGGAGCAAGGAGGAGGCAACGCCCCCTAAGGTGTGGAGCCAAGGCCTTCCTACGATGGCAGTGTAGGGGGAGTACGTATCCACCACTATAAAGTTCACCTCCACCACTTCTGGGCCGGTTTGGATGGGCAGCCTGATCATGCCCTTCGGGATGACGAGCTTCCCATCGAAGCTCATCAAAGGAGAGCTATAAGGCATTAGGTCTTCCAACTTTAGCCCTAGCCCCTTGTAGAGGTCGAGGTACATAACCTGTGGGTTGACAACCACGGATCTCTAGAACCTGATCCCCTTATGGGAATTTCACTTTATGGAGCAAGGAGGAGGCAACGCCCCCCAAGGTGTGGAGCCAAGGCCTTCCTACGATGGCAGTGTAGGGGGAGTACGTATCCACCACTATAAAGTTCACCTCCACCACTTCTGGGCCGGTTTGGATGGGCAGCCTGATCATGCCCTTTGGGATGACGAGCTTCCCATCGAAGCTCATCAAAGGAGAGCTATAAGGCATTAGGTCTTCCAACTTTAGCCCTAGCCCCTTGTAGAGGTCGAGGTACATAACCTCAGTCGCGCTGCCACCATCTACCATCACCTTTTTCACGTCGTAGTCCCCAATTTTGAGTGTGACCACCAGAGCGTCATCGTGGGGCTGGATGGTCCCAATCTTGTCTTCCTCCGAGAAGCTCAATGTTAGGTGAGAACTTCTCTTGGCCCTCTTCGGCTCTGGCTGAAACTTCTCAGTCGGCAGTTGGGCTACAGACAACACTCGTGAAGGGCGCGTGCCTGTTCTTCCTGGCACCGCCAAGATTACGTTGATCGCCCCTGCGGGTGCCCTTAGTGCGTTATCTCTCTGGGGCTCTTGATGGGTCCGACCTTGATGGTCACCAGGGTGATGCAGGAGGTGCTTCAACCTTCCTTCTCAGACCAGTTGGTCCAAGTATTTCCGGAGATTCCTGCAGTTCTTCGTGGTATGTCCATGGTCCCTATGATATTGGCAGTAAAGGTTCTAATTGCGCTTCGTGGATTCTCCCACCATCTTATTCGGCCACCTGAAGTATGGCTCGTTTCTCGATTTTCTCTAGCACCCTATGTATTGGTTCGCAGAATACAGCGTGGACAGCCTGTGTGTCAGCCGCTTCAGATTGCCCTACAAAGTGCTTCCTCGGGCGGGTGCTGTTATATCGGTCCTGCCTGGAATCCCTCCTCTCCTGAGGGATGGCCTTCTCTTTTCCTCTGGCCTGCAGCTGGTCTTCCTCCACCTGTTTATACTCGTCGATCCAATCCATCAGTCGGCACACACTGGTGGCAGGCTTGCCTGTCAGGGACTTCCTTAGGTCGTGTCCAGTTGGGAGACCATTTTTGAAAGTGCCGATGGTGACGTCGTTGTACCTGTCCTCTAGTTCATTGTACACCTCCCAATATTGGCTAGAGTAGGCCTTTAGAGTCTCTCTTTCATTCATGGTCAAGGACAGCAGTGCGCTCAAAGGCCGAGGCTCTATGCTGTTTGTAACGAAGCGGGAGTCAAAAGCCTGGGTTAGCTGTCCGTACGAACTTATGGAGTCCGCCTTTAAGCCGTTGAACCACCTCACCGCCACTAGGCCCAAGCTAGAGGGGAAAACCTTGCATATCAGCGCCTCGTTTTGGGAGTGAACAGCCATCCTCTGGTTGAACTGACTCACGTGCTCCACGGGATCCGTTTTGCCATTATAGATGGAGAAGGTTTGCTGTTGGAACCGCCGAGGAAGTGCTACTCCTTCTATATGGCGTGTGAAGGGTGATTTGGACAGCCGATCCAGTGCCCTGCTCATGGCATCGTACCCCAAGCCCCTGGGGGACGGGCTTCTACGCTTGCATTTTCGGTAGTGCTATTCTTCATGAGAGAAGGTCTCACTCGGAGGGGTTCTCGATCCTCGCCTGTAATCATCATCGCTCTCCTCATCAGAGGGCAGGTCTAGGCTAGGTTAAGGTCGCCTTCGTTGTGCATGGCGGAGTCTCCTTTTCAGGTCATCTATCTCCCGTTACATGGCCTGTTAATCGTTCTGCCCTTGGGCTACGTGGCTTCCACCTTTCTTTGGTTGTATGACCCGGTTGTTGTTTTATCTCTGTGGCACATGACTGTCTCCACGCGAGTAGTTGCTGCTAGTTTGAATGGCGTGTGCACTCCCATCTCGGAATCTTCCGTTCTCTTCATTTCGATCGCGCTTAAGGTTGGTGAAGTCACCTTGGTGCTGGGGCTTGGCTGGTTCAAGCTGACAAGGACCTGCTTGAGGAGTGCCTGATCTTACCATGCTTAATCGTTGCCCTTACTAATGCACAAGTTCTCCCCACAGACGGCGCCAATTGTAGGGACCAGGTTTGAGTACTTCTGCTTTTGAGAGAGTGGACTCAAACCCAATTAGCCCAGTACAATGAATTTGTAGAGAGCGGGTTCAAGAACTAGGCCCTAATGAGAGATGCAACGGCCATGCATGGTTGCATGTGGGTTTAATAACTTGAACGTGAGCTGGGATGTGCGATAATGCTCCTCGGACTTGCTCTCCGGAGCTTGGAGTTCTTATTATTCCTTTGAAGATTGGTTACAAGGTTTTCTGAGAGAATACGGATTGCTACAGTATTCCTTAGTTCAGATTTCCCCTCCCCCTTTACAGAGGGATCCCTTACATTATATACCACCCTCTCAATTGATCCTAGCCTTACATTTGTTGATCAACTAGGCAGTTACTTGAGTGCTTGTCCCATCAGCCGCCTTCCCATTCTCCCTGTGGGTTACGGATGGGTTGCAGCAACCAAGGCAGCACTGTTCAGGGGTCCTTTCCTCATTAATGTGGCCAGGACATTAGGTGTGGGCATTTAATGTGGAGGTGACAGTTCATCTTGGACTTACTCCTCCACCATGCTTCAATTGCTGATACATTGTACTGGTTCTTCCTCTTTGGATGCTCAGGAAGGCCGCTCTTAGTGGGTCGTTGTTTCCCCCTCTAATGTTCTCGGCTTACCAAGGACAACATCGCCCTCGGCTTGGGCTATTTGCGTTCCTCCTCAGACGTTTCTTGCTTCTCGACATGGGCCTTGGGTCGGATATGAAATGGGCCGGGGTTGCCAGATTATTAGGCCCCACAATTATGATAGGCTATTTTAGGTATAAGAATTTTACCTAGATTTTAAGAAATTTAAAATTTTACTTTAAATAAAATTATATTATAAATTTTGGTTTTTTAGAAATTCAAAATAATTTTTAATGTTTATTTTAATTATCTTATTATCTATCATAATTTGTTGTATTTTATTTATTTTTATAATTTGATAGTTACAAAATAGGGCAATGATGATTTTTTGATTTAATTGTACTACTAAAGTTTCAAGTGGCTTTACCTACATACATACATACATATATATATATATATATATATATATATTGTGGGGCCTGATAATCTGGTAATCCCGGCCCATCTCATATTCGACCCAAGGCCCATGCCGAGGAGGGAGAAAAGTCCGAGGAGAGAGTGTGAAGGCCTTAAAGACTAGGAACCCTGCCGAGGATCATCCTGTCCTCGGCAAGCCGAGACTGACACGTCAACCATAGCAGCATAGCGGGGGGAACACATCCAAAATAAGCTGTCACCTCCACACTAAATGTGCTCACCTAACCCCATAGCCACATTAATGGGGATGTGACCTCTGGACAGGACGACCTTGGTTGCTGCAACTCATAGGAGCGCTGGGAAAGTAGCTGATGGGGCGGGCGGTCAAAAGAAAAATGTATGGATGATCAACAAGTGGAAAAAGAGGTAGAGAAAGGGACTATATATAGAGAGGGAAAAGAGATCAGAGGGGAGGATTTTTCCCCCGGAGGAGCCCCTAAGAGCAAGACCATTACCAAGCTCCTCGGACCGGTACCGAGGACAGACTTTGGAGGATAGTCTTGGCTGGCTGACCCCCAACGAACGCTACACTACACGTAGCCCGCTTGTTAGGGCCTAGTTCTTCGATCCACTCTCTACGAATTCATTGTACCGGGCTAATTGGGCTTGAGTCCATTTTCTCAATAATAGAAGTGCTCAAACCTGGTCCTTACATATATATATCTTTTTTTGCGGGTAGACATTTGCCTTTCAGCAAAGGGAGAAATGAACAGTTGGAGGAACTCAGGCCGTCTACTTCCTTTGAAAGAAAGCAATACAATTTTATGTGAAAAGCACTAGTCTGTTAATTATTTGTTTGCTTTTAGAGTGAACGAGTAAATGTGAAAGCAATGCCGAGAGCTCTATAGACTATAAATAAGAGGAGTGGAAATTCTTGACTTTCGTCTCACTCGTTTATTTTGGTGCTAAACTTGTCTCTCATTCTTAGATTTTTTTTTTTTTTTTTTTTTTTTTTTTGTTTGGACCCATTTTTAGCGATAGATATATATTTGATCATTTTATAATTATATCACATGCCTTATGAATGTAAAGCCGAACATATTAAGCATGCATACCATTCTTTTTATTTTATTTTATTTTATTTTATTATTTAATGTTGCATTTAGCATTAAATGATAAAAAAAAGTGATGTTAACATTTCGGGATAGGCCATTTCGATCATGATCAGCGTCATTGTTAAGTGACGTCGCCAGCGTGTGCATAGAACCTTAACTTTTTTAATACGATCGACAGGAGATTTGTATTAATAATAATCATTGATCAGTCCTACGTGATTGGCTCTCTCACCTCTAAGGAAACCGCGTCGAAGGTAGTGTACTTTCCTTTTTATTTTTTTTGGTAAACGGTTACTGGTAGTGTACTTATTCGATCCTAAGAACTTTCAAACATTACTTCTTGTTGTATCTTTTGTTGCATAACATCTTTAAAGTCATATCTTTTTCCATCTTAAAATTCAAATCACAGCTCTTTTTCAATTGAATGATAATTTTCTAGCTTTATGTGTTCGCTTCTAGAGTCAAAGGAAGCAGTAGTCGATCTATGTGAAGAACCGGCAAAATGCACTTTTTAATGTCACTCCTTAGATTCGAAAGATATGTCGCTAATCATTTAAAAAGATCATATCTTAAGTTAAGCATTTGCATAAAATCCAAGAACCCAAAATGAAAAAAAAGACACGTCCATACTCTAGATCTATATAAAAAATAATTATTATATAAATTTTAAAAGATTTATAATATTTTTACCTTTAAACAAATGTGTGACCACCTTAAATTTTTTCGGCTTCACATAATTATATTTTGGACAAAGTTTAACAACAAATTTGATTGTACATTACAGTTGCAACTCCACTTCATAGATACTCCCTCCATCTCAAATTGTTTGGCCTAGTTAGAAAAACTAAATTATTTAGAAAAACATTATTAACTACCTTATTTCTTTAAAAAGGTTAAAAATTTCCTAAATTACCCTTAAACAAATTTATCAAAAAATTATTTTAAAACATTATATATATATATATATATATATATATATATATATATATATAATTTGATTCAAGATGGCATATATGGTGGATTTCAAAATTTAGGTTTTTAATTTTTTTTTAAATTAAAAAATGCTCTCACAAATAAATTAAGGGCGTAAAGGGAATGTTAATAAATTAATGGTGTTTGACTTTTCAAACAGGTTATAATTTTGGGACATCCCAAAATGGAATACAGGTCAAACAATTATGAGTTTTGACAAATCCATTGTTGAATTACATTTTCCTTTTATATCTCGCATACTTGCGAAATATCAATAAATTAAATCAAAGATCAATAGTTATGTCATGAATCAAATGTTTAAATTTTTAGTTTTTGTAGTCTAAAATTATACATAAAAAATAAGTTTATAGATCGAACAGTTAAAAACATCTAATTGTCATAAAATTTGAAATGTGTTTTAAAAACATAAAGAACATGCAATTCATTTGTTAGATTTTTAAAATATGTAGTTGTGTTAATTTGTTTAGTGAGGTTTGTAGCCTTAAGCTTCAATTAAGTTTGTAGAAAAATCTTGTCCTTAAACTTAAGTCCCCTTAACAACATATTAGGCCCTTACAATTAAAAAGGAAATGTCCGAGAAATTTTTTTGTTAAACTAAAATTTTAAAAGAGATGTAACTTGTAGCGTTAATAATAAGATTATCATACAACAACTTCAAAATAAAAAATTCGTATAAGTAAATTGTTAAATTTTAACATTCGATTGGCATGAAATTTGACATAAGTTTTAAAAATATAAAGAATATGCAATTCAACTATTAGATTTTTAAAATATGTAGTCATGTTAATTTGTTTAGTAAGACTTGTAGTCCTAGGCTACAACTAATTTTGTAGCCAAACTTTATTCTTAAACTTAGGTCCCTTCATAATATATTTGGCTCTTACAAACAAAAAGGAAAAGCCCTAGAAAAAATTTATTGAACTAAAATTTTGAAAAACAAAAATGTAGTTTGTAATATTGGTAATTAGACTATTATGTAAAAATTTCAAAATAAAAAAAAAATGTAGAAGGAAATGTAAGATTTTATGTATTTGCATGTTTTTTTTTTTTTTGGGGTCAATATATGAACATTTTTTTTTATTAAATTTTGTGTAATTTAAATTTCATAATGACCATTCTTTAAAAAAATTCATGGAGCGAGAAAAGAACTCTTTCAAGTTTTCAACCAGGACTATTCCACCAGTTAGGTCCTTTGGTACACTTCCTAGTAATTTTTCACACAGCAAGCTGGGTGTGCTGCTTGTTACATCTATTGCTAGTCTAAGCAAGGGTGCTACATCTTCAAGGGTTATTGTCATTTCTCCAACAGGCAAGTGAAAGGTATTTGTTTCTCTCCTCCACCTCTCAACCAGCGCCGCTATGAGTGCACTGTCAAAATTAATTGCGGGAATCATTCGTAAGCAATGAAATCCAGCCTTCTCAACCAACTCGATTTGTTTAGCTATATATGAGCTTCCATTGGTCAAGCAGTGAAGTGTGTTCATGATATCTAAGCACTCCTCGCTCCTTAAGATGTTTCAACGAAATTATAAGCAATTGCAGTCCTTTAAAATATTGGGAAACAACAAATTTAAACAAAAGGAGATATATGATAAATGCTGTCAAACCTGTCCTTCAAAATATTGGGGTGTTTGCATAGGTTACATAGAGAGTTGAGGACTATTTTTTTTTTTTTTTTTTTTTTTTTTGTTATCTTAGATTTGATATTCTAAAACTACGGTTCACATATTTAATTTACTAAGAGTTTTGTAGTTCAACTGGTTAGCACTTTTTAATTTGGTTTTGATATGTAAGATTCAAATCCTTTCTTCTATTGTAATTATCACATTCAAAAAACAAAAATAAATAAATAAATTTGTGAAATTGATCAATATATGTGCTGTGTTGCATAATTACTTAGAGCATCCGCATCAGTGGATGAAATTTTTTTGTATATTTTGCAAAAAAATAAGGGGCTGTTTGATATGGCATTTTAAGCAACAGCTTTCAATTTTTAAACAACATTATACGTATTTCTACACACTTTTTCACTCACAAATATTTCCAAAAAAATACAAACAACGTTACTAGAACAACGTTATCAAACAGGCCACTTTTTCTATTTTACACACTTATTTTTACAAAACACCTACATCAATTTATGTATTCTACACACTCTTTTATTTAAAAAAAAATATCTTACATTTTTTTATTATTTCACACCCACCTATGGTTCACCAACTTTAACACACAGGCTGAACACTTTCCCTTTCTTTTTCTCATTCTTCTTCTTTCTTTTTCGTCTTTTTCTTTCTTCTCCTCCTCCTTCTTTATCATTCTCTCAATTCATATCTCTCTCTATCTTCCCAGTTCCCTCAATCAATCTTCCTCAATTTACAGCCCCGATCAACCAAACCCAGTCAAAGGCAGAGGCTCAAATAAATACCAAAACAAAACCCACACATTCTATCATCAATTTCAACAAACCCACAAAATTCCCCAAGCTTGAACATCAATTCTAGCAAACCCACGTAAGTCCACCAAGCTTGAAGCCAAATAAAAGACAAAACCCAGATTGTGGGTCTTGATTATGGGTTTGTTTAGGTGAAGTATTTGATGTTGAGATTGTGTGAGAATTTTGTGTTTGGAGTGACAAATTTTTGTAGCTGAAGTATTTAATGATGGGTATGTGTGGAGATTTTGTGTTTAGAAGAGAGCATGTTTGATGAAGTAGCTAGAGAAGAGAGTGAAGGAAAAGTGACAAGAGAGAGATCAAATACGTGGAGAGAGGAAAAAATAATAAAATATAAAATGCAAATGAACAGTAATTTTGTAAATATACGTTGTTACTGTAATAATTTTGGATATTTAGACAACTCTGACTTGACTGAAATGGAAGATTTTTAGGGCAAAATGATAAAATTTGTTACTTTTTATATTTTGCGAAGTTTTACAAAGACTAGTGTGATTGCTCTTAAGGGTCTAAACATAATTTTTTTTAATTACAAAAAGTATATATTAAAAATAGGCATTAAAAAATAGTTTAAAGTTTAAATTTACCTTATATTTTGTATGTCAATTAAATTTTTAATTAATTCTTACTTATATTAATCTAAATTTATATCAATTACTTTTGTTTTTTTTTTTTTTTTTTTTTTTGAGAATCAATTACTTTTGTTTCTAATCTTTAATTTTGTATGTCAATTAATTCTTAATTAAAAACTAGTAAAATTTTGGCTCAGTAACAATGTTTATTCCCATCCCAACAGATTCGGCAAGCATCGGCCCAAGTGGGGAGGTCAGCGTCATATCAAATGACTCATAACACAATCTTGGGGGAGTACTAGTTGTAGGGTTGTCTTTGATATCAAATGACTCATATATCCTATCTCAAAAAAAAAAAAAAAAAAAGACTCATATCAAATGGGTGGGTCCATCTCGTGGGAGTACTATTTTAGGGTTGTCTTTGATAACAAATGACTCATATATCCTTTCTCAAAAAAACAAAAACAATGACTCGTATCAAAATGGGTGGGTCCATCTTAGGGGAGTACTAGTTATAGGGTTGTCTTTGATATCAAATGACTCATATATCCTTTCTAAATAAAAAAAAATACAATGACTCATGTCAAATGGGTGGATCCATCTTGGGGGAGTACTGTTTTAGGGTTGTCTTTGATATCAAATGTCACCTTCTGTTAAAAAACACTACTCCCGCCTTCCATGTCGAAACTATAAACATCCATCTTTCCCTACGTGTTTTGATGAATAGCATATTCATTTGCTTTGCTTAACAGTCAGCTTTTCAAGAGATGGATAGAAACAATAAAGGCAAGGCCGTGTTGATCGAAAGTGACAATAATTTTCCAGTCTGTCTGAGCACTCTGGTTTTGGATGATGATGAGCAAAGCTTCCAAGATATAGTAACAAGTTTTGAAAACTGTTGCCACCCGTGCAAAGGTCAGTTCTGGCCTCCTTATAAATTTCGTTTCTTTTCTTAATATGTGTGAAGAGACTCTTAGCACTCACGAAGTCAACTCGGTAGTGGGGGGGTGGGGAGGAGGGGTGGTTTATTGTTATCGAGTTAACTCGGATGTCGAAAACAGCCAAATATGTGTAGTTCGATACTGAGTTAACTCAAGGTGGTAGTGGTTTCCAAACATGTGAAACTCGGTAATGGGGGGTGGGGGGTGGGGGAGGATGGGTGGTTTATTATTATCGAGTTAAATTGGACGTCGAAACAGCCAAATATGTGTAGTTCGATACTGAGTCAACTCAGGGTGGGTGTGGTTTCCAAACATGTGGAACTCGGTAATGGGGGTGGTGGTGTGAGGGAGGAGGGGTGGTTTATTGTTATCGAGTATATGTGAAATATGATTACTGAGTCAACTCAGGGTGGGAGTGGTCCAAACATGTGAAACTCAGTAGTGTAGGGGGGGTTATGGTTATCGAGTTAACTCGGTAGTCGTGAAGAGCCAAATACGTGAAATGTGATTACTGAGTCAACTCGGAGTGGGAAACATGGAAATAAGATTAGTGAGTCGACTCGGGGTGCTGGAAATTGATTTTCCTTTCAAATTATACAATCTAGCTATTCATCGAAGTTTTACGTGTGGGTTGTGAGTAATCATATGTGCAGAAGGGGTTGTTGACTTGTTGTTTCAATTTTGATATGGTTTTCTATCAAAATTATAAATAAATAAAATTTGCTGTAGTTTGAGTCGGTAATGAAGTTTTGCTTTTTGGCTGCATGACGTCCTGTTTTAAGAGAGGTCCCGTTAACCATTGCATAGATTGAGATTTTTTTGTCTATGTGAAATTCTGTGTTATGGTTTGTTTGGAATTATCCGCTTATCAAAATACCTCAAATGTCTTGGACACCACTCGTGAATAAAAAATTTGTAGAGAGTGTGCAAGAACTTGGAGGCAATGAAAGTATGAATCTTTTTCCTAATCTTAGCTGCATTAACTTGTGGTTCTCACACTCTAGTCATTTATCTTAATGGTGCAAGTTGGTCAAAAATTATACATATCCCTTTTAATTCTTCTCTCTGAGAAATATAGCACAATATTGTATGGAACACTAATTTACCATTGCATGTTGAAGCCAACTCATGTACTATTGGAGGTCAGCCTTTTGTGGAAGACTTCCCGTCGTTGCCCTATGATTTCTTTGATGGGTTGCCCAACCTTGATACTGGAGGTATTTTTGGAGATCCAAATCAGCAAAAATCTCCATCCGCAAATAATACCCTAGGCTTTAATTTACCATTGCCTGTTGAAGCCAAGTCACTTACCATTGAAGGTAATACTATTTGCGGAAACCAAAGCAACACTTCGATGACCCAGATGGCTCAAGCACCGTCAAGTGAACAATTAAGGAATGAGTTCACGGGAGGTCAGCGTTTTGTCCACCGAAGCTTGCTTAATGATATTGATGTATCAACGACCGATATCCATGTCTTGGATGAGTTTTCCAACCTAGATACTCTTCAGGGAGGTATTTATGGGGATCCTGTTTCTTCAATAATGCTCCCGTTCCGAGTTCTTCTGAAGCTTGTACAGGTATTAATTATTTTATTTTATTATTGTTCTTATTTGTTAAATTCTTATTGTGTTCTTCCAATACATTTCTTCTCCCCTATCGTCTTACACTACAGCGAATGTACTCAAAAAGGAGGGGATTCGTGTGTCTCCCCAGAGAATAAATAAGTCTAACCAAGTGCAGCAGCAGACAAATAAAGAGGCAAGAAAACGGATGAAATGGACACCTGAATTGAAAAAAATATTTCTAGAAGCTGTGAAAAAGCTGGGCATTGAGGGTATGAATCTTTACCCTAATCTTATGCGTCTTTAATTTGTTATGGTCTCACTCGTGTTAATTGTTAAGCACTTTTAGAGGAAGGTAGAATAAATTATACTATAAACAATTTATTTTTCTTATATATTTTTAGGGGAAAAAACCTAAATCCCATTAATAACTATGTGTGAATTAAAATAAATGACTACAAAAAAATAACAATATATATGGAAACAAAAATTTCAACAATCACCAATAAAAACATATTCACAAAAAAACACCAAATTTTACATGAAAAAACTACGGGATAGTTCTGAAAAATATCTACTATGAAAATAGAGATTACAACTCTAAAGTTTATACTAACGTTCACAATAAATTGGATATACAATAAATAAATTTCAAGGAGCAAATACAATCTTACCTTAAAATCCAGTAACAAGGTCTTTCTCTAAACACTTCAACACTCTTGTGCTTGTAGCATTCTAACTTCCAAGATAAGTCTACCAATTTATCTTCCTTGTATGTATAGCTTAAGTAAAGAAAAAAGCCTTCTTTTTCTTTTTCACTCTCACTTTGTATTTCTCTCAATTTTGGAGAGCACCTTTCAAATGCTTCCACCTCTTTCTTTTCTTTAGGGTGCAAAGCACACTCAATAATTCTACACACAAGATACTTTCTTAAGTAACTTGAGACAATTACTCATTCTTTAAAAAAAAAAAAAAAAAAAAAAAAACAAATATACACACACACAAAAAAGATGAAGAAAAAGTTCTAACACAAAATTACACTACAAACTTCACTCAAAAACTATGGTTACTTTTTAAAGAATGATAAAAAAAGTTATACTACACACAATATACTCTCTAAAGTGATATAAGACAATTACCCATTCTATTTTTTTAGAAATAAATACATACTCAAAAAAAAAAAACAGTTCTAATACAAAGGCACACAATACAAAGCATTCTTAGTATTTTCAAGATATATCAATTTTGAAAAAAAAAAAAAAACCATATAAAAAGTTTCCATGTAAAAAAATATAGTCAGAATTTTCAAACTTTTTTTTTTTTTTTTGAGAAACCAGAGTTTTCAAACCTAATAAATAGATTTTAACACTGACAGTAGCAACCATTATCAGAATTCTTAGTATAAGATGTCTTCTAGAAGGGGTGGTAAAAAGATAGAAAAGAAAAGAATATTGTTAAAAAGAAAAAAAATAGATTAAGACAAAGAAGTACTATTTTTCGTCAAACTCATCAAGACCTGTTCGCTGTTCATAAGCCTTAAAACAGGAAAATAATTCTTGTCCTTACAATGCAAAGTAAAACGAATGAGCATCATTTCATAAAAAAAAAAAAACGAATGATCATCATAGATAACTTCAACACAACCTAATCTAAATCAGTTAGATACATTATCACAGCAACAACAAGCTCCATCCGCAAATAATACCCTAGGCTTTAATTTACCATTGCCTGTTGACCTTTTAGGCATTAGTTGTGCATTAGTATTGGTATTAACCTTTTAGGTTCTTAGTTGTGCATTTCTGCCAATTTTTTTCATAACTTGAGGTTTTAACATTACAGATTAAATAGATGGCTGCTTTCTTTTATTGCTAGTGTCAACTTTACAAAAAACTACGAATGTATATATAACAGATAACCACACTGCACAGTTACAACTAAGATTGTGAAGAATTTCACTTCTGTACCACACAACACATGAACTCAGCTAATTGTTTTTAAACATAGAGGACTTTAACAAATCAAAGCTTCTTCTTATAACTTTCAGTAATATGTTTTGAGTACAAAGGATTACAACTCAGTAATACAATTCTCAAGAGTGCACTCTTTCGGATAAAGTAAAAGGCACCAATAACTTGATGACTCAGAAATCATAATTAAGAAAAGAAAAAAAAATACAATTCTCTATTTTACAAGATACTTTACCTTACAGTCAAACATGTATGGCCCATAATTTGTGTGACCCATGTTTACAACCTACAAGAACAAAAAAGATTTAAAACGGCAAAAATGTATAATTCATCAGAAAATTTAGAGTATGCTTCTATGTACATATATATACATATGTAGATATATAGGTATGTAATAAATATCGCAGAGAACCCCCTAGAACTAACATAGTAATAAAAAATTCATTGAATATTGCCACTCTTATGTAGCATGAGCTTTACTAATTAATCCAAGCCAGGAAACATAAAAACAAGAGGCGTGGTAACTGTAGCTTTTTAGGAGTACCTAGATTCGCTCTATAAAAGTGATCAATTACCATAAAAGTGATCAATTACAAGGAACAAATATTGGCGTTTGAGAGCAACATGAAGCACAGCAGAATCATTTTGCGCCAAAACCTTTTCCAGGGAAGCAGCCGTGAAATCAGCATCAGTCTCTGCAAGCTTCTCTCCCCTGAATGTGTAAGCCAGCCAATGTAAAACTCCCTGAAGCAACAAGCATCATGATAATTGAACCACTGACCAATATATAAATAAGAAATTCTAACAAGATACTTATGCTGAAAGCGGTGGTGACTTTCCACGGTCATTGAACTTCATTTGTAACTCAAATATAGGCCACAGCCCATCACCTGCAGTAAAGTCAACAGCTACATATCAGAGTTAAAGAGTAGGTTATGAGCAAAGTACTTAGGTGGTAGTAAATGTCCATAAATGCATATGAGGATGCACACACACAAACAGAAATATAAAATGAGTTAAATAAGTATTAATAACTGAAATGAATCAACAAAAGGTAACAAATAAAGAAAATCGTAAGAAAGATTTAAATTGAGTAAAAAAGTTGACGATGAACTTTATGCGGAAAGACAGCATCTCCATAAATTGTTTATTTCTCAACAGTTTCCCTAGTACCTATATCTGTGGTATACTAGTGAGAAAACCATTAAGATCCAACAAGAAAAGGATGAATGATAAAAGAAGAAATCAATGATCTACAAACACAACATAATATGAAAGGCATATGGTCACCACTTTCCTTTCTTTATCTAACTGAAGAAAGCATTTAAGAATAGACCTAATCAAGCCAAAGAGCTTTAGTTCAAATGTTACTTCTCCCATAAGAATGGGTGGAGGGTGAGGTCCTGGGTTCAAAAACCATTAGTGTAGTGTGTGACTTACCAATCAAGATTTAAGAAACTTGATTGATCACAGCTAGGTTTTTTCCTCATTTATCATAAACTGCTATCTTCTATCCAAAAAAAAAAAATGACATCCATGAGACTTACTTACTAAGCATGCAAAAAGTGCAACGGAGACAATTGATTGTGATGATATTTGTAACTTATAAACAACTTTACAAAAAGAAAAGATTCTAAGTGAAGGAAAGCAGGATCTGACAATCTTAGACTGAGAGCAGGGAAAACCCCCAAATCCCAACCTAAAAAATCCCAGAAATGCAGATTCTCAGCCAAGATGACTTTTGGAAGAGAGGAACAAAAATGACTACATTGGAAGAACAGCCAAGATTGATGGAAGATATAGGAGCACCTCCTCTGGGTTTTTTTTTTTTTTTGGGGTCCAAAGAATGGGAGCACCTCATAGGAACCAAATTTATGCCTTTATCAATCTATGAGGATTTGAAAAATAGATGCTAGCTAAATTATAATACAATGGGTAAGTGAAGACACTCGTTGAACAAGAAATACAAGTCATGTCACCCCCTTCTAATTTCTATAAATCAACCAGCCACGATTTACAGGAAAATGTTCACTCAGTAAGAAACATGTTTCAAATTACAAGTTTTATCATGTATGAAGAGCAGGAATTGGAAGAAGTACTAGGTATCACTATGTGATAAATAATTCAGAAAGACCCCTAGAAATTATATGAATCATGACTGCAGGAAATTATGAGTCAAGTTGTTAGGTAAAGAAGAAAGAAAAGCAGCAAATTTAAGTAAATTTTGAAGGTTTTAAGTTTTACTTACCCCATTATGGATTAATTTAGGGATATTTGACACATTCCCAATTAATTAGTTTTCATTTCACACAGTCCTCTTGACCCAAGTACTAAGAATTCCTTGAAGTCGTATAAAATATTGGGGAAAAAAAATTATAACAAAAGAAGACATATGAAAGATGTTGTCAAACCTGCCCATCCCAAACTACAAAGAGACATAGCTATCTTCATCATAAAGTACAACATTATCAATTGGCACAGAATCTCCAGTGGTCTCCATTTGAACTATGCAACAAAATACATGCAAAAAAGGGGAATGCCAAGTTATATCCATATAGTAGTAGTACCTCAAGAGTGGTAACTGGTAACTCGAACTTTAAAAATAACTTTAGTATGATGCAGTAGCTTTAAACTAGATTCAAGTTGATCTTCAGCCACAACTTAAAATATGTTGGCCAATTTGGAGCTTGAATTGGCAAGACTTATATTTACTTGACCCATTAATACATAGTTAAACAGATAGACAATAAAAAAAGGAAAACTAATGGCTGTATCATTAAAAAACAGAGAATTCGCATGGGAGTGTAAAGCTGAGATTCCTTCCATTATCTACAAAAGCAAAAAAGATTAACAAGTAAAAGAAAAGCCTAACTTCCATTAAGTTTACCTGAAATTATTCATTTTCCCTAACCAAAACAAAAGGTAAGACTGGATTGTAAACCTTATCTCCTACCAAGTTCAAAAACTCCAAATGCAAATATTAATAACAAAGCAAAAAGCTTAACTCCATTTAATTAGTTGTAAACATGCTTCTTCTCTAAATTTTAGCTCTCCTTTTCAATCTTATCTGTGTCCAAAAAAACAAAAAACAAAAATCGGATTCAATTCCAAGAGAACAAGGAAAATACAAAAGAATTAAAGACTGGGTATTCTTGAGCATATACTAAAAGCACTTTCCTTTCCTTTCCCTCTTAACTCTTACAAACACAAATGCCTCACTACACCATTACTTACTATATTCTTCCTTAAACAGCTAGGCTAAGCCATATTTTCCACAGAAAATTTTTCTGGGTATTTTCCCATAGAGGCCAACAGAGCTTAAAAAAAAGAGTTACAGCACCCAAAACCACAAATTAATTAAAACCCAGACAATAAGATTAAAAACCCATATCAAATATCAATTTTAATAAAAAAAAAAAATCTAAGCCAATTAATGCTAAAGGTTCAAGCTTTACAAAAATAAAACGAAGACGACATATAGGACAAGAAGAGCAAAAAGAAGAACGACATGAGTACAGAGTTCACTGACCTGAAAAATAATTTAATTTACAATAAAAAATGGTATTTTGGCCAAACGATGATCGGCATAGTGGGAAAGTTTTGTCGACGACGGCCATGGAAGAATCGTACTTTAATTTGAATTATGAAGACCAAAACTATGGTGGCTTTTTTTTATTTAAAAATAAAAAATAAAATTTTTTTCTTTGAAAAAAAAAAAAAAAAACTTTTAACTAGCAAAAGAAATAAGGTGATTTGGGGGGAAAATGGGTCGGGTATGGGCTTGGACAAAAATAATAGATGTGATGGGGTTGGGCCGTTTCAGTTCGGCCTAATCTATGAAAAAATACAAGGTTCTCAAACTGCTTTTGAACTTTTAATAATATTTTTTTTTTAAAGTTTTTCCAAATGGATTAAAAGAATCTTCTTCTCCTTCTTTTTTTGGTTAAACAATGAGTAATATTAAAAGCTAAGGAATAATAAGTCTATTACAAACATGGCCAGTTTTGTCCAATACTAATAGATCAACCACCACAGGCGGTGAGTTATACAAAAAAAAATATTCAATATAGAGGGCAGCTTCATCTTTGCTAGTCTATCAGCGCAGCAGTTGACTTCTCTATAAACATGAGTCACCAGGTAGTTAGGGAACGTCTTTGTTAGGTTCCTGCAATCGAATAGAAGCAATTCCAAATTAAGATTGACAACAGATGGATTAGTTATAAGATAAACAAGAAAGACAGAATCTAAGTCAACACATAAATTTTCAATGCTCAACTGTTTGGCCATCAGAAGCCCTTCTTTAAATGCCCAAAGCTCTGGAGTGATACGGGAGACATTCCCAAACTTCTTCACAAACCCAGCAACCCAATCCCCTTCACTGTTCCAAATAACTCCTCCTCCACCAGCCTTCTTTGGGTCCCCAAACACAAAGTCATCCGTATTTAGCTTCTTCAATGTGTGGGTTTATAAAACTATTAATATTTATTAATCACATAATTTATTAAATTATTTAAACAGATTGCATAACTTTTTTACATAAATGATAAAGTGATCTTTATGTTTATAAAACTATTAATGTGAATTCATCAAATTTTATTAAATTATTTAAATAAAAGTCACATTTACTAGGGAAATTTGCTTTAGCCTTTAAGCATGGCTGATTTTATTACCTAGATTGAAGAGAGCTCTTATTTTGTAATGCATTACACGTATTAATTTATATTATGATGTATTATCTTTTTCTTCAAATTAATAAAGTTAATATGCTTCCGATCAAATTAAAAAAAAAAAAATGAAGTAATGTAACTAAAAAATGACTTTGAAGTAAGTCATGCAGTTAAGAAAATGTGAACAGTTTTATAAGTTGTCCCGTTATGAATTTTGGTGGGTTTGTAGAGAGGAGTAAGGGGTCGACGAGGCACGGGGTTGGACTAGGGAGGAATGTACGACCGGAAAACGAAATCTGGCCGTCCGTAGTGGACACGTGGACGGAGGAGAGTAGAGAGGAGATGTAGTCCACAGAATGGGCTTGTCGCCTTGTCGGTGTCAGTCACAACTGGTCCACTGGACGCCACGTCGCTTAGTATTATTCGTGAGTTGTCACCATGATTTTTGTTTTGATACACACACATAAACTAGAAGTTTTTAGTACGAAGAGGTGTTTTCTTTGTTTACCGTACCTGCCATGCATGCATCTGACCAGATACTGTAATCTTTCTGTGCAGCTTACTTCCACCACTATTCCCATATACTACTGTAATATTTATTTAATGTGTATAAATATTCTCATTTTTTTTTCAATTCGATTAGATCCATTTATTCATTGAACTATTTACTTTTTTTTTTTTTTTTTTTGATGGGAATTGAACTATTTACTTGATCGTATTAGATTCATTCATTCGTCGTTGAACTATTTACTTGATCGCTGACATTTTTGAAATAATTTTAAATCTCTGATAGAGACACAAATCATCAATTTTGAAAGAATTTATTGTAAACCTCTTTTAGATACTAGTATATTTGATTTGAAGGGAAGAACTTGCAACAGTATCTCAATTTCAATACAAATTGTTTGATGGAGTGCGAACTCCAAAGCTTGATTGAAGAAGGAAAATCAAAAGAAAAGCAAAGTATGGAAAAGACTAGAATAGAATGGACCAAATAATGTCACTTCCTCACAACAAAAATTCTAATACGATTTTGCTTTAACTTATAAATTTCTTGTAATAATAACTTTGGAAGAAAGAAACTTTTTAAACAAACAATTTTAAAACCTTAGAATAGGCTAAAAAAGAAACCATAAGATTATAGATTTTATTTAATATAACTTATATAAGAAGATGCTAAAAAGGCACCAAACTAGAAATTTACTGCAAGAAAATTAAATGCAAACAGACATGTTTAGTACAAAGCCAACAAGGCAATGACTTGGTACTGCTCCTCCAGACTCCAATCCAAGCCTCACATTCTTTCTGACTTGGTCTACTTATTTCATACCATATTATAAGCTCTTGGAATTTATATAAGAACACATGTTTACTATCAATCTTATATCATAACATTCATAATACTTATTTTCAAAACTCACGGTAATTATTCAAGTTCATCATTTAAATTATAACGTGATTATTAACCATAAACATTACTTATGCTATGGAATCCATCATTTCAAAATATCAAATAACAAAGTATTTGAAATAATTAAGGCTCATGCTATTATTTTGAATAATACAAAATCATTGCTTAAAAACCCATTACAAATATTTATCAAAATCCAAACTATGTTGAATATCAACTGATTGTAGGATTCTGACAATCCCAAATAATCTTGGTTTCTTATAATCTTCTTTAACTTGATAGAAGGCTCAGTTAAACCCAAATAAAAAATAACATCCTAATAGACCAAGTTTTGCTAGTCTAATGCAGAAAGAGAGTGTCAGTTAGACACAAAAAAAAAAAAAAAAAAAAAAAAAAAAAAAAAAAAAAAAAAAAAAATAACATCTCAACAGAGTCACATTTTGAGGTTTTTGGCCTCTTTAAATGATGCTTACAAATGGATGTAGTGATGTATGATAATTACATCAAATTGATGCAAATTTTTGGATTTTTTATGAATGAATGTATAATTTATATTATTTAACATACCAATGTGCATTTTTTGTTTTTTGTTTCTCAAATAATGTAGGATTTTATGATCCATAATCTGATCCTATGATCCACGATCCCACCTACTTCCCACGATCTTACGTAAAATCTCAATTTTGACAACCTTAGTATCACCTATACACTGTGGCAATAAACCAACTAGTCTATAACCATATTTTTAAAAGGCTTTGGCATAGGTCTTTAATCTATAACCGCATTTTTAACACGGCTATAGGGGTCATTTTAGCCAAGTTTAACAAACACAGCTATAGATTTTATTTTTATTTTTTTTTAATAATTTGGCTATAGCCGCGTTTATAAAACGCTACGCAACTATAGTTTTTTTTTTTTTTTTTCTAGGCAAATCACACATAAATGACCCACCAACAAACAACAAACCCAATAATAATAATAATAATAATAATAATAATAAAACCTCCAAATGTTCCACACTTGAATCAACGAAATGAATCACACACAAAAAAAAAAAGGTCAAAATTTTGAACTAGAGCAATAACAGCTACAATTGACATTCTGAGAGGGAAAGCGATGGCATCCACATTGCTACCATTATGAGGCAGTGCCGCACCAAGCAGATGCCTAGGGTTTCGGCATCTAAGCACCATGATGAGGAGGCACAGCTAAAGCTAGTCGGCATCGGTAAGAGGGGGCTGTGGGTTTCGTCAACGGTGGGATAAGGAGGACGTTCGATGTTGGTGAGGGAAGGATCGGTGCCGGTGAGGGAATCCAAGGGAGAGAGTGAGAGAGAGAGACCCAATATTTAGAGAGAGTGTGGAAATGCGTGTGAGAGAGAGTTGAGTTTAAAATTTAAAACCCAATTTTCAGTTTTCTTTTTGTAAGCACCTATTGCTGCACTTTCTAATTGCCGTAATAGGTCTAAAATTTCCAAAATACCTATTGCGTCTCTTTTAAGCGTCGTAATAGCTTCTTCTTTTTTCTTTTTTTCTTTTTAAATACAGGTTCTATTGCGGCACTTTCTAAGCACCATAATAGATCTAAATTTACCACATGACCTATTGCGGTGCTTCAAAAGCGCCATAATAGGTTGTCTGAAGGTTTTTATTTTATTTTATTTTTTAATGGACTTATAGTTGTGCTTCTCGAATGCTACAATAGGCCTTTTTACACAAAAATGCAACTAAAAACCATTAGAAATGCAGCTATAGACTTAATCTACTGCAGCGCTTAAAAAATGCAACTATATGTTAGTAGTTTAAGTTGCGTTTCTAAAAAACGTGGCAATAAGTTAGCGGTAGCCGTGTTTTTTAGAACACGGCTAAAAAAATGTGGCTATAGAACGCGTTTTTAGTAGTGTAGGGGGGCTAATAATTATATGTACATGAGCTCAACTTATTTTTATATAATATTACAAAGAGATTTAAAAGTTTTGGGCCATGGCCCCCCAAAGGTTCTACATGCCTTCACCCCTAGTTGTGGTCAAAGTTGGTGGTAAACTTGCTGAACTCGACCAATTGTTTTTGCCTGGGAGAAGATGGCTATTAGCATTCCAATTCAGTAACTTTAAAAGGCTATGAGAAATTCTCAGATTAATTGTATCAGCTACTATGCCCCAAAAATAGCAGTTTTAGACAAAACCTAATAATACTACTCACGTATATATAGTAGTCTTGTTAAGTTTTGTCTAAAACTCATGTACAAATATTCAAGTGGAGAAAATTCTAAACAAAAAATCAAATTGTTGAAAATGGTAGCATAATCCAAAATCTAAAATTAAAAACCCAACTATTGTTCATGTACATAATATTATAGATAGATATTCAAGATTCAAGAACCAATTAGTTTTTCCATCCATACAACAATTAGCTTAAAGCTAGATAGTAGATACTAATGGAATTTTAAAAGAATTCAGTTCTTTGAAATTCCTCACTCCTAAAATCCCGAAAAAAATTTTAAAAACTAAACAATCCTCAATGTTGTTTATCAACCAAATAGGCCAACACAAAAATTCCAGCTAAAACGTAACAGTCTATTTAAGCAAATGTACTTTGAAGGATTAGAGTTTTCTTTAAAAAAATTAAGATTAAAAAAATTTAAACTATTACACCCCAAATTCCATACCAAAAAAAAAATTTAAGATTCAAACTCTTCTATCTTTTCAGTTTTATTTTTCCACAATTTCTGGGACACCAATCAACCCAATTTAACAATAAACAACAAATTATTAATATAAGGAAAGAGAAATCTAATATACTATGTGTATTGAGCTATAAAAAACAAATTATCAAGCACCACCCAAGAAAAACAACAAATTTATTTTCTTCATATTATTTAAGTTTCAAGAAGTTTAAAATTCCATTACCTATAGCTACATGATCATCTCGCACACACACGCGTGTACACACATGCGTGTATATATATATATATATATGTAGGGTCAAGATTTGTGGCCCAAGCCCAAAAGACTTGGATTATGAGCCCAATGAACCCAGAACAATAAATTTGTAGAGAGTGGGTGAAAGAACTGGGCTGGTTGTGAATTAAACAACGTTCAGTTAAGGTTCCACGGATTAATCAGCGTAAGAACAACTGGAAACATAAATAAATTGATGTCCGAAGAGACAAACTTTTGTATATATCACTCTTAAAGCTACAATCAACCTTTTTTCTTCTCTCTTTCCCTTCTCTGTAAGAGGTCCCTTACATTTATATAGTTTTCTTTTAGAATATCTTGATCGTCCACTTGTCTTCATCTTAACATTCACTTGAATATACGTCCCATCAGATATTTTCGTCGGTCCTCCATGAGTGGCAGTAGTTGAGATTGCACTGTTCAGAGGTCTTCTCCACATTAATGCGGCTAGAAAAGTTGCTGCAGTGCATTTAATGTGGTGGTAACAGCTTTTCTTTTAGATATTTCTTCGTTCTTATCATCTCCGTACATGCCCGAAGCTTATCATTATCAGTGGAATTGCTAGGAAGATCACTCGAATCTCCTAGGTATTTGTTTGACCGAGATTCTTTATATCCGAGGAGAATACACTCTTTGGACTACTAATGCTCCCCTCGGACTATATTCCTCGATCATTTTCAGGTATATCTGCCCCACATGGAGTCCATCTCAATCACTTTCTTCTCTTCGAACACACCATAATCTTCAAATAGGGCCCTTAGTCCAATACATAACGTTGGACTTTTACCCCCACAATATATATTAAGATAATATACTTCAAAAAAAACTATATTACCAAAATATAAAAGACTTATTGATTGTTATGATAGGCTATTTTAGGTATAAGAATTTTACCTAAATTTTAAGAAATTTAAAATTTTACTTTAAATAAAATTATATTATAAATTTTGTTTTTTAGAAATTCAAAATAATTTTTAATATTTATTCTAATAATCTTATTATCTATCATAACTTTTTGTATTTTTGTATTTATTTATGTGGGGTCAATTTTTGTAACCCAAGCCCAAAAGGTATGGATTATGAGCTCAATGAACCCAAGACAATAAATTTGTAAAGCGTGGGTGAAAAAACTGGGCTGGATGTAAATTAAACAAGAGCAGATTATGGTATTTATGAATGGTCTAACATGCAATCATGTTTGGACAAGGGCAAATGTGAAAATCCAAAGAGAAATTTTATTGAGTGAATCGTTTGTTACAGTTCTTAGAGCTACAGTAATGGTGTTTTCTTCCCTTCTCTTTCTTTTTTCATCCCCCCTTTATCAGGGACTCTTCTTCTTTATATAGCCCCCTCCCTCATCATCTTAGCCGTCCACTTGTCATCCATCTGCGTACATACTTGAGTATAGGTCACATCAAGCATCTTCTCTAGCTTTTTGGGAGTGGCGGTAGCTGAGGTTGCATTATTTAGGGGTCTTCTCCACATAATTAAATGCGGCCAGAAAAGTTGTTGCAGTACATTAAATACGGTGATGGCAGCTTTTTCTTGAGATATTTCTTCGTTCATATCATCCCCAAGTATGCCAAGAGCTTATCTTTGTTGTTAGAACTGCCAGGAGGATCATTCAGACCTTTCATACATTTATTTGATCAAGACTATTCGTATCCGAGGAGAAAAACCTATTCGGAAAAAAGGGGGCCTCTTCGAATTGTACTCTTTTCTCCACCGCCGAGTTTATTAGCCCCAGATGAACTCTATCCAACCCGTTGTCACTCTTCGGACACACAGTAACCTTAAGAACAGGACCCAGGCCCAATAGGTAGATCTGGACTTTTACCCCCCACAATTTATTTTTATAATTTGATAGTTACAAAATAGGGCAGTGATGATTTTTTGATTTAATTGTACTAAAGTTTCAAGTGGCTTTACCTACACACACACATATATATATATATATCTTTTTTTGCTGGGTAGACATTTGCATTTCAAGCAAAGGGAGAAATAAACAGGTGGAGGAACTCAGGCCGTCTACTTCCTTTGAAAAAACCGCAAAACAATTTTATGTGAAAAGCACTAGTTTGTTAATTATTTGTTTGTTTTCAGAGTGAACCAGTAAATGTGAAAGCAATGCCGAGAGCTCTATAGACTATAAATAAGAAGAGTGGAAATTCTTGACTTTCGTGTCACTCATTTATTTTGGTGCTAAACTTGTCTCCCATTCTTAGCGTGGGTTTGGATTGCAGGTTTTGTTGCAGGTTTAGATTCTTTATTTTTTATTTTTTGGATGGGCCCATTCTTAGCGATAGATATATATCTGATCATTTTAAAATTATATCACATGCCTTATGAATGTAAAGCCGAACATATTAAGCATGCATATCATTCTTTTTTTTAATTTTATTATTTAATGTTTCATTTAGCATTAAATGATAAAAAAATTGATGTTAACATTTCGGAAGAGTCCAATTCTTGTATCACAACTAATTTTACAATTTTACTGTAATTTTACTACATAGTGTGGGTTTGGATTGCAGGTTTTGTTGTGGTGTGTTTTGCTCTTCATGTTTTCTCTTTTTTTTTTTTTTTGGCCGGCATTTTTGACTTTGGGTGACAAAATTTACTGTTCATGCACTGTTCACATACTGTTCACGCACTGTTTACACACTGTTCACGTAATATTTAATATTAAAAGTGGGTCCTACAACACTATTTACACATTTAAAAATTATTTTGCTACAGTATTTTTAGCAACAATCAGTTTTCAGCAACTTTCAGCAATAATAAGTGATATCCAAACGGACCCATAGTGACCTATGAGTTGTAAAGTTATGAACCCATATTGACCTACTATTTTATTTCTATTACTTGAGCATCCATAGCAGTGGAGCTAAAAATTTACCTTTTTAGCTCCACCAAAAATTACTTTATCTATTATACCTACACACATGCTGTAACAGTAGATCTATTTTAGCTTTCAACATAATAAAATAATATAAACATCACAATAAAATAATATATCTACTACAATAAAATAAAATATCTACTACAATAAATAACAATCACAACCACCTGTAACCGTCACCGCTACCGCTACAGCCGCCGCCCCGCCACCGCCACCGCCACCGCCACCGCCACCGCCCCACTGCCACCCCACCGCCGCCATCAACTCTTTCACCACCGCCACCGTCGCCGCCGCCACACGATAGCAAATAATCGTCTAATGTTAGCAAGTAATTTTTTTAACCCCAAATTATACTTAATACATTTTTATTTTACTAAAACAATTTTTCAATCATCATGATAGTCTATTATCGTCTCAATTGTCTGGAAGTAATCTTGGAACAATGTGAACTATAAAATGCAAGAACTTTATAAAAAAACATTTATAAAAGAACATGGTCACCCACCCCTACTCTTGGGTTGTTTTTGTGCAAGCAATTGGCACCAATTGCAGGCAAATAAAAGAAAAACTGTATAAACAAAACCAGGTGCTAGAATGGTGGTTAATGCTTCTGTGGGCTGAGAATTTTGAAAGATATGGGCATTGTGTTGACACAGAGCATGTGGTGCTTTAATTTGCATTAAATGGAGCTTGATATTTGTTGCTTTGATTGAGATTTTGGCATATTTGGGCGTTTCTCCTCCACTCCTTTACTACTTCATCTTCTTTGATATTTTACCAAAACAAATTGGTGTACAATTCTGTCAGTGATATTTTGCTTAAATAAAATTATTCATGACTGCTGCTTCAAGTTTCAATTCATACATACTTTTTAATCGGATTGAGATCATTTGTAAATACTTAGATTCATGTGCATTTGCTTTGATTAAAAGTTTAAAAAAAAACCAGTCAGTCAGTCATCATAGTCTCACAGTCTAAATTTACAGAATAAAACAAGAATCGTCAACCGTAATTGACAATCCTCATAGTCTCACAGAACAACCAGTCAGTCATCAACAACACTCATATCATCAATTTTCATCAAATGCAAATTTAATCACAAACACACACACATAATCATGATAACTGGAATCCACCCAAATCAGAGAACACCATCTTACCAAATCCATATCACAAAATCCATAATCATCGTCATCATCAATGAGAAACAGAGCACTTACCAAATCCATATCACAAACACTAATCATCATCATCATATCACAAAATCCATATCACAAACATTAATAATCATCAAAAACCCAAAGTGGATTGGCGGATCGGCGAAAGATTATACCCAAATCAAAAAACCCAAAGCATCAAAAACCCAAACCCAAAAAACCCAAAGAATGAGAGTGAATGAGACCGGATTTGATAAAATGAAAACAAAAAAAAAAGAAAAGAAAAAGGAAGCAAGTCCGGAGTGAGGTGGACGGAAGCTTGAAGCTTGAGGTGGATGGTTGAAGCTTGAAGCTTGAGGTGGACGGTTGAGGTGGACGGAAGGTTGAGGTGGAAGGTTGAGGTGGACGGAAGCTTGAGGTGGACTGGAGTGAGCTTGAGGTGGACCGGCCGGCGAATGAGAGGAGAGTTGACGGTGAGCTTGAGAGGAAAGGAGCCAGCAACGAGAGAGAGAGGGGCTGAGTGTTTGAGAGTGGCTGTGTTTGTACAGAGAGTGGCTGAGTGAAATGAATAAATAAAATGAGATGCAGCACGGGCTGAGATTAAAATATAATTTTTTTTTAGCTCCAAGCTACAGTGCACATCTATTTTTAAATGTGCACTGTAGCAATTCATTTATAAATTTTAAGTTTACCTCCACTGCTGCATGAGGTTTTTTGTGTTTACGAAGCTAAATTTTAGCATTTTAGCTCCACTGCTGTGGATACTCTTATAAGTTACAACTTACCACATAAGTAAGTTGCAAATAAAATTGTAAAAATAGTTGTAATACTTGATTTATTCTAGGCCATTTCGATCATGATCAGCGTCATTATAAAGTGACGTCGCCAGCGTGTGCATGGATGATGGAACCCTACTTTTTTAATACGATCGACCAGAGATTTGTATTAATAATAATCATTGATCAGTCCTACGTGATTGGCTCTCTTACCTCTAAGGAAAACCGCGTCGAAGGTAGTGTACTTATTTGATCCTAAGAACTTTCAAACATTACTTCTTGCTGTATCTTTTGTTGCATAACATCTTTATAAGTTATATCTTTTTCCATTTTAAAATTCAAATCACAGCTCTTTTTCAATTGAATGATAATTTTCTATCTTTATGTGTTCGCTTCTAGAGTCAAAGGAAGCAGTAGTCGATCTATATAAAGAACCGGTAAAATGCACTTTTTAATGTCACTCCTTAGATTCGAAAGATATGTCGCTAATCATTTGGAAAGATCATATCTTAAGTTAAGCATTGGCATAAAATCCAAGAACCCAAAATGAAAAAAAAAAAAAAAAAGACATGTCCATACTCTAGATCTATATAAAAAATAATTATTATATAAATTTTAAAAGATTTATAATTTTTTTAACTTTAAAAAAATGTGTGACCACCTTAAATTTTTTCGGCTTAACATAATTATAGTTTGGACAAAGTTAAGGTTACAACTCCACTTAATATATACTCCTTTCATCCCAAATTGTTTGGTCTACTTCGAAAAACTCAATTATTTAGGGAAACATTAGTGGCGGCTACAAGAATTTTTTCCTGGGAGTTCCTTGGGTACGTAGTTTTCTTATCAAATATTTGTCCATAATTCTAGCAAAATAATAAATAATAAACTATAAGTTCATTTGAAATATTAATAAAATTATTAATTATTGTTGTTGTTGTTTCATTAATTTGTTTGTCTTTTATAAATTATAATTTGTTATATTATTGTTTCATTAATTATAAAATTATTAATTGTTGTTTAGCCTAACATAATTTAATTTTTTTTGTCTTTTATAATGTATTGGTTAATTAAATTATCAATTATTGTTTATTAGTTGCTTCCCCCAATTAATTATTGGTTAATTAAATTATTGTTTATTAGTTGCACTAACACACACACACCCCATGTGCATTTACTTCCCCCAATTCAAATATCTCACCCCGGCCCCATGCCCCCATCAACCCCCCGCCATGGTTATAAAAACCAGTACGGTGAAAGAACCGAAAAAGAGACTGGTTACCGGTTTTCTTTTTCTGGTCGGACTAGGGTCTGACCGGTGGTCAAATCAGTGATGTCATAAATAATTTAATTAATAAATAAAAAATTATAAAAAATAATAAAGTTAAATAAATAAGAATATAACTACTGATATTTACTAAAAAAGATATAAAATTTTAGAAGTGTTTTCTTGTTAAATTTAACTCAAATTAAAAGAAAAATAAATTGTCATTTTTTTAGAGGAAGAAAAAGAAGTTAACCTAAACAAACTACCAAAAAAAAAAAAAAAAAGGTTATGATTTTAAATTTTTATAATTGTAGGGTCAGGTTTGACGGCCCAAGCCCAAGGAGGGATGGATTTGGAGCCCACTGAACCCAAAACAATGAATTTTGTAGAGTGTGGGTGAAAGAAAGGCGAACAGCAAAAATAACAGTATGCAACAGCCACACTAGTGAAGGAATTCTAATTAATAACTGCTCAGATGGGTATAAGAACAACGTCCGAAGAGGTGACTTCCCTTGGAGGGTTACAATTCTTGCTGCTACAATAAGTAATACACTTTTTTCTCTGTGTATTCTCCTCCTCCCATCAGGGGATTTTCCCACTTATATAGTACCTCCTCACTCTATCTTGATCGTCCACTTGTTCATCACCCAGACATCCACTCGAGTGCTTGTCACATCAAGGGTGTTCCCCAGACTTATGCAAGTGGCGATAGCAGGTTGATACTGTTCAGGGGTCTCTTCCACATTAATGCGGCCAGGGAGGTAGGTGTGGTGTAATTAATGCGGTGGTTGAGGTCTGTCTTTTAGATGCTTCTCCGATCCAGTTATGTTCCCCCGCGTCCGAGGCCCATTCTGTCACTACACCTGCCGAGAGAATCGCTCGGGTTGCAAAAGGTTGAACGTCAGATCCGAGGGTATTGGACTCCTCGGATCGTCGAACCCATCCTCGGATCGTGGACACCCTTCACCAGATGTTATCCGAGCCTTTAACCAGGCCTTTTCAGCTCTTCGGGAAACGGTGGGCCGTAGGTAGGGCCTTGGGCCCAATGCCTTTGGCTGAGTTTTCTCCCCTCACAATAATCATATATAATTTTCAGTATTTTTAACAAAATCATTATTTAATTTAAAAATATTTATCCATGTTAATATAATTTCACATCTAAATATTTCTTCTAAAAAAATTGTATTTATTATAAAAAATATTTTATGCTTGTCCTGAATATTGCAATAACCTAACCGGTGTACGAAGTGCAAATAATTCAGATTTCTTGCCTTTGATTGACCACTCAAATCCACATAAGCCATATCACAAACGTATTTCTCATCAAAAAAAGAAAAAAAGAAAGGTAAAGTCTGCCTCTCCTACCTAACCATCAATGTGGCCAAAGGATATCCACCCACTTTTATACCAAACTTTTTAAAAAGATTCTCCTCTCCTTATCTAAAAAGTCTAAACAAATTGCTCAAATCTCTTTCTCTCACTCTAAAGAAGAAGCAGGGGCTGTAGTTTCCTCTCTTTCTCTGTTTCCTTCGAAGCCTAGTTCGGCTCCTTGCCCAAATTAAGAGATATTTCTTATTTCATAATCATTTTCTCACATATTCTCACATATTCTATTTTACAATTTTTTTTTAGTTCAAAATTTGTTTGGCATAAAAAAAGTTTGAGGGTGTTCTTAATTTTTTTTGAGGGTGTTTATAATTTCTTTTAAGGGTAGATAAATAAAAAATTTTAAATTATTATATATATAAATTTTTCTTTTAGGTTAGGGTGTTCCTGAGAACACCCTGAACCAAACGTGGCACCGCCACTAGGAAACATCATTAATTGCCTTATTTCTTTAAAAAAAGTTAAAAATTTCCTAAATTACCCACAAACAAATTTATTAAAAAATTATTTAATTTTTTTTTTAATAATTTGAATAAAGATGACATGTATAGTGGATTTCAAAATTTAGGCTTTTAATTTTTTTTTTAAATTAAAAAATGCTCCCACAAATAAATTGAGGGCATAAAGAGAATGTTAATAAATTAATGGTATTTGACTTTTTAAACAGGATATAATTTTGGGACATCCCAAAATGAAATACAAGCCAAACAATTATGAGTTTTGACAAATCCATTATTGAATTACATTTTCTTCTTATATTCTCCATACTTGCAAAATATCAATAAATTAAATCAAAGATCAATAGTTATGTTATGAATCAAATGTTTAAATTTTTAGCTTTTGTAGTCTAAAATTATACATAAAAAATAAGTTTATATATTGAATAGTAAAAAACATCTAATTGTCATGAAATTTGAAATGTGTTTTAAAAACATAAAAAACATGCAATTCATTTGTTAGATTTTTACAATATGTAATCGTGTTAATTTGTTTAGTGAGGGTTTAGATTTTTAAAATATGTAATCGTGTTAATTTGTTTAGTGAGGGTTGTAGCCTTAAGCTTCAATTAAGTTTGTAGACAATTTTTGTCCTTAAACTTACCCCTTAACAATATATTAGGCCCTTACAAACAAAAAGGAAAAATCCAAGAAATTTTTTTGTTAAACTAAAATTTTAAAAGAGATGTAACTTGTAGCGTTAATAATGAGATTATTATACAAAAACTTCAAAATAAAAAATTCGTATAAGTAAATTGTTAGATTTTAACATTCAATTGGCATGAAATTTGACATATGTTTTAAAAATATAAAGAACATGCAATTCAACTATTATATTTTCAAAATATGTAGTCATGTTAATTTGTTTAGTAAGAGTTGTAGTCTTAGGCTACAACTAAGTTTGTAGCCAAACTTTATTCTTAAACTTAGGTCCCTTCATAATATATTTGGCTCTTACAAACAAAAAGGAAAAGCCACAAAAAAAAAAAAAAATGGACTAAAATTTTGAAAAAGATGTAGCTTGTAGTATTGGTAATGAGACTTGTAGGGGCAAAAAGCCGAAGAATACATGTCCGCACATGTGATGGGCCTGAGGCCCAATCCGAGGATAAGGAGTCATCCAAGGATAGGGAAAGTACTGCCGAAGAGGCCTATGGTGATAAGTAAGGAGAGCAATGTTGGTCAGAGTAGTCCAGGGAACTTTGCCGAGGACAAATTTTCTTATTCAAACATACTCTTACATTGTGTGCGGATCTCATAAACTAAGGCTAGATGTTGTTTTCTTCATTAGAACCCAGTTCTTTGACCCGCTCTTTTAAAAAATTATTGTTTTGGGCTCATTGGGCTTGAATCCAATTGCCTTGTAGGCTAGGGATTCAAATCTAGTCCTTACAGGACTATTATGCAAAAATTTCAAAATAAGAAAACCTGTAGAAGGAAATGTAAAATTATATGTATTTGCGTGTTTTTTTTTGGGTCAATATCTGAATTTTTTTTTATTAAATTTTGTATAATTTAAATTTCATAATGACCACTCTGAAAAAAAATTATGGAGCCACCATTGGGACATTGAGAAAAGAACTCTTTCAACCAGGACTATTCCACTGGTTATAGAGTTAGTTTCCAAGTCAAAAAACAGCCATATGTGTATATGTGTACGTAGTTCGATAGTGAGTCAACTCGGTAATCAACTCGGTAATGGGGGGTGGTGAGGGTGGGGGAGGAGGGGTGGGTTATTGTTATAGAGTTAATTTCCAAGTCAAAAAACAGCCAAATATGTGCATATGTGTACTAGTTCGAAATTGAGTCAACTCGTAATCAACTCGGTAATGGGGGTGTGGGGGTGGGGGAGGAGGGGTGGGTTATTGTTAGAGTTAATTTCCAAGTCAAAAAACAGCCAAATATGTGCATATGTGTACGTAGTTCGAAATTGAGTCAACTCGTAATCAACTCGGTAATGGAGGTGGTGGGGGTGGGGGAGGAGGGGTGGGTTATTGTTATGGAGTTAATTTCCTAGTTAAA
The DNA here is from genome assembly GCA_030445155.1 of Quercus variabilis. Lineage (NCBI taxonomy): Eukaryota > Viridiplantae > Streptophyta > Magnoliopsida > Fagales > Fagaceae > Quercus > Quercus variabilis. The sequence continues at coordinate 12,003,576 of CP129449.1, forward strand.
AAACAGCCAAATATGTGTACATGTGTATGTAGTTCGAAATTGAGTCAACTCGGAATCAACTCGGTAATGGGGGTGGGGGAGGAGGGGTGGGTTATTGTTATAGAGTTAATTTCCAAGTCAAAAAACAGTCAAATATGTGTATATGTGTACGTAGTTCGATATTGAGTCAACTCAGCCACCTGGGACGGATGTCAAAAACAGCCAAACATGTGAAACTCGGTAATGGGGAGTAGTGGGGGTGGGGGAGGAGAGGTGGTTTATTATTATCGAGTTAACTCAAATGTTCAAAACAGCCAAATGTGTTGTTTGATACTGAGTCAACTCAGGGTGAGAGTGGTTTCCAAACATGTGAAACTGGGTAATTGGGGGGGGGGGGGGTGATGGTTATCGAGTTAACTCGGTAGTCGTGAAGAGCCAAATATGTGAAATATGATTACTGTGTCAACTCGGAGTGGGAAACATGGAAATGAGATTACTGAGTCGACTCGGGTTTGGAATGGTTTTCAAACTTGTGAAATAAGATTACGGTGTCAACTCGGGGTCGTAGTCATGCGGGAAATTGGTTTTCCTTTCAAATTAAACAATCTAGCTATTCATCGAAGTTTTACGTGTGGGTGAGTAATAAGTAAACAGCTTGTTCAATTCCTTTAATATTCTATTACCTTCTACTAAAATATATATGCCATTTGTAGTTTCATTAACAGCATGTAATCTATCATCTCAATATTTTTTATGTTAAGTAATATCGGAGGGTGATGAAGTTGGCAGTTTGGATGGCTCTTGTGCTTATCTGGTGAAGCCTATCCCACTGCGTGATCTCAAAAGAAAAAATGATTTGGCTCAAGTAGTGCAACAGCAGACGAATAATGTTTACCGAGCGAAAAAACCTCGGATGTCTTGGACACCACTCGTGCATGAAAAATTTGTAGAAAGTGTGAAAGAACTGGGAGGCATTGAAAGTATGAATCTTTTTCCTAATCTTAGCTGTATTAACTTCTTGTTCTCATACTCAAGTTATTTATCTTTTCATGCTAAGCACTTTGTCCATGCATTGCATTTAATGGTGCAAGTTGGTAAAAAATTATATATATCCCTCTTAATTCTTCTCTGTGAGAAATATAGCACATGGTATGGAACACTAATTCTATAACATTTCGGTACAACTATTTGTAATCATTCAATAAATTAATATTCTGCATCTGTCCTACTAGTGTCTCACTTAATGCGACCAGTATTAATTTTGGAATCATAATTAAGTTCGTAGTTAGTTTAGTGACGTCGAAAATAATCATTTTGAGTTGTTTGGTTATGCTCTCAGAACAACTTTTGGGGAACATATTTGCAGGTTTTTTCCCCCTAAAATGCAATCCGTTAGGGTTGTTTTGTGTGTGTGTAAGTCGCAAAAATAGAATTTTGTTTCTGAAGTATAGGAAACAAATATAAATATTAAACTCAGCCGTAGTGATTGTTTGCACAGTCCATCCGATTCTACTGGTAGCATTTTGGTCTTTATTACAATATCTTACGTTGATGCAGAGGCTACTCCCACGAAAATTTTGGAACGCTTGAAAATTAAGGGTTTTGAACATCTTACAAGGAATCAGGTTTCCAGCCATCGTCAGGTAATTGTTATTTACTCGATTTACTGATTTTTCCCCAGCAGGTAGATATCCATTTAAACTTAAATAGTCATGATCATGTTTATTACAAAGGCCCGTTAATAGTTAAGACACGTTCTAATTTAACCTGATATCAAAGTGGTCTTGACTTTAAACTTGGTGTGGAATGATAGTTTATCAACTATCAAGTACCCGAGTCAGATGCCTTGTAAATAAAAATTCCACCTGTTGAGTGGTAGTTTATGATTCTATGAAGTCAGATTTCTCTTTCGGTAAAGGATACTCACTACTTCATTGTGCAGAAATACCGTTTAAAACTTCAAAAAGCAGTTCCTCAGTCACATATGCTGGGGTACAAAGACAAAGATGGTACCAGTTCAGGGCATGTTCAATCCAGATATGAAATGGAGGAATATCCACCAGAGACTTTGTTTAATTTACCATTGCATGTTGAAGCCAACTCATGTACCATTGGAGGTCAGCCTTTTGTGGAAGACTTCCCGCCGTTGCCAGATGATTTCTTTGATGGGTTGCCCAACTTTGATACTGGAGGTATTTTCGGAGATCCAAATCAGTTAGATATATTATCACAACAGCAACAAGCTCCATCCGCAAATAATACCCTAGGCTTTAATATACCATTGCCTGTTGAAGCCAACTCATTTACCATTGAAGGTAATACTATTTGTGGAAACCAAAGCAACAGTTCGATGACCCAGATGGCTCAAGCACCGTCAAGTGAACAGATATGGAATGAGCTCGAGGGAGGTCAGCATTTTTTCTACCAAAGTTTCCTCAATGATATTGATGTATCAACGAATGATATCCATGTCTTGGATGAGTTCTCCAACCTAGATACTCTTCATGGAGGTATTTCTGGAGATCCTGGTTTCTTCAATAATGCTCCACTTCCGAGTTCTTCTGAAGATTTTGGTATTAATTAATTATATTCTTTTTCGTATTAATAATGAAGATTCTAGTCTCTCTTTGAATTAGAGGTGTCCCTTTGAAAATGAAAATTTTTTAGTTTACATTGTACGTAAATATTATCTTGAATTTTTTTTTAAATTGCGTACAGAGTAAAATTAACATTTATAGTATGAGATAAAAAGCTAAAAATTAGTTCATTTGAAATCAAATTGAAAAAATAAAAGTAGCTTTAGATCCACATTCCACTAACAATATATAAAATAAGAAAAAAAAAGTAATTTGTAGTCATTTGTGAGAGGGAACAGAAACTTAGGTAGGAACCAAAAATATTTATTCAATAGGATATAGATCATGTTAATAGGAACCAAAAATATTTATTCAATAGGATATAGATCATGTTAATAGATGCTCTTAGAGCCTGTTTGGAATTTGATGCAAGCTTTAGTTTATTTTATTTTTTTATTTTTTTTTATACTATTCATGAGTTTCATTGCACTTTTCTGTAATATTTATAGATCTTATTATATTATTCAGCTATCTTTTAATTTTTTTTTCCTACACTTAACAACAACAAATTTTTAGTTTCAATTAAATAAACTATTTCTAAACAGACTTTTAGATTAATTGAAAATAAATTATTTCAAAAAAATTTTAATATTACTTTTACAAAATATAGAAATTTTTTTCAAAATATTAATTACTTTATTTTTTTCTCCCTAAAATCTTTGTTAAACTAGTTAATTATTTCCTCCAAAAAAAAAAATGGTTAATTAAAAAATAGCTTAACTTTTCCCTTAATATATATAAAAAGTATCTGTGATGTTTGTCACTGTTTGTGGCTGTGGGACCCGTACATTCCTGCAAGCGTTCCACAGCCATAGGTTATAAACCTGAGCTGGTTGAATAATAAGTACAGTGATAGACTAGTGCGCGTAAGTCACGTCTGACAGAAGTACATAGCCCTACATTATTCATTTGATTGGCTCATCTCTCCTGACTCCTGAAAGCATAATTTAATTTTCTACATGTGATGCCATAGGTTATCGAGAATAAAACTAACAAACATATAAAAGATCCGATCTAACATAGTCCGTCTGGCAAATCAAGTCAAAGTCAAGCATCATAATTTCTCTTTGGAATATTTTCCAAGTAAGCTGGGTTGTTCATTTGAACTGTTTTCTGACTTTTCTCCCATTGCTTTATTTTGATTTGATACTTTTTTTTTTTTTTTTTTTTTTTTTATGGCTACTTCTAAAAAGTGTGGTTTAAATTTTTTTTTTAAATAGCCACCCTGAAGGTGGTTAGAGACTTGGAGCACTCAAAATTTTTTTTTAAGAGAAACAAATACAAACACAAGAAAAAGAAAAATTAGTTATAATACAAAGACACATCATAATTTTATTCAAAAATCATGATAATTTTAAAATTAATTGAATACTAAAATAGAGAATACTTTAAAACTCATTAAAAGCTAAAATCATAATTATTAAACTTGGACTAATCCGGTTGGAAAACTGGTGTGTTGTGAGTAGACTTGGAGCACTCAAAATTTTTTTTTTTTAGAGAAACAAATACAAACACAAGAAAAAAAAAATAGTTATAATACAAAGACACATCATAATTTTATTCAAAAATCATGATAATTTTAAAATTAATTGAATACTAAAATAGAGAATACTTTAAAACTCATTAAAAGCTAAAATCATAATTATTAAACTTGGACTAATCCGGTTGGAAAACCGGTGTGTTGTGACTCACAACACACCGGTTTAATAATTATGAAATCTCTCTCACAACTTGTGAGAGAGATTTCATAAAACTGTCATTATGTGGCACCCATGAGTAAGACGACCAACCGGGTGAAATGGGGGGAGGACTACCAAGAAGACTTAATAATTTGTTCCTCTAAAAAAAATTTGAGTGCTCTAAGTTTTGAGGGGTATTTTGGTAATTTTGAGAGTATTTTTAGGTTTTGGGGTTATTTTAGTCATTTTTTAGGTTTCAGAATATTTTGGTAATTTTTTAGATTTCAGGGGTATTTCAGTCATTTTTTTAGGTTTAGAGGGTATTTTGGTAATTTTTTAGGTTTAGGGTGTATTTTGTTAATTCTTAGGTTTCGAGTGTATTTCGGTCATTTTTTATATTTTGGGGGGATTTTGGTCATTTTTTAGGTTTCAGGGGGCGTATTTTAGTCCTTTTTTAGGTTTCAGGGTATTTCGGTCATCTTTTAAGTTTAGGGGGTATTTTGGTAATTTTATGGGTTTTGGAGGTATTCAATCATTATTTAGGTTACGGATTAATTTGGTAATTTTTTCAGGTTTCGGGGGTATTTTAGTCATTTTATAGGTTTTAGAGGTATTTTGGTCATTTTTTTGGTTTCGTGGTATTTTGGTCATTTTTTGGGTTTTGGAGGTATTTTGGTCATTTTTTTTTTATTTTGGGGGTATTTTGGTCATTTTAAGGTTTTGGGGGTATTTTGGTCATTTTTTTGGATTTCGGAGATATTTTGGTCATTTTTTGGGTTTTGGGGGTATTTTGTTCATTTTTTTAGGTTTTGGGTGTATTTTGGTCATTTTTTAGGTTTCGAGGATATTTTGGTCATTTTTGGGTTTTTAGGGTATTTTGGTCATTTTTAGGTTTTGGGGGTATTTTGGTCATTTTTTGGTAATTTTTAGGTTTTGGGGGTATTTTGGTATTTTTTAGGTTTTGGAAGGTATTTCGGTCATTTTTTGGGTTTTAGAAATATTTTGGTCATTTTTTGGGTTTTGGCGGTATTTTGGTAATTTTTAGGTTTTGAGGGTATTTTATATTTAGGTTTCGGGGGTATTTTGGTCATTTTTTGGGTTTTGAGGGTATTTTGGTCATTTTTTAGGTTTTGGGGGTGTTTTGGTAATTTTTAGGTTTCGGGGGTATTTTGGTCATTTTCTGGGTTTTGGGGTTACTTTGGTCATTTTTTGGGTTTTAGGGGGTATTTTGGTAATTTTTAGGTTTTGGGGGTATTTTGGTCATTTTTTAGGTTTTGGGGGGTATTTTGGTAATTTTTAGGTTTTGGAAGGTATTTCGGTCATTTTTTGGGTTTTAGAGATATTTTGGTCATTTTTTGGGTTTTGGGGGTGTAGACATTAAAATTTCATGATGTATTCACAGTCGTCTGATTGTTCATGATAAAATATTTTTGATCAAATCAATTTCCAATTGGTGAGGTGGACGATCAGCAAATGAAATCAAGCCATGTGGCAATATCAAATAAGAAAACCATATGGCAATGTCAGAAAAAAAAGACCTATATGGAAAGTTCTTATTAAATGGGAGACTAAATTAAATCCATAATTAGCTCTCAATAAATGCTGAGAGAAAATTCCAAATTAAATATTATTGAGTTGCCTATAAATAGAGGCTTTTCATTTGAGAAAAGGGGAGAACACTTAGAGAGAACACTGCTGACACTCTGCCAAAATAGAGAGTCATCTCTAAAGTTTCACGAGAATTTCATTGTTCATCAAGTCCTATTCCTACTTCTTCAAGTCAAAGTGGGGATTCTCCTTTAATCTAGTTCGAGATCAAGCCAACGGCCCTCGCATCAAATCAAGCACCTTCAACTATTCATTCAACTTGGAGACATCAAAGCACGATTCAGGATCAAGCTTCATAGCCTCTTCGAATCGTAACGTTTCTTGGAGATCGAATCAGAGGAATTTATTGTATTCTTTCATTGTAAAGATTCATACAGAGGATTGTACTCACGTATATACAAATCAAATACAAATTGATTATTTGTTACACTATTTCGTGATCGTGTGATTTATCTTTTACGAAATTTGTGTGTACAAATTTCTGGCACGCCCGGTGGGACCTCTCTGCCTCTCATCTCTTTCTCCATCCTAGAAATCTTCAAGCCTCCAATCCACCTAGTTCAATGGCCTCGAAGAAGTCTCAGATTTCCAAGAATGCTACCAAAAGCATTGGGGGGTCAACAAGCAGCAGTACTTCCACAGGTCCCATGACTCGAAACAAAGCTAAGGCAATGAGGCTCCTCACATCACAAGAAGTCGAAGGAAAAGCTCCTGTGACGAAACTCATAAATGCCCCAGCCCAGCCAAAGACTGTCATATCCTTGAGCACTTTAAGGACAAGCAAGGATACTTCCTCTAGGAGGGGAGATTCAGCATTCGCACCAGAGGACTCAACAATGGGGAGTGAATATCATTATTCTGCATCAGATGCTGGGTCGAGCACTCCTTCACAGACAGGTTCTTCCCAAGGATCCCCCCGAGAAGTTACTTCATCTATCTTCTCAGAGAATTCTTCTCGGACAATAGCTATGGCGGCCATGGTGACGGAGACTGCTACCATTGACGAAAAGATTGCTGAAATGGGACACGCCATAGCCAAGCTTACTAAGACCGTGGAGGAGAAAGACCTTCAAATCGCCACGCTTATGAACAAGCTTGAGGTTCAGAATCGAGGGGAGTCTAGCAGAGGCCATTCTCACACGCATCAGCATACATCCCAAGATGCTCACACATCTTCTCCAAAGAAGGCTGGTGGTGCACAAGGGAGCTCTACCTCAATTTCATCTCTATCAGTCCAGCAGTTACAGGACATGATAACGAACACCATTCGAGCTCAATATGGTGGGGCACCACAAAACTCTTTGATGTATTCAAAACCATACACCAAGAGGATTGACGTTTTACAAATGCCTGCGGGTTACCAGCCTCCTAAGTTTCAACAGTTCGATGGGAAAGGGAATCCGAAGCAACATATTGCTCATTTCATCGAGACTTGTAATAATGCCGGTACGGATGGAGACTTGCTCACGAAGCAATTCGTGCGTACTCTTCGAGGAAATGCCTTTGATTGGTACACGGATCTCGAACCCGAGTCCATTGATAGTTGGGAGCAAATGGAAAGGGAATTCTTGAACCGTTTCTACAGTACCCGACGTACCGTAAGTATGCTGGAATTAACCAACACGAAGCAATGGAAAGATGAACCAGTGGTAGACTACATCAATCGTTGGCGCTCATTGAGCCTCGACTGCAAAGATCGCCTTTCCGAATCTTCAGGAGTGGCAATGTGCATCCAAGGAATGCACTGGGGGTTGCTTTACATCCTCCAAGGAATCAAACCTCACACCTTTGAGGAGCTTGCTACCCGAGCCCATGACATGGAACTTAGCCTGTCCAGCCATGGAGAAAAGGGCTTACCTGTTGATGAGCAACGTAAAGAGAAGAAAGATACGAGGAGGGGGGATAAGTCTTCCAGACCTATGGTGAAGGAATCTATGGCTGTTGCTGTGGAGCCTGTGAAGATCTCCAGTAAAGAGAATAAGAGAATGGAGAAAAGGGCTGGTCCAATGCAAGAACGGGAGAAGCGCCGATTGACTTTGAAGGAGATGGAAGAAAAGACGTATCCATTTCCAGATGCCGACGTTCAAGGCATGCTTGAGGACTTATTAGAGAAGAATGTGATCAAGCTTCCAGAATGTAAGCGTCCACATGAAATGGGGTGTACCAACGACCCAAAATATTGCGTATACCATCGAGTTGTAAGTCACCCTGTGGAAAAATGTTTTGTTCTAAAGGACCTTATACTAAGGCTTGCAAAGGAGGGTAAAATTCTTTTAGACCTGGATGAAACTGCTGAGGCAAATCATGCTACGTTCGCTGTCGGATCCCCAATTCTTGTGAAGTCACCAACTCCAACGGAAGTACGGTCTACCTTGCCATCAACATCAAGGGCATATTGCAAGCACATCCAATTTGGGACGTTTGAGCCTATGCACACGTTATGTTTCAACCCTCAAGATGATGATAGAGCTGACAACGAATTGGTAGGTGACGAAGAGGGTTGGACTTTTGTGACCTACAAGAGATTTCGAAAACAGCGTAACCCAAAACCCAATGTTCCTTACAAGAAAAGGGAACTTCAAGCAAACGATTCAAAAGTTGCTCCCAAGGGGAAGGGAACAAATGGTCTGAAGGAACAAAGAAAGGGAGCTTGTCCGAATGAAGGCCCCTTGTCGGTCACGCTGCATGAGTTTTTCCCTAAAGGCTTTCTTACAGAGGGCCTAATGACAGCCACTTACATGGTTTCTTGCCATGATGTTGATGATCAAGAAGACCTCACTGAAAAGGAGGAAAAAGTAAACCTTGAGGAAACCAGAGGAACAAAGGAAGAGGAAGGCGAAATCCATGCCTCGGAAGAAACAGTTGCTATATGTGCTCATTGCCATGACAAGATGACGTTCGCTGATGAGGATCTCCTATTGGGCTCCAAACCACACAATCGACCACTTTTTGTCTCAGGTTACACACGGGGGGAAAAAGTAAGCCGCATCCTCATAGACGATGGGTCTGCCGTCAACATAATGCCTAAAGGAACAATGAGGCGCCTAGGCATATCCATGGAAGAGTTATCTAAAAGTCGACTCGTCATCCAGGGCTTCAACCAAGAAGGACAAAAGGCAATCGGTATGATTCGGTTAGATGTGACTATTGGTGAGTTAAAAGCAAGACCTCTCTTCCATGTGATCGATTCGAAGACCTCTTATAACCTGTTGTTAGGACGACCATGGATTCATGGGAATGGTGTTGTAGCTTCTACATTGCATCAATGCTTTAAGTATTGCGAGGGCAAGCAAGTGAAGGTGGTGACGGCAGATTTGCAACCATTTACAACGGCAGAATCTCACTTTGCAGATGCCAAGTTTTACTTGGATTGCGACACAACCTATAATGTACCACAAGAAGAGTCTATGGAAAAGAAGAAGGCAGAACATAAGGAAAGAGGCGAGCCCCTCACAGAAGGTCCAAAACCTAACTCTGAAGTAAGACAGAAATTTCGTGAAGAGAAGAAAAAAGCACCCATGGTCTTACGATATGTGCCCGCGTCTAAACGAAAGGAGGGGCAATCCCCATTCGGGTTGACAATGGAGACTAAGGATAAGTGCAAAAAGTCTATTCAAGAGGAAGATATCGCCATCCTTAAAAGTGATTTCACCTTACCATTACCGAAGCTAGGCCAAGTGGCATCCACAAAACCCCCACTCAAAGGTTTCACTAGAGCTACACGTAGCCTTGTTGAAGAAGATTCATTGCCAGTCAGAAGGACAGAAGAGGGTTTCGACCCTAAAGCGTATACACTTTTGGCAAAATCAGGCTATGATTTCCAAAATCCTCCGCAATTGGGACAACTTTATTCAGATTATGTGGAAGAAAAGTCACATGGGCTTAACTCGACCCAAAGCAAACTGAAGCAACAAGGTTATGCAATTGAGATTCCTAGAACTGGGCTGGGGTATTCATCACAAGAGCCAGTTCGAATCTCGGCCAAGGGGAAAGGAAAAAAGGCAACATCACAACACATCACCTTTGAAGTTGAGGAGGAGGAGAAGCCGAAGCTTGTGCAGAGATCTTCTGTATTTGATCGTTTAGGAACAGCTACTCCTCGAGAGTCAGTATTTAATAGATTAAGCATCTCTCTCCCTACGAAAGAAGGAACCTCACGTACACGTAGGTCGGCATTTGATAGGCTTGGGTCTACGAGCAGCTCAACCGACACCCCACAACCTAAGGAGGAAAAAGGTGGCCTACAAAAGAGAAAGGGCACCGAAGCTTGCAGCCTTATCCCTTCGCGCATGAAACGAGAGCTGATTGTAGAAGTTAGTACAGGAAACTCCCTTAAAGTAAAGCGGCGGACTATTGTGCACACACGAGAGCTCGAGAAGCAAGTTGATGATGAAAAGGAGGATCACGAGGCACTAGTCCTTCCTTCTTGCCATGTGACAGTAGAAACTGATTCTGAATCAGATGCATCGGACGATGAACCAAATGAAGCCCCTCGAGCAATAGAAGACGGGGGGCAAGCTACTGTAGATGAGCTCAAAGAATTAAACTTAGGAACTGACGAGGAACCTCGCCCGATCTACGTAAGTTCGCTTTTGACATCGAAGGAAGAAAGCAAATACTTTAAGCTTTTAATGGAGTACAAAGATGTGTTCGCTTGGACATACAAGGAGATGCCAGGTTTAGACCCAACAATTGCAGTTCACCGGTTAGCAATAAAGCAAGGAGTGTGCCCAATCAAGCAGGCCCAACGCCGCTTTCGACCCGAACTCCTCCCACAAATTGAGGCAGAAGTTAACAAACTCGAGCAGGCAGGATTCATCCGAGAAGTACAATTCCCAAAGTGGATTGCAAACATTGTCCCTGTCAAAAAGAAGAATGGACAAATTCGAGTTTGTGTTGATTTTCGAGACTTGAATAGAGCGTGCCCAAAGGATGACTTCCCACTTCCAAATACAGAACTTATGGTTGATGCGACTATTGGTCATGAAGTATTATCATTCATGGATGGCTCATCAGGATACAACCAAATTCGAATGGCACCCGAAGATGAAGAGCTCACAGCTTTTCGAACTCCAAAGGGGATCTACTGTTATAAGGTGATGCCTTTTGGGCTCAAGAATGCTGGTGCAACATATCAACGGGCAATGCAACGAATTTTTGATGACATACTCCACAAAATTGTGCAATGTTATGTTGACGATTTAGTTGTTAAGACAAAGAAAAGAGGGGATCATTTACGGGACTTGCGCATCGTATTTAATCGGCTAAGGAAATATCAACTCAAAATGAATCCTCTCAAATGCGCGTTTGGTGTCACATCTGGGAAGTTTCTAGGCTTTATTGTTCGACATCGAGGTATTGAAGTGGATCAATCTAAAATAGACGCTATCCAAAGGATGCCTGAACCAAAGAACCTGCGAGAGCTTCGAAGCTTACAAGGCCATCTTGCATACATTCGACGTTTCATATCTAATCTAGCAGGACGGTGTCAACCATTCAGTCGATTGATGAGGAAAGAGGCCACCTTTGAATGGGATGAAGCTTGCAGGAATGCATTTGAGAGCATTAAAAGATATCTGCTTAACCCGCCTGTCTTAGGAGTGCCCATGCCAGGAAAACCTCTAGTGCTCTACATTGCTGCACAAGAACAATCACTTGGGGCCCTCTTAGCTCAGAAAAATGAAGAAGAAAAAGAGAAAGCATTGTATTACCTTAGTCGAAAGCTAACTGGGGTAGAACTAAGGTATTCTCCAATAGAGAAGATGTGTCTTGCACTTTTCTTCTCCATTCAAAAATTAAGGCACTACATGCAAGCACACGTAATACACTTGGTTGCAAAGATAGATCCGGTCAAATACGTCTTGTCTAGGGCAATCATGTCTGGACGGTTGGCAAAATGGGCTGTGGCTTTTCAAGAGTTTGAAATCATGTATGTGCCCCAAAAGGCCATCAAGGGGCAAGCCCTAGCAAATTTCCTTGCTGATCATCCCATTCCTGCCGATTGGGAGCTCTCAGATGATTTTCCAGATGAAGATGTATTGTACATTGAAGTCCTCCCACCTTGGATGATGTTCTTTGATGGAGCCGCACGGCAAGAGGAATCTGGTGCTGGGGTTGTTTTCGTATCGCCACAAAAACAAGTGTTACCGTTTGCCTTTGTGCTTAGTGAACCATGTTCAAACAACGTTGCTGAGTATCAAGCCCTTATTGCAGGCCTCCAAATGGCCCTTGATATGAAGATCTCATACTTAGAAGTCTACGGCGATTCCAAGTTAGTAATCAATCAACTTTTAACACAGTATGAAGTTAAACATGAGGGATTGATTCCTTACTTTCAGATGGCTACACGACTAATTGAGAAGTTTGATGGAGTTTCCTTGGAGCATATTCCCAGAAACGAGAATAGGATGGCAGATGCTCTAGCCAACCTAGCCACCACGTTGGCTCTGTCGGAAGGTGAAAAGGCAAATGTCCCTGTCTGCAACCGTTGGGTGCTCTCTTACACGGAAGAAGATGTGAGTGCAACGAATGCCATATCAATATCTATAGTGGAGGATGAGGACTGGCGCCAACCCCTAATTGATTACTTGGAACACGGTAAGCTACCTGAAGATTCCCGTCACAAGACTGAGGTACGGCGAAGGGCGCCCCGTTTTATACATTATAAAGGCACATTATACAGGAGGTCTTTTGACGGTCTATTCTTACGATGTCTTGGGAAGGAGGAAGGTGATCAAGCCATGGAAGAGGCTCATTCAGGAGTGTGTGGCGCCCATCAGTCTGGCCCCAAGTTGTATCACCGGATAAAACGAATGGGTTATTATTGGCCTACCATGGTCAAGGATTGTATGGACTACGCAAAGACATGTGAAGCGTGCCAGCTTCATGCGAACTACATCCATCAACCACCGGAGCCCCTGCACCCCACAGTCGCGTCTTGGCCTTTTGATGCATGGGGACTCGATGTTGTAGGGCCATTGCCTAAGTCGTCGGGGGGTCACCTGTACATATTAGCTGCGACCGACTATTTTTCTAAATGGGCGGAAGCGATACCTCTCAGGGAAGTAAAGAAGGAAAATGTGGTGAATTTCATCCGGACTCACTTGATCTATCGGTATGGTGTCCCTCGCTATATCATCACGGATAACGGTAAGCCATTCTACAATAGTTTGGTGACCCAACTATGCGAGAAGTTCGAGTTCAAGCAATACAAGTCTTCCATGTATAACGCGCCAGCCAACGGTCTTGCTGAGGCTTTCAACAAGACGCTTTGCAATTTGTTGAAAAAGGTAGTAGAGCGTTCGAAGAGGGATTGGCATGAAAAGATTGGAGAAGCTTTATGGGCATACCGAACAACACACAGGACACCCACGCAAGCCACTCCGTATTCATTAGTATATGGCGTCGAAGCAGTCCTGCCTTTGGAGCGACAAATTCCATCACTTCGGATTGCTATCCAAGAAGGGCTCACAAATGAAGAAAATGCACGTTTAAGACTCGAAGAGTTGGAAGCACTTGATGAAAAGAGATTGGAAGCTCAACAACGTCTTGAATGCTACCAAGCGCGGCTTTCTCGAGCGTTCAACAAGAGAGTCCGACCTCGATCTTTCCAAGTAGGGGACCTAGTACTTGCTATGCGAAGGCCCATCAACATCTCTCACAAGACTAGGAACAAGTTCACATCAAAATGGGATGGCCCCTATGTCGTACAGGAGGTCTACACTAATGGTGCTTACAAGATAGTCGATGGGGATGGCCTGAGGGTAGGTCCCATAAATGCAAAGTTCCTGAAGCGATACTATGCATGAAGTATTGGAGATGCTCCTCGGTAAGAGCTTAAACTGCCTACCACTAAAAAAAAAAAAAAAAAAAAAAAATCCCGCTAGGTTGAAAACCTTGAAAGAGGCGACCTAGGCAAAAGTTAGGGACCAAAAAAAAAAAATAAAAAAATAAATAAATAAATAAATAAAAAATAAAAATTCCCGCTAGGTTGAAAACCTTGAAAGAGGCGACCTAGGCAAAAAAAAAAAAAAAAAAACCCTACTCCTTTGAACTACGTTATGACTTGATCCCTTTTGGGTACGTAGGCAACTTGGTATTCGTTACTAAGTTCAGTCACATATGTACTTCAATTTTTTTTTTTTTTTAATAAGTCCTCTTGAACTACGTTATGACTTGATCCCTTTTGGGTACGTAGGCAACCTAGCATCCTTTGCCAGGCACAGTCGCAAAAAGAAAAAAAAAAAATGATGTTCCCAAAAAGTGATCATATTAGCTCACACCCAAAAAAAAAAAAAAAAAAAAAAAAAAAAAACAAGGGAGCAAACATTGAGCCGGAAATAAATGAATTTCTTTATTAATAATAAGATAGGTGTCGTTACATTGTAATGACTACATCAATAACAAAAATTAATTAAAAGAAAAAAAAAGATTAACCTATCCAATCTAAATGCCTCAACTCCTCTTTGCTAGTCTCTAGTAACCCTTGTAGCTCTCTAAGTTTTGCATCATCAGAAGCTTCTAAGGTTGGAGTGGCCTCAATCTTGGAAACCTCCCCCTTGATTTGAGAAATAATCACTTGTTGCTGGACCAGTTCTGTATCACAAAGGGTGCTCGAAGCTGTAAACTCTGCCTTTTGCATTGAAAGTGACTCAAGTTCCTTCTTCAATTCAATCTCTCTAGCTAAGGTCTTGTCTAAGTTCGCCTTGATTGCAACTTTCTGATCGATCTTAATGGCTTCCGAGTCGAGGGCAAGAGTGAGACGATGTCGAGCGTCAGTAAGCTTCCGTTCCTTGTCTTCAGGTGCGATGCCTTGTGAAAGAGCATGATGGAGGGAAGAGTATCGGTCTACATCATCCATATATTTCGAAATACGCTCTCTTAAAGGCGTTGCGTCCACAACTTTTATTTGAGCGATAACTTGAAGGATCTTCTCGACTCCATCTCTAAATGAAGTCACAAGAGTAAAAGGGGTTTTGACGACCTTCTCAATTAGTTCCCCTCCTAGCATTTTTGCACGCTGTCGATCGGCCTTCGAAATCAAATCATCAGGTTCAAACTTTGTGATAGTTGAAGCAGCTGGGATGCTTGAACTACACATAATGGATTTGTTTCGAGTCACGTCCCTTGAAGGCTTGTGAATAGGTTCGGAAGAAAGAGTGGCGTTAGTCTTCGCCGAATGTGATGGGTCAATTTCCTTAGTAGCTAAATCAAAGGCTGTTGGACCTTGAATAGAAAACTCGCTCGTAGAAGGACTAGTGGCAGCTGGTGTACACTTCTCTCCAGCTCTTTTCGAAGGGTAATTGTCATCCTGCATTGGAAGAATTCCAAGATTGTCATTCTCAAAAAGTTCTTGGATACCAGAAATAGCTTCAAGGTCATCGTGAAGGAAACAAAGGTCTTTAATGGGTTCAAGATCAAAATCATCAAAAAGAGAATAAAGACTCACTTGTGCACTGCCACCAGAAGGGTCGGGAAGTGAATCCATATCGACACCATGGTTAGACGCCTGGGTGACCCCTTCATGATCCAGGTTCTTGCTAGGATTGTCCCTCTGCCTTTTACGTCTCCAGTGGGAATCTGAGTTGCCACTATTTCGCTCGGAATCTGAAGCATCCTTACCCTTGGTCACCTCCACATCTTGAGGTGTTGAGACTATACAAGAAGGACCACGCTTAGGAGAATGTACCTTGTCCACACACACTCCTCCTAAGGACTCATCAGTAGCCTCTGAAATCCCAAAAGAGGGCTTCCCATTGCTTCGGCGCTTCACAGGCTCAACTACTTCATTGGGCTGTTTCATCTTGAGTCTTATCTTGCTCGGGTTAACATTCCCAATCGGTTGCTCAGTCCTACTTGAAAAGAAACCATCAGATCTTCTAGCCCACCAATTCATATAGTCCTTCGTGCATAGAGCCCCATGCTCAGATGGGCAGGCAGGGATCAAGAACTTTGAATCGGTGACAAGACGAAGACATCGGCGCCAGAAGCATACCACTTGCTCTAAGGTGACGGTGCGAAAGTCCTCATTAAGCTCCCCAGGGATGTGTTGATTGAAACCGAACTGTCGACCAAAGCGATGAGGGCTATATGGTTCAACTATACATATACTTCCACGACGAGAGGCTAAGTAGCTAGAGCGTTGGCTGATGAAGTAATCTGCATAAGAGCTAGGTAGCTTCTCATCATCCACTAGAATCTCTCGATGGCCTTTAAAAAGGCCTAAGCGATGAAATTTGAAGCTACTAACGGCATGAAATAGCTTACGGGCCGTAACCTCGTCGTAATGCTTGGCTGCACCCTCTCCGGAGTATCTAAACATGCGCGGAATAGCCTTGGAGCGAGACCCTTCGAGTTCAAAGTGAGTGTCGAAGTATTCGGCCAACCAAGCATTCAAGTAGTGTGCAGGAAAAGTGGCATCACATTTGCTAGGAGTCTTAGAAGACACAATTTCATTCAAGCCCCTGTAAATGTTGGCTAGGACTGGGACTGCAAGGCAGTATCTCTTACCACGAGCCATCGCACTTGCGCTCTTGAAAACACCAGGCCTGATTAAGTTTGGTCCCCCATCGGGAAGAGCGAACTCACACAACCAACACGAGATCAAAGCAGCTAACCAAGTCTCTTCTATAAGCCTTTTCTCCACTTCGAGCACATTAAAGGGAGCCTCATCTTCTTTAGTCAAAATTCTGGGGGCATCAATTTTACCAGAGGGGTTATGAGATTGCTTGCCTCTTGCATTCCTCTTTAGTGACCTTCTAGTCGGCGGTTTCTGATATTTAGACTTGCCACGAAACCAAAACTTCACCCATGAGGCCGTAGTGACTAAGTGTGAACCACCAAGCTCAAGACTAAGGTGATGGAAGGCGGCAAATAGATGATGACAGCATGAAGGGAGAGATAATATGTCTTTCGAGTTTGGAACCACCTCTTCATAAAATGAGCCGTACACGGGAAGCCCACCGATCGAATGCAAGTCCCATAAGCTAATGGAGACTTCTCCTACAGACGTGTGCAACGTGTTCGTAGCCGTACACCAACACTCCAGGAAGGCTTGCAGGACATGAGTGTTCCGATCATATGTGAATAACGACGCGAGTAGTGGCTTGTAAAGATGGGCATCACTTAAGACTTTAGTATTGCGACTCAATATTTCTTCTAGCCACTCCCAATATTTAGGGAGATAGAAAAACTCACCCTTATATTGGAGCGGAGGAGTCTTGGAAGAAGGTAAGGCCCATTGTACTTCTCCCACACTTATTTGACGACCAAGGAGAGGAAATGGACGGATGTGGTCCGCGGTTGAGTGAAGATTGGAAGCCAAAGTAAACGTCCTCGAAACAACATGCGGATCCTTTCTAGTCGGGTCGTGTAGTTCGTGCGATGATTCAACCCACCATTGAGATAGACTCGGAGGACGAGGAATGGCAGAAGACGAGGATGAAGAGACACAGCTACCAAGTGGATGGACTTTCAAGACGACGCCTTTCTCCGGGGGCTCGTTCGTAGAGCGCAAGAGAGTGACGGATTGATCATTGAGAGTCCTCGATGAGTCGTAGAAGATGACCATGATGAAGTGCACTTGATGGCAGCCACTTGGAGAAGACAAAGCTCGTAGAGGTCACGACTTGAGCAAACGTAGAAAAGTCACAAAGTCGAGCAAAGGGTTGGCAAGCCTGTATCACTTGATAACAAACCATAGGAAAGGATGAATACCTTATTCTACTTTTTACTAATAAATAATAACCAAAAAAAAAAAGAAAAGGAGCACGTGCAATGATGGCTTATTATAAAGAAGAGCATATGGCATTAATATTCAAAGCTACAAGCAAGATATTCATTCAATATCAACATTCAAGTGCTTGGGCATCTTAGGTACGTGTTGCAATAACTATATATGTATGTGAAGACAAAAGACAAGTGGAAGCATGCATGTTGGCCATTAAGTGCAAAGATCATGTGCGTACAAATATGCCACCATGCTTCTAATGAGTTTAAGGCTTGGGACGTGTCAATAATGTGGCATAAACTGTACATGCAAGACAATAGAAAGCGTGAAAGTGGGGCGTTCTCCCTTGTGAAGGCGGGATCAATGGACAAGCCAATATTTCGTAGTAACCAAGTACGACACGTAGAACTAATATATATTCGTCGCTTTTGGGAGTGTGAAAGACTTCACACCAATTGTTTAAGCCTAGAAAATACAAGCGTCATGGCCATAAGCAACCGCTAAGGATGGAGTTGGAGTACCCAAAGTGCGTTGAAGGTCGCAAGATGAGGGCAACGAGAGGGTGTGCTGCTGGAACTCCCAAATTGAAGGCCGCAAGATGAAGGCAACGAGAAGGGCTTGCCGATGGAACTCCCGTATTGAAGGTTGCAAGACGAAGGCAGTGAGAAGAATGCACTGACGACGCTCTCGCACTACAAAGGCAAGGGTGAAGTCAGTCAGAAAGGTACACCAACGAAGCTCTTGTACTGATGGCTGCAAGGCGAAGGCAGTGAGAAGGATGCACCGACGAAGCTCTCGCACTACAAAGGCAAGGGTGAAGGCAGTCAAGAAAGGTGCACCGACGAAGCTCTCGTACTGATGGCCGCAAGACGAAGGCAGTAAAAAGGTGGCGCAGATGAAGCACTCACACCAATGGTCACGAGACAAAGGGCAGTGGAATGGATGCACTGCTGGAGCTTACACACCGTGTCCGAGGAAGGCAAGAGGACTGCTGTGCTCGAATCTGTCGGACGCCAAGATAAGAAGGGCAAGATGGTAGACTCGCTTGAAAGTAAGGCTTGGTCCACGCAGTAACAGCTTCTATGACCTTGGCTCACACAGTGCGTGCTAACTTCTATGACCTGCACAGAGTAAATCAAGGGGTTCAAAAAAAAAAAAAAAAAAATATATATATATATATATACACAAAGACAAGCATAAGAAAGAATGAGAAAGAGAGAAGATGCTTGCTACGGCTGAAGAAAAAAAGAAAAGAGAACCTGAAAAAAGAAGAACGGCGCTCAATTTTCTCTAACCTGTAAAACATCAAGACCTTTTATAGGGATGGCACTCATAAGAAACCCTCATAATTTGTAAGGGTGCGGCTTAAAAAAAAAAAAAAAAAAAAAAAAATGCTTGCCGAGCAAGACAATCGCGGCACCGACCTGTCTAACAAAATTAAGGTGGGCTTGCAAATGGAAGTCCCTCGTGTGTGACCAAGCCCGTGAAAGTGAAACCCAGTATTCTAATTAAAAAAAAAAAAAATCCCTTGTCGAGCAAGACAACTTCAACACTAACTTAACTAAGGAGGCCAACGTGGGCTTGTGGTTAAAAAAAAAAAAATAAAAATAAAAAATAAAAGAGGCCTCTTGTGCAATCAAGCCCACAAGGTGTCAACCGTCTTAAAAAAAAAAAAAAAAAAAAAAAAAAAAAAAAAAAAAAACAAAGAAGAAAAGAAAGACAAGTTGGAATCCTTCTTATATGTGGATGAATTGTCAACTATCTAGATCCTTCATGTACGTGGAAGAGGGTCTTGTTTTCTGTGAACTTAGTCCAAATTGAGACTAATAAAATACTTCAAGCCTCGTCTTTCTTGCACGACAATTGGGAGCAAAGCCGAATCTTGAAGTGGGGGCATTTGTAGACATTAAAATTTCATGATGTATTCACAGTCGTCTGATTGTTCATGATAAAATATTTTTGATCAAATCAATTTCCAATTGGTGAGGTGGACGATCAGCAAATGAAATCAAGCCATGTGGCAATATCAAATAAGAAAACCATATGGCAATGTCAGAAAAAAAGACCTATATGGAAAGTTCTTATTAAATGGGAGACTAAATTAAATCCATAATTAGCTCTCAATAAATGCTGAGAGAAAATTCCAAATTAAATATTATTGAGTTGCCTATAAATAGAGGCTTTTCATTTGAGAAAAGGGGAGAACACTTAGAGAGAACACTGCTGACACTCTGCCAAAATAGAGAGTCATCTCTAAAGTTTCACGAGAATTTCATTGTTCATCAAGTCCTATTCCTACTTCTTCAAGTCAAAGTGGGGATTCTCCTTTAATCTAGTTCGAGATCAAGCCAACGGCCCTCGCATCAAATCAAGCACCTTCAACTATTCATTCAACTTGGAGACATCAAAGCACGATTCAGGATCAAGCTTCATAGCCTCTTCGAATCGTAACGTTTCTTGGAGATCGAATCAGAGGAATTTATTGTATTCTTTCATTGTAAAGATTCATACAGAGGATTGTACTCACGTATATACAAATCAAATACAAATTGATTATTTGTTACACTATTTCGTGATCGTGTGATTTATCTTTTACGAAATTTGTGTGTACAGGGGGTATGTTGGTAATTTTTAGGTTTTGAGGGTATTTTGGTCATTTTTTGAGTTTTGAGGGTATTTTGGTCATATTTAGGTTTCGGGGGTATTTTGGTCATTTTTTGAGTTATGAGGGTATTTTGGTCATTTCTAGATTTTGGTGGTATTTTGTTCATTTTTTAGGTTTTGGGGGTATTTTGGTCATTTGTTGGGTTTTGGGGGTATTTTGGTAATTTTCAGGTTTTTGGGGTATTTTGGTCATTTTTTAAGTTTTGAGGGGTATTTTGGTAATTTTTTGGATTTTGAGAGTATTTTGGTCTTTTATAAAGTTTCAGGGGTATTTTGGTCATTTTATAGAAATTTAGATTTTATGTTGTTTATTTAAATTTTAGATGGGTTTAGTGGGTATTAGTGGATTTATCCATTTAGACCCATCTAATTAAATAACCAAATGGGTCTTTACCCATTTAACCCAAATATTAAATGGGTTGGGTTATGACTTATCCAAATAAGGTGGGTAATGGATGGATTCATGGATATGGGTAAAAATTACCACTCCTACACGCACTACTCTATCACTGCACTTATTATTTAATCAGCTCAGATGATGCCTTTGAAAAAATGGAGTGTTTAGTTAGAAATTACTAAAAATGATAATATATATATATATATATATATAAAAGAAAATTATTTGTTTTAATTATTTTTCTTAATGCAAGTTATGGATATAATATTTTTACAAAAATTTCACAATAAAATTTATATAACAAATCGTTAATAGTAAATAAAAAATAATAATGTCACTAATAGATCCAAATGAGAATTTGTGTAAAATTTATTATGAGATTATTATGAAAATATTATATTAAAACACTATTTTTTCTAAAGAAAATAGTACTAATTTAAAAAGTTCAAAAACACAATAAAATATGGCAATATTTACACAATACTATTTATTTTTAGTTGCAGTGAATCCTTGTCTAATAAAAGATTTGGTACCTCAACTGTTTTTAAACTTTTGTGATAAGAACAAAGTTTCCAAACTAGTTTGGAGAGAAACCCTACAAACTCACCATATATCTTTATATTGAGTTTGAATTTTAAAAATCTAACCGTTAGATTGCATGTTCTTATTACATCCTTAATGCTTACAAAATTTCAGGAAAATCAAAAATCAATTGCTATGTCATCAAATAAATGTTATAATATCAAGTTTTTGTAATCTAAAGTTGTGTATAAAAAATAAGTCACTTGATCAAATAGTAAATAACATCCGATTTGAACGAAATTTGATATGCATGTTAAGGACATAAGGAACATGAAATTCAACGGTTAGATTTTCAAAATTCACACTCAATATAAAGATATATGGTGAGTTTGTAGGGTTTCTCTCCAAACTAGTTTGGAAACTTTGTTCTTGTGATAATTTGTTGCGTCGGTTGTAATTTTTGTAAATTTCTTTGCATGGACACGTATCCCACTTTACCTTTTTACTTTTATGTATTTATATTTTTACTTTTTTTTTTTTTTTTCTCAACCACACGTTTCCTTTCACCCGTATCTTCTTCCGCCTTTATATTCCCATCCTTATCTTCCTTTTCTGCTTCTCATCTTCTTTCTGCTTCTCATTTTCTCTAATTTCATTAAAAATCAATTAAGGTGAGTTCTGTAGCAGAGCAGCACGGAGAGGACCTTTGTAGCAGCACAATGGGCAATTTGGTAATTTAGCATTGCCTCAGTTTTTGCCTTCTGAAAGTGCAAACAAACGGGCACTAATTCATTTGAATTGTAATCCACGTATCAAACTCGAACACAGGTTTTTTCCATTCATCATGTTCCACATGAAGAACAATGGCAGTGCCTTGTTGAGGGAAAGCGACACAACTTTCAATAATTTTGCCCTTGGTTTGAGCGTTTTGATTGTGGACCGCGATCGGCAAAGTCTGCAAGAAATGGAGGCAATCCTTCGCGGAAGCGGATATGAAGGTTACTGCATATTCCTTTCTTTTTTTTTTTATTCAGTTTATACTGCCGGTCTCGAATGAGTTATCATGTTAAGGGATTGAGTTGAAGCGGTATCACAAGGGCCGCCATCAAATCGGATTGAGTTGAAGCTTTATCGCAAGGGCCACCCTCAGATCGTCGGCACAGCCACGGTAAAGGTTTTTATTTTTTATTTTTTATTTTTTTTTTAGTTTTTAGATTTGGGTATGAAATATGATTTAGTTTTGGGTATGTTGGATTGCTTTGATTTAGGTGTTTGGATTAGATTCGATTTTGTTTTGGGTTTTCTCTTTGAAAATGTTTATTTTAAACTATATCTATGTAAACTATCTATGTTGTAATTTGTTGTATTGATGTTGTAATTGTAGTGAGTAATTGTTTGGATTATCTTTTGTTGACAAATCATAAGTAACACTCACCCTTAAAAATCAGCTTGCAACCAGCTTGTAAAAAGAGGGTGTCTTAGAGCTTATAAACACATGGTTAAGCTTATACTTAATCAATGTGGGACACTAGGTTCATAACACACTCTCAGTACTTTGCCCATCACTGCCACTCGCAGCAGCCAACTGCTGTCTACGGTCTACCCAATTTTGCCCTACCATTCTCAGGCCTGATAGCCAGTTTTTGTTTCTCTGCCTGACCAAACGCATTTGATCAACACTGAAATGATGTAGAACAAAAAGCACATGTCTTCTTGGAGCAGCAAGGGCGCAGGAAGTCATAACGCAAGATCAAAGGGGGTGCCAATAGGGGCCATCAGAGGTAACAATGTCGGAATTGCATGAAATTTGGCAGGTTGAAGGGAAAGGCGTTCTGATCCAGATTCACGACAGATGCCATGAATGTCGCCAAATTTTAGGCAAATTCCTTCGTTAAGGCCCCGAAAACAATGTTTTTGCTATTTATAGTAATATTTGTTTTTCCTTAATAACTTTTAGTTTAAAAGTCAGAATAAGATCCTGTCTGTTTTGGGACAACTCTTAAGGTCAGTAGTTTAAGATTCTGCGTTTAACTCAATTTTGCCATTTTTGGTAAAATTCGGTAATTTTGTCACCTAATCGCTTAATTAGTGCGAATTAGGGTTTTAAACGTTTTTGCTCAGTATTTATATATTTTGTAGCCGTCAGAGGCAAAATAGACTATTATCAATAAACACAGACATTTTGTCAATTTTCTCTACTGGTGGATTCCAGTTTTTATCTCCTTGTGGATTCAAGGAAATCCCTCGTGGATTCGAGGTTTACTACCAGAGACTAACAGTTTAGTTTCTGTTTCATCAAGAGAGCATCGTGTGTGCTCTTCTTCAAGCTTCCGCGACATTAGTAAACGTAAACACAGTGACCCCTTGGGGAAATTTGTCATTTAGCATCATTTAGAAACTATTTAGTTAGTGGTCAATGCCTCTGATAGGATTCCTTTTCTATAATTTTTTTCTAATTTAAATGGCAGTTCGACCAGTTACCCTAACCACAAATATTTTGCAGTTACTAAATGCGCTCGAGTGGAGGATGCTTCAACTCTGCTAAGGATGAAGGGAAGCGTATTTCATATTATTATAATTGAACAATGCTTGCTTGGTGTGAATGAATTTGAACTTCTTCGAATTGGTAGAGAGATGGATTTGCCTGTTATTGGTAAGTACACAGTGTGTGTGTGTTTTTCTTGGATATGTATCAATGTATGTCATTTGCTGTTTCATTAACAATTTTGTGAATCTAACATCTCAATGTTTATAATGTTACGTAGTGACATTCGAGGATGGTCAACCTAACATTGTTCAATGGAGTTTGGAAAATGGCACCTGTGAGTATCAGCTGAAGCCTATCCCTATGAGTGTTCTTAATATGGTGTCGACATGTATGTTTTTCAAGAAAGACAATGAGTGGGCTCAAGTGCAGCAGCCGACAAATAATGTGTCCACAGTGAGAAATCAGCGGATGTCTTGGACACCAGACTCTCATGAAAAGTTTGTAGAAAGTGTGCAAAATCTGGGGGGCGTTGCTAGTATGAGTCTTTTTCCTAATCTTATCTGCATTAATTTGTTGTTCTCACACTCTAGTCATTTATCTGCTCATGTTCACTTTGTCCGTTGCTTTTAATGGTGCAAGACTGCAAGTTGGTGAAGTCAATTACTTTAAATAATTTAATGGCCCATTTATGACTAAAAAAAGAGTTTGTTAGATATGGGAAGGAAAACATATGGAGCCCCTGTACTGGAACTAGTTCTCCATAAATTAAATATGTCCATTTTAATATTCTCGCTGAGAAATATAGCACATTGTATGGAGCCTTAATTCTGTAACACTTCTGTACGACTATTTGCAATAATTCAATAAATTCATATAATGCATCTTTCCTCTTTTTTTTTTTCTTTTTTCTTTTTTTTTCTGAAGGTAGTGTAAATTACACGCACACTGTTTTGCACAAACGTCCATACACATGTTATTTTGAACTGAAATCGTGAGTAACGCATGTCTTCAACTAACAATTTCAGTTCAAAAATACCTATGTACGAATGTGTAAAACTGGTTTTACCCTTTTTCTTTAAGGGTATGCATTTATCATACTAGCACGTCACTTTCTGCAGCTAATATTTCCTTTTTTGAAACAATAACTAATGTTAATTTTGGAATAATTAGTTATTATTATTTTTTAAATGCAATCTGTTAGGGTTGTTTTGTGTTTCTGTAAGTCCAAGAATAGAAAATTTTGTTCCTTAAGAATGGAATTTTTTTTCTGAAGACAGGTAATTAAACTCAGCCGTTATGATTGTTTGTGCACTCTATCCCATTCTTCAGTATTAGCATTTTAGCCTGTAATACAATATTTTATATATGTTGATGCAGATGCGACTCCCAAGAAAATTTTGCAACTCTTGCAAAGTAACTTTAAGGGTTTCGAAGATGTTGATAGGGAAAAGATTTCCAGCCGTCTTCAGGTAATTGCTATTCTTATTGTATCATTAATTGATTTTTCCCCAGCATGTGCATATCTATTTAAACTTAAAAAATCATATTAGAATAACGATTATAAAGGTCGCATCCAGTTAGGACCATGCTAATTTAACATGATATCAAGTGTTCTTGACTTAAAACTTGGGTGTGAAATGGTGATTTATCAAGTTACCGAGTCAGATGCCTCTTAAGGAAAAATCACACCTGTTGAGTGATAGTTTATGATGTCAGATTTCTCTTTCGGTAAAGGATACTCACTATTCACTATTTCATGGTGCAGAAATACCGTGATAGCCTTAAAAAATGGGCTCAGCCGCATACTCAGTCCAGATATCAAATGGAGGAACATCCACCAATGACTTTGGTCGATCAAGTCTTGAAGACCACGGTAGCAAATGAGCCAGATATATTATCACAACAGCAACAAGCTCCAGCAGCAAAGAACACTCAAGGCTTTCAGAGTGTAACATTGCCTTTTGAAACCACCTTACCAACCATTGGAGGTAGTACTAGTTGTGGAAACCAAAGCAACGCTTTGATGACCCAGATGGATGAAGCATTTTCAAGTGAACAGATGCAGAATGAATTCACTGGAGGTCAGCCTTTTGTCTACGAAAGCTTTCTAAATGATATCGATGCATCAACAAATGATATTTCTGGAGATCCTGCTTTCTTCTCCATTAATGCTCCTCTTTAGAGTCCTTTTCATATTGATCATGGAGAACATGGTTTCTCCTCGGATGGAATATTTGAAAATTTTACTGGGGATGTTATTGCTTGTGAGCATTTTAACAACTTCTGATGCTGGTACGTAACATGATCCCATTCATGGTTGCTGGTAAGAAATTTTATAACTTGTACGCATTTTGGCACAAGTTATAAAAAATTCTTCTATCTAAAATAACCGACATTTATTCAGGAAAAGAAAAAATGGAGATGTATTTATTTATTCATTGTTTCTCTTGCAGTTTGCTGGATTATCTGAGTCTAAAGTCTCATTCTGGTGGCGTCATCCCAAATCCAATAAAAATGCTTCTCTGTTGGATGCGCATCTCTATGCTCTTTGATTCTGCCTGTTTTCCTAAAAGTGTAGTTTTATTTTGTTTTGAACTCAGGATTCCAGCCCTTGTTTGCTTTAAATTCCGTTTGTCTGTCTGTTTTAATAAGGGTAAAGTGCTATCAAGTGGGTTTGTAAGGAAGATTGTCCCCTTTGTTTCGATTCCTTTGTTTAATTCCATTGCAGATTATCAACAAAATAAAAATAAAAATCTCAGGATTTCACCCAAATTCACACGTGTATGTGCAACCTGTTATGTGCAACAGTTTCTACCCCTTCCTAGAGGGCAGACTCTATATCACTTCACTATAGCTATGAAGTTTTAAGTCGCTATTTAAGTCGGTTGTCTCAAAGACTCAAATGAGGTTCTGAAATTTCAAAGTTAGTCGAGTATGATAAGAAAATGCAGTTTTTATCTGCTAATGTTAAAGACTGATTCTGTTTAGTGACGATAAATAATTAATATCCACAGATTTCTTGGCCATCGGTCATTAATGCATGCATGAAAAATTCGTAGAAAAGTGTGCAAGAATTGGCCCTTTAATGGTTTGAAACTTTAAATCTTTTCCTAATCTTAAGCTTCATTAATTGGTCATTATCACACGACTCACTTTCACTTGTCTGCACAGGCTTTTTACTTCCAAAAAAGAAAAGAAAAAGAAAACATGTAAATCGCTCCGTCCGTCCGTCCGTCCGTCCGTCCGTTGAATTCTACTTCTATGATGTAATTTGGTTAATTCAAACTACTTTTGTTTTGTTTCACTGATGCACACTAGTGTACTCCAAAATAATTCACGGTCCGATAAAAAAAGAGAAAAAAAAGTTAACAATTGTCTTATTATTATTTTTTCAAGAATAGTTGGATGTGGAAACATATTTATTAAATTCAGACCGCAACTTGACACGGAATGGGTTTCAAGTCATTTTATTTATTTATTTATTTATTTTTGAGAAACAAGTCAGAGTCATTGGTTTAACAAGATAGTCATCTGTCAAATCACAAGTTTAATTAAAATTTCAATTAAATTAAATACATTTATTTTCTTCTAAAAAAAATAAAAGAGAAATATCTTGGTTGATTTGATTTAATATCAACAAATGTTTACAAAACTCACTAACCATCCAAAACACTTCAAAACTAGTTTTTAACCCCAAAAAAATCCCATTCAATTCTATCAATCAACCTTTATGACTCGAGCGATTGACCTGCTATCATGGGGATATGGATCCTCTCCATTTCCCTTTGAAATGGAGGGGCTCCAGTTGACGGTGGAGATTTGTTTAGGGATAATCCACACTCAAAAACTTGCCACATCATTTAAAAGGTTAACACCACACGTAACCCCATTTAAAACACACTTTAACTCAAGTTCACCACTTAAACTAGTGGCACTCTCAACCGGACAAATTGTTTCAGACTCTACCAAAAAAAACCCACACACCAACCGTTCCAACTCTCTCTCTTTC
Organism: Quercus variabilis; assembly: GCA_030445155.1. Taxonomy (NCBI): domain Eukaryota; kingdom Viridiplantae; phylum Streptophyta; class Magnoliopsida; order Fagales; family Fagaceae; genus Quercus; species Quercus variabilis. The sequence continues at coordinate 12,031,286 of CP129449.1, forward strand.
TCTCAAATTTCAAAGTTCAAACTCTCTCAACCTCCCTCAACTCAAACCCATCAGCAAAATCAAAGAAAAATCCTTAGCTCACTAGAGATCCCGACACCCATACACGCCGAACCAAAAAAAACTCACACACCAGCTGTTCTAACTCTCTCTCTCTCTCAAATTTCAAAGTTCAAACTTTCTCAACCTCCCTCAACTCAAACCCATTAGCAAAATCAAAGAAAAATCCTTAGCTCACCAGAGTTCTGACACCCATACACGCATCCTTTTTAAACCAGATCAGAGAGAGAGTAAGGGTTGGGGTTTGGAGAGAATCGGGTGTAGAGAAAGATTTCAGACCCAAATCAGAGAAGTTTAGAAGTTGATGATCCTTCAGGTTTGATCTATGGAGGGAAATGAGATTGAGAGATAGAGAAAGAGATTTTGGTCGAAGGAGAGAAGAAGCCACCATCGGAGGTGGTGGTTGCGGTGAGCCAGCCTTGCCGATTTGGTTCAGACCCAAATCAAAGAAGGTTAGGGTTTGGGTTTGGAGAAATATGGCCAATCGTTTGGTTCATCCTCTTACTCAGTCACTTGTGCCGTTGGTTCTGTACATCCTAGTCTATCAAAAGCACTGAAGAAGTGGACGAGTGGAGGAGGAGGAGGCAGAGCCCCTCGGCGCTTGATATTGGGACTTTGCCAAGAGGAATTTCCGTCTTGACAGTGTAATAGGTGAAGGTGGTTTTGGTTGTGTCTTCAAGGGATGGATCGATGAGCATTCATTTACAGCCGCCAAGCCTGGGACTGGCATAGTTATTGCCGTGAAGAGGCTTAACCAAGAAGGTCTCCAGGGTCACAAGGAATGGTTGGTGAGTGTTACTTCTACTTTTTTTTGACTTGTTTGCATTTTCTTGATACCTATCTAAAGCCTTTTTGTGTTGAACCTTAACTGTATTTCATATGAGTCGGGTAGTAGGGTAGAGCCAAGTGTTTTAGAAATTTATTAGTATTGGAATGTTATGGTTTAAAAACTTGTAAGAGATTTGATGAGCTTCTTTTCAACAATGCAATAAATTCATAGGACGTCTTCAACCATTCTTGCTTTAGGTAGGTTTTTTTTTTTTTTTTTTTTTTTTTTTTTTTTTTTAATTTTATATAGATGGTGTTGCACATTATATCTTCAGGAGTTACAATTGATTAATTTTGTGGATCCTCTTCAAGTGTAGGCAGAAATCAACTACCTGGGGTAGCTTTATCATCCTAATCTGGTGAAATTGATTGGTTACTGCTTAGAGGATGTGGACTGAGTGAGTTGTGTGGAGGTGGAGGTGGAGGTGGAGGTGGAGGAGGAGGAGGAGCAAGAGGAGTAGCTGCATTTTTTTTTTTTTTTGGGTTGGGATGGGGGGGGGGGGGGTGGTAGATGGAGAATGGCTGTGGTGGGAGTGAAGAGAGTATCAGTGAGACTGATGAGAAGGGTTGAAACTTTGTACTTTGAAGCTAGTGTGATTTTATTCTTCAATATTTATTTAAAATACTAAAAAAGTAACTCATATTATTAGTATTATTGATTATATATTATTCTTTATTTCCTATATGGCAGTAGCGAGTAGGAATAGATAGGTCATATTCAGCCAAAAATCAAAAAGTAGATATGTCATAGGGTAGGTTTTTCAATAATTTTTTTTCTTTTGGACTCAGTATATGAGCATGGCGGTGGTTCTGTTGGAGGGAATTCTTTCATTGCCTTTGCTAGGAAAAAGGGTGTTGTTGAAGAGATAAATCTTTAACCATTCATTTACTTGAATGTTGGTTTAGTTTCTGGATTTTCTTGCTTGTTCAATTTTGAAGATTGGTTGGTGCTATATTGATGAAATGCTGTGATAGACTTCAATTTTCAAAGAGTAATCCATATTTCTTGGTTTGGTTTCTGGGAATTTGATTAATTGCATTTGTTTAGCTTCTGGGCTGGTATTATTGGGTTATTTTCGAGAATTGGTTGATGGTAATATAAAGAAAACAATTAATTTAATGGCTGGTGCATTGATGAATTTGGTTCATTGATTATTAATTTAGATATTTTAGTGTTTGATCTTTTCGTTTTAGAATCATTGCGATCGATTCATACTGAAAAAATGGGGATAGACATTAGTGCAGACAAGAATTCTAAACATGAAATAAAAAATTGTGCAGTGGATATCATTGTTTTTATCAAACCAATTGTATAGTAGTTATCTGAAATACTTGGATTCTATTATGCAAATTAAATTTACATAGTGCCAATTTCGGGTTCCAACTTCCAAGGCCATTGCTAAAGGATAATGCACTAGGCTCTGAAAGACAGAGAAGGTTAGGGTTGATGCTTAATCTCCATGGCTACTGCTAGCAGACCTTTGAAATGAATTCCTCAAAAGTTAGGATTTTTTTTTTTTGTCTAAATTGGAGTATTTCTTGATCTATTTTTTTTTTCATGTGTATGATAGTATGATGAGTTTAAGTGTTTATAGTCTAGCTGCTTGTGCAGACTATGAGCAGAGTCACATTAAGACTAAACATGCCTTTATAGTCTAGCTGCTTGATCTGTTTTTTTGTTTTTTTTTTTTTTTTTTTTTTTTTTTTTTTGATGTGTATGACAGTATGATGAGTTTAAGTGTTTATAGTCTAGTTGCTTATGCAGAATGTGAGCAGAGTCACATTAAGACTAAACATGCCTTTATAGTCTAGCTGCTTGATTTGTTTTTTTTTTTTTTTTTTTTTTTTTCATGTGTATGACAGTATGATGAGTTGAAGAACAAGTAACAATAATTTTGTGTATCATGGTGCAGGGCTTTGAGTAACAATTGATTGCAAGCCAGAAAATGGACACTTCAAGACAAGAGGGGTGGGGAAACTTGATGAAGTAAAAGATGGAAAACTGAATGAAGAGTGCTATGCACAGCTTCATAGTGCACCAGCTACACCATGCCCTGCACATAATGGCCTAGACTCTTCAAAAGTAGTATTCAAGTCCAAAGCCAAAGGAAAATACACGTTTGGGTTGGAATTTTTGTTATTTTAATCAAAGTGTTTATTTTAATGGAATTTTTGTTATGTGATCAAAGTGTACATTTTAATAAAATTTGTTTGATTGTAAGGATTGAATTTTGATTGTAAGGATTGTGACAGTTGTTATTGTAAGGATTGTAAGGATTGAATTTTGATGTAATGATTGAATTTTGATTGTAAATAAGGATTGTGACAGTTATTGTAAGGATTGAATTTTGATTGTAAATAAGGATTGTGACAGTGTTGGGATATTGATATTTGTAGGTATTTTTAAGTAGGTGTAAGGTTGTGTTGCACAGGTGGTGTGATTAAAGCTGCTGTGTGTGTAAGGAGAGGAAAAGGATTGTAAAACTCATGCAAAAGAAAAATTGACACACCTATATCTATAAAAAACAACTCCTGCCCAACATAATAGCAACACTTATATATAAAAACTTAATTATGCAGCAACACTTATGCAGCAACACTTAATCAAAACTTGGCTTATTTATATAAAATTTTTCCCCAAACAGCAACACTTATATATAAAAACAACTCTTGCCTAGCATAACACTTATGCAGAAAAACATGATTATGCAGAATGTGCAATACCGAACCTATGAAGTAACAGTAATTATGCAGTAACAGTAACTTAATTATGCAGTAACAGTGCAGTAACAGTAACAGTATTATGCAGTAATTATGCAGTAACAGTCACAGTAATTATGCAGTTTGCAGTAACAGTAATTATGCAGTTTGCAGTAACAGTAATTATGCAGTAACAGGAACAGTAATTATGCAGTAACGGTCACAGTAATTATGCAGTAAGAGTAACAGTAATTATGTAGTAACGGTCACAGTAATTATGCAGTAACAGTAACAGTAATTATGCAGTAACAGTCACAATAATTATGCAGTAACATGAACAGTAATTATGCAGTAATAGTCACAGTAATTATGCAATAACAGTAACAGTAATTATGCAGTAACAGTCACAGTAATTATGCAGTAATGGTCACAGTAATTATGCAGTTTGTAGTAACGGTCACAGTAAATATGCAGTAACAGTAACAGTAACAGTTATGCAGTAATTATGCAGAAATTATGCAGAAACAATAACAATTTCTGCAGCAACAAATAATTATGTAGAAATTAACACCTTGCAGAGATACATCAGACATGCAGATTAAGTGTTCTTTCCAAAATAATAAAAAAAATATAAACATTTGAATGTGACTAAATTTTGGACCATCAAAACTCCAATCCTAAACTAGGAAAATTACAAAATATGAGCACTTAATCTTAGCATGTATCATAAATTATAAAACATGATCCTAAACTAGAAAAATGGCTTGACTTTATGAACCATCGGATTCCATCCACTTGTAATACTTTCTTGAGTCAAGGGACCTCCACTTGCAACACTTCCTCGAGTCAAGAGACCTCCTGCACCATTAATTTTGTTGTTGGAGCCTACAACACTTGATGTACTCTCTAAATGTGATGCTAATGCAACACTTGCTGATGAGCCTCCCTGATGTACTGCAGAACTTGTAGAAGCTGACTACAAAAAATGCAATTACACGTTACACATATCATAAGCTTAGCATTAAAATTATCAAATCATGCATCTAAACTATTATTAATATCAAAATAAAATATATAATTGTAAATATCTTTACCATTAAAAGTTGTGTAAAACTAGTAATATTTCTAGAAGATATATCTTCAGTTTTCTTTTGTGCTATGACATTAGGTGCATATATTTCCTGTAAAAATTGTACTAGTTTAGCAACAATAATATTATACTATATTAATGTGTAAAAATAAAATAGAATGGTGAAAATAAGGATAATTGAAGATTACCTCCTGCACTTTTCTTTTCTTTGTTTGCTTCTTTAATGTGCCTTCCTTTGGTTTCCTTATCTTTTCTATCCATGATTTCGGCCTATGCTTTTTATTACGATAAATCTCTCTTTTTTTAATCCCTTTTGGTACAATCGTAATCGAAGCACATAATTGATCTTCTTCGTCTGCAAAATCGGTGGAAGGCCTAATGATGTCTTCTTCTACATTAGCTTTGCAATTCCTAAGGTCACTGAGTTTTTTTTTTCAAATCTGCAATTGCTAAGCTTAGAATATTATGACCTTCTTTAGTTTCACATGCCTCATTCACCAATTGAATATATTTTGGACATAAATCTCGATACCGATTTACATATTCTAGTCGAGTATCCGGCTTAATGTTATGTGTTGTGCAATTTTTTCCGCTTTCATCTTTTGCATCTCTTCTCCACCTCTTCATGATATATCTATTAGGAATCAACTTAATATCCAGTACATCAAGAACTTTCAAACCACGCCTACATAAAATACCAAATGACTCAAACTTTCTGCAACTACAAGATAAAGTCTCATCTAATGGATTCCACATGACCTCATATTTTCCATTTTGATTGAAAACTCCAACCACATAACTATGTGTTTGACTCACATTGCGTTCTAGGATGGAAAGTGCCATTACCTTTTCAACTTCTGTCTGAAATAAATCAAACAACTTAGGCGTGTACACTGTTGCTACTTGGTTAAGCATAGGAGAGCTTTTGAGCTTCAATCTTGGAAATTTCTGTCTAGAATTGTATTCTACTTCTAACTCCTTATCCCGCTTTTGATTGAAAATTGTTTCAAAATGAGTGAAAAACTCTACTATATTGAGATCAGTACGCAAGCAATCCTTCAAGTCAGCATTGAAACTCTCACTAAGCTGGGTTGTCTTCATTCCTGCAGTGAAAGTTCTCTTAACATATGCTTGGGCCCATTTTTCCTTCAATTTAAATAGATCAATTAGCCATTTATTTTCACGAACATCGTACTTATCTAGCATTTCATTCCAAGCTGTAAGAAACTCATCTTCACTCTCATACTCATAGATACATGCTAAGAAATTAGCGTTAAATTGAGACTCATTTTTGAGTAAATGACCTAAGTGTTTCTCAGCATTCTGTCACATATGCCAACTACACAATGCATAATATTTCTTAGGCATGACTACTTTTATTACAGCTGACATTGCTGCATCTTGATCTGTGAAAATAGTGATTGGCTTCTTTTCAGACATTGCTTCTAAGAAGGTCTCAAATAACCATACAAAAGATTCAATCGTTTCATCATATAAAAGTGCACCTCCAAATACAATAGTTTCTCTACGGTGGTTGAGACCCAAAAATACTCAAAGTGGCCTTGCATCTCTATTTGTACTATACGTTGTATCAAACGTTATTACATCACCGAAGTGGCTATAGTCAATGATCATTCTTGCATCGGCCCAAAAGATATTAGTAATTAACTCTTCACAGTCCAATTGAGTAGCAAAATAATATGAAGGATTTTCCTTAAGTTGACGACTGAAATATCTTCCCAAGCTAGCAGCTGCCCCATGCTCCATGTCTCGCTGTCGCTTAGTGCGTAAGTAGTTTTTATGATCTTGCTTGGTAAAACCAAGATTATCATATCCACCAACTTGCTTACTAAGAAACTCATAGGATTGCTTTAATCTTAATCCCGATTCATGTGCCAAATCAATTTCAATAGCATGAGTTGCAGCCACTTTTCGTTGTGATGGCATCATGTGCACAGTTGATGGAAGGTGGAGATAGTGGTTATGCTCAGCAATAAATTCACTCACCACATATTTTTTACTATCTCGATTAAGTACAATAACCAAACATGCTTCACAACCACATCTTGTTTCTGCTCGTGGATTCTTTACATTCTGATCTCTCTTGTTTTTGCCTCGAACTCCCTCCTTTGCACACACAAATCTCCTTGAAGTAACCACTCCAGTCCTTTTACATTTATTTACATACTCTTTTCTAATACTAAAACCAGCCTTTTTGTCATATTCATTATAAAAACCATATGCAATCTCATTCGCTTCAAACTCCATCCCTTTAAATGGGTTAGATTCCATGGGCACATTAGAAGGAACATGTATTCCCATCATTATCCCTAAAAAAAATTGAACATAAATTTATTATAACTTTCACCTATCATTTGTTTTCAAAACAGAGATGATGTAAAAAAAAAAAAAAAATGAGGATGTAATGAATGATCAACATACTAATGAGAATGTACCTCATATGAGAGAAATGTTATATATCTTTGTTACTAAACATAAAAATTTAAGATGACCAAGCATGATTTCAACTCAACTCACTCAAAGGCTAGTCAATTTAAACATGACAGTAATAAACATGTTCTTTAAAATCTTGCATCCATAATATGCCATCAAGAATCGTTATAAAGGAATCTTCTTATTATGATTAAAGAACTTATTTGTTATGAGAATTTTTTTTTTCAAAAGAGAGAAATTTATTAATTAGATATCTAAACCTTGTGATCAACACCACAATAGAGAAATTTATTAATTTAAATTTATGTATATATATATATTTAAATTGTGCCACTAAACTTATTGATTACACTATGAATTAAAAGGCCCCCAAAATCAAGCTCAAGGTCAACAAAATTTAAAAATATAATCTCAAATATTAGCCAATACTTATCCAATACTATATTTATAAAACAAAGATTGGTAGAAGAAAATTTTGGATTATTAATTATCTTGGAGAGTATTAATTAAGCCCCAAAATTTAGCCAATACATGAAAATTTCAATCTCAATATGCGTGTATTTTGTTTGACTCTCTCTTTCAAATGGTTAGAATTTTTCATAATTTTAGACTAAATTAAGTCTCCTAGACACACTAAAAAGTAAAAACATAGACCAAACTCTCTCAATCTCTCCAAAACTCCTAAACTAAAACTGATTACTAAAATTGCCGCTAGATCTTTCGTCTCTACCTAAAATGGTAGTCAGTTACAAGCAGCTTCTTCGGCAATCAATAGGCCCTTGAAGAGGTAAAACAAAGTCAATATTTTACCTTTTTGTGACATAGCTTTCTTATTTTACTTTCTCTAGGTTATTTAGAAAAGAATGGGAGAAAGAAGACAATTTTTTATTTATTTTTTCTTTTTAAAGAACATTGTAGAGGTTCTCTGGGTTTTTGAGGCAAATGTTTGGTAAAGAGTAAAAACTCCTCTAGTGGTTGTATTACAGTGACTACACTCTTCTATATTTATCATTTTGTTCTTTTTTATTTTTTTTTAATTCATAAATTCTTATTTTAAAATATAAAGAATAGTCTAACACTAGCTACTTAATTCATTGTTTCTTGGTCCAATTAGGCGTTATTTAATCTTTATTATTGGAAAAGTATTTATTCTATTTGATTTTATTAAATAAATATGTGAATTTGGTATAAAAAAATTTAAAAAACTTTTTAAACCAAATCTCAAAACAGATCTCTAGATTAATTTGTTACTAGCAATAAAAAAAATATAACTAAAAATTCAGTCAAAAATTTTACAAATGAACAATAAATTTATAAAATAGAGTTAGAAGATAACAATGAAATAATTGCAATTATTATCAATTAAAAAGAATATTTTAAAAGAAGTTGAATACAAAAACTTAATTTATAATTTTGCATCTTAACAAGCAAGAAAAATAAAATTTAAATAAAAATATTTTATATAAAGTTAATAATATAAAGTAAATATTTAAACAGTAAAAAAGGCCCAATTTAAAAGTTTTGCTTAAGGCCTCAAAATACCTTAGACCGGCCCTGTTTCTTATGTTCGGTAATCAGGGGCGGCTGCACATACATTCCTGACTTGAAAAAATTTATTTGAACAACAGCTACAATGAAGAAGGTCTTTCATCAAACCGTTAGGGACCTGTAAGTCTTAACTGTGATTCTTATTATGTAGTTTCTTACCATGGTAATCTCATTGCTATTTGAGTGTTCTGTTTTCTTGATTCATCGTTGGCAATATTGGTGAGAAAAGATTATTTTTTGGATAGTTTCTTTTGAATTACATAGTCAATTTTCGGAATTTAGTCTTGCTTATTCATTCATTATATCTTGTTTCTCTATTATTATATGACAACAATTGCCTAAGACGTTAATTTTTTACTGCTTTTCTTACAGTAAAAGAGAGGTGAATAAGAAAGTGCTTAAAGTCCTTGGAATTGAGCAGAAGCTAAAAAGATTTCCTTTAATTTTTTTTGCTTATTTGGGTTTTCAAAACTTTGATTGATTCGTCCCCATCAATGTCTGGGGGCAATGGTGGTGAGATTGAACAATAATTGCCCATGTGTTGTCCCTATGTTTATTATTGAAAGATTTTTGTCTGGTGATTATCACTCTTCTGTATTAGGCTATTGCTCCTTGACAACAATATAAATGTAGAAAAATGAGATGGACTCCAATAATCATCCAGCCATTATAAAGATTCAATCTTTATCTCAAAAAATTAAAATTAAAATTCAGATAGACTCTAACTTGTATCCAGCCACCAAAACAACAATATAAACTCACCAAGACAACAATATAAATGCAGAAAAATGTTCAAACATCAAATAAGATAAGCATAAACAAGTTTACGGATATACCTTTGTTTTGGCAAGATAGAAACAGAGATGCTCTGAAGCTAAACTTGTTCTATGAAGCTTTTTTTTTGGTTAAAATCTGTGAGCTTTGAACGTGGGATGGCAAGATAGAAACAGAGATGCTCTGAAGCTGAACTTGTTTTGTGAAGGTTTTTTTTTTTTTTGGTTAAAATCTGTGAAGCATTGAATGTGGGATATATCTCTGAACCTTCTATGAAGCTTTTCCCTCCTAAAAGGTTTTTTTTTTTTTTTTGTTTTCCAGTGCACCGGATATACCTCTAACTCATTTCACTTTTCCCTCCAAAAAGTTTTTTTTTGTCCGGTTGAGTTAACAAATCCTCTGGTTTAAGTGTTTAACTGGGGTTAAGTGTGGTGTTAAAATTTTAAATGACGTGGATCATTTTTGGGCGTGGATGATTTTGGACGAAATCCCAACCGTCAACTGGAGCCTCTCCATTTCAAAGGAAATGGAAAGGATCTGGATCCCTATCATGGTAGATAAGAAGCAAACATAAAGGTACTCCAAAGTAAACAACACTTGTCAAGTCTTGACTAATCTTCTATTGAACCTTGCGAATATTAAATTTAATCAACTAATTCTCTCCAGACATGACAGAGTTATTGTCACTTATAATCCAACTAGGAGAGATATCATAAAAAATAAGAGGAAATTATTCTTTACCTTCTAAACTATGATCCTTTTACGCTTACTCTCATAAACTATAAAAAAGAGCACTTTTACCATCTTAGGCTATACCCCTTCTACATTTATCTCCCCTAAACTATGAAAATGTATATTTTATCTCCTAAACTATGACTCTTTTTACACTTACCCCACTAAACAATAAGAATACACACTTACTTTCCTCAACTACTACCCATGGGGTAGGGGTGCAAAGTGTTACACAAGTAATAGAAGGGTATGCATTCTCATAATTTAGAAGGGCAACTGTTACATTAGTAATAATTTAGGGAGTAAAGTGTATATTCTTATAGTTTAGGAGGGTAAGTGTAAAAGGGGGTATAATTTAGGGATCAAGATCCTCTAGAGTTTTTAGGGTACTCTAATAGATATGTTCCAACAATCCTAAAATTCCTTTTAAAATAAAAGGCCAAGATTTCACCACCTCATCAATCTATTAAAAATTAATTATTTTCATAAAAAAAACTCAAACTAACTCACTATTAAACCCAAAACTGCCCCACTCTTCCCTCTTGCTACCAATTGCTGGTGTTCTATCTAAAGAAGTCAATTTCGTATTGGTGGCCATTTCAGTTTGACTAGGGGAATGAAATATTTCGGTATCAATTGATACTGGTGTATTATTTTGGGATTACTGCTATTTATATATTTCTATACAAATTTTTTTTTTTTGATTATTTAACTATGGATATATTAAATTTTATGTTTATCAAGATAAAATTTAAAATCCACATATTTTATACATATTAGCTTAAGTACATTAACCAATGTATAAGCTTAAATAACAATTTTTTTATTGTACTGGCCGAAACCCCAATACATGCCGGTATAGGTTGGTACAGCCAAAATAGGCTAGTACAACCTGGTGTTCTTTTAAAAACATATTGAAGGAGTACCAGTATTGGTTTAATGGCTGATACGACTAGAACCGATATGATATTGACTTCATTGGTCCTACCACCACACTCCAATTAGACTCCACCACCAACCCAGATCCGATTTGGGTATTGTTATCTTTCCCAAATGTCTTACATTGCAGTCAATAGTCTAAAAATCAAAAGATCATCCACAGGTTATCAAGAAAAGGAAAAAGAATGTATCTCTAATTTCAATCACAAAACCAGCCACAGGTTTCACACAAGTCATAATATAACAACAATGGCAATTAAATATATATTGTCACTTTTATTAAGACTTTCCCGTTGGTTTTTCTTTTGGATTGTGGTATGTATGTATGATTGAATTTGGCCACGCGCAATGGATCTATTCCCGTGGGTTGGGTTTTTAGCGGATTCATGCTTGGTATTAGTTTGGGTTGTCACCGGAGATTGGTATTAGGAGGCGAGAGTGAAGTAGTTTTGGGTTTCCGTGATTGAGTTTGAGTTATTTTATTTTATTTTATTTTATGGAAATCATTATTTTTTAGGAAATCATTATCTTAGCCTTTTATTTTAAAAGGAATGTGAAAATTAAAGGAATTTTACCTAGTAGAATATGTCCTAGAAACTTTAGAGAATCTTAATCCATAATTTATGAGAATAAAGTGTAATTTCTCATGTACACAAACTGACGAAATTAAAGTCTGCATTTAGATGAGCTTATTTTCATCATATTATTTTGTTTATCATGTAAAAACTACAGGTATATATTGAAAAATAATAATGAGCTGAACGAATAGGCCCTACAATTGAACTAGGTTTTCTTTATGCATTTCCTGAGAGCACTTTCTTTCTTAGCCTAGCAATCCCAAAAATTAAAGATTGTCTGATACAAATTCAATATGTTCGGTGTCATTATGATATATATATTGGATAGGTATAGTGACACTAATCACTATGTATAAAATAATAATAATAATAATAGAGATGTTTATCCTACATTAGTTGTGTGTGTTAGAGTTTTAATCCTCATAACCTCAGGCTACTGCTACAAAATTTAGGTCATTTTGTAGTAGTACTCTGGTTATGTAATATATTATAAGCCTGTTTAAAAAACTCTATATACTATTTTTATGTTCGTGTGTTCTAATAAGTATTACTGTTTCCTAAAAAAAATCACTATGTATAGGATTAGAGGTTTCAGACTAGTGGGAGGTGTATATGAAAGTAATATGGTTTAATTACAATCTATCATCTCTATAAATTATAAAAGTAGTATAAAAATTATATTCATTACATTGCTCATTCAAATTCCAAGAGATTGCCAAAATTCTTGGCAGTACAAACAAGTCAAAACATTACTCAAAAGTCAAACGTATAAGACTCAAATTAGGGGAAAATTTGGTAAATGTCCTTAATTTTGAAACTATGTAGTAAAATATTTAGCAAAATGCCCTTGTTCTAGAACTCAATTTTAACAAAATCAAGTTTTGTGTAAAATTCAATATCCTCAAATTTAAGTTCTATGTGTATTTTTAAGTAGAACTCGACATTAGCAATGTTGAGTATCGCTTAAATTAGGACAAAGTTTAGCTGTGTGTACTAGTACCTATTTACTATAGCATGTAGCCAAATTTTTTTGGCTATGGCACCACCAATGAAGCACAACATTTTGTAGTTTGAGGAGGCAAAAATAATATTATAGCAATATGCCTCCACCAATAATGATGCTCTAAACAAGTGCTAGTACCTGTTTACTGTAACAAGTTGCTACTTACTTTTTATATATATATATATATATATTTTAAATTCTTTTCTCCTCTTTTTATTCTTTTTTTTTTTCTTTCAACTCATCTCTCTCTCTCTCTCTCTCCCTTGATACTGTAGCAAGCCCTCTTCAATTCACTCACTTCCCTGTTCGCCTCGTCGCCTTTGCTCATTGACAAAATCATGTTGCATCCTCAAAACCTCAGTCTCAAGCTCCATTGCTCTTTTGGCCACCAACTCCAAAGTCTTTAGCTCCTCTCTGGACCATTCGATCTCCTTCTCCATCTCTTTGAGATTTTCCTTCTTTGATGCATTATCCTTTTGAAGCTCTTCGATCTCCAAACTCAGTTTCTTGATTCGCTCCTTGCTTTCCGAATTCAAGTTCACCATCTGAAGCTTCTCGCGCTCCAAAGACTCAATCTTCCTATTCAAGTTCAGCGCCATTAATGATTATCTCATTGTCCGCCATTTCTAATCCAACAAATACACAAATAAAAAATTAAGCAAGAAACAAAAATCCTAGACCCCTGTTTGGTTGCCAAGAAAAATCAATCAACTTAAAAATCCAAACCAAACAACATAAAATAGAATGGTGGTTGTGGTTGTTGGTGGAGGTGGCTATGGTGTTTGTCTTTTTATTATTTTATTGTGTTGAAAGCTAAAATAAAACCACTAATGCTTGGTGTTTTGTAAAGTGAGGTGGTAAAATAGATAAAGTAGCTTTTTGTGGAGCCAAATTACTAAATTTATGAGTCCACCATTGTGGATGCTCTAAGGTGTTAGTGGTGTGTAATTGTAACTGTACTGTATAAGTCTCAGTAAGTCAATGACAGTAAGTTAGTAGACTAAATGTATTTGCCTAGAAACTGTTGAGTGATGAAAATAAAATTTAATTTATCAAGATAAGAAAAGATTTTGTACCAATGAGAGGTAGACACATGTGGAAAGCCTTATCACTTTGATTAAAAACCGGTGAGGGTTGAATAAAAAATAAAAAATTATTTTGAAAAAAATTTGTAAACTTCGGTTAGGTCAGGCTATACAAGTTTCAAATTCTTCAACCCTCCACTTGAGCCGAATAATCGTTAATCAAAAAAATAATCTATCATGAACTAAAATGTCACATGTTAGTTACCATAACAAAGGAGGTGATTTCTCATATATGTTTAGCACATTACAATTTAAAAACAACTACTTTTTGAAGCTAATTGAAAGGGTGATATTGTGACATGACACCAATGCCAAATATAGACCTGCAGTTACTATATCATGCGAATCAAATATGGATGAAAATCAACAATTTTTATCAATATCTTAGTTAACCGAATGGAAAACAAGTGCATTACAATTTTTCATTGAATCTTATGACATACAACTTTGGGGAAAATATATTTTCATTTTCCAAACAAACATACATGCAAAGAAAATGAAATTGGCCATTGAGACCTTGAATGCCCTTAAGTGTATGGAGACAAATTACATAGTATGCAATACGCTTCACAAAACAAATGTGCACATTAGTCAACCAATAACTCAATAAATAACTCAACAACTTTTCCTATAATGTCAAATAATGTTACCGTTGATGTGATTGTGCAATCTTAAATTGTTTATAAGATTATGTCTAAATATAAAATGCATTATGTTTTATTTTATTGCACAAAACTTACGCAAATTAAGAATAATTTTAGATGGCACTTATTTATTATTGAACCTACCAAATATACATTATACTCAATTGTTTATAAGATTAAAAAGAATTAAATAGCGTGACAATAAAAAATTTGATAAAATAAAATCAAGGAATATACCTAATCTTTTCATCTTTATGGAAATATAAAATAATAATTCAAGTCGAGACCTTCCAATAAGACCACGATTTCCATATGACGCTAGTAGTAAAAGCCCAACAATTTGCTTATCAAGTGTAGCTAGACACAATGGAGATTTCCCATCTTCATTTAATATATATGCTATGTTTGGATCTCCCCAGAGCAAAAGATTGATGGCTTCATAATAAAGAGGAAAGAAAACATAGATTCATGTATAGTAGTGTTTCCTATACTATTTCTCATTTGCAACTCTACAGTAGAGTTATTAATGAGGACTTTCAAAACTTTCAGATGTCTACTTTTTGTGGCCACGCCAATTGCACTGTCCCTTAGGATGTTTTTCTTGGTAAGAAGGAAGGGGAAGTGATCAACAATGAATTTTGTGATCTTAGTACTTCCAAAACTTGTTGTCTCATGTAGCAAGAAATTTCCTGATGGGCTCTTTGAGAAAAAATGTTTGATAATGAGAGTTGTTTGTTGGTTGACATCTGTTCCAACATGTCAACAAAACCAACTACATCATCATTGGCTGCTGGTTGATGAAAGGAAGCAAAATCAAAGTCAAGTAGGACAATGTTCTTGGATTGGTGGAGGTTTGGAAACTTTTTTAACTTTAAAGCTTCCAACCTTTCATTGAGAATGTCTTGGGCATAAATTTGCACCAGTATGTCCACAGCCATTAATAAGAAAGGAACTTGATTTTTTTTTTTTTTTTTTTGGGAAATCAAAAAATGAAATGTAAACACCACAAGAAAAAAATGTTTATTGCAATGAAAAAAATCATTGCAATAACAATAGAGTCATTGCAATAGTTTATACAAGGTGTTGCAATAAAATCTAAGGTAATAGTTTTGTGTAACAAAAACTTTTGTTGTAATAAACTTAAAATATTTTAATAACAATTTGATACAATGATATACATACATACATACATATATATATATATATATATATTGTTGCAATAAACAATTTAAAGTTTCGAATATCTTGTAGATATAGGCTATTATTTCACAAATCTTATTGCAATAGATTGTAAATAATCGAACAAAATAAGTCAAATTAAATTATTGCAATGATATCATCATTGTAATAGATAATTACTTCATTTTGTCATTGCAATAGATTATGAAATAATTGATACTAGGTTATTACAATGATATATTCGTTGTAGTTTCATGTTTGTCATTGCAATAGATTGTAAAATAATTAATATCAAATTATTGCAATGATAATTTCGTTGTAATAGACTACAAAAATAATTGGTATCAATTTATTGCAACTATTTCTTCATTTTAAGTTATTATAGCAATTTTCCTAATATATTAAAGCTTCTATTGCAACAAAAAATTATTAGTTATTGCAACTTATTATTGTTGATACAATAATTATTTGATCAATCATCAATGATAAGATCATTTATACCTGTCTCATTATCAATTTATTTTGCCAAATGATGTCCAAAGCTATCAAACCTTCTTTATTTAGATAACTGAAGTTAACTCTCCTATCCCATGTAAGAGAACACATAACATTTGAATGAAAATTGATAGAGGCCAAATGCAAAGCTATGTGTCCGTTCTCTTCACTTTCATTTAGAAGCTTCTCAAACCTTGGGTTTGACAATATACTTTTCACCAACATGTCTAGCCCGTGCTTTGTCACAATATGCATTATATTTTGACCTAAACTATTCAATAATTTAGATGGATCACACCTTGCTTGATAAATGGATAGGAAGGTCACCCTTTAGGCTCTATAAAAGGGCCTGTTGTTTGAATTTTGTTAATATGAACTGAATTCCCTCAATGTAATTATTGGCTATAGCTAAATGTAGAGGTGTCTTCCCTATTTGGTCTCTTACGTCGAAGAGTAATGGGTTCTTGCTAAAAACCTCTTTTAATATATCTAAGTTAACAATATATATATATATATATATATTAAATTTGAATAACATTTGAAAGAATTTACTAGAATATATTAATTTAGAACATGCATGACATGCAATATGTTTGTTACAGTCAATGTGGAAAATACAAAGCATTTTTATTTTTTTTTTAGAATAAAAAAAACCAAGTGGAAAATACAAAGTAAGTGTGATACAAAACATGCAATGCATTATGTTTTATTTTATTGTACAAAACTTATGCAAATTAGGAATAATTTTAAATGGCAAATATTTATTATTGAACCTACCAAATATACATTATGCTCAATTGTTTATAAGATTAAAAAGAATTAAAGAACATGACAATAAAAAATTGATAAAATAAAAGTAAGGAATATACCTAATCTTTCCATCTTTATGGCAACATAAAATGGTAATTCAAGTCGAGACCTTCCAATGAGACCACGATTCCCATATGGCGCAAGTAATAGAAGCCCAACAATTTGCTTATCGGGAGTAGCTAGGCACAATGGAGATTTTCTGTCTTCATTCAAAATATATGCTGCGTTGGGATCTCCCCAAAATAAAAGATTGATGGCTTCATAACAAATAGGAAAAAACATAGTTTCATGTAAAGTGATGTTTCCTATACTATTTCTCATTTGCAACTCTACAGTAGAGATGAGGACTTCTAAAATTTTAGATGTTTATTTTTTGTGGCCACATGAATTGCACTGTCCCCTAGAATATTTTTCTTGGTAAGAAGGAAAGGGAAGTGATCAAAAATGAATTTTGTGATCTTAGTACTTTCAAAACTTGCTGCCTCATGGAGCAAGGAATTCCTTGATGGGCTTTTTTGGGAAAAAATGGTTAATAATGGGAGTTGATTGTTAGTTGACATGTGTTCCAACATGTCAACAAAACCAATTACATTATCATTGGCTAAAGGTTGATGAAAGGAAGCAAAATCAAAGGCAAAGTTAGTGGTGTTTGTGGATTGGTGGAGGTTTGAAAACTTTTTTGACTTTAAAGATTTCGACCTTTCATTGAGAATTTCTTGGGCATAAATTTGCATTGGTATGCTGACAATCATTGGTAAGAAAGGAACTTGAATTTTTATTTTTCTTTTTGAGAAAATTAAAAGATGAAATGTAAACACTATGAAAAAAAAAAATTTATTGCAATAAAAAAAAAAAATCATTGCAATAACATTAAAGTTGTTGCAATAGTTGATACCAAATGTTACAATAAAAATTGAGGTAATAGGTTTGTGCAACAAAAAAACTTTTGTTGCAATCAACTCTAAATATTTTAATAACAACTTTGATGCAATGTGATATATATGTATATATATATATATATATATTGTTGCAATAAATAATATATTGTTTCAAATATCTTGTAGGTATAGGCTATTATTTCACGAATCTTATTGCAATAGATTGCAAATACTTGATCAAAATAAGTCAAATTAAATTATTACAATAATATCTTCATTGTAATAGATAATTACTTCAATTTGTCATTGCGATAGATTATAAAATAATTGATACCAGCTTATTGCAATAATATATTTGTTGCAATTTCGTATTTGTCATTGCAATAGATTGTAAAATGATTAATATCAAATTACTGCAATAAGGTATTAGTTCAAAATTTCCATTGCAATAGATTACAAAAATAATTTGTATCAATTTATTGCAACAATTTCTTCATTTTAAGTTATTACAACAATTTTTCCTAAATAATCATGTTAATATTATAAAAGATGAAACTCATAAAATTGGGAAATAAAATTTACTTTATCATTAATAGTGACACCAAACATATGAATCAAAAGCATAATACAAATTCTAAGAGATATCTCTAGATGTTCATGCTTTTCAAGCATTTTAACTTTTCAAAATGCATGACGAATGCCAATGATAGATACACTATTGTATTTGAAGACTTGGCTATCAAGACAATAACATAACTTACTAGGAGTTATAACTTGATATAGAATAGCATAAATTTTCAAGAGAGGTTCATGATAATAAAGCATACCAAACATAAGTAATTTCCTCTTTGATTATGACCAGAGTTGTGGGCACAACTATTATGACTTATAAAATGTAATATGTTAATCATTTTACTATACTTATTTAAAATTAAAGCAATCGTGTTAGTCATAATTTCCTTTAAAAGAAAAAGTTAGTCATAAGATTCCATTTAATTCATAACTACGTACACAAGCTTATAATAACTTTTATACATGTTCATTCAACATATTCTTCATCCAAAATTTCATATAGCCACAAGCAATTCATCTCCTCTATTTTTTGATACCATTCATAGGGAGATAAAAACAAAATCAACAGTCACAAAAGGGCTGGACTAAACCAGCATTGGTTCATTGGCACACGAGTTGCCAATTTAGCTACAGACCAAACCTCCTTTACAACCAAATGGGAAACTAAGATCATATTATAGGAAAGACCATGTTGAGTTAGGAAAATTAGATCAGCCATTCTAGAACTATCAAGCCAATCTAGAGCCTTTTTCTTCTTAAAGGATTGAAGAAGTTCCTTGCTATAACTTAGAAACAAAATTTACTAAAAACCATGATTTCTTGCTGTGATTCCAGCTTCCACCATAGCTTCTAGCAATGCCTCACCTGTGGTTTTGGCTTTGCTACTAACTACACCATAAAAGATTCTATCTCCCTAGATATTGACAGCTTCATAAGCAATGCCACTCCTATGAGGTTTTCTACCCCTAGCACCTGCAACTTTGATGATCAATTGCTATTGCCCTACTGCTGATTGGTGCTCTGGCCTTGGGCTTTTGTTGAGTCTGTTGTTGTGTGGGTGTTGTATGAAGGTTTCCTTGTACTTACAAGATAAAATTGGGCAGTTAGAATCACTTCCATAGGGTTGGGATTAGTTCCTTCTGTCGAGGTCCAAAATATTACAAGTATTTACATCCAAAACTAATGAGCCCTCAAGGATAGAAAAGGCCCAATCCGTAAGCCAATGCCCATTTAAAATGGGTAAAAGGAAGCCCAAGCTCATGAATGGCTAAGCCTTGGGCCTTAGAGAAGGAAGAAAAAAAGCAGAGGAAGCTTGGCCTAGGCTCTGTGAGAGAAACCCGAAAGGAGCCCAGAAGGAGACTGGACCAAGATACTGAGAAGCTGCCAGTACTAGGAAGGGGATCCTTGGGAAATGCAGGAAAGAATCAGTTGGGAGTTAGACCAGGGTAGTTAATACCGTACCGTACCGGCCGGTACGGCCGGTATTTCTCTTACCGGACACTCAACCGGTACAGAAGCATGCTTGTATCGTACCGTTTTAAATACCGGGCAGTACCGGACTATACCGGCTGTACCGGCGAAAATCGGACATTCCGGCCGAAAATTGAAATTCGGACGGTACAAAAAAAAATCTATATTAATCACCTGCATTGTCATCCTCCGGTCACTAACCTGGCACCGATCACCCACTGCCAGTTGCTGCTGCACCGCTTCTTCTTCACCTTTGTCCCAGCATAAAAGCCGCTTCTTCTTCACCTTTGTCCTAGCATAAAAGCCGCTTCTTCTTCGCCTAGTCCCAGCATAAATGTTCTCTCTTCTCTGTATACTTCTCTTGTTTTGTCCGCCTCTGATAGTCTAATAAATGTGAACGAATGACGTTTAAATGGGATAAAAGTGAAAAACGAAGTTAACTTTTCAAATTTTGTCTTTTTGACATCACACGGCTTGGTACTTTTATTATTATTATATTGTTATTTTATTAAAAGGATAAAAACATTAATGAGATGTAGCAAACTGGTCAGTACTAGTAATTAGATCTTCATACATTTTAAAAAATTATTAAGTTTTGTTAATAAATTATATAAAATTTGACTAATAAATATATAAATAATATATATAGCGGTAAATCTGAAACGGTACACCGGTATTGACCGGTATCCGATATATATCGTACCGCTAACCAAACCGGTACAGCCTCCGGTACGGTATTGACTTCCTTGAGTTAGACAGCTCAGGCAAGCATGCTTAGGGGCACAAGGAACAAGGAAAGACATGTCCCATCAGTAACCTGCAACTCAGAAAAAAAGGCTTTGGAAACAAATGATGACTTAGGAACCAATACATATGAAGAGAAGCTTGGTATCTCAAAAATAGTAGCAAGGTGAACTATGAAGGAAGGTGGTTGGGGATCTTTCAACCTGACAAGGGGGAATCTACCTATTTAGAGAAAAAAGACAAAGGATGAGGCAGCCAAAATGGAGGTTCTAAAAAGTCTCTCTAGAAACCTTGGAAAAAGAGATTAAAAGTCAGCCTCTAGGACCCACCCCCCCCCCCCCCACCCCCCCAAAAAAAAAGGAAATTCAATTGGGGACTTTTTGGAGGGAAACCTCAAAAGAAGAATATAGTGAGAAAATAAAAAAAAGGACTAGCCACCAATGTTCCTGACACAACATTGGTTCTAGTACTCAGCGCATCAAATAGAGGGAATCAATGGTACACCAAAAACCCAAAGAAGGTACTATAAAGGGGGATCAAACCATTAGCAAAAACCATTTAGCAATAAGAAATTAGAGCACAAAGACCCTCTGAAAAATTCCTTTAAATCTTAGGAAAATAGAAAAAGGGAAAAACACCATGAGGGATCTTGAGACAGGTATTAGAGGATACACTTAGATTCAAGGGGATTCAAACCTCACAAGTCTTGGAAGTCTATAAAAAGCTATCCAAGTTTGTGACTTTTGAACTTATTTGAATCTTGTAACACATCCCAGTGAAAAGAGGGGTCCAATATACTAAAACTTAATATAATGAAATATCATTTATTTTCTGAGGATCCCTAACATCCTTACATGATTTTTCTTTATTTCTTTATTGTTCCTTAGCTATTTACTTTATAATATGTATATATTTGCATGTATGAATATGTATGGGTTGTAGGATTCATGCTTTGTGCACAACTTGGTTCGTAATCAGCCCAATATAGTTGCGGTGAACCAAACTTAGTCCACCAAACAACAAGTATAAGGCCCAGGATCCTTGTTTCTACTTGGGCCTAGGTACTGTCCAAAAAAAGAACCCACAACTTGATGAATCACCTTGTTTCTATGGTCCCAAATGGTCCATAGAGTCGTGAAGATGGCCCACAAGACACTATTGAATCTGTCCCTCTTACTTTGTATTTAGACAAGAGCAAAGTTAACCAATGTTGAACAAATATGTTACTAAAATTTAAGGAATGAATGGTTAGGGTGGAGCCATGCCAGAAAGCTCTAGTAAAGGGACAAAGCAAGAAAAGGTGGGTTGTAGATTCATCTTCTTCATTGCATAGAGGGCATGTACTAGAGGTTGAGATGCTTTGTTTTTTACGCTAAGTAAAGTGGGTAGGCTATCATGCATGAGTTTCCACATAAAATTGTTGATTTTTAGAGGGACCTTAACTCTCCAAATTAAGTTCCACACCCCTACCTGAGTCTGAGCTTGCCTAGCAAGGGTTGAATGATCCTTTACCAAGAATTCATATGCCTTTTTGACCTGATAATCCCCATTCTTTGAGTATTTCCATAGAATTTTATCTAGAACTGATCCTGTTTTGGAAATAGGAATTTACAAGATTGTAGAGGCTTGGGGGAATGGGTATAAGGATCTAATCAGATCTGTTTTCCAAGTATTGGTATGTTGATCAATTAAGTCTCCCACTTTGCCAGTAGTAAGGCTTGGGTGGTTTAAGTTCAAAGAAGGGTAATGGAACCAATTTTTGTGGTTGAGTGGAATACCATAACCATTTCCATCCCACCATTTCCCCTCTCTTAGTTTGTGGTTTTCTTGTTGGATGATGTTTTTCCAACACCAGGAGTTGTGAGGTTTAGGTCTACATTCCTGAATTAAGCAACTAGGGAAATATTTAGCCTTGAAAGTTCTAGCCAACAAAGAGTGAGGATTATGGTTGATTCTCCAACAATTTATTATCCAAAATTTGTACCTCAAGATGTGATCAGATTATTTGGGAAAAAAAAAGGCTATCCAAAACTCGACCACAAACTCATCACCAATCATGGCCCACAAATGCCCTCATAGAGTTCACAATTGCTTCTAAAGAGATTTAAAGAACCTAATTTCCATAATCATTTAAGTCTTTTTTTTTTTTAAGAAAACCCATCCAACTGGGATAAAATTTATTCAACTGGAAAATCACTGGTTACAGAAAGCAAAACATTTGGTGGAACATCTTCCATCCAAATACGCAAAGGAAAAGACATTCTAGCCTCCCTAGCTAAAGCATGGGCCACATTATTGCCTTGCCGCCTTACATGAGAGATAGAATAGGTTTGAAACAAACTCGCAATAGACATAAAGTCTTTTACAAGGTGCCCAACGAATGCATTTGAACTGTCCTCATCTTCTAAGCTTCTCACCACCTCCACGGCATCACTCTCAAAACATACATTCTTGAAGCCCAGTTCTTGGACGAAGATGGTTGCTCTCCTAGTATCCAGCATCTTGAGCACTTCCACCGACGATGGCATCGCTATTTTTTTCTGACAACGAAGCCATCACCTCACCTCGTTCATTCCTAATCACCACCCCTACCCCTGCCTTGTGGGAGTCACCAAAAACTGCACCATCAAAGTTCGCCTTCATTGCATTGGGGGGAGGAGGCTGCCATTTGGTCGGGCTAGCAAGTTCTTGGCCAACTACTCTCAGCTTTCTTTGTTGAAACTCGTCTAAAAGTATCAAGGCTGTTTTGTAAATTTTTTGAACTGGGGTGCTAACCTCCTTGCTCTGAAGCTTATTTCTCCATTGCCAAATCGCCCAAGCCACCATTGCCAAATTTTCAAGCTCACTAGTCTCTTCATGTACAATACTAACCAAGTCACACATATTTTCCATGTTAGGGTGTTTTGCCCGTGTTGCTGCAAACGAGGTAGCCCAAACCGCTTGAATACATTCATATCCCTAAATAGCATGAGCCTCATTCTCCATTCTGTTCAAGCACTAGTCATATGTTGAATTATCAACAACCTTTCTTTTATACAACCCCACCTTCGTTGGTAGTGCACTTAAGCATGCACGCCAGAGAAAAACTCTCACCTTATTTGGAACTTTGAGACGCCAAATGTTCTTCCAGAATATTTTAACCCCCACATCCGAGGACCCCAACGGAACCTCCTTCGCCTCAGATTCACACAGTAGCTAGTACCCAGATTTTACGGAGTATGACCCTCGGTTTTGCATTTTGGCCAAGCCACACAATCAGCTTGGTTAGTGACACAAATAGGTATTCCTTTGATCCTTTGAGCTTTGAAAGGGAGGAACATGGCATTAACTAACCGAGCATTCCAGCCAGTACCACACAAGTCCAGTAGCTTGCTTACTGTCCACTCCACAGTAGTGCTATTTGAGGGTGAAAGGATCTTAGCAGGTTCCTCCCCAGGCAACCATCTCTCACCATAAATTTTTATTTGTTTACCATCCCCAATCCTCCATAACATACCCAATTGGACAAGGTTTTTTGCTTTTACAATGCTTTGCCAAGCAAATGACCCTGAAGATGGTTTGGCATCCAAAACCGAGCCATTTGGGAAGTATTTGGCTTGAAAGACCCTATAAAATAAGGATGAGTGGTCAGTTAGCAACCTCCAAATTTGTTTGCCCAACATCGCCTCATTAAACTTCTCCAAGTCTTTGAAGCCCATTCCCCACAATGCCTTTGGCTTGCATAAGGTCTCCCACTTCTTCCGATAGATTTTTCATTGATCACCCCACTACCCCCACCAAAATTTCCTAATCAACTTCTCAATGTCTTGGATGAGTCCCGTAGGGAGTTTGAAACAACTCATTGCAAAAGTAGGAATTGCTTGGACCACTGCCTTAAGCAAGACTTCTTTTCCCGCTTGAGATAAAAGCCTCTCTTTCGACCCTTGGAGTTTATTCCACACTCTTTCTTTTATATAGTTGAGGCTCTCCTTCTAATTCCACCCCACCACGGCTGGTAAGCCAAGGTACTTTTCATACTCTCTAACCTCACTCACTCCCAAAAAATTCGCCAGCTCCATGCTTCGTTCCTCCTTGGTAGCCTTACTAAAAAAACATCGTGGTTTTTTTATCTATTTAATTTTTGCCCTGAGGCTAACTCATACATCTATAAAATGTGAAGAATTACCTCCAAAATCTCCCATTGATGCTCGACAAAAAAGCAAGGTGTCATCGGAAAAAAATAAGTGGCTAATTCTTGGACCATTTCAACACAAAAGAGAAGCCCCTAATTTCCTTTGACCTGGCTGCATACTGAAGTTGTTGGTTTAGGGCCTCAGAACATATCAAGAAGAGATATGGGGATAGAGGATCGCCTTGCCTTATCCCCCTTGTTGGCCGGATATCTCCTTTTGGAACACCATTCACCAAGATTTGATACGAGGTTGAACCAATGCAAGACATAATCAAATCCACCCACTGATTACAAAACCCCATTTTTCTCATGGTGAGCTCCAAGAATCACCACTCCACTCTATCATACGCCTTGCTCATGTCTAATTTTAGGGCCATAAAACCTCCCTTTTTTGCCTTTTGATTTTTCATGTGATGAAGAGTCTCGAAAGCAACAAGGATGTTGTCTAAAATTGCCTTATCAGATTGAAAGGCACTCTGAGAGTCCGATATAATATGAGATAATAAACCCTTCATCCTGTTTGCAACAACTTTGGATACAAGCATATAGATAATGTTACATAGAGAAATAGGGTGAAATTCAGAGACTTTTGTAGGGCTTTTTACCTTTGGGATAAGAGTGATGAAAGTACGATTGATGGATGAGGGAATACCCCCTATAGATAGACAACTCAGCACCGCCTCAGTCACATCTTCCCCCACAGCATGCCAATAGTGTTGGAAGAATAATGGTGGTAACCCATCCGGCCCCAGTGCTTTCAATGGGTCCATTTGCTTCAAAGCCGTTACCACTTCCTCCCTAGTGAAATCAGCCAGGAGTTCACCATTCATCTCATCGTTAATTAAGCACAGAATTTGATCGACCACAGCTTCAATCATGGTCGGGTAGGATGAGGTAAAGAGCTGTTGGTAATAGTCTATCAAGATATTTGCTACACCATCATCGTCACTACACATCTCCCAATTTGCATCTTCCAAACTATCAATCCGATTCCTCCTAAATCTATGAGAAGCTCTACTATGAAAATACCTTGTGTTATTGTCTCCTTCTTGTAGCCACAAGGAGAGAGACCGTTGCTTCCACATTTGTTCCTCCCTCGCTAAGAGTTTGGAAATTTCCTTTTTCAGCCTCAACACCGGTGCTATACTTCCCCCTCTAGTAGCTTTAACTTCAGCCCTCCCCAACAAAATCTTCTTCTCCTTTAATTTTCGGGTCACATTCCCAAACGCCACCTTACTCCACCATTTCAATTTCCTACGGCACCAATCAACTTTTCCTTCCAATCTATTAATGGCACTACCCTGAACTTCATATGCCCATGCCTCTTCCACCACTTCCCTAAATCTTCCATCCTCCATCCATATTTGTTCAAACCTCCATGGTTTGTTAATCTTTTTTGGCATACCTACTGGAAAGATCATAAGAGGTTTGTGATCCCAAGAGCCACATTTTCCTTCTGGCTCACCAAAGTTTTACACTCGAACTAGGTGAGATTTGAAAAGAAAGTTAACTGCAATTAGTAAGAGATACCAAAGATAGATCTCCTCATTTCTCTTTATTTTCTCTTTATAACCAAAAAATGGAAAATAATTTAATTCTGGTGCTTCTCCTTTCTTCCGTTATTTTCCCTTCTAAATTGTAAAGCAAACAGTGTTAGTGCGGTTAGTGGCACGTCTCATCACTTCATATGCTATACTAAGGAATTTTCTATAAAATATTGATTGTAACTTCAGCATCAGAGAAATATTTTACATAGTAAGCTAATTGTGGCATTGATAATTTTGCATTTTTTGTGTGGAACTGTGCACTCACATGCATGCACATGTTAGCGCAGAGTCTGAGACTGGTTTCCTCCAGTTAATCTACCTTTTAGAATCATGGTTTTGCTCTATTATGTGCATAAGATACATAATAGAAGTTTTGTAAATATATACAGTTGTCTTAGATAACTAGTTCAGGTGTCTGTGATGCGGTTTAGTGTTTGAATCTTTGTCTTGGTTTCATCTTGGTCGTCATGATGCTTTGGTTAATTAAAATTTGTTAAATGCGGAGTTTGGTTTTCTTGTGATGGGGCGTGAGTTTGATCACTATCCCAAGCAAATGCTCCGTGATATAAGAATTGGGACTGGTTTCTTGAGGAACCTAAAAGAGAAAGCGATGATGATGAGTATCTTGAGAAGAGCGGAAAGAGAGGTGTGATGAAAAGGAGAAGGAAAGCTGCAGGCAATGATGATGATGATGACTTTACAGGTGAGAGTGATGATGACAAGGAGCTTGTCAAAAAACTAAGAAAGGTTGCGAGACCTAAATATTCTACAAGATCAAAAGACCGTAACAGGCCTATAGGTGCAAATGAAAATGATGATGATGATGAAACACTTGGAGGCTTTATTGTTGAGGAGGATGATGTGGAACAAGAAGAAGAAACTGATGAAGATGAAGAAGAGTTTGTTGAAGATGACGATGAGGAGGAGGTAAATATATGATTAACGCCAATTCAAGGAGCAGATACATACTTTTGTAAATGATGCTCAAGATGAATAGTTTTGTATGTGTAATTTCTTATACGTGTTTTTTCTGTTACAATTTGTACCATATGTTTCTTGATGGGGAGATAAACACTTTAGGGAGCTTCCTTAAGTAGTTAATATAACATATAGAGACACACTTTAACCCAAAAGGCCTAAGCCCAATGGGTATGTGCTCAATTATATTATATTAACCACTTATTCTTCTTATCTTTATTCAATGTGGGACTTCACTCACACGTGTTTTGAACGAGTCCTACTCACTCCCCCTTGACTAATGGGCTTTTCACTTCATCAATGCGTCATCTATGAGTCTCTCGTACGCCATCCATGGGAACCACGTGTCAACCTGCACGCACATCCATGGGAACTCCGCACGTCCATGTCCATGGGAACCTCGCACCTCATCATTGTTTAGCACCATTTGCAACATTCCTTTGTTGGACTTTTCTTTTTCTCCAGGATTTTTGTGTGTGGACCATTAAGGCTTTCTCTGTCCCTGTTGGGTAGGGACCATGAACACCTCACCACCTTCGCCGCACACCACCATGAGCTCTGATACCACTTGATGGGGAAATAAACACTTTGGGGAGCTTCCTTAAGTAGTTAATATAACATATAGAGACACACTTTAACCCAAAAGGCCTAAGCCCAATGGGTATGTGCTCAATTATGTTATATTAACCACTTATTCTTCTTATCTTTATTCAATGTGGGACTTCACTCACACGTGTAATCCAACATTTCTTTTATCTCTCTGTAGCTTGTTTGGATAGGATTTCCTTGTGTTGTAAAATATGGAACTTTCTTTTAGATTTTAGACATTGGAAATTGAGAGTAGCTAACATTGTGTTTTACTGAAGCAATCTTTCGGTTACTTGTAGTTGCTATATCTCATTTCCCATAAATGATTTCAATTTATTATACAAGAAATTAGTTGCTGAATGGTTGAGACATATATCACCCCAGCTAATTACCTGAATTGACAAAACATAGATCTGGGTCAATCTATTCAAAAGCTTTGTGGGGTTTGGTGAACTTCCAAATAGCCAAGTATTGCAAATTAAGGAATGGTTAAGCTGGTAGGCAGATTCTTGTTTGCTTTACTATGCTCAGCAAGATAAGAAGAGATTAGAGTCAGAGTGGTGTTAACTGTTAAGGCATGAGTGTCCAAGATTAAGTGTAGCTTTTTTAGAGGAACCAAAGAAGACTCCAATTGGAAATTTTGAAACGCATGAAAGACCCACTTGAAGTTAATGGGTGATGGAGTACGATTTATTTTCAGATTGAAACTAGTAATGCTGATAATTGGTGAGTACTGGATGAGGTTGAGAACCAATTCGCCAACACCTCTACTAACACATAATTCAAGAACCACTCCATCGTCATGTTCAACCTCTGGCTTGTAAGGCTGGAGGTTGCTGAGATTCTCAGTGGATTTTATAGAGTTTGTATGTGCTACAAAATCGGAGATAGCCATCTTTCATAATTTAGTGTACATTGGATTCAAGCCCATGTCTGTTATTTAATGAGGAAAAACTTTATTAATTGATTCAACACCCACCAAATTTCTAATTCAATTCGACACCTTAGAGATATCTACTATACAAAAGATCAAAGTATACCCTTTTTTCTGTTTGGATAATTCGATAATGGAGGAAAAGAAATTTAAACCTTGGACCTCTTTGTTGGAAACACTAGAAAGGTCCAGTTGGGTTACAAGGATTTTAGCCAAATCATACTTGTTGATGCTCTAACAATAGATAATTTCAATGTCGTGACTTTGTTAGTTTCAGCTTTAAAGATCAACTCAAATTTGTCCTCAATAAAGAGAACTTTTAAAGATAAAATTGACTTGATTTGAAAATTAAGGGACAAAATTAATTCAATTAATAATTGAGTAGCCTTGCCAAGAGTCTTGAAGATGGCATAACTCATTCTCCTTTACTAGGAGAATTAGAGTTTGAATCTCTCCTCCCCCACTATTGTAACTATCAAATTATAAAAATAAAAACTAAAAAATGAATAGCCTTAATCTGAAATTTGAACGATGAAATTAACATAATCAAATGTATATGGAAGAATTGAAACCTTAACAAAGGTCAAAGAACCAAAAATTATAATTTGGCCTTCCCAAAATAAAATTCAAGAAAGACAGTAGGTTTGAATCCCTTTACTTGTTGTTGTAACTATTGAGAGAGAGAGAGAGAGAGCATTATTATGTCTAATGATATATTTGGGTTATGGCTATTCGTTAGTTGTGTGATGAGAATGAGATAAACAGGATTAGTGGTGTTCATGTAGATGTTGAATTTGAAGGTAAATTAGGGAACACTGGCTTATTTTTTAATGTTTGCCTACAAGTCATTAGCTATGAAATTGTTTATGTGGGAGTAAGTGATCTGAGGACATTCTAAGGCCCATGGGCCCTGTTTGAGGATGATCAAAGCCCATTCATGTGTCAACCTAAGTCTGACATGTGGGCTAAGACCGAGGAGGGAAGACGTCAAGACCACTCAAAATCGGACTAAAACTTAGAATAAGAGGTCCGAGGAAAGGAGGCTAGCAAACCTGTCGTTCGAAGAGCCCGAGGAGCAAATGCACCTTGAGAGTACCTTATTTAGCTCCCTGCACCATAAAGTAAAGCACTATGGAAGACACCAGAGTCGTGCATGCAATGGAAAAGGGAATCTTTGGGAAGGTGGCCATCACCTTCACATTCAATGTTTTGCACCAACTGTGTTGGCCGCATTTTTGAGGAAAAGACATTTGAATAGTGACTCCACAGCTCACAACTGTCTCTACCACCTCCAGAAGAGTCCTAATGGGATAAACATCCAAATTATTCCCCTAAGACGTACAGATGGAGGGCTGAGATGTAATGGACATGACTATATAAGGAAAGGAACCCCTCTAGAAACGGGGATGGACATTTTACAAATTGAGAGAGAGAAAACTAAAGATCCTATTGTAAAAGAATCAGCTTCGACTGTTAATGAAGAATCCATCCTTGGACCTACCCGAGGAAGAATTTATAATGAATCTGTGCTTCTTTCATTCATGTTATTTGCTTTAGTCCTGTTATCCTCAAGTTTGTAATTTACTTAACATTGCAATTGATTCGGAAATCTCACTCTCATACAAATTTATTGTATTGGGCTTGAAGAATTGGGAGCCACTATTATAAGTGGGCTTGGGCTGTTTTTTAGGTCCTTACAGTTTATATGAATTAACTTTCTTGTTCTAGTTAATTTTGCATTATCCCGGTCTACGTGGTTGCTTGTTGTTTAGGTTATAATTTAAGGTTTTATTTATTTATTTATTTATTTTTTTATGAACGGGTTATAATTTAAGTTAATCTGTTTATTGGGCTTATTTTTAGAAGATAAGATTAGTGGGGGTAGTGGAAGGATATTATATATTAGTCTTCACTGTTTCTGTATTTGTGGATCATATTAAATAAGTCTGAATTTTTGTTCTATGGGGGTAGGCCGAGGATATATGGGCATTGGGATGTAAGAAAGACATATAAAAGAAATATGTCATTTTATTGAATCATCAAACTTTACATTATAGAGAAAAGAACTTAATTTACTCCTTGATATAGTTTAAGAATTACTTACATGACTTTAGTCCTAGAAAAATGTAAAATTACATTGTAAAAAATTTAGTCTATAAACCTTTGATCTAAGTTCAACGGCTAAGTTATGAGATAGAAAAGTGTTAGACACCTACTTCTCCTAATGAACCGGTCTTCTAAACATGGTGACCAACATCATGTCATGTCATTTAAGCAATCAACATGTATAGAAAAACATAAGAGCATATCACTCCCAAAGAATATGAACCAAACATTTAGAGTTTATTGAAGAACACTTTTTTTTTTTTTTGGAGGTTTTTATTAAAAAACACTTGAACATGTGATTATGCACGACATGACATGTTAATTGCACATTGCAGGAATGAAAGATTTAATTAATATTTAATTTGAACACATGAATATTTCATGAACATCATACAATTAATCATTCAAGTATTTTTCCAAGAAAACTATGGAATAACATGCTATTTGAAAGAATAAAAGATCTAGCATTTAACTTGAGCATGTGAATATTTCAAGAACATCATATGATCATTTACACAGGACAAGAATTCAAGCATTCCTTCATCTGAAATTATCCCACATCAGAGCGATATAGCATGTTCTTTTAACTTGTAAGCAAACAAAAGTGATTCAATCAAAAAAACAAGAACCCCATAAAATGAGGAATTTTTTTTAAAGGGGTTTTGAATTAACTAGAAGTGTAGAGGGGAAGCAACAAAAAACTTGGGTACAAACCAAATAAAAGATCACCGGCTGCATAATGATCGTTCTCATAAGCTTCTTTTAGAGCTCTAGAGGAAATGGGGTGGCTTAAAATGTGAACACCCCCCCCCCCCCCCCCCCCCCACCCACCAAAAAAGAAAAAAGAAAAAAAGAAAACTTAAGGCCTTGTATGAGTTTTGGATATGCATGGAACCTCCCAAAATGATTGGCTTGATTGAAACCTCTTTTTTATTTTTTTATTTATTTATTTATTTATACAATTTCAAAACTTATGACGTCTGCTTCTAAAGATTGTGCTATTTATCAAAACTAAAACACCAATCAATCATATAACCTGATTTTTGGCCCAAAATCTAGCCATTTAAGAGTCATATAATGTTATGAGATATTTAATATTTGTAAATATCAATTAATTATCTTCTACATAAGATAATTTCATTATCTATAAATATTACTACCTTTAACTTTGACTTGATCAAACTAATCTTGTTCATGATCTTCACAATTATCCTTAGCTCAATCAAATATAATAACAACATTTCATTAATAAAATTAATTCCTTAAAGAACCAATCATAATTAATTATTCATGATTATATGTGATCCATTATAATAGTGTAAATGCACACTAGCCGTTGAAACCTGATCTGGCTTTAAATTTCAATCTAGTGGTTCAATTAAAGTGCATGACCTATTGTTTTGCTTGTTAAGACTTTTAGATTTGTTTTACTCAAAGAGTTTGGAAATCCAACGATTAGAATTATGATTTTTCTCTCAATTCAGAAAATGACATTTGTTGCGCCTTGATAAGATAAAATGAAGGTTACAAAATAGAGTGTTTACATTCTTATACACTATAGGTCTAGATCACTTGTTATACTTAAGAGAGTCAATTTTGTACCATCCTGGCCGATATGGTTTGCCATACCAGTAGCTAGGCCAGTACATAGACACTTTAATTTCATGTCGATTTCAATACTGATCATATAAAGATCATTTCGGGTGTGCTAGAGCAAATGCCTAATTTCAGACAAATAATGGATACTTGACTAGAACTAAGGCCTTGTTTGAGAGGAGGGAATGGAATGGAAATGAATGAAAAGAATAATTTTAGAATATTCTTCCCTTCTCTTGTTTGGTAATTTTAATGAAGGAAATGGAAAGCTCATTCACTTGTTTGAGAGTTTAAGTGGAAGGGAATGGAATGGATAGGAGGGAATACTCATTCCTCTATATTCTCTTATAAAAACCTCAAATTTTTATTCCCCCGAAATTTGGAGGAATGAGAGGGAATGAAATTAGATTTAATGATTTTTTTACTAAAACTCTCAAAATACCCCTATATATTCAACCATTTATTTTAAAATAGAAAATGATTTCATTCTATTCAATTCCCTCCATGTTACTTCTAAACAAGATTACTTACACTCCATTTATTTCCATTCATTTATTTTAAATATCCAATCAAGGTTACTTAATTTCATTCCATTCTATTCATTTCCATTTATTTCCCTTACTTAAATACATTCCATTCCATTCTTTTCTATTCTCTTATAATCATTTCATTCCATTCTCTTATGAACTCCCAAACAAAGCCTAAACTTACCGCTATTAATCACAAAACGCTATCAATTGAGTGTTTTTTTTTTTTTTTTACAAGATAGAAATTTTACTCTAACCTAATCTAAGTGTATATATGTGTAAAACTCTTTTTTGGAGAATTAAACTTCGGTCCTTACTCCTACACTCCATAAATATAAGTGTTAATGAAGTGACAATCGCCCAAAAAATGTACACCGATAAAAAATAATATATATTGTCTATTTCCTCCTCACACCAAACTTTATTTCTAGGCCCAACATGGATGACACCATGCTGATTTGCAGTGAATGGCAACATTAATGTTCATTGAATTTGAGAGAGAGAGAGAGTAAAAAGGCGTAAAGTTGGGAGAGTTTAGTCAATCGATAATTTTTGTGGACCATGGAGTAGAAAAGCTGAAAAGACTTTGGAAGACATGAAAATTTGAAAGACATGTTATGAATGTATAGATAACCACGCTGCACAGTAAACTATTTTACAAGATACTTTACCTTACTATCAAACATGTATGGCCCATAATTTGTGCGAGCCATGTTTTCAACCTACAAGAACAAAGAAGATTTAAAATGGAAAAAATGTATAATTCATCAGAAAATTCACTGTGTATGCTTCTGTGCATTTATATATACATATCTAGACATATAGGTATGTAATATATATTCCAGAGAACCCCCTAGCACTAACATGGTAATCAAAAAATTCATTGAATATTGCGACTCTTATGGCAATTCAAAGTCAACCCCATAGTTCACTTTGTGCTTACTGCACAACACCATAAGTATACCCCCTAGTTGGATAAAAAAGGGATATGGATGGTCTATGCTTTCTATCTTAATAATCCAAAAATAGATTTATTGATTCTACATAAACCTAGAGCCAGTAATATTTTATGAATTAGATGGGTATGACTTTTTCAATGCCTGCAAGTCAAAAGTTTACATATCTTTGACCTCTTATTTGTTTGCAATCTCCTCGTCTATTCTATATAGGAAACATTTGGACGGAAAACCCTCTGCAGCAATTTGGATTTGGATACTTTTCCATGATCTCGTCATATAGGACCTGAAGTTTAGGTAAAACAACAATGAACATACACACTACGTATTAGCCACATCTTATATGTTTCCAATTTCCAATCTACTCAATGTAAGATGATAATAAAGGGTACAAACAGCACTTCCCTCAAGAAATTTTAGAGAAATTAGGTATGATAAAAATACCAAAAGGCAAACAGGAAAAAAGAAACTACAGTTACCTTAATGCAGTTGATAGCCCATTTTGAAACTTTAATGGCCTGTTTGGAAGTTTAGAGAGAGAGGAGAGTAGAGGGGAGTAGAGGAGAGGAGAGCAATGGGGAGGACAGTAGAGGAGAATGGTTCCCCTCCACTTTGTTTGGTTGTTTTTAAAATTATTAAGGGGGAATGAAGTAATTAGCCCTTCCCCTTATTTGGATGTTTTAAAAATTAGGATAAAGAAGAGAGGAAATGATTAAAATAGACAAATTTACCCCTATTTGAAAATGGACTTGCAACATTGGTCTATGATTAATTTGTTAGAAAGGATAAATTAGAGAATTTACTTGGACAATAATTTATCTACTCTACTCTCCCTCCAAATCTCTCCAATTTGAAGGAATTAAAAATGAGGGGTTAGAGGGAGTTGAAACTCTTCCAAACCCGTCCCCCTCATTCTTTAAAAAACTTTCAAATAAGGTAATTTGATTACTCTTCCTCCTTCTACTCTATTTCCCCTCATTTTTTAAACATCCAAACATGCCATAAGACTCATCAAGCTTTTCAAGAAATTGCTTCATATCATCCATGCTAATTTTAGGATTCCCAGGTTAAAACTCAAACTTCACTTCAAGTAGATATGAGGTGTTTATAGAATACAACGGCATTTTATTGTCCAATAGCTCAATTGAGAGTAGATTTGGAGCATCAATCCGCACAACCATCAGATTTGGAACCAAAAACTAGATTCTGAAATACATAGTCAAAAGTAGACATAATATCACTCTTGAGCTCGAAAGTTGTTAAAGCTGAAGCAAGAAATCAAAGAAAGCAATTGAGGAAAATAGCAGCGTATTGCATTTCCAGCAAAAGAATAGAAGAAACTAAAAGCAAAACGATGTCGTGTAACTTAATAGGACGCACATGTTCTAGCACGTGACGTAGCTGAGTTTGTTAGATGATAGAGCACGTGTTGTAATCTTATTGGCTCTTCTTCTTAGATTCTTTTAGAAAGTCCCTTTCTTTACAAAAGTAAAACCTGATAAAGTTAGAGCATTCCTATTTAGTTTTTACAAAAAAAATTATATTTTACTATTTCAAAAGTTATTTTATTATTTATATTATATTATTTTACAACACATTCAACATCTCAACTTTTATTTTTCTATTCAACTCATTAAAATAATATATATTACCGAATAAAATAATATAATCCAATAAAGTGATAAATAGAGAGAGAAAAGAGAGAATAAAATATAATAAAAATTTATATAAGCTTGAGATAGTGCCATCATATATTTAGGTTTAAAATAATACTGAAGCACCATTGCAAATTTTTTTGCAATTGCAAGACTCTAAAAAATGGGATAATTAGAGATTTTGGGACTTTGAAGCTAAATTGAACCAACATATGGCATTTGCAAAATCTAATGTGAATGCTCTTAGATTTTGGTATCCAAGAAATTTCAAGGTAAGCTATAAGTAGGGATGGCAATGGGGCGGGGTGAGGCCGAAGGATAGAGTCTTCGCCTCCGTCCCGCATGGATTTTTCTTGCCCCATCCCCGCCCCGTCCCGCATGATGGGAAAAATTTCTTGCCCCATCCCCGCCCTTTAAGGCCCGACAAAGCCCCATCCCATCTCGTAAAACTTTATTTCTTGTTAATTTTCACTACAACTATTACCATTTTTTCACACTCCTTAGTAATGGACAAACTATATTTCTCCAACAAAAATAATATAAAATAATGGGAAAGAAAAAAAAAATTAAAACAAATCTCCTTGGCAACGTCGTTAAACAATTAAGCAACGTCATTAAACAATTAAACTATATTTAGCAACGTTGTTAAACAATTAAATTAGAAATCATAGCACCACCAGCACATACACAAATGGGTATTCATTGGCCTAAAAAACACTAAAACAAATCTCCTTTATAACTTTCTTTTCCTCTTTGATAGGTCTAATTTTTTTCAAAACATCCATTCAATGGAAGATAAGAATAACACCACATTCAAGATGCGTCTCTTTTACCTAATAAATGTTATAAATTGCTAAGTAGTGTACATTATTTAATTCCTCCCATTTTGTGACTATTTCATAGAGAAAGGGACAAAGTCTTAGACTTATACCTCATAACAGCTAAATGCCCACACACACACAATTACACAGACACAAATATTTAGTCTCAAACCCATACCTCGTTAAAAAAAAAAATTATATTATGTTCATGATGAAATCTAAGTTGAGAAAGATGTATGAATCATGAATGAAATTAGTAATTCAATACTATATAAATTTGTTTCTAATAAAGACAAAAGAAAACGTTAAAATTGGTACCTTATTTCCAACTTTACTAGAGAGAAAAAAGAGGTAGAGAGCCACATTAAGTAGAATAAAATAAGCTAATGATATTTTTGTTTAAATAGTAGATTTTTAGGGTATGAAAAAAATTACAGTTTAACCCTTATTAATGCGGGGTGGGTCTAAAAAGTGTAAATCCATCCTCGTCCCGTCCCGTTGTGTGGGTCTAAAATCTCGTCCCATCCCCGCTCCACTACCTTTACGGGGTGGGAAAAATCTGCACGAAGCGAAACGAGGAGGGGTGGGTCAAGCGGGACAGGGCAAAATTGCCATCCCTAACTATAACGCATTAATTGAGGATGGTCAGACCACAATTAATGGATATCCATCATAAGCTCTCTCTCTCTCTCTCTCTCTCTCTCATCAGCCTTTGCTGCCATGCAAAGCCATTGGTCCAAAGGTAAAATTGATTCATAATTGTAATCACAAAATTCAATGACCACGTTGAATTGCTGTACCCTCATGAGTCATGGCGCCATGTTTTTCTCAAGGACACACTCCAAAGATTTGTCTATAGTCTATAGATTCCATTAACTTGTTCCTCTTCATCCTAGATTATATTAATATCTTTCTCAGCAGTGTGCATCAAAGTTCATTGTATGAAAATTCAAGATTGGGAATGTGGACAATGTCGTTGCCATTCCTTGGACAACTTACTCTTACTGGTATGAGCTGCATCTTTCAAGTCGAGTCTAAATAAGATCTTGATTCTTGTGAATGATTGATTTGTGAAATCCTATTTACGTTTGTTTCATCCACTCCATCGTTTAGGATGCTAAAATTTGTCTTTTTATAGTGTAATCAATAAATTTCTAGCAGAGAGAACCACAAATCTTATCAGAATTAGTAATAAAAAAAAATAATAGCACTGCCACTATAAAGAATTAAGCACTTCCCCTAACCTATATAAATTCATCAGATATTTAAAGAAATAAACACTTCCCCTTACTTCCATTCATATAATATCATTCAAAAACATAAATTCATTGCATGCCGCACAAATAAATAATCTCATCTTTAACCAAGTAATGGTACTATTAAAATCAAGTCAAAATTTATACTCATGCTGTAATCAAATCTCCTCTGATTAAAAATATGAGATAAAACTATTGATAGTGACATCTTAGCAAATCAAACAGTTCCTATTTCATAAGCTTATATACACAGTGCCATTAGGCTCTCTTGATATTCTGTGATACGGCTGTCTCTCTGCTCTAAGAACTCGTAGCATTAAGTATATATAGGTAGGGTTAACAAAAGGCTGTCCAAACAGTTTCAAAACAGGCTCGGGAAAACAGAATTTGTGAATCTCGCTTGAGCGATGGTCAGGCAAGCTTACAGGTGGATTAATGACTCACTCAGGCTGTCAAGCACCAAGAACATCTGCTAAGTGAGCCTTGAGTGAAATGTCCAAGTTTTCACTTCTGTGAGCAGCTTTAACCATTACTTATTCTTCGATAAAGTACACATTACAAACCTTTTTCATATTACACTGTCAATGGGGTATTGCCAATCTAAAACCTAACATACACCTTGCATCACTGGACTCTTTTTAATTGTATGCCATATTTACTAGACGTAAAAAATTCCTTTGTTTAATAATTGTAACCAAATGCCCATAAATAATAATAAAGATGATGATAACAAAAATCATACAACTTACAATTTGGATAATGATTTGTTACTCATTCCACTATTTGATTTAGAGAATCAATGTCAGTTTTAGCAATTGCTAAAAGCCTAAAACGATAAACTATAGGCGAAAACACAGAATCCATATTTTGACGTTTGGCATTTTTATTGGTATTAATCTTTAATGTTCTTAGTTGTGCATTTCTGCCAATTTTTTCACAACTTGAAGTTTTAACATTACAGATTAAATAGATGGCTGCTTTCTTTTATTGTTAGCGTCAACTTTACAGAAAACTATGAATGTATAGATAACCACATTGCACAGTTGCAACTAAGATTCTGAAGGATTCAATTTCTGTGCCACACAAACACATTAACTCAATTAAGTGTTTTTTAACATAGAGGACTTTAAAAATCAAAGCTTCTTCCTATAACTTTTAGTAATATGTTTCGAGTACAAAGGATTAGAACTCAGTAATGAAATTCTCAAGAATGCACTCTTTTGGATATATAAAGTAAAAGGCACCAATATCTTCATGACTCATAAATCATAATTAAGAAAAGAAAAATACAATTCTCTTTTTGATAAGTAATAAGTTTCATTGATATCAAAAAGGGACATCATATTAGAGCATTCTTATCAAGAATTCTAAAATTTTTAACATTTAACACTTCAAAAACCTACTTTATTTATTATACCACCTCACTTTAAGATACATCAAACATCAAACCTTCTATATTTTTTACCATTCATTTAAATAATATAAACTACTGATTAAAATAATAATAAAACTACACAACAAACTAGGGCAACCAGCCAACTAACTCCTCCACCACCTCTACCACCATTGTAGCAACCACCACCCACCACAGCCACCACCACCACCACAAGTCACAGCACCACTGTGGCAACCACAACCCCTTGCAGGAAGAACAGAAAAAGAAAAAAACCAAAGTATCACCACAACCATCTACCAAAATCACAACCACCCAACCACCACAAAAACAACCAGAAAACCCACTAGCAGACCCATCACGCCGAACCAAAACCCACAGGAACCAAAACCAGATTGGTGAACCAAAACCCATCACACACACACAACCCAGGATCGATGACCCATGACCCACACCGAACCAAAACCACAACCTCAAACCATAGCAAAAAAAAGAAAAAGAAAAGAAGAAACCTCCATCGCCGAACCTCCACCATGACCATTGGACTGTCGAACCCACAACCCATGCCCATCGAACCACAATCGCCGACCACGAATCATCACCGCCACCACCCACGACCATCGAACCATCCAATCGTACTCAAACCCATCAGACCATGACCCTGACCATCGGACCACACAGAACCACGGGATAGAGAAGAGAGAAGAGGGAAGAGAGAAGTGATAGGAAAGAGAAAGGCAAATAATAAGAAGAAAAGAAAGTGGCCCCACTTGAATTAAAAAATAATTTAAGTTTTACAATTAGTGAACAGTGCGGTCTCAAATTTGAGATTGCACTGTTCATTAATTGCAAAAATTATAGCATTTAAAACTCTAGATAAAGGTTGTTTTTTAGAGATTGGTGTGTCAAATGCCAAATATTTGGCATTTGACACTCTTAATAAGAATGCTCTTACACAAGGAGTGTTCAGGGGTCAACAATCCAATACAAAAATTAAAAGAATCAAGAAAATCAATGAAAGAGGTGAATGATTGGTTTTGCTAAGCAAGCAACAAATCCAATAAAGTTCTAAAGAAAAATAACTTGAGGTCTGGTATGGATATCTAATTATTTTCAAAACACCTACTATTTCTTTCCCTCCAAAGACGCCACATTAACAATGGAGAACAATTAACCATATATGACCATTTCAATGACGACCAAGCCTGCCTTGCTAGTAGGCTAAGAGCCCCACAATAGACTATGGCATAACCTAGCTTACTCCAAATAAACCTAAGACCATAGACCACAAATCCATAGCAACTGAACAATGAAGAAAGAGATGGTCCACCGATTCACTATTACACTTGCACATATAGCACAAATCTAATAACCAGACCTTCCTTTTTGTAAATTGTCAATCATTAAGCATTTCCCTAAAATAGTAGTCCAAACAAAGAAAGCCTTTCGAGAAGGGATCTTTTGCTTCCAAATACTTTTTCATGGAAAACAACTATCATTAGAGCCTGCTAGAAGTCTATAATAATCGTTAATCACGAAAATCTTATTTCTATTTGGTTTCCAACATATCTTATCACCATTAAACCCCCTTACTGAAGAGCCATATATGGTATCCATGAAACTTGATACAGCCTCTAATTCTTGAGCGTGAACACCCCTAAAGAAACTTACATCCCAAAAAATGACCCTATTAGTGAACTTCATAAGGTCAGCCACACTTGCCTTCTTATCTTGGCAAAATCTAAACAATTCAGGATAGTTGGCTGTAAGAGATGTCTCCCTACACCAATGGTCATGCTAAAACTTCACCCTTGACCCATCAGCAATATCATACAGAACATAACGTGAAAAAAAAAGGTTATCCCAACTAATATTTTTCCACAAACCAACACCATATGGACCAAAAACAGATCTGGTACACTAGCCACCCCATACATATCCATATTTCATCTCTATCACTTGCCTCCAAAGGGAATCCCTTTCAATCCCAAATCTCTATAGCCACTTCCCAAGGAAAGCTTCATTAAAAAATCTTACCTTCCTTATTCCCAAGCCACCCGAAGAGAGAGGAGTACAAACATTAGCCCATCGAACTAGATGAAATTTAGGTTCATCACCTAGCCCACTCCATAAGAAATTCCGCTGAAGCTTCTCAATTTGGTTAGCTACAGCAGCAAGTATAGGGAATAAAGATAGAAAATAAATAGGTAAATTAGATAGAGTGCTTTTAATTAAAGTGACTTTACCTCCCTTAGATAAATACAAATGTTTCCATCCCCCTAATCTCCTTTCCATCTTCTCCAATATCGGGTTCCATATTGCGTTATCCTTGAATTTCGCACCCAAAGGAAGACCCAAGTATTTCATTGGAAGAGTACCTTGCTTGCAGCCAAGGACGTTCAACAATAACTCAAAATTATGAACCACTCCAATAAGAACAAATTCTGACTTGCCTAGATTTATTTTTAGACCAAAAATTGCCTCAAACCAAATAATGACCATACAGAGAATCATAATCTAATCTAGATTAGCATCACAAAAAATTTGAGAGTCATCCGCAAAGAAGAGATAAGACACCACCAAGGAAGGTAGCAAAAAAAAATATAAAACATAGCCATAAGATCATCCCCCAGCAAGCTTAGAAAAATGCCATTGAAAAACCATCTGGTTCGGGGGATTTATAACCTTTGAAATTTTGAATGACGTCATAAATCTCAACCTCCTCAAAGGGTCTCTCTAACCAATCTGCATTATCACCAGATATCATAGGAAATTCCAACACATCTAGAAATGGATGATCAACTTGTTGCTCAAAGTATAAATTGATGAAAAATTGAGTAATACAATCTGCAATCATACCCTGATCGGAAGTCAAACTGCCATTAATCATAAGGCTCTCAATACTGTTATTTCTTTTGATAGAATTAGCTATCCTATGAAAAAATTGGGTATTTGAATCCGCCTCCCTTAACTGCAACACCCTAGACTTTTGTCTCCAACTAACCTCTTCTAATAGAGTCAACTTCTCAATATCTCTATGGAGATTAACTTGTTCTAACTTTTCCTCAGTTGTTAAATTAATGAGTCTCCTGTCTAGCATCCAAAGCATTTAAATTGCTCCAAAGCTGCTGTTTCTCAACAAGAACATTGCCAAACTCCGTTTCATTCCACTTTTTTAGATCCAACTTCAAAGCTACCAACTTTTTAGCCAATATAAAAGTAGGAGTTCTTTGGAACAAATAAGATGCCCACCAAGCCTTCACTTTGTCAACAAAATTCTCTACCCTCAACCACATATTTTCTAAATAAAAGGGCATTCACCTTCTCCATTGACTCCCACCCCCCAATAGAATTGAAAAGTGGTCCAATAGTACTCTAGATAGCCTTTTTTGGGAAAAAAGAGGGAAGTGATCTACCAAGAGTGGAGAGAAAAGAAACTGGTCTATTCTAGAGGTAGAGGATGTATTAGACCAAGTGTAAAGGCCCCATTCCATAGGTATATCCATCAACTCATGAAGAGAGATTAAGTAAGAAAATCCATGCATAGCCCGAGTATAACTTACTATTGGGTTCTAAGACTTTAGGTTTAAATGTATTAGAATTTCAATTTGTAATGTTGGCAAACTATGATCAAAACTTTTAGTCTTGTTTTAAACTTGCTCAATGTATGTTTAACATGTAAAGTTAGAATCGAGTGTACTGCAGGATTTATTGTGTAAATCTGCTTGGCTCAATCGATCGAGAATTAGACTCGATTGATCGAAGCTTGTGCAGATTGTTTTTTCTACAGAATTTTCTAACTCAGCCCTAGCCCATTTGATGTGCAGGGTTTTATGTTTTGCCTTAAGTATAAAAGGGAAAACCCTAGCTACGTTTTGAGGTTGCTCTTTATACTGTGTGTGAGAATCTCTTGTGAGATCTAGAGGTGTTTGCCTTCATACACACTTAGGGTTTCCAATCTCAAGATTGATGTCGAGAGCTTCGTGATCTATTCAGTTGCAGATTCAAGAGCTTAAAGATACACAAGTGGGAGTGCTTGTACTTGTTGTGAATCTAAGAAAGAAGTAATTCGTGGGCTCGGAGCTATCACGTGGTTATGGT
This sequence comes from Quercus variabilis, assembly GCA_030445155.1. NCBI lineage: Eukaryota > Viridiplantae > Streptophyta > Magnoliopsida > Fagales > Fagaceae > Quercus > Quercus variabilis. The sequence continues at coordinate 12,074,496 of CP129449.1, forward strand.
GGTAAGTTTCCTACTCGAGATAGCAATAGGATGTTAGTGGTCTAAGTCGCTATTATACAAACTTCAAATCTTTCATAGTGGATTTGTTTTACCTTAAGGATAGTTATGTTAAATCTTCCACAGGTTTTTTATCAGTTTGGTTTTCTTGTGTTATTATATTGTTGTGTTATTATATCGTTGTGTTATTTATTTTCCGCTACTTTACATAATATGATATATCTGTGTTAACCTAGATCTACATAATTTGACTAAGTTAATCACTTCGCTAATTAACTAGGTTAATTTGGTTGTGTTTTAAGGGGTCTAAAAACGTACACTTACAACCCCTAATCTCTTTGATGGAAAACAAATTATATTAAAGTCACCTCCTAGACACCATGGCAAATCCCATTAACTAATAAACTCGATCAGTTTCTCCCACATTTTTTGATGATTCTTATTCGAATTTGGCCCATAGACACCTGTAAAAGCCCACTCAAATTGATCACCAACATTTTTAAATTTGTAAGAAACTGAAAAATGTCCCACTACTTCCTTCACCTTTTCCACAATCGTTCGACCTCACATCAATAAAATACTTCCAAAGCACCTTCAAAACCTAAGTTTAGCAAATCTATATATGAGCCACTCCAAATACTTCAAACAATTCATCTAGTAATCCATTCCAATTTAGTTTCTTGCAAATAAACAATGTCAACCCTCCAATTATGCAATAAGTTATCTATCTCCAATACATTTAACCCTCTGACATTCCAGGATAGCATCTTCTAATTCATTGAGAAACAAGCAAAGCCTTATCCCTAACTTTACTACTATGCCTTGTTGATGCTGAACCATAATTGACAGAGCTGAATAGACCCCTCAGCTCCCTTATCCCTTTTACTCCTGAACTCTTCATTTTTAGTTGATTATTTTCTGCAACTGCCCTCTGTTGTAGCTTAGCTTCAAAATCCAACAAAAAATTGGCTGCTTGCTCTTCCAAACCATTCAAAGATGTCCCTAGAAAATCACCAAACTCGTTGAATCTACTTCGGAAGCACTCTGAGTACAGTTCTTAACCCCTCGAACTGTCCACACTAACTTCTTTTTGGCCTGCACAAAAATCCGAAGGCATAGAGAAAGCCAGTGGTTCAACTGATAAAGGTGACAAATAGTTCTCATTTGACTGTGGAACATCCTTTGAACAAGTATCAGGCACCCAATCCTCCACAATAACTTCATCCCCTTCTCCCAGCACTATTGTCTTCACCATAGAGTCAGACGTTGTCATTGAAACCACCACCAATTGATTTTGCTCACCATCACGTAATTCGAGGACTGCCACCCAATCCTCCACAAGGTGGCAATGAAATCTATTTCATGACTGCCACCCTCCTCCCATCACGTAATTCGAGGACCCATTGCTCAGAATTCCCCCATTTCTTGATTACATTGTCGGAATGTTCCTGAAGAATCATTCATAGGTCCCATTGCAAAGCTTCATCGCAATCAAACTTATGTTTCGACCACTTAAAGGACTCAACGGACTTATTGGAATAGATTGAGTCAGCCACCACCTCGTCGGAGGTCATAACGGCGCCGATCTACTCAAGAAGTGTTTGGGTTGGCTCATGCACTATAGTATTGAAGGTGGGTATCATCGGTAGAAAAGCCCCATGGCTTGTTGGAATAGAAGGGAGGACCGGCTTCTGTTGGTCAAATTTGGGCAAGGCAAAATATTGGGTCTTGAGAAGTAGTGTGCTGAGAGGATTTCGGCTGCCACACCGAAATGGGTTTGGGTTTGAGAGTTGGGTTATTTTTAGAATTATTGGAAACCATGGGCTTTGGCTTCAGAGTCAAATTTTGGCCCAATTTCATGAGGCCCACTTCCTGAACATTGGACCATTGGACCCCTTACTTACCATCCAACCCACATTCTAGCCTTAAAGAGACATCTAACACCAAGCCATCTTTAATTCTGTTAGATGCCATTCCATATTTCCATTTATAACTGACAAGATTTTAGCCCTAATCTGAGCATTCTCATTCCCAGAATTCCTTTCGCTTGAATTATGGTGTTGATTGCCCAAAACAATTTTTTTTTTTTTTTTGAATTTTGAAAATTTGGAATTACTTGCTTTCCTTTATTATCTTTATTACCTCCACCACCTTTGCTCTGCTGTCCCTCAGCCATTGCCAGCAACAGAGTATTAGAATGATCCTGCCGACACCTTTCCGTAGGTAATAAGACAGACTGTTTGAGCCTAGATACATTCTAAGATGGCGGCTTGGCAGCAAGTGAATCTGGAGCAATGGCCTTACGTAGATTAAATCCAAAACCTCTCCAACCACTACCCAATTTTCCTTTTGGCACCACAATGAAGCCTTTCCGATGACCATGTAAAAGTTCTGAGATCATTAGGAAAGGGCCATGAGCATTTGAACCCAATTGCAGAATGAAAACTTTTTCTCCATCCCTAAAGGTTCACGCAAATTGTCCAGGAGAAACATTGGACACAAGGTCCTCAACAATGGCTAGCAAACGCTTTGCACTCCCTTTGCCCATGAACGTAACGAGTCCCTACTTCTCTCAAAAATACGTAACATATAAAAAGTACCTTCTTCCTCAACAAAAAATGCAAAAGTTTTTTACCCAACAAAGAAGAAAATGGATCCTCTCATAATAAAAGAAACGAAACTATAAAAGACAAATTTTAATGACTAATCTGAGGTAGCCATAAAATGGATCCTCACATGTTTGACAGTGAATTTTCTTATGAAATATACATTTTTTCTATTTTAAATCTTCTTTGTTCTTGTAGGTTGAAAGCATGGGTCGCACAACTTATGGGCCATACATGTTTGACAGTAAGGTAAACTATTTTACAAGATACTTTACCTTACTGTCAAACATGTATGACCCATAATTTGTGCGACCCATGTTTTCAACGTACAAGAACGAAGAAGATTTAAAACGGAAACAATGTATAATTCATCAGAAAATTCACTGTGTATGCTTATGAAAACTTGCTTGTAAAGTCAGAGTTTCAACAATGGTGGAAGAAAAGATTGAGAGAGAAAAGAGAGTTGTGAGAGAGTTGAAAAGAAAAAATAATTAGCAACTATATTTCACCCATATTCATCATTACAAGTATATATATATATATACAGTTTCACCAATAGATTAATCTAACTGCCTAATTATAGATCCGTAAAGATTGGTACGGTTATTCTCTAATTACACACGTGATTAACATGTCACCAGCTACCCATTCTAGTTTCCAGAATGATCTAATCACCAACAGTTGGACTCTGATGTTGAACTCTGATATAACAGGAAGAATTATAAGTTCAGATGACAGTGTAAAAACGACACCGTCTTTGATAAACTTATAGCTGATTCTTCTGATCAAAACGGCAACGTTTCTTTTAATGAGAAACGATACCGTTTTGGTTATATTTGAAACTTAGGGTCCATTTGGATAGCACTTATTGTTGCTGAAAGTTGCTAAAAACTGATTGTTGCTGAAAACACTGTAGCAAAATAATTTTTAAATGTGTGAATAGTGTTGTGGGACCCACTTTTAATATTAAATATTGTGTAAACAGTACATGAACAGTACCGCACAGTACATGCACAGTGAATTTTGTCTCCTAAAGTCAAAAAAACCGGCCCAAAAAAAAAAAAAAAAAAAAAGGTCCAAAACGTGAACTGGAAACGTGCCGCAGGAAACCACCCTATCCAAACCCACACTTAGTCGTTAGGCACTTCTATAATTCTATCTTCATCCCCCCTCAAAACCTTGGGCACCACAGTGAACAAGATTTTGGAATAGAGAATTTGGAAACGGTGCGTGGGCAAACTCTTGGTAAAAATGTCTGCGAGCTAATCATTTGTAGAGATATATTTAATCTGAAGATCCCTGCGAAGAACCCGTTCTCGAACAAAATGGTAGTCAACCTCGATGTGCTTCGTGCGAGCGTGAAAAACAGGGTTAGAGGCAATAGCCAAGGTAGAGACATTGTCACACCAAAGCTTGGGAGGAAGTGCAAGATAGATGCCCAAATCATGAAGAACCTGACGAATCCAACAGAGTTCAGCAGCAGTGGAAGCCAGAGCACGGTACTCAGATTCAATGGAAGATGTAGAAACCGTGAGTTGTTTCTTAGCACTCCAAGTGATGGGGTTATATCCCAGATACACAATAAATCCAGTAGTAGAACGACGATCACGTGGGTCACTAGCCTAGTCAGAATCGGAGAAGGCAGACAGGGACAGAGGACCAGGTTGAAGAAGAACACCAAAGTGTTGTGTACCAACCAAGTAGCGCAGGATTCGCTTTGTAGCAACAAGATGAACATCAGTTGGAAAGGACATAAATTGACAGACTTGATCAACGGCAAAGCTTAAATTTGGCTTGGTGAAAGTGAGATAGTGTAGTGAGCCAACTAGACTGCGATAAACATGAGGATCAGGGAGAACAGAGCCTTCATCTGGAACAAGACGAACATGGGGAACACAAGGTGTGTTGGCAGGCTTTGAATTAAGCATATTATGCTTAGTGAGAAGATCAGTGATGTATTTAGCCTGATTGATGAAAAGCCCCTTAGATGAATGATGGATGTGAAGACCCAGAAAGAAATGCAAATCACCCAAGTCCTTTAACTCAAAAATTTGGCTTAATTGGGCAATAAGAGACTGAAGGAACACTGGAGAGTTACCAGTGAGAATGATATCATCAACGTAAACCAAGAGATACACTAGGATCTTGTTATAGCGAAGGATAAACAGAGAAGAGTTTGCTTGAGAAGATTCAAACCCCATGTGAAGGAGTTGAGTAGAAAATCTCTTAAACTAGGCACGGGGAGCCTGTTTCAGACCATAGAGAGATTTTTGAAGCTTACAGACATGGTTGGGAAATCTGGGATCAACATAGCCAGAGGGCTGGACCATGTAAACAGTCTCCTTGAGATGGCCATGTAGGAAGGCATTCCGTACATCAAGTTGCTTCAAGGGCCAATTGAACTGAACAGCAAGAGATAAAATTATTCTCATAGTGGGTGGTTTAATGACAGGGCTAAACGTCTCATCAAAGTCTACACCAAATTGCTGATGAAAGCCCTTTGCCACAAGTCTTGCTTTGTAATGACTGATGGAACCATCACTGTTGCGTTTCAATTTATATACCCACTTGCATCCCACAACATTCTGACTGGGATGAGAAGGAACAAGTGCCCAAGTATCCTGTCTCTGAAGAGCCTTAAACTCTTCATCCATGGCTTTGCACCACTGAGGGTTTTGAACTGCAATTTTGAAGCTTGAAGGCTCCAATTCTGAATAGTCAATCTTAGTAGTAAGAGCCGGAATAGCAGTAAAGGCCTTTGGTCTAGAGATACCATTTTTAGATTGAGTGACCATAGGATGAGTGTTAGATGAAACTAAAGGTAAAGATGCAGGTGTGGGATCAAATGTATGAGGTTGAGTTGGAGGGTCTCCAGAAGAGGTAGGTGTAGGAGTAGGTGTGGGAGTAGGTGTAGGAGTAGGTGTAGGAGAGGGAACTTGAGACTGATGTAAGTGAGAAAGAAGCCATGTAGAGTCTGGAGTAGGCTGAGTGAATGTACTTGGAGATGGAGGTGTAGAATGAGATGTAGGTGTGGAATGACAGGTATGAGATGAATGCCAAGAACCAGAGGAGAAAGAGGAATTCTCATGAGATAGAAACTCAAATTCATTGAACAAAACATGTCTAGTGATGTATATTCTGTGAGTGGTAGGATCAAGACAAATATAGCCCTTGGAGTGTGTGAGATAACCAAGTTATAAACATGGTTTAGTGTGTGGTTAAAGTTTATGAGAGTTGTAAGGATGAAGCAAGGGAAAACAGGTACATCCAAAGACCCTAAGATGGCTAATATTAGGTTGGAGTTGTATAGTACTTCCCAAGGTGACAGATTGTTTATGATAGGAGTAGGAAGTCTATTAATAATATGTGTAGCTGCAGAAACAGCATAAGACCAATAAGAAATGGGAAGATGAGAATGTGACAGCATAGTGAGTGAACACTCTACAAGGTGTCTGTGTTTCCTTTCTGCCACACCATTTTGTTGTGGTGTGTGTGGACATGAAAGTTGATGAGTGATACCCTGTGTGGAGCAGAATTCATTGAAGGCATTGGAGGTAAACTCTCCACCACAATCTGTCCTCAAAATCTTGATTTTATGATCAAGCATATTTTCTACTGTAGCTTTAAAATACTTAAAAATATTAAAGACATTAGATTTGAATTTGAGCAAGTAAAGCCAAGTGAATTTAGTGAAATCATCAACAAACACCAAATAGTATTTGTAATCATTAATTGAAACAACAGGAGTAGGGCCCTATACATCACTGTGAACAAGTTCAAGAGGTCTAGATGACTTAAACACAGAATCTTTGAAAGGCAATTGACACATTTTACCACTGAGACAATGTTTGCAGTGTGTAACAATTGAGTTTTTATTGAGTACAATATCTGGACTAGGAGAGTTATTACTAGTAGATTTATTGGAATCAAGAGAACACAAAGTGGAGTGAAGAACATTGTCACTGGGGTGGCCTAGCCTATTATGCCACAACAACATATTGGTTGATTTCTGAGCATGAAAAGCATGATTGGAATGAGGTTGAGATGGAGCTTGGATAGATTTTGAGTAGATTGGGTAGAGGCCATTCTTACTCAAGCCCTTGTAAAGGATTCTCCCCGTAGGAATATCCTGTATAAGGAATTTGTGTGCATCAAAATAACAAGTTTGTGAATAGAAAGAAGATTGGATGCAATTCTAGGCACATGAAGTACATTCTTTAGTTGAAAATGATGATATTTGGTATGGAGAGAAGAATTACCTATATGGTTAATAGGAAGTAACTGACCATTGCCAACTGCTATCTAATCAGACCCTTTGTACTGAGATTGACCTATCAGATTGTTGAGATTTGCAGTGATATGGTCTGAAGCCCCTGAATCAGTAAGCCATGGATCTGAGTTGCCAAGAATTGCAGTGTTGGATGCTGTTGCCATATCAGCTAACTTGGTTGGTGGATTCTTGCCTTGATAGGCAAAATCCATTCTGTGGTACCAATCTAGGCCTGTGTGACCCATCTTACCACAAATTTGGCATTGTGGACAAGTATTTTCAGACTTAGTAGTATGATTTTGTGAATGATGCTGTGGAGAAAAATTAGCATTGTTGTAGAAGCCTGAATTTCCACCAGTAAAATTAGCATTGTTGTAGAAACCTGAATTACCACCAATGCTGCCTTGAGAGTGAGATGTGTAGTGGTTTGACCTACCACCACCTCTACCTCTATTAAAATTGTTTATTCCTCTTCCTCTTGCAGATCCTTGGTTCAGGTGCATATTGGACTGTAAATTGCTTCCATTACCATTTGGCTTAGAGTTAGAAGCATACATTGCAAGGGAATGTGGAATTGAGTCTGAAACCTCCATCATAGCTTGTTCTTCACTCTGAAGCATGATAGAGAGTTGTTCATAGGAGATAGGATCACTTCTGGTACGAACAACAGAACAAAAGTGTGCAAACTCCTTAGGTAAACCTCTGAGAACTATATAGATCAACTCCTCATTATCAACAACAACACCAACTGCAAGAAGCTTATCTCTAGCTATCTTGATCTTTTGTAGGAATCCATTAACAAACTCATTACCTTTCTTTAGGCTTTGCAATTCAAGCTTAAGATTCAATATATTAGCTCTAGATGTTAATGTGAACCTTCGATCCAAAGTGTTCCACACCTCTTGAGCATTTGTGATCCCAACAACCAGAGAGAACACCTGAGGTGTTAGTGTTGAGTTAATCAAAGAAAGAAGAGCTTTATCTCTTATCCTCCATGTTTGATAGTCTGGATTCACTGTTGTTGTTGGATTGCCCTGAGCATCAAGCAAAAAGGGACATGGTGATGAAATTGAGCCATCAATGTGCTCAATCAAAGTGTAAGCTTCAAGGATAGTCACCAATTGGTGCTTCCATGGGATATAGTTGCTGTAATCAAGTTTGATGGACATCAAGTTGGACATATTAGACAAAAGCAGTAATGGTGATTGGGAGGGTATGATGGTGTTGGTAGTTGAAGAAGAAGTAGTTGCAGAGGCAGTTGTGGAAGCCATGGTATTTGGCTTTGATACCATGAAAACTTGCTTGTAAAGTCAGAGTTTCAACAATGGCGGAAGAAAAGATTGAGAGAGAAAAGAGAGTTGTGAGAGAATGAAAAGAAAAAAAAAAAGAAAAAAGAAAAAAAATGATTAGCAACTGAATTTCACCCATATTCATCATTACAAGTATATATATATATATATATATATACAGTTTCACCAATAGATTAATCTAACTGCCTAACTATAGATCCGTAAAGATTGGGACGGTTATTCTCTAATTACACACGTGATTAACACGTCACCAGCTACCCATTCTAGTTTCCAGAATGATCTAATCACCAACAGTTGGACTCTGATGTTGAACTCTGATATAACAAGAAGAATTATAAGTTCAGATGACAGTGTAAAAACAACACCGTCTTTGATAAACTTATAGCTGATTCTTCTGATCAAAACGGCAACGTTTCTTTTAGTGAGAAATGATACCATTTTGGTTATATTTGAAACTTAGTCGTTAGGCACTTCTGTAATTCTATCTTCAGCTTATATGCATGTATATATACATATCTAGACATACAGGTATGTAATATATATTCCAGAGAACCCCCTAGCACTTACACGGTAATAAAAGAATTCATTGAATATTGCGACTCTTATGTAACATGAGCTTTACTAATTGTTCAAAGCCAGGAAATACAACAACATGCTCATATAATAAACTTAAAACCCGAAGTCAAATCGCGTGATTATTATAATAGTAATAACAAAAACAAAAAGAATGGTAATTGTAGCTTTTTAGGAGTCGATCCATAATACCACTGCACACCCTTGGTGCGATGGTCACTCTACAAGTATAAGTACTTGTGGAGTGTGGGGAGCAAACGCCGGAGTTCAAGTCTCTAGGAGGGAGCTTCACACACATATACACTTAGATTAGGTTAGAGTAGAATTCTATCTTGTATAAAAAAAAGAGTCGATCCATAATAGTATTACCATAAAAGAGATAAATTACAAGAAACAAATATTGGCATTTGAGAGTATACATAAAGAAAAGCAGAAACATTTCACGCCAAAATCTTTTACAGGGCAGCTGCCATAAAGTCAGCATCAATCTCTGCAAGCTTTTCTTACCCAGGGTGTAAATGACTCAAATAAGTATCAATAACTGAAATAAATAAAAACAAGGTAACAAATAAAGAAAAGCATGAGAAAGATTAAAATTGAGTATAAAATTTGATGTTCAACTTTATGTAAAAAGATAGCATCTCCATAAATTGTTCATTTCTCAATCATTTCCCTATAACCTCCATGCTCCATCTGTAGTGTGCTAGATTGAAAACCATTAAGATCTAACAAGAAAAGGATGAATGATGAAAGAAGAAATCAATGATCTACATACACAACATAATAAGAAAGGCATAGGGAAAATTACAACTTACCTACTTGTGGTTTGACTAAAATTTAAGTTGTCTATCTGTGATTTAAAATTTGACACTTTATCCACCTGAGGTTTGATTGAAATTTAAATTGCTTACTTAAATCTCATGATGCAAGTGTTCCATTGGGTTCTTTTTTATCTTGTATTTTTATGTTTTTGGAGGAGAGAAACATAAAAAGTGGAGCAAAATTACACATGTAACCATGTTTTTAACAGAGGTAGATTACAGAAATCTAATTGAGCTAGCCTCAGATGGGTAAAATGTCAAATTTCAACTTAAATTACAGCTAAACAACTTAAATTTCGAACAAACTACAAGTAGATAAGTTGTAATTTTCCCAAAGGCACATATGGTCACCACTCACCACTTTCCTTTCTTTATTTGGCTAAAGGAAGCACTTAAGAATACACCTAATCAAGCTAAAAAGCTTTAGCTCAAATATTACTTCTCCCATAAGAACGGTTGGAGAATAAGGTTATGGGTTCAAAACCCATTAGGACACGTTTGGTAGACTGTAATGATAATTACATAGGAATACGAATAGGTATTACAAATACAAGATGTTGTAATGTAATACTTGTTACTATTAATTTGTTCGGTAACAACACAATAATAGAACTCTGAAGACAATGGAATGAAAGTATTTTATATCAAACTTAAGATATATTTTACGAAATATCTTACTCATATAATTATATTTTCTAAAAAATAATTTTTTTTTTTTTAATTTGAAAGAGAGATTAGTTATTTTCTTATATTTTTTATTTTTATAATTGTTATGTGCATATGGAAATTTTTTTTATTAGAAAATATATCAATTTTATAAATTAATACACATATTAAGGAATAATTATTACTACCTTTTTAGAGATGTCTAGTTCACTATTCTCTGTAAAAATATAACCAAACTACTTAATAGCTAAATCATATGAATAACTATTACATTACAGTGCCTATTACATTATGCCAAATGTACCCTTAGTATAGTGCATGACTTACCAATCAAAATTTAAGACCATGAGACATTTTTTTGAAAATAAAGAAACTATTTTTAAAAAAGTCTCTTGAGATTTATTTATTAAGTGACGAGTAGTGATAAAATGGTCAGCCATTAAATGGTCGACAATAAGAGGAGACGTCATTAACATGGACGATCGTAAGCACATTAATCTCAAATATAAATTCTACATTTAGTGGCAAATGAGGAACAGATGCAAGGCTGTTATGATCGTCTTCTCCTAGCCGTTGTATGACCGTTACAAGCATTAAATGAGGAGACTAAGGGTCTGTTTGGTTGAGATGATAGAAAAGTGAGAGGATAGAAAATAGAGGGAGGATGGAAAAGTGGGAGAATAGAAATTTTTTTTAATTTTCCTCATTTGTGTTTAGTTGAGAGGGTGGAAAAGTGGAGGAATGGAAAACTTTTTGGTTTGGTTGAAAATAAGGTTTGTATAAATTTACTATTATGTCCCTCTTAAATAAAACAAAAAGTAATACATTATACTTTTAAAAAAACAAAATTGCGTATAGATGAAAGTGGATATTTCAAAAAATAGCATAAGAAATCATCCAAAAGTGTTTTCTTAAAAAAATAATAAAAATAAAAGGAAAAGAAGAAGAACCCACCACGTCCTAACAAAACCAAAGAAAGAAAAAACAAAAAACAAAAAACAAAAACAAAAACAAAAAGCCAGCATTACCAGAGAAAGGAAAAGTCAAAAGATAAAGGGACTCAATAGACCAAATGTGTACTGTAGGGGCATTGGTGCTTTTTATATAGTTAATAGAAATAGAAGTTTAGGATATTTTCACTTTTGTTCTTTATGTTTTAAAATTCTCATTCTAGTTATTTATATTTAATTTCGTTAGCTATGTCTTTCATTTCTATTAGTAATTTGGTGACACCTAACATTATATAGATAATATGGCTTAATTGATGCCAATTATTTGATTCTTAACAAACATCTATATATATATATATATAATATTCGATAAAACTGAGAAAAAATCAAATTACATTTCAATTAAAGTATAATTTTGCGCCATAGGTCCCATCTAATCTAAGTTTGTAAATTTTTGTGCCAAGTAAGTGAATTCAATGTAAAAATTGGATTTTAATTAGAGTTTAATTTTGCGGCATGTGTCCCATCTAATCTAAGTTTTTTAATTTTTATACCAAATGAGTTAATTTAGTGTAAAAAAAAAAAAAATTGGAGTCCAATATAAGTAAACAATTAAAAACTTAATTTTTGAATGATTTTATATTTATGAGTCTATTTTTTGTAGAACTAAAAACAATTCAAGTTTATAAGTCATATATATATAAGTAAAGCTGAGAGAAAATCCAATTAAATTTTAAATTGGAATTCAATTAGAGTCTAATTTTGCACCACGTGTTCCATCTAATCAAAATGTTAAAATTTTAAAGTTTAATTTTACAGCATGTGTTCCATTTAATAGAAGTTTTTTAATTTTTGTGCAAAATGAGTTAATTTAGAGTAGAAAACGAAGAGTCTAATATAAATAAATCATAAAAAACATAATCATATATCTAACACTATATATAAAATTAGAGGAAGAAAGAGTTTGAATGATTTTATATTTATGAGCTTTTTTTTTTTTATAACTAAAAACAATTCATTTGGCACAAAAATTATATATATATATATATATATATATATTTATAGGTAAAGCTTAGAGAAATCCAATTAGATTCAACAATTAAAGTCCAATTTTGCACCATGTGTCCAAAATTATTTATTTTTAAAGAGATTTTTATTTCTTAATTTTGGAATCAAATGTGAGATCATATCATAAATATCCATTCAAATGAGTTATTATATACAAAAACGAAAGAGTCTAGAATTAATGAATATTAAAATATTTAAAAAAAAATAGACAATTTACATTTTCTACCTAATAACATTCTTACAAGACTTTTTAAAGAGTTAAGAAAAAAAAAATGTAAGAATGACTATCAATAATATTTAAGTTATATGTAAGATTATTATACTATACATCTTAATGTGTATATTTTAAGTATATTTATGCATATGCATGGGATTACAAGTTAGTATTACTAATAGAAAATTAGAAATAAGCAACATAATTATATGAAATGAAATCAAATATTAAGGGTGCAAGGTCGGCTTGATATAGTTTAAGGTATAAAGTGACAATTTTAAGTTGGCCATTTTATATTTAAAATCCATTATTCTTATTTTTTGAGATATCAAATTACTGATAAAATTTTTATATTAGATTTTGTTAATGTTTACTTTTCAATTGATAATACAATTAATTCACTTAGTATTATTGTGACATAATCGATTAACAACAAAAGATGACTTTTTTTTTTTTTTTTTGTGAAAAAAAAGAAGTTTTAATTTACCTTGGGTATTGTGATGAATTCTAATGGAAATCTAAAATTTATTATCCAATTTTTATTTTGGTCTTTCAGGATAGATCTTTGGTGCGCAGTGGCAGCTCTAGTTCCAGGGTGGTCATGAAAAAACTTAAATTAAACAAAATCTAATAAACTCATATATTGACAACAACCAGAAATTAAAGGAAAAAAAAATGAAGTCTTACAATTTTTTTTTATGAACCTTTTTTTTTTTTTTTAAATTGTTGCATGATAATCTCATTATCAATACTACAAGCTACATCTTTTTTTCAAAATTTTATTTAAATAAATATTTCTTGGATTTTTCTTTTTTGTTTGTAAGGGCTCAATATATTGTTATGAAGAACAAAGTTTGAGGACAAAATTTGACTACAAACTTAGTTGTAGCTTAAAACTAAAGCTTTCACTAAACAAATTAATATGGCTACATATTTTGAAAATCTAACTATTGAATTATATATTCTTTATGTTCTTAAAACGCATGTCAAGTTTCATGTCAATCGAATGTTATTTACTATTTGATCTATAAAATTATTTTTTGTATATAATTTTAAACTACAAAAACTCGAAATTTAAACATTTGATTGATGACATAAGCTATTGATCTTTGACATTCTTGAAGTTTTGCAAGCATGGAGGATATAAGAAAAAAAAAATGTAATCTAATTGTAGATTTGTCAAAATTCTTATCCATTAAAAAAGAGACATCGAATTGAGTTGTAGCCTTAGTCTACAACCAAGTTAATTTGTTGCTAAACTTTGTCCAAAGTTTAATTATATATATTGAGCTTAAAAAAATTTAGAGTGGTCACACATTTTTTTAAGGGAAAAGAATAATAAAATTTTTAAATTTTATATATAATAATGATTTTTTTTTCAAGTCAGGGTGGTTCTGTGACCACCCTGGCTCTAACGTGGAGCTGCCAGTGTTGGTGCATGGTAGTATGGGAGATTCATGAATGACTAAAGTTGATAATATATTGTGTGGGAAACTTGTTTGCCTAAATTGAAGTTTAAGTTGTTATGAAAAATCAATCATCGGCAATAATTTGATACACTTTAAAGTTTAAAGTATTTATCTCTTCAAAAAAAAAAAAAAAAAGTTGAAAGTATTTACATAGACTTTAGGATTTCAATTAATCCACAGTTTTGGGGCGTTAATTATTAGAGCATTTCCATCTAGCGCTTCAAAAACACTAAAAATATAAAAATAAATGTCCAAATTCAGAAAATCACACCAAAACTACAGGCATTTGGTAATCTATTTTGTCATAAAAAGCACTAAAAATGTAAAATAAAAGTCCAAATACAGAAAATCACACCAAAAACTACCGATATCCGGTAATCTATTTTGCCTTTTCAAATACAACATGCTACAGTCCACTTTAACTCACCTAATCTACTTTTTCTAACACCACTATCTCTCCATCTCTCCCATAGATTATTTTAATATGGTTTGTTGTAAAATAGAGTATGAGACGCAAGATAATTGTTAAAGTAGTAATGTAACTTTTTTGTACTACTGGATTGAGAATCCTCTTAGGATGAGAAAGAGATTACAAAAAGCCAATTTTTAATATATTTAATAAAATTTTAGTAAAAATAATTATTAAATACAACTTCTGGATCTTTTTCTACTGGGGTCTTAGGCAATTGGCCAAATTTTTTTTTTTTTTTGATAACCGCTATTAGCCCAACCTAATGAAGTTTGGAGAGAGAGGAGAGTAGACAGAAGTAAAGGAAATGAGAATAATTATCTTCTACTTTATCTGGATGTTTTTAAAATTAAGTAAGAGAAAAAGAAGAATAATTAGTATTTTCATAGTTTATAATTTTGTTAATATGGTAAGCGTAAATTTGGTAATTCATTTGGTTAAGGATTTCTATACTCTACTCTCCCTCCAAATCTCTCAAATTTGATGGAATTAAAAATGAGAGGTCAAGGGTCCGTTTGGATTGAACTTATTGTTACTGAAACTGAAAACTGAAAACACTGTAGCAAAATAATTTTTAAATGTGTGAATAGTGTTGTGAGATCGGTGAAC
The DNA here is from genome assembly GCA_030445155.1 of Quercus variabilis. Classification (NCBI taxonomy): domain Eukaryota; kingdom Viridiplantae; phylum Streptophyta; class Magnoliopsida; order Fagales; family Fagaceae; genus Quercus; species Quercus variabilis. The sequence continues at coordinate 12,089,518 of CP129449.1, forward strand.
AGTGCATAAACAGTACATGAACAGTACGTGAACAGTGTTTTTTATCCACTGCACAGTAAATCATATGATTTTACTGTTCACACGCAAAAAAAAAAAAAAAACGCAAAACGTGGACGCCACTTTTAGCTGAAACCAAACGGTCACTAAAAGTAGTTAGAACTCTCCAAACTCCTCTAAATTCCTTCCCTCATCTCTTAAAAAATATCTAAACAAAGTAATTTAACTTATTCTCTCTCTTTATTCTACTATCCTCTACTCTTCATTCATCCAAACAAGATATAAGAGTTGTTGCAAAAAGAATATTAATAAAATAAAAATTATTTTGTGAATGCAATCCAATGGATGGTGAGACGGTATTTCCTGTAAAAAGATACAAGCGTTACGGAACAACCAAATATTCATCAACGTCAATGTGATCAGAGAACATTCTAAGGAGGGCGTATCTGATCTGTTGATCTGATATTTCCTGAAGCTCACATGATAAAATGGAAGAAATTTAGTCGTAAGTTGGATAATGACAGGTGAACTCTAAACATAATTTGGTATGCTGAGTGGGCAAAAATAAAATTTATGGCGGGTAGACGATAATGACAGGTTAACTCTTCCAAATGAAAATTTTTAGACTCTGATAATTTACTGGATGATTTGATTGAACAAATGCCATCACTGATGGACAGAATTGGACATCACCGATATTAAAGATATGACTACATCTCAAAAAAAAAAAAGGAAAAGAAAAAATAAGGTTTACTTACAAGATAGGGACAAAATTGTCCTTTGCCATTTTCGGGCAAATTATATAGCCTTATGCCTCATTTTTCAAACTAATTAGAGAAATGTCTATCTTTTAAAACTCGATTTATGATAAATCGAGTTAGGCCCTATAGTGGCGTTTTGTAACTTGACCTCAATAAAATCGAGTTATAGGTAAAAAAATTGCCTATAAATAGATTTTATTGAGATCGAGTTACAAAATGCCATTATAGGTTCTTAAAACGTCACTATAGACTCCTTAAAACGTCACTATAGGTTCCTTAAAATGCCACTATAGGGCTCCAAATTTTTTTTTTTTAAAACTCGATTTATCACAAATCGAGTTTTAAAACAGGGGCATTTCCCTAATTAGTTTGAAAAATGAGGTATAAGGCTATATAATTTGCCCGAAAAGGACAAAGGGCAATTTTGTCCTACAAAATAGATTGTAACCTTAAACTACAATTTTATTTAATAAAATAAACATTATTATATATTTTGAAAATCTAACCGTTGAAATGCATGTTCTTTACTCTTTTAATACATATGTCAAATTTTCTGTCAATAAAATATTATTTATTATATGATTTATATGCTAATATTTTATATATAATTTTAAACTACAAAAACTTGTAATTTTAACAATTTAATGATGACATAGCTATTGATATTTAATTTTTTTCAAAATTTTGCAAGTATGGAGGATATAAGAAGAATATGTAATCCAATGGTGGATTTGTCAAAATTCACCACCAATAAAAAGATATTGAGTAAACTTAAGGTTATAACCAATTTAGTAGTTAAACTTTGTCCAATCCCAAATACTCCTCTTTTTGTTTTGTTTTTTTTTTTTTAAATAAATAAACGTCTGTTGTATAACCATAGTTTTTCTTAAAAATAAAAAATAAAAAAACCATAGTTTGTCATTAATAAACGTCAATATTACCAATAAAGCTAGCTAGCACCTCTCACACACATAAGATGTCACAACTATTTTACGTAGCAAATTGTGATTGACTGCCTGTCAATTTTACATGAGTCCGTCATTTTTTTTTCGTCACTCATATTATGCTGTGTGGAATTCATACCAGAGCTCTTTTTCCATTGAATGATAATTTTCTATCTCCATATATCTTTTGTGAGAAGAGAAAAATGACAAAAAAAAAAAAAAAAAAAACTTTTTTGAATCCTCAAATATTACCCTTGCATATTTTATTATGTACTAATAATCTGTTGCAATGTTATTGTATCCTTCTAATATTTGGGTATCAATTTCATGTGACAACAATTTGTTATGTGTTCGCGTCAATGAGTCAAAGTGAAGCATTGTCGAGTGCGCTATCCGAGGATTGGAAAATGTGGACTTTTTAATGCCACTCATTCATAGATTCGAAAGATATGCCTTTGATCACTTGAAAATAAGATTATATCTTAAGCATTTGCATAAACTTCAAACCTTAAAAAAAAAAAAGAAAAAAGAAAAAGAAAAATGACACGTCTATGCTCTATGTCTATAAAGTTACATTACATCTCTTAAAAGTTAAAACTCAGTTTCAATTCTATGTGAAATGTTACTCTGTCACCTGAGTGGATTTAAGTTACACATTGATGCAACATTCTTAGGGAAGGAGCCATAAATTTTTGTTTGCGGGGTCAATTTGTGTTACTAATTTATTAGTATATATAAACTGTCATACACATACACAAAAACAAATACATTCATCTCTACATTCCCAGAAGTTAGTATCTTTTATAATGAAATCCTTAAAATTAAATGTTTCATAGAATTAAATTCATTTTTCACCATCTTCCATAGTGAAATCTATACGTTTTTAGACCCCTTAACACAAGTTGTTTAACCTAGTTATTTAGTCAAGTGATTACTTAGATAAATTATTCAGTTCTAGGTTAACACATTAAAATCATATCATGTAAATAAAGCGGAAATATAAAGAACGCAACGATGTGATAACCTAGGAAAACCTAACCGGTAAAAAACCTGGGGACGATTTAACCAAGCTATCCTCAAGGTAAAACAGATTCACTATAAAAGAATTGAAGTTTTTACAATAGAACTTAGACCACTAACATCCTATTGCTACATCGAGTAGAAAACTTACTACCACAACCACATGACAGCTCCGAGTCCATGGACTACTTCTTTCTTTGATCTGCTGCAACCACAAGTTTTCCTACTTGTGACTTTGAGACTCTACTCAAAGGTTTCAGATCTTCTTTAAAGTTCTTTATGCAGCAACTGAATAGATCATCAAGTTCTTGACACGAATCTTGATCTTGACAACTCTTTGTGTGTGTATGAAGGTAAATACCTCTAGAACTCACAGAAGATTCAACACACAACTCTCCAAAGACTCTCAAAACGTAGCTAGAGTTTCTCCTTTTATACTTGAAGTAAAGCACTTAACCATACACGTCACATGGGCTTGGGTTGAATTGGAAATTCTATAGAAAATTAAATTTGTACGAGTTTCGAACAATCGAGTCTAATTTTAGATCGATCGAGCACCACAAATTTTGACCAATAAATCCTGTAATCATTCGATTCCAATTTTACAATTAAACATACTCTGAGCAAGCCTAAACCTAAACTCTATGTTTTGATCATGGTTTGCCAACATATTACAAATTGAGGTTCTAATACATTAGTTCCTCAAGTCTTTTAACCTAACAAACTCTCCATTTGGCAATTCGTGACAAAGCACATCACAAAAATTAAAATGCTCAAAGTAAAAACAGCCAATTCAATTAAAAAGCCCTAATTACAATTCAACCTAAACAACTATCTACCAGTTGCTAAAGTAGACAGCAGTCACGACTGAATTAACCTGTAAATTCCTAAAACACTCAACAAACACATAAATGCATGTGTGAAAAATACAAGAAAAACAAAGTAAACTTCTTGATTTCACAAAACATAAAATAAAAGACATATACCATGAATAACCTCATAATATAAATCAATAATCAATGTATCATATGTGAAACAAGAAACATAAAGAACACCAAACACATAAACATAATGTCTCCCCCTAACATATACAACCCATATAAAATAAAAACGTCAAAAAACATATCAAGAAACTCCTAGATACAATCTACAAAATCTCCCCCTATCTCCATGTGTACTCCCCCTTTTTGTGACGTATTGCCAAAGGGCAATCAAGACTTATCAGAGTATGGAGATGGTGGAGGAGAACCTCTAGCCAAAGCTGCTCATAAGGATGCAACCTCATTGAGCACATCCAACAGAAGTTGTCCATGCGCCACCTGGTCATAAGAGTATCCAACATGGCACGCAAGGAAGAGTCACTTGATGTAGATGGTGGAGGATCCACAGCAGCTGTGGGATCTACAAAAGCCTTAGCAAAAGGGTCACTAGAAGGAGAAGCTCAAAATGCATCACCTGTAGAAGACTCTAAGACTTAAGGAATTAATGCATTAGAACTTCAATTTGTAATATGTTGAAAAACCATGATCAAAACATAGAGTCTAGGTTTAGGCTTGCTCAAAGTATGTTTAATTGTAAAATTGGAATTGAGTGATTGTAGGATTAATTGGTCAAAATCGGCAGGGCTCGATCGATCGAAACGCATGCAAATTTAATTTCCAATTCAGCCCAAGCCCATATGACATGTAGGGTTAAGTGTTTTACTTCAAGTATAAAAGGAAAAAACCTAGCTACGTTTTGAGAGTCTTTGGAGAGTTATGTGTTGAATCGTTTGTGAGATCTAGAGGTGTTTACCTTCATACACACACAAAAAGTTGTCAAGATCAAGATTCATGTCAAGAACTTGATGATCTCTTTAGTTGCTGCATAAAGAACTTTAAAGAAGATCTGAAACCTTTGAGTGGAGTCTCAAAGTCACAAGTAGGAGAACTTGTGGTTGCAGCAAATCAAAGAAAGAAGTAGTCCGTGGACTCAGAGCTGTCAAGTGGTCGTGGTACTAAGTTTTCTACTCGAGGTAGCAATAGGATATTAGTGGTCTAGGTTCTATTGTAAAAACTTTAATTCTTTCATAGTGGATCTGTTTTATCTTGAGGATAGTTAAGTTAAATCCTCCCCAGATTTTTTACCAGTTAGGTTTTTCTAGGTTATCATATTGTTGTGTTCTTTATATTTTCGCTTTATTTACATGATATGATTTTAATGTATTAACCTAGAATTGAATAATTTATCTAAGTATACACTTGACTAAATAACTAGGTTAAACAACTGTGTTAAGGGGTCTAAAAACGTACAAAATCCTTAAAATTTTCATTTTCAATATAAGTTACCAATTTGTTTACTGTAGGGACCGGTTTTGGGCACTTCTTCTATTAAGAGAGTGGACCCAAGCCCAGCTAACCTTGCAATGAATTTATAGAGGATGGGTTCAAGAACTAGGCCCTAGTGAGGAATGCAGCGGCCATGCATGGTGGTTTGTGGGTGTAATAACTTAAACGTAAATTGGGACGTACAATAATGCTCCTCGGACGTGCCTTACAGAACTTGAAATTCTTATTATTTCTTTGAAGATTGATTACAAGGTTTGAGAGAACACAGGTCGCTACAGTACTTCTCAATTCTGGTTTTTCTTCCTTCTGTCCCCTTTCTCAAGAGGAACTCCTTACATTATATACCTCTCCTTCAGTTGATCTTGGCCCTACATTTGTTGATCAGCCAGGCCACCACTTGAGAACCTGTCCCATCAGCCGCATCCCCATTCCTTCTGTGGGTTGCAGCACCCAAGGCAGCACTGTTCAGGAGTCCTATCCTCATTAATGCGATCAGGGCGTTAGTTGAGAGCATTTAATGTGGAAGTGACAGTTCATCCGGGGCTTGTTCCTCCACCATGCTTCCACTGCCGGCGTTGGGTACTTGCCATTTGCTCTTTGGGTGTTCAGGAAGATTCCCCTTGATGGCGTGCTGTGTGTCCACTTTATGGTCTCGACCATCCGAGGAAGGAATCTTCCTCGGCACTGTTTCTTGGGCAACTGGGCTTTATGCCTTCATCCTCGGATCTCGGACACCTCCTCGGCGCGGGCCTTTGGGCCTGGTTCGAAATGGGTCGGGACAGGCTAACTCTTTCTGGCCCCATAATAGCCCCTCAAAATCTTGCTGTTCGCATCCTCTGGCGGAGAGGGGGATTTTGACATCCTCGGGCCTAATCTGCGTCCCATCGAGTCTTGTCCCACGTCAGTTTCAGATCCTTTTCACCTGCCCAAGGTGCGTTACTAACGCTTCGGTGCGCGCAACGTGTCCTTTATTAAATTCAGGCGGCTCTGTGCTCCTCACGTTCAACGGATAGATGACAATCTAACGGTGGGGATTCGCCTATCATTTATGGGCGGGAAAACCCACACAGCTCCTCGATTTGGGGTATAAATACCCTTTCAAACTGCTTTTCCTCTTCTTTACTTGCAATCCAGAACTCTTGCGCATACATATCCTGAGTCTAGCAAAGTTTCCACCTACATCCCCAGCATAAAAAGCCTGTCCGAGGAGCTTCTCCTTATTTCTATAAGTCACTCTATCCCTCTCTAAGCTTTTTTCTTTTTCTCTACTCTTCCTTCTCTTTTATTAGCTCCTTCTTTAGCTCCCTTATGCGTCATTTAGGATGGGTAGACTTAAGAAATATGTCTATACTGAGGAGGCAATGGAGAAATTCATCACCGATTACAAGATACCAGCCAACGTGGGCTTAAGGTATTGTGAGGAAGGGGAGTGGCTCCTTCGGAGGCAGGAGGGCAAGGTGGTGATTCCCATCATTGCCTTCCTGGAATGCGGTATGAGGATCCCCATAGGGCCCGTGACGAGGGGTTATCTTACATACTTCCGGTTAACCCCTACCTAGTGTGCCACCAACATGTTCAGAATTCTGAGTAGTATGGCCGCTCTGAACGAGAAGATGGGGCTACGGCTGACCCATCACGACGTGAACTACTGTTACAACCTTCAACACTTGAAGAACAAGTTGTACTACATGAGGATAAGGGACGATAGGGTCCGACTTATCCAGTGCCTCCCTAAGTCCAGCAAAGGGTTGAACGAGGATTTTCTCATCGTGTCCGGAGAGTAGCACGATGGCCTTCACTGCCTGACGATGGAGGGGACACCAGGTAGGGCAGTGGGAGTAGGAGGGGGTTCAAAAGTTTTTAGTTTGGTTTATTTTAGGCGTTATTATCTATACTTATCTTCTTTATCTATATTATTATTATTATTATTATTATTATTATTATTATTATTATTATTATATTTTTTTTTTTACTGTTTGGTTACTAACATGGATGTGTCTTCTTTCTGTAGATCCGAACACCTTCGCGCGCCAGTTCAACCTGGTCAACAGGGAGGATTTGTAGAAGGTGCTTAGGGTAGTGGCTTTCGAGAACAAAGCTGACCATCAAGTTAGAGCCGCCCACAAAATCTTGGGGTACATCCCGATCCAAAAATCGTTCGCAGCCCTAAAGCGCGTGATCAGAGCAAAGGATCCTCGGCTGCAGAGAATAACTGTATCTGAGGGCGGGTTCCAATTTCCCGAGGATCTCTTCGATCCAGAAGGCGTCACATTAGCAGGCCCCTCTTCCTCCCACATATTCCCAGAGGCTGCAGAAGAGAACTTAGAAAGGGAAGAGGAAGTTGCAGATTTTGGCCCCGCCGAGGACGATTTTGACGCGTTTGAACAAGTCCACCAATTTGAGGACCCTTTTGGAAACTTGGGTGACCCTCGTCTGACTGAAGTAGACTTCCTAACATCAAAGTCCTCTTCTCGGCTTGGCATGGGTTACAAAAAGAAGTCCCAACCTAGCCTGCTCGATTTAATTGAGGGCCAGCTGGGGAAGTCCCAGCCAAAGCTTCCTCCTCCTCCTCTACCCAAGATTCTGCCTGCCCAGACCAGGTCAGCTTCTGCCCAGTCCAGGCTTCCTCCTGCTCCACCTTAGAAGAATCTGCAGCCCAGGCACGAGCCCGCTGATCCTAAACAGAAGAAGGACAAGGGCAAGAGGCCCATCGAGGACAAGTCTGGGCCTACGCGGGAGGGGGATGACACTTGGCGTCCCTCGAAGCAGCTGAAAATAGGCTCCTGAGGCCAAGACAAACAGGTCGATGTTCAGCCTGAGGCTCAGGCCTGGCTCTCTACCCCAATGCTCCATGGGGGTCTTCTGAGGGATGACTCCTCTCTCAGGGATTTGAAGGAGGGCGAAGGCGCATATGTGGCCGACGCGGTGGGGAGGTGCCTGCTACTTCCCGCGGACATGGCGGAGCTAGGAGCCATGAGGAGCAGGGAGGTCTTCCTCAGCCTCAAACGATACTTGGGAATGGTGAGTCTTTCATTACTTGTGATTTTTCTGGCTTCAGTCTTTCTTCTCCTTCTCTTTTTTTTTTTTTTTGGCTTATTATGTTTTCGTGTAACTTAACAGGCTGTCCAGGCCACCTATAGGTTAGAGGACGCGGCCTATGACTAAGGAAAGGCCATGGATGCAGAGCGTGAGAAGCGCTTGGAGGCAACTCGGACCCTTAAAACCACCGAGGAAGACCTCGCCGCGACCAGGGAGGAGCTGAAGGCGATGACCAGGGCCCGGGACAACGCAGTGGCAGGTCTCGCTGGCTTCTAGAAGCAAGCCGAGGATCAGACGAAGCGTTTGGGTGAGGCCGAGGATTAGTTGAAGATCGCTAAAGAGCTGATAGCTGACCTCAAAAAGGATGTGGCCACTGTTGAGGAAGCCAAAAGGGTGGCTGAATGGGCTAAGGAAGAGGTTGCGAGGGCCAAGTTGGAGGCAGACCAAGGTAGGGAGGAAGCCTGGGCCTCTAAGGAGGAAGCTGAGGAGGCAGCCTATGCTGCTGGGGCAGCCGAAATAGCAGCCGCCTTCAAATCCCAGGTCCCCGAGGTATGTAGGCGCTACTACTCCCAGACCTGGGGTGAAGCCCTCAAACAAGCTGGGGTGGAGGCCTCGTCTGCCCTGTGGAAAGAGGAGAGTGTGTACTTCCCCCCTACCATCTGCGAGGCTGCCCCAGATGACTCTAAGGTCAAGGGGGCTGCTGAGGAAGTTGCTGATACTCTAGGCGACGAAGCCTCGGCCGCTGAGCTTACTGGTAAGCCAGTGCAAGGTAGTGATCCTCCCGGGGTGGTTGAACCGAGTGAAGGCCCTAATGAGGGAGCGCCCCAGCCGGTTGCAAAGTCCTTCTCTGATGCCCAGGTTTCCTCTTCTGAGGAGGTTGCCATTCCTGCCGTGCCTTTGCAAGCCATCCCACTTGGTGAAAGCTCGACGAATCCTAAGGCTGTCGTGGTCCAACCACCTACTGGGGCTGGCAATTAAATAGGAGGAGTAGGCTCCTTGGCCCCTCTGCCTGGTTTACTTTATTGTTGCATCTTTTTTCTTCTTTTTTTATTTTTTGTAATGTGGCTCCCACCATGTAATTTTAACAGACTTAATGCAATGTAATTCTCATTTCTTTTTTTGTTTCTTGTGGCTGTTTGTTCATTTGCACACTATCTGCTCTTTTTTTTTTTTTTTTTTTTTTTTTTTTACTTGTGTAATTTCAACCTCAATTGTATCTCGGCCAATCGCGGCATCAATCATTATAACGTGAGGGCACGTATGCTCGGGCGGACCTTTCGTGTCCTAAGGACTAGTTGAAATTCTTTCAAAGTAGACACTTAGGATCTTCTTGCAGTAGTTAGTTTCCCCATAGGATTGAGTCCGAGGACCATGCAATGCCTTGGTTCTGTCTAACACTTAGTCTTGTTGAAGTAGTTAGTTTCCCCAAAGGATTGAGTCTGAGGACCATACAATGCCTTGGTTCTATCTAACACTTAGTCTTGTTGAAGTAGTTAGTTTCCCCATAGGATTGAGTCTGAGGACCATGTAATGCCTTGGTTCTATCTAACACTTAGTCTTGTTGAAGTAGTTAGTTTCTCCATAGGATTGAGTCCGAGGACCATGGAATGCCTTGGTTCTGTCTAACACTTAGTCTTGTTGAAGTAATTAGTTTCTCCATAGGATTGAGTCCGAGGACCATGCAATGCCTTGGTTCTGTCTAACACTTAGTCTTCCTGAAATAGTTAGTTTCCCCAAAGGATTGAGTCCGAGGACCATGCAATGCCTTGGTTCTGTCTAACACTTGGTCTTCTTGAAGTAGTTAGTTTCCCCATAGGATTGAGTCCAAGGACAATGAAAAGTCTTGGTTCTGTCTAACACTTGGTCTTCTTGAAGTAGTTAGTTTCCCTATAGGATTGTGACAAAACGGGAACCAAAAGCCTGGGTCAGCTGTCTGTATGAGTTTATGGAATTCGTCCTTAGGCCATTGAACCACCTCATCACTACAGGCCCTAAGCTGGATGGGAAAACCTTGCACATCAGCACCTTGTTCTTAGAATGGACAGCCATTCTCTGGTTGAACTGGCTTACATGCTCCACGGGGTCCGTCTTGTCGTTGTAAACGGTGAAGGCTGGCTGTTGGAATCGCCGAGGGAGCACTGCCTCCTCTATACGACGTGTGAAGGGTGACCTGGAGAGCCGATCTAGTGCCTTGCTCATGGCGTCACTCCCTAAGCCCCTAGGAGTTGGGATGTCACGCTTACGCCTCTGGTGGTGCTCCTTCTCGTGAGAGAAAGTCTCGCTCGGGGGTGTTCTAGACCCTTGCCTGTATTCGTCATCACTTTCGTCGTCAAAGGGCAGGTCAGGGCTGGGCTCGGACTGTCTCCACCGTGCATGGTGCAGCTTTCTCTTCAAATCATCTATCTCGCACTGCATGGCCACCTTATCATCCTGTCTCTGGGACGCATGGCTATGGGCTTTTTCTGACCACGTGTCGGGGCCGTTGTCACGCCTTTGGGGTACGTGGCTTTCGCTAGTCGTTGAGATATGTACGCTTCTCTCTTGAAATCATCTGTTCTCCTCGTTTTGACCGCGCCCGAGGTCGCCATAGTTACCATGGTACTGAGATTTAGCCGGTTCAAGTCGATGGGCGTTTCCTTGGTGAGGGCCTGATCCTACCATGCTTGGCTGTTGTCCTTACTAACGCACGAGTTCTCCCCACAGACGGTGCCAATTGTAGGGACCAGTTTTGGGCACTTCTTCTATTGAGAGAGTGGACCCAAGCCCAGCTAACCCTGCAATGAATTTATAAAGGATGGGTTCAAGAACTAGGCCCTAGTGAGGAATGCAGCGGCCATGCATGGTGGTTTGTGGGTGTAATAACTTAAACGTAAATTGGGACATATGATAATGCTCCTCGAATGTGCCTTACAGAACTTGAAATTCTTATCATTTCTTTGAAGATTGATTACAAGGTTTGAAAGAACACATGTCACTACAGTACTTCTCAATTCTGGTTTTTCTTCCTTCTGTCCCCCTTCTTAAAAGGAACTCCTTACATTATATATCTCTCCTTCAGTTGATCTTGGCCCTACATTTGTTGATCAGCCAGGCCACTACTTGAGAACCTGTCCCATCAGTCGCATCCCCATTCCTCCTGTAGGTTGCAGCACCCAAGACAGCACTGTTCAGGAGTTCTATCCTCATTAATGTGGCCAGGGCATTAGTTGAGAGCATTTAATGTGGAGGTGACAGTTCATCCGGGGCTTGTTCCTCTACCATGCTTCCACTGCCGACGCTGGGTACTTGCCATTTGCTCTTTGGGTGCTCAGGAAGATTCCCCTTGATGGCGTGCTGTGTGTCCACTTTATGGTCTCGGCCATCTGAGGAAGGAATCTTCCTCGGCACTGTTTCTTGGGCAACTGGGCTTTACGCCTTCGTCCTCAGACCTCAGAAACCTCCTCGGCGCGGGCCTTTGGGCCTGGTTCGAAGTGGGCCGGGACTGGCTAACTCTTTCTGGCCCCACATTTACTATTGCGAGTAAAAAATTTTCAATTGAACTAATGAAGTGTTCAAAGATATGAACGATCCAAAACTTTAAGAGATACAAGAACATATTTTACAATAAAAAAAGAATTTGAGAAACGATACATTCTCTATAACTACTAAACCAATTGGACAATTAAAAAGAAAAACATTATTGGATTAACTCAAATATTTGGAGGGCCAAGTCCCATTTTTTGGGGCTAATTATTAAAATATTAAATATATTTTCTATATAGTATAAAGATATTTTCAAAAATCATGGCTCCCCCACCTAGCCCCTCTATTGGAAAACAAAGTTTTATGAGTTACTTTACAAAACTGAGAGATAACATATAATATTGAATTCTAAAATAAAGAATAGAAAGCATACTTGATGTAATAAAATTAAAAAACAAGACTTGAGAAGACCTTTAGTCTTCATCACAATTCGATATGGTGCCCAAGGTGTGTGGCCTCTCAATCAGTCTTTACATACATTAATTTCCTTTTATGGAAAAGTGAATTCAAGAGATGTTACAAAGAAAATAGTTTTCTCTTCTTTTAATCATATGTACGTTTTAACTGTCTAAATAATTATTTTATTTAATAACTCTTATTAAATAAACAACAAATTATCTAATTGGATTAGCCTTTTTGATCCAATCTAATTGGGCTTTAGTGTGTGGTTTGGGATGAGACCAAAGGGACAAATAAAATTCTAACTCCATTGGGATTCGAACTTTCATCAACTCTTGACAAACCCAAAGTTACTATTAATTGTATAACAAGTACCACTATAGAAATATAATTACACTCTAGGCTTTATTAATAAATTATATCCTAAAACTCTAATATAATATCATTTGATTCCTCCATGAAATATCCATATTGAATAAAGTCATAATAAACTGTTACTTTGTAAACAATTATTTTATTCCTTAATTACCCCGTTTAATCTTTTAGTTATTCATATATTTTATGAAATCTAATTTCATTATATATAAACTTTAGTAACTCTATTCTAGAGTGGCCGGTCTTGAATAACCAATCCTCATTAAATTCATCTCAAGGGGATATTTCGTATCTCTATAGAAAGAGATATGGATCTGAAGAATATGTATTCCCTCAATGCTACGTAAGGTTACCTAACATACTGGAGATTTAGATCTCACTCCTAATATATCAAAGCAACCAATATTTTATGATCGGGTTCACAATCCTCTCAAGATTGAGAGTCTATAAAAATAAAAGTCATGAGATTTATTATTCAGGTGACAGTTATTGATTGAATAATTAATCTCACAGCGGTCCAGTTCATTGTGTCTTACACATTTAAGACACATCAACTAGAAGTCTCAACTTCCATGATTAAGACAAACCATCTAAGTTGACATGTTATAGTCTTCGCAGATGAAACATCCTATTTCATCACCGACTATGAACTACATATTTTAGTTTACAAGAAATTTGTGATTTATATCTTCTGTAACTAAATCACATACAATGCATCTCAAGGACTATATGACAATGTCCAGTTAGTTTATATACAAATAGTTTCATATAATTAAATAAATTTAATTATTTATAATATGCCAATAAATTGGATTTTAAGGCACAAACCCTAACACGCTCCACCCTCACATGTAGCTCTGCCCCTGAACATTCTCACAATGCAATATTGCATGATGCAATTCGTAAAGAAAGTAGACCAAGGCCAATAGCTCCATATTTTTCAAAGAAATCGCATGGGGTGAAAGTTTTCATAAAATCAATATATATATATATATATATATTAGAGTAGAGATCTCATGTGGAAAAGTATGAAATTCTGCCAAGTGGCGCATTCTATGTAAAGAAAACTAAAATATTCTCAAGATAAGAACAAATTAAACATGAAATTTTTGTTTCATTTGGTTTAATATTTCAAGACTTTTTAAATTAAAAAATAAATATTTTTTGTTTCTTTCAGTTCAATATTTCAAGACATTTCATCCCTCATACATATCACAAACCTCTTTGCATTTTAATTCACCATTTTCACCTCTTGCACTTCTATCCTTTTATATATACCTACCTATAACCCTTCATACCATCCCATGTTAAATACACAGAACAAAAACGATTTCATTTACCTTTAATTTTTCGAGCCCTAACATTGCTATTTCATTTAATCTTACCCCGTATGAGTTGGCTACAACTAAGGAAGGAGGGCTTGCATTTTATATTGAGTGATAACAACAGTTACTATTTTGATATTAAGGTTGGACGTTGTGAATTTATGGCTTTTATAAATGATGTGATTGATTGTGAGTGTTTGAGATGTGTATTTTGTTTTTAGAATTAAGGAGAAAGAGAAAGATAAATTTCATATATCAACTTTTATTCTATAATATTTCTCCAAAGTTTTTATTTTTATTTTTTATTTCTTATCACTTCAATTGAATAACTATAATGGATATGTGTGTACAATTTATAATTGTTGCTTTTTATGATGAAATTATTACAAATAAAGTTCTATAACAATTATGCTATAATACTTATATAAACAGTTAGATCTTAGTTCGCAAATAAAATTCTGAAAATTTCATTTTATGCCTAACCTTTATTTCATGGATTTCTAGACTATACAATTAAGGTAGACTTCAAATGACTTCAAATTCGTAAGAATACAAAAAAGCCAAATAAAAATACAAATCAAGATTTGCACAAATTCTACTCTACAAAATTAAATATACTTCCAAAATGAAAAAAAAAAAAAAAAAAAAAAATTGCATATAGGTCCTAGGAATTTTAAGAAAATAAATAAAAGAACAAATCAACATTTTAATCAAAGCTGTTAGGAACTTAGCATCAACACACAAATTTAACAAATAAAAAAGCATTCTAGCATGAGTTAGAAGTCTTGTTTATTTACTTGAAGTTTCCATCTTAGATTAATGTATATAATGATATGGCATATTATTGTAATTGTCTTCTTCTTTTTTAAATTTTATATAATACATTAGGCTGTATCGAGGAGAGGAAAGCATTTTGCATCAGCAATAACAATTGATTCTATTTATATGGTGGGTTTTTTTTAGCCAATGCAAATCATGACCACATAAAACATGGACATATTGTGTGGAAAAGAAACTCTAAGGACACCATTTAGTAAAATTTATTCTAAAAGAAAATCAATTATGAATCTACCTCTTTGTCAACCAATATCATATCGAACTTGATCAGGTCATGGTCGTTTGCTATATTAACTGCATCACACATTCGTAAAACTCTAACTTTCACTTTCAAGTTGTCTTTGTACACGGATATTTGCTTCAAAGTTGTCTACTCCATATTGATATGAATCTGTAATATCTGCACAATTTAAACATCAGTAAAATTTAAATATAATTATGGAGTAAAATCTACCATTTGCAACATAAGTGACAATCTAACATTATCAATAGCTTGGAAATAATTTTAATGAACAGTATGTATTATCTCTAGGTAGATCTTTGAATATTACTTTGTATACAATATTTTTTGTATGAAAGTGATCACAATTATCATTTTCTTAAATAAGTACCCTAAGGCCATTTGTACTTGTAACTCTGGAGACGATAACATATAACTGTCCATGACTAAAAACTAGTTTGTCTAAATAAAGTTTGACGCATTTCAAAGATTGACCCTAGCTCTTATTAGTTGTCATAGCAAAGCAAACTGATACTAGAAACTATCTTCTCTTTAGTACAAAAGGTCATTTAGATTTAGAAGGGGACAAAACTATTCTTGGAATAAATACTTTATCTCCAACATGAGATCCTAAAATTATTTGGGCTTCCAAAACCCATTTTGATAATTGAGTGACTAAAAGTCTAGTACCATTACAAAGTGCAGCACTTCGGTTTAAATTTCGAAGTAGCATTATTGGCAGTCCTACTTTCAACTTGAGTTTATTGTTTGGAATACTAGGGAACTTCAATGAATTGAGAAACTTTGTTGGATACATCTTGATCTAGAATGTTGGTTGAAGCTTTACATAATGAATCTACACTAAGATATGTTTCTTCATCAACATTAATAAGATCAATCATGTAACCATTTATGTCTTCAAGAACTTCATTTGTTGGAGCTAAAATTGCTCTCTCTTCTAAATACTTCAAATCATTGAATTTAGTATGGAAGTCAGGGTAGGTAGCATACACAATATCATTGAAAGGATGAGTACCAAGTTGAATTAGTAAATCATGTAGTATTTCAATCAATGCTTTGCCTTCACTATTATTAAGTTTACCATCACCAATTTTCAATATCCATTCAGCAAATTCTCTTGAAGCAATATCACCTAGGTTTTGTGTCAGCCTCATATTTTTTGTCAGAATGAAAACTCTACAATTGTTCCATAATGAAGACTTGTTAATTGATGCCTCAACTATTTGTTATCTTTGCCCTTTAGCTACCACTGGTAATATTTGTCTAAAACCACCACCAAGAACAACTATTTTTCCTCCAAAAGTTTCATCTCCACTGTTGCTACCAATAAAACCATATCTCTTAGTGAACGATCAACAGCTTCAAAACAATTTCACTGTGCCATAGGAGCATCGTCCCAAATTATAAGACTTGCTTTTGTCATAAGTTGTGCAATTTGTGAACCTTGTTTAATTCCTCAAGTTGAACTGTCTGTTACAATTATCAATATTTGAAATCTTGAATGAGCCGTTCTCCCTCCTGGAAACAATAATGCAGTAATTCCAGATGATGCAACTACAATGACAATCTTCCCTTTTGAACGCAATTGGCATATAATGGTTTTTCCAAAGATAAGTCTTCCTAGTTCCTCCATGTCCATTTACAAAGAAGAAGTCTCCTTTATTTCCTAAAGTAGAATAAATTAATGCATCATATATATTCCTTTGATAAAAAATAAAACCATTAAAAAGTTTAATCTTTTTCGCTGCCAAAGAATCTCTATCATAATCCAATTCTTCTTGTAATATTCTATTGTTACATTGTCTCAGAAGCAATGCGTTTGGATATGGTATTGTTTCAAATTCTCACAAAGACCTTCCAGTTTTTATCAAAATTTGTTCTATATCACTAAGCACATAGTTCTGCAATTGGAAGTCATCAAGATGTAGATTGTCATAGCGTAAAACTACTCTTTGACGATGAAGAATGTCCTCAGATAATAGATGCCAACTCAAAATCCATAATTTATAAGGGTTAGCAAACCTCACAAAAAACCAGCATTGTGACAAAAAGCTAATGAGTTTGTTTTCCTGAAGCCTAATGGTAAGATCTGTTTTAAGGATATCTTGCTATTTTGGGTATAGCAAATAGCTACTAAGATTGAGCATTAAATGGCTGGTGATGTCACTTTCAACTAGGTGTCAAGTGTTGATTGATGGGCAAGAAAAGCATTTAATGTTTTGCTCTGGCAGCTGGTAGGGGAATATTTGGTCTGATTATGGAAGATGGTAGCTAGGTATTAAAGATATCATGAATATTTTATATTTGAAGATTAAAGATAGCCAATCAGATTTAGCCATGTGTTTGATTTGGATTCCAAAATCGTATAGCAATAGCTAGAGATTGAATAAATAGTAATTTGGGTTAGCATTTAGATGGCTAGAGTTTTTTAGTATTGTTATAAGATGAGTATTAAGTTTTAGTCAAAGAGCAATGGGAGTTTTATTATTTTAAGTGATATGTGATAAGAGAGGCTTACTATATGTTACCCACTAGACACTGACTCGTAAGAGTTCTAGGAGTTGGAGAAGACACACTAAGCAACATGTTTCTTTTATTAACTTTAAACCGTTGAAGCTTTACTAAACATACTTCTTGGCCCTCCAAACCACGACTCCCAAAGTTTTCTCAAAGAGACTCGTGAGCTTGGATCATGAGCCAAAGACGAGATGACGCACCTTAGGCTTTGTTGTCAATTTATGTAAATATGGGCTTTTGTTGGAGAAGCCGCTTTCCATTAATAAGAGAGAGGTAACATGGGTCATGAGTTTTAATTCATTGCTTAAGCCTGATCTATATGTTGATGTTGATGATATCGTAGGTTATGATCTCAATTGATGAAGAGGAAATGTGGACCTGAAATAAGGATTTTGTGGGCCATGTGAGTCCAATCCATGTAGTTGGATAAGATATATGCTTATTTTGGGTTTAAAGGAGATTTAACCAAAATTTAATAATATGTTGATGTGGCATGAGTTGCCAATGAAGTAATGCCATGTGAGGTGAAAAAAGAATCCTCAACAAATACTAAGCATTTAATGTGCCCGAAGTCTATGATAAATCAAAGAATTATATAGAACTAAACACTTCTATAGATGGGTAAATCAATCAAAAACATAATAACATAAGCATTAAAACCATAAATTAATTGTTAAGAACAAACTAATAAACAGTTAGGTTTCACCCCTTGCCTTAGCAAGATTTCTAGCAAGCCATAACACAAATAAAACTCTAAAAACTGTAAAGAAACTTTAAGAAAACCTAAATTACACATTCAGCAAAAGCTCTCCCTCAATGTTTCCCTAAAGAGCCTTTAAATAGATCAAGGAATCCTATTACAAGTTAAATTTTCGTTGGGGAAAAATCATAGGTTTTTAGGCTTCACTTAACCGACACTTTTGGCCCATTTAATTTCATAATTCGGACTTTTTATAAACAACAAAGTTGTAGTCCTTGAAGTTAAATGTTCAACTCAACTTGAATCATCTCGATTGGATATCTGAGCCGAAAGTTATGTACAAAATACTAACTGGTTTGCAAGCTGGAATCCTAATCCAAATAGGACTTGTGTTTGGTGCAGATTTTCTTTGATTCCTTACTCCAATTGGACTCAAATTTAATTGGGTTGGCCTACTTTGACTTCATTATGGCCCTTGTAAAAGTAAAATCCATTAGCATTCTTCTTTGCACATATTCGCTCATTTAATTCTGTTCTCCTACAAAAGACAAATTCATGCATTAAAATTCAATTAAGCGTAAAATTAATTATTCAACATTATTGCAAAACGAAATATAAATGCATGAATTAACTCAAAACAAGTATGGTAATGCTTTATAATAATGATATAAATATGCAAAATTAAGCTATTATCACATACATATTCTCAAATATATATATATATATATATATATATATATTTATATATATTTATTGTTGGGTATGTTTTATAAACTATTGGGTGTGTTTAAAACGTAAGTCCACAATCCTTAGTTGAAAAGTCCAAGCCCAAGCTCTAGAATTTTCCTATAGTATGTGAGTTGTTGATAGCAAACAAAACCTAAAATTGTCTCCTCTTTCCTTATCAAAAAGTCAACCAGCACCTTCCCCAATTTTGCAGAAAATATAGTGATTTGTGGCATCAATGAGAAGCAAAAACTCCTCCAATTTCATCTCTCTTTTCACCTTTGACTACTTCTTTTTAGAGCCTAAGAGTTTCAAATTCTATGAATAAAACCAGTTACTAAAGTTAAAACATTTTACTTTGATATTTTCTCCTCTGTCTTTAATTGAAAGTTTTCTCTTGAGCATTTGAGATGAGTTCAAAACTCTGTTTGTAAGTGCACATTAACAGAGTTGGTGCTGTTGTATCCTGGATAGCGACCGCCTAAGCCATTTGCACCTACAGAGTAATTCCAGTGGGGGAGAAATTGCTTCTTAAGGACAGCAAATTTAGTTTTGTGCCTCGGCAATAAGTTTTTACTTAATCCTTAATTTTATATTTTTTTACTCTTTTTTTTTATAAGTTAATCTAAGCATATCCATGTTTTACTAATATGTCATTGAAATTGCTTTGTAACTTTGTTAATTAATTTGAACAATCTTCTAGACTATATTTTCAACATATACTCATACTTATTCACATATAAATGTATAAAATGCTCTCTGCAGAATGTATCAGACCAAAAAGACCTCAGCTCCAACTCTCACGGTCTTACTACCTAGAGTTGGCACAAAACTGTGAAGTTTGAAAACATGAGTCAGTTTGGCCATATTAAGATAGATATTGGGAAACCTAAGAGAGATGTGTTTTGTGGGAGAGAGAAAGATGCCCTAGGGCCAAGGGTGCATGCCAAACTCATTACTCTACTTTATATGGATACTCTAGATTACGTTTTCTACGGTGATACAGTTAATTTCTTTGGGAATACTTTCTGAGAACTTTTCTTTGTTTAGCTGTGAGCTTCCATTGGTCAAGCAGTGAAGTGTTTTCATGACATATAAGATCTCCTTAGTCCTTTAAATGCTTCAATGAAATTATAAGCAATTGCAATTCTTTAAAATATTGGGAAAAAACAAATTAAAACAAAAGGAGATATGATAAATATTGTCAAACCTGCCCATCCCAAACAGCTGAAGAGACATGGCTATCTTGATCATAAAGTACAACATTATCAATTCGCTCGAGATCTCCAGCGGTCTCTCCATTTGATATAGGCAACAAAATACAAGCAAAAAGGGGAATGCTAAAGTTAGCTCCATATAAGGTCCGTTTGTTTTGGTTTCAAATGGTTTCTGAAAACCATTTTCCATAAAATAGGCTGTTTGGTTGGCTTTGAAAATATAATTTTCCAAAAATTATTTTCAGTTCCTATTTTCACTTTAAATGGTTTTCGGAGAGAGAGAGAGAGAGAGAGAGAAAGAGAAGGACCAGACGCACAAAGAGAGAAAAAGAGAGTGAGCCGAAACAGAAATCGCGCCGTCGATCGCGCCTCAACCCCAGACACCGAAGAGAGAGAGAGAGAGAGAAAGAGCATGAAGAGAGACTGGAGAGAGTGAGTGTAGAGAAGGAAAATTTCCGACCTATCACAAGCTGACACGTCATACTACAAAGTCCACAAAATACAGCCAATTACAAAGCGCCACATATTGCTGCTAGGTTTTGCTATCACTATTCAGAAACTAACAGAAATTTGCCAAGTGTCATGCAAGAACCAATCATGCATCACCTCGTGCAAGCGATGACATAAGCAGCCTAGCACGTGTAAGCAATGACCTAAGCAACCTCGCACGTGTAAGCGATGACACAATCAGTCCAGCATGTGCAAGCGATGACATAAGCGAACCAATCAAGCTCTGCCACGTGTCACCAATCAGACTGTGCCACGTGTCGCTTACCTACCCCTAAAATCCTATAAATAGAAGCCTTCCTAAGGCATTTAGGAGGGATTTGAGGAGATCTAGAGAGCTGGAGAGAAGGGACCAAGCCATTGGAAGCACTCAGAAGTCCAGAAGCTCTGCCAGAACCAAGCTCTAAAGCCTCCAAGAACTTCAAGAACTTCAACTTCAAATACGAAGAACATTCGAAGAGAAATTATCCAAATCATCCACCTAGATCCAAAAGTTTGCGAGAATCAAGCCTAAAGTGTCCGAAAACATCAACAAATCACAAATCAGTGAAGTTCTGCGGATTCAAGCCTCTAAAGCACCGAAGAACTTCCATCACAAACCTTCGAATACAAAGAACATTCAAAGAGGAATCATCCAAATTGTATTCCTAGATCTCAAAGTTCACTGGAATCAAGCTCAAAAGCCTCCAGAAACATCACAAACCACAAATCAGCGAAGCTCTACGGATTCAAGCCTCTAAAGCCCCGAAGAACTTTCACCACAAACCTTCGAAGACGAAGAACACATCAAGAACACGAAGAACACATGAAGAACGTGAAGAACAAGGGATTTCTAACAAGCTCATAGCCAAACATTCATTGTAATTCTGTTTCAACAATCTTCGATCTATCCCTCAACCAAATTGAAGGATATTTTGTGTTCAAATCAAAATTACATTATTACAATCCAAATCAACAAGTCTTACAAGGAGATCGAATCAGAGGATAACTCTTTTGTAATCAACAGAGAATTGTACCACACATTCATCAATACAAATTCACACTTGTGAAACTATTTTTACTTGTTTGACTTATTTTGAACCGAGAAATTTAGTCGTCCACAGTGAGATCGAGCTCACGCCGGCAAGATTGCATCGTAGAGCTCGCGCCGTCGAGATCGCGCTGGGGAGATCGTCCTGCCGAGATTGCACCTCTAGATAGCACCGTGATCACTCTCTCTTCTATGATCGCACCGTGAGATTGTTTCCTTCCCTCAATTTGCAATTTTGCTTGCTTGCCGTCAGTTGTGGCTTTTGATTGCCGGAGTTTGCCGCCGTGGGTTGAATTGGAGTTTCGGTGGTGTGTGGTGTTGTTTCGGTGGTGGGTATAAATTTCGGTGGTTGTGGGTTGTTGTTAGTGGTTGCAGGTGATGGGAATTTGGCTATGATTTGTTCTGTGGATTAGGATTGGGATTTTTCTGTATAAAATTTGTTTGGATGCTAAGAAAATGGCTATGAAAATGTGAAAATTTTGTAGGAAAATAGCATATTTAGAATGTTACCAAACACTGAAAATATTTTTCCGGACTATTTTCCATTGCACAACCAAACAGCTTGAAAACATTTTCCTTTCCCGAAAATAGCATTTCCAGAAAATATTTATTTTCCGGAAAATATTTTACATGAACCAAACAGAGCCATAGTAGTAGCTCAAGGGCAGTAACTCAAGCTAAAAAAAATAACTTTTAGAAACTACCCGAGGATCATGGTATTGAACTACATCACATAATTTTTAGAAACTAAAAGAAATGAAATCCACACCATATAGAAATCATGAACTGTGACATCCCTGCGTGCACCAAATAATAATTTACCAAAAAAAAAAATGGTGCACCAAATAATATTACTGATAGTGGAAATTAGAATGAGTTTCTCAGTTAGCTCAATTGGTAAATCTCTGATGGTTGAATAAAATATCTGAAGTTCAATTCATGTCAACATCAAAAACTGATTGGTGTCTTGATTTGATAATAAAGAGCTACCATAAGTTAAAACTCTCTCTCTTTCAAAAAAAGAAAAAAAAGAAAAAAAAAAAAAGAATGAGTTTCTGATAAGTATAAAATTATATTAATTTTTCAAGAATATAAACTTAATTATTTGTTTGGGCCCCATGCTCATTATATGAAATTGTCCAATTGCCGTGAGAGCAGAACCCAAGGCATTAGAAACCAAATATGTTTTTTTATCCAAAAAATATATATATATATATATATATATATTTATATATACAAATGTGTTTCCTAAGGAGTTAGCTTACAACAGTAGCCAATAGGTGGGTGCCACTATGGTCACATTCAGGTAGTAACGAAGCTAGGATTTTAGTTTATAGAAAGCAAGGCTATAAGAGAAAATTGAAAACAAAATTAATCTAAAAAATATTAGTCCGCATTAATAAAAAAATATAAAAAATAAAGAGAATCAATTCATGTTTAAAAAAATTAATTGAGATAGATCAATGTATTTATTTACAATTCAATAAATTAATCAATGTACTCAAAATAAACTATAAGATTAACTTAGTACAAAACTGTAAAAAATATAACAATATATTTGAAAAGTTGTAAAATGGCTCATTGGGCCATTGGCTATGGACCTACTACTTTTTAAACTTGGTTTGGTAGATTTATTTTAATAATAAAGAAGGACTTAAGAAATGTTGTGATATCAGAAAAGGTAGTCAAATAAGTAAAACCGACAACAACTCGCCGCTTATGATTTGTTAAGAGAGTGGTGCAAATGTTGTAAATGTATCACTTTTCTATTTAGTAGCTAATATAAGTTTATAAAAATTAAGGGTAAATTAGAAGTTTGGTCCCAATCCTTTAGGCTGAATGTCAATTTCGTCCATAAAGTTTCACATGTCAATTTAGTCTCTAACCTTTTGATGTTGTGTCAAAATGACCCTTATTGTTAAGTAATGAATAGAAAATACTAACTTGGCTAACCGTCAAAATAAAATAATATTTTCATGCCGCATATATTGCCACATCATCATAAAAAAATTTATATAAAACAGTTAGGAACTAAAAACACAGAATCTTCTTTTCCTTTTGCTTTCTCCGGAACCAAATTGGGTTAGAACTTAAAACTCAACTTCCTTCATTTTTCCCATATTTTCCCGGCAACCAAACATATAAAAACAAAAACAAACTTTGAAGCTCATGATATCCCAATTCTCAAATTAAACAGCAAAAACTTAGCATGTTTGGATGGTGGGGTGGGGCCTCATTGACGGTGTTTTTCCATTTGTGGGAAAGTCTTGTTGTTGAGAAAATTGGAATTAGGATTGTGAGGGATTTTTTTTTTGGGGGGGGCGGGGGGCGTGTGGGGGTGGTGGTGATTTGTTAAAGAATTGAAAACGTGGTTTTGGCTTTCATTTTTGCTGCATCGGAAACATGTGTTTGGTGTTGTGGTTTTGGGTGGCTATACATAATTTGTAGTTTGTATATGAATTATTAGCTAGGAGGAAACCATAGTTCTCATCGGCAAGTGACCCCACACATATAACAATTAAAAGCCGTAGATTTCCAACAAAATTCCTTCACCGGAGTTTCTAGCCATTGAATAAAGATAGAAGGAAGAGAAATCTTGTTGCCGCTCTCTACTCCACCACATGCTAAGTTTTATTGTTTAATCTAGGGATGGGGATTTAAGAATGGTTCCATGAGTTTTGAAGTTTTGTTTTTTCCACATTTGGTTGTTGGGAAAATATGGGAAAATGAATGAAGTTGAGTTTTCAGCTTTGGGGTTTTAACACCAAAATGGTGCCGAGAAGGCAAAGGAAAAGAAAATTCTAGGTTTTTAGCCCTCACTATTTTTTTTTTCTTTCTTTGTAAAGTTTATGATGATGTGGCAATACAAGTGGCAATCTATGCGGTATGAAAAAAATATTTTATTTCAACAGTTAACCACGTCAGTATTTTTTATTCATCACTTAACGGAAATGATCATTTTGACGCAATATCAAAATGTTATGGACTAAATTGACACATGTAATATGTTATGGATCAAATTGATATACAGCGTAAAAATCAAATACCAAACTTGTAGGTATATCCAAGTGCTGATTCCAATAATCTTTTAGACATTCTACATATAAATTAATCCAACAGTAAATTACAGTAGAAGTCAAATCAAATTTTGACAACAAAAGTTTCTCAAAAGAAAAAAAAAAAAAAAAAATTTACAACAAAAGATAATAAAAGACACCCGCACTTTTCTTTTCTTTTTTTTTTCTTTTTTGGATGACCAAAAGACGCCCGCACTTGGTGCGGGTCCTAGCTCAGTTTACATTATTACCAAGGCTTAAGGGTTACCAACTTCCTCCTTCAACATGAGGTGGTGCTCAACTTTATAGGAAAGGACAAGTTTAATGGATACCTTCGATACCTTCGATTATCAAAAAAAAGTTTAATTGATACCCTGGATATTTTCTTTCGGGCAAGGACCTATAAAGATACCAAAAAGATACAGAAAATCATTCTCAAACTAAAAATATTATAACAAAATACGCTACTCTTGTGTTTGGACCAATAAAAACCATGTTTGACTATTGAGGCCATTTTTTCTTTTCCGTGGGGCCATATTTTATCTTGTTCTCTGAATCAGAAGAGTTTTGATAATTTTTTTGATGGTTTTAGCAATATTGATTTTTTAAAATGGATAGAAAAACCAAAGGTAAAGTGATTGATGTGTTACTAGAAATTAACATCTCGACTTTCATTTCAATAAAGTAAAAAGTATAAGAAATAGAGAAAGATATAGAGATACTATCTATCCAAATCCCTCTAACGACTAGCACCTTCCACCTGCTTTAACATGATATCGATGGTGCTCAATTTTACAGGAAATCGATCTAACCCTTATTCTGTCCTCTCTAATTATTTACATCCTTTATCTCTTAAATCATCTAAACAAGTTTTAGTCTTCTTTTTTTTTTTTTTTACTTAAAAAAATAAAAGTTTTAGTCACAACTCACAAAGTAGTATATATCCTACCTGAACCATAAAGAAGAGGAACTACCTTTGGAAGTAGGATTTTCCACTATCTTTCAACCTAGAACAGTTCAAAATAGATATAAATCCATAGTAGACATTGAATAGTTAAAAAGAATCGAAAGGCATTTCTAACATCTGACCGTACTAATCTAGTTTTTGAATAATTATATGATAGTACTATGCCTCGCCATTTCTAACATCTTGTAGACTCTGAATCGCTAGGCACTCTTAAAACAATTCATTATCACTGTTTTTTAAACTGCATTCTATGACAAATACCATTCACACGGTATCTTTTTTTCTAATTTAGTAACAAAAAATTGGACGATGAGTTTAAATTTAGTAATGACGGACTGTAAAACTCATTACACCCATGTTTTACACTATTTAATAAAAAATTATCATATTAGTTTTTTATTAAAAATTCAATACATTTTATTACACCTAATAACATTTCAAAAAACTCCCAATTTGGTTAGATTTATAGATGGATATTAGAATTGATAGGGTTAGTGTTGATTGTATGTAGTTGTACTTATTATTAAATATGTGATAAAATAATGTGGCATGTTGAGATTGAAGGGTGTAAAACTTGGGTTTATACTACATCCTTATAGAATTTAATCTTTTAGAAGATACATATAAAACAAGTCATTGTCAAATTAGTAAGTTTCAATTAACTCAACTAATAAAGTTTCTGATTGTTGAATAAAAAATTCGGGGTTCAATTTCTATTTACATCAAAAATTGATTAATGTCTTGATCTGATAATAAAAAACTATTATTAGGAACAAACGGCATATATTGAAACTCTTTTTAAAAAAAAGTCCATGTCAAATTAACCTTCTTCTCCAAAAAAAAAAAAAAAAAAAAGTCATTGTCAAAGATACTCTATTTTTCTTTGAGTCGAGCAACTACAAAGATACCAAAAAGATGCGCAGTGTTGTCAAAAATGACAAAAACTAAAAATTGATACAAATTTCAATCTTGAGATTGTACTTTGAACCATATAATAGACCCTGATTATATATATCTGACTGTTAATTTAGTTTTTGAATAAGACCTAGTTTAAGAGATACACTATTTTTCTTTGAGTCAAGCGACTACAAAGATACCAAAAGATACTAAGTGTTGTCAAACACTAATTATTGATACAATTTTCAATCCCGAGAATGTACTTTAAACCATAATAGGCCATGCTTATAAATTGACACTCCATTTCTTCTTTTACGCAATTGAGGCCATAATTTTTCTTATTCTCTATATCTGAAAAGTTTTGATAATTAGTTTGTTGGTTTAGCATTCGTGTTTTTTTTTTTTTGAGAAATGGATAGAAAAAACAGAGGTAGGGAGTCTGTGAGGGTTTTACTCATCGAGGATGATGACAAGAGTTGTCACCTCGAACTGGCAAGAATGCTCAAGGAATTTGGATGCGACGGTATTTTCTGGCCACCTTTCTTCCTCTTAATTTTTCTCTGTAGCTTTTTACTTTCTTTCTTGCGAAGGGAGTTTATTCTAATGTATGCAAAGTTAGCAATTTGATCCTGGTTTTCTTTTTCTTCTTGATCCCAGCTTTCACGGACTTATTAAAGCTAGTGAATATTAGGTTTGGACCTTGGTAATATTTGAATGTAAGTAGGTATTTGTTTGTTTAGTTAATCGTAGAAACAATATCTCTATCTCGTTCTCTCCCGAAGCCATGCACAAATCAGGTCGCATGCAAGGAACAATATTATTAGGTTTCCCCAATGTGATAAAAAAAAAAAATTGCCCAATTAATAACAGCATTCCCGTGTCATTTGTGTACACTCAGCTGTATTTTTGTTAGACTAGTAGTGATTTTTCAAGTCATTTAAAACCATGACTTCAAGTTTGAAATCGTGACGCGTTTAGTTGCATCCTTATCAGTGTTCATGTCATTTTGTTTCTAGATCCTAGTCACTTTAGCTTTAATTGTTTTTTCTTTTTTGGTTTTCTTGGATAAAGGACTTTTATTGCTAACAAAAGAAAAATACAACAGAGTCAACCACACTTAACATTAACAAAATGGGAGGGACCAAGTTTGACAGATACCACTTTTGCCAACATACGCGTATCTTAGGAATTTATAGTTTTATCCTTGGGCACTTTAGCTTTAGTAGAGTTGAATAGTTTACAGACTAGATTGTTAATCATTAGTATTGGGTGTGCTAAATCACTCAAAATGATATGCTCTTTTAACACACCAAACCAAAAAAAGAAAAATACTAGACTAAATATTTGCCACAATTTGTTTACGTGACAAGTTGTGAATGATAGAGTAAAAATAGTAGGTTTATATGGGTCCACAATGACCCCACACTCAATTCGCCACGTGACAAAGTTATGGCAAAGTTATAACAAAAGTTGTGTCCGAACATTATTAAAAAATAAATAAATAAATAAAGACCCATCTGGTTTTTTATTACTATTTCTCTCTTGGTAGCAGATCCTATCTCTCTCTCCTTTTGGGTTTTTTCTTTTTCCCTTCAATTTCTCGGTAGCAGATGGCTTTTGGTTTGGTGATTTTGGTTGCTATTGTGGCCGTAGGTTGCGACTTCGGTGGCGGTGGGTTGTGGGGAGGATTCAGAATTTCGCTGAATCCTTAAGCCTCTGTATCCCTAATTTAATCTTGTTCCTCAAATTAGCATAGCAATTTCATTGCTGATTTCCTAATTCGATCATGTTTCTTGCTTACTTTCTCTTTTGAATTAGCACAAAAATTTCATAGTTGATTTTCTGATTGAATTTTTTTTTTTTTCTCCTTGTTTTGATCTCATTGCAATTTCTTCACCTTTTGCTTCGAATTCAGTTCAGAACTTGATCTTTCATTACCTTTATGACGTCTTCAACATATGATTCAACTTCTTCTCCAATCATGGCTACACCAATTACAACTTCAACAACAAACTAACTTGTTAACTCAAAGCATTAGAGCCGTTTGATAATGTTGTTTTAATAATGTTGTTTGTATTTTTTTGAAATACGTGTGAATGAAAAAGTGTGTAAAAATATGTGTAATGTTGTTTAAAAACTGAAAACATGTTAGTTAGACAACTCTACCAAACGGGCCTAAATAGTTGCTTTGGTGGGTCTTTGCTTTTTAGGTGTTAGTGGCTTCGTTGTTTGCTCCAGTATTATCCAAGTACAATTTTCTCTTTTCAAGGTCACTTGTAGAATAATTTTAAGGGGAAGGTTTTTTTGCTAAAAATTATTATGGGCAATGTCACGTAATGTTATTTCATTTTTCATTCCTTCTAAAAATAATGAATTAATAATAATGTTATGAGTTATTCTGGCACATTTGTCAATCCAACTATGTTTTTTCAGTTACTGAATGCAAAGGAGCGAAGGATGCTTTAGATTGGCTTGGAAAGGACACAAGCAGATTTGATATTATGATCACGGAGAGAAACCTGCCTGATATGCACCTTCTTCAAAAAGTTGTACGAGAGATGGATTTGCATGTTATAGGTTATTGTGCTAAACACTTAATTTTTATTGATTCTGTGATTCTAATTAACTTAACTGGTAAAATAAGGTTTAAAAAAAAAAATTTAAGATTCAATTCTTACCTATACCAAAAATCAATTAATGTCTTGGTCTGATAAGAAAACAAACGCCATAAATTGAAACTTTCTCCAAAAAAAAAAAATTTATTGATTCTCTCATTCAAATTATTCAATATATGCCCACCTTTACTAGGATATTTCATTTACACGCAATTTCATAACTGGCGAGTTTTACGTCTTAATTTTTGTTATGTTAATTGCGTAGATTTTGAAGCTATGCAGAACAGTATTATCCATGGCGCTTCTAATCCCATTCCAGTGAATTTACTCGAAAAGTTGTTGCAATATGAATTTCATGAGAATAGACGTAACCCGGTTGGAGTGCAACAACCAACGAATGATGATACTAAAGCCCAAAAACACCGCTTTCTTTGGACACCAGATCGAAGTAGAATATATACGGATTGCGTGGAAGAACTCAAAAAAGAGGGCATAAGTATGTTTTTATTCCCCTAATCTTAAGCATCATTCATTTGTATTGTATTCGTCACATTGCTAACCAGGAATCGATTGGAGATACGATTGGAGGTAGTTTTTAAAAGACAACTTTTAGTAACAAATATGTGGTGTTTATCTTTTTCCTAACCAGGAAACTGAATATTGAAATATTTATGTTAAAAATTTTCTGAGCAAATGCGTTATCAACTGTTATTTCTGCTTAATTTGTGTTTCTGATTCTCCAAGAAGAGAATATTATTTCTTAAGAAGAGAACTAAACACTAAACAGAGCTCTTGCGATTGTATGCGCACTAACTCCTTGACTACAGCTTCCCCATTCTTCAGTATTAATGTCTCTGTATTACAACATCTCTGTTTTACAATAACTTGTATGTTAATGCAGAGCCTACTCTTCAGTATTAATGTCTCTGTATTACAACATCTCTGTTTTACAATAACTTGTATGTTAATGCAGAGCCTACTCCCAAGAATATTATGGAACGCATGGAAGCTAAAGGTGTCAAAGGTCTTACTATAGCAATTGTAAAAAGCCATAAGCAGGTATTATTTATATAACTAATTTCCCCATCAAGTTAAAACTGTCAGATTCCTTCTTCAGTAAAGGACACTCACAACTTCATCTCCATGGTACAGAAATGTGACGATAAACAAAAAAAACCAGTTTCTCCGATAGATATGCAGGCGTACAATCGTCCCAGTCCAGTGCATGTACTTGAATCTATGAATTTAGCAACCCCACTGCAACGAGCTCCAGCTGCAATGAACATAAGTTCACAACCTCACACAGGAGCTCCAGACAGGCAGAGTTTACCATATCCTCCTGGATACCTGAGTAACAAATTTATGACCCAAATCATGACTCAACCTTCATCAAGTAGGCAAATATGCAACGATCCACCTGGAGGTCAGGCTTTTGGTGACGGCATGTCCATTAATGCATCCACAAATTTACTTGCCAATAATCCTCAAAATCTGGACTTCAATGAGATTGTGTTTGAACAATCTGACTACCTCCCTAATTTCAATTGTTCAGATTTTAGTGAGAAAGATGCTCTTCCTGATATTGATTTCGAGAAGTTAGCTGATTATTTGCCAAACAGCGGGTACTTGAAAATAGTAATCTTTTATTCCACGTTTATTATTACACTTTATATTTTATTAATCACAGCACGTTACATGTCTATTTTTTTCCGTTCCTAATAAAGTTAGGCCAGTATAGCATTTAAAAAAAAAAAATCACAGATATCGTTTTTTTTTTTTTTTTTTGAAATGAAACTAGAATGATTTCATTGAAGCTGAAATTGACGAACTTTTATTCATTAGGTTACTCTCTTGCATGCTGCATCTCTTTGGGTGTAAGAATTTCTACTACTATAATAATGAGAACTTTTTTTTTCTTTTTTTTTTCAGTTCTCCGGCGGATATGCAGATTCCCTAAAACAACTCCAACTCTAACTGGTGTTTAGAACAGAACCAAAACATTGAGTTAAGAGTAGTGGCTCTACTATTGGTTGATGCGATGACTCCGGCTTCTGACTCTTCCACTTAACTACTTAGATTTTTTTTTTTTCCCCCTTTTTTCCATCTTTGTTGCGTGCATCTACCACTAGATAAAGACAAAATTGTTGTTTAAAATTTTTATAAGGAATGGATTATTTGTTTTGCGTGAATCATCATCATCATCATCATCTTCTTCTTCTTCTTCTTGTGTCTTTGTTTCCAATATGTATCAAAAAGATCAAAACTCAAATTGAGAGTGTATTGTTTGCCTTCTTCAACTCCGATGCATATTGAGTCGATAGTATGAATTCTCTCATCTCCTCCCCACAATTCCATCTCCAACACACCCATCAAAACCCTGACCCTAGCCCATCTGGCTATTGTACTAGTTATACTAAAAGCCTAAGCTTTCTTGCCTAGGAAGCAAGTGTATATTGTCCTAAGGTTGATTTTGCAAGGGACTAGACTGAGAGAAGGAAAGCGCAGGTTCTGACATTCTTAGTCTGAGAGTTGACTCTATGGCAACCGTCTTTTCAACAACATATCATCTCATCATCAATTTCAACAACAATAGAGACAAAAATGACTTTTTGGAAGAAATAGAAGCACCTCATAGGAAAACATATTTATGCCTTTATCAATCATCCATGAGGATTTGAAAAATATAAGCTAACTTATAATACCAAGGCTAAGTGAAGGCACTCATTAAACAAGAAATACAATTATACAATTCATGTTACCCCTTGGACCTTTCTATAAATCAACCAGCCATGATTTACAGGAAAATGTTTACTCACTAAGAAACATGTTTCAAATCACAAGTATTATCATGTATGAAGGCCAAGGATTGGAAGGGTACTAGGTATCACTATGTAATAAATACTTCAGAAAGATCCCTAGAAATTATACTAATCATGACTGCAGGAAACTAATAGAGTTTTGTTTGTTTGCTGGAGAATTAAATAAGTAAAATTATTTTCCTGAAGGAAATATTAATATCAATTTTTATCTTACTTACACTTTAACAGACTCAAACAAAATCTTATATTAGGGATACTCAGTCTCCCCTGCAATAATACAGCGAAAATTATCTTATTTCAAGAATTATTTCTACATAAAAATAAATAAACAAGCATATAATGGTGCACCATAGAACATAAAAAAAGTATCAAGATTTATTATGCACTGATATCAGAAATTAAGTCTGAATATGTATACCTAGTAACCTAATCATGTGTAGTAAATTTCACAAAGTCCATTAACAAATTATAAAGCAACTAGATCTGAGAATGACTTGCACATATATAAGGCCCTGCCCAAAGCATAAACCAATTTTGTGGCAGAGTTTGAGAAATGGTATCATACCTGCAATCCCCTCAAAAATCAGCTTTCCCGATTTTGGTTTATGCAAATTCCAAGGTACATAGGTTAAAATAGTATTTAAGCCAAAAGACTTTGCTCTCAATAGTCTATCTTCCCAGCACAGCTATGACAATAGACAAATAGAAGATCACGACAAGAGAGACTTAACTTAGGAGACAGATATGTTTGTGTTCAACAATGACTTCTGTGGGACAAAAATTAATTACAAAGCATTATCAGTTCAGTATAGGATATTAAGTGAATAGTTGCATATATGTAAAACTTGAGGAGCTCCACGGGTTCTATTTTGCATGTTAAACATTAAAGACACACACATTTACTATGTCAAAGTAAAAGATTTTACAGAAGCTCATTAAACTTCAACTTTCTCTGTCATATCCTATTAAATATATTTTTCTTTTCAAAAAATCTTCAATATCTAATTGCATTCTCTATAAGTCAAGATTGAGTTATACATCTTCTGCATCTTATTAGATACAATTGAGAGGTACCCTTCTCGTACAAATAAATTTAGGTGCTAATTCCTGACAATGTTACTGTTAGAACACCTCTGGAAGAATCCAGAAATAATGCAAGTTGCCACCGATGATTTGGAAGGGTTATCCATCTTTCCAAAACATGCATTGGAAATCTTAAATTTTTTAGAAGTAACACGAAAACAAGAAAATAAAAACCACACCCCTTGAACTCACTCCTCTTTCAAAATCAAGAGAATAATTGTAAAAAACAATACAAAAATTGAATGCGGTAGCATGAAAATCAATTATAAGTCTATGATTAACAGCTAAAGACCATTCCATCAAATTCTTCAGCAAAACACAGGCAGTGCAGTGCCAAGATTTAAGTGCAAATCATCAAGCCAGATTATTTTCCTATGAATCAAGTTGTTAGGTAAAGAAGAAAGAAAAGCAGTAAATTTAAGTAAATTCTGAAGCTTTCAGTTTGACCACAGTATTGATTAATTTAGGGAAATTTGACACATTCCTAATTAATTGGTTTTCATTTCACATGGTCCTCACAGTACTAAGAATTCCTTGCAGTCATTTAAAATATTGGGGAAAAAAATTGAAACAAGAGTACAAAATTATAAATTGGCCCGGGATCTGCAATGGTCTCCATTTGAGCTATGCAACAAGATACAAGCAAAAACAAGGGAATGCAAAAGTTAGCTCCATATTGGAGTAAGTCAAGATCAATAACTCAAACTTTAAAAAATAACTTTGGTATGATGCAGCAGCTTTAAACTAATTTCATGTTGATTTTCAGATTCAACTTAATATATTTTGGCCAATTTGGAGCTTGATTTGGCAAGACTCATATTTACATGACCCTTAATACATAGTTGAACAGATAGAGGTTAAAAAAAGATAAACATATGGCTAAAGCCATTAAAATTAAAGCGTAAAGCAGAAGATACATAACCTTAACCTTCACTGTACACTACTCTTAACACAAAAGACACAATTTGCATAGGAGTGTAAAGCAGAGGCTCCTTCCAATTATACAAATACAAAAGCAAACAAGATTAACAAGTAAAATAAAAGCCTAACTTTCTTCACTGTAAAAGAATATTTACAAGTTACAACCAAAAAATGAATGCCCACCACAAGAGAAGAGTCCTCTTAATTTAATACTACTTTCTTCACTGTACATAAATTATAGCTCCTTCCCAGTTCCAAACTTCCAACAACTCTATATGCAAAGATTAATAACAAAAACAAAAGCCTAACTTCCATTTTAAATTGAAGCAAACATCCAATTTCTTTAAATTTTATCTCTCCTTTTTGAATTTTGTCTTCTGTGTCCAAAAACAAAAACCTGGTTAATTTTCCAGAGAACAAGGAAAATACTAAAAAATCCAAGGCTGGGTTTTCTTGAGCATATTCTAAAAGCACTTTCCTTTCCTTTCTTTCTAACTTCTTACAAATACAAATAACTCTCTAAACCATCCATCACTTATTTTCTTCCTGAAACAGGTTGATTAAACCATGTTTTTCATGGCAGACTTTTCTGGGTATTTTCCCCAGGAGGCAAACAGCGCTTTATCAACGACACAAATTAATTAAAACCCAGATAATAAGATTAAAAACCCAGATCAAATATTAAATTAAATTTAAAAATACTAAGCAGATTAGTGGTAAAGATTCAAGCTTTCAAACTCCGTAATGATAAAAGCAAACACAAAAATAAAACCTAGACGACATATAGGAGAAAGAAGATGAAGAAGAAGAACGACATGAGTAAGAGTAATTCACATTCACTAACCTGAAATATAGTATGTTTGGCGAAGACGACGGCCACGGAAGTGTCGCACTTTGGTTTGAATTAGAGGACCGGAGCCCTGGATTTTTATTTTTATTTTGTTTTAAATCTTTAAATTACGGAAGCGTTTTTTCTTTTCTTTTTTTGACTGCAAAATTACGGAAGTGTTGAGTTAGTGTTAACTTTAACTGATAAGGTGATTTGAAAAAGGCTCGGATAACAATAGTACTAGATGATATCGGACCTTTCTCAGCTTGGCCCAATTCAAATAACAGTCCTAAAAATTAGGCCCACCAATTTTCCATTTGATATTCGTTCATTCGTTCAAATAAGGCAAAAATACACTTTTGGTAGGCCGATTTTCATTTTAGTCCTACTATTAATGTAATCCTTAAAAAAAAAATATGCTTCAAAAAAAAAAAAAAAAAATAGTTCTATTTTACTCTTTGCTGTCAATCCATTAATAAAAAAGTCTTACGTGACAGACGGAATGCATAAGTTACATGTTCGATGTTGACGTGATTAATAAAATAATAATAAAAATACTACGTCAGCATCCATGTCAGCAACTAATTTTAAAAAATTAATTTCTCAATTTTAAAAAAATTAAAAAACATAAAAACAAAACTAAAAACATAAAAATACATAGATTCAAATTTGAAAAAAAAAAAAAAAAAACAAACAAACAAACAAACAAAACAAAAGAACATAAACCTAAATCTCACAAGAAGTTAAGAACACAAACCCATATCTTTTTTTTTTTTTTTTTGGTAAAGAAAAGAGTTTAACAAAAACAACTAAATCGAGAACAAAGGCTCAGGGCAATCCCTGGAAAAAACCACACCAAGCCTATCAGCTCGAAACACACTTTCAACGTCCACAGGCGGACTTAAGAAAATAGAAAAAGGTCTATCTTGAACAGCACCCAATCTGGCAAGCTTATCAGCACTCCTATTCCCTTCACTGTAACAATGGTTAAATCTGATCTGGGTAATACGGCCAGCCAGCTGCTTACAATCATCCACCAAAGACGTGATTAAGCTGTTAGAACAAGCAAAGGAGGAAATGGCATCTAAAACAGCTCTAGCATCCAGCTCTACTTCAACAACGCTAAAATTACGCTTTACACAAAAGGTTAAGCCATCACGCAGCCCTCATAACTCAGCTTGAAAACTGGTTGTAATGCTAATATTTCTTGCAAAACCCACAATCCAATTCCTTTCCTCATTTCGAATAACTCCCCCACCTCCTGCCAAACCGGGGTTACCTAACGACGAACGATCAGTGTTGAGCTTCACCCAACCACGTGTTGGCCTTTCCCACCTGATCTGTTTCACAATCCGGGTTGCTACCACTTTTGGAAAATAAGCACAAAAGAAATATTTCCTAGCCCTTTGGATTATATCCTTAGCTAGATTCGGATTAGCATTCTTCCTACTAAAAACCACGTGATTCCTATTATACCAGATCAGCCAGACTACGAACGAAAACACCACGTGTTGGCCTTTCCCACCTGATCTGTTTCACAATCCGAGTCGCTACCACCTTTGGAAAATAAGCACAAAAGAAATATTCCCTAGCCCTTTGGATTATATCCTTAGCTAGATTCGGACTAGCATTCTTCCTACTAAAAACCATGTGATTCCTATTATACCAGATCAGCCAGACTGCGAACGGAAACAGCACATTCCAAGGAATTAAACACCTTGCGTTCCCTCTCTCAACAATACAATTTTCTACCAACCACGTATGTAAACTCTGAGAAAAGAAAGTATTAGTACAGTAAGGAACTCCAATTTCATTCCAGGTTTGCATACTAATTGGACAGTCCCTTAACACATGAGAAATAGTTTCGGCATCATTGTGGCACAAAGGGCCCGACTATAAAACACAAAAATGCAAACTATAAAACAATAATAAGTATTTTTAAAAAATAAATAAATAATTTCTTGTAAAAAGTCAATAGCAATCTCACACTTCACACCTTTATCTTTTTAATTCAAACCCGTCAAATCCCTAAAACTCTCTAACGTTAAATTCTCTCTCTCTTCATCGTTAGGACTAGAGCTCACAACTTGGCATTCTTCTCCACCGCGCGCCACCGTAGCTCCAAGACTGAAGGTAAAAACTCTCTTCCCTCTCTAATTCTTTCGGTCTAAACCAGACTCTCTCTCTCTCTCTCTCTCTTCGATATGCACGAGGTGGTGGGAACTTGGTGAAGCTACATCTAATGTCTTACGAAGCTACATCTAATATT
The DNA here is from genome assembly GCA_030445155.1 of Quercus variabilis. NCBI lineage: Eukaryota > Viridiplantae > Streptophyta > Magnoliopsida > Fagales > Fagaceae > Quercus > Quercus variabilis. Next base: position 12,126,458 of record CP129449.1, read on the forward strand.
TTAGTTTCTTGATTTGGGAACTCAGTGGTGGTGGATGGGTTGATCGGTGGGTTTGATTTGGTTTTGGTTTCATATGGGTATGATTGGTTGATCGGTTTTGATTTTTTTTTTTTTTTCATATGGATTTGATCGGTTTAATATCAGATTAATGGCTTCTGTATTGGTTTTGGTTTCACTGTTTCAATCGGTTTGCTGGGTTTCAAGAACATGAACAGTCATGTTCTAGGAAGAATGGGAAGAACATATTATGGGTTACTGTGGGGCTGGGTTTTTCTGGCTATGGTGGTATGGGTTTGATCGGTGGTGGTGGTGGTGGTGGTGTTTGCCAATTTGTATGTTTTTCTAGGTTTCTTTTGTGTTTGTTTCTTGGATTTATGGGTTTGATTTCTGTGATTTATGGGTTTATTTCTTGGATTTATAGGTTTGATTTACTCGAGGTTTCAATGTTGAATGTGTTAGAATTTTCTTTGCTGAGATTGATTATGAGCTCAATGAATTTGGGCTCTAGGCGAAAGTTTTAAATGGAGTCTTTTATTATATCTAATTATAAATTTATATTTTTTTCAATTAAAATTTATATTTTTTTTGTTCATTTATGAAACCTTCACTCAAATTTTCTGCAAGGTTTTGTTTTTTACTAGTAATAAATTTGTCCATAGCTCATTTTTGAGATTCAATTAGTTCTTCTCTTTGTCTTTAAATGGGGCCTTTTATTATATTTAATTATAAATTTATATATATTTTTTTCAATTAAAATTTATTTTTTTTCTTGTTCATTTATGAAACCTTCACTCAAATTTTCTGCAAGATTTTGTTTTTTTACTAGTAATAAATTTGTCTATAGCTCCTTTTTAAGATTCAATTAGTTCTTCTCTGTCTTTTTTTTTTTTTTTTTTTTTAGTTTTTCTTACGCAAATAGATATTTTCTAGTAAACATTTGTAATTAAAAAATATTTATGAATAAATGAAACACAATCTATAATAAAAAAGAAATTACAATTTAACTAGAATAATATAAATCTAATGTATAAAATAATAGAACTTGATTTATCAAAAGCACAATTTCAACTTTACTTAATATGATCACTTTATACTTTAAACTTGCACAAATAAATTAATATTAATATTAATACAAAGCCAATAGAATAGCCTAAATCTCACTTATCAATACAGTACTTTAACTTCCATCCACATCCACTAAATCTGACTTCTTTAAAAAAACAAAAAAACAAAAAACAAAACAAAACAAAATTAAGTGCCAAGTGGGTCCATTCAATCCAGACCATTGACCATTCTATAAAATTCTAGACAAATCTAAAGAAATAAAAATGTAAGAGAACAAACTAAATCGGACTTCTTAAAAAAAAAAAAAAAACAAAACAAAACAAAACAAAACAAAATTAAGTGCCAAGTGGGTCCATTCGAACCATTGACCATTCTATAAGACTATAACATTCTAGAGAAATCTAAAGAAATAAAAAGGTAAGAGGACAAACAAAAAAAGAGTGAAGTTCCCACCTCACACTCAATCTCTGAATCCTCAGATTGACATTAAAAAAAAAAAAAAAGTGTGAAGTGTAAAGCAGTGCCAATAAAGAGAAAGAGTACAAGAACAACCAAACTCAAGTTAAGCAAAAAAGAAAGAACAAAAACCCAGCAGGGCCAGCACTCCGGCAGAAAACAATGAAGAAGACGAAAGAGGCAAAGGAAGAGAAAACAAAAACGAACTTGAAATGAAGCTCTGGGAACACACCAAGTTTATTGCCAACACCAATTGATGAGTAAGCTAACTAAAAAGAGATGGAGAGAGTCAGAGAGTGAGTGTTTTTTTTTTCTTTTTTCTTTTTTCTGCCTTTTCTTACTTGTCTCTTCTTTCTGCCTTTTGTAATCTTTTTTTGTTTTTTTTTGCAACTGAAGATTTCTGCCGTTTGTAATCTTTCCTTCTGCAAGCTAAAGATTTGGTAATGGCCCAATGGGATTTGGTGATGGCCGTTTGTTTGTTTTTTTTTTTTTTTTTGGGTGAGAAACGGGCCTTCATGGCCTGATGGGATTTGGTATGGCCGTTTGTATTTTTTTTTTTATCTATGAGATGGCTGTTTGTAATTTTTTTTTTCCTTCAGATGAGAAAACAATATTATAATATATTATTAGTATTTGGGGGCCCTCTTATAAGTGGGGTCTTAGGCGGTGGCCTAGCTCGCCTATAGCTTCAGCTGACATTGTTGGCCAGTTGGGTTTGTCTTGATTTGGTGAAGAACACAAAGTTCACGTTCTGGGGAAGAATAAGAAGAACAATGTTCTTCCAAAGAAATAATGAAAAGAAAAAAAAAAATCGATTAAGGATTTAAAAAATAATTTATTTCATTATTTTTTTTCTTTAATTTTCTAAGGTGGCTTTTTTTATTTAGAAAAATGCTGACATGGATGCTAAAATGGTATCTTTATTATTATTTTATTAGTCACAGCAGCATCTAACATACCACCTATGAACTCCGTTTACTGCGTAAGACTTTTCTATTAGTGGTTTAATGATAGAGACCAAGATAAAATTGATTTGTAAAATCAATTTAGGAACCAAAATGAGAATTGACTCAAACTGTAGGAACCAAAAGTGCATTTCTGCGTTCAAATAATAGTCATTGACTTGTTACATAGATTACTTAAGTAATACTTTCCCAACATCACAGTTAACAATAAACAAATACAATAACATCACAATCAAGTACATGTGGTTATTGATTTTTTTAAAACCCTAATATTAATAAGAAAATAAGAACTCGACATCACAGATTCACAGAATGTCAGCAACAATAAACAAATACACCAACAATAAATAAATAAAAAAGTAGCTAACTTAAACAAAAGAAAAATATTCTATAAAGTATAACCTTAGCATCATAACAAGCACATGACCTATAGAGTATTTAAAATCTTAATTTTTAATAAAGGAGCCAACTAGCACAAGCAGGCAAGCATGTGGGTTATCAATTTTTTCAAAACCAAACTTTATTCGCATATAAAAATTGAAAAAATTAACATCTTACATTGTTACTATTAGGCTATTAGCTTTAATCTCATAAAAATAGCATTGATTCAATATTAAACAAAACCCAAAATACAAAAAAGAGAGAGGGTTAGCGAGATTTTCAAAACCCTAACTCTAATCACATATAAAAATCAGAGATAGAGAGAGGATAATTCATATTGTGAATATTTGAGTAGTGAGAAACAAAGTTGATGAGAGTAAAGAAGGTAGGCCTAATAATGGACCAAGTTACGGAATTTAATGTTTTTGTTTATGGCCTTATTAATTTAATTTCAGCTTGATTTAATTTCTCTTGTAGAACAGTTGATACCAATGGATAAGAGCTGGATGAAAAATCCTAGGCATTCAAAAGAGTATGTACAAGGGATTAATGACTTTTTGAAGTTTGCATCCAAAGTAAAGACTATGGATGGGATGATTTCATGTCCTTGTGAAAACTGTGTGAATTCAACTATGCTTGCTGTCAACACTGTACAGGATCACTTAGTATCTTTTGGATTTTGCAATGGTTATGAATGTTGGTTTTTCCATGGAGAACCCTTGACTACTGCAACAACTTCTTGTGAAACTAGTACAAGTCATGTCCAGGAGACCTTGAATGCACAAGAATTCTTGAATTCACAAGACATTTCCACTGAATATGGTGATATACCTAATATGATGCATGATTTATTGCGTGGCCACATAATGAATGAATCTGGAGATAATAATAATTCTTCAAAACCACCAGAAGAAGTCCCAAGTGTGCAACAATCTAGGCAAGGTCCCAATCAAGATGCGCAATGGTTTTACAGTTTACTTAAAGATGTTGATCAACATTTGTATGAAGGGTGCAAGAATTTTAGCAAGTTGTCTGCCATTGTGATTTTATATCAGTTAAAGTGTCTTAATGGCTGGAGCAATAAATCTTTTACAATGTTGCTCCAGATTTTGAAAAACATGCTTCCTTTGGATGCGAAGTTACTAAAAGACACATATAAGGCTAAGAAAATTATTAAGGATTTAGGACTTGGTTATGAGAAGATTGATGCATGTATAAATGATTGTATGTTATTTTGGAAAGAGAATGCCAATGATGAAGAGTCTAAAGTCTATCATACTTCCAGGTGGGCAACAAATGAGAATGATAAGAAGAATAGTGGAAATGATAAGAAGAATAATGGGAAAGGTAAGGAGAATAGTAGGAAAGATAATGATAATTTGATGAATGCTTGAGTCAAGACAAGAAAGAAAAAAGCTGCTAAGATTTTGCATTGGTTTCCTTTAAAGCCAAGACTACAAAGGTTGTTTATGTCTCCCAAAATAGCTTCTTCAATGAAATGGCATGCTGAGGGTTGCACAAATGACGGAATAATAAGACATCCTGCCAATTCTCTTGCTTGGAAAACATTTGACGATCATTATGTAGATTTCTCATCTGACCCTCGCAATGTTAGACTTGGATTAGCAGCTAACGGATTTAATCCTTTTGGGAATATGAGTACTAGTCATAGTACATGGCCGGTCATTTTGATTCCATACAATCTACCTCCTTGGATGTGCATGAAAAGATCTTCTTTCATGTTATCCTTGCTTATACTTAGGCCAAGTTCAACTTTAAATGATATAGATGTGTATTTACAACCTTTAATAGAAGAATTGAAGGAATTGTGGGATGATGGAATATCAACTTATGACGTGTCTTCTAATGAGAATTTCAAGATGCATGCAGCATTGATGTGGATGATAAATAATTTTCCTGCATATGGTGATTTATCTGGTTGGAGCACTAAAGGGACCTTTGCTTGTCCTTCTTGTAATTTTAATACTCGATCTCAATGGTTAAAATATGGAGGGAAATATTGTTATATGGGTCATTGACGATTCTTGGAAGAAGATCATAGCTTCCGTAAAGATAGAAATTTTTTTGATGGGACCGATGAAATGGAAAAAGCCCCTGTTATACCATCTAGCATTGACATCATGGTGCAAACTGAATGCATTAATTGTATTTTTGGGAAGAAAAAGACCAAAGTCCAAAAAAAAAAAAAAAAAGAGAAAGAGAAAGGAAGACGAAGACCAAGAACCATAAGGATGGAAGAAGAGAATTATATTTTTTGAATTGCCTTATTGGGAGAATCACATGTTGTGGCATAATCTTGATGTGATGCATATAGAAAAAAAATGTTACAGACAATGTACTTGGCACAGTGCTAGAATTGCCACGCAAGACTAAAGATAACTTGAAGGCATGTTTTGACCTAAAAGATATGGGTATAAGACATACACTTCACCCAGAAAAGAGGGGAGATGATAAGACATATATGCCACGATCTTCTTTTACAATGGTTCCAAAAGAAAAGGACAGTTTCTTGAGAGTTTTGAAGAAAATAAGAGTTCCAGATGGCTATGCTTCAAACATTTCATGTTGTATCCAACTTAAACAACACAAAATTTTTGGTTTCAAGAGTCATGATAGTCACATTATAATGCAACAACTTCTTCCAATAGCAATAAGAGAAGCTTTACCAAAGAAAGTCAGTATGGCTTTAATTGATTTATCTTGTTATTTCAGAGAAGTATGTTCCAAAGTCCTACAAGTAGAAGATCTTGAGAAACTTGAGTCTCGAATTGCAATGATATTATGTGAATTGGAAAAAATATTCCCTCCTTCTTTCTTTACTGTCATGGTTTACTTAGTCATCCATTTGGCCACTAAAGCAAAAATTGCTGGACCAATCCATTATCGGTGGATGTATCCCATTGAGAGGTAAGTCATAATTATTTAAAATTTTCAATGAAATCCAGTATTCCACTATTTATCTTCTGTTTCTAAATAGGTATCTCTTAAGACTTAAGTCTTATGTGCGTAATAGAGCTCATCCAGAGGCCTTTATTGCTGAAGGATACATTGCAGAAGAGTGCTTAATATTCTGCTCGCGATATTTGGAATCCGTTGAGACAATATTCAATAGACCCATTAGAAATGTTGATGATGCTACAGGAGCAATGTCGAATATTCAACTTGATTCAACTAAATGGGTACAAGCACATCGTTATGTTCTATTCAATAGCAATGAAATTATTCCATTTCGCGAGTAAGTAATATTGATAAATATGATTCATATTTAAGCATGTTAATCAAATGTTAACTCATAATAATAACACATGCTACACTTGTTTATATAGGTTACACAAGGAACGAATAAAGAGCAGAATATGTCCACGTCGTGTACCAGAACGAGTTATTAATAAGATCCATATAGAAGAGTTTTGTGACTAGTTTCAAAATTATGTAAGTAATTCATTACTAATAATTTTTAGCATACAATAGAAGTAGTATAAGGGTTACTTAGCTCATATTGATATATCATATATAATTTTTGGTTGTGGCCATAAGTAATACTGAGAAGGTGAAACTTACTGATAAAGTTAGATGGCTTACTGAAGGACCCAATACTGAAGCTAGACGGATGAAACGATATGTTGTCAACGGTACTAAATTTCGAACTAAAGATTATGAGGAAAATAAGAAAACTCAAAACAGTGGAATCAGTGTTACAACAGAAGGAGGCATTACTTACTACGGTGTTCTGTCTGACATAATTGAATTGAATTATTATGATAATTTGAGATACATATTATTCAAATGTGATTGGGTTGATGTTGATATAGGTAAGGGATATAAGATAGATGAATTTAGGTTTCCCCTTGTCAATTTTTCACATTTAATACATGTTGGGAAGAGAATGACAGATGACCCATTTATTTTGGCATCTCAAGCTTCACAAGTATATTATGTTGAAGATGAAAGAGACAAGGATTGGCTTGTTGTTGTCAAAACAAAACCAAGGGATGTGTTCGACGTTGGTAATGGTGATTTGAGTGATAATGATGTAGACATTTATTGTGATAATGAGCCATATGATATTGAAAATCCACCCAATAATGCGAATGACAATTAGGCTCGAAATGATGTGGATGGAACCATAGTCGATACACCACTTCCGCTTGATGAAGAGAATTTTATGGATGATTCTGAGTCTGAAGAAGATTACTAGTCACAAGATGGAACGTGTTTCATTGTTTTAGTGATTCTTGGTGATTAATGCTTTCAAGGGAGAATATTGTTTCATTGTAGCTTGCCTAATTAGTTTATCAATGCTTGAGTACCAGTCTCTATGGTTTTTATCGTAATGTGTCTAGTGACTATTTTGGATTTGAAACAATAATATTGCTTGCAATATTTACTTTGTTAGTGTGGGTTTTTAAATTGTGGATTTAAAGCAATATTTTCTCAGCTACTAGGACTAACCTTTTTGCCAAGGCATATGATCCATTTTATTTTCAAAATTTTTATTAGAGTAATACATAAATAGCATTATACCTGGTCCAATAGCTTGGAATTTATGCTCTTCTCATTTCTTTAATGCTAGCTGAGTTCCCGCATAATGGGTGGGGAAACTTATTATTAGTTTTTTTTTCCAATATTTCAATAATTTTAGCCAAGAATCTTGTAACTTAACTGGTTGCCACATTTCTAACAGAGACGTCCAATGTTCAAATCCCCCACCCCAATTGTCACACCCCAAACCCCAAAGGGTCCAAAGCATGAAAAAGACATCTCAAAGAACTTGTAGATTTTTCCTTTTTGACAATTTAATCCACAAAAATCATATCAAGTACCAACATCAAGAATTATCATAATAATTCCATTGAATATTCTCTCAAAGTAAGTCAGAGCTCTAAGCAATAGTTACAGGGAACATTGGCCACAAAAGAATAGAGGTCTGAATAATTAATTACATATCATCAGCTTGTCCTATCAGTGGGAATAATGTCACAACTACTTTAATATACAAAAGAATGAGTCAAGCCTATTCTAAGATGTACACCATCTAATATACCCATTACAAAAGTTCAGCCTCCATCAGTAGTTAGTCTAACTACTATTAGCCACCCAAAAAGCTGTCTCAAAAGACTGTTGCCTACTCTTAAAAGGTTATAAAATAATGGGATGAGATAGAGCCCAGTAAGTAGCATATTTAATGGGGGTGGGGGAAATGCAAGTTTCATCTTCAATAATAATAATATGACAAGAATGGTTTAATAACAAAACACAAAGTTTCTCAAAGTAAATACCTTGAAACTATATACTAGAATCTATGAGCACCAACAATATAATTTCCAAAGCCATAATGTCCAACATAAGGTAAATTATCACAAATATACCATACTACCATATAGACTGGTCAAGGGATTCACCCATTCACAACTGGCATGATATTGTCCTCTCTGGTATGCAGACTCTTGGCCCCATGGACAACAGCCTCACCCATACCCTCAAGGTTTTTCTCTCCCCCCATGGGCAGTAGAGAGAGCGCGTCAAATAGGACCTCTCTTGCATGTGGTCTCTTGGCCCCATGGGCAGCAGCCTCACCCACACAGAATCAAGGAACCTCTTCCCCCTATGGACAGCAGGGAAGAACGCGTCATCCAAAGTGAAAAGGCACTGACCTAGATTTTATTCCATTGTCACAAATACTACAAAATCCAAATCTCATCGGGAAATCACACATGGCATGGTGTTAAAACCACATAAGCTCATAGGTTACATTACTTTGAAACATGTAGTTCATATTCAGGTAGTTTCAAAAAACCTTAAATAATCTAATTTCTACAAAGTTTGTAAGGTTTTCAACTTCATTCTTGTCAAGAGATTTTTCATCAATTTCCCAAATAATACAAGACAAGATAAGCAGCATCTTTAAATTTTTCAATATACCATAAAATTAATGATTTTCTTATCAAAGATTAAATAAAATATGCTCATTTTTCCATGCGAACAATTCATGCATTTCCCCAAATGCAATACCAAATATGATGCACTTTTTATATATATTAATATATAATAGGGTCACAACACAACACTTTTATGAAAACATATATCCATATAATTTTACAAAATGTGTTTGACCCAAAAACAATGCTTATGCAACATGGTTATTTTCCAAAAATCCCATTAAAAAGCTACTTACTCGCAATCGCAAAAGCCTAATTCTCCAAGCTCCAAAGGAGATTAGCTAGAACCTCAACAATATCAAGCAAACCTAACACAATAAGCATAAAGCTTAAAATTGTATCTAGCTACAATTTAGGAATTGCCAAGTAAGCATTTAATTAGGCAAGCCTAGTATTTAACCTCGTCAATAATAATATATTTCACTTTCAAAGTTTCTCAACAAATTGATTCACAAGGCATAAACTCCAATTTGTAAAGTTAACCCATTTAATATCATCTCCAACATTATAACTAGCTTCCATAGGATTTACACAACATCATCAAAAGACCCATGTAAGCAAAATCAAAATATCTCCAAGACAAGAAATTTAGAACTTCAACTAACTTCAAATAAACCCAATAGCAATGGAAAAATTAAATTTACCAACCAACACATGTTATAACTCAAAACCCCTAAATTTTCCACCATACATAAATCTTAGGTAGTCATCATTAGCACAAACCATAAACCCACTCATCAAATAATTCCACCAATACAAAACCCATACATATAAACACATAAATATCACTTCCAATGCTCATAAATCACAAGGATATCATTATTAAAGCTTAGATAAAAATAACCTCAAGCAAAAGTGCAAAACCCACCAAAAAGATGAGAAATTTTTACCTCAAAAAAAGGATGTGAAGGTGTTTATGGGTTCACAAGAATTTTCCGGTGATCTTACTAGGAAATGTTGATTTGGAGTGAGTACCGCGGGAGAGGATGAGGGAGTGAAGAGAAGTGCTAGAAGGAAATGAGAAATAAGAAAAAGGAAAAAAAGAGAAATGAGGAGAAGTGAGGCCTGGTCAAAGAGATAAGGAGAGGAGTGAAAATGAGTGGGGAAGGGTTTTAGGTGGGGGGCACGTGTGGTCCATTAAAAAAAAACTGACTTTCATTTTTTTTTTTTTTGTTGATTGAGTGGGACGTTACACCAACAATCGATGTATAAAAAAAATTATTTCAATAATTTTTCCAGTAAAAAAATTGTAATATTTAGTTATTTTATATACAAAATTGAAAGACAGTAAGAATATTGTAGTAATTTGATTATACTATATATATGTGTGTGTGTGTTTTCAAAATTGAAAATTGTATGATATAGTAGCTAATATAGACAAGCATGTTTCATGCCTACTAAAGACAATGCAAATATCATTTGAATTTTTTTTTTTAATACATTCTTGATAGTGTGTAACTAAATTTATTTTTTTCCTTTTTGTTGGACATTGTTTCAGTTGTTGCAAAACCAACTTAATTTGAGCAAGAATACCATATTTCAAACCAATTGTTTCTCACATATAAAAAAATTCAATTGTTTCTAGTATAAATCTTAGAAAAATGATATTAAAATTTCATTATGCTTAAAATAAATAATATAACAAAATAAACATATTTATTCTATTAGTAATCTTTCTAATCACATAGAATAAATACTAAAATGTTAGTTCCCCCCCCCCCCCCCTCACACACACACACACACACACACACACACACACACACACACACACACATATATATATTACATGTCACTAAAATGAGTTAAGAAATTATGGTCTTCTCAATAGGTGTTTGACACCACACTAAGATTGCTAAGGATAAACATCTTCACAATTTAAACCAATAGATAACAGTAGTACAATGGTTTGTGGGGTATTTTTATCATTTAGGGATTTTAGGGATTTTTTTTTTTTTTGTTCATTGTAATAATTCCTAATGTATTTTGTAAATTTGGAGGTCTAGGGGTATATTGTTGATTTTGAAAATTTTAAAAATAGTTCTCTAGTTATGGACATTCTAGAGATATTTTGGTCATTTTATAATTCTAGGGGTATTTGTGTCATTCTGAGTATTTTAGGTGTATGATGATCTCATTAGGGTATTAGTTTTCTACATTGGAGTATTAAAAAAAAAAAAAAAAAAGACTAAACTTTGTAGTTTTGTATTTAGAAAACACGTATAGAAGCACAAAAAATAAAGCATATTGTAGCAGTTGGGAAACCATTGCAAAAAAATAAAAAATAAAATTGTAGTTTTGTATTTAGAAATCACCTATGGAAGCACAAAAAATAAAGTATATTGTAGCAGTTGGGAAACCGCTGTAAAAAAAAAAAAAAAAAAAGTATATTATAGCAGTTACAAAAAGAACCACTGCTACAAAGAGACTTATAGTAGCATTTGAAAATCTGCTACAATAAACCCATTATAGTGGAGACAGAGAAGAGAAAAGAGAGAAGCAGATGAGAGGGGCTGCATTTGAGTAAATAACTAAATATTTAAAGTTGACTTTTAAAAATAAAAAATAAAAAAACATTAAATTTTGGCTTCAAGAAGATTTTTATGCTTATATAATAGTGGTTGTGAATATTAGAAAAAATTGACCATTATAATGGTGCATTCTTTTGCTTTTGCTTCCTTCTGCCTCTCTACTTCCATCAATTAGACTCTATTTCATGTAATTCAGCCTCAACATGAAGGTTGTGCCCCCCCCCCCCCCCCCTCAATAGATATTTATGTAGGAGTAAGGGAATCAATTAAGATAGACGATTCAAACACACACAACCACACACACTACTGTCTGCCTATTTGTAAATGTGAGTTGCGGACATATAAATTTACAACTTCTAATATAATTATTTGAGATTAAATTCTATAAGGACGCGGTGTAAAACCCATGTTTTACCCCTACAATCTCAACATGCCACATCATCTTATCATTATTCTGTCTATTAAACTTTCTCAACAAAACAAAAAATTAAAAGCTAGTAATGGTTCAATATTGATGGTCTGAAAATAGATTTATGTTTTTGGTGGGCTAATAATAAAAAATTAGATAAAGGAAACCACAAGTCACATACCTATCTCTATGCCCTTGTGCTCAATTAAATTCAAATTCAAATGTGTGACCCTCTACAAAGCAGATTGCCAGAATAGGATTCAATAGCAAAACCTCTTGAATGGAAAATTGTCCACTCTGTAATGCCTCTAATCTTGGCTTTGCAAACTAACCCACAATTCAACCAACCTATAAACAACTACGATATATACAAAACTCACAACCCAAATCCAATACCCAAAAGTTTGATTATTAGGGACCATGAGAAGTGTTTAGCAATGTAGAGAGACAGATCTCAAATAGAGAAAAGAAAGAGTGGGGAGGAAATTTTTAATCAACTATGAATCATATTAACAAGCAACTGCAATCAAATTTACAAATTCTTGGTTGCATATTCCACTCTTAAAATCCAATTTGACTTTAGAAACCAATAACACTCAATATCACAGGCAATTGACAAAAATTAACAAATTAAAACTGAAACTAAACTGAATAAAAGTTGAAACGATTCACAAATATCTAATGCGTTGAACCTATCGATTGCCTTGCCATCGCCGTTGTATTTTCCAAACAAAGAGCAATACCCCAATAATTGAAATTATCAAAACCCACTACGGCTCTACCCATCAATTATCTTTGCTGATTATTCAAAACAAAGGCACACCAAATGTAACCCTAAACCAAAATCAAGTATTTCAAAAGCCTAAATAATATTAAAAATTGAGAAAACAAATATTTTGATAGAGAATCCAAAAAACCGAATCAAAAACTAATCAAATCTAAACCTATCCAACAAAAAAACTCAATTAGAAGTAACATTTCATTCCCAAATCTAGAAAATTGAAAAAAATATTGTACTAGTGCTGGTTCGGACAATCTGGGTGGCAGATATATGGCATAACGGTGTTGATGGTGGTTTCGACAGTCTAAGTCTGGCGAGGGACCCAAACTGCAGTAAACATAAATAATAGTTATCGCAAGATTTTGGTCTTCCCTTTTAAAAATTTATTAAGAAAAAAATCAAAAAACAAAGAAAGCAAAAATAGAAAACTCACCCTGTAACAGTGTACCGCTGGTTGAGGGAAGCAAGATTTTTTATGGTTAGAATCCGACAGTGGTGCTGGCCTAAGATGTCTCTCTATGAACTCTGCCTCTTTCCCTATTTCTTTCTCCGTGTCCTAGGCCTCATCGCCTCTTTCTTTATTTCTATCTCCATGTCCATCGTATTTTAACCGGTTTTTTTTATTTGTTATATGTTGAGAAGGGTAAATTACAACTTTATTGCGCATGTGGTTTGGCTGAAATTAAGTTGTCAATCTATGGTTTAAATTTTGACACTTTACTTACATGAGGTTTGACCGAAATTTAAGTTGTCTACCTGTGGTTTGAAATCCCATAATGCAAGTGCTCCACTAGATTCTTTTTTATCTTATTTGATCTTATATTTTTTATGTTTTTTGAGGAGATAAACAAAAAAAGTAAAGCAAAATTACATATTTAGTCATGTTTTAACAAATGTGGGTTAAGGAAATCTAACTGAACTAACCTCGGGTGGATAAATTATCAAATTTCAAACCATAGTTAGGCAACTTAAATTTCAGCTAAACCACAAGTGGGTAAATTGTAATTTTCCCTATTAAATTATCAAAGGGTGTTAAGATTGTGAAACAATATAATTTAATGATTTTTAATTGTTAACGTGGTTGAAAGTTAGATGAACATTTTTTCCTATGTGGTAGCACCTTCTTAATTGTAGGAAAAAACTTTTGCTATTATATATAGTATATGATTAGATTAGAAGACCATGAACCACCACCACAGAGATTCGAAGACCACGATCCACCACGAAGATTCAAAAACCACAATCCATTATCCACCACCACCACAATCCCCTAGTGATAAGGAGAGAGAATCGGTGAGAAAAAAGAAAAAGAAAAAAAAAAGACTGAACACTAAGGAAAGCGACCTGGATAGCAACCGTCTAAGCGATTTGCACTGACAGAGTCATTCTAGTGGGAGAGAAATTGTTTCTTAAAGACAACGAATTTTGTTCTATGCCTCAGTGATAAGTTTTTGCTTAATCCTAAATTTTATATGCTTTTACTCTTGTCTATATTTTTTTTATATAAGTTAATCTGAGCATATCCTTGTTTTAGTGATATATCATTGAAATTGCTTTGTAACTTTGTAAATTAATTTGAACAATCTTCTAGACTATATTTCCAACATATACTCATACTTATTCACATATAGATGTATAAAATGCTCTTTGCAGAATGTATCAGACCAAAAAGACCTTAGCTCCAACTCTCATAGTCTTATTGCCTAGAGTTGGCACAAAACTAAGAAGTTTGGAAACATGAGTCAGTTTGGCCATATTAAGATAGATATAAGATAGATATCGGGAAACCCAAGAGAGATGTGTTTCGTGGGCCGGAGAGAGAAAGATGCCCTAGGTCCAAGGGTGCATGCCAAACTCATTACTCTACTATGGATACTCTAGAGAGAGAGACATAGAGAGAGAGGAAAAAGATGATAATCAATTAACGTGTGTGCAACAAAGATGGAGGGATTTAGGGAGATGTCACGAGCTCATACTGGCTAGTGACTAGTATCAGGAGCGGCACAGTACAAAGGCATTTCTATATTGGTTGGTTAACTGGTAGCTTAGTTGATACCAATTTTGATCAAAGTTTTTTATGCAATGTGAATTAACAAAGGCAATTTGGTTTGGATCTAAGTGCACAATGCATAAGCCCCAAAAAACAACTATTGGTTCCTAAAATTTTCACAGTAAAAGCTTTTAATTTTGTCCCTAATACTTCAAATAAGAAATTCCATTACATAAAGTTTAAAGAATGAACTCTATTTTTTATGTGAATTAGTTTTTGTAAAGTTGTAATTTACAACTATTTTGTGTTGGTTTTAATTTCTTGCCAAATTTGATTGTAATTATGTTCAATCTTTTATACCCTGTGTTTTGTGTGGAATTTCGTTGTAAGGGTTGTGTGTGAGAAAGAGCGTAAAGACTCAAAGCAAAGTGAAGAGCAAAGAAGTTTTCGTGGGTAGCTTGCGAGAAGCCTTCCTGCAAAGTGAAGCATGTGCTCAGCACATGACTGGAATGCGAAGAGTCATGACATATGGTGACAGTTGGGTTTCATGAGTGTCTCGCGGGTAAGGCCTTCCCGCGAGATACCCGCAAAATATTCTGTTTTGTCAATTTGTCATATCTGATACACCCTATCCCTAACCACGCTATATATACCTACATTACCCACATATGTTGAGTAGTGCTTTCAAAGAGAAAACCCTAGACATAACCCTTGAGAGTGAGAGATTGTTATACCCACAATTCTCTACACAATCCATTGTGGTTTTCCTCAACTCTTACCTCTCCATTTCCATATCCTTAAGAGGTTAATAGCTCAAACACTTACCACACCCATTTTGAATGTCTAGTGAGATTTTGGTGCTGCTGGGAAGTATTGGAAGAAGCTAAGTTTTGGCGGATGCAATCAAGAGTATTGCGGGATTCGGAGAGCTAGACAAGACATGGTTCCGAGAAGTCTTGATGGAGTAGGAGGTTGGAGGGCTTGGGTGCATTGGATATATTAGGCTTGGTGGGTCTCTTGCTAGTAATGTATCCCAATTGATTGTCTAGTGGATCAATTCACCGCTTCGAGGGCGGTGGAGAGCTTTTACGGCGAGTACTTCAGTTTCCTCTTCGATAATACATCGGAATGTTATTTTGTGTTTGCATTCTTCTTCCATACTCTTTTAGCTTTTATTTTACTGCTATGATTTGATGAATATGGATTAGAGTAGTTTTATTGTATGCTCACTCGCATTTACTCTATTCTGTACTTAGTTTAAGTTAGAGAAAATCAACTGTGCTGTAATCTTTAATTTGGGGGTTTAAACAGCTCTTGTGTTTTAACACATAATCAAGCTTTCAGTTTTCTTGTTTAAGTAGCAAACAAAACAATGTGGTGATTTTTTTTTTAATTGAATGGTGGCCTATTTTTAATTACATGCATTTTTTTAAAAAATAATTCAATAATTATATAGAAGGATTTAAATCCTAAATGCCATGGACATATAAGAAGATGCCAATTAGTTGATCTACCTCTTAGGTTTTTGTTTTATTGAAAAGGGAAAACTACAATGCAGCTTTACCCAAGGTGGTTTTTCACTTTTTAATGTATGCTCTTTGGTTTCCAAAAACTGTGCGAAAAACTTAATATAAGAGCACTTGCATCAGCCTAATAGAATTTTTCATCAAATTTGATCAAAAAAGCTATTTTAACTACCTCGTTTGTATATATTCCTACATCAGACTCATTACTTTGTCTTTTAATTTTTTTTATTATTTATTGTTTTTTCTCTCTTCCCTCACTTATGTTTTCTCCCTCTCTCTCTCCCTTCCTCTCACTAAGGTCTTCTTCTTCATCTTCTTCTTCTTCTTCTTCTTCTTCTCTCTCTCTCACAACACAAAATCACCCAACTCATAAACAAACCAAGCCACCTATCTAAAGGAAATTACCACAAACCACCACAACAAAATCTCCCAAATAGGAGAACCGTTGTGGGCTACATTGTCTCACATGAACCAGATCAAAGCTCCACCACTTCCATAAACTAGATTGGAGCTCCCCCACCTCCATACTCTAGGTTGAAGTACCTCACACCACCACCAAGCCACGACACCTCTAATTTGATAAATTCTTGAGAGAGAGTCAATCGAATGAAGAGAAGCAAAAGAGAGAGAGAGAGAGATGAGAACTGAAGAGAAATGTGAATGAATAAATTTATAAAAATAAATAAATTTAAAAAAAAAAACATTTAGCATTGGCAATGAACAGTTTCACGCCATAAGTAGTGTGGTAGTGTTTATTGTTAAAATTTTGGGGTAGCTAGAAGAGTCTGATTTGTGTGGTTTTTTAGGTTCATTATTTATTTTTTTAATATTAGGCTAGTTTGACTAGCTTCATACGAATGCTCTAAGCTAGACAAAGTTATATATATTCTTGGCACTCATAAAAGTTTTGGGTTTTTTAATTTATTTATTTTATTTTATTTTTAACTTAGTAATACTATTTAATTTTTTAATTAAATATTTGACATATAATTAGATTATAACTAATAGATGTAAATTATATATGATTTGTAAATGATGACAAAGCTAATTATAATATTTATTTAAAAAAAAGAAAATATAAATAATTTAAAAACATTTATTTTCTATCTTTTCTTTTACTGATTGGTCAAATGAATCTATTTTGAGTGATGTCATAATTACTATAACTTATATTGCATAAATTTTACAAACTGATCTATCAATTTTGATAATGTAAAACAAAAAAAGTAATTAATAATTTATTTACTATGTCGTTGATATGATGATGTGCAAGAAATATATACAATAAAATACTCACATATCTACATATTTAGCCTTACTTCTATGTTATTTTGTGACTGATTATATAATATCTTTGTGTTGTAGATAACAAGGGTTTTACATGCAAAGTGGGGCTAGGCCAATTGAATCAAGCCAACTTACATCCAGCCAAGCATGAATATTAAATTTAAGTCCAATTGGAGTAAGGAATCAAAGGAAATTTGCACCAAATCCAAGTCCAATTTGGATTAGGATTCCAGCCTGCACATCAGTTAGTATTTTTGGCATAAATTTTGGCTCAGATGTCCAATCGAGATGATTCAAGTTTGGCTGGAAAGTTAACTTAAAGGGCTACAACTTTGTAGTTTACTAGGAGCCCAAATTCTAAATTTAAATGGGCCAAAATAGTCGGTTAAGTGAAGCCTAAAAATTTGGGATTTTCTCCAAACGGGAATTCAACTTGTAATAGGATTCCTTGACTTACTTAAAGGATTTTTAGGGCAAAATTTAGGGAGGCTAGTGCTAGGGCTGAGGCTAGTGCTAGGGCTAAGATGCAAAACAGAAAATTGGAGCAAGAGGCAGTGCCGCATGTGGCTTCTCTGTAGCTTTTCTTCATGATAGCATTGTGACTATTTCTTTCTATAATTTATTTGTCTAGTTAAATGTTTAGTATTTTATTTTTATGTTTTCTTTCAATTACTATGAGTAGCTAAATTTATAATTAGGGTTAAGGATGAAACCTTGTTAAGGATTATCAATAATATTTATATGATTTGATTTTTCCCACAATAGTTGTTCTTTAATGATTTAAATTGTTCTTGCTTCATAACAATTGACTAAGATGGGATTCTAGATATGAGTTCAATCATGTTTTTCTCATGATTTAGGATTTGTCTTAATTAATTGAATGCTTGGTTTATTAATTCTTGATTATAGAATTGGATATCATTTGTGATTTGTCTGTCAATGAATACAAGTTATGATTTGATTTTTAGAATTGGATATATCTTGTGATTTGTTTGGCTATGGATACAATTGATGATTTGGTTTTACACTTAAGAAGTGAAGAAGAATATGCTTTTGATTTTTAAAATAAAGATTTTAATGAAGATATTTTCCATGATAGCAAGATTGATTTCTAGATTATCATGTAGTGATTGGGAAAAATTAATGATCATAAATATATCCTGGTATGACTTTCAAGGCGGATTCCAAAACCTTAATTCCTTTCCCTTGATTGTTTACATCTTTTCATTGCTTTATATCTTTTGCTTAGTTTAACTATTTGCTTAATTTTATTATTTACTTAGTTTATTTAATTTCAAAACAACCAATTTTTATTAAACTAGATTAGGATTAATTTGGTTAAGGTTTAATTAATTTTCCTACGTTCATTCAAGTCCATGTGAGTTCGACCTCGGTCTTATCAAACTATACTTCGGTACGGTTTGTACGCTTGCAAGTATTTTAAAATTTCACAACATATGACACCACACCAATCAAATTAATTATCACATCAATTTATAAACATTATGTAGTGAAATTGATAGTAGTTTTTATCTTTTCCATTTATTATGTTTTTGTTGTGGTATTAATTACGTTCATTGTCGTATTAGTTTGTAAGCTTTTAGTAGTAGCAGTTTTAAATTTTTTTTTTCCTTTTGATATTTTGTTAATACTATATAGATTCTAGTTTACATTATTTTTCTTTTTAAGGGATAATTACATTTTACCCACCTGTGGTTTGCCTCTAATTCGATGTGCCTACTTGCGGTTTCAATTTTGACACTTTGCCCACCTGTGATTCTCACCGTTACTGTGTCGTAACCCACCTCTCTACTTTCCGTTACTCTAACACAGAAAATGTAAAAAACAAAACCCCAAATGGATCAAAATACTCTCACTCAAATCATGAACATGAAGAACATGTACCAATGTCATTTTTCTTTCCCTCAGACTTTACTCTTTTCTCTCGTCCCACAATTTCTTTCTCAAATTTCCCTTCTCTGCAGAAAACATTATTGTCTTATATTAGAAATAAAAGTGAAATTTGTATGTAGGGTCGTCCACAGGTCGGGCTAGGTCAGGTTTATGCCCAACCCGAACTCGACCCGACCTTATCAGGTGGGAAATATTTTGACCCGCAACCGACCCGAATAACGTTTCAGATCAATATGGTCGGGTCGTATCAGTTTTCCGGTGAGCATCGGTCGGTTTCGGGTTTTTTGATATCGTTGGATTTTGGCCAAAATCTGGCCGGATCTCGTCAGAGCTAGCCGAATCTAACAAGATTTGGCCAATAACTTGCTAGATCTATGGGAGTATGGCTGAGATTTGGCCGAGTTAGAGTCGAGCTTATCGGAGTTTGGTTGAGTTTGAGTAGATCTGGGCTAGTTTCGCCGGATTTAAGCATATCTAAGTGGGGATTTGAGTATATCTGAGTAAAGGAAGGCCAAACGTGGCCGGATCGGAGCTGAGAATCGCCATATCGTCTCCGGATTTCGGCCTTCTTTGAGGTTTTGTCGAGCGGGTCGGGTAGCTCGAGGTTTTGAGGACGAAACCCGCCACTCGACCCGCCGGAGTCAGGTTTTAAAGGTTGGGAACTGTCATTGACCCGTCAAAGGTGTCAACCCGGTCGTGATGGGTCGGTTCCGGTCGGGTTGGTCGGTTCCGGCGGGTTCTTGATTTTCCTGGACAACCCTATTTGTATGATTTTATACAATGCATTAAAATAAATTTCTTTTTTACTTTTATGAACTGATTGTATGCAGATGGAAATAACAGCTCATGAGAAAAATCAAATTAAAAATAATAGCGAAGACAAAAAAAAAGAAAAGAAAAATGTAAATAATTTGAATCACATAAAATATAGGATAACTAGTCATCAAAGTGGGTGCCTCACGTCGATTCACAACCCTTTCCTCAGTGGTGTTGTTGGTTATTGGTGCTCGAATTGCAATGTTGCTGTTGCATTTGGAAGAGGAAGAGCTTGAGTAGTCATTCCTGTGATCAGGTGTGATGTGGTGTGGTGCCTGAAAATTAAAAGCGAAAAGAACTAAGCTATGTTATTAGCTCATTTTCATGAGCGAGAGAGAGAAATGAAATGATGTTTTGTGAGAGAGAAAGCCATGATTGAAAGACTGAATGAGTTTGGAATATTTACGGCTCAGAAAAAAAAAGCAAGGAAAACCTAGAGTGACAGTTGTAAAATAAAAGATTTTCAGGGATCTTAAAAAAGGTCTTTCTTTCCACAGGGGGGGTGGTTGTGGCTTCTGATGCGGTGATTGGTTTGCTATGATTTTTTTGGATTTGAGTTTTGTTGTAAGATTTGGGTTTTGTTATGGGTTTGGCTAGGATTTTTTTTTTTTGAATTTTTTGGATTTAAGTTTTGATGTAAGATTTGAGTTTTGTTGTTGTGGTTTGGGCCTGTGTTGGATATTGTTTTTGGGTTCAACTTCCTGTAATTTTTCAGATTTTTGAGTATGTTCTTCATGTTCAAGATTTGAGTGAGAGTGTTTTGATCCATTTGGGGTTTTGTTTTTTACATTTTCTGTGTTAGAGTAATGGAAATTAGAGAGGTGGGTTATAGCACAGTAACGATGAGAATCATAAGTGGGTAAAGTGTAACTATCCCTTTTTTTTTTATTATTTTTTATACTTTGGCCCTCATAGGACTGTAAATGAGTTGAGTTTCTCAACTCAAGAAAAGACTTGTTTTTGTTCATTTGTTTAACAAAAAAGCCAAGTTCAAACATAATAATGTGTTCATAATAACAAGACTCGATTTAACTATATATATATTATTTATAATTGTCTAAAAAATATATTTATTTAGACTTGTATAAATATCTAAATAATTCATATAATATCAAATTATTATTTTTAGTTTATTATTAAGATAAATAGTCCATTCTTAGTAAAAAAAAAAATCTAGATTTGTAATGGGGTAAAAATTTGAGTCAAGGGTTTACTAGATATGGGGAAAAAAATAAGTTAATCAAGTAGCTCGTAAACAAGTTTGAGTTTCTTTAACAAGAAAATAAACCAAGCTTAAACATGCAAATATATAATCTTATTTGGTGATGACCTTCAGAGCCAATTCAATGCATTATGAGGCCTAAGGCAAAATTTTCTAGTGGATTATTTCTTACTAAATATTAATTAAATACTATTTATTTGACTTTTTATTTATATACATTTGTTTTGTATTAAAACCATTCTTGTTTTTTGAGATAAAAAATTGCTAATTAAGTTTTTGTATTTAAGTTTTATTTACATATCTTCAAAAGTTGTTTGGAAATTTTTTTTCAATGATGATTCGGCACTCATAATAATTTCTTTTTTTGTGAAATAGTTTATATATTGGTTCAATATTTTGGAGGCCTTAGGTGGGGTGAATATGCAAAAGTCACTATTTTTTTTCTTTATAAAAAGCAATTCTAATTTTACAATATTAAGACATTTTTATACAATTTTGGGAGCTCGTATACAATTGGGGGCCATAAGACCCTTTAATTATTATTTTTTGTTGTTGTACAAATAGGGTCATAGGCCTTTAGCCGGCCCTGATGACCTTGAGTTAGGATCATATTCAAAATTAAATTAAATAAATAAATTTGAACTTTCAAATTTTTAATAATCAATTTATTAGTAAAAAAAAGAAAAAGAAAAAAAAAATCAACTTGGCTCGGCTCTTTTACACCTGCTCTCTCCTAAGTTAAAATTTAGGCTTCGTCCATGCATGCGCTGGTACACCAGAAAGGGAGCAAGCCCATTTTGCATGACTATTGGGCTTGATTCTTACAATAAACATGGCCCATGAATTGTCCACAATCCAGGTGATAGATGTTGAGTCGGAAAAAAAAGGAAGAAAAATTTATCTATAACGTAGATATGGAAGACATTGTTGCTGATCATTTAAAAAATGAATTTTTTTTTTTTAGAATTTTTTTTATCAGAAAAGATCATATCTTAACTCTTAAGCGGTTGATAAAAAAAGAGAGCCAAGAGCATAAACAAAAGGGAAAAAACATACGTCTAAATCTGTAACGATGCACAATTTTATGTGAATGGCTAATTTAATAGTATTGTCTTAAAATCAAAGCTGTTTGGATTATGCATGAATATGATGCAACACTATCACGATTCACTGCGTGACCCAACATTGACCATACATTTGCTAATAAAAATAATGAATAAAAGTTGTTAAAACAATTTATTTTAGGATAATGATTAACAATTTATTTTAGGAAAGTTTTGACACAACTTTTATAAGAAACAAAAAAGCTGTTAAAACATTATTTTTTTTTTTTTTCCATAAAAACTTTTTTTAAATGGATTATTATTCATTACCTTTAACATTTCTCATAAAAAAAATAATGCTACCACCCATTACAAAAGGTAGAGGCTCTAATAGACTAATAAAAATAATACGATGTAATAGGCCAATCCTGGATTAATGTTAAAAACAAATGTGGTTGTCAAAATCCCAATCCTGGATTTTAGAAATCTAAGATCCTACAATCATCCTACCCCATAAAAAGGATCCAGATTGGTGTAAAATCTTTCATGGGTAGGATCTACATGGGATTATGATTTAGGATGATGAAATGTAAGATACTACTCTATAAAATTCGTACGATCCTATCCCATAGAATTAGAGTGATTGATACTTGTAGATCATTCATATAGTTTCTAAGAAACATAACCGACATCCATTAAAGTTATTCTCAAAAAAAAAAAAAAAAAATCCATTAAAGTTATTATAATTTATTATAATTATGTCTTCTATGGTGAAATTAGGATTGTCTAACCCTATTGATCAATTTTAATGGGTTTTAAGGGCGTGGCATTCTTCATTATCTCAATACATTTGAAACATTTGTAAAATCTTTGTAACTTTGGAATTGGAATGATCTTCTTTTTGTAGCCAATGACAAATTTGTTAATTTGGAACTTCATCTATATTTTTGGTGTTGTAACTTGAAACTTGTAAGTTTAAAATTTGAATTTCTTCATTTATTCATATATTGGTAATTTGGTACCAATTAGTTAGTGTAACATTTTTTGAGGATTTTTTTTACATTTTTTTTCTTATAATTATTTAAAATATATTATCATTATTAATGATTTTTTGTATTTTTTTTTTTTTACTAAAAGTATAATCATACGATTCATGATTCGATCTTACAATCCAATCCACAAAACCCTTTTACAGATCCTATGTAGGATCCTGATCCTAGTTTCACTACCTCACAACAAGTACAAGGATGTAAGTGCCAATGCTACTTCAAATTTGATGTAAGTGCTTCTCTTTGCCCCATTAATGTTCCAATTTCCAATCATCGATGTAAGAAGATGATAACTCAAAAAATTTTAGTGAAATTTGGTATGATAAAAACACCAAAAGGAAAATAGAAAAAAGAAATAAAAGATACTTGAATGAATGCAATTGATAGCCCATTTTAAACACTACAAAGGGTGGCATTCGTGAAATGGCACTAGAAGTCTTTAAAATGTTACTATAGGCCCATTTCAACCACCTCTATAGGCCCAACTCAAGTTAAGACCCTATAGCAGCAGTTGAGAAGCGTTGCTATAGGTCCTTAATAATTTTTTTTTAAAAATTTTTAAATTTTTATTTTTTTCAGGATGGGATTACACACACACACACACATATATATATATATATATATTTGCTGCACCTATAATGGCTCACCCATAAATAAATTTCTTGATTAATTTATTTTAAAATTATTTTATTAAAATTTAAAATGATATCAAAATCGTTGTATATAAAATGCATTTGTAATAATAAAACAGCCTTAACCTATTTATCATATGATATTTTTTGTCACTCACAATCACAATCGACCATAGTGAGATAGAGGAATCAAATTTTTTTTTTTTTTGAAATCTCATAGAAAGGGTAATATAATTAAATTGATAGTGCATTGAGTTTATTTTAAAAAAATAGAATTTAACTTTTGGTCTGAGTCATGGTGATACTAATCTTTTTTGCATTGAAATAGATTGAGTTTGCTAGTGTAGTGGACCTTTTTTGCAATGTTGCGCTGGGCTGCTTCTTGTGATACTGGGCCCAAGTGTTCTAAGTAAGGGAGTTGAGATCGATCCAACTGCAACTCACTTTGGTCCAGCTTATACATAAACTATGCCCCTCTTGCTAGGTTTTTATCACATACTCACGGCAGGCAGAGCTGCTACGGGGAAGTTATGGCAGATAGATATAATAAAGATAACATAAGAAATACTAGACAGAATAAATAAAAGGAAGCGGCAAGAAGCACCCCCATACACAAAGGTAACAAAAATAAATGGGAAATAATAATAATGGGCTTCTTGGATCAAGGAAGGCAAAATTAGTTTGCCACGCCAAGTAAAGCTACGGAGCTTGAAACCGAGAAGGGAAACCACTTCCTCAATGCGAATAATCTCCTCAGGAAAAAAATTAATTGCTTTGAGGGAATGGGCTTAAATGGTTTATGTTCAATGAGGATCCTGTTTCTTTGATAGAGAGCAGGGCTTTAGAGGGAGAGAGAAGATCAACCTATTGGTGCATGCCTGCCATTCTAAGTTCTCTCTTTTTCCTTTGCTTTTTTTTCCTTTTCCTTTCTTAATGCTTACTCCCATATTATGATTTTCTCCTAGAGATTACTATTACTATGATTGTGATCCCCCTGCTGTGCACGGCAAAGGCCCATTTTATAGTGCCTGCCGTGACTAATTTTTACTATTTTAGCCTTTAACTATCTTTGTTTGGTATGAGCGCCCTTGCCGACCACTATTGGTTCGTCAGTCGTTCAACCATCGCCACTTACCTATGCTGGCTGTGCCACTTCCCATTACCAGACAAAGAATATTATTTTGTTTGTTTGTCTGGCGTGGCTCTCCTACCTATTACGGTGCGGGTGCTCTCCCTCTCCCTATCCCTCATGGCATGCACCTAGTGGCTCCAATTTATCCTTGCTTTTTTTGGACGGTATGTCATCCCAGCAAGACATTTTCCCCAACAGAGCCTGAGCAAGAGCCCAAAATAGGTTTTCCCCTCTCCCCACCACCAGACCATGCCCTCTTACCTCTGATCCATGACCTCACCATGTCCTGTATTGGCTGGGTACAGGCTAATGATGTATGGGCCTTGTGCATGCTTCACCTCTATGTATGTTTAAAATCTACCTGTCGTTCATGCATTCGCTGTGGTCTAGAGGCTCGTCTACATAGTCTGCCGTCCATCCTTGACTTCTTATGGTGTGAGCTGTTTTCTGATTTCCCATCCTTTTATGGCTTGCTCCCCTTAGGGGCTAGGCTTGGCTTTATTTGATGGTGGACTTTTCCTCTTTTTAGCATTCCCTTTTAATCCTTTTTGTGGTTTTGCTGCCTGTTCCTGCCGTTCCATTCTATCATTCCTGCTGTGATGTTATTTGACCTCAGCATGCTGATCCTTTTTGGGCCTACTGCTTATTCTTCTCTCAATGACTCAGTATGGTCATTTGGGCTTGGCATTACATGGCTCGTGGGCTCTTTTGTCCCATTTATTTCTTCCTGGGCATCTTCGGCCCATTTTCTTTCCTTGGGCTTCCTTGGCCCTTTTTCCTAACTCTGTGTTCCCATGGATTTTTACTAACTTTTTTGGACTTCCCTGACCCAATTACCTCATCCTTCATCCTTGGGGCTCATGGGCTTACCATCAACCCCTTACTTTCTTTGCTTGCATTACTTCGGGCTTGCTATGACCTATTCTCACTTTTCTACATCACATACTACCCATGAGTTTGCTACTTCTCTCTCTCCGGGCTCCTTTAGGCCCATTTGCTTTCTTAAGGCCCATTTGTTTATTTCATGGGCCTGTGGTCCATTATTCCTACCGCTTCGGCTTAATGGTTTTTCTTTCCACTTACTAACTCTTTTTTGCTCATGCTGCTGGGCTTCTTCTTTCTACTGGGCTACTCAAAATGAGCATCAACAGCTAGTATACCTTAAGATATTATTGTATTTGTTTTCTAAGTAATGGTGATACTAATCTTTAGTTTAGTGGCATTTCCTGGTCTCCTTTATAAGGATAATTAAGGTTTAAATCCTTCTCCCCTCAAATTGTTTCACATCTCTAGAGGTCGATGTGATAAAGTCAATCCCATTAGCCTCTTCAATGAACCAGTCGGTTGTTTGGCTTGGGTCACCTGAGGGAGTCTTCATTTTAAATGTTGAAATCACTTGGCCATGAAACTTAAACAAATCAGAAAAAATGGGAGAGAGTTCTTGTGAGCCGATTAGCTAGCACTACAACAAGTAGCTATCGAATATGTGGATTCCACTAAAAGTCAAAAAAGTTATATTGTATATATACAAAACCATTTTCCATTCAAATTTTAAAATTATGCATAAGAAAATTCTTCAATAGCAACTGATTCCTCAAAATTACAATAGTTGTCCACCTATAGCAAAGCAATCATCTCCCAACAACCTTTTAATACTATAAATCTATGCAGCTAATATGAATAAAATATTGGAAAAACAAGTAATGAGCTAAATACCAAATAAAGTTTCAAATTCATGTACCTAGCAAGAACACAAATAGAATATATCAACAAGGGTGTTTAACAAGTCAATGAATTCAATAGATCTCAATTCTCTTTTTACGACAAAACAAACAGAAAACGTGTTATTTGAACATATGAAAATGATTACTCAAACCATATAAGAATATCTCGTAATAAGAAAATGTCACAAAACATGTATATTAAAGATGCCATGACCTTCCCATAAAAAAAAAAAAAAGATGCCATGACCTTTGTATTCAATAGCACCAGAAGGGTCACATCCATGTATTGCCCCCATGGGTAGGATGCTTGAAAAATAATTAATTATTAGGGACACAGTTGTAACATCTACCTCCACAACACCAATTACGTAATATGGATCGGTTGCCATGTATTTCTGTTATGACGGGGTAACTAAAATTATTTCATAGAAATAATTAAGTTAATTTTATGTAGAAACATGATCAAACGAGTTTCACTGCAAGTTGCTCAAGAGGTATAAGAATCTAATCCCTATAAACCCATGTTTTGTTTTATCTCCTCACTTCGATTAAAATCTGACCAAAATGGGAAGAACAACCTTTAATTGAAACCCTTAATTAAATATTTGAGAAATTAATTTAATGGATTTTTTCTTTTTATTTTTTGAGAAATCGTCGACCTATGTAATGGATTGAAACTTGAAAGTTGGAATACTTTTCCCTTATTTAAAAAAAAAAAAAAAACAAAAAAAAACAAAAAAAAATTAGAAAAAAAAAATTAAGGCGAAATTACAATGTTGGTTTCTCAAATTTATTCTATGTGTGCAACAAGCCTCTCAAGTTTAAAACGAGCACAATTAGTCCCTCAAGTTTTAAAACTGAGTTGTATTAGTCTTTTAACTAACTGTTGTTAGTAGTATTACTTACGTGACTAGCGAAACAATGATTTGTCATTTTTTTAATAACGAGACATTTTTTTATTAAAAAATTACAGTACACGTGTAAGTGAAGCAATCCAAAAAGCAAATTTTCTTTCATTCTCTCTCCAATACTCTCTCTCCGTCTCTCTTTATCTCTCAACTCTCTCTAGAACACCAGAACTGAGCATCAAAGGTGTTTCTCTTTGTCATTAAATTATGTCTTGCTCCTTCCTTCATCTTCTACACAAAGACAAATTCACTTTTGTTTGAATCTTATATTTAGTTTTTTGGGCTACTAGGCATTGTTACTTACAATGGAACCCCTTAATTTGTAAGAATATATTTTTTTCTTTTTTAGGTGAGTTTAAGCCAAGCTTTTGTATTTTCTTGAAACCCAAAACAACTATAGATAGACTAGGATTTACAAGCTTTGGCGTTCTTGTGGACCATTTATGATTGAGTGGTGGAGGGTTTGGGTTCAATTTCCTTTCGCTGATCCAGTGTCCCAATTTTTCCCTTTCTCCTCCGGCAAGCACTGATCTTCTCAAGTAAGGTCTGATCTTGAAGCGTTGGATGCTCAGCTCTGAAGAAAGCTGGACGGAGAGAGTAATGGAGATAGTGGACTTTTTCAATAATTGCTACAATACTGGACTTTTACAGAGAGGAAGACAGAGAGAGAGAGAGTAAGTTGCTTTGTGGGTCTTTTTTAGCCTTTGGATTGTTTCACTTACACATGTCCTTCGTCTATTTAAAAAATGCCACATCATTAATAAAAAAAATGCTACCTCATTAAAAAAATGTCAAGTCATTGTTTTATTAGGCATGTAAGTAACACTATTAACGATAATTAGTAAAAGGATTAATACAACTTAATTTTAAAATTTGAGGGACCAATTGTGGACACAAGGTAAATTTGAGATACCAACATTGTAGTTTTGCCAAAAATTAAACAGGGCCTATAGTGGTGTTCGTAAACAGCCCGTTCAACACATAGGATCTATAGTGACGTTTATGAACGCCACTATAGGTCTTTGTAAGACTTAGGACCTATGGTGGGGTTTATAAATGCTACTATAGGCCCATGAAGACATAGAACCTACAATAGTGTTCCACTATAGGTTCTTGCAAACCTGCTATAGACCTAGTAATTTAAAATGTTACTATAAAGCTCAGAAAACGCCACTATAGGACTTTAAACTCATCAAGCTTTTCAAGAAATTGCTACATATCATCCGTGCTAATGTTAGGATTCCCAAGTTCAAACTCAAGCTTCACATCAAGTAGATATGAGGTGTTTATAGAATACAGTGGCATTTTATTGTTCAATAGCTCAATTTTGAGCAAATTTGGACCATCAATCTGCACAACCATCAGATTTTCACAATCTTCCAAAACTAGCCTCCTAACCTTCTCAATTGAAATTTCAATACTATGCAAGCTATAGCAATAATTCACGACCAAACCTTAAGGGCAAGGAATTTGGAAATTGACAAAGTTTAGCTACAAAATTAGTTATAGCCTAAGGCTACAACTTTAATATATTTTTATTGGATGTGAATTTTGACAAATTCACCATTGGATTACATCTTCTTATTATATCATCTATGCTTGCAAAATTTCTAGAAAATTAAATATCAATAGGTATATCATCAATAAATTGTTTAAATTATAAGTTTTTATAGTTTAAAATTATGCATAAAATATAAACTTATAGATCATACAGTAAATAATAATATTTGATTGATACAAAATTTGACATGTATATTAAGAGCGTAAAAAACATGTAATTTAACGGTTAAATTTTCAAAATATATAGTAATGTTTATTTTTTTGAGAAAGGTTGTAACTTTAGGTTACAATCAATTTTGTAGATAAATTTTGTCTTTTAGAAATATATTTTCGAAACCACTTGTCTATGTTTAATGTGTCATATAATGTTAATTCTTTTAGCCTCTTACAAGAAACTAAGTTGAGCACACACGGCTCACTTTGCCCTAAATCGTTACACTCCAAAAAGTTTGTAGATTTGGGAGCACCAATTTGAACATAACACATCTCCACCTCAACCCTGTAGTGTCCAGGATGAATTGGACCTAGTCAAATGTTTTATAACATCTCACATTTTTTCAAAAACAACGTTTCAGTCTTCTGGCAACCAAAGACTAGCTTCTGAAATACATGGTCGAAAGTAAACATAATACCACTCTTGAGCTCAAGTAAAACCTGCTAAACACAACACTGTCAGATTCCTGGTATTGTGGAAAGTCCAAGGTAAGCTGTAAGGTATAAATTGAGAATGGTTACACCACAATGAACGAATGTCCATCATAAGATCCCTCTCTCCCACATTACCTTTTGCTGCCATGCAAAGCTTTGGTCTATAGGTAAAATTCACTCATAATTGTAATTACAAAATGAAATGACCACGTTGAATTGTTGTACACTCAAGTTTTTCTCAAGGACACACTGCAAAGATTTGTCTATAGATTCCATTAACTTGTTCCTCTTCACCCTACTCTCCTGCTCCGTTTCTGGACTATAGTAATATCTTTCCCAGCAGCATGCATCAAAGTCCATTGCATGATTTCATGATTAGAAATATGAACCATGTACGTTGCCATTCCTTGGACAACTTACTGGTACAAGCTGCATCTTTCAAGTCGAGCTTAGCGAAGATCTTGATTCTTGAGAAACATTGATTTGTGAAATCCTATCCACGTTTGTTTCATTCACTCCGTCGTTCAGGATGCTAAAATTTGTCTTTTTCTACTGTAATCAATCAATTTCTAGCAGAGAGAGTACCACAAATCTAATCCGAATTAGTAATTAAAAAAAAAAAAAACAATAAAAGCACTGCCAGTATAAAGAATCGAGCACTTTCCCTAACCTATATAAATTCATCACATATATAAAGAATCAAGCACTTCCCCTTAGTCTATTCATATAATATCATTCCAAAACATTAATTCACTGCACGGCACACATACATAAATAATATCTCATCTTTCACCAAGTAACAGTACTATTGAAATCTAGTCAAAATTTATACTCATGCTATTTTCAAATCTCCTCTAATTAAAAATCTGAGATAAAAGTATTGACAGTAACAACTTAGAAAATCAAACAGTTTCCAATATATATATATATATATATAGTGCCAAAAGGCTATCATGATATTCTGTGATACGGCTGCCTCTCTACTCCAAAAACTCGTAGCATTAAGTATACATAGGTAGGGTTAACAAAAGGCTGTGCAAACAGTCTTAAAACAGGCTTGGGAAAACAGAATTTGCGACTCTCGCTCGAGTGAGGGTCAGGCAAGCTTACGGGTGGATTAATGACTTGCTCGAGCACCAAGAGCATCTGCTTGAGTGAGCCTTGAGTGAAATATCCTAGTTTTCACTTCTCTGAGCAGCTTTAACCATTACTTATTCTTCAATAAATTATCAACACATTACATATCTTTTTCATATTTCATTGTCAATGGCCAATGGGTATTGCCATTCTAAATCCTAACATTTACCTTACATCATGGGATTCTTATTAATTGTATGTGATATTTACCAGACGTAAAAATTCTTTCGTTTAATAATTGTAACCAAATGCCCAGAAATAATTATAAAGATGATGATGAACAAAAATCATACAACTTACAATCTGGATAATCATTCGTTACTCATTCCACAACTTAAGTTACAGAATCAATGTCAGTTCTAGCAATTGCTAAAACGATTAACTATCAACGAAAAAACTGAATCCATGTTTTGTCGTTGGGCATTAGTATTGGTAGTAACCTTTTAGGTTCTTAGTTGTGCATTTCTGCTAATTTTTTTCACAACTTGAGGTTTTAACATTACAGATTAAGAGGGCATTTTGGTCACTGATTTCAAAACATAGTGTTCAGTGTTTAAACATTGAACACTAGTGTCCAAAAAAAAAAAAAAAAAAATGCGTTTGGTGGACCATTCCGCAACAGGGCTGCTTGAAAAACATGGTTCAAAACATATGTTTAAAATAATGGTTTTGGAAATCACCTCCGGGCTAATTTTTAACAACAAAAACTAGTGTTGAATGGCACTTCCATAATTAGGTTAAACACTATTATGGGCCCACTGGTCAACTTTTTTGAAAGAATTGTCTCCTCTCTCCACTGGTCAGCTACTATGCAGCATTAAAAAATACTTATTTTATACTTTGCTCAGCTTTTTTTTACAATCTAACACACACATACCAAACATATATTTTATATTTTTGAACACTGAAACATGTTATTTAAACCATGATACCAAACACATTTTTTTGTTTTATAAACACTAAAAATATGTATTTCAACAACACTTTTTAAACTACAATTTTTACATCTTTTTAAACAGCAATTTTTAAACTCTATGACCAAACGGGGATGGCTGCTTTCTTTTATTGTTAGTGTCAACTTTACAAAAAAAACTACGAATGCATATATAACAGATAACCACACTGCACAGTTACAACTAAGATTGTGAAGCATTTCACTTCTGTACCACACAACACATGAACTCAGCTAATTGTTTTTAAACATAGCGGACTTTAACAAATCAAAGCTTCTTCTTATAACTTTCAGCAATATGTTTTGAGTACAAATGATTACAACTCAGTAATAAAATTCTCAAGAGTGCACTCTTTTGGATAAAGTAAAAGGCACCAATATACAACTCAGAAATCATAGTTAAGAAAAGAAAAAAAAAAAAAAAAAATACAATTCTCTATTTTACAAGATACTTTACCTTACAGTCAAACATGTATGACCCATAATTTGTGTGACCCATGTTTACAACCTACAAGAACAAAAAAGATTTAAAATGGAAAAAATGTATAATTCATCAGAAAATTTAGAGTATGCTTCTATGTACGTATATATACATATGTAGATAGATAGGTATGTAATAAATATTGCAGAGAAGCCCCTAGAACTAACATAGTAATAAAAAATTCATTGAATATTGCCACTGTTATGTAGCATGAGCTTTACTAATTAATCCAAGCCAGGAAACATAAAACAAGAAAGCGTGGTAACTGTAGCTTTTTAGGAGTAGCTAGATTCGCTCTATAAACGTGATCAATTACCATAAAAGTGATCAATTACAAGGAACAAATATTGGCGTTTGAGAGCAACATGAAGCACAGCAGAATCATTTTGTGCCAAAACCATTTCCAGGGAAGCAGCTGTAAAATCAGCATCAGTCTCTGCAAGCTTCTCTCCCCCGAATGTGTAAGCCAGCCAGTGTAAAACTCCCTGAAGCAACAAGCATCATGATAATTGAACACTGACCAATATATAAATAAGAAATTCTAGCAAGACATTTAGGTGACTTTCCACGGTCATTGAACTTCATTTGTAACTCAAATATAGGCCACAGCCCATCACCTGCAGTAAAGTCAACAGCTACATATCAGAGTTAAAGAGTAGGTTATGAGCAAAGTACTTAGGTGGTAGTAAATGTCCATACATGCATATGAGGATGCACACACACAAACAGATATATAAAATGTGTTAAATAAGTATTAATAACTGAAATGAATCAACAAAAGGTAACAAATAAAGAAAATCGTAAGAAAGATTAAAATTGAGTAAAAAAGTTGATGATGAACTTTATGCGAAAAGACAGCATCTCCATAAATTGTTTATTTCTCAACAGTTTCCCTAGTACCTCCATCTGTGGTATACTAGCTAGAAAACCATTAAGATCCAACAAGAAAAGGATGAATGATAAAAGAAGAAATCAATGATCTACAAACACAACATAATATGAAAGGCATATGGTCACCACTTTCCTTTCTTTATCTAACTGAAGAAAGCATTTAAGAATAGACCTAATCAAGCCAAAGAGCTTTAGTTCAAATGTTACTTCTCCCATAAGAGTGGCTGGAGGGTGAGGTCCTAGGTTCAAAAACCATTAGTGTAGTGTGTGACTTATCAATCAAAATTTAAGAAACTTGATTGATCACAGCTAGGTTTTTTCCTCATTTATCATAAACTGCTATCTTCTATCCAAATAAAAATGACATCCATGAGACTTATTTACTAAGCATGCAAAAAGTGCAAAGGAGACAATTGATTGTGATGATATTTGTAACTTATAAACAACTTTACAAAAAGAAAAGATTCTAAGTGAAGGAAAGCAGGATCTGACAATCTTAGACTGAGAGCAGGGAAAACCCCCAAATCCCAACCTGAAAAATCCCAGAAATACAGATTCTCGGCCAAGATGACTTTTGGAAGAGAGGAACAAAAATGACTACATTGGAAGAACAGCCATGATTGATGGAAGATATAGGAGCACCTCCTCCGGGATTTTTTTTTTTTTTTGGGTCCAAAGAATGGGAGCACCTCATAGGATCCAAATTTATGCCTTTATCAATCTATGAGGATTTGAAAAATAGATGCTAGCTAAATTATAATACCATGGGTAAGTGAAGACACTCGTTGAACAAGAAATACAAGTCATGTCACCCCTTTCTAATTTCTATAAATCAACCAGCCATGATTTACTGGAAAATGTTTACTCAGTAAGAAACATGTTTCAAATCACAAGTTTTATCATGTATGAAGAGCAGGAATTGGAAGAAGTACAAGGTATCACTATGTGATAAATAATTCAGAAAGACCCCTAGAAATTATATGAATCATGACTGCAGGAAACTATGAGTCAAGTTGTTAGGTAAAGAAGAAAGAAAAGCAGCAAATTTAAGTAAATTTTGAAGGTTTTAAGTTTTACTTACCACATTATGGATAAATTTAGGGATATTTGACACATTCCCAATTAATTTGTCTTCATTTCACACAGTCCTCTTGACTCAAGTACTAAGAATTCCTTGAAGTCGTATAAATATTGGGGGAAAAAATTAAAACAAAAGGAGATATATGAAAGATGTTGTCAAACCTGCCCATCCCAAACTACAAAGAGACATAGCTATCTTGATCGTAAAGTACAACATTATCAATTGGCACAGAATCTCTAGAGGTCTCCATTTGAACTATGCAACAAAATACAAGCAAAAAAGGGGAATGCCAAGTTATATCCATATAGTAGTAGTAGTACCTCAAGAGTGGTAACTGGTAACTCGAACTTTAAAAATAACTTTAGTATGATGCAGTAGCTTTAAACTAGATTCAAGTTAATCTTCAGCCACAACTTAAAATATGTTGGCCAATTTGGAGCTTGGCAAGACCCATATTTACTTGACCCATTAATACATAGTTAAACAGATAGAGATCAAAAAAGGAAAACTAATGGCTTAAAAAACAGAGAATTCGCATGGGAGTGTAAAGCTGAGATTCCTTCCGTTATCTACAAAAGCAAAAAAGATTAACAAGAAAGAGAAAATCCTAACTTCCATTTAGTTTA
The DNA here is from genome assembly GCA_030445155.1 of Quercus variabilis. Lineage (NCBI taxonomy): Eukaryota > Viridiplantae > Streptophyta > Magnoliopsida > Fagales > Fagaceae > Quercus > Quercus variabilis. Next base: position 12,161,622 of record CP129449.1, read on the forward strand.
CCTGAAATTATTCATTTTCCCTAACCAAAACAAAAGGTAAGACTGGGTTGTAAACCTTATCTCCTATCAAGTTCAAAAACTCCAAATACAAAGACTGATAACAAAGCAAAAAGCTTCACTCCATTTAATTAGTTGTAAACATCCTTCTTCTCTAAATTTTAGCTCTCCTTTTTAATTTTATCTGTGTCCAAAAAAACAAAAAACAAAAATAGGATTCAATCCCCAGAGAACAAGGAAAATACTGAAGAATTAAAGACTGGGTGTTCTTAAGCATATACTAAAAGCACTTTCCTTTCTTTTCCCTCTTAATTCTTACAAACACAAATGCCCACTACACCATTACTTACTATATTCTTCCTTAAACAGCTTGGCTAAGACATATTTTCCACTGAAAAATTTTCTGGGTATTTTCCTGGGCAAACAGAGCTTAAAAAAAAGAGTTACAGCACCCAAACCCACAAATTAATTAAAACCCAGATAATAAGATTAAAAACCCATATCAAATATCAATTTTAATTAAAAAAAAAAAATCTAAGCCAATTAATGCTGTTCAAGCTTTACAAAAATAAAACGAAGACGACGTATAGGACAAGAAGAGCAAAAAGAAGAACGACATGAGTACAGAGTAATTCACATTCACTGACCTGAAAAATAATTTAATTTATAATAAAAAATGGTATTTTGGCCAAACGATGATCGGCATAGTGGGAAAGTTTTGTCGACGACGGCCATGGAAGTGTCGCACTTTGATTTGAATTGGGAAGACCAAAAATATGGTGGCTTTTTCTATTTATTTAAAAATAAAAAACTTTTAACTAACAAAAGAGATAAGGTGATTTGGGGGAAAATGGGTCGGGTATGGGCTTGGACAAAAATAATAGATGTGATGGGGTTGGACCTTTTCAGTTCGGCCCAATCTATGAAATATACAATAAGGTTCTCAAACTGTTTTTGAACTTTTAATAATATATTTTTTTTAAGTTTTCCCGACTGGATTAAAAGAATCCTCTTCAATGTGTGGTTTTGTAAAACTATTAATATTTATTAATCACATAATTTATTAAATTATTTAAAAAAATTGCATAACTTTTTTTATATAAATGATAAAGTGATCTTTATGTTTATAAAACTATTTATAATAAAACTATTAATGTGTATTCATCACATATTTTATTAAATTATTTTTAAAAAAGTCACACTCTCTAGGCTAATTTGCTTTAGCCTTTAAGCATGGTTGATTTTATTACCTATATTGAGGAGAGCTCTTATTTTACATTACACACATTAATTTATATCATGATGTATTATCTTTTTCTTCAAACTAATAAAGTTAATATGCTAAAATAAAGTAATGTAACAAAAATTGACTTTTAAGTAAGTCATGCAATTAAGAAAATGTGAACAGTTTTATAAGTTGTCTTGTTATGAATGTGAGGGGAAAAATCTTATCTTTTTTCTATATTCTTTTAATTAAGAGTCATGCCCTCCTGTATCTCAATATGTACTCACTAACAGATGTGGACAATAATATTAATAAACTTAATATTTTCTTGAAATTTAGCTCACCTTATATGTTGTCTTTTCACAAAAATTGCATTTTCAATTCGACCATATGAAGCCCCTTTTTAAGTTCAAATCAAATTCATCTTTCTCATAACATTAAAAGTCAAAGTTGATAGAATCAACGATCTCTCCCTTATAGACGGGAAAACCAAATATCTCCATTAGTATATCCACATCACTGATGGAGGTAGGGAAGCTATTCAATGCAGTCAATGACGCCTCGGAAGGTTATAAAACCAGCTGTGCAGACCGTTGGAAGCCCATCAAGGTCCACGTTACTGAGCACGAAACGTTACTAAAAGAGACATTAAAACCACAATAATAGCCACAATGGCTAGGGTTTGTGGAAACATATATAAAGCTCTCACAAGCACCAGCACAAGGTACATAAACACATCTAAAATCACTCATAGTTACTCTGATATTCTATGTTATCCTCTAAAAGCTTCCTTATATTGACTTCGGCATCGGAGGCGTTATGGCAGACACCATACTGGTGACCACCTCGAGAGAGCCATCTCACCATATTTGCAGAGCTACAGACGAGGTTCAGCCCCATCTAGACACACTTATAAAGACTAACGATTTTGACCTCATCAAAAGTAATTAACTGGTTAAACTTAAAATAATTATAAAAAAATTGTCTTATTTTTTCAGGGCATTAAATTCCTAATTCCCTAATCTCTTTCAATTTTTTTTCCTTCAATATATTGACTCTTTCATAGTTTTAAATCCTTGGGCTTTTACAATAATCTCAAATTTCTATAATCTATATTTATATATAAAACCGAAACTTTTGAAACTCCTACAATTTTTTACGTCAGCATTTAATTTAATTTTTTTAAATTTGATTTATATGTTTTAATTTTTTTTTCCCAACCCATTTACTCATGTCAACATTATTAATTTGAAAATAAAAATAAAAATCTCATTATTTCCCCCACCAAATACACATTACAAAACCGGAACTTCTTGAAAACCTAAACCTAAAACCGATACTTCTTCAAAATCTTTCTTCTCTTCTCACACGCTGACATCACCTTCCCCTAAACCTAAAACTCACCCTTTCCTTCCCCCAAAATCAAAACTCAAAACTCAGATTCTCCCACCGCTGCCACCGCCACCATGGATCACTGCCACTACATCTTTTCGTTTTCCTGTATTATGCAACTCACTCTCTACCTGTTATTATTTTCAATTGAAAATCAAACTCCATACCCAATGCCCAGGTACGCTTGCTTTCCTTTTTCTTTTTTCTCTGAATTTAAGTTTTTCAATTGAAACCAAACAGAGGAAAGGCAGCCTACTTAATGATGAAAATAGAGGAATTATTTCTCTTTTTATTTTATTTATTTTATTTTTTTTTTAAATTTGGAAATATGATTTAGGTTTTGGTATTGTTGTCTGATTGGTTTTGATTTAGGAATAACAGATGCTTGACAGTGATTTGTAAAACCTTATTTTTTTTAGTTAGGGTTATTTTAGGTAGGGTACCAATGGTTGTTTTTCTTTGATTTTTTAAATTCCTCCGTTTAAATTATTTAACAAATTTACCATCTTTGGCTCATATATTTGTTTCACGTTGACCCATAAAGTTTATTTTGATGTTGAGATTGGTGGAAAGCCCGCTGGTAGTGCTCTATTCCATTACATTTCTTTTTTGTAAAAGAAAGAGACTTGCTTTGTTAGAAAAAAAAAAAGGGTATTTTACTTTGATATTGTAGAAGTATTTTGCCAATTCCATGTTGGAATTGGCTGTGAGTAATGGGTATCAAAAGTTGTGAAATTTAAGGATATAATGTTGTTAGAGGAACTATGATCATGGTTAATATGATACTCTTTAAATCTTTATGATCTGTCATCTTTCAAGTCGAATTGTGATGGGTCTTTTTGGGAAGGCAGTTCCAAAAACCGTAGGTATGATTATGTATTATCTGTTTTGAAAACACTAGATTTGATGATAGATACAATACATCATCCTTTCAAACTTAATACATTATATGATTATTGACTTTTGCACCCTTCATTTTGGATTGCAAATGCCTAAAAGAGGTATTGTATCATGTTCGAAATTTCACCTCAGTATCAGAGGATGTAGCTAACCAGTGTCTATAATCTCTCTTTGATTTGTTTTATTTGTTTCTCTTTTATTTTCTCAGGCCTCAAACTCAGACCCTATCCTCTCTCTCTAATCTTAGCCAAATCCATCATCACTCTCAATTTGCTTCTATCGCTAATGTTGCATGAAGTAATGTTTTGTATTCAATTCTTTATTATATAATATTTTCTCAAATTTAGTCAGTGTTTTGAGACTTGGACCAATTCTTTTCTTAGTGCTATTTAATTACAATTTAGATGTCATGGAGTCAAACTTAATTTGTGTTGATAAAATTGTTCATCGGTCTATTACAATTGTGCTTGATGCTCTATTCATTCTCTAACATAACAAAAGCTATAAACTATACTTATCAAAGTTGCGTCAATGAATTTATGGTTGCAGGGCTTCTTAGTTGGTGTTCTTTGAATTGTGGTTAGCCCATGATAGGAAACTTGATGGGATCTAGAATATGAATGATTAATTTTTGGGTTTGTGGTTTTGTTGTTGCTTTAGTTAAATTTATATCCCACAAAATTTTCCTACCAAAATTTAATGCAAATTGAATTTTGGGTTTTTGTGTGGTCTTTTAATATTGTGAGTGATTCCAGGAATATACAACCTACACAAAAGATCAACCTTAGGCATCCTGTTGAGGTAAAAACAAAAAGCTATGTTGTTGGGGGCATAACCACATATATAAATTGTTGTATTTGTTATGTTTGTTTTCATATTTAGTGTCACAGTTTTGTTTTGTTTTGGATTTTTTTTCCCCTTTTTCTAAGAAAGAAGCTGGATAATATTATTTAAAAAGATTGGCTAAATCAGCCTGAAATACAGAAAAGAGTTGTGGTGGAACATCCTCCATCCACACTAAAAGTTTGGAATATTAATAGCGTGTCTAGCCAAACTATGAGCAACAGAGTTCGGTTTTGCTATATTGGTAGTTCTAGCAATAATAAGTTGTGCAATGTGATATTGGCATCACTATTTTTTACTTTTTTTTGGCACCCTTGCAATTTCTTGAAACATACAAATATATATGCATTATTTAATCACAAATCCCTACATTGTGCAATGCTTGAATGAATTTTTTTAGAAGTTTTCTACTTTTATTTGTTATTGGCCAGAATTTGTGACTTTTTAAAAATAAATGGCATATATAGTAGGCAAGATCAACATTGAGCAATTGTAGGCAATGAGAGTTTTAGTAGGGATGGCATTAACAAAACAAGATCCTTGGTCCCTTTGTAAGTGTTTGTTTCCTATTAATTTGTTTCTTCTCTTTGATTTGTATATTTTTGGGATATGCTTTTGGTGTTATTGAAATTGTTTTGGATATTAGGAATTGAAAGTGTCTTGGATTTTGATAAAAGCTTATAGGAGTTGGGATTGTTAAATCAGCTTCAACATCCCATTTCAGTTTTCAATTTACTCTTCTACCATAATTTTAGAAATCTATGCATATAGGACATAAATAAGAAAACCATAAAGTCAGTACTATTACTCAAATGATTATTCAAAATGAAAATGGCATTGACCTTTTTCAAAAGCCAAGAATTTTGTAGGTTTAATCAATATTGTTAGAGATAGTCGTGGTTTTCCTATATAGTCCATATTGAATTAATTCCTTGCCAAGACCCATTGTGGATGGCTGCTACGGCTCTGTTGAGAGCATCACATTTGCTGGCATTAATTCACTTGTAGGAACCATGGTTTAAGGAGATTTTAGATGTGTAAGAACATATTTATGCTTTTGTGTATTATGCAGAAAATGTATATTATAGGACAGTTTCTAAACAATGTAATAAGTTAGACAATGCTTTGGCTAATCATGCCAATGAGTTAAGGAACCTATACGCTTGGAATATTTTCAATAAAATTCTATCACTTTTGATTAATAATAATAATAAAAAAAAACTATTCAGTTTAATTCAGTTTTTGTCATTTCTAAAAAATAAAGGTATGATATTTAACCCAAGGTGAGATTTTATTCCTCAATTTTCTTCTTTCTAAACCCTAGAACCTACACTTTTTATGGTTTCTAGACCTTTCCCTTCCCTTTAAAAGACCCAGTTCTTGCTTTAACTCTCTATTTGTAGTCTTTGTCATTCCAACCATAACATCATGAACTACAATGTCTCAAGTCTAGCCTTTGTTTAGTATAAACATGTGATAGTGACTCTTTTTTTATTTTTATTGTTTATTTCTCTCTAGTTTTGATTATAAATACATTTCCTTTATAGTTTTGCAGGGTTGCTCTGTCACTATATTCTCCCCCAAGGTTTTTTCCCTTTTAACTCACACCCTTTTAATTTTCATTATTAAATACCCATCTTTTTACATATCATCTGCATCTTTATTTATTTAGGGTTGTTTTTTAGTTTGGAAGACCACACAAATTTTGACTTTTTTTTTTGGATTGTTTTTTTGTTTGGAAGACTGCACAAATTTTGACAACACTACTAAGCCACAAAACCTTCGTGAACTACACTCAGGCATGCCTTTAGTTTTGGTTTGGCATAAACTTGAAACAAATCCCATAAATATCTAGATTTTTGGCTTTTGTATTCTTAATGTTTGAATAAAACCATATAGTACAATTTAAACATGTTTCACATAAGCTTTTGAGGTCTCAGGTCATGTTGTATTTATATATGGCAAAAACTAGTACCATTTTCTACCTTAGCACAATTCGTACTGGTATTTTATTTATAACTTGGATATATTGAAGTTTTTTTGTATGTGAATAATCTATTTTGTTATTTATTTATGAATTTCATGAAGAAAACCAATGGAATACTCATTTTCATGAAGATTATAGAAATGTTGAACTTTTTTAATAATTCAAAAGTTGGGGTAAATTTATTGACATTAAGGGTGCGCTTATTTCGCCTGAAAATGGTTTCAAGAAATTATTTTACACCCTTGTGGGTATTTGGTACCTACAGAAAATATAGTCAACAGAAAATGCACCCACGTTGATCGGAAAATAAGACCCTCAAGAGTGTAAAATCGTTTACACTCTTATTTTACCTTCAATGAGTTTTCGAAAAACACACCCTAAGAGAGAGAGAGAGTGTGTGAGAGAGAGTGAAAGCACACTCCACCTGAAGTGATTCCACGTCGGTCAGATTGCCGTCCTCGTCCCCTCCACGCGGACTCACACACCCGAAGACAGAGAGAGAGCTAGAAGGGAAAGTGAAGAAGACAACCCAACCTTCGCCGATCTGATCACACTGTAGGTTCATGCCTTAGCCTCACTGGACCATCATCGTCTTTGCCACAAATCTACAGCACCAGTCAAGGAAACTTTCTCTTCTCTCTTCCTCTCTCTTTCCCTCTGACCAACCAAAGCCGAGAAGCTATTAGACCCACCCATGATCTTTGATCAACAACCCAATCTCGTCACCATCGCCTCCTTCAGACCCATCCATCGATCTCGCCGCTATCAGACCCACCTGCCCATCTCGCCTTCTTCAGACCCACCCACCGATCTATCTCTCCCTCTCCCTCTCTCACAATCGGTGCTTGTATTTGAGAAAGACTGAATTTTTTTTGGTTATGTTTTATTGTTGATTTGGTTTATATATTCAAATTTCCTATTATAATACTTGTTTGGAAGCTAAGAAAATGTGTTTTCGAGAGAATTTTCAGATACACAACCAAACACCTTAAAATATTTTCCAAAATATTTTTTGTAATGGGACCAAACACATGAAATCATTTTCATTTCTGTAAAATATTTTCACTTGAAAATATTTTACACCTTGAAATCATTTTACATTGAACCAAACACAACCTAAGAGTGTTTGGTTTTATATTGTAAATCTTTGATGAATTGGTATAATTTGGTGTTATACTTGATACTAATTTGGCGAAAAATTAAGTAGCTTGAAGAAGTTGAGAAAAAGAGAAGAGCCTAAGAAAGGGAGGAAATACATTCTTGAAAAGCATTGGATAAAACTTGAACATGTAAGCATAATTGTATATTTATTCTATTTACTGGTTCTTTTGTAATACTTATTAAACCAAATGTAAGAGCACATTATGATTATTGTAATATTTTACTTCATAATATTTGTATTTATCTCATTTTTAATATTACTTCATAATATTACATGTTTCATTTTATATTAGAGCCAATTTATCTTTCAATAATTGAAATTAGAGAAATGTTTAAACCTAAACATGTTAACATTTGATTTAAAACAATCTCGTGTATCGCACGGATTAGCGACTAGTTAAAAGAATAGAGAAAGAAAGTTGAATTCTACAGAATTTTTAAAAGCAAATGAAAAAGTAACCCAATAAACAATTTCACTTCGACACGACATCATGTTGCACCAATGAACACGACATCTTCAAATCAAGCATCTCAATTCTCAAAGAAGGTATCCCAACATCATCGAGATCATTGTGCTTTCCACCAGCTCGAATGTACAGTTCAATGTCGCTTCAAGTTTCATAGACCGTTGTACTACTTATGGAGGCCACGAGATGACTCAAACTCTGTCAAGTGAGCAGCCATGCAATGAGCTGCCAGGGGCCCAGGAGGTCAGCCTGTTTTCCAACAAATGCCCAATGTTGTACCAACGAATTCATTACTTGACAATATTATTCAAGATCAGCCCTGCGCACAGGAAGCGAATGTAGCTGGCATGGTAGGCAATGACCCCACTTACTTTCCCACGCCAGAGTCGCCTAACCATGATTTTTCTAGTTTCATATCCAATAATACTTCTCTTCCGAGTTACTCTGAAGACTGTGATATCAACTTGTATGATTTTAATTTGTGTTGGTTCAAATTTTGGAGACTATTGTTCCTTGTGTGATGATGAGCCCCCGAGTGGAACATTTGAAAATAGTACCGGGGAAGCTACATGATCAGCATTCTAACAAGGCTGGGTATATAAGAGGATTGCATTCATGAAGGTTAGTTTATTGTGATTTACTGTTTTTTCCATGTCTTTAATATGGTACTAGTTATAAAAATTAATTATTCTATTGTCTAATATAATAAATTAAATCAAATATATTCCTTTTTGTTCTCTTGCAGCTAAACGCTGGATTGGTGAATCCAACTCAGGCTCTGTGTGCTCGTCCCAAGGATAATGCTTCTGTGAAGGATACTGTTATGTTCTCTTTGAGTGTTTGTGCGTGTAATAATGTCATGAACTAGACATTATATGGCACAAATAAAGTGTTTATGGTGACTTTTCCTAGCTAGTATCATCTTTTACTAGTATTTGATAATATCTCAAAAGCTCGGGAGTGAAACTTTGATACTTTCTCCAGACGGTGGAGATGGTCTAGGCCCATCTGACCTTTGTATTTGCTTTGTTGTGTACTCGTATTTTGCAATAAAAGAAAAGTTTTATAAATTTTTCAATATACACACAAGCATGTGTGGTTTCTCTGAGTAATTTCTAGCTAGAAGCACTTCCCTTCCATTTTACAAACCGAAAAGCCTCTTTACACCAACACTTATTAGTTTTCCTTTTAGAAGCTTGAATGCTTGATTAAAATTGTATATATATATATATATATATATTAATGAAACATATTCTGGGTGTTTTCCCAAAGAGGCAAACAGAGCCTCAAAGCTCAAGCTTGATCGTATCATTTCTCACATACCCTCAACTATTAACACTGACAATTAAAATACAAGCTCAAACTAGTACAAAATACTTTCAATCATTTTGGAGAATTAGCATAAAATATACAACTAGCTTTCAAAACATACCATCAGATATTGCAGTGATCATTGTTAAAATAAATCAGCAATCGCAACAAGGCACAATAAAGTAAATTTGAAATTTAGTATAGAACATAAAACCTGAAAGTATACAAAGCATACCGATTTTAGTTGAATAGTAGATTTCATCGATCTCGTGCTTGTGCCAAACTGAAAAAAGGATATCCCTGTGTATGTTTTTAATTATACATATGTTTAAGCATCAACTTCAATTATATATACATGTACAGAATATAGAGAGAGATCCTTCCAAAAAACAAAAAAAAGAATATAGAGAAACAGATTGCCACCTATTTGACCCAGATCAGCTGTGACGCTTGTGTAGAAGTGAGAGAGAACAAAAGTGACACAAAGACACAACCAGAGGATCTTAGTATTGAACCGCATCACATAATTTTCAGAAACTAGAAAAAGTAAATCCACACCATACAGAATTCATGAGCCGCTAGCTTGGTGCACCAAATAATACTTTACCAAAAAAATTAGTTCACCAAAGTGGAGACGTTGAAACTAAACTGTTCTTACAGCTATTAAAGTTGCTCCATACTTTGGAGACGTTGAATTTTGCCTATGCCTTTTTGTCACTTCATACCATCTTTTTCTTCTGTTTTCAACAATGTCGGCGGAGCTTTGGGATAAGGTATTTTCTTTAATAACATTTATATTAATTTTCCAAAATTTCAAGGAAATTAGTAGACGCGCTCCTCAAATTTCTACCCACCCGGCTCATTATGACAAAGCCATGCATGTGAGATACTGCTATATATATATATATATATATAGCAGAGAGAGGGATGTGAAATATATATATAGTAGAACAAAAAATTTTCATGGGTAATCAAAAATTAAAGTATGGAAAACTCAATGACTATCCCCATTTTGGTTGTAACATGTTCTCATTAAACCGATATTATAAAATAGCGAAGAAGAAGATAAAAAACAGTGAAAAAAAACCATTCATATCTAGATATAAAGATACATTATGTCTCTTAAAAAGTTTTCAATTAAGAACATTTGAGAGCATATTCTAGTTGTTAAAACGTTAACACGATTTATGGTCCCAGCCACTTTATTCTTTCTTTTTCTTTTTAAGCTAGAATATTTTCTTTCAGTTGTATCTACCTAGATAGCAGTATTGCTTTTGACTAAACTCTGTCAAGTTCATGTTCAATTCATGTACTAAACTCTGTCAAGTTCATGTTCAATTCATGTTTTTGTTTAAACTAGTTAACGTGCATGGTTGATGTATGACATTCAAGAGCTTTCAAGAGCATTTGAGAGAAGGGGAGTCTCTATTTTCCTTCATTCATGTCAACTAGTGGTCTTTAAATTCCAAGTGATTGCCAAAATTCGTGGCCTTCCAATCAAGTCAAAACATTATTCAAAAGATTCAATCTCAAATAATTGTCAAAAATTTATAGTGTTCAAATTTGGGTGAAGAATGAGTTATGTTGTTTCAAGCTCAAATCGAGCATATTATTTTTCAAGTAAAAAAAAGTATAAAACTCAGTTTCACATATTGTAAACAAACCAAGCCGTTCATGAACAACTCGGGCTTAGCTTGATAAAAAGCTCATTCATATTCGTTTGTTTACAAATAAGCCAAGCTTGAGTCTTAGTTTTAGGCTCGTTTGATAAACAAGCCGAGCTCAAGAAAAAAAAATTGTTTGTGTACAAGCTCGTGAACAATAGGGCTCGATACAAAACATGTCGATTGAGCTTAATCTTGTTTATAGCTTGATATATGTTTACTAAATAAACTTATTATTATGACATTACACATATGTTTTGGAATGTTAATTTATAGCTTGTTTTTTCATATATGTTTTGGAATGTTAATTTATTTAGATTTGTGAAGATTATAATTGTACGAATGACAAATGCGGAGGTAAAGATTGTATTTTGAACAATTACTCAAGCTATAGACAATAAATGATGATGGATGGATTTAATTATGTAAAGTTGTAATTTGAACAAATTCTAATCACGGGTGTTAGAAGCATGATAAAATGAGTATATTATATATATATATATGTATGTATGTATGTATGTATGTATATTTGTTGACTTGATTTTTGGTGATATAAGCATTTGATAATGCAATTTTTTTGATCCCAAGCTAAAAAGCCTAACTTGAGCTCGAGTTTGAGCTTGATATGAAGCTCAAGCTTGGCTTGACTAAATAATCAAGCCAAGCCAAGTCGAGTTCAAGCTTTTTGGCATTCTCACAAGCTTAAGTTCAAACATTGTTTTTAGATTTGTCTCAAGCTCAAGACAAGCTTGAGCATTTGATTTTTATTGACGAGCCAAGCTCAAACACACACCACTCGACAAAGCTTGGCTCGTTTATAGCTCTTTCACATACACGATTTATTAGGATAAATTTAGTGTCCATTTGAAAACAACTTATCTAGTATTTTATTAAAAGTGTGCAAAAATATACTTGTATCTTGAAAATTTTTGAAAAAGTATATAAAAAAAAAAAAAAAAAAAAAAACAAAGTAGGAAAAAAGTGAGGTTTCAAAAAGTTGTATATAAAACCTAAAAAAATAAAAAATGCTAAAAGTTGAAACTGATACCAAACAAACTCTAAATTTAGATTTTTCTCATGGCTAGCTGTATTTCACAGTGAAAAGGTCTCAAACTCAACTTAAATTCCAAGCATATTTCTGTTGTGTGACAAATATGACTCATAAGGTTTAGGAAGTGCATCGTCCATAGATATCTTGAGTGAATTTTCAAAAAGCTATGGTTAAATCTTCTGATTGAAGAAATTAACATGGTTAGATTAACTTCAAGCCTACCACCACAGGCAATGCCAATTAAATTCTCTCAAATCCACAACCGTAAAAAACACAAAATCATCAAAGATCTCAAGAGATTAAGCAAATTAATATCACATTCGGTTGCGTAGAAAACAAAAGAGGAAAAATAAAAATCAAAAAATGAAAATTAAACTCAGATTTTTCATTTCCTTTTCATTTTTAATTTTTCCGAGCGACCAAACAGGGGAAAAGCTGTAATAGTAAAGGAGATTGAGATTGAAGCTGCTTACTATTAAGGATTCATGACTGAGTTGTCGTTGTTGGTGGAGGATCTACGAAGAGCTCAGTCAGTCTACACCGGTCCGACAGAGAACGCTAAACCGGGTTATGGCGAAGAATCACAATTGGAATGAAACTGTGAAATGGGGAAAAGGGAAGAATAGATTAGAGGGAAGAAACTCAGAGAGAGAGAGAGAGCTTATTGATTGATGAGGGAGGCTAAGAGGTTGAAAGCTTACCAATTGGTTGAGAGCACGACAACGAGAGGTTGAGGGCACAGTGGCGAGTTTGGGATCAGGAGCTAGGTTGAGAGTGTTTTTCAATTTTGGGTTTTTCTCAACTGTGTATGGATTTAGGGTTTTTTTTTTTTTTTTTTTTTTTACCAAACCTAGAGCTGCGTTTGATTAAACGCAGCTCCATAAAGGTTCAAGCTGCGTTTATTGAATGCAGCTTTGGGTTTGGTATAAAAAAAAAAAAAAAAAAAAAAAACCCTAAATCCATACACAGTTGAGAAAAACCCAAAATTGAAAAACACTCTCAACCTAGCTCCTGATCCTAAACTCGCCGCCATGCCCTCAACCTCTTGCCGTCGTGCTCTCAACCAATCGGTAAGCTCTCTCAACCAATCGGTAAACTCTGGGTTTAAATACAACTTATTGTTGCTGAAAACACTGTAGTAAAATAATTTTTAAATGTATAAATAGTGCCGTGGGATCCATTTTTAATATTTTTTAATGTGTAAACAGTACATGAACAGTGCACTCATTGTTCATGCACAATACTTTTTGTCTCTCAAAGTCAAACAATGCGGTCAAAAAAAAAAAAAAAAAAGAGAAAGAGAAAACGCGTGAACAAAAACGCAGACGCAGGAAATCGTTGTATCCAAACCCTCACATTGAAAAAAAAAATGGATTTCCTAGATGGGTTTATAGTCGTGTTTCTAAACACACAGCTTAAGGCCTTTCCATCAAAACGCAGCCTCACCACCGCACACCCTTGGTGCGATGGTCACTCCACAAGTATAAATGCTTGTGGGGTGTGGGGGGCAAGGGCCGGGGTTCAAGTCTCCAGGAGGGAGTTTCACACACATATACACTTAGATTAGGCTAGAGTAGAATTCTATCTTGTATCAAAAAAAAAAAAAAAAAAAAAAAAAAAAAAAAAAAACGCAGCCTCAACATCACAAAACACCGCTTCAAAGCTAAAATATTGTGAAGAATTGATCGATACATTATAAAAGAAGACTAGAGTAGTGATTAGTTAAATAACCAAATCCAAGTCGGTTTGTTTTGTAGTAGCTCTTAATTCCAAGAGGCTTCATGCTTTGTTTGGGCACTCAGGTTTTTTTTTTTTTTTTTTTTTTGCAAAGCTGTTATTGTACCATAAAATTTTTCTTTTTCTTGCCATTGTATTGATTAATAACAGCAACTAGATAAATATTTGGCCTTGCAAAATGCCACAGGTTGAAGTTATCATTTCTATAAAGTTTTACAATTTACTTATACAAGTTTTCAAAAATTGAATGGTTACATGATAGTTCATTATGAGTATTTATTGCCAATGTGGATATCAATGGTCATTTTGTTTTGTTAAATTTGTCTAAAATTTTACTTTTATACAATTGTTATTATCTATTTGTCGTTGTTTTTATAAAAATATTATAAACTAAATGAGTAAACTCAACTTATTGGCTTTGTATTAATTATTGATGCATACAACCATGAATCACCCTCATTCATACATAAAATAATACATTATCTGTCTACTTAACCAATTAAATGATTGAACAATCACTAACTTTACAATTTTATTTCTTGAATTTTGCTAACTTTATAACAAAATGTTATTATAATTAACAATACACACACATATAACAAATCCTTCCTATTTTCTAATTATTAAATAATATAAAATTATATTATATTTATACTATACACACAAACATCCATACATATCATAATTCACACAAATAACATTATATATAATTTTAGAATAAAACTTAGGGCTTTGTAACCAAAAAAAAAAAAAAGGGAAAAAATGGAAAAGATTCAAATATTAAAATCACTTATGTGTGTTGGTGGGCTTTGTAATAGACAAAACTTAGGTACAATATTTATATGCTATTCCTTAGGTTCCACTTTTAAAATTCAGTAATGTGGTTATACTTATATAAAAATACACTTCCACCCCATTTTAAAAAAAAAGTCACATGACTGAATCTTAAAAGAGAAACTTAAAGAACAATACCTAAGTATTGTATATAAGTTTTGTCCATAATTTTAAGTGAGCTTTGAATTTGAATTTGATTATCAATAGCTTTTCCATGCATCGCACGAGTTGTCAACTAGTTAATAATTTAATACACAAGAAAGTAGGTCAACTTTTAAAAAAATTTGAGAAGAAAATTAGGTCAAACTTTATCCTCTGCCATGCATCTGTGTTGTTAAAAAGTCCTAAACTCTCATTCGCAAACCTCCCTCCAAATCCATCGCCATTAGTGTTGTTAGAAACTAATTAGGTTATATAATATTGATTTTTGATATAATCTAGATTTTGTAATATATGATTCTTTAAAATATATGCACATGGTTGTAGTTTTTCTCCTTTAAAAAAAAAAAAAAACCAACCTTATTTTGAGGTTAAGAGACCCTTAAATAACTTTTTTAAATTTTATTTTTTTATTTTTTATTTATTTTTTTTTATCAAGGATAGGAGCTTGTTTAGTAGTGGTGTTTAAGTATTATTATTCAAAATGATATGAAAACACATGTTTAAAGTACCTATAATGCAAAAAATATGTTTGGTACTATATTTCAAATAACATATTTTAAAATATAAAAGAAATAATTGTGTGTTTGCTATGTATGTGTTTTTTTTTTTTTTTTTTTTTTTTTTTAAAGTAATGAAAATAATACCATTATATATAAGGGGAGAGAAAAAGAAAGAAAAAAAGAAAAGAAAAATAAGAGAGAATGACAAAGTGGTAGGCTCGTGATAGAAAAAGAGAGGTGAAAAAGAAAGAGTTTGGTCTTGTCAATGGGCTACATGATTTTCAATTTATTTACAAAAAGCCATTTAAGCAATGTTACTTGAAAACTAAAAACTAGTATGAATAAATTTTCAAAATACATCTTTTAAAAACCCCAAATTGAAAACTGTGACTCAATCATTCTTGATAAAAAAAAATTCCTACCAAACTCGCTTTTCTTTTTGGGCTCATAGTTTTTAGTGTTTAAATACTGACAATTGTTGTTTAAACTTACATACCAAACATGCCATAATATTGTTGTTTGAGATATATATATATATATATATATATATATATATGAAGGTGTATTTTCAAAGGTCTTTGAGGGTTATCTAGACTCTCAAAATAATATTTTTAGTGGGTTTTTCATACTTTGATAGGCACATTTAAATACATAATTGTGTAGATCGTATTTTGATATAAAATCAAATTCTCACTTCCAAACAAACTTAAGATTAAATCAAACAAAGATCAACCCAAAACTATAAGAGGGAGTGAGAAGACTTGTAATGGAGAACTCAAAAAATACAATACCAAAACATATCAACCAAAAGTAGAGATACTAAAAACATAAAAACTCATCAACTTAAAGTAGAGTAACTAGAAAGAATTAAAAATCAAGAGAGGGAGATAACATAATCATCTTTTTTTAAGATAGAATGTGAGAGAGAATAGCAAAGTAATAGAATAAAAGATGATAAGAAGAATATTCAAAATAAAAGATATAATTGTAAACACCAAATTATCCAAGTCATGCTATATAATAAAATAATATTATATAATTATATAATATATTTATAATAAAATAGGATCACATCTGAAAATTAAAAAGAAAAAAAAAAAATTGCTGAAGAACACAATCAAATTAGATCATCTTAAAGTATAGGTCAACACAAAACATCAAAAACTAGAGATGCAAGATTGAATTAAAAATCCACCAAAGAAACAATATATATATATATATATATATATATAAAGAGAGAGAGAGAGAGATCACCTTCTTGTGTGAAAAAAAAATATAGATTGAATGGGAGAGAATAATATATTTAATGAGCGTTTGGATTGCATTTTGTGCAGAGAGGGAGCTATTCTTGGACCTGGAGGGTAGTGCCCCCCAGATTTTCAAAAAAAAAAAAAAAATAGTATATATATATATCATATATTATTTTTAGCAATTTGTTTCAATAAAATTGCACTTTGCCCCCTTAACAATATTATTGATATTTTTAAATGCTATAAAAAAAATATATTAACCCAATAACAAAAATTAAGCCCAACCAACACCCCAAAACAAACGCAAGAAAAAAAAAAAAAAATCAAAGCCGGTTCTAATTAGACATCTACCTAGCCTAGGAGTAGGAAACACCCAACTAACCTCACACATATAATAAAAAGGAAAAAAGAAAGGGATTTCTAAGCCATTCAAAAAAAAAAAAAAAAAAAAAAAAAAGAAGAGGAAAACCTATCTTACGGTTGAAACAGAGGAGAGGAATTCGGCAGCCACAGCCACAGAGCAACTAAGCAACTAGCGCAGGGAGTCAGCCACAACCAGTCAGGGACGCTGTCACGCTGGGGCCTGGGAGCCTGGGGCTGGGACGAAGAGACCTGAGAGGCTGAGACTCTTTTTTTTTTTTTAGAGTCGAGAGGCTAAGACTCAAAGACTAGAGAAAGAGTTAAAAAAGAGGTAAAAATATGATCCAAGACCCATCTTTTTCTTTACTCTTTAGAGCATTCACAACAATGTAGCTATAATACTATATTGCTAAAATTTAGCTTTACAAACACAAAAAACGTGCTGCAGCAGTGGAGGCATAACTTAAAATTTTAGATGATTTGCTACAATGCACATCTAAAGATAGATGTGCACTGTAGCTCACATCTAAAAAAAAAAAATATTTTTTTATTACGTTTCTCTCTCTTCTCTCATTAAATAAAACATTTCTTGCTGTCTCTCTCTCTCTCTCTCTCTCCGGCTTCTCTTCTTTCTTCTCTCTTCCTCAATTTTTTTTTCTCTCTAGCTCGTCGGCCAGCTCCCTCATCGCCGATCTGTTCCACCGAGCCAGCTCGCCGACCCACCCCAAACCCCATCGTCGATCTCCCTAAGCCCTATCGCCCAATCCGTGCCTCTCTCTTTCTCTCAGTCACTCTTGCCTCTCTCTCTCAACGTCTCCGACCCACACCTTTGCCGGCCTCAACGTCACCGGCCCAAACCCCAAGCCGCCGATTCACGCCTAAATCAGTGTTCTTGTGGCTTTGAATTGGTGTTGAATCGATGGTGGTTGTGGCTTTGAATCGGTGGTTGTGGGTTGAATCGTTTTGGTGGTAATGAGGTTCGAGCTATTCAATGGTAGCTTGTAGTATTAATTGCTGGGAATTGGGTTTGAATTGGTGGTGCTAGACTTGGTTTCAATGGTGCCTTTGAGTTTCGGTTACTGGGGTTGGATTTGAGAGTTGGTTTCGGACGTTGCTGAGGTTGGGTTTGATAGTTGATTTTGGTGGTGCCATTTAAGTTTCAGTTGCTGGGTTGGGTTTAAGGGTTGTGATTATGGGTTTAAGTTTCAGTTGCTGTGATTGTGGTTGATTTTGGGTTTAAGTTTCAGTTGCTGTGATTGTGGTTGTGGTTTTGTTTTTTTTCTATGTTGTGTTGTGGTTGCCAAAGTAAAGTGGTGGTTGTGGCCGGTGGTGGTGGTGGTTGTGGCGGTGGTTGTGGTTGTGGCAGAGGTGGTTGTGTCTGTGGCAGAGGTGGTTGTGATGTTTTTTTTGGGTAGGGAATATATTATTTTATTGTAGGGGATATATTATTTTATTATGATGTTTATATTATTTTATTATATTGAAAGTTAAAATAGAACCACTGCTGCAGCATATGTGTAGGTAAAATAAATAAAGTGACTTTTTATGTAGCTAAATAGCTAAAATTTTAGATTCACTGCTGTGAATGCTCTTAGCCCATACTTTATAAGTTTATATTCTTTTATAAATGAAAAAGTTGCAACTGATAAAGACAAACGCAAAACCACACGCAACAGTCATGAGTCAACACTTATTGGCTATTGCCCATTGATGTTTTGTAATTTTCTTTTTTTTGTAGTTTTGTCTTTAGCAATAGTGAATAGCCTGGGATGTTTTATGATATTTTTTTTTTGTAGTTTTGTCTCTAGTGTTTTTGTCTATTAGTTTGTGTCTTTTAAAATATTAAAGTTGGATAAATAATTAAAGAGATTATTTGTAATTTTAAAATTTATTAGTTAGTTGTTGAATGTTTGTGTGCATAGTGTTTGTCTATTGTGTGTAATGATTGTAGATTATTGACCATATAATAATATAATAATTTTAAATTATATTTTATTTTTAGATTATGAAAAAATCAACTACCATATTTGATTTTTTCAAAAGAAAAGTTTCAAATAATTTAGAAACTAATATTAGTGGTGCAACATTGCCAGCAACCACTAATGTTTATTAAGAGTTTTAATTTTTTTTTTTTTTGGTTTATAATTCTGTCCCTCCTAACTTCAAGTCCTGACTTCGTCCCTAGTTTTGTGAGGGGCTTCCATGCGTCTGCGTCTTCCCTCCTTTTTTTTTTTTTTTTTTTTTTTGCACGCAGATTACACAGGGTCTCATGCACTATGCACTATTTAGGAGACACTATGCACTGTTCAGTGGGTCCCGTGCACTGTTCACGAGACCCACAACCACTTTATTCAAAAAATATTAAAAAAAGGTCCCATGACACTATTCACACATTTAAAAATTATTTTGCTGTAGTATTTTCAGTTTTCAATTTTCAGTAAAATAAGCAGTATCCAAACGAACCCTTATAGTTAGGGACGGAGCTAAAACTTTGAATTAGGAGGGGCGGCATTACTATTGGTTGTATGGCGGCTTTACTATTGGTTGTATACGGTGGTTTCAACCTCTGACTTTACTACTTAGTTCATTCTCAAAAAAAAAAAAAAAAAAGACTCTTCTATAGAATTTTTTTTTTTTCTTGTGTGGGTAAGAACGAAATTATTTTTATTAGAATTTTTTAAAGTGTAGGGTTATTTATTTTGGATAAAATTAGTTAATTGAACTTAATTTTTTTTTTTTTTTTTTAGTTTTATTGGTAATTTTTGAAGTTGAGCTTTTTTCTTTTTTCTTTTTTGGCTTGTATATTTTGTTTTAGATTTTAGATCTATAAAATTTTTTATGGTCACTAACATGAGGAAAATGCTAGAGCTACAAGTTTTTTTATAAATTACCGAAGTGATAAATGGTTACTGATAAGTATAAAAATAATGTGAGTGGATTTCACCAAAAAAATAATAATAATAATGTGAGTGGTGGGCCCATATACGAATCAATAAGAATTTGCTATGAAAATATTTTGTAAAAATGTTATAAAAAATTTTGTGAGTGTAGCATTACTTTTAAAATAATCAATGATATTGTTAAAGGGAAACAAAATGTAATTTTATAGAATAAAATTGCTAAAATTAGTACACATATATATAAAATAATTTTTTTTTTTTAAATTTAGGGGGGGCCATTGACCCCCATAGTCCAATGGTGGTTCCGTCCATGTATGTTTATAGTAAAGAAAATGGGATAAGAAGAGTTAAAATAAAAAATTAGTTTATTGTCATAACAATGGAAACTAATTTTTTATTTTGATCATTTGTCACGTTAACAATTTTCATTTAAGAGATAACAATAGAGACTAAATTGACACGACACTAAAATATTAGAAACCAAATTAACATAATTAAAAGTTAGAAACCAAATTGAAATATAATGTAAAAAATATGGACCAAATACATAATTTACCTTAAAAAAAAAAGACTGGGATAAAAATAGCATTAGAAGGGGTTGGACCTTCCTCAGCGGCCAATTTACGTAACAGTCCTATAAATTTTCTTTTTTTATGCTATGATTTTTTGGCCACTCTACTTTGTCATATTTTGACAAGAGAAAAAGATTTCATTTAGTTTTTTTTTTTTTTTTTCATTATTTTATTTATCTTTTATAACATTATATATATATATGTTAAAGTATTATATATAAAAATGACTGGGTTTGTCTGTGTAATATAGTTATATATTTATGCCCAGTTGTCTCATAATTTTTTCTTTAATTGTAACAATCTCATGAATATTTGAATTTAGAATATCCATTTTTTTTAAAATAAGAATCTTGCCAAAGTAAAAGTAAAATAACAACTTTAAATATATTAATTCTGCCAAAAAATGAAATTTCGGAAAGAGAAAGAAAGGCAAAAGGAGGAGGAAAATAAATAGTTCAAGTTAAAATTTCAAGATTTCCTCCATTGATAAGTAAGGTGAAGTTCACAATACCTCGCTTGATCAAATTCACAAATTGTTCGCAAAAGCTAAATGCTTTTAGCCTATAGGACAGCCAAGATAAAGCTCCAGTACTCCACTTGTAATTCTACTGTAAGAATATGCCTATCAGATTAGAGTTTCTTTTCATCTGATTAAAATTTCGTATCACTTGAAAACTAAATTTTGGTTTTGGAATCTCTCTTTTGCGCCTAATAGATCAAAAGTCCTTTCCCTTTTGTTCCTTCCGTTCCTTTCCATTTTGTTCCTTTTTCCCATCCAGACGGTTTGGCAGGCATCCATGAGAAGGTATAAATGTATAATTCATGTGCATGTTTTAGACTTAGGGTTAATTCATGTGTTCTTATCTACTATGTACAAAAACAATATGACATTTCATTTTATCATGTATTACAAATGAATGACTGTAAGCTCTGTTTGTTTAGCATTAACGATTTCTGAAAAACAGTTCATTTTCCAAAACGTATTTTCTAGAAAACTATCTCATTTTTCAATGTTTTGCAACGACCTTGAAAATAAGCTTAAACATATTTTTTGCTGTTTGGTATACAATTTTTTTTATATATATTTCTTGTATTATTTAAAACATGCGTACTATGTAAACCAAATAATATAATCAATACAAATAAAAAAACCAAGAATGAATTTGGTTTTCATACTAAAATTTTGACAATTGATGCAATTAAAATTAGTTGTTAAATTTTCATTATCTCTACCACTCATCTTGCTCTCTCTCTCTCTCTCTCTCTCTCTCTCTCACACACACACACAGACACACACACGCATATATATATATATATATATATATATTTGTATATCAATTGTAGGGTCACGTTTTGTAGTCCAAGCCCAAAAGTTATGGGATGTGAGCCCAAATAGCCCTATACAATAAATTTGTAGAGAGTGGGTGAAAGAGTTGGGTTATTTGTGAATTGGACAATGGCTAGCAAGAATTTAAAAGACAAATAAGCACAAAAACATACTTAAAACTTGATCAAACGGGTGTCCGAGGAGATGAATTATGAACTAAAACTACTGTTTTTGAAAATTAATGTAGTCCTTAGTGCTACAGTAAATCTTCTTCTCTTCTCTCTTTCTATATCCTCCGATCTCCCTCTTATGGGAGATCTTTTATATTATATAACTTCCTTTTAAACCATCTTGTTCATACACTTGTTTATCATCTAAGCCTTCACTTGAATATATGTCCCATCAGGTATCTTCTTTGGCTCTCTGTGAATGGTGGTGGTTGAAACTGCACTGTTCAGGGGTCTTCTCCACATAAATGCGGTCAGAAAGGTTGCTGTAGTGCATTTAATGTGGTGGTAGCAGCTTTTCTTTTAGATATTTATGTATTCTTATCATCTTTATACGTGCCTGAAGTTCATCCTTATCATTGGAACTTCCTCGAAGGTCATCTAAATCGCCTGAGTACTTGCTTAACCGATATTCATTCTATCCAAAAAGGACAACCTCCTCGGACTATATTCTTCTATCCTTTCCTTGCATGATCCTCCATTCCGGGGCCTCTCCCAATCATTTACTCCTCTTTGGACGTATCCACATCCTCGAATAGGGCCCAAGGCCCAGTATACAAATTTGGACTCTTACTCCCATGACAAAAGCCCTTCAAAATTTTAATTTTTCCCTCGTATTCGAGGGGAAAAAATGAGATTTTGATCTACCAAAGAAATTAAGGCTAGAAATGTAAAAATACCTGAGCTTACACGTGCAGGTGTACAGTTTTAAGCGCTTCATCATTGCCACGACATTTCAGAATTCGCAAAGCGTCATTAATTACTCCAAGCGGCGCTATGTTTTTAGCATCCAACAGTGAAACATTGATCTAACGGACGACATTTCTCTCAAGGTTTGGGCGGGATAACTCCCACTCATTTTTTGCCCCCTTTATAAAGCCTCAAAGGAGATCATTTTCTCTTTACTTCACAATTTCTCAGACTCTCCAGCGAACTCAAGCATTCAAACTCATAAAGATTGTTAAATCGTCAGTCTTATTTCTTAAAAAAAAATCTTTGAGAATCCTTCTGAGGATTTCAAGGATCACCTTCCAACCCGGTTCGTGTAAGTTTTAACTTCTTCGAACCCTTATTTCTCTCTTCGGCTAGCTTCCTCGGCCTTCAAATTCTCATTTTCCAGTTGTCATTTTTAGTTTTTCCCTTTTTCTCCTTATTTGAAATGGGTAGATTTAAGTATTTAGTGGATAGTCTTGCCCTGATAGAAATATTTAAAGAAACGTATCATATACCCCAGGACGTAAAACTGTGGTACTGTCCTCTGGAAGGAATAGCAACTGACTGAGAGGTGGGAGAAGTCATAATCCCTATGATAGCTTTCATAGAAGGGGGAATGACTCTCCCCATGGGTCCCATTACAAGAGATTACCTTCGTAATCATAGGATTTGTCCCCACCAGTGTGCACCTAACATCTTTAAGATCCTAGGAGCGGGTGATGCTTTGAATCGGCATTTGGGCTTGGGGCTCACCTGGCTTGATGTAGTTCATATGTATGAGTGTCATAGACAACAGGGGGCGGGATTTTACCTTAAATCCCAATCCGACATCATTAGGCTTATCTCCTGTCTTCCCAAGTCTAATAAGGGGATGAAGGACGACTACCTAATCGTCTCGGGAGCGTGGCATGACGGTCTCCACTGCCCAACCCAACCAAGAAAGCTAGGTGGGATGCCTTAGGTTTAGGTTCCCTAACAATAGATTTAGGTTCTTCATCATTAGTTTTGTTCTTCTTTGTCTATTTGTGTTTTACTTTAAGTTTCTGACAATACTTAGCTTTATTATGGTATTAACAGATCCAAGGCATGTAGCTCCTCGACTAAGTTTAGCCAACATAGCAGCCCTCAATTTCTTGCTCAGATCCTAGATTTTTGTCAGTGAAGACGGCCAACTCTGGGCTGTCCATTTAATTTTGGATTTCAAACCCCTTTCCAAGAACTTTCAAGAGATCGACAATGCTATATAGGCGAACGACTATCACCTTGCTCAGATAGACGTGTCTCGGCCTAACTTCTTGGCACCGTATGACCTTCCACCAGTAGATCACCCAATCCCACAAGGTGTTCCTTTGGTCGCCCCACTAATTCAATAATTACCCCTAGAAGTAGCAGCAACTGAAGGAGTTGCCTCTTCTACTTCCTCACTTGAAGAAGAAATTGACAAATTTCAATTCGAAGAAGAGGAAGCACAGGGGGTAGGATCAATTGTAATATCGGAGGTAGACTCCTCAAATGAAGAGGCAGAAGAGATGGCTCCAAAAATAGACGGCAAGAGTTTCAAGGAACTCATGAAGGGGAGGAATAAAGTGTCCACCCCACAAGAAACGAACAAGTCTAAACCTTTAGCGAACCTTCCTTCTTCTCCTTCTCCTCCTCCTCCTGCTCCTTAGCTTCCTGCTGATCTGGGACTAAAGCCAAACCCTGAGCTAAGGAGGAAGAGACAAAATGAAGCCCTCGAAGAAGGCAAATTAGGCCCTTCCAAGGGAAATAAACAACAAAAGGTGACTAAGGATTAGTGAGGCAAGAGGTCCTCTTCTGTTGAGAGCCAAGAGGACTTTCTCGATGCTGATGTTTGCCGAGCACCGCGCGTATGGTCTCCTAAGCTAGATTTAGATGGTGCCCCCCTCGCTTGGGACACTTCAGTGAGGAACTATCAAGGAAGGCAGGCAGGCCATATTGCTGAAGTCCTAGAGCAGCCACTTCTTCTACCAATAGATATGGAGTCTTACAGGCGCTTCAGTCAGCAAGAACTTTTCCTATCTCTCAAAAGGGATCTGGCTATGGTAAGTGATTCGATCCACCTTTCTAATTAAATATTTGATCATTTTTACTCATTCATTTTCTTTGTTTTACATTGAATTTTTCTGCTTTTGTTCCGCAGATTACCCAACAAATTTACGTGGCTGAAGAATGGGTCAAGGATGCCCGTAACGAGGCAAGGGAAAAGGCCCATCATCGGTTCGAGTTAAAGAAGACCTTAAGCAGCCTCAAGGAGGACCAGGCTAAGCTTTCTAAGAAGCTAAAAGAGGCTATTCAACAAAGGGATAGTGCTGATGCTGGACTCAAGATTGCGGAGCAGCAGGTCGAAGATCAACGCAAGCAGCTGCATTTAACTAAAATCAATCTTGCTACAGAGAGGCAATTTGTGAAAGATCTTCACGCTGAGCTTCAAAGAGTCAAAGAGGATGCCCAACTGGCTAAGGAGGCAGCTGAGGTTGAGAAGCAGGCAGCATAAAAGCTTGGAGTCGAGGAGACTCATACCAGGCTCACAGAGGAGCTCTCTGTGGTATGTGGGGACTATTGCGATATCTCTTGGGGTAAAGCCCTTGATGCTACAGGAGTTCCTGCAAATTCTGTCTTGAGACGACTTGAGAGCATTTACTATGATCCTGAGATTCGTGAGCTCCCAGGTCCTGACTCCTCCCACTTCGAGTAAGCTACAGGGGTGTCCGAATAGCCACTGGTGGACTAAGCCCCTCCTGCTCCCCTTGAGGTGTCTAAGGAATCAGTCCAAGCAGGTGGCCAAGAGCAGGGAGCTGAGGATATCCAGGACAAAGGCAAAGGTTAAGACAAGAAGAAAACTCATTCTAAACCTTAGGACCAAGCCCAAGATGCTGCTGTCTCCTTGCCTAGTCAGACTGTTGATCCTCTTGGCCTTAAGACAAAGCCTTAGATATTAGGATCTTTTTTTTTTTTTTTAGTATAAGCAGATGTAAAACACTCCTTATCTGATTAATGAAAGCATTTTATTTTTACTTTCTTTGTCTTTACTATGCACACTGTTTGTTTTATTGTTATTGCAAATAGTATTGACTTCTTGTTACTTTAATTTGAGCAGAATCAATAACAACACCTTGCTAATGATGCCATTAATTTAACAAGAATTAATAATAAACTCAGTAAACCATGGAAGAGAAAGAGGTTTTTTATGCTCTTCAATGCCAAATTAAATCATTAAAGACTCTACTTCATTCGGAATTATCAGTCTAAAAACTTAGTTAAAGTTTTAGGCATGTTTTGGAATTTAATAACTTTACCTGGGTTGGGCTATGTTTAATACTTACAAGGAACACTGCTGAGTGCTAATTTCACCTGAATACATGATCCGAGAGAGTTACATAATTTAGGATCCATTTAAACACTTATGGAAATTGTAAGAGTGTTAACTAGCTCATATCATCTGGTACGAGGACTTCAAGCATGATTGAGTTTAAGTTTAAACACTTATAAAAATTGTAATGGAATGTTAACTAACCCATATCATCTAGTCCAAGAACTTCAGGCATGATTGAATTTAAGTTTAAACATTTATAAGAATTGAAATGGAGTGTTAACTAACCCATATCATTTGGTCCGAGAACTTCAGGCATGATTGAATTTAAGTTTAAACACTTATAAAAATTGTAATAAAGTGTTAACTAATCCATATCATCTGATCCGAGGACTTCAGACATGATTGAATTTAAGTTTAAACACTTATAAGAATTGTAATAGAGTGTTGACTAACCCATATCATCTGGTCCAAGGACTTCAGGCATGATTGAATTTAAGTTTAAACACTTATAAAAATTGTAATGGAGTGTTAACTAACCCATATCATCTGGTCCGAGGACTTCAGGCATAATTGAATTTAAGTTTAAACACTTATAAGAATTGTAATGGAGTGTTAACTAACCCATATCATCTGGTCCGAGAACTTTAGGCATGACTGAATTTAAGTTTAAACACTTATAAAAATTGTAATAGAGTGTTAACTAACCCATATCATCTGGTCCGAGGACTTCAAGCATGATTGAATTTAAGTTTAAACACTTATAAGAATTGTAATGGAGTGTTAACTAACCCATATTATCTGGTCCGAGGACTTCAGCCATGATTGAATTTAAGTTTAAACACTTATAAAAATTGTAATGGAGCAAAATACAAAACCTTTATGTAATAGATAAGCATATTGATCAAGGGAAAAACTCGTTAATAATAATACCTTTTAAGGTTATTTACATTCCATGGGCGTGGTATTACATGACCATCCAAATCTTCTAAAAAATATGCCTCGATACTAGCCCCTGAGGTAATACAGTATGACCCTTCCCAATTGGGTCCTAACTTTCCCCAAGCTGAATTCTTTACAATGCCCACAACTTTCCTTAACACTAGATCGCCAGGTGATAAAGGCCTTAGTTTTACGTTGGCATCATAACCTTGTTTGAGCTTTTGTTGGTAAAATGCAAATTGGACCATTGCATTTTCCCTCATTTCTTCAATCAGGTGCAAATTCTTCTCTAGTTGCTTGTTATTGCTACTCAAACTGAATGAACTAGTTCTTAAAGTTGGGAAACTAGTCTCCAAAGGGATGACAACTTCAGCTCCATAAGTCATTGAAAAAGGGGTCTCCCTAGTAGACCTACGAGGCGTAGTTCTATATGTCTAGAAGACATGTGGCAATTCTTCCACTTATTTGCTCTTTGCATCATCTAACATTTTCTTTAATCCACTTACTATGACCTTGTTAACAGCTTTTGCTTGCCCATTCCCTTGGGGATAAGCAGAGGTAGAGTATCTATTCGTGATCTCCAATTCACAACAATAACTTCTGAATACTTTGCTGTCAAATTGAAGGTCATTGTTCGAGATGAGAGTATGAGGAATCTCAAACCGAGTGACAATATTTTTCCAGACAAATCTTTTTGCGTCCACGTCTCTGATGTTAGCTAGAGGTTTAGCTTCAACCCATTTGGTAAAATAATCTGTGCCAACTAGCAGATGCCTCTTGTTTCCTGCTGCTTTAGGGAATGGACCCACAATATCCAAGCCCCACTGAGTGAATGGCCACGGGCTGGATAATGGATTAAGGATTCCTCTAAGTTAATGTATGTTTGGTGCGAACCGTTGGCATTGATCGCATTTTTTCTTGTATTCTTGGGCCATGTTTGGCCACCAATAGCCTTGGGTGATGGCTCTATATGCCAAGGATCTACCCTCAGTATGACTTCTACAAATTCCTTCGTGTAATTCTTCGAGGAGTGATCCAGTCATCTCAGGATGTATACATAACAAATATGGTCCTGAAAATGAACGTTTGTATAATTTCTAATTCTCGGACAGCTAGAACCTAGTAGCTTTTCTTCGCACCTTGTCAGCTTCTAACTTCTCTTCAGGCAGAGTGTCTTCCTTTAGGAATAGAACTATGGGGTTCATCCAACTAGGTCCTACCCTAACCTGGTGAACTCAAACTGTCCATTTTCTCATATCCGTAGGTTTGTACAAATCTTCCACGAGGATAACCCGAGGCAAATTTTGCACTGAGGAAGTTGCCAGAGTGGCTAGGGAATCCGTATGTGTATTTCCACTCCTGGGAATGTGTAGCAAATTGAAGGATTCAAACTCTGATTCTAGGTGTCTAACTTGACTCAAGTACTCCTGCATTCTTTCATCCTTCACTTCAAATCCTCCTGTCACTTGGCTGACGACTAGCTTTGAGTCCGAGAATACCTCTAATGACTTTTCACCTATTTTTTGAACCATGTTCATTCCCATCAGTAGATCTTCATATTCGGCCTAATTATTTGTAGCCAAGAAGTCTAGCCTCAATGACTTTTCAATGGTGATTTTCTCAGGGGATATTAACACTAGCCCTACTTCGGAACCTTTTTGATTTGCTGCACCATCCACGTATACTTCCCAAGATACGGGACCTTGTTGAGAAATCATGCCAACCGATTTTTCATCCATGACTTGTGTTGGTGTTACTTCTTCTAAATAGGGTTCAGCAAACTCAGCCACCAGATCCGCAAGGACCTAACCCTTGATGGAAGTGCGAGGCATGTATTTGATGTCAAAAGCCCCTAGGACTGTGCCCCACTTAGCAATCCTCCCCGTGTAGTCAGCACTTCGGAGTATGGCCTTAAGTGGGAGTTGGGTGAGGACAACGATTGTATGTGCTTGGAAATAATGAGGTAGCTTTCGTGTACCATGTACTACTGCTAGGATGGCTTTTTCCAGTGGCAGATATCGAACCTCAGCCTCGTGGAGTGACTTGCTCACATAATAAACTGGCCGTTGTGCACCATGATCAACTCGTATTAACACTAAACTTACAACATAAGAGGCCATAGCGATATAGGCATATAGGACCTTGTCTATGCTAGGACTAGACATGATAGGTGGCCGAGCAAGATATTCCTTAAGCTGCTGAAAAGCTAAGGCACATTCTTCAGTCCACTCAAATCCCTTCCACTTGTTGATTGACAAGAAGAAAGGCCTGCATCTATCTGTCGATCGAGAGATAAATTGATTCAAAGCAGCGGCCATACCAGTCAACTTCTGGACTTCTTTAGGGTTCCGAGGTAGCTGTAAACTGTTAATAGCTTTTATATGATTGGGATTGACCTTAATTCCTCGGTGAGTAACCACATAACCCAAGAACTTGCCTGATCCTACGCCAAATGTGCACTTGGAAGCGTTTAGACGCAACTTATATTTTCTAAGAATTTCAAATATGTTTCCAAGGTCTCCCACATGCTTAGAAACTATATTGCTTTTTACCACCATGTCATCTATGTAGATTTCAATATTCTTACCCAACTGTGGCTCAAACATCCTCGTCATCATTCTTTGGTAGGTGGATCCCACATTTTTCAAACCAAATGGCATCACTTTGTAGTGGTAGTTCCCAATGGGAGTAATAAAAGCAATATTTTCCTGATCATCCAAGGCTAAAGGTATTTGGTGATAACCTTGAAAAGCATCCAAGAAGCTCATCCAAGGATGGCCTATAGTTGCATCCAACAGTTGGTCTATTTTAGGCATGGGAAATGTATCTTTAGGACAAGCCTTATTCAAGTCTATGAAATATACACACACTCGTCACTTTCCACTCTTCTTCTTCACCACCACAGTATTCGCTAACTATTCAGGATAAAAAACTTCCTTAATTGCTCTAGCTTGCTTGAGCTTTGTTACTTCCTCTCATACTGCATCAGCGTGCTCTTTGGATGGGCATTGAGGAGATTGCTTCTTAGGGATGACCAGTGGGATGACATTTAGGTGATGACAGATGAATTTTGGATCCACTTCTGGGCCTTCATAGGCATTCCAAGCAAATACATCTATGTTTCTTCTGAGAAATTCTATCATTTCTTCCTTCTTTTGAGGAGGCAACTGAGAGCCAACTTGAAAAAAATTTTCTGG
The DNA here is from genome assembly GCA_030445155.1 of Quercus variabilis. NCBI lineage: Eukaryota > Viridiplantae > Streptophyta > Magnoliopsida > Fagales > Fagaceae > Quercus > Quercus variabilis. Next base: position 12,191,673 of record CP129449.1, read on the forward strand.
ATCATCCCAGATAGCAACCTTTACCAAATCTTCACATTTCGCCTCCTTAGCTGATTTATTGATGGGCAATGCTGGGGGTTTTAACTGCTATAAATCCTCTCTTGGATGGGCTGAGGACTCATCTTCGGGCTTATGTTGTATGGTAGTCACCAAGCATTGTCTGGCCACAGATTGATCTCCCAGAATTTCGTTAGCCTAGCCTTTCGATGGATACTTAACCTTCTGGTGCAGAGTAGAAGAAACAGCCCCTAGTGTATGAAGCTAGGGTCTGGCCACAATTGCTGTATAGGGTGAATATACATCTACAACAATGAAATTTACCTCTACTATCTCTGGACCAGTTTGCACAAGTAGTTGTGTTTGACCCCTTGGGACAATGATATTTCCATCAAAACTCACCAGAGGTAAACTATAGGGCGTTAAGTTCTCGGGTTTTAAGTTCAGCCCTTTGTAAAGGTCGGGGTACATTATCTCAGCTTCACTTCCTTGGTCCACCATCACTCTCTTCACATCATACCCTCCAATTCTGAGGGTAATCACCAAAGCTTAGTCATGGGGTTGGATAGTTCCAATCTTATCCTCATCCGAGAAGCCCAGGACTGGTGGAATTTCTATTTTAGCCCTCTTCAGATCCTAATTAACGTCTCCTATGGATAGACAGGCCACAGACATTATCCTGGATGGCTAGGATCATGTTCTCCCCGGTGCGGTGAAAATGACATTGATAATTCCCAAGAGGAGCCTTGAAGAATCATCTGTTTGAGATTCCGAACTTGCCTGGCTCCCTTGGCCACTAGAATGATGCAGGAGTTATTTCAACTTGCCCTCACGGACAAGTTGGTTCAAATGATCTCACAGACTCTTACAATCCTCTGTGGTATGCCCATGATCCTGATGGTATTGGCAATAGAGGTTATGATTATGTCTTTCTGGGTTTCCCATCATCTTATTCATTGTTTGAAGAATGGCTTGTTCTTAATCTTCTCCAACACTTGATGCACTGGCTCTCTGAACACAGTGTTGACTGCTTGAAAATTTGCTGACCCTGATTGCCCAGCAAAATCCCTATGTGGTTTGTTATTGCTGTACCGATCTGACCTAAAATCCCTCCTCTCCTGAGAAATAACCTTGTCCTTTCCCTTCCCTTGCTGCTAGTCCTCTTCAACTTTTTTATACTTGTCAATCCAGACCATTAACTGACGCACGTTGGTAACAGGCTTACCAGTCAAGGATTTTCTTAAACCATGCTTGGATGGAAGGCCAAGCTTAAATGTACTGGTGGCCACATTGTCGAAGTCACCTTCAATCTCATTAAAAAACTCCCAATATCTATCAGAGTACGATTTAAGATTCTCACCCTCTTGCATGCTCAAGGATAGTAGGGAAGCTAACGACCTAAGAACTCTCCTGTAGGTCACAAACCGGGAACCAAATGCTTGAGTGAGCTTGTGGAAGGAATTTTGGACTCTTCCTTTAGGCCATCAAACCACCTCATCGCAATGGGCCCGAGACTAGATGGAAAGACTTTGCATATCAAGGCCTCGTCCTTGGAATAAACAGCCATTCTCTTATTGAAATGGCTCACATGCTCAACAGGATCTGTGCGTCCATTGTAAATGGTAAATGTTGGCTAATGAAAACGCCGGGGAAGCCTTGCCCCCTCAGTCTTACATGTGAATGAAGACTTGGAGATTTGGTTTAAGGCTCTACTCATAGCATCATTCCCTACACCCCTGTGTAGCGAGCTTTTAAACCGCCGCTTGTTATGGAGCTCTTCTTCGTAAGAGAAAGACTCACTGGGCGAGGTTCGGGACTTCCGCCTATAACTAGTGTCTCTTCCATTATCAGAAGAAACGTCATTGTTAGGGGAAGCTCACTTCCTCTTTGCATGACGTAATTCTCTCTTCAACTGGTCAATCTCCAGCTACATGCCCCTGTTGCTCCTTGCATGGGAGATATGGCTTCCACCTCGAGGTTGACTCTCCTTAGCATATATGATGTGTACACTTCCTTCACGGTTACCTCTCCACTCAAGGTTGAGGAAAGGATCACCATGTTGGGATGCCCTTGACTCTGCTTGTTGTGGACCTGGTTCTGCCATAGTTGGCCATTGCATTCATTATCGCTCAAGCTCTTCCCATAGATGACGCTAATTGTAGGGTCACGTTTTGTAGCCCAATCCCAAAATTTATGGGATGTAAGCCCAAAGAACCCAATACAATAAATTTGTAGAGAGTGGGTGAAAGAGCTGGGTTATTATGAATTGGACAATGGCTAGCAAGGATTTAAAAGACAAATAAGCACAAAAACATACTTAAAACTTGATCAAATTGGTGTCCGAGGAGATGAATTATGAACTAAAACTACTGTTCCTGAAAATTAATGTAGTCCTTAGTACTACGGTAAATCTTCTTCTCTTCTCTTTTTCTATATCCTTTGATTCCCCTCTTATGGGAGGTCTTTTACATTATATAACTTCCTTTTAGACCATTTTGATCGTACACTTGTTCATCATCTAAGCCTTCACTTGAGTATATGTCTCATCAGGCATCTTCTTTGACTCTTTGTGAATGGTGGTGGTTGAGACTACACTGTTCAAGGGTTTTCTTTACATAAATACAGTCAGAAAAGTTGCTACAGTGCATTTAATGCGGTGGTAGCAGTTTTTCTTTTAGATATTTCTGTATTCTTATCATCTTTGTACGTGCCTGAAGTTCATCCTTATCGTTGGAACATCTTGGAAGGTCATCTAAATTGCCCGAGTATTTGCTTAACCGATATTCATTCTATCCGAGAAGAACAACCTCCTCGGACTATATTCCTCTATCCTTTCCTTGCATGATCCTCCATTCTGGGGCCTCTCCCAATCATTTACTCCTCCTCGGACGTATCCACATCCTCGAATAGTTCCTAAGGCCCAGTATACAAATTTGGACTCTACTCCCACATCAACCATTTGTCTATATACATAAATTTGACAGTAGAATACATCTTCAATAAGTACAAATAACATTAACTTTTAATTATCTACTCTTTTTATTGGTACAATAATTGTCTACTATTATTAACCACAAATCTTCAATATTACTCTTAATTATGTATTTACATAATGTATATGCATAATATATCATCACTGCATAGTATCTACATAATGTATCTGCCAACAAATGCAATTCTATCCCCTAAACAATTATCATTCATTATATAACAATATTATTAATTTACCATAAAGATTGTCCTATGTAAAATCAATTTAGAGCTATATAGGCATTATGTTTAAATTTTCGTCTTTTACTTCATTCATTCATTCTTCTTCTTATTTTTTATATTTTTTAATTATTTTTTTTAGCACTTTTATGTGTGAAAAAGAAGTTACTTCTACCTGCAAACCATCAAGCCAAAAAAATTTAGAGAAAAAAAAAAAAAATCAAGCTTGAAATTCGGCAAAAAATTGAGATTTTGGTAAAGAGGAATGAAATAATTGCCGCTGCAAATCTGTTCTCCTTTGCAAGTGGGACCTATTAACCGATTAGTGAGGGAAAAAAAATCTAATCAAAGAACTATGTCATAAAGGGGAAGTGAAACATGGAGAAAAAAGAGAAGAGAGAGAGAGAGAGAGATCTATGGAAGATGAGAAACCAAAGTAAATGACAGTGAAGGTGTGAGGAGAGAGAAAATAGAAGAGAGCAAAAGTAAGAGAGTGTATTATGAGATAGAGATTTTTTTTCCAAAAAATAATTTTGGAAAAAAACTTTTAGAAAATCAAGGTTTTCAAACTCGGACCGTTCACTGAACCATAAAGAGGAGAGGTTTAAGGTTCTTGAGGTCGAACCGAGGTCGAACCGTGATGACGTCATAATTAATTTAATAATTATTTTAAATATATATAAAAACATTAAATTAATAAAAAATAGAAAAATTAACTAAAATAGTCCAAAACAAATATAGATAGTATTTTTTATAACATAACTTTCATAATACAAATAAAAATTATTAAATTCTAAAAAAACAATAGCTATTAAGTCTCTAAATTATTTTTAAGTCATGACAAAATACACTTTAGTACCCAATAATTTTTATTTTATGAAATCCAATAAAATAATTAAGAGACAAATAAATTTATTTGCTCATGCCCAAGCCCATTTGACTGCCAATCCTTTTTTTTTTTCCCAAGCCCATTTAAATAGTCAATTAGTCAATGTACACCACTATATGTACTAAAGCATTATACCTGGAGAGCATTATATGTACTAAAGCATATTCAAATACTAAAGGAAGTGCTTGACAGCAAGCAAGCACTATATGCACTAAAGCTGTAAAGCATTATACGTGGAGAGCTTTCTTTTATTTAAAATTTAAAATCTTTTATTATTTCCAATGCCCAGCAGCTAATGTCAGTACTGTAGACACGTGGAGAGCTCCGAAAACTTTCTATATTTCCAATTCTAGACAGCTAATGTCAGTCAAAGTAGTCATAACAAATACAAAGAAAGGGAAAGTGAGAAACCAGACCACATGCCTAACAAAGTTCAGCAAACAAAAGAGAGAGGGAGATGGACAGAGAAGAAGAAGAAAAAAAAGAAAGAAGAAGAAGAAGAAGAAGAAGCAGCAGTTGCTTCATGGCGCCACTCCTGCTTCGGTGTCATCTTCTTCCTTTTCTCCTTTTCTTTTTTTTTTTTTTTTTTTTTTTTTTTTTTTTTTTTTTTAAGGTTCAGATTCAAAACCGTGAGAAGCAGTCTGATCACGGTTTTCAGAACCGTGAGGTCCGACCTAGGTTTTTACGGGTCCCTATTTTTTCACATAGAGCGGTTTTTGAGGCTAAAAGAACCGTAAAGTTGAACGGTTTGAGGTTTTTCCGGTTGAACCGTACGGTTCGGTCCGGGTGTTAAAAACTTGTAGAAAATAAGCCATATTTTTATTAGGGTTTTCCGCTGACTAAAGATAATTTTTCGTTGACCAGTTTTTTTTTTTTTTTTTTTTTTTTTGGGTGCTACCAAATATTAGAAAATGTGAAAAACTATCTTTATAAAAGATTTTCCAGCAAAACAAACAAAATAGCTCCAATACTGTTTTCTGAATTTACATAGCCTCAACAGTTATTATTATTATTTGCTTTAATAATAGTAGTAAGTAGACTCGTGGCTACTTCCATAAATACATAAACTTGAGGCTATCTACTATAAAATTTCATTAATAAAATCAAGATAAAGTTTCTCTTTAAACTAGTTTGGGAAAAACTTTTCAAACTCCTTATTTATATATATTGAAAGTTCAAAATGGGTATGAAACACCCTTGAACATTTAGACCCAAAATAACAAAATTACCAATTCAAGCTTTATATCAAATAATTAATGTGCGGAATATGATAACAAGCTTATAACAGAATTGATAAACAATCTAAGTCAAATATAAATACATCCACAGTAGTAAATATAAGGCAAAGATAAAGAGAAGAGAAATGTAAACACAAGGACAACACTCGATGTGTTATCAAAGAGGAAACCGAAGCTCTCGGCGTAAAATCCCTTCGCTGCCCTCCAAGCGGTCAATAATCCACTAGAAAATGTAGTTGGGATACATGAACAGCAGAAGACCCTTCAAGCCTAATCTACCTAAGTACCTAAGCCCTCCAAGCTTCTTGCTCTAACAAGGTTAGGCCGAACCTTTTTCTTTTCTAGCTTGCCGGATTCCGCTATAGCCCATAGCATCAACCAATCACCATTGGTTTCTTCCCAAACTACTTCCCCAAGCACCAAATGAACCTTTTCACAGACGTGGGTGTGATGAGATAAGGATTTGGTAAATAACCTCTCAAAGGTATGACAATGGAGAGGAAGAAAGGAGAGGAATTTGTAGAGTCTCTTAGATGAAGATTGGGGATGAGGCAATCTTGTTTTTCTCTAAGATTTTCTCTCACAAAATTCCCTCTGGAAACTCTCTCAATATGATGGGTATAAGGGTATATTTATAGTAGGGTGAGAAGGGAATGCAAAACGTCAGTTTTTGCCAAACAGGGTAATTTGGCGACTTGGTCTCGCGGCTTGTCTAAGTCACGAGTTCCAGTCGTGATGTAACAGCCTGGCCAGCCTGGAACTTTTGTCCTATAGCGTGACAGTTAGTGCGACCCTTCAGCTTCCCAGTGTGCCTCTCACGTTGTTAGGACATATATGTTTTAACTTGATTAAGAACATATGTCACTTATTTATGTAAATTGGCTAATCCTTTGACAAAACACACTCTACTTGTAATTGGGTAGTTCTAGGTGTTTTTAATACTTTAAGAAACAATGTTTCAAGGTCAAATGTTGAAGTTATCAAGTCTGTCCAAGAAAAAGCAAGCTGAAGTGCAAAGTTTTTAAAGCTCGACACCTTCTCGATAGCTACCTCGACACCTGCTATCTATCGAGATTTAAAATTTCAAATTTCCAATATGATTTTCTTGGGATCCGTGAATATGATTTTGGGCCTTCTTTTCTTCTAACCCTAAACATATAAAAGGATTGTTTTAAGAACCGTCAAGGGTGACACAAGTTGCATTATCATTGAACAATCTCTATTCAAGCAAATTGTGATCAAAAGACGAAGTTCTTGACCTAGTTCATCTTCCATCAAGAAGTTGCTGTGTATTTTGCACCGTAGGGTTTTGTAACCAAGCATCTTCCTGCTATTCATCATAAAGGATGAACTGAAGAACTTTGCAGCCAACCATTCTTCCTTAATTGGTGTTCTGAAGTCGCGTACTTGGATCTGCGCATTGGTTAGTCACGTACTTGGGAGCCGTGCATCAAAAGTGGGAACTGTTACTACAGATCAAGTCCAATTGGGTATTGGGGTAAGGGTTTAACTGTAGGTTGGTAAGGTACTTGAGATTCCTTTACTTGTAACCGCTTGATTTGATAATAGTGGAGTTTCGGGAGTGGTGACCTGAAAATCACCCGGTGGGGTTTTTGCCGTTAGGGTTTTCCTCATTCATAAACAAATTATCGTGTTATTTATTTTCCGCTGCATATTTAGTTTTTGGTGATTTGTTTGTGCTTCCACGAGATTGCATGATTAATTGATTAATTAATAACTTGGCTAAATTAATTAATTAGGGTTAATCACTAGGGGTCATTCAGATTGTGGCCTATCAAGTGGTTTCAGAGCAGACACACTCTGATTAGGGTTTAATCTTTGCTGTGTTGATCTATTGACCCTTGTTGTCATGGCTATAACTGGTTTGAAAAGATCCTTGTTTTCAAATTCATCTTGTTTTTCTAATCACTATTTGTTTGAGTGTCTTAGAAAAGACAAGTCTAAAAGTTATTTGAATTCCTTTATAATGAATAATGGAAAGAATCTTAGTTTGGCTAAAAGGGAACTAGACTGCCTCAGAGTAAAAATGTGTAAAGGAGTTCGTCTGAGAAGAGTAAAAGTTAAAGGCTTAGCTCATCAAAGGCAGTTGAGTGAAAGAACCATTCCCTCTAATCTGTCATCCAAGCATGAAGTGTGTTTCATGATGAAGTTTGCTTTCAAAGTAATGGATACATGTCTATGGTATCTTGACAGTGGTTGCTCAAGACATATGACTGGTGACCCATCTCTCTTCAAGATCTTTGAGCCTAAAAAGGGTGGCAATGTGACTTTTGGTGATGGAAGCAAGTCACAAATTAAAGGGAAAGGAATCATATCTTTACCAGGACTGCCAGACATCGCGAATGTTCTTTATGTAGAAGGTCTAAGGGTTAACCTATTGAGCATAAGTCAGATATGTGATCAAGACTTCATGGTGCTGTTCTCAAAGGGAAAGTGTCTTGTCATGAATGAGCCTGGAAAGAAGCTTATTAGTGGGGTTCTCACTCTGGACAACTGCTATGGATTGGTTCCTGATGCCGATATAGTGTGCAATAGCATTCGTTTGCCTAATGAAGAATTATGGCATCAATGAATGGGACATGCTAGTTACAAGCATCTATCCATTGTATCTAAGCATGAATCTATCTTGGGGATACCATAGCTTAGCAGAATGAACAATGTGGTGTGTGGACCATGTCAACTTGGGAAATAGACAAAAGCTAAGCATCCAAGCACTCAGACTTCAGCTACCTCCAGACCATTGGAGCTTTTACATTTAGATCTTATGGGTCTAACCAGAACCGAGTCTTTTGGTGGAAAAAGGTACATCATGGTTATGGTAGACGACTTCACTAGATACACTTAGGTCATCTTACTCCGATCCAAGTCTGATGCTCCTGAGCACATTGAGGCTTTGTGCACAAGACTGCAGAATGAGAAGAGCTTAAAGATTGATCGAATTCGAAGTGACCATGGTAAAGAATTTGAGAACTCATACATGGAGTCTTTCTGCACAAGATCAGGTATATCTCAAGAGTTCTCTACTCCTATTACTTCTCAACAGAATGGTGTGATAGAAAGAAAGAATAGAGTTATTCAAGAGATGGCCAGAGCCATGTTGCATTAAGAAAATGTGGCTCGAAACTTATGGGGAGAAGCCGTAAACACTACCTGTCATACGGTTAATAGGGTGTACTTCAGACCCGGTACCAAAAAGACTCCCTATGAGTTGTGGAAAGGAAGAAAGCCAAATGTGAAGTATTTCAGGATATTTGGAAGCACTTGCTTCATCCTTAAGGATAGAGAGAATGTGGGAAAATTTGACTCTCGAATTGATGAAGGCATATTTCTGGGATACTTATCCACAACAAGGCTTATCGGGTATTCAACAAAAGAACTCTGAAAGTGATGGAAATAGTAAATGTGGTCATTGATGAGTCTTCAGATTCCAGCACTGAGAAAGGCATTGAGGAACTCTCTAAAGAAATTCTTCCTCCTAAGCCTAAGGAAGTTCAAGACATTGTTGAACCAGAACCTGTGTCTCCAAGTACACCTAGTATTGTGGAAAACTCTGCAGATGCTCCTACTTCACCAAATTTTGTGTCTTATGAAGAAAAAGGACCCTCCTCTAGAATCAAATTAAATCATCCTCCTGAAGATATTGTGGGAAACATGAATGAACTCACATTAAGGAAACGTACATTTGACAAATGTGTTACTAACTTTGTGTCTTATTCCTGTTATTTGTCACAGGTTGAACCCAAGAAAGTTGAGAAAGCACTATAAGATGAAAGTTGGGTCGAAGCAATGCATGATGAACTACTCCAGTTTTAGAAGAATGATGTTTGTACACTAGTACCTAGATAAGAAGGTGAGCACATCATCGATACAAAGTGGATATTCCGCAACAAGACTGATGAAGAAGGCAATGTGATTCTCAACAAGGCTCGACTTGTAGCTCAAGGGTACTTGCAAATAGAGGGAGTAGACTATGATGAAACATTTGCCCCAGTTGCCCGAATGGAGTCAATCAGAATTCTGCTTGCCCTAGCATGTCAGCTGAATTTCAAACTCTATCAGATGGATGTAAAGACTGCCTTCTTGAATGGGTTACTCAAAGAGGATGTTTATGTGGCTCAACCAAAAGGATTTATTGATCCACACTTCCCGGATCATGTGCTATACCTTAAAAAGGCACTTTATGGATTGAAGCAAGCTCCAAGAGCCTGGTATGATAGACTTACACAATATCTGGTGTCACATGGGTTTACAAGAGGAAAGGCTGATCAAACTCTCTTCATCAAAAGGGAAGATGATGAGTTGATAGTTGCTCAAGTCTATGTTGATGATATCATCTTTGGGTCGACTAAGGATGAATTTGCTCATGGCTTTTCAAAACTCATGCAAGCCAAGTTCGAGATGAGCATGATTGGAGAACTGACTCACTTCCTAAGATAACAGATTCGTTAACAAGATTCAGGTATATTTCTTTCTCAATCTAAATATACTAAAAATCTTGTGAAAAAGTTTGGTTTGGAATCTGCTAGTTCTGTTAGAACCCCTATGAGCCTAAATGTTAAACTCACTGTAGACTTGTTAGGTAAGAGTGTTAACCCCTCTCTTTATAGATGAATGATAGGTAGTCTTCTTTACCTTACTTCTAGTAGACCTGACATTAGTTACAGTGTTGGAGTATGTGCTAGATATTAAGCTAATCCCAAGGAATCCCACATGACCTCTTTAAAAAGAATTATAAAGTATGTCAATACCACTGCTGAGTTTGGTGTGTGATATAGCAAGGACACTAATGGTGTCTTAGTTGGGTACTCTGATGCTGATTGGGCTGGTAATGTTGATGATAGAAAGAGTACTTCAGGGGGTTGTTTTTATGTGGGTAACAATCTTGTCTCTTGGATGAGCAAAAAGCAGAACTCCATCTCATTATCCACTGCGGAAGCTGAATACATTGCTGCTAGTAGTTGCTGCACACAACTCCTCTGGATGCAAAAACTCCTTCATGATTATGGTATTAGTCAAGAGCATCTCACTATCTATTATGACAATACCAGTGCCATTAATCTCTCTAAGAACCTAGTTCAACATTCTCGAACCAAACACATAAAGATTCGACATCACTTCATTAGGGAGCTTGTCGAAAATGGTACTTTCACTCTTGAGTTTATTCACACTGATGATCAGAAGGCTGACCTGTTTACCAAACCTCTTGATAGCAAATGTTTTGAATTTCTTCGTCAAAACATTGGTGTCATCTCCATGGATTGATCTCCTTCTCTTGCTGCTCTTCTTCATGCATATGCATCTAGTGTTTGCTTTATTTTGTTTAACATGTTTTGTGTGTTTACTTTCAGTTTTGTTTATTTTGTTTTTGATATAAAAAAAATAAAAAAAAATTGAAAAATCAGAAAAATACAAAAACAGTGTGTATTTTGTGTACTTTGGTACTTGTGTACCTTAGATGGCCAATGAAACAAAGTTTTCTAAACTTTGCATCTCTTGTAGCTTAGATGAGCATCTTTATGCACAACTAAGCAAGTGAGCTTTGTAGCTCTTGTTTGTGATGAGTAAGATTAGGTTATCTCTTAAAACTTAACACTCACATCACTCTTTTTGACGGATAGGACTAGAAAATCCTAAGAGAAAGGCATAAATAACCATCTCACCATTGTTGCCCGCCAATCATAATATGACACCTGTATGCTTCGACATAGCAAAAGTGCAGTGTCAAAGACATTCGTATGCTTCAGCATAGCAAAAATGCGATGTCAAATGCTTAACATCTAGAGTATTTCTTTTCTCTCTTTTATATGCCCATGTATGATATGCTAAAATAAAAGAAAACATGCAAAGAAAATAAAAAGCAAAAAGATCAAAAATGCTTTAAAAATTGTTGTAAGCGTGTATTCTAGGAGATGTGAGAGTTATAGGATGTACCTTGAAGGTGATAGTCCCCATCAAATAGTTATGATTGTGTGTGAGTTAAAAGTTATTTTCTTATATCTCAGATCGTCATAACTTGTATACACATATACAATCTTGTGATGTTTTTTTCACACACAACACACAATATTCTTTGCTACTTTTGATATATGTGCAGGTACAATGTGATTTGACCATCACAAAGGTTTTACATGTGCTAATGTATGCTCATTAAACTGTCATAACTTGTTTTTGAAAAATAAAATTGGTTAGACTTGTTTAGTGTGTGTGTGTGTGTGTTTTGGAGGATCCGTGTGCTTAAATTTTTGTTGAGAGATATTTTTGAGAGCTTTATATGCTGAGTGGATCTTTGGTTGAGATGTGTGTTGGATTGCATTCATGTCTGTATTTTTCCCTTCTCGAAAAATTGCTTTTTACTGCTGGCTCGACACCTCCTCGACACCTCCTCGACACCTCCTTGATACCTGGTCATCTGTCGAGCTTTTCAAGTCGTTTCTTATCGCAATCTCAACACCTCTTTGACACTTGATGGATTGATCGAGAAAGTTTCTGTCCCCTCGATAGATTCTCGACACTTGATGGATCGATCGAGATTCACTTATTGTGTTTGTGTCTTCTTTCTTGACACCTGTCTCGACACCTTGTGGATCGATCGAGAAATTTTCTGTCTCCTCGATACCTTCTCGACACCTTTGCAATCAATTAAGCATCACATATCTGAAATTCTTCTTTCATCTCGATACCTCTTGATACCTTCAGCTTTCAATGGCAATTTCCTCGATACCTTCCTCGATAGCTTCCTCGATACCTCTCCACACCTCAGCTGTCGAGATTTACTGAGGTGCCTATTTATGGATCTGTCGCAATTTTCTTCATTTCTCACTCAATCTCTCTCGATCTCTCCGTGGCTGTTCATTTCCTTTTCACTCTCCTCTCACTCAAATCTTCCAACCCTCTTGGATCTTGATCATTTCTTGCCCCAATCACTTGGTAAGATCACTTTTCTCTTCCTTTTTCATGTATTGCATGTTTCAAAACCTAGATTTTGGGATATTTTGTAAAAGTTTGGGGTTTTTCAAAATTGTTAAGTCTTTCTTGAAATTTTGGATTAGGTTTTAACTTAAATGTTTTTAAAATGTCATACATTGCATTTCATGTGCATTATAATAATATTTACATACATTTAGATGTGTGCTATATGCTGTGTGCTGGTAGGATTAGATTGGGCTCAGCCCATGATGAAATTTTTGTTTTGCATATCACATGATCATGCATTCCCATGCATACGTACTTGTTGTTCAAGATATTTTTCTTTTTTGAACTGTTTTGAGAAATTTTCTGAGTGTCTCTCTCTCTCTCTCTCTCTCTCTCTCTCTCTCTCTCTCATTCTTTTACGTTAGTAGTGTTTATGGCACCCAAACGTAAATCCACTCCTGCTCGAAACCCTCTGCATTTTGGAGCTTCTACTTCTTCTGATTCTGCTCCCTTTAATCTTCGGTTCTATGATGGAGATGCCCATAAGGCATTTTCGGAGAACTTTTCTAAATGAGGTGTTCATTCAGAATGCCAAGTCATTCTGGCGGACTTCGCCGATACTGACCTTCCCTCTATCATTCACAGTAGGGGATGGGGGTCACTGTGTGACATCCTAGTCACTTGCCCTCTCGTGCTGATACAGGAGTTCTACTCCAACATGCATGGGATTGATCATTCAGTACTTCTCTTCTTCACTCGCGTTTAAGGTACGCGCATCCCTGTCACAATGCAGCTTGTTGCGAATGTGCTTCGGGTACCTAGGATAAAGTTTTCTGATTACCCCTCTTGTGAGCGTCTGAGGACTGTGCCAAAAGACGAGCTCATTTTCGCTTTTTGTGAGCGCCCTACTGATTGGGGTGAGCATTAGTTCACATCATGTAGGCCTTTTGTTAAAGGTTCTAGATTTATCAACATGGTGATGACTTTTGTTCTCTATCCTTTTTCTCACTATAACTCTATCACAAAGCCTCGTGCTCGATTTTTGCTATCACTTCTAGAGCATCTTACTATAGACTTTCCTTCTCACTTCATCCTATCTATTATAGATGTTTATCTTGATTCGGCGTCCCGTGATAAACTCATCTTTCCTTCTGCTATCACGCGGATCCTACGCCATTTTTCCATTCCCTTTCCTGTGTCCGACCATTTCACACACATATCTGCCATAGATGCCGCTACCGTAAAACATAGTGAGGCGCAGTTCAAGTCGAGACAACCGAGTGCCACTCCTCCCTCCCGTTCGGCTCCATCCAGATCAGCTCCATCTACATCTGCTCCTTCTTCCTCTTCGAGCGATGTATCCCTTGGAGATATTATGGCACAGCTGTAGCGTATGGACACTCGTCTTGATACACTCTCTGCTGAGTTGTATCAGGTGAATGTTCGTGTTGGTCGTATTGCATGACGGCAGGCGACCATGGGTGGATTTGCTCTAGAGGCTACTCCTTCACCACCTACTCCAGCAGCTTCAGATTCTGAGGAGGATGATGATGATGATGATGATGATGATGGGGATGCTAGCTCTGCCGATGAGATGTCTACATGACACTCTACCCTTTGTCACTCGTGACAAAAAGGGCGAGTAGTTTTGGGCTATGAAAGTAGTCATCTTAGGGGGAGAGTTAGTATAGGACATTTTTGATAGGGGGAGTGTTGTCATTTTTGAGGGATGTAATGAGGATATATATGTATTTTTTCTTTTCTTATCTCTTTGATACATTGATCTTGTATATGAGGTTATTTGACCATTTTACATACATTGTACTTATATTTTCTATATATTGATGTATGTTTCTTTCACCTCTCTTCTTCATGTGTTGTTTCTTTTCTATCTTTATACACATGTTCTTTATACTTGTATGCAATATATTTATTTCTGTTTCACACAAGATGCCTTGATGAGTTTTGTTTAAAGTGTTTCAGAAATACAGGTTGTCGAAGTCTACTTGCCATAAACTCTCTTCTTGCAAAGTTTTTCAAGAGTTTGTGTTAGGATAGATTTTATTGTATTCAACAAGTGAATATGAGTTGAGTGATTTATGACTTCTCTCATATGCTCATTTGTTTGTTGTGGTTTTGTCACGGATTGCCAAAGGGGGAGATTGTTAGGACATATATGTTTTAACTTGATTAAGAACATATGTCACTTATTTATGTAAATTGGCTAATCCTTTGACAAAACGCACTCTACTTGTAATTGGGTAGTTCTAGGTGTTTTTAATACTTCAAGAAACAATGTTTCAAGGTCAAGTGTTAAAGTCATCAAATTTGTCCAAGAAAAAACAAGTTGAAGTGCAAAGTTTTTAAAGCTCGACACCTTCTCGATAGCTACCTCGACACCTGCTATCTGTCGAGATTTAAAATTTCAGATTTCCAATCTGATTTTCTTGGGATCCGTGAATATGATTTTGGGCTTTCTTTTCTTCTAACCCTAAACATATAAAAGGATTGTTTTAAGAGCCGTCAAGGGTGACACAAGTTGCATTATCATTGAGCAATCTCTGTTCAAGCAAATTGTGATCAAAAGACGAAATTCTTGACCTAGTTCATCTTCCATCAAGAAGTTGCTGTGTATTTTGCACCGTAGGGTTTTGTAACCAAGCATCTTCCTGCTATTCATCATAAAGGATGAACTGAAGAACTTTGCAGCCAACCATTCTTCCTAAGTTGGTGTTCTAAAGTCGCGTACTTGGATCCACGCATTAGTTAGTCACGTACTTGGGAGCCGTGCATCAAAGGTGGGAACTGTCACTACAAATCAAGTCCAATTGGGTATTGGGGTAAGGGTTCAACTGTAGGTTGGTAAGGTACTTGGGATTCCTTTACTTGTAACCGCTTGATTTGATAATAGTGGAGTTTCGGGAGTGGTGACCTGAAAATCACCCGGTGGGGTTTTTGCCATTAGGGTTTTCCCAATTTGTAAACAAATCACCGTGTTATTTATTTTCCGCTGCATATTTAGTTTTTGGTGATTTGTTTGTGCTTCCACGAGATTGCATGATTAATTGATTAATTAATAACTTGGTTAAATTAATTAATTAGGTTTAATCACTAGGGGTCATTCAGATTGTGGCCTACCACACGTAACTCATTTTGGCGGCTTGCCAGTCGTGATCCACCCGCGAGCTCTAGCCGCGAATCTCTATTTTTCTTGCTCTCTTGAACTTTTCTTCACTTCTTCTCACACACTACCCTTACATTTTTCCCACCTAAGTACATGGTTACTAAGTACTAAATTACAAGCAAATTGGTCACGGAATAAAGCCAATTAGATGGTTGATTAAATTCAACCTTACATATATATATATATATATATGTGTGTGTGTGTGTGTGTGTGTGTGTGTTTATTGGATGAGAATTTTAAAAATCTAACCATTATATTGCATTTTCTTTATGTTCTTAAAATGTATGTCAAATTTTGTACAAATTAAATGTTATTTACTATTCTATCAATAAATTATTTTTATCAATAATTTTATACCATAAAAAGTTTGAAATTTAAATATTTAATTGATAACGTTATTATTAGCATATCTTTGATTTTCTTGAAATTTTACAAGTATAAAAGATATAATAAAAACATGTAACTTAACAGTTAAATTTTCAAAATTTAGATAAAAGGATGCCATACTTTTATGTATCTTCCTTCAACCTAGAAATAATATTTTTTTTATTATAAAATAATGCTAATAATACTGTCACGAATCTTTTAGTAGCAGAAAGTCGAAGGAAGCCATACTTTTGTATATCTTCCGTAGGCATAAATCTTTCTTATGTTATCTATACTACTATTTAAGGAGCTTCCCCTGTTTGGATTCCACATTTTTTATATCTAAAATACCCTTATCATACCCACTTACAAGTTTTTAACTAATGGGGATAGATATATAAATTAGAACTTCTATATTTTAAAACCTACAAACTCACGTACGTTTTGCAGTTTTTATCTCTCATTCTTCTTCAAATTCAAGACATTTAGTTTAGCTCTACATCCTCATTTCTTTTTCTTCAGATTAAAAACATTTACTATTAGAGGCTACAACAAATTTTCAGGTTCTATCTTTTGTAAGTTCCTCTTTGTTTTGTTTTCTTTTGTTTATTTATAATTGACTTTCTTTGAGTTCTACTTTTTTTTTTTCTTATATGTATCACGTTAACTCTTTTTTTTTTTTTTTTTTAAATGTTACTGTCAAAGACTCCAACAAATTTTCAGTTCTATCCTTTGCAAGTTCCTCTTTGTTTTGTTTTGTTTTGTTTATTTATAATTGACTTTCTTTGAGTTCTACTTTTTTTTTTTCTTATATGTATCACATTAACTCTCTCTCTCTTTTTTTCTTCTTTTTTTTTTAAATGGTTCCTTCGTATACTCTACCATTGTACTTCTTAATGAATTGTCATTTCATGTTGTAGGTATTGTGATCCACTGACAAGGCTATCTTATGCTACAAAAGAAGCATTCAAAATCATTCGTGAACACTTAAACAATGTGGCTTTCCTTACCTCCTTCTTCATTTTTTTTTTCTTTTTAAGAAAGTTTTGTTTTTTCTTTGAGTATTATTTATTTAGGTATGTAGCAACCTTGAGTTCCACCCTTTTTATTTTTTATTTTTTTATTTATATATATATATATATGTATCACATTAACTCTTTTTTTATTCTTTATTTAAAAGTGTAATTTTGAAATGTTGGTTTGATGTTTTTTCTACAAAAATTTACGTTACATTTTATTTTTGATTACGCTACTTAATTAATTTCTTTTGTTTACGTTACATTTTATTTACATTACATTTTCTTTTGTTTCATAAAATTTACGTTACATTTCATTTTGTTTCATAGAATTAAAAATATAATTGGTTTTTCTTTTTTTGTTTTTTTTTAATCCCTTAAAAAAAAATTACTTTCCCATACTCACGTTTTCTTCTCTAAAAATAATTCTCAAATATTCTTTTTTTCTTTTTCTTTTTTCCTTTCAAATCTCTTCTTTATTTTTGGGGGGCGAGGGAGAGACTCCTACTATAACTTCTCCATCCATATCCTTAAATTTGGGATTAAACTGTCAACCTTTTACATACCCTAAAAAAAAAAAATTATTTACTTCTTTTATGGATGTGTAGTAATTAATTTCTTTTGTTTACGTTACATTTTATTTACATTACATTTTCTTTTGTTTCATAAAATTTACGTTACATTTCATTTTGTTTCATAAAATTTAAAATATAATTGGTTTCTCTTTTTTTTTGTTTTTTTTAATCCCTTCAAAAAAAAAAAAATTTTACTTTCCCATACTCACGTTTTCTTCTCTAAAAATAATTCTCAAATTTTCCTTTTTCTTTTTCTTTTTTCCTTTCAAATCTCTTCTTTATTTTGGGGGGGGGAAAAAAGGACTCCTACTATAAAACCACTACTATAACTTCTCCATACATATCCTTAAATTTTGGATTAAACTGTTAGCCTTACGTACCCTAAAAAAAAAAAAAATTATTTACTTCTTTTATGGATGTGTAGTAAGTGGCTAATTTATAGGATTAAAAAACTACATTTTAGAATTAAAAAAAAAAATTATAACGGCTAAAAAAGAACAACAACAACAACCACACCCAAAAAAAAAAAAAAAAACACTTTTTCTTCTCTAAAAAAAAATTCTCACGTTTTCCTTCTTCTTCTTTTTTTTTTTTTCAAATCTCTTCTTTGTTTTGGGGGAAAAAAAAGAGAGCCTACTACTATAAAACCACAACTATAACTTCTCCATCCATATCCTTAAATTTAACCCTAACTCTTTTATCTCTCTCAAGTTTCCGTATGCACAAATTTATTGGATTGTATTGAAGAGGCATTGGAATAAAATATTAGACAAGTACGGGTGAGAGATTTTATAAGAATTATTTTATGATTTAAACCTCACATGAAGTGGTTGTTATCTAAGAAATTGTTGTAAGAAAATTTCTTTTGTAACAAAAACTATATTTATCATTTTGTATAATTCTATGTAAAATTCAATTTTAAATTTAAGCTCTTATTAACTTTTGTTATGGATGTGTAGTAAGTGGCTGATTTATAGGATAAAAAACTACATGTTAGAATTAAAAAAAAAAAAGTGGATGCAGCATCTTGCAGTTTCTTCCATCTTCCCAGTAAAAAAAAAAAAAAAAAATAGTTTCTTCCATCTCAACCATGTACTGTAAACATTCCCTCCATTGAAAAAAAAAAATTGCCTCGAATCCACGTTCAGATCCTATCAAAAAAAAAAAGAAAAAAAAGACCACTTTCATATCAAAGAGTATTGGATAACAACTTCTAAAAAAACTAAAGCAATTACTAGCCTCTAAGCACGCGCTCACGCGCGTGCTCAGAGGCTTTTCTATTTTTTGGGTAAAGGTTAATTTAGAGCATTTATTATACTTTGGGATTACTACATTTTTCAATCACAAAAAAACCTTGGGGTGTGATGAGTTATTTCATGCCAAGTTATGGATATGCGTAAGATGACAACTTTATTTCACCTGTTAACGCATAATACTCATCACACCTCTAGATTTTTTTTGTGATTGGAAAATGTAGTAATCTCAAAGTATAATAAATGCTCTACATTAACCTTTACCCAAAAAATAGAAAAGCCTCTGAGCACGCGTGTGAGCGCGTGCTTAGAGGCTAGTATAGTATAAGGGCTGTGCACACTCCCGCGTCAGTTAGGGTCAGGGGTACCATAACAGTTAATCTAACGTCAATTCGACACTCTCAAATTTGTAACTTTGTTTACGAACTAAATTAAGAAGTTTAGAAGAGTTGGCAATTGTTTAACGATTTTTCTAGAGATGAAAAGAAATATCGGAGGAAAGGATGTGCTCGTGGATGATTTCAATATTTTTCCGGTGAAAATTATGGTTGTGAATTCTGATCAAGAAAGTCTTCAACAAATGGTAACAATTCTTGAAACATTTGCCGACTTATACAAAGGTTTGTTTATGGTTTATGAATTTCTTTTCTTTTCTTTTTTCTTTACCTGTTCCTCTACGAGCTCGACGTGCTTGAACTCACTGTTATCCTCTTCCACTTCGTCCACTTTGAGCTTATGTGAGCTTACACTTCGTCTCCTTCAATTTTTAGTGTCACTCTTTAATACCCACTTAGAGGTCTGCCTTTTCAGTACGATAATATTGCTTAGGGCAAGGGCGTGAGCGCTAAGGAGCCATCTTTTGTTTATGATTTATTTGATGTAAAGGGGGTCATCTAGATACTGAAACAATGCATGCAATTACAACAAAAGTTAATTCTTTTCGAGGGTCAAAACCCTTGAAAAATGTATTAAAAGCCCTCAACAGCCTACATGACCCTAGAAACAAATGTTTTATCTTTATCAAGGATTGACTAAAGACAACCTTTGAAAAATTAAAAGGGATAAAAGAACAATAACCTTTTTTTGAGGGTCCCCCAAACCTCTAAATAAGGTTTTCTCTTTTAAAAATAAAAAATGAAAATAAAAACCCACAACCATGCACATACACTTTAAAGAACCACGTGTTAAAAAATCTATATTATACCAAAACAAAATCCAATTAGCTTTCCAAGTTACTAAATTCTTCATTCTTGAAGTTTATGTAGACATTTTCACATTAACATAAAGGAACTTAGTATCTTAACTAGATAAAGGAGAAACAAAAAAGGAAGAAGAAGAAGAAGAAGAAGAGAAATGAATCAGTACAAGAACCATGCATGATCAAAATCCTAATCTTAATATTATTCTATTTCAATGCAAAACAACCATATGTACTAATGTTTAAAGGGTCTCACATAAAGGATTCTGTCTTCTCTTGGTACTTCTCAAAGACTAATGCATAGCCACCAACTTTCCCTTACATTAAGAACTGCAAGGAAATAGACAAACCAATTAATCATTCACTTGTTAAATGGTTGAGGTGTTTGATTGAAAAATTGTCATATAATGAAGTCCATATTGACATATGATTTTCAAAATGTAACATATTTCTAAAAAAACAAATTAAGTAGCATAGTTCAGTTCATGAATTATTACCTTGACCACAGGTGTCTAACACACAAGTATACAGACTTACCCACTCCATTTTGAACTTAATCAACTTGACTTGCACCATAAAACTTTCAGTTTTTTTGAGAAATGTGTGAAAGGAAAATCAGAGAAATGCAGAGAAACCAAGAGTTTTCTAAGTTAGATTTTGATTCAATAAATCCTAGAAAAAAAATTTACTAATCAATAAGGGAGAAGGAGCACGGAGAATTGACACATACTATAGGAAAATTGGGCAATGCTGCCATGAGCAACACACTTAGCATCTGCACTGAAATTAAAGGAAAACATAAATTTGAAAATGATGGAGAAATTAAGCAGTATCTGATATACATTTTCGAAATTAATGAAATGGCCAAGGACACAACTGTCTTGCCTAATACCACAACAGAAAACAAAATTGATATTAGTACTATTATGCGTTCCATTCAAGTGGAATACCACCAAAACTTATCTTACACTGTTTGACAAGCTTGAACCAAGACACAGAAAATTCTGAAGTGTGATTTGTAATAAAATTGACATCAAGAGGCAAAAAATTCAAACATTGGATTAAACTTCTTGAACTCATTCTCTGGTAGGGAAGGTGTGACATTCAAAGGAGGCCTTTTTTTGTAGATGGAATAACCTTTGGCTGGCCATAAAACGCAAAGTATACATATTAACTAGATTAATACACCCATACAGAGTAAACAACAACAACTAATGAAACAACTTATAGTGCATCCATCTACTCCATCATGTAAAACATAACCTTTGTCTTTCCTTGGAAAGGTATTTGGAGAGTAAAGGCATCTAGACGGGTTTCTTTTTTTATTTGGTGCGTAGCCTAGAATAAGATCCTAACGGGAGATAACTTGAGATTGAGGAGATTGGTTTTTGTAGACTGGTGAATTATGTGCCGTCATTGTGGAGAGCCGGTAGACTATCTACTTCTTCATTGTCAGATCACTCATCGGTTGTGGAGCTTTGCCTTAAAAAATTTTGGTTTGTCTTGGGTTATACCTAGATCTATCCTAGATTTGCCTTTTGGCTGGTGGAATTGGTTGGAGAAGCATTCGTCTCAGATTTGGAACTTAGTTCCGTTGTGCATCCTATGGTGTATTTGGAAGGAATGGAATCAGCGGACTTTTGAGGATTTGGATAGTTCCAGTGATCAGATTCTTGCTTCTTTTTGTGGGACTCTTTTTGATTGGTCTCGGGCTTGGAGACTCACGTCTAGTGATTCTCTCCCTTCTTTTCTTTGTTCTCTTTCTCTTTTATAATTATTTTGTTGTCTGGATCTTTTCTATTTTCTCTCTTTTTTTTTTCTTGTATTCTCTGGGTCTGCTCTGTGTTTTCATGCATAAAGTAGCCGTTTGTATATATAACCAGGGATGGACCCAGGTGCAGGGCAAAGGGGGCCCGGGCCCCCCCTGGGTCCAAAAAAAAAAAAAAATTAGTATGTAAAATAAAAAAAAAAAAAAAAAAAAAAACAAGTTTGGGCCCCTTAGTTTTTAGCTTGGGCTCCCGTTGGTTTTTAGCTCAAGCCCCCCAGCTAGCCAGCTCAAGAGTTTTCAAAAGCCCATGAAAACCTTAAAAAAAAAATTGTATAAATCTATTTATAATAATAATAATAATATAATATATAATAATGTGGTTTATATTAGAACATTAGATTATCTATTTATATCTGATAATAGTAGGAGGACAAATAATTTTTTAATTGTTTGATTTGATCTAATTGCACTTAAATAGTAATTTGTACCTCATTGTTCACACTTTTTTTAAACAAAAATTATTGTATAAATCTTCAAAATTTCATACCTATTAATCAATTTTTTATCCTAAATGTTGAAACATTAGATGTAACTTCTTAGAAAAGCTCTAAAATGTAAAAAGGTAAGTTCAAACCTGTT
This sequence comes from Quercus variabilis, assembly GCA_030445155.1. Classification (NCBI taxonomy): domain Eukaryota; kingdom Viridiplantae; phylum Streptophyta; class Magnoliopsida; order Fagales; family Fagaceae; genus Quercus; species Quercus variabilis. The sequence continues at coordinate 12,213,939 of CP129449.1, forward strand.
AGGTTCTAAGGTCTTAGGATTTTATGTATTTAGAACTCTAATTTGTAATGTTGGCAAACCATGATCAAAACATTGTATTTAGTCTTGTTTAGAATTGCTCAAAGTTGGTTTAATATTGTAAAGTTGGAATCGAGTGGCTGCAGAAGTACTTGGGACTTTCGGCCTGATTGGTACTTGAGATAGTTTGTTTGTTTTCTTCTGACTCAAACTCCTTGCCTAGGGCATCCATATCAGGAGTGAACTCTTTCCTGATAACCATAAGCTGATAATCGATTCCAGGTTCTTCCTGAAACGGATCTTGGGGTTCCTGTTGGTAGGGATTTACCATATCACTACCTGTTGGTGATGGCTTGTTTGGACTTTTCAGAAGTTTACAGAGTTTAAGAGAACCTTAGTTAAGGAAACCAGTAAACCTGAAACTAAGCTTCAAGATCCCAAAGTTGATTTGGAACAAATCTACAGAAGATTTACCAAATCCAAGAAGGAAGTTACTGTCAACGACCTTCAAAAGGAAATCAAGGAAACTAAGTCTGAGGTTAGAACCCTTAAGCAAGAGCTAACTATCCTTAGAGTTGATCACAATTTCCTTGATCAAAGATTGAAAAATCTAGAAAGTACTTCTCATCAAGACAATGAGGCAGGAACCTCATACTAGAAGTCCTCTGATGATGAAGTAGAAGAAACAGTTAACCCCAGATGGTCAAGGGTATGGTTGGCTCTATAGGCTTCTCTTTTGAGTTTGTTTTCTTCTGACTCAAACTCCTTGCCTAGGGCATCCATATCAGGAGTGAACTCTTTCCTGATAACCATAAGCTGATAATCGATTCCAGGTTCTTCCTGAAACGGATCTTGGGGTTCCTGTTGGTAGGGATTTACCATATCACTACCTGTTGGTGATGGCTTCTTTGGACTTTTCTTTTCGTCCTCATCAACGACTGATTCTTGTCTGGCTGTGTAGCAGGGTGTTCTAACCTGGGATTTGGTCTGGACACCTTGGAGCTCTAGATCTAAGTCTCTCTTCGACTTAGGGAAGGGTGCTAGAGGTCTGGATGTACTACACTGGGATGCAGGTCTATCTCTTAAGAGATTAGGTTATAATTGTTTAACTAGGCTTTTAATCATGAATATGAGAAGATTGTTTAAAAGTAACTCTTCCACCAGCATTAGGTCTTCCAGTACATCCATTAAAGATATTCCCCAGTCAGATGGTGTAATTAATTTTGAGAGTTATCAGTCGTCAGATCTAGATCTAAAACTAGGAGATTGGAACATCCCTAAGGTTCCCACCGACAAGATCTATAAGTCTTCTTGGACCCTTAGAAATGCTTTCAAAACCAGCCTTAATGTCCGAACCATAGAACAGGTTTACAGTATCAACAAAGAGTACGAGACGTGCTACTTGTTACTTGAAGAAACCTTGGTAAGACATATGAATGACGGATATCATTATATCCACATTGGTTTAGTCCAGGTCGGAGTTAAACCTTTGATCAGAGAAGGATTGAATGCTTCCATCCTTATGGCCCTTAGAGACACCCGTCATATAAGATTCAATGACAGCCTCTTAGGTACCATAGAAACCAGTCTTAGTAATGGTCCTGTCCATTTTGACTGCTTTCCCAACTTTTCAGTGGCTCTTGAAGACCCACATGTTATGAAAACTCTCACCCTTAATATCAAGACCTTTGGTACCCTTGTGTTACCCGGAGTCAGACAACTGGCCTTGATATACAGAGTGTATTACAAGTGCATGAGAACGAACTTCAATGTTCAAGCACTTGACAAGAAAGTTAAAGGAGAAACTACCCTGATCCAGACCACAGACACTAGAGCTAACATTCAGGTACCCAAAACCCTGAAATGGTCACAGGTTACTTTCCCTCCAGATTGGATGATTGAGAATGAGAATTTTGCTCATCAAATCCAAAACCCAGCTAGGAACCCTGATCTAGATTTTGTCCAACAACTAGCCGATGGTAAGGTTAGAATCAGTTTTGACCATTCTAGATTAAGACCACCAGTAGGTTCACCATATTACACCCCATCAGGATATGATGAACTTAGCAATAGATCCCCAGTAGATCTACCCTTTAGGCAGCCACCTAATCTCTTAAGAGATAGACCTGCATCCCAGTGTAGTACATCCAGACCTCTAGCACCATTCCCTAAGTCGAAGAGAGACTTAGATCTAGAGCTCCAAGGTGTCCAGACCAAATCCCAGGTTAGCACACCCTGCTACACAGCCAGACAAGAATCAGTTGTTGATGAGGACGAAAAGAAAAGTCCAAACAAGCCATCACCAACAGGTAGTGATATGGTAAATCCCTACCAACAGGAACCCCAAGATCCGTTTCAGGAAGAACCTGGAATCGATTATTAGCTTATGGTTATCAGGAAAGAGTTCACTCCTGATATGGATGCCCTAGGCAAGGAGTTTGAGTCAGAAGAAAACAAACTCAAAAGAGTAGCCTATAGAGCCAACCATACCCTTGACCAAAAGAAAGAAGTTCTAGCAAATTGGCAGACCTTCATGAAAGAGATATCCAGTAATGTCCCTTTCTTTGAATACTTTGAGAAACACTTTGAGTGGCACAAGAAGTCTTGTGTTCTCACCAAAACCAATTGGACAAAGCCCCCTAGTAAAGATGCTAGTGGCAAACCCAAACCTCCAGAAGTTGTTAGATCTCACCATCCACCCCAAGAAGCCATAGTCTTCAACCATCGTGGAACAGATCTAGTTGCCTCGCCCTTCAAAACTCCTACCACTCAAGAAGAAACGGTAGTAAAGAAGGTCAAAACTCCTACCACTCAAGAAGAAACGGTAGTAAAGAAGGTCATAGAGCAAAACAACTACACCAACCAATGTTTAGGTGTTATAGGAAAACAGCTTGATAGGATAGAAGACAGAATAGAAAGCAAGGTCGTTCCCCAGCCAGGAAGCCCTAGCAAACCTGTCAAAACCTTAGAAAAACCTTTAGTCAAGCTCCCTACAACTAAGCAACCCAGCCTTAGATCTAAGGATAGAACAACCTTAGAAATAGTCAACCAAAGGCTTGCAGAGCTAGTGAAGCAGGAACCAGTCACCCCTTCACCAGTTAGCACCTCAACCAGTGTCGATCCCCGTCTAGAAGCCAACAGATTAGTTGCCTTAGACGTCCACACAACTTCTAGCAGTTCTAGCCAAACCTCCTCAAATAGTGAAAAGGAGATAGAACACCTAGAAAACCAGTTTAGAGACTTAGAGGTCAAAAGGCTTACCAACCCAAAGGTAACCCCTACTAGCCTAACCAGAAATTGGTATCCCAGACCTACACCCCCTGACCTCCAGTTCGAGGAAAGGAACCTTAGTAACCAGTTCTTTGTCACTTCAGGTAAACTCTATGAATGGAACATAGATGGTTTGTCTGAACAAGAGATCCTCAACCGACTCCAACATATGACCATGGTAGCTAACAACTACATCAGTGAAGGACATACCCATACTGAGGTCATAGGACTCATTTCCTTAGGATTCACAGGTAAACTCCTCCAGTGGTGGAACAATTGCCTTACAGAAGAATCTAGGGAAGACATTAGGCATGCTGTCCAGAAAGATGAGGAAGGTCTCCCCATCTTTGATACGGATAGAGGAAGTGGCATTCCCGACGGAGTCAATACCCTGGTCTATACGATCATGAAACACTTCATAGGAAAACCTAGCAACATCACATCTAGGATTTACGACCAGTTGAGTAACCTTAGATGTAAAACCCTTGGCGACTTTAGGTGGTATGAAGATGTGTTTACTACCAGAGTCATGCACAGAAGTGATTGTAACTCTCCATTTTGGAAGGAGAAGTTCATCAATGGTTTACCTACCCTTTTTGGAGAAAAGGTTAAAGAAACCCTGTGTAACCCCTTAGGTGTCATAGATTATGATAACCTAACCTATGGTGACATCTCTAGCACCATTCGAAGTGAAGGAAGTATTTTCCAAATTTTTCAATCTTTGATCAAGGAAATTGTGATCAACTCTAAGAATGGTTAGCTCCTGCTTAAGGGTTCTAACCTCAGACTTAGTTTCCTTGATTTCCTTTTGAAGTTCGTTGACTATAACTTCCTTCTTAGATTTGGCAAATCTCTTGTAGATTTGTTCCAAATCAACTTTGGGATCATGAAGCTTAGTTTCAGGTTTACTGGTTTCCTTAACTAAGGTTCTCTTAAACTCTGTAAACTTCTGAGCTTTGGTGACTGGGTCTTCGATCTGTTCTATGAGATCTAAGAGGAGCTCTTCTTGTTTAGAGAGTACATTGATAGTCTTGTTCCTGCAACAACTATCCATGCATGGAATGGGTTCATCTGGGCCACTAGAGGTGCTAGAAGAAACTCTAGAGGAATCAGAGGCTGTTTGGTAGATCTGATGAATCTCATCACTAGAAGTCTCACTATCTGAGTGGTTGAGTTCTAGGAGTCTAAAGATTTCATCTTTTCCGGCTTGGTCACTAATGAGGGTATTGATAAGGGATTTGGCCTTAGCTTTACACTCTTTCCTGAGATGACCTTTCTTTCCACAGTTGAAGTATTTTCCTGATGCTTTGGGTATGAACTTTCCTGTGGACTTGGATTTGGATTTGCCTTTCTTATAGAAATCATCCTTGCTGGACTTTTCTCTTCTATGATACTTAGCTTTGGTTCTCTTCCTAAACAAATGCTCAGGGGATTCTTTGCCTCTGTATTTGGATTTTCTTTTAGGAAGGATGGAGGGTAAGCCATACTGTGTACAAAAGTTTCCTACTTCGTACTTGGCTTTTCCTTTGCTATTCTTCGATCGATCGAAAATCGCACAGGTTGAGTTTTCTGCAGAATTTCCAACTCAGCTCTACTTCATTAAACGTTTAGGGTTTTTTGTTTTTACCCTATGTATATAAACTAAACCCTAGCCACGTTTTTGAAGGTTGTCCATATTGCTTTGTTGCTCATACATTGCTGTTTTGTGTGAATCTCTTGTGAGATCTTTGAGGAGACTTCCTTTACACAAAACTTAGGGTTTTCAAGGTAGAGATGATTTCAACATCTTGAAGATCATTATAGTTGCAACCATTGGAACTTAAAAGAAAAGCAAATGGGGAGCTTGTAGCTGATTGAAGAATTCAAGAAAGAAGTAGTCCGTGGATTCGAAGCCTGCGCGTAGTCGTGTCAGGAAGTTTTACTGGTGGGTAGCATTAGGAAGTCGAGCGGGGAGCTTGTAGTCCTTCTGTAAGAACTTCAATTCTTTCATAGTGAATTCTGTTATGCCTTGAGGATCGGTGGGTCAAATCCTCCTCAGGTTTTTACCGAGTGGTTTCCTGGGTGATCATATCTTGTGTTATTTATTATTCCGCTGCTTTATATCTTGATATGATTATTTGATTGTTTTAACCTAAAATTGCATAATTTGACTAAGTAACAACTTGGCTAATTAATCTAGGCTACGCAATCTGTGTGTTTAAGGGGTCTAAATTTCCAACAAGTGGTATCAGAGCGTGGTAGCTCTTTTTGCTTGAGATTTCTATCTCTGAGCTAATCCTTGACCCCATTTGTCATGGATTCTTGGAAAATCTTTTTGTTTGCTAGTCAACTTATCTACCTGTTGTCTTTGCAATTAGTTGCTTTTGTTAAATCTTTCCTTAAGTATCTTGGTAAAATCACTTGTGATAAGAATTATGTTTGTTATACTGCTTTAACCGCCTTAAAGGCACGTGATTCTTGTCTTTGGTATTTGGATAGTGGTTGTTCCAGGCACATGACAGGAAATAAAGATCTATTCAAAACACTTTTTGAAGGGAAGATTGGGACAGTCACCTTTGGAGATGGAAGTAAATCTGTGATCAGAGGCATTAGTACTGTGGACATTCCAGGATTGCTAGTGTTTGAAGATGTTTGGTATGTTGATGGATTGAAGGCCAATTTACTCAGCATAAGTCAGATTTGCGACAATGGATTGAACGTTTTTTTCACCAAGTATGAATGTGAGATACTTGATGGTGGAGGTGACTGTATGTGTGTTGGTGTAAGGACAGCTGACAACTGTTATGGAATAACACCAAGTGTAAACAACAAGTGCTTTAGTGTAAAGATAGATCAAGTTGATTTGTGGCATCAACGGTTGGGGCATGCTAGTCTTAAGCAGCTAGAGAAGATTTCCAAGTGTGAGGCAGTTATCGGTTTACCCAAATTTGAGAAGATAGATAAGTGCATCTGTGGACCATGTCAGATAGGTAAACAAGTAAAATCCAAGCATCTGTCTGTGACTAATGTTCAAACATCAAGACCTTTAGAGATGTTACATATTGATCTCATGGGTCCTGCCAGAGTTCAAAGTCTGGGTGGAAAGAAGTATATTCTAGTGGTTGTGGATGATTTTACTAGATATACTTGGGTTGTGCTTTTGAAGGATAAAGCTGAGGCTCCTGATAAGATGATACATCTGTACAAGAAATTGCAGGTTGAGAAAGAAACAATGATAGCCAGAATCAGAAGTGATTATGGAAAAGAATTTGAGAATACCAAACTGGCTACTTTTTGCAATGATCAAGGAACTCATCAAGAGTTCTCATCACCCAAGACACCGCAACAAAATGGGATTGTGGAAAGGAAAAACAAGGTTATTCAGGAAATGGCTCGAGTCATGCTACACAATAAAAAGTTGCCAAAGTCCTTCTGGGGAGAAGCAGTCAACACTGCTTGCCATACACTCAACAGGGTGTATTTTAGACCTGATTCCAAGAAAACTCCCTATGAACTCTGGAGAGGGAAGAAACTTGTTGTCAAATATTTTAGGATATTTGGCAGTGACTGTTACATTCTGCGTGATAGAGAGAATCTAGAGAAGTTTGATACAAAGAGTGACAAATGGTACTTTCTAGGATACTCCTCCACCAGTAGAGTTTACAGAGTGTTCAATTTGAGAACCAAAACAGTCATGGAATCTTCAAATGTTGTGATAAATGATGAAGTGAGTTCAGAAGCGTCTTCAGAAAGCACTGGTCCTGCTCAAGATAAGTCTTTAGAAGTTAATGACTCCTTTCTTACTGAGTATGTTGGGAAACATAGTGAGGAAGAGTTGCTGGTGTTGAATGATACAGTCTCAGTACCATCAAGCTCAGAACCATCCACTCCAATTCATGGCACTCGACAGGCACAAAGTGAGCTCAGCCCTCCATTTGAACAGAAAGGTACCACAACATCTCTTGTTAAATGCCCTTCTTCAAGAGTGAGATTGAACCATCCTTCCACAAATATATTGGGTAGTCTAAATGATAATATGAGATTGAGATCAAAAGCCTTGAATGTGATCACTCACTCATGCTATCTATCCCAATTTGAATCGAAGAAGGTAGATGAAGCACTTCAGGATGCTGGCTGCGTAAATTCCATGCATGAAGAACTTTATCAATTCGTTTGGAATGATGTATGGGAATTATTTCCTAGGCCAGAAAATGTAAATGTGATTGGAACTAAATGGATCTTTAAGAACAAGTCAGATGAACATGGCACCGTGATTAGAAACAAATCAAGACTTGTTGCACAAGGGTACACACAAGTGGAAGGAGTTGACTTTGATGAGACTTTTGCACCAGTTGCAAGATTAGAATCCATTCGGATACTATTAGCCATTACAAGTCATCTAAACTTCAAGTTGTATCAAATGGATGTCAAAAGTGCATTCCTAAATGGGATGTTGCAAGAAGAAGTGTATGTTGAGCAACCTAAGGGATTTGTGGATCCTCACAGACCAGATGACGTCTACAAGTTAAAGAGAGCACTTTATGGTTTGAAACAAGCTCCTAGAGCTTGGTATGATAGATTGACTGCATATCTCACTGAGCATGGATTCAAAAGGGTATCTGCTGATACAACTCTCTTCATCAAAAAGGATAAGACTGGTTTTGTTGTAGCTCAAATTTATGTAGATGATATTGTCTTTGGTGCTACTAATGACTCTCTTGCTCACTCTTTTGCAGATGAAATGAAGGCAATGTTCGAAATGAGCATGGTTGGTGAATTGACTTACTTTTTGGGTTTGTAGGTGAAGCAAACAGAGTTAGGAATCTACATCAATCAAGCTAAATATGCAAGAAATTTGGTCAAGAGATTTGGACTGGACAAGGCTGCTCATGCTAGAACACCAATGGCTGCTAATGTGAAGTTAACAATTGATCCATCAGGTGAGTCTGTTGATATTACTTTGTACAGAAGCATGATTAGTTGTCTCTTGTACTTAACTGCTAGTCGTCCTGATATTTCTTTTAGTGTTGGTGTTTGCTCTAGATTTCAGTCTAATCCTAAGGTCTCTCGTTTAAATGTTGTTAAGAGAATTATCAAATATGTGAGTGGAACCTATGATTATGGATTGTTTTATAGCAAAGAGTCAAATTTATCTCTTACTGGTTTTTCTGATTCTGATTGGGCTGGGAATGCTGATGATAGAAAAAGCACCACTGGGGGGTGTTTCTATGTTGGAGCCAATCTTGTGGCTTGGATGAGTAAGAAACAAAATTTTGTTTCTTTATCCACTGCTGAAGCTGAATATATTGCTGCTGGGAGTTGTTGCTCTCAGCTTCTGTGGAAGAAGAAACTTTTGAGTGATTATGGGATTCCTCAAGACACCATGGTTATCTACTGTAATAATTCTAGTGCCATAGATATTTCTAAAAATCCTGTTCAGCATTCTAAGACAAAACACATTGAACTTAGATACCACTTCATTAGGGATTTAGTTGAAAAGAAGATTGTCATTCTTGAATATATTCCTACTGACCATCAAAATGCTGACATCTTCACCAAACCTCTTGATGGGAGTAAGTTTGAGACTCTTCGTCAAGTCATTGGTGTGCTTTGGTGTCCCTAGTCTCTTTTGGATTTCTTGGTCCTTGTGCTTAATTGCCTTTTCCTTTGGTGACCATTGTTCCTTTTTGTCTTTTTGTTGTTTTTGTTCTAGGACTTGCATTGCATTACATTTATGCATTTCATTCTAGGATGTATGTGTTTCCTTTTTAATAATAATAAAAAAAAAAAAAAAAAAAGGGAGAAAGCAAACATTATGTTAGACACTATTTGTCTTGATTTTTGAAAAATAAGGTTAGTCTATCTTGTGACACATATCATGGTCTGTGTACCTTATTTAACTTTGATGAACTTTTTCATTGCACTTGACTAGTTAAAACTGTGTAGTGCATGTTGTGTGGGAAAGATGTGTTTGGTTTTTATTCTCCTTGTCTTAATCATGAAGTCATATGTTATTTAACTGTCGGACTTGATTCTTTTGAGAAAGGCATAAATAACCATCTCACCACTGTTCACTAGCCAATCATGAACACCTTAGTGCATATCATAAGATTCTGTGCTCGAGAAAGTGTAGCACATGCACAAAAAGAACATAAGGTGTAGCCTCAAAATAAATTCAAACTGGTGTGTACTATTAGGCTGAATGCCATCTCATACAAATAAGAGGCAAAAATACAAGAAACTTACATGATTGCAAGCTTTTGTTCTAGGAGATGTGGGAGTTATAGGATGTAACTCTTTAGGTGATAATCTCTTTTAAATTCTATGTGATGAATTGTGTAGACTTTGTGTTTGATTGTCATTCACATATCACCTCACATGTATCTCAAGTTTTTGCTAGTATCACACACTATACAAGTTACTCTTTGTTAAACACTGTACATACGAGTGTGTGTGTTTATGGTCTGACCAACCAAGTTTGAAAATATCTTGAGATTTGTGCACAATATTTTTGTTGCTTGAGAAAATTCAATGTGGGAATGATTGAAACGTGTTTTTGACACAATTTGGGTTTAAAAAATTGGGTTTTTGAAAAAGCATTTCATCTCATACTCATGCATTTTGTTTTTTACAATTTAATGCTTTGAGGAGTTGTTTTACAAAATTTTGGGTTGTGTCTTTCAAAACTGGATTTTTTAAAATTTTAGTGAGCCTCTGCCCATTTCGATCGATCCAGCCTGTTTTTCGATCGATCGAAAAAGTGCCTTAGTTTGTTCTAAAACGACTGTCACATTCGATCGATCGAATGTAATTTTCGATCGATTGAATATCGTGAAAAAGGTTTTTAAAAGGCACTTTTCTGACTTTTTCAAAGATTCTATTCAAAACTTTTTTTTCAAACCTTTCTCTCTCTCCGAGTTGGCTGGCTCCACATCCAGATTTTTTGTCATTTTGCTCCGTTGTTTTTGCAAAATCTCTCTCTCCTCAAGCCGGTAAGACCCTTTTGCCCTTCCTTTTGATTTTTTTTCATCATTTCATCCATAAATTCATGCTTTTAAGGGGCGATGTTTGCACTTTGCTTTTGTGGTTTTTTCTTTTGATTCAAGCCATAATTGATGCAATTGATCATTGGGTTTTTGTGGGGACATGTTATAGACATGATTTAAATAGTTTAATCTGATCAATTTTAAGTTTGATGTGTAATTGAAAAATCTAGGGTTTACTAATTGATCCGATTTGGGGATTTTGTGAAATTGAGAAGAATTTGATGCAATTGGCTTGTTGGATTGATGAAATTAAGCATTATAATCTATGTGTTGTGTTTTGTGATGCTCAATTCATCATTTGTTTTTAAAAATTTTCAATTTGTGTTAAATTTTTGGGGTTTTTGTATTAAGAAAATTCCTTTCTCAAGCCAATTTTGTCAATGTAATCTCAATTGAACTTAATTGCTCACTGCATTAGTACATGCATCATGGCATTTTATCTGCTCATGCATCATATAGATTTTAATTCTATTATTTTTTTGTGCTAACTTGCAGTCTGCCTTTGGTTTTGTTCTTTTTTGTTCTTGTGGTTTTCTCTTTGTGTCTCTGTCCTTTCCTTAGCATCATGCCTAGGAAAACTAGAGCCCATAGGTCCCTTCCCTCTTCCTCTCCATCCCCTCCCTCCTTTGACCGTGAGAGGTTTCCGAGTGAGAAAAATCAAGGTCTTTTTGAGAAGCTTAACCTTAAGAGGAAGATTTGGGCTGAGCGTTCTGTTGTGTTAGATGAGCTAGATCCGGCCATTAGGGCTAAATTTGAGCGTCGGGGCTGGTTACCTTTGTTAGACATCTCTGATCCTCCTCCACCGTCTGCCTTGATTAGAGAGTTCTATTCGAACATCTCTATCCACGTCTATGATTCCAACACTTTGGTAAAGAGTTGGATACGAGGTGTTGGGTACACCATTACTCCTCAGGTAGTGGCTGCTGCTCTAAGGGTACTGTTGGTTAGGGATCCTGTCTATCCTTATGCTGAGTCTCCCGAGCTGAGCGATGTTTTGTCTTACATCACTAGTACTTCTGTCCAGTGGGGTTCTGATCCTAGGATCACTTCTGCTGAGCTCTCCGGGTTACATTATCTTTTCTTTAGGATAGCCTGTCATTCCATCTAGCCTATTTCTCATGTGCACACCATTCCTCTTGAGAGGTTTGTATTTTTGTACGCTCTTGTTATTGATGCTCCTATCAGTTTTCCCCATCTATTTCTTCGTTCTTTGAACGAGGTTTATAGGAGTTCATCTTCTTCACATGCCCTTGTTCATCCTATTTTCATTCATAGGATTTTACTCCATCTTGAGCTTCGTGGCTTTCCTTCCTCTGAGCCTGTTCATGTGATTGCTCCTATCAGTGCGTCTTTTCTTAGACAGAGGACCGCTCATCTTCGAGCTGGTTCTAAACACCCTAGGTCTGAGCCCTCTAGTAGCGTACCTCCTCCTCCCTCTTCTTCTTCTGCAGGTCTTGCTGGTGAGGATATTCCTGATCCAGTTGGTGCTGATACTGCTGCTGCTAATGTTCCTTCATCTCCTTCGGCCGATTTCGATGTTCGTCGTACTTTGGAGACTGTCATGACTGTTCAGCAGGCTCATGGTCAGATTTTGGTGGACTTGCTGGATGAGATTCGTGCTCTTTGAGCTGATTTAGCTCGTCTTCATTCTTCCTCACCACCTCCTTTTGATGGCAACTCATGATTGCTCTTTGGCATTCCGTCACAAAAAGGAGGAGTGGAGTTTTGACTTGTAGGGGGTTTTTGTTGATAGGGGGAGACTTTTGTAGTTAGGGGGAGATATTGTTTTAGATTGTATCTAGGTGCTTCACTTTGTATATCATTTTTGGGATATTCATGTTAGGGGAAGTAACATTGATTGATATGCATTTATTTTTTATTGATTCTTGTTGATTTATGATTCACTGCGTATTGATTTATATTTATGACTTGTTCATTTTTATATGTCTTTATTTTGGGTTGTGTGAATCTTACAAGAATGTTATATCTGTTGTTTTTACTCTTTTCTGTCACACATGCGTTTATGCGTTTGTTGAGTATTTCAGGAATATACAGGTTGATTCAACTAAGCTGCTGTCTACACTTGCAATTGATGGATAGTAGTTAGGCTGAATTTGATTTTATGAGCATTACCTTTGTAAAGGGCTTCTTATTTGTAAAACTTTGAGCTGTTAATTAGGATTTTGTCACGGATTGCCAAAGGGGGAGTTTGTTAGGTTCTAAGGTCTTAGGATTTTATGTATTTAGAACTCTAATTTGTAATGTTGGCAAACCATGATCAAAACATTGTATTTAGTCTTGTTTAGAATTGCTCAAAGTTGGTTTAATATTGTAAAGTTGGAATCGAGTGGCTGCAGAAGTACTTGGGACTTTCGGCCTGGCTCGATCGATCAAAGAATAGACTCGATCGATCGAAAATCGCACAGGTTGAGTTTTCTGTAGAATTTCCAACTCAGCTCTACTTCATTAAACGTTTAGGGTTTTGTGTTTTTACCCTATGTATATAAACTAAACCCTAGCCACGTTTTTGAAGGTTGTCCATATTGCTTTGTTGCTCATACATTGCTGTTTTGTGTAAATCTCTTGTGAGATCTTTGAGGAGACTTCCTTTACACAAAACTTAGGGTTTTCAAGGTAGAGATGATTTCAACATCTTGAAGATCATTATAGTTGCAACCATTGGAACTTAAAAGAAAAGCAAGCGGGGAGCTTGTAGCTGATTGAAGAATTCAAGAAAGAAGTAGTCCGTGGATTCGGAGCCTGCGTGTGGTCGTGTCAGTAAGTTTTACTGGTGGGTAGCATTAGGAAGTCGAGTGGGGAGCTTGTAGTCCTTCTGTAAGAACTTCAATTCTTTCATAGTGAATTCTGTTATGCCTTGAGGATCGGTGGGTCAAATCCTCCCCAAGTTTTTACCGAGTGGTTTCCTGGGTGATCATATTTTGTGTTATTTATTATTCCGCTGCTTTATATCTTGATATGATTATTTGATTGCTTTAACCTAGAATTGCATAATTTGACTAAGTAACAACTTGGCTAATTAATCTAGGTTACGCAATCTGTGTGTTTAAGGGGTCTAAATTTCTAACAAAACCTATTAACCTAAGCATAAATAATTTAGTACAGTGAAAAAAATGTAGGCACAAATTTACTTAAAGTTAGTTTGTGAAATAAAGTAATTTAATTTTGGCCATAATTTGGGCCAAATTAACTTGAGTTTTTTGCATTTTGAGCCAATGTAGGCTTAACCTATTAACACAATGTAGGCATAACTAACTTGCTCCTCCTAAGAAAATTTCCTGGCTCTGTTAGTGACTATATGGATGTGCGTTTGAAATTTTTTTTTTTTTTTTCGCTTATCTCCGGCCCCCTCTAGCTTGAAATCCTGCATCCGTCCCTGTATATAACATTCTTACTTATAAAAAAAAAAAAAAAAAAAAGGAAAAGGAAAAAGGAAGAACATATCACCAAGGCAAAATCGATGAACAACAACACAGCAGAATTGCACCTTGCAGAGAACTTGCTCAATTAAACCAAAAACTCAGAAACATAAACAGCATATCCCAGTCATAACAAAGTCCCATAAATTATTAAACAGCCTTAGATTTAGTATGTAAATAAGTATAAACTCATATTTACACCAACAAGATCTGAGAAGTCCTAAATTCAACCAATGAAAGAAGTTATGACCCATTCATCTGCTCAATCATATCAAGAATAACAGAGAAACAGAAAACAGATCAGCCCAGAATAACACAGATGTATACCTTGATTGCACTTTGCACAGCACTTGCCACCTCAAATTCCACATAGTCAAAACAAAATCCCTGTTGTATTGACACATGGAGAATAATAATATGCTCAGGGAACAGCTAACAATGAACAACATAAACTTGATTAACATATGACATACCTTTTGGCTTCTAACTTGAATACCACCGTTCTTAATAGGTCCAAACTGCTTGAACTCATTCTCTAGTAGGGAAGGTGTGACATTCAAAGGGAGGCCTTTTTTGTAGATGGAATAACCTTTGGCTGGCCATAAAACGCAAAGTATACATATTAACTAGATTACACCCATACAGAGTAAACAACAACAACCATGATGTAGATCATAATGTGAGTTAACTAGCAGAAATAAAAGTCAACAATAACAAACTGCACACCTTCATTATCCTTATTACTACTGTTTTCATTAGCATTTGTGCTGGAAACCGGTGTCCCAGATTATGCTCCAATGTCCAACCCTCTCCTTGGCAATGTGTGATAGCAAGATCTTTATCATAATGCAAGGATGGTTCTGTGCATCAGTTGGGATTTATAAAGAAACATAAATATAATGCTACCCGTTGGGATTAAAATGAGAAACACAATATGACTATAATGTTTGTAGAATCCACATGTTGTATGAGAGAGATTCATAGATCATCTCCTACAATGCGCTGGTTTTACAACTGTTAGGATAGAGGAGATGTAATCTAAAAATTAAACAGATTTGAACATTTAAGCTATGAATACGGTAAAATTTGTTTACCAAACCAATGACAATTGTATAGGGCTGTATCTTAATTGCATTTACTAAAAAGAAATCGTCAAGAAGTCTGGTGCCAGAGCATGGCTAAATTGTTTAGAGAAAATATAATCTATTCTAAATAAACAGTATTTCATACAGGTATACCAGACCCTTGGTTTTTTTTTTTTACTTTTGTCAGAGTTTTAATGTTCCTGAAACAATATAGGTAAATAATGATACTGCACAGCTAATAAGAAGAGGTTACTTCATGTTTGACAAATATATATATATATATATATAACTTACAGCTGTTGTAAGGAGGTCAACATTCCAAGCTGCATAGGTAATGTTCCATTGAAATTGTTTGAGTTAAAACTTCTGTAACATTATAGAAACTTCTGTAATATAAGTTCTAATAAATGGATTCGGAAAAGGGTTAACAAAAAGAAATCATAAATAAAGGGAAAAGATTAAACCCACTATCTTTCAACTAAAGTATTTTATGACAAACATTTGAGCAGGGCAATCATATCATAAGAAGTCAACCAATGTAATATGAATAAATACAATATAAACCAAAAGAAACAAGTTCTTGCAGTTTCATTCAATAGTTCAGGGACTTCAGGCCCTTAAAATGTTGTCAGGAGATGAATCAGAATGGAGCTATAAGTGCATTGCAAAATGCAGGGATATATATTCCATACCTAAGCAGAAGATCAGTAAGGACCATGCCTGGAGATGCTGTGTGCACCCCAACTTTGGACCACTTGCACTCTTTCAAAAGTGATGCTTGAAGCTGCCTTAGGCCACACTTTGTGGACCCATAGCTACAAGTCGAAGGATATAAAATAATGAAAATCGTTCTGAGTCACCAACAACTTGGAATAGTACAAACTTCCATGAATCATTGAATAATGATTAGCAAAAACCACATGACATACCTCTGCTCACTAGAGAATAAACTAAATTCCCATAGTACTAAAAATTGAACTTACACAGCTGTTAGAGGGGTACTAGATCCCCCTGAGCCTGCACCATCCATGTTAAATATTTGGCCCCCCTTAGCCTGGTTCTTCATCACATGCATGGCTTCTCGAGTGCAGAGTAGAGAACCAACTATGTTTGTTGAGACCAAGGAAGTCAATACTGTACCGGAGGCTGTACCGGTTTGGCCACCAGTACGATATATTTCGGATACCGACCAATAACGGTGTACCGTTTCGGATTTACCGCTATTTTATATTATATATATATATATATATTGTGGGGCATGTTATTTAAAAGGACACAAGAATCATAAGAAATGGGCTCAAGGCCCAACAGCCCAGTCCAAGGACGCTCACGTGTCTGAGGATAGTTTAAAAGAATTATTGAGGGAATAGTATACAAGAAAGGGATGGACGTCGTGTACAGTGGCATAACACACGCCCGAGGACGAAACTCACCTCGGATACCAAAGTCCGAGGTGAACGTAAATATCATTTTATCCAGGATACTCCGCAAAGTTGTATCTGAACTGGAGATTGAATATAGACCTAAAGAGGAGTCTGGAAAGGTAACAAATATCTTCCAAGGCTATCACGTCCACATTAAATGCTTTCCAACTAACCCTCTGGCCGCATTAATGTGAAGGTGATACCTGAACAGTAACCAAGCAATTTTTTGGCCACTGAGCAAAGGTTCCGATAAGTGCTGGACGGGACAAAAAGGAGTTCCCAGGATAAAAACTACACGTGTACGATGGAAATGGAGGAAGGAAGGAAGTATATAACACGGAAGCGGATGACATTGGAAAGGACTTTTGGAGAGAAATAAAAAAGAAAAATGAAGAACAATAGAACTCATAAGAAAGGCTCACTGAAACCTAGCCGAGGAGAATCTTTCTCATATAATCAGCCTGAAATATCCCTTATTACGCCATAAATATAATGTTGGAAATTTAGACCCCTTAAACACACAGATTGCGTAGCCTAGATTAATTAGCCAAGTTGTTACTTAGTCAAATTATGCAATTCTAGGTTAAAGCAATCAAATAATCATATCAAGATATAAAGCAGCGGAAAATAAATAAACACAAGATATGATCACCTAGGAAACCACTCGGTAAAAACCTGAGGAGGATTTGACCCACCGATCCTCAAGGCATAACAGAATTCACTATGAAAGAATTGAAGTTCTTACAGAAGGACTACAAGCTTCCCGCTCGACTTCCTAATGCTACCCACCAGTAAAACTTCCTGACACGACCACGCGCAGGCTCCGAATCCATGGACTACTTCTTTCTTGAATTCTTTGCAAAACACAAACACCCACGTCTGTGACTTTGAGATCCCATTCAAAGGTTTATCAACACAAACTCTCCTGTTTGTGACTCCAAGACCACCCTTGAAGGTTTAGATCATCAACACCTTTGATGACTAGAGAAGGTAACAACTTCTACAACACCGGATCTTGAGATTCTTCAAGGAATAGCACCAGGAGAAAACATAAGAGAGCTTTTGGGTACAAAACCCTAAAAATTCAAAGAGGCACAAGAGGCACTCTAATCTCTCTAAAAATATCTAAAAACGCTGCCTAGGGTTAGCTTATGATGTCCTTTAAATACTGGAAAAAACGGCTCGCGATTTGGGCTTCAAACGAATAAGTTATGGCTTTTTTACATTTGCTGATCCGTGATTTTCGATCAATCGAAAATTAGATTGGATCAATCGAACCAACCAGCTTGTAACTCATTTGTTTTTATCCTGAACTTGAAGTTTTTGTCTTGGGCTTCAATGTAGACCATTCTAAACTAATGAGACTTAGTTTTTGTCATGTTTTGTCATGATTTGCCAACATTACAAATTCAAAACCTAACAATCTCCCCCTTTGGCAATCCGTGACAAAACACACATACAACATAATGCCCATATACAATAAAATGCCCAAATACATCACACATCCCAATCTAAGACTCCTAACTTAGAAGTTGCAAGAAGAGGTAGAAGGTCTTGATCAGAATGTACCTGTCTTTCCTGAAACACTCAACAAAAACATCTTTGCATGTGTGGAAAATACAAGTAAACAAAGATAAATTCTTGATTTCACATAGCACAAAATAAAGACATATACCAATGAAGAACTCATAAGTATAAATCAATAAGAAGTGAAACAAGAAACATAAATAAAAATATAAGTAAACTAACTCTCCCCCTAAGTTAGATACAACAAAAGTTTTTATTTTCTTCCATTTCAAAAATAATTTCAACACCCCCTAAACAAGACAAACATCATTCCCATAAATCAATAATTTCTCTCCCTTTTTTTCACGTATTGACAAAGACAACTCGTACAAAGAGTAAACAGTCAACATACGCAATAAAGGATAAGAGAAAATAGAGAATCAAGGGGAACACAAAACAATTCAACTCTATAGAAAATAGAGACAGCTCCCCCCTATGAACAACACAGGTAAAAAAAAACTTTTCTCCCCCTATAAAAATAGGAAAAACAAAACAAGTTGTAGGAAAAACAGTTTTGGGGAAAAATAAAGAAGGAGGGGGGGGGGGGGGGGGAATCAACAGCAGCAGCAGTCTCAGCACCAACTGGATCAGGAATATCCTCACCAGCAAGACCAAAGTTAAAAACACACAAACCAAAATTAAAAACTGAGGTGAGGATATACATGAAGAAAAAATATTCTCTCTTTCAATAAAATGCAAACATGGCATTATGTGACCCATAAACAGTTGCATGAGTAGAGAAAATATTTGCACATAGATTATCCATCATATCTCTTAAGAAAAATATTTTCTACAATTCACACATAAAAATAGCATATACTAGAAAGTACATAACTCAAAAATTAATCAATCAATTTTTAGATCAAGTTGAGTACCCAATTTAGCAAAGTGTATGCATGCTATGTATGAATAACAATGAGAGATATGACTGCAAAACTGCACAATGAATACAGAAATCAATGCAATGCATGTGAATCCTAAACACAAACCAAGGGCAGACTGCAAGTTAGCACAAAAATCAATAGAATAAAATTCTATATGATGCATGAAACAATTACAATGCCATGATGCATGTACTAATGCAGTGAGCGATTAAGTTCAATTGAGATTAAATTGACAAAATTGGTTTGAGCATAGAGTTTCTAACAAAAACCCAAAAATTTGAAAATCACTTGTTGAATTTTTAAACAAATTGATGAATTGAGCATCACATAACACAACTCATAGAGTATAATGCTTAATTTCATCAATACAACAAGCCAATTTCATCAAATTCAACTCAATTTCACAAAAGCCCCAATTCGGATCAAGAACAAACCCTTTTTAAAAACCTGATTCGCGACTTTCGATTGATCGAAAAATACATTCGATCGATCGAATGAAACAGTCATTTTTAAACAAATTAAAGCACTTTTTCGATCGATCGAAAATCAGAATGGATCGGTCGAACTGGGCAGAGGCTCACAAAATTTTTTTAAAAAAATAGTTTTGAAAAACACAAACCTAATTTTGAAAACAACTCCTCAAAGCATTAAACAACGAAAGCAAAATGCATGAGTATGAGATGGAATGCTTTTTCAAAAACCCAAATTTTAAACCCAATTTTCTTAAAAATAAGTTTCAATCATTCTCCCATTGAAATTTTCTTAAGCAACAAATTTGTTCTGCACAAATCTCAAGATATTTTCAAAATTTTCAAACTTGAAACACATTTTGCATTAAAATCAAGGAACTTTTAATCTTGGATGGCCACAACAAAATTACACACAATATAATGTACTAAGTTTAACAAAGAGTAACTTGTGTAGTGTGTGCAACTAGCAAAAGCTTGAGATGCATGTGAGGTGATATGTGAATAGCAATCAATGACAAAGTCTACACAATTCATCACATAGAATTTAAAAGAGACTATCACTTAAAGAGTTACATCCTATAACTCCCACATCTCCTAGAACGAAAGCTTGCAATCATGTAAGTTTCTTGCATTTTTGCCTCTTATATGTATGAGATGGCATTCAGCCTAATAGTACACACCGATTTGAATTAAGTGAATTGGCATCAAGCCTAATAGTACACACCAGTTTTAATTTAATTTGAGGCTACACATTTTGTTCTTTTTGTGCATGTGCTACACTTTCTCGAGCACAGAATCTTATGATATACACTAAGGTGTTCATGATTGGCTAGTGAACAGTAGTGAGATGGTTATTTATGCCTTTCTTAAAAGGATCAAGTCTGACAGTCAAATAACATGTGACTTCAAGATTAAGACAAAGTGATAAACACCGTAAACATCTTTTCTACACAACATGCACTACAAAACTTCAACTAGTAAAGTGCAATAAATAAGCTTATCAAAACTAAACAAGGTACATAAACATGTTATGTAAAGATAATATGACCAATCCTTGATTATAAATCCAAGATATATAATACAAAACACAAAAATCTTTTTGGTTTTAACAAACTTTATAACAAAAAACGAAAAAGCACATATTATGCTAAATGAACAATGCAAATGCAATGCATGACAGTGCAAAACTAAGCTATAAAGGGTACACGAACAAGAAATATCAATTTCTTAATTATCCCTTGAGTACATGTACAAACCAGTACATACTCATTCAAAATCAACAATAGCTTAGCACAAACTATTCAAGTTTCTCCACAATGTCAGGCATGTTCTAAATCAAGAGAGATATTAAAACTAATGTAATCCTCAAGAAAAATAAAACAAGACACAAAATAAAATATTTTTGTCTTTTTGAGAATTTTTCAATATTTTTGGATTTAAAAAAAAAAAAAAAAAAAAAAAAAAAAAAAAAAAAAAACCCAAAAAAACAAAACAACCAAAAACAAAAACAAAACATGTCCACAAATAATTGAAAGAATTAAATCAGGGACAAGTTAGCAACACTCACCTTGGAGAATCTTTTGTCACCCATCTAGCACGAGTCTTTGGCTTTGTAGGTGAAAATCCATGTGAAGTAGAGTGTATTTGAGGGATTATACCAATCTTCTGAGAGAGACTAAAATCCTGCAAATTCTTTTTACAAGCCAACAAGCTCAAATTTTTCAAAAAAGTATGAAACAATTTATATGGACTTATGGCAGGAGAAATATCATCACATATCCTAGATTGACAAACAGAATGTTTAAATTTCAATTTATGACAATTAGAGTGAATATGACCAGAGACACCACAAAAGTGGCAAACAGGAACAAATTTAGGAACATCAGTATTCCTAACAGCAAATCTAGTCTCAGATTTTGGTTTTTGCCTCAACAAAGAACAGTTTGGTCTAATATGACCAACAACACCACAACGGTGACAAGTAGGCACAAAAACAGATTTATTATGCTTTCTAACAGTAGATTTAGACTAGGGTTTAGAAACTTTAGCGTCAACATCAGAACTTTTACCTTTGTCTAACCTAACAAAATAAGCCTTCTCTTTATTATTCCTCTTAAAAGGAGGGATATAAACTTTCTCAGTTTTAGGCTTAAGAGAAATAGAAACACTTCTGTTATCAACAGCAGGCTTGACATTATTCAAATCTTTAATTTTAGCTTTAGATTCAACTAACTCTTGTTCCAAGCTTTTCATCTTCTCATCTTGAGAGGAAATTTGATTTCTCAAAAATTCATTCTTTTTATTAGACTCATCTAATCTCACAATCAAATCCTCTTTTTCAAGATTAGCCAATTTTAACTCTTCCTTGAATTTCTTAACAATTTTCAAAGATTTAGATAATTCCTTACGAAGAGTTTCAAAAGCATCAAAAAAATCAACAAAAACAATAGTGTCCTTTTTATTCAAAACATTACAGGCATCAATAAAATCAGCAGAAGCATGAGCAGAAAGACATTTCAAATTATCCATGACAACAGGGGTCAAGGATCAGCTCTTAGATCAAAAGATCTAAAACAGAAGAGCTACCCGCTCTGATACCACTTGTTGAAAATTTAGACCCCTTAAACACACAGATTACGTAGCCTAGATTAATTAGCCAAGTTGTTACTTAGTCAAATTATGCAATTCTAGGTTAAAGCAATCAAATAATCATATCAAGATATAAAGCAGCGGAAAATAAATAAACACAAGATATGATCACCCAAGAAACCACTCGGTAAAAACCTGAGGAGGATTTGACCTACCGATCCTCAAGGCATAACAGAATTCACTATGAAAGAATTGAAGTTCTTACAGAAGGAATACAAGCTCCCCGCTCGACTTCCTAATGTTACCCACCAGTAAAACTTCCTGACACGACCACGCGCAGGCTCCGAATCCACGGACTACTTCTTTCTTGAATTCTTTGCAAAACACAAACACCCACGTCTGTGACTTTGAGATCCCACTCAAAGGTTTATCAACACAAACTCTCCTGTTTGTGACTCCAAGACCACCCTTGAAGGTTTAGATTATCAACACCTTTGATGACTAGAGAAGGCAACAACTTCTACAACACCAGATCTTGAGATTCTTCAAGGAATAGCACCGGTAGAAAATATAAGAGAGCTTTTGGGTACAAAACTCTAAAAATTCAAAGAGGCACAAGAGGCACTCTAATCTCTCTAAAAAGATCTAAAAACGCTGCCTAGGGTTAGCTTATGATTTCCTTTAAATACTGGAAAAAACGGCTCGCGATTTGGGCTTCAAACGAATAAGTTATGGCTTTTTTACGTTTGCTGATTTTGCTGATCCGCGATTTTCGATCAATTGAAAATTAGATTGGATCAATCCAACCAACCAGCTTGTAACTCATTTGTTTTTATCCTGAACTTGAAGTTTTTGTCTTGGGCTTCAATGTAGACCATTCTAAACTAATGAGACTTAGTTTTTGTCATGTTTTGTCATGATTTGCCAACATTACAAATTCAAAACCTAACATATAACATTTCCTTTCAAATAGTACTAGTTCTTGTACCCATGCTCTAAAAATTTATTGTTTGGGCTTGTTGGGCTGAAAACCCATTCATACTCTGGGTCCAATCCAAATTGAGTCTCTACAATTGGCGCCATCTATGGGGAGAACTTGATCTATTCACGGGGAAAGGCAAGTGTAATATTCACGATGGAAGAAGGAGCACCGCAACAACCATTGACGAGCCCGCAGCAGGTAGATGCTAATCAGCACCAGGCAGAGTCTAGGGGCTCTTAGCACAGTAATCCGTTGGTAGTCCACGAACACAGGGGGGATCGTGAGGGAAGTACACGAACAACCCATACAGATAAAAGCCATTCTCGGGGGAAAGGCCATGTTTCCCCTGTAAGGAACGAAGGGAATATGCAGTATGAGATTAACAAGTTGAAGAGGGAATTGCGACATGAGCGACGAAGGCGGAGGGCTCATAACTCTCGGGCACTCCTCTGAGGAGTTAGATGATACCAGTTATAGGCGGAGGTCGAGAACTCCACCCAGTGAATCTTTTTCACATTAGGAGGAGTACAACCATGAGTGAAGGAATAAGAGTCCGCCTCGCCAGGGTTAGGGGAATGACGCTTTGAACAAAGCTCTAAGTCAGGTTTCTAAGTTGCCCTTTACACGACGTATGGAGGACGCTAGTCTTCCTCGGCGATTTCACCAGCCTGTGTTCACCATTTATAATGGTCGAACAGACCTAGTAGAACACGTTAGCCACTACAGTCAGAGAATGGCTATTCATGCTAGGGATGAGGCCTTAATGTGCAAGGTTTTCCTATCTAGCTTGGGCCCAGTGGCAATGAGATGGTTTAATGGCCTGAGAACTAATACTATTAACTCTTTTAAGAAGCTCACTCAGGCTTTTAGGGCCCGTTTTATCACATGTAGAAGGATTGTTCAACCCTTGGGATCGTTACTATCTATGTCTATGCGGGAGGGGGAAACCCTGAAGGCCTACTCAGACAGATATTGGGAAATGTTCAACGAAGTAGATAGAGCCCATGATGACGTGGCCATGAACACCTTTAAGGAAGGTCTTCCAACCGAGCATGGTCTGAGGAAGTTTCTGACTGGCAAACCTGTCACTAGTGTGCGTCAGCTTATGGATCGGATAGACAAGTATAGAAGAGTAGAGGAGGATCAGATACAGGGCAGAGGAAAGTCCAAGGTAGTAACTCAGGAGAGGAGGGATTTCAGGCCGGATCGGTATAATAACAACCGACCTCAGAAGGACTTTGGGGGGCAATTAGGACCTGCCAACTCCCAGGCGATTAATGTCATGTTCCGAGAACTGGTCTAGCGAGTTTTGGAGAAGATAAAGGACGAGCCGTTCTTTAGGTGGCCCAATAGAATGGCGGGGGATCCTGCGAAGTGCAATCGGAACCTTTATTGCCAGTACCATCAGGATCATGGACATACTACTAAGGATTGTAAAAACTTGTGGGACCACTTGGAATAGCTGGTTTAGGAAGGGAAGTTGACCCAACTTCTACATCACTCTGGCAGCTAAGGAGGCCAGGCAGGCTCGGCATTTCAGGGGAATGCTTCTTCAAGACCCCCTTTGGGCACAATAAACGTTATATTTGCTGCCCCAGGGAGAACTGGGTCTTGCCTTTCCAGGGTAATGTCTGTGTCTCAGTGCTCAGAGGAGGGCTCCAGTTCAAGGCTAAAAAGTGCCAGACCGGGCACTTCACTGGTGTTAGGCTTCTCAGAAGAAGATAAGAAAGGAACCATACAACTGCATGATGATGCTTTAGTGGTTACTATTAGGATCAGAGGGTATGACATGAGAAGGGTGATAGTTGATGAGGGAAGTGAAGTTGAGGTGATATATCCTGATTTATTCAGGGGGCTGAATTTGAAACCTGAAGATTTGACAACATATAGTTCCCCATTGGTGGGCTTCTAGGGCAAATCGGTCGTTCCGGTGGGGATGGTTAGATTACCGGTGCAGACTGGTTTAGATGTGGTAGAGGTGGATTTTATTGTGGTGGACGTTTTTTCTCCATATACGGCTATTTTGGGTAGACCCTGGTTGCATGCTTTGGGGGCCGTTTCTTCCACTCTTCATCAAAAGGTAAAATATCCCTCGGGAGGCGAGGTTTCAGAAATTTTGGAAAATCAGACCATGGCTTGGCAGTGCATGATAATGGCCATTCAACATCGGCCAGAGACAAGCACTTCGGCCACAGCTGAGGGTGATTTATAGCAATCAAGGACTCAGGGAGCCCATTTCGGCGCTTCCGTCGAGGAAATGAAGTGTGAAGATTTGGAAAGGGTGAATGTTGGTGATGATCTAGAGAAGTACTTTCAGGTTAGGGCACAGTTACCTTTGTCAGAGAAAGAGCAGTTGATTGAGGTTCTCAGGAGAAACGTTGATGTGTTTGCATGGACTGCCTATGAAGCCCTAGGGGTGGATTCAGAGTTCATTTGTCATCATTTGAACATCAATCCCTCAGTTATTCCAAAGAAACAACCACCTCGGCGTCCGTCCAGGGTGCACGTCAAGGCTATCAAAGACGAGGTGACCAAGCTCAAGCAGGCAGGGGCTATCAAGGAGGTGTTTTACCCTCAGTGGTTGGCCAATACGGTCATGGTGAAGAAGAAAAATGGAAAATGGCGTGTATGTGTTGATTTTACAGACCTTAATAGAGCATGCCCAAAGGACCCTTTTCCTATGCCCCGTATAAATCAGTTGGTGGATGCAACAGTGGGCCATCCTCGTATGAGCTTCCTAGATGCCTTTCAAGGCTACTATCAGACCCCACTGGCGTTGGACGATCAGGAGAAGACCGCTTTTCTCACTCCCACTGAAAATTATCACTATAAGGTAATGCCCTTTGGTCTGAAGAACGCGAGGTCTACTTACCAGAGAATGATGACGAAAATGTTTGAGCCGCAGTTGGGCAAAAACATTGAGATTTATATTGATGATATGGTTGTAAAGAGTAACGTAGTGGCCGAGCATGTGATAGACCTTAACAATATTTTTGAGATTTTAAGAAAGCATAAATTGCGGTTGAATGCATCCAAGTGCTCATTTGGGGTAAGCTCAGGGAAGTTCTTAGGTTACATGGTGACTCATCGGGGAATTGAGGTGAACCCTGATCAAATTAGAGCAATAACTAATTTGCAACCACCTCGGAATCCCAAAGAGGTCCAGAGGTTAACCGGGATGACCGCCGCATTGAACAGATTCATATCCAGATCGGCGGATAGGTGCAGGCCTTTTTTCCTGCTGCTCCATAAGTGAAAGGGATACGAATGGACTGAGGAGTGTGCCTTAGCATTTTAGTAGCTGAAAGAGTATTTATCTCGGCCACCCATCATGTCTAGTCCTGTGGCAGATGAGGTTCTTTTTTCTCACCTGGCGATCACCACTTATGCGATTAGTTTCGTTCTGATACGAGTGGACAATGGAGTACAGCGGCCAGTCTACTATGTGAGTAAGTCTCTTCACGAGGCCAAAGTACGATACCTGCCATTGGAAAAAGCTATTTTGGTAGTGGTGCACGCTACAAGAAAACTTCCCCATTATTTTCAGGAGCACACAGTGGTTGTCCTAACTCATTATCCGATCAAAGCAGTACTTCGAAGTGCAAACTATACTGGTAGGGTTGCCAAGTGGGGCACAATCCTGGGGGGCTTTTGATGTCAAGTATATGCCCGGTACTTCTGTGAAGGGTCAAGTGCTCGCCAATCTAGTGGCTGAGTTTGCTGAAGGCCCTGAAGAAATGGAAACAAGCCCAGGTGGCATGGATGAAAAATCAATTGGCCTTATCTCCGCGCAACTTATTTCATCCTAGAAGGTGTATGTGGATGGGGCAGCGAATTAACGAGGGTCAGGAGTGGGACTTGTACTGATATCTCCTGAGAAAGTCATCATTGAGAAGTCTCTAAGGCTGAGGTTCTCAGCTACTAATAATGAGGCGGAATATGAAGCTTTATTAATGGGACTGGTAATGGTCAATAAGCTAGGCGAAAAATTAGTGGAAATCTTCTCAGACTCGGGGCTTGTTGTGAGCCAGGTCAGAGGGGAACTAGAAGCTTGAGACACAAGAATGCAGGAATACTTGAGCCAGGTTAGGCGTATGCAAGTTAATTTTGAATTCTTTAAAATAACCCATGTCCCTAGGAGTGGGAATGCTCATGCAAACTCTTTAGCCACTCTTGCCACCTCCTCGGCGCAAAACTTACCTCGGATGATAATGGTCGAGGACTTGAGCACACCTACCTAAGTAACGACAGAAACGCTTCAGGTTAACCAAGTCAGCTCGGCGCGTAGTTGGATGGATCCTATAATACTATTCCTTGAGAATGATATACTGCTCAAGGACAAGTCAGAGGCAGAAAAGATACGAAGGAAGGCTCCTTGTTTTTTGCTACCCGAGGATAAGAAGTTGTACAAACGTTCTTACTCTGGGCCTTATCTACTTTACGTATGCCTTGAAGTGTCGGAGGATCTTCTAGAAAAGCTACATGAAGGAATTTGTGGTAGTCACACTAGAGGGAGGTCTTTGTCTCATAGGGCAATTACTCAAGGGTATTGGTGGCCAAGCATGCAAAAGGAAGCTCAGGAGTATGTAAGGAAATGTGCTCAATGCCAAAGGTTTGCGCCAAACATTCATCAGCCAGGAGGAGTTCTCAATCCTCTTTCTAGTCCTTGACCTTTCGCTCAGTAGGGTTTGGACATTATTGGCCCTTTCCCTAGAGCAGTAGGAAACAAGAAGTAATTGCTGGTTCGCACGGACTATTTCACGAAGTGGGTTGAAGCTGAACCTCTGGCTAACATCAGGGATGTGGACTTCAAAAGATTCCTATTAAGTAATATCATTACTCGATTTGGGGTTCCTCAAACTCTCATCTCGGACAACAGTCTACAGTTTGATAGCAAGGGTTTTAAGAGGTATTGTGCCGACCTGGGGATAAAGAACAAGTATTCCACTCCGGCCTATCCACAGGGAAATGGACAAGCCGAGGCTATCAACAAAGTCATAGTAGGTGGACTTAAGAAAAGGCTGGATGATGCAAAGTGAAGATGGGTGGAAGAACTTCCACACGTTCTCTGGGCGTATAAAACAACGCCCCGACGATCAACAGGGGAGACCCCATTTTCAATGACGTAAGGAGCTGAGGCCGTAATCCCTATTGAAATGGGTTTTCCGACACTGAGAACTAGTAATTTCACCTCGGATGGAAACGATGAGCTGTTGAGGAAAAGTCTAGACTTGATAGATGAGCAACAAGAGAAAGCTATGGTTCAATTAGCATACTACCATCACAAGCTGAAGCAGGGCTATGATGCAAATGTCAGACTAAGGCCATTAGCTCTAGGAGATTTGGTGTTGAGGAAGGTCTTAGGAAATACCAAAAACCCAGCCTGGGGAAAGTTGGGGCCCAATTGGGAAGGGTCATATCGTATTAGATCTGTAGTAGGGATAGGGGCTTATTATTTAGAAGATTTAGATAAAAAAACTGTACTCCATCCCTGGAATGTAAGCAACCTGAAGTGGTATTATTATTAACAAGTTATGCTTTACTTTCCTTTATAGTTTGTCTTACTCCTGCAATGTGTGCTTCTGAAATCAATGGAAGTATTGAACAGAAACTAAGTCATGTCAGGTCGGACCACAACTTAGTGGAAATTAATACACTGTCAATGAAAGTATTAAACAGAAATTAAGTCATGTCAGGTCCTCGGACCACAACTTAGTGGAAATTAATACACTGTCAATGGAAGTATTGAACAGAAACTAAGTCATGTCAGGTCCTCGGACCACAACTTAGTGGAAATTAATACACTATCAATGGAAGTATTGAACAGAAATTAAGTCATGTCAGGTCCTTAGACCACAACTTAGTGGAACTTAATACACTATCAATGGAAGTATTAAACAGAAACTAAGTCATGTCAGGTCCTCGGACCACAACTTAGTGGAAATTAATACACTATCAATGGAAGTATTAAACAAAAACTAAGTTATGTCAGGTCCTTGTTATTACATTTGGGTTAAGGTATAACGAATTATTTAGACAACAAACTTATTTGGACTCCATGTCTTCTAAAAGGGGTTCGTGCAATTAGAGATACATATCAAAGCAAATGCCATGAGCATCACTTAAAGCATTTCAAGATGGCCAATACCTCTCTGGGTGAAATGTAAGAGTGCTATCCCAGATATGGATATTTTTTTATGAGTACTACAAGGAGCCTTTATAGGGCCGTGGAGGTAACTATTATAGCCTGTTGTGGGTTCCCAATGATTGCGTACAAAGTTATGATTCTTCCTTATAATGTCAACTTTCATTCTTTTACAGTCCGAGATCATAAAAAATAAATAGATAGATAAACATAGGTAATGAAGAGCATTCACACAAGAAATTATATAAATGATGAACGAAACCCCAATATCTCTTATAAATTTTTAAAATAAAGTACATGTTGAGACCAAAAATGTCCTTAAAAGGATTAAAAAAAAAAAAATAAAAGGAGAAGAAAAATGAAATGAAAGGGAAACTAAAAGAAATTTGACTACAATTAACTATTTAGTTAACTTTATTTGGAGCTTGTGTGGAGGGGCCTTGCCAGCTGCCTCAGGAGGAACATCCTTTTCCTGCACCTTAAGAGCTTCTCCAACAGGCAGGGTGGTTGAGGCTAAGGCTTGTTCAAAAATTTGAGAAGTCGCTCCATCTTTGGGTCCTTTTGTTTCTTTAGCCAAGGACAGATCCTTCACCTTTTCAGGCACTTTAGGTTGCTCCTGCTAATTGAGTGAGGGAGGAGCCTGAGTTTGAGCTTCCTTGAGTGGCTCAGCAACTGTAGAGGATGCCTCTCCTTGTGGAGTAGAGGGAATGGAGGCCCGAATAGCTGGGGGGAGATAAATATTTTTAGGTTTCCTCAACTCTGATGAAGATTCAACCCCAGCTCGGTTGAGAGCTTCTTGCCACGTCAAGGAGTAGTACTCTCGACACACAACGGGCACCTCAGCTCGGAAAATGTCCTTTGTCTCAGCAATGCCCACATCATAGCCATGCTGCTCAGCTGCGTCTCTTTCTTTTTTAGCCTCAGCCTTGGCCTTTTCAGCTTGATCTCTGAGCTTCTAGACTTCCTCCAGTTGTTTCTGTAGAGTTAGCACCTGTTCCTTGGAAGTTGCTAGCTGAGCATTAGCGTCATGAAGAAGCTTCCTTTGGTCCTCGGCTTGTCTGTGGGCCCCCTCTAGAGCTGAGTCAGCACTTTTCCGAGCGGTTTCTTCAGCGGTTAACTTTTTCTTCAGCTACGCGATGTTTTGTTCAGCATCATTGAGTGTGCGCACAGCTGATATCATTTTCTTCCTCTCCTCGTCTATTTGCTGGTAGCAAGAACCGGTTATCTCCTCCAGCCTAAAAGTGGCTTAAACGGCCTAAAAAAGAAAAAATAAAGTTATAAATACAGAACAGGGAGATGTCTATGGTAAGAAATAATAATAATATAACGATAAGAGCGTCATACTATGCCCAAGTATCTCTTGGTATTCTAAAAGACCTCATTTCTCTTGATGACCCTCAGCTCAGCCATGTCCTTGGGAAGAAGAAGTGTCTCCTCTAAAGCCGAGGCGACTCGGCACCCAAGTCCTCCATTGAAGTCCCTAATTGAGGCATCCTCCCTCAAAGGTTCCTCACCAAGCATAGGGGCTGGGAGCCAGGCCTCAGGTTCCAAGGACTGAGTGGTCGTCTTGTCCACCACTCGCGGCGACCCGTGGCTAGTTTTCTGCTGCTTAGCAGCTCTTTAGTCCTCATCTTCACGGGTAGTGTGAGGCCTTCCTGCATCCACCACTTCTTTATCCTTTGGTTTTCTCCTCCTATTTAGATCACTGGGCTCAGTCACAGGTGGCTGAGGTGGCCGAGGATGAATAGGAGGAGAAGGTGGAAGGTTGGGCTGAACTAGCTTCTCCACCACCCTACCAGGCTGGCCCTCGATTACATCCTTCAAGCTCTTCTGGCTTTTCCTTTGGATGCCCATTTTCTCAGAGGTCACCTCAGGAGATTGGGGTTGGTTGAAAATTTCGAATTTGTCGGCAGAATCTGACAACTCTACAAGTCCTCCCGATGTTTCTTCTTCTTTTTCCTCTTCTTCTTCTTCTTCTTCTTCTTCTTCTTCTGCCTCTTTTTCTTCTTCTTCTTCTTCCTCTCTCACTTCTTGGGGAACGAAGTGTGATGATGAAGCTCCAGAAGAGGGAATAGCCTTGGACAATGGCTTAGTGAAGGGTACACATTCAGGAATGGGAGCGCCCTCAGGAACAATGAACCCCTCGAAGGCTACACTAATACGGTGGAGCCGAGGATCTTTTGCCTTTATCATGTACTTGGGAACCTGAAAGGCCCTTGAAATGGGTTTTGTACTTGAGGATTAAATGTGCTGCTCTTAATTGGTCATTAGAGGGGTTCACATACACCTCGGATCGTAGGATTTTGTCTAAGCTCTCCCTATTAGTCAGCCTGAAATTCGGTCTGGTGGCCCGCTTGTCTGCAAAGTCATTAAAACGTGGAAGGAAAACTTTGTCAGAGATAAAAGCAGCTTCAATTAAAAATATAATCTAATTTACAAATGGCGTACATCCTAAGAACCCCACCTGGTCGTCCCTCTTCCGTCGGACAGGGCAAACCATCATGCCATTCCCCAGAAAAAATAAAGAAATCATCTTTCAAACCCTTGTTTGAGGTAGGGAGGCACTGGATCAATCTTACTGTTAGGAACCTGGACTGAAGATAATATCCCTGACCCTTCAAGTGATTAAGGTTATATACCCAGTTCACATCGTGATGGGTCAGACCTAAATTATAAACGGCATTTAGAACCTCTATACTCCCAAGCACCCTGAACATATTCGAGGCGCACTGGGTGGGAGATAATCTAAAGAACCTGAGGTAACTTCTAGTTAGACTACCCATCAGGATAGTCATCCCTCCTTCTATAAAAGCTATCATAGGGATGACTACTTCCCCCATTTTTCTATCGTGTAACCATGTTTTTGTGGAGGCGTATCTCATACCCACTGTTGGGGGAATCCTATACTTGGCTCTAAATCCTTCTATTTGCTTCTCGGAATCAACTAGATACTTAAATCTACCCATTTCCTAACAGTTGTAAAGAAAAACTGGCGCAGAAGATGGAAAAATAGGGAGGGTTAAGGAAACTTACAGGTTTGGAAAATGAGCTTCTCGGATGGGCTCCTAGTATTTATGAGAGTGTAGAGTAATGAAAGAGAGACAGGTTCAATGAATACGTGCTAAGACGGTGTGATTTGTAACTGAAGAGAGATTTGATTTGAAAGGCACTTTATAAGGGCACAAAAATTGGGAGCGGGAAAAATCCCGCCCATAAATGCAAAGGATCCTCCACCGTTAGATTTGCATCAAGTTGTTGAACGTGTGGGACAAGGGAGCCGTCATCATTTAATAATGGCGTGCTCCTGATGCCGAAACGTCAGATGCATGTCTTGGGCAAGCAAAAAGACGTTCTGAAGGCAGGGAAAGTCTACGAAATAAATGAAGGCAGGATATCAAAATCCCCCTTTTTTCCTGAGATGACAAAAAGCAAGATTTTGAGGGGTTGTTGTGGGGCTTGTTATTTAAAAGGACACAAGAATCATAAGAAATGGGCTTAAGGCCCAATAGCCCAGTCCGAGGACGCTCACGTGCCTGGGGATAGTTTAAAAGAATTATTAAGGGAATAGTATACGAGAAAGGGATGGACGTCGTGTACAGTGGCATAACACACGCCCGAGGACGAAACTCACCTCGGATACCAAATTCCGAGGTGAACGTAACTATCATTTTATCCTGGATACTCTGCAAAGTTCTATTTGAACTGGAGATTGAATATAGACCTAAAGAGGAGTCGGGAAAGGTAGCAAATATCTTCCAAGACTATCACCTCCACATTAAATGCTTTCCAGCTAACCCTCTGGCCGCATTAATGTGGAGGTGATACTTAAACAGTAACCAAGCAGCTTTATGGCCACTGAGCAAAAGTTCCGGTAGGTGCTGGGTGGGACAAAAAGGAGTTCTCAGGATAAGAACTACACGTGTACAATGGAAATGGAGGAAGGAAGGTAGTATATAACATGGGAGAGAATGACATTGGAAAGGACTTTTGGAGAGAAAGAAAAAAGAAAAACAAAGAACAATAGAACTCATAAGAAAGGCTTACTGAAACCTAGCCGAGGAGAATCTTTCACATATAATCAGCCTGAAATATCCTTTATTACGCCATAAATATAACCTTTCCTTTTGAATAGTACTAGTTCTTGTACCCATGCTCTAAAAATTTATTGTTTGGGCTTGTTGGGCTGAAAACCCATTCATACTCTAGATCCAATCCAAATTGAGTCCCTATATATATATATATATATATACACACACACAACATAAAAAAATAAAGATAATAAAAAAAAATAATTAATAATATTGTCAGTACAACAAGAATCATGTCTACCAAACTAACATTTAGAGCCACATTGTTATTCTAGATATTAAGTACGTGTAAAAAATAGAGAAAAAAGTCCAACACTTCTCTTATTCTAGTTTTTCTCTTCTTGTCCCACATTTATTTTATTCTTTCATTTATTTATTTTTTTTACTGTTGCAGCCTAAAGCCTTCTTTTTTTTTTTTTTTAATCATTAAATATCAACTTTGCTATTACCAAAAAGAACTACATCTATTATCCATTGGCTAATGCTCCATATCTTCAAAAAGAACTACATCTATTATCCATTGGCTAATGCTACATCTATTATCTATTGTCTAATGCATATCTTCCGTAGATTGGCAGGCATGCCTGAAGCTAGTTGCTTGCTAACATCATTCCTATTTTCAAAACCTATCCTATTTTCAAGTTCCAACACATCAACTTCACACGCTATCCCATTACAACCACCCATATCCTCTTCCTCTTTCAAATAAATTTTGTCATCACCCTTCACTTTTTATTTCATTTCTTCCCCCCATTAGTTACAGATCTCTCTCTGTCTCTCTCTCTCTCAGTATCAGAAAATTCACATCAGGTCTTACTCTTTTAGCGCATCAGTCCAGTCTATTTTTTTCTTCACTTCAAACCCATTTCCAGTGCATGAATCACTGACGCCTCTCCTCACCACCAATCGGTATTTCATCGTCACCGGTGTGATAAAGAGGAGGCAAAGAGGGACAGAAGTTTAGTGTGGCGTAAGAAGAAAAGGTACCGGTCTGGTATTCACTAATCGGCCGAAATAGCCGGATTTCGCCGGTACGGTCGGTACGAGACCGGTACAGCTGGTATTTTTTCCGGTACAAAACAAGGGAGTATTTGTACCGGTGCACTAGTCGGTATGGTATATACTAGCCGTACCGGCCAGTACGATACGAAATTAACTTCCTTGGTTGAGACAATCTACCATGAAACAAAGTGGTACTCGGCAAATCAGTTGCTACCTTGAGTGCAATATTGTGTATACTATTTTGATGTATTGGTAGTACCCTATATCTATTGAATGAATCTCAACCACAAGAGAGCCCGATTAATCACAAATCTAAAACCAATATCAATCCTAGCTTGGCCAAGCCAATTTTATTATTTCCTTTCGCATCAGCCTGGTAAATTAATTGAATATAGAATTACAAAAAGACTTATTTATAATAAAAAATTATGAAATGACTTAGAATTTTTACTAACCCATATGAAATGATTTAGGGAAAACTAACATCAATACTCCATCTATGGCTGAATTGTAAAAATACTCAGCTACTAAAGCAAAGTTTAAAATCACACACCAAAATTGAACCCTAATTTCCCTAGTCAAGCAATAAAAACAAAGACTGAGGCACAGAGCAATGCACAATATTCAATCACTATGATTGCGTTACATATGATCAAGATACAAACTTAATTTTCACAAAAAAAGGTACCATCGGAAGATTCACCGGAGGTGGTAACAGAGAGAGTATGATAGTTCTCATTGGCGCCGCTGTCCTCGTCGGAATTCCTTCCTCTGATTAGAGATTTCTCACATTTTGGTGATTCATCTTCGCACATAAAGAAAATACAATCTACTTTGAGAGCGAGCGGGAGAGAGAGAAAGAGCAATCAAAGGAAAAAGTGGAAAAATAAATAAAAGAGAATAAGACAAGGAGGACCTAAATACTCTGAGAACGAAAATGTGAAATTTTCATACAAAATTTTTCAATCTTGCTTAGAAATAAATCGGTGAGTGTTTATGTTTTTCAGTCTTTTTTCGAGGGTACTGGGAAATCTACAAATTTTAGAGCGAAAACTCACACTGGTGTGCCCGCCATTTTTTTTTTAGCACTTGTTTCAAGTGTTATATGTTGACTTATTTTGAAGGTGAGCATCTCCAGCAAATTCATCAAATTTTTATACTGTTTGAAGAATGAACAATGACTTTTACCTTTTAACTACCCACTTTTTAAAATACATTTTCCAACAGATTCTCCATTATATTCTTTATCTCATTTAATTATTATTTTTTCATTCATTATTTATTTATTTTTTTAACAACTACACATCTTTCAATATTTTTTTATTCAATACTTGATTATTATAATAAAAAAAAATATTTGAATAATGAACAGTAGCCCATCAGACTTGACGAGTTACTGTTCATGAGCCAAAAAAATTTCCTAGTATAGAGAATCCATTGGAGATTGTTTTTATGGTCACATTCTCTATTATAGAGAATTTTATGCTTTTGCCTACATAGTTGGAGATGCTCTTAATAGTCACCCACATGTTACATTTAGTATTTATTTGGACAAATTTTAATAAACCCTCAAAAAACAAGGGTCGAAACAAGTCCACTTTTTTGTGGTGCAATATCATACTTGAGACTTTTGTTTCTGGCAAACTACAATTGGGCGAGTCATATATACTGTAGAGAAAGCGGTGCAGCTAGAAAATTTGTCATAGTGAACAAACTTTAATTGGTTTTTATTTATTTAATAAATCTATGGTTAGAGTACCGTTAGACACAGTTAACAAATTTGTTGGTTTGTTTTTTTCAATTGGTTATTTGGAAATTTTAAAGGCAGAATTGAGGTTTTGTTAGTGTTTGAAGGGCTACAGGCTGAGAAATGGGCTTAATGGAAAATGTAATATTTTTACCAAATTAATTATGTTGCGTTATACTTTAATACTTTTATTGGACTAGTTCAACTTTTGAGAGCCAATTCTAATCTTTGAGAGATCATATGTAAAAGTTGAGAGGGCCAGATGAACAAATTATGATTCTCTTGTTTTTGTTGAATTGCCGGGTTTTTTTTTTTTTTTTTAATCCCTCCAAGGAAAACAAGAAAGAAAAAAAAAAAAAAGGAATGATTTTTTGACTAATCCTTTTTATTTTCTACTCCCTTATTTAGTTTATATTTAACAATAATAATAACGTAGTTATGAGTTGTTCTATATTATTTGTTAAGTTCTTCGAGGTATATAGGGAAAACTTTTGGTTCTTAATTTTCTCCTTGCTTGTATCTCTTGTAGCTCAAATGTAAAATGCAGTATTAATATAAACCATGCTAGAAATTGTTTTTCCTTTCAATAGAATCTAGTTATTCACGGAAGTTTTATGTGTGAGTGAATAATAAATTATAAAGGCTTAAGCTATTTGAAAATAATAAATTTAATCATTTAATTAAAAATTTACGTAAGATTTGTTGTGTTTGGCTTGTAAATGCATTTTTTAATGTGAATGAGGTTATCTTGATTATATATACATATATAAAGATAATAATTTTATCGATTATTAATTACATACTCCAGGAAAAAAAATTTACATACCCTATGACACGTAACTATTTGCCCCATGCACCTATCATGTTAGCACTAAGTGAGCAAAAATAGTTTCAGTTACTAAATGCAATCAAGCTGAGGAAGCTTTAACTCGGCTAAAGATGAATGGAAGCGAATTTGATATTATTATTGTTAGGTTCTAAGGTCTTAAGATTTTATGTATTTAAAACTCTAATTTGTAATGTTGGCAAACCATGATCAAAACATTGTATTTAGTCTTGTTTAGAATTGCTCAAAGTTGGTTTAATATTGTAAAGTTGGAATCGAGTGGCTGCAGAAGTACTTGGGACTTTCAGCCTGGCTCGATCGATCGAAGAATAGACTCGATCGATCGAAAATCGCACAGGTTGAGTTTTCTGCAGAATTTCCAACTCAGCCCTACTTCATTAAACGTTTAGGGTTTTGTGTTTTTACCCTAGGTATATAAACAAAACCCTAGCCACGTTTTTGAGTGTTGTCCATATTGCTTTGTTGCTCATACATTGCTGTTTTGTGTGAATCTCTTGTGAGATCTTTGAGGAAACTTCCTTTACACAAAACTTAGGGTTTTCAAGGTAGAGATGATTTCAACATCTTGAAGATCATTATAGTTGCAACCATTGGAACTTAAAAGAAAAGCAAGCGGGGAGCTTGTAGCTGATTGAAGAATTCAAGAAAGAAGTAGTCCGTGGATTCGGAGCCTGCGCGTGGTCGTGTCAGGAAGTTTTACTGGTTGGTAGCATTAGGAAGTCGAGCGGGGAGCTTGTAGTCCTTCTGTAAGAACTTCAATTCTTTCATAGTGAATTCTGTTATGCCTTGAAGATCGGTGGGTCAAATCCTCCCCAGGTTTTTACAGAGTGGTTTCCTGGGTGATCATATCTTGTGTTATTTATTATTCCGCTGCTTTATATCTTGATATGATTATTTGATTGCTTTAACCTAGAATTGTTTAATTTGACTAAGTAACAACTTGGCTAATTAATCTAGGCTACGCAATATGTGTATTTAAGGGGTCTAAATTCCTAACAAGTGGTATCAGAGCGTGGTAGCTCTTTTTGCTTGAGATTTCTATCTCTGAGCTGATCCTTGACCCCAGTTGGCATAAGGCATGGACACTCTTTGTTTGTTCCTCCTCATTTTGATGGGAACAACTATGCTTATTGGAAAGTAAGGATGAAAGCATTCCTGAAATCCATTGATGAAAGGGTGTGGAATTCTGTTGAATACGGATGGGAGAAGCCCACTACTCCTGTGAGTGAGTGGCAAACTTCTGAAAAAGAAGCAGCAAGCTTCAATAGCAAAGCTATGAATGCCATCTTCAATGCTGTTTCTATGGAGGAATTTAAGAGGGTCTCTAATGTTGAGGTTGCTCATATTGCTTGGAAAATCCTCCAAACTGTGCATGAAGGCACAAAGGCAGTTAAGATTAATAAATTGCAACAATTGACTTCTAGGTTTGAGAGCATTAGGATGTCTGACGATGAATCCTTTGATGAATTTTATGCCAAACTGAATGATATTGTCAATTCTGCTTTTAATTTGGGTGAAATCTATGATCAACCTAAAATTGTTAGGAAGATTATTAGATCTTTAACTGAAGATTTTAGACCCAAAGTGACTGTCATTACTGAAAGCAAGGATGTGGACTCCATCCCTGTAGATGAACTTGTAGGATCTCTCCAATCTTATGAGTTTGACCTACCTAAAGTAAACAAATCCAAATCAATGACTCTTAAGTCAGTTGATGATGTTGATGGTGGTGGATTTGATGATGAGCTCTCTGCTACAGAGATTGCCTATCTTGCCAAAAACTTTAAGAATTTTCTTAGGAATACAAATAGAAAGGCAAGAGGAACCAACACTGCTGAACCTAGAAATTTTAGGAAGAATGATCCCACTAAGGTAAATAATTTTGAAAAATCAAATGATAGAGGTGGTCAATCTTCTAATAATTTTTTGGGTCCTCAATGTTTTGGTTGTCAAGGGTATGGTCATATGAAATCTGAATGTCCTACATTCTTGAAGACTAAGGGTAAAGCTATGGCTGTAACCCTTAGTGATAATGAGGTTTCTGATGATGAGTCCGGATGTGACGAGGATGGAAACTTCATTGCTTTCACAGCCACTGCTATGGTCAGTGAAAGCGTATCTGCTGAAGAGAACCCTTCTGATGGGGAACTCTCTGAAGATGCAGATTTTCAAGAGGCCTATAACAAACTTTGCAAAATTGCTGCAAAGGATGCTATGAAAGTTGATCTTGGCCTAAAGGAAATTGACTCTTTGGAGCTTGAAAAGAAAAATTTGCTTGTTAAACTGTTTGATGCTAATGAGCTTCTGAATAATGTTAAACCTGAGAACATGCTTTTGCTTGATAAAGTTAGAACTTTAGAACATGATTTATCTATTGCTAGATCTGCTAGTTCAAAACTTGATCACATGTTGAATGTTCAAAAGTATCTTTCGGATAAATCTGGTTTGGGATATGTTGAAAGCATCTTTGGCTCTACTCCACATTCCACAAATTTTGTTCCTGCTTCTTCTTCTGAACCTTCTGCTAGTGAAGTTGTGAGTGAAACTGTCAAACCACCTGTGAGTGAGGCAGTTAAACCTGTAGAAGTTTCACCACCTAAGAAGATTAGGGTAGACTTAAGAGAATCTAAACCTAGGGAACCTACCAA
This sequence comes from Quercus variabilis, assembly GCA_030445155.1. Taxonomy (NCBI): domain Eukaryota; kingdom Viridiplantae; phylum Streptophyta; class Magnoliopsida; order Fagales; family Fagaceae; genus Quercus; species Quercus variabilis. Next base: position 12,253,145 of record CP129449.1, read on the forward strand.
ATCTAAGGACAAGATGCATGGTAAACCTGCTTGGGTTTGTCATTATTGTGGTAAGTCTGGACACATTCGTCCTAATTGTTACAAGCGTCAAGCTGATAAGAGAGCAACTAAACCAAAAGTGCCTGTGCCTCAAGCACAAGACCCTATGGCACTAGTTGGTGAATTGGTAAAGGTGTTAAACCTTTATTCCAATCCTGGAGTTGGGAATCGCTCGAATGTGAATATGAACTCCAATGCTCGTGGTGCACCCAAAAAGTCTTGGATGCAAAAGACTCGAATTAACTGAGTCTTTCTGACATGGTCCTTGTGCTTAATTGTCTTTTCCTTTGGTGACCATTGTTCCTTTTTGTCTTTTTGTTGTTTTTGTTCTAGGACTTGCATTGCATTACATTCATACATTTCATTCTAGGATGTATGTGTTTCCTTTTTAATAATAATAAAAAATAAAAAATAAAAAAGGGAGAAAGCAAACATTATGTTAGACACTATTTGTCTTCATTTTTGAAAAATAAGGTTGGTCTATCTTGTGACACATATCATGGTCTGTGTACCTTGTTTAACTTTGATGAACTTTTTCATTGCACTTGACTAGTTAAAACTGTGTAGTGCATGTTGTGTGGGAAAGATGTGTTTGGTTTTTATTCTCCTTGTCTTAATCATGAAGTCATATGTTTTTTAACTGTCGGACTTGATTCTTTTGAGAAAGGCATAAATAACTATCTCACCACTGTTCACTAGCCAATCATGAACACCTTAATGCATATCATAAGATTCTGTGCTCGAGAAAGTGTAGCACATGCACAAAAAGAACATAAGGTGTAGCCTCAAAATAAATTAAAACTGGTGTGTACTATTAGGCTTAATGCCAATTCACTTAATTCAAACTGGTGTGTACTATTAGGCTGAATGCCATCTCATACAAATAAGAGGCAAAAATACAAGAAACTTACACGAATGCAAGCTTTTGTTCTAGGAGATGTGGGAGTTATAGGATGTAACTCTTTAGGTGATAGTCTTTTTTAAATTCTATGTGATGAATTGTGTAGACTTTGTGTTTGATTGTCATTCACATATCACCTCACATGTATCTCAAGTTTTTGCTAGTATCACACACTACACAAGTTACTCTTTGTTAAACACTGTACATACGAGTGTGTGTATTTATGGTCTGACCAACCAAGTTTGAAAATATCTTGAGATTTGTGCACAACATTTTTGTTGCTTGAGAAAATTCAATGGGGGAATGATTGAAACGTGTTTTTGACACAATTTGGGTTTAAAAATTTGGGTTTTTGAAAAAGCATCTCATCTCATACTTATGCATTTTGTTTTTACAATTTAATGCTTTGAGGAGTTGTTTTACAAAATTTTGGGTTGTGTCTTTCAAAACTGGATTTTTTAAAAAATTTTAGTAAGCCTCTGCCCATTTCGATCGATCCAGCCTGTTTTTCGATCGATCGAAAAAGTGCCTTAGTTTGTTCTAAAACGACTGTCACATTCGATCGATCGAATGTAATTTTCGATCGATCGAATATCGTGAAAAAGGTTTTTAAAAGGCACTTTTCTGACTTTTTCAAAGATTCTATTCAAAACTTTTTTTCAAACCTTTCTCTCTCTCTGAGTTGGCTGGCTCCACATCCAGATTTTTTGTCGTTTTGCTCCGTTGTTTTTGCAAAATCTCTCTCTCCTCAAGCCGGTAAGACCCTTTTGCCCTTCCTTTTGATTTATTTTTCATCATTTCATGCATAAATTCATGCTTTTAAGGGGCGATTTTCGCACTTTGCTTTTGTGGTTTTTTACTTTTGATTCAAGCCATAATTGATGCAATTGATCATTGGGTTTTTGTGGGGACATGTTATAAACATGATTTAAATAGTTTAATTTGATCAATTTTGAGTTTGATGTGTAATTGAAAAATCTAGGGTTTACTAATTGATCCGTTTTGGGGATTTTGTGAAATTGAGAAGAATTTGATGCAATTGGCTTGTTGGATTGATAAAATTAAGCATTATAATCTATGTGTTGTGTTTTGTGATGCTCAATTCATCATTTGGTTTTAAAAATTTTCAATTTGTGTTAAACTTTTGGGGTTTTTGTTAAGAAAATTCCTTGCTCAAGCCAATTTTGTCAATTTAATCTCAATTGAACTTAATTGCTCACTGCATTAGTACATGCATCATGACATTTTATCTGCTCATGCATCATATAGATTTTAATTCTATTATTGTGCTAACTTGCAGTCTGCCTTTGGTTTTGTTCTTTTTTTGTTCTTGTGGTTTTCTCTTTGTGTCTCTGTCCTTTCCTTAGCATCATGCCTAGGAAAACTAGAGCCATTGGTCCCTTCCCTCTTCTTCTCCATCCCCTCCCTCCTTTGACCGTGAGAGGTTTCTGAGTGAGAAAAACCAAGATCTTTTTGAGAAGCTTAACCTTAAGAGGAAGATTTGGGCTGAGCGTTCTATTGTGTTAGATGAGTTAGATCCGGCCATTAGGGCTAACTTTGAGCGTCAGGGCTGGTTACCTTTGTTAGACATCTCTGATCCTCCTCCATCGTCTGCCTTGATTAGAGAGTTCTATTCGAACATCTCTATCCACGTCTATGATTCCAACACTTTGGTAAAGAGTTGGATACGAGGTGTTGGGTACACCATTACTCCTCAGGTAGTGGCTGCTGCTCTAAGGGTACCGTTAGTTAGGGATCTTGTCTATCCTTATGCTGAGTCTCCCGAGCTGAGCGATGTTTTGTCTTACATCACTGGTACTTTTGTCCAGTGGGGTTCTGATCCTAGGATCACTTCTGCTGAGCTCTCCGGGTTACATTATCTTTTCTTTAGGATAGCCTGTCATTCCATCTGGCCTATTTCTCATGTGCACACCATTCCTCTTGAGAGGTGTGTATTTTTGTACACTCTTGTTACTGATGCTCCTATCAGTTTTCCCCATCTATTTCTTCATTCTTTGAATGAGGTTTATAGGAGTTCATCTTCTTCACATGCCCTTGTTCATCCTATTTTCATTCATAGGATTTTACTCCATCTTGAGCTTCGTGGCTTTCCTTCCTCTGAGCTTGTTCATGTGATTGCTCCTATCGGTGCGTCTTTTCTTAGACAGAGGGCCACTCATCTTCGAGCTGGTTCTAAACACCCTAGGTCTGAGCCCTCTAGTAGCGTACCTCCTCCTCCCTCTTCTTCTTCTGCAAGTCTTGCTGGTGAGGATATTCCTGATCCAGTTGGTGCTGATACTGCTGCTGCTGATGGTCCTTCATCTCCTTCAGCCGACTTCGATGTTCGTCGTACTTTGGAGACTGTCATGACTGTTCAGCAGGCTCATGGTCAGATTTTGGTGGACTTGCTGGATGAGATTCGTGCTCTTCGAGCTAATTTAGCTCATCTTCATTCTCCCTCACCGCCTCCTTTTGATGGCGACTCATGATTGCTCTTTGGCATTCCGTCACAAAAAGGGGGAGTGGAGTTTTGACTTGTAGAGGGTTTTTGTTGATAGGGGGAGACTTTTGTAGTTTGGGGGAGATATTGTTTTAGATTGTATCTAGATGCTTCACTTTGTATATCATTTTTGGGATATTCGTGTTAGGGGGAGTAACATTGTTTGATATACATTTATTTTTTATTGATTCTTGTTGCTTTATGATTCACTGCGTATTGATTTATATTTATGACTTGTTCATTTTTATATGTCTTTATTTTGGATTGTGTGAATCTTACAAGAATGTTATACCTGTTGTTTTTACTCTTTTCTGTCACACATGCGTTTATGCGTTTGTTGAGTATTTCAGGAATATACAGGTTGATTCAACTATGCTGCTGTCTACACTTGCAACTGATGGATAGTAGTTAGGCTGAATTTGATTTTATGAGCATTACCTTTGTAAAGGGCTTTTTATTTGTAAAACTTTGAGCTGTTAATTAGGGTTTTGTCACGGATTGCCAAAGGGGGAGTTTGTTAGGTTCTAAGGTCTTAGGAGTTTATGTATTTAGAACTCTAATTTGTAATGTTGGCAAACCATGATCAAAACATTGTATTTAGTCTTGTTTAGAATTGCTCAAAGTTGGTTTAATATTGTAAAGTTGGAATCGAGTGGCTGCAGAAGTATTTGGGACTTTCGGTCTGGCTCGATCGATCGAAGAATAGACTCGATCGATCGAAAATCGCACAGGTTGAGTTTTCTGCAGAATTTCCAACTCAGCCCTACTTCATTAAACGTTTAGGGTTTTGTGTTTTTACCCTAGGTATATAAACAAAACCCTAGCCACGTTTTTGAGTGTTGTCCATATTGCTTTGTTGCTCATACATTGCTGTTTTGTGTGAATCTCTTGTGAGATCTTTGAGGAGACTTCCTTTACACAAAACTTAGGGTTTTCAAGGTAGAGATGATTTCAACATCTTGAAGATCATTATAATTGCAACCATTGGAACTTAAAAGAAAAGCAAGTAGAGAGCTTGTAGCTAATTGAAGAATTCAAGAAAGAAGTAGTTCGTGGATTTGGAGCCTGCACGTGGTCGTGTCAGGAAGTTTTACTGGTTGGTAGCATTAGGAAGTCGAGTGGGGAGCTTATAGTCCTTCTGTAAGAACTTCAATTCTTTCATAGTGAATTCTGTTATGCCTTGAGGATCGGTGGGTCAAATCCTCCCCAGGTTTTTACCGAGTGGTTTCCTAGGTGATCATATCTTGTGTTATTTATTATTCCACTGCTTTATATCTTGATATGATTATTTGATTGCTTTAACCTAGAATTGTTTAATTTGACTAAGTAACAACTTGGCTAATTAATCTAGGCTACACAATCTGTGTATTTAAGGAGTCTAAATTCCTAACAATTATAATTGAAGAATTCCTGCTTGCTGAGAATGAATTAAAGTTTCTTCAAATTTGTAGAGAGATGGATTTGCCTGTTATTGGTAAGTAAACAGCCTTTTCTTTCAACGTGGTTCATCCTTTTACCTTTTGCCAGGATATAAATGCCATCTTTGGTGTCATTAACAGCATGTTTTGCGGATCTAACATCTCCATATTTTTAAAGTTATTTAGTAACATTGGCGGATTATGATATTGACACTGTTAAGAGGAGTCTAGAGCATGGAGCTTGTGCTTATCTGCCGAAGCCTATCCCAGAGTCTGTTCTCAAAATAGTGTGTACGCATGTGTATTCCAAGAGAAAAAATAAGTTGGCTCAAGTACAGAAGCTGACGAATGATGCATCCGGAGAGAAAAAACCTCGGCTGAAATGGAAAGTAGGTGGCAGACATGAAAAGTTTTTAGAAATTGTGAATGAACTGGGGGGCCTTGATGGTATGAATATTTTTCCATTTAGTTCAATGGTGCAAGTTGGTAAAGTCAAAGTGATATGAACTTCTACTTATTTTTGGATAAGGCGTTATTTAATTTTAATAGATCTAATTCTTAAACTGTGTACTCTACTGTTATTTAAAATTGTATTGGTGTTGATGTGGTTTATGTGTTGTTTGAACACTACTCCTCCATCCCTTTAATAGCAATACTCTTGTATGTATCACAATATCTTATGTTGATGCAGAGGCTAAACCTAATGACATTTTGGAACGCTTGAAAACTAATGGTATCCAAGAAAATTTTATTACTAGGGAAAAGGTTTCCAGCCATCTTCAGGTAATAATAGTTTATCAAGTTAATGAGTTAGGTTCCTTAGTTGTGAAGCACCGACGCGGCTCCAGAGGAGCCGCACCGGAGTCGGACGCGGCCGGACGCGGCGACGCGACAGGGACGCCGCTGACCGCGAGTCCGTGCCGCGTCCTGCCACGTGGCAGCGCCGACGCGCGCCGACGCGGCGCGAATCAGCCCGAATCGGGCCGACTCGGGCCGTATCGACCGTATCGGCCGATTCGGCCGAATCCGAAATTTCGGATTCCGGCCGAAATTAAAAAAAAAAAAAAAGGTGCGAAACTGTGCGTTTTAGCTAACCTAAAATCACATAAGTCACTCACCCAAAACCTCATTTTCTGCCTTCAACAACTCTCTGTCCCGTCCCTCTCTTTCTCTCTGTGCTCTCCGCCCTCATCTCTCTTTCTCACTGTGCTTGCCTCTCCACGCACGGCTCAGCTCCAGCTTCACTCTCTGCTGTGTTATTCCTTCAGGTTTGCTCTCTCTTTTCTTTACTTCTCTTTTACTCTCTATTTCTCTCTTCTTTGTGTTGTGTTTGTTGTGTTTGTGTTTTTGTTTTTTAACCCAATTCGTCCCTCTCTGTTGTGCTGTGTTTTGATTGCTAATTAGTTTGCCATTCTACTTGTTGAACTTGTTAGTAAATAATGAATTAATGATAGGTGTGTTGATGATTGTTTAGATACTCATTTTGTGTGTATTTTGATTATGATTTTGTGACTTGTGTGTATTGTTAATTTGTTATTCTAATTATAAATTATGTAAAAAACAAGTGCATTTTCTTAATTTTTCTGTAACTTTTATCTTAGGCTTGTAGGGAGGGTGACTGACTTGTGATTTGTGGAATTGTGAATTTGTGAAATTGGGTTTGATTTATTATTAATTAATTTAGTTAATAGTTATTATTTGTAGGTTAAATTCAATCTATTGAATTTGCAATGGACGAAGTTACTAGTACAGAAACTTCGCCTTCATCTAATCAAGGAGTAAATGATGAATCTCCTCTTTGGCAGTATGTGACTAAAGTAGACAAACCACCTGGTGCTTCTGTTAAGTCAGGTGGAAACACATACTTTAAGTGCAACTATTGTGATGTAGTTTTTATGGGATCTTATTCTAGGGTTAAGGCTCATTTATTAGCAATTTCTGGCAAAGGTATTAGAGCATGCCCCAATGCGAAGAGCCATAGGCAGGAAATGCAGCGAATGCATGATCAAGTTGAGAATGATAAGAGAGAGAGAGAACGGAGAAGTGAAATTCCCTTACCCCCACCTCCCCCAAGCCGTGGGCATGCTCCTATTTCTCCATTTCGAAGACAAGAAGGGAGTGATAGTACAAATCCGGTTGATAGTAAGAGGAGGAAGGTGGATTCTCCTTTGGAGAGAGCATTCCAGAATAGTGCTAGACATGATTTGGATAGCAGAATTGGTAGGATGTTTTACACTGGTGGGCTTCTGTTTAACTTTGCAAGGAACCCATATTATCGTAGTTCCTATGCATATGCTGCTACCCATAACATTCCGGGTTATCTTCCTCCTGGATACAATGCCTTGAGAACAACTCTTTTGCAAAAAGAAAGAGCTAATGTTGAAAGGCTTTTGAAACCCATTAAGGACTCTTGGCTTGAAAATGGTGTAAGTATAGTTTCTGATGGATGGTCAGATCCACAAAGAAGGCCTCTTATTAATATTATGGCTGTATCAGATGGGGGTCCAGTGTTTATAAAGGCAGTTGATGGGTCAGGTGAGTTCAAAGACAAACATTATATTGCTGGGGTGTTGAAGGTTGCTATAAAAGAGATTGGACATGAAAAAGTTGTCCAAGTTATCACTGATAATGCTAGTGTGATGAAATCTGCTGGAACTCTTATTGAAGGTGAGTATCCTAAAATATTTTGGACACCTTGTGTTGTCCATACTCTCAATTTAGCCTTAAAGAATATTTGTGCAGCAAAAAACACTGAAAAGAATGAAGTTACATATGAGGAATGTAATTGGATTACACGTATTGGTGATGATGCATCTTTCATACGTGTCTTTATTATGAACCATTCAATGAGGTTGGCAATGTTTAATGAATTTTGTCCATTAAAATTGCTTCAAGTTGTTGATACTAGATTTGCTTCGGTTGTTGTAATGCTGAAAAGATTGAAGTTGATAAAAAGATGCCTTCAAGCTATGGCTATTAGTGAGCAATGGGCTTCTTATAGAGAGGATGATGTTGGAAAAGCACAAAAGGTGAAAGAAATGATTCTAAGTGATCTTTGGTGGGATAAGGTTGATTATATTCTTGAATTCACAGGGCCCATTTATGATATGCTACGAATAGCCGACACAGATAAGCCTTGTCTTCATCTTGTGTATGAGATGTGGGATTCAATGATAGAGAAGGTGAAGACAATAATATATCGGCACGAAGACTTGGAAGATGATCAGTATAGCTTATTTTGGGCTGTGGTGTATGATATACTCATTGATCGATGGACCAAAAATTGTACACCAATACATTGCTTGGCTCATTCCTTAAATCCTAAGTAAGTACATTTATTTTCTATTTTTCTTAGTTCACCCTTTTAGTAAAACTCACGTTTCATCTATATATTTTAATCTTTAATCTTTAACTAGGTATTACTCCATTGAATGGCTTTCGGGGAATCCAAAACGCATCCCTCCACATCGAGATCATGAGATTTCTATGGAAAGGAGCAAGTGTTTGGATCGATACTTTCAAGATGAGAGTGAATTAAAGCTTGTGGTGAAGTCTGAGTTTGCTACATTTTCAGGAGGGAGGTTTCCTTCACCAGATGCCTTGACAGATAGGTGGGCCTTACAACCTTTGGTTTGGTGGCAATATCATAGCTCCGCATTTCCAAATCTTCAAACCCTTGCCCTTAAACTTCTTGGACAACCTTGTTCATCCTCATGCCCTGAGAGAAATTGGAGCACATACAAATTCATTCATTCCTTAAAAAGAAACAAAATGACTCCTGCACGTGCTGAGGATTTGGTATATGTGCATTCTAATCTTCGACTCTTGTCAAGGCGCAATGAGGAGTACGTCCATACAGCAACAAAGATGTGGGATATTGCAGGAGACTCTTGGAATGCGAGTGACATACATGGAGGAGCTGGAATTCTTGAGAATGCATCCCTTACACTTGATGAGCCAGAGTTGGAGGCCATGGTTGTTGGGAATGCTAACACTAGTGCTACTACTAGTGAAAGTGAAGTTCGAAGTGAAGCTCGAAGTCAAGCTATTGATATTGAGGATGATGATGATGCTATTTGATTGTCTTGTTGATTGTCTTTTATTTTGTTTTAGTTTCGAACTTGTGAGTTGTAGTCTAATTTCCAAACATTATGGAATGTTTTAGTTTTAATCTTGTGGGTTGTATTGAATTTATGAACATCTTGTTTTAATTATTATCTACTATTGCTCTTAAATTTGGTATATGTTTATATAATGTGAAAAAGTGTGCTTAGCAATATATTAAAAATATAAATAAATATATTTTTAATAATTTTTTAATCGCCGAGTCCCGCCGCACCCGCACCCACCTTTTTCAAAAATTGCCGAGTCCCGCACCCGCACCCGCACCCGATTCCCGAAACGCACCCGTGCTTCCTAGTTCCTTAGTGGTAATTTATTTATAAAATGAAGTCGGATTCCTTTCCTTTTTTGATTAAGACACTCACTACTTCACTGTTTGGTGCAGAAATGCCGTCAGAGACTTTAAAACAAAAAAGGTACCACTGAAGGCAGCACTTTGAAGACTGAGAGCAATCAGCCCACGGGAGGTCAGTCTTTTGTCGACGAATCGCTTGATAATATCTTCAATGGGTTGGCCAGCCTTGGTGGAGATAGTTTGGACCATTCTAGTTTATCCTATAAGAGCTTTCCTGCTGGAATGTTTGAAAATTATACTGGGGATGCTGATATTGCTCATAACCATTCTATCAGACACTTAGATGGTGGTGAAAACTTGATGATGCGGATAAGTGATATGGGTACCAGTTCAGAGCACGTTGAATCTAGACATGAAATGGGGGAACATCCACCAATGACTTTGCCTCACCCGAACACTACCAATCCAAATCAGATAGGCTTTAATTTACCATTGCCTTTTGAAGCCAACTCACGTACCATCGGAGGTCAGCCTTTTATGGACGGCTTGCCTAACGATTTGTTTATGGGTTGTACAACATTGATACTAGAGGTATTCTTGAAGATCCTAGTTTATCCTCGGCGAATGAGAGTTTTTCGGTTGGAATATTTGAAAATCATACTGGGAATGATATTGCTCAAGAACATTCTAACAACCTTAATTGATGATGCTGGTATGTGAGATGATCTTATACGTGGTCAGGTGTGTAGCCAGAAATTTTTGTTTAGGAGGCCAAGTTGTAGCACTAATATATTTATCAAGACAATCTCACATATACATATATACAGTTTTTTTATTATTATATACACACATTTTTTTTATTTGATAAGTTATATATATACACACACACACAAAAAAAAAAAAAAAAAAAAAAAAAAAAAAAAAAAAACCTTAGTATTTTCAATCATAATTATGTTTGATAGCAATCTTTCATAAAATAAAATTCATTTTTACCACTTTTAAAGTGAAATTCTTAAAAAATTTCATTTTTTTATACAAATTATCAAATTTTATACTAAAGTGAGCAAAATAATCTTTCAATTGAAGTAATAAAATTTTCAAAAACATAAATGATCTAAAACTTGGAGGAAGAAGTTAAGTTCCAAACATATTTAAAGCTATCTTGCTCTAGCCCATTATGTGCCAATTAAAAAGATATTTCATGTGTAGTTTTAGTAACAATATTTTTTAAATGAGTCAATGACTTGCTAATTGTCACATGACAGGTTGAAAAAAATATAGATTCAAACATGTTGGTGTCAAACTTAATCAAATATTTAACAGATATAAAATCACATTTTACAATAAAAAATAGAATTGCGAAAAATAATGTTATATCTCTATAATTATTAAACCAATTTTTTTTTTTTAAGAGCATCATTAGACTAAATCAAATATTTGGGGGGGCCAATTCTTATTTTTGTAGACTAAATTTTGAAAACATTAAAATAATTATATATATATATATATATTTTTTTTTTTTAAATTCAAAATTTCCCTTACACATAGCTACGCCACGTGGTTGCTGTTAAGAAATTTTTTATAACTTGTAGGCATTCTAGTGCAATTTATAAAAATTTATTCTATCTAAAATCATTTTAATTAATTAATTAATTTATTTTTCTTGCATCTAGATATAGGCTTGGAAGGTTTAAATGTCTTTGATCATTGGAAGGCTTAAGTACATAGAGAGATGTAAGCCTGGAGGATTTATATGTCTCTAATCATTAGAAGGTTCAAGTACATAGGGAGCTTCAATGTCACCCATTCTCAGATTCAGAGGATGTCTCTGATCATTTGAAAATGTATGCATGTATGTAAAGATAGACTACGTCTCTTTAAGAGTTAAAATTGAATTTCAATTTTATGTGAATGGCTACTTTGATTTTTTTTTTAAAACCTTTTGAAAGCAATCTTAAGTGTTTTTTTATTTTCTTTTTTTGATAGGATAAATGCTTTTTAAACCAATGATTTGTAATCGTATAGTTAAGATTTAGTTCAGTTTGCGTAAGATAACGAGGAATCACTCACTTAACTAGAAAAGTATTCATTTTTTTTTTCTCTTTTTCATAATACAAAATGATACCAATAAAAACAATCATAATTGTGTGGGGGAGAAACCTCCAAGGTGGGCCTCAAGAATACTTGATGTACAAAGTTAATTTGTTGGGAACGAGAAGATTAGCTTACAGTGGAAGAACTAAAAAAAAAAAAAAAACCAAAAAACCTAAAAATCAAAAGGAATACAAAAGTAGATTAATGTAGCAGCATAGAACATAATATTCGCAGTCATACAGCTCCATAGTCTGCTACAAGATTTCACTTAGGTTGCTCTTACAATACTCTCTCAATCTCTCAATTTTTGAACCCCTCTCTGGATGGGGTGAAGCTTTTTCTATAGTGGTTGAGCTCTAATCCAATAGTGGGTTGTCAAGATGGTGGTAGGGAGATACTTGTCTCATCAAGTATCTCATCCCTCCTTTTGAGGAACTAAATAGGTTTTTAGGTCTAAGACACTATTCAAGCTAGTTATTTAATAATAAATGCAGCCCAAGTTAGGTCGGGTAGGTTAATTAATACAAAGGTGACTGTTGCCCCATCAAAATGCTACTCTTCTAAGATCGCCAGCATTTCTCGAGATGGCTACGGCTCTTGGACTCCTTAGTAAAGAATCTTGTGTTTCTACAGTCGAGGTGGAAGATACGGTTCTTGGATTGGGTTTCCAAAAGGGACTTTCTCGGAATGGGTCTTTGCACCCATTGGTTGAATCAGGCTTCCAGATCCTCTTCATTTCTTTCGCGGGCCCTCGACTCTTGGCCTATGGCAAGAAGATGGTTACATTACCCTCCCACAAAAGCCACCAACAATCCTATTTTCACTTTGGCTGGAGTTGGGATCGTGGTCAAACCTTTGGCATGCATTATTGGGAATTATAACCACTGATTTGACATTTATGACATTGAGCCACCAAAAACGATGTGACTCTTCGGGTTCTATTTGTGACGTAACACCTGTCAAGGATCTACGACCTTGATTTTTCCCTGCTCTTCACCTGAGAAGCAGAGAATTTAAGGAGAAAAATGACTTTTCATGCTCTTTTACTTCTATAAATAATTGTGAGGGTGAAAGACAATTCATTTTGTACTCCTTACTATTCGAGTCTTTATTCTTGAATGACGACATCACTCGAAGATCTATAGTTGATTTAGGGCTCAATCTTATGAATCTTTAGCTTAAATGATATTTTGATAAAGAAAATAAGCAGGAAAAACCCTAAGCATGTGCACACAGGCTTACACCCTCTATGATCACTATAAAGGCCCCCAAAGACTCTTTTATCAAAACACGCCGAGTTCACTAGAAAATAGTGAATCAAAGATGGAGCTTTTATTCTAAAACGTCCTTAAGTTAAAGTCTTGCTTGGTTGAGACCTACTTTGGTCTTAACCTTTAAGTTTTAAGCTTTACTAACCTTGTTAGTTTTGTTGTTGATTAGATTGACCGAGGGGAATGGTCAAATCAAAACTCTAAAGAGTTCTAGTGTTGAGATAAAGGTCTAACTTTATCTCTTCATTTTCTTGTTTGTTTGTTTGATTTCTTTTGTTGTATTATTTTAATATATATGTTTTTAGTTTAGGTTGTTTAGTCTTTGTATATTATGCATGATAAGCAGATTCCAAACAGACCCTAGGTATGTATGCGTGCGCATGCTTCATGCATATGTATGCATACTCGCAACATGCGTACGCATGCTCATGGGATGCGCATGCATGCTCGTGCTCAAAAACCAAGTTTTAGGGCAAACCGATCGAGTTAGGTTAATCAAGTTACGTGTCAAATAGGTTGCGGGTCAAAAATTGGTCATTTTAAGCAGTTTAGAAAATGGGCCGGGTCAATTGCGTTGCAAGTCAGTTCAGGTTAACCTGTATTTTTCACATGATTTTTTTTTTATTAAGAAAACAAAATGTATTTGCCATTTGGAAAGTTACGCAGCAAATTACTTGATGTAAAATGCATTACTTTGAATTCCCCATTCATATCATGAATGAGCTCAACTATACAAATTAATACTTGCTCAATAATTTTAAAATTATACCAATCCTAACATTACTAACTAAAACAAAATAGCACAAAGGATAAGTAAAACAAATACACGATCATTTCTACACAATATCAACATCCCAAAACATAAAACAAAATTACAAATGCCTTATTAGATAACTAATTTGATAAAGAATAAAAACATATAAGAAATTTATAATCTTGAAAACTAATTTTATAATCTATTATCAATTATGGTTGATACTCTCTTTCAATTTAAGAATATCATGTCATTGCTAAGCAATACACACTTTAGGAAATATCATAATTTATTTTGAAAAACCATTTATTTTGGACAAGATTTGTTAAAAAAATAGGCCTAAGCATTCATAATTTATGTTAATTTCATTGATACTTTGATTTCACTCTTTTCACACTTATGAATGTTTTTCATACATGTCTATAATTTTAAATATATGTTTTTAATACTACTATAACTAAATTATCTTAGCATATACTTTTTTATTTGATATCTAAAAATCTTTACTCATTACAGAATGTCTCAACCATTCGTCTTCCAACTCATATGCAATCATTACAAAATGCCTCAACGATTCATCTTTCAACTCATTTGCATGTAGTTATGTAAAAGTTTCAAGTGTTCCCTTAAAACTCATAACAAATAATTAAACCAATATTGTCTTTATTTTTTATTTTTTTTACCCAAAAAAAGAGTATCAAAAAATGGTTCGAGCCACGGGTTGGGTTGACCCGCAAAAAAAAGGGATCAAGTCACAGGTCAACCCGTTTTTGCTTTGGGTCAAAAAAATTTGGGTTTGGGTCAGGTATTTTTCAGGTCGAATTAGGTCAGAAAATTGTAACCCGTTTGCTATGTCTAATGTTTAGCTTTAAAGTCAGTAAAATAACACGCTTTAGGTTAGTTTAATTGTTAGATGAATGATTAGGGTTATACATGCTTTTGGTGAACAATATGAACATGTACATGAACGTGAATATGTATTGATGCATAGGTACTATAATGCAATGAGGTAAGTCATGCATAAATCATATAAACATGCATTTGATTGCTTGAAGATGAGTTGATTGATTATGATGGATAAAAATGAATATTCATGTGATGATTGATCTATTTCTACTTTAGGGATGTCTCTATGATATGTTTTTGCCTTGTGATGTAATTTACTGCCCTTGGTTACAAGCATGCATGCTTTGCTAAATGAATGATAGGATCTTTTTACCATGTGTTGAATGGGATGATATGCCATGATGTTTGCTAGATGTATGTTAGAATGTGTGTGAGTCTAGAATAACATGTTAAAGGACTCTTTGATGGGAATAGGATTTGAAATACAATGAGTGGAGACTGACCCACGGGTTGGGTGGGGTTGGGTGCTTAACATCTTCCCATCCCCATACCTAAATTCTGGATGCATGCTCTAGTAAGATTAGTCTGTTATACAAGAGCGCCATATATATGGTTTTTAGACCTAATTTAGGTGGCGACTCAATTTATAACCTCCGCCTGGTCTACCCTAGATCGATGCGTACTTTATATGAGAAAACCAGTACTCACCACGTTTGCGGTGGGGTAGGGGTGCTTGCGCTCATAGTGGCGACTCCGCTAGAAATGGAGAAGTTTGACTCCAATATGTTCCATTTCTTAATCCTAACAAAGGCTTTTCTAATATTGTTTTGCACACACTTTCACTTAGTTCTTTGTCCCTTTGCCAAGGTTGGTGATTAGTGGGAAAGTGGAGGCTCCATTTAGGGCCAAGATTTTCCAAAATTCATCCCACCAACTCATAATTCATATCATTGCTTTTGATGAGTTTTGAGTACAATAAAAGATTGTCCACCAATCTATATGGGGTCCATTTAGGCTGATTACCTACACATAGAGAGGTCTTAGATCCTATATGCAAGTTCTTTTTTTATATGCAAGTTCTCTTTTTATTAAATTTTGTTTGGTTTAAGATTCATAATCACCCATGAAAGAACCGCCACTGTTAATGAATAGTATTTATATATGCCTGAACATATATGGTTCGTTCCTAATGCCCTATTGATTAGTTTACCATCATTATATTTTTAATCAGATTTTCATTGTTTGTCCTGGTCTCTAGTCTTCGCTATTCTTCCAACTACATTATTCAGGTTTCTAAATCTCACGCGCTCAACATGTCGTGATGTTGGGTTTGATATTGATCTTATCTAAAATATATAATTTATTTTTATTTTATTATTGTTATCACTTGTCAATTTCTTTTTGAGTTCTTCCTATACATTTCTTCACCCCTACCATCTTACATATCTTATAGCCGGTGAGCAAAAAAATAAATTTTTTCAGTGACAGAATGCAATCAAGCGAAGGAAGTTTTGACTTACCCGAGGAATAAGAAGAGAACAAATGATCTTATTTTGACTGAACGATGCCTGCCTGACATGGATGAATCTAAGTTTCTTGGAATTTTGATCCAGTGTACCGATTTGCCGGCTATAGGCATGGGCCCAGAATGTCTACAATTCAAAGTGATATAGTATTCTTTAGCCTTTAACTAGGATATTTAAATTGCAATCTCATTAACAACATGTTCAACGCGTAACACACACACACACATATATATATTAGCTGTTGAAAAGACTAGGTCTAATAAACATCTCAAATATTTGTTAATTTACACAGTAATGTCGAAGGATAATAACAAGAGGACTATTGATTGGATGAACTCGAAAAGGGGTGGATTTGTGTGTTTTGCCAGAGAACAAGTGTTACAAAGTGCAGCAGCTGACAAATGAAGATGCATGAAAACGGATGAAATGGACACAAGAAATGAATTCAATGTTTATGGATATTGTGGAAGACCTGGGTGTTCAAGGTATGAATCTTTACCATAATCTTATGCTTCTTTTATTTGTTATTGTCTCACTCATCTTAAGAACTAAATTATTATTTTTTTAAGCTCACACTGGGTTGGATAAATTGTTAGTTTAATTTATTTAAGATTTGAAATTTAAAAAAAAAAAAAAAAAAGAAAAAAAAAAGCTAGCAATTCTTCCTAAAGCATGGTACTTCTTTTGTCTTACTCATCAAAAAGTAATAATAAAGTACTATTCTCCGTATCACACAGGAAAATAATTCTTGCCATCTCAACATTTGTAATGAAAACTAATACAGATATCCGGATTCCAATATAAAGGCCAACAACCGTTGACGCATAGGCAACTCTTCTACGTACATTCACACCCCAAATAGGAAACTCTATTATTAATAGGGTTCACCTGTTAAGAACAAGGAAATATTTTTCACACAAAATATTTTACACACAATTCAAAAACCAATTGAAAACGTGATTTGAAATCTTGTTTTTGCACCACTGCTTTGTGGAAGGCTCTAAAGAAAACTCTACTTTCAAGGGGGTAATTATTAAATAGACAAAATTTGACTACAACTTTCACTAAAAAAAATTAATATTATTATATATATATTTTTTAAAATTTTAAATATTAAACTGCATGTTTTTTTTTTTATGTTTTTAACGCATGTTAAATTTATAAATTTAATATTATTTAATGTTATTTACTAATTAGTACCAATTCAATGTTATTTAATATTTAATTCATAAAAAAAAAAAAGTTGGCATAATTTTAGACATAAAAACATAAAATTTAAACATTTAATTAATAACATAATTATTGATCTTTGATGTTCTAAAAACTTTACAAGCATAAAAAATTTAAAAAGAAAATATAATCTAACAGTAAATTTATTAAAATTCAAATCTACATGCACGCACATATATATATATATATACACATGTACCAATTTGGGAGAAAAGAAAAAACTAATGTCATAACTAAACAATATATAGAACTTGCTTCTGAAAACCTAACTAATTTGGTTTTCTTATTGCCAAAGGCCTTGTAGCTGAATTGGCATCTCTTCATGCACAAAGTGCTTGGGGGTCTAGGGGGGAAAGGGTTCGAGCTGTGGAGTTAACATTATGTTGTAATTATTTCTAAAAAAAAAAATTTGGTTTTCTTACTGGAAACATTATGATAAACCTTTCTACTTTTGAGTCCTAAAACAACTTTTCTGGCTGGCATTGCTGCCTTCAATATAGTCAATGAAAACATCAACTAATAATAAATCATAAATTAATATATGAAATTTTTTTCTTAATTTTAACCAAAAAAAAAATTAGAATTTTTTTTTTCAATAAGTAAAAAGTAATATTTGAAAACATAAGAAACAGAGAGCTTGGAGAAAAGGAAGTTTCAAATTCAATGAAAAATAACAAGTGTCAAACCCAGAAAGTCTCACTTTTATTCTAAAACAATAACCATAACATATTTCAGCATATAAGAAATCCCATGGATCAGAAACAAAACAAAAGCAGATAAACAATCATGGATATATATGGGCTACAAATGAAAGCAACAATAGAGCTTTGATTTTATTTTATGGATTTTGTTAACCAATACATAAGTTATTTTATTTACTCTTCCTTCAAGTTACATTATTTAATCAATAATAATTTTTATTATTCTAATTCTACCAGTAAAAATATAAGGGCAACACAGGCTTGGTAAACATCTGTTTGTATAACACCAAAACCTCTTCCATATAAGCTGAACTTACATTTCGCATAAATTATAAAAATAAATAAATAAATAAATAATTTATATCAATCTCAACGCAACATATAAAAGTTGTTATTATTATTAATCATTAATGTGAGAGTGATAAAGGTATAGTACTTTTTTTATTTTTGAGGAAAAAAAGTATAGTACCTAGAAAGTTGAATGTTGCCTTAATTTCTTGATTTAAATTTTGAGTTTATAGTAAAAATTCAAAGTTTGAAATTTGAGTGGTTCTAAGACCCCCACACTAGGTACACGTACAACTTCTACAAACTGTAACTTAAAAGGGCCAAAAGCTACTGGACCAAAAAGCCTTTAAAAAAAATACAGCAACTTTTAAAGACCAAAAGGATTTTTTTATTTTTTTTTTTATTTTTTTTTTTTAAGAATCAAAGACTAAAAGGACTTCATGAAAGGAAAAGTGACACTTTACCTCCATAACTCACCCCCTCCCCCCTACATCTGCCAACTTCCCCCCTCCACCTTACCCCCTCCCTCTTCTTCACTGCCAACCCATTCTCCACCAACGACATATCCAATCCTACCTTTGGCTTCCCAAAACTTTTTCCCTACTCCACAACAATTCCTTCCCCCATGTCCTTGCTCTCTCACACTGATAGGCCAAAAAACGAATTGACCCCTTATAATGAATTAATTGATTAATTAGCCAAGTTTAATTAATTAATCAAATTAACATGCAAATACGTGGTAGTACAAACAAATCACCAATTAAACTAAGTATGCGGCAAAAAATAAATTGACACGGTGATTTTAAGGTCACCACTCCTGAAATTCTACTATTATTACAACAAGCGGTTACAAGTAAAGGAATCTCAGTACCTTATACTAACCTACAGTTGAACCTTTACCCCAATAACCAATTGGACTTCTTTTGCAGTGACAATTTCTCCTTTTGATGCATGGCTCCCAGTATGTGACTAACCAATTGCGCGGATCCCAGTACGCGACTTCAATCACCAACTATAGAAGGTTGTTAGTTACAAAGTTCTTCAGTTCATCCAAACGATGAAGATCAAGAAGATGCTTGGTTATAAAACCCTACAGTGCACAAACACAACAACTTCTTCACAAGAATGATGAACTAGGGCGAAACTCTACCTCCAATCACAATTTGCTTGAACAAACTTTGCTCAACACTTGTGTAACTTGTATCTTGTTTGACGGCCCTTAAAATAATCCTTTTATATGTATAGGATTGTGAGAAAAGAAAGCCCAAACACATAATCACGGATTAGAGTCAAAATAGATCTAAAATTTTGTTTTTCATAAACCTCGATAGATAGCCACCTGTCGAGCCACGGGGCTAGAACAGCTCTTAAAGTTCGATAGATGGCTAGTTGTCGAGATTTAATGACAAGCACTTTTCAGACTTAAATCTTGGACAAACTTACGTGGGTTCAACACTTTATCTTGAAACACAGTTTTTTGAAGTATTAAACATATCCTAGATCTGCCCAAATACAAGTAAAGTATGTTTTGTCAAAGTATTAGCCAATTATATAAATAGTGACATATGTTCTTAACAAGTGAATCACATATGTCCTAACAATTTTCCCCTTTGGCAATCCGTCACAAAACCACAACAAACAAATAAACATATGAGAGAAGTCATAAATCACTCAACTCATATTTACTTGTTGAATACAATAAAATCTATAGTAACACAAACTGTTGAAAAACTTTGCAAGAAGAGAGTTTATGGCAAGTAGACTTTGACAACTTGTATTTTTGAAACACTTTAAACAAAACTCATCAAGGCATTTTAGTGTGAAATAGAAATAATAGATTGCATACACGTAATAAGAAGCATGTGCATAAAGAGAGTAAAGAAACAACACATGAAAGGGTAGGTGAAAGAAACATACATCAACATATAAAGAAAATAAGTACAATGTATGTCACTAATGGTCACAAGACCCAATGTACAAGAATAAATGTATCTAAAGTAAAGAAAAGAAAAAGATACAAATAATCCTCACTACATCCCTCTGATATCAACACTTCCCCTAACAAAAATGTCCTATACTAACTCTCTCCTTAAGAATGACTATTCTCATATCCAGAACTACTCTTCCTTTTTGTCACGAGTGACAAAGGGTAAGAGTGTCAAGTAGACATCTCATCAGTAGAGCTAGCATCTCCATCATCATCATCACCATCGAAAGTATCATCGTCATCACCATCATTATCATCCTTAGCCTTAGAATCAGAAGCCACCAAAGGAGGTGGAAGAGAAGCCTCAAGAGTGACCCATGATCGCCTACCGCCATGCAATACGACCAACACGTACGTTCACTTGATACAACTCAGTAGAGAGTGTATCAAGGCGAGCATCCATGTGCTAAAGCTGTGCCATGATGTCTCCGAGTGACACATTGCTTATAGAAGAGGAAGGAGCGGATGTGGATGGAGCAAATCGGGATGGAGCCGAACGGGAGGGAGGAGCTGCTAACCCAGACTGCCTTGACCTAAACTGCACCTCACTACGTTTAACGGTAGCGGCGTCTATGGCACAAATGTGAGTAAAGTGGTTGGACACTAGAAAGGGAACAGAAAAATGGTTTAAGATCCTCGTGATAGCGGAGGGTAAGATGAGCTTATCACAGTACGCTGTATTCTTATAAACATCTAAGATAGAAAGAATAAAGTGAGAAGGAAAATCTATGGTAAGATGCTCAAGGAGGGACAAAAAAAATCAAGCATGAGGCTTAATGATAGAGTTATAGTGAGAAAGAGGGTGAAGAACAAAAGTCATAACCATGTTTAAAAATCGAGGACCTTTTGCAAAGTCCAAGCAGTAAGTGAACTGACGCTTCCCCCAATCAGAAGGGCGCTCACAAAAAGCAAATTTGAGCTCATCTTTGGACACAGTCCTCAGACGCTAACAACCAAGGTAGTAAGGAAACTCTACCATAGGAACAGAGAGCACATCCTCAACAAGGTGCAATGTGACAGCAATGCGCATACCTCAAACGCGAGTATAAAAGAGAGGTACTGAAAAATCAAATCCATGCATGTTGGAGTAAAACTCTTGTATCAGCACGGATGGACATGTGATTAGGACGTCACACAGTGACTCCCAACCCCGATTGTGAATGACATTAGGTAGGTCAGTGTTGGCAAAGTCTGCCAAAATTACTTGGCGTTCCGAGAAGGCCTTACAGGCATCCTCATCACGGAACCGAATATATGATGGAGTAGGATCGGACGAAGTGGATGCCCTGGAACGAAAAGGTTTTTGGGATGGAGCAGACTTACATTTAGGTGCCATAGACACGACTAACGTAAACAGAAAAGAGAGGGAGAGAAAGAGAGAGAGAGACAATCAAAAAGTCCCAACAGATTTCAAATATAACAAGTATATTGAAAAGAGAGTACGTATGCATGGAAAATGCATGTACATGTGATATGCAATATAAAAAGCATCATGGGCTCAGCCCAATCCAATCCTACTAACACACAATCAATTTGCACACATCTAAATGCATGATAATACTGTTATAATGCATATGTGATGCAATATATAAGATTTTAAACTCATTTAAGCAAACACCCATCCCAAAATTTCAACAAAAACTCAATAATTTTGAAAAACCCCAAAAATTTTCAAAAACCCCAAAACCTAGGTTTCAAAACATGAAATGCATGTAAATGAGAGATTAGAAACATACCAAGTAAAGAAAAAGACTTGAGAAAGCTTGAAAATCAGTTGGAAAGAGGTTTGGAGTGAGAGAGAGTGTTTAGGGAGGTGAAAGGATGGATTTGTTAAGAAAGATCGAGAAAAGTGAGAGGGAAAACGCACTTAACCTTTATATAGAAGGTCAGTAAAGCTCAACAGATAGAGGTGTCGAAAGGTGTAGAGAAAGTGTTGAGCAAAAGGGACAACGACAGATGCAGTTGTCGAGGATTCATTGAGGGACAAATCAACAGAAAGCTAAAAGGAAGCTCGATCGATCCACCAGGTATCGAGAAGCTATTGAGGATCCAAGAACTTTTTCGATCGATCCACCTAGCTGTCAAAAAGGTGTCGAGATTGTGATAAGAAATAGCTTAAGAGCTCAACAGATAAGCCAAGTGTGGAGAAGGTGTCGAGGATTTGTTGAGATTGCTAAAAACTAGTTTTTTAAGAAGGGAAAAACATAGATATGAATGCAATCAAGCATGCAACTCAACCAATGATCCAATCAACATTTTAAGCTCTTAAAATCATCTTTCAACAGCAATTTTAAGCACATAGATCCCAAAAAAAAAAAAAAACACACACACACACACACACACACACTAAATAAGTCTAACCAATTTTATATTTCAAAAATAAGTCAAGGCAGTTTAGTGAGCATACATTAACACATGTAAAACCTTTTGATAATCAAATCACATTGTACCTGCACATATATCAAGAGTAATAAAAAATATTGCGTGTTGTGTGTGAAAAATATCGCAAGATTGCATAAATGTATACATGTTATGATGATTTGAGATATGAGAAATCACTTTAACTCACACACAATCATAACTGTTTGATAGAGACTATCACCTTCGAGGTATATCCTATAACTCCTACATCTCCTAGAATACACGCTTGCAATCATATTTAAAGCATTTTGATCTTTTTGTTTTTATTTTTCTTTGCATATTTTTCTTTTCAAGTGAATCATGCATGGGTATATAAGAGATAGAAAAGAAATACCCAATTATGTTAAGCATTTAACATTTCAATTTTGCTATGCCGAAGCACACAAATGTCATTGACATTGCACTTTTGCTATGTCGAAGCATACAGATGTCATTCATGATTAGCGAGCAACAGTGGTGAGATGGTTATTTATGTCTTTCTCTTAGGATTTTCTAGTCCTTCCCGTTAAAAAGAGTGATACAAGTGTTAAGTACAAGGGATTACTTAATCTTACTCATCACAAACAAAAGCCACAAAACTCACTTGCTTAGTTATGCATAGAGATGCTCATCTAAGCTACAAAAAATATAAACTTTAGAAAACTTTGTTTCAATGGCCATCCAAGGTATATAAGTACCAATGTACACAAAACACACACTGTTTTTGTATTTTTTTGATTTTTTAATTTTTTTTATATCAAAAATAAAATAAACAAAACTGAAAACAAACAAAAATATGTTAAACAAAGCAAATCATAAAAACTAGACTGACTCAGAACTTGGAAGCAAAACACACAAGTAATGCAAACAAAAACAAGAAGAAATAGAGAAAAAGTGATAGAATCACTTGGAGCCATTTTCCTTCCACACATTGGAAGAACCTTTCTGTCTAGCAAATACTTGATCCGGCAGTGAGGGAGAAGAATTTAAACTGTTCAAGTTCAAAAGGAACATGAGGGTTTTGAGAAGATCTCCAAGGGGAGCAAGAGATGATTAAAGCTGATTCTGGCTTCCAGATGCTATCATGTCGTTGCTCTGTTGAGTGGCTAACCACTTATAGCAATTTGATCGAGTATGACCGGCTGCTCCACAATGATGACAAAGATGCTACTTCTTTTGTTTAGGCCTTTGAAAGTTAGCCTTCTTAGCCCTAGAGTTTTTAAATTCTTTCTTATCCTGCTTAGGGGTTCTCCTAAGATAGATTTACCATTGTCTATGTTCTCACTAGCTAAATCAGTTTTAATATCATTATTCTCAATTTCAACATTATTAGCAGGAGGAACAAAAACAATAGAACTAGTAGAAGCAATATTAGAAGAAGAGAGACCATACCCTAAACCTGTTCAATCTGAAGTAAATTTCTAAATGCTGAGCATCCGGTCAAGCTTCGCACTTGAAGTCCTTTCCAGCTGAGTTTTGACTTGGAACAGTTCTACCTCAAGCTTCTTAATCTTCTCAGCCAAGAAATTGTTCTCAAACCTCAGCGCTCCAATAGTCTGATTAGATTCATCAAACTTTGTAGAAAGCTCTGCGCGCTCAAGCTCCACATCACTAAGCTTCTTGGTGGTCAATCTATACAACTTTTCATGCTTTTATAAAACCTTGTACAACTTTGTATAGGCTGTGTGGATGTCATCTTGTTCATCCATCTTCTCAAACTTGGACTTCACCAATTTCTCTTCTTCATCCACATCTTTAACAATCCCCTCAGTATGATTGATAGTGGCCGTGAAGGCATTCAAGATTCCACCATCCTCATTGTCAGAATCATCTTCAAACTCGATGTCGCTCAAAGTAGCAGCAAGTGCCTTGCTCTTCCCAATGCTTTTGAGATATGTAGGACACTCCTATTTCATGTAACCAAAGCCTTGACACCCAAAGCACTTAGGTCCTGTGGGAACAGTGTACTAACCGCCATCCCTAGCATCCTTTTTCCCTTTGTCTTGGCTCTTGAACTAAGAAGAATTGGATAACCTACGATCCTTGTCGAAGCCTTTACCATTGGCATTCTTCATGAACTTCTTGAATTGCCTTGTAATGTAGGACTTCATCTTAGAATCATCATCATCTAAAGACTCATCAATGTCACTGCTCTTGGCCTTTAATGCCATGCTTTTGCCCTTACCCAGCTTGCCAATTCTAGTTAGCCGTAGCTCATAGGTCTGCAGATTGCTAACCAGCTCTGTTAAAGGAATTTTGTCAATATCCTTTGATTCCTCGATCGCCTTGATCTTTGCCTGGAATCTCTCAGACATATATCTAAGCACTTTCCTCACAATCTTAGGTTCAGGAATGGTTTCCTTAAGATTGAAAGCTGAGTTCACTATGGTCTTGAGCTTGGCATAGAACTTATCAAATGACTCATCCTCCTCCATCTTGATTTCTTCAAAGCTTGTAGTGAGCCTCTGAAATTTTGAATCTTTGACAGCCTTGGTTCCCTTATAGGTTGTCTGGAGAATGGTTCATGCCTCCTTAGCAGTTTTAGTGGAGGATATCTTCTTGAACTCCTCATTAGTGACTGCACTGAATAAAGCATTCAATGCCCTGCTATTGAAGTTTGTGTTGGAAAATCTAGTTTTGTATCTCATACAAAACACACAGTGGAAGCAACAAATACGGATCTACTTCAATCATGAAAGATAACATGTAACCATGAATTCTAGAATAAAGAATAGAAAACGTACCTTGATGCAATGAAATTCAAAACCATGACTTGAGAATACCTTTAATCTTCATCTCAATTCCATATGGTGCCCAAGATGTGTAATCTCTCAATCAGTCTTTTGTATATAAACTCTCAAAGAAAAATCATTCTTCTTCTTCTTATGGAGAAAAACCGATTTCTATTTCTTTTCATCATACATACATTATAACTACCTTAGTAGTTTCTTTTTATTTAATAACTCTTATTAAATAATGACTAATTATCTAATTGGGTTAGCCTTTTGGGCCTACCCAATTGAGTTTTAGTTTGTGGCTTGAGATGGGACCAAAAGGAATAAATAAAACTCTAGCTCCAATGAGCTTTGGATTTTTCTGTCAACTCTTGACAAGTTCAAAGTTACCATTAATTATATTCAATACCACTATAAAAATATAATTAGACTCTAGGCCTTCTTAATAAATTATATTCCAAGACTTTATTATACATACAACCCCTTCATTAAAATATTCATAGTAACTCCTTACTAAAGTGGTTAGACCTAATACTCTAAATAACCAAACCCATTTAACTTATCTTAAGAGAATATTTTATATCTACATTAAGAGATTATGAATTCCATCTTAAGAATATATATTCCATCAACACTAAATGCGGGCTACCCAACATATTGAGGTTTTGATTGTGTCTTATAAATCTCACTCCTGATATATCAAAGCAACCTACATCTCATGATTAGATCCATTATTCTCTGAGGATTTAGAATTGATGTAAATAGAAGTTGTGAGATTTATTATTCATTTGACAATCATTAGGAGAATAATAAATTTCACAGCGGTCCAGTTCAATATGTCTTAACTCTTAAAACATATCAACATACCAACTAGAAGTTTCCACTTCCATGATCAAGACAAATCATCTTAATTGATATGTTATAGTTTTCGCAGATGAAATGCTCAATTTCATCACCGACTACGAATTAAAATTTTGAGTTTACAAAGAAATTGTGATTTATATTTTTTGTGACTTTTCACATAAATCACATACTATGTATCTCATGGACTAAGATAATGTCTCATTAGTTCATTTATAGATAGTCTCTTATAATTAAACTATTTAATTATTTATGACATGCCAATAAATTGGATTTTAGGGCATAAATCCCAACAGTTTTCCGCCTTGATCTTGGCATCATCCCAATCGGCCGGTACTTCCTTTGGCTTGGTCCAACCAATCTCTACAGCTTGCCACACTTTTTCATCTAAAGACTGTAAGAAAGCTCTCATGCGTACTTTCCAGTATGCATATTTAGTTCCATCAAATAAAGGAGGTATAATTAATGACTGTCCTCTATCCATGACAAACAGGGGCCAATAGATCAACATAGCAAAAATTAACCCTAATCATAGTGTGTCTGCTCTGATACCACTTGATAGGCCAAAAAACAAATTGATCCATTGTAATGAATTAATTGATTAATTAGCCAAGTTTAATTAATTAATCAAATTAACATGCAAATGCATGGTGGCACAAACAAATCACCAATTAAACTAAATATGCAGCGGAAAATAAATTGACATGGTGATTTATTTATGAATAGGGAAAACCAACACGGCAAAAATCCCACCAGATGATTTTAAGGTCACCACTCCTGAAATTCCACTATTATCAAAACAAGCGGTTACAAGTAAAGGAATCCCAGTACCTTATATTAACCTACAGTTGAACCCTTGCCCCAATACCCAATTGAAATTATTTTGTAGTGACAATTTCTCCATTCGATGCACGGCTCCCAATACGTGACTAACCAGTTACATGACTTCAATCACCAACTAAATAAGGTTATTGACTGCAAAGTTCTTCAATTCATCCAAACGATGAAGATCAAGAAGATGCTTGGTTACAAAACCCTACAGTGCACAAACATAGCAACTTCTTCACAAGAATGATGAACTAGGGCAAAACTCTGTCTCCGGTCACAATTTACTTGAACAAACTTTAGTCAACACTTGTGCAACTTGTGTCCTCTTTGACAGCCCTTAAAATAATCTTTTTATATGTCTAGGGTTGTGAGAAAAGAAAGCTCAAACACATAATCACGGATTAGAGTCAAAACAGATCTGAAATTTTGTTTTTCATAGACCTCGACAGATAGCCATCTGTTGAGCAGCTATCGAGCCACGGGGCTGGAACAGCTTTTAAAGCTCAATAAATGGCTAGCTGTGGAGCTTTAATGATAGGAACTTTTTAAACTTGAATCTTGGATAGATTTGCATGGCTTCAACACTTGATCTTGAAACATAGTTTCTTGAAGTATTAAACACATCCTGATCTACCCAAATACAAGTAAAGTGCGTTTTGTCAAAGGATTAGCCAATTACATAAATAGTGACATATGTGATTCACTTGTTAGGAACATATGTCAAAGTGCGTTTTGTCAAAGGATTAGCCAATTACATAAATAGTGACATATGTGATTCACTTGTTACGAACATATGTCAAAGTGCGTTTTGTCAAAGGATTAGCCAATTACATAAATAGTGACATATGTTCCTAACAAGTGAATCACATATGTCCTAACACACACAATCCTTCTACTGGCTAATTCAGTTTGGTTAGTACATTCCTCGTTATAGCTAAACCCAGCCCTCGTTACCCTCAAATCCCAAGCCTACACAGCATCTACCTAAACCCAATACCAAGCCTTTTTACCCCAAACCAGGGACACCAGAAGGGAAGCATTCCTTTTCTTTTCATGTTTATTCAAAGTCATTCCTTTTGGCTTTTGATAAGGGTCGTATGGATGCTTACTCCATCTTTGAAAAAAGGGGTAGGCATCATGGCTCTATCTGGGTTGGTAGATTGGGATTGGATTGGACCATTGCTTGTTTGGTAGAGTTGTGCTGGTAGGACTTTAGCAAGAAACACTTTTCAAATGATTCCATGAGTAGTATAAAATCTTGGGATTTTCTAGTAGGTCAAACAAGAGTGGTCTATTTTTGAAGATCTCTGAATATCATAATGGGGCAAGACATGGCTATTTGTGTGTCCCAGAAGGGAGGAATAAGGGTGATGAGGCTTTCTTTGAATTGAAGCTATGTGAATTCTTTTTGGGAAAACCAGCCTCTAGGTCGGGGAAAGAGGCAGCTGCTGGCAATGGTGGGCTTGAAAGGTCCACCGGTAATTCAAGGAATCAAGATTGGAAAAATCTTAATGGAGATGTGAAATCAGGAAGGAAATTATGTTTGGAGAATCAGTTTCCAAATATTCCTGGGAATTTGAATCAGAAGGAGAGTTTTGGGGATTTCAAAATTTAAATAAACATCCTATTAATAGACGTCCCTTGCATGGCCCTTCTACCAAATGGACCCAGGCCCATTTCTACTTGAAAATTACTGTTGCTTTAGATGGGAATCCTCACCGTAAGGTCCATTGGAGTCATTTTGTCAAGCCAAAAGGACCTAAGATGGGCCCTGTTTTGTTAGAGCCCAAGTTGACTAGTGATCAAGCTCAACGGGCTATACCCACTAAAGCTCATAATGAGTTCATTAAAAATATGTTATGTTTGACTGAAAGAAGTACATGGGAGGTGGGAGAAGGATTGGGGTCATATGTTTCAACTGAGAAGGGTCCAAAGAAACGTGAGTCACAATCTCATCCACACACCTATCGGTCCTTGGAAGGTCCCCATCCAATTGGCAGTGGTGGGATTGAAAAGTCCACCGGTAATTCAAGGAATCAAGATTGGAAAAATCTTAATGGAGACGTGAAATTAGGAAGGAAGTTATGTCTGGAGAATCAGTTTCTAAATATTCCTGGGAATTTAAATCAGAAGGAGAGTTTTGGG
Source organism: Quercus variabilis (assembly GCA_030445155.1). Classification (NCBI taxonomy): domain Eukaryota; kingdom Viridiplantae; phylum Streptophyta; class Magnoliopsida; order Fagales; family Fagaceae; genus Quercus; species Quercus variabilis. The sequence goes on from CP129449.1 coordinate 12,282,086, forward strand.
GGATTTCAAAATTTAAATAAACATCCTATTAATAGACGTCCCTTGCGTGGCCCTTCTGCCAAATGGACCCAGGCCCATTTCTCCTTGAAAATTATTGTTGCTTTAGATAGGAATCCTCACCGTAAAATCTATTGGAGTCATTTTGTCAAACCAAAAGGAGCTAAGATGGGCCTTGTTTTGTTAAAGCACGGGTTGACTAGTGATCAAGCTCGGCAGGCTATACCCACTAAAGCCCATAACGAGTTCATTAAAAATAAGTTACATTTGACTAAAAGAAGTACATGGGAGGTGAGAGAAGGATCGATGTCACATGTTTCAGCTGAGAAGGGTCCAAAGTTGTCTCCCAATATTGACGAGTTGGATGGGGACCTCCCAAGGACCGATGGGTGTGTGGATGAGATTATGACTCACGCTTCTTCGGCAGGAACCCAGATTAGTGAAGGATCGAACCCTCACAGCTTAGCCAAGAAGCCACTGATGGTGTTTTCGGGTACCGACGAGATGGGTGGTGTCCTTACAAGGTCCGATAGGTGCAGTGGTCAGGTTGGGGTTGTTAGTGGTCTTCTAGTGGACCCTAAATCAAGCGAGGCTAAGGAGGGTTGTATGGGTTTTAGTGTGAGGGTTGCTGATGGTCCGACAGAGGACTTCTCAAACTCTGGGGCTGTCCTTAACTTCGATGGGCAACTTGTCAATGCCGAACCATCTGCTTCCCCGCCTCTATTGGGTTTTGGATTTTTCGATATGTTCTGCCACCACCAAATGCTGGGTAAAAATTGTTTCTTTCCCCTTTCTGCACTGGGTTTTGATTCTAAGGACGATAAAATCTTGCTACTGGACTGGGTCAACCCTACAGGGTCAGGTAAGGATAAGGATGTTGGGAATGCTTTGGAATGTGTGCCTCTGGCTAAGTGGGATCCCTAAGGGGGTATGGAATTAGTATCAGAGGAGGCTGCACTGGATGATTTTCTTTTGGGGGAGGATCTAAAACCTTCAGTGTAGGTGAAGAGGAAGATCAAAGGCTTTGGTAAATTTGTGGGTTTTCCTATTGACTCATGCGAGTAGTAGTGCATTGCCTTTTTTCAAAAGCTTGAGAAAGTGTGGGAAAAACAAGCCACGGTAGGTAGTTTGTGTCGCAATGAATCTTTATCAAAAAAATGAATTAGGGAATTGAGGAATTTAGTCTCTTCCGTTAACTATGAGGGGCAATCTGGTCGACAAACCAAAGAGATTGAGAATTTCTGTGGGGTGGGCTCAGTAGTTGTCCATGAATTTGAAACTCTTATCTTGGAATGTGAAAGGATTAAACAACCCTCAAAAGAGAGATACGGTGAAGAATTTACGCAAGGAGTGGAAGTGTGATGTAGTGTGTTTCCAAGAAACCAAGTTGGATTCTATCAATTCTGCTGTTGTGAAAAGTCTTTGAAGTAGCCCTTTTGTTGATTGGGAGGATTTGGATGCTATTCATACAACAGGGGGGTTATTCTAGTTTGGGATACAAGGGTGTATAAAAAATAGATTGTGTGGTTGGATGCTTTTCTGTTTCTGTTTTGTTAAAGGGTGTGGTAGACGATTTTGTTTGGATATGTACAGGGGTGTATGGTCCGAATGCTGATGGTCTTAGGGATGCATTGTGGACTGAACTTGATAGTGTGAGAGGGAGGTGGAGTGCTGCTTGGTGTCTTTTTGGTGATTTTAATATCATCAAATATCTAGCAGAGGGCCTAGGTTGTTCTTCTTTCAGTCCAGCCATGTTCAAATTCTCGGACTTTATTGAGAGGAATTTATTGGTTAATATACCATTGGTGGGGGGTGAGTATACATGGTTCCGTGACTCAGAGAACCCTTCTATGTCTAGAATTGATAAAGTGCTGGTATTCGCTTATTGGGAGGATCATTTTTTGGATGTGATTCAAAGGCCTCTTCTTAGAGTGATTTCGGACCACTGTCCTCTTCTTGTGAAGGCAAGTGGTGATAGGCCAAAAACGTATTGACCCCTTGTGATGAATTAATTGATTAATTAGTCAAGTTTAATTAATTAATCAAATTAACATGCAAATGCGTGGTAACACAAACAAATCACCAATTAAACTAAGTATGCAACGAAAAATAAATTGACACGGTAATTTGTTTACGAATGGGAAAAACCAACACGGCAAAAATTCCACCGAGTGATTTTCAGGTCACCACTCTTGAGAATCCACTATTATCACAACAAGCAGTTAACCAATTGCGCGGATCCTAGTACGCGACTTCAATCACCAATTAGAGAAGGTTGTTGGCTGTAAAGTTCTTCAGTTCATTCACACGATGAAGATCCAAAAGATGCTTGGTTACAAAATCCTACGATGTACAAACATAGCAACTCCTTCACAAGAATGATGAATTAGGGCAAATTCTGTCTCTAGTTACAATTTGCTTGAAAAAACTTTGCTCAACACTTGTGCAACTTGTGTTTTCTTTGACGGCCCTTAAAATAATCCTTTTATATGTCTAGGGTTGTGAGAAAAGAAAGTTCAAACAAATAATCACGGATTAAAGTCAAAACAAAACTGAAAATCTATTTTTCTTAAACCTTGACATATGCCTAGCTGTCGAGCAGCTGTCGAGCCACGAGGCTGATCAGCTCTTTAAATCTCGACAGATGGGTAGCTGTCGAGATTTAATGATAGACACTTTCTTGGCTTGAAACTTGGACAAACTTGCATGGCTTCAACACTTCATCTTGAAACAAAGTTTCTTGAAGTATTAAACACATCCTAGATCAACCCAAATACAAGTAAAGTGAGTTTTGTCAAAGGACTAGCCAATTACATAAAATAGTGACATATGTTCCTAACAAGTAAATCACATTTGTCCTAACAAGTAGAATGTCGAGGGGAAAGCCTTCTTTCAAATTTGAGAATATGTGGCTTAAGGTGGAAGGTTTTGTGGATCTTGTGAGAGGTTGGTGGAACAGATACCATTTTATGGGGTCTCCTAGTTATGTTTTAGCTTGCAAATGGAAGGCTCTTAAGGGAGACTTGAAGCATTAGAATAAATATGTTTTTGGGTCGTGGCTTTTAAGAAAAAATAGTTGCTATTTGCAGTGGCAACTCCAGGAAATTTTTTCAAGGTGTTCCTCAATAAGCATAAATCACACAATCTAATTAAAAGAATATTTTATATATTGACAACAACAACAATAAAAAAAATGCAAATACATAAAATTTACAATTACCTTCTACGAGTTTTCATATTTTGAAATTGTTGCATAATAGTCTCATTATCAATGCTACAAGCTACATGTTTTTCAATATACACAACCAAACAATCATTCATCCATTGATCTCCCATTCGATTGTGCAATTCATTCTTTATATATTTCACTGTTGAAAAACTTCTTTCTACTATTGCAGTAGAAACTGGAAGGGTCAAAGCTAGCTTCACAAGTAAATAGACTAATGGATAAGTCTCATGCTTCCTTGTGCTCACTAATTTTTCAACAAGTTCACTAACTCCTTGAAGCTCTAAAAAGAAGTCACTGCTGTGCATATTAAAAATGTAATTCTGTAGTTGAAAGTCAAGTGCCAAAATATCTATCGCAAGAAAATTAGAGGGATAGAACTTAGCTAGACGTATCAACTTTTCCTTATCAAAATTGAAAAATGAATTACTTGGATTCAAGCAAGCCATACAAAGTAGCAAATCGGTATTCACCTCAGAAAAATGGTTGTTAAGCTCTTGAAGTTGCATATCTATGATTGTGTAGAATAACTCAACACGATAATGATGTAAATTTGTATTTTGTTGGGTGTTGCATCGTGATCTCCCACTAACTACAAATATTTCATTCATGTTCAAGATAGGAATATCATGTGAGGTACAAAATGAAGTCACCTCAGCCAATAAAGACATCCATTCATCATCTCTCATCACTTGCAACCGTTGCTTAAACACTTTAACAAGATCTATAGCATTTACTATATCTTGATATATATATATATATATATTTGCAATGCTATTGACAACTCATTTGTGATCCTGAAAATGTTTTTCATCAAGTGTAGAGTAAAGACAAATTCAAAAGATAGAATTGACCTCATAATAGATCGAGTTTCAACTTTTTGGTCGAAGAGGCCATCTTCTTCAATAATCTCAAGTACATCAACAATAGCAGAGAACATCAAAATCAAGTTGAGAATAGTCTCATAATATGATCCCCAACGTGTATCACCAAGACATTTAAGATTTGTCTCTTGATTCAAACCTTGCCCACTTATACATACACCATTCTCTAAATCTTCTTTAATTTTGGCAAATTATGCATCTCGAAGAGCATCTTGTCTCTTACAAGAGCCTCTAATAATAGTTACTAAATTACTAACCGCATAAAAAAATTTAACAATGTTAATGTGATTTTTAGCAACAGCAACAAGTGTCAATTGAAGTTAATGAGCAAAACAATGAACATAAAATGCTGACTTATTGTCTTACAAAATTAAAGTTTTGAGACCATTGATATCACCTTGCATATTACTAACCCCGTCATAACCTTGCCCACGTAGGTTCGATAAACTCAAATCATGTTCACAAAGTAAACATTCAATAGCATATTTGAGTGACAAAGTGGTAGTACTTGCTACATGTACAACACCAAGGAACCGCTCTATAATAATTCCTTTTTTGTTCACAATGAAGAACGAGACTCATTTGTTGTTTCACTGAAATATCACGTGACTCATCAACTAATATTGAAAAGAACCCATTGTCAAGATCCTTGATGATGACTTTAGATGTTTCACATGCAATTGCATTCAGAATGTCTTTTTGAATATCAGAGTGGGTAAGCTTGCAATTTTTCGGAGCGTTCTACAACACTTCATTGATAGATTCATTGTGATCCCCCAAAAATGCTCAAGGAAATTTCCTTTATCACTTGAACCTTGAGATTCATCATGACCACGAAAAGCTAATCCCCGGCATAAAAGGAATCTTATGCAATCAACTATTGTATTTAATTGAACTAGATATTCAAATTTATCTTTATTTGATTGCTTAACCAAAACACTTTGAATGTGTTGCTTTTCCTTCAATAGATCTTCACTCTTCTTGATAGCTTGGTTATGAGCACTATTAACTCCTCCAACATGGGAATCTAACTTCACAAGTTGATTCCAAAGTTTGAATCCCTTCATTACAAAAATCTCACCTCCTTCTTGCTTACCAACATCTTGCCCAAATAGGTAGCGATAAAAACAAAATGCCGCATCCTTGTCTATACTATATTCCAACCACTTTCTATTTACATACCATTCGGATCTAAATCGACGAGGCTTTCCAGAAAAATATGATACAGGGTAATCATGAACAAGTTGACAAGGGCTTTTTGCTAAATAATATCTTATTATTTCATCATGATTATTAGGATGATAAGATGATATCTTTGGTTGTAGCCTAGGATTTGAAGGAAGATTTTCTAAGTTAAAGTCAACACGAATTCGCTTAGAAGATGAAGATGAATCTTGCACAGGAAATGAATCTTGCACAGGAGATGAATCTTGAGTACATAGTTTTCTTATCAAATATTTGTCCATAATTCTAGCAAAAGAATAAACTATAAACTATAAGTTCATTTGAAATATTAATAAAATTATTAATTATTATTGTTTAGTTGTTTCATTAATTTGTTTGTCTTTTATTGAGCTTTGACGTTTTGTTTTTTCCACGTTTGGTTGCTGGGAAAATATAGGAAAATAAATGAAGTGGAGTTTTTAGTTTTGGAGTTTTAACCCCAAATGGTCCCCAAGAAAGCAAAGGAAAAGAAAATTCTAGGTTTTTAATCCTCACTATTTTTTTGGCAATACAAGAGGCAACCTATGTGGCATGAAAATAATATTTTATTTTAACTGTTAACCACATTAGTAAATTCTATTCATCACTTAACGAAAATGTCCATTTAACACAATATCAAAAAGTTATGGACTAAATTGACACACGTGAAACGTTAAGAACCAAATTAACGTACACCATAAAAGTGAAAGACCCAACTTGTAATTTATCCAAAAATTAATAATAGGCATATCCAAGTACTGATTTCAAAAATCTTTTAGACATTCTACATATAAATTAATCCAGTAATAAATTACAGTAAAAGTTAAATCAATTTTTTTTTTTTTTTTTTTTTGAGGAAGAAGTCAAATCAAATTTTGACAACAAAAGATAATAAAAGACACCCGCACCTGGTGCGGGTCTTGGTTCAGTTTACATTATTACCAAGGCTTAAGGATTACCACCTTCCTCCAACATGAGATGGTGCTCAACTTTATAGGAAAGGACCATGAAGAGAAGACCAAGTTTAATTGATACCTTGGATATTTTCTTTCGGGCAAGGACCTAAAAAGATACCAAAAAGAGACAGAAAATCATTCTCAAACTAAAATTATTATAACAAAATGCTACTCTTGTGTTTGGACCAATAAAAACCATGTTTGACTATTGAGTCCATTTTTTCTTTTCCGTGGGGCCATATTTTTATCTTGTTCTCTGAATCAGAAGAGTTTTGATAATTTGTTTGGTGGTTTTAGCAATAGTGATTTTTAAAAATGGATAGAAAAACCAAAGTTAAAGTGATTGATGTGTTACTAATAATTAACATGTCGACTTTCATTTCAATAAAGTAATAAGTATAAGAAATAGAGAAAGATATAGAGATACTATCTACCCAAATCCCTCTAACGACTAGCACCTTCCACCTGCTTTAACATGATATTGATGGTGCTCAATTTTACAGGAAATCGATCTAACCCTTATTCTGTCCTCTCTAATTATTTACATCCTTTATCTCATAAATCATGGATATTCTGGCCTTTTGCCCTTAATTTTTAAAAATTTTGGCAATATGCCCCTATTTCGAAACTATATAGAGATATGCCCCTGTTTTGATATCGATTATGTTAAAATCGAGTTTCAATAAAATATTCAATTTGTAGAAAATTGAGTTATGCCCGATCAAACTTAAAAAAAAAAAAAAAAAAAAAAAAAAAAAAAAAAAAAAAAAAAAAGCATGGAACTCAATTTTATGGAAATCGAGTTTTAAAACGCCACTATAGGGCTTAAAAATGTCACTATAGGGTTCCCTAAACCTGATATGAGGCAATCAGACTTATAAAAAAAAATTGTAGGAAAACACTGCTATAGGGCTTAAAAATGCCACTATAGAGCTTAGAAACGCCACTATAAGGCTCTCTAAACGTGGTATGGGCAATCAGACTTACAATTTTTTTTTTTTTAAGAAAATGCCGCTATAGGGCTTAAAAACGTCACTATAGGGCTCCCTAACCTGGTATGGGGGCAATCAGACTTATAAATTTTTTTTGCAGGAAAATGCCGCTATAGGGATTAAAACGTCACTATAGGGCTTAAAAACGCCACTATAGTTCTCCCTGATGGGGCGATCACACTTATAAAAAAAATTTTATGGAACTCGAGTTTCATGCAAATTATTATTATTATTATTATTATTATTTTAAAGTTTGATCGAGCATAACTTGATTTTGTACGAATCGAGTATTTAATTGAAACTCGATTTTAAAGTAATCGAGTATCAAAACAGGGGCACGCCCCTATATAGTTTACAAACAGGAGAATATTGCCAATTTTTTAAAAAATTAAGACTTAAAGGCCAGAATGTCCCATAAATCATCTAAAACAAGTTTAAGTCTTTTTTTTTTTTTTTTTTTTACTTTAAAAAATACAAGTTTTAGTCACAACTCACAAAGTAGTATATATCCTACCTGAACCATAAAGAAGAGGAGCTACAATTGGAAGTAGGATTTTCCACTATCTTTCAACCTCGAACAGTTCAAAATAGATATAAATCCATAGTAGACATTGAATAGTTAAAAAGAATCGAAAGGCATTCATAAAAATATAAATAAATAAATAATCGTAAGACAAACAGTAAATTTACATCTGACCGTATTAATCTAGTTTGGTACAATGCCCCGCCAGTTCTAAACATCTTATAGTCTCTGAATCGCTAAGCACTTGTAAAACAATTCATTATCACCGTTTGATAAATGGCATTCTTTGACAAATAACATTCACATGGTATCTTCTTTTCAGAGAAAATTGCTTTTTGCCCATTTAAAAAAAAATCCAGCATTTTGCTCTCTTTCTCAAATTAATTAGGGAAATGCCCCTCTTTTGAAAAGCGAGTTTTTAAAAATCGATTTAGATCCTATAGCAGCGTTTTTAAGGACCCTATAGTGACGTTTTAAGGACCTATAGTAACGTTTTGTAACTCGATTTTCATAAAGTCAAGTTACATGTAATTTTTTTTTTTTTTTTTTTTTTTCCTATAACTCGATTTTATGAAAATCGAGTTACAAAACGTCACTATAGGTCCTTAAAACGTCACTATAGATCCTTAAAAACGCCGCTATAGGGCCTAAATCGATTTTTAGAAACTCGATTTTCAAAAGAGGGGTATTTCCCTAATTAGTTCGAGAAAGATGGCAAAATGCTAAATTTTTTTTTTTTTTTTTGAAAGGGGAAAAAAACAATTTTGTCCTCCTTTTTTCTAATTTAGTAACAAACGATTGGAAGATGAGTCCAAATTTATTAAGTACAGAATGTAAAACTCATTACACTCATGTTTTACACCATCCAATAAGAAATTGTTATATTAGCTTTTTACTTAAAATTCAATACATCCTATTACACCTAATTACATCTCAATAAACTCCTAATTTGGTTGGAGGGTGTAAAACTTGGGATTGAAGGGTGTAAAACTTGAGTTTTATACCACATCCTTATAGAATTTAATTTCTTGGAAAATAACTATAAAACAAGTCCTTGTCAAATTAGTGGGTTCCAGTTAATTCAATTGGTAAACTCCCTAATAGTTTAATAAGAGATTTAAGTCCAATCCTTACTTACATCAAAAATTAATTGGTGTCTTGATCTGATAATAAAGTACTATTATTAGGATCAAGCACCATAGGTTGAAACTCTTAAAAAAAAAAAAAAAAAAAAAAAAAAGAAGAAGAAGAAGAAAGAAAGAAAGAAAGGTCATTGTCAAACCAACAACTTATTAATATTCCACTTTTGAGAGATTATCATGATTATTAGCTGACACTCCATTTCTTTTTTTTTTTTCTTTTGGCCATATTTGTTCTTATTCTCTAAAAAGAATAGTTTTGATACTTGGCTAATTTGGTGGTATATATAGCAATAATGGTTTTTGAGATATGGTAAAAAACAAAGGTAAGGTAGTTTTTTTGATAACCTTCTGTCAAACCATGTGCCTTACCGATCCATTCAACGACCAATTGGTGAAGGATGAGTGGACAAAAATCTTTTATAGCATTCAATCACATACCAAGCTCATTGGTATTGGAGCGAATTGTGAAATCCCTCACAATGCGGCTCCAACGACTCTAACCTATAACCAGGCTCTGATACCACTTGTCGAACCGTGTGCCTTACCGATCTATCCAATGACCAATTGGTGAAGGATGAGGGGGCACAAATCTTTATAACATTTGATTGCAGACCAAACCCATTGGTATTGGAGCGAATTGTAAAATCCCTCACACCTTCGATGTTTATTCAAATAGAGCAGAAGGTGGCTATTGCAACAAAGTTACAAAGGCATGGTGGTGGTCAATATGGGTTCAGTTACTCAAGAGGGTTTTGCTAGAGGGTGATGACAAGGGTTGTCACCATTACAACAGGGCCTCCGTTTTCATAAAGAAGAGACCTACCTTTGGAAGTAGGATATTTCCCACCATCCTTCAACCTTGAACTGTTCAAATAGATATAATTCCATTGTAAAAAGTGGATAGTAAAAACGAATCAAAAGATATTGTTGAGTCTAGGTCTTAGGTTGGCAAACCATGATTATTAAAAGTCCGTTCCGTAATAATATTAGAAGTGTATTATTGAAGTCAAGACTACTGTCCAAGTTTTTGTAGAACAAGTTTAATTTTTAGCTTTTCAAAAAATTGTCGATCGATTGAAAAGTTAAGTTCTCGATCAATGGAACATATTTTCCATCAATCAAATAGCAAAAAATATATAATAATAAGCTCAATTAGGGGCATTTTAAACAACAGTTTTCGGTGTTTAAACAACATTACACGTATTTTCACACTTTTTCGTTCATACGAATTTTCAAAAAATACAAATAATATTACTAGAACAACATTACCAAACGGGCCCAGTCATCAAGTGCCTAGATTTTTGTGTATACAAGTCTTAGGTATATAAGAAAATCCTAGTACACATGTAAAAGACTTTTGAAGAGCTTACTGTTGTAGATCTAAAGGTTTTGTGCATCCTACTCTCAAAAGTCTCTACCAAAGATCAAAGTTCAAATCCAGTTATGTTGAAGTTGCTGCATAATCTATAAGATTGATAATAGACTAGAATCTTTAAGTGGATATATACTTAAAGTCGTGGATGAAGGATTGCTTGCAACAAACTCCACAACTAAAGAAATCCGTAGACCTAGAGTTGTCCTAAATTATCATATTGTTGTATTATATATTTCTAACAATGTTAGTATATTACTATTTGAACAATATTGGTAAGTGAGTGCATTGACCTTGGCCTTTTCATAATTTGATTAATATTTAACTAAAAACTAACAGACACAAACAATTCATTTAAATCTGACTCTGTTAATTTAGTTTTTGAATAACTAACGTGGTACTATGCCACATTTTTTTTATCATCCACTTTTTGAGAAAGAATAATGAAGACCTAGTTTAAGAGATACTCTATTTTTCTTTGAGTCATTTAGCAACTACAAAGATACCAAAAAGATACGAACTGTTGTACATGTCCAAAGCTAAAAATTGATAGAAATTTCAATCTTAATTGATATTGTACTTTGAACCATAATAGGTAGACCATTTAGCAACTACAAAGATGCTAAAAAGATACGAAGTGTTGTCCAAAACTAAAAATTGATACAAATTTAAATCTTGAGATTGTACTCTGAACCATAATAGCTAGACCGTGCTTATATTTCTGACTCTGTTAATTTAATTTGACCATCCACTTTTTGAGAAAGAATAATGAAGAGACACGCTATTTTTCTTTGAGTCAAGCAACTACAAAGATACCAAAAAGATACTAAGTGTTGTCAAAAAGTAAAAATTGATACAAATTTCAATCTTGAGATTATACTTGGAACCATAATAGACAATGCTTATAAATTGACACTCCATTTCTTCTTTTAGGCAATTGAGGCCATATTTTTTCTTGTTCTCTGAATATGAAAAGTTTTGATAATTAGTTTGTTGGTTTAGCAATCGTGGTTTTTGAGAAATGGATAGAAAAAACAAAGGTAAGGAGGTATTGGATAAGTTTTAGGATGCTGTGAGGGTTTTACTCGTGGATGATGACAAGAGTTGTCACCTCGAACTGGAAAGAATGCTCCAGCCATTTGGTTATGAAGGTATTTTCTGGTCACCTTTCTTCCTCTTAATTTTTCTCTGTAGCTTTTTTTACTTCTTTCTTGTGAAGGTAGTTTATTCTAATGTATGCAAAGTTAGCAATTTGATCGTGTTTTTCTTTTTCTTCTTGATCCCAGCTTTCATGGGCTTGTTAAAGCTAGCTAGTGAATATTAGGTTTGGACCTTGGTAATATTTGAATGTGAGTAGGCATTAGTTTAGTTAATCGAAGAAACATTATCTCTATCTCGTTTTCTCCCGAAACTATGCACAAATCAGGTCGCATGCAAGGAACAATATTAGATTTTCACAAAGTGAAAAAAAAAATAATAATAAAATAACGCTAGAGATATAAACTTTTTTACAAAAATTTTTAATTGCTGATGTAGTGAATGGTTATTGGTAAATGAAAAAGTAATATTAATGGTGGATTTAGATAAAAACCAATGAAAAATTAGCAACATTTATAGTTTGTAAAAATGTTATAAAATAGGTTGTAGTTGTAGTATTACTAAAAAAATTTGCCTAATTAATAATAGCATTCGTGTGTTGTTTGTGTACACTCAACTGTATTGTTGTTAATCTAGTAGTGATTTTTCAAGTCATTTAAAACCGTGACTTCAAGTTTGAAATCGTGATGCATTTAGACTGCATTTGTTTTGGGTGAAAATCATTTCCGGAAATGCTTTTCTGTAATTACGAGTGTTTGGTTGCGCATGGAAAATTAATTTTCCAAAAATTGTTTTCAGTTGACCAGCAGTCAAGAGTGAAATTCTTTTCCCCTTTTATTTTCACTTCAAATGCCATTTTCTGGAAAAGAGAGAGAGAGAAAGCACGAAGAGAGAGAGAAAGAGACCCAGACCAGCGACCAAGCCTTACGAACTACCGGCGAGAGAGACCAAGCCCGGAGCAACCGCCGACGGCCTTCGACCCACGAACCGATGAACCCAGAGCAACCCATCGCCTCCGACGAACCCAGAGCAACCCATCGCCTTCGACCTAGAGCAACCCATCGCCTCCGACGAACACAGAGCAACCCATCGCCTCCAACGAACCCAGAGCAAACCATCGCCGTCGCCGTCGACCCAAAGCAACCCACGAACCGATGAACCCAGAGCAACCCATTGCCTTCGACCCAAAGCAACCCACGAACCGACAAACCCAGTGCAACCCATCACCGTCGTCGTCGACCTAAAGCAACCCACGAACCTCGATCTCGTCGTCGACCCAGACCCATTGCTCCCTCTTCCTTGATCTCTCAGTTTTTTTTTTTTTTTTTTTTTTTTTTTTTTTTTTTTTTTTTTTTAAAGTTTGATTGTTGTTGTTGTTGTGGTGGTGTGGTGGTGATGTTTTGGTGGTTGTGGCTTTTGATTGTCGGAATTTGTAGATGAATTGGCTATGATTTTGAAATTTTTTGTAACAAAATTTGTTTGGATGCTGAGAAAATAGCTGAGAAAATGTGAAAAATTGTAGGAAAATAGCATTTTCAGAATAGAACCAAACACATGAAAATATTTTCTACAACAATTTTCATAATACAACCAAACACTTGAAAATATTTTCCTTTTCTGGAAAATAGCATTTCCAGAAAATAGATATTTTTCGAAAAATATTTTACAGGAACCAAATGGACCCTAGTTGCATCCCTATTGGTGTTCTAGTCATTTTGTTTCTAGATCCTAGTCACTTTAGCATTAATTGTTTTTTCTTTTTAGGTTTTCTTGGATAAAAGACTTTTATTGCTAACAAAAGAAAATTACAACAAAGTCAACCACACTAGGGCCCATTTGGTAAGAAATTTCTAGTAATATTGTTTAAGTGTTGTAAACATACGTGTGAGTTAAAAAGTGATGTGAAAATACGCGTTGTGGTATTTAAACACTAAAAATTGTTGTTTAAACAATAGTACCAAACAACCCTTAACATTAACAAAATGAGAGGGACCACTTCTGCCAAAGGAATTTTTAGTTTTATCCCTAGGCACATTAGCTTTAGTAAAGTTGAATAGTTTACAGACTAAATTGTTAATCATTAGTATTGGGTGGGCTAAATCACCCAAAATAAAATGCCCTTTTAGCACCCCAAGCCAAAAAAAAAGGAAAATGTTAGATCAAACTTTTGTCACAACTTGTTCATGTGACAAATTGTGATTGATAGAGTAAGAAAAATGGTAGGTCCATATGGGTTCACAATGACATTACTCACAACTCGCAATGTGGCAAAGTTATGTCCTACTCCTAACATTACTCCAACAAGAAATAAAGAACTGTCTGGTTTTTTATTACTATTTCTCTCTTGGTAGCAAATCCTATCTCTCTCTCCTCTTTTTTTTTTTTTTTTTCCCCTTCACTTTCGCGGTAGCAGATGGCTTTGATCTGGTGATTTGGGTTGCTATTGTGGCGGTAGGTTGCGACTTGGGTGGTGGTGGGTTGTGGGGAGGATTCAAAATTTCGCTGAATCCCTAATTTAATCTTGTTCCTTGAATTAGCACAACAATTTCATTGCTGATTTCCTAATTCGATCATGTTTGTTGCTTATTTTCTCTCTTGAATTAGCACAGAAATTTCATAGTTGATTTTCTAATTCAAAATATTTTTTTTCTCCTTGTTTTGATCTCATTGCAATTTCTTCACCTTTTACTTCGAATTCAGTTCAGAACTTGATCTTTCATTACCTTTATGACGTCTTCAGCATATGATTCAACTTCTTCTCCAATCATGCCTACATCAATTACAACTTCAACAGTGAACTAACTTGTTAACTCAAAGCTTTGGAGGGTCTTTGCTTTTTAAGAGTTAGTGACTTCGTTGTTTGCTCCAGTATAATCCAAGTACAATTACCACTTTTCAAGGTCACTTGTAGGCTGCAGCACTTTGTCAAAAAAAAAAAAAAAAAAAAAAAAAGTTCACTTGTAGCATAATTTTAAGGGGAATGTTTTTTTGCTAAAAATTATTATGGGGAATGTCACGTAATGTTATTTCATTTTTCATGCCTTTTAAAATAATGAATTAATAGTAATGTTATGAGTTATTGTGGCACATTTGTCAACCGGCCCTACCATGTTTTTTCAGTTACTGAATGCGAAGGAGCGAAGAATGCTTTAGATCGGCTTAGAAAGGACACAAGCAGATTTCATATTATGATCACTAAGAGAAACCTGCTTGATATGGAGCTTCTTCAAAGAGTTGAACGAGAGATGAATTTGCTTATTATAGGTAATTGATTCTCTCATATCAATATATGCCCGCCTTTTACTAGGATATTTCATTTACACGCAATTTCATAACTGGCAAGTTTTACGTCTTAATATTTGTTATGTTAATTACTCAGTGATGTCACGCGATGGTGGTATTGAAGCCATGCAGAACAATACTATTACTATCCATGGCGTTTTGAAGCCCATTACAATGAATTTTCTCATAACGTTGTGGCAATGTGTGTTTGGTAAGAATATACGTAACCCGGCTGAAGTGCAACAACCAACGAATGATTTTCCTGAAGCAAAAAGACGACGGTTTAATTGGTCACCGGATTTACATAAAATATTTACGGATTGCGTGGAAGAACTCCAAAAAGAGGGCAAAGGTATGTTTTTTATTCCCCTAATCTTAAGCATCATTCATTTGTATTGTATTCGTCACACTGCTAACAAGGAAACAATTGGAGATAGTTTTTAAAAGACGACTTCTAGTAACATATATGTAGTGTTTATCTTTCTCCTAACCAGGAAAATGAATATTGAAATATTTATGTTAAAACTGTCATTTCTGCTGAATTTGTGTTTCTGATTCTCCAAGAAGAGAATATTATTTCTTAAGAAGAGAACTAAACACTAAACAGAGCTCTTGTGATTGTATGAGCACTAACTCCTTGACTCCAGCTTCCCCATTCTTCAGTATTAATGTCTCTGTATTACAATATCTCTGTTTTACAATATCTTGTATGTTAATGCAGAGCCTACTCCCAAGAAAATTAAGGAACGCATGGAAGCTAAAGGTGTCAAAGGTCTTACTATAGATATTGTAAAAAGCCATCTTCAGGTATTATTCATAAATCTAATTTCCCCATCAAATTAAAACGGTCAAATTCCTTCTTCAGTAAAGGACACTCACAACTTCATCTCCATGGTACAGAATGGCAAGGAAAACTTAAAAAAGAAGCTTCAGAGTTAGATATGCAGGGGCACAATAACAAAGATGGTCCCAGTTCAGTGCGTGTACTTGAATCTATGAATTTAGCAACCCAACTGAAACGAGCTCTAGCTGCAATGAACTAAGTTCACAACATCACATAGGAGCTCCCCAGATCATGACTCAAACTTCATCAAGTGGGCAAATATGCAATGAGCTGCGGGGAGGCACGTCCATTAATACATCCACAAATTTACTCGCCAATAATCCTCAAAATCATGACTTTGATGAGACTGTGCCTGCCCCATCTGACAACCTTGATTTCGATTCTCTGGATTTTCTTGATTTCGATTCCTGGGATGTTATTTATAGAAATACTTTGCATGATATCTATTTGAAGGAGAGAGAAGATTATTTATCAAAGAATCGTAGGTACTCGGAAATAGTAATCTTTTGTTCCACTTTTAATATTACACTTTATATTTTATTAATTACAGCATGTTACATGTGTATTTTTTCCGTTCCTAATAAAGTAAGGATAACATAGCATTAAAATAAAAATAAAAATCACATATATCCCATTGATAGAATGTGAAATACTAACATTGAATAAAGAGTTTTTTTTTTTTTTTAAATGAAACTAGAATGATTTCATTAAAGCTGAAACTGAGGAACTTTAATTCATTGGGTTACTCTCTTGCATGTTGCATCTCTTCAGGTATAAGAATTTCTACTACTATAATAATGAGAACTTTTTTTTTTTTTTGGTTCTCTTGCAGATAAGCGAATTCCCTGAAACAACTCCAAACAACTCCAACTCTATTCAGTGTTCAAGACAGAGCTAAAACTTGAAGTTAGAAGTAGCAGCTTTGCTATAGGTTGCTGCAGTGGCTCCCGTTTCCAGCTCTTCTGCTTTTTTTTTTTTTTCTTTTTTTTTTTTTCTTTTTTTCTTTTGAGAGCGTCTTTGTTGTGTGCATCTATTACTAGATAAGGACAAAATTATTGTTTAAATTATTTTAAAGAAATGGCTTGTTTTTCTTAAATGCATCCTTTTTTTTTTTTTCTTTTTTTTTCTTTTTTTTTTTTTTCTTTTGAGTGTCTTTGTTGTGCATTATTTATTCCAATTTTTAAAAAGGACAGAATTTGGCTTTTTTCCAATATGTATCAAAAAGATCAAAACTCAAAATTGAGTGTATTGTTTGTTTAGTTAATAAAACTCGGATTTCACATTCGAGATTTATTTGGGAAACTTTATTTAGATCCTCTGAGTTTTAACAGCTATTATTCATTATATTCTAATGGTAAAATTAGTGACTAGTGTGTGTAAAAAAAAAAATTATTCACAAACAAATATTCCGAGATTAATACAAATATGTATTAGTAACCAATCAAGCTATGTTAATCTATATTTAAGTTTTAAGTCATTTATCAATCGAGCCATAAGAAGAGAACTAGTATTATTTGTTAAATCTACGTCAGTTTTTTGGTAGAAGATATATATTCCTAAGAATTTCACTAATAAAATTATGACAAATATATAAAATAATTACTGTGCTTAGTACCAAGTCCATTTCCTCCACACACACACACACAGGATAATAATAAATAAACAAATAAAACCCAACCAAGTCTGTTTGTTTTGTATCTCTTAATTAAAAAACGAGAAAGTGGGTCAAATTTGATCCTCCGCCATGCATCTCATGCAGTTAAAAACTAGGGTTTTGAAAGCCCTTGCAAAACCCTAAACCCTCATTCTCTGGCCTACCTCCAAATTCACCGCCATTAGTGTTGTTAGAAATTAGTTAGCTTTGTATATTTAACTTCAAAGCCCTTGCAAAACACTAAACTCAGTATTAGAAGTATGCTAAATGACTAAATTCATAATTTTCTAATCTCCATAAAATAGTATCAATGTGGGAGCTCCTAAGTTTAATCACGTCTCCATCCTAATCGGTAATTTAGGCCTCCCTCCAACTCTTAACATCTTCCATTGCCAATTGGTAACGTCTTGCTTTTCCATATGGCTTCTAGCAAAAAGAGCAAGTTGTGCTAGCAATTCAACCACCGAAGTAACACAACTGATAGCATGCAATCCTAAACCAACTTTTGATTCATTTTCCTTCTTCAATTCCAATGCATATTGAGACGATAGTATGAATTCCCTCATCTCCTCCCCACAATTCCATCTCCAACACACCCATCAAAACCCTGACCCTAGCCCATCTGGCTATTTTTCTACAAAAGGAATTATACTAGTTATACCAAAAGCTTAAGCTTTCTTGCCTAGGACGCAAGTGTATATTGTCCTATGGTTGATTTTGCAAGGGACTAGACTGAGTGAAGGAAAGCGCAGGATCTGACATTCTTAGTCTGAGAGTTGGCTCTACGGCAACTGTCATTTCAACAACATATCATCCCATCATCAATTTCAACAAGAAGAGAGACAAAAATGACTTTTTGGAAGAACAGCCAAGAATGATGGAGGAAATAGAAGCGCCTCATAGGAAAACATATTTATGCCTTTATCAATCATCTATGAGGATTTGAAAAATATAAGCTTACTAACTTATAATACCATGGCTAAGAGAAGGCACTCGTTAAACAAGATATACAATTATACAAGTCATGTCACCCCTTGGACCTTTCTATAAATCAACCAGCCATGATTTACAGGAAAATGTTTACTCAGTAAGAAACATGTTTCAAATCACAAGTATTATCATGTATGAAGGCCAGGGATTGGAAGAAGTACTAGGTATCACTATGTAATAAATACTTCAGAAAGATCCCTAGAAATTACATTGATCATGACCGCAGGAAACTAATAGAGTTTTGTTTGTTTGCTGGAGAATTAAATAAGTAAAATTATTTTCCTGAAGGAACTATTAATATCAATTTTTATCTTACTTACACTTTAACAGACTCAAACAAAATCTTATATTAGGGATATTCACGGTCTCCCCTGCAATAATACAGCGAAAATTATATTATTTCAAGAATTATTTCTACATAAAAATAAACAAACAAGCATATAATGGTGCACCATAGAACATAAACAAGTATCAAGATTTATTATGCACTGATATCAGAAATTAAGTTTGAATATGTATACCTAGTAACCTAATCATGTGTAGTAAATTTCACAAAACCCATTAACAAATTATAATGCAAGTAGATCTAAGAATCATGCCTGACTTGCACATATATAAGGCCCTGCCCAAAGCATAACAAAGAAACCAATTTTGTGGCAGAGTTTGAAAAATGGTATCATAGCTGCAATCCCCTCAAAAATCAGCTTTCCTGATTTTGGTTTATGCAAATTCCAAGGTAAATAGGTTAAAATAGTATTTAAGCCAAAAGACTTTGCTCTCAATAGTCTATCTTTCCCAGCACAGCCATGACAATAGGCAAATAGAAGATCACAACAAGAAAGACTTAACTTAGGAGACAGATATATTTGTGTTCAACAATGACTTCCATGAGACAAAAACTAATTACAAAGCATTATCAGTTCAGTATAGGATATTAAGTGAATAGTTGCATATATGTAAAACTTGAGGAGCTCCACAGGTTCTATTTCGCATGTTAAACATTGAAGACACACACACATTTACTATGTCAAAGTAAAAGATTTTACAGAAGCTCATTGAACTTCAACTTTCTCTGTCATGTCCTATTAAATATATTTTTCTTTTCAAAAAATCTTCAATATCTAATTGCATTATCTATAAGTCAAGATTGAGTTATACATCTTCTGCATCTTATTAGGTACGATTGAGAGGTACCCTTCTCATACAATAAATTTAGGTGCTAATTCCTGACAATGTTACTGTTAGAACACCTCTGGAAGAATACAGAAATAATGCAAGTTGCCACTGATGATTTGGAAGGGTTATCCATCTTTCCAAAACATGCATTGGAAATCTTAAATTTTTTATAAGTAACACAAAAACAAGAAAATAAAAACCACACCCCTCAAACTCACTCCTCTTTCAAAATCAAAAGAATAATTGTAAAAATCAATACAAAAATTGAATGCAATTAGCATGAAAATCAATTATAGGTCTATGATTAACAGCTAAAAGACCATTCCATCAAATTCCTCAGCAAAACACAGGCAGTGCAGTGCCAAGATTTAAGTGCAAATCATCAAGCTAGATTATTTTCCTATGAATCAAGTTGTTAAGTAAAGAAGAAAGAAAAGCAGTAAATTTAAGTAAATTCTGAAGCTTTCAGTTTGACCACAGTATTGATTAATTTAGGGAAATTTGACACATTCCTAATTAATTTGTTTTCATTTCACATAGTCCTCATAGTACTAAGAATTCCTTGCAGTCATTTAAAATATTGGGGAAAAAAATTAAAACAAAAGTACAAAATTATCAATTGGCCTGGGATCTGCAATGGTCTCCATTTGAGCTATGCAACAAGATACAAGCAAAAACAAGGGAATGCAAAAGTTAGCTTCCCATTGGAGTACGTCAAGATCAATAACTCAAACTTAAAAGAATAACTTTGGTATGATGCAGTAGCTTTAAACTAATTTCAAGTTGATTTTCAGACTCAACTTAATATATTTTGGCCAATTTGGTGCTTGATTTGGCAAGACTCATATTTACATGACCCTTAATACCTAGTTGAACAGATAGAGATTAAAAAAAGATAAACATATGGCTAAAGCCATTAAAATTAAAGCTTCCTTCACTGTACACTACCCTTAACTAAAAAGACAGAATTTGCATTCGAGTGTAGAGCAGAGGCTCCTTCCAATATATAAAAATACAAAAGCAAACAAGATTAACAAGTAAAAGAAAAGCCTAACTTCCATTTAGTTTACCTGAAATTATTCACTTTCCCTAACTGAAAAAAAAAAAAAAAAAAAAAAAAAAAAAAAAAAAAAAAGAAAGTAAGAATATTTACAACCGAAAAATGAATGAACACCACAAGAGTAGAGTCCTTTTAATTTAATACTACTTTCTTAACTGTCCATAAACCATAGCTCCTTCCCAGTTCCAAACGTCCAACAACTCTATATGCAAAGGTTAATAACAAAACAAAAAGCCTAACTTCCATTTTAATTTGTAGCAAACATCTAATTTCTTTAAATTTTATCTCTCCTTTTTAAATTTTATCTTCTGTGTCCAAAAACAAAAACCTGGTTAATTTCCAAGAGAACAAGGAAAATACTAAAAAATTCAAGACTGGGTTTTCTTGAGCATATTCTAAAAGTACTTTCCTTTCTTTCTAACTTCTTACAAATACAAATGCCTCTCTAGACCATCAATAACTTATTTTCTTCCTTAAAACAGTTTGATTAAACCATGTCTTTCATAGCAAACTTTTCTGGGTATTTTCCCATAGAGACAAACAGAGCTTTATCAAGCACACAAATTAATTAAAACCCAGATAAAAAGATTAAAAACCCAGATCAATTATCAAATTTAATTTTAAAATACTAAGCCAATTAGTAAATAAGGTTCAAGCTTTCCAACTCAGTAATGAAAAAAGCAAACACAACAATAAAACCTAGACGACATATAGGAGAAAGAAGATGAACAAGAAGAACGACATTAGTAAGAGTAACTCACATTCACTGACCTGAAATATAGTATGTTTGGCCAAGACGATGGCCAAGGAAGTGTCGTACTTTGTTTTGAATTGGAGGACCGGAACTCTGGATTTTTATTTTTATTAGATCTTTAAATTACGGAAGTGTTAAGTGTTACTTAACTGATAAGGTGATGTTTCTCCAAAAAATATAAAAAACTGATAAGGCGATTTGAAAATTGTTCGGATAAGAATACTACTAGATGGTGTGGGACCTTGCTTAGCCTGGCCCAATTCAAATAACAGTCCTAAAAAAAGGGCCACCAACATTCAATTTGATTTTCAGGCAAAAATGGCCCAGTACTACTCTTTGATAGAATATTAAGTAATGGACTATTGTTTGTGAAATATTTAATAATTTACTACTGTTTTGAAATTTGAATTTAGAAGACTCAAGTTTTACATGTAACTTACTCAAGTTTTCAAAAATCGAGTTACTTATGTGATATAGTGGCACTTGTTGACCTGACATGTTTACCTGGCATTTTTTAATTAAAAAATCCACCTAGGACTAGTTACTTGTAATATATAAGTCGAGTTCTTTAAACTCTTGTTCTTTAAAATCTTGAACAAAATGCATTGCTGTAACCAAAGTGGTCAGAGAACAAATAATGACAACAATAAGAAAGAATTTTGTTTTGGCAAGACAACAATAAGAAGCTAAGCACAATTAAATGATGGAAATCTTTTACCATTGGAATATTTGGAGATAAGGAACAGGCTCAAGCAGTAGAAGGTGTAGCAATATCCAAAAGATTCAATCACTTGCAGCTAAAGTCCTTTGGACACAGAAAGAAAACAGAACAGAGAGTGATTTCCCAAATGAAAAATGAAAAAGAAAAGATGGCCAAATGATTACCGCGAACTTCACATGTTGCACAAATGCAATGCACAAGGAGGAGACAGACAAAACAAAGGGGTATGTGTGGGTCTCTCCGTTTTCATTCTTTTATGAAGGATGGGTGGGAGTTTATTTTCCGCTTGTTCCTTTTATTTTATTCTCAAAATATAAAGACTTCTATGAGATAAGTCAAGTAAATACTTTCTCCAATTCAGAGTCCAAAGTATTCAAAGTTTTAACTTTTAAAATCAATTTGATACACTTTTTTTTTGGGGGGGGGGGGGGGGTTTGGGTTTGTGGACAATTTGATATTATTTTAGGCTGATTATTGTTTCATATTTTTGGATGTGGAATGTTAAAACAATCAAAACTCATAATATTATAGTTTTCAAATTCGATAATTGGGGTAGGAGATATTAATTCTGGACATCTCTATCAAAAACATTAGAAAGTGTGTTAAATTACAAGACTCTTAAAAATTCAATTAGAACCTTTTTTTTTTTTTTTTCTTTTTAGAATACTAAGTATTTTTAACACACATACATGGGGAGAGGAGAGAGTTTTTTAAAGAAACTTACAGTGGTGTATATCCAAAAGAGCCTAACTTTTGGCTTATAGTGAATAGTGTATCAACACTTTCCTTTATTGTCATGGCCCTTTGGGATTTCTCTTGTGTCATTTATCTACAATAAATAAAAATAAAATAAAATACAGCTACAATAAACACAATAAGTCAACAACAATTTAAAAAAAAAAGGAAAAGGAGTCAAGTCTACAATAAATTAAAAAAAAATACAACAACAATAAACACATTATAAGAGAATAACAACTCAACATCATAGCAATCATAAACAAATACACCAACATCGAAGTCAATAATAAACATATACACCACCATCACAGTTAACAATAAACTAATATACTAACATCACAATCAAGCACATGGGGTTATTGATTTTTTTAAAACCCTAACATTAATAAGAAAATAACAACTCAACTTCACAAAGTCACAGAATGTTAGCAACAATAAACAAATACACCAACAATAAATAAATAAAGGGATTTACTAATGTGTGCTCTTAGGGTATACATTAGTACACCATTTTAGGAAACTTTTTATGGAAAAATAAAAAAGTAATTCACTGTTTTGACAGTTTTTTCAATTTTTCATAAAAATTTTCTCAAAATGAATGGTTAGTGTGTGCCCCAAGGGCACACACTAGCCGGACCTATAAATAAATAAAGCATTTAACTTAAACAAAAGAAAAATATTCTATAAAGTATAAACCCAGCATCACAACAAGCACATGACCTATAGAGTATTAAAAATTATAATTTTTAATAAAGAAAGCAACCAGCACAAGCAAGGAGGCATGTGGGATATCAATTTTTTCACAACCCAACTTTATTTGCATATAAAAATTGAAAAAAAAAATAAACATCTTACATTTTTACTATTAGGCTATTAGCTTTAATCTCATAAAAATAGCATTGAGGGTCTGTTTAGATATCACTTATTACTGAAAACTGAAAATATTGTAGCAAAATAATTTTTAAATGTGTGAATAATGCTGTTAGACCCTATTTTAAAGTTTTTTTTGTTGACAAAAGTACTTGTGGGTACCGTGAATAGTGCACGGGATCCACATATCAAAACGTAGACTTGCAATTCATTTCATTTCAGCAACATCCAAACTCACATTGATTCTGTGCGGCATCCAAACCGTTGGGCCCACTCAGCCCCTAGCCTCCGCTTCGAGTGTACAGTAATTGGGCCCAACTCTCATTCGCCCTAAGGCCCAACCCTCACTACTGCAACTCGGGGGCCAAAGTGTCACTACTAAAGTCATGCTCGGCATATATTTACCGAGCATGTTCGGAAAGGTCACTGAACGGCGTTTTATCTTTGTTTGGCTCAGAGAAGTCCCTCTAGGCGCCGCTGCCGAGCTATAAACGGAAGTGGGCACCAAGTCCCAAAGCCATCCAAGCCTAGTTTCTCACTTACCATCCCCCTGATTGGACCTTCCGTAACACTAAACACGCACCGACTCTGCCGAGCAGCTGACGGGGGTGGGAACCAAGTCCCAAAGCCACCCATATCTAACCTCCCACTTATAAAAAACCTTATTGGACCCTCTGTGGCACAAACTATGAGAGCATTGATGACCTACGTCCGACCCAGGAACTATAAATAGGAGAGGAGGATAAGAGGGGAGGGTTAGTCGAATCGAGGGGGGGAGAGAGGGAGAAAAACAATTCAAAGGGAGAGAAGATCTCAAGGAAGAAAGAGGAAGTAGTGTGTTGCTGAAAAGGAGAAAAGTGATCTCATTGAGCCCTTAGTTGGAGAACGACCCATAGTAGGAAATTTAGCCCAATAAACAAATAAGTTGTGAGCCCAAGTGGAGCTGAGCCCATCGGCCTCATTTGCGACCCACACAGATTCAATATTAAACAAAACCCAAAATGCAAAAAAGAGAGAGTGTTATCGATATTTTCAAAACCCTAACCTTAATCACATATAAAAATCAGAGAGAGAGAGAGAGAGAGAGAGAGAAGATGATTCATACCATGAGTATTGAGTAATGAGAAACAAAGTTGATAAGAGTAATAAGCCATGTTGCCAGTGTGGCAAGGCCAACAGTAGTGCCAAGTAGTGATGAGAGTTTCAGCTGGGTTAGGGGATGAGAGAGATTGAGGGAGGCAGCTGTGATAGTGACTAAATATGGGGTACACTGGGGTACGGTTGTTTTTTGTTTTTTGTTTTTTTTTTCATCTTTGTGACTTAATAAGTTAAATTTACTTTAATTAGATATTTAATTACTCTAATTTTAGTTTGTCACTCACTTAATTTGATGGGTTTGGTTTATTTGCAAGGCCCAATATATTTTGATTGCCAAGGCCCCAGCCAATACAATAAGTCAGTTGGACATATTATTTACAAGGCCCAACATATTATATTGGATACATTTTTTTGGATAATCAACAAATTTTTATTAACAAAGGAACAGAAACTACAAACAAAAAAAAGGTACAAAAACTATAAACTAGAAACCATAATCTTAGCTTGCTCTACAGCTAATACATCACAAAAAATAGAAGGGGCGGAGCTAAGTAAAAACAACCTGAGTACTTATTTTTAAGAGACCCAGAAGCCAAAACATGTGTAGCTTGATTTGCCTCTCTAGGAGCCCATTTGAACTAAATAGACTGACAAAGAGCTGTTAACTTGGTTGTGCTTGAATATAGAACCTGGATCCTCCATGGAGGTGCTATAGATGGTCGGTTAATAGCATCTACACAAATCTTAGCATAAATTTCAACAATAGCTTGACTAACATTGTGTGACACTAATTTTTGGATTACCTAGTTGATTGCTTCAGTTTCAGCTTGGACAGAGATATTAGTTTCTACTCATTTTGAGAGAGCAAAAACCAATGTCCCTCTCCAATCGCTAGCAACAACAGCAATATACGATCTATCACAGCCACCTGCAGCATCACAATTAATCTTAATGACCCCTTTCTATGGATTAGACCAAGTTGCTGCCCTTTGGGGTGATGGATTGGAGGAAACAACAGGTTTGACTTCCCAATACTCTTGGAATCTTCTTTTGATTAGTTGCAAGGATCTTCCAAAGTCCAAGGAAGCCCCTTCAAATAGAACTAAATTCCTTGACCTCCATAATTGCTCCAAAATCAGAATTCCATGGCTAATACTATAGGTGGGGATAACAATAGCTCAATTAAATTACTTGGAGAGCTTAGTTGCATGCATCAGATTTTAGACCTGAACCATTTCTAAACCACAATGCTCTAGCTGCATGACAATAAACAAAAACATGGAGAGTTGATTCAGGAGACATACTGCATAAAGGGCATGAAGGATCAATGCTTGGGTTGAATCTGATGATTTTATCCTTTGTTGGAAGGATATCTGAAGCTATTCTCCACAGCAACAATGTTTTGTCTCTCGTGAATTTTGGCTTTCCATATCTTTGCTTTTATAGGATCCAGCCATCTATTAGTGGATGACCCGAGTAGATCCATGTAGACAGATTTGACTGATATAATCCCATTTGGGTACTTAGTCCAAACCCAACTGTCTTCCTTGGTTCCAACTCTTACTGGAATCTTTTTAATGGCTTTAGTTGAGTCTTCCTTGAACAGCTGATCCACCTTAACTTCATCTCAATCCCTTTTATTTGGGGTTAATAACTGTGACACCACTAAGCATGCCTCTACACTTTCAGGTGACTTTGGCACCGGTTTCAAACTAGCCAAATCTGGAACCCAAGGATCCTTCCAGGTAAATGTACTTTCACCATTATAAATCATCTTACAAACGCCATCATGAAGAGCTTTCTTTGATAGTTCTAGGCCTTTCCAAGACCAAAAAGCTTTCTTGGTTGGTTCCGCCCAAAGTCATTTTCTATCCACTCTATACTTTTGCTCTCAACACTTGAATACAGAAGCTTTCTTTCTTATTAATAATCCACCAAGGTAATTTTGAGAGAAGAGCTAGATTGAAATCTGCAAATGAACTGAAGCCCAACCCTCCTTCCTTTTTCGATTGGCAAAGCACATCCTAAGCCATAGGAGAATAGTAGTGTTTTGAATCCTTACAAGGATTCCACTAAAACTTCCTTACCGGCACATCCATCTCCTCACATAGACTTTTTGGAATTTGGAAGGTTGACATAGCATAGGATGGCATTACTAGAGCTACCGATTTGATCAAGATGGCTCTCCCCATCCAAGACAGACTTTTGCTCTTTCAACCGGCAATCTTAGATTCCAATCTTTCTTTGAGATAGTTGAAATCTTTCGTTTTGTTTCTAGATAGAAATAGAGGAACTCCTAGGTATTTCGTTCCCTGAGAAAGCTTCTTCAACCCTCTTTGTCTTCGAACTTGAGTAAAAAATTGGGCATGAACTCCTTTGGAAGCAAAAATACTGGATTTCTACAGATAAATATTCTAACCAGACTATGACAGCCTTGACTTCAGATTGCTTAGCTTTACAAAAGAGAAGCACATCATCTACATAGAACAGTTTGGTAATTTCTGGCGCTGCCGGTGATAGTTTCACCCCACTAATAGAGCCACGGGAATTTTCTCTAGTTATGAGTCTAGCCAGAATTTCACTTCCAATGATAAAAAGATAGGGAGATAGAGGATCTCCTTGTCTAAGAACTCTGGATGGGGCAATATTAGGTCATTTACCCCCATTCAGTAAGAGGATATATTTAACTGATGAAATACAGTGAAAAACTAACTGGATGAAATTTTTTAAGCTAGAGAAACAGTGCACCACTTCCTGGGCTAAAAAGATGTTCTCTGCAATGTTTCTATTAGGTGTAAAAAGGCAACTTGAGCTGGATCAATCAACTTTCCGAAGAGAGGTCTATTTCTGGCCACTAGGATTCTCGAAATGATTTTATAGAAAAAATTACACAAACTAATCGTCCTGAACTGCCCAATTTTACAAGCACCCTATGTCTTGGGAATTAATGTAATAAATGTATGATTCATATCCTTAAACATCCATCCTTGTATAAAGAACTTCCTAACTGCCTCCACTACTTGACCCCAACAATATACCAATACTTCTTAAAAAACAACCCATGCATCCCATCAGGCCTGGAGCTTTCATGAGATTCATCTCAAAAACTGTCTTTTGGATCTCATCCTCCGAAGGTATTCGAATAAGTTCAGCGTTCTCTACCTCTGAAATGCAAGGTTCTACTAGATTCTCAAGGTCACTTGGAAAGCAAGGATTTGAGGAGCTGTACAATTCTTGAAAGGGAGATTCAAAATATACCTCAATGGATTTTCTATCATAATACGCTGCCCATTGTCCAACAAAATTTCTGAAATGTTATTTCTTCTTCTTTTGATTAAGGTTGCTGGAAAAACCATTAGTTTCGATCACCTTCTTGTAGCCAAAGTTCTCTAGTTTGACATTTCTCCTGTGAGGGGTTTGGGAGTGGCACCCTTGCCAACATAGGTCCGAAGGGTGATCCGGCCCGACCACCTTCGAACTGGGCCCGGCCTAGCCGAGATACCCAACATGCCAACGAGCAAATTAAACCCAAGGAGTTCCCCTACGACCGAGGAAGCACCATAAGGGGTGGCCAATGGAAGACCAAGAGGAAACCACCATAACTGAGAACTAGAGAACCAAAGAAGGCCGTCGCAGCGGATGCAGGAGAAAAGGAGTGGAAATTTCGTAATAAAACAACCATCACCTTTGCATGCATTAAATACACTGCAACGACCCAGCTTGCTGCATTACACATAAACAATGCCCACACAGCTTGTATCCTACTGAACCATCACCAGCAAGACAATGATGAGACAACCATCAAAGGGTAGATTAGTAGCCGTCCAAGTGGAGGGCTGAGATAGAAATCAAATGGCTATAAAAAGAGAAAGATCCCACATGAGCAGGGATCGGAAAGAAAGAGAGAAAAAGACTTAGATCAGAAATTGTAAAGTTCTCTTAAGTGTAAAGATGATACTCGACCAGCCCAAGGAGAAAGATAAATAAGAATTTTGCTTTCATTTAGATTTCATTACTATTGAACAGATCCTGGACTCATTCTTTTCTCTTTATTTACGAAGTTACTAATCCAAGTAGCCCAAGCATTGGCCCGCACACCCATCTCTATAAATAAATTGTATTGGGCCCAAGATGCAATCTCAACCCATCTCTTGGGCCTCTCAGTTTTTACCCCCTGCACCGCTAATTCTAAAAATAAGCTAGTTCCTGTTTCTATATTCTCATGACTTGGACTTTTCTTTTTGAAGCTCTTCAATTTTCTTCTCAATCTCCTGAATACGAACTTTTGTTTGGCCGAATTTGGTCTTGTTCCACCTTCTAAGCTTTGTACCTGTATGCTGAATTTTCCTGACTAATTTAAAGCACTGAGGACCTTCAATTTTTTTTTTGCCGTGCATTATCAATGACCTCTTCACATGAAGGATCCCTTGCCCACATGGCCTCAAACCGAAATGGTCTATCTAGATTACAAATCTCCAAATGAGTGTCATGCATAATTGGTAAGTGGTCAGATGATGGGGCAATTAGATGTCTTATACCCGCTTTAGGGAACATCAGTTGCCACTCTTGGCTACAGCACGCCTGATCTAGTCTTTCTTTAATACTGCCTCCTCCTCCACATCTTTTAGACCATGCAAACTTATGTCCTTTAAAGCCAAGTTCAATAGCAGCTGAACTAGTTATAAAATTCTGAAATGCTCTTGATGACTAAATTCCTTTACTACAGCCACCTCTCTTATCTTCATTTGAACTCAACACTATTGCAATCTCCCATCAAAAGCCAAGGCCCAGAATATGATGAGATAATCTCTCTAAAAAGCTTCCAGAAACACTCTCTATTTGCAATTTGGGGAGGATCATCCACCAGCATTAGCATCCATACTTATGAAGCTGGCTCCGACTACACCAAACATACTATTATATTTTTATTATCATAGATTACTTCCAAGTCTACACCATTTCTCCAAAATAGTGCTAAACCCCCAGATTTCCCATCAGCTTCCACACAAAAGAAACCTTTATAACACAAACTACCTTTAATATACTTCATTTTTGAATAAATGGCTTTTGATTCGGAAAGAAACACCACATATGAGCATTCTCTCTTCGCCAAAGCCTTTAAAACTCTGGTTGTTGGAGCCTTGTTAGCACCTCTACAATTCCAAGCTAAGATCCTCATGGTAAGCCCCAAAGCAACAATACTAATCAAACGCACAGTTCACCATCACTACCATCTCAACAAAACAATTATAAACTGAAACCATACCTGAAATTAGAGCACTTTGCCTTGGAAGATGACTTCTGACAGCTATGAGCCCCGGCTGGATCAACTGAGAAGCACAAACCCACTAGCTATCAAGATTTACAAGTCAAGCCAGAATAGGATCTAAAGAGACCCCACCCAAGGGACAAGAAGGCTGTACCAGCTAATCTCGATGGAAGGATTGCTTTGTTTATGGAGTGGAGAAATAAAATGGGATAGAGGATTGAGGACTGAAAAGTGGAAATGGTGAGATGGGAAATCCCTAACCAGTTGGAAAAGTCCATAGTGAAAAGAGGGCAAAATTTGCCCAATAGTGTAATTTTCGAAATTTTTAAGCCGAATAGCACGCGTTGAAACTTATTTAGTTAGTTAGACTGTTTTTGAAAGTCGAGTTTGGCAAACTCGACTTTGGACTAGAAAACAGACGCTATAGTGACGTTTTTTTTATACCTATAGCAGCGTTTATATAAAACGCCACTATAGGATACCTATAGTGGCGTTTTTGACAAACGCCACTAAAAAAAACGTCACTATAGTATTCTTTTTCAGCCCAAAGTCGAGTTTGCCAAACTCGACTTTCAAAGACAGTCTAACTAACTAAATAAGTTTCAATGCGTGCTATCCGTCTTAAAAATTTCGAAAATTACACTATTGGGCAAATTTTGCCGTGAAAAGAGGGTAAGAGAAGCCACCCGAGGGTGGAAAAGATGAGCCACACATAGGTGGAGAATAGATCCGCACAAAGGTGGAGGAGAGCCACACGGAGGTGGAGGAAAAACTGTATATTAAGTATTATTCTTAACTATATTGGACACATTTGAGATATATATATATATATATATATATAAAAATTTATATAATTTATATTATAATTATATATAAAATAAACTGTATATAACTAAAATTTTGGTTGGGTCGGTGTATTTGTGAGGGAATTTAAATGAGCACAATTTCTATTGTTATAAAATTAAGGATATTTATAACCTACTAGTATATGAGCACGCACGTGTTTAAAAGCTTTTCTATTTTTTAAGTAAGAATTAATTTAGAGCATTTATTATAATTTAGAATTATTACATTTTTCAATTGAAAAAAAAAAACTTAAGAATGTGATGAAAAATATTTCACTTACAAAGGTATAATACTCATCACACCTTTAGGGCTTTTTTTTTTTTTTTTTTTTTTTTTTGGTGATTGGAAAATGTAATAATCCCAAATTATAATAAATTTTCTAAATTAACCTTTACCCAAAAAATAAAAAAGCTTCTAAGCACACGCATGAGGGCGTGCTTAGAGGCTAGTATTTTGTAATTATTATCCATTTTTGCCAATTCTATTAGTTTAATTAACATTTAGGGGGAGGGAAAAAAAGATCTTCCGAATAAATCTTATAAATAGTGCATATATTGAAAATGCATAATGAAATTATAACAATAAAACTACTTACAAAATACATGTGATGACCTTTAAAAAAGCTATAACGAAGAAGTTGATGGATCAGTGGAGAAAAGTGAAATATTTACATCAGGTAAAACTGTAAAATAATTCATTACATCTAAAACATGGAATATGTGAACTTATTAATATTATGCCAGCTACGGTGGAGAAATTGGTGGAGCAATGTTATTTGTTCCAAATTCTAATTGCTTTCCAACAGCATTTGCCATGAACCTATGATACAAAATGTTTTAGTTTGTGTTATTAATAGAAACTTTAAAATGTACATAATAATGATAAGTACAATAAACATCAAGCTTAAACTTGTAAAATGAAATATTTGAATTGATCTTGTGATGATATTGCATAGCTCCATGTATGTGAAATCGTCTACTTCAGCTTGGGATTTGAAGAACTATCATTTAGTTACCAAAATTAAATAAAAAAAAAAAGAAATTATATAAAAACTATGTAATTAAATTTTTTTTTTAATAAGAAGATGTGGTAATGATTTGTACTTGCTTTATTATCACATCATCCTTGACTCTCATTTTCTGTTTGTCTTTACTATTTTGGATGTTGAAAATTGTATTGTCCTTGGTTTTTTTTTTTTTTTTTTTTTTTTTTCATGGATGTTGGAAATTACATTGTCCTTGATTTTCATTCTCCGATTGTCTTTGTTGGCATGACTGTTAGAGATCACATCGTCCTTCATTTTTTCTTTGTCTTTATTCTTATGGATATTGGAAACCTCATTGCTCTTGACATTGATTTGTTGTTTGTCTTTGTTCTTGGAACTTCAAAATGAAAATAATAATAATAATAATAATTTTTCGTATATTAAGATTATCAATTAGTTATTTTCCTATTTTAAAAAATAGCGCAACACACCTTTCCAATTCTTGTGGCACTAAAACTCGTTTCACTTCTTCCCAAAACTCTTTCTTGTCAGCTCGAATAATGAATCCCCAACCAGGTGAATAAATTTGCAATTTTTGAACCTAACCCATACGTAGCATGACATTTTTAATATCAATTTTGATAAAACAATAGAAAGGGATGCTAATTAAAGATATTATTACAAAAAAAATATATCTTGTTATCATTGGCCTCCATGTTCAATATTGATTGATCATCCTTCCACTTCTCCTAATGAGCAGTAGGAACAACATGCACTCCATTATTTAGCATTGTGGACTTAATCCTCACGTTTGAGTTGGGTATCCTTTATGTTACCAATTAATTGTATACATATAAAATATCAAGAAATGAAATATTAAAACGAAGACAACATAACCCTTAAAATTTGTAAATTATTAAAATTTGTAAAACTTACTATTATTAACATTAGAATTTATATGACTTGGTCCAGCCTCAAAGTCATTTGCCATTATAGTCGGATAGGTTGGAGGGAGACCTAAATTTAATATTATAAACATTAAGTTAGTATCTTTGTCTACATTGACATACAACTAACATGCCAAAAACTATGGATTTTCTCAAAATAATAAGATTCCAAGCAATGAAGAATGTTTAAAGATACAAAACTATAATCTCACCACTAACTTCTTGCATAGCCTTATGCTTAACTGGCATATTGTGTGCCAAGTTACAGATATGTGTAAGCTGACGACTTCGTCTAGCCTTGTGATTGGGTGGTATTAGTGATGGATTTGTTGATGTTGAATTAGAATGCACAACATCTTCTTCATTTAAATTTGCTGGGCTTCCCACTAAAATGTGATCACCACCCAACGTTTGTTGTCTTTGCCTTGAGTGATTAGCACGATGTCTTGCCAATCGAATATTTCTACTTTCATTGTCTTCTTGTTGTATTCTCAGGTGAGCATAATGTCTCTATCATTCTTGAGAACGTTCTATGTCATTAGTATTCACCATTTCTGTATTTTGTGAACTCATTTCTACATAAAATTAAATTAAATTTATAGTGGTCGTTGTACATACATACACAATAATCAGTAGATTTTTCCTTGTAGCAAATAGGGTGTATTAAAACCTCAATAAAGTGAACTAATTTTGAACAAATTAATCACATGTAAGAATTGTAATAAATTTTTAGCAAAATAGGAGAAATAAGTTACACCTCTTTAAATTATTAAATTATTATTTTAGGTAGAAGTTTTGAGAATATATTTAAATTAGGTTATGAATTGTTAGATCAATATTATGAAGATATAATTTAGAAAATGTTTATTTTATTCACAAACTCATTTCTAGTTAAAATTAGGTTAAATTTGCCATAGTTGACACACTTTAAAACAAAATCATGCCTTTTTGTAAGGCCATGTTCAAGCTCTAATTCGCCAGTGACTTTACTTTTATTATATTGCATTAATAATAAAAGTAAAAAAAAATAATATTATATTGAATTAATAATAATAGTGTTATTCGATAATTTTATGATGATGAATTTTCTCGACTTATAGTTCAATTGTAATTATAATACTGTACTTGAGGCTTGACCTATTTGACAATAATTAAGTTCACATTCGTGACAATTCTAACTCATATTTATTTGGTTAGAATAAATATGAGCAATTCTAACTACCCTTTTTTTTCTTTTCTTTTATGTAAAAGAGTCAATTTTTTGTTTTTTTATTTTATTTTTATTTTTTGTTAGGGAAAGGCTCCAGATATGCATCCACATTTTTTTCTTTTATGGTAAAAGGCTCAATTTTAATCCTAAAATGTGGTGTTTTAATCTTAAAAATTAGCCACTTACTACACATCCAAAACAAAGGATAAAAATAGTTTAAATTTCAAATATATCAACTACTTTTAAAACTGAGAAAATCATACGTAACATTTTTTATAGAGTAGTAAATTAATAGCATTTTTGTTGAAGGAAATGCTTCTGGAAAGGTCCTAAAATTTAATAACTACACATCCAATTTTTTTTTTTTTCAAATTATATGTATGACAGTTATCATTTTTTGTTTAATCCTAAAATTTATCTCTTCACTACACACTCATAACAGAAGTAAATAAAAGCTTAAAATTAAAATTTTATGAATGGCAGGAGATACATGTTTTTCTGGTGTTGTTGTTCTTTTTTTTAAAAATTAATAATTGTTATCAATTTTTGTTTAATCCAAAATTTTTGTTTTTAGTCCTAAAAGTTAGCCACTTACTATGCATCCATAACAAAAGTTAAAAAGAGCTTAAATTTAAAAAATTTCAATTACCTTTAAAACCAAGAAAAGGTATGTAACATTTTTAATGGAGTAGTAAATTAATACTTATATAAAAAAATGTAAATTGAATTTTACATAGAATTATAAAAATGATAAACAAACAAATAATATCATAAATTTTTGAGTGTTAAAAATTTTATTGAAATGGATTTAAAATTGTTTCCATCTGTGGCTCACAACAACAAAATGCAGTGAACATTCATAGCAGTACATTAATCCTAAATTTGGCAAATTGATGAGACATTTTATTACTGAATATACAAACAAATTACTCAATAAAAAGTGTATGAAGTGAAGGCATGATCTGATCAGGCACCCTTGAATAAAAAATAAAAAAAGGTCCGAATTATAATTACTTTCAATCCAATAAATTTTTGCGTACATGAACGTGAGAGAGATAAAAGAATTAGGGTTAAACTAAGTATTTAAAAAAAAAAAAAAAACTTTAATCGAGAAACCAAAGCTAGCGTGCGTGTTATTAAAGATAATAGTATAGGTTTGTTAGAGTTTGTGTTTGATTTAAATTTTGATAAGATAATTTTTCCTTAAAATCCTAATAAAATTGTTCAGAATAAAGATAAAGGTTTTTTAGAGTTTAACTCTATCATGGAATCACTACAAAAAACGCGGTTTGTAGCCGCGTTTTTCAAAAACGCAGCTACAGGATGTGTTTAAGCCGGGTTTTCAATCA
This sequence comes from Quercus variabilis, assembly GCA_030445155.1. Classification (NCBI taxonomy): domain Eukaryota; kingdom Viridiplantae; phylum Streptophyta; class Magnoliopsida; order Fagales; family Fagaceae; genus Quercus; species Quercus variabilis. Next base: position 12,317,272 of record CP129449.1, read on the forward strand.
ACGCGGCTCAAGGCTTGTCTTAGAGCCATGTTTTTTGAAAACGCGGCTCCAGGTTAGGCTGGAGCCGCGTTTTGTTAAACCCGGCCATAGCCCTCCCTGGAGCCGCGTTTTTTAAAGGGTGAAGCTGCGTTTTTTTTTTTTTTTTTTTTTTTTTCTTTTTCAAGTATGTCCGGAGCTACGTTTTCAAAACGCGGCTCAGGTAATGGTTAGAGTTGCGTTTAACCATTAAACGCGGCGTCAACATTAAGTATAAAGGGGGGAAAAAAAAAAACACAACTCCACAGATCGAACAAAAAAATACCCTAACCCCTCTCCATCGACCTCAAAAAAACCTCTCGGTACTACTCAATCTCAACTCCAGCCACCTTCCTCCGATTCCCCTTCCTTCAACTCGATCCCCGTAATTCCTCCGATTCCCGTCCGATTCCCCATAATCTCAACTCGATCTCAAACTCCTTCCCTCTCTTCCACCCTCTCCGAATCGCCGTCAACCTTCCGGTCATAAAGACACACACACACTCTCTCTCCAACTCGCAATCTCACTGAAGACATTGTCGCAAGGCCGATTACGAGTAAGTTTATAAAATTTTTTGATTCAATAGCTCTGTGTTTTAGGGTCCCCGTTTTTCGTTTAGGGTTTAGATTTTAGGTTTACGGTTTCGAGTTTCGATCTAGGGTTTCGATTTTGGGTTTAACTATACAATTTTCCCAATTAATTTCGTTGTAGCTTTAGATTCAAAAATTAGGGCTAAGGAATCTCTCTGATTCTCTCTGATTTTGCTGCAGGCTTGTTGGAGGAGTTGGTGATATCAAGCTTACTAAAGATGGCAACATTCATTTGAAAGAAATGGTGACTTCTCTCTCTCCCTTTCTGTCTCTCTCTCGCTCTGTTTGATTGACCTAGTACCCATCCGATCTGGGTATCCTTAATTCTCTGCTAATTTTTCAAATTCCCATATTTTTAGTGTAGTCACATGTTGGTTTGAGTAGAATTTTTTTTTACAGTGTTCATTTTTTTGAGTTATTGTTGTTTTGTACCTGGTTCACTTGTCTGAATTCTTGGTTGGTTTTTAATTTCTTCAAATTACATTTGTTTATAATTGGAGCTTTTGTTGACATTATTTCTCAGTAGTCATATGTGGGATTTTGAATGAAATTTAACATTTTTTGAGTGTTATATGCGTTTGAGAGGTAGGAATTTTGCATTTTCCTTATCTATGTATCCCTTTTTCTCTTCCAATTTTTCAAATTCTCATCTTGTTATTGCAATCACATGTTGCTTTGTGTAGAATTTTGATTGAAAGTTTCCTTCTTCTTTTTTGTTTTGTTATTGTTGTATTGAGTCTAGTTTACATGTCTGTGTATTCTTCATTTCTTTTTTGTCTTTTAATTTGTTGAAATATATTTTTATAGTGAATATTTCTTTAAAATTATAGATTTCTAAAGCATGCATATTGATAATGACATGCAAAAGTGCTTACTCTCAATTCTTAAAATTGGAATCTTATGTTCATTGGAATCCTCAAGAGAGAGAATGAGTATCGTAGGACTCATTAAGGAACTACAATTGATAAAAAGTACTTTCATTTGTTTGGATAGCTGTTAAGGTAGACCAAGTAGAGTTGAACTCAGGGTATTTAGTTTTGATTGTAAGACTATCCTAAGTAGCAGGTCCTAGTCATTTACTTTTATTTCATTCAGTTCCCAAATACTTCTATTAAAAAAGCATGGAGATTTTATGATGATCTTTTTCTTTCTTTTTTTATTTATTTAAATTTTGAGTAGCTTATCATAGCTAATTTTATGTCATCTTATTAAAACCCACAACCTTCTTGTAATAATTCACATCCCTTTTAATTGTTTATGTTATCAAGGTTTAAAATGGTGAACTAACAAATTTTTTGTATGAATTGTAGAGGGTAGAAAGTACCAGAAGCAATTAAATGTCTTTAATATTGCATGGATCGATTCAGCTTGTGATTAGGAATTTCTACCTTATGTTTTATAATTTCATGTTTGTTTGATATCCCTTGTTGGAAGGATGAATTTATGATTTTCTTGCTCTTCTAGTGTTGGAGTCGTGATTTTCTTTCTCTTCTGTTTTAGGAGTGTTCTTCATGTACTGTGCTTTGTTCTACTACTGTAATGTGTGACTATGTGTTTGTACTAATAATCTAAGTGACTTCCTAGAAGCCATTTATAGGAAGGGAATGCATCAAAGATACCATGTTAGTTTAGAACTTTATATGGTTTATGCAACATTATTCTATTGTACCAATAAAAGTGGAAATTTTGTTTAATTTCCACTTACACTTAATGTTTTAGATTACATTATCTTGTTGCTGTACAGAGGAGGGCAATCAATCTAAGTTTCAATCTATTATAGAAGACTTTAAACAAACACTTAAAATAACAATCACCCTTCACTACCTACCATTAATTACTTATCTCCAACAAAAAAATTTACACAATAGAATTAGGGGAATAAAAAATCCAAGTAGATCCACAACGCATGGATGAGGAAGCCTCTTCGATGAGTTTCTCTTGTATAAAGTTAACAAAATAAAAAAGATAAGAAAAACAATTGCTCCATGTAATTTTGTTTTTGTTTTTGTTTTTTTTTGTTACGTAGTGAGTAGTTACTAAATTATGTAAAAAATAAAATAAAATAAAGGGTAGTGTTTGTTACATATATGATACGTGTAAATTCACATATTATGTGTATGGTCAGCAGTTGAGTGCATTTTTGGCGGTGACCGTGAAAGTAAGTTCTATTTCCTTTTAGTTTAACATAATGCTTGCAATCAGTTCCCACAATTAACATTTTATATGTTCCATTTCCACAAATGAAAAAAAAAAAAAAAAAAAATGAATGCACACACGGTGACACACCTCTACCAAAGTTAATATCAGAAGAGGAGAGTGATTGAATACTTTTTTATTTTTTCTTTTACGCATGAAAGAGTGAGTTAATTAATGGCCTAGACACTATCAACCCTTTAAACAATTTTTACCAAACCCACCAAAATTAATAATAATAAGTAAAATAAAAAACACTTTTCTGGTTGTTAATGGCAGCACTAATCACAAATCAGACAGAAATGTTGATTCCGGGGTCTCTTTTTTTATGGTAGTGGATGCTCCAATTGAGGCTTGTTTTCTTAATTTCCATTATGAGTTAATTATTCTTCTTTCACTTTCTTAGGAGCACATTATCAACTTAGTAACTAATAAAAGAGCCCATATATATAATAAAAACTTGTGTATCCAGCTCTGCCGCACATTATCAATTTGTATTTTTTATTAACAATGTACATAAGAGTCTGATTTATGGAGTGACTGTTTTCTCTTCTTTTTCTTCTTCTTCTCTCTCTCTTTTTTTTTGTTTTTCCCCCCTGATAATCAGTGACTAATTTCTCATACTGTCTGATTTAAGTTATATGTATGGTATGGATTATCATGTGTGATAGGTCATGGCAAGAATTTATCATGCTTTGGCAGGCTATGTTTGCTATTCCAAATTTCCTATGCTGCATCACCAGTTTCGGACTTGCACACACCTTTATCATTGTTTGCTTACTTTCTCTAAGCATTGATGATCCAAGTAACATATTTAAGACTATAAATAAGCATTTCAATTTTCAATGGTTGTTCCAGTATAGGAATTTTAACAATCATGATTCGCCATCTTTGAGAATTCTCATAATGCATGATAATGATATATAGAGAAAGGTTGTTGAGTTTGGGCAAATATAAATTAGTTATATGTGAAAAATATTCAACGCTTCAATAATAAATAAATTAAATAAAACAAAGCAATATATAAATTAAAGTACACAACTTCCCTTAAAACTTATCAAAATGACATTTAATTTCCTCTTTGAGATTCATACAAATGCCACAAATGACTCCATATTTAACTTTTGAAGCAAAATATACTGTTTTTTAAATGATTCCTACTTACTTCTCTCTTCAACTTTGTATCAATACGCACAGCCTGTGTGACTCGCATTGCAATGCAACATTTTTTTGTCTTTTTCTTTTAATATTTTAGTCTTAATTAAGGTCTATGAAATTGAACTGTTTAGGGTTCCTAAAAAAAAAATTGAAAATTGTATTTAATGTTAACTGTTATCCTTTTACATTTTTTAACAGTGACGCTTGCGATCCAGATATAGTGAAGGAGGAGAAAATACACCCCTGCCACTGGTAAGTTTTTCTTTTTATCATTTACTTTGGTTTGATTGAGTTTTATTTACGTATTTGGGTAACATTAGGTTTTGATTTGATTTTTCGAAATTTGGGGTTATATATGAGTTTGGTTTGGAGTAACAAAGGCAATTCTGATTTGTACCCTTCTGATTTTGTCTGTGCAATTGAACAAGCTGGCTCTGGATCAGCTTTCTGGGTTTTCATACCAGAATATAGTGCTGTTCGTTGCATTGGCCAGTTACATTGGTGGTACGCAAACGTAATATAGGTATGTATCAATATTCGTATCTTTTGGAACTCATCTTTACAAAATTATAAATTTCATTTCTATGAACTAGTAGTTAAAAAATTGGTGGGATTTCATCAGTGTTTGGTTGTTTGTCTTTTTTTTTTTTTTTTTTTTTCCTGAGAAGACAGTGACCAAGTTCAATATTGTAGTATTATCAAGCGTAGGTGAGCCATGCCAAAGTTACCATTAGGGAGAGGACAGTGTTCATAAGTTTTTTTTTTTTTTTTGGGTGACATGAACATATTGCACTGAAGATAAGAAGGGTACCCTAATGGACAGTAGCTTTAATTTCCTCCATCTCTCAAAGATAAGAAGTATTGCTAGGCCCATAGTTGACCATAGGCATAGCCCGCAATGAGTCCCTAGCCTCGTCGTAAAATAAGAGATATATACACTAAAATTTAATTACTGTCTTAGTTTAATAGTAAAAATAATTTATTATAGAGAAAATGCCATAGATTTGAAATACCATCTTATTTATTAAATAAATAAATAACTAAACATCCCAAGAGAGAGGCAATTAACTTTTGAGAATAAGCATATAAATTCTCGACTTATGTTTCACTTTATATTCTACAAATCATAATATATGTCATTTAATGATTTTTTTTTTCTATTTCTAACTTGGTGATTTCATAAAGAAAGTCAAATAAATATTAGATAAGTTGTAATTAATAGAACATGTGTAAAGTAACACAAAAGTGAGATGGATGACTTATATTATAAAAATGCACAATTTTACTCAAACCTTTCATTCTTGCACTCTAAAACAAGAACCTCTTGCGTTTGTCTACCAACGATAAGAATGCACACCCTGCTAAGAATTTGAGTATTTCAGTTTTATTGTGCATGAATAAATGGCATCTCCAAATGCATCACTGCATCTTCACTTTCTACTTTCGTAATAATAATTTAATTAAGGGTTCTGACTTCTAGAGCATGACCAAAACTCTAGCTGTAAAAGGAAAATATTAAGCTAAAAATCGTAGTCTTGTGAAAATGTGACTTATTAGAGACAGATATGAGAAAGACATGTAAAAGTCTTCTCTCTCTCTCTCTCTCTCTCTCTCTCTCTCAAAATATAGTATATACACAATTTTTTTTCTATGATATATATGATGCTAGCTCCTAAGAAATATCTGCTGTATTAACTTTTTTTATTTTATTATTGCTGTATTAATTATTTAATATTACATTATTTTCTTATATTAGTTCTCGTCCAATACACGCTCTCACAAAAGTCATAGCTAGCTGTTATTCGTCAATAAATTATAGGATATCATTTATCAATAGCAAACACAGCTTATTTTTTAGTGGTTTTATTATTCTAAAGGAATCCCAGTCCAAACATGTTATGGAACGTGCATGATTGTGTTTAGATTTGATTAGTATGATGAGAGATTTTGTGGCACCAGATCCTATACAAAATCGACCTAAAAGATTAAATGATTTATATTCGTGTGGCCTGAGCTTTAGATTAATTTTTTTTTTTTTTTGCTCTTTCATTTTCAATTTTTTTAGAAGAAAGAGTGCTGAAAATGTCTTAACCAGAAATGATATATAAAAGATCTCTTAGTTGGTTCTGCCTATAGTTATATATAAAAAATATTATGTATATATTACAGAATCTCCATATATATCTAATCCAGCCTTGTAAAGGTTTGATCCAATATTTAATCTGATTAAATTAAAATGATATATTAATTAGAGGATTTCAAACATTTGATTATCAAGATGTAATTATTGTAATTGAGAATCAATTATATAGGACTCAGTCAAACTTATATTTCAGTGGGTTTTGCTTTCTTTTTATTACACAAATTCTCAAAAAGATTAATAAAACTTCTATTACTTTTATATTGACTTCTATTACTTCTATTCCTTTATGATTAAAAGAGATAAAAGAAAAAGAAAGAACAAAGGTAATACAAAAGGAACATAAAATAAACAAAAAGATGATTTGTGAATGATTGAAATGAATTACTTTATTCAAGCTTCTTCTACACTTGAATCAAAGAAAGAACAAAGAAGTTGTCAAGAAGGTATCTGGGTCTTGCTGTGGAGAATTCTATTTTCACTATTCTTGTCATCTTATCTTTTATTACTTCTTTTGGGGCATACAATGCCAAAGCCTTTGGCCTGTAGCTCTCATGAACAGCATCCCACATCTCTTGGATACCCAACAAAATCAGTACATATAGAAGAGTCACAGATCTTCCATGAGTTCCACATCAACACCCCACTTTGCTAAGCCTCTTTAAAACACTTAAGATTCAACTTCTTAAGTTACCAAACATTTAAAACACTACTAATAAGATTCAAACTTGTAGGGCATATCTCCATTTCTAATTGAGTTAAAAAGATTTTACTTTTGAAAATTTAACAAGCATGTGAACTAATGACCTTCTAAAACCTCATTATTGTTTTGGATCCTAAAATTGGTCTAGTAAATGCTACATGTCTTTTAACTGCTTTAGGACACTCCGGTTGCAAGCTTTATCTTAATTATGGGGGAAAATAAAAAAAAAATTAAAGAAAAGTGGAAGCAACTTGATCATTTTGAAGAGATCTAGATTTTTTTTAAGAACATGGTAGCTAGGTAGCTCAAGCCTCTAGCAATTTTTGTGCCGCTAGAACAAGTGGGAGGACTACTTTTCAGAAGATACCAATGGATCTTCTGTTTTTGTTCCAATAACATACTCTATTGGCCTGCCTGTGAATCTAAAGCAATGAGCAATATGCGATTTCTAAAGCAAGAGTCTTGATGCCTTCTATTATTGCCTCAAGTTGTAGCTAGGAGACCTATCTATCTTCACAATTGCATGAATATAGGTTTTAGAGACTGAGCTTCTTTTCAATACATGTCAAAGTTAGGCTTTGTCTTTTCTTTATTTATTTATTATTTTTTAAAAAGGTTTAAAGCTTCATCTTAAACTATCCTAGGAAAAGGAGGATTGGCTACTTTTTTTTTTTTTGGTCGACAGGATTGGCTACTTTTATATTTTCTCATGCTGTCCAACTGTTGGTGTATAGGATAGGAGTAGTAACTGTTGTGCCAAAAGAGTACTCAATAATATTTCGAGAAAAGTAATGTTACTTATTGGAGATTTTATATAAAAGAAGTATCATGATCCTCATCCTCAATATCTATTATTATGTCTCCATGTCAAGCTACCTAACACGTATGCAAATGTCATTCAAATGAAAAAGATTATGCTGAATTCAACTTTCTCCATACACCCAAAGAATTCTAAACTATTATTTATCCTTTCTTTTGGTGGAGTGATAAGAACTTTCATTTTAAAAATTCGAGTATGCAACACCCTTTCCAAGATAAACAACTTATTATTAGTATTTTGTTTTGTTTTTCGCTGAACCATTAATTGAAGCTACAAGTGCAATTATTAGGGGAGAAGATACTAATAAGAAAAATTAAAATTAAAGTGCAATTATTAGCTCCCCTAATAATAGATTTAAAAAGAAAAAGAAAAAAAAAAAAAAAAACAAAACAGAGAGAAAGAAGACCCTAATTTTATTCCACTATTGTTGAATCTGCACTAACAAAACATTTAATATTTGGTAGTACATCTTCCATTCAACCAATAATTTAGAGATTATATGAGTTGGATTAGTAGTGTTAAAGTGTGGGTGACTGAATTGTCCTTCCGACATAATGAAATTAACACTCTTGTAAGAGTTTTGCAACGTCTCTAGCCTCTCTGATTATATGACCCATTGAGGAGGATAACTCCACATCTTGATGGCTCCATTCAAAACTCTCACCACAGCTTCACAATCTCCTTCCACATCTGTATTTGTACTGTGCACAGCCCAATCTCCATAATACAAAAAATAGCCACCTACTTTAGAGCATAAAGTTATGTTCATATGATATTACAACTTACAATAATGATTAAATAGTAAAATTCACATTTTTTAATGCTTTAACTTTTTAAGATAAATGATAATTGGGTTGGGTGATCTTAAGGTAATTGTTACTAAATTATTCTAGGAAAATTTTGACATCACTTTTATAAGAAATAGAAAAAATTGTTAAAATATTAATTGGTTTTTTTTTTTTCTATAAAAATTTTCCTAAAATGGTTTATTAACAAATGGTGGAAGAATAGAAAATTGAGAGAATAGAAAACGGTGGGATGATAGAAAATAGAGTTTGTATAAATTTACTCTCATGCCCCTATTAGATAAAAAAATTGCACATTATATTTTTATTAAAAAAATTAAATATAGATAGACACTTCATTAAAAAAAAAAAAAAAAAAAAAAAAAAAAAAAAAAGAGCACAAGAACACAAAACAAATGAGAAAAAAAATGATGAACAAAAAAAAAAAAAAAAAACGAACCGAAGAAGTTACAGAGGAAAAAAAGCTAAAGAAGTAATAGAAGGAAAAAAAATAAATAAATAAAATGAAGAAAATTTGAACATTAGAGGAGGATTTTTTTGTCCAAAATTATGTGTTTTTTGTTCTCTTTTTCTCTTTATTCTGGAGAGGTCAATTTTTGATGGGCTGGAGGAAAAATACTTGGCTCCACCATTTTTCCTTTTCCTCTCTCTCCCCTCCAAGCCAAATGCTACTCCCATCCATTTTCTCCACTATATTTTCTATCATTTCTAAAATCCACTCAACCAAAAATAACATTTCTTATAATAATTTATCATTTTGTTGGAAGTCATTATTGCCCTTGTTTTTTTTTTCGTTTTCATTTCTTCTTTCTTGAAGAAAAAGGATGAGGGTTTCAATGAGCTTCACCAAGATACCAACATGAAAGCATAATTGGTTCAGTACACGTATATTCTAACTGAGTGACTTTCTATATAGCCACGCTATAAGTTAATAAGTGGTAGTTGGTAGTTGGTATCAGGCTTGAACAGTCCGGTAGACACCAAGGCAACCAGAGCCCTTGGAATGCATCAAAAGCCTCCTTTAAGGACAAACTCGTGGGTGAGATACCGGGGGCATTTGCTCAAGCCTTCGATTTTTCGGACTCCATGGAAGCCGATTTTGAATCGGATGATGATGTAACTGAAGGGGAAGTTCGAGTTGGGAGAGTCCCAATCAAGCTAACTCGTGAAACAAAAATCCGGATTAGGGGGCCATGGTCAAAAGCCATTATTGTCAAGCTTGTGGGCAGAACATTAGGATTCAACTACATCCAAACAAAACTTAACCAGCTGTGGAAACCTTCAAGTAGAATGGATTGTGTTGACCTTGGATATGGGTTCTTTTTAATCCGCTTCTACGCTAAGGAAGACTTGGATTTTGTATTACAGAGGGGTCCTTGGTTCATAGGTGACCATTTCCTTTCTTTGAGACCTTGGGAGCCATTTTTCAAACCCTCCACGGCAAACGTCGATTCGGTTGCGGTCTGGGTGAGGTTGAATGAGTTGCCCATTGAGTTGTATGAAAGGGATGTGCTTAGGCAGATTGGTGAGGCGGTTGGCAAGGTGTTAAGGATTGACACGCATACAGCCATGGAGGCCCAGGGTAAGTATGCGAGGTTGTGTGTTCAGGTTGATACGAGCAAGCCACTGACCAACACCATTGTCATGGGACGCTTCGAACAACCAGTCATGTATGAGGGTATCCACAGTTTATGCTTCTCCTGTGGACGTGTCGGGCATCGGAAAGATGCTTGTCCGTTCATTATTAGGAAAGGTAAGGAAGTTGTAGTGCCGGCAGACTCGACGGAGGAAGGGCCGGAGAAGAACTCACGTAGTGTGCATGATTTTGATTGTACTGACACCTCTAGCAAAGTGACAAAAGATAGTGGCACAGAAGAGGAGGGGCTGTATGGACCTTGGATGGTAGTGTCTAGGAAAAGAAACGGCTACAAGGCGACAAAAAAAGGTACTAATCCTGAGGTGATCCCAGGAGCTGGCTGGAGGCCGACACGCTCCCACTCATTTGAGGGACCCAGTCACGTGACCAAACAAAGTTCTGCGCCACCTATTATCTTGGCTGGGCCAAAAGAGAATATGTTTCCTTCTACGATGGGCCAACGGACTCCGAATGGGCCTCAGATCAAGGCAGATGCTATGAAATCCTCTTTTGTTTCCCAAGCCCAGAGTTTGAAATTAAGAGACTCTGTAAAGGGTAAGAAAGTCCTTGCACGGGGAAGATTAGGCTCACCCAGTACAAAGAGCGCCGTTGCCTCTCATTCAGGTTCATCTCCTTTCCAACTTGCTTCCATTCTCAATCATGGACCTGAACTACTCTCCAGAGCACCTTTCAAGTTCACGACCAACGTTGAAGCCGAGGTGGGCCATCAACCTGAAGGGGGAGGTGATAGAGGTGCCGGAGATCACAAGGTGGTGGTTGCCAATGGATGGACCGGTAAGGAAGGAGAAAAGAGCGCATAGGTGGTGGGTGATTCCACTGCTCACCACAAACCCGATTCTGTGCGATACGGACCCAGCCATGGGGATTCGTCTATTCAGCAAGTTGATCCAAGTGTCCTAGATAATTGTGATGCTCAATCTACGCTTTGTAGCTCGGCAAGTAAGGATGGGACTGCATCTCAGTCTTGGGTTCGGCCAGTTGAAGGAGATGGTGGAGAGGATAGGATGGAAGCTGAGGATGGAAGCGGAGCTACTCCCTCCTGCTGATGTCTGCCCCATTCTAAATCTTCAATTTATTATGAATATAATCATCTGGAACAGCAGGGGCGCTCTGAAGCCCAATTTTCAGAACCATGTCCGCGAACTCACTCGCATTCATGATCCGGCCATTTTTGTGGTCATGGAAACTAAATTAGGTGGTGAAAGAGCTAGGGAGATCACTGACAGACTCCCCTTTGATGGGGCAATACATACAGACACTATTGGCTACGCGGGTGGACTCTGGTTATTATGGAATTCTGATAAAGTGGAAGTTCTTAATCTTGCCAACACGGAGCAGGAAATTCATGTGGAGGTTAAGGTACGCTCTGCTGACTCTGCTTGGTTATTTTCAGCTATTTATGCTAGTCCTAGGAGTGAGGAGAGGCAGGTCCTATGGAATAATTTGGCTAAAGTAGCTGAACTACACAATAAGCCCTGGCTCATAGCAAGGGACTTCAATGAGCCACTGATAGAAGGGGATAAATTTGGGGGAAGAGGTGTGAGTCTCAATCGATCCCTTCTATTCAAAGAGTGTTTAGACAGGTGTAACATGATTGATATGGGGTTTTCGGGTCCGAGATATACTTGGACAAACAAAAGAGACATAAATGATCTCATCCTCGAAAGGATTGATCGGTTCTTCATGAATCCCAGCTGGTGTGTCCTATATCCAGAGGCAAAAGTTACCCATTTGCCTAGATGTCATTCTGATCATTGTCCTGTTCTCATGCAAGCCTTTCCAACCCAAACTGTTCGTCTCAGTCGACCTTTCCGCTTCCAGAGTTTTTGGTTATCTGATCTGTCTTTTCCAAAGGTTGTTTCTGAAGCTTGGAGCCACAATAGAAATCTGGTTGATTCCATTGATACTTTCACCAAAGATGCTACCTTGTGGAATAAAAACAGCTTTGGGAATGTTCATGCTAAGAAGAAAAGAGTCCTTGCAAGAATTTATGGGGTCCAACGAGCTTTATCAGTTAGGCCGAGTGCACCTCTTATTGAGCTAGAGAAATCTCTCCATTTAGAATTGGGGACTATTCTGGATCAGGAACGAGATTTATGGGCTTTGAAATCCAGAATTAATTGGATGATTCAAGGAGACCGCAACACCTCCTTTTACCATATATCTGCTCTAGCTAGAAGAAAGAGGAATCACATTGCTTCAGTCAAAAACAGTGCGGGGGTTTGGATCACAGAGGAGAGGGAAGTTATGGAGTATTTCAGAGCTGGGTTTATTTCTGTATACACAACTTCTCATTCCAAAGCAGATTGGTGCACCAAGAAAAGTTCAAATTGGCAATTCCAGCTTGCTGACGAGGATAAATGCAGCCTTGCCGAGATGGTGTCTCCTGCTGAGATAAATAAGGCCCTATGGTCTATGAAAGCCTACAAAGCCCCAAGTCCGGACGGGCTGCATGCCGGATTCTTTCAAAGATTTTGGCTCGTAGTAGGGGACTCAGTTAAGGAGGAAGTGATGAAGGTGTTTAGGGAAAGGAAGGTCCCTGAATATCTAAACAGTACCCTTATAGTTCTTATCCCGAAAATCCAAGGCCCTGAGACTATGGGTAATTATAGACCAATAAGTTTATGCAACTCGGTTTACAAGATTATTACAAAAGTCATTGTTGCTAGGATAAGACCGCACTTGGAAAGTTTGATCTCTCCGCTTCAGGCAGCTTTTGTCCCGGGAAGAAGGGGTGTGGACAACACCATTTTAGTACAAGAGCTTATTCATACTATGGGGAGAGCTAAAGGAAGGAATGGATATATGGCAATAAAAATAGATCTAGAAAAGGCCTATGACAGACTTGAATGGGGTTTTATAAGAGAGATGCTTATGCGGTTCAATTTTCCGGAAAACCTTATTGAGCTTATCATGAGTTGCATCTCTTCAGTTTCCACCTCCTTACTCTTCAATGGTGGCTGCATGGACCCCTTTTGGCCTTCTAGGGGCATCAGACAAGGAGACCCGCTCTCACCGTATCTCTTCATCCTGTGTATGGAATTCCTTGGGCAACTTATCGAAGAAAAATGCAGTGAGAAGCTGTGGGCGAAGGTAAAAACTTCAAAAAGTGGACTTGCCTTTTCTCATCTTTTCTTTGCCGATGATTTGGTCCTGTTTGCTCATGCCAATCTTGAGAACTGTAATGCAATCAAAGGGGTCCTCCAGGAGTTCTGTACCAAATCTGGACAGGTTGTTAGTGAAGCTAAGTCCCGAATTTATTTTTCTCCGAATGTAGATCCTGACCAAAGGGGTATGCTAGCAGACACCCTCGGGTTCGAAACCACTCCCAATCTTGGAAAATATCTAGGATTTCCTTTGAAGCACGCTAGGAGGTGTAGGCATGAATTTGATTATGTCCTTGATAGAGTGAAACAAAAGCTTGCGGGGTGGAAAGGTAATCTTCTCTCAATGGCTGGCCGAACAGTCTTGATCCAAGCGTCTTCCTCCACCATACCAGCCTACACCATGCAAAATGTCTACCTCCCGAACAAAATACTTGAGGGTATAGATAGAGTTAACAGAAATTTCTTATGGGGGTCTACTGAAACTGAAAGGAAAATGCACTGGGTTAATTGGGGGAAGGTTACTAAGCCAAAAGATCTTGGAGGGTTGGGACTCCAAACTGCTAAAGGAAGAAATACAGCCTTGTTAGCCAAACTTAATTGGAGGTTCAACACGGAACCTGACGCGCTTTGGGTGAGAGTTCTTAAGAAGAAGTACTGCACTCAACAGAGAATTAATTCTAGCCGAGAAGCAAGGCTGCCAGCTTCCCCCACTTGGAAAGGTATTAAAAGAGGTGAGGATACCTTTATCAAGGGGATCAAGTGGAACCCAGGTCGGGATAGTAGTTTAAATTTCTGGACAGATGCCTGGATAAATCTTGGTCCTATTCGGAATCTTATTCATGGTCCGCTGCCTCAATATGGTCTTGACCTCAAGGTAAGAGATGTCATCACTCCATATGGTTGTTGGGATTGGTCCATGATTCCTTTTGACCTGCCCCAGAATATTAAAGCAGAAATTCAAGGCACTCCTACTCCTATTATTGCGAGGGGAGGTGATAAACTGGTTTGGAAATTCTCTTCGAAAGGTGGTTTTGAGATGAGAAGTGCTTATTTGCTCACCACAAACTCCCTGGAAACCCCCCCTTTCTCCAGAAGCTGGATTTGGAAAGCTCATACTCTCCCAAGAATCCAAGCTTTTACTTGGAAGTGCATGCATGAAAGCATTGGAGTTAAAAATTGTCTAGCTGGAAGGGGAATGGTGTTAGATACCACCTGCTCTTTATGCCAATCAGAGGTGGAAACAATTACTCATGCCCTACGGGATTGCAATATGGTTAAAGTTATCTGGCATCAGTTGGGAGTCCGAGCTTCCAATAGTACTTTCTTTACTCAAAACTTAAGAGATTGGCTCAACAACAACGGCAGAGGTATGCAGAACCACCATCCCACTAGCCTTCCATGGAATGTTGTTTTTCTGTTTGCTGTATGGGGGATTTGGAGACAACGGAACAACCATGTGTTTAAGCGCAGCAGCAGCAACCCGAATCTGGCAAGAGACATTGTAGCACAAGCCTCAGAATTCTTCCTGTGTGCTGATCAAGCTAGGAGAATCAGTGGTAAAAGTATTAGGAAAATCAGGTGGGAAAAGCCAGAGGTAGGCTGGATGAAACTTAATACTGATGGAGCCTCAAATTCGTTGTTAGGCTTAGCTGGTGGAGGAGGCCTGATAAGGGATGAGACGGGTACATGGGTTGTAGGATTTGCGAGAAGAATTGGGAAGGCTAACAGCTTCCTAGCAGAGCTATGGGCTCTTCGAGATGGCCTTTTGCTGTGCCAAGAGATGAATGTGACTGCTCTTGTTATAGAAGTTGATGCAAAAGCTCTAGTTGATGCTTTCACTAATCCAGGCTATTCTAATACTGTCGTTTCAGGTCTGTTTGATGACTGTAGACAATTGGTTAACCGCTTTCCCCATTATCGGATCAAGCATGTCTTCCGCGAGGCAAACATGTGCGCTGATCAACTTGCTAGATTAGGTTGCTTATTAGTTTCAGATTTCACCTTGTATTTCTGTCCGCCTGTGGACATCATAAAAACTGTGGAGGCTGATAGCCAGGGTCTGTTCTCAAGCAGACTATGTACTGATCCTGTTTAGTTTTTGCAAGTTTTCCCTTCTTACCAAAAAAAAAAAAAAAAAAATGAAAGAAAATGCAATTGAATAGTCTTACTTTGTGCTTATCCGGCTTTGCCTCTCCTTTTCATTGCCTTACTTACATTACATAATCCACGTACACCCTTGTCCTTATCTTTTCCCGCCCTCTAGTGTACCCTAATCTCAGTAGGACACACTTCAACACCATCTTTCTAGGTTCATGTGATCATGTCCCACTAGTTTTGCACTTTTGCCGCTATCAATTACTAAATGGAAAATGAAAACAAAGAACACCCTGTCTATCTATTAATTTTGTGCCTAGTGTGAAGTGTCTCTCTAATTTAAAACATCTTCAAGCTCATTTAAAAATACTTCCAAACTATTTGAAACTAATTTCAACCTATTTGAAGCTAATTCAATTTTTATTGTCTACTAGCTTGTACTAGTTAGCTTAGCCAAATAATAATAATAATAATTTACAAAAAAAAAGATTATTAATTCAAGTATAAATTTAAAAAAAAAATTATCATGTTCTAGAAAACTATTGATACATTTTATAAGAACTCAATTTTCATATAATGTATTTGAAATTGTACTTGTTAACTAAACTCAGTATATATATATATTACAATAACAAAGAAAAAATTACTTGTAACTAAATTCATTATATTACAATGACAAAGACAATGGTTATGAAGGAGAAGCTAAATATAAAATAAGTTAACAAAAGATTTTCACCTTCTACTTCTTATTGGAGGATTGACATTGAAAATGGAACTGTCATAAGTTTTTTTTTTTTTTTTTTAATTTTTTATAATTCAATAGCTACAATAGGAATAGAGGATTTGAATCTTAAACGTTCTTGTTAGAAACATTATGGGATACTAATTGAATTACAAGACTCTTGATAACTATCTTGAGACTAAGTCTCGATCCTATTTGAATAATTAATATAGGCATAAGAGTCAATGAAGGACATGATTTTATAATTATTATATATGGATGCCAGCTTGTTTACAATTGATGAAATTAATGACTACTGTAACATGTATAACAAAGTAAATTACACTATGTTTTACACTTACTACACATACTACAGGGAAAAGGATGCTTTCCAATCCCCATAATTATTATTTGTATTCAGTCTAGAATGCAAATATCCAATGCATGAGATATTTTCCCCACTAGGAGAGTTTCTTTATGCTGAGAATAAATCATGCTCCATGGATTAATTTAAGCCAACAAATAAAATAAATGAAATATTAAAAATTTTGTATGAAAGGTTTAATATTGAAAATAAAAGTGGCATGAGAATTAAGCCCTCCCTTTAAATCAGTATAGATAAGAGTCATAGGCTTAAACTCTCTAAAAAATAAAAGTATAGATAATAGTCAATAAAGGACATAAATTAAATCATGCGATGTTCAGTTATCAGGCCATCAAGCGAAAATTATTGAATACTCTGGGAGTACCATAAATGCATATTCTCTCATCTCACATGAATTGTAAGTCCTACCATAAATTTAATTAGTGGGATTCACAATTATATGAAAGATAAAGTATACATTTATGGTATTCCGGAAGTACTCAATAATTACATGTCATCAAAGAGCTCCAACCTCATTAGCTATCAATGCAATCACAACTTAATTTCAAAATTAAAGAAAATATATATAAATATATATATATATGGTGAATGATATAGGGGGTAGTTTCGTACACCTATTGTGTATTGAAGGTGCACCACAGATTATTATTTATTTATTTTCAATATATTTGTTTTACTTACAAAAAAGATCAGTGATGATTAATTCTTCCTATGAATTACAAGGATTTTGTATCAATTAATTAACATGTTCTTACAAATCTTTCACAGGTGATGTTCTCAAGGATTTGAAATTGTTGGTAGCGGCACGAAGTTCACCAAAACTTCCAGTAACTGTGCAAGAAAATCCAGACGCCTCTCAGAAGCTATTCACCTTCATTTCCTTTCATTTCGTCTTGGTACCTGCCCAATTCCCACGCCTTACCTTAGTTGTGTTTACTATCTTTATTAATTTGATGCATACTTGCATCTTTGTAAGTCTTCGTTTTTAATTTTTTTTTTTCCTTTTAATTATATACATCCAAATTTGTATCATATGGGCACATCTGAAAATTATGTAACCATATCATACAAATTTTGAAAAGAGATTTGTACGACAAACACAGTTGGGACATACCCAACGTGCAGTACTGTATTGGAAAGGGAAGTCGTACTATATTTGAAAGAGTGAATATCTCACTCTTGAAATTGCATGAAGAGATGCTTGAGAGTGTGTGTGTGTGTGAACATCTGCATATATGCAGCCTGAACTGCCTCTGAACTAAATTCGTTGGGAAGTACCTAAATATAGATAATATCACGTTATACATCTTCTCTTTTGACTAACATATTTCATAAATGAAATAAAATTTCATAAATGAAATAAAATTTCATAAATGAAATAAAATTTATTAAATTAAATTAATTTGAACCCTTTATACAACTTTCTCCTTGACCAACATTTTCCATAAATTAAATCAACTTTAAAGTTCATAAGAAAATGTGACAATTGACTCTCAACATACTAACACCTAATTATTACATGCATGGATTAGGTTCTTCCCCGTGAATAGAATGAACCACGTATGACGCTCTTTTTCAAATATAGTACGCGTAATTCTTGGGACAAAATTGTTTAAATAACTATCTTAGCATATAAGGTTCATCGTTACGCGTCTACTATTTTGTCGCTAGAAAATTAATTGACAACCGAATCATTCGCAGTCTTTCTCAACCACGTGAAAATCATTTTCATAATACTATGTTTTCTTCCTCTTTCCGTAATAACAGTAATATCATTTATAGCTAATCTATCAACTATGAAACCAAGTGAAAGTAGTACTATAATAGTTCGTATATCTATCTAAATGTCATATTTACAGATACAAGTGAAAGTAGTGTTATAATAATTACCAAATTTAGGTTGAATCACCAGTATTTGAGCCATAACGGTTATTCGACACATATTGATGAACATATAAACAGCATTGTCTGATTTAACTTATATTATCACATGTAGGAGACAACTTCTTTTTTGGAATTACTTACCTTGGTATTCTGGAGGTTGTACTTATTACAATTACATTCATATGTGACCAACAATTACGCTTAAAATATTCCAAAACATACCACATTAAGTTATGCTTTGTTGATGATGATTATTTAGAAAATTGAAAGCATAGGTTACTCTTCAGGTAGTGTTATATATATGTTGTATGAAAATAATTTGACGGTTTACTGCCTATGCATTACCAAATGTTGTTGTAGGTGAAATATTGTTTATCTTTTATAACAATGGACAAAAGTTGGATGAAGAAGCGGAAGGGTTCAATTGAATATATTGAAGGTGTTGTTCAATTTGTAGAATTTGCATCAAAACATGCAAGGGATGGGAAATTATTTTGTCCTTGTACCAAATGTGTGAATTTGAGTTTGGTACCACCTGCGGTGGCACGTGAACATTTGTTTCGTAAGGGGATTCTTCCAAGTTACACACATTGGAAATGGAATGAGGAATCGGCGGTTGTGCCAACGGCCATCGACTGTGGTAGTAGTCATGTGCAAGACTCCCTAGAACAGTACGGTGACTTTCGTGGGATGTTACATGATTTGTGCCCCACGCATGAAATGCCACCCGAACCAATGGACGAAGGTGAAACTGTGCAACAATCGGCTCATGGTCCGAATGATGGTGCAGAAAAGTTTTACAAAATGATAGATGATGTGGACAAACCATTATATGCTGGGTGTACAAAATTTAGCATATTCTCGGCTATTGTTGTGTTGTTCCAGTTGAAGACTCTTTGTGGTTGGACAAACAAGTCATTTACTATGTTGCTTCAAGTCTTGACTGATATGCTCCCTTCAGACGCTAAGTTGCCAAAGGACCATTATGAGGCTAAGAAGGTAGTCCGAGATTTGGGTTTGGGTTATGAGAAGATCCATGCTTGTCCAAATGATTGTATGCTATTTTGGAAGCAGAATGTTAATTTTGATGTGTGTTCTTGTTGCAAAGAAAGTAGGTGGAAAACGAATGAGGCATCCGTTACAAGTAATAATGCCTCATCCAGTAAGGGAAAGAAGAAAGCTGCAAAGATCCTACGATGGTTCCCCTTAAAGCCAAGATTGCAACGATTGTTTTTGTCACCTGACTTGGCTACTTCTATGAAATGGCATGTTAATGGTCGTACAGATGACGGGGTAATGCGGCATCCTGCTGGTTCAGAAGCATGGAAAATTTTTGACACTACGCATTTACAGTTCTCATCTGAGCCTCGTAATGTCAGACTTAGATTAGCTGCGGATGGGTTCAACCCATTCGGAATGCTGAGTACCACTCACAGCACTTGGCCTGTCATGCTAGTCCCTTACAATCTCCCACCATGGCTATGCATGAAACAGTCATCTTTGATTCTATCACTAGTTATTCCTGGTCCTAAATCACCAGGAATTGCGATAGATGTGTACTTGCAACCCTTAGTAGAAGAACTGAGAGAATTATGAGATGTTGGAGTAGAAGCGTATGATGCATCTTCAAAAAATGTATTCCAATTGCGTGCAGCATTGATGTGGACCGTACATGATTTCCCTGCATACGCAGATGTGTCGGGTTGGAGTACGAAGGGCAAGTTTGCATGTCCTTGTTGTGCCTCGGAGACTGACTCTCAATATTTAAAAAATGGCCACAAATTCTGTTACATGGGACATCGGTGATGGTTGGCTAGTGACCACGAATTTCGGGAAGAAGATACATTATTTGATGGAACTACTGATATGCGAGTGGCTCCTGTGCCACCAATTGCATCAACCATAATTGTGAACATTGAAAGTTTAGTTGGACGTTGTCCAGGAAAGAAATGTCAACAAAAATACAATAAAAGAAAGAGAGGCGAGGCAGACCAATGTGTTTGGAAGAAGAGAAGTATTTTTTTCACATTGCCTTATTGGAAGGATCATAAGTTGTGACACAATCTTGATGTCATGCATATAGAGAAGAATGTGATGGACAATATACTTGGCATGGTGCTGAACTTGAAGGACTGGACAAAGGACAATTATAAGGCATGCCTTGACTTGGCGGACATGAGAATAAGGAATGAACTCCACTTACGCCAAGAAGGTGATAAGTTTTTGATACTGCCCGCATGTTTTCATATGACTGCATTGGAGAAAGATGGGTTCTTGCAAGTTTTGCGGGACGTAAGAGTGCCGGATGGATATGCTTCCAACATCTCACGCCGTGTAAATCTAAAAGAATGCAAGATTTCTGGTTTAAAGAGTCATGATAGTCACATACTTATGCAACAACTCCTTCCAATTGCTTTACGAGGATCTTTGCCATCGCAAGTTACTAGGCCTTTGATAAAGTTAGCTTGTTTCTTTAGGAAAATTTGTTCAAAAACCCTCACAGTAGCAGATATTGAGAGTGCTGAGGCAGACATTGTAGTCACGTTGTGTGAGTTGGAAAAGATATTTGTACCATCTTTCTTCACTGTGATGGTCCATTTGGTTGTACACTTGGCTACTGAAGCCAAGATTGGTGGTCCAGTTCAGTACCGTTGGATGTACCCTATTGAGAGGTAAGTTATACGTAATACAACTTTGTTTGAGGCTTCATGTGTGCTTTGTAATAGCTAGTCTCAATTACTAACCTTCGCATGCGCATGATAGGTACCTCTCATGCCTTAAGTCCTACGTACGGAATAAGGCTGCTCCAAAAGGGTGTATTGTCGAAGGATACATAGTGGAGGAATGTTTAACATTTTGTTCACGGTACATGGAAGGAGTTGAAACTATATTCTCACGACCCACAAGAGCGATAGAGGAGTCGACAGGGGCGGTGTCTAGTGTGGCACTAGACAATAGAGAGTTGACCCAAGCTCATCGCTATGTGCTATTCAATTCCGAGAACATTCACCAGTTTCGTGAGTAAGTACAACAAATGGAATATAATTGCACGGCAATCCAATGTTCGCTACGTGTATTAACACTAACGCAATTGCCATCTCATGCAGGATGCACATAAGGTTGATGGATGATGAACTGAGCAGAGGCCGTGGTCGTATCTCCAATGATACTATTCATAAGCACCACATGGAAAAGTTTTGTAGCTGGTTTAGATGTCACGTACGTGTCACATCCTGAACTGCTTAACCTTGCAACTTCCCCATAAGTAGAATGACTGTACTAATTAGAATTAGTTTGTTTGGTTGTATTAGGTGATGTCAATGACTGATGTTGATAGGGAAAGTACTGGAGTTACTGATACACTAATCACGCTTTCGAAAGGGCCGTATACTTTAGTAAATCGGCTGAAACATTATGTCATGAATGGGTTAAAATTTAGGAGTGCAAATGTTGAGGGAAATAGAAAAACGCAGAATAGTGGAGTTAGTGTCGCCACTGAAGGTGGCAATACATTCTATGGTGTGTTGAGAGATATTATTGAGTTGAATTATTTTGGCAAGATCAGACCCGTGTTATTCAAGTGTAAATGGGTTGATGATCAAAATAGGAGGGGATATAAGATTGATGAGTTTGGGTTTCCCATGGTGAATTTTACTCACTCCGTTCATGGTGGGGAGGAAATGGTGCATGAACCATATGTCTTGGCATCTCAAGCTACACAAGTTTTTTACGTTGAAGATAAAAGGCATAAAGATTGGTATGTCGTTGTTAAAACGAAAGCCAGAGATGTGTTTAATGCGGGTATTGGGCCCCATTGTGATGAGGATGACACGGATGTGTTTCTTGAGAACATTCCGTACTCTCTCCCTAATACTGATGTTGGGACGGATGACCTTCGTTGGGGTCGAGATGATGTGGAGGGAATGACAATTGATGCCTCTATCATTGGCCCAAGAGATCTTCATGAAATGGACAACTTGGATGAGTGCGAGTTCATTGATGATGAGTCCAACGATGAAGATGCCAACGACGTCGAATACAGTGATGAGGAGTAGTGTAATAGGATACTGCTATTGTATGTGTACTTATGTTATAATTAATATTGAACTTATAAGTTCTTATTTGTAAAGGCATATTGTGTGCAACGGTTGACAATGTTACATATATATGTACAAATTGTTATTTTGGCAAAACTTTTAAGAAATAAAAGTTTGCACGTATATAATTATCAGGTGAAACTATAACTTCTTCATGTTGTTGCATATATATGTTAAAACTGTTATTTATTCGTGTTGTTAACAAGTAATAGTTTTAACATACATACTTCTTTTTAAAATTGTTACTTTATCATGTCATTACTTGTTGACTAATTTTCCTCTTTGTATTGTAAAAGGTGTTGGACGCAAGAATGGGGAGGAAACGTCAGTTGCGACTTTTTTACGTTGGGGAAGGATCGTCGCATACACGACAACGGGTGGAGGCAACTGATGATTAGCAAGCCCACATTTTTGAGGACGCAAGACCGGTGGTCAGTGACGACGAGACACAGGCTCCAGGTATAAGTCATGTCTTCGAATGTAAGGTTTAAAGTTTATTATTAGGTCACCACATAGTTGTTTATGAAAGTTAGAGTAACCTACGGTTGAAACCAAATGGAATATAGTCAAGGAAGCAAACACTAGATGTGTACTAGTACTAGTATATCCTTTGATCCAGAAAAGTACTAGTATATTTTTGACAAAGAGACCATAGTTAATGAGGTGAAAGTATTACTTTATTAATAAAGTAGCAAAAATTGCATAACTTTATTGGAATCTTAGGATGATTAGGAGACAATGCAAAGGTGACAATATATTTCGCTTTTGGGGGGGGGGGGGGGGCGGTTCTTGAGTTCTAGCACGTCACGATTGATTTTGTAAACACACTTAACTTTCATACATATGCATGGAAGTTTCCTAAGAAACTTCACCATCTAGTTTATTTTTTGATACACACCATCTACCTAGTTTCTTTGATAATAAGGAAAAGCAAACGGAATATATGGTCTATAGTTGAAAGCAACCGGCAAATGGTCAAGGAAAAGCAACAAGTACTAGTATATCATTTGATTTAATAAATAAAATAAAGTACTAGTATATCCTGTGACAAAGAGATAATAGTTGCTTAGATAAAAGTATTACTTTGTCAATAAAACCGCATAAATTGCATAACTTTATTTTAGCATTGATCGGGCGGCAAAGTTGCAGTTGGTTTTGGGTTTGGGATAAGTCTTGGATTCTAACAATATATATATATATATATATATATATATATATGAATATGTGAGAGAGAGAGAGAGATTTGAAAATGGTTATATAGAAATGTATGTATTATATATAGTTACTAGCCTTCGGGTGTGCATGTGCAAACGGAAATCTAATATAAATATTCAAAAATAATTATTAAATAGAATTATTAATTTTATATAAAAGTTTCATACTTCCATCAACAAAAGGGAAAAAAAAAAATACAAGAAAAGAAAATCATTTACAATGAAATTTTGGCTTATAGTGTATTAATATCTTTACAAAAATTTTAAATTAACACAAAAAAATCAACTTTTTTCTATTTTAATTTTTAACTAACCATTTTTTTAGATAGACCTACATCAATGTCAATATTCTACAACTAATCATGTAAAGTTAGTTATTCTTCCCTATACCTTGATTTTTTTTTTTTTTTTTGTAATTAACTTACGTTGTATAAACTTATTAAAAAATTCTCTAAAATTGTGCATTTTCTTTTCAAATTTCATTGTCAATGGTATAAACAGTTATATTGGAGAAATTTTGGTAAATTGTGTAAATAGTACAATTCAATTCAGATTATCCAAACGTATGTATATATGATTCTATGTTTTAGTGATATACATATTAGTGTAGTACTGATTGAAAACAAAAACACAAAAAAAAAAAAAAAAAAAAAAAAAAAAAAAAAAAAACTAAAAAACATGTCATGTGCCAAAGCCTTCCAGTGTAAGTAATTAATTTAGTAGTTATTATTTGTATAAAAAGAAGTAGTAGTTATAATAATCAAATCCATAAAATATAAAATATAGCCAATTTAATAGTATGGTAATAAGTAGAATCATATTTTATTTGTGAATTTTTTTTTTCTATTACTTTTCCAACTCATTTATATCCCTTTTGTTTTGTTTTTTCCTTCTTTCTGTGCCACTGTAGATAGCTAGGATAGCTAACCTATTCCCTTTTATGAATTTGAGCGGAGCAAAACCAATGAGGTAAAAGTAAAAACATATTCGACAAGCCAAAAAAGTCAGTGAGATGTTTATTCATATAAGTAAATATATCCTGAAATCCATTTAAAAAAATAATACTATAAGTACAAACCAAAATATCTCATGGACTAGTTTTTCCTTAACACAAACCAAAGACAAAAGTCCAAATGATTGTAGCTAGAGTTATATATACCATTATAGAGTTGCAACAAATACTAGTTTTGTGTTGTCTCTCATTTATATATTACAAGTTCAAAAATAAAATTTTCAGTAATTAGTTCAAGAACTATCCAAATTTATATCATGGTTATGTTAAGGAAAAAATAATTAATATTGTTTTTTTAAAATATTGTAAAACATAGATGCAAATTATGGTAATTTAATATCAATCTATTCTAATTTCACTACAAAAAACGCGGGTTGCAGCCGCGTTTTTGTAGCCGCAATTGCAATTATGAGTTGCTAGTTTACCAAAACAAATAATACAGTACATAAAATATGGAAGTATATGACGTATATTAAGTTCAGTTCGGTCCGTTTGGTCTATTAATTTCCGTTGGGTCCAATTTGGTCGATTTTGGTCTATTTGGTCCAATTTGGTCTCCTCAGTCCATTCATTTCTACGCAGTCCATTTTGGTCCAACATTGTCTACTTTGGTCGTTTAGGTCCACTATGGTCCATTCCATCACTTCAGACCAATTTCATCCTCTTTGGTCCACTCTGTCCACTTTGGTCCATAGCAGTGCACTTAAACTTGATCAACGATAAGTTTGGGCGGAACTTATATATTCTACATCAAAATTTATTAAGGAAAAATAAAGGCAACCCAAACGAAGCATGGTTGCTCATCTTTTCAAAAGCTAGGTAAGTGCATGCCTCTTTAAAGATGCAAAATTAACGTAAATCAAAATAAACTCACAAAATTGCATGATAGAATAGTTATCATAATTTCATTTCCCTTTTAAACAAAATAAGTACGAAGACATAGTTTTTGGTATGTGGTCTTCCAAATTTGTAGGCTAGGTTACAACTGTTGTATGTGTAACAAAATGTGTGGATTGCCAATATAATGGGTGAACAAGTTGACTGGTCAATTACTCCTAGTGCCACTACGCATGTAGGTTCATTACTCATACATCTATGAAGTCACGGAATTAGAAATTAAAAGTCATTGTAATTATACTACAAGTCAGAAAATGTTGTCAACAATTAACTTGGTCGAGTAGGGAGGTATTGGTCATTTGCAACCTCAATAAATGGAAAGTCATTAGAATATGTTGCTGTTCCAGAATGATTGAAAGTTATACTTGCAAAACTTGTGGGTTATAGGAATGCGTGGGCGAAAGGCCTCAATGTACTCATGTTTTGTTTAAATGAAATCGTATACTTTTATTATTTAAGTAGTTGGTGGCAAATATTTGCATGGTGTGATACTTTTCACTAGTTGTAACATTTGTTAATTGATTGTAATATTGGTGGTTTTGTAGATACAGAGGATATTGTTCAAACCTCCGCACCGGTACAAAATTCAGAACCGGTACAAAATCCAGAACCGGTACGAAATCCAGCATCGGGGAGAATGCCTGGAAGACGTGGGAAAACACGGTTGGTTGACATATGGGCAATGACTGGTGAGTACAAAATCGAGTTGCCGTTAAATGCCGAAGGCCAACCGATTGGGAAAGATGGGTCTTTGTTCGTTCAGTGGGTGGGCTCATTTTGCGAGAATGGCTTGTTATGCCCACTTACGCCTGCTCATTGGCCAAGCGTCCCAAAAAAAGTTAAAGAGGACTGTTGGGTGGAGATTAAGGTAATATGAAAATGAAGTAGTAGTTATTTCTCTTCATAGCTGCTATCGTAATAACCTATGTATATTCAGCCGTTGTTGTAATTATAATAGTATATTTTGCTAACTCCGCTTTGGCATTTCAGACCCGGTACATAATTAATCCCAATATTGTTGCACCACCCGATCAAATGGGATGGGGAATGAAGCTACTAGGGGCACTGAGGAGAAATCGCAGGACGAAGCTAAAGAAGGATCACAAAAAAGATGGGCTGACTCGTCAACAAGTATTGGCTAGCCAACCACCTGAGATTATCACAACGCAATGGGCGAAGATGGTTGATTATTGGTTTGATGACAAAACTGAGGTACAACTACTTTCTTCGTCAATCTCATATTAGTGGTAATTTAGTCAGGTGATGTTTTCTCGTTTCATTTTTTACGGTAATGTGGTTGTAGAGAAAAAGTATCAAAAACAAGGCAAGTCGAGATAAGCAAAAAGGCATTGCACGGTCTGGGGCCAAAAGTCTTGGTCAAATTTCTAATCAAATGGTAAGAAATAAAACCCTTAGTCATGAATGCCTACAAGATGTTTTTGATATTATGTTTTCCTATTTACCAAGTTAAGCTCATTTTATATGTTTTAGGAATAAGGCGTTCAAATCTAATGCATTTTAAATACTAGCTCTCACTTCCCATGTCCTTTTCAATTGTGATCATCCAAATTTGACTAATGAAGTTATCCGCTACAGAATGGTTCTTTAAAATATCTTAGTATCGAATAGCGACGGAATTAATGTGTAACCTTCACACCGCCTATTGTGAGCCATTTGGAATCTTTAGATGAGAAAGGAGAAGTATTATTATTATTACTATTACTCATATTTGATGCTTCACCTATTAAAAGCAACAAAAAGTTTTTCTAAACTATTAAAAAAGACATTGTCCAAGTTAGTCATAAGGTAATAATTTTCAAACTTGAATAAATATATATTCTATAAAAATCACATTTTTAAGAATTAGGATAGCGTTTAAAAAAAAAAATTATGATAGGTCATGCACTATATTATTATTAGCTGGTCGTGCACTATATTATTATTTCACTGAAGCTGAGAATTCTAAGGATTTGCCTCTTCTTCTTTGGCTCAATGGAGGTAAACTTTCATCTATTCTATCACTCTCTCCAAACTGATCATAATTGTCACTAGCTAGCACAAATAATGTAGGTTGTTTGTATAATGCAGAGAGTCTTCTTATCCTTTTGGATTTTTGTCTTTGATCATTTGGCTATGGTTTTGGACTTTTTCTCATTTCTTTTCATTTTTGTTTCCTTTAGAGGGAGACAGCCAGAGATGGTTTGGATAGGAATGCATTAAAATATCCCATAACAAAGTCATAAGAACCTGAACTAGAAATCTTGAAAATTCATCATTAGTTATGTGGTGGTTACACGCCTCTTTCTTTGGGACTCTTTCTCTCTCTAGCTATCTCTCTCTCTCTCTGAAGTGAGGCCATACCTTTGCATGATAGTACCTATAATAGGTTGGGAGGTATCATTATTATAAGAACATTTTCAACAATATTATGTGTGTTACTGTACAAATATGTGAATGATTACTCTCCAATGAAGAAAATGTGAATGATTAGTGGCTTATTTGCCTATGTATAACTATATTATTAATACTATGAAGATAAGAAGTTGTAATTGAGGTGTATATATAACTATAATATTTATAATGATTTTCTTTTCCAAAATCTTGATTGGAAAAAAAAAAAAATTCCACCTAAAAAATTGCCTATATATATATTATTGTTATTATAAATACCTATAATTGTCACACTCTTATTGAAAGACATTTCAACCCCTCTTGCTCAATTATTATTTAAAAAAGATTCTAAAAAAATGTATTATTATTTTTAAATAAATTATATATATACATTATATTACTGCCTTGTAATAAATTATATTACTGCCTTTTGTGGAAGTTCTGCAAATTAAATCCCAAAACTCACTCTTTTGGAGGATTTCTCGGCGAGAGTGTTGTATATCCATCTTGCAAATTGTAATTTAAAATAAAGAAAATATTAAAAACTACATATGGGTGTACGATTTAATAAATGAATGTATCATTTTTTTACAATAGAATAGTCAAGCTTAGCATGCATTTTAAGTTATAGTATCATCACCTCTTTAAATTCAGAAATAATTTATTTTTTATCATCACCTCTTTTATTTTTCTAACAAGGTTAAAAAGAGGATTTGCCATTGGGATTATTAATTTATTAGTGTTTTAAATATATTTAATGAATTTAAATAGACATGTGAAAATAAAATGCTATAAGTTTATTATATTTGACCACGACAACAATAATCCCAAGTTTTTGTAGTCCCAAAACTTTGAGATTGATAAATATATTAATATAGGATTATATTTGACAAGATATAATTATATCAAATTAATAACATGTTATCTGCATCTACTTTCTAAAAAAAGAAATTTTATCGACATCTATACTCTATATTATGTGAAACCTTGTTATTACTAAGTTTTGGTTCAAAAATACAAAGAAGAAGTTAATTCTATGTTTTAATATGGTGATTAAACCTTGTTTAATTTCTCCACAGGCCCAGATTGTTCATCTCTTGCTTATGATAGGTCATGTTCCATAATAATTGTTTTTTTTAGTACTAGAGAAAGATACAATTGGTTTCTTTTATTATGAAGGTAGAATGCAATCATATAGCCTATATTCAATTATACCTATGCTAACACAAAACTCACAATTATGATTAGTATCAAACAAGACAAGAGTAAGCATAAATTCCACAAACCAATTGTATAAAATTTAAAGGGAGCTTGCTAGTGGATATACAATCATATTCTTCATGTAAACAGGGTCGAAAGAGCTTTTTAGTATGATCAGAATAAGATAAAGAAATCCTCATCCTTACCCCTATCTCTGTTGCATGTTTTCTGAGTCAAGAAACTTCGAATAAGAGACAAACAAAAATACTATATAACCCTATTTCCTATAGTACTGTGATTCGAAAAGATTTAAACTTTAACTTACTTTTTTATTTTTTATTTTTTTTTTCCATTTAAGCGTAGAGATAACAACTTCAACGGGAAGACAGAGTCATTGAGATTTTGAATAAAAGGGAAGTGGGCATATTAACTTTTAGAGAGAGATTGTTTACTTCAATAATTTGTATACCACTTTTGGGGTGTGGAAGATAGCTATAGAGAGGTAGAAAATACAAAGACCATAACAAAGTCAAAAATAGGGGGAAAATTAGCGTGAAGAGGGACATAGGCAGTGGCTATAAATATCACATAGCAAACTGGATATGTAAATATAGTTTCTATCCACTTCCTACTTTTTTATTCACAATTGAGGGGGGAAAAATAAAAAATTTCCTGTCACAGTCATGTACTATACATGAGATTATAATTTGTAAGAAGAATGCACAAACTTGCATAGCATAGGATTCTAAGAAACACCACAAAAAATAAAGAAAAGGAAAAAGGTATATCAAGCACCAGAGAGGAAACTACTTAATGTTGCATCGCAAATAAAACCTTCAATGTAACTGTGGATATAGTTGTTAGAATGGAATTGTAAATTACCATATCCCAAGCGAAAGCATGTTTTCATTATAGCTGATTGTTTGTGACAAATGTAACCCTTTTCGTAGAGAATATGTCAAGAAGTGATTCAAACTTGGTGATTCAAATGGGAAGTTTTAAATGTTTATTTTTGTCATCCTTCATGCACATATATTCCAGCAATCTGGTGAGCATTGAACATAATTTGTTGATGCAAATCATTTCATCACCATGCCTAGTTTACTAAGTCCCAAAATTTATGATCACCCATGGGTAATAGATTATCCAAATTTGTGTGCAAAGTGGGCATCTCAAGTTTATCTCAAATAACGTGTCATTATAGGAAGTTTATGATGTCTATTTTCTAACTCTCAATGTCAGTAGTAAGGATTTGAATATCTTCATTTTAAAAAGTCTTATGCATATTTTCTAGCTAAATCCTCTCATTTATTTACAATTGTCTTAGCTTTATCTATATAACCAAATTTGCTATGTTATGACTAAGGCATCTTTGTGGATTTGTGTTAAATGTGGCATAACAACATTGTAAGCACTAGTGTTGATTGTATGTATGTTTCCTCATCATGTAGGCAAAAGCCAAAGGGGCGGCAGTCAAACGTGCGGATGTATATCAACGAGTGTACCGCACCAAAGAAGGGGTTCCTGTTAGTGCCCGTGTGCAAGATAACATGGTAAGCACAATTTGAACGAACTGAATTTTTGTGTATTTTGTGTTTGTATTGATTATGGTGTGTAATATATTGTTTGATTTTTGTGGGAAAACAGGATAGGATGGCAGCACTGTTGAATGACCAGCACATACGACTAGAAGGAGAGATTGATCATGGAATCCTCTGGTCCAAGGACGACGCGTATGCTCAGGTGATGGGTTGTCCAGAGCGCCCAGGCCGTGTACATGGGGTGGGTTTTGGTATCACCCCATCAGGAAGAAGTAGCACAAATTCTTCACAGCCTACCTCGACTATGTCGTCAACCAGAGCTCACCAAAGGATGTCGGAGTTGGAGACGAGTCATGAAGAGCTTAAGGAGCAACTAGCTCAATCTAGAGAGGAACTAGCGAAGCATAGGGAGGAAGTAGCTCAATCTGAGGCAAGGCATAGGGAGGAATTAGCTCAATCTGAGGCAAAGCACCAAGCAGAACTGGCCGAACTGAAGACGTCGATGAGAAGCTATTTTGTGGAACTTAGCCAGAAGTTTCGTAATATATATTCTTCTCAGGTAGCGAACAAATGTTATTTAGTGAAACACTACTTTTTACAATGCATGTAATATTAATACGATGCCTTTAATATATTGTAGGATCGCAATGCCTGATGCGGGAATGAAACTGTGATTCCTGAGGTAAAACAAAATGTCTCTAAAAATAATAGTTAACATATATACATACCATGCTATCATGGATATACTATGAATCTCAGTAGTCAGTAAGGAGGAAAGAAAACATTTTGCTGCTGGATATGTTATAAAATATCATGATGTCATTGTATTATTGTAAAATACGTTGATTCAAGACGCATTGCAAAGGTGACTAATCGACAATATTGCATCTTAACCTTTGCCACTTGGAACATGAACAACAAATAGTCTTGGTGTATTCACATCTTCATGAGTAGACACATGCAAAATACGTTAGGTTCCATGAACAAAACAATAGCTCTCATTATCAATGCTCTTCCAATTGTATTGCTGAAGTTGATAAAATTATGGACTGATTTGAGTAGATTGTTTTTAACGAATAGTTGAACAATTGTTTAATCTTCCTTTCATATATGTTACTCTTTGTATTATGTTACGGTTTTAGAGTAGTGATGAGCTCTCCCTATTTCTTTCAATCTACGTATGTAGTCTCGCACCTATCATATATAATATTATTCAGTTTTTCCTTCTTGTTTGGCATTTGAAAAGTCAAAGCACTCTTAAAATTAGGCAAAAAATAATGCTATGTCTCATTCCCTCATATCATTCAAGCAT
Source organism: Quercus variabilis (assembly GCA_030445155.1). Lineage (NCBI taxonomy): Eukaryota > Viridiplantae > Streptophyta > Magnoliopsida > Fagales > Fagaceae > Quercus > Quercus variabilis. The sequence continues at coordinate 12,349,210 of CP129449.1, forward strand.
AACACATTGCTCCATTGTCAAGGATTTTCATGATAAATGTGCATTTAAGCATTGCCGCATTACCTTTTGGAATTCATGTTTAGAGTATTATTATGTGTTGGAAGCAAACATTTGGCATTTTTAACTTGATGATGAATCTTTGTGTAGTTTTACCATGGAGCGGAGAAGAAGGCATTTCCGTTCAACCCTTTTGGAAGCAAATGCAATGGACGACCTGTGATGTCCAAACCTATAGCAAGAAGGCATCTTTGTATATTTTTTGTGATGATGAGTACATTTGTATATATCTTTTGTGATGCCTTAGTGTAGTTGTTGTTTGCTGCCTTAGTGTTTGAGGGCATTTTAGAATGTAACACTCAGCTCTTTGTATATTTTTTGTGATGTCCAAACATTTGTATACATCTTTTGTGATGCCTTAGTGTTGTTGCTTGTTGCCTTAGTGTTGGGAACTTGTATATTTTGCTTGCTTTGCTGCTGGGAACCTGGGCAGGTACCTGTGATGTTCAGAACTTTAACAGGAATTTGTATGTGTATGGGAGGAAGCAACTGTTTCAGAGGGGGGGTGGGAAAAAAAAAATACCTATAGCCGCGTTTTTAAAAACGCGGCTATAGGTTGCTGAAAACGTCAGTAACGCAGCCGCGTTTTCACTGTAAACGCAGCGCAAGAGGCACCTATAGCCGCGTTTTAAAAACGCGGCTATAGGTCCGCTGCCGTAGCCGCGCGTTACAGAACGCGGCTCAAGTGTGAGCTGTAGCCGCGTTTCGTAAAACGCGGCTACAGGTCTGATATCGTAGCCGCGTTTTGAAACGCGGCCATAGGCCTGCGGAGCCGGTTCCCCTGTCCAGGCCGGAAAACGCGGCTACAAGTCAAACCTGTAGCCGCGTTTTCGTAAAACGCGGCTATAGGTTGACCTGTAGCCGCGTTTTCCAAAAACGCGGCTACAGGTCTGGAGCTGCGGTAATTAGGCTACGTTCACAAACGCGGCTACAGTAAACGCGACTCCAGCATGTAGCCGCGTTTTTGGGGTCTATAGCCGCGTTTTTCAAACGCGGCTATAGACCCAGATTTTTGTAGTGAATCTTTAAAATCTTATAACCATGTCATCAACTATTTATATAAATAACTAATTATTAAATGTTTTTATTTGAATTTGTCGTAAAACATTTATCACATGAAAATAATTAATCTATTGATTGAACGGATAGGATTAGCAACTGTAATTAGGGATGTCAATTTTTTCCCACCCTACTTAACCCTTCCCTCCCTGCTTCATCCTGCGTGGGTTTTCCCCACCCCACAAAGGTGGTGGGGCGGGGATGGGGCAAGATTTTAGCCCCGCACCACAGGGTGGGGTGGAGATGGATTTAAACTTTTTAAACCCATCCCACTTGCCCCTTCTCGTCCCTGTCCTTGCCTACCCCGCATCCTAAGGGTTATAATTGTAAATTTTTCATACCCTAAAACCCTACTATTTAAACAAACATATTAATATTAGCTTATTTTATTCTACCCAATGTGGTTCTCTGTCTTTATTTTGTTATGTGTTATACTCTGAGATTTTTTATTTTTTATTTTTATTTTTATTTTTTTTAATGATTGTCTTGTTAAACAATTAGATATATTATTCAATTTTCTTTCTAAAAATTGATTTGATTTGATGGGATAAATTTAGTTGTAATTTTAAGTATATTTTTATTAATGAAATAGGTTTCATTTAAAAAAATTGTGCTACTTGTAGCGAAAATTAACAAAAGGTAGAGTTTTACGAGGTTAGGCGGGGCTTCGCAGGGCCCTAAAAGGCAGGAATAGAGTGAGAAAGTTTTCCCCGTCATGCGGGGCGGGGCAAGGATGAAGGCCCCACCCTGCCCCATTGCCATCCCTAAATGTAATTCAAAAAAAATTGTTTATCTCGTTGTTTACTTAATATCATTCAAAAAAAAAAAAAAAAATGTAGCGTATACAAAAAAGAAAAAGAAAAAGAAAAAGCCCAAATACAATTTGAATCAAAGAACTCATATAGATCAAAAGCCCACCAGGTTAACACCCACCAGGTTCGTGTAATAAAAAAATCATAATTTAAAATTTTAATATGAAAGTAGAGCCAATACCTGGAAATATGGTGAAAATCAATAAGTCAATCATAGAGATAGAAAAGGGTTGCGACAGTCTAGAGTAGACACAGAACAATCATATAATTAAATAGATTGAGAGAAAGAGAGTAAGATAAGGACAATTGAAGCACAAACCTTCCTTGTTGAAAATTCAAAGTCAGCCACGGGTAATTAGCAACCCTCAAACACCCTTCAATCTCTAATCACATCTACCCAAAAGTAAGTACTCCTCAAACTATGTATACTTGGCAGCTATATATAGCAGGTATAAACTCAAAGAAAGTCAATGATAAACAAAAAAAAAAAAAAAAAAGGAGAAAAAGAAAAGAAAAAAGAAGAACTTGCAAAAGATAGAACTTGAAAAGCCGTTGGAGCCTCTAATATTGTTTATAAACCAAATTTGAAAGTAGAAGAAGAAGAAAGAAAGAGGATGCAGAATGTCTTCAATCTGAAGAAGAATGAGAGAAACTGACAAAACATATGTGAGCTTGTGGATCTTAAAATGTAGGAGTTTTAATTTACATATTATTCCCATTAATTGAAAACTTGTAAGTGAGTATGATGAGGGTAATTTAGGCATCAAAATTGAGGAATCCAAACAGAGAAAGCCCCTTAAATAGTAGTATAGATAGATACTACTATTTAAGGGGCTTAACCTGTTTGAGATTTTCATTTTTTGGTTCAAAAATGCCCCTACACTCTTATGTTTAAGTAGAGACAAAACTAAATGACAATCTGATAAAAATGAAACTCTAACTCCCACTAAAACATGGCCTAAAAAATAGGGTCACTTTTCTGTTGATTTTTAAATTGGTTTATCTGCTTGTAAATTAGATTTTCAAAATGTGATGAGGCTAGTTCTATATAAAAATTCTATCAATATAATTAACTAATCCTTTCATTATTTTCAAATATATAACCATATTTAGTGCTATTTAAGTTGTCCATAACAATTGATTACAGTATAAGAGTCAAATAGGAATTTGACAATAAAGGACGCCTGCACTTGGTGCGGGCCAGTTTACATTATTACCAAGGCTTATTGACTAGCACCTTCCGCCTTTAACATGAGATACTGCTCAACTTTATAGGAACTCTTAACCCTTTTTTTGCCGTCTTTAATTATTTACATCTTTTATAAGTTAAATCATTAAAACAAGAGAAATGCTATGTCTACAACATTTTTACAACAATTTTACAACAAATCCTAAGTGGTAGGTTGTTACTAGTTATTATTGTTGGGGCAAAAAAGTAATCTTACTATTAATTTCAAATTTAAACCAATAATAACTAACCACCTATGATTTGTTGTAAAATTGTTGTAGACGTAGCATCTCTCTTAAAACAATTGTCATCTATAACATCTCTCAGAACACCACCGATGGCTTGATGGTGTTCTGCCTGACTTGTTGGTTTTTTACAACATCTCTCAAAACACCATTAAGAGCAGGCTTGTTAGAGCTACCACTTCTCACCAACAATTTGGTGTTCAAAAACTTCTTTTAGAAGAACACCAATTCTACAACTTCTCTCATATCACCACTAGGAGCTTGTTGGTTTTCTACAACTTCTCTCAGAACACCACAAATTAAGAGCTTCTTGGTGTTCTACAACTTCTTTCAGAAAACCACCAAGGGCTTGGTGTTCAACAACTTACATTAAAACACCACCAATTCTACAACTTCTCTTGGAACACCATCTATAGCACCACCAAGAGCTTGTAGGCGTTCTACAACATCTCTTAGAACACCACCATTCTAATTCTTCTCTCAGAACACCAAGTTACATGTCAACAACTACAACTCTCAACCTTGCTAGTACTTCTGGAAGTCCCCCAACACAATCTCTTGGAACTTCCACCACCATCACGTACGAAATGTTCTTCCCATGAAAGTTGGTCCACAGTTTATTTCAAATTAGCCAGAGCCATAAGATGAGGCCAGTTTGAAAAGATATCAGTTTGAGGCGGGTGTGTCATGAGATCAAACCCCATCTGAATAAGCTTTTTCTTCAAATGGATCCATAAATTCTTGATTTCATTCTCCGTTCGACCAAGTAGGTGGCCCACAATATTATGAGGCATATTCCACCGAATCGCTTCCACTTCCAGATTGGGTTGACTGGCTGTAATCAGGGCCATATATATATTGGGATTGGTTTGTTTATGTGGGATTTATGTTCATCTTGATTATCCAATAATAAAAAAAAAAAGATAATAACTTGATTATTCTTAATTACATACCCCAGTAAAAAAAAAAAAAAAATTACCCACCCTAGCTATAACACGTTCCCATTTGCACCCTCACCTGCCGCATGTTACACTGAAGACAAAAGTGAGCAAAAATATTTTCTTTTACTGAATGCAATCAAGCGGAGGAAGCTTTAACTCTGCTTAGGATGGATAGAATCAAGTTTGATATTATTATAATTGAACAATGCCTGCTTGGTATGTATAAATTTCAGCTTCTTCTAATTTGTAGAGAGATGGGTTTGCCTTTTATTGGTAAATACTACACAGGTTGTCAGTTCTTTCAATATGCTACATTCTTATACCTTTTACTAGGACATATATATGCCATTTTTAGTTTCATTTACATGTCTTGGACACTGGTCATTGATAATGCCTTAAAATGTATACTTGTTATATATTTATGTGGAAATTATCTCCTTATTACTATACTTAATTTGTATAATTAAGCCATAATTTGCATTAGTCCCTATTATTTATCTTTGCATAATTTAATGAATAGGATGCTATTCATTGTGTGTAATTTTCTACTTTCAGAAATCATGTGAAAAAGATGAGTTTACAGAAATTTGTGAGAGAATGAAGGCCAAACTAGAATTAAAGTGGAGCTAAAGGACCATACTTAAATTGCTAAGAAGGTGCAGCTAGAGTACTTGGATCATCTACCATGATTGGAAGCTTCAAATAAGAAAAGAAATCAAAGAGACAGAATCTGAAAAGCAAAAATCTGATTTGAGCACTGATCAATATTTTGGGTGTATACCTCTCCTCAAAAAACCAATTGACACAAGGCTGGATGGGTTAGAACCGTGACTTAAATATATATAACTTTCCAGTTTTGAATTTTTCGAAATTCTCAATCTTTGAAGGTCGAAATTAACTCACAAGTTACTGCTGTAAACCTAGAAGGAAATTAAAAAAGTATAAGTTTTATTTTCTTTGGAACTTAGACATTAGGGTTTTGAGAGGAGGCAGTGAGAACGAATTTTGGGCAGAAAAAACCTTGTATTTTCCTTTCTCTAATGACAGCCTAAACTCTTTGCTAAGGCTAGGGGTTATGTTTCTTCTATACGGTATGAATATTTAATGTGATTCTTTCTAGGATTTTATTAACAACATATTTGATTGTTCAATTAGATTTATTTTGATGTATTAGTTCTTCCATACTTTCAATAAGTTCAATCATGGTTTTCTTATTGTTTTGATGAATTTCTAATAGTTTCAAATAAAAATCAGGTTTTAAAGTGAATGGGGTTTTCTGAAAACTTTTCTAATTGCATTATTAATCGAGGTTATCATGCGTTCTTAAATTGTCTCAGTTCAATCGAATCATAAGTTTTTAATTGTTTAAGAACAATCAATTATGAAATATATAATTTCTTAGATCACAAAGAATTTCATATCGATATAGGGAAACACCCCGTTGCCCTGGTGTTGGGATTAGTGCCCTAGAATCCTATTGTATAATGCTATGTATGATATTATGTATGACATGGTGTATGACTTAATATTGTAATTAATAAAGTTATTTTATTATTATCTGAAATAATAGTAACATGAATATTTAGACATTATCATATAGTCCATGAGATGCATAGTATGTGATTTATGTAAATCCTCACAGAAGATAAAAATCACAAGTTCTTTATAAACTCAGAATTTAGTTCGTAGTCGGTGATGAAATTGAGCGTTTCATCTGCGAAGACTATAACATATCAACTAAGATGATTTGTCTTGATCATAGAAGTGGTGACTTTTAGTTGATATGTTGATATGTTTTAAGAGTTAAAACATATTGAACTGGATCACTGTGAGATTTATTATTCTCCTAATAATTGTCAAATGAATAATAAATTTCACGACTTATATTTACATGAACTCTTAATCCTGAGAGGATAATGGACCTGATCATAAAATGTAAGTTGCTTTGATATATCAAGAGTGAGATCTAAAGTCATGGTCAAAACCTCAGTATATTGGGCAACCACATTTAGTATTGATGGAACATATATTCTCAAGATGGAATTCATAGTCTCTTAACGAAAATGTAAAATATTCCCTTAAAATAAGTTTAATGAGTTTGTTATTCAGAAAGTTAGGCCTAACTACTTTAGTAAATAGTTACTAAAGTATATATGTTTATGAAATTGGATTTTATAAATATATGATGAATAACTTAAAAGGATTAAACCGGGCACTCAAGGATTAAGACGTAGTAATCCACAAAGTGGCAGTCTTCATTCATGACTTTGTGTTACTATGAATATTTTATGAAAGGGTTGCATGTATAATAAAGTCTTGGGATATAATTTATTTAATAAGGCCTAGAGTTTAATTATATTTATATAGTGGTATTAAATATAATTAATGGTAACTTTTGACTTGTCAAGAGTTGACAATAAAGCCCAAGCCCATTGGGGATAGTGTCTTATTTGTTCCGTTTTGGTCCCACTCCAAGCCACATACTAAAGCCCAATTGGGAAGGCCCAAAAGGCTAGCCCAATTAGATAATCTGTTATTAAGAGAGAAACATACAGAATTTGTTAATATATATGAATTGATATGTAGGTGAGTATAGAAAACTATTATTCTCTCTAGAACAAACTCATATAACAGATTGAGAGACCACACATCTTGGGTTATAGTAGAATTGGAGTGAAGATTAAAAGTATTCTCAAGTGCTTCTGATTTTCGGTTTTGAATTTCACCATACCAAGGTACACTCTCTTGTTCTCTAATTCTGAAACTTATATGGCACATGTTAACTATTGCGAATGAAGTAGATCCGTTAATTATTTTTTTTCCGCTGCGTACATGCATATTTTCATCAAATGGTATCAGAGCGGTCTTCAATTTCCAATCTGTATAACATGTTTTGTGAGTTTTGGAATTAGAAATAATAGTTTCATGATGTTAGAAGATTATATGTGTATTTAATTTTCTGCATGGTTGTTGAAACTATGATTTGATGAAAACTGAAATTGATGTTATAATGTTGTTTAAATTTGAATTTAAGTAAGTCGAATTAAACTTTAAGACTATAGCATCAATGAAATTCAATTTTGACATCAAATTCTGTCTATCATGTTCATGTGGTAATTGTTTGTTCATGGAAAACTATAGAAAACTGTTCAGATTTTTCCTTCAAAAACTGAAAACACAGGTTTTTCGCAGGTTAGCTTCCCGCGAAGTTACTCGGGAAAAACACTTTTGAAGCACAAAACTTTTCATGGGTAAGCTTTACTCGCGAAACAGTCACGAGACAGTAGCGAAAGTTTCTGTCTGTTTTTTTTTTTTTTTTAGCTTTCACTATTTTGTTTTAATTCAATTTCGCGGGAAGACCTTAGTCGCGAGACAGTAGCGAGACAATAGCTAAAGTTTTTGTCTGATTTTTGTGTTTTCAATTTTTGCATGAAAGCATTTTCGCAGGAAGAGCTTAGTCGCGAGATACTTGCGAAAATGCTACTGAAGGGAATTTTGAATTTTTTCTAAGTGTTTTCAAATGTATAAAATGCAAGGCTAAATGTGTAATTAGCTTATGCATGTTTACAAAATAAAAACCTTTAATTTAAAACATCTAGTGGGGGAGAGATACAAGGATTGGATCTCACGGCCTTCATTGTCAGTTTATAGTAGTGTGATTAAATACTTTGCCTTGACGTATATGCCTTGCTCCCTTGGAAGGGTGTTTAATTCATGAAACTACAGATTAAACTTCTTAATGATGGATGATATGTGTTTTTATATTAAGAACGACCACGCTTCCGTGGAGTTACTTAGTGACTCACATTGATTCTAGACAATGGTGTACACTAGACTAAGTATAATGTTAACCTCCCTTCGGAGCTATGTCATTATTACTTAGAGGCTAAAGGAAATATGACAAATTATTTTTGTTTGGTAAGAGTTACCATGATAGCATTAATAATGAGAATAATTCTCACCTGATCATAGTGATTGGTATGACCTCGCTTCTGAGGAATATTAATTGTGGAATTGGGTTGTCGTTACATATATTATATTATGATTTTGTTAAGGTTCCATACTATATGATTATATGCTAAATTAATAATGTCCAGTTTACTTATTATATTCATGTTTATTAATTTCAGATTTGAACATGGCATCATTTAGCCCACTTGTTACTATTCTTAATCAAAACAAACTGACTAGATCCAATTATGTTGACTGGAAAAGAAATTTGGACATAGTTCTCACTGCTGAAGAGCATAAATATGTGCTTACTAAACCATGTCCTAGCTTTCCTTCATTAGATGCTCCTCTTGAGGAAAAATATGATCGTTGGCAGAAATATAATGAGATGGCCAAGTGCTACATCCTAGCATCTATCTCAAATGTTCTACAGCATCAAATGCAGGATGTAGAACTAGTTTCGGACATTATGCTAAGTCTGAAGGAGATGTTTGATGAGCAAGGCCGTTCCGCAAGGCAAGAAACCATGAGGCAAATTAATAATATCAAAATGGCTGAAGGTAGTTCAGTTCGGGAGCATTGTCTTACAATGATCTCTAATCTGAATACATTGGAAGTTTTATGTGCCGATATTGGTGGAGAATCCCAAGTGGATATGATACTCCAGTCACTACCGGAATCATTCAAGGAATTCAGACTCAATTATAATATGAACAAAAAGATTTATTTTTTGTCTGAATTAATGAATGAGTTGGTAGCGCCAGAAGGCATCCTTGGTACTTCTAGTGTAGATGCTAAAATGGCTGAAGCTTCTACTTCTCAACCTAAGTCGAAAGGCAAGGGTAAGAAAAAGAAAAAGAAGGACTTCACCAAGCAAAAGGGTAAACAAATTGCTTTAGGGGTTGCTAACAAAGGAAAGAAGCTCTAAGAAAAATGTTTCCATTGTGGTGAGAAAGGACATTGGAAGAGGAATTGTCCAAAATTCAAGGCTGCCAAGAATAAAGGTATGAAAAGTTCATTCCTCCTTGAAATATATTTAGTGCAAATATTTAGTGCAGAATCCCACAGATTCCTACTGTGTGGATTCAGGTTGTACTAATCATATCTGCAATTCTTTGCAGGGGTTCCAAGAGACCAGAAAGCTTAAAGAAGGGGAATTGTTTCTTACTTTAGCTGATGGGAGCAGGATTCCTGTTGTAGCTATTGGAGTGTTTAATTTATGCTTTGAGTCTAGGATTTTAATATTGGAAGACTGTCTATATGTACCTAATGTTCGTAGGAATTTAATTTCTGCAACTTACTTAGGTAAACATGGATATTGTGTTATCCTTAAAAACAATGTTGTAATAAAGAAGGGTAAAGTGTTTATCTGTTCTGGCAATATTGTGGATGGTCTTTATATTTTAATTCCTAATAAGCATGAATTATATAATTCTAAATTAGATAATGACTCTCATGTAAAATCATTAAAGAGAAAGTTTCCTTCTACTAATGATGCTTATCTTTGGCACTTGCGTTTGGGTTATATTAATTCAAACATAATTCAAAGATTGATCAAAGATGGACTCTTACAGCCCATGGACTTTGATGAATTTCCAGTTTGTGAATCTTGTTTGGAAGGCAAAATGACCAAACGACCTTTTAATGCAAAAGGTAGAAGAGCCCAAGAATTGCTTGAATTAGTTCATACGGATGTGTGTGGTCCTATGTCAACCCAAGCAAAAGGAGGTTATAAGTACTTCATCACTTTTACCGATGATTACTCAAGATATGGTTATGTATACCTAATTAGACGGAAGCCCGAAGCCTTTGAAAAGTTCAAAGAGTTTAGGGCTGAAGTAGAGAATCAATTAGGTAAATGCATAAAGGCCATTCAATCTGATTGTAGTGGCGAATACCTTCTTGGGTATTTCAAGGATTACTTAACAAAAAATGAGATTGTATCTTAATTGACTGCACTTGGAACTCCCCAACAAAATGGTGTAGCAAAAAGAAGGAATAGGACTCTTTTGGAAATGGTTAGGTCCTTAATGAGTTACTCAACTTTACCAATTTCTTTTTAGGGTTATGCCTTAGGTACATCAATACATCTTTTGAATTTAGTTCCATCAAAATCTCTTCCCAAAACACCCATGAAATTGTGGACTAGGCGTAAGCTTAGTATGAAATATCTCCACATTTGGGATTGTCCAACACATGTATTAAAAGGGAAGCCTGATAAATTGGAACCAAAATCAGAAGTGTGTTTACTTGTAGGTTATCCAAAAGAAACTAGAGGTTATTTATTCTATAGTCGTAAGGATAATAAAGTTTTTGTTAGTACAAATGCTAAATTCTTGGAAAATGTCTACATGAATAATTTTACTCCTAGAAGTAGAGTTGTGTTGGCTGAAATGAATGAACCTATAAAAGAACAACCAATAGTTGAAACTAGGGATGATGTGGCTGCATTAGATACACCACAAGATACTACTTATGAGATGTCTAGTACACAGGTGCCTCGTTGTAGTGGGAGAATTGTTCGGCCTCCTATAAGATTCATAGGTTTAGGAGAAACTTATGAAGCTATCTCAAAAGAGGCTGAATCGGATTCCTACACTTATGAAGAGGCAATGAATGATGTAGATGCACATCATTGGGTCAAAGCTATGAAATCTGAATTAGATTCCATATATTCCAATCAAATTTGGGATCTTGTAAAGGCGCCTAAGGGCATTAAACCTGTTGGTTGCAAATGAGTTTACAAGAAGAAGAGAGGGATAGATGGAAAGGTTGAAACCTTTAAAGGAAGGCTAGTGGCGAAATGGTATATAGAAAAAGAAGGTATTGATTATAATGAAACATTTTCTCTAGTAGCAATGCTTAAATCTATCAGAATTCTCTTATCCATTGCTGTTCATTTTGATTATGAGATATGACAAATGGATGTCAAGACTGCATTTCTTAATGGCAATCTTGAAGAGGAAATCTATATGATGTAACCGGAATGTTTCATAACAAAGAACCAAGAGCATATGGTATGCAAGTTGAAAATGTCCATTTATGGACTTAAGCAAGCATCTAGGTCATGGAACATCATATTTGATCAAGCAATCAAATCATTTGGTTTTGAACAAAATCTTGATGAACCATGTGTGTACAAAAGACATCAAGATAAAGTGGTAATGTTCCTAGTGTTTTATGTTGATGATATTCTACTCATTAGAAATAATGTAAGGGTAATGTCATCAGTAAAAGTTTGGTTGTCAAGCCAATTTAATATGAAGGACTTGGGTGAGACTAACTTTATTCTAGGGATCAAGCTTTGGCGAGATCGCAAGAATAAAATGTTAGGCTTATCATAAGCTAGATATATAGACAAGGTTCTAGAACGATTTAGCATGCAAAACTCTAAGAAAGGATTACTTCCTTTCAGACATGGAGTTCCTCTATCTAATGACCAAATGCCTAAGACTCAAAAGGAAGTAGATATGATGAGACAAGTTCCTTATACTTCTACAATAGGAAGTCTTATCTATGTCATGCTATGTACTAGGCTAGATATTTGTTATTCAGTTGGCATGGTCAGCCGATATCAATCAAATCCAGGACAAAAACATTGGCAAGCTGTAAAGCATATTCTCAAGTATCTTCGGAAAACGAGAGATTATATGCTTGTTTACCGATGTGAGGATTTGATTTCCATTGGCTATACAGATTTAGATTTTCAATCAGATCTAGATTTCAAAAAGTCCACATCAGGATGTGTTTTTATCTTGGGAGGTGGAGCCATAACTTGGAGAAGTGTCAAGCAATCTTGTATTGCAGACTCCACCATGGAAGCAGAATATGTTACTGCTTGTGAAGCAGCAAAGGAAGCTGTATGGCTCAAGAAATTCCTTTCTGACCTTGGTGTAATGAAAATGGAACAAGCTCCCATCACATTGTTTTGTGACAATAGTGGTGCAATTGCACAATCAAAAGATCCAAGGAATCACAAGAAAAGAAAGCACATTGAGAGAAAGTATCACATTATTAGAGATATTATTGCTCATAGAGATGTGGTGGTGGCAAAGATTGAAAGTGCAAATAATCTAGCAGATTCTTTTACCAAAGCCTTGCCTCAAAGGACTTTCGAGTCACATTTGAAAAGAATGAGAGTTAGATTAATACACAATAGTCTTTAGGGCAAGTGGGAGATTGTTGGAATTAGTGCCCTAGAATCCTATTGTGTGATGCTATTTATGATATTATGTATGACATGATGTATGACTTAATACTGTAATTAATAAAGTTGTTTTATTATTATCTGAAATAATGGTAATATGAATATTTGGACATTATCATATAGTCCATGAGATGCATAGTATGTGATTTATGTGAATCCTCACAGAAGATATAAATCACAAGTTCTTTATAAACTCAGAATTTAGTTCGTAGTCAGTGATGAAATTGGGCGTTTCATCTGCGAAGACTATAACATATCAACTAAGATGATTTGTCTTGGTCATGGAAGTGGTGACTTCTAGTTGATATGTTGATATGTTTTAAGAGTTAAAACATATTGAACTGGACCACTGTGAGATTTATTATTCTCCTAATGACTGTCAAATGAATAATAAATCTCACGACTTATATTTACATGAACTCTTAATCCTGAAAGAATAATGGACCTGATCATAAAATGTAGGTTGCTTTGATATATCAAAAGTGAGATCTAAAGTCACAGTCAAAACCTCAGTATATTGGGCAGCCACATTTAGTGTTGATAGAACATATATTCTCAAGAAATAATTTATAGTCTCCTAATGGAGATATAAAATATTCCCTTGAGATAAGTTTAATGGGTTTGTTATTCAGAAAGTTAGGCCTAACTACTTTAGTAAATAGTTACTAAAATATATATATTTATGAAATTAGATTTCATAAATATATGATAAATAACTTAAAAGGATTAAACCAGGTACTCAAGGATTAAGATGTAGTAATCCACAAAGTGGCAATCTTCATTCATGACTTTGTGTTACGATGAATATTTTATGAAGGGGTTGCATGTATAATAAAGTCTTGGGATATAATTTATTTAATAAGGCTTAGAATTCAATTATATTTATATAGTAGTATTAAATATAATTAATGGTAACTTTGGACTTGTCAAGAGTTGACAGAAAAGCCCAAGGCCCATTGGTGCTAGTGTCTTATTTGTTCCCTTTTGGTCCCACTCCAAACCACATACTAAAGCCCAATTAGAAAAGCCCAAAAGGCTAGCCCAATTAGATAATATGTTATTAAGAGAGAAACATACAAAATTTGTTAATATATATGAATTGATATGTATGTGAGTATAGAACGCTATTATTCTCTTTAGAACAAACTCATATAACAGATTGAGAGACTACACATCTTGGGTTATAGTAGAATTGGAGTGAAAATTAAAAGTATTCCCAAGTGCTTCTAATTTTCGGTTTTGAATTTCACCATACCAAGGTACACTCTCTTGTTCTCTAATTCTGAAACTTATATGGCACATGTTAACTATTGCGAATAAAGCAGATCCGTTAATTTTTTTTTTCCATTGCGTACATGCATATTTCCATCACCTGGTATTTACATTATTGATTTAAATTAGTTTTTATTATTATTCTTGTTAACAATCACCAACCAAATTGTTGTTTAATTACATTGTTTTTGAATTTACCCTGCTCCTTGTGGTTCGACCTTGGTACTCCGAGAATTATATTGCTACAATCTCTTACACTTGGGAGTGAGCAAGCAGTTTTGGTGTTGTTGTCAGGGAGCTACTACGTATTTAGAGGCAAATTTTTTTTTTTTTTTAGCAAAGCATAGCCGGTGGAAATTCTTCTATTGGTAACTTCGTTCCATTTTTTTCTCCTTATTTTGTTTTTATTTTTTTATTTGTTTCTAATTTATTTTATTTGATTGGCATTCATTGTTGCATGAGCATTTGGGTTAGAAACAAGAGAGGCAGATTAGAAATTTTTGAAACTTACTTTGGTAATCTTTTTGACACACCTTCTCCTTCACCTTCACCTTCTTCATTAATCATGAGTGATGAAACACATAATAATCATGAGGAGAATAGAAGAACTATGTATGAATTGTTGCATCCCACACAAAATTCTGTTCCTTCATGCATCATGTTTCCACCTAATGCACCACATGTAGAACTGAAATAAGGTTTATTAGCAATACTTCCTGACTTTAGGGGACAATAAAATGAAAATCTTTATGTCTATGTTAGAGCTTTTGAAGAAGTAATTAGTAGTTTCTATGCACAAAATGTTATTGAGACTACTAAGTTACGTTTCTTTCCTTTTTCTCTTAAGGATAAGGCAAGAAGTTGGCTTTACACCTTGAAACCTAGGTCTATAGATAGTTGGGGGAAGATGGCCCAAGAGTTTTTTAAGAAACACTTTCCTCCCCACAAAGTCCAGCAAGTAAAAAGAAGGATAGCTAGTTTTGTCCAAGGAGAAAATGAGACCTTAAACCAAGCTTGGGAAAGGTACAAAGATTTTTTCAATTTTTGCCCAACTCATGGGTTCGAAGATTGGAGATTAGTTAGCTATTTTTATGAAGGACTTACACTTAGGGACCGACAGTTTGTTTAACTCTCATGCGGAGGGGAATTTTTACAAAAAGAACCCGAAGATGCAATGGATTATCTGGATGAGATAGCTGAAAACTCTAACACGTGGACTGGATCTAGCCCTATGGACTCCAATGATAGGACTAGAACTAACACTACCATTTCTAGTGGAAGTGTTTTCAAGTTGAGGGAAGATGATAATATGAGTGCAAAAATCAGCATGTTAACTAAAGAAATAGAGGCACTCGAAATGAAAGGAAGTAAAAGTGTTAGTGCTACCTTTAGAGAGGATCCAATGGAGGTGTGTAAAATCTGTCACGGGATAAACCATGCTACAAATGAATGTGCATCACTTTCATCATTCTTGAATGTGCTTGAAGAACAAGTACATGCATTTAACTCATACTTGCCAAATAATTCTTCATATTCTAACAATTATAACCCAAATATGCAAAAATATCTGTATTTGAGTTATAAGAGTGACAATGTGTTGAATCCTCTTGATCCAAGGAATTTTAATTCACCACATGCATCATCATCATCTAGAACTTCCTTGGAGGATGCACTTAGTACTTTCATTCAAAGGCAAAGTGAGCAAAATCAAAAGTTTGAATCCATGCTCACTAGGCTAGATGAAGAGGTAAGAGAGACCAAGAGTTATATAACTAGGCTTACAAATTCATTGAGTGGGATAGAGAGAGGGAAGCTTCCTTCCCAAACTCAACCCAATCCCATCAATCAAAATCTAAAAATTGGTTCTAAGAATAAACATGATGAGATAAAAGTTGTGACCATTTTGAGGAGTGGTAAAGAGATTAATAAAAGTTCTCCTTTAGTAACTAAGAAATCTAAGAAATCGAAAAGGAGAAGGATGAAACTGAGTCACTTGGATTTGGTGAAATTGAACAATGCCCAATCCCTCCACCATTTCCACAAGCCTTAAAATTACCTGAAACATGATGAGATAAAAGTTGTGACCATTTTGAGGAGTGGTAAAGAGATTAATAAAAGTTCTCCTTTAGTAACTAAGAAATCTAAGAAATCGAAAAGGAGAAGGATGAAACTGAGTCACTTGGATTTGGTGAAATTGAACAATGCCCAATCCCTCCACCATTTCCACAAGCCTTAAAATTACCTAGGAAATTGGACACTGCATCTGAGATGTTAGAGCATTTGCATCAAGTCAAGATAAATTTGTCATTATTGCATGTTATCAAGTAAGTGCCTACATATGCCAAGGTAATTAAGGACCTATGCACCATTAAGAGAAAGCATCATGTGAAGAAGACCGCATTCCTAATAGAACAGGTAAGTACAGTTATCCAACATAAGACCCCACCAAAGTATAAGGATCCAGGTTGCCCTACAATCTCTTATACTATTGGAGATTACATCATGGAGCATGCATTGCTAGATCTTGGGGCAAGTGTTAATTTGATCCCTTTCAATGTATATCAAAAACTTGGACTTGGTGAGTTAAAACCTACTTTAATAACTTTACAGTTGGCTGATCGCTTTGTAAGGGAACGGAGAGGGATTGTTAAGGATGTGTTGGTGAAAATTGAACAATTTTATTATCCTGTTGATTTTATTGTTCTAGATTACCAACCTGTTTTACATTCTAGTGTTCATACCCCTATTATTTTGGGTAGACCTTTTCTTGCCATAACTAATACTTTAATTAATTGCAGGAATGAAAGATGCAACTCACTTTTGGTTCCATGACTTTGGAGCTAAACATATTTCATGTGGCTAAACAACCACATGAGGATGATGACTGTTCTTATGTGAACCTCATTGAGGCGGTGGTTCAAGAAGAGTTTAATAAGAATTTTTTTTTCTGATCCTCTTGAAACTCTTCTTAATAATTCTATTGGTTCTTATGATTTAGAATGTGATATTCATGTATTTGAAAATTTTTCTTTGTTGGATTCCTCACAGGTTTTGGAAGAACAAAAAATGATGGCAGTTAATGAAGGATGGAAGCCTTGTTTTAAGGAGCTACCAGAGAATGAAAAAAAGCTCATGCATTCAAGTGAAGAGGCATTATAGTTGGAGCTTAAGTCACTACCTAGTGGTTTTAAATATGCATATTTGGGCTCAGGTAAGCTAAAACCTAGGTGGGATAGCCCTTTCATTGTAAGGGAAATGTTTAACCATGAAACTGTAGTAACTGAGGACCCTAAGGATGGTATGATTTTGAAAGTAAATGGACAAAGGGTAACCATTCTTAGGGGGAGTTATACCAGAGGAGGAGTCTATGTCACTGGAGATCCCTGCCTATTGGGATGCTACGTGAACTTTGAAAGAGCCTTATGAAGTTGTACCATATTTGTTTTAATTTTCTTTTCTTTCTGTTTTTTTTTTCTTTTTGCCTTTTGTTTTTGTTTTTGTTTTTTTATTATTATTTTTTTTGTGAGCTAACATTTGCAGGTGTGAAAGAAATTTCAAAAAAATAAATAAATAAATAAATAAATTAAATGCTTAAGGTAACTTCTTCCCTTTATACTTGAATTTATTTTAGCTTTGATACATTGAGGATAACGCAATATTTAGTTGAGGGGAGAGGTCTACACATTTTGCTTCACCTTGCATGATTTTTTTTTTCCTTTCTTTTTGGTTGCAACTTTTCAATTTAAAAAAAAAAAAAAAAAAAAAACCTTGAACTTGAATGCAGAAGAGTTCTAAGCTTTATTTTTATATCATGTGATGGAATGAATAATGCTGAGTTGGTTGTACTATTTGTTATATTAAGACCCTTTCATGAAGATCACAATTGGAAACTTTTGAGCACAATAGCCAGGTTAGCGGATGGTTGGATGTTGAATATGCATGGATCATGAACAAGCTAGATATAAGTTGAAACTCAACCCATATGGGGAGTTCTTGAGCCTTACTTTTCTTTGTGAGAGTATATCTTTGTTTGAACTCTTAAATTTCTCTCATATGCTTCAGTTTTTGTAAAAGATCTCTATATTTTTTGGTTGACTACTGGAAACATTATGAGGAGATATACCATGATTCTACTTATTTTTGTTCTTAGGCATGCTAATTTATGTGGAATTTTAGGAGATGAGAGCCTAAGACCACCAATTTTTTTGTCACCAGCTAAACAAATATTCAGCCTACCTTTACATTAACCATTGTCACCATCATTTGAGCCATGAGAAATACTTCTACAATACCACAAAACATTTTTATTTATGGGTAATCTCATGGGGGTTCAAGTTTTGAGCAACTGATGCGTTTAGATACCACCATTTTCTCTCTTTTCTTCCAAAAAAAATCAAAAATCAAAAATTAAAAAAAAAAAAAAAAAGAGAAAAAGAAAAGGAAAGAGGAGACATACATAATCAATCAATGAATCATTGGTGTCTTACACATCTTTCATGTATTTCAGAAGGGTTATATGGTTGAGTAAAGGTTGTTTTGATTCAAGTTGGTTGTTATTGCTATGAGTTGGGTTTGGCTTGAATTTTTTGCATTTGATTCATATACCTCATATTTCAAAGAGAGCAGTTTGCCTTTACCTAGCCAAAAGATTATACTACCATTGAGCTTAAAGTCCTACTTGATCCTAAAGGTGCATGGCTAGTATGTGTTTGGGATAAAAACTAGGGATGAGAATGGTATTAACCTCATGTTTCTAGGAATTCAACATCCTTTCCAAGAGATCTTTTTCTGTTGTTTTAGCAGCTATTTTTGTATACACATGTGATATTCTTAAAACTTCTTCTTTCCTTTTTGTTCAAATGTGATTTAAAGAGAGAAACCATTACTTCTATGTGTGTTCTTTCAGAGTGTTGATGACTTAAGAGAGGTTTTGGAGTAGAGTCTCTAATCTAGATTATTCTTGGTCTATGCATGTTTGGAAAAGCCGGTTTAATTGGATGGGCTATGCATACATACACTCCAAAAGTGAAGCTAGTGAAAACTCTTTAATATGATGAATAGTATCCCAACTCATAAATTGAAAATTCATTTGTATGATATAATGATAAAGCAGACTAACATTTGCTACAAGAATTTTCAGGAAACCTTTGACTTTTGTGGGTAGAGTCACTGCAAACCCTCACGAGAGTAAACCCGTCCATTATGGTGACCTAGGGGTTTAAAGACTTACTGCAAATGGGAAGTGTAGTCGTGTAGCCTACGAAAGTGGCTTGTATTTTAGTTTTAATTTTTCACTTTTAGTAGACATAGGTGCTTTGTGGATTGCTAGGGACTACCAAGATTTAAGTTGGGGGTGTGATAATGCCTTAAAATGTATACTTGTTATATATTTATGTGGACATTATCTCCTTATTACTATGCTTAATTTGTATAAATAAGCCATGATTTGCAGTAGTCCCTATTATTTATCTTTGCATAATTTCTTGAATAAGATGCTATTCATTGTGTGTAATTTTTTACTTTCAGAAATCATGTGAAAAAGATGAGTTTACAGGAATTTGTGAGAGAATAAAAGCCAAACTAGAATTAAAGTGGAGCTAAAGGACCATGCTTAAATTTCTAAGAAGGTCCAGCTGGAGTACTTGGATCGTCTACCATGATTGGAAGTTTCAAATAAGGAAAGAAATCAAAGAGGCAGAATCTGAAAAGGAAAAATTTGATTTGAGCACTGATCAGTATTTTGGACGTATCTCTCTCTTCAAAAATCCAATTGACACAAGGCTGGATGGGTTGGAACCGTGACTTAAATATATACAACTTTTCAGTTTTGAGATTTTCAAAATTATCAATTTTTAAAGGCCGAAATTAACTCACAAGTTACTGCTGTGAACCTGGACGGAAATTAAAATAGTAAAAGTTTTATTTTCTTTGGAAACTTAGACATTAGGGTTTTAAGGGGAGGCGGTGAGAACAAATTTTGGGCAGAGAAAACCTTGTATTTTCCTTTCTCTAATGGCAGCCTAAACTCTTTGCTAGGGATAGGGGTTATGTTTCTTCTATAAGTATGAATATTCAATATGATTCTTTTTAGGATTTTATCAACGACATATTTGATTGTTCAATTAGATTTCTTTTGATGTATTAGTACTTCCATGCTTTTAATAAGTTCAATCATATTTTTCTTATTGTTTAGATGAATTTCTAATAGTTTCAAATAGAAATCATGTTTTAAAGTGAATGGGTTTTTCTGAAAACTTTTCTAACCACATTATTAATCGAGGTTATCATGCGTTCTTGAATTGTCTTAGTTCAACCGAATTATAAGTTTTTAATTGTTTAAGAACAATCAATTATGAAATATATAATTTCTTAGATCATAAAGAGTTTCATATCGATATAGGAAAACACCCCGATGCCCTGACATTTACATTATTGATTTAAATTAGTTTTTATTATTATTCTTGTTAACAATCACCAAGCAAAAGTATTTTTCTTCTTCACCCAAATTATTGTTTAATTACATTGTCTTTGAATTTATCCTGCTCCTTGTAGTTTGACCTCGGTACTTCGAAAATTATATTGCTATGATCTCCTGCACTTGGGAGTGAGCAAGCAATCATTCAAGAAAAGTTTGTAGATAGTGCTGAAGATCTGGGGACATTGATAGTATGAATATTTTTCCTAGTCGTAGCTGCATTAATTTGTTGTTCTCACACCTTAGTCATTTATTTATCTGCTCACATTTTAATCACTTTTTTATTGGGTTTGGTGGAAGTTGGTGAGGTCAAATTACTCAAATAATTCAATAGCTCGTGTGTGTGTGTATGTATATATATATACTTTTAATAAAAAAAAATAGTTTGTTAGATATGGGGGAAAAAAAACATATTGAATACCAGTTTTATTATCCGAAAATTAAATATGACCCTTTAAATTATTTTCTCCAAGAAATATAGCACATTGTATATATGGTATGGACCATTACCCTCTATAGCACTTCTTCACAACTATTTTCAATCATTCAATTAATTAATAATATCATATATGCATCTATCTTGTATCTCACTTGATGCGATTAATATTAAATTTTAGAATCATAAGTTCGTGTTTACTCCAATCATTTCATTGTTAGTTGTTTGGTTATACTCTCTTGGGGAACACATTGATTTGTAGGGTTTTTTTTTTTTTTTTTTTTTTAAATTATTTATTTATTTATAAATTTTAAAACCTAGAAGTTGAAAATAGAAATATTAATGTTAATTTTTTTTAATAGAAATATGTGTTTGATTGGGAAAGTGAAAGAGTGGAAGGATGAAAAAAAAAATTTGTTTGGTTAAAAAGAAAAATAAGAGAACAAAAAATGATGTTTGTATTAATTTACTCTAATGCCCCCAATTACATGAAAAATAGTTTATAATGGAAACAAAAACCATACATTAACATTGAATCATGCAAAATAAATAAAAATTAATATGGAGGGAGGAGAGGGGTAAATGGGTAAATTTTCATCTAAGCCCCTCTTTTTTCTCAATTTGAGGAGAAAACAAAACACTCCAAAATGGTAGGGCCTGGATGTTTTATTTTCCATCTCCCCTAACCATATAAAGACATTATTCACAATCCCCCCTATTTCTACCCACTCCCCCCCCCCCCCCCCCCCAAAAAAAAAATCACCCTAGACAAACAAGGCCTTTAAAGTTAGGGATATTTGTCAGGATCTAATTATTTAAGTTCTAAATGTTTAGTATATTGGCGAACCATATACATAAACTTTTCTAGGTATAGATCATAGTGTCTATGGATCATGTTAGGCATTGCTCAATGTGTTGTAAGTTAGAATTCAAAAACATACAAGTTGCAGGTTCAAGAAGTCAACCTGCCAGGCTCAATCAATCAAGACTTATCTTTAACTGATTGAGATGTGATTCCGCAAATTTTAAATTAATCCCAGTAGCCCATTAAACATTTAGGTTACTTCATATATAAAGAAAACCTTAGAGTACATTTTTCAAGGCTTGGAGAGCTACTCTTTTGAGATCTAAGAGGTTCTATGCCTCCTACTCTTTCAAGCATTTACCGGAGATAACACTCATAACCATTACTACTAATGGAATCAAGTTGCAACCCAAGCTTTAAATATCAAGTGTATTGAAGATAAAGCATGAACTAGAGGTTCATGTTAAAACATTTCCAAATCAGAGAAGTCTATGGGATTCAGAGTTAAGTTCGTTAACTTTAGTTAAATTTACTCCGATTTAAGTACTCTTAACTATAAAATTTTATCTAATAGTGGATTGTTCTTCTTAAGATTGGTCCTCCCAAGTATATATATATATATATATATATATTTTTTAACCTTGAAACTAGTTTGTTTGATTGGTTTTCCTAGATCACCATTGAAAGCTCGAAAATGTGTTGAAAACACAAAAGCTGTTTAGACCCCCAAATTAAAGTTACGGCTCGATTGATTTTACACTAACTTAATACTAAGCGCGGAATAGTGTAAATACGAGCGGACAAACAACCAAAACTACTCTAATGCATAAACATGATCAACCAAAAATAAAAGTAAAGCACAAGAGTAAAGGAAGAGAGAATGCAAACACAAGATAACACGCCGATGTGTTATCGAAGAGGAAACTGAAAAACTCGGCGAAAAACCTCTCCGCCGCCCTCCAAGCGGTAATTGATCCACTAGACAATCAGTTGGGATACATGAGTTAGCAAGAGACCCTCCAATCCTAATCTACCTGATGTACCTAAGCCCTCCAAGCTCCTACTCCAACAAGACTTCTCGTAACCGTGTCTTGTCTAGCTTTCCGGATCTTGCAATACGCCCAATTGCATCACCAAGCCTCACCGGCTTCTTTTAGCAAATCCCCAAAGCTTTCAAACCTCTAAAACACTCTCTACACTCTGAATAGGTGTAGGTTGTATTTGAGTACAAATTTCCTCTTAAGGTATGACAATGGGAGAGGGATGGAGAAAAGGCTACAATGATTTCTCACTAAGGATGAGTAGCTCTCTCTCAAAAAGATTGGTGTGTGTATTGTAGAAAACCTATCTAGGGTTTTTCTCTCTGAATGGCCTCCTTTATATTTGTGGGTAATGAGAGTATATATAGTATGGGTGAAGAGTAAGAAAGTCACTCTTTAAAATCCTCCCGGCAGAATGTTTTACGACTACCTCGTAGGAAGGCCTTACTCGTGGGACACTCGCGAAAACGACAGCTTGGCACGACTCTTCAGCCTCCAGTCATGTGCTCCTCACATGCACTTTTCAAGGGAACCCTTCTCGTGAGTTAGTCGCAAAATGCACTGATCTTCAATTAAGCTTGAGTCTTCACCAACTTAATACTAAACTCAATACAATAAAATCCCACAAAATACAAGGAATAAAATTAAAGCAATTACAACGCTTTTTGTCATGGAATAAAGCCAACATAAAACATAGTTGTAAATCACAACTTTACAATCATATTATTGTGTTATTTAATTTTCTGTTATGCATGATATGTTTGATTATTTGTTTAACCTAAGGCTTGCATAATTAATCTTATTAATAACTTAGCCTTAAAACTGGTTAGACTTTGTTTTTCTCAAGGGTCTTAAAACTAACAAGTAGTATCAGAGCAGGTTAGCTCGTGCTAGCTAGGTAGTTTTTACCTTGAGTTGATCCTTGACCCCTATTGTCATAGATCGTGGTCAATAGACCTTCATATATCTATAATGTAGGGTTTTAATTAGAATGAACTTAGGAAAAAAAATTTCTTTCCAGCATTAAGAAAAATTAAATTCACGAACTAAACAAAATAATAAATGAAAGAAAACTCAAAATTCCATTTTTTATTGATTTTTTGAATAAACAAGAAAACCAAATTTTTTTTTCTTATTTTAATTATTATCAATTAAGGATGGTTTTTTTTAGTATTAAAAAAAGAAAAAAAAAAAAAAAAGAAGAGATTTTTTAAATTTTATGGTGTGCTTTCAATAGAGAGTTAAAACCACTTGAGATAATTGCTTGAGCAACAAAGTTAGTAATCCATGTTTGAGAAATTGTATTCTATAATTAAGTTATAAAAATATTGCATTTTATAGTCATAATTATTTAATTTAACAGATAAATCATATTAATCGTTGACCAATGTTGCAAGTTCATTATTATAATAAAAAAAAATAGCAAGTCCATTTTCAAATAAGGGTAAATTTGTCTATTTAAATATATTTAATTATTTCCTCTCATTCTCGTCATAATTTATAATACATTCTCATCATAATTTATAAAACATCCAAACAAAAGAAAATGTTAATTATTCTCTTCCTCCTTAATTTTACAAAACATCCAAACAAGATGGGGGAAAAAAAATTATAAAGGGTAACTATTCTTCTCTACTCTTCTCCCAACTACTCTCCTCCCCTCTACTTCCCTCTACTCTCCTCTCCTTCCAAACTTGCAAAGATAGCATAACATAACAGAAGAGGAAAGCAGAACAACATGAAGAGAAGCAGGGGAAAGCGGAACAACGGGAAGAGAAGCAGGGGAAAGCAAAAGGAAAATAAACCAACAGATGAAAGGGAGGTAACACACAAGGTTTATATCAGCCTTTGAATATTCACATGCTTAAACCTCTATACATAGATATGAACTTTACCTGTACGAGTTCATGCATAAACACAAATTTCATGTTTACGTCCGGAGCCATGATTATAGCTAAGTCAATATTAAAAAGCAAAATTATGCTCAAACTTATCCATAAACTCAAACTCTATATATATATATATATATATATATCAAATAAATTTTCTCAAAAAAAAAAAAAAAATCAAATAAAGAAACAAAAGAAACTAATTCGTATCTAATAGACATTAATCTAAGTTCATTATACTTAAACGTGTAATTTGATTATTCAAAATAAATTGAGAAAATATATTAATGCGAAAGTGATAAAAGTATATTACCTAGAAAGTTGAATGTTACCTTAATTTTTCGATTTAAAATTTAAGTTTATAGAAAAAAAATTCAAAGTTTGAAATTTGGGAAGAGTCAAGATATTGAGGAAACGTAATGGACTGCACGTCTGAACCAAGCCACTACGTAAGTTTTTCCCGTATTTTATATATATATATATATATATTTTTTTTTTTTTGGTATAAATACGACGGATAATTTTACTCCATTGGTACACGTACAACATCTACGAACTGTAACTTAAAAGGACCAAAAGGTCTATAGCTACCGGACCAAAAAGCCTTAAAAAAATACTGTAACTTTTAAAGACCAAAAGGACTTTATCAAAGGAAAAGACCATAAGGACTTATTTTTTATTTTTATTTTTTTAAAAGAAAACCAAAACGACTTTTATTTAAGAAAATATACACAAAATCACGACAAATCCCAGGCCGAAACACACACAGAGATTCATGTTCATACAAACACCAACTGATCGAAACCCTTTAAGCCCAATGGAATATACATACTCACTTAAAATCGTTGGCCCAATTTAAAATAACCAAAACCTAAACCCAACTCATTTTTATTCTCACTTGAATTGCACAACCCCACCATTCAAAATACCCAGCCAGCCCACTCTCACTTCAAATCCCAAATCCATGCGTATATATTCATTTATTTTTCCTTGAAACATATAATTGTATGGTAGGATAATTATGGGTTTGGCTTGGGTGTTTATTTGGTGATGAATAAAATTGCCCACATTTCACTTATATGTATATTAGTTCATATATCCTTGTTTAAATTCCTTGGATTTGATGTTGAGGTATATAGTTATTTTTTATACATTATAGAAATTCTATTATAGTTTAATTTAAGTGTAAATGTGTGTGAAATTTCCTCTTAAAAACTTGAACTCCGGCCCTTACCCCCCATACCCATAAGTACTTATATTTGTGGAGTAGTGTCCCACATGGATCAAGTCTAAGCTTAACTATGTGTTTATAAGCTCTTAGGCACCCTCCTCTTGCAAACCAGTTTTCAAGCATGAGTTCTATTTATAGGTTTGTAACATTTGGTATCAAAGCTAACCACCATGTCGAGTAATCGGACGTAGCTCAAATCATGAGTTGCAGCTTTGTGGTCAAATCTTGAAGGGGGTGATTTAGAGGCTAGATTAAAATAATTGATAGGTGAGTTGTCATGGACGTTGGTTGCCTTTTCAAGGATGAGTTCTACCCAGCTATTTCATATTGGTTTAAATACCGGCCAATACACAAAAAAAAAAAAAAAAAAAAAAAAGCATTTTTTTTAATTTTTAATTTTAGTTTTGCAATTTTCGAATTTTTATAAAGGCAGAATGATAACTTATTTGTATTATTTGTTTTCTTAGTATGCAATGAACAATTAAACTTTTTGTTTTTTATATTATGTTTTTTTTTTTCTTTTAGTTGATGCTAAAGAATAAAACCATGAATAATTTGTTCTGAATTGAGGTAATGTTTTATGGTAAACTTTTATTTTTATTATATATATATATATATATATATTTATAAATAGAAAAAATATTAGTAAACTCGAAACGGTACACTGATCTTGGCCAGTACCAAAATATATCGTTTCGCTAGCCAAACCGGTATAGCCTGTAGTATGAGATAAACTCCTTAGTTCTACCAAAGAGTTTGTAACAAGTGATCATCACACCAACAAAGTGCAGTGATATGTTGAGGTATATAATTATATATGTGTAATTGTTTGGATTTTGAATTAATTGTATAAGATATATGACTATTTGGTTTTCCCTTTTTCCATGTGTGTTTCATTAAGTGTCCATACAAGGGATTGCGACCTCAGACTGCTGAATTCTATATTGGGTTGGGCCAGACCCACAAAGGGGTGAAATTGTGATGAGTATGATCCTCTGTTTTTTGTTATTTACAAAAGAAAGATCATTTGATTTAGTCTTCTAGAAAATTTTTTCAATCCACAATTTGTGTAGACGAAGTCCTAATTTGAACATGAAATTTTCTCTACTTTGGTTGTGTTAGGCATAGTTTTGTATGTTGTATAATTTTGTATGATGGTTTGTATGTGGTATGATTGTATGGTAGTAGACTGTGATAATGTAAAGGCTATGATAGTGTGTTAGTAGTATAAGTGCCTTGTAGAGAGGGAAAATTCCCGACCTATCACAAGCTGACACGTCACACTACCAAGTCCACAAAATACAATCAATTACAAAGCGCCACATACTGCTGCTAAGTTTTGCTATCACTACTCAGAAACCAACAGAAACATGCCAAGTGTCATGCAAGAACCAATCACGCATCATCACGTGTAAGTGATGACACAATTAGCCTCGCACGTGTAAGCGATGACATAATCAGCCTCGCACGTGTAAGCGATGATATAGGTAGACCAATCAGGTTGTGACATGTGTCACCAATCAGACTTCGCCACGTGTCGCTCACCCACGTCCAAACTCTTATAAATAAAAGCCTTCCTAAGGCATTTCAAGGAGATCTGGGAGAAGAGGGCACCAAGCCATCTGAAGCATTTAGAAGTCCAGAAGCTCTGTCGGAACCAAGCCCTGAAGCCTCCAGGAACTTCAAGAACTTCAACCCTCAAACACGAAGAACATTCGAAGCAGAATCATCCAAACTATCTGCTTAGATCTCAAAGTTCACTGGAATCAAGCTCAAAAGCCTCCAGAAACATCAACAAATCACAAATCAGTAAAACTCTATGGATTCAAGCCTCTAAAGCCTCCAAGAACTTCAAGAACTTTAACTTCAAATACGAAGAACATTCGAAGAGAAATCATCCAAATCATCCGCCTAGATCCAAAAGTTTATAGGAATCAAGCCTAAAGTGTTCGAAAACATTAACAAATCACAAATCAATGAAGCTCTATGGATCCAAGCTCCTAAAGCCCCGAAAAACTTCCACCATAAACCTTCAAAGACGAAAAACACACAAAGAACACGAAGAACGTGAAGAACAAAGGATTTCTAACAAGCTCATAGCCGGAGATTCATTGTAATTCCGTTTCAGCAATCTTCGATCCATCCCTCAACCAAATTGAATGATATTTTGTGTTCAAGTCACAATCACCTTACCACAAATCCAAATCAACAAATCTTTCAAGGAGATCGAATCAGAGGATCACTCTTTTGTAATCACAGAGAATTGTACCACACATTCATCAATACAAATCCGCATTTGTGAAACTATTTTACTTGTTTGACTTTATTTCGAACCGAGAAATTTAGTCGTCCACATGCCTAAGTGCCTAAGTGTCTATATGATACTTTTATATTAGAAGTGTAGGGTAAAGTGTCAATTGGGTATGGATATACGGGTTGGTTAGTGACTGTGCAAGACAGTTAGAGTTAGTTAGAGACTTGTGGGTCATTGACAGCTGTAAGGTGTTGTATAAGAGACCAGTCAATTGTAGAGTAGTCAATCAAGCAAGTGCTTAATTCAATCTTTTTCTTTTATCACTTTGTTTTCCTTCCCTCAATTCTTGGAGGCCTAGCTGACCTCGAATCCAACTATACAACAAAACCATTGAATTCAATCCTAACAATTGGTATCAAAGCATCGTTCCTATGCTACCATGACGAAGATGGAAAGCTTAATTGGTGGGTAGACCCTTCACTGTCAAGACTGATCAACAAAGCTTAAAGTACTTGCTGGAACAGAAAATTGGGACTCCTGCTCAATAGAAATGGTTTGCTAGGTTGTTGGGTTATAATTTTGTGGTTGAATATAAGAAGGGTAAGGATAATATAGTAGCTCATGCCTTGTCTAGGAAGGTTGAGATTGAAGACATTGATACTAACGGTGAGGATTCTGGTGGATTTTTGTGCATGATTTCATTTCCAACTCCTGCTTGGATGACTGATCTTAAGGCTAGTTATGCCACTGACCAGCTAGTTCAGAGTATATTCCAAGCTTCTCAATTGAGGAAGGAAGTTCCTAAAGGTTTTTCAATATAGAATGGACTTCTATTGCATAAAGGTAGCATTTATTTGGGTTCATGTGATGCCTTAAAAGGTGTTGTTCTTCAACAAGTCCATAATAGTCCTTTGGAGGGGCATTTAGGGTTCCTTAAGACCTTGCATAGGGTTAAGAGGGGTTTTTCTTGGCCTGGTTTGAGGGAGGATGTGAGGAGGCATGTAAAGGAATGTGATGCTTGCCAAAGACTAAAGACTAAGACTTGTAATATAGCTGGTTTGTTGCAGCCTCTACCTATACCTGATAAGCCTTGGCTTGATGTGAGGATGGATTTTGTTGAGGGTCTTCCAAAGTATTAGTCTAAAGATGTGGTTATGGTTGTAGTGGATAGGCTGACTAAATTTGTTCACTTTGTTCCATTGTCCCATCCTTATACTGCTGCTAAAGTAGATACCCTATACCTGCATTATGTGTTCAAGTTACATGGTATGCTAGCTTCAATTGTGAGTGATAGGGACCATGTGTTTACCTCACATTTTTGGCAAGAATTAATGAGATTGCAAGGGCTGCAACTAGCCATGTCCCGAACCTACCACCCTCAATCAGATGGGCAGACTGAGATGGTTAATAAAAGCTTGGAGCACTACTTGAGAGCATTTGTAGCTGATAGATCCCATTCTTGGGTTAATTGGTTACCCTTGGTAGAATTTTGGTTCAATACCAACTTTCACACCTCCACCAAGTTGACTCCTTTTGAAGCCTTATTTGGTTATACTCCTCCAAGGTTATTAGACTATATGCCAGGTACTACCAAGGTTGACAATGTAGATATGCATTTGAGGACTAGACAGTAGCTACTGACATTGCTGAAGCAGAACTTATTGGTAGCTCAGGAAAGGATGAAGATCAATGCTGACATGCACAGAATTGAAAGAGACTTTGTTGAGGGAGATTGGGTGTATTTAAGGCTGCAACCTTACAAACAAAAGTCTTTAAGTAAGATGGGAAAATTGTCTCCTAGGTACTATGGACCCTTCTAGATTTTGAAAAAGGTTGTTAAGGTGTCTTACAAGTTAGACTTGCCCTCAGATTCTAGGTTGCATCCCATATTTCATGTTTCCTATCTTAAAGCAAAATTGGGTTAGCATGTGGCATCCATTCCTACTCTTCCATCTGAGAATTCAGAGGGCATCCTTAGCCCTGAACCCATTGCTGTGTTGTAAGAAAGGTCTCATCAGTTAAGGAATAGGACTGTTACTCAAGTATTAATTTAGAGGCAAGAGAAAGGTCCTGAAAATGCTACTTGGGAGAAATTGTACCAGATGCAGCAACAATTCCCTCACCTTGTGGGCAAGGTGCTTTAGGGGGGGGGGGGTGGGGGCTATTGTTAGGCATAGTTTTGTATGTTGTATAATTTTGTATGATGGTTTGTATGTGGTATGATTGTATGGTAGTAGACTGTGATAGTGTAAAGGCTGTGATAGTGTGTTAGTAGTATAAGTGCCTAAATGCCTAAGTGTCTATATGATACTTGTTTATCAGAAGTGTAGGGTAGAGTGTCAATTGGGCATGGATATACAGGTTGGTTAGTGACTGTGCAAGACAGTTAGAGTTAGTTAGAGACTTCTGGGTCATTGACAACTGTAAGGTGTTGTATAAGAGACCAGTCAATTGTAGAGTAGTCAATCAAGCAAGTGCATTCTTAATTGAATCTTTTTCTTTTATCTCTTTGTTTTCCTTCCTTTCAATTCTTGGAGGCCTAGCTGACCTCAAATCTAGCTATACAACAAAACCATTGAATTCAATCCTAACAGGTTGGAAGATGGATCGAACGATCTTCATAATGAATCTCTAACTTTGAGCTTATTAGAAATTTTTTATTCTTCAAGTTCTTTAAATTTTCTTCGAATTCTTTGAAGATTCTTCAAATTTGAAGGATTTAGACAGAAGTTCTTTAGGATTTTATAGGTTTGATTTGTAGAGTTTCAATGATTTGGGGGCGCTTTTAAGCTCGATTCCAATGATACTTTAAGTTTTGGAAGAAAGATTCGAATAAGTTTTTTCCAATAATCTTCAAGTGCTCTTAAGGCAGAATTTCTTTAAAGATCTAGAAAAATTGGTGTCGAATGAGCTAGGAGGTACCCTTTATTTATAGTGGTTTCTTAAAATAAGTCTCACTTAAATTAATCTCCTTGAGGATAAGTAGTAAATCAGGATTGGTCCAAAGTTAGAGAGTTCCACTAGGATTTGTTATTTGTAGATAATTATCTCCATTTTTATTTTTTTAATAAAAAATTTAATTAAATAAATTATATTTATCTTGTGGGCACAAATGACCTATGGCAAAATTTAATTTGCCAATGTGATTTCATCTTATTGAGACATGTCAACACTCAATTTATTTTTTAAATTAATTTAGTGACATATGAATTTGGTATTTGTCACTAAACTTTGTAGTCAGCTTGATAATTTTTCACCTCTTACAGACAAATTTAGAAAGCATACAATCACATTGCACTTGAAATTGACATTTGGATTGAATTGAAAATGAAAATTTGAAATTGGGCATGAGAAAAAAAAAAATGAGAGCATATTTTGAGTCTAGTACCACACATTGTTTGAGATTATTTACAACATGAAATTGGGGCTAGAATTTGAGATTGATTTTGAAATGGGAAATTGAAATTGATTTGAAAAAATGTTTTGATTTGAAAATTGAATTCGACTTTGAAAAAGTACTTAGTTTTGAAAGAAAAGATGGAAGTTTTCGGATTATTTTTAAAGAGATTTTGAAAATGTGTCTTGCACCTTGGCTCTTTAGAAATTGATTTGAATTTTCGAAAAAAGAAAAAGAAAAGTTAGTTCTCATTTTTAGAAAATGGTTTTGGTATTAAAAATGAGTTTGAGATTTTGAAAATAAGTTTAGAACTTAAAATGGTTTGAGACCTAAAAGAATTATCTCTTTTGAAAAATAGATTTAAAGTTTTGAAAAAAGGTTTTAAGATCTGAAAATATTTTAGATGCAAGACAAGTCTAAGATTGATAGGGGACCACGGCAGTTGCAGCAGCAACGAAAACATAAGCAACATGTGGAAGACAAAGATTGTCTACAGGAAACATATGCCCAACTCTAGGACTAGTCCCAATCACCTGTCCCATCCTCGAATCCTGCACAATACACCCAGAATAATAAAAGGTAATGTGATAATCTAATTCAACTAATCGTCCCACAGAGAATAAATTGTAAGAAAGGTTAGGAACGTTAAAGACCCCATGAACGGAGAGGTTAGAGGTTGAGATAGAACCTATATTATGAACATGCGTTGTGAAACCATCAGCTGTACGAATATTAAGAGGGTGTGGTGCAAGTCAAGTTAAGAAAATAAGGACGAGTGAGGTGTTATATGATTGCAACAAGTAGAATTCATAAGCTAAGAAGGAGACATACCAGATAAAACTGATAGCAGGTCTCAATAGTGTGACTTAGAAATTTGCAAAAATTACAAAATCATTTGTTGGATTGTCGATGACAATAACAAGTCTCAATACTGTGGCCAAGATATCTATATCTATATATATATAATAGACGAAGCCTTTGAAGGAGGTGCGGCCACGTGTACAATTTAAAAGGCGATAAATCATGATGTTTGGCTTACACTAAAACACTGATTCATACTACTCAATATAAAAGGAAATCTAACCGGCCAAAATACACTAAAACACTCTCCTGATAAACTTTTTCTTCTCTGCCTCTTCCTTCGCGTTGAAGCCATTTTCTTTGGCTCTCTCAATTCTCAAAACCCCTAAACCATAGCCCATCACCGCTTTCTCACTCCTTCAGCATCCCCTTGCCGTCATATACCGTTTAGAACAACTATCAAAAAACACGCCTTATATTCATTAAAAAACAATCAAAATAGTCATTCTGTCATTTTTTTCCTATGGTTTGGAGGAGAATGAAAACGTCTCACACAAGGGAAGATAGAGAGAGGCCGGAACCACTACCGGTGAGTTTTTATCTTCGATTTAAGTTTGTTTATTAATTATGATTAGGTTTTGATATTTTGTTTGGATTGTCTTCGATTTTGTATTCAAATTAAGTTTTTCTCTTCGCTTTTCAGTTTGACATTTTGATCAGCACGCCCTCAAGTTTAGCCAGGTACCAATTTCGAATCGATCGAATTCCAGATCGCTCAGATCTACTTTGATTTTTTTTTTTTTTTGGTTGGATCTCGGGTTTATCATCTGCTTTTTGGATGAATATATTGCTTTTGTTTATTGGTGGTGTTAGTACTCTACTTTGAATGTTCCGATTTCAATTTATTTCTCCCACAATTATTCACATTCTAGATTTCGGAATCAGAATGATTGTGTTACTCGCTAATGGTGAAATAAGCCGCATCACTTCCCAATGAAAACTTCAAAGTCACTATAACTGAGATTGCTCTTCCACCCTGTTCCGTTTCTTCCGTTAATTTTCCTCTTTCGGATACTCTCTCTGATGATTTGGCCATTTTTTACTATTTGCATGTTCCGTTCCAAACCAACAGACAGAGGAAAAAAGAAAATTTGTTCGTTCTCTGCCCTATCAACAAACTATTCAGAAGCTATCCCATTCCTTCTCTGTAACAACAGACAATCAGAAGGTAAGCATGCTCTTCTTTTTCTTTTTCTTTTTTTAAGTTTATTGAGTTCTGTTTTGTTCAATTGTTGTATTGATTAAATTTTGTTTTTGTTTGGCAGATTTTTGTTAGGTTTGTTATAATTTCATCGTTTTGCACCTTCTAGCTTAATTTATGTGGTATCATTCTATTTTTATATATTAGTTCGTAAAATTGATGGAAATTTGGAATTGCTTTAATTTTTTTTTTCCCTTTTTCCAGCAGCCTTATAGAAGGTTGGAATTCTCCTCAAATTTTTGTTCACTATCTTTGTAATCAATTTGACTTATTTGTGTTTGTGAGGTTTTACTCAATTTCAAGCAAGTTTTGTATATTTAGTTTCTGGTCTCTAGCTTAGTGTTTCATGTACTGTAACTGTTGATTTTTATAATTCACATAATTTTACATATGTGGGTGCACCCACCCTCTGGTGTTAGTTCTTAATTTTTATTGAGAATTTTTCTTCGCAACCCAATGAAGAGATAAAAAGAAGGCAGTGGTCTGATCTTCTATAGATGAGTAATGGAATTTTCAGGGATGTGCTTTAGCAATACAACATTTTGAATCAAAAGAAGGGGTCACATATTAGATTTTACTTGCTCATTTATTATATTTGTCATTTGCTCTGTTAAGTCTTTTTTTTTTTCTTTTTTTGACTGATTTGCTCTGTTAAGTCTGACTAATTAATTCTTGCAATATTTAAAATACCTTGAACTGCACAAATGTATTTTTTGATTGAGATCCATGGAGGAGTGTACCAACTATAGGTTTCAAAATAGTAACTTTTTGTAATACAGTTTCTAGAATTTCGAAGGCCACTATTTTATGAGCTTATGATTTACAAATACTATAATGTAATGCAAGAATAACCTGCCTAATACATCAATTAAATAATCTCGGGCATTGCGCCGGTTAAAGACTATTAGTATAATAGCAGTGTTGTTAATAGAATCGAATTTTGTTGCTCCAAATTGTCTTATCAATTTACTTTCTTGCAAATTATAGTTTGAACAGTCCACCAATATTACGGAAGAAAGTGGCCTCCGTGATATCTAGAAGGTAGAAACACTATTATTGTTCTAAATTCCTAAATACATACATTGGTTAAATCAAATATTCAGTAATTACCCAAGTTCGATCTATTAGACTTGGTTTCTATTAATTTTTGTATTGCTCAAGCTATTAGGCTCAATTTATTGGCAGGGTTTTTTTTTTTTTTTTTTTTTTTTTTAAATGTTGTTGTTGTTAGCTTTGCTTATTTTGTTTATTCATTTGTTTTTATTGTGTGTGTCTTAGTGTTTTGGATTTGAGTACTTATAGATGATTTACTTTTATTTATTTATTTTATGAATAGATGATTACATAATAAAGGGTGGAAAGTTTCATCAATCCCATAACTTAGGTGTGTGTATAATCTAATATATCTCTTTCTGTAATTTTGAAGTAAAGCCTAATAAATTTGAGGAACCTTTGTGTAATTAATCTTGATTCTTGCTGTCGAAATTAGAAACTGTTATCAACTTTCTTTCAATGACTATTTTTGACTTTTTTTCTGTAGTCTCTCTTACACTATTCCCCTATTTTTACTGTCCCTTATTGAGTACTTACATACAAAATAGGACATAGAATTATTTTAGTGTTATTAAACTTCAGCTTGGTTTTATTAGACATTCAGATTAATTTCTTGCTGTTCACTTCAAATAAACCTGCCATGTTTTGTTTTGAGTTCGGTTTACTCAGCTTTCAAATTTTTTTATTTTTTACAGTTCGTTTATTTAAACCTGCCATGTTTTATGGGTTTTAGATAATTATACTTGATTAGCCAGCATACGGTAAATGAAACCCAAAACGTCTATTTTTTTTTTCCCAGTGGTGTCATGGTGTATAGGAACTCAGTTTCTAGAGCCTCATTTACATTGATGTCTATTAGGTATTTTTTGAATTCAAAGGCAAAGGAAATGAAGACCTAGACAATTCATTGCAGAATAGGTATGTTCCTAAATTCTTGGTAGAAAATTTCTGTCATAATGTATTGTAATGAAACTCAAGTTCTTTTAGCTAAAATAGTATCAACAGGTTGGTATTATTGGCATGCATGATTTATGTTAGAAAAGCATTATATTTAGCAGATGATGAGAAAAGTCACTGTGTTTCAGAGATGTTAAGACATTGCTTCTGTGGCACATCTAACGTATTAAGTTATTAACAGAAACTTGAATCAGCGTACTTCAAGCATGAAAGAAACTGTCGGAAACAACCACCAACAGACACTGCCTAAACAACTGTTGTGTCTTTCAGCCCAAACACCAAATAGTACTATTACGAAAACACTTCTTACCATAATTAATAACTTATACAAGCCAACAAATTGAGAATATAAACTAAAGAACATTTTTAAGGCAGAGAGAGAGAGAGGGATCACCACCATTGTCATACCAGCACATTCAGGCTGACATCCACTAAAATAACCCTGGCACTGCTATCAGTAAAGGTTTTTTTTAATATATAAAAAATTTGACGTTAAGTATATGCTAGGTACAAGTTTACTTGATGTTTCCTTGTGTTGTTATTTTTTTCATCATGAGAGGTTGATTTGATTTATCTTAGTTGCATTAGAGTATAGAGTTTACTATCATTTTTTCTGCCGTAATTTTTTAGGCTTTAGAACTCTTTATACCTTCAATTTTCTTTGGTGCTTTTGTTTTAATCTTAATTAGTAGTTATTGCATATTCAATTTTAGTTTAATTCTTTTTCATAGTGACACTATTTAATCTATATATTCCCATTCAAAATTGCTAAAGCTTATAGTTTTAATTGGTTATGATTGAACACTGATACTATCTCGGTTCAACATTTCAAATTAGTTATCTTTTTAAGAATTTTATTGGAATTCTTATATCTCTACAATATTATTGGAATTATATACACTTAAGTATTTAAAATCATTTAAACTGAACAAAACAGTAAACAGTTTATGACTTAACCTAGGAACTATTTAGTCTTTTCTTATAAATCAAACTTAGAAGGCTCATATAATGGTTTTTATGTTATGAAATTGTATATTAAATTTTCCTCCTGCTATCATAAACTTTTGTCAAGCTTGAACTTCAATCCAATTAAGATGAAAATTGTCAACCTCATTTGTAATCATAAAGCTTTAGTTCTTCACGCATGCACATAAGTGAGTTTATGTTGTCCACATTTGTTTTCAGGTCAACTCAAACCATCTTTTGTTTATTAATTAATTATTTTTCTTATGTATGATGAAAGAAAAATAATTATTCTTAATTTACTTTTTTGCAATTGTAAGTTACATCTTGATGAAATTAAAAACAACCACTCAAGGAGCTACTTGGAGGTGTATATATAACTCTGCTATATTGAAGGTACTGGCAGTGGCAAGCATGGGATCCCTCGTGAGTTTAGGTTACCGGAGTGACATGTATTCATCTTAGTAACAGCTATTTGATAATTAGGACTTTGTGTGTTTTAAATCCCAAGTCCAAGCATCTCACCCTCCCCTCAGTTTCTCTTTATCTAAGCAATGGTAGGCATATATATTCGTATCAATGAGTAGTATTTTAATTAATGATTTATGAATTTTTCTTTGCCTTTCAATGTTGCGCCACAAAACTTTATTTTGGACTAAAACTTCAAACTACAAGTTTGCTTACTTTCCCTTTTCTCTTTCTTTTTCTTCCATATTTTTATTTACTTTTATCCACTTTTTCTTCTTACATGATGTTAAGTCTGTTTGGAACTGGAATTCCTAACTTGACTGTTGATTATGGCAAAGTCAATAAGAACATGCAACCCAGGTAACTTAATGCATATAATATATTCTAATTTCTGTACTCTAGAATCCCTTCTGGGATTGCACCTTAGCAAAATTTGGGAGCACTAAGAAGTCTGTGACTTTTTCACTTCAAAGCGTATGTATCCAGTTACCAAATGATATGAGTAATTTTTTTTTTTTTTTTTGTTCTTTGATGGGATTTATTTGAATGGTACTATTTTTAGCTCCACCGAGCAAGGTTTTTTTTTTTTTTTTTGATTGCCTCTTCTTGCATATATGGTAGTTGGGAATGATTTTGTAATGTAGTCTCTGATCATTTTTCCTTTCATAACAAATGTTTATATGCATATTACCATGTTGATTCACTAAAATCATAGTTTAGATGTGACGAAACTCCTGTTTTTATGGTTTTTTAATTGGTCAACATTGGGTATATTTGCAATTAGAGGAATAAGCTAAACATATTGTAACGATGCAGCACATGAATTTCACCAATTAGGTTCTCCTCTTGCTATTTAAACAATTCTTAGCTAATTGTACATAATTTAGTAGGCTACTCTGTACAGTATGAAAAATACGCTAAACTTTTCTGCTTTATTTTTGGAGCTAGGAGTCAAGAAATTCTCTTCAGGTATGTTCTATGTTGTCAATTTCAAGGCATGGCATATAGGTAGAACCAAGTTAGTTCTTTCAATACTTCACAAGCTGAGCAGTTGCATTGATAAATTATAATATGTTCTGGTTATTTGCATTTTTTAAAAACAATATATGTTTTGGTGGTTTAAAACCCCATGAACAAGCTTTAGTTTTGATAAGCAGCAGCAGCAGAAACACAAAGTTTATTTAAATAGATTTTTTATATGACAATATTTTTTGAAACTTGCTTTATTAGCCTCACTTAGAATTACAATTTTTTTAAAAAAATGATATGAACAAATCATATACATTTAGAAAAAAAAAAAAAAAAATTCTGATATGCAGTATCCATTGATCACAATCTACGTTCTTGGCAAAGAATGCGACATAATCTACATACACATGTGGACATAGATAGGTATACATATTTGCAATGTTATGTAATCAGGACACATCAAGAAACTTTGTATGCTAGGTTAAAGACCCATTGCTTTCATGTAACAATGATAGAGGATGCTTAGCATATCTTGCCTGGAGTTTCTCAATTTATAGTTTTTTTAATGCTTATGTTGCGATTGTTTTATGTAAAAAGCATGATTTGATAAGCTTTTCCTGTCATGAATTAAGCTTTTAGACTTTTTTTCAAGCTGGATTTTGTAGAATCCAAGTGCGCAACATTTCATTTGGAATCAAATAGCAATTCAGTTCTTGAGCAGATTTCTTACCATTGGTCTGTATTTTTTATAACAATAATTATCTAATCAAAATTAGTGTTAAAATTTGATGTCCAACTTTCTGGACTATTTGTAGTTTTATCTTAGCTTCATTTGATCAATGTCTTTGGATGAAGAAGTATTAACATCAACAACGTGCAAATGACAA
Source organism: Quercus variabilis (assembly GCA_030445155.1). Classification (NCBI taxonomy): domain Eukaryota; kingdom Viridiplantae; phylum Streptophyta; class Magnoliopsida; order Fagales; family Fagaceae; genus Quercus; species Quercus variabilis. The sequence continues at coordinate 12,387,868 of CP129449.1, forward strand.
CAGCCATGCTTCTCTATCAAAGGATATTCTTACCATTTCCTTTAGCTAGGCTTTTTTTTTTTTTTTTTTTTTTTTTATAAGAGGCTTTTTTTTAATTGATAGAAAAATATTGTCTCCATCACATATGATGTTAAAGTTCACTATAGTTGCCTACAATATGTTTAAAATATTTTATTTGTAAGAAATATATTGTTACATGTATCTTATGATGATTCGAGACTCATGTAATCTATATAATTTGATTATTTTTGTTAATTGAAAACAAATGTCCTTAAGACTAAAGTATAAATATATGTAATTAATTAAGAATGCCCAACTAACTTTCAGCCACGTCTACAGGTGAAAAGAGAAAACTTAGAAAAGTTAATAGTGTTTTGCAAGTCTAAATACTCAAAACCAAATTCAACACCGGTTTGGTATTAAACTATTTGACTTTTGGTTTATTTTAGGATTATAAATGTTATTTTGAGCTATGAATCTAAATTTTTATGTTGTTAAGAAGAAATGTATATGTTTTTCCACTATTTGGATGTTTAATTTTTTTCTCCTTATTCAAAGTTTGTTAATATATGTTACAACGATGAAGTATATTTGATTTACTTTTGATGACGTTATATAAAAAAGAAAAATACTTTTGAAATGCTATAAAAATGCAACAACAAAATTATAAAAAATTTTAAATTAAATTTTCGTGCATTTGCACGGGTTATAAGCTAGTCTATATCTATATCTATATATATATATATATATATAATAGACAAAGCTGAGAGAAAATGAGTACCTACAATTAAGGACGCGTTAACAAATCAGAAAAGTGACGTCATTTAAAAAAAAAAAGCGATACTTTGTGTTGATTTTCAGGGGTGACACCGTTTAACAGTAATTGGTGTATATATTTAAAAGAAAAAAAAAAACGTCACATCTAAAAGAAAAACCCTACCATCTTCGCATCAGAACCTTATTACCATTCTCTCTCTCTAAAAAAAAAACCCAGCGATACTGCGACAGAGACAAAAGGGAAGGAGAAAAAAAAAAACCTTACCGATCTCTTCCCATCAAACTCTGCAAGGAGAAACAAAAAAAAAAAAAAAAAAAAAAAACTTGCGCCGCCCTGGAGATTCGTTTGGCCGGCCATCGCCATCCTCTTTTGAGTTTTTCAGGTACGTCCTTCGCTCTCTCCCTCTCTTTCTCTCCATGATTTTTTGTTGTTTTGATTCGGTTTTGAAACTACTCTGTGATTTCGGAATAAGTTTCCCCTGTTTCCATTAATTTGCGGAATATTGTAGATCTGTGTTGCGATTAAAACCCTAATGATCTCTTCTCTTCAGGCCGCCAAATCCTGCCGGACTTAGACCACCACAACCGGCATCCGTCAAACCTAAATACGATCAAAGGCATCCGTCAAATGTAAATACAATCAAACGTCAGAGAGATTCTGAGATACGGAGTTACAGATCGGCACTATTCCGACTAAAGGTATGCATCAATTCTGTGTTCATTCTTCTTCTTTCAGTTTTAAAACTTCTCAGAGATTTCGGGATAAGCTTCCCCTGTTTCCGTGAATTTGCGGACATGAACAAGAATGCAGAACCTTAGAATATTGGTTCTTCAAATTACTGCAGTAATTTGACTGCATAATTTTGTTTTAGAATTATTTATCAAAAAAAACTGTGTGCTGTGAATGATATATGTGATATATTCATTCAACTTTCAGATACTATGGCTTGGCATGTATATAATTTTATATGGGTACAAACTTGATTCGTAAAAGCTATGGTTACAGATGCACACCACTAATGGGATTGCTAGGTTTGTTGAGGTATGATATAATTTTTTTTGTTTTGTTATGTAATAATTGAATCAAACGTCAGAGAGGTTCTGAGATACGGAATTAGAAATTGGCGCTGTTCCGACTAAAGGTACGCATCAATTCTATGTTCATTCTTTTTCTTTTGGTGCTTTGTTGTGAAAATTGATTCTTATGGCATAAACAAGAATGCAAAACCTTAGATTTTGGGTACTTCAAATTGCTGCAGTAATTTTCCTGCATAATTTTGTATTAGATTTATTTATCGAAAAAACTGTGTGCTGTGATTAATATATGTGATATATTCATTCATTTTTCGGATCCTATGGCTTGGCATGTATATAATTTTAAATGGGTGCAAATTTGATTCATAAAAGCTATGGTTACAGATGCACACCGCTAATGAGATTGCTAGGTTTGTTGAGATATGATATATTTTTTTTGTTTTGTCAAGTAATAATTTAAGCACTAGAATTTTTGTTATGATTCTGATATATCTATGGAATTATATGCTTGACATCATTCGTATGCTTTTATATCCTTAGATTAAATGAATATATATAGATTCATGTGCAGATATATAAATATATATATATATATATATATTTTACTATTGGTTTTTTGATATTAGTTCATGATTATATGGGTTAGATTTTATTTTAGCTAAGGTTTTTGGATTAGAATTGCTTTTGTTTTGGGTATTTGGTTTAGATTTGATTCTTTTTGAGATTATTGTTTTTGGGTAAAAGAAATTGAAAATGGTGTTGACTCGCAACAAACTGCTCATCTTCTACTATTTAGAAATCTCCCTTTGAAGATACTTGCAGCCAATCACAGACTCTTTACTAACAAAGGCAATACCAGGTCATATGGTGCCAATGTTGCTGAATAGTAGTTAACCTTTTAAGTTTTGATATTAATTATGATTTAATTATAGTCAAAGCTGACAGTTTTTTAAACTGCATAATTAGTCTATTGAGGGAAATGACTTAGACGTAGTTATTTTGGTTTGATTGATTCTGATTTAGAACTGGTTTGAGAGAGAGGGTGAACCTACTTCTTTAAAATGGTAAGTTTTATTTAAAATGAGGTATGATTTTAATTTGTATTAGTCTGTATCTGTCAATTTTGTTTTGTTTGTTCACCTATCTTTTGTTTATTTATTGTTAAAATACTTTCTTTGTTTTCATAATTATAATTTTTTGTTCAATGTTCAAGATCAGCTTTTGTAAGAGCTGAATCTATCTTCATCAAAATGTATAAATATTCTCTACATTTGTTGGATTCTTCTTCATTTGCAAAATTTATGGCTTTGTTTTAATGTTTTGATGTATTTATTTTCTAATTGTTTAATTGCTATTTTGTTAGTATAATAGCAACTATATTTATCTGTAAGTTCATGGAATTAGGTTAAAGCTTTACTTATTCATAAAATTCGCTGGTCATATGACATTGAACTATTATGTTGTATTTACAAAAAATTTGACGGTAAAAGCATTATCATACAAAATTGGTTGAGAATTTATTAGTACTTTTGAGACTGTACTGATTGGCTGTGGCCAAAGCTAATCAGATTTATGCCCAGGTTTAATGATTGACATTAATTAAGAAAGAAGGGAAAAATAATGGGTTTTGTGTTTGTAATTTGTATGTATACAACGAAAACAAACTTTCCAATTCAAGTTTGTGCCAAATAGTGTTGCTGTTGAGGTTAATTTTGCTTCAAGTATTTATTTTATATATCCTTGGCTAATGGAAGCCAAATATTTTGCCAACATCATATGGAAAATAGCCAGTAGATTGTTAAAAACTAAACCAATTTTTCATACTTTTTGCAACTCAAACCATATTACAATGATTGGTTTTGATTAGGCTCTGAATTGCATATTTTAATCTGTTTTTTTGTTCATTTTTTAAAAATTCAATGAATTCTTATTTTGTATTTTACTGAAATGTAAAATTGTCATTAGCTTTTTAAAATTCTATACTTTTATTGACCTGCATTTGGTACCTCCACCATTTTTACATAGTAGCCTGCATTGGATGCTTTCTTTTTGATTTATCATAATCCAATTTCTTTGTGAGTGGCGTTATGGGGTTTTGCCTTTGAATATATGTAGTGAAAAACATGTTTGCCATTTATTTTTAAAATATTGTTATGTGGTGTGCACATTAATGTTTCAATTAGTTGGTTAATCTTTGGGAAAAAAAAAATTTATTTTTAAAGCCAATTAAATATTATGCAAATGTCTTTAATTCTTGGTTCCACCTGAATGACCGAAGAACAACAATATTCTGCGTGCTTCTATTGATCCACTAATTCACTAATTGTCTTCAATTAATGTTTCACATTAGTCCATGGATCTTGATTATTATGTTTGCTTGACCTTGCAATTAAATTGGCTTATTTGTTTTAGTACAATTTTGGTATGCGGTGTAGCTCAATGATTACATTGTGTTGGTTTTGAAGGATTTGAATTTCTATTAGTGATGATTATGCAATCATTAATTTCAGTTTCAAACCAGGTTTTATATTTGGTTTGTGGCCTTTACAACATTTATTCTTTTTTGGTTTTTGTTGGTTTTGGTCTTCTGATTTCATGGAAAAACAATTTCAGTATTCTATTATTTACTAATTTGTTATGAATATTAATGCTTACGGCATGGACAAGAATGGCAGAATCCTAGAATCATGAAAGGCCATCTATAAATCAAATCAACCTCTACATGTGCTGATTATCGAAAAAATAGGCCGAACTCTTCATTTAAAAGGAGCATTGACAAAATAATTGAAAGATAAAATAATTTAACAGTTTAAAACAGTTTACTTGAATGCTGATTTTCTTTTTACTTACCTCATACTTAGTATTACATTTTGTTCATTTATATTAATCCTGTTTTAATTGGCTTTGATTTGCATGTTTTAGCCAGCTTCTGTCTTTACAAATTAATTTCTTCAGCCAATTCTCCCTTCTACTTATTTCACATCCTCACTGTTTTTTTTTTTTATTTGAATTTGAATTAAAATCCGGATGTTTATTCTCTCTCTTTCAAAGTTTTGACCTCAGATTATAATCTTTGATTATTTACTGTTTTTACTGTCATTAGGGACAATCTAAGTCATTAAGTGATCTACGTTTGTAGGGATAGGCAATTGGTAAAAGTAAAAAAGGCAAAATAAAACCTCTCCCTGCTTCCAATAATAAATTTTACATCCAACTACTTAATGCTACAAATGGTCTTCTTACTAATAAGACCATTTATTATACTTCAATAATAATTACTGATTCAATTTGTAAGGTCAAACCCTGTTAAGATGAAGCTTCTTCTTTGTGTCCATTAAGGGTTGATTTTTTAAATAGATCATAGCTTTCTTTTAAGATTTTTTGTGTTGGGCTGTAACAATTTTTTCTTAAGGGAATCTTTGCCTATATACATATACTTAATATTTACTTAATATTTAACAATGCTTTTACTTGGTTCTCTTTTAGAATAGCGTTTTGTTATTTCCTATTGGCTTTTCTTTTGTATATGGCTGTTAGAATCATATTTGTGATGACATCTCTAATCATCTATCTCTAATCACCAATGTTTTGTATTTTATGTTTTGTTAATAGCTATATTTGTAAGATGGATGGTTTAAGATCTGAATGTTTTTTGGAGTAAAGTTATTTTGTAATTTTTAGTAAGTAAAATTATTGGTTTTTAATGTTAATTATAGAGTTTTTGCAGATTGAAATGCATTTTCTCTGATTGCCTTTGTTGTTTTACTACTTGATATTTAATTTTACTATTATCTCCTTATTGATATATGTCTTTGATTTTCTAGAATACTTATTAGACTTTGTTTCTTTTAATTTTTGTACTGCTTATTTTGTGCGTATCTTAGCGTTTTGGATTGAGTGCTTATAGATACTTTTATTTTATTTATTTATTTTATGAATAGAAGATTACATAATAGTAGGCGAAAAGCTTCATGAATTCCATTACTTGGATGTGTGTATAATCTAATCTATCTCCGTGTAATTATTACTTTATTAATTTGTTTTAGTTATGATCAAATATACTTGCAAATTAGAACAACATTGTTTATACATGTATTTCGGTCTCTTGCACTTATCCTCACCAATGTTTGTTTGGTGTTGATTCAAAATTTGTAATATTTCATTTATATAAACCTGCCATATTTTCTGAATTTTAAAGAATTATGATTAATTATATAACACACAAACACATGTTTTATAGGATCTCAGTTTGTAGCAGCCCATTTCTGACTTTTCAAAAAAAAAAAAAGGAAAATGCAAGACAAGCGCGATTAAAAAGGAGGATGTTAATGTTTAAGAGGCAATCCAGCGGAAATAAACATGAAAGGAAAAATAGTTTTCAAAATAATCTTACCCAGGCTAGGAAATCCAGGGAAATGGTCATTGTTGAAAAGAGGGGGAAAAAAAAAAAGAGTGCTAGAATAGCATTAAACCATGATGCAAATGATACTTTGGTAGAAGATGTATTCAATAATTGTGATATACGTCAAGAAATCCAAGAATCAGAAAATGAGAGTGGTCGTGAAGAATTTCCAAGTAAATGACTTAAATTTACAAAAATATATATATATATATATATATATTCATGTTGGTTTACATCATTATTGTTGTTCTTATATTTTAAAATTCATATAGGAAAATTTACTGAACCTTGGAATTTCGGCTCGCCTTCTTATGTATGCGTGCATTGCGGTTCAATTTTATGGTATGAAGAGAGAACAGTCAAATCTAAGAGGCCTAGGAACCCAAAATTCTCTCTCTGTTGTATGGATGGTAAGGTTAAGTTACCTTTGCTTAAGAAAGCACCTCCACTTATTGATGAGCTTTTAGATCCTCTTGGTAGTCAACGATCTAAAACGTTCAGAACTCTAATCAGAAGTTACAATGCAGTGTTCGCAATGACATCTATGGGTGGTAGAGTAGATAGTAGAATTAACGATGGGAGACACCCTTACATTTTCAAACTTAATGGCCAAAACCATCATAGAATTGGAACTCTTCTTCCTAATGATGGTCAGGATCCACAATTTGCACAATTATATTTCTACGATACTGAAAATGAAGTTCAAAATAGAATGAACGTCTTTAACGATGGTCAAATTAATAGTGACCTTGATCCATCTATTGTTGATGCATTGGTCCAAATGTTTGATGAATCAAACACTTTGGTGAAGGTATTTTGGATGTCTAGAGACCGTTTCATTGATACTGATGTTCACCATTTAAGATTACAACTTATTGGCTCCCGAACTACAGATGGAAGAGAATATAACCTGCCTACATGTTTAGAAATTGCAGCAATTATCGTTGGTGATATTGGTGCTGAGAATGCACACCGCGATATTATTGTTGAGTTAAAAGAAGGAGGGTTACAACGTATTAATGTGTTGCATCCTTCATACATGGCATTACAATATCCCCTTTTGTTTCCATATGGTGAGGATGGTTTTAGGCTCGGTATTTTGTATAGTAATGTAGATGGAATCAAATCTGATACAACTGATTCTGCTACAATGAGAGAATACTATGCATATCGATTGCAAGAACGTGAACATGAGGGACATACTTTGGTAAACGGTGGTAGATTGTTTCAACAATTTGATGTAGATGCCTACACGTGTATTGAAGAAATCCGGCTTATGTGGGTAAAAGAGAACCAAGACAAATTAAGGATAGAATTGTATAAAGGACTGAAAGATGCAGTTATGAGAGGAGATACCACCCCTGCATCTTTAGGCAAAAGATTTGTTCTACCCTCAAGTTTCACCGGAAGTCCAAGGTATATGATTGAAAACTATCAAGATGCAATGGCGATCTGTAGATGGGCAGGTTATCCGGACCTATTTATTACCTTCACTTGCAACACAAGATGGCCAGAAATTGATCTTTTTCTATCTAGGAAACGTGGACAGAAAGTAGAAGATCGGCCTGATGTGGTTGCAAGAGTGTTCAAGATAAAGCTTAATCAACTCTTAAATGATTTAAAGCATGGTCAACGCTTTGGGAAAGTAATTGCAGGTATTCTAAACTTTACATTTTAAATATTTTTTCTTTCTTCTCTACTTGGCTTAATAATTAATCTAACTAAATGTAACTAACTTATTGTTTTGGTGGCAGTTGTCTACACTGTTGAATATCAAAAGAGAGGGTTACCACATGCGCACATTTTGCTTTTCCTGCATCATGATGACAAGCATCCTATAGCAGCAGAAATTGATAGAATTATCTCAGCAGAAATTCCAGATTTGAATGAAGAAACTTTAGCTTATGAAGCTGTCAAACAATATATGGTCCATGGTCCTTGCGACTCTATTAATTTAAAAGCAGGTTGTATGGTTGAAAACAAATGTACAAAGCACTTCCCTAAAAAATTCTGTTCACAAACCACTGTTGATGAAGATGGATTCCCAATTTATAGAAGAAGGAATAATGGAAGATTTGTTGAAAGAAATGGAGTCAAACTTGATAATCGATTTATAGTTCCACACAATATTGAGTTATTGGTGAAATTTCAAGCACACATTAATGTTGAGTGGTGTAATCGTTCAAGATCTATTAAGTACTTATTCAAATATATATCAAAAGGACCTGATCGTGCAACTTTTATTCTTGAAGAAAATTTATATATTGATTCTTCTACTGGAGTGCAACATATGACAGATACTGATGAAGTTAAGACATATTTAAATTGTAGATATGTGTCTGCCATAGAGGCATGTTGGAGGATATTTGAGTTTGCAATTCACCACCGAGAGCCTGCTGTTCAAAGACTCAGTTTTCACAATGAGGATGAACAGCCAATTGTTTTTGAAGATACTGATTACTTAAATAATGTTGTGGACAAGCCAGATATCGGAAAAAGCAAATTTACAGAATGGATGAAAGTGAATGCATTGTATGAAGAAGCAAGGGAATTGACTTATTCTGAATTTCCTACTAAATGGGTTTGGCATAGAAGAGACAAAGAATGGAAATTGAGAAAATCTGGAAGATGTATTGGGCGTATATATTATGCTCATCCTGCAAGTGGAGAACGTTTTTATTTGCAGATGCTACTCAATGTTATTAAAGGAGCTAGATCATTTGAGGAAATGAGAACTATAAACAATGTTGTGTATCCAACTTATAGATCAACATGTTATGCTCTTGGTTTGCTTGATGATGATAAAGAGTGGCACAAAGCTTTGAATCATGCATCGTACTGGGCTTCAGGGAAACAACTATGAGAACTTTTTGTTACAATATTGATATTTTGTGAGGTTGCAGACCCATATAAATTATGGATTTCAAATTGGCATCTATTATCTAAGGACATTCTGCATCGTCAAAGAACAGTTTTGCGATATGACAACCTACATCTTGATGATTTTCAATTACAGAACTATGCACTATGTGAAATTGAACAGATTTTGATAAAGAATGGCAGGTCTTTGCATGAATTTGAGACAATACCATATCCAAATACATTACTTCTCAGACAAAGTAACAATAGAGTAGTACTAGAAGAATTGGATTATGATAGAAATTCCTTGGCAACAGAACATATGAAACTTCTTGCTGGTCTTAATATAGATCAAAGAAATATATATGAAGAAGTAATTGATTCTGTTTCAGAGAATAAAGGTGGTTTCTTTTTTGTTTATGGGCATGGAGGAATTGGAAAGACTTATCTTTGGAAAACTATTATATGTCGATTGCGCTCAGAAGGGAAGATTGTCATTGCAATTGCATCATCTGGAATTGCTGCATTATTGTTGCCTGGAGGGAGAACAGCTCATTCAAGATTTCAAATACCAATAAATGTAACAGACAGTTCAACTTGCGGTATTAAACAAGGTTCACAAATTGCAGAACTTATGATCAAAGCAAGTCTTATAATTTGGGATGAAGCTCCTATGGCACACCGAAATTGTTTTGAAGCTGTTGATCAGTCATTAAGAGATATATTGCGTTTTTCTAACTCAAATAGTGGAGAGACACCTTTTGGAGGAAAAACTATTGTTCTTGGTGGTGATTTCAGACAAATATTACCAGTGGTATCTAAAGGAAGAAGAGAACAAATAGTTGAAGCATCAATTAACAAGTCATCATTATGGAACAGTTGCAAAGTTTTCATTCTGACAATAAATATGAGGTTGACACAAAACTCAGGTGATATTGCAGCAAGGGAATTTGCTGAATGGATATTGAAAATTGGTGATGGTGAACTTGGTAATAGTGAAGGGGAAGCATTGATTGAAATACCGCGTGATTTACTAATTCAGCCTGGTGCTCATCCTTTCAACGATATTGTAAAAGCTACCTATCCTGACTTCGATACAAAATTTAACAATTCGAAGTATTTAGAAGAGAGAGCAATTTTAGCTCCAACAAATGAAGTAGTTGAGGACATAAATGGTTACATGATTGATCTTATTAATGTTGATGAAGAGACATATCTTAGTGCAGATTCATTATGTAAAGCTTCAAGCAACATTCTAGACCAAGATGTCATGTATCCAATAGAGTTTCTCAATTCATTGAAGTTCCCTGGTATTCCAAACCATAAACTCAGATTGAAAGTAGGTCTGCCAATAATGTTACTTCGAAATTTAAACCAAAGTAGTGGACTTTGTAATGGTACTAGACTCTTGGTCACTCAATTATCAAAATGGGTTTTGGAGGCTCAAATAATATCAGGAACTCATATTGGAGAAAAAGTGTTTATTCCAAGAATAGTCTTATCCCCTTCTGATTCCAAATGGCCCTTTGTACTAAAAAGAAGGCAGTTTCCAGTATCAGTTTGTTTTGCTATGACAATTAATAAGAGCCAAGGTCAATCTTTGCAACGTGTTGGGATTTATTTAGATTGACCAGTTTTCAGTCATGGACAGTTATATGTTGCCGTATCCAGAGTTACAAGTAAAGATGGCCTTAGGATACTTATTGTAGAAGATGATTATGGTGATCGTTTTCATACAAAAAATATTGTCTACAAATAAATATTCGATAATTTGCCTAAAGGTAACACTTACCATCTGTTAAAATTTTTTCAAATTGTTTATACTGTAAACTAGATTGTCACTTATATTGTAAACAACTGATTTTTCTCCATTGCTGTATATAAACTTTACTAATGTTTAAAATGTCCTAATATTACAGATTCATATCGCAAAGAAGTATAAAACTTTGAAGCAAATATCAATGAATGTGGGATTCAGTTACCGTAGCAAACAACCATGATCTGATCAATATTGCTATGATCTCGGTTGACTAAAAAGTAAGTTTTAAAATATTTTTAAACAGAAAATAATATTTAAAAAAATGGATACAGAAATCTAAATTTTTTTCCCCATATCTGCATCTTTAACTTGCAAAACTATTTTGTTCAATTAGCTTATTCATTCCTAACATTTTTTTTTTTGGACATAATCATTTTTAATTGTTTCTAGGGAACTTCATGTGTTTATAATTCTTTCTTCGGCCTTATGTGCTAGACATGAAGGGGAAATTGATCACGCATTATTTTAGTTGAGAGTTAAGGCTGGGGATATTACAATTCTGTATTGGCAAAAGGCTGTGAGTTTTGGCCAAACAAAGTTTTTTGAGATTCTGCAGTACGTTTCTTCCCAGTCCACATCACAGCCTAAATCTGATAAGGTGTTCATTGATTACTCTTTCTTTGGCCGTAAATTCATTATGCAGAACCTGTTTATGCTTGATCCTTATACAACTTTTTTTTTTTTTTAAAAGGCCCTTTTATATAGTTTAGCACTGAGCCTAAGTAGTTGGAATAAGGGCATTGTTGTGTTAGGCACACTTTATTTGTTAAGACAAGGTACTAAGATTGTATTTAACTAAATTTAGAGTAATAACTGTGAGAATATTTGTTTTGTTGAACGTAAATCCATAGCTCATTTTGACATAATATGATATGATACTTGAATGGATTATCTAAAAGACCTCAGATTTAGTAGTAAGAAGAAGAGTATTAATTTTGAGAAAATCTTAGTGTAAAAGAGGAAAAGGAACTATTTAATTTATTTTTACTTTATGCAGAACATGTTGGTTTATCTCTCTCCTATGGATTGTGCTTGAACTCTGTGCTGTTCTGGGCCATATATATGAGCTGCTTTGTGGAAAACCCAATGGTTTCTGTTGAGAGGATAAAACAGTTTACAAATATTACATCAGAAGCAGCTTGGGAATTTAAAGACTGCATTGCTCCTTCAAATTGGCCTGCCCATGCCAATAATGACCTTAGAGATTTACAGGTAACTGGCTTCTAACTATTTCTGTTTAATTTTTCTGAAAAAATAAACCTAAGTTAGCCATGAGTTTTGTGGCTTGGCAGCACTATCCTGTCTCCCCATTGGGTGAACCTGAACTCATATCTTTAGATTGGTTGGTCAAAATATTATGATTGATTGATTGGTTGCTTTTTATAGAATGAGTTAATGGAGTTTTATGATTTCATCCATTAGTATTTTAAGGAAGTATATTGATGCATCTATGTCAAGATTGAGATTTCCTTGAACTATTCGTATATGGGTGAAGAGGGCTGTCTCATTGTAAAAGGGGAGAGCTTCTGTTTTGTTTTTGATATAATTTGTAGTTTAGTTTTTTGGCCTTTTAGAATCTGAAAGTTACTGAATACTTAAAATGAGGGGTTCGTTTTTGTGATCACATGATTATTACACTTCCCTTTTTTTTTTTTCCTTTTGCATCCTATTGATCTTATGGTTAATTTTCTTTAATAGGGGACTCTATAATGACTTACCGTTTACTATTCAAGGGGAGATGGAGCGCTAAAAATGAGAAAGTGTTATCACTATTCGAAACTGTTTCCCATCCTACCTGATCTACTGTTTTTGAAGAGTGATTGAAATTGTAAAACTTTGAAATCTAAAGGTGTAAAGTATTTTTGTTATTGTAACTTATCTGAAGGTGTAAAGTATTTTTGTTATTGTAACTTTGTGGATGTTGGTAGTTGAATTTTCATTTGTAAAACAATGAATGTGATTGTAATTAAAATTACAGAAATTGCATGTAATTCATTTAGTAGATCATGTTCGGTTGGAGGACACCTCTTTTTATTTGAGTTTCACACTACAGAATACATTCAAAGATTGTGTGTGCAGCAGCCAATGTGGCATGACCACAAAGCTGAAGCTGAAAAGGGGTATCAAACATTTAATTGATTTACAGATACTTCTTCAAATTTGCTCATAGTATGTCATTTATTCAATCAAGAACACAACTAGAAAAGTTACTGTATGGAACAGGTAATTTTAAAAAAGTGAGTGCATCAGAAGTACAGTTTTGGAGCTAATAGAAAATATGGAACAAAATTCACATGAAACTATATTAGAAAATACAACACTGGCTCTCATAGATATTGAATAATAGTTATGCTACCTAATTTTTTTATTAAAAAAAAAAAAATTCTAACATCCCTACTATAATGCCAGTCATGCACATATGGCTAGCAACATGATTCACGCTTATTTTCCAGCTTATTTGTCATGTTAATCAACAAATTATTGAAGTTGATCTGCTTGCCAACAACAAAGTCAATTGGATTTTCAACATGAAACCAAAAAACAAACCTGATTGGTATCTTCTGTTAGTACCGTCACATCATCAATTAAGAAAATTTCGGGGAAATCAGTGAGGTTTGCGATATATGTACGTGAAGTTGGAGCAAAGGACTAAAGAAAGGCAAGTTGCTTTAGCCATTCTTTTGACATATATAAACCTTTGTATCCATATTGCAACCAAATATTGCAACCTTTTTCTTTTTAAATATTAATATTTTTAAATTACTGAATAAATTTTTTTTACAGTAATCAGCTAGACGCAGATTCAAAAGAATAAAATAATAGTGTGTTGAATGGATGGTCCAATCTCCATATTTTGGGCAAAAATTCAAGTTGAGCAGAGGCATAAACATGATCTTAATTAGAAGAGCTTCATAAATAATAATAATTTTAGTGTAAAAGGAAAAGAATGAACTATTTAATTGTAGTTTAATTTATGATTAATTCTCTTAGCAACCAAACATTGCAACTTTTTTCTTTTTTTATATTTATATTTTTAAATTATTGAAGGAATATCTTTTACAGTTTTCCTAATTCCTGCAGTATGTCAAATGTACAAATAATGCTGTCAAAATATAAAAAAAATTCAACTTTTTAATAAGAATTATATTACTTGACAAGACAAAGTTTTATATACCATGATAGCCATTTGAATTGGCTTTTAACTATCAACTTTAAGTTTATTTTATTTTATTTTTATTTTTTAACTTATTTACTTACGTACATGCTCATAAAATCCCAAGATTTTTTAGATACAAATATATTACTGCCTTTCCCCCCCCCCCCCCCCCCCAAAAAAAATGCAAAAATAAAACACATTTGAGAGATGGGAAAGAGAGAAATCTTAAGATTTAAAAAATATTAAACCTATGATGACAAATTAGTTTTAAATTCTAATTTTGTTTTAAACATTTAGAGTGCTATTTTAAAATTAATAATTTCTAATACAATAGTTACATAATTATTTAATTAAATTTATTTTCCAAAATCATCGGCAAAGAGTCATCTCAAGGTCCTTTTTTCTCAACCGCACTGTTCCTTTTTTTTTTTTGATAAACACTGTTGCTATTTTTACGGTTGCTATTTTGTTTTCATTTCTTTTCTTGAATTTACTGGCTAAAATATATGTATATTTTAGGAATTTTTTTGTTTCAATAATTCATATTCACTTCAAATATTTACCATAAATTATTTAAATATATTTACTTTTTCAGATAATAATTATTTTTAATATGTAGCCATTTATCTGTGAATTCTTACAAAATGATCATAATTATTATTTATAATTTTCTTCAAAATAGATGTTTTTTATTTTGAAAAAACAAAAAATATACTTTAAAATCTGTAAAGCTCCCAGGAAAGAATGTGTAAAAAAATTAAAAATAAAAACCGTGAAAAAATATAAAAACCATTCAGGTGGTGCAATAACTTAAATCTTCAAGCGCTACTTTTATTCGGCCAAACACACAAACACAAATAGAGACACTCTCACTCAATTGTTTCAACTGCCATTCCTTCACTGCAACAGCAAACTATTCAGAAGACTTCTCTGCAACAACTGACTATTTAGAAGGTAAGCATTCTTTCTTTCTATTCAATTTCTGTTTACAACTCTCTATAACTGCCCACAGATCATTTTCCCTCTATTGAATTTAATTTTATAGGGTTCTTCTTTTATCTTTATTGAAAAACATATGAGTTCTAATTTTCTCCTTTTTTTTCCTTTTTCTTTTCCGACATTTTTTTCCTTAGTTTATTAAGTTCTGTTTTCTTCGCAGATTACAAACAGAGGTTTTCAGGTTTTCAGGTATTCAAGTTTTCTTTCTCCTTCCCTTTATGTATCGCTAAGTATTTTTAGTTGCAAGCCTTTTGTTTATTTTGTGTTAACCATTTTTTTAATTTTTAATTATACACACACACACACACACACAAAACTCATATGTTCTGTTTTTAATTTTAGAAAGTGGGGCTTTTTTTTTTTTTGAGAAAATCATTTGGGCATTATTTATGATTCAGGTATTTTGGTTTGATTGGTTATGATTTCGGTTTTTTGTTTAGGAGTAATTTTGTTTAATTTATGTAAATAGACGGGTCAGAATTGGTTTAATCTCTTACCCTATTGTCTTCTTTTGGTTTGCTGTCAACTTAGGTTTCATGTCAATTCTCTGTGTTCGAATTTGAATTGAAATTTAGATGTTCATGTCAATTTAGGTTTCCTTCTTCTATCATAAACTTTTAGTGACCCTGAATTACAATTCATTTAAGGTAAAATTCGAACCCCATTTTTAATCTTAAAACTTGAATGTTATCTGTATTTGTTTTTAGGTCAACTTAAACCATCTTTAGTGTTTTATGGTTTCCCTATAATGATTTATTGCATATTAAATATTTTTTTGCTGCATTACTCAATAAGATCTAAGATTTGACAACTTTTTTTCTCTAATTTTACATTTTTTTTTCAATTTCTTGAGTTCTTTCTGTTCGATTGTTGTAATGATTAAATAATGTTTTTGTTTTACAGTTTTTTATTACGTAAATCAAACTAAGACAGCCTGTTTTTTCCCTTGTTTATGTCATCTTTATTTGGGTTCATTTAAAATTTATTTATTAATTAAATTAACATGTCTAATTATTATGTCCCAATTAATTAATTCCCCTTACGTTCAATGGTTTATGCAGATGTAACACATACTGTTCATTAATTTGAAGCTGTCAATAATATAAGTTAGATTGTCACTAATATTGCAAATGATAGATTTTACACTATAATGATATATAAATTTTCCTGATGTTTAAATTATTCAGATAATACGAATTCATACAAATATGGAATATACAACTTTGAAGCAGATATCGAGGGACAAAGATAATTCAAAAGTGAAAGTTAGAGTTTTACAAATGTGGGATGCAATTAATATAGCAAACAACCATGATCTGATCAGCCTCGATATGATATTGGTTGACAAAGAGGTAAATTAATAATTGATTTCCTTTTAGAATTAATTTTTCAAATATTATTTTATTAAAATTTGCAACCAGGTAATGTAAATTGATTGTTATTTACTACTCCTATTGATTAAGGGATAATTCATTTAAAATGTTTGTAGGGAACATTGATACATGCAAGCATTAGAAAGAATCTTGCTCAAAGTTATCGTCCACAACTAAATGAAGGGAGCATATATACAATTACAAATTTCTTGGTTGAAGAAAATAAAGGGAACTACCGTCCAGTACATAACAAATACAAAATACTTTTCAATTCAACAACTTCAGTCTCAAAATTTAGCGAATTTGATCATTCAATACCTCAATCCCAATTTGAATTTGCTGATTATGGAACAATAGCTTCCCGTTGCTATGACACTACTTACTTAACTGGTAATTTTAATTGTTTTACAAGCCAAACATTTACTTTTACAGAGCTAAAAAAAAATGCAATTCATAACTAAATACTAACTCTTTTTTTTTTTTTTTTTTAAATGTGTTCTTAACAGATGTGATTGGCATATTGGACTACATTGGAGCCATTGAGGAGACCAAAACAAGAGGGTGTTCAACAAAGCTAACAAACATTCAACTATTGTTAAAAGAGTAAGATATATATAAATTTTTTTAAATTCATATGTTATAATTTTTGAATAACTCAAGCTTATATATAAACAACTTCAGGAACAAATCAGTTCAAACAACTTTGTGGGGAAATACTGCACAACAAATAAATGATGATTTCTACAAAACAAATAAAGGGCCATTCATTATAATAGTCACTTCAACTATTGTGAAAGCTTTCAGAGGTAACAATTGACTGACTCATTTATCAAATACATAATTATTATGTATTTATAATACTTATATATTTTTACTACTTTTTTGTAGGTGACTATCAACTATCGTCCACTTTTGCAACAAAGCTATATGTCAATTTAGACATTTCAGAAGTTGCAGAAATTAGAAACAAGTAACTACTGTTAGACTTTTTCTTTTCGAGGGTGTACCTGCTTTGTGATACTGCTTAAATGATAGATATATAGTGTAAAATTGTATAAAACAGATGGTATAGAAGTTAAAAAAAAAAAAAAAAGAGACCAGCAGGCATCTTTAAGAAAAACATGTTTATTACAGTTTGTTTAGATATATATACATACAGAAAATGATGAGGCAAAGTTTTTTTGAATATAATACTAGATATCAATAATTAAATATGTAGAAACTGTTTTGTTATTGTTTTAATAAGTTATACTTAATTTTTGGCTAGATACTCCGATATGTGTATTAATATTGGTTAGATACTATCTATTCCTTCTTATGATTTGTACAACTATGCTAAAAAATTGAAAATTTAGTAAATATATATATATATATAAACTAATGTTAATGTTGATGCATAGATTGAACACTACAACGGACATAAACGTAAAAGAAATACTGCCAAAGAGACTACCTAAAGTACAAGATGAAGAATTTGTCTTACATAATAAGAAAACAGTTGCTGAAATAAAGGGCTTGGAATGGAACTCAGAGACAAAGGTATCAATTATATTCTTACATTATGATAAACTGACTTTATATCAATTGACTTTGTTTATGTGTTTTATAATAAGAGATTATTTTATAAACTGACTAACCTTTGTATTATAGGACTTGCTGGTAGCATGCAATGCCAAAATCATTAATATCAACAACAAATATGGGTGGTATTATGTTGCATGTCTTATATGCAAGAAGAAAGTGAAACAAGTCAAAGGAGCTCTATGGTGTGAACATTGTAAAAATGAGCCAAAGTTTGCAGTCCCAAGGTAATGAAAAGAAAAAATGATTTGTAAATTTTCAAACACACACAAAATTATATATAATATTCTACTAACAACTTTGTAACTAAAATAGCTATAGAATACAAGTTCAAGTACAAGATGAGACCAGTTCAACCACATTTATATTGTTTGACAAAGGAGCGGAGAAAATTATATCGAAAACTGCAAAAGAACTTACAGAGATGCAAGAAGAGGTAATTTCATATATATACATATTTTGCTAATTGCACAAGATATGATACATGTATATATACATATTTTGCTAATTGTATGATACTTTGTTCATACAGATTTTGAAATTAAATGAGAATATTTTGCCAAAAGAGATTCAAAAAATAATTGGCAATGAATATTTGTTCCAACTGCATCTTGATGAATATAATTTGAAGTATGGAAAAGAAAATTACACGGTTTCGAAGATTTTGGAGATGGACATTTCACATAAGCAAAATGACTCACATAAAGTTGAAAAACATCAGGTAATTAAAACATACTTACTTCACCTTGCTGACTATATGATTCAAACATTAGTCTACACATAATTTACTATTCATATCTTACTGATTCATAAGAATGCTAACTATTACAGGACACAATGGAGGAAGTTATAAGAAATTCAAGAAAGGACAAGTACATAATCAGTTGAAATATAGAAATAGGAGAAACGTCTATTGAAAGACCTGAATTAGCTGCTCCTACAACTGCTGAAGATGTAAGAACTGGTCATAACAGAATGCCGCTCCAAATGCTTCAAAAACGTCAAAAGATTGCTAAGCAACTTCCATCCAAGAAGAAAAAAAAGTGAACTTTAATGTATATACTACCTAACTCTATGAAACTTATGTATTTTATTGTATTTTTTTTTTTTTTTTTAAATTTCTTGAGAAGAGTAAACTGAATGTACTGTTAACTTATTGTGATTGCCATATTTCCTTTATGAATTATCAAATTAAATCTCCAATATACATATGTTTTTGTTTTAATCTGTTTAAAATTTGAAAATTTAGTAATTTTAACAATCTTTCTTATCCTGTTATTTCATTAAAATTTAGATTTGTAACATGTACCAG
Organism: Quercus variabilis; assembly: GCA_030445155.1. NCBI lineage: Eukaryota > Viridiplantae > Streptophyta > Magnoliopsida > Fagales > Fagaceae > Quercus > Quercus variabilis. Next base: position 12,407,182 of record CP129449.1, read on the forward strand.
ATGTTTGCAAGAAACATTGCTGGATAAAGCTGACAGGTTAGGATAGCTTTATTGTCATGTTAGAAACTATGATGGTCTCAAAGTGGTTGATTTAAATAAGCTAGATGAAGAATGGGGTCAATGGGAGTTGGAGAAAAGTTTGGATGATTGAGTTTTTGTTTTGGGTAATGATTGTTGTTTACCGATTTTGAGTGAATAGTTTACTAGGTATAAAAGAAATTGCATTTTCTTCAATGATCAAAATGAAACTCATGTTTTCAACTTAAAAGATAGTAGCAAATAATGATTTTCCTAAATCAGTTTATGATTTGACATGCAGATTATTTATGAATAGAATGTGCTATTTATGATATAGTCCTTGCTGAACATTCTTGATATGCAAATTACTTGCTGAACATTGAATTCACCTTTTAAATCAGTTAGGTACAGTTTTACTGCTAGCAAAATGCATCTATCCGGATCTTCAAAATCTGCCATTTCCAAAGTTTGGATTGTGATGAGAAAGAGTCTTTAAAACGTATAATAATAATAATTTCTTGGTAAATGGAATTATGGAATTTTTTTGGTTTAATTAAACAAACAAATTGATAACTAACGTAACTTACACTCTTTGCAACAAATTTTTTTCTTTTAAAACTGATTTTATTAGTCAAATCTCTCTTATATTTAAGAGATTTTAAATGATCCTGCGCATCGCGCAGGTTAAACACTAGTATATATAATAAAGCTGAGAGAAAGTGACTTCCTACATTTAAGGTGGTGTTGACAAATAAGAAAAAAAAAACCCGCACGTTACAACGTTTGACTCTGCCATGCTTGCAATTAAAAAACCGGTTAGAAAAAAACCCCGTTAAAAAAAAAAAAAAAAAAAAAGCATTGCAATTTAGAAAACCCTACCGATTTCTTCTCATCAGACTGCTTAACATTCTATCTCTCTCTCTAAACAAAAAAACAAAAAAAAAAAAAAAAAAAAAAAACAAGCGATACTACGATACAAAGAAAGGGAAGGACCAAAAAAAAAAAAAAAAAAAACTTGCAATCCAGTGAAGAATCGTGCGATTAAACGTTCGTCCCAGAGGTATTGAGAGAGAGGCGATGAAATCATGAGAGAGGCTATGAAGACATGGAGAAAGAAACAGAAAAAGAGAGAAGCGATGAAGACACGGTGAAACAAACAGAAAAAGAGAGAGGCGATCCTGGTACACGGAGAAAGAAGAGATCGCCTCTCTGTTTCTGACAGAACGCCTCTCTGCCCACAAACAACGCCTCTGATGGGTTCTATTCTTTCTCTGATTTATTTTATAGGTAAATTAGATCTGTTATATGCATTCAATTTTTTAAATTTGGTTCTAGATTTGGATTCAAAAATTAGGGCTAAGGAAATCAGGTTTTAATATGTGACTATTCTTTTTTTAATTTTTTCGATAATAGATTTTTTCCAATTCGTCTATTTTGGAATTAAATCAGTCAATTTCAAAATTTAACCGGTTAAAATACTATGCACACAGAGATAGAGATAGAAATAGAGAGAGAGAGGCGATGAGGCTTGGAACTCAGAGAAAGAAACAGAGAAAGAGGCAGAGTTCAGTTTCCCCACCACCGTCCGTTCCCTTTCCAAATTTAGATCGCCAGATCGCCGGAACCGACATCGACAACGGTACATTTTTTTCTCAATTTTGTAGGTTTGGGTATAAAGTTTAGTTTTGATTCGTTTTTGTTATGGGTTTTTGGATTCTCTATCAAAATGTTTGTTTTCTCAATTTTAGATATTTGCTTTTGTTTTGTTTTTTTAGATTTCATAAATCACTAAAAATATTGATTTTAGTTTTGGGTTTTTTTGCCGTATACCCATAACCAGTAAAGTTACTGTTTTTTTTTTCCCCCTTTTCTTTTTCAAATCTGAGGATTGAATATGACTTAATTTTTTGGTTGGATTGCTTTACCCTCGCCAGACTTAGACCGCTGGAACCATAATCACAAAGAGAAACAGTTCTTAAGGCGCACATTAGAATGAGAGAGGCTAAAAGTTTTAAGGAAAAAAAATCAGTTCTAATTCTTATTTTTAAGATTTGTATATTCCTTTTTTTTTTTTTTTTTTTTTTAATGCTATTGTTCTCTTCTTTCTTTCTTCTTATGCTCTGAATTCTATTTGGTTTTTCTTTTCTTTCTTTTTAACATTTTTTTTTTTGTCTGCAACTATTCTATGGCAGTTTCTGTTGAAAGGTAAAACCTCAGTTGCTGTAAAAAACTGTTTCGGTATCAAACAGGAAAAATTTGGGGCTTTTAGAATAATGACGTAGAGATTTGAGATTTTAAAGTAGAGAAAGAAAAATCAAAGTCTTCACACACATTCAGATTGCCGAAAACGTTACCTGTAAATTTGTGTTTTTAATTCTTAAAATCTTTGAAATACTTTGGTTTGATAGGGGCACATTTGCATTAGACGAAATTTTTGAAGAACGAAGTGGATTTTAATCAGAAAGTGTTGAAGCCCAACTGAAGATTTTTGGGCTCTAAAACTGCACACTCTAAAAACTGAAACCCAAAACATCAGACACCAATCAAGATGGAGAAGAGCACGAGTGTTTGTGTCTCTATGTTTCGGAAGCTTGGGATCTATTTCGGAGAAACAGTTGAAAGAAAACAGTGATCAAAGATTTTTGTGGGTTATGAGAAACCCACTACTAGATAAGTATAAAGATCCAAACTTCTCATTTGGCCGATTAAGCAAACCGCTTCACTATTTTTTCTACCGTTCTATCACTTCGTTGAAACCTTTACCAGTAAGGTTTTTTTGTTTTGTTATAATTATATCATTTAAATATGATTTAGACTTGGCTATTTCAATCGAATTGATTTTGATTTAGGCTTAGGTTTGGGCAGCCACCACCGTAGTGCAGCTGGAACTGTTACAGGTAAAAGTTTTCTTTACTCAAATTATGCCATAATTATGATTTATGTTTGGGTGTTTGGTACTATAGATTCGATCTAGGCATTTGGGTTAGATTTGATTTTGATTAAAGTTATTGGATTAGATTTGGTGTATGGTTAGGCTGTTATGTGATTAATTTTACAATATGCTTACTATGCTGCCAACCATATTTTCTTTGTCAGATGCCGCTTCTCTCTCTACAACAATCTGTCACTAAATAGGTACTTATAATTTTACACATTACTTATATGGGGTATTCTATTCTCTTTTCTATTCGTTTATAGGACTTCTACCAGATGTTTCTAAGTTTCTTTACTTATATTTAATTTGAATATACTTTAACCATATATACCCAAGGTTAGCATAATTTTTTTTTTCTTCTCTTAATCAAATATTGTTTCTGCCAGTAGTTTATGGATATTTTGTTGGATATTGTTGGGTTTTCATTATTGGATATTTTGTTGCACTTATTACTTATTACTGCAAGGCTGAATGGAGTCTTCCTTGATTGCATATACAAACATAGATGATTTTGAAAGGATTCGAAATGGCATTTTTTTTTTTTTTGGCTTTGGAACTGTAACTATTGTGTTGTCTGTTTCGACTATACCCTATATTAGAGTCACTTATTGTTGAAATTTTTATTTGACTATGTTTTGGGGGTATTAAGGTATTCTATTTGTTTTGAAATTATAGGTAGTTCTTTTGAAAACAAGGTAGTTGTCTGATCATATTATAGGCAGGGAATGGTTGCAACTGTAATGCATGATGTGTGTTTGATAAAATGTCTCAAAAATCTGCACTACACAGTCTCATAAAAATCTGTACTGCAGTACACTTTTATAAAATCTTCACTGTTTTGAATAACTTTTTGCATTGTTTTTAAATAACTTTCTGTAAACCAATTTTCTGTTTCGTATGTTGGTATTTGCTGTTTCATATTTTGCAGCAAAGTGAAAAGAAATTGAGTTAATACTTCTATGTCATGTAAGGTTTTGAACATTGGAAGTTGTAATTTTATTGTTTGTTGCCGTCTCATATTTTACTATCTTCTTTCATGTCCCGTTTAAAGTTAATCACGTTGAAGAAGAAGTGTCTTTGTTGTTGTCTAGGCTCTATTTATCTTAAAAAAAACACATACTCTTTTTTAAGTTGTTGTCCTTTTTTGTTGGTATCTGCATTAGTTTATTGCCTTTCGTTGTTTTGAACAACATATGATGATTTGTTCACCATGCATTCCATGTTTTGTTACAGATGGACACCATCACAGAAAAATGTACCTATTTGTTTGGCCCTTTAAGCAAACTGTTTCAGTACTATCTTTGCCACCATTGTTGTTCAGTTTCATCGTTTCACATTATATTTCTTTAGACAAAAAACCTAAAACTTTAGTTCATTCTTCATACTCTCTTGCTCTTAACAGTGAGCTTTTTGTTGGTACAATTTTTTTTTTAATAGTTTTTTTTATTCAAGTTATTGAGTCATATTTCAATCTTTGAAAGCAAATTTTGATTCTCACTCTATTCTCTCTTATTGGACTAACTTTTTTTAGATCTGCCAAGAAAACCTCCAAATTGGGCGAAACAAAGGGTTGCAAGTGTAGAAAGAGGTTTCTGTTCTTTGCAATAGGTAGTTTTGGGAACGGTAATACAAAATTTAAAGTTTTCTTTTCAAACACTATTTTCATTTGATTGTTGTTATATAATATGCATTTGATAGTTTATGATTTGGCGTCATCAAATGCAGATTTTATTTTCCTCTTAGGGGATGTGGCTGTTTTTTTTTCTTGGGTTTGATTATAGAATGATTGGTACAAATCGATGGAGGTACTAAAGCCTAAATGTTATGGTTTGTGCCATTCTAACTTGCGCTTAAGTATACCACTGATAATATAGCAGTCTATAGGTAAGTGCTCTGCTTATAATCCTTTTGGAGATTACTTTATGGGGATATTTAGATTTTCTTAAGAATTTTGATTCATGGGAACTGTTTTTGTTAAGGTGGTGATGTCATTGTTACAAAAAGAGGAAAATGAAGTTTATAAGAGGCCTAAATTTGGGATAAAGAAAGAGTATTTCTTTCCCCATTGTTGGGAAGTTTGATTATGCAAAATATTGATAACCTAATAAATTGTTGTCAGTGATATTGTCACTTTTGTTCGTGTCATCAACCTAAAAGGTATAAGGTACTGTGATTGATATATTAAAGTGCTTCTTAAGAACTTCTTATACATTTATTTTTATCCTACTTAGTTTCTGAAAATATTTTTTTCATCTATTCTTTGTTTGCCAATATCTGTTTCTTTCGAATGGTCAAGGTTTCAGTGAGTTATTTATTAAAGTTTTATATTGTGTTGAATTCTTTTTATTTATTTATTTTTTATCATTTGCATCTCTTTTTAAAAAGAAAAGTTTTGCACGTCACTTTTTAAAAAAGATAGCATCCTAACTGTGGAAGGTAATTAGAAGAAGCCAATATATATATATATATATTGGCAGCGTATACCTAAGTTTTTGTTGGCTTAATTCCTTATTTCTTTGCCATAGTCAAACATTATCTATATTTGTTTTTGCTTTTTATATTTTTTGTTGGCTTGATGAGCGCAGGGGAAAGTTTCCAAATTCTTATTAAACTTGCAAGATTATGAATACCCACATACCATTTTATATACAATTCTTTCTCTCTCTCTGAATTTAGTTATGCCAGATTATTTTTGTCCAAGATCAGTATTTTGCAAGATTAGTTTTTGTTTTCGATAGCTACATTTTAGTTACATGCTTACAAACTGTTTGATAAATTTATAATGTTGCTTTTATTCTAAAATTTCATTTTATTTCGTTCATTATACTTTAGGCCAAAAGCACTTTTGTTTTGTTCGCGAACTAATCTATGATCCTCTTGCAACAAACCTTGCAAATGACCTAAAATGGTTTTAGATTTCAGTCTACCCCAAAAATTAAGTTTTCTTGACTCTAAGGGATTTTATGTTGCGATTGGTGATGTCTTTGTAAATGAGAGTTTCAATTTCAAAAGGTGTTTTTATATATGGTTTGTCGTCTCTTGCATTTTTCCCACCAATGTTTGTAATGTTTGAGTTGCTATTGTAGTAAATTACCTATAACCATTACGTTTTATTTTATTGAAGTTGAATTATTATATACAAAATTGAGCATAAAATATTTCCTTATGTTGTTAAATTTAAGTTTGGTATTTATACACGTTCAAAATTTGTAATGGTTCATTTATATAAACCTACGATGTTTTTGAATTTTAGATAATTATACTTAATTACTTGGCACACAATTACATGTTTTATAGGATCTCAGTTTCTAGCACCTCATTTATGTTGACTCTTCTCAGGAATTTTGTATTTACAATGACATATTTTCCCCCACATGTTAATGCAAACCAGTCGTCCTTGACTTGTAAGACTTTGGCTACTACACCAACATTACCCAATGTATATATTTCTAAAATCTATGTGTTTTGAGTAGTTGATAGGCTAAATCTAGAAAATTTAGAGTATGTTTTATGGAATTCCTCATAGAAGCTTTGTTGTTTTCTAAAATAAATTTGTTGTTTGGTGTTTATTTCCTTATTTGATGCAGAAAGCTAAATTTTATAAACAATTATTCTTTTTTCCTTCTATGATGATTTTAATTAGATAAGAATGATCTTATTTCGTAGTTAATATTTTCAATTGTAGATTAGGAGCTGCATACTAAAGAATTATGTTCTTCCATTCTTTATAAAGACAAACCATGTCATTGTTTATGACATTAGTAATGAAAATGATTGATTGATATTGATATTAATTCAAATGTTATGAATACTGCCTTACCTTATGACAATAGTAAGCTAGAAGTTCAGTTGTTAATTTTTTTTGTAAATTCTTACAATCATGGACCAACAAAATTAGTGATCTGCTATTTGCTCCAAAGTTAACATTGATAGTATTATTGATGTGTAGGTGTAGAAAAAAGTTTGAAACATCGAAAAGTGGATATGGTAGGCAAGATTACCATCATGCAATTGCTGCTGAAAAGCTGCAAAACTTAAATCCTTTTGTAAGTTTTTGCTTCCTTTTAATTTTACTTCTTCTATATGATTTGTAAAAAAAATTTGGGATTGTTAAATGATCATCATCCCATTTTTGTTATATCTGTGGCCTTTTGTAATTTCCTGTCACTAAATTATTTAAAAACAAAGTTTTGAATGTGTTTATATCTATTATTATTTATAACTATGAATTTATTTTCTTATGCTCAATCTTTACCATTCCGATGTAAAGAATTATCGTAGTTATTTGTTTGTATGGATCATATTGTTTGAGTTTTGTATTTTGGTTTATTATCATTTACTGCTTTCGTAATTTTCTATTAAGGTTTGTGCCTATGAAAAACTTTTTGAATAGTTTGGTGGGTTATTCCTATGAAAAGCATGATAACTATGAGTTTTGAACTACTTATTGCTTATCCAGAAAACACAATTAGACATATACAGATAAGGAAGCGTTTCTTAGAAAAGAAAATTAGCATTTAAATGAGAACCCATATCTAAAAAAATTGCCACTACAAGTAAAGGGTTTTTTTTTTTTTTTTTTTTTTTTAAATATGGGTTGCAGGGCTGAGAAAGCTGAGAGTTATGACACAAACATGAGTTATGAAAACAAGTTTGAGTGATTGCTTACATGTAAAGAGTGCTAATTTTGAAAAATATTGAGCATATGAGAAAAAATGATGAGGTGTTTGGCTTAGTTATTGTGGCTGTGATTTACTTATTTGTTCACAGTCAAGATTGTCCAATATATTTTAGAAGAAAGAAAGTATAGAAAAGACCAAGACAGGCTGAATGTCAAAGGGTTCAAGCGAGGTTTAGCATGCATTGTAAAACAGGTGGTGAAGATTAGCTCTTTTTTAAGTAGGATTTCTAGATGTTTCTTGCATGTTTATAAAGCTTGCCAAGGTGGTGAAGGAAAATTTTTAATTATTCAAGTAGGAAGTCATTTTTGTTATAAATGGGTGTTAATTTTGAATGGAGCTTCAATGTAAAGAAGACATGTCTGTAGTTGGGTATGACAATAATGATGATGGTGGTGGCAACAATGTTCCCTTATCAAGTAGTTTTTTCATCTTATTATTGCAATTTTTTACCGAAAGCACTGTTTTTCACCCTAAAAAAAATCTGATTGTGATTTTTTTTTTCCAGCTAGCCTGGATTCCTTATGTTAATACTTACATATCATTCATGTTGGGCTGGCTGTGTTTGGTTTCTGAAATATTGGAGTAATGTAATGTACTATTGGATTGGTTTTGATTAAGGTATTTGGGTTAGAATTCATTTTTTTTTGGGTTATTAACCAAATCCAAGTTAGTTTAGGTTGTAATGAAACTGTAAGTGGTATGTTAGTATCAAATTTTTTAATATTAAATAATCACATAAGAACATTTGTGGTGGAATGTAGACTCAACAAGTCTATGTGCTCAGTGCTCTGTACCTTAAGTGACCAAATAGTGATCAACTTAATTTTTACAAAATAATTAAGCATAATCCTCACATGAAGCTTTTTGTGTGTGTGTGTTTCTTTTGGGCAGTAAAATATATTTTACTGTGAAGGATACTTTGATGAATGTTTCTTTCATTCATTTTTTTTTTAATCTTTTTTTATATAGGTTAGGGAAGAGTTTTGGACTTGCTGCTTTTTTTTTTTTTTTTTCCCTAGCTAAAAGTACTTGCCTCTTTGTGGTAAAAAAAATTCCTGCTAAGGTTTTGGACTTTCTTACTGTCAAGGATACTTTGATGAACGTTTCTTTCATTTTTTTTCCCTCTTTTTTATAAAGGTTAGGGAAGTGTTTTAGACTTGCATTTTTTTTTCAGCTAAAAGTACTTGCCTCTTTGTAGTAAAAAAATTGCAGCTGAGGTTTTGGACTTTCTTTCTTCAAGCCAATGAGTTAGGCTGCTTTAGATTTGGTGCAAATGTGAGTTAGGTGTTTTGTCATTTGATGAATTGCCTTGAATGTGTGTGATTATTGTTGTCAATCAGACTCACATTAGAGTTGTGAATGAGATTTACACTACTTTGACTCAAAAGAACAAAAAACTAAGCCCTCTCTCAAAAGTCTTTTGAAAGAGCAAAGAATGCAAAGAAGAAATTTGCACTTGACCATAAATTAGGATTTAATATTGGATTACTTCAAAGAATTATGTAGACTGTTTAATCTATCCTTTGGAATTGTTTTCCCAATTTCAGGCTTCTTTTTTTCTTCTTCCTTGGATTTGGGTAAACAATATTGAACTTCTTCTTTTCTTTGTTTGTAGCTTCATCTTGATGCCAAACTCGGGATTTACTGTCAAAGTCAAAGTTTGAGCGGGAATTGTAGCTTGAAAGTGGATGGATTTATTTCATCTTTGATTACTATGTTTTTAGTTGTTTTAATTTTTCGACTAAGTCAATATAGTGTATTTAATTGTATTGTGGCTGTTTGGATCAGTTATATATTTGCTTGAATGCATCAAAATTTTCCTTATAATGTCTATTGAGTTTTGCATAAGAATTTGTATCATGACTATAACGTAGTGATGTCAAATATGGTTCACCAATTTTTTCATATTTTCAAGGAAAAATTTTAAAGCAATAAAGCACAATCTTGATACAAAAGTTTGATAATCTTATACAAGTTTTGGTATTGCATGTCATATTAAATAGGCTATTGTTTTATTCTCATCATCTATTGAGTATTTTTTTTTTTTTTTTGAGAAAATCTTTTGAGTAGTTGATGCATGCTCACTTGTTTAATGGAACACTATGGTGTTTTACCCAAGAAATATGATGAGTAAAGACTATATCAATCTAAATTTTTCTTTCCATTTCTTCTCCTCTCTTCACTTTTTTTTTTTTTTTTTTTTTTTATAAAGAAACATAATAATATCAAATTCTTATAACTTTATTACTTCTAATGAAACTATTTTTACAATAATACAAAGCTTATCGTTTTCACCTCTTTTATCTTTTGAAAAAAATTCATTTCCAAAAACAAACAAAACAGGAGGAAAGTTATAAATGCAACTCAAGAATAGAAAAAACAAAAATTTGTTTTTCACATATAATAATACTTTCATAGTACGCTTTGAGCCATAGTATGTAGAAGATGAAATCATATTCTTTCCAAGTAATTATTAATTTGAGAGAAGCCAAGATGGATGGATATTCTGTAAATCTTCAAAGCTACTATCTTTCAAGTTGAAAACATGAGTTTCATTTTGATCATTGACTATAAAGTTTATTAATATATAAAATAATCCCGCGCATTGCGCGGGTTAAAAGCTAGTTTGCAATAATTGCAAAAGCTTTTATTGGATTGGCGGCAATGATTGCTACAATGAGAAGAAGAAATATATTCTTTCTTCATTTTGAGGCATGCTATGCAAAAATAGATTGTAAAAATGAAATCTATGCAAAAAATGCGTAAGGAGCACCTGTACTGCAAAAGTCAACTATGGTAAAAGTCAATAGTCAACATTGCAAAAAGTCAATGGTCAAAGGCGATGGTCAATTCAATTGGATGATGACGTTGGTGGATGACGCAAGTTGATGACATCATCTCTGTCACGACCCAAACCTATACTTTAGAATTTAGAGCATGACTAGCATGTTAATATCAAGTTTAACTTGATACTAATACCAACCAACTAAAGCTGAAGGTGCTTATCAAAATTCATTTCTCCAATTCCTTTTTATTTCCTTGCATAAAAATCATAATATAAAAAATTCTTAAAAATTTTAAAACTTCATTACTTTCAAATTTTGCAAGATTACGACTTGGCTTAAACTTAAGGTATTCATGTAAATATTACCTAGCTAAACGTTTAGCAAACACTTTTATTTACAAACCTAACCCTAAGGACATACAACTAGGGTTCAAAACAAACTTAACATCTTTATTCATAAGGATCAAGTACATCTTGATTCCTCATATACAACAAAAACTATATCTTTTATACAACAAAAGAACTATACATTCAAACAAATGAAAACCATAGATCCCTTGCCATCTCTAATACTTTCGTCGCTTCTAAAAAAGAATTTGTGCACTGAAATATAATAGGGTGAGCTATGAAGTCCAGTAAGGTTTTAAGTTTCATGAGCATATGGATATGCCAACTTTGACAAATAGTCTTCCAGTAACTTTATGAACTTTCGTATGAAAATATATCAATTTTCGTTTCTATAATAATCTGGAAAGCACAGGTGCACCAATTGAGTTGCCACACCCGAGTCCGATGGTCGTGCAGCCATTGACGTAGTTGCATATGCGTTCATGACGATTTTTTTTTTTTTTTAATTTTCTAATTTGGCCAGATTCAGGCCAAAACAAGCCCTAAATCGGACCTATATGGGCCGAAACTTGGTCGAAGTTTGGGTTTAAAAAAAAAAAAAATCTTCCTTATGAAACTTGGTATCGTTTTTCGCGGATTCGGATCCTCTCCATTTCTATTTGAAATGAAGAGTGTCCAATTAAGGGACCAAATTTGCTTAAAATAAATCTAAGGCTTAAACTGTGCCACGTCAATTAAGATTCAAATCACTTAACTCTTCAAGTTCAACCGGGGTTAACAAACTTAACTCTTCAAGTTCAACAGGGATTAACAGACTTAACTCTTCAAGTTCAACCGGGGTTAAACTCTTCACTTAAACTCTTCAAGTTCATCGAATAGAAAAGCTTATGTTTTACTTTGTGTTAACTCTATAGAAAAAGAAAAATGCACAACAGAGATGGACTCCAAGAACACAAACCAAATTTGATGGGGTTGCAAGGTAGACATGGGCGAACGGTGGCTCACTCCAAGTCGATGAGGTTGGGTTTGGTAGTGCTGTGCTCGCTGGGGCTGGTGGTGGTGGCAAACGTCATTGGCAGTGAATTGATGGGATCTGGTTTGGAAGAACTTGTGGATCTTTCCCCAGATTTGCTTTGATTTTTCATTTAGGTAGGTGATATTATAGTTGAGTTTGTTTGATTTTTGTCCCAGATATGGAATGATTTTGGATTTAGGCATGGTTTGATTATTTGGATATGAATTTGGATTATAAATGTTGAATTACTTATTTTGCACATAGGTTTCTTAGATTCATTGCGCACTTCTTTTTTGGTGGATCAAAATGTTAGGGCTGACAAATTAAAAAAAAAAAAATGTCAGGGCTGATGAAAAAAAGGGAAATTTAATGACTTTTTATATTTCTTACTTTGTATTTTTCTAATGACTTTTATTACAGGTTATAATGACTTTCACATTTAATTGTATGATTGTATTTGATTTTTCAATTTTTCTCAAATAGATGTATGGAATCAAAGCGTTACAATTTGTAACCTTGACATTCAATTGGAAATGTAAGACTTCAAAATGCTCTAAAAAAACTGCAGTTGTAAAGAAAGATGGAAAAGACCTGGGAGAAATATCAACCAATTTACTTCATGTGATGTTCAAAGTGTATTGGCCTAAACGTCAACTTGGGAGAAATGCTAATCAGTTGATCAAAGGCAGAATTCTATTTGTGGGTTATATGTTCAAATATACAAAGTGTACTCAAATTTGTATCTTTCTTAGTTAAGTGTTCGATGATAATGGCACTCAAGATTAATGTTGATGGTGCAACAACTGAAGATGGAAGACCCTCGTGCATCGAAGCAATCATCCAAGATGTTAGGTTTTAAATGTTTAGAACAATTGGCAAATTGTAAACACAAACTTGTCTAGATATAGATCTTAAAGTCTATAGGTTTTATTAGACAATGCTCAAAGTGATTCAAGTCAAGATTCAAGAACATACAAGCTGCAGGAAGAAGACTTCATATTCTACCTGGTTCGATCGATCGAAGAACAGGCTCAATCAATCGAAAATCGTATCTGTGGAATTTTAAGTTGGCCCAAACAGTAGCTTAAGCCCATTAAGGATTAGGGTTTCAAATCTACTTCTCCCACTATATAAAGGAAACCCTAAGCCACATTTTTAAGACTGAAGAGAGAGAGAGAGAGAGAGAGAGAGAGAGAGATTAGAGTGCCTCTTGTGCCTCTTTTGGTTTTAGGGTTTTGTACCCAATCCTCTCTAAAGTCTTGGTTGCTCTAGTTGTATTGTTGCTCATATTTTGTGGTTTGTGTAAATCTTTTGTGAGATCCTTGAGGAGCTTTCCTTCACATAAACTTAGGGTTTTCAAGGGAAAGATATTATCAACACCTTGATGATTAACTCAGTTGCTGCCATTGGAACTTAAAGAAACGCAAGCAAGAGTGCTTGTACTTGATTGGAGAATCCAAGAAAGAAGAAGTCCGTGGATTCGGAGCTTGCATGTGGTCGTGTCAGTAAGTTCTACTGGTGGGTAGCATTAGGAAGTCGAGCCTGGGTGCTTGTAAGTCCTTTTGTATGAACTTTGATTCTTTCAAGATAGTGGATTCAAGTTTACCTTGAAGATAGCTAGGTTAAATCCTCCCCAGGTTTTTTACCGGTTTGGTTTTTCTGTGTGATCATATCTTTGTGTTATTTATATTTCTGCTGCTTTATATCTTGATATGATTGTTTGATTGTGATAACCTAGATTTGCATAATTTGACTAAGTTAATCACTTGACTAATTAACTAGGTTAATCCAATTGTTGTGTTTTAAGGGGTCTAAAAACCTAACAAGTGGTATCAGAGTGGGTAGCTCTTCTGTTTTAGATCTTTTGATCTAAGAGCTAATCCTTGACCCTTGTTGTCATGGATAATTTAAAGTGTCTTTCTGATCATGTTTGTGCTCATGCTTCTATTGATTTTATTGATGTCTGTGAAACTCTTCGTAAGGAATTATCTAAATCTTTGAAAATTTCTAAGAAATTTAAAGAAGAGTTAAAATTGGCTAATCTTGAAAAAGAGGAATTGATTGTGAGATTGGATGAGTCTAATAAAAAGAATGAATTTTTGAGAAATCAAATTTCCTCTCAAGATGAGAAGATGAAAAGCTTGGAACAAGAGTTAGTTGAATCTAAAGCTAAAATTGAAAATTTGACTAGTACCAAGCTTACTGTTGATAATAGAAGTGTTTGTGTTTCTCTTAAGCCTAAAACTGAGAAAGTTTATGTCCTTCCTTTCAAGAGGAATAATAAAGAAAATGCTTATTTTGCTAGGTTAGACAAAGGTAAAAGTTCTGATGTAGACGCTAAAGTTTCTAAACCTAGGTCTAAACCTACTGTTAGAGAGCATAATAAATTTGTTTTTGTGTCTACCTGTCACCTTTGTGGTGTTGTTGGTCATATTAGACCAAATTATTCTTTGTTGAGGCAAAAACCAAAATCTGAGACTAGATTTGCTGTTAGGAATACTGATGTTCATAAATTTGTTCCTGTTTATCACTTTTATGGTGTCTTCAGTCACATTCGTCCTAATTGTCATAAAGTGGAACTTAAGCATTCTGTATGTCAATCTAGGATTTGTGATGATATTTCTCCTGCCATAAGTCCATATAAATTGTATCATATTCTTTTTGTTGGAAATTTAGACCCCTTAAATACACAGATTGCGTAGCCTAGATTAATTAGCCAAGTTGTTACTTAGTCAAATTATGCAATTCTAGGTTAAAGCAATCAAATAATCATATCAAGATATAAAGCAGCGGAATAATAAATAACACAAGATATGATCACCCAGGAAACCACTCGGTAAAAACCTGGGGAGGATTTGACCCACCGATCCTCAAGGCATAACAGAATTCACTATGAAAGAATTGAAGTTCTTACAGAAGGACTACAAGCTCCCCGCTCGACTTCCTAATGCTACCAACCAGTAAAACTTCCTGACACGACCACGCCCAGGCTCCGAATCTACGGACTACTTCTTTCTTGAATTCTTCAATCAGCTACAAGCTCCCTGCTTGCTTTTCTTTTAATCTTTAATGGCAGCAACCTTGTTGATCATCAAGATGTAGAAAATATCTCTACCTTGAAAACCCTAAGTTTATGTGAAGGAAAACTCTTCTAAGATCTCACAAGAGATTCACATAAACAGCAAATATGAGCAACAAAGACTTAGAGAGGTTTGGGTACAAAACCCTAAAAATAAAAGGAGGCACAAGAGGCACTCTAATCTCTCTCTTCCAACTCCCAAAAATGTTCTAGGGTTTTCCTTATATATAGGAGTGTTTTACTTGATCCCCAAGACGTTTAAATAGAGTTTGGGCTGAACTGGAACTCTGCAGAAAAATAAATCTGTACGTGGTTCGATCGATCGAGTCTAATTTTCGATCGATCGAGCCTTACAAATTTAGTCCAATAAATCTGCAATCACTCGATTCCAGTTTTACAAATAATTAATCAACTTTGAGCAAGCCTAAACAAGACTAAACATATTGTTTTGATCATGGTTTGCCAACATTACACATTAGAGTTCTAAATACATAAAATCCTAAATCTTTAGAACCTAACAATCTCCCCCTTTGGCAATCCGTGACAAAACACAAATTAAAAACTCAAAGTTTACAAAGTAAAAGCCCATTACAAAAATAATGCTCATAACAACAAATTCAATCTTAACTACTATCCATCAGTTGCAAGTGTAGACAGCAGCTCAATTGAATCAACCTGTATATTTCCTGAAACACTCAACAAACGCATAAACGCATGTGTGGAAAAAATACAAGTAAACCAAAATTAAATTCTTGACTTCACAAAACACAAAACAAAGACATATATCATGAAGAACTCATAAATATAAATCAATGAGCAGTGAACAAGAAACAGAAATAAAAACATAAGTAAACTAACTCTCCCCCTAAGTTAGATACAACAAAAAGTTTTTATTTTCTTCCCTTTTAAAAATAATTTCAACTCCCCCTAAACAGGACAAACATGATTCCCATAAATCAATAATTTCTCCCCCTTTTTGTCACGTATTGACAAAGACAACTCGTACAAAGAGTAAACAGTCAACATACACAATAAAGGATAAGAGAAAATAGAGAATCAAGGGGACACAAAACAATTCAACTCTATAGAGAATAGAGACAGCTCCCCCTATGAACAACACAGGTAAAAAAAAACTTTTCTCCCCCTATAAAAATAGGAAAAACAAAACAAGTTGTGGGAAAAAAAGTTTTGGGGAAAAATAAAGGGGGTGGGGGAAAATCAGCAGCAGCAGCAGCATCACCAACAGGATCAGGAACATCCTCACTAGCAGGACCAAAGTTAAAAACACACAAACCAAAATTAAAAACTAAGGTGAGGATACACATGAAGAAAAAATATTCTCTCTTTCAATAAAATGCAAACATGGTATTATGTGACCCATAAACAGTTGCATGAGTAGAGAAAATATTTGCACATTGATTATCCATCATATCTTTTAAGAAAAATATTTTCTATCATTCACACATAAAAATAGCATATACTAGAAAGTACGTAACTCAAAAATTAATCAATCAATTTTTAGATCAAGTTGAGCACCCAATTTAGCAAAGTGTATGCATGCTATGTATGAATAACAATGAGAGATATGACTGCAAAACTGCAAAATGGATACAGAAATCAATGCAATGCATGTGAATCCTAAACACAAACCAAGGGCAGACTGCAAGTTAGCACAAAAATCAATAGAATAAAATTCTATATGATGCATGAAACAATTACAATGCCATGATGCATGTACTAATGCAGTGAGCGATTAAGTTCAATTGAGATTAAATTGACAAAATTGGTTTGAGCATAGAGTTTCTAACAAAAACCCCAAAAATTTGAAAATCACTTGTTGAATTTTTAAACAAATTGATGAATTGAGCATCACGTAACACAACTCACAGAGTATAATGCTTAATTACATCCAAACAACAAGCCAATTTCATCAAATTCAACTCAATTTCACAAAAGCCCCAATTCGAATCAAGAACAAACCTTTAAAAAAAAAAAAAAAAAAAAAAAAAAAAACCTAATTCGCGACTTTCGATTGATCGAAAAATACATTCGATCGATCGAATGAAACAGTCATTTTTAAACAAATTAAAGCACTTTTTCGATCGATCAAAAATCAGAATGGATCGATCGAACTGGGCAGAGGCTCACAAAATTTTTGAGAAAAAACACAGTTTTGAAAAACACAAACCTAATTTTTAAAACAACTCCTCAAAGCATTAAACGACAAAAGCAAAATGCATGAGTATGAGATGGAATGCTTTTTCAAAAACCCAAATTTTAAACCCAATTTTCTCAAAAACAAGTTTCAATCATTCTCCCATTGAAATTTTCTTAAGCAACAAATATGTTCTGCACAAATCTCAAGATATTTTCAAATTTTTCAAACTTGAAAAACATTTTGCATTAAGATCAAGGAACTTTTAATCTTGGATGGCCACAACAAAATCACACACAATATAATGTACTAAGTTTAACAAAGAGTAACTTGTGTAGTGTGTGCAACTAGCAAAATCTTGAAATACATGTGAGGTGATATGTGAATAGCAATCAATCACAAAGTCTACACAATCCATCACATAGAATTCAAAAGAGACTATTACCTAAAGAGTTACATCCTATAACTCCCACATCTCCTAGAACAAAAGCTTGCAATCATGTAAGTTTCTTGCATTTTTGCCTCTTATTTGTATGAGATGGCATTCAGCCTAATAGTACACACCGGTTTGAATTAAGTGAATTGACATTAAGCCTAATAGTACACACCAGTTTTAATTTAATTTGAGGCTACACCTTATGTTCTTTTTGTGCATGTGCTACACTTTCTCGAGCACAGAATCTTATGATATGCACTAAGGTGTTCATGATTGGCTAGTGAACAGT
This sequence comes from Quercus variabilis, assembly GCA_030445155.1. NCBI lineage: Eukaryota > Viridiplantae > Streptophyta > Magnoliopsida > Fagales > Fagaceae > Quercus > Quercus variabilis. The sequence continues at coordinate 12,424,924 of CP129449.1, forward strand.
GGTGAGATGGTTATTTATGCCTTTCTCAAAAGGATCAAGTCCGACAGTCAAATAACATGTGACTTCAAGATTAAGACAAAGTGATAAACACCATAAACATCATTCCCACACAACATGCACTACAAAACTTCAACTAGTAAAGTGCAATAAATAAGCTTATCAAAGCTAAACAAGGTACATAAACATGTTATGTAAAGATAATATGGCCAATCCTTGATTATAAATCCAAGATATATAATACAAAACACAAAAATCTTTTTGGTTTTAACAAACTTTATAACCAAAAAAAAAAAAAAAAAAAAACATATTATGCTAAATGAACAATGCAAATGCAATGCATGACAGTGCAAAACTAAGCTATAAAGGGTACACAAACAAGAAATATCAATTTCTTAATTAACCCTTGAGTACATGTACAAACTAGTACATACTCATTCAAAATCAAAAATAGCTTAGCACAAACTATTTAAGTTTCTCCACAATGTCAGGCATGTTCTAAATCAAGAGAGATATTAAAACTCATGTAATCCTCAAGAAAAATAAAACAAGACACAAAATAAAATATTTTTGTCTTTTTGAGAATTTTTCAATGTTTTTGGATTTTTTTTTTAAAATAAAAAAACAACCTAAAAAACAAAACAACCAAAAACAAAAACAAAACATGTCCACAATTAATTGAAAGAATTAAATCATGGACAAGTTAGCAACACTCACCTTGGAAAATCTTTTTTCACCCATATAGCACGATTCTTCGGCATTGTAGGTGAAAATCCATGAGAAGTGGAGTGTATTTGAGGGACTACACCAATCTTCTGAGAAAGTCTAGAATCCTGCAAATTCCTTTCACAAGCCAACAAGCTCAAATTTTTCAAAAGCATATGAAATAATTTATATGGACATATGGCAGGAGAAATATCATCACATATCCTAGATTGAAATATAGAATGCTTAAATTTCAATTTATGACAATTAGGACGAATGTGACCATGAACACCACAAAAGTGACAAACAGGAACAAATTTAGGAACATCAGTATTCCTAATAGCAAATCTAGTCTCAGATTTTGGTTTTTGCCACAACAAAAAACAATTTGGTCTAATATGACCAACAACACCACAAAGGTGACAAGTAGGCACAAAAACAGATTTATTATGCTCTCTAACAGTAGGTTTAGACTTAGGTGTAGAAACTTCAGCGTCTACATCAGAACTTTTACCTTTGTCTAACCTAGCAAAATAAGCCTTCTCTTTATTATTCCTCTTAAAAGGAGGGATATAAACTTTCTCAGTTTTAGGCTTAAGAGAAACAGAAACACTTTTGTTATCATCAACAGGCTTGGTACTAGTCAAATTTTCAATTTTAGTTTTAGATTCAACTAACTCTTGTTCCAAGCTTTTCATCTTCTCATCTTGAGAGGAAATTTGATTTCTCAAAAATTCATTCTTTTTATTAGACTCATCTAATCTCACAATCAAATCCTCTTTTTCAAGATTAGCCAATTTTAACTCTTCCTTCAATTTCTTAGAAATTTTTAAAGATTTAGATAATTCCTTACGAAGAGTTTCAAAAGCATCAAAAAAATCAATAGAAACAATAGTGTCCTTTTTATTCAAAACATCACAGGCATCAATAAAATCAGCAGAAGCATGAGCAGAAAGACACTTCAAATTATCCATGATAACAGGGGTCAAGAATCAACTCTTAGATCAAAAGATCTAAAACAGAAGAGCTACCCGCTCTGATACCACTTGTTGGAAATTTAGACCCCTTAAATACACAAATTGCGTAGCCTAGATTAATTAGCCAAGTTGTTACTTAGTCAAATTATGCAATTTTAGGTTAAAGCAATCAAATAATCATATCAAGATATAAAGCAGCGGAATAATAAATAACACAAGATATGATCACCCAGGAAACCACTCGGTAAAAACCTGGGGAGGATTTGACCCACCGATCCTCAAGGCATAACAGAATTCACTATGAAAGAATTGAAGTTCTTACAGAAGGACTACAGGCTCCCCTCTCGACTTCCTAATGCTACCAACCAGTAAAACTTCCTGACACGACCACGCCCAGGCTCCGAATCCACGGACTACTTCTTTCTTGAATTCTTCAATCAACTACAAGCTCCCCGCTTGCTTTTCTTTTAATCTTCAATGGCAGCAACCTTGTTGATCATCAAGATGTAAAAAATATCTCTACCTTGAAAACCCTAAGTTTATGTGAAGGAAAACTCCTCTAAGATCTCACAAGAGATTCACATAAACAGCAAATATGAGCAACAAAGACTTAGAGAGGTTTGGGTACAAAACCCTAAAAATAAAAGGAGGCACAAGAGGCACTCTAATCTCTCTCTTCCAACTCCCAAAAACGGTCTAGGGTTTTCCTTATATATAGGAGTGTTTTACTTGATCCCCAAGACGTTTAAATAGAGTTTGGGCTGAACTGGAACTCTGCAGAAAAATAAATCTGTACGTGGTTCGATCGATCGAGTCTAATTTTCGATCGATCGAGCCTTACAGATTTAGTCCAATAAATCTGCAATCACTCGATTCCAGTTTTACAAATAATTAATCAACTTTGAGCAAGCCTAAACAAGACTAAACATATTGTTTTGATCATGGTTTGCCAACATTACACATTAGAGTTCTAAATACATAAAATTCTAAATCTTTAGAACCTAACACTTTTGAAAAATTTGAGCTTGTTGGCTTGTGAAATGAATTTGTAGGATTTCAGTCTCTCTCAAAAGATTGGTGTAATTCCTCAAAATACACTATGCCTCTCATGGATTTTCACCTACAAAGCCGAAGACTTGTTTTTTATTTTTTAAAAAAATCCAAAAACATTATCTTTACTTGAATCGTTTATCATAAACTTTCCATAAACTTTCCATCACCTTACAAGAGTTATACTTTAATAAGACTGTAAAGCCTTCTCAAAAAAAGTTTATAGTTTATACTTTGAACTTAGTAACCATATCTTTAATAAGACTATAAAATAGTTTATCATAAACTTTCCATCAACTTATAATACATTCAGCATACTCTTCTTATTATTATACTTTTCTTATAATTTTGAATAGCTTAATAGCTCATTAATAATATATTAGTCAGTCCAATCGTAAGTCTATCACAATTTTTGGGGGGCCATCCGACATTCCCTACAATACCAGGAAATCTCAAGATCATATCAAAAGATATCACATCCCTTTTGATGTGATTAGATCATCATCCATAGGGGTTAGTTAGCATCCTCCACAAGTTGGTATTTTCCAAAAAGGTGGGTATAGCAGAGTCCTCGCCACTCTTAAATGGCCAATCAATCAATATTTCCATGAAAATGCCAGTACTTTAACCCCTACTGGTTGAGTTTAGATTATAACAATGGAATAACTTAAAAACTATATTTTTCTGACAATTATGCTTTTATATAAATATTACATAATAATGACATATTCACTTCATTCTTAAATATTATGTTTGTGGTATAAGTAATAGCATCAATATGCTAAAAATAATTGTACATATAAGATTCAACAATTCACGAACATATATCTTTACTTAAATAATGATTATATGTAATATCTCTAATTAGTAGGTTTTAATGCATAATAGTTTTTTCTAAACAAACCTTGTACTTATCAAACACACATGTCACATATCCCTTACCTGAAAGCAGAAGACGCAAGAGATTTGGATAAAAGGAGCTTAAGTGTCCACGTTTTCGTCACCTAAATGAAGGACCAAAACTTATTAGTGACAATTCTTCCTAAGTAAATAAACTTACACATGAATCACAACTTAATTCTCAAACTCAAGAAAATCTTAATTCTCATCTCAAAAATGTTTCCCACAGCAACACATAAAAATGCGTACATACATACATAAATACATATATATATATATATATATATCAATTCACATAATCAAAAGAATCCATGTATTAAGTTTTGAATTATGAAGCTTGTGCCATACCAAGCAACATAACAGAAAATTCTTATAGCAACATGTTGTTCAGGTTATATATATAAACCAACAAGAAAACTTAATCAACCAATAATTAAATTTCTTAGTGAAACAACATCTTTACATAACAAACCCACATACAGAGCAACTTTTACAATCCCTAATCCATATTATTTCAACTAATAGTTTTCTAGGTATAATAAATTAACCATAATATCTTCAATATTTCAAATTGCTAACACAAAACCACAAATTCCAGCTTCTAAAATCAAATTAAAGAATATAGAATGGAAAATAAAGCAGACAATTACAACATTAAAATTACCCAAAACAAGGAAATAATTTTATTTATGTACGTTTTTAGACCCCTTAAAACACAATTGAATTAACCTAGTTAACAAGCCAAGCTATTACTTAGTCCAAATTAAACAAATCTAGGTTAATATAATCATATAATCATATCAATGTAAGGTGCGGAATATAAAGAACACAAAGATATGATGACCCTTTTGAAAACCAAACCGATAAAAAACCTAGGAAGGATTTAACCTAGCTATCCTCAAGGTAAAACTGAATCTACTATGAAAGAATTGAAGTTTTACAATAGCGACTTAGACAACTAACATCCTATTGCTACCTCATGTAGAAAACTTACTGACATGACCATGTACAAGCTCTGAGACCACGAACTTCTTCTTTTTTGGATTCTCCAGCAAGTACAAGCACTTCTGCTTGTGTTTCTTTAAGCTTTTTAGTGCAGCAACTGAATGATCATCAAGCTCTCAATGAAATCTCCTTCTTGATAATCCTAGGCATGTGCGAAAGCAACCACCTCTCAGATCTCACAAGAGATTCACACACACAGCAAATAGAGCAACCTCAAAAACATGGCTAGGGTTTCCCTTTTATACCTCAGGCAAAAACATAAAACCCTACACGTTATATGGGCTTATGGTTGAGTTGAAAATTTTGCAGAAAAAATAGTTTGCCCGACTTTTGATCAATTGAGTTTAATTCTCGATCGATTGAGCCAGACAGAATTACACATTCAATTCTGCAGTAACTCGATTCCAACTTTACATAAAAGACCTATACTTTGAGCAAGTCAAAATAAGACTAAAAAATGTTTTGATCATGTTTTGCTAACATACAAAATGAAGTTCTAAAACATTAGTTCCTAACTACTTAGAACCTAACAAACTCTCCCTTTAGCAATCTGTGACAAAACACAAACACAATGCTCAAAGTTACAAGTAAAAGCCTTTTACAAACAATAAAGCCCATTACAAAAAATCCAACCTAACTACTCTCTATCAATTGCAAGTGTAGACAGTAGCATGACTGAAACAACCTGTATATTTCCTAAAATACTTAAACAAAATGCATAAACGCATGTGTGGAAAATACAAGTAAGACAAAAATAAATTCTTGACTTCACAAAACACAAAACAAAGACATATATCATGAATAACTCATAAATATAAATCAATGAGCAGTGAAACAAGAAACATAGATAACAAAGTATCTCCCCCTAACATGACTAGCCCAAAAATAGTACATCAAGAGCTAAAAATGATACATACACAATAAAGCACCTAGATACAATCTAAACTCCACAAGCTCCAACAAACAAAACCTCTCCCCCTAACTACAAAAAAATCATCTACAAGTGTCCAAAAGTACTCCCCCCTTTTGTGACGGAATGCCAAAGGGCAATCAGAATCCATCATCAAAAGGAGGTGGCGAAGGCGAACGTCGAAGATGCACCAAATCTGCCTGCAAAGCACGGAGCTCATCAAGCATGTCCACCAAAATTTGACCATGAGCCGCTTGAACAGTCATGACAGTTTCCAATGTACGACAAATGTCAAAGAAATCCAAAGTAGGTGGAGGAACAGCAGCAGCAGCAGCACTAATAGGATCAGCAGATGCCTCACCAGAAGTAGGACCTATAGTAGAAGGAGGAGGGGGTACAGCACCAGAAGGCAACCCTAGGATGTTTAGAGCCAACTCTGATATGAGCAACCCTCTGCCTTATAATGGAGGCACCTATGGGGGCAATAATGTGTACGGGCTCAAAAGAAGGGAAGTCATTTAAACCAAGATACAACAAAATCCCATGAATGAAAATAGGATGAAAAAGAGCATGAACGATAGCAGAACTCTTATGAACTTCGTTCAAAGAACAAAGAAACAGATGAGGAAAATTGATAGGAGCATTAGTAACAAGAGCGTACAAAAATACACATCGCTTAATTGGAATGGTGTGAAGATGAGTGATAGGCCACAAAGAATGACAAGCTATCCTAAAGAAAAGATAGTGTAACTCAGGGAGATCAGTAGTAGTAATCCGAGGATCAGAGCCCTACTAGATAGAAAACCCAGTAATGTAAGACATGATGTTGTCCAAGGAAGGAGACTCATCATAGGGATAGACAGGGTGCTGGACCAACGGTACCCCAAGAGCATCAGCCATTACCATAAGAGTAATGGTGAACTCTACACCTCGTATCCAACTCTTTACTAAAGTGTTAGGATCATAGACGTGGATAGATAGGTTCGAGTAGAACTCTCTAATCAGGGCAGCTAGAGGAGGAAAAGCTATATCCAACATTGGCAACTAGCCCTTATGCTCAAAATTAGCCCTAATGGCTGGATCAAGCTCATCTAACAACACCTTTCTCTCAGCCCAAATCTTTCTCTTAAGGTTTAGTGTCTCACAAGTTTCCTCATTTTTCACACTAAGAAATCTCTCACTATCAAAGGTAGGAGGAGGGGGTGAGGAAGCGGACCTATGAGCTCTAGTCTTCCTAGTCATGGTGCTAAGGTAAGGACAAGACACAAAGACAAAACCAAAAAGAACAAAAAGGAAAACCAAAGGTAGACTACAAGTTAGCACAAAAAAAATATAGAAATAACACTTCTATATGATGCATGAACAGATAAATGTCATGATGCAAGCTCTCGTGCAGTGATAACAAGTTCAATTTAAGTTTAGATCACAAAATTGGCTTGAGCATAAAGTTTATAACAGAAACCCCAAAATTTTGAAAAACCATGTGTTCAATCTGTAATAAATTGACCAATTGATCATCACAAAAGTCAGAAAACAGTTTATAATGATCAAATTAATCAATCCAACAAGCCAATTTTATCAATTAAAGTCAATTTGAACAAAATTCCCAAATCGGGTAGTTTCAAGCCCTAGAATTTTCAATTTCATACAATACATCAAATTGATCAAATTAAACACAATAGATCATGTTTATAACATCTCCCAACAAAAACCCATTGATCAATTGCAAGAAGACAAGCTTGAATCATCAAAAACCTAAAAAAATCCTTAGGTTCAAAATTTTCCCCAAAATGCATGATTTAATGCATGAAACATGAAAATAAATGCAAAAGGAAGGGTAAAAGGGTCTTACCGGCCTTGGGAGAGAGAAAACCTTGCAAAAAGAATGGAGGAAAAGGACAAAAAATTGGATTGAAGCCTTGACCGAGTCGTATAGAGAGAGAGAGAGTGCTTGAAAACTCTTTGAAAAGTAAGTTGAACACGTGAGAATTAGCCTTTTAAAAAACTCTCTATATGATTTTCGATTGATCGAAAATGCTTCGATTGATCCATTATCAATCGAGCATCGATCGAAACAGACAGAGACTAATCAACAATTTTAATCGCAATTTCGATTGATTGAAGAATTGGTTCGATCGATCGAAATTCTGGAAAAAACAAATTTTTGAAAAACAAAGCAATTTTGTGTAGAAACTCCTTAAAGCATTGAATTTTATAAATAAAATGCATAAGTATGAGATGAAATGTTTTTCAAAAACACAAGGTTTGAACCCAGTTTTTCCAAAATTAAGATTTTCAATCCATTCACTTAAATTCTCAAGCATCAAATATATTTTGCATAAAACTCAAGGAATTTGCAAACTTGGTTGGTCAAACCAAAGACACACACAATAACATGTACAAAGTTTAGCAAAGAGTAACTTGTGTAGTGTGTGCAACTAGCAAAAACTTGAGATACATGTGAGATGATATGTGAATAGAAATCAAACACAAAGTCTACAAAATTCATCACATAGAATTTGAAAGAGACTATCACCTAAAGAGTTACATCATATAACTCCCACATCTCCTAGATCATTAGCTTGCAATCATGTAAGTTTCTTGATTTGCCTCATATTGTACACACAAATTTATAATTGATCAGAAACTTATTAAAATAGCTGGGATAATGTACACACCAAATTTAGTTGTTTGATTTAACTTTAAGTCCAATAATGTACACACCAATTTTAAGAATTTAAACTGAGGCTATACCTTATGTTCTTTTTGTGCATGTGCTACACTTTATCGAGTACAAAATCTTATGATATGCACTAAGATGTTCATGATTGGCTAGTGAATAGTGGTGAGATAGTTATTTATACCTTTCTCAAATAGTTCAAGTCCGATAGTCAAAGACATGTGACTTCAAGATCAAGACAAAGTGATCAAAAACCATAAACATCTTTTCCGCATAACATACACTACAAAACTTTAACTAGTAAAGTGCAATAAATAAGCTCATCCAAGCTAGACAAGATACAAAGACATGTTATGTGAAAATAAATTGACCAACCTTGTTTTTAAATCCAAGAAAATAATGTAAAACATAATTTGCTTCCCTTTTTCCTTTATTTATTTATTTATTTTGAAAAGAAGAAACAAAAACAGTTCTAGAATGAAATGCATGAATGTTATGTAATGCAAGTCCTAGAAACAAAAAGAAAACAAAAAACAACAAAGAACAATGGTCTCAAAGAGTAGAGCAATGAAGCACAAGGACCATGTCAGACAAACTCAATTAGATCGAGCCTTTTGCATCAAAAACTTTTTAGATGCACCTCGAGCATTGGTGTTATTTTTTACATTAGAGTTCTGAGCAACTCCAGGATTAGAATAAAGGTTTAGAGCCTTTACCAATTCACCAATAAGTACCATAGGATCTCGTGCTTGAGGCACATGCACTATTGGTTTATTTGCTCGCTTAGCAGCTTGCAACTTGAAACAGTTTGGACAAATGTGCTCAAACTTTCCACAAAAATGACAAACCCAAGCAGGCTTACCATGCAACTTGTCCTTAGAAAGGGTAGACTCCTTAGGTTTAGACTCTTTCAGATCAACCCTAATCTTCCTAAGAGGTGTGACCTCTACAGGTTTAACAATCTCACTCACAACCTCACTCATAAGGGGTTTAGAGGAAAAAGAAGGAGCAAAGTTTGTGGAATGGGGTGCAGACATAGAGATGCTTTCAACAAAACCTAATCCAGATTTGTCAAAAGGAGACTTTTGAACACTAAGCATATGATCAAGTTTGGAACAAGTAGATCTATTAATTTTTTCTCTAGCAACAGATAGTTCAAGTTCCAAATTCTTTACTTTATCATGTAAAAGCATATTCTCAGTTTTAACATTGTTCAAAAGTTCATTAGCATCAAACAATTTCACAAGAAAATTTTTCTTATCAAGCTTAAGAGATGCAATTTTCTTTAAACCTAATTCAACACTCATAACATCATTTGCAGCAACTTTGCAAAGTTTATTGTAAGCTTCTTGAAGATCTGCATTCTCAGAGAGTTCCCCATTAGAAGGGTTCTCTTCAACAGAAACACTTTTATCAACTACAGCAGTAGCAGTGAAAGCAATGAAGTTTCCATCCTCATCACTACCAGACTTATTGTCAAAAACTTCATCATCACTAAAGGTTACAGCCATAGCCCTTAGACCTCAAGAATGTTCGACATTCAGATTTCATATGACCATATCCTTGACACCCAAAACATTGTTGACCCATAGAATTATTAGAAGTTTGACCTATTCTCTCTTTAGGTTTTTCAGTGTTGTTTACCTAAGTGGGATTATTCCTCCTAAAATTTCTAGGTTCAGTAGTATTCTTACCTCTTGCCCTTCTGTTATTGTTCCTAATAAAATTTCTAAAGTTCTTGGCAATGTAAGCAATCTCTATAGCAAAGAGCTCATCATCAAATCCACTTCCATCAACATCATCAACAGACTTAAGAGCCATTGATTTGGATTTGGTAGTCTTAGGTAGGTCCAACTCATAGGACTGAAGAGATCCTACAAGTTCATTAACAGGGATGGAGTCCACATCCTTACTTTCAGTGATGGTAGTCACTTTGGGTCTGAAATCTTCAGTTGCTGCCATTGGAGCTTAAAGAAACGCAAGCAGGAGTGCTTTTACCTGATTGGAGAATCTAAGAAAGAAGGAGTCCGTGGATTCGGAGCTTGTACGTGGTTGTATCAGTAAGTTCTACTAGTGGGTAGCATTAAGAAGTCGAGCGTGAGTGCTTGCAAGTCCTTTTGTATGAATTTCGATTCTTTCAAGATAGTGGATTCAAGTTTACCTTGAGGATAGCTATGTTAAATCCTCCCTAGGTTTTTACCTGTTTGGTTTTCTTGGGTGATCATATTTTTGATCTAAGAGCTGATCCTTGACCCCTGTTGTCATGGATAATTTGAAGTGTCTTTCTGATCATGTTTTTGCTCATGCTTCTGTTGATTTTATTAATGTCTGTGAAACTCTTCGTAAGGAATTATCTAAATCTTTGAAAATTTCTAAAAAATTTAAAGATGAGTTAAAATTGGCTAATCTTGAAAAAGAGGAATTGATTGTGAGATTGGATGAGTCTAATAAAAAGAATGAATTTTTGAGAAATAAAATTTCCTCTCAAGATGAGAAGATGAAAAGCTTGGAACAAGAGTTAGTTGAATCTAAAGCTAAAATTGAAAATTTGACTAGTTCCAAGCTTGATATTGATAACAAAAGTGTTTATGTTTCTCTTAAGCCTAAAACTGAGAAAGTTTATGTCCCTCCTTTCAAGGGAATAATAAAGAAAATGATTATTTTGCTAGATAAGACAAAGGTAAAAGTTCTGATATAGTATCTGAAGTTTCTAAACCTAGGTCTAAACCTACTGTTAGAGAGCATAATAAATCTGTTTTTGTGCCTACCTGTCACTTTTGTGATGTTGTTAGTCATATTAGACCAAATTGTTCTTTGTTGAGGCAAAAACCAAAATATGAGACTAGATTTGCTGTTAGGAATACTGATATTCCTAAATTTGTTCTTGTTTGTCACTTTTGTGGTGTCTTCAATCACATTCATCCTAATTGTCATAAATTGAAATTTAAGCATTCTGTATGTCAATCTAGGATTTGTGATGATATTTCTCCTACCATAAGTCCATATAAATTGTTTCATATTCTTTTGAAAAATTTGAGCTTGTTGGCTTATGAAATGAATTTGCAGGATTTCAGTCTCTCTTAGAAGATTGGTGTAATTCCTCAAATACACTATGTCTTTCATGGATTTTCACCTAGAAAGCCAAAGACTTGTGCTATATGGGTGAGAAAAGATTCTCTAAGGTGAATGTTGCTGAGCTGTCCCTGTTTTAATTCTTTCAATTATTTGTGGACATGTTTTGTTTCTGTTTTTGGTTGTTTTTGTTTTTTTTTTTTCTAAATCCAAAAAATTGAAAATTTTCAAAAAGGCAAAAATATTTTATTTTGTGTCTAGTTTTTGTTTTTGAGGATTACACGAATTATGATATCTCTCTCTTAATTTAAAACATGATTGACGTTATGGAGAAACTGGAATAGTATGTGTTATATAAGTGCTAAACTATTTCTGATTTTGTGTGAGTAAGTACTAATTTGTACATGTACTCAATGGTTAATTAAGAAATTGATATTTCTTATTTGTGTACTCTCTATAGCTTAGTTAAGCACTGTCATACATTGCATTTGCATTGTTTATTTTGCATAATATGTGTTTTTTTGTTTTGTTTTTTATCATAAATTTTTTAAACTAAAAAGATTTTTGTGTTTTGTATTACATATCATGGATTTGATATCAAGGTTGGCCACCTTATCTTTACATAGCATGTTTATGTACCTTGTTTAGCTTGAATGAGCTTATTTATTACACTTTACTAGTTTGAGCTTTGTAGTGCATGTTGTATGGGAAATATGTTTATAGTTTTTGATCACTTTGTCTTGATCTTGAAGTCACATGTCTTTGACTGTCGGACTTGAACCTTTTGAAAAAGGCATAAATAACCATTTCACCACTGTTCACTAGCCAATCATGAACACCTTAGTGCATATCGTAAGATTCTGTGCTCGAGAAAGTGTAGTACGTGCACAAAAAGAACATAAGGTGTAACCTCGGTTTAATTGCTTAATGCTTAAAATTGGTGTGTACTATTAGGCTTGATGCCAAATCACATAATTAAAATTGGTATGTATATTATGAGGCAAAAATCAAGAAACTTACATGATTGCAAGCTTATGTTCTAGGAGATGTGGGAGTTATATGATGTAACTCTTTAGGTGATAGTCTCTCATAAATTCTATGTGATGAATTTTGTAGACTTTGTGGTTGATTCCTATTTACATATCATCTTACATATATCTCAAGTTTTTGCTAGTTGCACACACTACACAAGTTACTTTTTGCTAAACTTGGTACATTTTATTGTGTGTGATCTTGTTGTGGCCATCCAAGATTAAAAGTTCCTTGATCTTAATGCAAAATGTGTTTAAAGTTTGCAAAATTGGATATTCTAGAGCTTGAATGTGCCTGAATTAGGGATTTTGTTCAAATTGGGTTTAATTGATGAAATTGGCTTGTTGATTTGATGTAATTGATCATTATTATCTGTCCTCTAACTTGTGTGATGATCAATTAGTCAAATTTTTTCCAAAATCTTAACAAGTGGTTTTCAATTTTGGTTTTTTTTTTATTAGAAACTCTGTGCTCAAGTCAATTTTGTGAAATTGAACTTAAATTGAACTTAGTTTTACTACATTAGAGTATGCATCATGACATATTTTTTATGCATCATGACATATTTTTTATGCATCATTTGTGTTTAGGATTCACATACATTGCATTGTTTTTATATCCATCTTACAGTTTTGCAGTCATATCTCTTGTTATTTTCACACATGCATACACTTTGCTACATTGGGTACTCAACTTGATCAAAAAATTGATTGATTAATTTTTGAGCTATGTACTGTCTAGTATATGCCTTTTTTATGTGTGAACTGTAGAAAATATTTTTCTTAAGAGATATGGTGGATAATCAATGTGCAAATATTTTCTCTACTCATGCAATTGTTTATGGGTCACATAGTGCCATGTTTGCATTTTATTGAAAGAGAGAATATTTTTTCTTCATGTGTTTTCTCAACTTAGTTTTTTTTTTTTAAAACTTGGTTTGTGTCTTTTTATTTCTCCTCACCCCCTTTATTTTTCCCAAAACTTGTTTTGTTTTTCCTATTTTTATAGGGCGAGAAATTTTTTTTTAACCTTTGTGGTTTTTAGGGGGAGTTGTTGCTCTTCATAAGGGAAGTTGTCTCTATTTTCTCTTACTCTGTTACGTATGTTTTCTGTCTACCTTTTGATTAGGTAGTCTTTGTCAATACATGACAAAAAGGGGGAGACATAAATGACCTGTTTGTTTTGTTTAGGAGGAAAATATAAAAACTTTTTGATGTATCTAACTTAGGGGGAGAGTTAGAATTTATTTTGATATATTTATTTCTTGTTTCACTTCTTATTGATTTATATTTATGAGTTCTTTATCGGTATATGTCTTTATTTTGTGTTATGTGAAATCAAGAATTTGTTTTTGTTTACTTGTATTTTCCACACATGCGTTTATGCATTTTGTTTAGTGTTTCAGGAAATATACAAGTTGATTCAATTGAGCTGCTGTCTACACTTGCAACTGATGAATAATAGTTATGTTGAATTTGTTGTAATGGGCATTTTATTGTATTGGGATGTTCTTGTATTTGAGCATTTTATTTTGGATGAAAGTTATGTCACGAATTGCCAAAAGGGGAGTTTGTTAGGTTCTAAATGTTTAGAACAACTGGTAAATCATGAACACAAACTTGTCTAGATATAGATCTTAGAGTCTATAGGTTTTATTAGACAATGCTTTAGGTGATTCAAGCCAAGATTCAATAACATACAAGCTATAGGAAGAAGACTTCATACTCTGCCTGGTTCGATCGATCGAAGAACAGGCTCGATCAATCGAAAATCGTATCTGCAGAATTTTAAGTTGGCCCAAACAATAGCTTAAGCCCATTAAGGATTAGAGTTTTAGATCTACTTCTCCCACTATAAAGGAAACCCTAAGCCACGTTTTTTAGACTGAAGAGAGAGAGATTAGAGTGCCTCTTGTGCCTCTTTTGGTTTTAGGGTTTTGTACCCAAACCTCTCTAAAGTCTTGGTTGCTCTGGTTATATTGTTGCTCATATTTTGCGGTTTGTGTGAATCTCTTGTGAGATCCTCGAGGAGCTTTTCTTCACATAAACTTAGGGTTTTCATGGTAGAGATATTATCAACACCTTAATGATCAACTCAGTTGCTGCCGTTGGAGCTTAAAGAAACGCAAGTAGGAGTGCTTGTACCTGATTGGAGAATTCAAGAAAGAAGGAGTTCGTGGATTCGGAGCTTGCACGTGGTCATGTCAGTAAGTTCTACAGGTGGGTAGCATTAGGAAGTTCTACAAACCGTAATAGAAAATCCCAAAACATCAAAGCAAATATCTAAATCTATACCTATCTAACCAAAATACCCAAAAACTAGGTCATATTAAATACCTAGATATAAGAAAGGGGAAAAAATAATCGATGGCAGTTTCAACGATCTGATTGATAGAGTTAATGGCAGTTAGATTTCTCCCCCTCAATATCAATTCTTGTGTGTGCCTGCGGTTTCGGTGTTCTGAGTTTGGCGAGGGAACGGATGGCAGTGGAAAAACTGACAGTAATCTTATTTTGATTTCTTATGCCCAATCGATGTACTTTTTACCGTTCTACCTCTTTCTCTTCTCTGTTTCTCTCTTCGTGTCCCAGGCCTCATTGCCTCCCTCTATTTCTATCTCTATGTATATCGTATTTCACTCTCTCTTTCGTCACCTCTCTCTCTCTCTCTTTCATTGCCTCTCTATTTCTATTTCTATTTCTATTTCTGTGTGTACTTTAATTTTAACCGGTTATTTTTTTTGTTATTTATAATGACAGGTTTTAGACGGTGTGTAGATTGCCAACTAACATAATTTATTGCTTTCAAACTTATATGTGGCAGCATTTTAAGAGGCTTTTTTTCCTAACGTGGCAGCCCCTCCTTAAAGGCTTTTGCTATTATATATAGTATATGACTAGCATATAACCTGCACTATGTGCGAGGCTTGTATGTAGTGTTATTTAACTGGCCCAACCTGGACGGTCAAACCAGTAATTCAGTGACCCAACACATAAACTGCTACAAGTCATCAATTTGATTGGATGTGCATAGGACCCAATCAAAACTAGCAAAATTCGTTGGGTTTTAAGCAAACCATGTGACTCAGCTGGGTTTTAATGTCCTAGTTGGGTTTTAATAGGTTCATCCCATCGACATCTTTATTACTTAATATATGATTATATGGTAATTTAAATAAGAGAAAACCTAAAGAAAAAAATAAATATATTGTTCTCTCACTTCTTTACTATTTAATGTATATGATAATATGGTAATTTAATAACAAATCACTTTTTAGTTTCGCATAATCAGTTAGCACGTAGATATGAATATATCAGTATATGCTACATAGTTTATTACTTAAACTTTTTTTTTCTACTCTTTTGTTTGCGTTTCTTATGCTTTACTTGTTTATTACTTTAAGTTTAAGTCCTTAACCTTTTGTTTTTCTCTTATTTTGTTTAAGTAGTTTGAGATTTGCCTATTTTTTTAATATCCAAAATTTTAAGACATGTAACGAGATTTTATCTAGCAAAAAAAAATTTCACAATTTTTTGAAATTCGTTTATTTTGCTTGTGAATTTATAGAATTTCTAATGATATTACTTGTGAAATTTTTTCTTGAGAGAGAGTTTTAACTTATGGCGTCAAATCTCTTACTTGTTAGGTTTTATATCCCTATAAACTAGATTGCTTAACTTAATTAATTAACTAAGTGAATATTTAGGTTTATTATTCAGATCTAGGTTAAAACAAAACAATCATATCATGCAAAGCAACGAAAAAGTAAATAACACAATGATATGAAGACCCAAGAAAACCAAACAGGTAAAAACCTAGGGAGGATTTAACCTATTTATCCTCAAGGTAAAAAGCAAATCCACTAGAAAGAATTGAAGTTTACAATAAGACTTAGACCACTAACATCCTATTGCTACTGTTAGGTTCTAAAGATTTAGGAATTTGTGTATTTAGAACTCTAATGTGTAATATTGGCAAACCATGATCAAAACAATGTGTTTAGTCTTGTTTAGGCTTGCTCAAAGTTGTGTAATTCATGTAAAGTTGGAAGCGAGAGGCTGCAGATGCATTAGTGCATTTTGGCCTGGCTCGATCGATCGAAAGTTAGACTCGATCGATCGAAAGTCGGCCAGAATGTTTTTTCTGTAGAATTTCCAACACAGCCCTACCTCATTAGACGTTTAGGGTTTTATGTTTTTGCCCTATGTATATAAGGTAAAACCCTAGCCAGGTTTTTGTGAGTTGCTCTAGTTGTATTGTTGTTCATACTTTGCTGTTTGTGTGAATCTCTTGTGAGATCATTCAGGAGCTTTTGTTCACATAAACTTAGGGTTTTCAAGGTAGAGATTATTTCAACATCTTGATGATCAACTCGGTTGCTGTTATTGGAGCTTAAAGAAACACAAGCGGGAGTGCTTGTATCTTGTGGAGAATCCAAGAAAGAAGGAGTCCATGGATTCGGAGCTTGCACATGGTCGTGTCAGTAAGTTCTACTGGTGGGTAGCATTAAGAAGTGAAGCGGGGAGCTTGTAAGTCCTTTCGTATGAATTTCGATTCTTTCGTATAGTAAGAATGAAGGAGTCCATGGATTCGGAGCTTGCATGTGATCGTGTCGGTAAGTTCTATTGGTGGGTAGCATTATGAAGTCAAGTGAGGAGCTTGTAAGTCCTTTTGTATGAACTTTGATTCTTTCGTATAGTGGATTCAGGTTTACCTTGAGGATAGTTAGGTCAAATCCTCCCCAGATTTTTACCATGTGGTTTCTTGGGTCATCATATCATTGTGTCATTTATTTTTCCACTGCTTTATATTCTTGATATGATTGTTTGATTGTGATAACTTAGATTTGCATAATTGACTAAATTAATCACTTGGCTAATTAACTAGGTTAATCTAATTGTGTTTTAAGGGATCTAAAAACCGTACAAGTGGTATCAGAGCAGGTAGCTCTCCTGTTGTAGATCTTTTGATCTCTGAGCTAATCCTTGACCCCTGTTTTCATGGAACATGGACACTCTTTGGTTATTCCTCCTCACTTTGACGGGAATAACTATGCTTATTGAAAAGTAAGGATGAAAGCATTCCTGAAATCTATTGATGAGAGGGTTTGGAATTTCGCTGAGTACGGATAGGAGAAGCCCATTACTCCTGTGAATGAGTGGCAAACTTCTCAAAAAGAAGCAACTGGTTTCAATAGCAAAGTTATAAATGCCATCTTTAATGCAGTTTCTATAAAGGAATTTCGAGAGAATCTCAAATGTTGAGATTGCTCACGCTGCTTGGAAAATCTTCCAGACTATGCGTGAAGGCACAAAGGCAGTTAAGATTAATAAACTGCAGCAATTAACTTCTAGATTTGAAAGCATTAGGATGTCTGATGATGAATTTTTTGATGAATTCTATGTTAAATTGAATGATATTGTTAATTCTGCTTTTAATCTGGGTGAAATATATGATTAACCTAAAATTGTTAGGAAGATTGTTAGATCCTTGACTGAGGATTTTAGGCTGAAAGTGACTGCCATTACTGAGAGCAAGGATGTGGACTTCATCCTCGTTGATGAACTTGTAGGATCTCTTCAGTCCTATGAGTTAGACCTACCCAAAGCAAACAAATCCAAATCAATGGCTCTTTAGTCAGTTGATGATGTTGAGGTTGGTGGATTTGATGATGAGCTCTTTGCTACAGAGATTGCGTACCTCGCCAAGAACTTTAGAAACTTTCTTAGGAATAACAACAGAAAGGCGAGAGGCATAAACACTGCTAAACCTAGAAACTTTAGAAAGAATGATCCCACTAAGGTTAATAACTTTGAAAAAGCTAGAGAAAAAGTTGGTCAATCTTCAAACAATTCTTTGGGTCCTTAGTGTTTTGGATGTCAAGGGTATGGTCATGTTAAATCTGAATGTCCTACATTCTTGAGGTCTAAGGGTAAAGCTATGGCTGCAACCCTTAGTGATAATGAGGTTTATGATGATGAGTCTAGATGTGAGAAGGATGGAAACTTTATTGCTTTCACTGCTACTGTTGTAGTCAATGAAAGCATATCTGTTGAAGAGAACCCTTCTGATGGGGAACTCTCTGAAGATGCAGATCTTCAAGAGGCTAATAAACTTTGCAAAGTTGCTATAAAGGATGCTATGAATGTTGAACTTGACCTAAAGAAAATTGAATCTCTTGAGCTTGAAAAAAAGAATTTACTTGTTAAATTGTTTGATGCTAATGATCTTTTGAACAATGTGAAATCTGAAAATATGCTCTTGCTTGATAAAGTCAAAACTTTGGAA
Organism: Quercus variabilis; assembly: GCA_030445155.1. Taxonomy (NCBI): domain Eukaryota; kingdom Viridiplantae; phylum Streptophyta; class Magnoliopsida; order Fagales; family Fagaceae; genus Quercus; species Quercus variabilis. Next base: position 12,443,540 of record CP129449.1, read on the forward strand.
CATGATTTATCTATTGCTAGATCTACTAATTCTAAACTTAATCATATGCCGAATGTTCAAAAGGCTCCTTCTGACAAATCTGGATTAGGTTTTGTTGAAAGCATCTGTGTCTACACCTAATTCCACAAACTTTGTTCCTTTGTCTTCTTCTGAACCTTCTGTGAGTGAGGTTGTGAAACCCATAGAAGTTTCACCATCTAAGAAGATTAGGGTTGATCTGAAAGAGACTAAATCTAAGGAGTCTACCCTTTCTAAGGACAAGATGCATGGTAAACCTGCTTAGATTTGCCATTTTTATGGAAAGTCTGGACACATTCATGTTAACTGTTACAAGTTTCAAGCTGCTAAGAGAGCAAACAAACAAAAAGTGCATATGCCTCAAGCACAAGATCCTATGGCACTCATTGGTGAATTGGTAAAGGTAAAGACTTTAAACCTTTATTCCAATCCTGGAGTTGGAAATCACTCGTGTTAGGTCACAATTCAAATGACCCCTTGTGATAAACCCTAATTAATTAATTAATTAATTAGCCAAGTAGTTAATTAATCAATTTAGCATGCAATTGCGTGGAAGCACAAACAAATCACCAAATACTAAATATGCAGCGGAAAATAAATAACACGGTGATTTGTTTACGAATGGGGAAAACCCTAACAGCAAAAACCCCACCGGGTGATTTTCAGGTCACCACTCCCGAAACTCCACTATTATCAAATCAAGCGGTTACAAGAAAGGAATCCCAGTACCTTACCAACCTACAGTTGAACCCTTACCCCAATACCCAATTGGACTTGATCTGTAGTGACAATTTCCACCTTTGTTGCACGGCTCCCAAGTATGTGACTAACCAATACGTGAATCCCAATACGCGACTTCAAAACACCAACTTGAGGAAGAATGGTTGGTTGCAAAGTTCTTCAGTTCATCCACGTGATGAATAGCAGGAAGATGCTTGGTTACAAAACCCTATGGTGCAAAGACACAGCAACTTCTTGATGAAGGATGAACTAGGTCAAGAACTTCGTCTATTGAGCACAATTTGCATAAACAGAGATTGCTCAGTGATAATGCAACTTGTGTCCCATAAACGGCTCTTAAAATAATCCTTTTATATGTTTAGGGTTAGAAGAAAAGAAGCCCCAAAAACACATTCACGGATTCCTAGAAAATCAGATTGGAATTCTGAATTTTTAATTCTCGACAGATAGCAGGTGTCGAGGTAGGTGTCGAGAGGTGTCGAGCTTTAAAAATTCTGCACTTCAACTTGCTTTTTCTTGGACAGACTTGATGACTTCAACACTTGACCTTGAAACATGATTTTTTGAAGTATTAAAAACACCTAGATCTACCCAATTACAAGCAGAGTGCGTTTTGTCAAAGGATAAGCCAATTTACATAATTAAGTGACATATGTTCTTAAACAAGTTAAAACATATATGTCCTAACAATCTCCCCCTTTGGCAATCCGTGACAAAACCACAACAAACAAATGAACATATGAGAGAAGTCATAAATCACTCAACTCAAATTCACTTGTTAAATACAATAAAATCTATCCTATCACAAACTCTTGAAAAACTTTGCAAGAAGAGAGCTAATGATAAGTAGACTTTGACAACCTGTATTTCTGAAACACTTTAAACAAAACTCATCAAGGCATCTTGTGTGAAACAGAAATAATTAGATTGCATACAAGTATAAAGAACATGTGTATTAAGACAGGAAAGAAACAACACATGAAGAGAGAGGTGAAAGAAACATACATCGATATATATAAGAGATAGAATAAATACAATGTATGTAAAAATGGTCAAAGGACCTCATATACAAGACCAATGTAACTAAAAGATAAGAAAAGAATACATATAGCCTCACTACATCCCTAAAAAAAAATATGATAACTCTCCCCCTATCAAAAATGTCCTATGCTAACTCTCCCCCTAAGATGACTACTCTCATAGCCCAAAACTACCCAAAACTACTCCCCCTTTTTGTCATGAGTGACAAAGGGTAGAGTGTCATGTAGACATCTCATCGGCAGAGCTAGTGTCCTCATCATCATCGTCCTCATCATCCTCAGAATCTGAAGCTGCTAGAGTGGATGGTGAAGGAGTAACCTCTGGAGCAAATCCACCCATGATCGCCTGCCGTCGTTCAATACGACCAACACGAACATTCACCTGATACAACTCAGCAGAGAGTGTATCAAGGCGAGTGTCCATGCGCTGTAGCTGCGCCATGATATCTCCAAGGGATACATCGCTCGAAGAGGATGAAGGAGCAGATGTAGATGGTGCGGATCGGGATGGTGCAGAACGAGAGGGAGGAGTGGCACCAGGCTGTTTCGACCTGAACTGCGCCTCACTACGTTTTACGGTAGCGACATCTATGGCAGATATGTGTGTGAAGTGGTCGGACACAGGAAAGGGAACAGAAAAATGGCGCATAATCCTCGTGATAGCAGAAGGAAAAATGAGCTTATCACGGGATGCCGAATCAAGATAAACCTCTATAATAGACCAGATGAAGTGAGAAGGGAAGTCTATGGTCAAGTGCTCAAGAAGAGAAAGCAAAAATCGAGCACGAGGCTCTGTGATAGAGTTATAGTAAGAAAGAGGATGGAGAACAAACGTCATCACCATGTTCATGAATCTAGGACCTTTAGCAAAAGGCCTACATGATGTGAACTGGTGCTCACCCCAATCAGCAGGACGCTGACAGAAGGCAGAGATGAGCTCGTCTTTGGACACAGTCCTCAGACGCTCACAGGAGGGGTAATCTGGGAACTCTATCCTAGGTACCCTAAGCACATCCGCAACAAGTTGCGGTGTGACAAGAATGCGCATACCTCGAACGCGAGTAGAAAAATGAGGTACTGAAGGATCAATCCTGTGGATGTTGGAGTAAAACTCCTGTATCAGCACGAGAGGGCAAGTGACCGGGATGTCACACAGTGACCCCCATCCCCTACTGTGGATGACAGAGGGAAGGTCAGTGTCGGCGAAGTCCGCCATTATAACTTGGCGTTCCGAATGAACACCTCGTTTAGAAAAGTTCTCCGAAAATGCCTTATGGGCATCTCCATCACGGAATCGAATCTCAAAGGGAGCAAAATCAGAAAAAGTAGATGCTCCAGAACGCAGAGGGTTCCGAGCAGGAGTAGACTTACGTTTAGGTGCCATAGACACAACTAACGTAAAAAGAATGAGAAAAAGAGAGAGAGGGAAAACAATCAGAAAAGTCCCAAACACAGGTCAAATATATAACAAATATGTTGAACAAGAATTACGTATGCATGGGAATGCATGAGCATGTGACATGCAAAGGAAAAACATCATGGGCTCGGCCCAATCCTAGCAGCACACAAACATAAGGCACACATCTAAATGCATGTAAATATCATTTGAATGCAAATGTAATGCAATGTATGACGTTTTGAAATCATTTAAGCACAAACCCAACCCAAAATTTCAATAAAAACTCAACAATTTTGAAAAACCCTAAATTTTATGAAAAATCCCAAAAACTAGGTTTTCAAAACATGAAATGCATGATAAATGAAGGGAAAAACGATCTTACCAAGTAATTTTAGCAAGATAGGAGCAAGATCCAAGTGGGTTGAAGGATTTGGGTGAAAGGAGAGTGAAAGGAAGATGAACAGGCACGGAGAGATCGAGAGAAGTCGAGAAAATGAAGTCTGAATCGCGATCAGGCTTTAAATAGAGCACCTACTAATTCTCGACAGCAGAGGTGTCGAGAGGTATCGATGAAGCTGTCAAGCTAGGTATCGAGGAAAATGCCTTCGATAGATGAAGGTGTCGAGAGGTATCGAGATGAATGAGAAAAACAGACATTTGAATCTCGATCGATCGCGAAGGTGTCGAGAAGGTATCAAGAAGGTAGAAGAAATCTCAACCGATCCGAAAGGTGTCGAGACAGGTGTCGAGAAAGAATGCACAAACAGCACAATTGAATCTCGATCGATCCAACAGGTGTCGAGGATCTGTCGAGAGGACAGAGACTTTCTCGATCGATCCACCAGGTGTCGAGAAGGTGTTGAGATTGCGATAAGAAACCATATGAGAATCTCGACAGATGATCAGGTATCGAGAAGGTGTCGAGATGGGTGTCGAGATCACATGAAAGAGCAATTTCGAGAAGGGAAAAACACAGACATGAATGCAATCTAACACACATCTCAAACAAAGATCCACTGAAGTGATAAGCCTCTCAAAAACATCTCTCAACAAGAAAATGAGCACAAGGATCATGCAAAACACGCACACACACTAAACAAGTCTAACCAATTTTATATTTCAAAAACAAGTTTTGACAGTTTAGTGAGCATACATTAGCACATGTAAAACCTTTGTGATGGCCAAATCACATTGTACCTTCACATGTATCAAAAGTAGCAAAGAATATTGCGTGTTGTGTGTGAAAAACATCGCAAGATTGCATATGTGTATAGATGCTATGATGATCTGAGATATGAGAAAATAACTTTTAACTCACACACAATCATAACTATTTCATGGGGACTATCACCTTCGAGGTACATCCTATAACTCCCACATCTCCTATAATACACGCTTGCAACCATATTTAAAGCATTTTTAATCTTTTTGTTTTTTATTTTATTTAGCATATCATACATGGGCATAAAAAGGAGAAAAGAAATACCCAAGATGTTTAAGCATTTGACATCGTAATTTTGCTATGCCGAAGCATACGAATGTCTTGGACACTGCACTTTTGCTATGCCAAAGCATAAAGGTGTCATATTATGATTGGCGGGCAACAGTGGTGAGATGGTTATTTATGCCTTTCTCTTAGGATTTTTTAGTCCTACCCGTCAAAGAAAGTGATATGAGTGTTAATTTTTAAGAGATAACCTAATCTTACTCATCACAAATAAGAGCCACAAAGCTCACTTGCTTAGTTGTGCATGGAGATGCTCATCTAAGCTACAAGAGATACAAAGTTTAGAAAACTTTGTTTCATTGGCCATCCAAGGTACACAAATACCAAAGTACACAAGACACACACTGTTTTTGTATTTTTCAAATTTTCAATTTTTTTTTTTTAAAAAAAATAAACAAAACTTGAAATTAAACACACAAAACATGTTAACAAAACAAGGCAAAAACTAAACTGACTCAGCAGAAAAGTAAAACACACAAGCAGTGCAATAAACAGAAAAACAAGAGGGGAAAGAGAAAGTGATGAAATCACTTAAGGTCCTTTTTCTTCCACACTTTGGAAGAACCTTTCCTTTGATTAAAACCTTGAACCGACGGTGAGGGGAAAGAATTTAAACCGTTCAAGTTTGAAAGGAACATGAGGGCTTTCAGAAGATCTCCAAGAGGAGCAAGTGAGGATGGAAGCTGATTATGGTTTCCAGAAGCTATCACGCCATTGCTCTGTTGAGTGGCTAGCTACTTATAGCAATTTGGTCGAGTGTGACCGGCAGCTCCACAATAATGACAGAGATGCTGCTTTTTATGTTTAGGCTTTTGAGAGTTAGCATTCTTAGCCCTAGGGTTTTTACCATCTTTCTTGTCTAGCTTAGGGGGGGCTCCTAAAATAGATTTTCCCTTGTCTAAGTTCTCACTAGCTAATTCAGTTTTAACATTTGTATTCTCAATTTCAATGTTGTTAGCAGCAGGAACAAAAACAGTATTGCTAGTAGAAGCAGTATTAGAGAGAGAAATACCATACCCCAAACCAGTTCGATCTGAAGCAGATTTCTGATTACTCAGCATCTCATCAAGCTTTGCACTTGAAGTCCTTTCTAGTTGAGCTCTGACTTGAAACAGTTCTGCTTCAAGCTTCTTGGTCTTCTTAGCCAAAATTTTTTTTTCAAATCTCAGTGCTCCAATGGTTTGATTCGCTTCATCAACCTTTGTGGACAACTCTTCACGTTCAAGTTCCACATCACTGAGCTTCTTGGTGGCCAGCCTATATAATTTCTCATGCTTTTTAGAGAGCTTGTAAAGCTTCTCATAGGCTGAATGGATATCATCTTGATCATCCATCTTCTCAAATTTGGACTCCACCAATTCTTCTTCTTCATCTACTTCTTCAACAATCCCTTCAGTAGGATTGACTGTGGCAGTGAAGGCATTTAAGATTCCGTCATCCTCATTGTCGGAATCGTCTTCAGGCTCAGTGTCACTTAGGGTTACGGCAAGGGCCTTGCTTTTCCCAATGCTCTTCAGATATGTAGGACACTCATGTTTCATGTGTCCGAACCCATGACAACCAAAGCACTTTGGTCCTGCGGGAACAGTGTACTGACCGCCCTCCTTAGCATCCTTCTTCCCTTTGTCTTGGCCTTTGACCTGAGAAGAACTGAACTGCCTGCGGTCCTTGTCGAAGCTCCTTCCATTTGCATTCTTCATGAACTTTTTGAACTGTCGAGTAATATAGGACTTCATCTTAGAATCTTCATCATCGGAAGACTCATCTGTATCACTGCTCTTTGCCTTCAAGGCCATGCTTTTTCCTTTATTGGGCTTGCCAATCCGGGATAACCTTATCTCATAGGTCTGTAAGTTTCCAACCAGCTCAGTCAAAGGAATCTTGTCTATATCCTTTGATTCCTCAATTGCCGTAATCTTGGCATGAAATCTCTTAGGTAGAGATCTGAGCACCTTCCTTACAATCTTGGGTTCAGGGATGGTTTCCCCAAGATTAAAGGCTGAGTTCACTATGTCCTTGAGCTTGGCATAGAACTCATCAAATGACTCATCCTCCTCCATCTTTATTTCTTCAAAGCTTGTACTGAGCCTTTGAAGCTTTGAGTCTTTGACAGCCTTTGTGCCTTCATAGGTTGTCTGGAGGATGGTCCAAGTCTCCTTAGCAGTTTCAGTTGAGGATATCTTCTTGAACTCCTCATTGGTGACTGAGCTAAACAAGGCATTCAGCGCTCTGCTGTTGAAGTTGGCTGCCTTGATCTTAGCATCATCCCAATCGGCCGGTTCTTCGTTTGGCTTAGTCCAGCCAATCTCTACAGCTTGCCACACTTTTTCATCTAAAGACTGCAGAAAAGCTCTCACGCGTACTTTCCAGTATGCATAGTTAGTGCCATCAAATAAAGGAGGTATAATTAATGATTGTCCTCTATCCATGACAAACAGGGGTCAATGGATCAAACACAGCAAAGATTAAATCCTAATCAGAGTGTGCCCGCTCTGATACCACTTGTTAGGTCGCAATTCAAATGACCCCTTGTGATAAACCCTAATTAATTAATTAATTAGCCAAGTAGTTAATTAATCAATTTAGCATGCAATTGCGTGGAAGCACAAACAAATCACCAAATACTAAATATGCAGCGGAAAATAAATAACACGGTGATTTGTTTACGAATGGGGAAAACCCTAACGGCAAAAACCCCACTGGGTGATTTTCAGGTCACCACTCCCGAAACTCCACTATTATCAAATCAAGCGGTTACAAGAAAGGAATCCCAGTACCTTACCAACCTACAGTTGAACCCTTACCCCAATACCCAATTGGACTTGATCTGTAGTGACAATTTCCACCTTTGTTGCACGGCTCCCAAGTACGTGACTAACCAATACGTGAATCCCAATACGCGACTTCAGAACACCAACTTGAGGAAGAATGGTTGGTTGCAAAGTTCTTCAGTTCATCCACGTGATGAATAGCAGGAAGATGCTTGGTTACAAAACCCTATGGTGCAAAGACACAGTAATTTCTTGATGAAGGATGAACTAGGTCAAGAACTTCGTCTATTGAGCACAATTTGCATAAACAGAGATTGCTCAATGATAATGCAACTTGTGTCCCATAAACGGCTCTTAAAATAATCCTTTTATATGTTTAGGGTTAGAAGAAAAGAAGCCCCAAAAACACATTCACGGATTCCTAGAAAATCAGATTGGAATTCTGAATTTTTAATTCTCGACAGATAGCAGGTGTCGAGAGGTGTCGAGCTTTAAAAATTCTGCACTTCAACTTGCTTTTTCTTGGACAGACTTGATGACTTCAACACTTGACCTTGAAACATGATTTCTTGAAGTATTAAAAACACCTAGATCTACCCAATTACAAGCAAAGTGCGTTTTGTCAAAGGATAAGCCAATTTACATAATTAAGTGACATATGTTCTTAAACAAGTTAAAACATATATGTCCTAACAACTCGAATGTGAATAGGAACTCCAATGCTCGTGATGCATCTAAAAAGTTTTGGATGCAAAAGACTCGATCTAATTGAGTCTTTCTCACATGGTCCTTGTGCTTCATTGCTCTTTCCTTTGTGACCATTGTTCTTTGGTTTTTGTGTTTTTGTTCTAGGACTTGCATTGCATAACATTCATGCATTTCATTCTAGGATTTATTTGTGTTTTCTCTTTTTAATAATAATAATTAAAAAAAAAAAAAAAAAAAAAAAGGAAAGCAAATTATGTTTCGCACTATTTTTCTTGGTTTTGAAAACAAGGTTGGTCAATTTATTTACATAGAACATGTCCTTGTACCCTATTTAGCTTTGATGAACTTATTTATTGCACTTGACTAGTTGAAGTTTTGTAGTGCATGTTGTGTGGGAAAGATGTTTACGGTGTTTATCACTTTGTCTTAATCTTAAAGTCACATGTTAGTTGACTGTCGGACTTGATCCTTTTGAGAAATGCATAAATAACCATCTCACCACTATTCACTAGCCAATTATGAACACCTTAGTGCATATCATAAGATTTTGTGCTCGAGAAAGTGTAGCACATGCACAAAAAGAACATAAGGTGAAGCCTCGATTTAATTGTTTAATGCTTAAAATTTGTGTGTACTATTAGGCTTGATGCCAAATCACTTGAACTAAAATTGGTGTGTATATTATGAGGCAAAAATTCAAGAAACTTACATGATTGCAAGCTTATGTTCTAGGAGATGTGAGAGTTATATGATGTAACTCTTTAGGTGATAGTCTCTTTTGAATTATATGTGATGGATTTTGTAAACTTTGTGATTGATTGCTTTTCACATATCACCTCACATGTATCTTAAGTTTTTGCTAGTTGCACACACTACACAAATTACTCTTTGCTAAACACTGTACATGTTATTGTGTGTGTTTTTGGTCTGACCAACCAAGTTTGAAAATACCTTGAGTATTATGCAAAACATTTTTTTTGCTTGAGAATTTAAAGAGAGAATGGCTGAAATTTTCTTTGGAGAAACTGGGATTAAAACTTGGATTTTTGAAAAAGCATTCCATCTCATACTCATGCATTTTGCTTCATCAATTTTAATGCTTTGAGGAGTTGTTTTCAAAATGTGGTTGTTGTTTTTCAAAACTGTAATTTTTCTCAAATTTTGTGAGCCGCTACCTGTTTCAATCGATCGAAAATTACTTAAAATTCTTTTAGAAATCTCGGATTGATTCGATCGATTGAATGAAATTTTCGATCAATCGAATATCGTGAATTAAGTTTTTATTAAAACTTAGATCTGACTTTTTCAAAGTTACTTTTTCAAAACTTTTCAAACTTTTTTCTCTCTCTCTGACTCGGCAAGGCTCCACAACTATTTTTTTGTCATTTTCTTCCAAATTTTTTGCAAGGTTTCTCTCTCCTTAAGCCGGTATGTCCATATTACCCTTCCTCTTGCATTACTTTTCATGTTTCATGCATTATTTTCATGGTTTATGGGTAAATTTTTGGACTATGCTTAATTTGGGATTTTTGTTGAATCAAGCCGTATTTTGTGAAATTGATCAATGGGTTTTGTTGCTATATGGATATATTTATCATCTATGATGGTTATTTTGATCAATTTGAGGTTTTGTGGAAAATTGAAAATTGTAGGGCTTGTAATTGAACCAATTTGGGGTTTTTGTTTAATTGGATAGAAATTGATGAAATTGACTTATAAATTGATATAATTGATCATTATATTGTGTTTTCTAGCTTATGTGATGATCAATTTGTCAATTTTGTTAAAAAAATCTTTCAAATGGTTTTTAATTTTGGGGTGTTTTTTAGAAACTCTATGTTCAAGCCAATTTTGTGAAATGGAACTTTAATTGAACTTGTTTTAACTGCATTAGAACATGCATCATGTCATTAATATTGTTCATGCATCATATAGACTTTTGTTCTATTTTTAATGTGCTAACTTGCAGTCTGCCCTTGGGTTTTTTTTTTTTTTTTTGGTTCTTTCTCTGTATCTCTGTCCTTTCCTTAGCATCATGCCTAGGAAAACTAGAGCTCGAAGGTTTGTTCCCTCATCTACTCCTGCCCCACCTTCTTTTGACCGTGAGAAATTTCCGAGTGAGAAAAACCAAGAGATTATGATAAGCTGAACCTTAGGAGAAAGATTTGGTCTGAGTGTGCTGTAGTTTTAGATGAGCTTGATCCTGCCATTAGGGAAAATTTTGAGCGTCAGGGCTAGTTACCCTTGGTGGATATTTCTGATCATCCTCCTCCAACTACCCTGATTAGAGAGTTCTTTTCGAACATCTCTATCCGCGTCTATGATTCCAACACTTTGGTAAAGAGTTGGATACGAGGCGTAAAGTACACCATTGCTCCTACTGTGGTGGCTGATGCTCTAGGGATACCTTTGGTCCAACACCTTGTCTATCCTTATGATGAGTCTCCTCTGTTGAGTGGTGTCATGTCTTACATCACTAGGTCTTCTATCTAATGGGGTAGCGTGTCATTCTATTTGGCCCATTTCTCATCTTCACACCATTCCTCTCGAGTGGTGTGTCTTTTTGTACGCTCTTGTGACTGATGCTCCTATCAGTTTTCCTCACTTGTTCCTTCGTTCTTTGAATGAAGTTTATAGGAATTCATCTTCATCTCATGTTCTTGTTCATCCTATCTTTATTCATAGGATTTTGCTTTATCTTGGTCTAGATGATTTCCCTTCTTCTGAGCCCGTTCATGTTATTGCTCCTATAGGTGCGTCTTTTCTTAGACAAAGGATTGCTCATCTTTAAGTTGGCTCTAAACACCCTAGGTCTGAGCCTTCTGGTAGCGCATCTCCTCCTTCTTCTTCTACAGGTCCTGCTAGTGAGGATTTTCCTGATCCTGTTGGTGATGCTACTACTGCTACTGTTCCTCCACCTCCTTCAGATGACTTTGATATTCGTCATAACTTAGAGACTTTCATGACCATTCAGGCGGCTCATAGTCAGATTTTGGTGGACTTGCTTGATGAGATTCATGCTTTGCGAGCCGACTTAACACATCCTCGTTCACCCTTACCACCTCCTTTTGATGATGGCGTGTGATTGTCCTTTGGCATTCCGTCACAAAAAGGGGGAGTAGAGTTTTGACACTGTAGAAAAGCTTTTGTAGTTAGGGGGAGTTTTCTTTTGTTTTGCAGAGCTAGTGGAGATATTAGATTGTGACTAGGTGCTTCACTTTGTATATCATTTTTTTGGGGCTATTCATGTTAGGGGGAGATACATTTATTTTGATATGTGTGATTCTTGTTTCTTGTGATTAACTGCTTATTGATTTATATTTATGAGATTATTCATTGATATATGTCTTTATTCTGTGTTGTGTGAATCTTTACAAGGAAGTTTTATTTTTGTTATATCTAACTTAAGGGGAAAGTTAGTTTGCATACTTGTTGCTTTACTGTTTTCTGTCACACATGTGTTTATGCGTTTGTTGAGTGTTTCAGGAATATACAGGTTGATTCAACTGAGCTGCTGTCTACACTTGCAACTGATGGATAGTAGTTAGGATTGAATTTTTGTGTTTATGAGCATTATTTAAAGGGATTTTACTTGTAAACTTTGAGCTTTTAATTTGTGTTTTGTCACGGATTGCCAAATGGGGAGTTTGTTAGGTTCTAAAGATTTAGGAATTTGTATATTTAGAACTCTAATGTGTAATATTGGCAAACCATGCTCAAAACAATGTGTTTAGTCTTGTTTAGGCTTGCTCAAAGTTGTGTAATTCATGTAAAGTTGGAATTGAGAGGTTGCAGATGCATTTTTGCATTTTGGCCTGGCTCGTTCGATCAAAAGTTAGACTCGATCGATTGAAAGTCGGCCAGAATGTTTTTTTGCAGAATTTCCAATACAGCCCTATCTCATTAAACATTTAGGGTTTTATGTTTTTTCCCTAGGTATATAAGGAAAAACCCTACTCGTGCATACCACATGCAACTCCTTTAGATGCTTGTGAGGATCTTCACCTGCAAGGCCATGAAAAGTGGGCAAGAGATGTATTAGTCCAAATTTTAATTCAAAAGTAGTAGTAGCATCTAAAGTAGGAAATGTTATGCATAAGGGTTGTTAATTCAAATCAGGGGCAGCAAGCTCTTTCAAAGTTTGATTTCTAGCCATGACTTCCTCCTCTTCTAAATCAAAATTGCTAGCAAACAAGGAATCAAAAGCTAGATTGTGCTCTTCAGAATTTTTCCTAGCTTCCTTTCTTAACCTGCGCAAAGTTCTCTCTATTTCTGGATCGTACTACAAATCACCTTGATTAGAAGATCGAGTTACAGTCATAAACAATCAAAGAAACTCTAATAAACCATAAAAAAACAAATTAGGAAAAATCTAGAGTAATGAAAAGAAATAAAAATTCTACACTAAAACACAAAAATGCCTAAAAACCCTAGAAAACAGTGGAATTTGGCCACGAGAGGGTGGGGCTAGTAATTCAAAGGATTAACTAGTCTTGCTCAGAACGTCGTTTACCTTCAAAAAACTATACTGTCAAGGCCTAGTTCTACCAAAATCTGAATTCTGCCAAAATAGTAACTATAAAAATCAAACGTTTTTTTTTTTTTTTTAATTTTAAGAACGAAATAAGGTTCACAAGAAGCACAAGAAATCAACTAGAATGACCTAACAACGCCAAAATTTGGTGTGCTGTCGTAGACAACCAAAAATAAAACCTATACTCCTAAAAATATATGTAGTAGTGCGAGTAAGGATCGTTCCCACAGAGAGTATCTAGCCTAATTTTATGCTACGTGAATAAGGATTGGGGGGGGGGGGGGGTTTGAGTATAATGAAAACAATTTTAAGAAAGAAAACAACTAAGGAACAATTCAAATCAAAGTATTGAAATCAATCAAGAGAACAAACCTTGGTCCAAGTCAACATCCACCATCGGAATTTTACAACTAATCATCGATGCAAGTATATATCAATTCACACTTTGAATATTCACCGTTGGAACTATTTTCCTATCTCTCCTTAGTTGCAGTTAATTAGAAAACAAGTGATCTAATTAACCCTAACTACTAAACAACCCAAGACAAGCGCTAAAGGTTTAATCTAGTAGCAACCTTAAGAACTAGAGAGATCGATGAAGCTAAACAACACAAATACAACCGATTGCATTTAATTTAGTCGAGCATTCTTCCTAAGATCTAATAATTTCTGACGCAGCATATTATTAAATCTTAGTTGCTTCACAAATTAGAGAGATCAAACAATTACGGATTTGATATCTAACCTAGCAATAGATTGCAACAAATAATAAACTAGTAGTCCTCCTAGTAATTAAATGAGACAATCATGTAAATAGGCACAGAAGAACATCTGATATTCAAAGCATAAATTGAACAATAAAAACAAATTAGATCTCACAGTTTTATTGATTCCAAGGCTTCAATTTCCTTCAACCAAGTATAAAAGTTTTAGCCACGCAAGGCCATGATGAAAACTCAAAGAAGAAAATTAGAGAAGAGGGGAGAGAGAGGCGTGTGTGTGTCTCTGTAATTCTGATTTCTCCTCCCCTTTTACACGTTAATTCCCCCTTTCCCAAGCCTACAAAATCTCCTAAAAATATTCTAAATAATAACATCCAAATCTGACTAATTAAGGAAAAATATTAAAAATAAAACAAAGTCCTAATATAACTAGGAAAGTGGTGTTTTTCAACTGGAAATTTCGTGCATCAGATCTAGAACCTTCCAAAAATAAACTACATCAGATCCATGTATTAGAATTTCAAGCAAAGGAACATTTCAGAACGTCAACAGTGCAGGTGCGGCAACTTCAAGCCCGATTTCGACCTTGATACGTCCCATACCTCTCAAAACTCAAAACATGAAAGTTGTAGGGATTTGTCTTGGTGTTCCATAGAATCTTGAATCATCTCAAACGGAGTTCGGATGAGAGAGTTATACTCAGATTACGAAGCAATGTCAAAGCTGTCCAGAATTGCCCAATTAACTACGTTTTGCACTTAATACCTCAATTTGCATCCTAAATCAAAATATAAAAAAGATGAGTACATTTAGGCACCAAATAAATATAAAAGACTAAATATTAATGGAGAAAAATATGACATTTTGCATTCTTATCAAAATGAATCTCTTTGAGATAAAGAGGTTCACTTATGAGATATCAAAGTTCCCCCCCCCCCCCCCCTATCTACAAGCTTCAGTTTTTATATATAAATTAGTAAGTTGACTGTACGATGTATGGATAATTTTGTGATATTTTATATAAAACAGTTTTGGATAATATTGTACTTAAATTATAAAGAAAAAGTAAACTAAATTAGAGTAAAGAAACATGTACATTTTAAGATATTAAAAATTAGTTTAGTGGCTTCACTGCATATTTGTAGCGTTCTCAATGTAAGATTTTTTTTTTTTTTTTTTAAATCATGAAGCCAAAAATTAATGCAAAAGAGTAACGGGACAATGAAAATCAACTAATTTGTGTTGTGTCCACAAAAGCATGTGTATGCATGCATGTACCCAAAACAAAAACTATCCAACCAAACTACCCAAACCTAAATCATATTTAAGCCCCTTATTTTAAAAGAAAAAAAAAAAGAAGAAATTACCCATAGGGGTTTCGGCACCTAATGGTGATGGTAGGCCAATAAAACAAAGGTGATGAGCCCTCAAACTCCTCTTTCTCTCTCTTTCAAATGTTTTGTCAATCTTATGTCTTTTATTTTGGTAATATATAGTGAAATAGTGCGTTTTATTTAACAATCCACAACATTTTTGTATCTCTCTATCTCTGTCCAGTGCCTTATCTGGTCAGTTATTATTATTAGTCCTTAATTTTTTTTTTTTTTTTTTTTTGCTTTTTTTAAAATACTAAAATAGTGGGTATGCTAAAACACATGAAGAATAGAGAAAGATGTGGTGTAAGCTTAGGCAATTAATGAGATATTAAGGAGATAACAATAAAATAAGTTAATGTGAACTTTTGGGTAAGAGTGAAAAAAAACTTAAATGGGTAAAAAAATGGTTAAATGTAAAATTAGAGCGCCACTTGGCAGGACCTCATGCAATCCTGCATGAGGGTTCTAATTTATATATATTGATATTAGATCCCACCAAGGAAACCAAGAAGGAAATAATAAAAAAAGAATGATTTTTTTACTATTCCTTTTTTTTCCCTACTCCGTTATTTAGTTTATATTTAACAATAATAATAATGTAATTATGAGTTGTCCTGTGTTATTTGTTAATTTCTTCGAGGTATATGTTAGGGTCATACTTTTATGTAGTTGGCATATCCTTTTACAAAAAACATTTTACTTGCATTTGGATAGTTTTAAGTAGATTCTAGATTATTATGAAGTATGTCTCTTAAGGAAAAGGCGTTATTATTGAAGACATCAAAACTACACATAGAAATAAGTAAGAAAAGCTAAAAATAGTGGACTTCAACACAAGCACGATGTATCAAGATTTAATGAACCTTGATAGCTCTTGATAATACTCAATCTATCGAATTTCTAAGATCTAGAAATTTTAGATCTGTTTTTCAGCCTATGATGAGTTGGACATCTAGGTTTTTGTTTTATAGCCGCCATCATACATATTGACTTGATCAATTAGAGAATCTATACACTTATAGTGAAGCTACTGCGTTTTTATGTGCCTTAGGGTTTTGTGACCAAGTGTTTTATTCTCTACAAATGTATTGAAGAATTTTGCATCGTACAACAAGCTTTAAGTTGCTAGGAATTAGTCATGTACTAGGATCCATGCAAAGGGAAGCAGTCTCTACAAAATCAAGACCAATTGGAGATTGGCGTAAAGATTCTACTATAGATAGGTACTTTAGGATAGGCTAGGTTGGGGTAAGAATCCTTATACTTGTAAACTTTTGATTTTGATTAGTGATTGTTGAGAGTGGTGACCTGAAAATTACCTTGTGGGGTTTTCGCTTTATGAGAGGTTTTTTCCATTAGTCAACAAATCATTGTGTCAATTTACTTTCTGTTGCATATATTAAGTGATTTGTTCCGACTTCCACGATATTGCATGTAATTTGATCTAATTAATCAACCTAAGTAATTGAATTGCTTATCTGGAGTCAATCCATAACCAGTAGTATATATGTGAGATGAGAAAATTTTGCTTGCTTGTATCTCTTGTAGATCAAATGTAAAATGCAATATTAATATAAGTCATGCTAGAAATTGTTTTACCTTTCAAAAAAAATCTAGTTATTCACCTAAGTTTTATGTGTGCATGAGTAATTATATGTGCAAAATGGAGTTTTGTTCCTATGCATTGTGATACCATGATAAATTATAAAAGCTTAAGTTATTTATAAATAATGAATTTAATCTAAAAGTTTAGATAGGATTTGTGTTTGTCTTGTATATGAGTTTTTTCATGTGAATAAGATTATTTTCTTCTTCTTTTTATTTTTTTTTATAGAAGGAAACCTGTAATATTATTCAAGAAATAGCCGCATTGGCTACAATTACAGAAAAAATATGTGGAGGAACATCCTCCATCCACACCGAAAATTCGTTAACATGTCTAGCAATGTCGTGAGTAGCCAAGTTGCCTTGTCTCCAAGTACGACAAAAAACAACATCAGAGAAGTTCCTAATAAGAGATTTAAAGCCCGTTTAGATAGGCGTTTTCCTAGACAAAAATGCATGGTTTGATACAAAACGCAATATACACAATCACTTGAAGAAGCTGTTTCAGCTAAATCACGTTTACAAATCGTACAAATTCTCGATTTCAAAGAAGCAGTATCAATTGCATTTTCAATACTGAGAAAATAGAATGTTTTCGCACCGCTATTTTTTTCATTCAAAAAACCAAAAATACCCCCAAAAAGCAGGCTATATTATCCCTTTTTTTTTTTCCCTTTCAATAGTCACTCTTAGCCAATTTCCCTCAGTAACTGCTACTTCATTGAATTTCGGCCGATATATCAATTCCAGGCAATACTAAAAAGAACATACCCTTTTACGTTTTAAACGATTTTTTTTGGATTCCGGCCAGTTAATGGATAATGGACCAGTACAAAATTACACACAAAATGCTTCTTCCCCCCCCCCCCCCCCTCACACTAGTCATACTTTCTGCCTCCCTTCATTTCTAACTCCTCTTTACACTAACAATGAAGTCATGCCATTTGGTGGAGAGTAGCGGCATCGGTAAATATCCAGCAAGCTTCCTTGAGGGGGGGCTGAAGGTCTGAAGCTTTAAGAGAAAGAGAGAGTCTGAGGTGAAAGATAGAGAGAGTTGCGATGGAGCTAAAAGGATCTAGGAAAATAAAGAAATGTGTGATAGTGAAGTGATAAGTTTAAACGTGTGAAGATGAGTGCTTCTTGGAAATTGTAATGACATGTTGGTTGTACTTGTAGGTCTTAGGCGTGTGATGTGGATCAGAGAAAGAAAAAGAAATTAATAAAGGTGGGAGGCAACTGGCAAGAGGCATCAAGCATGTGTTTGGTTTTATCACCCACTATTATAATTTTTCTAATTATTTAAGAGAAGTTTGATAACGTTGTTCTAGTGACGTTGTTTGTATTTTTTGAAAATATGTGTAGGTGAAAAAGTGTGTGAAAATACATATAATGTTGTTTAAAAACTGAAAACATGTGTTTAAACACATGTACCAAACGAGCTCTTAATCTTTTTCTACCAAGCCTCTCTCACGTAATATCACATTTCTCACATACTACCCCTTCTTTTTTATTATCTTTTTTTGGTCTTATACTTTTATCTCTAATCTTTTTTTTTTTTTTTAATAAACTTATAAGCTTAACAAGTTTAATTGCTTAACAAATTAACTTTTACCAAATAATTAAAGCTATAAATATATAAATAATATTTATTTATTTTTAAAATATATACAAATAATATATATATATATATTTTTTAAATAATGGTAAACTCAAAACGATACACCGATATTGACCAGTGCTAAAATATATCATTTCGCTAGCCAAACCAGTACAGCCTCCGATACGAGATTGACTTCCTTGGTGGTATATGGGATTTGGGCTTAATAAGTTTGACATATTAGTTGAAATATGAACTTATAATTATAAAATTCTTAAAATTTATATGGATTTTGATGAATAACCAGCAACATATAAAAATATAGCTGTAACACGAAATGGCATACAAAAATAGACCGGCACCGAAATATTTTGTTCCAATTGACAAACCAAAACGAGTTCTGAAATGGTATTCAGAACATTGCAGGTAACCATATTCTTCTTTCATTATTCTTGAATTTTTACTATAGATTTGAGCTTTTGCATGGTAGGTTTAACAATTTACTTCAATAGAAATTTTGGGTTTGGTTTTTAGTTCTTGGTAATGGGTATCTTTGGGAAGGAACTTTTCTTTGTTCGGATTATGAGCTTATGTGATTAAGTTTTCAGTTGTTTCTAGTTTCTAGTGTTTGTGAATTCCAGATGGCTTGATGTGCAATGGTGTATAACATTTGGATCCAAAGGAATAATAGGGTACATAATGGGGTAGTTTAAATAGAGAAGCAGTTGGTAAGAGATATTTGTAGATATGTAAAAGCTAGGATGGCTGCAAAGAGACCTGTTTGTAATTCAATTCTTAATAGAATGTTGTGTAATAATTGGGGGTTATCTTGGTCCTAGAGGAGAAGCAAAATGTTTTTTGTTGTTCTGTTGTAATTTCTAGAAACAAGTTTGTAATTTGAGTTTGGTCTTTAGCGAAAGGACTTATTCTAATTACAAAAAAATTAAAATAGCCTTAACAATATAGTTAAGTCCTTTTTTGAAATTTACACTCAAAACAGCTAGTTTTAAAACAGCTTATCCAAACGCTTAATTTGGCTTTAAAAATAGAAAACGCATATTTTCACATTTTTACCAAACATTTATCTGTGGTTTTTTAAAATGGAGTTTTCAAAACACACGTTTTAAAAATGCTAGTTTTTTTTAAAACAGCTTATCCAAACGCTTAATTTGGCTTTAAAAATAGAAAACGCATATTTTCACATTTTTACCAAACACTTATCTGTGGTTTTTAAAATGGAGTTTTCAAAATGCACGTTTTAAAAATGCTAGTTTTTAAAACGCACATTTTGAAACAGCTTATCCCAACAGGCCCTTAGCCTCTTTAACCAAATGACCATAAACAACAAAAGAAACCACTTCAAAATTTAGAGCATTGATAATACATTCTGAATCACCCTCTAAAAAAATGGAAGAAGCACCAATGCTGAGAGCGAAGTGAAGGGCTTTGACAACTGCAACAACTTCCACAGCTACCACCGATATTAGGTTAAGATAACTTGACACCAGTTAATTAATTACGTTCAATTGCATGCAAATTATGAAGGCACCAACAAATCACCAGAAATACTAAGTGCAGCGAAGAATAAATTAGACACAGTGATTTGTTGACCAGTAGGGAAAACCTGAATACCACTGAGTGATTTTAAGGTCACCACTCCCAAGAATCCACTAATCAACAATCAAGCGGTTACAAGTATAAGGAATCTTACCAACTACCCTGGCATATCCCAAAATACCAACCTATAGTTGAACCTTTGCTCCAATACCCAATTGAACTTGATCTTGTAGTAGCCTTCTTTTCCTTTAATGCACAAACCTTCAATTTGTGACTAACCCTTTGCACAGAACCCAGTACGTGACTAACTCCAACAACTTGAATAGATGTTGTTGGCTACTAAGTTCCTCACTTCATCAACAATGAAGTTCAAGAAGCACTTTGTTACAAAACCCTATGGCGTACAAACGCAGTAGCTTCTCACAAAGAAAATAAGTCTCTTGGTTTCTGTATTTGGGTGTGACTACTCTTAAGATAAGCCTTATATATGTCTTGGGTTGTAAGAAAAGAAACCCTAAACAAATACAGAAGCCTAAGCCAAATTTCAGATCTAGAAATTCTAAAATTGTAATTCTTAATAGATCAAGCTGCTATCGAGCTATCTATCGAGCTTCACATTAACTCTCGGTAGCAGGCTTCTATTAAGCTATTTGTCGAGAATTAACAAACAACTTTTCTTCAGTTGTTTCTTGGACCAATCTTCATGACTTTAATACTTAACTTGAACAACGTGTTTCTTGAAGTACTAAACCCATCTTAGATCTACCCAGTTACAAGTAAAGTGCATTTTGCCAAAAGATTAGCCAATTACAGTAACATATGACCCTAACAATCTCCATCTTTGGTAATTCGTGAAAAAACCACAAAAAGCAATTATGAGAGAAGTCTAACATAACTATCCCATAATTTACAAAAGTATATAAGTCTAACCCTACAACGAACTCTTGAAAACTTTGCAAAAAGAAATATCATGGCATGATAGACTTGCAACCTGTCTTATCTGAAACACTTAAACAAGATTCATCAAGGCATCAAGAGTGAAACATAGACAAGTTGTATACAAGAAGAAACATGTGTATAAAGATAGAAAAGAAGTAACACATGTGAGACAAAGGTGAAGAAAACATACATCATCTCATATATATATATCAAAGAATACAATGTATCTAACAAAAGTGGTCACAAGATCATTGTACATGTAATGAGAAAAGAATGCACGAAAATCTCACCACATCCCTCAAAACACTCTCCCCTTATCTAGTATATCCCATGCTAGCTCTACCCATAACAAAAAGACTACTCTCATCTACAAAACTACTCCCTCTTTTTTTCACAAGTGACAAAGGGTGTATCACTAAGAGGTCATCATCTCATCATCTCCACCAGAAGAGGACTCCTCAGCTTGCTCAGGTGAAAGAGAGGGCGCAAAACTACCAAGGTGAGACTGGCGGCAAGCGATGCGATCGATTCTGATGTTCATCTAACACATCTCATCAGATAGATGGTCAAGACGACTGCCAAAATCAGCACCCATGTGCTAAAGCTACTCCATGAGGTCAGCAAGTGAGACAATTTCCCTAGATAAGGAAGAAGGGGCAGATGAGAAAAAGGGTCGAGAGGATGGGGCTACATCCATAGGCTCCACACGAGGCCATTTCGCAGCAAGCTGTGCTACACTCCTCCGAATAAACTCCTTACTAATAGCACCCATGACACAAATGAGAGGAGAATGAGGAATGGTGACGTACAAGTGTGTGAGGATGTGAGTGATAGCCGAAGGAAAGATGAGCCTATCACATGTGGCAGTGTCTCGATAGCAATCTATAATAGATTTTATCATGTTTGATGGAAAGTCTATGAAGAGACCTTCCATGAGAGAAAGAAGGAAATGAGCACAAGGTTTGGTGATAGTGTTATAATGAGACCATGGAGTAAGTACAAAAGCCATCATTATATTAAGGATCTGTGGACCCTTAGCAAACTCAGTTGTGAAGAAATTTAGGGTACCTCCCCACAACATGGCCTTCTCACAGAAAAGTGAGGCCAACTCGTCTCTAGAGATGGAAGAGAGACGACGATGACAAGGATAATCCGAACTAACCACCCTAAGGACACGTAGTACCTTGGAAATGAGCTTTAGGTTAACTACGATATGTGTACCACAGAATACCGTAGTAAACCGAGATATAGAGGTATCTATGTTGTGCATGTTGGAGTAAAACTCCTGTATGAACACATCAAGACACCTCAAGGGTTTCTCACATAAAGAAGCCCATCCCTAAGAGCTAAACGCACTAGGTAGAATGCACCAGGTAGAGGAGTGTCTGGGAAGTTAGACAAAATAACCTAGCATTCCGAATGAATTACTCAATCAAAGAAGTTCCCAAAAAAATTCATCTCATGGCTTCTTATCACGGAACCGAATAGAATCAGAGGGAAAAGAAGAAGAAGAATAACCACGATGAATCAGGTCTTTAGAGGGAACAGATTTTTTAGGTGCCATGAAAAGGAGACTAAATGAGAGAGAGAGAGAGAGAGAGAGAAGAAAAAGGCAGAGTCACAACCGATGGTAAGGCACAGGGAAGAAGAAAAGAAATGTGCAATGCATGATAATTCATAAACGTGGTACGTGCTAAAGAAAATTGCATCATGGGTAAAAACTCAATCCAACCTAACAGCACTCACAATGTATAAAAAGTCACACAATCCTAGAATGCATGAAACATTGTTATAATGAACATAGAATACAATGCATGAGCATATGAGATCAAATTAACAAAACTCATCCCAAAAATTTTGACAAAAACCCCTAATTTTCCCCAAAAAAATGAAACCTAGGTCATAAAAATGCATGAATGCGTGAAATATGAAGAAAAAGAGAGATTAAAGAGGCTTACCAATAAATCAAAGCTTGAAGTAGACTGAAAATGAAGAGGGAAGAGGATTTTTATTGAAAAGAAAGGGTTAGGATTGAGAGACAAGAGAGAGGTATTGAGATATTTGAGGTAGAAGTGAAACGGATCAGACCTCAGGTATATATAGAAAAACGCAGCTCGTTAGATCAAGAAGGTATCGAGCTATTATCGAGAACAAAATCTCGATAGATCAAGAGGTATCGAGAAGGTATCGATGGCAAAAAGTCTCGATAGATTGAAAAAGCTATTGAGAAACTATCGAGCAAATAGAGACTCCAAAGAATTTGGCTCAATGGATTGGGCTATCTATTGAGAAGAGGTCAAGAAATCTCGATAGAAGAGGCTTGTATTGAGGAGGTGTCGAGCAAGTATCGAGGAGGTATTGAGCTATCTGTCAAGAGTCCTGAAGGAAAGATACCAAGGAGGAGAAACAACACAAGATGAATGCAACCAAGATAACCATCAAAGCAAGCACTCAAGAAGCATCTTAAACACGAAAACACAACCTTAACTTTAGATGCAAAGCATTCCTAGATCAAAAATACATTAGACAAGTTTAACCAAATTTTATTTCAAAACATGTTTAAACAGTTTAGAGAGTATATACTATCATATATATTCCTTACGATGGCCAAATCACACTATACCTGTACAATAGTATCAAGAGTAGCAAAGAGTACACGTGTTGTGTGTGAAACTTTTGCAAAAAGCATAAGTGTCACATCATATGACAATAATGATATAGGAGGAACAAATATAATCACACACAATCATAACTGTTTAATAGAGACTATCACCTTTGAGGTACATTATATAACTCCCACATCTCCTAGAAACACACTTGCAACCATATTAAAAGCATTTTGATTCTTTTTGCTTTTCATGTTCTTTGCATTTTTTTTTTCTTTTAAGCATATCATAAATGGGCATATAAGATAGAAATGAAAGTACCTAATTATGTAAGCTTGAACATCCTTATTTTGCTGTGCAAGTGCTACACCTTACCAAGCACAACATTTATGAATTGCACACAGATGTTTTATGATTGACAAGTTTTAGTGGTGAGATGGTTATTTATGCCTTTCTCTTAGGATTTTCTAGTCCTTCCCATCAAAAAGAGTGATTTCAGATATGAAAGATAAAAGATTGGCCAAATCATACAAACCACATAAAAGAGAGCCACAAAGCTCATATTGCTTAGTTGTGCACGAAGATGCCCATATAAGCTACAAGAGATACAAAGTTGGGAAACTTTGTTTCAAAGGGCGTCCAAGGTACACAAGTACCAGTATATACAAACACACACTGTTTTTGTATTTTTCTGATTTTTTTTATTAAAAAAACTAAAAACAAACAAGCAAACAAACAAAGTATTAAAACTAGATTGGCTCAAACCACAACACAAACCATGCAAAAGATCAGAAAGAGAAGAAAACACTTAGAATCGTTTTCCTTCCAGATGGGAGACCTAAATGAAGATCCTTTCTTTTGCATGAAACTTTGTTCAGATGGATAAGGAGGAGAGTTCAAACCATTGAAGTTCAAAAAAAGCATGGCCACCTTAAGAAGTTCTACAAGAGAGGCTAAAGAGAGTTGGAGTAGATTTTGTTTCCCAAGAGATGACACACTATTGCTTTATTAAGAGGCTAACCACTTATAGCAATTAGGACGAGTGTGCCCAAATCCTCCACAATAGTGATAGAAATGAGGCTTTTTTGGTTGAGACTTCTTGTTGGTAGAGCAATGATTATTCTGCTTAGTCTCTTTCTTACCAACCTTAGGTGGTGCTCCTAGAATGGATTTTCCCTTATCACTTTTATTCTCACTCACATTTTTCAGTTTTAGAATTAGTTACCTTAGAGTTATCATTATTAGTAGGTGGGATAAAAATAACTCTTAAAGCATTAGAAAGAGGTACTACAAAAGGAGAGAGAGTGATTATACTCGAGACCTGTTCTGTTAGATGCAGACTTCTAGACATTCAGCATTTCACCCAGCTTTGCACTTGAAGTCCTTCCCAGTTGTGCTTTAACCTGAAATAATTCAGCATCCAATTTCTTGGTCTTTTCAACGAGAAGGTTTTTCTCAAACCTCAATGCTCCTATGGTCTAATCAGGTTTTTCTCACCTTCTAGCTCCACATATATCTAATACCTACTACACAACCTTAACTAATGCCAAACTGCACATTGCTGCAATGCTCCACTGATCCTACCACACTACGGCAGTCACTAACACAGCATACAGCACCAAAGCAGAATCAGGGCACTTACACACTGGCCTCTCAGCCCAATTAGCAGTGTCAATAGCATAGCACCAACATTAAGCATGACAGTAATATAAATTCTACAGTAATATAAAATCAAACATAGAAAATACACAACATTTTATATAAGCTAAAATGTTAGGATTACTTAGATGGTAGTGGCCTACTAGAATCTACAACGAAATCACATAATAAAATAGTCAAGACCTTTTGCTAAGATCACAAAATACATGTCAAGGCCTAAAATCAGCTACACCTAAAACATGCCACAAAATACATATCAAAGCCTACAATAAGTTACTACCAAAATAACGTTGAAACAAGACATCACTAACATCATCTCAACCCAACAAACAACTTGATCTTTGTTTTGCAAGGATTTACTTTTGGAGTCCATCATAAAAAGTTCTTTGGTCTTCGTTCATGCCACTTGTGTCTAGCATCATAATTCTTTCATCTCTTTCAACTCCTGCAAGCGAACCTTTTCCCCTTTGATATGTACTTTCTCTTTTTCTTGTGCACAATATTCTTCAAGCATTTTCTTTTTCTTTTTCAAATATTCTGTTGCAACATCTTTACCATCATCTTTTTTCTTTCGATTAGCCTTTTTAGCTTTTCTACCTATTGGCCTCTTGAAATCCATAGTGTCATCAACGCCCCTCCTTGATCTATTGAATCTGGAGTTTGAGGCATTTCTTTTCTTGAATCTTCCCTAGGCATAGTAGATGCCCACTTAGGAAAATCCTTCAACAATAGCCAACAATGTTCATATAGAAAAAAGTAACCGTGAATTTCTTTAAACAATTCCCTTGCTTTCTCAATCTATAAATAAATAAATATAACATAATTAGTTTCTTCAAACAATTCATTTTTGTTGTAAATCTAAAAAAATTAAAGACCATTGCAAAATTTATACCTTCATTTCAGCAGTGGTTCCACTTTCATTCTTTGCTACAATTTTAGCTAAAGACCCACAAAATTTAACTGTTTCCCTATTAATCACTCCCTATCGACTTGTTAGGGATGAAATAATACATGTAGAATCAGTCTTGTGGTCCTTGAAGTATTTGCAACTTTGCCATAAAATGTTGTTTTATGTTGCTCATTACCATACACAAGATCAACACTGGTATTGAGCCATGCTGCTACAAGCAGCCTGTCTTCCACTGGACTAAAGTTGATACAACGTGTTGTTTTTTTCTTAGAAGTGGCAACTTTATCATTTAGTGGAGAATCTTGGACTAACATAGGACTATTTTCAAATAAACCGAAAAGTTCCTCCTCAAGATTAATATCCCCCCATAAGACATCAGCGTATGATGAATAATTTCTTGAGTCCATGCCCTAAATAGATATGTAGATAAAAATAATTTAGGTAGTCCAAAGAGAGCCCCCCAAAAATAAAAACTCAAATGCATATCTATATGCCAAAGATGAGAGCGTACTGTAGCATGTCTTAAAATTTTAGCACATTTAACACACCTCATGATGCTCTGTTTTTGGTGTTTGGTGTGCCAAATGTCAAATATTTGGCATTTGGCACACCTGATGAGAATGCTCTTAGTGTCCAAAATAGCAAAGATATAAATATAAATCCTTCTTCTTCGTTGCAGCATAAAACTCACTGCAAGGACGGAACCAGGATTTGAACATAGGGGGGGCAAAAGCATGAACCAAAAAAATTTCAAGTGACATGGTGAAAGCTCAAAAAATGTGTTGAAAACACAAGAGCTGTTTAGACCCCCTAATTAAAATTAAGGCTCGATAGATTTTACACAACTTTGATATAAAGTGCGGAATAGTGTAAAAGTGAGCGGATGAACAAGAAAGCTACTCTAATCCATAAACTAAGCAACACAGCAGTATAATGGAATAAAACAAGAGTAGGAAAGAAGGATGCAAACACAAAAAACACCGAGACGTGTTCTCGAAGAGGAAACCGAAGAACTCGGCGAAAAACCTCTCCGCCGCCCTCCAAGCGGAAATCGATCCACTAGACAATCAGTTGGGATACATGAGTAAGCAAGAGACCCTCCAAGCCTAATCTACCCGATGTACCTAAGCCCTCCAAGCTCCTACTCCCACAAGGCTTCTCGGAACCGTGTCTTGTCTAGCTCTCCGGATCCCGCAACAAGCTCCATGTTGCATCTGCCATTCCAGGCTTCTTCTAATGCTTCCCAGCAGCACCAAAACATCACTCAACGCTCTCAAAAGGTGTGGTAAGTGTTTGGGCTATCAACCTCTCAATGGTATGGAAAATGGAGAGGGAAGGGTTGAGGAGATACCACAAGCAAGTGTATAGAGAAAGGTGGGGATGACAATCTCTAATTGCAAATGTGATTGGCTAGGGTTTTCTCTCTGAAGCATTCCTCAACATTTGTGGGTAATGGGGGTTTATATAGGATAGGTGCAAAATGTGTGAGTCATTCAGTACAAGCTGGCAGAATAGCATGTCTCGCGGGTGTCTCGCGGGAAGGCCTTACCCGCGAGATACTCGCGAGAGACAGCTGTCTCCACCTGGACTGACTCTTCGCATTCCAGCATGTGCAGGGCACATGCCTCACTTCGCGGGAAGCTTAGTCGCGATATACCCGTGAGATTCCTTCAGCTTCCAATTTTGCTTGAGTCTTCACACACTCTCTATCACACACCCCTTACATCAATTCCCACAACTAATACAGGGTATAAACAATTGATATTAATTACAATCAAATTTGGCACGGAATAAAAGCCAACAAAAATACATAGTTGTAAATCACAACTTTACACATGGTTTATTAAAAAAAAAAAAATCATAGTAGACAAAACAATTGCATTTTATTACCATAAATATTTAAGTCAAGAAGGAAATAATATAAACCAAAAAAGTTGAAAGTTATAATATGATATTCAAACATTTTCGAAGAAGAATAAAAAAAGAAGAGAACTTTGGATCTCCAAATTTTGAATAATTGGAATTAATATGTTGATTTTATCACATTGACCAACTCACCAATATGATAAACCCAAACTTTTGGATGCAACTAAAAATCACACTAATGAAGCTATCAAAACTTTGTTTGAGGATTTTAAAAAATTGGGATATTAATATTAAGAGTTGGCAATGCTACATTATCAATATTGG
Source organism: Quercus variabilis (assembly GCA_030445155.1). Taxonomy (NCBI): domain Eukaryota; kingdom Viridiplantae; phylum Streptophyta; class Magnoliopsida; order Fagales; family Fagaceae; genus Quercus; species Quercus variabilis. The sequence goes on from CP129449.1 coordinate 12,471,419, forward strand.
CTTCTAAAAGAATTTTGCATTTTATCTTTTGAAAAAAAATTAAATATTGTAATTGATTTTTCCATAATTTATAAATCAATTAAAAAGTTATATAAATTATTGTCACCCCTGTAAGGGAATTTTTTTTTTTCTATGAGAGTTTTTTTGGTTATGAGTTATTGAATTATGATATTAGTAATTTGTGGATTTTTTGTTATGTTGTATTTGGACTATGGAGGGGCCATGGGTCCAAAGAAAGGGTTAAGTGATTAGTTTCTTTTAGGCTATTTGGACCAATCCAAAAATTTGAGGGGGGCCAACTATAAACTCTAAAATATGGACATGCAAAAAAAAAAAAAAACTCCCCCCCCCCCCCCTGCCCCTTGGTGGATCCATCCCTGACTCACTGGATATTTAGATAGTTTTACTACTCGCTGAAATTACTCACATAAAAATATTATAACTTCGTATAAAATTTAGATTTGACAAAATATGAAATTTCTTAGACTCTTACCTCAAGTGTGCCGTCAATCTTTCTCTACTTAAACAACAGTAGTTCTCCTTCAAAAATATCTATCGTTATATTCTAACTTAATTAGTTTATATATAGCTAGAGTTTCAACCTAATTTTCTAAAATCTCCCTTCTTTTTAATCTTGTTTTTTTTTTTCGGTTATTACAGATATCTTTCGTAATAATCAAAGTGCCTGTGGCGTCCAGCTGGGTTGCTAAGATTGAGCTTGGTAACATGACCTGATTCGTTGCCGCACTCTACGCCTTTCCATTGGCAGCAATCTTCACCGACCCATGAAGAAAGCTTACCTGGAAAATCAAATACGCCTTCCTTGAATCTGACAAGTGCTTCTCTTTCACTTTTGATGCATTTCACTGTCACATTATTAGTCTGACTCTGATTTTCAGTGCATGGAAATTAATCATTATGGAGTTCACTGATAGTGAAAACGCTAATGATGAGTCTTTGGGATTTTTATGAAGCGAAAACCATGCATTAACGATGAATATATATCACTGAAGTGTGAACTAACTTTAGATTGAAATGGTCAGGTCAAGGATGACCTTGTTTCCACGATCAAACATAAAAGTCATTGTATAAGGGTTTTTCATTTTATTTTTTTATTTTTTTTTAATACACGGTAAGTGAAAGTTCTTGTTTGAATCCACACACGGTATGGACTAGAGAGTAGAAGTAGCCTGCCTCGTGAGTCATGCGTAAAAACATTAGGACCCATTTTCCACTCGGCGGAGATGACTTTTACGCATTTTCCACGTTGCAGGAATCATATGATTCGTATGGCTTTTTCTACTTTTTCTTTTTCCTTAAATTAAACGACGGGGGTTTTCACGCATCAGCATTAGGCTGTTAGAGCAAGTGAGCAACCGCATTAGTAAGTATATAATTTTTGTCTATTTTATAAATAAATAAAAAAATATGTTTTTTCTATTTTACACTCACTTTACAAAATACTCAAATTAGTCTATTTATTCTAAACATTTTTTCAATAAAATATTCTTTTTTTTTTTACATTATCACCTCTCTCATAGACCCAACACAACCCACACAGCCACCATCATCAACTCACCCAGCCACCATCATCAAGCAACCAACCTCCATCATTAATCCACTCAACCACCATCATCAAACAACTAGCCTCCATCATCAACCCACCCACATACCCATTCAACCCAGCCACCACCAATGAAATCCAAATACCCATTCAACCTAGCTGTTAGGTTCTAAGGTCTTAGGAGTTTTTGTATTTAGAACTCTAATTTGTAATGTTGGCAAACCATGATCAAAACATTGTATTTAGTCTTGTTTAGAATTGCTCAAAGTTGGTTTAATATTGTAAAGTTGGAATCGAGTGGCTGCAGAAGTACTTAGGACTTTCGGCCTGGCTCGATCGATCGAAGAATAGACTCGATCGATCGAAAATCGCACAGGTTGAATTTTCTGCAGATTTTCCAACTCAGCCCTACTTCATTAAACGTTTAAGGTTTTGTGTTTTTACCCTAGGTATATAAACTAAACCCTAGCCACGTTTTTTAAGGTTGTACATATTGCTTTGTTGCTCATACATTGTTGTTTTGTGTGAATCTCGTGTGAGATCTTTGAGGAGACTTCCTTTACACAAAACTTAGGGTTTTCAAGGTAGAGATGATTTCAACATCTTGAAGATCATCATAGTTGCAACCATTGGAACTTAAAAGAAAAGCAAGCGGGGAGCTTGTAGCTGATTGAAGAATTCAAGAAAGAAGTAGTCCGTGGATTCGGAGCCTGCGCGTGGTCGTGTCAGGAAGTTTTACTGGTGGGTAGCATTAGGAAGTCGAGCGGGGAGCTTGTAGTCCTTCTGTAAGAACTTCAATTCTTTCATAGTGAATTCTGTTTAGCCTTGAGGATCGGTGGGTCAAATCCTCCCCAGGTTTTTACCGAGTGGTTTCCTGAGTGATCATATCTTGTGTTATTTATTATTCCGCTGCTATATATCTTGATATGATTATTTGATTGCTTTAACCTAGAATTGCATAATTTGACTAAGTAACAACTTGGCTAATTAATCTAGGCTACGCAATCTGTGTGTTTAAGGGGTCTAAATTTCCAACAAGTGGTATCAGAGCGTGGTAGCTCTTTTTGCTTGAGATATCTATCTCTGAGCTGATCCTTGACCCCAGTTGTCATGGATTCTTGGAAAATCTTTTTGTTTGCTAGTCAACTTATCTACCTGTTGTCTTTGCCGTTAGTTGTTTTTGTTAAATCTTTCCTTAAGTATCTTGGTAAAATCACTTGTGATAAGAATTATGTTTGTTATACTGCTTTAACCGCCTTAAAGGCACGTGATTCTTGTCTTTGGTATTTGGATAGTGGTTGTTCCAGGCACATGACAGGAAATAAAGATCTATTCAAAACACTTTTTGAAGGGAAGATTGGGACAGTCACCTTTGGAGATGGAAGTAAATCTGTGATCAGAGGCATTGGTACTGTGGACATTCCAGGATTGCCGGTGTTTGAAGATGTTTGGTATGTTGATGGATTGAAGGCCAATTTACTCAGCATAAGTCAGATTTGCGACAATGGATTGAACGTCCTTTTCACCAAGTATGAATGTGAGATACTTGATGGTGGAGGTGACTGTATGTGTGTTGGTGTAAGGACAGCTGACAACTATTATGGAATAACACCAAGTGTAAACAACAAGTGCTTTAGTGCAAAGATAGATCAAGTTGATTTGTGGCATCAACGGTTGGGGCATGCTAGTCTTAAGCAGCTAGAGAAGATTTCCAAGTGTGAGGCAATTATCGGTTTACCTAAATTTGAGAAAATAGATAAGTGCATCTGTGGACCATGTCAGATAGGTAAACAAGTAAAATCCAAGCATCTGTCTATGACTAGTGTTCAAACATCAAAACCTTTAGAGATGTTACATATTGATCTCATGGGTCCTGCCAAAGTTCAAAGTCTGGGTGGAAAGAAGTATATTCTAGTGGTTGTGGATGATTTTACTAGATATACTTGGGTTGTGCTTTTGAAGGATAAAGCTGAGGCTCCTGAGAAGATGATACATCTGTGCAAGAAATTGCAGGTTGAGAAAAAAACTGTGATAGCCAGAATCAAAAGTGATCATGGAAAAGAATTTGAGAATACCAAACTGGCTACTTTCTGCAATGATCAAGGCACTCACCAAGAGTTCTCATCACCCATGACACCGCAACAAAATGGGATTGTGGAAAGGAAAAACAGGGTTATTCAGGAGATGGCTCGAGTCATGTTACACAATAAAAAGTTACCAAAGTCCTTCTAGGGAGAAGCAGTCAACACTGCTTGCCATACACTCAACAGGGTGTATTTTAGACCTGATTCCAAGAAAACTCCCTATGAATTTTGGAGAGGGAAGAAACCTATTGTCAAATATTTTAGGATATTTGGCAGTGACTGTTACATTCTGCGTGATAGAGAGAATCTAGAGAAGTTTGATACAAAGAGTGACAAAGGGTACTTTCTAGGATACTCTTCCACCAGTAGAGCTTACAGAGTGTTCAATTTGAGAACCAAAACAGTCATGGAATCTTCAAATGTTGTGATAAATGATGAAGTGAGTTCAGAAGCATCTTCAGAAAGCACTGGTCCTGCTCAAGATAAGTCTTTAGAAGTTAATAACTCCTTTCTTACTGAGTATGTTGGGAAACATAGTGAGGAAGAGTTGCTGGTGTTGAATGATACAGTCTCAGTACCATCAAGCTCAGAACCATCCACTCCAATTCATGGCACTCGACAGGCACAAAGTGAGCTCAACCCTCCATTTGAACAGAAAGGTACCACAACATCCCTTGTTAAAAGCCCTTCTTCAAGAGTGAGACTGAACCATCCTTCCACAAATATATTGGGTAGTCTGAATGATAATATGAGATTGAGATCAAAAGTCTTGAATGTGATCACTCACTCATGCTATCTGTCCCAATTTGAACCAAAAAAGGTAGATGAAGCACTTCAGGATGCTGACTGGGTAAATTCCATGCATGAAGAACTTCATCAATTTGTTCGGAATGATGTATGGGAATTAGTTCCTAGGCCAGAAAATGTAAATGTAATTGGAACTAAATGGATCTTTAAGAACAAGTCAGATGAACATGGCACCGTGATTAGAAACAAATCAAAACTTGTTGCACAAGGGTACACACAAGTGGAAGGAGTTGACTTTGATGAGACCTTTGCACCAGTTGCAAGATTGGAATCCATTCGGATACTATTAGCCATTGCAAGTCATCTAAACTTCAAGTTGTATCAAATAGATGTCAAAAGTGCATTCCTAAATGGGATGTTGCAAGAAGAAGTGTATGTTGAGCAACCCAAGGGATTTGTGGATCCTCACAGACCAGATGACGTCTACAAGTTAAAAAGAGCACTTTATGGTTTGAAACAAGCTCCTAGAGCTTGGTATGATAGATTGACTGCATATCTCACGGAGCATGGATTCAAAAGGGTATCTGCAAATACAACTCTCTTCATCAGAAAGGATAAGACTGGTTTTGTTGTAGCTCAAATTTATGTAGATGACATTGTCTTTGGTGCTACTAATGACTCTGTTGCTCACTCTTTTGCAGATGAAATGAAGGCAATGTTCAAAATGAGCATGGTTGGTGAATTGACTTACTTTTTGGGTTTGCAGGTGAAGCAAACAGAGTCAGGAATCTACATCAATCAAGCTAAATATGCAAGAAATTTGGTCAAGAGATTTGGACTGGACAAGGCTGCTCATGCTAGAACACCAATGGCTGCTAATGTGAAGTTGACAATTGATCCATCAGGTGAGTCTGTTGATATTACCTTGTACAAAAGCATGATTGGTTGTCTCTTGTACTTAACTGCTAGTCGTCTTGATATTTCTTATAGTGTTGGTGTTTGCTCTAGATTTCAGTCTAATCCTAAGGTCTCTCATTTAAATGCTGTTAAGAGAATTATCAAATATGTGAGTGGAACCTATGATTATAGATTGTTTTATAGCAAAGAGTCAAATTTATCTCTTGCTGGTTTTTCTGATTCTGATTGGGCTGGGAATGCTGATGATAGAAAAAGCACCACTGGGGGGTGTTTCTATGTTGGAGCCAATCTTGTGGCTTGGATGAGTAAGAAACAAAATTATGTTTCTTTATCCACTGCTGAAGCTGAATATATTGCTGCTGGGAGTTGTTGCTCTCAGCTCCTGTGGATGAAGAAACTTTTGAGTGATTATGGGATTCCTCAAGACACCATGGTTGTCTACTGTGATAATTCTAGTGCCATAGATATTTCTAAAAATCCTGTTCAGCATTCTAAGACCAAACACATTGAACTTAGATATCACTTCATTAGGGATTTAGTTGAAAAGAAGATTGTCATTCTTGAATACATTCCTACTGACCGTCAAAATGCTGACATCTTCACCAAACCTCTTGATGGGAGTAAGTTTGAGACTCTTCGTCAAGTCATTGGTGTGCTTCAGTGTCCCTAGTCTCTTCTGGATTTCATGGTCCTTGTGCTTAATTGCCTTTTCCTTTGGTGACCATTGTTCTTTGGTGTTTGTCTTTTTGTTGTTTTTGTTCTAGGACTTGCATTGCATTACATTCATACATTTCATTCTAGGATGTATGTGTTTTCTCTTTTAATATAAAAAAAAAAAAAAAAAAAAAAAAAAAAAAAAAAAAAAAAGAGAAAGCAAACATTATGTTAGACACTATTTGTCTTGATTTTTGAAAAACAAGGTTGGTCTATCTTGAGACACATATCATGGTCTGTGTACCTTGTTTAACTTTGATGAACTTTTTTATTGCACTTGACTAGTTAAAACTTTGTAGTGCATGTTGTGTGGGAAAGATGTGTTTGGTTTTTATTCTCCTTGTCTTAATCATGAAGTCATATGTTATTTAACGGTCGGACTTGATTCTTTTGAGAAAGGCATAAATAACCATCTCACCACTGTTCACTAGCCAATCTGAACACCTTAGTGCATATCATAAGATTCTGTGCTCGAGAAAGTGTAGCACATGCACAAAAAGAACATAAGGTGTAGCCTCAAAATAAATTAAAACTGGTGTGTACTATTAGGCTTAATGCCAATTCACTTAATTCAAACCGGTGTGTACTATTAGGCTTAATGTCATCTCATACAAATGAGAGGCAAAAATACAAGAAACTTACATGATTGCAAGCTTTTGTTCTAGGAGATGTGGGAGTTATAGGATGTAACTCTTTAGGTGATAGTCTCTTTTAAATTCTATGTGATGAATTGTGTAGACTTTGTGTTTGATTGCCATTCACATATCACCTCACATGTATCTCAAGTTTTTGCTAATATCACACACTACACAAGTTACTCTTTGTTAAACACTATACATACGAGTGTGTGTGTTTATGGTCTGACCAACCAAGTTTGAAAATATCTTGAGATTTGTGCACAACATTTTTGTTGCTTGAGAAAATTCAAGGGAGTATGATTGAAACGTGTTTTTGACATAATTTGGGTTTAAAAATTTGGGTTTTTGAAAAAGCATTCCATCTCATACTCATGCATTTTGTTTTTACAATTTAATGTTTTGAGGAGTTGTTTTACAAAATTTTGGTGCGTGTCTTTCAAAACTGGATTTTTTTAAAAAAAATTTAGTGAGCCTCTGCCCATTTCAATCGATCCAGCCTGTTTTTCGATCGATCGAAAAAGTGCCTTAGTTTGTTCTAAAAGGACTGTCACATTCGATCGATCGAATGTAATTTTCGATCGATCGAATATCGTAAAAAAGGTTTTTAAAAGGAACTTTTCTGACTTTTTCAAAGATCCTATTTCAAAACTTTTCAACCATTTTTCCTCTCTCCGCGTTGGCAAGCTTGATATTGTGATTTTTTGTCGTTTTCTTCCGAAGTCTTTGCACAATCTCTCTCTCCTCAAGCCGGTAAGACCCTTTTGCCCTTCCTTTTGATTTATTTTTCATCATTTCATGCATAACTTCATGCTTTTAAGGGGCGATTTTCGCACTTTGCTTTTTTGGTTTTTTTTCTTTTGATTCAAGCCATAATTGATGCAATTGTTCATTGGGTTTTTGTGGGGACATGTTATAGACATGATTTAAAAAGTTTAATGTGGTCAATTTTGAGTTTGATGTGAAATTGAAAAATCTAGGGTTTACTAATTGATCCGATTTGGGGATTTTGTGAAATTGAGTAGAATTTGTTGCAATTGGCTTGTTGGATTGATGAAATTAAGCATTATAATCTATGTGTTGTGTTTTGTGATGCTCAATTCATCATTTGGTTTGAAAATTTTTCAATTTGTGTTAAATTTTTGGGGTTTTTGTTAAGAAAATTCCTTGCTCAAGCCAATTTTATCAATTTAATCTCAATTGACCTTAGTTGTTCACTGCATTAGTGCATGCATCATGGCATTGTATCTGCTCATGCATCATATAGATTTTAATTCTATTGTTTTTTTTTTTTTTTTGCTAACTTGCAGTCTGCCTTTGTTTTTGATTTTTTTTTGTTTTGTTCTTTTGGTTTTCTCTGTGTGCCTCTGTCCTTTCCTTAGCATCATGCCTAGGAAAACTAGATCCCATAGGTCCCTTCCCTCTTCCTCTCCATCCCCTCCCTCCTTTGACCGTGAGAGGTTTCCGAGTGAGAAAAACCAAGATCTTTTTGAGAAGCTTCACCTTAAGAGGAAGATTTGGGCTGAGCGTTCTGTTGTTTTAGATGAGCTAGATCCGGCCATTAGGGCTAACTTTGAGCGTCGGGGCTGGTTACCTTTGTTAGACATCTCTGATCCTCCTCCACCGTCTGCCTTGATTAGAGAGTTCTATTCAAACATCTCTATCCACGTCTATGATTCCAACACTTTGGTAAAGAGTTGGATACGAGGTGTTGGGTACACCATTACTCCTCAGGTAGTGACTGCTGCTCTAGGGGTACCGTTGGTTAGGGATCCTGTCTATCCTTATGATGAGTCTCCCGAGCTGAGCGATGTTTTGTCTTACATCACTGGTATTTCTGTCCAGTGGGGTTCTGATCCTAGGATCACTTCTGCTGAGCTCTCTGGGTTACATTATCTTTTCTTTAGGATAGCCTGTCATTCCATCTGGCCTATTTCTCATGTGCACACCATTCCTCTTGAGAGGTGTGTATTTTTGTACGCTCTTGTTACTGATGCTCCTATCAGTTTTCCCCATCTGTTTCTTCGTTCTTTGAACGAGGTTTATAGGAGTTCATCTTCTTCACATGCCCTTGTTCATCCTATTTTCATTCATAGGATTTTACTCCATCTTGAGCTTCGTGGCTTTCCTTCCTCTGAGCCTGTCCATGTGATTGCTCCTATCGGTGTGTCTTTTCTTAGACAGAGGGCCGCTCATCTTCGAGCTGGTTCTAAACACCCTAGGTATGAGCCCTCTAGTGGCGTACCTCCTCCTCCTTCTTCTTCTGCAGGTCTTGCTGGTGAGGATATTCCTGATCCAGTTGGTGCTGATACTGCTGCTGCTGATGTTCCTTCCTCTCCTTCGACCGACTTTGATGTTCGTCGTACTTTGGAGACTGTCATGACTGTTCAGCAGGCTCATGGTCAGATTTTGGTGGACTTGCTGGATAAGATTCGTGCTCTTCGAGTGGATTTAGCACGTCTTCATTCTTCCTCACCACCTCCTTTTGATGGCGACTCATGATTGCTCTTTGGCATTCCGTCACAAAAAGGGGGAGTGGAGTTTTGACTTGTAGAGGGTTTTTGTTGATAGGGGGAGATTTTTTTAGTTAGGGGGAGATATTGTTTTAGATTGTATCTAGGTGCTTCACTTTGTATATCATTTTTTTTTTTATATTCATGTTAGGGGGAGTAACATTGTTTGATATACATTTATTTTTTATTGATTCTTGTTGCTTTATGATTCACTGCGTATTGATTTATATTTATGACTTATTCATTTTTATATGTCTTTATTTTGTGTTGTGTGAATCTTACAAGAATGTTATACCTGTTGTTTTTACTCTTTTCTGTCACACATGTGTTTATGCGTTTGTTGAGTATTTCAGGAATATACAGGTTGATTCAACTAAGCTGCTGTCTACACTTGCAACTGATGGATAGTAGTTAGGCTGAATTTGATTTTATGAGCATTACCTTTGTAAAGGGCTTTTTATTTGTAAAACTTTGAGCTGTTAATTAGGGTTTTGTCACGGATTGCCAAAGGGGGAGTTTGTTAGGTTCTAAGGTCTTAGGAGTTTTTGTATTTAGAACTCTAATTTGTAATGTTGGCAAACCATGATCAAAACATTGTATTTAGTCTTGTTTAGAATTGCTCAAAGTTGGTTTAATATTGTAAAGTTGGAATCGAGTGGCTGCAGAAGTACTTGGGACTTTCGGCCTGGCTCGATCGATCGAAGAATAGACTCGATCGATCGAAAATCGCACAGGTTGAATTTTCTGCAGATTTTCCAACTCAGCCCTACTTCATTAAACGTTTAAGGTTTTGTGTTTTTACCCTAGGTATATAAACTAAACCCTAGCCACGTTTTTTAAGGTTGTACATATTGCTTTGTTGCTCATACATTGCTGTTTTGTGTGAATCTTGTGTGAGATCTTTGAGGAGACTTCCTTTACACAAAACTTAGGGTTTTCAAGGTAGAGATGATTTCAACATCTTGAAGATCATCATAGTTGCAACCATTGGAACTTAAAAGAAAAGCAAGCGGGGAGCTTGTAGCTGATTGAAGAATTCAAGAAAGAAGTAGTCCGTGGATTCGGAGCCTGTGCGTGGTCGTGTCAGGAAGTTTTACTGGTGGGTAGCATTAGAAAGTCGAGCGGGGAGCTTGTAGTCCTTCTGTAAGAACTTCAATTCTTTCATAGTGAATTCTGTTTAGCCTTGAGGATCGGTGGGTCAAATCCTCCCCAGGTTTTTACCGAGTGGTTTCCTGGGTGATCATATCTTGTGTTATTTATTATTCCGCTGCTATATATCTTGATATGATTATTTGATTGCTTTAACCTAGAATTGCATAATTTGACTAAGTAACAACTTGGCTAATTAATCTAGGCTACACAATCTGTGTGTTTAAGGGGTCTAAATTTCCAACACTAGCTACCATTAATGAAATCCAAATATTCATCCAACCCAGCCACTGTGCAACAAGATTGACGCCTCCCACTATCTGGCCATGGAAGCTGCGTCAAAGCCCAGGTGTGTCTTAACCAAATACCCATTCAACCTAGCTTTGATCGATGCCTTCAACATCGTACCCTAGGTGCATCAAAGCCCATGATGCATAACCTTGCTGATCTATGGGTCCGGCCACGAAAGAGGAAGCTTATGAGATGAGAGAAAGAAAGAGCTAAGAGGGTTGATGTGGAGAGAGAAAAAAATCAGAAAAAGAAAGGGTGAGGTGAGAGTCAGAGGACTGATGAAAAGGAGAGAGAAAAAAATACAAAAACATGAAAATATCAAATACAAAGCTACAATAACCATGCATATAGTTTTGTATATTTGCACACTTTTGCAAGGATTGATATGGGTTTTTTTATATTAAAATGTGCAAAATTAAGCACTTTTCATATTTTGCAAACTTTTGCAACCACTAATGCGGTTGCTCTTAAATTTTATTTTTTGGTTATTGAATTAAGGCAATGGCATGGCCTTTGTAGGATTTATTATTGTTATTATTATTATTATTATATGAATGATTGATCATATTGTTACAATTGTATAACTTATTGGCCTGTATCAGATCTTCAGGCAATAAGAGTATACTCGTTTTTCCTTTATCTCATTTCTAATCTCTACAAAACAATTCCATTTTTTAGGAGGCTCAGCTGACGTCTAATCCAGCTATCCATATTAGACTCTTTATCATTTTATATGATTCCAAAATACCCATACACCTTACGTTTAAGTATAGATAAAATTTAGGGAAAATTTGTAAAATAAAACCCACTACTCCCACTACACCACTTTCAAATACATGTTAAAAAAATGTTCACCTCACAATCCATTAGAATTCAATATATGTGTTTTATATTTGAGTTCACCTTAGCCACACACAATTACTACTCCTTTAAGGAAGAAATATTTATCATTATCCCAACTTTTTCTCCATAGCACTTTTATAATTATTGCAAAGAGATAAATCTATAAATTCTTCTTTATTATTTAGGAGAGATAAATTTATAAATTCTTCTGGCAATGAATGCTCAAAATGTGTGTAAAACACCTATGAACGTTTAGACTCCCAATTTACAAATTACCAACACAAGCTTATTATCAAACAATTTATATGCAGAATATGAAAATAAGCTAAAACAGAATTGGTAAAACAATCTAAACCATAATTAATCACAACCACAGTAGTAATTAAATGGCAAAGATTAAGGGAAGAGAGATGCAAATACAAAGACAACACAGCGATGTGTTATCGAAGAGGAAACCGAAGCCCTCGGCGTAAAACCTCTCTGCCGCCCTCCAAGCGGTCAATAATCCACTAGAGAATATAATTGGGATACATAAATAGCAGAAGACCCTCCAAGCCTAATCTACCCAGTGCACCTAAGCCCTCCAAGCTTCTTACTCCAACGAGGTTACACTAAACCTTTGTCTTCTCTAGCTTACCAGATCCCACAATTAGCCCATTGCATCAACCAATATGAATTGGTCCCTTCTTAATTTCTTCACAAGCACCAAAAAGCCTTCTCACAGATATGGGTATGGTGAGATAAGTAATGTACTTCTCAAGAATGTAACAATGGAGAGGGTGAGAGTAGAGGAATTTGGAGAATCAAAAGATGAAAATTGTGGATGAGTTAATCTTGTTTTTTTCAAGGGTTTCTCTCTCAAAATTCTCTCTGGAAGCTCTCTATAATACGTGGATATAAGGCTCTATATATAGTAAGATATGTATGGAATGCGAAGAGTCAGTTTTGTAACAAACAAAGTGGTCTGGCGACTCGAGCTCGTGACTGGAACAAGTCGCAAGTTTGAGTCGCAAGTTAACGGCTTGCCCAGACTAGAAGTTTTGTCTTGTAATGCAACAGCTGGCGTGACTCTTCAGCTCTCCTGCATGCTTCACACGTGTGCCACTTTTGGCGACTCGCCAATCGCGAGCCAGTTGCGAGATCCAGTCATAAGGCCTTTCTTGAATGCACACTCTTGAGCTTTTCTTCACACTCTCTCACACACTACACTTACATAATTCCCACCTAAATACAGGGTTTCTAAATGCTAAATTACAAGTAAATTTGGAACGGAATAAAACCAACAAAATGATTGAATAAATTCAACCTTACAGGCAACAAGGACAATTTAAGTGTTTTTAACTCTCTCTTGGATTTATGTATCATTGATTGATTTCAATTCCAAATCTGTAGTTCCATTTTTCTAACTTGATTACATTGTGTAATAAAACAAAACTAGATTTTCTTTTTCTTTTCTTTTCTAGGTTTGTAGGTGGAAAAGCAAATCCTTGAAGCAATCTAACTCTAAGAAGAAATAGTACAATGAGGAATAGTTTTCACATTATTAAAATCTCTTTTAATTTTCTTTTTCATATTTTGTGGCTTTAATAGATTGCTTCTATGATTATTAGGGTTGAATAGAGGAAAAGGTTTGAATTGGTTGAATTGAAGGGTTTTAATAGTTGGGTTGAGATTTCATAGTGGCTGATTTGCTTTGACCATAATGGCTTTTGTTGGAGGTTACTTGGGGATTGCACAACTATGGTGGTAGAACTTGAGATTTAGCCTAGGGTAGTTAATTAAATAGTCGAGTGTTTGAGGGTATTGGTTTTTTATTTTTTATTTTAATTTAAAAAGATTTTGGATGTCCTTTAAAGGTGGAGTTGTTAATTTTTTCTCTAATGGTTTCAATTTCGAGTTCAAATTTAAACATATGTTTTTGTTATATGCTTCATGTATTTTTTTAACACAAAGTTGATAAATATGAGTTCCAGATAAAATGAATCTCTTTGAGATAAAGAGGTTCACTTATGAGATATCAAAGTTTTTTTTCCCCCTATCTACAAGCTTCAGTTTTTATATATAAATTAATAAATTGCCTGTGCGATGCATGGATAATTTTGTGATATTTTATGTAAAACAGTTTTGGATAATATTGTACATATATGATAAAGAAAAGTAAACTAAATTAGAGTAAAGAAACATATACATTTTAAGATATTAAAAATTAGTTTAGTAGCTTCACTGCATATTTGTAGCATTCTCAATGTAAGATTTTTTTTTTTTTTTTTTTAATCATGAAACCAAAAATTAATGCAAAAGAGTAACTGGACAATGAAAATCAACTAATTTGTGTTATGTCCACATAAACATGTGTATGCATGCATGTACCCAAAACAAAAACTATCCAACCAAACTGCCCAAACCTAAATCATATTTAAGCCCCTTATTTTAAAAGAAAAAAGAAAAAGAAATTACCCATAAGGGTTTCGGCATCCTGATGGTGATGGTAGGCCAGTAAAACGGAGGTGATGAGCCCTCGAATTCCTCTTTCTCTCTCTTTCAAATGTTTTGTCAATCTTAGGTCTTTTATTTTGGTAATATATAGTGAAATAGTGTGTTTTATTTAACAATCCACAACATTTTTGCATCTCTCTATCTCTCTCCAATGCCTTATCTGGTTAGTTATTATTATTAGTACTTTTTTTTTTTTTTTTTGCTTTTTTTAAAATACTAAAATAGTGGGTATGCTAAAACACATGAAGAATAGAGAAAGGTGTGGTGTAAGCTTAGGCAATTAATGAGATATTAAGGAGATAACAATAAAATAAGTTAATGTGAACTTTTGGGTAATAGTAAAAAAACTTAATGAAAGAGGTTAAAAAAAAAAAGGTTAAATGTAAAATTAGAGCACCACTTGGCAGGACCTCATGCACTCCTGCATGAGGTCTCTAATTTATATATATAGATATTAGATCCTGCCAAGGAAACCAAGAAGAAAATAATAAAAAAATAATGATTTTTTTACTATTCCTTTTTTTTTCCCTACTCCCTTATTTAGTTTATATTTAACAATAATAATAACGTAATTATGAGTTGTCCTATGTTATTTGTTAATTTCTTCAAGGTATATGTTAGGGTCATATTTTTATGTAGTTGGTATATCCTTTGACAAAAAACATTTTACTTGCATTTGGATAGTTTTAAGTAGATTCTAGATTATTATGAAGCATGTCTCTTAAGGAAAAGGTGTTATTATTGAAGACATCAAAACTACACAGAGAAATAAGTAAGAAAAGCTAAAAATAGTGGACTTCGACACATGCTCGATGTATCAAGATTTAATGAACCTTGATAGCTCTTGATAATACTTGATCTATCGAATTTCACAAATCCAGAAATTTCAAACCTATTTTTTAGCCTATGATGAGTTGGACTTCTAGGTTTTTGTTTTATAGTCGTCATCATACATATTGACTTGATCAATTAGAGAATCTATACACTTATAGTGAAGCTACTGCGGTTTTATGTGCCTTAGGATTTTGTGACCAAGTGCTTTATTCTCTACTAGTGTATTGAAGAATTTTGCATCGTACAACAAGCTTTAAGTTGCTAGGAATTAGTCATGTACTAGGATCCGTGCAAAGGGAAGCAAACTCTACAAAATCAAGACCAATTGGGGATTGGCGTAAGGATTCTACTATAGATAGGTACTTTAGGATAGGCTAGGTTTGGGTAAGAATCCTTATACTTGTAATCTTTTGATTTTGATTAGTGATTCTTGATAGTGGTGACCTGAAAATCACCTTGTGGGGTTTTTGCTTTATGAGAGGTTTTTTCCATTAGTCAACAAATCATTATGTCAATTTACTTTCTGCTGCATTCTAGACTATTTAGTGATTTGTTTTGGCTTCCACAATATTCCATGTAATTTGATCTAATTAATCAACCTAAGTAATTGAATTGTTTATCTGCAGTCAATCGATAACCAACAGTATATATGTGGGATGAGAAAACTTTCGCTTGCTTGTATCTCTTGTAGATCAAATGTAAAATGCAATATTAATATAAGTCATGCTAGAAATTGTTTTACCTTTCAAAAAAGAATCTAGTTATTCACCTAAGTTTTATGTGTGCATGAGTTATTATATGTGCAAAATGGGGTTTTGTTCCTATGCATTGTGATACCATGATAAATTATAAAAGCTTAAGTAATTTATAAATAATGAATTTAATCTAAAAGTTTAGATAGGATTTGTGTTTGTCTTGTATATGCGTTTTTTCATGTGAATAAGATTATTTTCTTCTTCTTTTTATTTTTTTTTATAGAAGGAAACCTGTAATATTATTCAAGAAATAGCCGCATTGGCTAGAATTACAAAAAAAATATGTGGAGGAACATCCTCCATCCACACTGAAAATTCACTAACATGTCTAGCAATGTTGTGAGCAGCCAAGTTGCCTTGTCTCCAAGTATGACAAAAAACAACATCAGAGAAGTCCCTAATAGGAGACTTAGAGCCCATTTGGATAGGCGTGTTCCTGGATAAAAATGCACGGTTTGATACAAAACGCAATATACACAATCGTTTGAAGAAGCTATTTCAGCTAAATCACGTTTACAAATCGTACAAATCCGCGGTTTCAAAGAAGCAGTATCTAATTGCATTTTCAATATCGAGCAAATAGAACATTTTCACACCGCTATTTTTTTCATTCAAAAAACCAAAAATACCCCCAAATAGCTGGCTATATTATCCCTTTTTTTTTTCTCTTTCAATAGTCACTCTTCACCAATTTGCCTCCGTAGCCTCTACGTCGTTGAATTTCGGTCGATATATCAATTCCAGGCAATACTAAAAAGAACATACCTTTTTACGTTTTAAACGATTTTTTCTGGATTCCAGCCAGTTAATGGACAATGGACCGGTACAAAATTACACACAAAATGCTTCTTTCCCTCGCCTCACACCAGTCATACTTTCTGCCTCCCTTCATTTCTAACTCCTCTTTACACTAACGATGAAGTCATGCCATTTGGTGGAGAGCAGCGGCACCAGTAAATATCTAGCAAGCTTCCTTGAGGGGGGGCTGAAGGTCTGAAGCTTTAAGAGAAAGAGAAAGTCTGAGGTGAAAGATAGAGAGAGTTGCGATGGAGCTAAAAGGGTCTAGGAAAATAAAGAAATGTGTGATAGTGAAGTGATAAGTTTAAACGTGTGAAGATGAGTGCTTCTTGGAAATTGTAATGACATGTAGGTTGTACTTGTAGGTTTTAGGCGTGTGATGTGGATCAGAGAAAGAAAAATAAATTAATAAAGGTGGGAGGCAACTGGCAAGAGGCATCAAGCATGTGTTTGGTTTTATCACCCACTATTTTAATTTTTCTAATTATTTACAAGAAGTTTGATAACGTTGTTCTAATAACATTGTTTGTATTTTTTGAAAATATGTATTGGAGAAAAAGTGTGTGAAAATACATATAATGTTGTTTAAAAAATAAAAACATGTGTTTAAACACATGTACCAAACGGGCTCTTAATCTTTTTCTACCAAGCCTCTCTCACATAATATCTCATTTCTCACCTACTACCCCTTCTTTTTTATTATCTTTTTTGGTCTTATACTTTTATCTCTAATCAATTTTTTTTTTAAATAAACTTATAAGCTTAACAAGTTTAATTTCTTAACAAATTAACTTTTACCAAATAATTAAAGCTATAAATATATAAATAATATTTATTTATTTTTAAAATATATACAAATAATATATATATATATATTTTTTTTTTTTTTAAATAGTGGTAAACCTGAAACGGTACACCGGTATTGACTGGTACCGAAATATATCGTTCCGCTGGCCAAACCAGTATAGCCTCCGGTACGAGATTGACTCCCTTGGTGATATCTGGGATTTGGGTTTAATAAGTTTGACATATTACTTGAAATATGAACTTATAATTATAAAATTCTTAAAAATTTATATGGATTTTGATGAATAACCAACAATATATAAAAAAAAATAGCTATAACCCGAAATGGCATACCGAAATAGACCGATACCGAAATATTCCGTTTCAATTGACAAACCGAAACAAGTTCCGAAATGGTATTCAAAACATTGTAGGTAACCATATTCTTCTTTCATTATTCTTGAATTTTTACTATAGATTTGAGCTTTTGCATGGTAGGTTTAACAATTTACTTCAATAGAAATTTTGGGTTTGGTTTTTAGTTCTTGGCAATGGGTATCTTTGGGAAGGAACTTTTCTTTGTTCGGATTATGAGCTTATGTGTTTAAGTTTTGACTTGTTTCTAGTGTCTAGTGTTTGTGAATTCCAGATGGCTTGGTGTGCAATGGTGTATAACATCTAGATCCAATGGAATAATAGGGTACATAATGGGGTAGTTTAAATAGAGGAGCAGTTGGTAAGAGATATTTGTAGATATGTAAAAGCTAGGATGGCTGCAAAGAGACCTGTTTGTAATTCAATTCTTAATAGAATGTGGTGTAATAATTGGGGGTTATCTTGGTCCTAGAGGAGAAGCAAAATGTTTTTTGTTGTCCTGTTATAATTTCTAGAAACTAGTTTGTAATTTGAGTTTGGTCTTTAGCAAAAGGACTTATTCTGATTACAAAAAAATTAAGATAGCCTTAACAATATAGTTAAGTCCTTTTTTGGAATTTACACTCAAAACAGCTATTTTTAAAACAGCTTATCCAAACGCTTAATTTGGCTTTAAAAATAGAAAACGCATATTTTCACATTTTTACCAAACACTTATCTATGGTTTTTAAAATGGAGTTTTCAAAACGCACATTTCAAAAATGCTAGACTTTAAAACTCACATTTTGAAACAACTTATCCTAACAGGCCCTTAGCCTCTTTAACTAGATGACCATAAACAACAAAAGAAACCACTTCAAAATTTAGAGCATTGATAATACATTCTGAATCACCCTCTAAAAAAAGGGAAGAAGCACCAATGCTGAGAGTGAAGTGAAGGGCTTTGACAGCTGCAACAACTTCCACAGCTACCACCGATATTAGGTTAAGATAACTTGATCCCAGTTAATTAATTACATTCAATTGCATGCAAATCGTCAAGGCACCAACAAATCACCAAAAATACTAAGTGCAGTGAAGAATAAATTAGACACAGTGATTTGTTGACCAGTGGGGAAAACCTAAATCTCACCGAGTGATTTTAAGGTCACCACTCCCAAGAATCCACTAATCAACAATCAAGTGGTTACAAGTATAAGGAATGTTTCCCTTTGATGCACAATCCTTCAATTTATGACTAACCCTTTGCACAAAACCCAATGCGTGACTAACTCCAACAACTTGAATAGATGTTGTTGGCTACAAAGTTCCTCACTTCATCAACAATGAAGATCAAGAAGCACTATGTTACAAAACCCTATGGCGTACAAACGCAGTAGCTTCTCACAAAGAAAATAAGTCTCTTGGTTTTTGTATTCATGTGTGATGACTCTTAAGATAAGCCTTATATATGTCTTGGGTTGTAAGAAAAGAAACCCTAAACAAATACAAAAGCCTAGGTTGAATTTCAGATCTAGAAATTCTAAAATTGTAATTCTTAATAGATCGAGCTGCTATCGAGCTATCTATCGAGCATCACATTAAGTCTTGGTAGCAAGCTTCTGTTAAGCTATCTGTCGAGAATTAATGAACAACTTTTCTTCACTTGTTTCTTGGACCAATCTTCATGTCTTTAATATTTAACTTGAACAACATGTTTCTTGAAATACTAAACCCATCTTAGATCTACCAGTTACAAGTAAAGTGCATTTTGTCAAAAGATTAGCCAATTACAATAAAATATGACCCTAACAATCTCCATCTTTGGTAATCCATGACAAAACCACAAAAAGCAATTATGAGAGAAGTCTAACATAACTATCCCATAATTTACAAAAGTATATAAGTCTAACCCTACAACGAACTCTTGAAAACTTTGCAAAAAGAAAGATCATGGCATGATAGACTTGCAACTTGTCTTATCTGAAACATTTAAACAAGATTTATCAAGGCATTAAGAGTGAAACATAGACAAGTTGTATACAAGAAGAAACATGTGTATAAAGATAGAAAAGAAACAACACATGTGAGACAAAGGTGAAGAAAACATACATCATCTCATATGTATATCGAAGAATACAGTGTATGTAATAAAAGTGGTCACAAGATCATGTTACATGTAATGAGAAAAGAATACACCAAAATCTCACTACATCCCTCAAAACACTCTCCCTTATCTAGTATATCCCATGCTAGCTCTCCCTGTAACAAAAAGACTACTCTCATCTACAAAACTACTCCCTCTTCTTTTCATGAGTGTCAAAGGGTGTATCACTAAGAGGTCATCATCTCATCATCTCCACCAGAAGAGGACTCCTCAGCATGCTCAGGTGAAAGAGAGGGCGCAAAACTACCAAAGCCAGACTGGCGGCGAGCAATGCGACCGATTCTGATGTTCATCTAACACATCTCATCAGATAAATGGCCATGACAACTACCAAAATCAGCATGCATGTCCTAAAGCTGCTCCATGATGTCAGCAAGTGAGACAATTTCCCTAGATTAGGAAGAAGGGGCAGATGAGAAAAAGGGTCGAGAGGAAGGGGCTACATTCGTAGCCTCCACACGAGGCCATTTCTCAACAAGCTGTGCTACACTCCTCCGAATAAACTCCTTACTAATGGCACCCATGACACAGAAGAGAGGAGAAGGAGGAATGGGGATGTACAAGTGTGTGAGGATGCGAGTGATAGCCGAAGGAAAGATGAACTTATCACATGTGGCAGTGTCTCGATAGCAATCTATAATAGATTTTATCATGTGTGATGGAAAGTCTATAAAGAGACCTTCCATGAGATAAAGAAGGAAATGAGCACGAGGTTTGGTGATAGTATTATAGTGAAACCGTGGAGTAAGTACGAAAGCTATCACTATATTAAGGATCTGTGGACCCTTAGCAAACTCAACTGTGAAGAAATTTAGGGTACCTCCCCACAACATGGCCTTCTCATAGAAAAGTGATGCCAACTCATCTCTAGAGATGGAAGAGAGATGACGATAACAAGGATATTTCCTGACTATCCACCCTAGGGACATGTAGTACCTTGGAAATGAGATTTAGGGTAACTACGATATGTGTACCACAGAATACTGTAGTAGATTGAGATATAGAGGTATCGATGGTGTGCATGTTGGAGTAAAACTCCTGTATGAACACATCAGGACACCTCAAGGTTTCTCACATATAGAAGCCCATCCCCAACAGCTAAACGCACCAGGTAGAATACACCAGGTAGAGGAGTGTCTGGGAAGTTAGACAGAATAACCTAGCATTTTGAATGAATTGCTCAATCAGAGAAGTTCTCAAAAAATTCATCTCGTGGCTTCTTACCACGAAACCGGACAGAATTAGAGGGAAAAGAAGAAGAAGAATAACCATGATGAATTAGGTCTTTAGAGGGAACAGATTTTTTAGGTGCCATGATAAGGAGACTAAACGAGAGAAAGAGAGAGAGAGTGAGAGAGGAAGAAGAAAAACACAGAGTCACAACCGAAGGTAAGGCACAGGAAAGAAGAAAAGAAACGTGCAATGCATGATAATGCTTGACCGTGGTACGTGCTAAAGAAAATTGCATCATGGGTAAAAACTCAATCCAACCTAGTAGCACTCACAATGTATAAATAGTCACACAATCTTAGAATGCATGAAACATTGTTATAATGAACATAGAATACAATGCATGAGCATATGAGATCAAATTAACAAAACTCATCCCAAAAACTTTGACAAAAACCCCTAATTTTCCCCAAAAAAATGAAACCAAGGTCATAAAAATGCATGAATGAGTGAAAGATGAAGAAAAAGAGAGATTAGAGAGGCTTACCAACAAATCAAAGCTTGGAGTAGGCTGAAAATGAAGAGGGAAGAGGATTTTTATTGAAAAGAAAGGGTTAAGGTTGAGAGACAAGAGAGAGGTATCAAGATATTTGAGGTAGAATTGAAACGGATCTGACCTCATGTATATATAGAAAAACGCAGCTCGATAGATCAAGAATGTATTGAGCTATTATCGAGAACAAAATCTCGATAGATTAAGAGGTATCGAGGAGGTATCGACAGCAAAAAGTCTTGATAGATCGAAGAAGCTATTGAGAAGGTATCGAGAGACTCCAAAGAATTTGGCTCAATGGATTGGGCTATCTATCGAGAAGAAATCAAGAAATCTCAATAGAAGAGGCTTGTATTAAGGAGGTGTCAAGCAGGTATCAAGGAGGTATCGAGCTATCTGTCGAGAGTCCTAAAGGAAAGATACTAAGGAGGAGAAACAACACAAGATGAATGCAACCAAGATAACCTTCAAAGCAAGCACTCAAGAAGCATGTTAAACACGAAAACACAACCTCAACTTTAGATGCAAAGCATTCCTAGATCAAAAACACATTAGACAAGTCTAAACAAATTTTATTTCAAAACATGTTTAGACAGTTAAAAGAGTATATACTACCACATTTATTCCTTATGATGGCCAAATCACACTGTACCTGTACAATAGTATCAAGAGTAGCAAAGAGTACACATGTTGTGTGTGAAACTTTTGCAAAAAGCATAAATGTCACATCATATGACAATAATGATATAGGAGGAACAAATATATTCACACACAATCATAACTATTTAATAGAGACTATCACCTTTGAGGTACATTATATAACTCCCACATCTCCTAGAAACACGCTTGCAACCATATCAAAAGCATTTTGATTCTTTTTGCTTTTCATGTTCTTTGCATTTTTTTTTTTTTCTTTTAAGCATATCATAAATGGGCATATAAAAGAGAAACGAAAGTACCTAATTATGTAAGCTTGAACATCCTTATTTTGTTGTGCAAGTGCTACACCTTACCAAGCACGGCATTTATGAATTGCACATAGATGTTTTATGATTGACAAGTTTTAGTGGTGAGATAGTTATTTTTGCCTTTCTCTTAGGATTTTCTAGTCCTTCCCGTCAAAAAGAGTGATTTAAGATATGAAAAATAAAAGATTGGCCAAATCATAGAAACCACATAAAAGAGAGCCACAAAGCTCATATTGCTTAGTTGTGCATGAAGATGCTCATCTAAGTTACAAGAGATACAAAGTTGGGAAACTTTGTTTCAAAGGGCATCCAAGGTACACAAGTACCAGTATATACAAACACACACTGTTTTTTGTATTTTTTTGATTTTTTTTTTTTTTATTAAAAAGAACTAAAAACAAACAAGCAAACAAACAAAGTATTAAAACTAGACTGGCTCAAACCACAACACAAACCATGCAAAAGATTAGAAAAGAGAAGAAAACACTTAGAATCGTTTTCCTTCCAGATGGGAGACCTAAATGAAGATCCTTTCTTTTGCATGAAACTTTTTTTAGATGGATAGGGAGGAGAGTTCAAACCATTGAAGTTCAAAAAAAGCATGGCCGCCTTAAGAAGTTCTACAAGAAGGGCTAAAGAGAGTTGGAGTAGATTTTGGTTCCCAAGAGATGACACACTATTGCTTTATTAAGAGGCTAACCACGTATAGCAATTAGGACAAGTATGCCCAAATGCTCTATAGTAGTGATAGAAATGAGGCTTCTTTGGTTGAGACTTCTTGTTGGTAGAGCAATGATTATTCTGCTTAGTCTCTTTCTTACCAACCTTAGGGGGTGCTCCTAGAATGGATTTTCTCTTATCACATTTATCCTCACTCACATTTTCAATTTTAGAATTAGTTACCTCAGAGTTATCATTATTAATAGGTGGGATAAAAATAACTCTATTTAAATCATTAGAAGAGGTACTACAAAAGGAGAGAGAGTGATTATACCCGAGATCTGTTCTGTCAGATGTAGACTTCTAGATATTTAGCATTTCACCCAGCTTTGCACTTGAAGTCCTTCCTAGTTGTGCTCTAACCTAAAATAGTTCAACATCCAATTTCTTGGTCTTTTCAACGAGAAGGTTTTTCTCAAACCTGAATGCTCCTATGGTCTAATTAGTTTCATCAACTTTGGTGGAGAGTTCCTCACCTTCTAGCTCCACTTCACTGAGCTTTCTTGTATTCAACCTGTAGAGCTTCTCATGCTTCTCAAAGACCTTGTACAGCTTTGTGTAGGCAATGTGGATGTCATCCTAATCATCCATCTTCTCAAACTTTGATTCTATCAGCTCTTCCTCCTCATCAATTTGGTCTACTACTTCCTTAGAGGACTCAACAATAGCTGTGAAAGCACTCATTGTCCCTTCTTGGTCACTTTCATCAAAATCAGCTTCTGGTTCAGTATCACTCAAAGTGGTAGCTAGGGCTTTGCTTTTGCCAATGGATTTGAGATATGTGGGACACTATTTCTTCATTTGTCAAAATCCTTAACACCTATAGCACTTTGGTCCGTCAGGAATATTGTTGCCTTGACCAACATCCTTGAATTCTCTCTTGCCTCTATCTTAGGACTTGAATTGAGAGAATCTAGACTGTTTGTGACCCTTATCACCTGCTTTGACATTCGCATTTTTGATGAACTTCTTGAATTATTTTGTGATATATGATTTTAACTTGGTATCCACATCATCAGATGACTCATCATCATCATCATTCTTAGTCTTCAAGGATATGTTCTTGCCTTTACCACCCTTGCTAACCCTTTCTAACCCTAGCTCATAGGTTTGCAAGTTTCTAATCAACTCTGTCAAAGGAATGGAGTCAAGATCCTTTGATTCTTTGATGATAGTGATTTTGGCGTGGAATCTCTCCTGAATGGATCTAAGGATCTTCTTGACAATCTTGGGTTCCAAAATCTGTTCTCTAAGATTGAAGGTTGAATTCACTATGTCCTTTAGCTTGGCATAGAATTCATTGAAAGACTTGTCCTTATCCATCCATATTTCCTTAAAACTGGTAGTGAGCCTTTGGAGCTTGGAATTCTTAACTGCTTTTGTGCCCTTATAGATATTCTAAAGAATAGTCCATGCTTCCTTTTCATTGTTAGTGGATGAGATCTTATTGAATTCTTCATTGGTCACAGCACTAAACAGAGCATTCAGTGCTCTACTGTTAAAATTTACAGCTTTGATCTTTGTATCATCCCATGTTGCTGATGGCTCTTCAGGTTTCTTCCAGCCTACTTCAACTGCAAGTCATACTTTCTCATCTAAAGACTACAAAAAGGCTCTTATGCATACCTTCCAGTATGCATAATTAGTACCAACAGGGATTACCCACGATCCATAACAACAGGGGTCAATGGATCACATTATAATGATTAACACCTAATCAAAATGTGCCACTCTGATACCACTTGTTAGGTTAATATAGCTTAACCTTGGTTAATTAATTCAATTACCAAAGTTCATTAATTAGGTTCAATTTGCATGCAAATCATGAAGGCATCAACAAATCACCAATTAACTAAATGTAGCGAAAAATAAATTAGACATGATGATTTGTTGACAAATGGGGAAAATCTCTCGCAAGGCAAAAACCCCACTAAATGATTTTAAGGTCACCACTTCTAAGAATTCACTAATCAACAATCAAGCAGTTACAAGTATAAGAAATCTTACTAACTACCCTAGCCTATCCCGAAATACCAACCTACAGTTGAATCTTCGCTCTAATACCCAATTGGACTTGATCTTATAGTAGCCTTCTTTCCTTTGATGCACAAATCTCCAATCTGTGACTAACCCTTTGTACGAATCCTAGTACATGACTAACTCCAACAACTTGAACAGATGTTGTTGGCTACAAAGTTCTTCACTTCATGAACAATGAAGATCTGGAAGCACTTGGTTACAAAACCCTATAGCGTACAAACGTAGTAACTTCTCACAGAGAAAATAAGTCTCTTGGTCTATGTATCCATTTATAACGGCTTTTAAAATAAGCCTTATATATGTCTAGGGTTGTGAGAAAAGAAACCATAAACAAATACACAAGCCTGGGTCGAAATTCAGATCTAGAAAACTAAAAATCGTAGTTCTCGATAGGTCGAGCTTCTGTCGAGCTATCTATTGAGCTGCACATTAAGTCTCAATAGCAAACATCTGTCGAGCTATTTGTTGAGACTTAATGAATGGCTTTTCTTCACTTGTTTCTTAGACCAATCTTCATGGCTTTCGATACGAACACTTGATATGCTTTGAACAACATATTTCTTGATGTATTAAACCCATCTTAGATCTATATAATTACAAGTGAAGTGTATTTTGTCAAAAGATTAACCAATTACATAAAATATAACCCTAACAAAAATGAAAATTTTAAACGGTGAAAATATAAATAACCCCAATATTATGAGTAAAAAATGTAGTTAGTCTAATTCTAACTTATCCAAAGCTAGGCACCTTTCTTGACTAGGCTTTCAACAGTTCAACCTAATCTTGTTTGCTTAACTATACAAGGAGAGTAATTGATAATTATTGTTTTGGAAAGATAGAAAAAGAGTGACTTGAATGAAGCCGAAACACCAGTCTATTCTGCCCATCTTTTATGCTTTGCATTTACAAAATGAGAAATTAGTGCTGTGGAAAGAGAGGATGATGACTTGAGCTAGACCATTTCCATCATGAGAGATGATTATGAACAACACAAGTGCGAGATAAGAATGGGTCGCATTCCATGCCTAACACTGTGTTTGGTTGCAGCTTAGAGAAATAAAAGAATAAGGGAAAGGAAAGGATAAAAGAAAGGGAAACACAAATGTGTTATTCACATATGTTTAAAAATAGGAAATAAGGGAAAGGAACCAATGAGAAAAGAAAATGTTTCCTTTACATTTGTTTGGAAATAAAGAAAGAAAGAGAAAAGAAAAAAATTGGTGATTTTTTCTTTACTTGGTTTGCAAAAATAGGCTGATGGTCTCCGTTACACATTTCTCTCCATTTACAACCATATTTTATATAAACAAAAAAAAAAAATTTGGTGATTTTTTTTCTTTATTTGGTTATCCACATCAGCATTATTTAAAAACAAAAAAAACAAAAATTCTGATTTCTTTTTTCTAAAAATAATAAAACCCAATAATACATAAAACCCAATAATAATAATAAATGCTCCTCTCTCTCAAACCTGATTCTTTGCCCATTTCACTATCAATTTTCTCTCCACAACCCAGAACCACCGTCAGTCCTTCTCTCCCATAACTCAATGGCTCTAATCGCCCAAGTTGCAGATACATCCCCTGTCTGATGGAGAGGCAACATATGGAATAAGCGTGTTGAAGAAGATTGTGATGACCATTAAGTAGCTCTTTGAGATGGCTTTGCTGGACTAATAGTGGTGTTCATTGGTTGCAATAAGGTTATATTCTCATTCCCAATTCTTTTCTTGTATGTATTGAATATAAGTTGGATTTTTTAGCTTAAGCCTGAAATTGGTGGTATATCAAGGATTAGGTCTGCAAACATAATTAGGGGAACGATTGATTCAATTTTACTTTGAATTAAATTACATATTTTCATTCATTTTTAAGTCATTATACCATCAATCAAAATAAATATATTAATAGTTTTAATATAATACTAGACGGGGATTCGTTTTGGAAACGATGTCGATTTTATCGTTAGCACAAAGTGGATATATGGGACTTTTGCACTTGACTTTCTCGGATCGTTTCATGTGGTTATGGGCCTTATGGCCTTATGGACTCAATCACAGACCCTTTTTTTTTTTCCTAATAAATAACTTTTATTCTATTTTAAATATTATAGAATTCAATTCTTTTTTTAATATTTTATATGAGAGATTAAAATTTGAGCTTAAATATTTTTTTTTGGAAACACTAGAAGATGGTAATTGAACTATAAGACTCTTAGTGATAGAATTTGAAGAATTCCAATCTATAACTTCCGCTCATTATCTTCTCAAAATCACTCTCCTTAGCTAAGAAAAAATAGAAAAGAAAATAAGAAGAACAATATAGAAAATAGGGGAAAAAGAAAAAGAAAGTAACACCATTGTAATCTAAGAACAAGTGTAAATCTGTATCTTGAACCAATCCCAAGGAACATAGTTTAAGCAATCCGAGACTATTGTTAATCAATTTCCTTGTCTCATACTCATTCCTAGCACTTATCCTTTCATTTCAAGTTTAACTTGCTTAAACAAGGGTAACAAAGGTTGATTGGCATCCCATCTTTATAAATTAATTGTGTGAGGTAAAAAGTTAGCCTTTCTTATTTTTGCCCGCCACACATATATATATATATATATATATACACAAGAAAAATTAAGGCCATAAAAGCAAATTTTAGAAATTCAAAACTCAAATTCCATAAAATTATAACACACATTGTATAATTTAATTATAACTACTACTTACGGTTACAACTAAAAATGTTATATATTTTTATATTTAAATAATAAGAGCATCTAAACACGCACGTAGAAGGATGGCAATAGGGTGTGATAAGGCTAGATCATGATTGCCCCATCCACGCTCTATCCCTTTCTAGGGTGGGTTGGAGATGTTTTACTTGCCTAATGAGAGTGATGACATAAAGATAAACATAAAAGAAAAATACAACCATGAAAATACTAAAAGAGAAGGAATGACAAATATTTTGAAAATAGTAGTAGAACATGTATAAAATAAACTAGCCTCATCACGCGCTCCGCATGTGCAATGAGGCTTTTTTTTTAAGTTTAATGTAATTTTCAATTTGAATTTATCTATTGTTAGTGAGGTTACATATGAAGAAATTTTAAAAAAACTAAAATTTAGGATTTGAAACTGAGTAAATTGTGGGGTTTAGTGTGTGCTAGTTTTTAGAAAAAAAAAAATATATATATATATATATATCAAACATGCATGAGATATATTTATATAGAGAGTGTGCTAATTTTTAAGAAAAAAGTTTCTCGGGTAGTTTTTTTATTTTTTTGAATTACAATTTTAACCTCATTTTTTATTTTTATTTTTAAATAAGAATTATCTAATTAGATTAGAGGTTTTTTTGAAGTCATAACTAACTTTTTGAATCCTCTTAATATATAGGAATGTATATATTTTTACATCGTATTTTTTTTCTTTAAAAAAAAATCATATCTTTTTTTTTTTTTTTTGGTAAATAGAAATGGGAGTTAGCTTAGGCTATGAAAGTTGTATCTTTTTCTATACTACTATTTAAGGGGCTTCCTTGTTTGGACCGGATTTTTTTTTTTTTTTTTTTTAGTTCCAAAATACCCCTACACCCCTAGGTTTAAGTAAAGACAAAACTAAAAGATAGTCTGATAAAAATATATGTCTAACTTGCATTAAAACATTGCTTACAAAATAGGAACACTTTTCTACTAACCCACTTATTCAAAGTAACTATACGGTTTTTTTTTTTAAATAGAAAAAAAAAAAGTTAAACAACCCACGTTGCTGCTATTTTTTTCCTTTAAAAAAAACACACATTGTTTATCCAAAAACAAAACTAAATATCTAAAAAAAAACTAAACTAAACTAAATAGATATATACACTTTTTTTTTTATATAAGAATATATACATCTTTTGACTCCCACTAAAATGTTGCCTACAAAACAGGACCACTCTCTTGATGGTTTTCAAATTGCTCTTCTATTTTTTTGTAAAGATTAATAATTTGCATCCATTACAATTTGAAATTACTACATTTTTCAACTACAAAAATACCTAGAGGTGTGATAAGTATTCTGCGTTTTGGATGAAATAGTTTACTTATCACACCCCTAGGTTTATTTGTGGTTCAAAAATGTAGTAACCTCAAATTATAATGAATTGAAATTATTAACTTTTACCAAAAAAAAAAAACAAAAAAAAAAAAAAAAGCCTCTGAGGTAATTATTTATAAAAGATATGATTATATCTTTTTATGTGGAAAGATACGAAAAGATATGATCATATCTTTGCAAAGAAAAAGATATAGAAAAAGTACTTGCGATATTTGTGCGAGCTGGACCTGTATATTCCAGCAAGCGTTCTCCTTTTCCCTTGCAAAATGTTATATATACAAACACATATAGGACTGCCGTGACTCACAATCTTATTATTATCACTATCAGTGCTCATCAATTTGAATTTACTCAGGTGATACGAATTATATCTTTTACGAAGAAAAAGATATAGAAAAAGTACTTGCGATGTTTCTGCGAGCGGGACCCGCACATTCCAGCAAGTGTTCTCCTTTTCCCTTGCAAAATGTTATATATACAAACACGACTAGGACTGTCGTGACTCAGTCTTATTATTTTCACTATCAATACTCATCAATTTGAATTTACTCGGTCATACGAAAAGATATGATCATATCTTTTACGAAGAAAAAGATATAGAAAAAGTACTTGCGAAGTATGTGCAAGCGGGACCAATATATACGTGCAAGCGTGCTTCTTTTCCCTTGCAAGATGCTATATATACAAACACAAATAGGAATGCCGTCACTCACAATCTTATTATTATCACTATTAGTACTCATCAATTTGAATTTACTCAGTGATAAGAAAAGATATGATCATATCTTTTACGAAGAAAAAGATATAGAAAAAGTACTTGCGATGTTTGTGCGAGTGGGACCCGTACATTCCAGCAAGCGTTGTCATTTTCCCTTGCAAAACGTTACATATACAAACACAAATAGGACTGCTGTGACTCACAATCTTATTATTATCACTATCAGTACTCATCAATTTGAATTTACTAGAGATACGAAAAGATATGATCATATCTGATGATGCACACAAAATGAGTAGGCTAAATGTTCTGAGCTTCAATAGGCTAGTGGTTACTTGGAAAACCTGAAAAGAAAAAGACACAGGATCAAAGATGATCGGGGTGGACCGACCAAGAACTCTCCGATGCTTAAGTTAGCTTTTTCTCTAGAACTCAAGAATTGCAACTTTTTAGGAATAGTGGAAACTTACTTCGATTTAATGTCGATGAGTCCTTATATAGTGAGCTTTGGACCAGTTACTTGTTTAGTAACTTCCCCAATATTTGTGGAAGTTAGAAGGTGTAGACTTAACTTCCACGATTGCTATAGAAGTTAGAATGTTCAATCTTATCTTCTATAACTACCATTGGAAGTTAAGTACTTATTAGAAAGTTATAGCGATGAACAAGGATTTTGTTCACATTTCAAAATAGTACCACATGGTCCGAATTTCAAGCTTATGTAGATAAATCCATTTCTAGAAATGTCCTTAGTGTTGGGAGATCGTCCAGGCGCTTTCCTGATGGACGACTCTTATGTCCACGGTCGACCTTCCAATTATGGACGACCTTCTTGTGCTAGGCTGACCCTTGGCTCTGGACGACTCTTGTGGACGAATTGGAGATGGTTCAATTTTTTTAGTTCCCCATCAGCTTTCCCCTTGTCCAAGGGTTGTCCAAAGCGTTGTTGAATTTACTATTGACTTTTGACACGTGCCATTATTTCAATGGTTGGATGTTGTGCCACGTGTCACCATTACCTTGATCAAATTTGATTCTTCTAGATTGTGCCACGTGTCATGATCTCATTGGTTGACTTGTAGCAATGATTCCATTTTTCAAGGAAAATGCCATGTGTCATCCCTTGGATGGTCCGCGTCATTTCGTTGACCTCACCTCTAGGCCCTATAAATATGTGCATTCTCTCTCTTACCCTTCACCTTCTCATAATTTCTCTTTTGCCATCTCGTCCAAGAGCCTCGTCTAGTCTTCTTCTTCTAGTCTCATTAGGTATTTCCTCTTCTCATCCTTAGGTTTTCATCTTAATCTTTCTTCCAATCAATTATGTCTGCATCTAGTAGTAGCCTAAAGAGAGAGATAGGCGAGTACCAGGACGTGTCTTCTAGAAGTGTAGATAGTTTTGAGAGTGGTGAGGGTAGCACAAGCAGTAGTAGTAGCTCCTCAGACGAGCATTATTCATCTGGGGTTCCTGGTTTTTCTTTAGAGGAATTTCAGGAAATGCAATGTAAGATGGCTTCTGGGGCAGGGGCTAACTCGTCCAAAAGGCCACCCAGTCCTCTTTAAGACGAAGAGGAGGAAGAAGAAAATGTAATTTATAGTTGTGCCCCTGAGGTAGCGTCTACTTTAGACGTGCCTAAGTTAAAAACTCTTGTAAATAGGTACCAAATTCCTAGGGAGTTTAGGCCTCGTCTACCTGATGAAGGGGAATGGTGTTATTCTCCTTCTTCATGCTTAGGTGTATATACATCTTATCTTTTAGCAGGTCTTAAGTTCCCCTTAAATTCTTTTTGTAGAGGCCTCCTCCATAGGTTGGGTATTGGACCAAACCAGCTTAACCCCAATGGTTGGAGGATGATAATTGTCATGCAAATGTTATGGCATGAGGCACTGGAAGGGAATCACCCAATCACAGTGGACGAGTTCCTTTACTACTATAAGCTCTTGGAGATATAAATAAAAAATAAAAAAATAAAAAAAAAATCTGCTGGTTTTTACCAGTTCTCATCTAAAGGCCCTCATTTTAGTTTGATAAAGGGCTGTAATTCTTCTGACAAGCTTTGGAAGACTAAGTTTTTTATTATTTCTAAAAATTGGGCTGGGGACCTAGTTGATGTGAATAATGCTCCCTTTCCTCCTTTTACTAGCCCCCTAGGTCGTCTTCAACCTGTGGGTATGTCTTCCTTCCATTTTTCTCAATTTTTTTCTCTAACTTTTTTTACTCGTCTAACCCCCCCCCCCCCCTCCGCTTTCTTTTTGTATTGATGCAACTGTTACTCGTCCATGTTTGGACAAATTTTATTTAGATCGTATTGATCAAGTCCATGCCTCCCCTGAGAGATCCTTCCACGGCCTAGTGACTTTTGGTCATCTAGTTGCTTAGGGACTTGGTCCTGTACCTTCTATAGAGAACCTTGCACATGAAGAAACTACTCGTTGAAGTAAGAATCATCCATCTTTCTTCTCTCTTTTTTAAAAAAGAATAATAATAATTTTGTTTTCTTCATCATAGGAATGGCTACCAATTCAGGATGTCCAAGTGGTGATGAGGACGTCCAAGTTCAGGACGATAATACCCCCTCTATCATCCAGAAATCTACCATCCAAGCAAGGAAGAGGAAGGGGATATCTAGCTCAATGGACCTTGGTGACCTTCCAAGTCGTTGAGGTTCCAAGAAGCAAAAGTCTAGCAAGACTCCTCTTCCCAAGGTTCCAAAGTTCACTCCTCTGACGGTATATCTGGACAATTTAGTGGTAAATGTGGTGCTCGTCTAGACCGTTCCACCCTTCCATATATTTGACTTATAGCTTGCATTATTCTTTGTCCAAGTGTTGGATGATCCTTTATTCATCTTTGATCAAGACATTTCCAGCATTTACTCGTCCAAAGATTGGACTATTTGGCTAATTAAATTCATCCATGGACTTTGAAGTATTCTTACATGCACGTTTTTCCTCGTCCATTAGTTAAACGAATATACTAAGTTTTACCTCGTCAAGTGCTTAGACAGATATACCTTAGGTTTATTTTTCTTCACTTTATCCTTATTTTAAAGAAAGCTTATAGACGTTACATCCTTGCATCCAGAGATTTTATTCGTCTTTGGCCTTTAGCCTTCTTGTGGATTTTGAATGAAATCACAAAAAGGAGAGATTCAAGCATTATATACATTGGAACTCCAAACTATATGTACATAACGTAAAAATCGTCCACAATCATGGCACATGCTTAGAAGCTAGTGCCTCAGGGAAATAAAGATATTTATACAAACAGATAGACTAAGTACATGACTTCTCCCATCACAAATTCGTCCATAGATAGCGTAAAAGTAAGAAACTGATGCACTTCTTTTTTTTTTTTAGGGAATTAAAATACTTAAAAACACACGTTAGTAGTAATAAACATAAGCAAATATGAGAAAAACATCACATAACTTCAACTTCATCCATGATGCTTGTCCATGGTGATGCTCATCCAGGCTAACCCTTTATTGATAGTATCTCCTTAGATGCTCAACATTCCAAGAGTGCTCTAGCTTCTTTCCATCTAGGGCTTCCAATTAGTATGATCCCTGCCAATTAGCATTTATCCATTGCTTTAGAAATGAACTTGGTAAGGGCTGCAACCCTTCCCGTTAGTTTCTGTACTTCCTTGACGGTTTTGGGTGATGACATTTCCAGTATGGCCTTCACCTTCTCTGGGTTGGCTTCAATTCTTTGTTACGACGCCATGAAACCAAGGAACTTCCCTGAAGAAACCCCAAACGCACACTTCGTTGGGTTTAACCTCATTTTATATTGCCTTAGTGTTTCAAAAGTTTCTTTGAGGTCGTCCAAGTGGCTTTCCAATTCTTTACTCTTAACAAGCATATCATCTCCATAAACTTCCATGTTCCTTACAATCTGCTTACTGAACATTTGGTTCACCAACATTTGATTAGTGGCTCCTACATTTTTTAGTCCAAATGGCATGACCCTATAACAATAGAGCCCTTGGTTGGTGATGAATGTTGTTTTCTCATGATCTTCTTTTGACATTTTGATTTGATTATATCCTGAAAATGCATCCATGAATGTTAAGAGCTTATGCCCTGCTGTTGAATCGACAAGTTGGTCGATCCGCGGCAACGAGAAGCTATCTTTTGGGCAGGCACTATTTAGATCTGTAAAATTTACACACATTCTCCACTTTCTGTTTGCCTTTTTCACCTTGATGACACTGGCCAACCATTCCGAGTAGTAAACTTCTTGAATAAACTTAGCGGCTAGGAGTTTGTCTACTTCGTCCACAATGGCTCGTTCGAGTGCAAAGACCCTTTTCTTTCTTTCTTTTTCTCAGGTTCATGTTCAGGAAATGCTGAATGACATCTTCAAGCATGTCCTTGTGGCTCCAGGAAAAGACATCTAGGTTTTCCTTCAAGAACTCCACTATTTCTTCCTTCATCAAGGGATCAAGGTTCACCCCCTCATTTGTTACCTTCGTCGGTTCCCCCTCTACTAGCTTAACTGTTCCCAATGCCTCTACGGCTTCTAAACTCCTCTCTTCAATTATCCATGTGTGATTTTCCTTCAACACTAATACTGCTTGATAACATTCACAAGCCAGAACCTGATCTCCTTTGATCACTCCCACCCCATATTCTGTAGGGGATTTCACCTTTAAGCAATATGTCAATGTTGCTGCTTTCTAGCGATTGAGTGTTGGTCATCCTATGATTACATTGTAGGATGAAGGACAATCAATCACTAAAAAATTGAGTTGTTTAGTTACCTGCTGTGGATATGAGCTAGTTGTGATTGTCAAGGTCACTATTCCCATCGGGTACACCCTTTCTCCTCTAAAACTGATGAGAAGAGACTCAAATGGACAAAGTTTCTTTGGGTTTACTCTTAATTGCTAAAAGGCTTAAAGGTAGATGATGTCAACGAAACTCTCATTGTCTACCAAGACTTTCTTAGTATTGAACCCTTCTATCATGAGCATGATAACCTGTGGGTTGTCATATGGCTGTTTCACCCCTCTAGCATCTTCCTCCAAGAAAACCATGTCTGTGGCTTCTCTTTTTCTATGCTTCGATGGTGGTATCATGTGGACACTGTTGACTTGTCTCTGTTGTGACTTCTTGAGGGACCTGAAAGATCCCCCTGCTGTTGGACCCCTATTGATCATCCTTATTTCTCCTATGGCACTCTTTGGACGATCTTGCAATTTGCCTTTGTCCTTAGGCTTGTCTTCAGATTTTGCTCGATGCTCCTACTTTTATCACCAATACGTGTCTTTCTTAACGAACTTCTACAACCTTCCTTTCTAGATTAATTCTTCCATTTATTCTTTAAGGTCTCTACATTCATCCGTGATCTCGGTGGAAATGGCAATACTTCTTCTTACTATAGGCGTTGGGTGAAGAATTCAATGGTTTTGGCCATCTAAGTGGATGGTTGTCCTTAATCTGCATCAAGATTTGGTCAATAGGCATTACTAAGGGCATGAAATTTACCGTTTTTTAGGCCTTATTGTCTGTTCGCTTAGTTCTATCATAACTAGATGAATGGTCTTTTCTTTCCCTCTTTTGTCCTTTAGGATTGTCCAGGACACTAGTCTTGCCCATTCGAGGTTCTCCTACCTTTATCACAACAAAAGCTTGCTTTGCATTCATATACTTCTGAGCTTTTATCAGCAGCTTCCTCATTGACTCTGGAGGGCTTTTTGCAAGTGCCATTATAAACTCTATGGATTTCAGCCTAGCTTTGAACGTGGTCAACTATACCTTGTCATTGGCTTTGTCCACTTCCAGCACCTTCCTATTAAACCTCCTCACATATGATCTTAACAACTTCCCTTCTCCTTGCCTGACCGTCAGCAAATGATCCATAGGCCTTTTCTGGCGCTGCCCACCAACAAAGTGGCGCACAAACAGGCTACTCAATTAGTCAAAATCGTCTATGGAAGATTGTGCCAATTTGCTGAACCACACTCGTGTTGCCCCCTTGAGGGTTGTCAGGAAAGACTAGCACACTATCTCGTCCAGAGTTTGTTGTAAGCTCAACGTCATCTTGAAGGTGGTTCTATGATCTGATGGGTCTTTCAACCTGTTATACAACTAAAGTTGCGAAAGACAAAACTTCAATGGTAAGAGGCATTCTAGGACCTTCGATGTAAACGACGAATTAGTCATTTTTACCATCCCATCCAAGTTTTTTGTCGTTTTTTCCTTCATGGTGTTTTTGAGCTCGTCTATCTTCGTTCTCATGCTCCTTAGGAGGTCATTGCTAGCCTCATCAAACCATTCAGTTCTTCTTAAGCCATCTCTTCCATGGCTATCCTTCGGGTCTTGTGTTTCATCTTCATTCTTGTTGTTTTCAATCCTTCTGGGTAAGGGATTTACTTCCTGTTGCGGTCGTTTTTTCATCTCTTGATTATGCTTCGTGAGTTCTTCCACGCTAGCCGTGAGTGCTTGGCTTTACAAGGCCAGTGCAGCTAATTCTGGTTATGCACTAAATTCCATCTAGATGTTGACAATGGTAGAGCAACGTTTTCCAACCTTATAGTTCGAAAGTCGTTCCCACAGACAGCGCCAAACTGATGCAAATTTGTCAGTTGCTGAGTTCATCTAGATAGAACGGAATGGAACAACCTGGTACTCCTGCAAGAAATAGAGAGTGAATCGAATAGGTCATCAGCATAGTGCCAGCCAATGAACCTCTGATGATAAAGTCAGGTGGTTTAGAGAGAAAATGTGTGGATTCAAAATAGTATGGTGTGTATGTACCTTTGTCTTAGGTCTGATGTGGTTTATATATGCATTTGCCTTTCTAGCCATTGGGGGCCTTCAATGGTGGCTTAATTGCTCATTTGTGTAATGTCTCCGGTGGTTAATGTAGTGATATGAAGATCTTTGAGCCGTTGTGTCTCTTGGTTCATCTAAGCCTAACAGCTCTTACATTGAATGCCCTCTTTATGGTACTTTGGTCGTCCAATGCATACTTTGGACGATGGGAATTTCTCAGTTCATCAATTATTAATTGGACAAGAGGACCCAGTCTACACATGCCTAAAGCCCAACCCAATGTCCAACCTAAAACTCATATTCTCTATCATTTCCTATGTAGGACTCAAGGATTTTCAATACTTCAATATAATGTTCAAGTGGACACATTAAAATTCAATTTCTTATTCATTCCATAATATTTTTCTAAGAATCCACCATCTTCGACGGCAGTATTTGGTATTCAAGTAATCATGTTTACTTCATAAAGGAGGAAAATGAATCACGTGCATTTTAAAATATGAGTCATGTTAATTGATGATCTTAAGTTAATTGTTAATAAATTATTTTAATAAAATTTAAATATTATTTTTGTTAGGGAATAAAAAATTATTAAAATATTACTTTTTTTTTTCATCAAAGTTTTCTTAAAAGGATTTTTTTTTTTTTTTTTTTTTTGAGAAGATTCTTAAAATGATTTGTTTTCTCCTTTTGACTTGCAAAATACCGGAAAAAATTGCAAACTAACACCAATCCCCAAACAATTTTGTTAGTTAGCAACATTTTCAAATTATTTAGAAAACTAGCATCTCAAGTCTCATAAACTCGAGTTTTAGGTGCTGAAAATGCTGATTTGGAAATTAAATTCATGTGGAATTAGAGACTCGAGTTCCTTAAAGCAATCTTTGGTTAAAAAAAACAATTGTTTATGGTGCCCATCTTTTAAGTGTGAAGAAGCAGTTGACAAAATTAGGTGGCAGCAAAATATTGTTGAAGAAGCATGCAAGTTGACAACTCAATAGCCAGGTGTCATTCAAGGAGAAATGAAGCAAATCTCTATAGTACAGGGGAGAAATTAAGCATTCCTGAAGCTTGTCTGCTCAAGAAAATCCTACCAAATATTATTATTGAATATCAAAGTGCTTTCACAAAAAGTCATCTTATATCAAATAATATTTTGGTGGCTTTTGAGTCCTTACATAGTATGCAAAGGCACACAGGGAAGATGATTATATGGCCATAAAGCTAGACATAAGCAAAGCTTACGATAGGGTGGAGTGGGTCTATTTAGAAGCAGTGATAAGGAAAATGGGGTTAGCTGAAAGATGGGTCCGATTGATGATGACTTGTATTACTTCTGTATCTTATTCCATCCTAATAAATAGGGAACCTAAAGGCATGGTGGTTCCAACCCGTGGTATCAGACAAGGTGACCCACTGTCACCCTTCCTCTTCTAGTTATGTACTGAAGGTTTGAATGGTCTAATAACCCAAGCTACCAACCGTGGAGACCTTAAGGGATTTGCTCTATGTAGAAATAGCCTGAGACTAACTCATCTCCTTTTTGCAAATGATAGTCTTCTTCTTTGCAGGGCCACAGAGCAGGAATGCAAAAATATTTTGGAGATCCTAGACGTGTATGGAAGTTGTTCTGGACAACAAATTAACAGGAGTAAAACTACCATCTTCTTCAATAAGCTTACCTTAAAGGAAAAAAGGGAGCATATCAAACAAGCTTTGGGGGTTCTGGAGATCAAACAGTATGAGAAGTATCTTGGGTTACCATCCTTTGTGGTAAGGAGGAAGAAAGCTAGCTTTGACTTTATCAAGGAGAAGGTTTGGAGGAAATTGCAAGGGTGGGAGGAAAAATTGTTATCTCAGGCTGGAAGGGAGATCTTGATTAAAGCAATCGTATAGGCAATTCCCACCTACACTATGAGTTGCTTCAAACTCCCCTTAGGCTTTGTAATGACTTGGAGAGTCTTATTTGGAAATTTTTGTGGGGTCAATGAGGAGATCAGCGTAAAATTCATTGGGTAAAATGGGAGAATCTCACCCAATCTAAGTCTGACGGTGGTATAGGCTTTAAAGACTAGGCTCTCTTCAACGATGCTTTGTTAGCTAAACAAGCTTGGCGTCTTCTACACAATAAAGACTCGCTTCATCACAAAGTTTTTAAAAGCAAATTTTTCCTGGCGTGTCCATTTATGGAAGCCCCGGATAACTCTAGTGGTTCATATGCTTGGAGTAGTTTACTCAATGGTAGGGAGGTATTGTGAAGAGGGGCCCGTTGGAGAGTGGGCAATGGAGAGTCCATTAAGATATGGGAATACCCTTGGCTGCCTAGCCTAGAGCACCCAAGAATTTTATCTCCAGTCATTGAGGGTCTTCATGATGCTATAATGGATTGTCTCATTAATCCATCAAATAGGAGCTGGGATAGAAGCGTTGTAGCTAGTTTCTTTGCTCCTTTGGAAGCTGAGTTGATATTGAAAATCCCACTAAGTCTCACCAATGTCAAGGATAAACTCATATGGCCTCATGAATCTAATGGAGTATATATTGTGAAGTCCGGATATCGGTTTCTTGTCCAAGAAAAAGCAAGTCCTCGGCCATCTTCTCAATCTCAAGCTGCAACCTCAAATGTTTGGCGTCGGATATGGGGTCTCTCGGTGCCAAACAAGGTCAAAAACTTCCTTTGGAGGGTGTGTAAGGAAGCTCTACCGATGAAGAAGAATCTGGTCTGCAGAAAAGTCATTGCTGAAGACGTGTGTTGCCAGTGTAACTTGGAAGCTGAGGATGGTTACCATGATTTATGGGACTGTCCTGAACTTTCAGCCATATGGGAAGCTAACACGTTGTGGCTGTTTTGCAAGTCTAAGAAGTTTTCTAATTTCTACGAGCTCACTCACTTCGTGTTGGAGAATGGAAGGAATTCAGAACTATTCGCGATAATTGCATGGACGATATGGTCTCGGGGCAATTAACTTCGACCTAGTAGCAAGCCCTACCCGTTATCTCAGGTCCTTCCTTCAACCAAACAAATGCTCCAAGAATTTACACAAATGCAACCAGCAGCTTAGATACAAGTGTCTCCAATCCAAAGATTAAGACCCAAGTGGGAGCCCCCTCCTCTACAACTTCTTAAGATTAATTTCAATGGGGCAGTGTTTGCTGACATGGAGGAGGCAGGGTGGGAGTGGTAGTCCGTGACTCTCAAGGGAAGGTGTTTGCTTCCTTGGCGGAGAAAATCAAGCTCCCATCCTCATTAGATAAAGTTGAAGCTCTAGCAGCAGTTCGAGCTATCACATTTGTTTGGTTCTAAAGATTTAGGATTTAATGTATTTAGTACTCTAATGTGTATTATTGGCAAATCATGAACAAAACAAGTTATTTAGTCTTGTTTAGACTTGCTCAAAGTAGTGTTGTTTATGTAAAGTTGGAATCGAGTTGATACAGAATTCACTGTGCATCTCGGCTGGCTTGATTGATCGAAGCTTAGGCTTGATCAATCGAAAATCGAGCAGATGCGTTTTTTCTGGAGAATTTACAACTCAGCCCTAACTCCTAAAACGTTTAGGGCTTTATGTTTTTGCCCTAGGTATATAAGGCAAACCCTAGCCACATTTTAGAGGTTGCTCATATTGCTGCTTGTGTGAATCTCTTGTGAGATCTGTGAGGAGCTTTCCTTTACACAAACTTAGGATTATCAAGAGGAGATTTATTCAAGAATTTGATGATCATTCAGTTGTTGCCATAAGAGCTTAAAGATACATAAATGGGTGTGCTTGTACTTGCTAGAGAATCCAAGAAAGAAGGAGTCCATGGTCTCGGAGCTTGCACGTAGTCATGCCAGTAAGTTCTACTAGTGGGTAGCAATAAGAAGTCGAGCGTGGGAGCTTGTAAGTCTTATTGTATGAACTTCAATTCTTTCAAGATAGTGGATTCAAGTTTACCTTGAGGATAGCTAGGTTAAATCCTCCCCATCTTTTTACCGGTTTGGTTTCTTAGGTCATCATATCTTTGTGTTATTTATATTTCCGCTTCTATATACTTGATATGATTATTTGATTGTGATAACCTAGATTTGCATAATTTGACTAAGTTAATCACTTGGCTAATTAACTAGGTTAATTCGGTTGTTTTAAAGGGTCTTAAAACTGTTCATATTGGCTATGGACCTCAACCTACCCTCTTTTATTGTCGAGGGAGATTCAGAGGTGGTCATCTCTGCCTTAAGAAAGGAAGAGGAGTCTTTCTCATCTTTTGGCCATTTACTCTCTTCTATTAAGCATTATTTACCCTTTTGCAATTGTGTTTCCTTTTCTCACACCCGCAAGTCGAGTAACTCAGTAGCTCATTTTTTAGCAAAACATGCGAGACTTATTGATAGTTTTTCTGTGTGGATGGAGGATGTTCCACCACAAGTAGTTGATGTACTTTTAGTTGATTTTGGCTAATTTATGTTTTTTATATAGAAGCAGGTGTCTCAAAAAAAAAAAAAAATGTATATTCAGCAAAAAATAGCTTCTTGCCTTAACGTATATTCTTTTTTTTTTTTTTTTGGTAATCCTTAACGTATATTCCTTCTTTTCTCTTATTATCTTTCCCATTACAAGAGATTTGTTAATCTAAAAATTGCTCAGGAGAACTCGAGTTTATAAGACTCGAGTTTTCGCAATTTTTTTTTTTTTAATTTGGTACGTGTGTTTAAACAACAGTTATTAGTTATTTTCATTTTTTGAAATGGTACGTGTGTTTGAACAATAATTTTCAGTTTTTTTTGAAATTTGGTTTAAATAACAGTTTTCAGTTTTTTTGAAATTTGGTACATGTGTTTAAACAACAGTTTTCAGTTATTTTCTTTTTTTGAAATGGTACGTGTGTTTGAACAACAGTTTTCAGTTTTTTTGAAATTTTGTTTAAACAACAGTTTTCAGTTTTTTTGAAATTTGGTACGTGTGTTTAAACAACAGTTTTCAGTTATTTTCTTTTTTTGAAATGGAACGTGTGTTTGAACAATAGTTTTCAATTTTTTTGAAAATAAGTATGAGTGAAAAAGTGTGTAAAAATATGTGTAATATTATTTAAAAACTAAAAATATGTGTTTAAACTTGCGTATTAAACAAGACCCTAATAGTTTAAAAATGCTAGTTTCCTAAATAGTTTAAAAATGTTCTAAATAACCAAATTGTTTAAAAATTGGTATTAGCTTGTAATTTTTTTTAGACATGGCAAAACGGGTCAGAATTTTCTGACCTGACCCGAAAAATACCTGACCCGAACCCAATTTTTTTGACCCAAAGCAAAAACAGGTTGACCCGTGACCCAACCCGACCCGCGACCCGAACTATTTTTTTAAAACTTTTTTTTTTTATAAAAAAAATAGTAAAATTAAGACAATATTGGTTTAATTTTTTATTGTGAGTTTTAAAGAAACAATTGATACATTTACATAATTACATGCAAATTGATTGAAAGATAAATGGTTAAGCATTCTGTAATGAGTAAAGATTTTTAGATATCAAATAGTAAAGTACATGCCAAAATAATTTGGTTACAGTAGAGTTAAAAAAATAGATTGAAAATTATATACATGTGTGAGAAACATTCACAAGTGTAAAAATAGTGAGATCAAAGAATCAAATTAACATAAATTATGAATGCTTAGACCTATTTTTTAACAATTTATGTCCAAAATAAATGGCTTTTCAAAATAAATTATGATATTTCCTAGAGTTTGTGTTGCTTAACAATGATATGATATTCATAAAAGAGACTATGTATAAATAAGTAAGCAATCAAAATTTAATGTATATCTCAATTGAAATAAAGTGTCAACCACAATTGATAATAGATTATAAAATTAAATTTCAAGATTGTAAATTTCTTATATATTTTTATTCTTTATCAAATGAGTTATCTAATAAGTCATTTGTAATTTTATTTTATATTTTGGAATGTTGATATTGTGTAGAAATAAAACTTGTATATTTGTTTTACTTATCTTTGTGTTATTTTGTTTTACATAGCAATGTTAATATTTGTATAATTTTAAAATTATTGAATAATTATTAATAAGTTTAATTGAGTTCATTTTTAATATAAGTGGTGAATTCAAAATAATGCATTCTACATTAAGTAATTTGTTACATAACTTTCCAAATAGCAAATACATTTTGTTTTCTTTATAAAAATATATAATAAAAAAATTCATGTGAAAAATACAGGTCAATCTAATCCGACCTGCAACCCGATTGACCCGAACCCGTTTTTAACCCGTGACCCGTTTGACCTACCATGCAATTAACCCGACCTGAAACCGACCCGACACGCCCGATTTGTCAGGTCTAATTTTTTTCCCAAAACGCTTATATATATAGATATACGCTAGACACAATCTTCTTCTTATCAGTACTCATCCATTTGAATTTACTCAGTAATCCACATATCAAACTCGAACACACTTCTTTTCCATTCATCATGTTCCACAAGAACAAAAGCAGGGCCTTGTTAAGGGAAAGCAATACAACTTTCAATAATGTTCCCGTTGGTTTGAGCGTTTTGATCGTGTATCGTGATCAACAAATTCTTCAAGAAATGGGAGCAGAACTTCGGAGATGTGCGTATAAAGGTTTGTTGTTTTTACTCAGTAATCCACATATCAAACTCGAACACAGTTCTTTTCCATTCATCATGTCCCACAAGAACAAAAGCAGGGCCTTGGTAAGGGAAAGCAATACAACTTTCGATAATATTCATCATGTCCCAAAGCTCTTTGCTCCTATTAAGTTTAAACGCCGTCGTCTCGGATCGCCGCGAGTTTGCATGTTATGGATCGAGTTGAAGCTCTATCACAAGAGCCACCATCAGATCGGATTGAGTTGAAGCCGTATCACAAGGGCCACCATCAGATCGGATTGAGTTGAAGCGTTATCGCAAGAGCCGCCATCAGATCGTCGGAACAGCCAACGGTAAAGGTATTTATATTTTTATATTTTAGATTTGGGTATGAAATATGATTTAGTTTTGGGTACGTTGGATTGCTTTGATTTAGGCATTTGGATTATCTTGTCAAAAAAAAAAAAGTTATTTGGAGTAGATTCAACTTTTGTTTTGGATTTTTTCTGTGAAAATGTTTCTTCTTCATTTTATGTACTTGTTTATTTTGAAAAAAAAAAAATATATATATATATATATATACTTTTTTTTTATGGGTATATACTTGTTTTTGTTATATTTTTATTGATTACAGAAAGATTGATTTTAGTTTTTTTTTTCTTTTTTCTTTTTTAGGAGAAGACAGGAAATCGATAAAGAAATCATCGGCTCCACATGCATTCAAAGAGGGGTTACAGATTCAGAAAGATCTCC
Organism: Quercus variabilis; assembly: GCA_030445155.1. NCBI lineage: Eukaryota > Viridiplantae > Streptophyta > Magnoliopsida > Fagales > Fagaceae > Quercus > Quercus variabilis. The sequence goes on from CP129449.1 coordinate 12,515,477, forward strand.
ATCCCTCTCTCTTTTCCTGTGAGAACAGAACCTCAAAATGATATAGCCAAGGTTTTTTTTTCTTTTTTTTTTTTCTTTTTTTTCTTTTTTTTTTTCTTTTTTTTCTTTTCTTTTTTTTTTTTTTTCTTTTTTTAATAAGAAAGATTTAATAAAAATGAGAGAGAGAGAGAGTTAGAGCATTCTCGTTTAGAATGCTGAATGCTATAAATGCTAAATTTTAACATCAAGGGTGTAAAAAGCACCAAAAAGCAAGCAACAACAAACGTGTCATTCTTAAAAAAAATAGCAACTGACTTACTCTTGAGCTTTCATATTGAAGCTCACTGTAGCTCCTATCTTAAACAAAATATTATTATTTTATTGCTTCAGATGTTAAATTCTAAAAATTTTAGAATCACTGATGTGAATGCTCTTAGTTTCAACTAAATAAACTGTTTCCAAACAAACACTTATCTTAAGCAGAATTATTTTCAGTTATTGAATGCAATAAAGTGGAGGATGCAATAAGTCTACTAAATCAGGTTGGAATCCTATTTGATAGAATTATAATTGAACAATGTCAGCTTGGTGCGAATGAAGTTGAGCTTCTTCGAATTGTTCAAGAGATGAAATTGCCTGTTATTGGTAAGTACACAGCTTGGGTAATTTTTTTTTTTTTTTTTTCAGTTTCGTTAACATGTTATGTGAATTTAAGGGTTTGATTAAGATTCGCTTATTTTGCTGAAACTGAAAATTTTTTGTTAAAAGTACTATAAATAAAGGTAAAAGTTAATTGAAATAATACAGTGAAACTCATAAATAGTACCAAAAAGTGCAGTAAGCTGAATAGTAAAATAAGTTGACAAAATTAATTATACCAAACGGATACTAACATCTCATTATTTGTAATGTTTACGTAGTGGCATCCAAGGATGATAAAGCTGACATTGTTCAGATTGTTCAGAATTATAACTTTGGTGCCTGTGGTTATTTGCTGAAGCCTATCCCCAAGAAAAACAATGAGGGGGCTCAATTGCAGCAGCTGAAGAATGATGTGTCCAGAGGGAAAATACGTCGGATGTCTTGGGCACTGGACTTTCATAGCAAGTTTGTAAAATGTGTGCAAGAACTGGGGGGCGCTAAATGTATGAATCTTTTCCCCAATCTTAGCTGCAATAATTTGTTGTTCTCACATTCTAGTCATTTATAATTTATCTGCTCATGTTCACTTTGTCCGTTGCTTTTAATGGTGCAAGTTGGTGAAGACAAATTACTTGAAAATAATTTAATGGCCCATTTATTACTAAAAAAGAGTTTGTTAGATACGGGAAGGTAAACATATAGAGCACTAGTTCTCCTAAAATTAAATATGTTTATTTTAATTCATCTTGCTGAGAAATATAGCACATTGTATGGAGCCTTAATTACACACACTGTTTTGCACAAACCTAACACATTGGGTATTTTGAACTGAAATTGTGAGTAATTCAAAAATACTTTTGTACGAACCTGTGTGTAATACAGGTTTAATTTTATCCTTTTTTCTTTAGGGGTATGCATCTGTCATACTAGCGTCTCACTTTATGCAATTAATACTTCCTTTTTTGAACCAGAAACTAATGTTAATTTTGGAATTATTCGTTCGTGGTTAGTTCAATGAGGTTGAAAATAGTCATTTTATAAGTTCTTTGCTTATACTCTCAGAGCAACTTCTGTGAAAAATATTTATAGGTTTTTTGAAAAAAAAAAAAAAAAAATCCAACGTTGAGGTTGTTTTCTGTTTCTTATATGTTTTGATGCAGCTGCGACTCCCAGGAAAATTTTGCAACTCTTGCAAAGTAAATTTAAGGGTTTCGAAGATGTTAATAGGGAACAGGTTTCCAGCCATCTTCAGGTACTTTTTGTTCTTATTTCTCAAACTGATTTTTCACCAGCACTTAGATATTCATTTAAACTGAAAGTCATATTAGAATAACGATTATAAAGGTCGTATCCAGTTAGGACACGTGCTAATTTAACATGATATCAAGTGTTCTTGACTTAAAACTTGGTGTGATTGTGATTAGTGAAATGGTGATTTATCAAGTTACCGAGTCTGATGCCTCTTAAGAAAAAATCACTCCTGTTGAGTTGTAGTTTGTGAAGTCAGATTTCTCTTTGTAAAAGATATATACTCACTATACTTCACTATTTCATGGTGCAGAAATACCGTGATAAACTTGGAAAAAAGCGTTCTGAAACCAACTTACCAACCATTGGAGGTAGTACTAGTTGTGGAAACCAAAGCAACGCTTTGATGACCCAAATGGATGAAGCATTTTCAAGTGAACTGATGCAGAATGAATTCACTGGTGGTCAGCCTGTTGTCTACAAAAGCTTTCTCAATTATATCGATGCGTCAACAAATGATATCTTTGGAGATCCTTGTTTCGTCTCCATTAATGCTCCTGATCTGAGTCCTCTTCAGAGTGTAACATTGCCTTTTGAAACCAACTTACCAACCATTGGAGGTAGTACTAGTTGTGGAAACCAAAGCAACGCTTTGATGACCCAAATGGATGAAGCATTTTCCAGTGAACAGATGCCTTTTGTAACATTGCCTTTTGAAACCAACTTACCAACCATTGGAGGTAGTACTGGTTGTGGAAATCAAAGCAACGCTTTGATGATCCAAATGGATGAAGCATTTTCAAGTGAACAGATGCCTTTTGTAACATTGCCTTTTGAAACCAACTTACCAACCATTGGAGGTAGTACTAATTGTGGAAACCAAAGCAACTTTATGATGATCCAGATGGCTGAAGCATTTTCAAGTGAACAGATGCCTTTTGTAACGTTGCCTTTTCAAACCAACTTACCAACCATTGGAGGTAGTACTAGTTGTGGAAACCAAAGCAACGCTTTGATGACCCAGATGTGGAATGAATTCACTGGAGGTCAGTCTTTTGACTACAAAAGCTTGCTCAATGACCTGGATGAGTTTTCCTGCCTTGATACTTTTCAGGGAGGTATTTCTGGAGATCCTGGTTTATACTTCAATAATGCTCCTCTTCGGAGTCCTTTTCATACTGATCATGGAGAACATGTTTGTTCCCAGGATGGAATAGCTGAAAATTCAAAATTGTACTGGGGATCTTATTGCACGTGAACATTTTAACAACCTCTGATGCTGGTATGTAACACGATCCCATTCATGGTTGCTGGTAAGAAATTTTTATAACTTGTACGCATTTTGGCACAAGTTATAAAAAATTCTTCTACCTAAAATATCTGACATTTATTCAGGAAAAGAAAAAAAAGGAGATTTATTTATTTATTCATTGTTTCTCTTGCAGTTTGCTGGATTATCTGAGTCTGAGGTCTCACTCTGGTGGCGTCATCCCAAATCCAAGAAAAATCCTTCTCTGTTGGATGCATCTTTGTTCTCTTTGAGTCTACCTGTTTTCCTAAAAGTGTAGTTTTATTTTGTTTTCAACTCAGGATTTCAGCCCTTGTTTGCTTTAAATTCCGTTTGTCTGTCTGTTTTAATAAAGGTAATCTTCCAAGTGCTATCGAGTCGGTTTGGAACAAATTCAGGATTTCAGCCCAAATTCACACGTGTGTGTGCAGCCTGGTATGTGTAACAGTTTCTACCCTTTCCTAAAGGGCAGACTTTAAATCACTTCACTATAGCTATGAAGTTTAAAATCGCTATTTAAGTCGGTTGTCTCAAATGATGTGTTGAAATTTCAAAGTTAATCGAGTATGATAAAAAAATGCTGTTTTTATCTGGTAATGTTAAAGACTGATTCTGGTTAGTGACGATAAATAATTAATATCCACGGATTTCTTGGCCATCGGTCATTCATGCATGCATGAAAAATTCGTAGAAAGTGTGCAAAAACTGGGCCTTTGATGGTTTGAAACTTTAATCTTTTTTCCTAATCTTAAGCTTCATTAATTGGTCATTATCACACGATTGACTTTCACTTATCTGCACGGGCTTTGAAAAACAAAACATGTAAATCACTTAGTCCGTCCGTCCGTTGAATTCTACTTCTATGATGTAATTTGGTTAATTCAAACTACTTTTGTTTTGTTTCACTGATGCACATGTGATGGTCACTCTACAAGTATAAATGTTTGTGGGTTGTGAGGGGCAAAGGTCGGGATTCAAGTTTCCAAAAGAGAGTTTCACATTAATACACTTACTTTTTTATATTTTACACACCTATTTTTATAAAACACTCACATCAGTTTGTCTATTATACACATTTATTCAAATAAAATATTCATTTTTTTAACACTATGAACAATAACTGTAAGAGGAGAGAGAAAGGAAAAGAGAGTGAGGTGAAGAGACGAGAGAGAAAAAAAGAATAAAAAATCATTTACACGGTGAACAGTAATTGTGTATATATACATGGTTATTGTTCATTTGCAAGACCATTGTGCATATTTAGACATTTTTATAAAGACTGATGGGGGGGGGGGGGGGTGGTTTGGGTTACAATGTGTAAAATTTAGCACTTTTTGTATTTTAGAAGACTATCCATGAGCTAATGTGGTTACTCTAAAATTCTTCAAGTAGCATTCTTGAAAAAATTCTCGTGAATTTTTATATAATGGTTAAGGGGCCTCTCTTAAAATTTTAATATGGATCACTATTTATGGGAATGAGTTATAGCTTTTCAATAAACACCTTTCCCTTTGGAGAAATATCTTGGTTGATTTAATATCAACAAATGTTTACAAAACTCACTAACCATCTAAAACACTTCAAAATTGGTTTTTAACCCCAAAAAAATCCCATATTTACACTTCTATCAATCAACCTTTATGACTTGACCGATTGAGCTGCTATCATGGTAGATATGGAGCAAACATAAAGGTACTCCAAAGTAAACAGCACTCGTCAAGTCTTGACTAATCTTCTATTGAACCTTGCGAATACTAAATTTAATCAACTAATTCTCTCCAGACATGACAGAGTTTTTGTCACTTATAATCCAACTAGGAGAGGTATCAAAAAAACAAGGGAAAATTATACTTTACCTTCTAAACTATGATCCTTTTATGCTTACCCTCATAAACTATAAAAAAGAACACTTTTCTTTTACATTTATCCTCCCTAAATTATGAAAATGCATATTTTACCTCCTAAACTATGACTCCTCTTACACTTACCCCACTATACAATAAGAATGCACACTTACTTTCCTAAACTACTACCCATGGGGAGGGGTGCAAAGTATTACACAAGTAATAGAAGGGTATGCATTCTCATAATTTAGAGGAGCAACTGTCACATTAGTAATAGTTTAGGGAGTAAAGTGTATATTCTTATAGTTTAGGAGGGTAAGTGTAAAATGGGGTATAATTTAGGGATTAAGATCCTGTAGAGTTTTTAGGGTACTCTAACAGATATAGTTCCAGCAATCCTAAAATTCCTTTTAAAATAAAAGGCCAAGATTTCGCCACCTCATCAATCTATTAAAAATTAATTATTTTCATTAAAAAATTCAAACTAACTCACTGTTAAACCCAAAACTGCCCCACTTTCCCCTCTTGCTACCAATTGCTGGTGTTCTATTTAAAGAAGTCAATTTCGTATTGGAGGCCATTTCAGTTTGACTAGAGGAACGAAATATTTTGTTATCAATTGATATCGGTGTATCATTTTGGAATTACTGCTATTTATATATTTGTATTCAACAATATATATTTTTATTATTTAAGTATGAATATATTAGATTTTATGTTTATCAAGATAAAATTTAAAATCCACATATTTTATACATATTAGCTTAAGTACATTAACCAATGTATAAGCTTAAATAACAATTATTTTTAAAAAAAAAAAAAAATTATTGTACTGGCCGAAACCCCAATACATGCCAATATAGGCTAGTACAACCGGTGTTTTTTTAAAAACATATTGGAGTACCAGTATTGGTTTAATGGCTGGTACAACTAGAACCGATATGATATTGACTTCCTTGGTCCTACCACCACACTCCAATTAGACTCCACCACCAACCCATATCCAATTTGGGTATTCTTATCTTTCCCAAATGTCTTACATTGCAATCAATAGTCTAAAAATCAAAAGATCATCCACAGGTTATCAAGAAAAGGAAAAAGAATGTATCTCTAATTTCAATCACAAAACTAGCTACAAGTTTCACACAAGTCATAATATAACAACAATGGCAATTAAATATATATTGTCACTTTTATTAAGACTTTCCTGTTGGTTTTCCTTTTGGATTGTGGTATGTATGTATGATTGAATTTGGCCACACGCAACGGATCTATTCCCGTGGGTTGGGTTTTTAGCGGATTCATGTTTGGTATTAGTTTGGGTTGTCACTGGAGATTGGAATTAGGAGGGGAGAGTGAGGCAATTCTGGGTTTCCGTGATTGAGTTTGAGTTTATTTATTTATTTATGGAAAGCATTATTTTTTAGGTTTGTGATTTGATGAAATGGCATAATCTTAGCCTTTTATTTTAAAAGGAAGGTGATAATTAAAGGAATTTTACCTGATAGAATATGTCCTAGAAACTTAAGAGAATCTTAATCCATAATTTATGAGAATAAAGTGTAATTTCTCATGCACACAAACTGACGAAATTAAAGTCTGCATTTAGATGAGCTTATTATCATCATATTATTTTGTTTATCATGTAAAAACTACAGATATATATTGAAAAATAATAATAAGCTGAACGAATAGGCCCTACAACTGAACTGGGTTTTCTTTATGCATTTTATGAGAGCACTTTCTTTCTCAACCTAGCAGTCCCAGAAATTAAAGATTGTCCGACACAAATTCAATATGTTCGGTGTCATTATGATATATATATATATATATATATATATTGGATAGGTATAGTGACACTAATCACTATTTATAAATAAAAAATAAATAAAAATAGAGATGTTTATCCCACATTAGTTGTGTGTGTTAGAGTTTTAATCCTTATAACCTTAGGCTACTACTACAAAATTTAGGTCATTTTGTAGTATTACTCTGGTTATGTAATATATTATAAGTCTGTTTAAAAAACTCTATATACTATTTTTATGTTCGTGTGTTCTAATAAGTATTACTGTTTCCTAAAAAAAATCACTATGTATAGGATTAGAGGTTTCGGACTAATGGGAGGTGTATATGAAAGGAATATGGTTTAATTACAATCTATCATCTCTATAAATTATAAAAGTAATATAAAAATTATATTCATTACATTGCTCTTTCGAATTCCAAGAGATTGCCAAAATTCTTGGCAACACAAACAAGTTAAAAAATTACTCAAAAGTCAAACGTATAAAACTCAAATTAGGGGGAAAATGGGTAAATATCCTTAATTTTAAAACTATGCAATAAAATATTCATCTTTTAAAAATATTTAGCAAAATGCCCCTGTTTTGGAACTCAATTTTAACAAAATCAAGTTCTGTGTAAAATTCGATATCCTCAAATTTAAGTTCTGTATATTTTTAAGTAGAACTCGACATTAGCAATGTCGAGTATCGCTTAAATTAGGACAAAGTTTAGTTGTGTACTAGTACCTGTTTACTATAGTATGTAGCCAAATTTTTTTGGCTAGGGCACCACCAATGTAGCGCAACATTTTGTAGTTCAAGGAGGCAAAAATAACATTATAGCAATATGCCTCCACCAATAATGATGCTCTAAACAAGTACTAGTACATGTTTACTTTAGCAAGTTGCTACTTGCTTTTAATATTTTTTTTTTAATTCTTTTCTCCTCTTTTTTATTCTTTTTTTTTCAACTCATCTCTCTCTCTCTCTCTCTCTCCTGATACTGTAGCAAGCCCTCTTCAATTCACCCCCTTCACTGTTCGCCTCGTCACCTTTACTTATCGACGAAATCATGTTGCATCCTTGAAACCTCAGTCTTGAGCTCCACTGCTCTCTTGGCCACCAACTCCAAAGTCTTTAGCTCTTCTCCAGACCATTCGATCTCCTTCTCCATCTCTTTAAGCTTTTCCTTCTTCAATGCGTTATCGTTTCAAAGCTCTCCGATCTCCAAACTCAGTTTCTTGATTCGCTCCTTGCTTTCCGAATTCAAGTTCACCATCTGAAGCTTCTCACACTCCAAAAGACTTGATCTTCCTATTCAGCACTAAAACCCTAGCGTCATAATTGCCACCGTTGTCAGGCTGATCAAGAACGTAGGAGCTCTCCCCTGTTTGATCCAACTTAGCGCCATTAATGATTATCTCCTTGTCCACCATTGCTAATCCAACAAATACACAAATAAAAAATTAAGCAAGAAAGAAAAATCCTAGACCCTTGTTTGGTTGCCAAGAAAAATCAATCAACTTAAAAATCCAAACCAAAGAACATAAATTAGAATGGTGGTTGTGGTTGTTGGTGGAGGCGGCTATGGTGTTTGTTTTTTATTATTTTATTGTGTTGAAAGCTAAAATAAAACCACTAATGTTGGGTGTTTTGTAAAGTGAGGTGGTAAAATAGATAAAGTAGCTTTTTGTGGAGCCAAATTGCTAAATTTATGACCCCACCATTGTGGATGCTCTAAGGTGTTAGTGGTGTGTAATTGTAACTATATTGTAAGTCTCAGTAAGTCAATGACAGTAAGTTAGTAAACTACATGTATTTGCCTAGAAATTGATGAGTGATGAAAAAAAATTTTAATTTATCAAGATAAGAATTGATTTTGTAAAAATGAGAGGAAGACACATGCGGGAAGCCTTATCACTTTGACTAAAAACCGGTGAGGGCTGAATCAAAAAAAAAAAAAATTTATTTTGAAAAAAATCTATAAACTTTGGTTGGGTCGGGCTATATGGGTTTCAAATTCTTCAACCCTCCACCTGAGCCGAATAATCGTTAACCAAAAAAATAATTTGTCATGAACTAAAATGTCACATGTTAGTTACCAAAACAAAGGAGATGATTTCTCATATATGTTTAGCACATTACAATTTAAAAACAGCTACTTTTTTAAGCTAATTGAAAGGGTGATAGTGTGACATGACACCAATGCCAAATATAGACCCACAGTTACTATATCATGTGAATCAAATATGGATGAAAACCAACTACTTTTATCAATATCTTAGTTAACCAAATGGAAAGCAAGTGCATTACAATTTTTCATTGAATCTTATGACATACAACTTTGGGGAAAATATATTTTCATTTTCCAAACAAACATACATGCAAAGAAAATGGAATTGGCCATTGAGACCTTGAATGCCCTTAAGTGTATGGAGACAAATTACATAATATGAAATATGCTTCACAGAACAGATGTGCAAATTAGTCAACCAATAACTCAATAAATAACTCTAACAACTTTTCCAAAAATGTCAAATAATGTTACCATTGATGTGATTGTGCAATCTTAAATTGTTTATAAGATTATGTCTAAATATAAAATGCATTATGTTTTATTTTATTGCACAAAACTTATGCAAATTAGGAATAATTTTAGATGGCACCTATTTATTATTGAACCTACCAAATATACATTATGCTCAATTGTTTATAAGATTAAAAAGAATTAAATAGGGTGACAATAAAAAGTTTGATAAAATAAAATCAAGGAATACACCTAATCTTTTCATCTTTATGAAAACATAAAATGATAATTCAAGTCGAGACCTTCCAATGAGACCCGATTTCCATATGACGCTAGTAATAAAAGCCCAACAATTTGCTTATCAGGAGTAGCTAGACACAATGGAGATTTCCTGTCTTCATTTAAAATATATGACGCGTTTGAATTTCCCCAGAAAAAAAGATTGATGGCTTCATAATAAAGAGAAAACAAAACATAGATTCATGTAAAGTAGTGTTTCCTATGCTATTTCTCATTTGCAACTCTACAGTAAAGCTATTAATGAGGACTTTCAAAACTTTTAGATGTTTACTTTTTATGGCCACGTCAATTGCACCATCCCCTAGGATGTTTTTCTTGGTAAGAATGAAGGGGAAAGTGATCAACGATGAATTTTGCAATCTTAATACTTCCAAAACTTGTTGTCACAAAACCAATTACATCATCATTGACTAATGGTTGATGAAAGGAAGCAAAATCAAAGTCAAGGAGGGCAGTGTTCTTGGATTGGTGGAGGTTTGGAAACTTTTTTAACTTTAAAGCTTCCAACCTTTCATTGAGAATATCTTGGGCATAAATTTGCACCAGTATGTCCACAGCCATTAATAAGAAAGGGACTTGATTTTTTTTTTTTTTTTTTGGTTGAGAAAATCAAAAAAATGAAATGTAAACACCACAAGAAAAACTGTTTATTACAATAAAAAAAAAAAAAATCATTGCAATAACATTAGAGTCATTGCAATAGTTGATACAAGGTGTTGGAATAAAATTTGAGATAATAGTTTTGTGCAACAAAAAATTTTGTTGTAATAAACTCCAAATATTTTAATAACAATTTGATACAATGATATATATATATATATATATATATATATATTATTGCAATAAACAATTTAAAGTTTCGAATATCTTGTAGATATAGGCTTTATTTCACGAATCTTATTGCAATAGATTGAAATAATCAAACAAAATAAGTCAAATTAAATTATTGCAATTATATCTTCATTGTAATAGATAATTAGTTCATTTTGTCATTGCAATAGATTATGAAATAACTGATACTAGGTTATTACAATGATATATTCATTGTAGTTTCATGCTTGTCATTGCAATAGATTGTAAAATAATTAATATCAAATTATTGCAACAATAACTTCGTTACAATAATGTATTTATTCGAAATTTTCGTTACAAGACTACAAAAATATTTGGTATCAATTTATTGCAACTATTTCTTCATTTTAAGTTATTATAGCAATTTTCCTAATATATTAAAGCTTCTATTGCAACAAAAAATTATTAGTTATTGCAACTTGTTATTGTTGATGCAATAATTATTTGATCAATCATTAATGATAAGATCATTTATACCTGTCTCATTATCAATTCATTTTGTCAAACGATGTCCAAAGCTATCAAACCTTCTTTATATAGATAACTGAAGTTAACTTTCCTATCCCATATAAGAGAACACATAACATTTGAATAAAAATTAATAGAGGCCAAATGCGAAGCTATGTGTCCATTCTCATCACTTTCATTTAGAAGCTTCTCAAATCTTGGGTTTGACAATATACTTTTCACCAACATGTCTTACCCATGCAATATATTTTGACCTAAACTATTCAATAATTTAGATGGATCGCGCCATTGCTATTCAAGAAATATTTCAACGGCCTTAATGTATCCCTTCTTGCTTGATATATGGATAGGAAGGTCACCCTTTAGACTCTATAAAAGGGTCTGTTGTTTGAATTTTGTTAAAATGAACTGAATTCCCTTAATGTAATTATTGGTTGCAGCTAAATGTAGAGGTGTCTTCCCATTTTGGTCTCTTACGTGGAAGAGTAATGGGTTCTTGCTAAAAACCTCTTTTAATATATCTAAGTTAACAATATATATATATATATATTTTTTAAAACATGAATGACATTTGAAAGAATTTACTAGAATATATTAATTTAGAACATGCATGACATGCAATATGTCTGTTACAATCAATGTGGAAAATACAAAGTTTTTTTTTTTTTTTTTTTAGAATTAAAAAAAAAAAAACCAAGTGGAAAATACAAAGTAAGTGTGATACAAAACATGCAATGCATTATGTTTTATTTTATTGTACAAAACTTATGCAAATTAGAAATAATTTTAGATGGCTCCTATTTATTATTGAACCTACCAAATATACATTATGCTCAATTGTTTATAAGATTAAAAAAATTTAAATAACATGACAATAAAAAATTGATAAAATAAAAGTAAGGAATATACCTAATCTTTCCATCCTTATGGCAACATAAAATGGTAATTCAAGTCGAGACCTTCCAATGAGACCACGATTCCCACATGGAGCTAGTAATAGAAGCCCAACAATTTGCTTATTGAGAGTAACTAGGCACAATGGAGATTTTCCGTCTTCATTCAAGATATATGCCGCGTTGGGATCTCCCCAAAATATAAGATTGATGGCTTCATAACAAATAGGAAAAAAATATAGCTTCATGTAAAGCGGTGTTTCCTATACTATTCCTCATTTGCAACTCTACAGTAGAGCTATTAATGAGGACTTCTAAAACTTTTAGATGTTTATTTTTTGTGGCCATGTGAATTACACTGTCCCCTAGAATATTTTTCTTGGTAAGAAGGAAAGGGAAGTAATCAACAATGAATTTTGTGATCTTTGTACCTCCAAACCTCATGGAGCAAGGAATTCCTTGATGGACTTTTTTGGGAAAAAAATGGTTAATAATGGGAGTTGATTGTTAGTTGACATGTGTTCTAACATGTCAACAAAACCAATTACATCATCATTAGCTAAAGGTTGATGAAAGGAAGCAAAATCAAAGGCAAAGTTGGTGATGTTTGTGGATTGGTGGAGGTTTGGAAACTTCTTTGACTTTAAAGATTTCAACCTTTCATTGAGAATTTCTTGGACATAAATTTGCACTGGTATGTTGACAGCCATTGGTAAGAAAGGAACTTGAATTTTTATTTTTCTTTTTGAGAAAATCAAAAGATAAAATGTAAACACTATAAGAAAATAAAATTTATTGCAATGAAAAAAAAATATTGCAATAACATTAGAGTCATTGCAATAGTTGATACTAAATGTTACAATAAAAATTGAGGTAATAGGTTTGTGTAACAAAAAACCTTTTGTTGCAATCAACTCTAAATATTTTAATAACAACTTTGATGCAATGATATATATATTGTTGCAATAAATAATATATTGTTTCAAATATCTTGTAGGTATATGCTATTATTTTACAAACCTTATTGCAATAGATTGCAAATACTCGATCAAAATAAGTCGAATTAAATTATTACAATAATATCTTCATTGTAATAGATAATTACTTCAATTTGTCATTGCGATAGATTATGAAATAATTGATACCAACTTATTGCAATAATATATTTGTTGCAATTTCGTGTTTGTCATTGCAATATATTGTAAAATGATTAATATCAAATTACTGCAATAAGGTATTAGTTCAAAATTTCCATTGCAATAGATTACAAAAATAATTGGTATCAATTTATTGCAACAATTTCTTCATTTTAAGTTATTACAACAATTTTTCCTAAATAATCATGTTAATATTATAAAAGATGAAACTCATAAAATTGGGAAATAAAATTTACTTTATCATTAATAGTGATACCAAACATATGAATCAAAAGCATAATACAAATTTTAAGAGATATCTCTAGATGTTCATGCTTTTCAAGCATTTTAACTTTCCAAATTGCATGACGAACGCTAATGATAAATACACTATTGTATTTGAAGACTTGGCTATCAAGACAATAACATAACTTACTAGGAGTTATAACTTGAAATAGAATAGCATAAATTTTTCAAGAGAGGTTCATGATAATAAAGTATACCAAACATAAGTAATTTCCTCTTTGATTATGACCAAAGTTGTGGGGTGCAACTATTACAATTTATAAAATGTAATAGGTTAATCATTTTACTATGCCTATTTAAAATTAAAGCAATCGAGTTAGTCATAATTTCCTTCAAAAAAAAAAAAAAATTAGTCATAAGATTCTAGTTAATTCATAACTGTGTACACAAGCTTATAATAACTTTTATACATGTTCATTCAATATATTCTTCATCCAAAATTTCATATAGCAATAAGCAATTCATCTCCTTTTTTTTTTTTTTTTTTTTACCATTCATAGGGAGATAAAAACAAAATCAAAAGTCACAAAAGGGCTGGACTAAACCAGCATTGGTTCATTGGCACACGGGTTGCCAATTTAGCTACAGACCAAACCTCCTTTACAACGAAATGAGGAACTAAGATCATATTATAGGAATGACCATATTGAGTTAGGAAAATTAGATCAGCCATTCTAGAACTATCAAGCCAATCTAGAGCCTTTTTCTTCTTAAAGGATTGAAGAAGTTCCCTGCTATAACTTAGAAACAAAATTTGCTAAAATCCATGATTTCTTGCTGTGATTCCAACTTCTACCATAGCTTCCAGCAATGCCTCACCTATGGTTCTGGCTTTGCTACTAACTACACCATAAAAGATTCTATCTCCCTAGATATTGACAGCTTCATAAGCAATGCCACTCCTATGAGGTTTTCTGCCCCTAGCACCTACAACTTTGATGATTAATTGCCATTGCCTTGCTGCTAATTGGAACTCTAGCCTTGGGCTTTTGTTGAGTCTGTTGTTGTGTGCGTGTTCTATGAAGGTTTCCTTGTACTTAAAAGATAAAGATTGGGCAGTGAGAATCACAACCATAGGGTTGGGGTTAGTTCCTTCTGTTGAGGTCCAAAATATTACAAGTATTTAAATCCAAAACTAATGAGTCCTCAAGGATAGAAAAGGCCCAATCCGTGAGCCAATGCCCATTTAAAATGGGTAAAAGGAAGCCCAAGCTCATGAATGGGTAAGCCTTAGGCCTTAGAGAAGGAAGAAAAAAGCAGAGGAAACTTGGCCTAGACACTGTGAGAGAAACCCCCAAGAAGCCCAGAAAGAGATTGGACTAGGACACTGAGAAGTTGCCAAAACTAGGGAGAGGATACTCGGTAAGTGCAAGAAAGAATCAGCTGGGAGTTAGACAGCTCAGGGAAGCATGCTCAGGGGCACAAGGAATGAGGATAGACATGTCCCATCAATTGCCTACAACTCAGAATAAATAAATAAATAAATAAAGGCTTTGGAAACAAATGATGACTTAGGAACCAGCACCTATGAAGGGAAGCCTGGTACCTCGGGAAAAGTAGTAAGGTGAATCATGAAGGAAGATGACTGGGGATCTTTCAACATGATAGGAGGGAATCTGCCTATTTAGAGAAAAAAGACAAAGGATGAGGCAGCCAAAATGGGGGTTCTAAAAAGCATCTCTAGAAACCTTGGAAAAAGATATTAAAAGTCAGCCTTTAGGACCCCCCCCCCCCCCAAAAAAAAGGAAATTCAGTTGGAGACTTTTTGGAGGGAAACTTCAAAAGAAGAATATAGTAAGAAAATAAAGAAAGGACCAGCCACCAATGTTGACACAACATTGGTTCTAATACTCAGGGCAGCAAATAGAGGGAATCAATGGTACACCAAAAACCCTAGAAAGGTACTATAAATGGGGATCAAGCCATCAACAAAAACCATTCAACAATAAGAAATTAGAGCACAAAGACCCTTTGAAAAACTCCTTTAAATCTTAGGAAAATAGAAAAAGGGAAAAACACTGTGAGTGATCCTAAGACAAGTACTAGAGGATACACTTAAATTCAAAAGGATCCAAACCTCACAAGTCTTGGAAGTCTATAGAAAGCTATCCAAGTTTGTGACTTTTGAACTTATTTGAATCTTGTAACACATCCTAGTGAAAAGAAGGGTCCAATATACTAAAACTTAATATAATGAAATATCATTTTATTTTATGAGGATCCCTAACGTCCTTACATGCTTTTTCTTTATTTCTTTATTGTTCCTTAACTATTGACTTTATAATATGTATATGTATGTGTTGTAGGATCCATGCTTTGTGCACAACTTGGTTTGTAATCAGCCTAATATAGCTGCGGTGAACTAAACTTAGTCCACCAAACAACAAGTATAAGGCCCAGGATCTTTGTTTCTACTTGGGCCTGGGTACTGTCGAAAAAAAGAACCCACACCTTAACGAATCACCCTGTTTCTATGGTTCCAAATGGTCCATAGAGTCGTAAAGATGGCCTGCAAGACACTATTGAATCTGTCCCTCTTACTTTGTATTTAGACAAGAGCAAAGTTAACCAATGTTGAACAAATACGTTACTAAACTCTGAGGAATGAATGGCTAGAGTGGAGCCATGCCAGCAAGCTCTAGTCAAGGAACAAAGCAAGAAAAGGTGGGTTGTAGATTCATCTTCTTCATTGCATAGAGGGCATGTACTAAAGGTTGAGATGCCTCTGTTTTTTAGGCTAAGTAAAATTGGTAGGCTATCATGCATGAGTTTCCATACAAAATTGTTGATTTTTAGAGGGACCTTAACTCTCCAAATTAAGTTCCACACCTTTCCTGAGTTTGAGCTTGCCTAGCAAGGGTTGAATGATCCTTCACCAAGAATTCATATGCCTTTTTGACCTGATAATCCCCATTCTTTGAGTATTTCCATAGAATTTTATCCTGAACTAGTCCTGTTTTGGAAATAGGAATTTGCAAGATTGTAAAGGCTTGGGGGAATGGGTATAAGGATCTAATCAAATCTGTTTTCCAGGTATTGGTATGTTGATCAATTAAGTCTCCCACTTTACCAGTAGTAAGGCTTAGGTGGTTCAAGTTCAAAGAAGGGTAATGAAACCAATTTTTGTGGTTGAGTGGAATACCATAACCATTTCCAACCCACCATTTCCCCTCTCTTAGTTTGTGGTTTTCTTGTTGGATGATGTTTTTCCAACACCAAGAGTGGTGAGGTTTAGGTCTACATTCCTAAATTGAGCAGCTAGGGAAATATTTAGCCTTGAAAGTCCTAGCCAACAAAGAGTGGGGATTATGGCTGATTCTCCAATAATTTATTATCCAAAATTTGTACCTCAAGATGTGATCATATTATTTGAAAAAAAAAAAAACGCTATCCAAAACTCGACCACAAACTCATCATCAATCATGGCCCACAAATGCTCTCCTAGAGTTCACAAATTGCTTCTAAAGAGATTTGAAGAACCTAATTTTCATAATCATTTAAGTTTGACTGCCTTTTCTCACATCATATTTAATCTATTATGGAACAAAAGAGCCCAACTATTTAGCTCCATATCTAGTTAGCTATCCCATAATTATATATAATATCATATCATATCAAAAAGCAATTTGATATGATTATACATAATTTTTAATAGTAATACCAAAAAAGTACAATGAAATTGGAATCCAAATGTTCCATTCTAATGAAAAAGCCGAAACGAGGTCCGAAATAGTATTTTGAACATTTTTAGTCTTAAAAATTTGTTCTCTTTTAAACCTAAAAAAAAAAAAAAAAAAAAGGTGAGCTACGGTTGTGTAAATACACACATACATAAGGCGAAATCTGATTGGGCTTTGGAGAGAGAGAGAGAGGTATATGTATATATCTGATTGGGCATTGTTGAGATATTTGGGCTTCATGGAAAAAATGCGAGATGGGTTCAGATTTTGGGCTAGATGGGTTAAGCCGGACATGCTCAGTTATACATTAAATTAAAGCAGTAAGATCCAAAACGACAAATTAGTTGAAGGCTTGAAGCAGTTGGGAAGCTATGGAGGTCGAAGGAGAAGACGGTTCCAAAATTGTGTTACAAAATGCGGGGGACAAGGCCGTGTTTGGACGAGGATTTGGTTTTAACACGAAAGACAAGACAGTGTCACGTCGCCACGTTGTGTTTGAACTAGCGAAAAGTGGCGAGAGCCAAACGGGGTCCAACTCCAAGGTTTTGTTTGAGGTTGTTGGGGAGAATCCCATGTGGGTGAGGGAACATGGGAGTGGGGAAATCCGGGTTTTCAGGAAGGGTGAGAAGGGTGACGTGGCTGAAGGTGATTGGCTCTGCTTTTTGTCTGGGAAGAGACCCGTTTGGTTTGCGGTGAGGGAAAGTGGGTCTGGGGAGAGAGAGAAGAGGGTTTTAGAGAGTGAGATTGGTGGGTGTGAGAGTTTGGGAGGTGGGTTTGAGTTTGATAATGGGGTTCATGTTGAGGCTTTGGATATTGACACTGTTAAAGTTATGTGTTTTTTGTGTTTCTTACTTGCTTTGCTTTGATTTTGCTGTGTTTGGTTGCTGAGAAAATGTAGGAAAGGAAAGTGAAAGTTCTACTTCTAAATCTCTTTCTTTTCTAGCTTGGCGTTGACTCTTTTTTGGTATAACTTTCATGGAATATTTATTTCTTGTGGTGAACGTTTTTGGGACAATCTTGGTTTTTACATTTTATCAGAGTATATAGGATTAGAGATATGTCATTCTGTGTAGCTGAACTGTAGCAATGCATGCTGTAGAAAATTAAAATCCTAGGGTCCATGTAATTTTGGAAATTTTGATGTAATGCTTAATATATAATACTGATGCTAATTATTGACTAATTAGCTTGACACATCAGTTTGAATGGTCCTCTGAGGCTCTGATTCACTTTCAACTTCAGTGTTTTTTTATATGAATTCCAACTTTGCACTTGTACACTTAGAAATGTCATTCACATCATGTTTTGCTTCACCCCTAGTAAAAGGAAAGAACAGAAAACTTTTAAATTACCTCCTTTGCTGAGAGAAGAAAGTGTGTCAAAGATATTGGCATATTTTCCTTGTAGCTCACCTAAAGTTTACACTCAAACTAGGTGAGATTTGGAGTAAAAGTTAAGTGTAAGTGATTTGAGATACCAAAGATAGATCTTCCTCTTTTTTCTGTCAATTTTCTCTTTGTAATTAAACAATTATCAATTCTTGTTCCTTTGTTCTCTTCAGTTTATTTTCCATTCTAATATTGATTGCAACTTCAGCATCAGAGAAATATTTTTCATAGCAGGCTGTTTGTGACATTGATACTTCTGCCTTTGTGTGTGTGTGTGTTTGTGTGTGTGTGTAAGTGGGCACACACATGCATGCACTTGCTAGACAGAGTCTGAGACTGATTTCTCACAGCTTGTTTACCAAGTCAAATCGGAGTTTGTTCTATTATGTGCCTGAGATACATAATAGAAGTTCTGTAAATATATACTGTTGTTATAGATAACTAGTTCAGGTGTCTGTTATGCAGTTTTCTGTTTGAATCTCTGTCTTAGTTTCATCTTTAATGTCATGATGCTTTGGTTAATTAAAATTTGGGAAATGCAGAGTTTGGTTTTCTCGTGATGGGGCATGAGTTTGATCACTATCCCAAGCAAATGCTCCGTGGTATAAGAAATTGGGACTGGTTTCTTGAGGAACCTAAAAGAGATAGTGATGATGATGAGTATCTTGAGAAGAGCGGAAAGAGGGGAGCGATGAAAAGGAGAAGGAAAGCTGCAGGCAATGATGATGATGATGATAACTTCACTGGTGAGAGTGATGATGACAAGGAGCTTGTTGCAAAACTGAGAAAGGTTGACAGACCTAAATATTCTACAAGATCAAAAGACCATGACAAGCCTCACAAGGAGGCCAAAGGTAGTAAGAACCCTTTGCAAAAGACAACTAGAGGTGCAAATGAAGAAGATGATGATGATGAAACACTTGGAGGCTTTATTGTTGAGGAGGATGATGTGGAACGAGAAGAAGAAACTGATGAAGATGAAGAAGAGTTTGTTGAAGATGACGATGAGGAAGAAGTAGATGATTAACGCCAAATCAAGGAGCAGATACATAATTTTGTAAATGATGCTCAAGATGAACAGTTTTGTATGTGTAATTTCTTATACGTGTTTTTTGTGTTATATTTTGTACCATGTGTTTCTATAATCTCTCTGTAGCTTGTTTGGATAGAATTTCCTTGTGTTGTAAAATATGGAACTTTCTTTTCAGATTTTAGACATTGGAAATTGAGAGTAGCTAACATTGTGTTTTACTGAAGCAATCTTTCAGTTACTTGTAGTTGATCTGTTGATACATCTCATTTCCTATATATGATTTCAATTTATTATACAAGAAATTAGTAGCAGAATCGTTGAGACATATATTACCCCGGCTCCTTTCCTGAATTGGCAAAACAGAGATCTGTGTCAATGTCTTCAAAAGCTTTGGGGGGTTTGGTGAACTTCCAAATAGTCAAGTACTGCAAAATTAAGGAATGGTCAAGCTGGTAAGAAGGTTCTTGTTTGCTTTACTATGCTCAGCAAGACAAGAAGAGATGAGATTCAGAGTGGTGTTAAGGTATGAGTGTCCAAGATTTAAGTGTAGCTTTTGTATAGGAGGAACCAAAGAAGACTCCAATTGGAAATTTGGAAACGCATGGAAGATGGAAGATCCAATTGAAGTTAATGGGTGATGTAGTATGATTTATTTTCAGGTTGCAAACTAGAAATGCTGATAATTGGTGAGTACTGGATGAGGTTGAGAACCGGTTCACCAACACCTCTACAAACACATACCACTCCATCTTCATGTTCAATCTTTGACTTATAAGGCTGGAGATTGCTGTGACCCTCAGTGGAATGTATAGACTATAGAGTTTTTATGTGCTACAAAATTGGAGATAATCATCTTGCTTTTCATGGTTTCTTAGTGTACGTGGGATTCAATTCCAGGTCTGTTACTCAATAAGGAAAAGCTTCATTCATTGAACCAACACCCACCATATTTCTAATTCAATTTTACACTTAAAATACCTACTATTTAATTGTGCCAATTGTAACTATTAATTTTGTCAATTTCATCCATCAGCCCTAAAGATCAACTCAGAAAATATCCTTAATTAAAGGACAAAATTGACACCATCAATAATTGAGTAGCTTACTAAGGAGACTTGTACTTCAGTGACATAACTTATTCTTCTTTATTATGGGAACTAGGATTCAAATCCTGCCCTCTCATTGTTACAAAAATTGAGATATAAAATAAGAAAAAATAAGAAGTTAAATAGCTTTAATTTAAAAGAATGATGAAACTGACATAATTAAATTTATAAGGATGAAACCGAATCTGTAACAAAGTTTAATAAACCAAAATTATAGTTTGGCCTTCTCAAAATAACATTCAAACAAAGATATTTATATATAGAAAATAATGAGCGGAAGTTATAGAATGAAATTCTTGAAATTCTATCACTAAGAGTTTTGTAGCTCAATTACCATTATTTAGTGTTTCTAATAAAGACATTTGGGCTCAAATCTTAGAGTCCATTTGGAAATAATTTATTTAGTTGAAATTGAAAACTTATTGCTAAAAATATTGTAAATAAAGCTAAAAAGTAGTTGAAATAGTACAATAAGCCTTATGAATAATACCAAAAAATGTAATGAGACCCATGAATGAATAGTAGCAAAAAATAGATTGAATGATAGCAAAAATAAGCTAAATAGTAAAAAAATCTGGCTTTTTAAACCAATGCTAAACACAACCTTAGTCTCTCATCCTTATTGTAACTTTTTTTTTTTTTGGTTAAAAGGAACCATGTTATTATCAAACCAAAACAACAGAAGTATTGACAGAGCGCCTTAGATTACACAGACCCTATGCATCAGAACTTAAAATATTACATAGTTCAACAAAGTCAAGGTTTTTTAATATAACAAAATCAAAAGGGAAAGAATAGCCTTCCTTAGCAAGCTTGTCCGCCACTCTGTTGGCTTCTCTGAAGACATGGTTGACGTTGAAGTGTTGGAAACAACTAAGGAGAGTAAGATATAAAATATGTATAATAAAAAAAATTAAAATTCAATCATATATAAAATAGAGTAAAACTTGTTTATTAAAAAAAAAAAATCCTGTGATTGACGCCATAACGCCATAAAGCCCATAAGTAAATGAAACGATCTGAGAAAAATCAAGTGCAAAAGGCCCATATATCCACTTTGTGCTAACAATAAAAACGACATCGTTTCCAAAGCGAATCCGCGGCTAGTATTAAATAATAAAAAAAACCCAATCGAAAATTTCAAAAAATAAAAATTTCACCTCGTGAAAATCTCTCTCAATACGCGCCGTTTCGAGCTAGGGTTTCTGCAACACCAAGAAAACCCAAAGAACCAAAGAAACAAGCTCATCAGCCAAACCTAGCTAAGTCCTAGACGAAGCCCAAAACCCTCAAAATTGGGAACCTCAAATGGAGGATTACGCAGAACAATCTCATTTCGAAGACGACCAATTCGCATACAATGGCGAAGAATATCGCGAAGATTTTGAAACCCTAGACCGCCGCCACCACCACCATCAGCGGCGAGAGCAATTCGATTCAGAGCGCGGTTTTGAACCGGAAGATAATATAAATAGCTCAGGCAATGAGATAAAGCACTCGTCGATTGTGGGTCACCGTGACTCTGCCTCTCTAGGGTTAGTTTGAGAAATTTCAGTTGTTTTATGTTTGTTGAAAATTTTCGCACTTTTGGTGATATTGATGGAAATGAAAATTTGGGTTTTTGGTTTTGGGGTTTCTGTGGTGTGTAGAAAGCTTTTTGTTGGAGGCATTTCGTGGGAGACCTCTGAAGGTACTTTCTAAAGTTTAAACCTTTTTTATTATTATTTTTGTTAATTTTAAGTTATTGTTTTTAGTAAATTCTTCATTATGTGTGTTTTGGAGTTGAATCATTTTGTTAACTTTAACTTTATTGTGTGTGTGTGCGTGTGTGTGTGTGTGTAATGAAGCATTATTGGGTCTAATGATATATTAGAGTTATGGGTATTTGGATAGTTATACGATGACATAAACGGGATTAGTGGTGTTTGTGTAGATGTTGAATGTGAAGGTGAATTAGGGGAATGATGGGTTTTTTTTTTTGGTCTGCCTTCTAGTCATTTAGCTATGGAGAGTATATGGATTGACTTTTTTTTTTTTTTTTTGATAAATAATGGATTTGTATTAATCAAAAGTCCGGGTACACCGGGGGTGTACATGACATCAAACACATAAATTACAAAGATCAAGCATTTCTAAAAAATTAGAATAAGGAAAAAGATTAAAGGAAGAACTACACTCTAGCAAGGTGTGAAGGAGAAGAGATTTAAATTCTGAAATAGACCGTTCCTTCCCTTCGAAACATCTCAAGTTCTGTTCTTGCCAAGTACACCATAGGACACAATATGGGACAGCCTTCCATAAATCAATGCTCCGATGTCCACCAAAGGAACCTTGCCAACTTGAAAATAAATCAGAGAAACCATGCAGCATAACCCATTGAAGACCAAATAGAGTCCACACCATAGGACACAATGGATTGACTTTCTTGTAATGGTTGATTATGCATTATCCCGGTTTACATGGTTGAGAGAAGTCTGTGAATTTTGGTCCTATAGAGGTGGGCCAAGGCAGCAATATATGGCCATTGGGATATAAGGTGTTGTGAATCTTGAGTTGGGTGGAACTTTTCTGTTTTCATCATAGTGTGTTTCTCATTTTCCTTCCACACCACCCCCCCCCCCCCCCCCCCCCCCAACACCAAAAACCCAAACCCTCCTTTTTATCTCATACACTGAACTTGCTTACTTAGGTCATTTTGTCTCCTTTTTGTTGATTAAATGCTTTTTTTTGGATAAGTTATTTATGATTTAATGCTTGAGAAAGGATGTTGATATAATGGTATTTTACATTATATGGGCAATTTATATTGGATTTAGAATATGATTTTGTAAGTGGTGACATATATAGTTTTATATCTGCTCCATCACATGTCATTTTAAAACTTCTTGGTTTGTGTTCTTGAATGAGGATCTATATCTCCCTTTTCTGATTGGGGGGACATTATGAGAAAATAAGGATAAATATGGGTTATAAGTTGAATTGTGTTGTGGGTTGAGACAAGTGATGGTGAAACAATTTTTTTTTTTTTTTGATAAGTAATTTCTATGTTATTTATATATTTATTTTTGATAGGTAAGTAAGAATTTTATTTTTTTATTTTTGATAGGTAATTTCAATTTATTAAAAATAAAAAAGTGTATATGGGGAATATACAAATCAAAGAAAAAACAGAAAAACAAAACATGACTAGAAAATTAAATACAGCGAAACCAGCTGAATAATTAACGGAACAAAAGTAGGGTATCCAGGAAATCCATCAGAGAAAACATGGAGAGGGTGGAGGACTTCAATCCCCATTCATAAAAAGTCTTCAGAAATAAAAACTTGAGGTTTGGTCCAGTGGACTCTTTGTCCTCAAAAATGCCACAATTCCTTTCACCCCAAATGCACCAAACCAAATGTGCCAGGGCTGCCTTCTACACTGTCCCATATCTACGAGAACCTAATGTCACTCCAAGATTCTAGCATTGAAACAACAGAGTTTGCCATAACTCAAGGAAACCCAACTAGGCAGGACTGTGAATATTGAGTATTGCTAGGTTTTTGTCATAGTTTAAAGAGCACCAATGCATTCTCAAATTTCTACAGTGAAGATTAAAATTCATAATGTGGTTTTGTTTGATACTGTATAGCAATAAATTAGTACACATACTTTGTATGATATCCTTTGTGAAGGCGCAATGTAAAGTTCTGAAGGAAGAAGTAGTTTGGTCTCATGGATATAATTCTACTGCTTGATAAGGTTATAGATTTAAGTTTTCTGCAATGTAAGAATTATAGTTTGACATCTAAAGAAGCTCATATTATGGCTTGGGGCAGTCTGGTTTGTAAATGTGTGTGTGTATATATATATATAGTTTGACATCTAAAGAAGCATATATGAAATTCATGATTGTCATGTAATTGTTTTTGTGAGTATAATTGTCAAGTATGTTTGTGGACCTAATCAGTGGAAATTATTGCTGTAATGCCTATGTATCTGGAAAAGGTTTATTAAGTTGAGTTGAGTTGCATAAAATTTGTCTATAAGCTGGCTTGCGGGCAAACTCAGGCAAGCATGGTTGGCTCAGCTCATTGTACTCCCTGATTACAAAAGTGTGGCTTTTGTGGGCCTGTTGCAGTTGTGAAAATATGGTAAGCTGACATTTGAATCCTGTGGATTAACTATAACAAAGTTATTCCTTTTTGTTTGTCATAGTCTCTGAAAGCAAAACATTTACTAAAATGTATTCCTACTCAAATTGGGATCATCATCACTACTAAAGGAAATTTGACATAGTTGTCACTTAGGGTCCATTTGTTTTGGGTGAAAATAGTTTCAGGAAATGGTTTTCCGCATTTTCGGGTGTTTGGTTGCGCATGGAAAATAAATTTTCTGGAAATGCATTTCTGTTGACCGTGTGACCGGGTGTAAATTGATTTCCGTTTTTATTTTACCTTCAAATCCCATTTTCCGGAAAACAGAGAGAGAGAGAGAGAGAGATAGAGAGAGAGAGGAAGAAGAGAGCCGGCAACCCACGAACCCAGAGCCTAGAGCCGACGACCCACCACCATGAGCCGTCGACCCACGAACCCAGAGCCCAGAGTCCTCAACCCACGACCCACTGATCTTCGAACTAGAGCCGGCGACCCACGAACCCAGAGCCCAGAGCCTTCGACCCAGACCCAGACCTTCAATCCATCGCCTTCGACCCAGATCTCGTCGTCGACCTAGATCCAGACCCAAACCCATCGCTCTTTCTTCCTCAATCTCTCAGTTTTGTTTTTTTAAATTTTGATTGTTGTCGTTGTTGTGGTGGTGTGGTGGTGATGTTTTGATGGTTGTGGATTTTGATTGCCGGAATTTGCTGCCGGAATTTGTTGTTGAATTGGCTGTGATGTTGAAATTTTTTGTAATAAAATTTGTTTAGATGCTGAGAAAATATCAAAGAAAATGTGAAAAAATTGTAGGAAAATAGCATTTTCAGAATAGAACCAAACACATGAAAATATTTTCTACAACAATTTTTATAATACAACCAAACACCTGAAAATATTTTTCTTTCCCGAAAATAGCATTTTCGGAAAATAGGCTATTTTCCGGAAATTATTTTACGCGAACCAAACGGACCCTTAATCAAATTTTAAAACAGATATGATCAACAAACTAATGTATGCCATGTCAACTGTACTGACTTATTTAATAGTGCAATTATTAATAACTATGTATTTCTGTGTTGGTTCTTTTTGTGGGAAGAGATGTTGCTTTTGTATATTTGGTTCCATTCCATATTGCATATTCTCATCCCTTTTATTCTCAAGTAGCTGGAACTCACCTTTTTGTCCTATTGACCTTTTGTGGTTATCTTATTTTCAGATACCTTTGCTAGCTACTTTGGTCAGTATGGAGAAATAACAGATTCTGTAATTATGTTGGATAAACATTCGGGAAGACCACGGGGGTTTGGATTTGTAACATTTTCTGACCCAGCAGTTGCTGATAAGGTTTTGGAGGATGAGCATGTTATAGATGGTAGAATGGTAACATTATTATCCCATTTCTCAACTGTATGGTATTTTCAGGTTTTTTGGTTTACTACACATTTTCCCTATAGTATTCTCCCCTTATGGGTAGTGGAATTGTTTCCCAATCAGGTTGAAGTGAAGAGGACAGTCCCTAGGGAGGATACAGACTATAAGGGGGTATCAAAAACAAAGAAGATTTTTGTTGGTGGAATTCCACCATCTTTGACCAATGGTATTGTAGTCCAACAAAAAATTTTGATTTTACTATAAGAAAATTCAATGCATTAATTAAAAGAGAGTTTCTTTTGACTATATATGTTTAAACATTGCAGAGGAGTTGAAGGAATACTTCTCTTCTTATGGTAGTATTGTTGATCACCAAATTATGGTGGATCATAAAACTGGGCGGCCTAGAGGCTTTGGTTTTGTCACTTTTGAGAGTGAAGACAGTGTTGAAGAAATTTTTTTGGAGGGAAAAATGCATGAACTTGGAGGCAAACAGGTTTGTCAAAAACCATCTTAAAAGACTTCTAATTGGAAATAGTGTTCTGTAGATTTTTTTTTTATGAAATCTTAATATGATGTTCACTGTAAATCCGAATGTAGGTGGAAATAAAAAAGGCAGAACCCAAAAGAGCTGGTGGTGATTACAGGGGCAATGCTGCTAAGTCATATGGTGGTTTTGGCGGTGGTGCAGCTGGATATGGAGGGTATAATTCCAGAGGTCGGGGTAGTGGAAAAATGGACAGGGGGTATGGTGGGTATGGTGTCTATGATGCATATGGCAGTTATGGAGGAGGCTATGGTGGAAGTTCTGCAAGTTTCTATGGTGGCTATAGTGGATATGGATATGGATTTGGGTATGGTGGGCCCATGTATGGAAATGCTGGATATGCTGCTGCTGGTTATGGCATTCCTGGTGGTTATGCTGGTGCTGCTGGATATAGTGGTAGTCGAGGATATGGAGGAGTTGATGGCAGTGGTGGTTATGACAATGGCAAGGGATATGAAAGGACTGGTAGTTCTGTGTCTGGAAGATACCATCCTTACAGAAAGTGAGATAAAATGGAAGATACCATTCTTACAGAAAGTGAGTGAAAATCTCCTTACTTCATAGTCTGGATCAACATCTGATAATGATTGGAGATTTCTTGGTCTCTCTCCTCGGAAGTTATTGGAGACTAACCAGTTTCTTCTTGGAAGACAAAAATGGATTTATTTTTCGAAAGTGGAAGTATGTCTACTTCTTTGAACATTTCTTGATAGCTTCCCGAAGGGGTCAATTAAATGTATTGTAATTGTGAAAAGAATTCGAATGGTAGTGTTGAAATTTGCTATACTTTGGTCTTCATAAACTGCTTCAATCAGAAGATTAATCGTAGAAACTTTAACCTCGGTAGCATGAGAAATCTTGATATAGCTATTTTCCCCCGTGCTCTGTATATAAAATGAGTGTGCAGGTTACAAGAAGATTTGTAAGCAATAACCTGTAAGTCTCACTCTCATATGTTCAACTCAATTCTTATCGAATGTTGTAACTTGTGGTGTATATAGAACTGTTTCATATTGGTACGGTGCAGTCTTGTGCCATTTGGTAAAAAGGAGAAAATAAAAATAAAAATTGCTCGTTGTTTTTTTGTCTCACCTCTATTTTGTCATTTTTATTTCACATATGCAAATAAGTTACTGTTAACTATGGCATACCAAATGGGTACGTCCATGGCGTATTGTAGACTGTAGCCTTGTAAGTTGTAGCCTTGTAGGAATCAATTAGTGAAGTTCCAGAACCTTAAACCACAGTTGTTTTTGTTGGATGGTAAGTCATAATAACCACGTACTCCAAACGTTTGGTTTGGTGGTTCCAAAATTTATGATTTTTCATCATGTAGTCTTTAGTTGGATCCTCTCCGCTATTATTCAACCTACCCTTGTGAGTTCACATATCCTGTTAGCACCCTTGTAATTTTGTAATATACATAATCAATAAAAAAGGATTGAGAAAGCCAAAAATAGCAAATTAAAGAATTGAGGAAGCCAAAAATAGCAAATTTAATTTAAATGAATGATCAATCGATTTCTAATGTATAGTTCAAGAATGGTTTGGCTTGGATCCAATGTTCTAGGGTTTTAGTGCATTGGACCTAACACGATACGTACATGTGTTTAAAAGTGACTACATGTTGAGTTCAATGCACTAGAGCACTGGACCCAAGTTTAATCCATTCAATACTAGCTTAATAATTGATATGTTAAGGAAAAGTCTAGTGATAAAATGGTAATGACATATTTTGTAGTTCAAATCCAAGCTCCTCCTTACTATCTATCAATCTCAAAATGGAGCAAATTCTAGTCTATGCTTGTGGTTTTTACCTTTTTTTAGCATTTTTTAAGCCTTTAGCATATATGAAAATAATATTTGAATTAATTATTTTTAATTATGGAATTTAAAATGATAAAATTAAAAATTCAGGTTTAACTTGTCACAAGAGAGTAGAGCCCATTTTAGGCCTTTTCTCAAAACAAGAGATTCATACCACCAATTTACAAACCCCCACCTCGCCAATTTATAAACCATAGTTTGACTCGATTCGAATAACCAAATAATAACTTGCAAAAGGGAAAGACTTAATTAATTGCAAGGATAACCATGGAGTGGAATTTTTGTTTAATTCAGTATTAAGAATAGATGGAGGAGCACATTATGCCTTGCATTTGCGAGGATAATATGCTCCATCTAAACAAAGATTAAAGATGCATGTCATGATAGATTAAGACAAAAAAGAGGGTAGTGATTTCTTTTTGGAAATCGAGTGGATGATTTCAATTCTATAATATTAGAATTTAGAGGTGATATGCCATATGTTCCATCTAAACAAAGATTAGAGTCAAAACTTTGGCGAGGTTTACAGGCTATGATATGCTCTATCTAATCTTTGTTTTAATTTCAAAAAAGATGTAGGCTAAACTCTAAACCCACACTAGGAGATGGTGATTTATTTTTATTTTTATTTTTAAAAAAATATGTTGATGGTTTCAATTCTATGATATTGGATGATATGCATAGTTTATCTAAACAAATAGTAGAACAAAGATTAAAGAATTTGTTTGGTTGGAGTGAAAACAAGAGGGATGAAAAATGGGGGAGAAAATTGTTTTAATTAATTACAAGTTAAAATTTCATTAGTTTGAGCTTAAAGAGAAGGATATATAAAAAAAAAAAAAAATACATGTGATAATTCTACCATAAAATAATAATTTTTAGATAATTTTATATCTCATAAAATTAGATGATTAATTAAAATCCAAAATGCCTAATTATTCTTTAAGTTGCTCTATGGACACAATAAATTGTCATAATACTTTCATAATAAGTGTCGGTTTGGCAAGCCAAAAAAAATTAAAAAAAAATTATTATATCAAAACTCACTACAATTAAAAATAAGGGTGTTGTGACATTTTGATATGTCTCTAAACATTTCATTTTATTCTAATATATTGAGTTCTTTTACTGGCGCAACAAAAAATTTTATAACATTTTTTTAAAGATGTAAAAATAAAATAAAATTATACTGTAAAAAATTTTGGTAGAAAAAATGTGAAATTTTGTTGTACCTTTCTAAACCTCTTTATTTTTTTTTTTTTTAAGAAACTCCTAAACTTTCTCCATACCCTTCTATCCTTTCCTTTATCCAAATCCAAACAATTGTAAACTCAACTTTTTGCCTGCTTTGTCACAACCGTCAACCGTTGGAAGTTGGAACTCACAGACCAAAAGTAAAAGTGGTGGTCATGAGCTGCTTGGTCAAGAGCAATTACAGTCACCAATTATCTTCAACAGCCATGGCCATGTGCTCAAGCTTTTGCCCTCAGATTCCAAACCAGTTAAGAGCAAGACCCATTTGCCCTTTCCCCAGAAAACCACTATATACTCTATCTGTCAAAGCTTTCTCTTCTGAGACATCCAATGCTTTATCTAAAGGTACTTTCTTTATCTATCTTTATGCTTCTTTGATGGGTATTCTCATTTTTCGCTTAAATTTATGTCTCTCCCTAGAGCTAATAGAACAATATGTTTGGATTTCGGATAAAATAGAATGGTGAAAGAGAATACATGTGGCCAATACTGATTAATTTGATGAGGAGACATAGCTGGTTATTGTTGTTGTTTTGAGTTGTGACAACCAAAATGCCTAAATGTTGCTATGATTGTGATATGGAGAAGCTGTTTTTACTTTAGTGGTTAAAAATGAATGACATGAATAAGGTGGTTGGAGAGGAAGCGAGATAAGAATTTCAGTGTCTAATTTGGTTCTGTTTCGTCTTTAATGAAGTCTAGAAAAATCTTTGCAAGTTACTAAATTAAGGAGACGGTTGAATTATCTATGCACAAAATACTCTGAAGAAATGAACGATTACAATTGAGTACAGTTGTAATGCATTATGCTCAGCAATAGTGGATGTAGTGTGATGATCTTGTAGATAGTTGTAGGCATAGTGATGAGGCAATGGTAATTACGAGTTGGTGAGGTGGCAGTTACATTGCTATTGTTGATGAAATATATGGAAAATCTTTCCCTTTTTTGTTCATTTTATTTGAAAAAAGAAGCTTATCAAATACTATGTTCTTTGTCATTCATGCTTTCTTTGTAGCATAGTGCTTTGATCTAGATCCCTTTTAGTTTAATTAGATGTCATCTTCCTTGTTCACGGTTTGGAATGGCCACTACATCTGGTGCTATCTCACTTATCCAATTATGATCATCAATTTGCAGCAGATGGAATGTCAGCCCGGATTGGCTTTCTAGGTCTGGGAATAATGGGTTCTCCAATGGCACAAAACCTTATAAAAGCAGGGTATGATTAAAAATTTTCCTAATTAGTAGAGAGAAGCAGCACATGAGACCATTTTTATTTTATTTTATTTTATTTCTTATGATTGAATTCATTGAAATATTTATTATGTTAAAAAATTAGGGACAAAACCTTGTTGAATTGAATTATATCATAATAATTTTCTAGGAAAATTTTTGTGACTATAATATTCATAGGGTGAAATGGTTATCCATTATTATGAGATATGTTGATCTCAATATTTATTTTCTGGATTTTAATCCACTTATTGGCTTGTTACAGGTGTGATGTGACTGTTTGGAATAGGACCAAGATCAAATGTGATCCCCTTATCAGCTTAGGTGCAAAGTAAGTAGGTGTTAGGCTTCCAAATTAATTTTTCCTTGCACTTCCACATTATTTTGCAATACCCTCAGCATTGATGATCCAAATGTTGACATAATTTGGATTATATTCTTAAGGCTTTCAGCTTTCACCACGACACACTATTGGTCTGCCTAAGGACTGGGTTATACCCATTACGTGAATTGTTGGCAGGTCCAATGGCTCAGTCCTCCAAAGTCTGTATTTGCCAATGGGAATATTGGCTTTCACCTAATGGGGCTGGAACATTGTTGTTTATCCATGAACCTGGGGGCTTTGTGTACTTTAATAATTACCTTTATATGCTAAAGTCAAACAAACAGACAAATCTACAACGGGTAGAAAGTTCATCCATCTTATAGTCTGTACATGTGTAAATCTTGGCATGCTCGATATTTGAACACTATATATGAAAAGGAGCTTTTGAGGGTGCATCATATGTATTCTATAGTAGTAAATTTGATTCATGAACATGCTTGTCTGGCTTGTCACTCTATCTACTGGGAACTATTTTCTCATTGAATTTTTGCTGGTGCTTTCATCTGCAGCTTCATTAAACCCATATTGAGAGGCTCCAATATGGGAAATATTTGTTATCATGGTAGTTGTTCTTCTGTGCAGATATAAATCCTCCCCTCAGGAAGTAGCTGCTTCTTGTGATGTGACATTTGCCATGCTAGCTAATCCCGAAAGTGCAGTGCGTATGTTTCATTTAGATTTTACCTTGTTTGCACAGCTATCCTAGTAAAGCAACTTACTGCTTCTGTTTTTCAGTTGGAGGTTGCTTGTGGGGAGCACGGGGCTGCAAGTGGAATGAGCTCAGGCAAAGGGTACTACCTCTACTACCTCTTTGTGTTCCCCACTACTACTACTACTACTACCACCACTTTGTGTTCCCTCATGGTAATATGTTTTCAAACCATGATATATCAGTCATTGCTTTTAAAACTGTTCTAGAAGGCATAGGTAAACTAGAATGCTCTCAAATGCTCTTGTGTTTGACTTTCTATTGGCGTCCATGTTATTTAGTTTACATTTAAGAATCTATGTTATACACACAAGTTTCTACACCATTGACCTTTGGTTTTCTCTAACTGTATGCTTGTTCTTCCCAAGCTGAGCAGCAGCATGTATGATACCATTGATTGGCATTGACAGGTATGTGGATGTTTCAACAGTTGATGGTGCCACTTCTAAATTGATTAGTGGACGTATTAATGCTACTGGGGCATCATTTTTGGAGGTGAGTTTTTTTCTGGTTTCATTTCAAATATGATGTATAAACACTGTGTCCTTGCTGCATGCTCTTCAAGGACATGGCGATTGTGTTTAATGAATTTTATTGAGCTTTGGTACATTTTCTACAGGCTCCAGTTTCAGGATCCAAAAAGCCTGCAGAAGATGGCCAACTGATATTTCTTACAGCAGGTAGGTCAGTATTTATTTATTTTATTGAATTCACTGTTGGATACCAGTCTTAAGGCTGTTACCCTATCTAATACATATATCACACCTAATTACCAAATTCCAAAATTATGGAACTTTTATTTTATTATTGATGTATCTGCAAATTGAATTTTTTTTATGTGATCATATAATATGTCTGCTTCAAATTTCTATACCATCCTTGTTTTATCCATTGTTTAGAACATAACCTTTCGTACACTTTCAAAATCTATGTCATGTGACATATTGTAGGAGGCCTAACAGAAATAAACCATTAGATGCTTTTGTTTTCAGGTGACAAATCTCTGTATGAATTGGTTGCTCCACTTTTAGACATCATGGGGAAGGTATTATCCCTTTTTTGATATATGCTGTTAGCCTTATATTCATATTACCATTTTTTATTCTGTCTGAGAATTTATGCATTTTCCAGTCAAGGTTTTACCTTGGGGATGTTGGGAATGGAGCAGCAATGAAACTAGTTGTGAACATGATCATGGGAAGGTTCTGCAGAATTTTAATTCCACTTATAATTCCTTTTATCATGTGCTTGTTTTGTTTATGATTGTGAAATGTTTCTTTTTACATGTTCGAACAATGTGTAGTATGATGGCATCGTTTTCTGAAGGATTGCTTCTCAGTGAGAAAGTAGGACTGGATCCAAGTGTACTAGTAGAGGTACAATTCAAACCATCTCATACCTTGCTGAATTATTCACTATATGCCCCCTTCAATAAAACTCCACATAAAAATTGATTGGATTTTGGCTTTTTTTTCTTTCATTGTAATTGTAATAATTTAAGCATATGTAGATTTAGGTTGCAGAATATTTGAACACAGGCTGCCAGGTAGTTCTTGCTAGTTGAGTGTGGTTTGAAGGATAACATGTTGGATCATGATACGATCTCACATACATGACTTTTCTATTGTGTTTCAGTCATTTGTTTTACCCATTTCAGTGTCTCCACCCATCATTTTGGGCACTGAAGTAAATTCTCCTAATCAAAACATTAAACTGATATGCATGGTGGAAATTTTTAAGAAGTCCAATCATTTTGATGCCTTTTGTCAGAAAAGTACATAAGCAAATAAATGTAATTGAGTTTCCCTTTATGTCTTGCTATATGGTCCAAAAAAGGATAAATCTACATGATTTCAATGAGGGAAAGCCTGATGTCTTGTTGAAAAGGAATTAAATTTGGTTGCGCAATGTTTTATTTTTCATACCAGGAATCTATACATATCAGTAGTCCAAGAGTCTCTCCTATTTACAGGGCAATTTTTCCTTCTGTGTGTGGACGGAGTGCCAGGGTTTTGTAGGCAAACAAGTTAGGACTTTTTGCATTATTTAATCAGGGATTAATTGAAGTTAATATCTCAATGAGTCTCGGCATTGGATAAGAGTCTATAAATGAAAATCAAAACCAAAACCATTTTCCAAATTCCAATTCTCTTTGGCACACTGATTTGCCATCAGCCTTTACAGGAGACATTACTCCTTGGTGATGTATTCTTTTCTTTTCTTTTCTTACACGAACCTGCTTGTCCAATTAAAAAAAAATGTTTCTGTTCCAAAAGAAAGTGGTCATGAATTTTCTTTAATATCTTTTCATCTCTATGGAATTGCAGGTTGTTTCACAGGGTGCCATTAGTTCACCAATGTACTCAACCAAAGGTCCATCAATGATCCAATCCACGTATCCAACCGCATTTCCTTTAAAGCATCAACAAAAGGTTTGTACTTTTGCTACTGTCAGTATCACATTGACACCTTCCCTGATCTAATTGCGATGTTAATGGTGTCAGGACCTGAGGCTTGCTCTAGGACTAGCAGAATCTGTTTCCCAGCCTACTCCAATTGCAGCAGCTGCAAATGAACTATATAAGGTTGCAAAATCTCATGGCCTTAGTGACCAAGACTTCTCAGCAGTTATTGAAGCATTGAAAGCTAAATTGCAAAACCCACCAAAGTAGAAGAATTCGTCTTATAGGAGAATAAATATGAGTATGGCCTCTGATATTGTAATTGGGTTGGGCTCTCTAATTACCATCAGTTTGAGGTTTTTGTCCATTTTGTTTTCTAGCAGGTTATTAAACAGGCTCATTTTACAAGAGAACCCACCTCCTTTTATATCCTAAAAATCAGACTGAGTTTTAAAGTTTTCTTTACTTTCAGTCACTGGTTCTATATAACAATGCAATTCAATTCCTTGCACGAAATATGTTCCTCACCGAATTAATAATTATGCATATGGAATACAATTCCAGCTCATAAAATCAAACCCACTTTCTAATTTTGGTTAATTAATTGGGAAAACGATCCTATTTCACAACCACAAGGAAAGTACCAAGAATTCTCTGCTTGTTTGTACACGTTTTCTCTTTGTTGTTAAAGCTTTAAGTTACATACACGTTTCCTCTTTAATACTTGGTTATGCATGATTGTATTGAGCCCTTTTCTAGAGACTAGTTAAATAATCTCTTTCTAGTGGCTGTAGAACAATTAAAGAGATTCTATAAAAGAAACAAGGGTAATGCTTCGAGTGGTAACATGCTAATATGCTATGGGACCATGTACCCACTTATATTGGATCAATCACTATGTTAGAAATATTTGAACAACAAACTCTT
The DNA here is from genome assembly GCA_030445155.1 of Quercus variabilis. Classification (NCBI taxonomy): domain Eukaryota; kingdom Viridiplantae; phylum Streptophyta; class Magnoliopsida; order Fagales; family Fagaceae; genus Quercus; species Quercus variabilis. The sequence goes on from CP129449.1 coordinate 12,550,750, forward strand.
CAATCTCATAAATATTAATATCAAATCCCATCAATTAAATCGTACTTTTGAAATATACAATATATTAGAAATTAGATTTTACATAAATTAAATTCTATTTAATACTCTACTGTCTGCACATAAATATCAATAAAAGCCTACACTTTATGTTTCTATCTAAAATTTATAGTTTGGATTCAATGAATTAAGTTTATTTTTCTTCTAAATTTGCATTATAACTCTTTCTTAATTTGTAATTTTTATATATAATTGATGTCTTCACTTCCCAACTAACTGTATTTATGATCCTTTTGACTTGGCATCTGTATTCTCTAGATGAGAACATGAAGAAGTTAATTGAAGTAAGAAATGAGAAAGAATTGTCTGGAGTTGTCATAATAAAACAAATTAACAGCCCACCTTTACCTTAGGCAAAAGTCTGATCCAAGTGTAGGCTAAGAGCAGTGACACTACCTCAACCACCATTGGCACCTCGACCACCACCACCGGCATATATACCTTGACCACCACCACCATATCCTTGAGGAAAACCATGCCACACTCCACTCCCCTAGTAATCAAATGCCAATTTCAGAATAGTATATGCATTTGATATTTTGGTTAACTTGGAAGATTACAACCACTCCTCTAGTGAATGTGAGGTATTACCAATATGGGAATGCATATATTATAGGACACATTTGGTACATTAAATCCTGATTATGATAGGAATGATAATTTTTATTTAGGAGAATATAAAATGTTGTAATGGAATAATTATATATATTCATGTGTGGTTGTAAAATATGAATAAAACCCAAGATTTGTATTTATAAAATATCATTTGTTACAACTTACAATAAAAGGACAAGGAAAGTAAGGACAAGGAATTAAATTCTTAATTTTTCTCATAAATAAGGTTAAATAATATCAATAAATTATAAAGGAACAAAGTTTCTCTCCAAACTAGTTTGGAGAGAAACCCTACAAACTCTCCATATATCTTTATATTGAGTGTGAATTTTGAAAATCTAACCGTTGAATTTCATGTTCCTTATGTCCTTAACATGCATATCAAATTTCGTTCAAATCGGATGTTATTTACTATTTGATCAATTGACTTATTTTTTATATACAATTTTAGATTACAAAAACTTGATATTATAACATTTATTTGATGACATAGCAATTGATCTTTGATTTTCTTGAAATTTTGTAAGCATTAAGGATGTAATAAGAACATGCAATCTAACGGTTAGATTTTCAAAATTCACACTCAATATAAAGATATATGGTGAGTTTATAGGGTTTCTCTCCAAACTAGTTTGGAGAGAAACTTTGTTCATTATAAAGTTCTTGGTATTTAGTGAGCATTTGACAACCAATTAAAAACGGTTAACTTTTAGCTTTTTGTCTCACATCAGTATTATGCAAATAAGTTACTAAAATTAAACAATTTTTAAGCAGACACATTATGCTATTAAACTCGTTATAAAGATTCATATACTTATTATATGTATCCGCTTTTATCTCATTTTAAAATTTATTTATTTAACCTAATATTGGCATGAAAGAAATTTTAAAATTTTTACTATTTAATTTCAAAACAACAGGAATAAACTATAAGTATACCAAAATGTTTTTGCTAATTATAAAATGATAGCAAAATCTCGAATTTATGAATGTTTTTTTCCAAAAAACAATTTGTATAAACACAGACACAGTTAAGTGAGGCTCAAGTGCCCAACTCAACCCCAACTTGCAGCTTCACGAAATGACCACTTAATTGGCCCATGCAATTCACGCTCTCCTAAAGCACGTGAACCACACACCCCCCACCTGATCATCATCATCAAAATCAAATACTAAAATAAAAATCCAAAAAATCGCCGAACCTTTCAAAACGTAAGGGAAACAAACTCTGTCTCCCTGTCTCTCTCTATTCCATTTTCCCTCCTTTTCTCTCACTTTCTTTCTCTAGGGTTCATCATATTTTCTCGCCTCCCAAACAGAGAAATCAAAGCGAAAACGAAATGAGTAACAACAAGGACAACTTCGACTTGGCCGATCTCGGCTCCTCTCTCCCCGCCGCCGCCGCCGGTATCTCCAAACCCCTCTCTCTCAAGCAAGAATTTTGAATTCTTTCGTGATTTTAGTTTTTTTTTTTTCCTTAAATTTTTATGTTGTATTAGTTTGAGTACTTGTTGTTGTATCATTGAGTTGTTTTTGTTTTCTGTGTTGTATTTTGAATTTTGATGTTAGTTTCAGAATCATGTGATACAAGCAAACACACACATATTTGTATTTGTATGTTAGAAATTTTGATATTATTAGCATTTTTTATGCTTTTGGAAATGAACGAGTTATAAACTGAGTGTGTTTGTTGTTGTTGTTGTTTTTTTGTTGTTGTAGCTCTTAGTGCAGAGGAACGTGCCGGTCTTGTTAATGCGTTAAAGGCAAGTTTTTTCTTTGTGCTAGTGAGAAATGGTTTTGGTTTTGGTAGAGTTTAGTTAGTAATTAGTTCATTAAGGGAAATAATGTTTTTTGTGAATTGGGTAATGAGAATAATGTGAAAAATATGCTTTGGTGGCTGGTAAAAGCTTGGTTTGGGGATATGTTTTTGAAATGGATTGATTCTAGCTGAGATAAAAAAAAAAAGGGTTTGCGCATTTTCAAAGAGGTGAGCTAAAATGATTGGGAAATAATGTGTTCATTTTCAAGATTAAATGTAGTTGTAGGAGATGAAAATGGTATTTAATTTGATTGCCAAATGGATGTTTTGATTTGTGGGTCTAATTTTGCTGATGATGCGTTGTTGGATATGTTCTGATGTTTGTGCAGGATAAGCTTCAGACTTTGGCAGCTGGGCACTCAGATATCCTGGAAACTCTGTCACCCAAAGTCAGGAAGCGCGTTGAGGTTCTGAGAGAGATTCAGGTTAGCTTGCCTCTAAATGCAATCAGTTATGAGTGTTGTTTTGCTTTGGTTTACCTTTCTTGGATCCCTCTTTTATTAGTCTCTATATATATCACCTTGATGATGGGTTTCGAGTGATAGCCCAGGGGTGCCAGCCCCTTGTGATGCTCAGTGTTTTGGGTTCAAAACCAAAACCCCCCCCCCCCCCCCCCCCCCCCCCCCCCCCCCCCCCCCCACACACACACACACACACACAAAAAAAATTTCCTATATCCAAAAAAAAAAAAATCTCTTTGATGATACCTTGGACAACCATTAGAAAGTCAAGCACATGCTGAATTATATCACTTGCATGATTGTTAATCACTTGAGTGCAATGCTGGGTTGGCTAACATCATGCAATGCTTGAGAAATGGTTATGATTATTATTATTATTATTATTATTTTTAAATACTTTTTGTAGGAAGATTGAATATCATTGAACCCAAAAAAAAGGGGCCCCTATGTTCTGGTTTAAGGGAAGAATAAATTGAGGGTACTATAGTAAATTTGACAAGAAAGGTATCGGTTTAATGGGATTCTCATGTGTAGCACCTGTTACAAGGCACTTGATTTAGTGCTTCTGAAAATTTGCATGCCTTTGAACTTAGTGGGTCTTTGTGAGATGTTTGTTAGTAGTGGCATATGATTCTTTTGATTTTTAAATATTGGGCTGAAGATAACCTTAGACATTTTAAATTTGCAGAGCCAGCATAATGAGCTGGAGGCAAAATTTTTTGAGGAGAGAGCGGCATTGGAAGCTAAATACCAGAAGCTTTATGAACCATTTTACACAAAGGTATTCATGATATTGACAGGCAGTAAGTTCTGCATCATATTTATTGATATCATGACATTTTTATCATTAGCTTGTTTTCCAGATTAGAGATTTATAAATCACGTTTAGCCTTGGTTCAACTTATTTGGATTGCAACTCCAGTGCTGTTCATCTACGGGGTTGGTGTATGTATCTTTTCAGTTAATTTGTTGATTGGGTCCTTGCAGAGACATGAGATTGTGAATGGTGTAGTTGAAGTAGAAGGAGTTACAAGTGAAGCTGGTGTGGACCAAGAAGAGGACAAAGCCACAGAAGGTACCTGACTTCTGGATTACAGTTCAAGTTTTCATTTGATTGAGAACTATTATTCCTTGAACTTGATTTATGATTTTCTCTGGGAATGCAGAAAAAGGAGTGCCTGACTTCTGGCTTACAGCAATGAAGACTAATGAAATACTAGCCGGGGAGGTGACAATCTTTTATAAACTATGATCTATTTTGGATATTACCCATACAAGGGTTCTTTGTTATATATTGTATTGATTGTGGAACTATGATATGCTGTTCCCTTGGATTAGATCACGGAGCGTGATGAAGAGGCTCTTAAGTTCCTCAAAGATATCAAATGGTGTAGAATTGATGACCCAAAGGGTTTTAAGCTGGAATTCTTCTTTGATACTAATCCATTTTTCAAGAATTCTGTCCTTACAAAAACATATCACATGATTGATGAAGATGATCCTATATTGGAGAAAGCAATTGGGTAATTTCATCTCTATTGTTCTACTGAAATGTTTTGTCTCCTCTTTCTTTGAGTCTCTTCTTATGTTGGGGTATTCCATAGGACGGAGATTGAATGGTATCCTGGGAAAAGCTTGACGCATAAGATCTTGAAGAAGAAACCAAAAAAGGGATCCAAGAATGCCAAACCCCTCACAAAAACTGAGAATTGTCCAAGCTTCTTTAGCTTTTTTAGCCCTCCACAGGTCCCTGAGGATGATGATGAAATTGATGAAGATATTGTAAGTGCAGTTTCTTATATAACAAGATGACAACGTAGTTGGAAGTGTAATATAATTTATTGTCTTTGTGATCTATTGACAGGCTGAAGAACTTCAAAGTCAAATGGAACAAGACTACGACATTGGGTAAGTCATGAGGGTTTGTAATTTGGGGAGCTCAGGTTTTTTCTATTATAAGAGATAATGTGTTTTACCTTATCCATTGATGAGCATCCTTAATGTCTTGTGAATATATATATATATATATATAATCATTTTGTGGTGTTTGTTCTACATTGGATTAAACCTGCTTGATGCTTAGGATTTGCTGGGCATTTAATAAGAGTTTGTTTACCCTGTATGTATTGTTTGTAATTGTAGTCATTACAAATGAAACGGGTTGTACAGATGTGTTGGAACACATAAATGTTTCCTGAATAAATAAATTATGGTGACATAGCATGAAGGTGGATGCCTTACATGCCATATAAAACGAAATGAAGTTTGAAGACTTATTTGAGCTGTGATCTATTCTGCCAATGTCTGAATTCTCTAAAGGGTATTTAGCATGGGAAGGGGAATTGCCTTGTGTCTAGTTGTCTGAATTTATTATTGTTTTCTGAAATAACCTTTTGCTGGTATTGCTGTGTAGATCAACAATTCGGGACAAAATCATACCTCATGCAGTGTCTTGGTTCACTGGGGAGGCTGTACAGGAGGATGAATTCGACGATATAGGAGATGATGAGGATGATGAGGATGGCGATAATGAAGATGAAGATGATGAAGATGAGGAGGACGATGAAGACGAGGAGGATGATGATGACGAGGAAGAGGAAGAGGAAGGCAAGGGCAGGAAGAAGGTATAGATATCATCAAGATTTTCACTTGTATCCTATGCCACATTTCTTAATTTGAACACACTATAGAATTATAAGTTTGAAATTCTAATGTGTTCGTTTTTTTTATCATTTCATTGATTCTTGCAGTCATCTGCTGGACCCAAGGTGAGATGATTCTTACATTTGTATTTTCTGGTAATTTAACATATGAGTTAATTCTTTTGGATTAGTGACTGAATGACTTCTGGATTGCTTTTTATAAACTGCAGAAAAGTGGAAGGGCAAAAACTGGGGAAGGTCAGCTAGGTGAGCGGCCTCCTGAATGCAAACAGCAGTAGTGTTATTTTCTTGTTATTCTTTTTGTATTTCTCCTTTAAGAGGCTTCTGTTGGGTCTCTTGGTGTTTATTACTCAAAATAGTATATGTAAAATGCACCATATAGTCTATACTCTCAATTGATGTCGTTTGTCAATGATTACGGACTATTTGTACAATTTTCATTTGTTAGGTTTCTTTAAAATTAGTTTCCAACATTAACAATTACCTAGTATAGCAAAGTTACCCAACACTCATTTGGTTTGATTCATTTGCTAAGTAGTAAATTCACTTTACATGACCTGGTTGCAATGATTTGGATTTTGATAAGGCATCACTAACATCACACTAACTTGATACTCTGGCAATCATTTGGACTTTCAACAAACCTGGTAAATTAAAAATGACCATCTTGTAGGAAATTTGTCAACAGGGCATGCAACTACGCCAGGCTTGTAAATTTGTGATGTAGTTGTATAAGATTTGTAAGGTGTAACATACTAGCATTACTCTTACATGTTAGCTTAAGCAGTTGAATGTGTCTGGAGACTCGAGTTAACAGCGTTGGATCTAGAATTCACACAAGTGATTGCCATTTTACTGTTTTTCACTCCTTTAACAGGTCCTTGCCAAAGACAGTAATAAAAACTTTGTTTTTCGGCAGGTTTAAATTGTTGGGCCTTATGGCCCATTACAAAACAAAGCAATCATTTTTTCCATGCTAATCTGCCCGTCATACTAGTGGGTTAACCCAATAAGCTTTGCAATTGGACTTAGTTCAAACTTCTTTTGGTCCAAACACAGCAAATCCTAAACCTGAACTGACTTGACCCAATTCAAACTGGGTATAATGTGTAAGGATCCATGTTAATTTAATATGAGTTGGGTTCAAGGTACACTTAGTGTAATTCTAAGCAATGTTACACTACACAATATTTTTTTAATTAAATACGAATTTTAACAAATCAACCATTGAATTATATTATCTTTATGCATTTTCCATACTTGCAAAATTTCAAGATAATTAAATATCAATAGTTATGTTATCAATCAATTGTTTAAATTCAAATTATTGTAGTTTAAAATAATGTATAAGAGATGATTTTATGGATTGAATAATAAATAACAACTCAATATTTTTTAAATGAATATGAATTTTAACAAATCAACCATTGAATTATATTATCTTCGTACATTCTCTATGCTTGCAAAATTTCAGGATGGTTAAATATCAATAGCCATGTCATCAATTAATTATTTAAATTCAAGTTTTTGTAGTTTAAAATAATGCATAAAAGATGAGTTTATGGATTGAATAATAAATAACAACTAATTGATATAAATATTGGTATACATGTTAAGAGCATATAGAACATGTGAGAGGGGTAAGATTCGAATATGGAATAGTGCCCGTGGGATGGAAGGGCCCACTCGCACCTAAATCCTAACGCAACACACGAATGAGAATCCAAGGAGGAAGGATGAAGAAGCCGACTCCTTGAGGAGCTCGATGGGAGAGCCTACCTCAGGAAGCATTGAGTAGGCCACTTGCGCCAAAAAACAAGATACTGGGGAAGACGATAGAGATGTGTAAGTAAAGAAGAAGGGAAATATCCAGGTAAAGTAGTTATTACCTCTGTATTCAAGGCACTGTACCAACTCAGCTGTCTGTATTAATGAAGGAATGACCCCTAAAAAGTAATCTCATAGCTCACAGCACACTCTACCATCTCCAACAATACCCTGATGGGACAAGCATTCAAAGGAAGGCCCCTGGCTGTACAAGTAGAAGGCTAGGATGCAATTTGATTGACTATGTAAGGAAGGGAAACCTCTCCAAATGGGGGGAAAAAAATTGCAAGAGAACATATAAACTGTGTAGTACAATCCTGTATTTGAGACTTGAACTTTATATGAACATTTGCTCTTCGACTAGATTTGAGGTAGTGTTAGTCCCAAATCTAGTTTCTATTTTTACGATTCCTTTAGCTTTCTTTCCACTAACCTAGCAACTGGACCATAAAAGCGCATTAAAATTGACCTCGGAATCCTATACTCTAACAAATTAATTGTTTAGGGTCTTCTATACTTAACTCCACTATTCTAAGTGGGCTTAGCCTGTTTTGGGCTCTTACATATATATATATATATATATATATATAAGATTAACATCTTACCACATCATATTTTCTTTAAGTTGCATAATATTAATAGCTAGTATCATATATGCATACAATTATATATGTTGTTGCACATTCCTTAGCCCAGAGAGCAAGACTTTCTTTTCCGTTGCTAGTCTAGATGGAGCATGTTCTACCAAACTTAGAACCAGTTGGTCTTATTGATTTATTAGCTTTTTAATTCTATACATGCTGAGTTGGTTTTCTCAAAAAAAAAAAAAAATGGTCTCATAATTTACATTTTATTATTAATATATTAATAATTCTATTTTATATTTTTAAAATTTTTATTAAAATTTTACTAAATCATATTTTATTGAAATAGTATTATATATAGTTGTACATATAAATACAATCATATACAAAAAAAAAAAAAATCATAATTTTCATATACAAAAAAAATTTCATATACAAAAAAACCCATAATAAACATCTATTAATAGCTTACCATAATTATCATATTTTATTAAGGTCTCATAATTTTACATATCAATATTTAATATATTTTAAGTGAGTTAAATTTTATTCTATATTTTTTCCTCAAATTTTTTTTTTTATTCTATATTTAGACATTCAATTAAATTCTTGCCACATCATTTATTAATTAATAGAATAGATAGTTCCTCATATAAGTCTTGGACCAAAGAAGTTGGATCAGAGCAATGATTTGAGGATTTGGGCCAGACCCAGATCCCATGGAGGGAGTTCAGAGGACATAAGGGCAAAAGGCTAAACTCGGATCTTCTTGCTAAGATAAGCCAAGGATCATCAATCGACAGTACGACCGAGAAGGAAGGCATTATCCAGAATAAGTGCCAAGGATCTCGAAAAGGTGGTACACAGCCCGAAGTGATAGTCACATCTACGTTAATTAATTATTCCTGCCTAATGCCAGCCACATTAAATGATGAATGACTAGCTTGAATAGTATATTCACTTCAAAAGTCTTCTTTCATGATGAAAAGGAAAGAGAAAAATGTGTGATGGGACAAGTATTTAATTCTCTGAAATCCGGTATGGTATTCCACTACCAAAAGGGAGAATAGCTGGGACTATAAAGGGGACCTTCCCATTGAAGGAGGGAGGAGAAAAAAACCAAAGAAGAAGAGGAAAGATAGGAGTTATCAGCTTTGAGAGTGCTCTGATTTTGTAAACTATTGTATACCTCAGCAAAAGTCTATTTAGATCAATTAATACGAAAAGAGTTCATTTCGATTTCAGATTTTATCTATTTAGTCTTCCCATTATGGATTACCCTCCAGTTTTGTATAAATTAGTTATGATGATTAAGAGCATTGGACCTTTTATGTATAAATTAGTTATAACGATTAAGAGCATTGGACCTTTTATTTTGGTCTCATTGTTTTTGACCCCCACAAAAGTGATAAAATATTAATGTGGCGTTTGGTACAGGGTAATGTTCTAGGATTCCCATGAATGTTTAAAGATTCCCATGTTTGGTTGCAAATCATGCTAGGGAATCAAATGTCAGGAGAATTTGGATTCCCCCCTTAAACCCCTTTCAATAGGAATGTGAATTCCCTTTAAAATAGGTGGGAATCCAGATTCCCAAGCTTAAAAGAAATTGTATTTTTTATAAATTGACAATTTTAACCATTTTTTTTAAATGACTTGGTAGTTCACATTCAAATCTAAGGATAAAATGGGAAAAATAAATAATTCATTTAAGATTCCTGAGAATGAACCAAACATAGGAATAACTACATTCTTAGAAATGTGATTCTTAAAAATCTGGATGCCAGGAGTAATGTGAATTTCCTCGTACCAAACGCCACATAAGAGTGATGCATGTAGCCAAACTTGATTAAGTAATTATTGCTTTCAAATAATATGGTGGGTGATACAGAAATCACACTCCCAATTTCAGTGTCAACTTTTAACTGATTTGGGCTTTCTTCATGCTCCAAGCACTCATACTTGTGATTTGAACATTCTCAGTTCCGTTATTGAAGACCTGCAAGTGTGCTTGTCCATCAATTGCCAATGTAGGGTAAACTCTAGCTGCGATAACAGCCTTTCCTCCTCCACCAAAGCTCTCCACAATTGAATGATCAATCTGTGTTAAAGGATAGACATCAAATGCATTGAGTCAAAAAGACAATGATGAAATGGGTAAAAGGAAGAATCAGCGTAAGTCATGTAAGGACTTAGGAAACCATAAAGTTGGTATAGTACGTATGAATGCCGTTATTGCCTTATAGGTTTGAAACTGCATGACCATTGCTCATGCAGGTTAACAAAATGGGGTCTGGGGCAACTGACTCCTTTATATATGGCTTTATCAAACAGGCTTCATCCATGTTTGGTGGTCAAAATCTCTAAGACCTTCCTTCATTTTTTTTTTTTTTTTTTTTTTTTTTTTTTTTTTTTTTTTTTTTTTTTTCAGTTGCATGGAAGAGGGTTAGAAATGATAAGAGAAATGGGTCGGTCTAGACCTGACCCATTTGTTTTTGGACCTAACTAGGCTGTGGCTGTGGTGGTGGTGGCTGTGGTTGGGGGTTTGGTGGTGGTGGTGGCTGTGGCTGTGAGTTTGTGGGTAGTGGTAGAGATGAGACAGTGAGAGGATTTCGAGGTGTCTGAGAGAAAGAGAGAGAGTGTCATGTGGGAGACTACCTAAAAACGAGAGGGCGCCAAAAATGAATAGGGGAAAAAAAATCAGAGGGAAAATTTAGGTCCAGTGCGCTGGGGGAAATTAAGTGGGAAATGTAAGGGCCTATTGCGGCGGGTCATTGACCCGCCGCTATATATAAGCTTGGGCCGCTGAAACCTGGTCTATTACGGCGAGACATTGGCCCGCCGCTGTAGCACGCCGCAGATACTATAGCTATTGCGGCGGGCTATTGGCCCGCCGCAATAGATCTTGTGTACAGCGGCAGGACCAAAACGCGCCGCAGCAGGCGACCTATAGCGGCTGTTTTTGCACCCGCTGCAATAGGCCCGCCGCAACTGCTTGTTTTTCTTGTAGTGTATATAGACGTGTCAAAATGGATTCAATATTTGAGAGAGGAAGGGTAATTGTTAATTTGTTCACACATATTGTTGCATATAATATTTACCCTATTTATTTTTTGAACTAAAATATATGTATGTTGTGCGTAATAAGCAAAGTGTAATAAACATTATTAAAAATATTAAAAGTATCAATTAATTTATGAGGTTCTAATGAAAACTGTTTATTTATTTATAGAAACGTAATGAATAACTATTTGGGTGGCCAATTCAAATATATATATAGAGGGAAAAAAAAAAAAAAAAAAGGCACTGTGGGCTGCATTTTGTGAATAAGCTTTGGTGGGCAAGAGTTTTAGGAAAAGGACCAGATCTTGAAGTGTTTGATAAAAACTTAGGTGGGCAAGACTTTTTACACATGGTGCAGTTCTGCTTCCCAGAATGCGATGTATGGGGGGAATGATCATTCAGATAGGTTGACTTTCACTTAAACATAAAGAAAACTGAACATAATTTGTAAATTTCATAGCAACTTACCAAGCTTCTAAGTGACAGTTCCTCATGAACGGGGTCCACATCCAGAAAAGCCCCATAATTTGCTTTATCAGTACTATTATTTAAGGAGGACCTGTCAACCAGAGAATTGTGAGTTCAAATCTTTGAAGTTTGGAAAGATTATGATGGCTTAAAAAAGATAGAGCTTTGAGGGACACCTGCTTTGGTCACTGCACATAAGCACCACATATTTGTTTTGACCTTTGAATATTCTATAGAACACTGCAGTGAATTCTTGCAAGCCCTTTGAAGCCAAAACTAGCAGCCCGAATGGTCCAAGACTCCCTTTCACTGATGCACTTTTTTGTTGACAAAGTACTTGTGGATTGGTCCAACTTGGGTCTAGCACTTCTGCTTTCTCCAAGTCACTTGCTTTGAATGAAATCACAACATCTGCCTGTAGAAGATAAGAACAGAAAACAAAAACAATAATAGATAGGAAAAGTAATAACTAATAAGCAATATGCTTAGTAAGTTACAAGTGACTTGCACTGAATTTTTGTACCTGCAATCTATTAGCTAGTATAAGGGTGAGTTTGATTCAGCTTTGAGATTGGGTGTTTTTGAAAAAGTGGGGGTTTTAAAAAGGGCGGTATAAAATTGATTTTTTTTTTTTTTTTTTAATTTTAAAATTGAGTGGTTAGTAAAAACTATAAAAAAACATTTTTTTTAAAAAGCTAAATGTTTGGCTAGCATTAATAAAAGTGACGGTTTGAGTTGTAAATTACTAAAAAGGACAATGTATATACAAGAAAGTTTATTTCATACTTAAATCAACTACTTAATAATACTTACTCAAAAAAAAAAAAAGAAAACTACTTAATAATAATAATAATAATAATTTATTGTTAACTAAAATTTGTTGTAAAAATATTGTTAATTAAAATTTGTTGTAAAAATATTTTTACAACAAATCATATGTGGTAAGTTGTTACTGATTTTTTCACTAGTATTAGCTAATAACAACCCATCACTTAAGATTTATTGTGAAAATATTATAATAGCATTTCTTAGTTTTAATTTCTTATTCTTTATTTTATTTTTCTTTTTATCTCTTTTTCTTTCATCCACACGTTTATTTATATATATTTTTTCCTCTTTTTTTCTCCTCCACACACGTATTCTTTACCTTCTCCTTATCTTCACTTTTGACTTTTCTTTATGTTTTTCATCTTTAGCAGACTACCATTTGTCTTCTTTCTTTTTCTCTTTCTCTACTTTCCTCCACACATTCAGCCACACAACCCACACCCACGCACTTCTTCACCTTGATCTTCAAAGGTAATTTCTCTTAATTTCACCAAAAATATTCAATACTTCTTTCTCTTTGTAACCCCAAAACCAAATGGGAATTGAAGTCAGATTGATGCATTAGAGCTCCTCCTCGTTACTCAAACTCGGCCATGTCAGAAGATTCAGATCGGGTTGTTGAGAGTGAGATTGGCAGTAGAGGTTCTAGCATATTGTGGCTATTATTTTCTGTGTTTGTCTTTTCAGTTTTTAGTGTATTTTGTGGTTAGTGAGATGAGGGTAATTTGGGTTATTTCTTTCATTTCCAATGGTAATATTGATCAAAAGCGCTTTTACGTTTGTAAAAGCTTCTCAAACCCGTCTACACATTTTGGTTCAATTCTTTGCATTTCAAAATCTAGCTTTTTGGAGAAAGCACATTTTGAAACATTACCAAACACCAAACGCCTAACTTTCATTTTTGCTCTCAAAAAGTGCATTTTGTCTTCTAAAAGCCGAAACAAACGGGTACTAACTTTGACTTTGGTACCTTAAATTTAAAAATTGAGATTTGTTCTTTGAAATCTTTTTTTAAAAAGAAATTAATTTGGTGCCTTCATCTATTTTTCTATTTATTTGATTAATGGGATGTTGAGACACTCATTTTTTAGGAATATAATCAAAGAAAATGTACATTTAAGGGACTAAAATTGAACCCGCTCCATAGTTAAGAGATAAATTGAACTAACCATATATTTAATGGAACGAAATCAAACTAACCCCATAGAGAAAATATAAATTAACCCAAAAAATAAAATACCTGTGCTGCTGTGACACCAGAAACCTCAAGTACTAATCCTCCTTTAAGCACTTGCTGAGGTAGGTTGACTTGTTGTCCCCGCAGCATTTCAATTTCTGTTATGGGCCATTGCACTAATTGTTTTCCGGATTTATCCAGCCAAAGAGTCCTTGGAATTGCCTGCAAAATGTGCCCCCAAAAGACCTTAAATCAAAAAAATTATATTGTGCCATAATGCCATTAACCATAACATTAGGGTTGTTCACCCAATGCAATTGTCCGATTCGTACTCGAAAACCGGACGACCTGACATTGGTGATAGTCGGTGGCAGATCTCAACCTCTAGCAACTGAGATTGGTGGGCTGGTTGATAGAGCTTCTCTTCAAAATCTTACTCCAACTGACCCAACTAGCTTATACATCAGAATCATGTTAATTTTCAAAGATAAGAGAAGTTTCTAGTAATTTGCTGCTAGATATGTCGAGATTTGTTGAGATCTCTTTGAGATCATGACTAGATCTCATCGAGATCTCTTCAAGGTCCAGTAAGTTCTCTTTGAGATCTTATCAAATCCAACCATATGTTGGCCAAATTTGGAGAATTTCGGCCAATTCCAGTGCATTTCGGCTATATCCTTCTTCCTTGACTCTGACTGACCACCGATCGAGATCTAAGACACTCGAACCAACCATTTTTATGGGTCGGCAACTGGTCTAAATTTTGGAGATACGAAGTGATTAGATTGGTTTTAAGATGGGCACAAACCTATTCCAGACAACCATACCTAATGTAATCTTGTAAAAGTTTTTTATTTTTAAGGAACAAATAATCTTGTAAAAGTTGGTAGGCTTAGACTTTTACTATAAATTTATTAAAGCAATAGTGCACAAGTAATTACCTGAACTCCAGCCCATCCCTTCTTTCTATCATCGTCGGGAACCGAAGACTCGTTTAGCCATCCCCACAAGATTCTTCTATTTTTTAAACTATCAAAGAAAGTTTTGGAAGCATAAAATTTCCCATAATCATACCTCAAGCCCAAATCACTTTCCACGGATCCAATATTCGGAATATAGATATCCTTATCAAAGTCATAAGTTCCAATGGTGTAGTATTCATATTTAGTATCATCCAAGCTCACCTTGAGCACATGTTTAACTTTAGGACCAAGAGTTGATGTGTCAACACCACGATTGGAATCAATCGAAACTGGGAAAAAATCAGGACACTCCCACATTCCATTGCCTTCAACTGAATGAAGTGGGTGCTGGGATAAAATCCAAGTAATGAAATCTTTGCTCCTATATAAAATTGCTAATCCCCTACGGTCCGTTTTGCTTCCAATCACCACTCTCCAAGTCCCATCAGGGCCTAACCAAGCAGTGGTTGGGTCCCTGAATGAGCTTGCATTGATATGGTTCTCTGGAGAAGGTGCCATTACTGGATTCTTTGGTGACTTAACCCATTCTGTAAGGAATGGGTCAGAAAGGTTTTTGGGCATGGCCAAATTTTGGACTTGTTCCTGCTTGGGGTTGATTCCTGTGTAGAGAATCACTGGTGTGCCGCTGGGCATGATTGTGGTGGAACCCGACCAGCAACCCTTGATATCAGACGGCTGAGATGGGTAGATGATTGGATCATGTGGGGTCCAGTTCACTAAATCCGTTGATGTTGAGTGAGCCCAGACAATGTTGCCCCAAGCTGTACCTTCGGGGTTGTATTGGTACATGAAGTGGTAAATTCCCTTATAAACCATTGGTCCTGTATATAGAGTCATAGACATTAATCGTATGAAATGAAATATATCCCTTTTTTTTTTTATTATTTTATTATTATTTTTTAAGTATATAATAAAACAAAGGAGGCACCCTCAAAGCATTTTCCAGAATAACCATTCTACAAAACTATTCATGCAAACACTCCTAGTATTGTTGTATTTTATTTTATTATATTTTATTTTGCATGGTTACATTTATGTTTATTTTAGATTGTTTCTTCAGTATTTATGAAGAGGCCATATTTATTCGTTTCTAAACTAGAGTGACGATTTTTTGTTTTTTGTTTTGTTTTGTTTTGTTTTTTTTTTTTTTTTTTTTTTGTTTTGTTTTGTTTTTTTGTTTTTGTTTTTTGAAATGGGATTAAAAGTAGGGGGAAACCAAGTCAGAGAGAAGAACTAACCATTAGGATCTGCATATCCAAAAACACCCATTTGTCCATTTCACCATAAGAACACATTAAAAGGGAAAAAACAAAGAATGAAAAAAAAGTTATAATATAAGCAATATGAAAGTATAAAAAATGAGAGGAAAATAAGAAAAAGAGAAAGAAAGTTGGTGAAAGAAATTAATACCATTGATCCAATTTTTGGGGGGTTGGAAGTGATAAGAAGTTCTATACGGTTGATATTCAGGAGGAGTAGTTGAAGAAACTTGAAGGTTTGGGTCAACATGGTGTGAAGCTTCAAGCTCAAGAACACCATGGCTGAGAAAGAGAAAACATAAGAAGAAGAATATCCAAGCAGAAGAGATGGCCATGTTGGCTTTGTGGGAATGAGAGGGAAGACAATACTATGAGTATTTATAGAGAGCGGTTTGGAGATGAGGCTGTGATGTGGAGAGGAGGATAAAGTTAAAACTCAGATCATGTTAAATGTTTACAAGCCATAAAATTTGAAAGATCCATAAAATCCATTAACTAAAGTAAAAAATTAAACAGCTTTGTTGAGTATTAATGAAAAACGAGAGAGAGAGAGAGAGAGAGAGAGTTGAGACCTTGTATATCAATCAAATTCTCTACCCTAATGTCTAGTCAATTACCACTACTTAAGTAACTAGTCACATGCCCTAGCATTTGAGCAGCAAATGCTAGGGCATGTGAGCAGCTTTTCTACAAGGCACACTTGTTACAAAAATTGAACTTAAAATTAAAGTACAATATATTATTCAAAAGATAAAAATATTTTTTACTATGGAATAAAAACAAAATCTTGCATTATAATTTTGGCATAAAACTTAATGTATGTGGCATTTATTAATTGGAGTGGCTTTTATTGATTTATATAATATAGTAATTCATTTAACAATAAGATTATAACAACATTAAGACATTCATATCCTATATATCATAAATTAACAAGTAATTAAAAGTGCTTTGATAAGAGTATAAGTATGACAGACAAGCAGTATACTACTTTCCATCTTTTATTAATTAAATGGTAAATAACAGTCTCCTACATCCAAGTAGTATTGCTTTATATATGCATGAATTGAAGAAGAGAATTCAACAAAATTAAGGGCCTCTTCATTGTCTAAAATAAGAATAATGATAAGTTTATATAAAAGTGATAACAAAATTCTAATGTAATTGATAGTGAATAATAACGAAAAAATAATAAGTGTATATAAAAGTGATGGTTTGTCATTCACAGTTAACCATTTCAAAAAGTTTTATAATTTTTTTTTTACTGAAGTGTATGGCAGTATAAGAGCTGAAACTAGCTTGTATAGACTAAAGTAATGTCCACAGGTGAGTACGTCCAATGAAATTGTTCCGCGCGCTATCGTTTTCAAAGCTTTGTGCTAAACTTTGTAACATTGGCATGCAGCTACGGCCGACTTTCTCAATCTATGCTACTTTATTATGCACATGTTTTAAGTGATTTCTTTCTTATAGTACTCAAAAAGTATTAAGGGATGCTAGATTAATTAACTACGAGAATATTCACATATGGTTTGAAAAGTTCGATCAAAATTATAAATTAAATAAGAGTCATTTTTTTTTCTATTTTAATTGATCACTTTTACATTAATAAATCCTATATCTCAGTTTCGATTCTGCAAAACATCATATATGATACTCTAAAATTATCATTTTATGTTTTCTCTTTCCTCCACGATACCCCTTGTGCCTAGCTCAATTGATCACACAAGATTGGAGCCAGATCAACCTACCCGGAACCCTATCCCAACCATTGCAAGCTTACAACAAAGACAAAATTTAATTACAAAATTTGTTGTAACTTTTGACAAATCTCCCATTGGATTACATCTTTTTCTTAAATCATTTATACTTGCAAAATTTTCAGAAAATTAAAAATCGATAGCTATGTCATCAATAAATTGTTTTAGTTGCACATTTTTATAGTTTAAAGTTATGCATAAATTATAAGCTATAGATAATATAGTAAATAATATCTAATTGACACAAATTTTGACATATGTATTAAAAGCGTAAAGAACATGTAATTCAACGGTTAGCTTTTTAAAATATGTAGTAATGTTTATTTTATTGAGTAAACTTTGTCCTTATAGCAATTAGCCACTCGCCGCTAGATTAGCCAAGGTCTACTCTAGTTTGCACCTTTGCAGCCAAAGACAATAAACTTAAGTGGAGCCTATATTTAAATATTAATTGAACAAATTTATTTTATGCTAATTAATTAAGCTAAGGTTAATTTGTTGATTCTTCTAAAAAAAAGTTTAATTTATTTTATGCTAATACCTAGATTAATTTTATATAGAGGATTAAATATCATAGTTCAATTATAAAACTTAACAAAATTAAAGTCTCAAGTTATTAAGGGAAATTAATCATCATTGATGATCTATAAAATTTACAAATTTTTTTTAGTACAACTAACAATTCTATCCCAAGGGGAAGAAGCACGTCTAGCAATTTACAATGACATATTAAATTGTGGAAGTGGAAAGCATGATGGTACTAAGAGGAAGATGATGGAATGACAACTTTAGAATGCCAGAGCAAGGAGAGTAGATATAGAAGACTAGATACTTCTATGTTAACAACCCCATCTAATTCTAGACAAATGAAAAGCTTGAAAATGTTTTTGGTCATTGTGAGGGATAGGGTGAGTACAAGATGAACACTTATATATGCTACCAAGTCAACCCAAGTCTTTCAGTGGCATAATTTTTCAATCAATAAAGGAGTGGTTAGATCAGATTCTTCGAAATGTATATGATGTTCAAAAAGATAACGTAAAATCGGGGTTTATTGGCTTAGAATTATTTCTTTTCTTCTTCTTCACTAGTGTTCAGTAGCATGGAAAAGGACACAACTTATGGACTGAATGGGTGGGGCAACCTTCTTCTTGTTATATGAAGTCTCTCTCTCTCTTTCTTTTTATTTTTATTTTTATTATTTTTTAATAAATAAGATATTCAAACATTTTTGAGTATCTGACTATTCTTTTTGACATATGCAATTCCTCGTCTCACATACATCAGGTTATAAGAAGTCTTCACTCCTTGAAACACGCATCCTCTAAATGACAGCTTCCTGGAATCATCATTTAAAATTGTCCAAGAGCAATTAAAAATTGTCCCCAACCAGCAAGCAAAATATGGTTAATTCTGGGTACCACACCAACGACTTAACTAAAGTTTTGGAAATATCAAATATGTGTCCTTTAAAAGGGGCTGTTATTATAGTCCGGGACTCTCTTACGATTAATTTAGAATTTCTTTAAAGAATTAGCGGGCCCACCCACCCCTCAGTGAGAGGAAGAGAGTATAGTCCGGGACTCTCCGATAATTAAGTTAGAATTTCTTTAAAAAACTCACAAGAGCTCTAAAAGTCTTAGAGTTAGGGTTTTTTTTTTTTTTTTTTTTTTTTTTTTTTTTTTTTAACGTACCTCCAATTTGGTGAGGTCTAGTCTTTAATTTATATAGGAGATTTTGAGTGGGTCTCTTTATTTGGGGGGAGCAAATTGTGGGAAGATTGCTCCCACATTCTGAAGTAGTGGGCTTATGTGATAAATCTCATTTTTGTCAAGGGTGATTAAATTTTCCTAAGTGTTGAATCATAGTGTTTATGGATGAGCATGATAATCTAGATTGTTAGGTTCTAAATGTTTAGAACAATTGGCAAATCGTGAACACAAACTTGTCTAGATATAGATCTTAGAGTCTATAGGTTTTATTAGACAATGCTCAAGGTGATTCAAGTCAAGATTCAAGATCATACAAGCTGCAGGAAGAAGACTTCATATTCTGCCTAGTTCGATCGATCGAAGAACAGGCTCGATCGATCGAAAATCGTATCTGCAGAATTTTAAGTCGGCCCAAACAGCAGCTTAAGCCCAATAAGGATTAGGGTTTCAGATCTAATTCTCCCACTATATAAAAGAAACCTTAAGCCACGTTTTTGAGAGCTTTTAGAGAGAGAGAAGAGTGTGCCTCTTTTGTATCTAAGGTTTTGTACCCAAACCTCTCCAAGTCTTTGTTGCTCATATTGCTGTTTATGTGAATCTCTTGTGAGATCATTGAGGAGCTTTCTTTCACATATACTTAGGGTTTCCAAGATTCAAGATTATGTCAAGAACTTGGTAATCATTCAGTTGCAGATTCAAGAACTTAAAGGTACACAAGCGGGGGTGCTTGTACTTGATTGAAGAATCCAAGAAAGAAGGAGTCCATGGATTCGGAGCTTGCACGTGGTCGTGTCAGTAAGTTCTACTGGTGGGTAGCATTAGGAAGTCAAGCGGGGAGCTTGTAGTCCTTCTGTATGAACTTCGATTCTTTCGCATAGTGGATTCAGGTTTACCTTGAGGATAGCTAGGTCAAATCCTCCCTAGGTTTTTATTGTGTGGTTTCCTGAGTCATCATATCTTGTGTTCATTTATTTTCCACTGCTTTATATATTGATATGATTATTTGATTGCTTTAACCTAGAATTGCATAATTTGACTAAGTAACAACTTGGCTAATTAATCTAGGCTAACCAATCTGGTTGTGTTTTAAGGGGTCTAAAACCGTTCAAGTGGTATCAGAGCGGGTAGCTCTTCTGTTGTAGATCTTTTGATCTAAGAGCTGATCCTTGATTCCTATTGTCATGGATAATTTGAATTATCTTTCTGATCATGTTTCTGCTTATGCATCTGCTGATTTTATTGATGCCTGTGATGTTTTGAATAAAAAGGACACTATTGTTTCTGTTGATTTTTTTGATGCTTTTGAAACTCTTCGTAAGGAATTATCTAAATCTTTGAAAATTTCTAAGAAATTTAAAGAAGAGTTAAAATTGGCTAATCTTGAAAAAGAGGAATTGATTGTTAGATTAGATGAGTCTAATAAAAAGAATGAATTTTTGAGAAATCAAATTTCCTCTCAAGATGAGAAGATGAAAAACTTGGAACAAGAGTTAGTTGAGTCTCAAACTAAACTTGAAAATTTGACTAGTACCAAGCATGCTGTTGATAACAAAAGTGTTTCTGTTTTTCTTAAGCCTAAAACTGAGAAAGTTTATATCCCTCCTTTTAAGAGGAATAATAAAGAAAAGGCTTATTTTGCTAGGTTAGACAAAGGTAAAAGTTCTGATATTGACGCTGAAGTTTCTAAACCTACTGTTGGAGAGCATAATAAATCTATTTTTGTGCCTACTTGTCACCTTTGTGGTGTTATTGGTTATATTAGACCAAATTGTTCTTTGTTGAGGCAAAAACCAAAATCTGAGACAAGATTTGCTGTTAGGAATACTGATGTCCCTAAATTTGTTCCTGTTTGTCACTTTTGTGGTGTTCGTGGTCACATTCGTCCTAATTGTCATAAATTAAAATTTAAACATTCTGTATGTCAATCTAGGATATGTGATGATATTGCTCCTGCCATAAGTCCATATAAATTGTTCCATATTCTTTTGAAAAATTTGAGCTTGTTGGCTTGTGAAAGGAATTTGCAGGATTTCAGTCTCTCTCAGAAGTTTGGTGTAATTCCTCAAATACACTCTGCTTCACATGGATTTTCACCTACAAAGCCGAAGGCTCGTGCTAGATGGGTGAGAAAAGATTCTCCAAGGTGAGTGTTGCTAACTTGTCCCTGATTTAATTCTTTCAATTATTTGTGGACATGTTTTGTTTTTGTTTTTGGTTGTGTTGTTTTTTTGGTTGTTTTTATTTTTTTTTTAAAAAAATCCAAAAACATTGAAAAATTTCAAAAAGACAAAAATATTTTATTTTGAGTCTTGTTTTATTTGTTTTGAGAATTACATGAGTTATGATATCTCTCTCTTGATTTAGAACATGCTTGACATTGTGGAGAAACTTGAATAGTATGCTAAGCTATTTTTGATTTTGTGTGAGTATGTACTAGTTTGTACATGTACTCATGGGTTAATTAAGAAATTGATATTTCTTGTTTGTGTACCCTCTATAGTTTAGTTAAACATTATCATGCATTGCATTTAGCATAATGTGTGCTTTTTGTTTTTGGTCATAAAATTTTTTTAAACCAAAAAGATTTTTGTGTTTTGTATTTCATATCATGGATTTGAAATTGAGGTTGGCCACCTTATTTTTACATAACATGTTTATATACCTTGTTTAGCTTTGATGAGCTTATTCATTGCACTTGACTAGTTGAAACTTTGTAGTGCATGTTGTGTGGGAAAGATATGTATGGTTCTTAATCACTTTGCCTTAATCATGAAGTCATATGTTATTTGACTGTCGAACTTGAATCTTTTGAGAAAGGCATAAATAACCATCTCACCACTGTTCACTAGTCAATCATGAATACCTTAGTGCATATCATAAGATTGTGTGCTCGAGAAAGTGTAGCACATGCACAAAAAGAACATAAGGTGTAGCCTCAAATTAAATTAAAACTGGTGTGTACTATTAGGCTTGATGTCAATTCACTTAATTCAAACCGGTGTGTACTATTAGGCTGAATGCCATTTCATACAAATAAGAGGCAAAAATGCAAGAAACTTACATGATTGCAAGCTTTTGTTCTAGGAGATGTGGGAGTTATAGGATGTAACTTTTTAGGTGATAGTCTCTTTTAAATTCTATGTGATGGATTGTGTAGACTTTGTGATTAATTGCTATTCACATATCACCTCACATGTATCTCAAGCTTTTGCTAGTTGTACACACTACACAAGTTACTCTTTGCTAAAATTGATACATTATATTGTGTGTGATTTTGTTGTGGCCATCCAAGATTAAAAGTTTCTTGATTTTAATGCAAAATGTGTTTCAAGTTTGAAAAATTTGAAAATGTCTTGAGATTTGTGCAGAACATATTTGTTGCTTAAGAAAATTTCAATGGGAGAATGATTGAAACTTGTTTTTGAGAAAATTGGGTTTAAAATTTGGGTTTTTGAAAAGGCATTCCATCTCATACTCATGCATTTTGCTTTCGTTGTTTAAATGCTTTGAGGAGTTGTTTTCAAAATTAGGTTTGTGTTTTTCAAAATTGTGATTTTTCTCAAAAATTTTGTAAGCCTCTGCCCAGTTCGATCGATCCATTCTGATTTTCGATCGATTGAAAAAGTGCTTCAATTTGTTTAAAAATGACTATTTAATTCGATCAATCGAATGTATTTTTCGATCAATCGAAAGTTACGAATCAGGTTTTTAAAAAGGGTTTGTTCTTGATCCGAGTTGGGGCTTTTGTGAAATTTGGTAGAATTTGATGCAATTGGCTTGTTGTATTGATGAAATTAAGCATTATAATCTATGTGTTGTGTTTTGTAATGCTCAATTCATCAATTTGTTTTAAAAATTTTCAAGTGGTTTTCAATTTTTGGGGCTTTTGTTAAGATATTCCCTGCTCAAGCCAATTTTGTCAATTTAAACTTAATTGAACTTACTTGCTCACTGCATTAGTACATGCATCATGGCATTGTATTTGTTCATGTATCATATAGATTTTTATTCTATATTGTTTTTGTGCTAATTTGCAGTCGGCCCTTGGTTTGTGTTTAAGATTCACATGCATTGCATTGATTTCTGTATCCATCTTGCAGTTTTGCAATCATATCTCTCATTGTTTTCACACATAACATGCATACACTTTGCTAAATTGGGTACTCAACTTGATTTAAAAGTTGATTGATTAAGTTTTGAGTTTTGTACATTCTAGTATATGCTATTTCTTTATGTGTGAACTATAGAAAATATTTTTCTTAAGAGATATAATGGATAATCAATGTGCAAATATTTTCTCTACTCATGCAACTGTTTATGGGTCACATAGTGCCATGTTTGCATTTTATTGAAAGAGAGAATATTTTTTCTTCATGTGTATCCTCACATTGTTTTTCACTTTGGTTTGTGTGTTTTTTAACTTTGGTCCTGCTGGTGAGTCGTACCTGATCCTGTTGGTGATGCTGCTACTACTGCTGCTTTTCCCCCAAAACTGTTTTTCCTAAAACTTGTTTTGTTTTTCCTATTTTTGATAGGGGGAGCAAAGTTTTTTTAACCTGTGTTGTTCATAGGGGGAGTTGTCTCTATTTTCTGTAGAGTTGATTTGTTTTGTATCCCCATGATTCTCTATTTTCTCTTATCTTTTATTGTGTATGTTGACTGTTTACTCTTTGTATGAGTGTCTTTGTCAATACGTGACAAAAAGGGGGAGAAATAGTTGATATGTGGAAATATGTGTGGAAGATACAAGAATGTTATGTTTAGGGAGAGTTAACATTGTTTTTGTTGTATCTAACTTAGGGGGAGAGTTAGTTTGCATATTTGTTGATTTACTGTTTTTCTGTCACATATGCGTTTATGCGTTTGTTGAGTGTTTCAGGAAATATACAGGTTGATTCAATTGAGCTGCTGTCTACACTTGCAATTGATGGATAGTAATTAGATTGAATTTGTTGTAATGAGCATTTTATTGTATTGGGTTGTTCTTATATTTGAGCATTTAATTCTGTATGGAAGTTTTGTCATGAATTGCCAAAGTGGGAGATTGTTAGGTTCTAAATGTTTAGAACAATTGGTAAATCGTGAACACAAACTTGTCTAGATATAGATCTTAGAGTCTATAGGTTTTATTAGACAATGCTCAAGGTGATTCAAGTCAAGATTCAAGATCATACAAGCTGCAGGAAGAAGACTTCATATTCTGCCTGGTTCGATCGATCGAAGAACAGGCTCGATCGATCGAAAATCGTATCTGTAGAATTTTAAGTCGGTCCAAACAGTAGCTTAAGCCCAATAAGGATTAGGGTTTCAGATCTAATTCTCCCACTATATAAAGGAAACCTTAAACTACGTTTTTTAGAGCTTTTAGAGAGAGAGAAGAGTGTGCCTCTTTTGTATCTAAGGTTTTGTACCCAAACCTCTCTAAGTCTTTGTTGCTCATATTGCTGTTTATGTGAATCTCTTGTGAGATCATTGAGGAGCTTTCCTTTACATATACTTAGGGTTTCCAAGATTCAAGATTATGTCAAGAACTTGGTAATCATTCAGTTGCAGATTTAAGAACTTAAAGATACACAAGCGAGGGTGCTTATACTTGATTGAAGAATCCAAGAAAGAAGGAGTCTGTGGATTCAGAGCTTGCACGTGGTCGTGTCAGTAAGTTCTACTGGTGGGTAGCATTAGGAAGTCAAGCGGGGAGCTTGTAGTCCTTCTGTATGAACTTCGATTCTTTCGCATAGTGGATTCAGGTTTACCTTGAGGATAGCTAGGTCAAATCCTCCCTAGATTTTTACTGTGTGGTTTCCTAAGTCATCATATCTTGTGTTCATTTATTTTCCGCTGCTTTATATCTTGATATGATTATTTGATTGCTTTAACCTAGAATTGCATAATTTGACTAAGTAACAACTTGGCTAATTAATCTAGACTAACCAATTTGGTTGTGTTTTAAGGGGTCTAAAACCGTTCATAGATGATCATCTTCTAGTGGATGGTTTTTTGCAAGCTTAGACAACCCTCTAGACACGGTGTCCATTTTATTTTGTATCAATAAATTTTGTCTATTCTTTTACCATAGTGTTCATGTAGAACTTAAGTTTTGTGGAAGAGTTGTAGTTATTGTGTATTATAGATTCTGCTTTTATATACTGTTAGGACATATGTGAATTATGTTAGGAACATATGTCAATATAGAATTAGCTAATCCTTTGATAAAACACACTTTACTTGTAATTGGGTAGATATAGGACATATTTAATGCTTTAAGGAACAATGTTTCAAGTTCAAGTGTTAAAGCAATACAAGTCTATCCAAGAAACAAGTGAAGAAGTGCTGGATTTTAAAACTCAACAGCTATCTCGACAGCTAGTATCTATTGAGGTTTAAAAGGCTATTTAAGCTTGATGTTCGACAGCTGCTCGATAGATAGGGTATATATCAAGATTTAAGAAAATTAGATTTTCAGTTCTAATTTTCATCCAATCCGTGTATAGATGTTTGGGCTTTCTTTTCTCACAACTCTAAACATATATAAAGATTGTTTTAAGGACCATCACAGCTGATGCACCTTAATGTAAAAGTTTTTCACAAGTACATTGTTAACCGGAGACATATGCCCTAGTTCATCTTTCTCTTTAAGAAACTGCTGTGTTTGTACACCGTAGGGTCTTGTAACCAAGGAACTTCGTGATCTTTATTGTGTTGATGAATTGAAGAATTTTGCAGCCAATATCCTTCTTAAGTTGGTGTGTAAGCTGCGTACTGGGATTTGCGCACCGAATTGGTTAGTCACGTACTGGGAGCCATGCATTGAAAGGAGAGATTGTCACTATAAAACAAGTTTAATTGGGTATTGAGGTAAGGGTTCAACTGTAGGTTGGTATAAAGTACTGAGATTCTTTTAATTGTAACTGCTTGTTATGATAATAGTGGATTCTCGAGAATAGTGACCTTAGATGTTTGTGCTTTCTTTTCTCACAACCTTAAACATATATAAGGATTGTTTTAAGGGCCGTCACAGCTGATGCACCTCAATGCAAAAGTTTTTCACAAGCATATTGTTAATCAGAGACATATGCCCTAGTTTATATTTCTTTTCAAGAAACTGCTATATTTGTACATCGTGGGGCTTTGTAACCAAGGAACTTCTTGATCTTTATCATGTTGATGAACTAAAGAACTTTGTAGCCAACATCCTTCTCAAGTTGGTGTGTAAGCAACGTACTAGGATCTGCGCACCGAATTGGTTAGTCATGTACTAGGAGCCATGCATTGAAAGGAGAGATTGTCACTATAGAACAAGTTTAATTGGGTATTGGGGTAAGGGTTCAATTGTAGTTTGGTATAAGGTACTGAGATTCCTTTACTTGTAACCACTTGTTGTGATAATAGTGGATTCTCGGGAGTGGTGACCTTAGATGTTTGAGCTTTCTTTTCTCACAACCCTAAACATATATAAGGATTGTTTTAAGGGCCTTCACAGCTGATGCACCTCAATGCAAAAGTTTTTCACAAGCATATTGTTAACTGGAGACATATGCCCTAGTTCATCTTTCTCTTCAAGAAACTGCTATATTTGTACACTGTAGGGTTTTGTAACCAAGGGCCTTCGTGATTTTTATTGTGTTGATGAACTGAAGAACTTTGTAGCTAACATCCTTCTCAAGTTGGTGTGTAAGCAGCGTACTAGGATCCGCGCACTAAATTGGTTAGTCACGTACTAGGAGCCGTGCATTGAAAGGAAAGATTATCATTATAGAACAAGTCCAATTAGGTATTGGGATAAAGGTTCAATTGTAAGTTGGTATAAGATACTGGAATTCCTTTAATTGCAACCATTTGTTGTGATAATAGTGAATTTTTAGGAGTGGTGATCTTAAAATCGCCCAGTGGGGTTTTTTCCGTGTAGGTTTTCCCCATTTGTAAATAAATCATTGTGTTAATTTATTTTTCGCTGTATATTAATTTAGTTGGTAATTTGTTTGTGCTACCATACTTATTACATGAAAATTGAATTAATTCATTAGCTTGGCTAATTAATTGGTTAATTCATCATAAGGGGTCAATATATTCTTGGCCTATTAAGTGGTATCAAAATAGGCACACTCTAATTAGGGTTAATTTTTGTTATGTGATCCATTGACCCCTGTTTGTCATGGATAGAAGACAATCTATTATTATACCTCATTTATTTGATGGCACTAACTATGCTTACTAAAAAGTATGCATGAGAGCTTTCTTGCAATCTTTAAATGAGAAAGTGTGGCAAGCTGTGGAGATAAGTTGGACTAAGCCAAAGGAAGCGCTGGCCGATTGGGATGATGCTAAGATCAAGGTGACAACTTCAACAACAGGGCATTGAATGCTTTATTCAGTGCGGTCACGAATGAAGAGTTCAAGAAGATATCCTCTACTTAAACTGTGAAGGAAGCATGGACAATCCTCTAGACAACCTATAAAGGAACCAAGGCTGTCAAGGATTCAAAACTCTAAAGGCTTACCATGAGCTTTGAAGAGATTAAGATGGAGGATGATAAATCATTTGATGAGTTCTATGCCAAGCTTAAGAACATAGTGAACTCAATTTTTAATCTCAGGGAAACTATTCCTGAACCTAAGATTGTTAAAAAGGTGCTTAGATCTCTACTTGAGAGATTTCATGCCAAGATTACCGCGATTGAGGAATCAAAGGATATTGACAAAATTCCTTTGACAGAGCTGGTTAAAAATCTGCAGACCTATGAGTTGGGTTTGACAAGGAATGAGAAATCTAGTAAGGGCAAGAGTGTGGTATTGAAGGCTAAGAGCAGTGACGCTAATAAGTCTTTAGACGATGAAGATTCTAAGATGAAATTTTATATCACCCGACAATTCAAAAAGTTTATGAAGAATGCCAATATTAAAGGATTTGACAAAGACCGCAAGCAGTCTAGCTCGTCTCAGTTCAAAAACCAGGACAAAGGAAAGAATGATGCTAGGGGTGGCAGTCAGTACACTATTCCTTTAGGACCAAAATGCTTTGGGTGTCAAGGTTTCGGTCACATGAAACAAGAGTGCTCTACGTATCTCAAGACCATTGGGAAGAGCAAGACACTTGCTACTACTTTAAGCAACACCGCCTAAGGATGATTTCGATAATGAGGACGATGGAATCT
Source organism: Quercus variabilis (assembly GCA_030445155.1). NCBI lineage: Eukaryota > Viridiplantae > Streptophyta > Magnoliopsida > Fagales > Fagaceae > Quercus > Quercus variabilis. The sequence goes on from CP129449.1 coordinate 12,579,178, forward strand.
AAATGCTTTCACTGTCATTGTAAATCCTACTGAGGGGATTGTTGAAGATATGGATGATGAAGAGAACTTGGTGGATTTTAAGTTTGAGAAAATGGATGATCAAGATGATATCCATATAGCCTATGAAAAATTGTATAAGGTGTCTGAGAAGCATGAAAAACTATATAGGTTGGTCACCAAGAAGCTGAGTGATTTGGAACTTGATCAAGAAAAGCTTTCCACAAAGTTTGATGAAGCCAATCAGACAATTGGAGCACTGCGATTTGAGAACAACTTCTTGGCTGAGAACACCAAGAAACTTGAGGCAAAGCTGTTCCAAGTTAGAGCTCAGTTGGAAAGGACTTTAAGTGCAAAACTTGATGAGATGCTCAACCTTTAGAAATATACTTCCGATCGAACTGGTTTAGGGTATGATTTCTCTTCTCCTAGTATTGCTTCTTTTAGTACTACTGTTTTTATTTCTGCTACTAATGATGTTGAATCAGAGAACAATGATGTTAAAAATGTGTTAGCTAGTGAGAATATAGACAAGGGTACATCTATCTTAGGAGCACTCCCTAAGCTAGATAAGAAAGAGACCAAAAACCCTAGGGCTAAGAAAGGAAACACTCAAAAGCCTAAATAGAAGAAGCAACATCTTTGTCATCACTGTGGAGCAACTGGACATACTTGACATAATTGCTATAAGTGGTTAGCCACTCAATAGAGCAACGATATGATCTCATTGGGAAACCAGAATAAATTTACAACCTCCTTTTCTCCTCTTGGAGATATACTCAAAGCCCTTATATTCTTTTCAAACTTAAACGGTTTCAATTCTTCCCTCTTATCGCCGAATCAAGGGTTTACAAAACGGAAAGGTTTTTCCAAGGTGTGGAAGGAAAAATGCTCCAAGTGATTTAGTCACTTTTTTTTCCCTCTCTCTCTCTCTCTCTCTCTCTCTCTCTCTCTCTCTCCTTTTCTTGTTTTTGATTTTGCATTACTTGTGTGTTTTTCTTTCTTGTTTTTGAGTCAGTCTAGTTTTATGCATTGCTTTGTTTAACATGTTTTTGTTTTGTTTGTTCATTTTTAGTTTTGCTTTTCATAAAAATTAAAAAAAATTAAAAAATTAAAAAAATTAAAAAATAGTGTGTGTTTATGTACATTTGTATTTGTGTACCTTGGATGGCCATTGAAACAAAGTTTTCTAAACTTTATATCTTTTGTAACTTAGATGAACATCTTTATGCATAACTAAGCAAGTGAACCTTGTGGCTCGTGTTTGTGATGAGTAAAATTAAGTAATCTTTTGTACTTAAGACTCGTATCACTCTTTTTGATAGGAATGACTAGAAAATCTTAAGAGAATCACATAAATAACCATCTCACCACTGTTGCCTGCCAATCATGAAATGCCACTGTTGCTCGCCAATCATGAAATGACTTCTGTATGCTTTGGCATAGCAAAAGTGCAATGTCAAAAGCTTAACATCATTGGGTATTTATTTTCTCTCTCTTATATGCCCATGCATGGTTTGCTTAAAAGAAAAATATGCAAAGAAAAAAAATATATATAAGCAAAAAGAATCAAAATGCTTTATATATGATTGCAAGCGTGTCTTCTAGGAGATGTGGGAGTTTTAGGATGTATCTCGAAAGTGATAGACCCCATCAAACAGTTATGATTGTGTGTGAGTTAAAAGTAATTTTCTCATATTTCAAATCGTTATAACATGTAGATATTTATGCAATCTTTTAATGTTTTTCACATACAACACGCAATATTCTTTATTACTCTTGATACATGTGTAGGTACAATGTGATTTGGCCATTACAAGGAATACATGTGTTAATATATGCTCACTAAACTGTCTTAACTTGCTTTTGAAATATAAAATTGGTTAGACTTGTTTAATGTTTATGTGGGTTTTTGATCTAAATGCTTGACATTTTTCTTGTTGAGAGATGATTTTGGGAGCTCAAAATATTGTTTGGATCTTTGGTTAAGTAGTATGTTTGATTGCATTCATGTCTATGTTTCTCTTTTCCCTGAAAAACTATTTTAAGCAATCTTGACAACTTCTCGATACCTCTTGACAGCTAGGCTATCTATCGAGCCTCTTGAGCTTCTTTTCTTGATAGCTTTTATCGCAATCTCGATCCATCGAGATTCTTGAGATTCAATCTCGATAGCTGCTCAATAGCTTCTCGATCCATAGAGGAAGTTTCTATATGCTTGAAAGATGTTCGATAGCTTCTCGATCCATCGAGGTAAAATTGCCGTGGACACCTCTTGATAGTGTGTCGATAGCTGCTCGATAGCTCATACTGGTAAAATTTTAATTCTCGACACCTCTCGACACTTGTTGATCCATTGAGCTATGAATATGTCTATATATAGTGACAACACGATTTTTCTTTATTTCTCCCTGATCTCTCTCGATAGTTTTTGTCTCTTCACATCCCCAAACTTTTCTCTCTCACTCCAAACCTCAAACCTAGAAGTTTTTTGGCCTCAAGATCATTTCTTCATCTGGTATGATCTTATTCTCTCTATTCTTATCATGTATTTCATGATTTTTGACCTAACTTTTGAGATTTTTTGAAAAATTTACGCTTTTTCAAAATTGATGAGTTTTTCAAAAAAATTTGGGTTGGTTTTTGTGTAAATGATTTTAAATCATCATTCATTGCATCACATTTGCATTTTTAACAATGTTCATGTATTTTAGATATGTGATTACTATGTTAAAATGTTGTGTACTGGTAGGTTTGGATTAGGCTGAATCCATGATATTTTTACTTTTGCATGTCACATGTTCATGCATTCTTCATGCATACATACCAATTTTGTTTTATCATATTGATATTTAACTATTTGGTGCTTTTCTGCATCTCTCTCTCTCTCTCTCGATTAGTTGCTCCATTGCACCTAAATGAAAATTCACTCTATCCTGGAATCCTCTTCATTCTGAGGCATCTTCTTCTTCTTCCCCCTTTGATTCTACTCCTTCTCACGACCGGTTCCATGATGATAAAGCATGTAAGAACTTTTCGGAGAACTTCTCACGACAAGGCATTCATTTGAAACCCCAAGTCGTTCTATTGGATTTTTTCGATACTGACCTTTCCATTGTCATCTATAGTAGGGGTTGGGAGTCACTGTGTGGCATCTCAGTCACTTGTCCCTCTGTGATCATACAAGAATTTTACTCTAATATGTATGGATTTGATTATTCAATACCTCTTTTTGTCACTTGCGTTCGAGGTACGCGCATCGTAGTCACTTCGGATATTATATCTGAGGTGCTACATGTTCCTAGGCTAGCGCATCCTGACTACCCTGGATGTGATCGTCTGAGGATTGTATCCAAAGACAAGCTCTCATCTATTTTCTGTGAGACACCTTCTTGGGGTGATCATCAAAACACCCCTTGCTCAGACTTTACAAAAGGTCCGAGGTTCCTTAACACGGTGATGACATTTGTTCTTCATCCTTTGTCTCACTATAACTCTATCACAGAGCCTTGTGCTTGTTTTTTGCTGTCCCTCCTTGAGAGGCTTACCATAAATTTTCCCTCTTGCTTTATTCTTTTCCTCATAGATGTCTATAGGGATACGGTGACTTGTGATAAGCTCATTTTGAGCTTATCACGAGGCTTCTTTGCCATTTTTCTGTCTCCTATCCAGAGTCTACACATTTTTCGGTTATGTGTGCCATAAACACTACTATTGTTAGACGGAGCGCGGCCTAGCTTTGACCAAAGTGACCATAGACAGAGACAGCGACTCCTCCAGCTTCTTCCACTCCTTCCACATCCGGACCTTTTTCATTGGCGAGTGGTGTAACCCTCGAGGTAGTCATGACGCAGCTTGAGCACATGGATGTTCACCTTGATACACTTACTACTGAGTTGTATCAGGTGAACACCCATGTCAGCTATATTACTCAACGGCAGGCTCGCATTGGTGGCTTTGTAGAGTCTCCCTCTCCTTCTCTAGAGACATCTAAGGATGAGGACAATGATGGTGACTCCGACGACGACGATGATGATGAGGATGATGATGCTAGCTCGCCTAGTGACGATGAGATGATTGCTTGAGTTACTTACCCTTTGTCATTCATGACAAAAAATGGGAGTAGTTTTGGATGTGAGAGTAGTCATGTACATAGCGATAGTGTTAGCATATGAGATTTTTGTTAGGGGGAGTGGTTTATTTATTTATTTATTTTTTTAAGGGATGTAGTGAGGACTTATGTATTTTTCTTTTATGGGTACATTGTTCTTACTTTGTGATAGCAAACCTTGAACTTATAATGTTATATATATATATATATGATGAGGTTGTTATTATAGTTCTTTCACCTATCTTTATATGGGTTGTTTCTTTTCTCTCTTTGTGCACGTGCTTTTTATTTATTGTATGCAATCATTTATTTCTATTTCATACTAAGATGCCTTGATGAGTTTTGTTTAAAGTATTTCAGAAATACAGGTTGTCAAAGTCTTCTTGCCATAAACTCTATTCTTGCAAAGTTTTTAAAGAGTTTGTGTTAGGATAGATTTTATTGTAATCAACAAGTGAGTATGAGTTGAGTGATTTATGACTTTTCTCATATGTTCATTTGTTTGTTGTAGTTTTGTCACGGATTGCCAAAGGGGGAGATTGTTAGGATATATGTGAATCATGTTAGAAATATATGTCAATATAGAATTGCCTAATCCTTTAATAAAACGCACTTTACTTGTAATTGGATAGATCTAGGATGTGTTTAATACCTCAAGGAACAAGGTCTTAAGTCCAAATGTTAAAACCATGCAAGTTTATTCAAGAAACAAGTGAAGAAGTGTTGGATTTTAAAACTTAACAGGGGAAGGCATGTTGATATAGATGATGTGTATGAATGTGATGAGGTTGCACGCAATGCACAAAAACCGGCATCCAAATCTGTGTTTGTGGAGGAGGAGGAGGAGGATTTTGATCTTGAGGAGGATTGTGATGTTAAAAGAGTTGATACCATTGACTAGGATTGTTCACCAATTTATGAAGACTATCTTGAAGAGCATAGTTGAGGAGACAAGATTAAGATTGATGAAAATAAAGTCATATGCATACAAGGTGAGCTCATAAACCACACTCGAAGTTGTTGATGTTATAAAGCACAATGACTCATCGAAACAATCAGTTTGTTTACCAATAAAAAGGTTCACAATTAACGAATTGAGTTTCAATCTCCCAGAGCTTGAATATATTCAACACTATGATTTCTTTGGAGTTGATGAGTTTATCTTAAATTTTCATGGTGATAAAATTAATACTAATTTGAAAGTTTTAATGGAAAAAAAAAAAAAAAAACTTTTTTGGAAGTTTTTGTTGACCAATAATTAGTAGAGTTGAGGTTATGGCATGAAAGAGTGTTGTTGGGTAAACTTTATGGAGGTAGTATGAATTTTATTGATGTATGCATGTATTATACTTTAGGATTCGCTTCATGTATCCCATCATGGCAGAAAAGGTCGAGAATTAGAATTCGTTCCACAAGATATATTATGAGTGAGAAAAAATTCATAAATTGCATATCGATTCATCTTCTTTTGCAAAAGAGAATAGAATGGAGAGTATTATTTGGAGTTCCAATAAATTGTGGAAGACTGCCACCAAAACTTGAGGACAAGTTTTTCCCAACCCGGGGAGAATGTTGTAGATTGGCTGAGAAAGTAGAAAATAATCTTTGGTATTTTATGTTGTTTACCATTTCCTAGTTGAATTAGATTTTTATTGCCCATTTTTAGTTGAATTAGGATTTTATTTTATGTTTATTCATTTTTTCTAGTTGAATTAGAATTTTATGTTGCTTTCTTTTCCAAAGAAGTTGCTTTCATTTTCTCTAATAGAATTACAATTTTGTTATTTCTTTTTCTAAACGAAGTAGGAGAACCTCTTCCTATAATTACTCTTTATATGGAGATAATGATTATTAAATTGTTACTAATTAATTAATAGATGTATCTTTCGAGAGGTTTTCTCAATTATTTTGCCGAATATCCTACAGAGTCACACTACGTTGCATCACAACTTTAGGGCCGAATATATAATCGAATCATATTATAAGGGTTTACTAACAACAAAACTGAAAGGGCTAATTTGGGATTAGAAGCGATACTAATTCTCAATTGACTGAATTCTAGAAAACTTGTGTTTATCATAAATGCCCCTCATTAGAGACTTGCATGTTCACAAAATTTTTGAAGATTAACGTCTACAAAATTTGTAAATTTAAAATGACTTTTCCCATCAAAATTTTCAAATTTACGCATGTATAGCATTTTTCTTTGTCCAATCAAGAAAGCAAACTTTAAAAAGATTCTCAAGTGTTTCTTAAAACTTATGAAACTTTAGGTATGCCAATCTTTTTTTTATTTGATCAAGAAAGAATACATTATGCATGGCGAAAAAATTTCTTTAGCTAGTCAAGAAAATAAACATTAAGAATTTCCCTAAGCAGCTAGTGATTCTTTTTTTTTTTTTTTAAAGAAAAAACACTAATGCATGGAAATAATTTTTCCTGACTTGTCAGTCAAGAGAAAAAAACATCAAGAATTCCCATAATTGACCAGTAATTCTTAAAAAATCTTCAAATTTTGTGCATGCCAATCAATTCCTTGATTTAGCAAAAATCCCAACTTTAAGAGTTCTCTCGTGTTGGTTTGTTCTTAAGAAATTTCAAACCTCTTTCTTTTACTCAAGTTGGCCAGCGACAACATGCAATTATCTTTCTTTAAAATCTTTTGCATCTCTTTATTTATTAAGGAAGCAAACCCCAATGTCAATTGTTATTCGCTTCATGTTTGGATCCGGAGGCACGTAGGCAGTCTTTAACAAAGGTAAGGTTGGCGTACAGTAAAGAGTCCATAATTAGAATATTTTGATCCCTCCTTTAGAACTTCCCTAGCTTACGGTTAAGGTTTTCCAAAACTTTCATTCGACCCATCATATATTGTATAGGATTCCCTCAGTGTACAGTAAAGAGTTCTTTGAATGTTTTGATCCATCCTTAAGAAATTTCCATGGCATATGATAAAATTGTTCTAAAAATACCTCTCTTGGCTTAAACCAATGATTACACCGGAGCTTTGAGGTTTTTCTATGTCGTTCAAAGCTAGTCTCCATGCGGACCATCAATTCAAGCTCGTTATGTATTTTAGTTTATGTAACCCATGAACAAAAAAATTTCTCTGATAGTGTTGCACATTATTAGAGTGATGCAAACAAGACCCACAATCTAAGAGCTTCATAACAATTTGTAAAGCACTTTGAAAAATGTAGAATGTTGGAGACATATTTTTATGTAATTGGTATATCTTTTGACAAAACGCATTTTACTTGTATTTGGGTAAATCTAAGTAGGTTCAAGATGATCATTACAAGTGGTTAAATTGAAGACATGAAGACTACTCAAGAACTGCTCAAGTAAAGTGCAATTTGCAGGTCTCAATACCTACTTGATAGAATCTCAATTTGTTGAGATTCATTAAAGCTCGATAGATGTCTCGATCGATCGAGCTTACGGATTTTTAGATTATAGCCAGCAATGTTTTATTCTAAAAGGCTATTTGTTTATGGGTTTGTATAATCCTTATTGGATAAGGAAAAGCCCAAGGTTTGTGTAAATCTATTTAGAATAGGAGAGCCTATTATGCTCCTATTTAAAGGAGGTGGGAAAAAGAAAAACCTAACCCTAGAGAGCTTCATTAGGTTTTCTTTTTGAAACCCTAGCCTCCTCCTATAGAAGTAAGAGTTTTTGCTGCATTTCTTGTACGCCTTTAGGTTCTGTAACCAAGCAAAGTCTCTTGCACCAACATTGAAGATCTTATTAGTGTTTCTTTGTGAAGCTGCTACAAATCAACTACAACAATCAAAGGGTTGTTGTGGAGTTAGTCATGTATTGGGATTCGTGCAAAGGAGTAAGCCGCGTACTGGGATCTGCGCATTGATTAGTCATGTACTTGGGAGCCATGCATCAAAGGTGGAAATTGTCACTACAGATCAAGTCTAATTGGGTATTGGGGTAAGAGTTCAACTGTAGATTGGTAAGGTACTTAGGATTCTTTTACTTATAACCGCCTGATTTGATAATAGTAGAGTTTCGGGAGTGGTGACCTAAAAATCACCCGGTGGCGTTTTTTCCGCGAGATTTTTCCCCATTCGTAAATAAATCACTGTGTCATTTAATTTCCGCTGTATATTTAGTTTTTAGTGATTTGTTTGTGCTTCCATGCAATTGCATGATAAATTGATTAATTAATAACTTGGCTAATTAATTAATTGGTTTAATCATAAGGGGTCATTCAGTTTGTGGCCTATCAAGTGGTATCAGAGCAGACACACTCTAATTAGTTTTAATCTTTACTGTGTTGATCCATTGACCCCTGTTATCATGGAAACTCTTGATTGTTTTGATTTGCATGATCTTATGTTGAATGGTGATGATGCTATTCAAGATGCCTATTGCAAGCTTTATAATTTTTGTATGAAATCTTTTGAATATTCTACAAAATTAAAGGCTAAATTTAAAAAGGTCAAGCTTGAAAAAGATGATTTGATTGCAAAATTGGATGAAGCCAATAAATTGAATGAGAATTTTAAAAATCAAATTTCATCTTAGGTGGACAAAATTAAGAGTTTGGAAGAGCAACTAGTTGAATTTAAAACTGAAGTTGAAAAATTAACTTGTGCCAAACTTGTTGTTGAGCCTAACTCTAAAGAAAAAGATTTTTATATTCCCCAATTTAAAAGGAATAATGAAGAGTTGAAGGCTAATATTGCTAGGATAGACAAAGATAAAATTTCTGATATTAACGCTGAAGTTTCTAAACCTATGTCTAAAACTCCTCCTAGGTTGAATAAAAATTCTGAATTTGTCACCACTTGTTATCGTTGTCATATTGTTGGTCATATTAGGCCAAATTGTCCTAAGTTGTCAACCTCTAAGGTTAGACCTCCTTCTAGGAAGCCGAGTAGCTCTAAAATTACTCATGTTTGTCACCATTGTGGTGATTCTGGTCACACTCACTCTAATTGTTTCAAGTTGTTTCCTCATAAGCGAGTGTCAAACAGATCTCATCCTTTGTCTAATGGCTCTATACCTATTCTTGGTGAGTTATTAAAAGTTTTGAACTTTTTGACTCAATTTCAGGGGAATTCTAATTCCTTTATGTCCTTTAGTAATCGAACTAGGATACGTGCCTTTTCATCTTCACGGCCAAAGACTCGTGCTGTATGGGTGATAAAAGATTCTAAGACTTAATTGTCTTTTCTATTTGTCCTCTGCTTTAATTCTTTCTTTTTAATGTTGGACTTTATTTGCTTGATTTCTTATCTATTTTTGAAATCATAATTTCATGCATTTGCACTCTTCTATCATGCCTTCATGCATATGCATCTTTCTTTCATGCTTTGCTTAACATGTTTTTGTTTGTTTATTTTCAATTTTGTTTATTTTTGTTTTTGATAAAAAAAAATTTTGAAAAATTGAAAAATACAAAAATAGTGTGTGTTTTGTGTACTTTGGTACTTGTGTACCTTGGATGGCCAATGAAACAGAGTTTTCTAAACTTTGTATCTTTTGTAACTTAGATGATCATCTCTATGCACAACTAAGCAAGTGAGTTTTGTGACTCTTGTTTGTGATGAGTAAAATTAAGTTATCTCTTAAAACTTAACACTCATATAATTTTTTTTGACGGGTTGGACTAGAAAATCCTAAGAGAAAGGCATAAATAACCATCTCACCACTGTTACTCGCCAATCATAAATAGACACCTGTATGCTTCGGCATAGCAAAAGTGCAGTGTCAAAGACATTCGTATGCTTCGGCATAGTAAAAGTGCGATGTCAAATGCTTAACATCTTAGATATTTTTTTTCTCTCTTTTATATGCCCATGTATGGTATGCTAAAATAAAAGAAAACATGCAAAGAAAATAAAAAGTAAAAAGATAAAAAATGCTTTAAATATGGTTGCAAGCGTGTATTTTAAGAGATGTAGGAGTTATAGGATGTACCTCGAAGGTGATATTCCCCATCAAATAGTTCTGATTGTTTGTGAGTTAAAGTTATTTTCTCATATCTCAAATCGTCATAACATGTATACACATATGCAATCTTGTGATGTTTTTCACACACAACATGTAATATTCTTTGCTACGTTTGATACATGTGCAAGTACAATGTGATTTGACCATCACAAAGGTTTTACATGTGCTAATGTATGCGCACTAAACTGTCTTAGCTTGTTTTTGAAAAATAAAATTGGTTAGACTTGTTTAGTGTGTATGTGTGTTTTTGAGGATCCATGTGCTTAATTCTTTGTTGAGAGATGATTTTGATAGTTTTATATGTTGATTGGATCAATGGTTGAGGTGTATGTTAGATTGCATTCATGTCTGTGTTTTTCTCTTCTCGAAAAACTGTTTTTAAAAGCAAGCTCGACACCTCCTCGATACCTATCTATCTGTCGAGCTTCTCAAGATTTTTCTTATCATAATCTTGACACCTCCTCGACACCTGGTGGATCGATTGAGAAAGTTTCTGTCTCCTCGATAGCTTCTCGACACCTCTTGATCGATTGAGATTCCTTTGCATGCATTTCATTTTTTTTTGTCCATTGCATCTTGTTATTCTTTTTCTTGTAGGTCTATGGTTCCTTGTTCTCCTTGTTTCCCTCTTTGTCAGTTTTTTGTCATGTCTTTTGGTTTTTTATGCCCTTTGACAATTGTGTCAAAAAGGGGGAGAAATTTGAGAATTGAATGTCATTCCTCAGGGAGAGTAATAGACTTAGGGGGAGAACTTCATTTTAAAGGGAAGAATGTTTTTGATGTAAGGGAGAGTTAGTTTGATACACATTAATCTTTTGGTTTTGTAACCATTTACATACATCATGTGTTGTTTCTATATTTGATGATGATGTATGTGTTTCACTCTTTATCTCACATGTGTTGTTTCTTTTCTCTCTTTATACACATGTTTCTTGTTTATTTAACTTGTCATTATTTTCCACATGGTACCTTGATGTGTTTTGTTTAGTGCCTTTCAAGAAAGACAAGTTAAAGTCAAGTCAAGATTCCGAACCTTCTTCTTGCAGCAACTTCCAAGGTTCAGATCTTTTAGACTAGGCTTATTTATTCTATAATATTGAGTAGAATGTATTCTAGGAAATTCAATGTACTCTTGTGGTTTTGTCACGGATTGCCAAAGGGGGAGATTGTTGGAGACATTTTTATGTAATTGACATATCTTTTGACAAAATGCATTTTACTTGTATTTGGGTAAATCTAAGTAAGTTCAAGATGATCATTACAAGTGGTTAAATTGAAGACATGAAGACTACTCAAGAACTGCTCAAGAAAAGTGCAATTTACAAGTCTCGATACCTGCTTGATAGAATCTCGATCTGTCGAGATTCATTAAAGCTCGATAGATGTCTCGATCGATCGAGCTTACAGATTTTTAGATTATAGCCAGCTATATTTTATTCTAAAAGGCTATTTGTTTTTGGGTTTGTATAATCCTTATTGGACAAGGAAAAACCCAAGGTTTGTGTAAACCTATTTGGAATAGCAGAGCCCATTAAGCTCCTATTTAAAGGAGGTGAGAAAAAGAAAAACCTAACCCTAGAGAGCTTCATTAGGTTTTCTTTTTAAAACCCCAGCCTCCTCCTACAGAAGAAAGAGTTCTTGCTGCGTTTCTTGTACGCCTTTAGGTTTTGTAACCAAGCAAAGTCTCTTGCACCAACATTGAAGATCTTATTGGTGTTTCTTTGAAGCTGTTGCAAATCAACTACAACAATCAAAGGGTTGCTGTGGAGTTAGTCACGTACTGTGATTCGTGCAAAAAAGTAAGCCGTGTACTGGGATCCGCGCATTAGTTAGTCACATACTTGGGAGCCATGCATCAATAGTGGGAATTGTCACTACAGATCAAGTCCAATTGGGTATTGGAGTAAGGGTTCAATGTAGGTTGGTAAGGTACTTGAGATTCCTTTACTTGTAACCGCTTGATTTGATAATAGTGGAGTTTCGGGAGTGGTGACCTGAAAATCACCTAGTGGGGTTTTTGCCGTGAGATTTTTCCCCATTCGTAAACAAATCACTGTGTCATTTAATTTCCGCTGCATATTTAGTTTTTGGTGATTTGTTTATGCTTCCACGCAATTGCATGATAAATTAATTTATTAATAACTTGGCTAATTAATTAATTGGTTTAATCATAAGGAGTCATTCAGTTTGTGGCCTATCATAGAATTCATTCTTTGTACACTAGGTATCACTTATGGTGTTTATATATACATCACTTCATTAATATTGAGTGGGATAGTGGGATGGAGTAACGATTCAAGCCATTACTATATAGCTCCTAATTGTTACTTTTGGGGAGACATACAAAGGGACATGCTCACTTTTAGTGTACTATATTACTAACACCATCTTTTAGAACTTTTCCTGGAGTATGGTTAAGTTGTTCTACATTCTCCTCAGTAGTAAATCCCTATTGATAATCCATCTTTTAGATTTCCCCTTGTATACGGTTAAGTTGTTCTAGAAGCATTCTTCTGAGTATTAAATCCCTAGTGGTGATCCATCTTCTAGAACTTCCTCTTGCATACTGTTAAGCTTTAGAAATTTCCCTCTTCATACAGCTAATTCCAAGCATGGACAGCGTACTTCCTTTTCACTTTGGTTTAACTTAGATCACAAAATTCAGGTGTCCTCTTTTACATTAATGCGCTCACCTTTCAAGCTCCTTTAATGAAGGGCATTCTATAAGCACCCCATTTTGCAACATTTATTAAACCTCATTTTAAGTGCAAAACAATCATTCCATAAGTGTAAGGGAAAATTGTAATTTTGACCATTTGATCTTCCAGCACACCATTAAAAATAAATTTAGTTCGAATGATATATAATATACTTAAATCGAACCATTAGATTAAAGGATGTAGTTTTATTAAGTTTTAACAGTCCACCTGCATTTGCACAATTAAGGTGAATCAAGTATGATGATTACTTCCTTCTCAGAAAAAAAAAAGAGTATGATTATTACTTCTATAAAAAAATGATTATTACTAATTAATTAATTAGGTGTCATAATCTTATTGATTTCTCATAATAATAATTGTAGAGATGCATATATGTACAATAAATTTTAAGAGTTTGAATTGTCAATAAGTCCAAAAGTTTTAAACAACTTATTGATTATCTTAATTAATTAATTAGGTGTCATAATCTTAATTGATTAACTTTAATGTTATAGATATTTAAAAAATCAATTTAGTTTCGTAGGAGGTTAAATCCAAACTCCCAAGTTAAAAGAGTAAAAAATAGTTTTATAAACTCAAAACATAGCGCAAAAGGACATGGACACTTGGAAGGATACGAGTGTCGATTGGCACTCAGAGGTTTGATTCAAGTGCCAATTCGGCACTTGAGCCTAGACTCCTCCGAAATTCCTTTTTCTTTTTCTTCTTTTTTTTTTTTTTTTTTTTGGGTGATTTTTTCAATTCCAGCTCATAAACGACTAGTTTTTTTGAGCATTTGCTGAAATTCAACCCATAAGGAGTTTCAAACTCATCTTAACTCTTATGTCAAAGGCTTTTACCCCTTTATAAATAGAAGAGACCCCCCTCATTTGCAAAGCACTCAAAAATCTTTAAAAGTTCTTTTGGGAAAGAGCCATTAGATGACTGTTGATCCTTTGCCAGTCAAAATATTATACCCCATCAAAAGTCTCAAGTTTATGACATCCTTAGTATAAAGTAAAAACTTTACTGAAAGAAGACCTTCAATCTGTTTTCACACACCAATCGACACCTTGAAGGAGGTGATGCCAAAGCTCTAGATATCCAAGCTTTGATTCAAGAGGTGCTGCCCAAACCACCCCAATTAGAACCAGGGGTGCTAGTGCTAGGTCTCAACTTATAGCCGCGTTTAAAAAAACGCGGCTATAGACCCATAGGAGCTATAGTCGCGGGGTTTAGGCCACATGTGTAAGCGCAGCTATAGACCAAACGGGCCTATAGCTGAGTTTTTAGGGTCTATAGCCACGTTTTAGAAACACGGCTATAGCCTTTGTTTTTTGTAGTATAAGGAGGTTCTACCCATCCATACCAATCCTTGATCTAAACCAATGAGTCAAACCACCTCAAAGTTCAGCCCAAGTTTTGAGCTTGAAGGAAAACGTGTTGCACAAAAATCCAAAACCATAAAAACATTCTAAATCACTCCTAAATCCAACATTGCGCGCATGCTTAATTCCAACATGAAAAATACTCATTTCACTTTACTTGACCTAGGTGCAATGAGTCAGGGGTTGTTTGGTTTTAGAGTTTTCTATAACTCATATTGCTATTTTCATCACTCTTAATTCAAAATATGTGGGTCCCACATACCTGATAGTTGTTTGGCTGTGTTTTCATGTTTTGTTTCCATCACTCATATCTCACATTTTTGAATTATGGCTTAGTGAATTTAGAAACAAAAAAAAAAAAAAAAAAGTTTTTTTCAAATTATCAAAATTGAGTTAAGATGACACAACTGCAATTTTTCTCAGAATCTGGGCCCTACAGTCAGAGGCTTGTCTCATCCGTCTAAGCCTTTACTCTCCCTCAACAGTCAGAACTCACTTTTCCTTATAATCAACTATTTTCCTTTTGTTCACACTTCACTCTCTTCTAAAAAAGCTCCCAAACCCACATCAAAAGCTCTGGTTTGCAACACCTATCTGAAGGAGATCACTATTTGACGTGCTCCCTAGCAGCTAATGTGCTCCCCGCCACCTATGATGGCGAAGACGAAGGATGAAGCTACAACAAACTCACCAATTTTGGCCTCCACAGATTAGATCCATAATCTTTCTTCCTTGCTATGTCGATTTGGGTGCTAGTTTTTTTTTTTCTCAGTTATGGGCTGTGAAAGTTTGGCCGGATCCCACAAGTTTAAACAAATCTCATACATAGTTATGTGGGGATGGGTTTTACAACTGACAAAATATATATATATATATATATATATATATTTGAGTGAGCATAGATAATTACATCATCCATGATACCAAAAAAGAAAAAAAGAAAAAAGAAAAAAGAAAAAAGAAAAAAAAAAGGGGGTTAAAAAAAACCATGACATAACCCAAGGAAATAATGTAAATAAAAGAGGAGTAGTAAGGACAATGCAAACAAAAGTGAAGGAATTTGCGGGTAGCCGTTTTGTGTGCACTACACAATGGTTAGTGAGTGGGTCCCACAAAAAGGTGAGTTGTCTTAAGTTTTTGAATTGGAAATTGAACTGGGTTTGGGTGCCAAACAACGTTGGGGTGTGTTTTGGGTATTTTTAAGTTTTAAGAAATGAGTTATAGGGTGATGAGTGATAGATAACTCAGTACCCAAACAAGGCCTTAGATTTTGAAAATGCATCACTTGTTGATGTGGGTGTGTGTTCTAAACACTTTTATTGTTATTTATTTTCTACCTATTAGGAATTTATAAGTAAAATAGCTGTTAGGCAATTATGAGAAAAATAGCCGTCCGTTAGGCTTTTATGCGTTATTAGCAACCAATAACTATAAACTATTATTTTCATAAGTAGCCTATATAATACTCATTACAATACATTTTCTCATAATTCTTTTTATTACTCTATATTAAGATGTACACAATTCTATTATCTCTCTCCCACATATTTTTCTACAAGAATAGTTGTTTTTAAGGAAAAACTATAGAAGGTTGTTCTTAAACCTTTTTTAGTGGCAGTGCGTACATCACGAAAGTTGATGTTATAGTCTAATCTTGAGGGATTGTTTGGCCAAGAGAACCAATCGCCCAAAGTTTTACTTCGAGTGACATGAATCAACTTTTAAGGACAACGCTCTTTGCGTGATTCTATAGGATTGTGAGATTGTTCCTAAATTTACATATATTTATTTTGTTATTGCTTATTTACATTATTGCTAATTATTTGAGATATTATTTGTTCGTATCAAACTTGTTTATACATTATTATATTTCCTACATCACTAACATCACACTAACTATTTTCTGGCAATCATATTAGAAATTCATAAGGACTTCCAAAAAACCTAAATAACTAAAAATGTCCATCTTGTAGGAAATAGGAATTTTATAACAGGGCATGGAATTATGCCAAACTCGTAAATTTGTGATGAAGTTGTATAAGATTTATAACATTCTAGTCTTGCTCTTATGTATTAGCTTAAGAACTAGAATGTGTCCAGACTTCATATACTCGAGTTGATGGTGCTGGATCTAGACTGAAAAATGAAAACTTTGGGCCGTTTAGAATTGATGGGCTTCATGGCTCATTACCTAATAAAGCAATCCTTTTCTCTATGTTAACCTGCCCGTCATACTGGGTTCAACTCGTTTTTTACTCAAACCCAGAAAATCCTAAACCTGGACCCACTTGACCCGATTTGACCCACTTACTTTTTTGTTGTTGACGTTGAAATCTGACCCACTTGCTTAGGGTTTGTTTGTGATTAGTTTATTTTATTGAAATTTTAAAAAAAAAATTTGGTTAAAAGTGGTAAATGTTAATTGGAATAGTATAGTAGAACTCATAAATAGTATCAAAAAGTGTAGTGGGATCTATAGATAGTACCAAAAATAAGCTGATTAGTAAATAAATAAGTTGGCAAAAAATAAGCTAGCCAAACAGACACTTAGGGTCCATTTGAGATCTACTTATTTTGCTAAAACTGAAATTTTTTTGATAAAAGTAATGTAGATAAAGGTAAAAGTTGGCTAAAATAGTACAGTGAGACCCATAAATAGTACCAAAAAGTGCAGTGGGACTTATGAATAGTAACAAAAATAAGTTGGCAAAAATAATTTTTGCCAAACTGACACTTATAGTCTATTTGGGATCCGCTTATTTTGCTAAAACTGAAAACTTTTTATTGAAAGTATTCTAGACAAAGTTAAAAGTTAGCTGAAATAATATAGTGGAACTTATGAATAATACCAAAAAGTGCAATTGGATTCATGAATATTAGCAAAAATAAGTTGAATAATTAAATAAATTAGCAAAATTAATTATGTCAAATAGACACTTAGGGCCTGTTTGGATATTGCTTATTATGTTAAAAACTGAGAATTAAAAACTAAAAACTGAAAATTGAAAACACGATAGCAAAATAATTTTTAAATGTGTGAATAGTGTCGTGAGACCCATTTTTAATGAAAAAGTTGTTGAAAAAAGAGGTTTATGGATCCTGTGAACAGTGCACGGGACCCACTGAATAGTGCCATTCTAGTGCAAATTTGGTTGTCAATGAGGTGATGGGTCTCGTGCACAGTGCACGGGACCCACTGGCAGGTCTGTGTTCACGTGCTTCTCAATTAAAAAAAAAAAAAAAAGGACGTGAAATGCCAGAAACGCAGACATAGGGTAAAATAATTTCCACCCAAATGCATACTTAAGCAGTGTTTGGATTCACGTTTTTCCTCACGTTTGCGGGTTTTTTTTTTTTTATTTTATTTTTATTTTTTTATAGCTTGTATGAATACTAAACACACTGTTTATGCACATGGATTCACTGTGCAGGAGACAAAGTGCACTGTTCATAGGTCCTACATCATTATTTACACATTTAAAAAATATTTTGCTAATTTGGTTGTCAATGAGGTGATGGGTCTCGTGCACAGTGCACGGGACCCACTGGCAGGTTTGTGTTCACGTGCTTCTCAATTAAAAAAAAAAAAAAAAGGACGTGAAATGCCAGAAACGCAGACATAGGGTAAAATAATTTCCACCAAAATGCATACTTAAGCAGTGTTTGGATTCACGTTTTTCCTCACGTTTGCGGGTTTTTTTTTTTTTTTTTTTTTTATAGCCTATATGAATACTAAACACACTGTTTATGCACATGGATTCACTGTGCAGGAGACAAAGTGCACTGTTCATAGGTCCCACATCATTATTTACACATTTAAAAAATATTTTGCTAAAGTGTTTTTAGTTTTCAGTTTTTAGCAAATTAAAATAAACTGTATCCAAATGGACCCTTAGTGTCAGTTTGTTAAAAATTGTTTTTGCCAACTTATTTTACTATTCAGATTATTTTTATTACTATTCGTGAGTATTACTGTACTATTTTAGATAACTTTTATATTTATTTACAGTACTTTTAGTAAAAAATTTTCAGTTTCAGCAAAATAAGCGAATCCCCAACAGACTATAAGTGTCTGTTTAGCAAAGATTATTTTTGCTAACTTATTTTACTATTCAACTTATTTTTATTACTATTCATGGGTCCCACGACACTTTTTGGTACTATTTATGGGTCCTACTGTACTATTTCAGTTAATTTTTACACTTTCAGCAAAAAGTTTTTAGTTTAAGCAAAATAAGCGGATCCCAAATAGACTATAAGGGTTCGTTTGACAAAGATTATTTTTGCCAACTTATTTTATTATTCAACTTATTTTTGTTACTATTCATGGGTCTTACAGCACTTTTTGATACTATTCATGGGTCCTACCGTACTATTTCAGCTAACTTTTATACTTTCAGTAAAAAGTTTTCAGTTTAAGCAAAATATGCAAATCTCAAACAGACACTTAGGCTGGGTTTGGATAGCGGTAGATCGTGCGTCTGCGTTTTTTTGTGTGGGTCCCGTGCATTATTCACAAGACTCGCAAGTACGAAATTCAACAAAATCAACTTTAAAACTCGGTTTCATGGTATTATTCACATATTTAAAAATTATTTTGCTACAGTATTTTCAGTTTTCAATTTTCAGTTTTTAGCAATAAACAATATCCAAATAGACGCTTAGTATGCGTTTGGATGTGAATTAAAATTATAAATTATTTCATTATTTAGCTTATTTTTGCTACTATTCATGAGCCTTACTTCGCTTTTTGGCACTATTCATGAACCCCACTGTACTATTTCAACTAACTTTTACTTTTATTTACAGTACTTTCAGTAAAAAAAATTTTAGTTTCAGCAAAATAAACGGTATCCAAATAAACCTTTAGTCTATATGATATCTAAGGAACAACGTTAATCTATAACTAGCCTCAGAGGTTCTACCCTTTTTTTTTTTTTTTTTTTTTTTTTTTTTTGGTTTTCGATTGAAATAATGCTCATTTCAATTTTCTAACCAAAAACAAAAAATGTATATGACTAGGTGAATCTTAAACACTTGTTCCTTTTTTTTTTTTTTTTTGGCCACGTACTCTTGTATGCAACAAAACCTTTCCCAAAACAAATTTAGAGCATGCACAACCACCTCCTCAATTATTTGTAGAGCTGTTTTTTTTTTTTTTTTTTTTTTTTTTTTTTAATTATTGAAATTAAGCCAGCAATTTCCTTACCAAAATGAAGAAAAGTCTGAAATTGAGAGAGGGATTTTAGAGAGAAAAAGAAAAGGTGAAAAGCTCTGAAAAATTGATAAGGACAAGATTAGCCTAAGTGATTGTAAGATAATCTGTTAATGGGCTAATAAGAAGAATGGTGTCTAAAAGATATTAATTGAATAACCATGTTTTAGACGGGATGGGTACCCGGCATCCAACCCAAAATCCAAAAATTTTAAAATCTCTTAATTTAAGGTTTGCCTAATCTATCACTTGTTCAGAGGATAAAGAGATTATATAAAGAGATCCCAACAAGGGGATGTTGTATAAAAAGATTAACCCTAATCATAAACTAACTCTAGAGTGTAGTATAAAATAGGAGTGTTATATTATAGAATCAACGGTTGTACAGCGTAGAGGTACATTGATCTTGCACTGATATCATTAACATTAGGAATTTTAAAAATGACATAATAAAGAAAAACTAAGACAATATTCTCATTTATATAAAGTGATACAATATTAAGAGTGGTGCATGTAGCTAAATCTGATTAAGTAATCATTGCTTTCAAATATATTGTGGGTGATACAGAAATAACACTCTCAATTTCAGTGTCAACCTTTAACTGATTTGAGCTTTCTTCATGCTCCAAGCACTCATACTTGTGATTTGAACATTCTCAGTTCCGTTATTGAAGACCTGCAAGTGTGCTTGTCCATCAATTGCCAATGTAGGGTAAACTCTAGCTGCGATAACAGCCTTTCCTCCTCCACCAAAGCTCTCCACAATTGAATGATCAATCTGTGTTAAAGGATAGACATCAAATGCATTGAGTCAAAAAGACAAATGATGAAATGGGTAAAAGGAAGAATCAATGTAAAGCATACCTAACCATATAAGGACTCAGGAAACCAAAAAGTTTGTAAATTACATATGAAACGCTGTTATTGCCTTATTTGGTTTGTTACTGCATGAACATTGCTCATGCATGTCAAAAATTGAGGGGTCTGGGGCCCCAGGATCTAGGCCCAATATTGGGTGGATTTTTTGCAAAAGACTCCTTTATTAAACTGGCTTAATCCATGTTTGGTGGTCAAAACCTAAGACCTTCTCTTTTTTCCTATTTCTTTTTTCCTTCAGTTGCATGGATGAGGGACAGAAATGAGAGTTTGAACTAAGACATTTTCGTTGGAGGGTAATGGTAGTTCACACACTATATATATAATTTATTTTTTTGAACTTAAATATGTGTATGTTATATGTAATAGATAAAATGTGTAATAGACACTGCCTTTTGTTAGAAATAATAAGACCTATTAATTGAATTATAAGATCCTTAACAGGTTAATACAGTTTTATTTATTTATTTATAGAAATGAAATGATACGTTTGATTGCAATGATTTGTGACCAAGTAAAAGATATATATATATATATATATATACACACTATGGGGGCAGCATTGTG